>JAZFAV010000020.1:22277500-25143750 GCA_037954035.1 Rosalia funebris | reverse complement strand
GATTAAAAATAATTCTCATGACTCAGTTTTCTGTCTCATACGTACGTACATTGACGAGTCGCCACTGGAAACAACTCGACCATTAACAATTAAATAAAAATCAGCAGACTGTCAAATGCTTTTGATGAAAATTACACTGATGATGACACTATATGGCGATTTCTATAAATTATGGTAATTTGTCAACGTTTGATCTCCCTTTAATAAATATTATTCAGTTCTCCCTCCCATTCGGAACTTCCATTTATGCTATTAAAATTTAAACACGTACTCGACAACCTATAATTTTTGCCTTTATGAGCTGGCACTTTTCGGCTGACCGGATACTAATTTGGGATATAAGCCAAAAACAGGCGGAACATAAATATGGGTTACAGAACGGGGAATTATTTATATTTACGTCTGTGCGGCGGTAGAGAGCTGTTTACATCACTTTGATGGCCCCATTGTCGATCCCCCGAAACACAACAAAGGGGTTGTTTCGGTAAGCACAGCGCGCATACATTTAGGTTGTCTTATAGGTTTAATCAAATATTTGTGATGGCTCTGAACGGGAACATGCTATCAGAGCTAAATTGTTGATCGGCGGAATCAATATTTTGTTTATCGAATAAATGACATTTGCTTTGGGCTCTGAAATCCATTAGATGAACACCTGCGCCGTTTTCTATTCATTATCGGTATGGAAACGATCTCCAAATTGGGTTTGGGTAAATTAAACAGGTAAACAACAATTGGGACGATCCCTCGGAAAATTCATTAGATTACCAGGTAGAAACTCAAACAAATTGAAATTCAATTTAATAACTTTGAACTGTTTATTAAATTTTACTGATTTCACCCAAAGAGAATGAAAATTTCACTAATCAAGCTAGGAAAATGCCAAACAAAGAAATTATATCCTTCATATCTTCGAGTTTACAACGACAATTTACTAAAAACTATAATCAAACTATAGTTAGTAATATATTATAAATAGTGTACGACGAATAACAATAAGAGCGCAAGTGAATTTTATATAAAAAATGATTTTTTGTAGCAAAGAATTGAAGTATTTATTGATTTATAATGTAGATACATATGTAATGAACTATGTATGGAGCAATACATCTAATAAATAGCCGCCACGGCTTTGGTGGCGAACGAGTACTCTTCTGGCGAAATTTTCAATAACGGTTTGCATAAAAGTGGCGGTATTTCGTTGATACAGCGTTTAATTTCAGCCTTCAATGCTTGGGTGGTCGTGGACTTATTAGTCTAAACCTGAGATTTCAGAAAATCCCACAGACAAAAATCCATAGGTGTTAAATCGGAAGATCGTGGCGTTCAATTTTGGTCACCAAGACGGGAGATGACACAACCAGGAAAAGACTCGTGCAAGATCGTCAATATTTCACGGGTGGTACGGCAAGTAACACTGTCCTGCTGAAACCGCGTGTTTTCAAGAGCAATATATCTTCCAATTGACTATTCTGTATCGATTAGCATATATGCATATTTCTACTTAAGTGTTCCATCTATTAATCTAGTACCTAACAACTTGGACTTGGTAGACCTGATTCTGAACCCTGGTTCATTTAGTTTATATACTTATGCTAAATATATTTTGAGTTAGTTATGAACATAAGTACTGTATTGAGTATCTTTTGCGCAGAAAAATTTTTATCAGACTGTTTTTATATCGTTTTTTAACATAGGCCTATTTCTGTTTCCAAGGCTAGGAGACGAACTACCCCAACGTAGAAAAATTTCCGAATCCCCGCTCTTGTAGTGGGGAGGGATGTTTTACATGTCTAACGTTTAATAGACAAGAAGCCTATGGTTTTACATCCTATCCGACAGATGGTATGTCTACTACACAAACCTCAAGCCTGCGCTCGACCATCCGCATTGAGTAGTAACTGTGCCGGCTATTGCTTTACTACTATAGATAATTGTGCGCCAGGTCACTCTAGATTATTGCTCACCCTATCAGTCTGCTGTTTGGAACATTTATAATAATAATAATAATAAAAAAGAAAATAATCTGTAGGTTCTATTTCGATAAAATAAAAAAATAAAATCGATCTATCTTAATGAAGAAAATCTTGTTTACGCAAAATATTTATGCTGTATTAAATAAAAACTAGTTTTATAAATTACCTAACCGTTACCACTAACTCCCTAAACATTTTTGAATAATCGATCAGCAATAACGAGTCACATCAGCAAATATTTATTACGTTTCCCTAATATTTGTTTTGCACACTGGTGCACCGCCCGAGACAGGGATTTTTTTTTTTACAGGAAGGGCTAATTGAAATCCTTTGAGGGCGTGCGCTGCCGATAATCCGCGACGTCATGATGAATGATTTAGGCCCTAAGGGCGAGGGGGAACCCTACGTGCAGCCACATAATGGGGAACGATGATACCCCGGATTACACCTAATAATCCTCTGGGTTGTCGCAACTGACACGCACCGCTTTTCCTCTGCCAGCAGATCAACTAACGTGACTTCGGAATTTAAATCAGTACGGTTGACGTAAAATAAACAGCGGAAATAACGAGATGGAAATATGTTTTATTTTGATTACAGTTTTCCGGTGGGAAAATGGTTACTGTTAGAAAGGGTGGTACTGTCTTGCCAAATAAATACGTTGGAATGATGTTAGAATAAAACTTCAATTAATTATTGTATACGAAAAAAGAAAAAAGAGAAATTGGTGTATTATTTCAGGGAACTTTGAAAATCCGCAAGTGTAGTCGAAATCAGTTAAGAAATCTTTTTTCATCACTCCTTTATATAGTTGATAAATTGACAAAGTTTCCCTCGCGGATGTATCGTTAATAGCGGCACCGTACATAACTACGCATAAATAATAATAATTTATGTAATACAGGGTGGGGCATAGGAACCTGGTGATTTTTAAAATGAAATAACATTAAAAATATAAAAGTTTTTATTCAATGTTTTCTATCAGGGCAAAGCTAATTCAATTCCATTTTATTTTTTGGATAGAATGTCGGTAGGATGAGCCGCATTTTTACATACACGTTACTCTAATCAAATTCGGATATTTCCTATTACTTTCTGTGTCATTACGTGAGGAATGGCTTCAACCTCATCTCTGATTCGTTGATGAAAATCTTGAATATTAGAGGGTCGAGCAAAATACATCTTGATGTTGGGGATCACCCCATAACCAATAATTACAAAAAGTCAGATCTGGAAAAGTGAACCACGTCTGACATAAGCAGATTCTCCACACCTTTATCTGACAGAATTGCAAAATTCATGCGATTAAGCAAGTCCATATTTATCAGCCCTTGGACGATCACTCTTTTATAGGAATGAAAATGAAAATCTCCATGCAGAATTCTACGGGGACTTCTTTCTACTTGAAATTGATAAGGTACTGCCGTGTCTCCTGGCTGAACAACGTGGATTCTGTTGGATTGCTGCTCTCACATTCTCGATGGTCTCCGGAATTCACACTCCACACACGCGAATAGGACCCGGTGGCCTTTTCGTTAAAACAGAACCGATTTCGAAAATTATGCACCCATAATATTATGGTGTTCCGGCTAGCAACGACATGGAATTTCGAAATGTATACGAAATTGTTAAATTTGGAAAACTGTTCTGTTCTTTCAAAAACTGTTTTATCACGAACACACTATACTGCCCAATCCAAAGCTTTCTGTCGACTGAAACGACATGAGGTGAGCTCTCCTGTACTCCACACTGGACATGATCAGTTTATGCAGTTGCCGGTAAACAACAATTAAAACTCATCAGGTTCTTATGTCCCACCCTGTATAATATTTTCCTAGTTAGTAAGAATCTGTAACATTGCGTATGCCTTTAAAGGCGTTTCTGTACCTAAGCGATGCCCGTTGCATTGAACAAATATTTTATATAAAGAGAACGACCATTCAACATCCAAAGACGTAAGACTGTTAAAGTAATCTCTGAAATTATTTAATGGATTCGTGTCAGTACTATTACTATAAATATGTTTTAATCTTGCGAAATATGACTTTTTCTTATTACACTGTCCAATTATTCATTAAACGCGAATACCTTTCTCGTAATTTAAACTATGTAGTACTTTTTTCACGTCATCTACTATTTGCAATGATTCGCCTAAGGATAATGAATTAGTTTGTAATTTGTTTATGACATCCGCTAGTTCTGCGTAATTACTATGAAGTTATCGAGATCAACGATAGGCATTCAGGTTAGTTGTCCCACGTAGAGCTAAGCACTTCTCTTTGCGGCCATTACGGCGATGGACAACACATCGTGCTCTCCACTACGAGTAGAACTGGCCGTATTGTTTCGGCCATTTCTAGTGGACCGTGCCTTGTTATATTGATAACATAGTTATATTGATAACTTGTACCGTGGTCTGGGGATGGCAATTTTGGATCAGTATTGGGGGCGCCACGCTTGGATTCGAGTCCCAATGGAAGGAGTTTGGCATCTCTCTCCCAGCATATGTGTATTTGTCCTCGCTTATATGTGTAACCGCATCCGCTTCAACCTAAGGCTTTAGGGAAAAGAGGTAAATTTTTATGTGTTGAAAACTATATAAGTATATATAAAAAACAAATGATAAAAAGATAGGTCTGGTCGCACTTGAACATCTTAAAATTGTACTGACTTTTTGCAGTAACAGCTGATTCCTTAGCATCGAACTGTATTGAGAGCAAAGAACTTGGGTATTTGATGTATTAAGAGAATACGTTTTTATAATATAATTAACATCAGATGATTTACTTCGTAGTACGGTTTTTTAATATTTAATATGCAGATAACAATCGAAGCGGATCAAATGTATATACGTATTATAATGTTGGCCCCGGAATGTTTTTTAAAACCTCAGTTGTCTCGTTCACAGTTTTTTTTTTATTCTATATTACATGTAATCTTATTTTCAGTTTCTCACGCACATCATTCTTTATTTAATATATATAACGGCACATCACACAAACACAACAAAATAATTAAATCGAAGATAAAATAAAACTAAGATTCGGCATAAAGTTGTGTTGCGCTGTCTACATGCTTTATACATATAAAATCCCTAAAGGCCAACACTTTTCGATTGGAGACCAAATATATTATTAGAAATCGTCATATTTTAAATCAGGAAATTTCCACATAAACGCCCGATTGTGCGCAACTAATCGCGTGTTACTGCAAACTTTCGGCATATTTACGCTATAGGAAACTGATCACATGGATAATGTAGAAATATAAATATTTACACGACAACGAATAAAACAGGTGGTCGTATAAAACAGCACAGCTAAACTCAACCGCCTCATGATTATACCTACATCTACTCAAATATTTCAAGTCTACGCAACGGCATTTCGATCATCGAGGAGTTACTCGACTGTAACACCACTGATGTATGAATTACTTACGGTATTCCATTTTAAAATATCTGAAAACGTGGCATTTTTCCTTTTTTAATGTATTCTGTATATGAAAAAAGTAGTTACCTTCAATCAAAAACTGTGAAAAGGGGATATGCAAAATTATTTCCCGCTTGTGGGATATTTTTATTTGTTCATTCAATTGGAAATCCCTTTGGAGTAGCACTGTATCTCAAATAGTTTCCGAGATATAACCCAAAATATAGTTTTAGGGTATGACAGGAAAATTACGTTTTTCTTATTTTTTTTTGTACTCTATCTGGCCTATCTAAATCTGTTCTATCAAAATTTCGTCAGACGCGGAGAAGAACAGTTCTGTAACTTTTCTTGGAATTTATGTTGTTGGAATTTATATACGAGAAGTTATTTATTTGCAAAAAGTAAAGAGAGAAATTAATATATTCATAAAGTAAGTTAATATGTTTGAAATATTATTTCTTGGAAAAGAAATAAAATCTTTAAAGGTTTTTTTTAGTTATATAATATAAGTATATTAATAATAATGAATGTCAAACAAAAAATACCATAATTGCGTTCGTGATAGTAAAAACTAAGCTTGCAATTAATGGAAAAATTAAATACATAAATATTCTTCTATAATTATGCCCATTATTGCAATAGTGTGTGGTGTTTTAGTACTCACTTGGTAAAAAAAAAATATTAAGTTTCCACGTGTAATGAATATATGTATATTTATGTTGGCATATAATTTCATGTAATAGCTTAGAAAAAAGTATAAAAAAACTATTTACAAATAAATTAAGGCATTAAACACTTTGCAAAAAACAATAAATAATTATAACATTATAGTGGGTAATTAGTTTTTTAAATAATCGTCTGGCAATTAAAATAATGATCAATTTTATAATTATAATAATTAAGCAGACAATTAATTTTAATGGGGGAACTATACGGGTGATGCCCGCAGAAAATTGCAAAAAGTCTGTTTGTAAGTACAGATCAGTTAAACGTGATTTTGTAATTACGTATTTGTGCTGTATACTGAACGTAATATAAATAAGTAATAAGTAATGCAGTGCCTTATAAGGATATTAATTAGAAAATTATACGTGAAAATAAACATAAATTACTTTTGAACACGAGATGCTATGCACATTAGATGTTGTAGCAGGATTAAGTGTACAGGGTGATGATGAATGACGTTGGGGATGAAAAATTGAAAAGAACAACCTAATCAGGAATACTATCTAAATTAATTTCCATGTGTATACAAATCTTTTCAAAAACATTTATACACTTAAACATATTGATAAAATAATTTATTTATATTAATCAATTACATTATAGAATATCATATTCAGTTATTTTCACAAAAATAATTTCGACTATATTACCAAACTCTGCTTAATTCAAACATATTAGATATAATTTAATATTGTCATTTATTAGATAAGAACTCTTGTCTATTTCATATAACAAATATGATATTGGTGTATAAAATATTTTAATTGACGTTATATATGAAAGGGAGAAAATAAAAAAAGAAAAAACCTTTAGTGGAATATATTTAGATTAATTCAACCATACTTCACAATTATCCTCTAAACAAATTTAGGTATTACAATAGTGTAATGTTAAGAAAGGAATATCAAATATAAAATAAATTGATCCTTTAATGAATTTTATTATAGCTAATAAAGGTTATACATATGTAGACAATTTTTCTATTTAATTTTATTGTGCGTCTAAGGAAATGTTATATAAAAGAAATTTAGTATTAATATTATTCTCAAATAAATGATTCGGTATTGAAATAAGAAAAGCACCAATATTTCCACCTGACCAAAACTTTATTAACACTTAATAAATATCTAACAATTTCTTAATTACATTAAACGAAACAACAAATAGGTATTGAATTGTTGTAGAAAATATTTATTTTTTGCTTTTTAGTTAACTTACTTTTTTAAGTGTTTTTTTTAACTTATAACAAACAACTTTAGAATTTATTAAAATAACTTATTTATCTCCTAATCAGCTGTCGTTCAAGGGTCTAACAATGGCACTATTATTCCTTTGTCACCTTAAACTTGAATATATTGTACCTCAGGTAGATTTATAACAGTAATAACCATGTGAAAACGTATAAGAAGTACTACACAAAAGTAAAATGTTAATTTTATTACCCATTTATATATCTTACTTTTCTCTAAGATTTTTAATTTTCTTTTTCTTCTTTCCAGGGGTTAACGTTAACCCAAGATCCGGCTACTAGTGATGACAGTGGTCGGGCTTCTGAGCGCCTTACTGGCTCATCTGTAGCACCACGTGACGCCGATAGTTCCAGAGATCGGCTGAGTGATGTAAGTTTTTGTGTGTATACTGTTTTCATATTTTAATAAATGCTTCTACTCTATATTTTCATAATATAAATGCTTCTACTGTGAAATTGAAAATTAAATACTGATTTGTTTACTATTTATCCTGTAAGTTATTATCCTAGATGTAAGGATAATAACTTTATTCAATGTATGAATTGATGAGTGAATGATACAAGAACAATACAATCGCCAAACATAGCGTTTTTAATAGAGATAGTGAAAGTGCTTGACATACATAAAACTGCTAGTGAGCAAAACAACAGTACATAAGCTGGCCATCTGCCTTTATAATAAGGGTGTGTAATCATTACTGAATGGAAGAACAGTATAAGTATGGTGAAGTATATATAACTAAACGTACATAGACATATTAACATCAGATTCATATGGTGGTCGAGTATTGATAACTCAGGGGTATTATTTCTTTTATACCAATAGCAAGGATGATATAGTTCTATCAAAAATCTACCCAAAGCGGAAAAACCAATCCTTGAAATGGAAAAAATATTTCGTTGACTTTGAAAATATAATCGTCTTCGAGGTGAAAAATAAATTGTTTAATAAACAAACTTGCAACGTGTCGAAAAACTCAATATTGAACTATTACTACTATTAGTCACAGGGACGTTATTGATTTTAAAAACTGATTTTTGAGACAGTCCATTCAAGAAATGTTAAGTTTATCGTTTTCCACTACAGACAGTTTACATATACTCGTAGCAGTGAAACTCTTTTTTCACGGCTCGTGGCAGCGAGAAAAGTTCATGACAGCGAGAAACAAATAGTTTATCAATATGAGGAGCACTATTTATATTTTGAGCCTAATAATAATAAAACAAAACATTAATTTGTTATTGAAAATAACTTGTTTTTCAAAATATTATCCTTCATGATCTATACACTTGCACGCGTTCGAACCATTTATCAAAGCATTTTTGCCATTCCGCTTGAGAGATCTCCAAAACATAGTTTTTGAATGCATCAACGGTTTCTTCACCCGACGAAAATCGGATGTTTTGATGTTCAGGAACAAAAAGAAGTCACTGGATGCCAAATAAGGACTGCATGGCGGATGACTCATTAATTCGATTTTTGAGTGTTTAAACATTCGCTTGTTAGAAGAGATGTGTGAGAGCTCGCATTGTCATGATGAAGCATGATCCGATGGCGCTTGTTTGTTTTCCTTATTTCACCGAAGACTTCCGGCAAACAAATGGTTGTGTACAATTCAGAATTGACCGTTTTACGTTCCTCTAAAGGCACCATTGCCACATGACCAGTTTTTCCGAAAAGACAGGCGACCATTTGTTTCGAAGTACTTCGAGCGCGAACAATCGACAGGAGCATCTTTTTGAGACTTTTTTAAATGACGTGGGATCCGACGAGAACAAACCTTTTTTACACCTAAATGATCACGCGATATTTTATATATGCTAGTCGAACTAATGCGTAAAGTTGCCTTAATCTCACAGTATGTCACACGACGATCTTACATTATTAGTTTTTGCACAGCATCAATACTTTCTAACACAACAACTGATTTTGGTCGACCTTCACGGCTTTAGTTGGTGAGCGAATGGCGGCCACGAGTAAACTCGTTATACCAGCATGTCACAGTGGTAAAGGATGGGGTTTTATCGCCAAATGTGGAAGTAAGTTTATCAATACAGTATTTCTTGATAATTCACGTCGAAAGTCGTAAAAAATGATCACACGAATATTTTCACGAGTTAATTCAATTTTTTCGCTGATATACTTGTACAATCACTGTAAACAACACAAATCGCGCTTAAATGATAAAATGTTCTGAAGAAGGTTATAGTCAAAAATGTCAAACTCTCCATTGGAAACGTCAGATAGCATCTGACAACACTTAGTGTTGCCAAGGCTCAAAATATAAATAGTGCCCCTCGAAAAAATCCTTCAATGCGTGTCTAAGAAGGCCCTAAAATTTTATTAACCTATTATTTTATGGGACGTTACTAACGATAATATTGAATAAAAATAATAGTACGTTATAAAGCTATAAAGTGGTTGTTAATAAAACCATAACAAAATCGTTTACAGTAGAATCCTTTTAGTTAAGCGAAAGAGCAGTTAAGTACAAAATATTTTTTGTCAATATTTTTATTTAAAAAATACATTTTTGTAAATATTGTTTAGGAATATTAATGATTGATTTAAGTAGTACAATTTCACAATCCGTCAAAATTCAATAACTAATAGTTTTTTAACAAAAGTTATCTTTAATTTCCCAAAAATGAATGTTTTGTAGATGTACTGTTTTTTCACTCACTGATTAATATATAATAATAATAACTTATTATATGTTCAAGGTACTTTTTATTTCTTTGTCCAAAATATAATGCATAAACAATAAATAAATTATTTTCTCTGGGTTAAAATACAAAATATTTTTTGTAAATATTTTTATTTAAAAAATACATTTTTCTAAATTTTGTTTAGGAATATTAATGATTGATTTAAGTAGTACAATTTCACAATCCGTCAAATTTCAATAACTAATAGTTTTTTAAAAGTTATCTTTAATTTCCCAAAAATGAATGTTTTGTAGATGTACTGTTTTTTCACTCACTGATTAATATATAATAATAATAACTTATTATTATATGTTTAAGGTAATTTTTATTTCTTTGTCCAAAATGTAATGCATAAACAATAAATAAATTGTTTTCTCTGTGTTAATCGATCATGCTATTCTAATGATTTTTTATTATTTCCATGTTTTATGCACGCACTGTGTATCTTGTATAAACAAAGCTGTACTTATCTCAGGTATTTTATTTAAATGCGAAATATGGCCAAAATTTCGAATAGTAACAGTGTTTAGAGAATAAACATTAGATTAATATTTATCTTCTATTGTAAAGTGGTATTAGACCTTTAAAACTACGTAAATAAACTAAATCGGTTGCACAATAATTTTCAAGATATGGCATTGTTATTACTTACATTTTTTATTACTACAGTTAACGAAAGAAAATGAATGAGATATTCAAGGTTTATTTCGTAAATACACACAACCTTTGCCGAGTTAATTATTGTATGTCTGGTTGTTTGTGTTTTTCATTATATCTACAAAACCGGGTATTTTTTTAATGTGTCATATTACTTCCTTTTGAATTAAACCACGTAATTTAATAAGAATGGAGACGCAACATTATTCAGGGTTCCGGAAAATAACAAGAAAAAAAATTGACCTTTTCTAGAAAAGTTCCTCGAAATAAAAACGGATTTTAAAGTATATAAACAATATCTGTAATAATTTTTTTTTTGTAGAAGAAACAATAGGTACATAAAATGGTGTTGAATTATAGGTGCATAAAATAATATAAAATTATTGATTTTTGTAAAAAAGGCAAGGAACTTTGATAATTAGAAACTTAGATAGATTAGATACTTAGAAACTTTTCTGGTCACCCAGGCAAGTTAGCTTTAAAATATTGGGTTGTCCAAAAATTTCGTTCGATTTTCCGAGTTAACCACTTAGGTACGTCACGGCCTATGACGTCATGCGCACAACTGCAATCTTCCTCCCTATTTAACCCTGATATTTAACTGTTTGTTTACTGCCGTTATACTAGTGAACTTGTTTTATTATTGTTGTGTGTGAGGTTAATTGAAAATGAGTGAAACCGAGCATTTTAGGCACGTGATGCTTTTTGTTTAAAAAAAGGCAAAGGAGCCGCTGAAACTTGCCGCAAATTGTGTTCTGTGTACGGCAAAAATGTTATTCAAGGCCGAACATGGCAAAAGTGGTTCAAGAGATTTCGATCTGGCGATTTTTCCCTCACGGACGTCCCAAAGTCAGGCCGACCTAAACAGGTCATTCCTGAGCATTTACTAGCCTCAGTTGAGACAAATCCTCGCCAAAAGAATATGTGAGCTTGTAGAAAAAATCGGGACGTCAAAATCTAGTATACAGAATCACCTTAAACAACTTGGGTTTGTCAGTAGACTCGATGTTCGAGACTCACGAACTCGGCGAATACAACTTAATGGATCGCATCAACATCTGCGATATGTTAAGGATTCGTCAACGTAGCGATCCCTTTTTGAGAAATATGGTTACTGGAGATGAAAAGTGGATCATTTAGAACAACATCAGTCGAAATAGATCGTGGGGAAAGTCCGGTGAACCTTCCCAATCCACACCAAAGGCAGGGCTCCACGCCAGGAAAGTTTTTTTGTCCGTCTGGGGTGATTTCAAAGGAATTATATATTTTGAGCTACTCCCGAGGAACGAAACAATAAATTCAGACGTTTACTGCAAACAAGCCAAGCGATGTAGGAAAAGGACTTATAGAAATCGTAAAAAGCTCGACAATGCTCGACCTCACACTTCTCTGCAGACCTGGAGGAAATTGTTGAAGTTAAAGTGGGATGTTTTACCCCATCCACTGTATTCTCCAGACCTTGTGCCCTCGGATTTTCACCTATTCCCCTCCATGGATAACAGTTTACGAAACTTAACATTTGCCAATGACGAGAAAACCAGAAATCATTTAAAAGCATTTTTGCGGCCAAACCGCAAAGTTTTTATGAAAATGGTATTATGAAGCTTACTGAGAGAGAATGTTGTTGAAAATGGAGGAACATGCTTGCATTATTGATTAAAACAATTTGTAATAACTATGATGTTAATAATAAATACTTATGAAAAAACCGAACGAACTTTTTGGAGATAGTATTTAAACTAAACTAAAATATTACTTCAAACATACTTTGATACGGGTATTAATTGGGTATTCTTGGGAGCTAGACAAGTACCAAGATATTACAAAACGATTCGCTCAGATACGAATTATTTTACAAGCTTACTGCCTGTCAAACAGGAGCGTTATCAGCATAAGTCTTATGGAAGCAATAAGACCTAAATATATAATATAAGGATAAATCCAAGTAGGTATATTCCATACCCATGTTGCAATACAGTAGGTTTAGTTGTAAAAACATCCTTAATAATACTTGTTGCATATGCAAAACATCATTGAGCGGTTGTTTTTTTTTGTGTGTATCCGAAATTATCAAAAATGTTGCCACCATGTCGAAAAGGCAGAAATGCATGAGAGCAACTATTTGAAGAGACAAAAGCGATTTACGATTTGCTATAACGCGGTGAAAACAACTAAAAAAGAGTAGTACTCTTCGACTAACTGCAAAATTGTAATGCAGAAAAAATCAGCCGTTTGCTGCTTGTGCATATTCTTAATCTTCTTGAGATTAAGAATATGCACTAGCACAACTCAAGCTGTCAGAAAAAAACATATCAAAAGAAGAACCACTTGGGCACAAGAAAATATCAATGAAGGTGGAATACAATTTCTTTCTTGGCGAGGCTTTCACTTTAGCACATAGTCCCATCATCCCAGCCTGGTAATGCCCTTCAATTTAATAATGCCCTTGAACAATATAGGAAACATTGAATAAAGATGCACGTACAATATTCACGTAATGTTGCTTTTCAAAGCAACATGGTTTTCTCAAGTAATACCTATCGAAAATCTAAACACAAGAAAAAATGGCACGAATTTAGTAAAAAGTAATGCCATCTGCTAAAATATGGTTGGAAAAAGATCTAAACAGAATTTTCGCAAGAGGACAGTGAGCCGAAACGTCAGGGTGGCCTTTGAATGCAGTACAAATAAGAAAATTGCAATGATCAGTTATACTGGCCATCGCAGTCTTCTGGTGGTTAGATTCCATTGAAAATGTTTAGACATATATTAAGAACAAGCTACAGGGAAAGAAGATATGGAACGAATACAGTTAATCAAACTTATACGTCAGTTGTTGAGACTATTACCTAAATATGATGTCAATTTAGTAAAATAAACGTCTAAAGATGCTAAGCAATTGTTGACAATGGTAATGACTGGACAGCTTCTAAGTTGACAGTGTCCGCTGTATGGTTTTTAATTTTTCGAATAAAAAGTTTTGAAATTATGCTGGCCAGTTTCTTGTTTGACAGACTGTATGTACCTACCCAATAGATGCTATAGTATATACCATTTTTTTAAATATTCGTATATCTTATTTTTATATTTTAATAATACAATTAATTCCATATTTTCTTTACAGGCAAGCAGTAGATGTAGCTCAGGAAAAGGATATATCGTAAGTACCATTTCGAACACGTACTTATTTAACAAACTGAAAAAAAAACCGTATTTACAAAATGGTTTTTGTGTTCGACAAAGCCTTTCATTCAAGCCATATCCGCAAATTAATAATCGCTTCTTTTTCATTTATTCTAAATCAACCGTAACTGATTTCTCGTTGATCTGGAAAATTTGGAAAAACCGGAGCATTCTTGTTGACAATAGGGCGAAAAAAAATTGTAAAACGTAATTAATTTTTTATCAGTCCAGCGCGAATCTAATTTAAAGGTTCCCATTGACACTTGGCTTTTTCGCGGTGTAACGTAACTCAAAAAAACTGGGAAAACCGCAATTTCTAAATTAAAGATTGATTAAAGGTTAAAATAATTTTATGGTGCACAACAAAAAGTTTAAGTACCGTTACTACACTTTTATTCGCCGATTTATTTATAGCTTTGGCATGCAATAAAACGCAACTGCATATTAACTGTCATAATGGATTTGCAGGTAGCTCCTGATTAAAATAAATTATTGTGGTCGGTGTTAATTAAAAATCGAACAGGTTTACGGTCTAATGTAGCGCATAAATTAGTGTACTAAATACTATTCATTATACACATGGCCAATGGTTGACAGGTAGTAAGTGATGAAATTGAAACGTCATTAATTTAAATGCTACCACGTCATGCGTGCCAAAATGCGAACAAGAAAATTTCAAATTGACTTGTATAAGAATATTCCCCAATAAAGCACGTTACTAAAAATTGTTATTAAAAATATTGTTTTAACGCATTATAAACACTACTAGTTGAAAATTACTTAACACCAAATGTATGTTTTGATGATAAGAAAGAGAAAATTATAGGGACGGGTAATTGAAAATAAGTGTTTAATTAAGATTAGTTTTTGCTGGTTTTTGTTTTTTAAAAATGAAAAATGTTTACAACCCCAAATAAAATGATACTGAAATTTACTCTAAGGTTTCTCAGGAGTATGGAATATTGTATTTAGTTAGCCAGCAATAAGCAATGATACTATACTAGGCACGATAATTAAGGGATATAAAAAAATCCTAATTGGAGACTAATAGTCGCAGAACAATTAAAAAAAAAAGCAAATTAAAGCTCCGAGTTTCTAATCTTCAAATCTAGTTTTCAGAAACGTTTTACCATCAGCAGTTTTTGAATAATCATAAGAAGACCATAGGAAACAAAATTACAAATTTTTGCTTGTCTTTCAACAGGTCCACGGACTTCAATAAATTGTTTTCAGTGATTTCATCATAATGCTCTTTTAGATAATTTTATCCTCTTTAATTGGAGCGGTCTAAAAAGCTTTGTACGATGATTTTTTGCTGAGTTGTCGTCGTTCAAAGCAAAAACGGCAATTTTGACTTTGGTAATTAATTACCCGGAAAATAATGATCATACAGAAAATTTAGGTAGGCTTTTAAAAACTGAAAAGAATTCTTTACAAATCGTAGTTATTGGCTTTTGATCAAAAACAATTTTTCGATGCGAGAATTTTGATTGAAAAAGAGGTATAAAATTGCGTACTTAGGAATATTCGCGTAACTTGACATAACTTTGCAAATAATGGATAGCCTAAGGATGTTAACTGTTTTTTTTTTCAACTTCAAAGTATCCTAAAGAAACCTTGAAATTTTCAAAGCGCTGCGATTTTTTTTTCATTGTGTTCGAAATCGTTGAATTGATCGTTTTTGTTAAAAATCAATTTAAGGTTGAATTTCTAACTTTCTATTAATTTTTTTAGATTGAAAGTGTTTTTTAACAATCCATTTTTTATCAAAAAATGTTAACTAAAAGAAAAAGTCAACACTAATTTTTTTTCTTTGAACAACAATAACTCAGCGAAAATCAATCGTACAAGGCTTTTAGATCGCTCAAATTAAATACGATAAAATTATCTAAAAAAGCTTTATGATGAAATCACTGAAAAACATTTAGTGAACCTTTTGAAGGGCAAGCAAAAATTATGACTTTTTTCCGATGGTTTTCTTATTATTATTCAAAAACTGCCGATGTTAAAATATTTTGAACTAAAGATCTGAAAATTAGAAACTTGGAGTTTCAATTTGGGTTGTTAAAATTGCTCTGTGGCTATTTTTCTCCAAATTAGAGAGAGCCCTTTGAAAATCACCTAAAATTTAGGATTTTTTTTTACATCCCTTAATTTTTGTGCCTAGTGTATATGAAACAAATATTAAATTCAAAATTGATATATTACAGGTGGTAAATGACATGTCTTCTTTAATTATTTAAAAAACAATAATATCAATAATTACTAAATTCAATGAATAGGTGGGTGATAGGATGTTTAGTTATATACATAGTACACTTGAGGAGTATTCGTGGATACATCACAAAACCATTTGAAAAAGCATGACACAACGGCCTTCTATATAAAATCAGAAAAGTCTTCCCACTAAATTATTTGATAATCCTTAAATCCTACAACAGAGATATTATCTTGTCCAATATCAAGTAATAATTAAAATAAATACATAATATGAACAATTATCTCTTGCAAGGGCGAAATCTAACCAAAGGTTATTCAACATCATCTCTGTTGTAAATTTATTTGAGAATTGTTATAATAATTGTTATAATTATTTGTTCATAGTTCCTGTTAATTCAACAGTTTTAACGTTTAATTTTCTTATAATAATTGTGATTATCCTGAGTGTCCAACGTCGGGCTAAAATTTTATAAGTTATCGAAGGCATGCACTACAATGCTGAGTTAATGACAATGAGTTGAATAACATGAACTACAAACTTGAGATTACTAGTAGTCAACTGAGTTCTTAACAACCTATTTATACAACATAATACCATTTTTATACAGCTTTCTTAGTAACTGTCAAATGCATCGATCTAAAAAAAAACAATCACAGGGGGTACAGGTTAAATTACGTGTTTCTTTAATCGACCTGTTGCCAGATTTTCAACATAATTATTGCGAATTTGGACAGCCATTTTTTGTGGCTATTGTAATGTAGTAATAGACCTTTTCAATCAGCATATCACGAAGATACTGTTAAGCTAACAAAATAAGATGAAATATAGACTTTTACAATAACAATACATTTTTGTGGTCATGCACTGCTCCCTAAGCGTTTCAAACCCTTTTCCAAACATTATTTCAGTCTGGTTACTTACTACCACTGGATAATGTTCAACTACAACCCCCCCCCCCCCCATTCAGACAGATTTCATAGAATATGCCTCCGGAATTAGATAGAGGAACGTCTATGCGAGATGAGGACATCCATTTCAACCGAGCAAAATCACAAATTGTATTCAGTTCTAATTACAATTCCGTAAGGATTTGTGGATCTCCCTATTATTAACTGTTGAAAACGGGACAAAAGAAACAGTTTCCCGCCTCTTAATAAAACCCTCTCCCACACGGCGCGTTCTATAGGGGTTTATTCCTTAGTTTGTTCGCAAAACACCCCCTGCTTACACTAAACAATGGCCTCCTTAGACTTAATTGACTGGCTTGACGGGCTCTAATAAAACACGTTTATTACGAAAAGGGTGAATTAATGAACAAAAAGAGTAGTGCCTAACGACATTGATGAAATTCTCGTATATTAAATATTATCCAGTTAATAAAATGGATTTGGCGAGGATTACTCATTTGCATAATGCGCCGTCATTTGCCTTACATACGCGAAGCTGTTTACCATTAGCAGATGTTACAAAACCTTTTAAAAAGAATCCCTTCTTTTGACTGTATTATTTAAGGTAAAAAGGACCAAAGATAATACTTGTGGACGAAAATTGGCCTAGGTCATAATTTGGACAATATTATACAATATTGTTCCAAAAATAAAACAAAGAAAATAGACATAAGAGATAAAAAATACAGCCAAGAAGTATTCAGATATTATAGATCAAGTCTCCAAGGAACATGAGCAGAACTAGAGGTGAACAGAAAGAAAATTGATAAAAATTGAAAGTCTAAAATAGGGGAGATAGAATATAAACTAAGGTTCAGTTAAAATACATACAAGTTAAACACGCTTTCATGTTAGTAATAGATCAATTGGAACAAACACAGGAGAACTATTCGGGAACGGAACTAAAAGATAAAACTACATCTACTCCATAAAATAAAATATTCTTCATATATTTCCTTACAATTTTAAATCCAGCTATAATCAACTTGGTGATACTTGTTTAAAAAATATAGCGATACTTGCTAAAAACCTAATCTGATAGCGTCGTTGAGCCACATTTTCATATTAAACACACGGACTGATGTGTCGACCCGAAGAGCACGCTCCTAGTTTTGTGGGAAAACCGTGTGTCAAACTGACTTGCTTACGCTATTCTAGATAAATAAATAAATATACATTTTTTTTTTTATTAAATAATTACGACAAAATATAACAATAAGTGTTAAATAACAAAAACAGAACGGAACCATATAAAAATTACTATATACATCTTTGGGGTATTAATTTTTTTTAAAGATTTGTAAGGAAATGATGTAAAAGAAATTTTTAAATCAGCTTTGTCTCCGTCAGATTTCTTTAGAAGTATTTTCTATATTTAACATGTTATTTCAAAAAACGTTCATTGAATCATTATATTTGTCTTTAAATATTGACGATTAGAAGACCCATTTTTTGGACTATTGTTTTGAGCTTAATTAACGAAGCAAGTAAATCAAAAACTCTATTTTACGAGTTTTGTGCTTGGAAAATACGAATTTGCGGATAGCGTTGATTTTCTATTACCATTTGAAGAAAACTGCTGCAGAATTACATCGAATGTTTGTCGAAGCCTACGGTGAGTATGCTCTTGGTAGATCACAGTGCTTTGAGTGGTTTAAAAAATTCAAAAGTGGCACTTTTGACGTGAGAAACGAAGAACGTGGAAGACCACCTAAAAAGTTAAACATAGCGAATTGCAAGTATTGCTGGATGAGAATGACTCTCAGACGCAACAAGAAAGTCATGGGAAAGATCCAGAAGATGGGAAAATGGGGTCCACATGAACAGAATGAAAAACAGCAGGAAAATCGAAAAACCATTTGCGAAATACTGCTCGCCAGTTACAAAAGAAAGTCATTTCTCCATCGAATTGTGACTGGCGATGAAAAGTCGATATATTTCGAGAATTATAAGCGTAAAAGATCATGGGTAACTCCAGGCGAACCATCGACATCGACTGCAAGGCCAAAGCGCTATGGACGGAAGATAAAGTTCTGTGTTTGATAAGATCAGAAGGGTGTGATCTACCTATTATGAGCTACTAAAATCTGGCCAAACCGTTAATACTGAACGCTACCGACAACAAATGATCGATTTGAATCAAGATTTGCATGAAAACGATCAGAATATCAAAAAGGCAACACAAAGTGAGTTTGCTTCATGATAATGCGCCATCACACATAGCAAAACCGGTCAAGGAAACCATTGAGGCGTTTAGTTGGGAAATACTTTCGCATGCGGGTTACTCACCAGACTTGGCTCCGTCCGATTACTACTTATTTGCATCGATGGGACCGCACTTGTTGAGCGGGGCTTCACTTCTTACAAAAATGTACGAAAATGCCTCGATGACTGGTTTGCCTCAAAAGAGCAAGAATTTTTTGGCATGGAATCCACAAATTGTCAGAGAGATGGGAAAAATGTATAGCAAGCAATGGGCAATAGTTCGAATCGTCGATCATTTTCATACAATAAACGTGTATTTTCTATACAAAAAATTCCTGTTTCATATTTGCATACCTGGTATGGGTATCGGTATATACACTGTTATCCTAATTATGCAAAATTATGAAACACGTCAGTTGTTAATACTAAAATGATATTATTTGGGCAGAATTTTATACATTCCCTTAAATTCTTAAAGATATTTACATATTCCTTAAATATATTTACTCCTTTAAATGCAATTCTATGTTTAACAATGTCCTTTTTCTTTATTCTTGTGTATTCGTAGTCAAGAAAATGAAATTAGAAAATTTCAAAATATATATTTATACAACTATATTTATATATGTAGTTATATAGGAACGTTAGGACACTTTTATCTATTTGCTAAATAATACAGAGGGAGGTACGTAAATTATTCCACAATAAGTACACTGGTAGGACGTTCAATTAAACGGTGAAAAAAAAAGGTTATATCGGTGGATATTGAAAAGAGGAATAAATTATCTTCAGGAGAAAATTTATTACAAACTTAAATATGAAGAAATGTTGTCACCAATTTTTAATTTGTTTAGTAAAAAAACATCTACATTGTTTCTACTGTAACTTCTAATGAAAGAAAAATACCACCCCAATAAAAATTAATTTTGTTCAAGATCTTAGAATTGCAGTTTGGAAAAATATGCACTTAATTATTAAAAAAAAAAAAAAAAACCCATTGTTTCTGATGAAAGAACATTTGTCTTCATTTGAAAGTTTAGATACTACACTCAATTTCCTATATGTGAACTGTGCTGGATAAATAAACAGTCGCATAATTCTTGTTGGCACTGTAACTGACGAGTATTGTATTTCTTGAAAAACTTTCATAATTTAAAATAATTTTTCCCGATGGTGCTAACTGATATTGATAGAACCATTTGTGTCAGCAGGATAGAACTACATCAAATATTGCCGTAGATGTAATAGACTCAAATGCTATTTTGGTGTTTCGAGATCTTCGTTAGAGATAGTTTCTTAGTTACATACAAAATTAATGTATCCGTCACTTATGAATCAGAGTGTAAGTGTATAAGTATATAAAACTCAACTAGAACCCACTGTAAATGGACCAAAAAAGAAAACGATATTTTCAGACAAACAGGAAATCCCAACGAAATCTCCCACACAAATATATATTTCCTTCTGTTTAATTTCGTGAAAAATCGAATGTTATGTTGCCTAGCTTTAGCGGAATCGCGGACGAAGTAATCTTAATAACATCGCAGATTTATTGCGCGGATCGAATAAGCTACATTTGCCAAGTCTGTCTTTTACGAAAATAAATAGTAAACTTCCCAACGAATCTCCGCTGGTAATACTAAAACCGTTACGAAAACATACTAGTATCCTGGAAAGTCCTATTGCTATCATTTGCGGATTTAAGGGTAGCAGCCGATGCATTTCAATAATATCTAATTAGTCAATGGGATTAATACAATTTAAGCTTTGTTTATTTCTACCTATAAAATTCAACCGTATCGATTCGAGATTCTAAACAACGTTTGCACAACTAAAAATTCCAAGCAATACTTTTGGAATATTAATCATTATGCCATCATACCAAAACAAGCCCTTAAACTATCAAACGGTGTAGAACAAATCAGCTGGTTTATTGGTATTCTTTTTAGCAGTTACGAATGTGCATTAGCATCCTATTCACCTTCATGACTAAACCTAAACTTATATCTATCAGATATTGATGAAAGAAGCTCCAAGTTGTATCACCACCAATTTGATTCTGCGTTTTGATCTAGGAATTTGAGAAGTTATAAGATCCCATGGTGAACAAGCGGTAGGTTCTTCAAAGCCCTCATTTGGGCGACACTGCGACGGTAAAACAACACGAGTATCCAAAGTCGCCAAGCTGTCTACAAGTAGTGGGAGATCAACTCGAGAGCTAAATATCCAATCAACAGCTACAATACAGTACTACAAATACACTAAAATGCTCTAAATATTTTTCTAAAAGATTTTGGTTACAAACGTTTGTTTACTTACAAAATCAGGGATGGATAGTAGATAATTGGCAGATAAAAAATAGAAAGAGTTGGCATACATCTGACGATTAATCGTTTAGGAAATTTTTGAACGAGAAGTCTCATTTGGTTAACACATAAACCAAATAGTCATCAGCCTAAGTTTGTCAACCAGTTTTTTTAATGACTGAGGTAAACAATGTTTTCTGTAGATATTTTTCTGTTTTTGAAGTCTAGTCAGATGTTGCCATAATCTCGATGCTCCGCGTGGCTTGTTTGTTTACATGACACTAAACGTACTGGGTGACTACAAAAAATAAACGGCTGATGCTACAGCTGGTAGCTGGAGATCTAAGAGAAGTGGAAGTTACTTCGGAGGTTCATTGACAGTAACATTGTGCTCCACTGCAATATTGATGATATTTCTACGTTCATTACGATTCAAAATTGTGCTCCACTGGAATGATGACAAATTATAAGTAATGAGTAATGATAAGTAACGAATTGAGTAACCGTGACAAAGACAAGGAACGATGCCCACATCCAAAAAAACTCCATAATTATGCTCGATGATAAAGAATCTTCCAATAAGGTCGCCCTATTTTTAAATGTAAATAAAACAAGTTGTGTGTGAGATTTCTTTTATTTGAAAAACATTTTACGGCATCAAGTATGGAATATAACGCCGTTCAAATGTCCGCCGCTGCTTTGCTTGGTAGCACGTATTCGGGAGATCCAATTTTCTATAACATTGTCGCATAAACTTGGCTGAATTTGCTGGATGCTGTCCTTATGTTGACTTTGAGGGCATCAATTGTTTGCGGCTTATTCGCATAGATTTGCGATTTAAGATAGCCCCAAAGAAATAAGTCAAAGGCGTTAAGTCGGACGATCTCGGTGGCCAGTTCATGTCGCCGCTGCGCGACATAACCGTGCCCTTAAATCATTCGTGCAGAATGTCCATCATGGCATGCATTGTGTGGCACGCAGCGTTGTCCTGTTGGAACCAGATATTGACGGTATCCATATCATCCAGTTTAGGCCACAAGAAGTTGCTCATCATCAACCTGTAGCGCTCGCCGTTGACAGCAATGGCAATGCTAGTTTCGTTGTGGAAGAAGTACGGACCGATGATTTCGCCAGACCAAAATTCGCACCAAACAGTGACTTTCTCGGGATGCATTTCGTGCTGATGTATCTTGTGTGGATTGGTATCGTTCCAAATCCGAAAATTTTGATGTTCACATATCGATTCATCCAAAAATGGGCCTCGTCGCTGAAGATGATTTTTTTGACGAAATTTGGGTCAACTTCCTACTGCTCCAGATCCCAATCAGCGAAGAAGGAGATAAAGACACGTTCTAAGGGTTTTTATTCCACATAATCAAATTCTATTCGAAAATCATGATAACTTGTCTTCCAACAAAAATTGTCTTGTGCAACATCGAGATCGAGTACAGTTCAGTAAGCTATCAGCAATATTGAAGATGTCTATGAATCTGACTTTACATAAAACTATTTTGGTATAAAAAGAGGTGTAGCATTGAGATCAACAGTAGTCGCCTTATGAAATATGTCGATCGATATCTTCACTGCAACTTGTAGACGCAATTTAGTGTCGGTTTCGGTTGTCGCCGTTCGGGGATCCAAACATCCCCGCACTATTAGTTTTAAGCATTTCCCCGTGCGACTTATGAGATGAGGAAACCGAAACGCGGAGCGGTTAAGAGTAGATCCTTGTCGAGTATCCGGATGGCGAAAGAGGTTTCTTTTGTCGTGTACTAAACATCGAACAAAGCTGGAGAGCAGCTAATCGTATAATGCGAGCAAGAACAGAGAGGGCGTTCGGGAGCCAATATTGTAAATGACTCGTTGAATCCGCTCGCCGCTCACTCGACAACTTCTTCATTGCCTTTTTATTGCGCCGGCTTATCGTTTCTGGGGCGATGCCAACTACTTTCGAGTTTTATTCCGGATCGAAAAGTACGCCAGAAGAATTCATTATTAAATTGTTATCTTACTAATGGATGCCGTTTTTTGCTCGGTCCGATATTTATGGAGCACAATGATACAGCAGACTCCACGATTATCATCGGCAGTGATGACTGAAATTTATAAATCTATATTTAAAAGGAATATGGTAATAACTGTATATTATAAACGAAATTATAATTGGGTGATTATGGTTACGGTAAGGATTCGAACCACCAGAATTTTGAACCACCAATTCTATTGCAGAAACTATACGAGTTTTTGAGGGTAAAATTAGTGTAATTTGTCACAGAAATAAAGAGTATTCCTCATTATAACCTAGAGTTGTCCATCGCAAGGGCTTCATCAATAATGTCACACTCGGATAACTTCGCTGCAGTCGAAATGCCGTCACGTACACTTGAGATATTTGAATCGATGTAGGTACCAGCAATTGAATGCAATTAGTTAGCTCCGTTTCATTTGACCACCTACATACAGTAGCGAGGCGTCGATTCAAGCTGAGAGTAGGCTGTCCTGAATTAGGTGATGGTGGGGGGCTGCTCATTTTTAATGCAATAAATATATATATATATATATATATATATATATATATATATATATATATATATATATATTGAATAGTTGAATCGCAAAAACAACCCACCTATATTTTTTGTATATTAATTCCATTCGTCGTGTTTTCTTTTCTGCAAGAACATCTATAGTTTTTGAAATAAATTAGTAGGTTTTGCCGCTTTCATTTTCAGTTTATAATTTCAATTTATAATTAAATATGCGTCTTTAGTTTTCAGTTTATCTTCTAAATATAAATTATTAAAATAACCACTCTTATTAATTCGAAAGTTTACTAAATCGGCACTGTCTAGGGCCGCTATTATCCTTAAAAATAATACTAATCACTACCAGTAAGGACAGGTCAATATTATAGCCACTGTATTACGCAAACTGATCGATCAAGCTAGCTAAATTGCATGTCATTTTTCACGTACTCCCCTCTCCTCCCCTGCACCACGAATCTCTATAAGTCCGTTAAAACCAAGCCGCTGTCTGGGCTGGCTGTCGACAGCCCAGACAGTAGCCGGCCAAGGCTTGCACACTGCTGGTTGCCGGCGCTTCAGTTTAAATGGAAATATCTATGATAATTTGAATAGGAAATGTTTTATCATTCTGGCAAAGGCAAGTGGCAATATAAAAAAGGGGTCTACCATCTAAAATATGTAGGGTAGGCTGTAGGATGCGCCTTACAGCCTTAATGGACGTTTCGCCACTGCCTATATATTATATAAAAATGTAGTAGTTCACATCAAATTAATTATTGTAGCCTATACGTAATTGTTTATATACAGCGTCGCTATTGATGAGGCTCCAAGTAGGCAACTCTAATTAGGACTTAATATGGAATAGATTAACAAGAGAAATGTTTTATGCTATTCTTTGAAATAGTGCTATATTAGCAGTAGCTAATGACCACGAAGAAGCAGCAGAAGAATTGCAGATATAAGCCAAAAAAAATTAATCGGACAAAAAAGTGGAGAATAAAATTAAATGAATCAATGTCTGTATTAATAAATAATAATTAACTTTACAAACAGAGCTACTCAACATAGGTATACATATGTCGCGGTTGGGTTTTTAATCATAATGATAAACGAATTCCGTTTTCAAATACAGCTAAATATTTTGGTATTACCCTTGATGCTAGGCTACGCTGGAAAGCCCATATCAAAAAGAAAAAGAAGAATTAAATATAGAACAAGTTGATTGGAAGAAACTCCACTTTAACTATTCATAATAAGCTTATGTTTTATAAGCAGATACTTAAACCGGTATGGACCTATGGAATTCAGCTGCGTGGATGTGCCAATCAGACTAATATACAAATCATTCAAAGGTTTTAGAATAATGTACTAAGGAACATCGTCGATGCACCTAAACAGTAACCTCCATGGGGATCTGTGTATCGATACTGTTTAGCAAGTCAGATCCAAGATTGCCAGAAGTCATGAACAAGGTTGCCAAAAGTCATGAACTCCTCCAACATGTCAACGTCGATACGATCCAGTTCCTTGATAATGCAGGATTGACAAGAAGACTCAAGAGAATAAAATCTTTTGAATTAGTTCAGTGATGTGACAAAGCAAAGCATTGTGCGCCTTAGTGTATACGTTAGTCTTTTGGTGTACATACCTAGTTTATTAGAAATCTAAAGATACTGTTGAGTACGGCCTAAGTTATAACTTTTTTTAAGTAGTATGATAAGTTAGAAAAAAAATTATTTATTGATCTTTATGATCAGATCAATGCAAAGATAGAATTAGTCGAAAATTAGTGTAAGATTAAATACGTTATATCCGTGCGATTTAGAATAAGTCTATCCAGCAATAAGAGCAACATATTGAACAGTTTATGTAGTGCTTATTATTGTTGCCTTTTGAAGCTTACTTGTCAATAGATCAAACATAATTTTTTTCTAACATACTTTTTTCATGGCCTACTTTTGAAAATGTACCATTAAATTGACAGCTCCAAATGCTATAATTTTTTGATCATGTATACATAATTAAAAATATAATAAAAAATATAATCGAATCATACAAAAATCCAGTATGACAATATGAAAAACAAAAGTTAATGCCATTTTCTCAGAAACAAAACATGTTGTCGAATCATACAAAAATCCAATATGACATTCATATGAAAAACAAAAGTTAATGCCATTTTCTCAGAAATAAAGGACTATAGATGTTTTTATTGATATAGCTAAAGGCGCAGTAAAAAAATACGGTAATATTAATATAATATACATATCAATGACACCAGTTTCTCTCCTCATTTTCATATTACATATTATATGTATTACATTGACTTTAACAAGGAAATTTCAGTACTGTGATGGGAAATTCATTTAACGCTTAACGGAATACATAAACGTCAGCAAGTGGCAGTTATTAAGTAACAGACCTGCGTAAATATCACGGTGTATTTGCTTTTTCTCCCGTCTGTTAACGATAAATCGTTAGGCTCAACAACTTGTTACAATAAATCAAGAGTCTCCGGGATTTTTTCACGCTTCAGTGCGAATTTTTCATCTCATAAAAACAAACCGGATAAAAAATTAATTCATACAAAATGAAATTCGCTCTTGAGCCGGCGAGGAGTGTCCCGAGTGAATAGAAAGAAATAAGTCATTAATTTTCCGTTTAGGCCTTTTATTTCCGTTTGTTTATGTTCGGGGAACGAGGAAGGTCTTCTAAATTGTTTCTATTTTTATTGGAAAGAATCCGTAAAAACCGTTACAAAAGGGAAAAACGAAAAAGAGCAGATAAAACGGGTAAACATGTAAAAAACTGCATTGGCTTCTTATTCTCCCGTTTCCTTTTCGGCTCTTGTACAATAAGTTGTTAATGTTTATTTTTTGCCGCTTTAATGGGCTTTTTTGTTTCAGTGTGATAGCGAGGGTGAAGACGATAAGGTAAGTAACCGCCGAAGGGTAGTTTTAACTTTTATCATATAGACCTACGATTTCTTATTCTTTCATCGAAAATTTTGCTAAAAAGGTGTCTAATAAACAAGGATGGATTTTTTCATCCGCTGACGTGGCATTATTAGCAGCTTCGCTTGTCCAAATATTACTCGAAAGTTTAAAAATTCACGTCACACTTAAAGTAAATGGTCGAGATTGCGCACGAGCTAAAATATTTATAAGTAATACTGTTGCTATGTTTTCTACGGAAAGATATTCTTCTTTGCAAAGCAAAACATATATTTGCATACAGAAGAAGACATTTTTTGAATCTAGTCTATTTTTGTTATGTTTATTGAGTCACATGTCAAAAATAGCGTTTCAAATGGACAAATTCAAATGACATGGATATTTTGTATGAAAACATAGTATTTATTAAATCTATTTACTTAATACCGTTTGTATGAAAATTTTGTATGAAAACATAGTTTTTATTAAATCTATTTACTACTAATCTATTACTAATTTATTATTTAGTCAATATATAATTGACTTAAAAAAATCATATATTACCATGATTGTGGAAATACATAATTTTATTAATTCAAATTATTATTTGATAGTTATTTAAAGGAAATCTATTTTTTTTTTATTATGCTTACATTATATTGGTTATTCCAGAAACACTGAAAGTAGAAATATTTTGGATTATGTACGGTTTTAACGACCATATCATTATTCAAAAATTAATTAAAAATGTAATATAATTTAATTCACTTCTATATTAAAATAATTCATTCAGTTCTATTGTAAATATAGTAGACACGATACATTTATTGTCAAACAAGTTATAAATGAATGACTAGAATAGAAAATGTGTTTTATTGTGAATTACCGCCTTGTTTAAAGAATAATACTTTTTATTTTTGATAATACAGGAAGATTTGTAGGCTTCATTTCATGTAAGATTATACAAAACAATTCCCTTTATATTATTTATTAATCTCAATGATGGTAAAAACTGAATAGAAATTACATGTTTAGAATAACAGTTAACTATAAATTAATACAACTAGTTATATCACAATATATTCTCATTTATTTAGCCAGATAATTTGAAGCAGTATTTTCTATAGTCAAATTTATCTGTATTGTAGAATATTTTATCTACAATGCTTTGTAGTATTAAGTTTCGAAAACGTATGAGTATATTTGAAAATAAGCTTATTTGTAAAATCCGATTTAAGAAGGGAGAATGGGAATTACAGAAACAAATTAAGATTTTTCTAATAACTCACTACTAGATGCAATAAAGCTTTTAAGTAGTACTTATTTAAGCTTCTAGTATTTGTATACAAAACGTATAAGACCTGAAAAGTAAGAAGATCAGAAGATAATATCCAAACAAAAAGGTAAGTAGTATTAGTATACAGGTATATGACACGTGGGACTTATACAAGGTGCCGGTAATATGAACATATCGTAGTATTTAAGTAAATGTTCAGGCATACAGGTGTCCTCAATTAGATATTTATAAATCCCACGGATTTATAATTATTTTGATCATGACTGATTATTTTTTTATATTAATTCCAATACAATACCATAGGTTTTTAATATAATTTAATAATAGGTTTTCCTCGCCTATATTAATAATTGTCTATTAATTTATTATTGATGTAATAAATTAAAATTTAGCTACTAGTGTTGGCTATTTATTTGGAGTCATATAGGAACAGTTATAAAGATAGTGTTGTAATTGTAAAACTAGATGCATATGTTCAGAAAACAAATTCTAGGCTAATATTCATTTACCATCAAGTAGTTCAACATTTTAGAAATAATAGTGTTGCGTAAAACTGATAAATAATAGTCTTCAAATCGGGTATATCTAGAGGATCGCTTTTTTATCTATATCGATATTTATTTTATTATTCCGTTTTATCATTTACATAAATATAAACAGAAGAAGGTAAGGCGATAAGGCAAAAAAAGGCTTTCAAAACTGAATTTACTAGAGAAATATAATAATAATATAATATACTGCACATCAATAATAGGGAAAAGTGTGAGATTTCTCTATGTATGCGTAGAAGAAAGAGCGAGGGCAGTATATGGCTATTTACTTAGACCAGGCAATTTACTGCGCACCTCGTGGGCGGTCCGATAGAGACTTGTTCCTATTCTTCACGAATTACGAGCAGTAGTAATCTTAGTAGTAATCAAGGGTAAAATTGCTTGATTCAGTGAAAATAATTCTCAAGAAAATTATTTCTATGTAGTTTTACGAAACTACTGTTCCCCATATGAATGAAATCCATTAATTAGACAAACCCCCAAATCCAAAACCGAAGCTTTCTAGGTGGGGGATATACATTGAAAAAACGCGGACCCCAACACCCATTCCCACCGACATTGCCAGTGCTGACGTTTAGAATCAATATTATGACAGTCGGTAGCTAGACGCATTCGCCACATATTGCGCTCTAACCAAGTCAGCTACCGTGACGGCAATTTATGTACCAATATTTTCTTCTGCATTTTCGATGGCTAACAGCTATATTGTTTTATACATTTCTTTGCAAAACTACTGGCAATTGTGACTGACAATGACGAAAGCTGAACGATTAGAGTATATATACTAAGTGATATAGAGTAAACGTGGTTTAATTCGATTGATAGTTTATGTATGTAGAGATGTACTGACAAGAAATGCATAATTAGTAAAATTCAATAATCATTCAGACTTGGACGTGGCATGGACTATACACGCGTTAACTCGTTCGAAGCATAGATCAAATAAGATGGTCTACATTCTCTTGGTATATTTCGATCCAAATAACCTGAACACATTCATAGTGAAGACCCTCTAGAGTTCGTACATGGTGAAGTGGATTTAACAATCTCCTCCATGTTTGTCTGTTGCGTTGTCACATGTAACAGAGTTCGAGGTATATTTCGACTCAAATAAACTTAAACTCGCCCATAGTGAAGACTCCCTAGAATTCGTAGAGGATAAAATAATTTTAACAATCTCCTCCGTATTTATCTGTTGCGTCGTCACAGGTACACAGTTTCATCAATAAATATCAGTCATTTCTAGGTGTTGTATTTTCCATGACACTTAGTATATTGTTAGTGTGCCATTATTAGAGTCACTCGTTTTGTCAGCGTACCGCGTACCAAAGGCATAGTCTTCATTATAATTCAAATAAAATAACGTAATGTGAAGTAATAAAATAATAAGAAGAACTTGGTTATACGCTATAGTTTATATAACACTGTAAAACATTTATCCTCCTAAATAGCGTTATCAGCTGGATTAGCTCGGTTAAACATCTGCAGCATTAGGTATATTTCTACTACAGATCTTTCAGTGATGTTCGCCGTGAGGAAAATATGTCTTTATATGAAGAAAACGACCATTCGACATCTAGTGATGTAATATTGGCATTAAAATAATGATGTAAAATTACGGCAGTCATTACATATAATATGTAAAAAGTTACCACCCTCTTGTTTAAGATAGCGGCCTATATCATTGCGGCACCATCAATCACAAATATAAACATTTGGTTTCTTGAAAGTTAAAATTTTTCTGAGATTAGCATCATCTCTGTAATGACTTCGCCAGTCCACTTTCGTAATCGTTTACTATCTAGTAAGAATAACATGATGGTTTAAGAGATTCCAGTGTACCTACTATAACATTAATAACATTTTTTTTTCAGCTCGACATTTCATCCCCATATAACTAAAATTTTTTATTGCGTAATTCAGATTTCGTATTGCTTTCGATTTGTTCCCACACAGATGGTACATACAACTACGATGTTTTCTAGCCAGGTAACTTCATGATGAGGTTATATTTACCCCAGAACTATCGAAGTGCTTGTTGAATAACTAATGGAAATGGCAAATCAACTAAAAATATAGTTAAACGTAAATTCAATCCTCGGTCTTTGTCCACTTTTTTATATTCGTGCTGTCCCTGTTTATACATTTCCTACAGTCCGTTTATCCCAGCGCAACGAAAGTTTATCGCAATCTAACCCTATTATGTTTGCGCCATCACACTTTAAGTCTGCAAATTCACAAACTTATTTACTTGACCAACAACTGGTAATTTTTTAACACTACGTACATTCAACATAATGAATTAGCACTTTGCAATGCGAGAATATTCATATCAAAATGCACAGTGCACCACTAAATAGATGTTTAACTACTGCGAATGTTAATCGATGAGAGCGGAGCGGAGACGCTGATTCACCGAGTTACAGTCCCCGCGTCTGCACACATTTACTTGCGGCAATGTCTCGCTGACAAAATCGAATGGCTCTAGGCATAACACTATGTGGAATTATTTAACAAAGAATAACTTTCCATAATTTTGAAAAAACTAGGAAATAATTGCAGGATTTTTTAAAGAGATTTGGATTTTAATGCTTACCAAGTAAATCTGATTATTTCTCCATGTCTTGGTTGTGTTTGTTACACTGTAGTGCTTCTGAAATAATTTCAAATTGTGCTCTATCTGAAGCCATTCAAGAATATCCTTCATACCCCGATTGTCGCATCGAAAATCTAATATAAATCGCAATAGGTAAGACGTCGGCTGAGCGTCGCATTATGCTCGTAATATTTTGTTTGTGCCATTCCGACATATATTTCTCGAATTCAAATTCGGCTGGCTGAATGCGTGCATATAAAGGAGCCGAGCCTTTCCAACGGCAACAAAATAAGTAACAAAGTAACCGGAATAAATGTGCTAAACAGAAAGAGGCGGTAAACGGATTGATGGATTACGTCTTCATCGCACGCCAGCCAGCAATATTTTGTTTTGCTGTGTTGTTTGTTGTGCGAAACGCCATGTCATCTGGTACTTACCGTTAGAAGGTGAAAAGAATGTTCCGAATTTTATCCAGTTATTATTAGATAGTTCAATGAAAATGCACGATCATTGTGGTTACAGTACATTTTAATTTTTATTGCAATGATATTTTTCGCGTGCAGTTCTATTGCGGAAAAAAGTGTGGTAAAAATATGGATAAATAATAACAATGCCTCTATTACCCAAAAAAACAAAATACAAATAAATACATACATATGTGTACAGTATATAACTAAAACATAAATAAAAAAGGTAACCTCTAAATTGCTTTGGCATAAATAAACAATGGAATATTTCACTAACATATAACTTACACGACAGTAAACAGTTGTTTCTCTAAAGATATTAGCCCACTATGAATACAATTGTTCAAATCACCAGTGCTAGGCATTACATTAAAACTTTGTTACATTACAGATACTATCGATTTTAATCGCACGTTATTTCTTTCGGTCCGGCAATAAAACATACTTTCTTCTCGCGAGCCTAGTCTAAGTATGCGTATACTATACTATTCATTTCATCGCTATTTGCCAAATAAAAAATTCTTGCCGATAAACGGAACAGCCTACCTGAGCCTAGCCATAAAAACAAACCACAATATGAGAGAAGTATTGTATGAGATAAGTATTATATGAGATAAGTATTATGTTCCATAAGAGATTATGGAACAGTTTAAATAAAAATGAGAGGCTAGTAAACACTCTTCTAGAATCTGTAAAGGCTGAGTATGATCGTAACCCCTTACTGGATAATAATTATCTATGTGAAATAACAAATACTTTAAAAAACGCCCTTGAATATTTTCAAGTTGATTCATATTACCTAGATACCGGGGATACCAAATAAGGCTACAGTCTTGTAATTTTGAACGAACTATCGTAAAATATGAATATTTTAAGGTAACAATGTTGTTAAACGATATCGTGTTTCTCTTATTTAATCACGAAAACGATCACGAGTTTTATATGCATTAAGAGCCACATGGTTGATATTGCCAGAGAACAATAGTTCATCATCAAAGTACACACCAAGATTCTTAACATTTTCAGAACGTATCAAAATTGCATCACCAAGAGGATAGTCACATATTAGTGGTTATTTCTATAAGGTATACGAGCAAACTTATTTACCTACGTTTATTGATAGTTTATTCTCCGAACACCACGATAAAATAAGGTCGAGGGATGTTTGCAACATTTAGTGATCATCTAAGCAGGTTGATTATATTTAAAAATAATTTTTACTCATCGGCAAAAAGATGATGTGTCATACGCATTAGAGACAAGTCATTACTGAATAATATAAAGAATAGTGGTCCCAAATTTTAACCTTGAGGTACGCCAGACAACGCTAAGAATGTATCGAATTTATATCTAATGAAAGTCATTATATGAAGTAAATAATGTACGTCCGGATAAATAACGATTTTATTAAGTGAAGAGGATTACTACTGTATCCATGTAATTCTAATTTTAAAGTTAGTATATTACGATTCACCTTGTCAAAGAGCTTCGAAAAATCACTACACACCACATTTACTTGACCATATTTTGGGTAATACAAATATGGTACTTAGAAATGTCATTAAATAACGCTTTATTTGTCCTTACTTCCTTATTTATTTATATATTTTATATTTAAAGCTGAAATGAAATACTAAATACGGTAAAATATGAACTAAATTCAGAATATAAATGTACAAGGCTTCTCGAACTAACCCTATACCTTTACCAGTAAGAAAAAATTTCGATATCTTATTTCGTATTATTGGGGGAATGGTTAGTTTCAGAGGTACAGAGGGTTCGTTTTAAAATATTCGAAAGTGGTTGAATTTTAAAAACGCTCAAGGAGAAACAAATTAAAATTTATAACGGTTTACTTTTCGTCCTCCATACGACAAAATAACGACCATAAACCAAAATCCTTCATAGGTAGGTTTTGATATGAAAGTCTCGATAAAACATTGTCCCAATTTTACGTGTTTTAATGTGTTATTAATTATTATTAATAACCAGAATTTGAACAAAAAATTATCTGAACTATGAACTCAAGTTTTATGTAAAACTCAAAGTCTTATTAACCAGTAAACAGTACATTACTAGCATTCTAGTTACGTGGGAGTACTATGCCACGATTACCATTATGTTAAATAAAATAACAGGAAATGTAGTTAGCGATAAAACAACACCAGCAAGAAAGATTATAATGAGACAATAGACAAATACTGAGTTAAGTTTTGAGTCAACTGTGATGATTTTGGTTCAATAGACGGAATAGTAATTTTAAGACCAGGGACAGAACAAAATTAACTCCAAAAATTAATTCAGTATTGCCTATATTTAAGATGAACCTATTGAAAGTGTCTCATTATATTATTTCTTGATGGTACACGGTTACGTTTGAAATACCCTTGAAGCTTTTATTTTACGTCTTGTGAAATAATTAACTGGCTTGTATTTGATATAAATAAAAATGATATGACGGCTAGTTAAGCTTAAAAAATATACAGCTCTATCATATACAGAACGTTAAAGATTATAAACAGTGAAAGACATGAATAACGGAAAGAATGTTTTCTACGTCAGAAATCTAGCCTTTGGAATAAAACGTGTAGGAAATCCATATCTTGTTCAGATACAATACGGTATTTTCTTATACCATATTTTTTACCTTAATGTTTACAAAGGGGTTTTATTTAAAGGAGCTTTATGGGGTTTGTTAACTTTATTAGAGCAAATGCGAAAGTAACGTTATTCAACAATTCACTGTAAATTGGTATTATAAGAATACATATTTTTGCAGTGTGTATGATCTTCGAGATTTCTAAATACAATACGAATACAATACGACAAAGATGAAGTTATAAGAAACTAACCTATCAACGTAGTTGTAACTATCCAACCCACTGAATTAATACTGAATTATAGGTTAACAGTATTATTATTCTGGCGAATTATTTCTGGCATATGAGAATCTTATTCATACAAATTATCTGGATATTTTACATATTACAATATATCTGCAAATCGGTGAGCACCGAATTTGCCACACATGATAAGTACCGACTTGAAATAATGTACATTATAATTTTTTTACACAATAAGAATTATTATGTTGTATACTCATTTTATTTATGTACATAATATGTTAATTTTATTGTCATAAATTGTTGTTGTATTTTATTTTTCCTTTTCGATTTGTCAAAATCAAAAGAACATATAAAATATATGTTAAATGGCTTAAATGTGGGTTCAATGTAAGCAATAATTTAAATTCTAAAATCAGATTCAAATGTATTTTATTGATCTGTAGTGTATTTCCATAATTCCATGTATGCTAGCGCTATCTCAATAAATACATATGGTTAAAAATCTAATTTATTTATAAATTAGCATTGCAATAATTATAGTGATATATGAAATGAGTTAGACACCCTCCATATTAGATGTAGATAGTCTATGTGTCATACAATTTAGAATTATTTTGAAGATAAATCACTGAAAATATTTGTTTCAACATTATTCAGGGAGTTAAATTCTCAGAAAATGTAAGTTAATAAATCACTATTTATCAACAGTCACTCCAACAGGTTGTTTGAACTTATCATAGAGCTGCCTAGAATAATTCCATAAACGGCATGAATGGCAAAGTAAGAATATCCGACAACAATAAATTAATACATTCCCAATACTAGTAACATTATAGATATATTAAAACATCTTTATTGCAATTGTTTCTGGATGCTTGAAATACAATAACGGCGAAAATACAATTTGTATAATGGATTTTTTGCGCATGTATCAATTTAGTGACGACGCCTGGATTACACGCTACACCACTCGTAATTGTTTCAATCAACTACGTACGGCATAGACAGTTAATAATTTGCCGAACAAAATGCAATTATGAAGTCACGTCTAAGCTTTATTTTATAATTTGATTCATTGGCGTCTCAATATTTCTGTAAAATTTATTTCATTTTTGTTGAATTTATTTTGATTTTTCTTGAATTTATTTCATTTATTTTGATAGCAATATCACCTCTATTGATGGATATGGTGGAATGTCAGAAGCATGAGACAGGCAGGGAAGCTAGAGAATCTGAAGACAGAAATGGATATGTTAGGATTAGATATAGTAGGTATAAGTGAGATGCGCTGGCCGGAAGTAGGAGATTTTTGGAGCGGTGACTATAGGGTAATACACACAGGATCGGTAAATGGAAACGCGGAAGTAGGGATCGTTATGCGGAAGAACGCAGGACAGTGTGTAGATAGCTACCTACAATACAGCGAGAGAGTAATGATGGTTAGGTTAGATTCGAAGCCAGTGGAAACAGTAATAGTGCAAGTATACATGCCTACTTCTAGCCACAGTGAGGAAGAGTTAGAAGCCGTTTATTCGGACATAGAGCAGGTAATAGGATTTGTGAAGGGTCATGAAAATTTAATAATAGTAGGAGATTTTAACGCAGTCGTAGGTGAGGGGAAAGAAGAAGAATTTGTGGTTCCTTATGGATTAGGAAACAGAAACGAGAGAGGTAGCAGACTGATAGAATTCTGTGAGAAGCACAAGATGGTAGTCGCGAACACATTGTGCAAGAATCACGTTAGGAGGCGGTACACATGGAAAATGCCAGGAGGGATAGACAGGTATCAGATAGACTACATTCTGGTTAGGAAGAGATTTAGAAATCAAGTAAAAGACTGTAAGAGTTATCCAGGAACAGATGTAGACAGCGACCACAACTTGGTAGTCATGAAAGCTAAATTAAAGTTCAAAAATCTGAAAACCCGGAAGGATAAGAAACGTATAAATGTAGACATATTGAGGGATCAGAATATGAAAGATAAGTTCCAGGAGAAAACAGATCAATTAATAAATAAAGCGAGTAAGGACAAAATCAAGAACGCAGAAACTGAGTGGGAGGGTATTAAGAATAGTCTAGATTCCGCGGCTACGGACGTTTTAGGACACGATAAAAGGGAAGCTAGGAAGCCCTGGATAACGGACGAAATCTTAAACTTAATGCAAAAAAGACGAGGCTACAAAAACAGACGAGACGAAGAAGGACTGAAAACTTATAAGTCAATAAAGTGGGAAATCATTAGAAAATGTAGAAAAGCGAAAGAACAATGGATAGAGGATAAATGCAAAGAAGTAAAAGATAAGTTGCAAGTAGGTAAAACCGATGGGGCTTACAAAATAATTAAGAGGAACTTCAGGGATATAGGAACAATAAGTAGAAACGTTAGGAGTCAATACGAGGGTCAGGAATTAGGAGATATATTAGAGGAAGAATCTAGCATCGATAGGGAAGATGTAGGAAAACCTATATTGAGAGAGGAATTTGAAATAGCACTAAGGGGGCTAAAGAATAATAGAGCGCCGGGTATAGATAAAATACAGGCGGAAATTTTGAAATGTGCGGGACAGAAAGTAGTAAATAGGATGTTTGAACTGGTAAAATACATATACGAAACGGGCGAGATGCCGGAGGATTATAAGAGGAACATTATCGTTACTATACCGAAAAAGAGAGGAGCCAACAAATGCGAGAACTTTAGAACGATTAGCCTAACTTCCCACGCGTCAAAAATCTTAACCAGAATAGTGCAGAAGAGGATGGAAAATAGAGCGGAGGAAATACTAGGAGAAGACCAATTCGGGTTTAGGCGAAATAGGGGAACTCGCGAAGCTATTCTGGCGCTAAGAGTAATGTTAGAGAAAACAATAGAAAAAGGAAAGAACGCTTATATAGGATTTGTAGATTTAGAAAAAGCTTTTGATAACGTAAGATGAGAAAAAATGTTTGAGATACTAAAGAGCGCGGGAATTATGTATAGAGATAGGAGAGTAGTACACAATCTATACAAAGAGCAAACTGCTGTTATAGAAGTAGAAGGGGAAAAAGGGAAGTAGATATTAGGAAAGGAGTAAGACAAGGATCACCACTATCACCACTAATTTTTAATCTGTACATCGAAGAGGCGATTAATGTGGTAAAAGATAGAGTGGATTTCGGGATTAAAGTACAGGGACAGAAACTAAAAATTCTGAGATTCGCGGATGATATAGCAGTATTAGCATCTAGTAAGGAGGAATTAGAATCGGCATTGAACGAAATGGAGGCAGTGCTGACAGAGGAATACGGAATGAGGGTGAATAAAAACAAAACTAAAGTGTTAGTGTGCAGAGGGCGCGAGAGCAGAGCAAAAACGAAAGTACAAATTAATAATGAAAGATTGGAGGAAGTTAAAGACTTCACTTATTTAGGAAGTAAAATAAATTGGGATGGAAGAAGCGATAAAGACATAAAACAAAGAATAGCGCAGGGTCGAGTAGCTTTTAACAAAAAGAAAGCACTTTTATGCTTGGGGGTAATAAACTTAGAAACAAGGAAGAGATTTTTGAAAACATATGTATGGAGCACGGCACTATACGGTTGCGAAACCTGGACGGTAGGGGAAGCAAGTAGGAAGAAATTAGAAGCTTTTGAGATGTGGTGTTACCGAAGAATAACGTTAGAAACGAAGAAGTATTGGAGAAAGTCGGCGAGAAAAGAAGTATGTGGAAAAACATAAGGATGAGAAGAGATAGAATGGTAGGCCACTTGCTGAGACATGGGGGAATAGTCCGCGATATTTTGGAGGCAGAAATAGGAGTGAAGAAAGGCAGAGGTAGGCCTAGATTAGACTACTGCTCGCAAATAGTAAGGGATGTAGATAGTAGCACAATTAGCGAAATGCGTAGATTAGCACAAGATAGGAGAAGCTGGAAGTTAGCGTCCAACCAGTCTTAGGACTGATGACCTAATGATGATGATGATGGATATATGTTTTTGTTGAGAACCTTTTCATTACTCTGTTATAAGTTGACGGATTTGTGTTGTACTAACTGTTATCCTAAAATGTGTTCTCAGCACGACACTCTTCAAACATGTCAGTTAATTGATTCATACGAATTTTACCTGTGACGCACACGCAAAGAATCATTATACAAACCATAGCAGCCGTTTTTCATTTACATTTACTTGTTTTGTATCTTTCAGTCTCGATGAAATTGTTATTCATCCCAGTCTAACATAAAATCCCTTTCCGGATACACGTAAGCATACGAAACGGTGACGAAACAACAACGTTTTATCGCCGGCATTACGTATTATCTTTCAGGCGTCCACCCCTTTTTTCGTCGCGACATGCCACGAACAAAAACACACATAATAATGCACCGAAGTTGGCGAAAGTCGCAGGAAACAAGATTGCGTGATGTAAAGGGGAAATAACCGCGTAATGTGACAGATGCTTTATGTATCTGTCATCTCCCCGTGCGAAACACCCCGCTATCCGAGAAGATCATTTTTCAAAAGGAGATACGAAAACATATCTTTTCAGACGTTTCCTCGAGAGTCGTGTCATAAATACATTAAAAGCGGCGAAGGCGTTCAAACGGCCACGATTATAGAATTCGTATCGAATAAACTCAAATAATGACGTAGCTTACAGCATATACGGGAACATAATATACTGGGATTTACTGGATATATGATATATTGAGTCACTATAATATTACCGACGTCTTATATGACGACAAAGAACTAGATTTAAAAAAATATATCAGAACGTTTTAAGTCTGATCTCTGAACGACCTTAAAGTAAAAACATAAAGGAAAAGAGAATATTTTCAAGAGTTGAGAAAGAATTGAACTGAGTGGGCATTGACAATCGATCATAAAACCATGACGATGATCATTAAGTCACAATCAAACCATTATTTGATTTTTATTAAAGAATCGAAGCATAAGCTTAATTATTAGGTCAAAAACATGCAGCACGAACTTGAACCCAGTTAGTTCTAAAACCACCAAAACCAATTTTTATGTTCCAAGTAAAGACTATCTTTACGAACTAAGGCGATGAGATAACTCTTTACTTGAATAGCGTTATGGAATACTTAAAATGTTTTGAGAGGTACAATATTTTTTTTTAGAATTTCTAGAACTATTATTGTATACATTCAGTCAGACAAAAAAGTCTCCAAAAACACTAGTCTCTTTTTCGACACTTTGCTTATTGTTAGTGTGATATTTTATTTAAATATAATTAGAAATATGTTTCAAGTAAATATCGGCCGTCTATATATAGACGTAGATATATAGATGTATAAAAATAAAAATAGTCGCCTGAAACACTTTATTTGAGCAATAAAAAATGAAACGATATTCATCATCATCATGAGGTCATCAATCCTAAGACTGGTTGGACGCTAACCTCCAGCTTCTCCTATCTTGTGCTAACCTACGCATATCGCTAATTGTGCTACAATCCACATCCCTTACTATTTGCGAGCAGTAGTCTAATCTAGGCCTACCTCTGCCTTTCTTCACTCCTATTTCTGCCCCAAAATATCGCGGACTACTCCCCCATGTCTCAGCAACTGGCCTACCATTCTATCTCTTTTCTTCTTTATGTTTTTCCACATACTTCTCTTCTCGCCGACTTTCTCTAATACTTCTTCGTTTATAATCCTATCAGTCCACGGCATTTTCATCATTCTTCGGTAACACCACATTCAAAAGCTTCTATTTTCTTCCTACTGGCTTCCCCTACCGTCCAGGTTTCGCAACCGTATAGTGCCGTGCTCCATACATACGTTTTCAAAAATCTCTTCCTTGTTTCTAAGTTTATTACCCCCGAGCATAAAAGTGCTTTCTTTTTGTTAAAAGCTACTCGACCCTGCGCTATTCATTGTTTTATATCTTTATCGCTTCTTTCATCCCAATTTATTTTACTTCCTAAATAAGTGAAGTCTTTAACTTCCTCCAATCTTTCATTATTAATTTGTACTTTCATTTTTGCTCTGCTCTCGCGCCCTCTGCACATTAACACTTTAGTTTTGTTTTTATTCGCCCTCATTCCGTATTCCTCTGTCAACACTGCCTCCATTTCGTTCAACGCTGATTCTAATTCCTCTTTACTAGATGCTAATACTGCTATATCATCCGCGAATCTCAGCATTTTTAGTTTCTGTCCCTGTACTTTAATCCCGAAATCCACTCTATCTTTTACCACATTAATCGCCTCTTCGATGTACAGATTAAAAATTAGTGGTGATAGCATCCTTGTCTTACTCCTTTCCTAATACCTACTTCCCGTCTTTCTCCTCCTACTTCTATAACAGCAGTTTGCTCTTTGTATAGATTGTGTACTACTCTCCTATCTCTATACTTCATTCCCGCGCTCTTTAGTAAACGATATTAGTAACAAGAAATTATGTCAAATAAGTCTCCATACACTAACATTTCTTATGAGAAATTTCAACTTTCTTAAGTCTAATATTTTGTACAATTACCATTTGCTTTAATGATCGCATTAAGCCTTTTTGGAAAACTTAATACAAGCTTTCTTGTAACTTCTGGTGGTGATAGTTGAGTTATCGTGCTAACAAGATTTTTAAATGCTGACGACGACACACACACAGCAAAATTTTTTAAAAACCATTTTTTTTTTCGTTTTTAGGCCGAAAAATGAAAAATAACTGAAAAAATGTCTTTTTCAATTTCTCTTTACACGATTACATTACTTTTCCGGAGTGCAGAAAAGTAAAAATAAGATTCATGTAAGATAGCTCAATCCAGATGGTATCGTAATTTGGAAATACATAACACGTAACAAAAATCAAAGTACTTATGTTAGTGAAAAAACTGTTTAAGGTTATACTTTAATTGAATTTAAAAACTGAGGCAGAATGGGGTGTCGTAATACATAATCTGTATGTCGGTATATTTATTATTTCCTTCGCTCTGAGGTAAAATAAAGACATTGACGATAGTATAAGCCTGCTGAATTATAGGCGATATTTTTTATGAATACGTAAAGTCCCATTCCGTTGAGTGTTTATACTTTAAATTTTACGAGAAAGAACATACCCTACGATGTTATACGATCCACATTCGTACACAATTCAATACAAAGTATCCCGATAAAATAAAACGAAATTGTGCAGTAGTGCGGAACTAGCAGAAAATAGGAGAGAAAACACGGTCGGGGAAGATGGGAACGGAGAGGAAAAAAAGCATTAAACGTTCAACCGAGTCGATATCCACGTAATTCCAATAAATTTTATTGGTAGGAAAACGTGCGCTGGAAATTTACTTTTACGACGCGAGAAGGATATGAAATAAGGACGAGAGACCCTCTTCTAAACTCCTAAACGACTACACGAACAACACTGATCTCAAGTCGCGTCCCGAATAGACTTTTTCGTTCTGGGATTCTGTCACATACGAACCCCTTTACAGGATGGCGTAACGAAAACAGAGGCTTTTACACAAAAATAATAGACAAAAGTATCCTTTTATAAATATACCTACATGATTAGTCGCATCCCAGAGTCATGAGTAACGTCAGCAGATATGATGGAAACCTTAACGTTTGGTGCACTTTAGCCACATTTTGGAACAAAATAAATATTACATTAACCTTTTAAAAACTACTCGTAACAAGACAACCGCACTAATTTTAACGATATGAGCAAATGAGAGAGAGAGAGAAAGAGGGAGGGATATATAGATAGAGGCAGAGAGAAAATGTTATGGATTTAAATTCAGATAGCCCACTTTATACATATATTTCTTCCATAACATGTTTAGTAATAAAGTGAGCGATAGAGAAATGTTATCAAAAAAGTTTGGTGGATAATGATTGATTTTTTTTCAGAGATAAGATATATAACAGCATTCATATTATACATTTACTCTCCATAGGTATTGTGAAGACAGATATATTAGACGAAAGAATGCTTACGTGATATTATGCTGAAGCTGCTAGTTTAATTGGAGTTCGGTTTACATAATCTTGCTCGTGGTATCATCTGAGGTATCATCTCCTGATGATACCAACTCGGTAACCGAAACGCTTGTCTGGTAACGTATAATTTTTCAATATGTGTCGAAAACTGATCTGCTTTTTTCCTACAGTAATTTGGTGTTTTCCTAGTTGCCATATTGTACCGTTTCCTTCGCAGATTTACTGTCTATTTCAAGCAGATTAGAAGATATCGAAGATACCAAATAAGTCGTCTATAAGTTTGTATTTTAATAAAATTCAAGTAATTCACATTGAATATATTGGCTATATTTTATGTCAGTAGTGAATTATATATAAAATAGTCAAAGTAAACTACAGTCATATTTTGATTGAATGCCATTATTATGGAGATGGTATGGTGGGCATTCCGTCCAGTGCCCGACGCAGAGCTAATAAAATCAAGCGTTTGCTTGAGGTGACTTTAACAGGGTTATTCGTACTATAGTTCGAAGTGGCGAACTGTATATGTTATTGGGTATGTCATTGAATACTTGAATTTGAATTCTAACGGAGGAATTCGGTATCTCCCCCTAAACATTGATGTTTTCGTCCTTGTCTGCACGTATAACCTTCATCCTCAGCCTGAATCTTTTTAGGGGAAGGATGTTGATTTTTATTTTTTGGACACACAAATTTAGTTTGTGTGTCCAAACTAAACTGTGCTGAAACGATTCTTGTACCTAGGTTAAAAGCTAAATTGTCGTATCATCGACGTAATTTGTATGACAAAACTTGTTCATTATTCTAATGCTTTCAATATAACAGGTCGATATGTTTCTCCTTCACCTAGTAACGCCATGGCTTTGTTTTCTCAGTGTTTTCTGTTTCCAGAAATTATATCCAACATGTATCAAATTACTTCAACAAATTTTCATAAAGGAAGAAAATGGAAAATCCTTTTCCCTTTTGTAAGCGGTTTCCGGTATCAGAGCGTAAGCGACGACGTATTTCAAACATTATTCCATAAGATTTAGGTAACATCGATGAGACGTGTTATATCGGTGTAAAATATGATATTGGAACGGCATTTCCTATCGAGTCGCGATGTCGCGGCAGTTGAATAGCGTCCAATATGAGAGAGAAGCTAGTTTATGCGCGCCCCATGAGCCTGTTATGGCTCGGATTCAAGCACCGTCGACAAATCTCAACTGCCGCCCCTCTGGGGGTTGCCCTCCGGCTCACGGAAATCGAGATATCATTGGAAAAATTCCACGACTCTCGATAGCACGAACTCTCCAGAGGTTCATGGATAAACTTTCGAGGAGATGTGCGACGTCGTCAAATTTTATTAAAAGCTCTCGTGAAAAGTTTGTCTTGTCTTTGTTTTCCCGGAGGATTATAACAGGTTTTTATTCAATATAACATCAGCTTTGCCATTATTCGAAGTTGTATTTTCTGAAACTTACGGAACGTACTCGAATTGGGTGGATGGAAAGGATAAATGAGATTACTACGGTCGTCCTTCAGTTTTACTCGACGCGGAAATAATGAAAGTGCAGCACTTTGTTCCGCGTTCATAACATGGATGGACAACCCATCCTATTCCTCTATACACGTGGTTGCGAATATATCATTCAACGCTGTGGCACGGGGTTGTGAACTGATATTACTGAGTATTGGCAATTTCATTGTAAACTTGGGTTCCATGGGGGGAGTTAGGCACATGAGGAGGCTTCTGAACATGGGTGCGTCTGTCGTCTCAAGTTTTTGAAGTGATTTGAAAGAAGTTGATTTACTTCTGTCCAAACTGAAAATTTTGAAAAATGTCTTTCAAACAGCAGTATATTTTGATGGATAGCAATAATAAATGTCTCCGAAGACTTACCTAACACAACTGAATGTTAAGTGGTAACCGCCATTTCCGATCTACATAAAATAGCATATTCATATTCTCTTGTTTATTTAACTAAAAATTATTACAAAGTCTCGATTCATAATGTAAAATTTTACCTTAAATCGAATGTTACAATATCAAAGAATATGCCTTATATGTCGATCAATTTATAGGTTCAAAAAGTAAGCTGATTAAGAAGAATCATCTACACGATTTTGTTCATCAAAAATCTCACATAGATGTAGTATCTAACAATGCCAAACTAATTTATCACAGGTAGTAACTGACTAATATGTCCTAGTTTATAGAAACGCACTTTTATAGTACCACTGATCGGTGGCTGTGGTTACACCATACACCATACTTCACTAATCGTATGCGTTAATTCTAAAAAGGTCTTAGTCAAGGTCTTAGTCGAAGGTCTTTAAAGAAATGAGTTATTATACGAAGTCATTCTAGACTTATCAATAAAAGCGGGCTAAGCTTATCATTTGGTTATGATAATTTCCTTAGTTTAACGCTCACATAACACGGCATATCTTTGTGTGCGGCAAAACAGTGTATGTTTGGCTAAATAAGCAGGTATAGTTCATTTACTTCTCCACTATACAATTTTCTATTTTATTTCATTTACGCGCTTTTATTTTTACGAGGAGGAGGTTTAGCTTAATACTATTCTTCCACCTAATTCTCGGACATGAACACACAGAAGCACCCAGCTGACTGATGGGGGAATCGAACCCACGCCCAAATTACTCCGAGCTGGCGATATTTTGATACTTTAAATCTATAAATTAAATATATATATATATATATATATATATATATATATATATATATATATATATATATATATATATATATATATATATATATATATATATATATATATATATAAACCTTGATGGGTGCAAGATTTCAGGTTACATTTTGAGTTGCCATCTTAATTCTACCACATTTGATATTCAAAAATGATGGGCAAGTTTTTCTTGGATTATTGTTATTGTATTTTTGAATTCAACAAGACTTATGATTTATTGATTTATAACTATTCTGGTCATGATTGGCCATATATTCGGCCAATCATGACCAGAATAGTTATAAATTAATAAATTATTTGCGTACAATTATTTTTCTGCGTTAGTCCGGATCTTCTACATTTATTTAATTATAAAAATAAATGATAAATGAGGGAAAATTATGTGCTAATTTATGATCTATAAGCTATGGTCGATGCAATTTACTTTTTTTTTCTTTTTTGTATAAAAAAATGCTAAATTTGTTGGCGCCTTACACGCACTATCGTAAACTCCATTAAAAGCTTTTCCGACGTAGTGTTCGCTTCCAGTGCTGTTTTTAGCCAGGTCCGGTCGTTAAGGTTTTTTAACAACACCCTTACATTACCGCCAATACGACTTTTATATGACCGAATTATATGGGCCGTCGAATGAATCTCCGCAAGTCATATTGGCACGCATTTTGCGACACGAGTGACATATTCTGGCAAATAGATGTGTACGAAAAAATACATAAAAGGTCGAGGTAATATATTAAGTGCATTGATTTCCAATAGATAATAAAAAGTTTTTTGGGGGTAAAATGGTTTTCAATTTTAAGAAGTAAAAAAAATAAAAGAAAAAATAATTTTTTTTTTCTAGATGCTACAACTAACTCATCCTAGGGCTCTTACTCTGATATATGTAAAATGCTTCAGTACAAAATGAATACTATAGGTTTTTAGATCGAACTATAGGTTTAGTTTCTCGAACCCTAATGTATCAGCTTTATTAACTACTTATAGGGTGTCTCAGTTGGAACTATAAGGTTTGAGTTGCGCGCCATTTGTGTTTCGTCAAAGATAGAGCATTAATATTTGACGACTGTCATCTACAAACCATACGATTTACTGTGATAGCATTACAAGCTTCATTTTCAATGAAGTATGGTCCAATTACTCTACCACTCCAAAATGCGCACCAAACTGTGCATCTCTGTATAAATTTATTTTTCGTGAACAGCATGTGGATTTTCAGCACCCCAAATTCGACAATTTTGTTTGCTGACGTATCCGTCAAGTTCATCACCTGCTTTCACCTTCTTTTTTTTTAACACCATAATGTATGACGCTGTAAATGATCTGTAACTTTTAACTGTTGTGTCAACTGAATTTGTTAAAAGTTACTTATCCTCTATAGCGCTCGCCATTGACGGTTATGGCAATTCCAGTTTCGTTTTCGAAGTACGGACCGATGATTCCGCCAAACCAAAATCCGGACCAAACAGTGACTTTCTCGGTATGCATTTGATGCTAGTGTATCTCGTGTGGATTTGTATCGTCCCAAGTTCAATATTGCTTATTTACATATCCATTCATCCAAAAATGGGCCTCGTGGCTAAAGATGATTTTTTGGCGAAATTTGGGTCAACTTCCAACTGCTCCAGAACCCAATCAGCGAATACACAGCATTCTTGTGAGCAATCAGAAATTGACTACCTCGAGTTTTCCCGTACACTCTCCCGCACAGCAGCGGTGTTTTCAGCAGACCTTGCGTTTCGGTAACGTACGGATGTTGACTCGTTATTTATCAAACCGGTTGACTCGAATTTTACCATTAAACGTCGAATAGTCGACTCGGTGGGACGGTTGTGGTGAGGATAAATATCACATAATGCGCGGAACGTTTTCGAACGGAACACTGATTTTGAAAATAAAATTTGATGATTTTCACACGTTATTGAACGCTATAACCTTCAATGGTGATTTGCCGTACACCACTAAACAATTCATAATAAATTTGACAGATGTTGCTTTAACAACATGGCCGCGATAACCTAACAAATTTCGAGCGTCCGTATTGAAATACCCTATATAATAAACTGGAGGCTATAGTTAACTATTTATTAAAGACCAGTTTCTGGTGACTCGCGTAAGTATAACTTTAAGTGTAACTTTTTTGAAGTGAAAACTTCTTTAGGCGCGCTTGGCAGTGGGCAGTGAATAAGACTGACCCGTCACGGCCTCGGCTGTAACGCTCAATCGGGTGAACTCGGCCAACGCTCGGAATGTAACGCTCCATCGGGTGAACTCGGCCAACGCTCGGAATGTAACGCTCAATCGGGTGAACTCTTAACAGTAAAATTGAAATGAATCGCGAATCGAGATTTATAGTTATTAGGATATATTTAAAAAAAATAGTGGATGCGGTCTTTTTGATTGTAATTCATCGTATTTATTGAGAGACGTGAACCCAAGATAATTCGGTATCGTAATTACGACATGGCCACTGACTTTAACGAATATAAGCGAGAGATGGTGACACTGCACTTACCGTTCCGAAATGAAGAAGAGGAGATATTAGCAGAGATGAAGTTTATTAGAATTTATGATGATAATGAGGATATTATACTGCAGAGGAGAAAATAATTCGAGTCAGACATTGACATTGATAAAACTGTACAAATTTGTAGAGAACTATGCCGTGAAGAAAACCCTACGGATGAAGATGAAATACAAGACGTTGCCAACAGATTTCCCGAAGAAAACCCCTTTCACCAATTATACAATAATCCGAATTCAGATATAATTAGTGATCTTCAATTGGCCACTTTGAATAAACTTGGTGCAATTGCTAAAAAAAAAAAAAAAAAAAAAAAGAAAATATTTTGTCTAGTGCGGATTTTTGTGCAGCTATGAAGATAGCTAATGAAAAGCAAAGGGCGTTGTTAACACATGTAATCAACAAATTATTATCTAATGATAATGATCCTGTACAGATTTTCTTCACTGGACCAGCTGGATGCGGTAAAACTTCCGTTATCAAACTTATTATGAAAATATATAATCGTTTTTCTATAATGATGGGTACTGTAATGCCTATATCACTTGTGCATCAACAGGAAAAGCAACTGTAGCAATAGATGGAACAACTTTACACACTGCTTTGAAAATATCACTGTCAAAATTGTTGCCATTGAGTATAGAAGTCGCACATCAATATAGATTATTATTTAAGTATGCCAAAGCAATAATAATCGACGAAGTGAGCATGATTGGCGCAGAACTTCTTGAGCAAATCGATTTACGTCTTAAGCAAATCACTGGTAATTTTGCAAATAATTTTGGTAACTTAGATGTTTCTAGAGTCTGATACCAACGACAATCAGTCGGAGCACAATCAAATTCCTACACAATCATAATTGTATACATTTTCAACGTAATTACATTGTGATTATACAAAATAAAGAACAAAATTGTATTTCGTATTGTTAATTTACCCTAATTTAAGTTTTCACTTCCACCGTGTGGTCTAGAGCACACACCTTTTTTTTTTTATTTATGCCAATTATGCATTAATTTGCTAATTTATACTGTCGAAAATACATTTATCTATTCAGTGTATTTAAAAAAAAGTGTAAAGTTTCTCAGTTCCTTTTATATCTACACTAAGTCATATTTGAATACGGTTTTTGCAGCATACGTAGTTTTTAAGTTTGAACTATGCAAGTTAGACTACGTTTATTACTTAGCAACTTTGTTGGCGCAAAGTAAAGCTCAGCGGGTTTCGTTCGCAAATTGCCCTCTAAAATTATGTAGACCTTTTCTGAAGTCGGTAATTCGACGACAACGTAAAATTTGTACAACGTTAAAACCGCGTCGGTTAAATTGGTCGTACATTTCGGCTGGTATAATCTAACGAGAAATATGTACGCGGTTCCGGCGTTTTAAATATTTAAAAGCCCCTTTAATATGGAAATGAAGGTCGGTCCGGCGCTCGGGGGCGGCTCGTAGACCGCCGCGCTGCCGTATCAGCACTTTCATCAATTTTCAATTAGGCTTTCTTTTCATGTACGCTTTCGGTCGCCTTTAATTAATGTCCCGTGAACGCGTGCTGTTTTTTTTTGCACGATTTCTAGCGCTCCGCCATTTATTATTAAATGACCCCGCGGGATTTTTCGTCATACTGCATAGATTTAAGTTTTAATTCGCCACAGCTATTCTATGGGAATACAACACAAGATGATATGATGTTTGAACAGCGATTAGTGAATCATGAAATGAGAAGTCGATTTTAAAAGTTTACTGTATTACTAAAATTTAAAATTACAAATACACCAAATGGATTCTCCGATTTTTTTCGTTACAAAATGATCAATTTTAAGATATTAGACAAAATATTAGTCAATATTAACTGATTACTAACATCAAATTTGTACTTCGCTTCAGAATATAACGCGGTCTTCTAATAAAATTCTCCATTTTGAATTATCTATTTTACTTTATTTAGCAGACTGTATGCATGTAGATGGAAGAGACTGTTACACCCACTTTACACCACAATGGATCATCACAAAATGGTAGGCATGGTAATAAAAATACTTTAGACCTCGCATCCTTAAATCCACTGAATTCAATCACACATAAACTGCCCAAAATACCTGTTATATTATTTGTTTAATAAGTCCTGTATTTCGGTTTTAGATCAGCATTAAGTTATGTTATAATATTTGCTCACAACTCACTCCATACAATTATAACGCTGGGGAACAGTCAATTTATTGTCAGGAATTTAAGAATCGATTGTGAATACATTGCTGATGCTGAAAATGGCATTAATTTTTCTTGATTAGTTCTAGTTTTTGAAATAAACATATATGATAAATATTAATGCAAAGAAAAATAAAATAAGAAATTTCTCTTGTTTTGAATTTCTTATATATGGAATTTAACAAGAAAATTGAGAATAATTGATGATTTTCTTTTACATTTTTACTGTAAAACTCCAGTATAGCCTCTGGAGACTCTAACACTGATCAGCCGTCATGTGACGATCCCACCTTCCTTAATACCTTTCTTCCATTATTCGGATATCCTGATGAAACCGTTCATCTTGTTGCTCACTATAATCTGCTAAATTGGAAGAAAATTTGTCTAAGTGACTATGCAAAAAATGTACTTTAATGCTCGTATTGGCTCCCAATTTTTCAAAACATTTTAGCATCTTATGTACTAGTTCTTGGTAGTTATTCACCTCTTAATTTCGCACAATATTTTGAATTACAGATAACATAACTAAACCATGCATCAGATTCTGCAAAGGTCATATATCTATTAAAATTTGGATCTTTTACCCGTTTTCGAATTTGTGGATCGTCAAAAATCTCTGCTTTTAATTTTCCCATACTCAGTTTTCGATATGCTTTGCAAATGTATTTAAAACAATCATCTGACATGTTGAGTATGAGGTAAGAAGGATATTTGGTATATCCACTTTGCGATCCAAAAAGTATGGAGACCATTTTTAAATTGACACAAACAAACCACTGATGTTGAGAACGAGTAATTTCAAGAGTCTCCATTATTTTAACAAACGTAGTCAATTTAGCTAAAATGGAGATATAATGGAAATTAGGGTCCCCGAGTACTCAGAAACCGATCTTAAATTTGTGACAAAAATGTTTTTTGTTCCCCAGTAATAATTGTAATGAATTAAGCATTAGGCTATACAAATAAAAAGAGGTGTGAAAAATACATTTCCCAAAACTCTTTCCATTAATGAATTGATGGATCTTAATTGAGGTAATTTCGTCCCGATTGTCAGTTAAAAGAAATATGCTATTAAAATGATTGTCTTCATTTATCACATGGCAGTGTTTAATGGAGTGTATCTGATAATTTCGACATAATCTGATACTATACAGAACATCGCTGTCATGCTTCATTATTACGCTTTGTGTTTAACGCTTTTCACATGAAATGGAATGATTGAAGGATAATTCAATGTTGTTACGAAAGGCTATTATGAATACGGCAATATCGTCAGTGTAGACTCGATTACCCTTTGAAAACAGCTTTTGTTTTTTTCTTTTAAAACAAAAGCAAACAAAAAAGTTGGATTAAAGATCATAATAAACTGCTCAGTTAATTATCACTATCATTAAGTTTCGAAGATGAAGAATCGAACTATCATGTCATATAATATAAAACTATACATTTTAAAAATGTGAGTTGTATGAAAAGTTCTTTTTTTATATATGCTATAGCATTACGGATAAACTAGAACAAGGATCTTATCTTCTATGTGCTATACAGGTATTTCAACTACGGAAATGAAAATTTGGAAGATATATACGTTCGAAAGGACCATTATTAATGGAATGAGTATTTCCCTCATCTAAAAATTACATGTCTAGAGGTAGCATGTCTTAACCCCGTTAAATAAGTTTGATTCTAGAAGAACAGGTAATAACAGAAAATTTCATTCAAAGTTGCAAAGCATACTTCCAGCCACTTATCAATTTTGATCATTTATAACGAGATAACTGATAGAAACCATTAATGGAACATATGAAAATAGGGTTACTGTTGGTGGAGAAATTAATACATTTAATATACATATGGTCTTCATATGCAATATTTAAAATATAGCATCAGATATAAAAAAAAAAAGTAATTGAGATTATACAAAAGTTACACTTCGCAGAATAGTGATAACAAATATTTAGAAAAGTTGAAACTCAATGAGACACAGAAATCTTAGTCTTAAAATATTATTAAGGAAATCTAAAGTCTATTAAAATATTTTGTTACCCATTTTAAAATAAAATATTGAAATAAACATGAGAAGATTTTTTGAACCACAATTCGAGTGACAAAATACTTCTAGTTAATATTTCAAAACAATGCGTACACATTTACTTTTCTGATGACATTAACGTAGTTATCTGTTTTATTATAAGTTTGTCTCACGTTTCGAATGTTTTATTCTTTCATAATTGATATAGAATATGTTTTAATATATAAGATTGCCCATGTGAACTAGTATCTTCTGATATTAATTTTAATTCGTCAATTTTGTTCGAAGAAAATTGCCTTCTCTTGGTCTAATAATAAAAATAGGTACTACTTGGATTCTGAAAGGAAATATTTTGTATACTTCCATATTAAATCCATGTTCCATGTTAGTTGAGATATTTCTACAGGTAGAAAATCATATTTCTGCCTACTGCTCAAGTCAAAGTTCCATTGAGTATATTTTTTGGGCACTTTTAAAGTTTTCATTTGAATAATAACTGAAATGGATCATTTAATTTTTGGATTTAATATGGAAATATGAGAAAATCACCTATATCACCTAGAACCTAACCAATAACCTTGCCAATGTAAAATATCAATATATCAAAATGACGAGTGGAGATATTGACACAGCGACAATTTAGAGAATGACTCCATTAGAGTACTTCATCAGGAAAGAGCAGTGTTCTATTATTTATTGCTCATACAATAAAGGGACGAAACCCTTTGATTTCTATCGTAGAATGAAGCTACAGTACAAAAATTTATGTTTATCGCTCCAGAAAGTGTACAAATGTTATTTTATTACACTGTTGCAAAGATTATTTTTCATTGAATATATTAAAACGGTGAACGACGAGCTTAAAACAAATGAGATTTCGTCGAAAAATAGCATACAGGTTTTTAACATCGCTTCAATAAGTTTGTATAATAACATTTTTAATGCATCCATTTGACTCTGCTTCGGACTATACGCCTTTAGTTGTTAGCGTAGATATATAATAAGTTATGGTAAAGTCAGTTTCCTGGTTACAAGTTAAAAAATTGCCATGACTTCCATCCACCTGTCATGAATTTTGTGCCTATACATAAATACAGACATGTCTCGTCTTTAATGCTATTCATCATTCCATGTTTAGTTATCTGCTTTATTTATCAGAAGTCGTTAACTTTAGTTCTGAAACGTCGCCTAACACAATGCTAGTCAGCAGCTACTGTGTTGATAAAAGAAAAAAACGAGTTTTATTGTATGCAAATAGGCCTTCTATACAAATTGTGTAACACGATTTATTCCGAATGCCCACACACTAACTGGTCGCCCTCCTTTAAGATAATGCCTGTTTTCTTGTAAATGTAAATAGGTTTATATAATAACGCGCCATTGTTCGTTCCTACGATATTAACCATCAGTGGATCGAGAACCTACCTCCGTGTATATTTTATCTGTTCTGTTGTTCCTTTCTTATGGCTGGCGAGATAAAGCGGCTGTTACATGTCTCGCGCCCGAAGTACCGGGATAATCACCTACGTATTTCATGTCTGACACGGAAAGTGAAAGTTTCAGGTAGGTGAGCAATGAATTTGTACGAAAGAAATGTCACTAATGATGCGGGGTGTTTTTCGACAAGTAAATAAAATGGATGATTGAACAAACATGTATTGTCATCACGGATTATTGTCACGAGAATACCACTCGACGCTACTCGCATTACATGAGACACGCTTATAAGTAGCATGTTACGAAGAAAGCTGCTGATGTATCCATTTGTCAGAGAGACAGTAATATTAGAAATGTGTATTAGATTCCCTCAAAATTAATTGAAAGCTATATCCGGTGTATCATTTTATATATGCATATACTTCACTCTCGTTTCCTCTCCAACGGTTACAAATTGGCTAGCGAGATAGATTGGTACGGAACAAAAAAGCGATATAAGTGGAGTTTAATTAAATAGGGATTAAAAGAAGTAAATTCTTCCGGGTTATGACATAGTCATAGTCGGATTTTTCTTGACGGTTCGCTAATCATATCGGCTTCTTCAGAAGAAATCTGAATAAAAGCCAAAGGTGTATGGTAGTTTTTCATGTTATGGCGACAGTCATGCTTCATTATTAATCATGATTATTTTCTGCGCCCATGTTTGACAAAAGTAATACCCAAGTATTACTAAGGCGATATGTCTCCTCTGTTAAATTTGTTTTTATTCCCCATAATTTCCACTGATCCTCTAATAATTCGTGAATAATAATAAGAACTTCTACCTAATGTTTTGACATCATAACATACGAGGGTGGGGTGAAAAGTTTCCGGCCTGAGCCAGAGATAGCGTCATCAGGTCTAATTTTTCACTCGTATTCTACAGTACTATCCCTGACTAGCTTGTATAATAACTTTCAGATCGATTGCTCTGTTTGTATATGTATGTTTAACAGCCTATTGAATAAGACGCCTCGCTTGCTTACGTGAAAATGGAAACATTGGAGAAGCATACGATCATCAAATATATATATTTGAAAAGCTTAACGCTACTTCAAATCAAACAAGAAATGAATTCTATACTAAAGGACTCTCCTCCATCATATTCAACAGCTAAACAGTGGATTTCTAAAGGTCCAGTAGGATTTTAAGAAAGGTCGTGAACATGAAAGTGAATCATGTTGAAGACGCCCCGTTGAGGTTACAACTGCCAAAATCGTGGTAGAGAACCGCACATTAAAAGTGCATTAAAAGTAGGCAATATTTTACATCAACATTATAGCATCTTTATAAAAAATGTATTAGACTTGATTAAGATTATGCTGAAAAATAAAATAACAAAAAATGAAAAAAAACAACAATTTTCTTCATCAGGCCAGAAACTTTTCACCCCACATTCTTATAATCTATTATGTGGTTCTGATTGTTATGTGCACGTTTGACTACTGATCTGTGTGCTTTAAGCCTTGTGTTTCTTTTAAGTTCCATAATTTTGCACTGAACCTAACTGAATATGATCTAAAAAATACTTTAGATCGTATATGTTTTGATTAATAATTATGAAATATTATTAATTATATAATAATGGAACAGTATATTTATTGGAACCAAGTTATTGTATTTCCTTAACTATTCGGAAATATACACCTATCTTTTTCTCGTATTAATACTCTTTCATTTTTCTGTTACTCCCGCAATATAATGTAAACATGCACAGCTCATTGGTTCCTCTTGGTCTTCATATCTTCTCATATTCTCGTTGTCCTTGGCGTTTGGTATATATTTCGATACATTTCTTTTCAGGGCCTTTTCGGTGATCCTTAGCTCCTCAGATCTTCCTTCAACTCAGCACACTTATTTCTCACATGATAATAAAAGGATATATCACTTACACATTAATTCACACTTAGAAGAATATTTTTATTGTTTACTACGTATTTACAATCCACGAGTAATATCAATATGTTTATCGTATCTCGTATATTTCGTATACATCTACACCACCGCCTTGGCTCAGACTCCCTCTCTGACTCTCCGTTCGCCTTCCCCTCGCTCATTATTCCATGGCAGTCTGTACACTGTCCTGTCAGCGTTTTGGTCAACAGTGGCGGAGACTAGTGTCGCTTACAATAATTCTTCCACTATTATCCACAAAATGTTCAATGAGAATATTATCTTCAAGACTTCACTCCTGCCTGTAATTCTTATTAGTATCTTCAATTTGAATTTTGTGCTAGTTTTTAGTGCAAACGAACGAATACGTGGGCTAGTGTTGAAATAGACTTAGAATACATTCTTTTCTAACAATTGTCGAAGGTACACTTAAGCCTTTACAGTAGACTAAATCGTTAGAACTGTAAACAAAAGAATAGGATATTTTTCTCGAAACCATAAAAATACTAACCTGCATTCGACGTTTCGCAAACTAAAACTCACGATATAACATCAGTACTCCGTGGAACTCCTTTTGTAAAAGGATTTTTAGTAGTTCCTTCATCATCATTAGGTCATCAGTCCTAAGACTGGTTGGACGCTAACCTCCAGCTTCTCCTATCTTGTGCTAACCTACGCATTTCGCTAATTGTGCTACAACCTACATCCCTTACTATTTGCGAGCAGTAGTCTAATCTAGGCCTACCTCTGCCTTTCTTCACTCCTATTTCTGCCTCCAAAATATCGCGGACTATTCCCCCATGTCTCAGCAAGTGGCCTACCATTCTATCTCTTCTCTTCTTTAAGTTTTTCCACATACTCCTTTTCTCGCCGACTTTCTCCAATACTTCTTCGTTTCTAACCCTATCAGTCCATGGTATTTTCATCATTCTTCGGTAACACCACATCTCAAAAGCTTCTAATTTCTTCCTACTTGCTTCCCCTACCGTCCAGGTTTCGCAGCCGTAAAGTGACGTGCTCCATACATATGTTTTCAAAAATCTCTTCCTTGTTTCTAAGTTTATTACCCCCGAGCATAAAAGTGCTTTCTTTTTGTTAAAAGCTACTCGACCCTGCGCTATTCTTTGTTTTATGTCTTTATCGCTTCTTCCATCCCAATTTATTTTACTTCCTAAATAAGTGAAGTCTTTAACTTCCTCCAATCTTTCATTATTAATTTGTACTTTCGTTTTTGCTCTGCTCTCGCGCCCTCTGCACACTAACACTTTAGTTTTGTTTTTATTCACCCTCATTCCGTATTCCTCTGTCAACACTGCCTGCATTTCGTTCAATGCTGATTCTAGTTCCTCCTTACTAGATGCTAATACTGCTATATCATCCGCGAATCTCAGCATTTTTAGTTTCTGTCCCTGTACTTTAATCCCGAAATCCACTCTATCTTTTACCACATTAATCGCCTCTTCGATGTACAGATTAAAAATTAGTGGTGATAGCGTACATCCTTGTCTTACTCCTTTCCTAATACCTACTTCCCTTTCCTCCCCTTCTACTTCTATAACAGCAGTTTGCTCTATGTATAGATTGTGTACTACTCTCCTATCTCTACACTTCATTCCCGCGCTCTTTAGTATCTCGAACATTTTTTCCCATCTTACGTTTTCAAAAGCTTTTTCTAAATCTACAAATCCTATATAAGCGTTCTTTCCTTTTTTTATTGTTTTCTCTCACATTACTCTTAGCGCCAGAATAGCTTCGCGAGTTCCCCTATTTCGCCTAAACCCGAATTGGTCTTCTCCTAGTATTTCCTCCGCTCTATTTTCCATCCTCTTCTGCACTATTCTAGTTAAGATTTTTGACGCATGGGAAGTTAGGCTAATCGTTCTAAAGTTCTCGCATTTGTCGGCTCCTCTCTTTTTCGGTATAGTAACGATAATGTTCCTCTTATAATCCTCCGGCATCTCGCCCGTTTCGTATATGTATTTTACCAGTTCAAACATCCTATTTACTACTTTCTGTCCCGCACATTTCAAAATTTCCGCCTGTATTTTATCTACACCCGGCGCTCTATTATTCTTTAGCCCCCTTAGTGCTATTTCAAATTCCTCTCTCAATATAGGTTTTCCTACATCTTCCCTATCGATGCTAGATTCTTCCTCTAATATCTCTCCTAATTCCTGACCCTCGTATAAATTTCCTAAGTACTGCTTCCATCTATCCGCTTTCTCCTCTCTTCCTATCAGTATGTCCCCCGATTGACTCCTAACATTTCTACTTATTGTTCCTACATCCCTGAAGTTAATTATTTTGTAAGCCTCATCAGTCTTACCTACTTGCAACTTATCTTCTACTTCTTTGCATTTCTCCTCTATCCATTGTTCTTTCGCTTTTCTACATTTTCTAATGATTTCCCACTTTATTGCCTTATACGTTTTCAGTCCTTCTTCGTCTCGTCTGTTTTTGTAGCCTCGTCTCTTTTGCATTAAATTTACGATTTCGTTCGTTATCCAGGGCTTCCTAGCTTCCCTTTTATCGTGTCCTAAAACGTCCGTAGCCGCGGAAGCTAGACTATTCTTGACACCCTCCCACTCAATTTCTGCGTTCTTGATTTCGTCCTTACTCGTTTTATTTATTAATTGATCTGTTTTCTCCTGGAACTTATCTTTCATATTCTGATCCCTCAATATGTCTACATTTATACGTTTCTTATCCTTCCGGGTTTTCAGATTTTTGAACTTTAATCTAGCTTTCATGACTACCAAGTTGTGATCGCTGTCTACATCTGCTCCTGGATAACTCTTACAGTCTTTTACTTGATTTCTAAATCTCTTCCTAACCAGAATGTAGTCTATCTGATACCTGTCTATCCCTCCTGGCATTTTCCATGTGTACCGCCTCCTAACGTGATTCTTGAACAATGTGTTCTCGACTACCATCTTGTGCTTCTCACAGAATTCTATCAGTCTGCTACCTCTCTCGTTTCTGTTTCCTAATCCATAAGGCCCTACAAATTCTCCTTCTTTCCCCTCACCTACGACTGCGTTAAAATCTCCTACTATTATTAAATTTTCATGACCCTTCACAAATCCTATTACCTGCTCTATGTCCGAATAAACGGCTTCTAACTCTTCCTCGCTGTGGCTAGAAGTAGGCATGTATACTTGCACTATTACTGTTTCCACTGGCTTCGAATCTAACCTAACCATCATTACTCTCTCGCTGTATTGTAGGTAGCTATCTACACACTGTCCTGCGTTCTTCCGCATAACGATCCCTACTCCCGCGTTTCCATTTACCGATCCTGTGTGTATTACCCTATAGTCACCGCTCCAAAAATCTCCTACTTCCGGCCAGCGCATCTCACTTATACCTACTATATCTAATCCTAACCTATCCATTTCTATCTTCAGATTTTCTAGCTTCCCTGTCTGTCTCATGCTTCTGACATTCCACGCTCCGACTCGTGAAATGCTACACTTCTTATTATTATTGCACTCGATCACGTCTCCCGGAACAGTCCTCACCCGGAGATCCGAACGGAGGACTATTTTACCTCCGGAGTTTTTTGTCCCAGGAGACGCCATCATTAATTTAGGATAAGCTTTCTGCTAGCTGTTCCGAGGATTATAATGTGGTGGTTTCCTCTTGCCTTCCACATCGCAGTCGTGTGTGTCATAGCACCATACCAACCCCTACGGTTTCTGCCACTATGACTACTGAAAGAGCTGCTGCCCTCCTTCAGGGACTTGTCTTAGTCTGGTTTTTCAATAAGGACCCCCCCACTATGGTTAAACCTATGGTACGGCTCCTTAAATCATTAAAACGCGCAAGCCGACCCACCCGTTCCAGTTTGCACTAGAACTTCGTCAAGGTTCAAGTCCTATCGGATCGGAGTAGTTCCTTAATGTCCAAGAAAATTAAAGTACACCACATGTGTACAAAACATACCACAGTTTCTTCTTCTTAACTTTCTGATAAATACCTTAGAGCAATAGCTTGTATCCAGTTCATCGAATAAGCTAACACCTGAAGTTAGTCAACAAGTTATTCAGAGGGACTCATTTATTCAGGACTTCAGGAGTTACTCTTTTTAAGAGCAATTACGAGTATAATGCATTGTTAGTATCTGACCTGAGATTCCGAAGCCAGGCCACGACAGAAAATAGTTATTCGTTTTGGAAACACAACGGGTTGTAACCAACTAAGTTATATTTTACTTACATATTACTTTTCCGCACTCCACTATACGCGGAAAAGTAATGTAATCGTGTGGAGAAAAAGTGAAAAAACAAATTTAATTTTTGGGTTCATTTTTCGTTTTTCGGCCTAAAAACAAAAAAAAAAATGGTTGTTAAAAATGTTTGCTGTGTGTGTGTCGTTGTCGTCGGCATTTATTCTTGTTAGCACAATAACTCAACTAAATCGTGTCGGATCGATCGGGTTTCGACTGATTCTGATTAGGGATGTCTACCAGACGACATATATTTATTTTGAGGTGGACAGGACACACCCCACCCTGTCCATGGGTCATGAGAAAGCACGATGGTGGACTATTTGAAAAAAGTAAAACTGTCGCATAAAACACATATTCTGCATTTATGTGTTGGTTTATGCTTTCTCGGCCACTCAATGTCGAGATAGAGATGTTCCAAGTCCGTTTTAAGGTTTTAAAACTGTTTATCTCTAATAAGATCAAATACAAGTATTTTATAAAACAAAAACAGAGAATTATTTTACTTTTTAAAAGGAGAAAGCTACTACAGTTACTTTACTATCAGTTCTACGATCGGTAATTCAATATATATATTTTTTTTCGTTGGATCGATCAGTTAATTAATTCGAATAACTGAGCCGGACTTGAGAATGTTAATGATCATTTTGATTTATAGGACATATCACTTATCTCCTGTATATATCAAATTAATTCATGTAGTAGCATAGGTTTGGTCGAGATGAAATACTAATCATTTATTTTTTTGTCGTCGTATTGGATCATAACATGTCATCATAAGGCAAAATTATCGCGTCGTCAAGCCATTACAGTGTAAGAATATGTATGTTGCGTGAATTGTGTCGCTAAATAATCACGGAATTGGAGATACTTAATAAACTAAACTTTCATTATGAAATCGTATCTAATTATCGATTAATCATATATTCTTATGTGCCAACTTTATTATAGAAAAAAGTCATTTACTTTAGTAAAAACTGCTTACATTTCACAAAAATACTTTAAATAACTTATATTTTTCTATATCGTCAATAAATGTTTAACGTGTGACAGTGTAATAAACACTAACAATACCGACAATACACAGCCAACTCCTTATTCCCTAGATTTAAAACATTTAGTATATTAAGAATATTTAAACCAACCAAGAATATTTAAACTTACTGTACAATGTCGAAGTGAACAATATTAAAGCGCTTAACAATAGGCACAGATATGTTAACACAATTTTATTGTACCCACCTACGAAATATATTTCAATTTACACTGTCTGAAATATGGCATACAATTTGACACGAATTTCACAACAAATAGAGTACACATAGAGACACATCAATTTGGCGTGCAATGGACACCGCAAGGCGGTTACCGAACTGTGTGAATTTTATACCAGTAATGGAGTAAAAGTATACAGTATACAACGTCTGGTATAAACTTCACCACCTTTTTGTGGAATTTTATTTCAATTTGACACCTGTCACTACAAAGAAGAGAGAAGCAGATAATATATTTAAGGTAAGTTTTTCCTTGGTCACATTGACAAATTTGTTGTACGTTAGATGATATTCTCTTGATTGAATTGTGGACAGTTTCTTCCTCGTAGTTCAATCAATCAACATTTTTTACCAAGATCTTTCGAAGAAAGGTGTGGAGAGTTCCGTTTAACTCATAATTTCTTCCTGTTATTTGGGTGCATATATGTCAGCTCGTCAGATAAATCTTCCGTGACGCTTCCCTGATTACTTTATGGTTAAATATGTAGTAATATATAAGTCGGAAATCGAGAAAGGAACCACCAAACCGCCAAGCTGTTATCAAAGTAGTTCCCGAATAGCAAGGCTATTACATAATCGCTATAGGAAACAACTACTCCTCGGGCTAAAGCTCCGCCAGACATTGAATTATACCTAAAAGCGACCCTCGACCCCTTTCTCGTGTTTCTACACGATCAGATAAGGTTTCAAGAAATAAAACCCGCCACAGGTAGGATTCGACTTCTGTCCCGGATAGGAACCGAACGATATACAGCTGTTTTAGCCCGACATACAGCTGTTTTAGAACGACGTACAGCTGTTATATGTTATTGACATAGATCGTATCGATAAAGATGTATACTCCATAGATTTCATTCGGCATTTGTCCTGGATCTCGGCGTACCGTGTACGGCACTGATGAGAACTAATAAGTTCGAAACAGCTGTATGTCGTTCGGTTCCAATCCTAGACAGATGTGGAATCCTACTTGTGGCGGGTTTTATTTTTTGAAAAGTTAAATATGCAATCAAGGGATACTAACAGTTTTCATCTTGATCAAAATAACAATGAGGATTACTCTTTTGTATAAGTAGTTTGCAATGGTAACCTCGGTCCCAAATAAAATCTTCATTCTTTCGATATAGTATAGCTCCTAGTGTAGGTGGAGTGAAATTCTTAGGGAAATTGTGTCTGAGTTACGGAAAACGCAGAAATATTGTATGCAAGAAATTAAACTAAAAATAGTTCCAAAGACGCATTTTTTAATAGACTAAGTTCCTGATTGTAGTTAACAAATTAGAATTTTTGTCACCGAGGCAAGAGTAAATCACCCTTAAAAACATGCAATACATAACGGCATTGTGGGACAAAGAAATATATGTCTTAAGAATACTGCAACATTCTTTTACAAGCTGCTCGTATTTATCCGCTTTTCTGTTACCTAGTAACCCCTAACCACTCATTTACTTCCAAGCCATATGATCTACAAGATTCAATTGTTAATGCACAGAGATTACGTCTTTCTATTCTTTTGTCTTTCAAACATGTCGATTTTTGGTCCAACAAAGAATCCCTCTTAAAGTTCTGCTCCGCTAACTTTCCAGAATCCTAAACTTTCACTTTTTTTGTACGAAAATCCCAAATTAATGTAAAGCGAGAAGTACTTAAGAGTTATTTTTGTAGTGTTGTCTACATGATCGATCTTTCACAACGCGATGTGAGTTAGTTGCTCTGCTGTCACATACAGAAAGCGACAATACTTCATAAGTCCACCATCAAATCTAGTCAATAAGTTGCGAAGTCAACCAAAGGCGAAATAATAACTGAACAGCTGCAAAGTCAGTTAACCAATATATTCGTTTCTACATTCATAAGCATTCGAACTGAGCAATGTTTCTGGGATTATTCATTACAAATGCCACACATTTATTATATTCCTCTTAACCAATCAGCCGATTTTTTAATGCATCTATATATCCATATTTCGATAGCATGCTATCTTCATTGGCAGGCTATGTCATTTCTCATTCGAATGCGAACTGGAAACTACTAACGTTCAAAAATCTGTGACTGAATTTGGTCGTTCTATTATGCGTTAAGCGGAATTTCCGATTGTTTACTTTCTTTGTTCGGTGCTTTTTTTGACACCCCGGCATATTTGTAAGCAATCTATAAGCACATAAATATTATGTGCACATAGATTATGCGTGTCAATAGTAAAACATAAATATAAACTGTACATTATTGGTAACAAATGAATCCTAGAAGGTTCCCATGTCTAGATTATCAACCCCAAGAAGCATCTCGCATTATACCTGCATCAATATTTAATGCAAAATAGAATATTTTATTCCAGAGAATTGATAATAATAGCTTTTAGTTCTATAAAGTAATTTCTCTAATTCTTTTTTATCAATGTGACAGTATCTAAAAAAAATTAAAATAAAATTTGCAAATGACAGTTTTTGTTGCAGATTGAACCCATTCGAATAAGAAACACCATACTATGTAGACGAAGACAGCGTTGCTATCGAAATTTGCATTAACAGGTGCATTAAATATTGTGGTTAAGGATCTAATAAATGTGCTACAGTTATTTATCGTAAACGTTGCATTATGAAACATTTTAAAGTCCAGATTCCTTATTAATACCCCAAAAAAGGTTTAACACAGTAATTTTCACCTATATGATTTTGAGAAGGATTTTGAGTTTGTTACATTTTGTTAATATCAAACATATCTAGCGACGATAAACAGCTCAACGAAATGAGAGCCCTTCATTAGCCAAGAACCGTATCTTTTGCAGAAACAGCTTCTTCTGCGCGCTCCGTTAGATTCCACTCGAGCTGAAGAGCGTACCGAGATTTTTTTGCATAATCCCGTATTCATCAACCCGCAGGAGTCCATGCAGGAGGAGGCGTGATCGTACAGCCTGCAGTAGCAGGTACTCACGCCATTACACCTCTCGAGGCGAAGCACACACACACTCGCTTTCTTCAAGGGTACTTTAGCGACGCGAAGACCCCGACGGTGCTCTCAACGTCTCTCTCGTCGTTCTCGGGACAAACCAATTTGCTCTATACGTACGGGATTATTGCCTCTATGTAACGCGTTCTCATACTGCCGTTGTTTAACATACATACTGCCACTTTATGCTAATTTGCCTGTGTTCATTATTGCGTGCCTATTGGATAAACGTGGATAATGCAAAGTGTCTATGCGTATTGATCTAGCTGTCAAACGTATGGATCATTCATTATTCATTATTCATTATGGTTACTTGAAATTCATCGTTCTGTTTATTTTTGTAAACTGTGAGTGACTAATGGTGTTATGCCTGTTCCATGAGACCCTTAAGAGTGTTGAAGGCAAACAAGTCTTAGGAGGATTAGTCTTGTACATATGAAAAATAAACGTAGAGAACACAATGAAAATACAGAATTATAAGTACCCGAGCAAATCTACAGGCGTATGTTTAAAAGTATATAAGGTTGCTTCAACGTTCGTACTGTGGATAACGTACCATCAAGGCATCCATTTATCAAAGCTTGAAAACGTACTACTCAGTCATTGTCGCAAAAAAAAAAATAACGAAGACTTCCATACGAGTAGATATACTAAAATTGTTACTTATAATCAGCGGTGGCCGGTGTAATTTTTGTCTGAAGGTGCAATCGATCAAATAATAACAAACGAAAAATTAAAATAAACTTACCTAAGTCCAAGTCTGAGGTTATTTATATAGAAAATCCATTCGTATGTTCTTAGAATTCGCAAAAATGTCAATTAAAAGATCATTAAAATCCAGATTTTAATAATCTGGAATCGCTGCAATTAGCACTTTCTCTCCATACTTATCATGCAAAGTGAATTTTAGTCTGTCTTGCGCCATTGTATTTCTCAAAAACTTTTTAGTTCTTTTAAGTGTCGAAAAACAGCGTTCACTCTCACCACTTGTCATGGGTATGGTACAAGTTAATTTTAATACTAAAACAGTATCACTAAAACAGTCCGTCAGGTTTCGATCTATAAATAATTGTAAAATTGCTAAGCAACTTGCTGCTTCACGAAAATCTTCCTGGCTGTATATAACCGTTAATGCACTTTTCAATTTAACTTTGTCCAAAAATCCATAACTTTTCGTTACATTGTCAAAATTTTGAATGGGGAATTGTTTCTCATAGTCACAAAATTTATTGGGGAAAAATAGTTCTCTAAACTCAAATCTGTCGTTAGTTTGGGTAATTAATATATCACACATTTCCTTAGTTTGCGTAGAAAATGATGTCATGGGACCGTATTGTTTTTTTATTCAGGCGAATTTGAGGAATTAGTTGTCCGGATTTTTATAATCTTCAAAATTATTCAAATAACTGCTTATCTTGACAGCATCCAATGATCGAGACTGAAACCCTTTAAAAGGGATTTCACAATGAGGCATGACCTTGGCGAAACACGCGAGCCAGTTTTAAAGTTATCGTTATTTAAATAACCCAATAACATTTGAGCCTGATTTATTGTATTGCAATAATTTCCCGCAGTGTCAAAAATACATTCTAAGTATTCTTTTAAAAGTTCAGCATTTTCAGAAACGGTTCGTACAGTTCGCGTATTAAAATTCCGTTATATATTCCGCCGAATATGCCTCCATTGCGATCTCTTCCCTCTTGTTGTGGTTATAAAAATACAAACAACACGTGACCACGTAAACAGCCCAGATTCAACAGACAACGCAATGCTGTACAATAAAATACAAGACAATATAATAGACAACCTGATGCACTTGCGCATCAGGTAAGCAAAGCTTACAGAATAAACTTAGCTTTGCGTGGCCGTGCAATGCACGCAAATCTCATATACATGCGTATAGAAATCCCCTGTTTCACGCGCCTGAGTCCTCTCTTTCTAACACATGGTTAAACGGTCCTCTAATGTGTGCTAGATGAAAACTGAACGCGCTATGTATTTAGAGTTGCAGATTTAATATCTCGTAGATAAATCTGATAGGGCCGGCGACTCTCGCGATATCTAACAAGCTGTAAGCGAGACTGTTAGATATCGGAGCATTCTATGTACATATAATAATAATGTAATGTCTAGTAAACACATAATAGGTATTTTTAGGAATGTTTCCTAAATCACTAATGCAAACCAAATAGTCGATTTAAGATGCCAAATATTTGTCGAATCTCAATATTTATTTCTGTAAGAACACTGCTAGAGAAAAACGTCACACAACTCACGTTATGACAACCAAGTTTACACCATCAGGTGCTGATTAATTGTGGTTGGTGAAATGCCTGTTGAGTGAAGTATAATTTTTCAATATCTGTAGAAAAGTGAGTTTTTTTTTTGTTGTTGCTACATTTAATATTCCAACTCTCTCCCAGGAGTATTTTTTATTTTTACGGCTGGTATTCAATAGTTATATTTTGTAGTTACTTTCTCTAATCGTTCGCAGTTCATCGTTAACAGCATCTTTAGTGTTGACGTAGTGTAACTGATACAGTTTATGACAGAAACAACCCCTTTTATACCCGTAGACCTGTCATTGTATCTGGTTTTCCTAGCCGGTGGAACTTCCGATAAGTGACTGAAGGAGCTCCACATCATATGGCTGGAGTGTTTTCGGTTACCTTTAACTTAACGAATGTTCGACAGTAGATAAATAAGGATACTTTTCGCTTATTTGAATGGAATTTTAAATATTCCTACCTACCTACTTGTCATCTCTCAGTCACTAATTACAATTAATTAACAGAGTATCGCGCATTAAGTAGGCGAAAGTAAGACATCAAGTATCTTCACATAGAGACAGCTAAATGTGTATGCGTACCCCTTACACTACAGCCCCAATGCCGTATTATGTTGTCCTACTTCCTAATTGTGTGAATAATTGAATCTTCTGGTTTGTCTTTATCGCCAGACATATCTTCGATTGCTTGCTGTCAAGTGAAAGACCACTTGTTTCGTTATGTGGCCAGCGACAAAGAAGTTCACATTCAAGGATAATATGAAAGGTAATTTAATCCTTCTAATAACACAATCGATGAACGAGATCTTGCCTGAATAAACCCATTTTCTGTATATGCTTTCTTTGACTGCAATAACTGGTTACTAGCCCAGTCAGAAGTCGAAATTTCTTTTTTCGATTTAATCTATTAATGACTAGAATACTTCACTCTATTATTTCCTTGTATCCTGACACCCAAATTAAAACAGATTTGCTTATGGCTAGCCAGTTCTAAGAGGTGTTGTAACTATTCCCATAGGTACTACTTATAATTTAACGTAGTATGATGATATTGTTTTACGCCTACCTGACCATGAGTAAAATTAAGCTTATTTCCTATCCCCTTATAATATTCGTTCTGATACAGGCATACAAAACAAACACTTTTGGGTAGAGTATCCCAATGATATGAAATTCGATTGGTCCCTAACATCATGCCCGGGACCACGAAATCTTCCTCTCGTCCTGTTCTAGAGTCAGGACAACGAAACAGGAGGAATCCTGTTTCGTTGTCTGTTCTAGAGCTAACAATATACTATATACTACGGCTCTTTCTTAGGCTTAAGTTCTTGTCTGTTTCATTCCATGTCATCTATATGTACAGAGAAATGTTTATGGAAACAATTTGGTCGATATGTCGTCATAATTCAATTCTAGCTGCAGATTTGTGACCACATATTACTATGAAATGCCCATACTTCTACAAAGTTTATTTAATAATGATATCTAATGGTGGTAAGTTTAGAAGGTTTCCATGGCTATTGTCTCAGTGGTATGAATTATTGCTCTCGTTATACCTCGACTTGACAATCTATCTATATAATCTATGCATATCGGGTAGCATTTTGCATGACTCTATTTCGTTCTAGCCACAATTATAGGTTGTAAGAAAATAAACAAAAGTAAGTTTATACCATATTTTATTATTAGACTAGGGCGTATTTTCTTAAAAGTATTAAACTAAATTAGTTATTATTTTTGAATGCCTTCCACAAAAAAATAGTTCCCCGTTTTTAAGGAACAAAGATTTTTATCATCTTTACCATACACTGGAACAAGTGTGGGGAAGAGTTGGATCTGAGTCGTACATTTATTTTACATAATTATTAGTAGTACCTTATTATAGGTACCTAGTCTTAAGCGACAATGATAATAATGGCAACGAATTTTACTCGAAAAGTAAAACTTGGTTATTTAAAATTTCAGTATTATTCGCTCTTTTTAAAATTCACAATTATTTCGATCACATTTGTCGATAACAAGAGCACTGGCATCGATATCTCAAGTACTTGAAAACTTAGAAACCCGAAAGTGTCAGTCAATTGCTGTACCTTTATTAAAAGTTATAATATTTGGATATTTTGTCTGTAATTTATGAATATATAATCAAATAATCAATATAATCAATAATAAACATCTATGCTGTTTGATTTAGATCTATCTATTCCTAAAAATGCTTGATAACTCATTTAATTACCATTGATTTTATTCACATCGGACATATTTTGAACTTACATATGGTCTCAGTTGAAACTATAGAATTTGAATTGCGCGCCATTTGTGATAAAGCGTCAATTTTAACAGTCAACATGTCGCCATTCAGTTCAACAACAAATAATTTGTGTACAACTATTTTATGAAAGCGAGCGATGATTTACAGTTACATTAAGAAAACTTCGCACAAAATTAAGACAAAATGTTCTTTTATTGATAAGATCTGTTATTGATACGTCCCCGTCATGGTCGATTAGATGAAAATATTGCTGCAGTGAGAAAAAGTGTACGGGAGTATCCAAACAGATTCAATCGACGTCGTGCACAACAATTGAATCTGTCAGCCACCAATCGGATTTTAAAGAAACATCTGCATCTGTTAGCATACAAAATTCAGTTGACACAACAATAAAAATATATAGACCATTTACATATAACGTCGTATAGGTATTTGTGAGTTAGAAAAGAAAGAATGTGATGCTGATATGTACAACAACATTTTGTTAAGCGATGAAGCACATTTGGATCTTGACGGATACGTCAGCAAATAAAATTGTCGAATTTGGGGTGCTGAAAATCCATATGCTGTTTACGAAAAAGAAACACATTCACCGAGATGCACGGTTTGATGTGCATTTTAGAGTGGTAGAGCAATTAGACCATACTTCTTTGAAAATAAAACTAGTAATTCTGTCACAGTAAATGGGGATCGCTACAATTTCTTTTTCCACCAAATTGACGATAGTTCCAAATGAGAGACACTTTATTTTCAAACTAAAATATATTATACACGATACCTGAGACGTAACACTTGTTTTGCTAACACTCCTTTTTTTTAATTACTTCAGTTCAATGACGACTGAGGCATAAACAGGGCTGTCGACGGGGCGCACTTCGTTATGAATTTTTAATGAGCGAACGTTGACGCTGTAAAATGACAAATATAATGAATGCGGCAAGCTGTAAAATTGCGGAAAACGCAATTTTGATAATTTATGAAGTGGTTTCTCACCGCCGGCTGTCGTTAGCTATTACGACGAAGAAGCTAAACAGTGCATATGCCTCGAGTATTACGCAAATTTACTTATGCGCTTAATTAATTGCAACAAGATTTTTAATTTCGGAAGTGGAAGTCGTTGAAAAAGGCAGCGTCTAAAGCTACGGCCCGAACGTCTTGTCTACTGCGGAGCAAAAAAACCTTAGCCTGTGGTCTTCGTCGAGATGTCTGGCGAAAAGAGGCACACAATTAGCGGTCTGTCACCGTAAACTATCGTCCTGACAATTGAATGGGGTTCGTAAAATGGAATAAACGCGAGACAATCGTGTGATAAAACCGTGTTCTGTCGCTGGTTTGAATAACGGATCGTTAAGAGGTTGAGTTTTTCTTGTCTTTCTTTCAGATGCGTCGACGTATTCAGACTTTTCGTGTCAGACTTAACTGGAGCAAAAGTATTTCATGGAATTAAATCATAGAAAAAACAGCCGATATGTTTATCTGGTGTTGAATTGTAAAAATTGCTTTGTTTACCTTGTTATTCAAAAAGATTTTTCATTTTCAGTGCTTCATCTTCCAAATGAAATAAAACAAATTGTATGAGTGATAGAACTATACTTCTTTCTATTTTGAAGCATATTCGATGACATTATGTTTTAAAAATTATATCATCCAAATAGCCGCCGCAGCTTCGCTGGGTTATTCGAACCCTGCAGATCCAATTTTTGATGACATTGTCGCATAAAAGTAGCTCGAGTGATATTGGCCTTCATCGATCACCGTTAACAGTTAGCAAGACTCCTGTGTTTTTCAAAAAATATAGACCGATGATTCCATCGGACTAAAATGCACACAAATACAAATAGTGACTCTTTCAGAATACGGTAGACACTGATGCATCTCCTATGGGTTTTCGTCGCTTCAAATCCAACACTTTAGCTAATTAACGAACCACTCAACCAGAAATGAGCCTCGTCACGAAACATGATTTTTCGCGCAAAGACAGAATCAGCTTCCAACTGTCCTAGAGCCCAGTCGGCAAACGCACAGCGCTGTCTATAATCATTGGGTTTTAGTTCGTGAGTTAATTGCACCTTACAAGAGTGCAGATCCAAGTCCCTGCACATAATTCGCCAAGTTGACATCGGATGAATCCTAAGTTGCCACGCATGACGCGAATGGACTGTCTTGACTTCTCAGACAAACTGTCCTAGGCTGCAGCAATATTTTCAATGGATCTTGCGTTTCGATGACGAACAGACGTTGTTTGGTTAACCATCGACCCAGTTGCTTCGAACTTAGATATTTATTAGACGGCGATTTGTGGATTCTGCAGGACGGTCGTAGGGACCATAAATTGGACGCAACGCACGGGACGTTTGGCAAAGAGAGCACTGATTTGGATGATAAATTTTGGCGATTTTCACGCGTTGTTGAATCGTGTACCGTTCCATGGATAAACGTCAAAACAGAACAACGCCTCCTAGATATAACAACTGTGTCACTATCGGCTTTACTATGCGCAGTTATCAAACATCGAACGTCACTATCGAAAAACCCTATAGTTTTGAAATAAAACTCATAATAAAATCTTTCAGAATATTAAAATGCTGTAGTTATTACCCGACCTTACCTATTATGTATATACGTATTTGTATTAAATTTGTGAATATATTATGTTTGTGAAATTTATTAATCTTATTAGAATGTGAACATTCACTGTACTTTCCTGCTCTGTAAATGGGTTTTCCTGTAGAGTAGTTGTAATAAATAAATAAATAAATTACTAATAAACAAGTAGCAACATTATGTCGTCTATGCGCATAATTATTTTGCATGGTAGAAACACTAAAACGTGATAGTAGTAAAAATTAACTGCAGAATTCATTACCATTGGCGTACCGGAAGATTTAAAGTACAATTGGAAAGAATATACAACGATTCAGTATGATTTTATATTAAATATCTCATTGATGAAACATCCAATCTATGTACAAAAGATATAGATGAACGAAGCCTTTCACCTTTTTCGTTATTAAACAATTATTTTCATTTGTTTAATTTAGTAGTCAATTTTAATAAATGGTGCATTCACTTCTCAAAACTGGCAGTATTATATTTATTGAAAATTGATATTTATAAGTGCCACTGAGAAATAATATCATGAGGTACTTTCTATACTTGACAAATTTTGGTGCTTCAAATATAGGTAAAAGTGAATTACGTTTTGAACCAACTATGCTCTTGATTATTAAAGAGGACCAATATTTTATGGCCATGGGTATAATTGACTCTAATAATTTATTATTGTCTATATTTCAGGGAACCCTATCGAAAACGCAATAGTGTCAAATATAATAATCATCATTAAGTGACCTCAAATCTAAACATATATATTTGTTTATATTCTTTCTTGAACAAGGAGTAGGTACTATCAACTGAACGATCATTGCGGAAGGTTCGAAAAACACAATTAAATTTATAGAAATCTGCAAAAATATGTTTCTACAAGAAATTAACACGGTATGCATGATTTTACACACTATATCAATGATCAGCCCCACACAAAACAAAAAATTGAAACTGTTTTCTATAGTCTTTCCTGTATCCGTGGCGACTTTAGAGTTTAGTTAATGCAATTACTATAGATTATTCAATTAGTAAGAGTTATTTAATTTAAAAAATTAAAAATCTTCCTTCAGTTAAAAGCCCTTCTACACAATATTTAGTTATATGTTCGTAGTTATATTGTGTTGGTATTAACATGTTTTCGGCACATTTCATTGTTCAGTTGCTAATTGCGGCAAAGGAATTTTAAATTAATCATGTAAATTATGAAATATGATATTTTATGATCCTTTACCTACTCGCCTTCTTCACATACTGGTTATATTATACATACCACTCCATTTATAATTATTTCAAATCTTTTGTAACTCTAGAGCAGTGATGGGCAAACTTTTTAAGGGGAGGACCAGATAAAATAAAAAATTATCTAGGCGGGCCGAAAAAAAAATGAACAAAACAGATTTTTATAAGTGATAAACTTTATTTTTGATTTTTACATCACACACAACTTATATTATATAGATTATACTTATATTATTAGAAAAAAAGTTACAAAAATTGATTATTCTTTAGAAGAGTATGGCTTATGTGACAGATGAAACTGTGACTGAGCTTCTAAAAATTGTTCATAATCTGGTAGAAACTGGAATGAGCTGATTCGCAGTAGTGAAGCTAAAGGGTGGTCAGTCAATCGGTTTCTAACGCTGTTTTTGCGAAGCTTCATAGTAGAAAACAGCTGTTCACAGATGTAGGAAGATGCAAACATCGCAATTATCTTCTGAGCGTGAGATTTCAGGTTTGGGAAACTTGATTTTGACGGGGCCTTGTAGAAGTACATCAGAATATTCAGACTGCATTTAGTCAAGAAACTCTCGAAATTGTCTATGATTGGGTGCTCGTGAACGAATGTTATTAACAAGCTTAATAACAACATCAAGCACATGTTTCATGTCTAGAGCAAATTTAGACAGAACTTCTTGATGTATGACACAATGAAGAAACACAACTTCGTTCCCAGGAAATGATTCCCTAAATATGCCTACAAAACCAGATTTCGTCCCTGTCATATTCGGTGCTCCATCTGTAGTAATGTTACAAATATTGGTCAAAGGTCTTTCCCTTCAATGAACGCATGTAAGCTAATTCTTCCGTAACACAAAGGTTGTCATCAATACCTCTTATAAATATCAGTAACTGAACTGTGTCAGTTATGTCCGTACTTTCATCAAACGCAAAAGAACAGAATTTAAACTCGCTTATCTGTGACTCTGGTTGTGAAACAAACTACTTATCAATTACTTCAATTCTAGAAGTAATTGTTTTTCGAGACAAACTTACTGTCTCAAAGTCCTTTGTTTGTCAGGACACAAAATGTCATATACTTGGAGCATAAACTTTTTACAAATTTGCCATCAGAAAATGCTTTGTTACTTTTTGCAATATTGTATGTTACAACGTAACTGGCATGTGTAGCTAGCTTTTGAGAACAGCTTTGTTTTTTAAAAAAATATTGTTGACCTGACAGTTTTTTACGTAGAGCTTCTGCTTTTTGCTTCCGTTCTTCTTCGGTCATAGTTTCATAAGTGGCGTTGTTATCTTTTGTCATGAAGTGTCGTGAGAGGTTGAATTCCTTGAATACGGCTACAGCTTCATTGCAAATGAGGCACATAGGTTTATTCGTAATAGGCGTGAAGAAGTATTTCCAAGTCCACTCGTCTTTAAAAACACGACATTCTGAATCAACTTTACGTTTTTTACTTGCCATTGTAACAACAAAAAATGTCAAAAAACACTACCAACAAAGCAAAACTATAGAAACACAAGCCAGACACACAGCCGCAGAGGTGACTTGACACGACTACGTGACTGTCCGAACTACACTAACCTTCAGAACAGACGAAATGAAAATGGTAGCGCCCGATTCGTTCCGAACTTAGCCGAGCAACACACGTATTGCACTACGCCTACGCGAGGTTGCGTACAAACTCAGATAATACCGTATTTAAAACGCGATGAGAAGGAAACCATTGTTCTATTCTAGCTACGCAGAAAATACATTTTGTCCTATCCTAGGTGCAATTGTAGGGGTTATTAGAAACCATGTCGCGGGCCGGATTGACTACCCCGAAGGGCCGCACTTGGCCCGCGGGCCGTACTTTGCCCATGACTGCTCTAGAGTATTAGACATTAATATTTGTTCTTCCTGTCATATAATTAGATACTGATCTGTCTAGGTAGTTGTATTTTAAATAGTAAAATAACCATTATGATAAATGTAGAAGAACAACTGTTTATATGGACGGCAAAAGTAATTACATTAACAGTAGTAAAACAGCCAAACAATTTTAAGTTATGTCTCCGGGTAATCAATTCTACAGCAATCCTATCGACGGCTACCGGTTTTTTGCCTCCGGCCTGTAATAAAGTTGGTTCTTGCCAAACTATCCGAAGACGTTGCAAGAATTGAAATGCCTCTTATATAAATTATATTGGTCAGATAAGGGGAGCGTCGAGAACATCGGTCAGATCGATGTGGCTATTGTGTATGGACACAAGTGCACCGTTTCTATTGTGGACTGGCCCGACGGTTCGGGTAATTCAAGTTTTATCTGAAGATGCATTGTGGAGTTGCAAAACGTGCGCGGATTATACAATTCTATTTTTAGATCTACGGAGGATTTGGCAATCGTTTCGACGGAGGAACGTAGGAGACGTTCTTGGATTTCTTTCCATATATTCGATTTCAGGAGGAAGTAGCAACAGAGATTAATATGGAGTATGCAGTCCCTCCCAGTAACAATTTTTCAGTAGTTATTCCTATTACGTAAAGAATTATTGGGATAGGTCATACAATAAAAAAACTTTTTGAAGAACAGCTTGATTCTTTTTTATCATTAAATTAATATAATAATAAAACTGAAGAACCAACTATATTACATATTTCGTCAACACAAACACGGAGATTTATTTTAGAAACTAAAATAAAGTCGACCAGCTATAAACTATTATTCTAGACGATCAGTTTTATTTTATTTTCATTTAGTTTGAATTTTTTGTATTATTTTCCTACCCTATAGCTGAAAATAAACTCCTAGATAAAATTAGCGTATCCCCAAAATTTTCATTATTTTTTTATAATTTTTCGAAGTTTTAAATCCTTAAACATTTTACCTAGGTGGCTTAGAATATCCTCTGTCATTACTGATAAACAATTACAACTGTTTTGACAGATGTAAAACATTTTGTAATTGTTAATAATACATTTAACGTATTTAAAGTGATTTATTTTATTTCATGCATCAAAGAAATGAAACCCAGTACATACAAACTAGAAGAAGTGAATCGTCCACGCAACTTAAGAGAAGATGAAGCAGTGAAAGTGGTAACTTTGGTTAACGAGGGACGTAGCCAGCAATATGTAGTTAATTCGTTAGGAATTAGACAATCAACAATTCATCGAACAGTTAAAGGCCTCAATAAACTTGGAAGTTACTGTAAAACCCCAGTACAAGGTTGTAAGAAGTCTACAGATACAAGAGATGAGCGATATGCAAGTCGCCTTAAGAAACAGGCATTCTACCAGTTTAGAGCTACGCAAACCCCTAGCAGCAGCTCAAAATGTAGCAATTTCTGGACGAATAGTCAGGAGAAGGTTTAGTGAAAGAGAACTGGACAGTAGACAACCAGCTATTGCCCCACTGCTCACCAGAGAACATAGAGTTACTAGACTACGTTTTGAAAGAGAAGACGTAAATTAGACCATTGACGACTTGAAGCGAGTTTTATTGTCAGACGAAACAAAAGTAAGTCTGAATTCACAAGATGGACGTCAACGAGTCTGACGGAGGCCAGGGGAGAGGTTTGCTGCCTGCAATAATCTCCGAGGATCCCACTGTGCATTTGAAAACACCGTTTCCATTGCATTTGACATTATTCATTTCCGTTATTTATTCATGTTTTTCCCCGATAATACCCTTCTAATTTTTTAAACATTAGTTGAAATCGTTTAATTATATTACACATGTAGGTATTATGATTTAAATTTTCGAAAAAATAAAAATAATAATGTGAAGTTTCATGCGTTAGTTTTATCCAGGAGTTTGTGTTCTGTTGGGTTTGTAAAATATAATAAAATAAAAATAGTTGCAAAAGTAGATAAAGCCCACGTGTTCGTGGAAAACTAATAATCGACCTGTCACGTATATGCAATCTTCAATACATGCATGTTTAATTGTCAATTAAGAACCTCTCACCCATGTCTCCCATGAGATCCTTTACCGTATCAGATATTAATGGTCTGTTATATATTTTGAACGATACTGATAGTAGCTCTGATTTGATTTAATTGAAAACGATCAATCTAAACTACTTAAAATTTTATTTACTTTGAACATCTCAACTACTGCTTGTTCAATTCTTGGAACAAGCAATAGTACCATTGAGTAATAATCAGTTTTATTTACAACTTCTCACACGTAAGAGAAGCATACTTTTATGTGCTCTGACTGACTTATTTATGGCCCTCTATGCTCTAACTGAATATTCTGAGCGAAAAATATATTGAACAGTATAATTTATAGATTTCATTATTTTGCATAGTATTTTAAATCTGTATTTAACAGTTTTCCTTGACACTACATAATGTTAAGTATAATTTAAAAACGTCACGAGTTACTTACTACTTTCTTGGTATTATTGGCTTCGCCTTTTGTATGAATTAAAACAGTTTTAATATTAACATTTATTCTATAATAATTAATTAAAAGGAATATGTTCTCGTTGCTGTTTCTAATTATTCTGGGAATATAAAAACTATTACCTTCAACCGTCACTATTCCTCCACGTAACAGTCCATATAACAAACAATTTTATTGGATAGGAAGATTTTTTGATTGGTGATATTTAATTCATTGCAAAACCTGAAAAGCACGTTCCCTAAAGCTAACCTCACGTTTTAAACATTTGAGATAATTTGTATTAATCTTTTAGCCATGAGTCCACATTGACATTTTGTTTAATTGACTTGTTTTATATATTTTTTATTATTCGAAACACGTTTAACTTAAAACTGGGTGAAGCATAAAGTATATTTTAATTTCAATGTCTATTTGACAGTTCCCATATTACACAGAATATGGGGACTTTTCTAATTAATTAATATCTGCCAATAGCGCAATACTGATTGCCTAAATTTTATGGTCAGATGGATTCATTATAGACCATCTGATTCTAATTCGTCGAACAGTTAAAGGCCTCAATGAACTTGGAAGTTACTGTAAAACCCGTACAAGGTCGTAAGAAGTCTACAGATGCAAGAGATGAGCGATATGTAAGTCTCCTTAAGAAACATGCGTTCTACCAGTTTAGAGCTAAGCAGAACCCTAGCAGCAGCTCAAAATGTAGCAATTTCTGGACGAATGGTCAGGAGAAGGTTTATTGAAGGAGGACTGGACAGTAGACAACCAGCTATTGCATTATGTATTGTATTGTATACAGAAAACAATTTTAGAATACTTCTCAAAGGCACATTAGTGTGTATTCAAACATAAATTTTCATCTATAACATTCGTAACATCTTCAAAAATAATAAATCTTATATGCTTTTTTCACTTCCAAATTACTCCAAACATAGCTTCGCTGTAAATTAACAAAACTGTTCTTAATTTGTCTTCACATCTTCGCAAATAAGTCGAACTTGTTTAATAACGTAGGATCCAACAAAACGTTATATTGTCAAACCAAGTATAACATATTCATCAGATTAAAAATTATCGACAGGCGACCGCGTTTTCGGAACGACTTTTTCTTAAATTACAAAGTAATAGAAACAATAATCTGATATCTACCAACTAAAGTGTTGATTTAAACAGACGTGCCAACTTTTCATACGCTATGTTCTGTGCACAATTGCTAGAGGTGAAAGTGAAATTTCCAAGATGCAATACAAGTTTCTCATATCGTAGATCTAATACTCTGAATATGGAATTGTCTAAGTTCGTGACTGACTTCCCTGAAGACAGATTGGATGGGTACATCTTGTTACAAACTTGTGTTTGATAAAACTTGGAAATTGTTTGATTCACAACGAACTAGGTTGTATTAAGTGAAGATTGGAATCTTCGCATTTCAATTTCGGAAAAACAAAAACGCTTTAAATATATTTAGTATTTTCATTTTTTCTTTTACAGTCGCTGTACTTTTTTTTTAATACTTTAACAATAAGACCCGTTATGACTACATTATCATGTAGTACGTAGTGTTTTGATGACGATGACGCAGAGGTTATTAACATCACTTGAGATAAGATTTTTTTATACGGCGGTGAATATTAAGTATAGGTATTAACTTTTTACAGCACATGAAATATACGGCCATAAATTTACATCTTGACGCGACAAATCCATGTAGAAAAATATGAAACCATACCGTGGAAATAGCTTACATAATTGCATTGATATTAGTGAAAGGATCTTGTAATTAGTTTGCCCAAAATATGTATTATAAATTAATTTTTTCCAGTTTATTTTTAACTAGTCATGTTGAATCTTTAGTATGAAAAACTATCACAATATAATATACTAGCATCATCATGGTTATTTTACGTAGTGGTGGGCGAAAATTTAACAAGTTTAAAATAGGTTTTTTTTTTCGTTAATAGTTTCCGAGTCATAAAAACTAGCATTTTTGTACACCGAGTAAATATATAATATAAGCAGTGGAGTATATGTATTAACTGTATTCTATAATACGATGTAAATCGGGATATTATGGCAACGCATAAGGGGCATTTCAGGTGGAGCGGACAACGAAAATAATGTGACAACCTAAAATTCGTTCGTATTCGGGATAATTGTACTTCTAGAAGGCATAAATGTAAATACATAATCTTTTGTTTGTATGAGCCTTATTTGTCAAGTTACTGACTTCTAAAAATTGACAAAATATGAGATACAGATTTTTTGGAAACTGTCGTTCAAATTAACCAATGTATAACAGAATATTTAAAATGGTGTTTTATATAGAAAATTCACTTTTCCTTTTAATTATGGAATCGGATTCGAAATTTTAATTTTGTTTTCGCGTAAAACACCGGAAGTGAACATTTAAAATCCGAATTTTAGTAACTTCGACCATTTTTTTCTAATTATTTAAAATCCAAAATGAAGTAAATAGATATTACACTAAAAGTTTTAAAATGGGATCTGCATTCGTTTAAGAGATAGAGCACTTAATGTACAAAAGCACGCATTGAGCGCCGCACCTGGTACATGCTTAGGTCGGTCGGTTTACACGAGAACTTATTAAAAACACTGTTATATTAATAATAACCTGTTTAAGCATTCTAGTGCTATAATAGTGATACAGACCGGTTTACTATAGCGGCTCAAATGTTCCTGATGATGATTTTGTTGATAGTTTGTGTAACGCTTTGGACATTTTGAAGCCTACATTGAAGAACAACAAGCGCTTTATTTCAGAACACTAAAGGAGATCATCTCTGAAAGTGAAATCCTCGTTCAATGTGACTTTGCTGAAAATTATAGCTTTGTTGCACAAGATACTGCACAATGTTGTACAACAAAGTTATAATTTTCAGCAAAGTCACATTGAACGAGGATTTCACTTTCAGAGATGATCTCCTTTAGTGTTCTGAAATAAAGCGCTTTTTGTTCTGCAATGTAGGCATGTGGATTCAAAATGTCCAAAGCAGTACACAAGCTATCAATAGAATCATCATCAGGAACCACTTGAGCGGCTATAGTAAACCGGTCTATATCACTATTATAGCAATAGAATGCTTAAACAGGTTATTATTATAGCAGTGTTTTTAATAAGTTCTCGCGTAATCCGGCCGATCTAAGATGTACCAGGTGCTGCGCTCAGTGCGTGCCTTTGTACATTAAGTGCTCTATCTCTTAAACGAATGCAGATCCCATTTTAAAACTTTTAGTGTAATATCTATTTACTTCAAGATATATTTTGGATGTTAAATAATTTAAAAAAATGGTCGAAGTTACTAAAATTCGGATTTTAAATGTTCACTTCCAGTTTTCTATACGAAAAAAAAATTCAAATTTCGAATCTGATTCCATAATTAAGAAGAAAAGTCAATTTGCTATATAAAACATCATTTTAAATATTTTGTTATACATTGGTTAATTTGAACAACAGTTTCCAAAAAATATGTATCTCATATTTCGTCAATTTTTAGAAGTCAATAACTTGACAAATATGCCTCATACAATCAAAAAATTATGTATTTATATTCATGCCTTCTAGGAGTACAATTATCCCGAATACGAACTAATTTCAGGTTGTCACATTTTTTCGTTGTCCGTTTCGCGTGAAATGCCCTGTAAGTAAAATCTGAATACGAATGAGCAATGTCCAGTAATATTTGATTTTTAGTTTTATTCTTTATAAACAAAATTTTCTAATATATGTAATAAGATTTGACGTAAGACCTTAACCGTTCTTGAACAAGATATACTACTTGCCAATATACATTACACAAGGTCTTACTGAACGATCCATACTTCTATTCAAACATTATATATGTGATGCTGGGATTTTCCATTAAGAATATTGATGACGTCATAACTTTTCAAAACAGCTCAAAAATGTTAGAAAGCAGCCGTCAAAGGAGCGTTACATATTTGACATTGAATTTTTAACGTAGTCCTAGTAATTAAAAAAAATACACTAGTCCTAATTTTATTGAGTTTATACGATACTTTTCCGACTCACTGTATAAACAAATATTACCATCGAGATTGGCACCCACGAAAACTCTATTACTCCATTAACTCGAGACTTTAAATTTCTGTATATCGCAACATAGAAGACCTTTAAATTAATTGGTTTTTTAGATGACATTATGTCGTCAACGCAACAAGAATAATTACAGGAAAAATCTTACCTTGTATGGTGTCCAGCTCGTTCGGAACCTACCTGCAAAAAGTATATAAATTTTAATTGTGTATGTAATCAGTTCATAGACAATATAATACCATCATCACAATTTATTGTACTAATTAACATATTTTGGTATTATGTCTAACTGAAGCAATGTATTTTTTTTCTTATAAGTTAGTTATGATTTTTTACTATTAAAAAAGCCTTCATTGTCTTCATTTTCCATTAAAATTTATATGTGTATCGATAAATGTATTAACTCCAATCTGGACAAGAATAATCCCGTTTGTCTGCTAATTTTATTTCGAAAACCACTTTGTATTTTAATTAAAACTAAAATACTTAAGTACTTAACATACCTATTTAACTCCTTCCCTAATGCCAGTCGTCCAGACCAGTTGCCATCACATACACATCACAAAACATGTCCAGAAAATTGTTAATGTACACCCACTATATATTTACACTATAGATATTTTCGATTTAATTTAAAACATAACTTAAGTCCAATTGAACAAAGAAAAATCACTACCGCACTTTGCTCTCATCTGCATCAAGTCCCGTCTTTCAACTACTATTCAATAAAACGTCCGGCAAATCCAAAGTCAAAATTTTTTTTGCACATATGAAATAAGTTGATATGTTTTTCATACCTTATATGTAAAAGAAATGGCAGTAAATCTTAATAATAGTGTTTTTGTTGGTTTGTTCCGATATTGTTTTAGTGATTTGAGTAAATGGAATATCTTTTTTGTATTTTATCTCTCGAATTACAGCAAATATCTACCTGTATTCGCTACAAAGAAATAAAAAAAAACATATGAAAACCTTGTTTCTGAATTGTAGTACATAATACAGGGTCACTTATATATATATATATATATATATATATATATATATATATATATATATATATATATATATATATATATATATATATATATATATATATATATATATATATATATATATATATATATATATATATATATATATATACGGAAACAGTCGATTATTTTCTACAGTAAAATAGCTACGAGTTTTAAAAATTATTTTTCACTACTCTCACAATCATTAACGCAAGCAACAGGGAAACTATCATCGTGTTAGTCAAGATATCATCTAGAACTCTCAAGGATTAGTCTGGGGCCCACTCCCATACACGCTTAATATAAACAATTTTGTCTTTCTCGCGTATTGTAAACACCACTTCTATGCTAATTTCACACAACTGTATTCATTTCTACCTTTTAAAATTAACGTTCCCCTAAAAATAATACTGATTTATTAGCTCTCTATGATATGGTCACAGATCACTTCTTAAATCTCAACAGCTCCAAGTCATCAGTCTTATTAATGGTCACAAAACTAACATGGACAAAGTGATTCAGATAATCAATACACACAAATAACGATCAAATTACCATTACTAGAGAAGCCAGTAGTCTGTCTAGGTGTCGATATAATGCAATTTATAAATTATTTGTAAATTATATGATAAAAAAGCAGTAATGTAACTTGAAATTTTTATTTACCAGCAAAACTTAGATAGATCGCGTGGCAGGTCCCATCAAATAAATATGTAGACATTTTTAGTGAGACAAATCTTCTAGTCCTTCATAAGAAGCCTTTAATATTTACTTTTCCGCACTCAACTATACCAGAACGGAAAAGTAATGTAATCGTGTAAAGAAAAATAGGAAAAAAATTTTCTAGCGTTTATTTTTCGTTTCTCGGCCTAAAAACAAAAATAAAATGGTTTTTACAACTTTTTTTCTGTGTGTGTGTCGTTGTCATCGGCATTTTAAAACTTGTTAACACGATAACTCAACTAAATCGTGTCGGATTGATCGGGTTTTGACTGATTCTGATCGGGAACGTCTCCCAGATGACACCTATTGATTTGATTTGAGGTGGACAGAACACACTCAACCATGTTCATGAGAAAGCACAATGGTGGACTATTTGAGAATTTTTGTTTAGTACGATCACTCAATTAAATCGTGTCGGATCGATCGGGTTTCGATTGATTCTGATTAGGGACGTCTACCAGACGACATCTATTGATTTTGAGGTGGATAGTACACACCCCACCGTGTCCATGAGTCATAAGAAAGCACGATGGTGGACTATTTGAAAAAAGTAAAACTGTCGCATAAAACACATTCTGCATTTATGTGTTTATGTATGGTTTATTTTTTCTCGGCCACTTAATTTCGAAAAAGAGATGTTTTACGCGCGGAAAAGTCCGTTTTAAGGTTTTAAAACTGTTTATTATATTGTACATACATGGATGATGATTATCATGGAATAGTATGCATATCATCACTTCACTTCTAACATGATGAATTATATGTTGATGGGTATGAAGAAATGTGTACTAATTAGATGATTTATTTTGACCACACAATTTACTAAACTTTGTTAAACAAGTTTAAGAATAGATGTATAGTGGTGATGACCTTGAAAATTCCCAAAATGTTCCTACCGTTTTAAGAACAAAAATGAGATGGCATCATAATGGACAAGAGTACGTCACTTAATCGTTAGACAGGGTGGTAATGACCACCACCATGTATAGAGGTCGTAATATTAGAAGTTTCATTCTCTCTCTGTTTCATTCTCCATTAATTGAAGAGATCATTTACAGCATATACCATTTGTGAGGTGTTAAATGTTCATTTGATGGTAGTACGCTATTGCTTCTCTTCGCCTTCAAATAGGAATTACTCAATTGGTACCGGCACTGCCCTGTTCTTGAAAAAATAGAACAGTGTACCTGTGTATATGTTACTTCAATACTCATTTATTTTCCTAAAACGAATCTACATTTAATAGATTCGTGGTACAAGAGAAGAAAAATTGTAGGAATGAACGTCGGTGAGCAAAAACGCATAATGAAAATTGACGCGATTTCTTGCGCCCGTATTCTACAAACAAAGTGCATAATAATCCGAGATTTTATGGTCATAAAAACGGAAAAAGCCCCATCTGACACGTATGGCCGTATTAATTGGAATTCAATCAGTATACGATGCCTGGCTTCTTCCTTTTAATTATCCGCAAGAAACTCGTTACAATAGAGAATAATCTTATTTTGCCGATATAGCATAGATCTTCGACATTGATAAAGAAAGCCATTTCCCGCTTCTTCAATTTGCTGCATTTATTTTAAATTACTTTATGAGATACGTGATCCTTTTACACGTGTTTTTGCCCGGCTAGAAGCGGACGACCGTAGTCAATTAAGTAGCGGTTATCATCTTTGTCTCAGGCGTTCATGGCACTTAGTCTGGTCGTTTACGGACAATTTGGGCGCGCTAAGTGGCCGTCCGCCTGAGCGAAAGTTTGCGTTGTGTTAATTTTACGCAAATTAAGTTTTGCTTTATTTACCTCCTACCGTTACGGTTTTTGCTTTCTGTTGTTGAATTGTGCGGATAAGAGACGTTTTCTTTAAGGCGCGTCTAGACCGAGACGGATTCAGATGATTTCATTTTGGGATACCTACGTCTTGACTTTATGCACTTTCATATTTAGTTGTTTTTGCTCTTGCAGTTAAGGGGCTACATCCACCTATAATCTTCAAAATTTTCGATAATTTTTTTGTATATTATTATAGTATGAAGGCTTAAGAATATATCCTGAAAGTTTAAAGTCGATATCTTTAAAATTTACAGAGATATAAAGCTTTCAGTCACGGGGTAGAGGGCGGATAATTCTGCTACGTGCGCCCCTCAATGACCGCCCTCGTCGGGTACGGAACAATGATCGACTTAACTAATTAGCGACAAATTTGAGGAATCATTGTTTCATTCATTTTTTTCCTGCTATATTGTAATAATGTACACCCACAAAATTTCTCGCGCTAAGAAAGATGAAATAAACAAGCACGAGAATTCATCATCCTGCAAAAAAACAACGTCCTTTGAATCCGAAACGGCAATCATCAAATTCATCTCGAAAATCGACTATTGTTTCATGTCTCTAGGTGGATGTAGCCCCTTAAGTCTGTATATACATAAGTAAACTGATATAGGGTGCGTATATAATGTGTCCTAATATTTCATCTACACTATTATCTCTATATCAAGTTGCTTCATTTACCCGCTAGAGGGCATCAATACATTTTTATGGTAACGATAAGTAATTTCTTAAATTTTATCCTCGTTAAATTTTAGTAATCATAAAATTAGTAATGATAAAATTTAGTAATGATAAAATAATTAAGTTAAAATTGTATATTTTAACTTAATTAATTATTTTATCATCAATAACGTATTTTCTATTGTAACTAGACTTTATTTCACTTCAAAATTCGAACTAACAAATTCTAATTTACATAAATTTGTCCACGCGATTCGTGATTTCACCCTATGTAATAAGGGACATCGCGATCTGTAGTTCCTGAATAGCCTTAGTGTAACTGAGTATAATAGGAGGCTTCATGTAACACCCTCACATGCTGTCACGTGAAAGTTACTTGACAATACCGTAACAGATTTCCAAAATTAATGCATAGTGGTATTCCAAATTGAAATGCCAATCCGAATATGTAAAATCGTACAGGATGTTACATTTAAAAAATGTATGGTTAGAGTGTCATATTTATTTGGAACACTCTGTATATTGGCATAATGTTTTAAAGAGTGCTTCTCTTAATCCTTTAAAATCTCGTTTCTGTTAAAAAAAAATATTTTCTCAAAGTCGTGTTTTGGGAAATAAAGCGCTTGTGTGATAATTCTGGCGAACCCTGTATTTACAAAAATTAGAAAAGCAATCAGTAGATGGTTAGTTTTTTACAAACATAAACTTAATATATGTATATGTATATGTTTAATTGTTGGCATTCTTAAAACAGCAGAAGAACGTATATAGAAACCAATTATAGAAATATTTCTATTGTCTGTCGTTCATCTCATTGACTTCTGATTCAGCTCAAGCACTTTTTCAACACTCAAAGTGGCACTGAAAAAGGCTACATCCCCAAGTATGCAACCTTGGCATTCCTGGGCTCGCTTTATAAAACTGTGAGCCATGCACAGAAAAAACAAATAAAACTAATGTACCTACTCCCATGCGGAACTGTCGGTGTGTTGACTTTAAAAAAACATACTTGCATTAACATTAAAGGCATTGTGTGTATATTAGTTATATCATTAGAATCGATTATGAATTAAAAACATTCCGAGTGTCCTTAAACGTCTGAGACGTGTTTTATCTGGGCCCCACCGCGACAAACAATATCGGAATAAAAATTTTCTATTAATATTCATCTTGTGAGTTGTCGTTTCATTATCCTTCCCGCCGGAATTTGCGTTTATCTACATCGCATGCAGTTTTCGCTTCTTATGCCCGACATCGATATATGCAAATGCGCCAGACAATTTGCATGTACGTTTCAGTTTCACGGGGGCGAGTCCGACTGAATTCCGAGATTTCATCCAAAATATTCGCCCCGTTAAAATGTTTTCGGTTAACCCTAGATTGTTTAGATTCGGTTTTCACTGCCAGTATTTCAAATTACCGAATTCTAGTACGATTGTGTTTTGTAAACTTTCTTCCCACTCTCGAAAGTAAAGAATTTTCATTTAATAAACGTGAGAGAAACTAGAGGTAGTATATTAATACTTTCTACATCATATCTGAGAAAGATCAAAGAGTCGTGCTCTACTCAACAAGTTTATTATACATATTCATCTTAACCCTATTTGAGAATATGGTGGGCATTCAGTTATCCGACGCGGAGATAAGAAAAGCGCAGCACTTTGCCCCACGTCCACAACATGAATGGATGGCCCAGGGTGATGCACTATGGTTAGTATTGCGGATAATGCGGATGGCATTGCATGCGTAGGTTCGGGTCCCAGTGTGTGCATTTATCTTCGTCTCTATGTGTAATTTTTCCCTCTACAGCGTGAAATCTTGTGCAGCCTGTATAGTCTTCCCTTCTGCAGGGCAAGATGGCGATTTATGGGTGTCCAAGATTAACCACGGGCAATGCTTTAATATACCATTAGATATGCATTTTTCAATAGTAATGCTCATTTCTTAGATCCCAAATACAGTTTCTTCGAATGAGAACTTGAATCACATTTACTTATGATGATATTTTTTACTACCTACTTAAATTCAATAATTGTAATATCATTATAATACTGATCGTTCCAGTTTAACTTAGACAGTATACGAAGTACCCCAATATGAACTGAAGTAAAGTACACTGAATTTCCAATCGTTTAGTTGCCCTTGTCCGGCGTCTTTTCATGACATCCCAGCCGTATTTTTACACAGTTCATAAATGCATAGGCTTGTCATAAACTCTTAAAATCTTGATTTAAAGGACCTATTTATAAATGCACCTAAATCTAAACACATTAACATACATACATGCGTATACATCTACATATATGTATGAGAAAAGATCTGATTATGGGTATTCTGTTCTGAAAAATTTCTGTTGGGCGTCTGTCCAACAGAAATTTTTTGGCAAATGTAAATGTGTTGCATTTGTAAAAAGCACAGAAAATATACAGTACAGAATACGATTTCCGAAAAGATGTAAGTAAACAGTATCAGTTGGTAATCCAGCTATAAATATATCATCAATAAATGACTGACCTTTTACATCGAAGTAAAAAACCATATTATTGAAACTAAATTATTTGACGAGGAATGGGAATAATTTTCATTCAGTTCATCTTCATTAAACAGTTTATCAAAATTGGAACCAAATCAACGTATAAAATTTAATTATCTGGTAGTTAAACTTTCTTCAAAACAGTAAAGCTTAGGATAAAATATCCTATCGAATCAGTCCTTACATTTACTTTTCCTTGATATTTTTGAGATATATTTTCACACTGTTGTTTAATTTAATGATAATAATATAATTGGCACATTATGGAGATTATTTGCGTCTAGGTTTTTTCATATATATATATATATATATATATATATATATATATATATATATATATATATATATATATATATATATATATATATATATATATATATATATATATATATATTGTTGACATATTTGATCCCTGTTGACATATTTTGTTTTTTCATTACTTTATCTGCAAGTAAAGCTTCAGTTCCCATTTTATTACAAAGATATATCTCAAAACACATAAACAAGTTATTAACATTCAATTGCAATTTAGTGATCGTAATTTTTATTAATATATTACAATTATTATTATTATATTGAAATTAAGAGGTTATGGTTCTACGAGTATTACAATTTTCGTGTAGGTAGCTTTTAAGTAATAATATTTGCATACTAATATGTTATATACTACAGTAAAGAAAGATTTCCAAATTACACAAAATAAACCACACTATTGTCATAATTTAGCTTTCCTAAATAATTATATATAGAATGTAGTTTTTTTGTATAAATAATATCCACATGGCATTTTAGGCAGTTCTCTACAGTACTCTACAGTATTCAACTCCTACGACGTCGACTAAAGTAAAAAATTTCAAATCTTGCGAGTATATTAAACTATATTATTATTCTAAGAGAATATCTTTCTCTCATATTAAATCTCCATTAAATGAAGGTAGGTAGTGAAATGTTAGTATAATAAATAAACCTTCCTCTCGGTGTAGCTTAGATATCTTAATATTAACAGGAAAATTGTTCAGCACTGAGTTTCTAAGAGAATACTGTTTCCTCATATTCAAATTTGCCGTTCAATGAAGGTAATGAAATGTTATCTAGTATAATAAATAAACCTTTCTCTCAGTGTAGTTTTGAAATTTTTATATTAACAGGAAAATTGTTCACCCCAAGTTCATTGCCGCAACACTTTTGAGAATTTCGAAATAATACAAACCCATAATGTAAATACACTTAAAAGGTAAGAAAATACTCATGGATGATCAACTCGGCGAGTGATTTTGCAAATGGCTGTTTGTCTTTCACATGGAATTGGCTCGTACATTTCCGAAGGCGGCGGTCGATTTGCATTAATATGTTTGAATTACACATTTAAGCGAACGTCTTCTGGCGTGTTTATATAGACGCAACACGCGCAGTTCTGCTGTACGACCCCCCGAAGCCGTCGATTCACTTCGAAGGAGCGTAATTCTCCCCCCGCGGCTCGGCTAATGCCGGCATAATTTACAACGCGAATTTCCTCGTTATCATAGTTAATGAGTCGACGAGGAGTTGTTTTTTTATTCGTCTGTTTCTTTTGCACAGCGGGTCGTATACGATTTAATTGGATGGGGATTCGAAACTAAATAAATTTTCTTCTCGCGGAACGCCCGGATTTTCTTTTAACGTGATTAAAGTTTTTCATCGTTTCATTAAACAAGGGCGGAAGGGCGTAAATCGTGCGAAACATGCTCGTGGAGGGCATCTGCGATTGTATTCATTTTGTAACTCGCCGCTTGTTCCTGTGGTTCACAAAAATGGCGTCAACGTTATATCCGCTTATGTATAAAAGAAATCTCGTCTGTTTATAAAAAGTTTAAAATTTAGTCCTAGTTCTTATTGCTGCAATTATACAGGTTGATTTGGAAAGAAAGGAAAATATTTTTAAGGCATGTTAAAGGGCCCACAATAAGCTGTATATTATTCGGATTTGCATCCGTTAAAGAGATAATTAGATTCTATTTTTTTTTTATTTTATTAAGATCGCTATTTTAAGTAGATTAATTTTGGTTCAAAACTAAACTACACACAACAATACTTTGAAGAAAATTCCCGAAAATAGCATTGCTAATTTGAAGCAATCCGCTGATGACGGTCGATTAATTATGAAGCCAAGAAACATTTGAAAAACGTCATAGGCATACGTTTCTCAGATTTTGCGAATTTTTATAGTTATGCTTATTTCGCCGACATAATAGTGTTTATAATTTCATAAGCGACTACGCTATTTCATTATAGCGTAGTCGATTTTCAAATCGAAGGATTCCTGAATAGAAATGTACAATAGGCACAAAAATTAAGGGACAAAAAATCCTAAATTTTTAGATGATTTTCAAAGAACTGTAACTTGGAGAAAAATAGTCGCAGAGCAATTTAAAAAAAACAAGGAATTGAAACTCCAAGTTTCCAGTTCAAAAGGTTCTAGATCTTGAGTTCAAAATTTTTTACCATCAGCAGTTTTTGAGTAATTATAAGAAAACCATCTGAACAAAATTTTTCCAAATTTTTTGTTACCTTTCAAAAGGTTCACGGACTTCGATAAATGTTTTTAGTGATTTCATCATAAAACTGTTTTAGTTAATTTCATCCTCTTTAATTTGAGCGGTCTAAACACCTTGTGCAATGATTTTTCGCTGAGTTATCGTCGTTCAAATCAAAAAAGTCAGTCTTGACTTTGGTAATAAATTACCCGGGAAATAATGATCATACAGAAAATTCAAATAGAGTTTTAAAAACTACAAGGTATTATTTACATGTCGTAGTTATTGGTTTTTGATAAAAAATAGTCGGTGCGAGAATGTTGATTGAAAAAGAAGTAAAAAATTGCATATTTAGGCAATATAGTTCACTTAACTTTGCAAATAATGGATAGACGAAGAATATTGACTGTTTCTTTTCCACCTCAAAATGTCCCAAAGAAACCCTGAAAATTTCAAAGATAATTTCGATTTTTTTTTCTTTTCATTGTGTTCGGAATAATTTAATTTGTGGTTTTTGTTAAAAATCGATTTGAGGATGAATTTTTAATTTTTTATTCATTTATTTAAGGTTGAAAACGTTTTTTAAGCAATAATCCGTATCTTTTTATCAAAAAAATGTTAAGTATTGTAAGAAAATAATGGGAAAAATTAGTTTTTCAAAAAAAAAACTGTCAAAACTGGCTTGTTTATTTAGAACAACGATAACTCCGTGAAAAATCATAGTACAAAGCTTTTAGACCGCTCAAAAAAGAGGATAAAATTATTTAAAAAAGCTTGATATGAAATCACTGAAAAAAAATTTAAGTCCGTGGACCTTCTTAAAAAACTGCTCATAGTAAAAATATTTTAACTCAAGATCTAAAAACTACAAAATTGGTGCTTTTTGTTATAAACTGCTCTGCGACTATGTTTCTACAAGTTACAGCCATTTAAAAATCACCTGAAAATTTAGAATTTTTTACATCCCTTAATTTGTGTGCCTTATGTTCTGTCAAATGCTAAGGTTCTGTCAAAGGTGTTCTGTCAAGGATAGGGCGTTAATATTTTATGACTGTCATCTACAAAAAAAAAAAAACGTCAACATGCTTGTGATAATATACCAGCTTTATTTTGAAATAAATATGGTCCAATTACTCCAGCACTCCAAAGTGCACACCAAACCGTGCATCTCTGTGGATCTATTTTTTTTTCAGCATCCCTTTGACAGTCTTGTTTGCTGACGTATCCATCAAAATGAAAATGAGCTTCAACGGTGAACAACATTTTGTTGCAAAAATCAGCATTACATTCTTTCCCGCATACTTACGATATACTACCGTATACAAATCCCGTATAGCTTCTCTTACTGCAGCAATATTTTCATCTGACCGACCACGACGAGGACGTATTGATACGAATAGCTTCATTTTTACCTAATTTTGTACGAATTTTTCTTAATGCAAGTGTAAATGATCGCTCACTTTCATAAAATAGTTGCACGCAAACTATTCGTTGTTGAATGTTAAATTGTTAATCGCAGCATGTTGACATGTATGGTTTGTAGATGACAGTCGTTAACTATTGACGCTCTATCTTTGACAGAACACAAATGGCGCGCAATTCATATCCCATAGTTCCAATTGAGACACCCTATATTTTTCACATAACTCGAGATATTCGCGAAATTTTTTTTTCCTCAAAATCAATAGTGCCACCGATAATGGCCTCAAGGTCGAAAACTATGTAATTAGGATGTAAGTACAAATTATATATAAAGGAGGAGATACACTATATATAAAAATCCAATTATAAAGTTACATTTACATTATTTTTAATGACTATTCAGTGCAATATAAACGATAATAGGATGTTTAATTAGATTTGTTTGAATATTTTTTTACATTGATTTAAAAATACATAAGATGCGTTCAAAATTATTGTGCAATTTCGTGTAGTAATGTGATACCATAATATTTTTACAACGATCAGTAAAAGAAGTATTAAAGAAAGTCGGCGAGAAAAGAAGTATGTGGAAAAACATAAAGAAGAGAAGAGATAGAATGGTAGGCCACTTGCTGAGACATGGGGGAATAGTCCGCGATATTTTGGAGGCAGAAATAGGAGTGAAGAAAGGCAGAGGTAGGCCTAGATTAGACTACTGCTCGCAAATAGTAAGGGATGTGGGTTGTAGCACAATTAGCGAAATGCGTAGGTTAGCACAGGATAGGAGAAGCACAGGATGGAGGTTAGCGTCCAACCAGTCTTAGGACTGATGACCTCATGATGATTAGTAAAAGTCAAATGTCGGCGCTGTTGTAAACTTATAAAAACCTGTAGGAAACTCCTGACATATACAGTAAACTTATTTGTTGTTTCGAAAGGTATTATTTATGTTTTGTTAATTTATATACAAGTTCACTGTAATGAAGGAAAACTTACAAAAGTATATTTTTTAATATAAGCGAAGCGTAGAAGCAACTTAGTTTTTTGGTATGTTGTGGATTTTACCATTTATTACAATAATATCACAGCAAAATTGTGCTTCTTCCCTCCGCTGTGTACGAAAATATTAAGAATATATTGAAAAATACGCGATTTTTGCTGAAAGTCATGAAACAGGTCGAATTTGGCATTTCGTTTTAATAGCAACGTTGCAACATATACCGTTTTATTAATGGTGGATGTAAAGATCAATTCCTCTTTTACCAAAATACATAGATTTCTTTTATACTTATCAAGTTTGATTTTTAATTAATGATTTGGGCCAATTTTCTGTAGAAAGTGTACCCTCTTCTTTACCTTGTGCGTAGGATAAAATTTATATATTTAACAAACAAGTTAGATGTTATGTTATCGTTTAGAAAAAGCATACTAATATCATTGACGTGACATCCAGCTAATGGGAGTTGTAAATCATCTCTAGTAAGATTTGATACAAACACCTTATGTTAATCGAAATCAGTCGTATGGCGATATTAATTAATCTCTCAGTAAATCGTAAGGATATAACGAATCCGCTATGCAATTCTAACAGCATGTTTGACTAGTTCGAGAAGCAAAAGCTGGATTCGTTGTAAAAATGTGCGTTAATATTTATCGCATTCTTCAATAAACTGCGACCTTTGAACTTTAGGCGTGCGAGATAACACGACTACATTAATCCATGATTTACTATAAAATTTATCTTGCCTACACATATCTTGTCAAACATATATAAATTACGTGTAAAACGTTCGTTTAAAAATATAATTAATATTAATGGTTATTGGCGTGTCATTTAAATATAAAACGCTGCGTCTTCATTATTATTAATGTCACGGTATTTATAACCGACACTGGTATATAACATATAACAATATTACTTTTGTAAATTTGTTTTTTTTGACGAATATAAATCATTGGCTTAGCGTCAAAATTTATTGATGTGGTAATAATAAAAATGTTAATTTTTTATCTCCATGTACTCTTTTGTTCGACTATTGTTAGTAGAGTCCCGCGGTGGTGGCGAAGTTTTACCCTGCAGGATATTAGATATCATGGACATGATAAATAATTATAGTAGTAGAATGACCAAAGAAAAATATTAAGTCCGTCTGCTTACACAATTCATTTGAACAAATATGATTGAAATATGTATTCATATTTAAATTCAAAAACTGTTTCACCATCAATCATGCCTATTTTGATTGTTGCGGCGATAAAACTACAAACAGTATCTTCTTCTAAACTACGTATTAAAATTTTGATCCTTTTGCTGAAAATCATATTGTATCTTTGTACCCTACAGCAGGCAAAGCCAATCACTGTAAGTGCTTATGTAGTAAGCATTTTATATTCATGATAATGTCTGTGAAGATATTAAAGATTGCCTTGTTTAGAAAGTGGTTCGTTTTCTCATTCACAAAAATCGATCATATCTCATATTGAAGTTAATATGATCCTCATAATGAAGATTGTATCTTGGTGACTTTGGTAAATGGTTCCACCTTGTAATAATGTAATAATTCATTACAAGATATCAGTTTTTTTTTTTTATTTGAAAATGACTTCTTTATTTTTTATGCGTATCTATATGATCTTTGTCTTGTCGTGTTATTGTACTTGACATCATTGCTTCAACAATTTTTCAAAAAATTTACTTTTAAGGATGTACAGGGTGAGCGAAACTCGATGTCTCAGCTCTATTATAAGAAAAGGAAAAACGATAGAAAAAATCTGAAAAGAGGTTCTTAAATGGGATTGAGTAAGGTCCATTTTAAGCCGAATTTGCATATTTTCCATATTTAGAAATTGAAGTCAACGTACAACGAAAAAGTCGATATGTTATTTATTAGTTTATGGAGAATCTCAGAAGAACATTAGATGAGCAGTTCAGTTATACGCCCAGAGATATCCCGAACCTGTTATTCCAAGCTTAAAAATGTTTTCAAGATTGGAACGCAATTTACGTGCAAATAACGAGGCATTTTCTTCTCGAAAGGGAAGAAAAATTGTTAAAAGGGTCCATTCTGACAATACTATTGCCGCTGTTTTGCAGTATTTGGAGACCATTCAAGGAACTCAATTCGGCAAGCCTGTCGTGAGTTGAATTTAAAATATAGTTCGGTACGAAGAATTTTGAAAGAAAATAGTTATCACGATTATGAAATTCATAACTTAGAACACTTGTCAAATCAACATTAACAACGAAGAATTATGTTGCCCAAGTGATGGTAAACTTAGAGATTAATGACAATCGGTTTTTTCAGCATGTGTTGTGGACGGACGCAAGCCGTTTTGTTAGTAACGGTAAGCCCAATAAAAAAATGACCATTTTTGGGCTACTGAAAATCCACATTTGGTATTATTAATGGGCATTTGATTCGTCCATATTCTTACGAAGGAATTTCAAATAGTGAGCGATATTTGCAATTTCTCCAAGAACAGCTTCCTGTGCACCTCGAAAATGTGCCATTACAGCTGCGAGCAAATATGTGTTTCGAGCATGACGGAGCTCCACCGCATAATGCAAGAATTGTCCAACAATATTTAAATGAAACATACGGAGAAAATTGGATAGGTATAAATGGACCGATACAGTGGACGCCTAAATCACCGGACTTGACCCCACTAGACTTTTTCTTGTGGGGAACTTTGAGAAATAAAGTTTACAAAACACCATCTGTTAACTTGGAACATTTAAAAGAAAAAATCAGAAATGCTTGCGATGAACTATCTAGAGAAATGTTTCGTAAAGCTTCAGTGAGAGAAGTAAGGCGGAGATTGGATAAGTGTTTAGAAGTAGGAAGTGCTCACATTGAAAATTTGTTGTAGTGATTGCCTACATACTTTATTTCTTTCTGTGGTAATAGTTGTAACATATGTGTTTTGTAATGTTAAATTAATAAATAACACTAATTAATAATGTTTAATTACTGACAGATACGCAAATTTGCTTATATTTTTTTAACGGAAAAAGATAGTAAATTTTTTTCTTTACAAAATTTGTTCAGAAAAATTAGCTCTTTTTAAATATGCTAAAATATAGATATATTTCTGGAAAAAGAAAATTAAATGACGTCATTACTTCAGTTTCCAAATATGGAAAAATATGTAAATTCGGCTTAAAATTGACCTTACTCCATCCCATTTAAGAACCTCTTTTCAGATATTTTTTATCGTTTTTCCTTTTCTTATAATAGAGGTAAGACGTCGAGTTTCGCTCACCCTGTACAATCAAGAAGAATGAGATGAGACACTTTTCAACACTTTTCGTTAGAATATCGACAATATTGAATTGATTGTGAATAGTGCAGTGATTGAATTGAAGACATAAGTAGAGAACTGAACTTAAAATTAACATGAATACTTTTGCTACTTTTGTATGACATATCCAAATTGTATGACGTATCGCCCCGCATCAATTGTCGGTTGACGGAAAATTGGGTGAAACAACAAACGACAAACTAACAATAAAGTTTGTAAAATCTACAATAAGTTAACAAAACACATTTAACGTATTGGGATCGAGTTCTGTTATATCAAAGCCGTACAACTGGATTTAGAACGAATTAGAATATTTTTGAAATTCAAATGTCTCTCGCCACAGCGCATTATATACAAAATAGTTACAATAAAAAAAAAATTCAAATCGTACAAAAAGAAGTACACAATCATAGACGCAGAGTACATGTGCTCTGAATAAAATACAAACATTAAACTAGGCTTAAACAGTCGCCCTAAAATAATTTCTATACCTATCTAATGGATAATCTGCATACAGTGAAATAAAAAAATCTGAAAACCTTACATGCCAATAAAAAAACCGATCATATTTAGTAAGGGTTAAAAATGGTAACAGATAATTTTCTAACAGGTTTTTATAAGCAGTCACATTCATTCTGCCATTTACAAATGCCAATTGGCTCTTCATACCCTTTTGCAAACCGCCCATATCAAAACAGAACCAACTGTTTGAGGTCTTCTTGACATAATTTTTCGCTCCTTTCGTAAATCATGCCAAGAATGGCTAAACCCATCCGGTCAATTAAAAATTTTTTTCATCGCTGATTCAAGATTACATGGTTCCAAAAATTTTTGTTTTGAACTTACTCCTTTGTAAATTTTAATCTGGCCTCTGAGATGCTGCTTAAGTGCAGGTGTTAAACATTTTTCGTATTTTAAATGTCCCAACTTCGCCGCCCATTTTCTTACGAGACTGGGATAACAGTATAAATTAACCTTCCATCGGGCGTAGTATGAGTTCAAGCACATACGGGCGCAATACATCTAAGAGATCTCATAATGAAATCCTACACAATTTGGATTTTAGTGAGGTGGAGACTTAATTAAATGCTTATTTTAATTAATATAATACAATAGCAAATATTTCATGATAGTTTTTAATCCCAACAATTAAATTTACATAATAGAACTCATTAAATGTTGTAAAACAATAAATTTGGCAGATTTTTATAGGAGAAGCAACTATTGACAAGTTTTTTTTTTGTATTAAGGACAAAACATAAACATATATTAGTATTGAACAATATTTTGAACACAGAAAACAAATCACCTATTATTTCATGTAAAAGTCATAAAGTTATATGTATATAAAAAATATTATACGTGAATTACAAGGAAAAGTTATAACTAACTGCCTATTTTAAGTGTAAAGAATTATAAATCCTCTTTATCATTTTAGCATGTTCCAAACAAAAATAAACGTCACATTGTTCGTAACGATATTTAGCATAAACCAATGATTTAACACCTAAATGTGTTAATTTTGAATAATAATACGATAAAAAGCCAGAATAAGTAAGTGTGGAGATCCCAAAAAATATTATTAAAGTAAATAATAAAAGAAATTTACCAAAATATAAAAATGAAAATAATGATGTAATTAGGCGCAATGCATCTGACAGATCCGGGCCCATACAACACCAGGGAATGCACTGTAAAAAAATCGACACCATATCGAGAAAAGCTGTTTGTAGCTAGGAAGCTATAAAGAGTTCAAATTAATATTCGTAATACACACGAAAGGGCAAAGAAAAAAGTAACTGCCGGATCTCACAGATCGGGTGCGCCCGACGCCGACGGAGGGTTAAAACGACAGACAACTTGACACGATGACGCTCCTGTAGTTGATAATTTCCTCAGAATAGCATGATTTTGCACTTGCTTTTCCCATAATTTTCGACTCCGACTTTAAGAAATTGTTTTACAATACTTTGTGAACGATTAATAATTGCAGCCATCTGTCGCTGTATTTTTCCACAATTCCGTAAATCGATTATTCGTTGTTTTTGCACATTATTCAATTATTTACCACGCGGCATAATAAAAATAATAAAACAAACGTTCAAAGTCGCTAACACAATAAAAATATCACTTGCAAATAACTCTCAAATCGTTATTCAAAATCTGTATTGGTATGTATTCTCACTCACTATTTAAATCAAACTGAGTTTATACTTATTCACACATACACGGTAGGACTTCTTGCCAAATGCGCAGTAGCAACCCGTAAGGACCTTATAGTTCGAGAGCAATAGCGCTATTTATCCTAGTAGCATGTAGCATGTTCTATTAGATAATACGAGTATATGTTAAGGACTCCTTACAGGAGGTATAATAAATGCCATTAAATATAAGATTGAGTCTATACTATTTCACGACACTATATAGAGTATACACAGGAATGCTTGTATCATGCTCCAAACTATTATATTCCTATACAGACAACAGGTGCAGAATAATTTAAAGCAATCATACATAAAAAGATGCAAAGTAAATTCCGAAGACTTCTAGATATAGCAAAGAAAATGGTATCTAAAAATCAGCACTAAAATTCCACAGCCAGTTACCGCTTGATTAAAATATATCACGTTGGAATTCATCGGACAAACAAGGGATCCAATTGTATGGACGTCGTGTCCGTCGATCCTTCCCGTTTTGTTTCTTTTATAAGCCGCTCATCGCGTTGTACCTCATTCTGAAACAATTTATATTACGACTAATCCCTCGTCTGCATAATTTATTTATTATAGGCACGTTAGGCCCGTCTGAGGAAGTCATTAGTTTGACAACTTTTGTCTACGTGTACAAATGCTCGCGGTACCGCGAGCGACAAAAGCAGAAACCGAACAATACTAAATTATTCAAATAACATAAAGTTATCGTTTTACGGGAATTGTTCTCGTTCAAACCGTAATAAATATGCATACAAATGGATACTAATTAAATGTTCGTATGTTTCATGTAGCATGCAAACGAATATTAATTAACACCAGCGCTAATATATACATATATATGTCTACACATATAAATTCATATCCGTGCCGTCGCACTCCTGTATACATACAGATTATCGGTTTTCGAACAATGGACGAAATGTATTAAATTGTTTCCCGTCTCCCAACAACTGTTATTATTATTGCATTATTATTTGATGGAAGTGTAATTATCTTAATTTTTTCGTTCGTGATAGTCACGAAACCGAGTTAATGTTCAGGCAAGAGGGGAAATGCACGTCATGTTTAATCAAGTATTGACTTATTGTTAGTTATGTTTACCACGTTAATATATAACTAGACACGATCTAACAATTCCAAATGAATTGCCGTCCTTATTAATTGTGTTGTTATAGGGCTCCCGCCAAAATTTGAAAATAAAATTACATGATCGAAATCGTAAACTTTCTTTTGATTATCTTAATGACGAAAGTAGATTTTTTTCCTCATCTTAGCCACGAGACATTTAATTTGCACACTTTTATTTGAATAGATTCGTAAAATAAGATAAGATCATGAAAAACCGCAGACCAATTCGTATACGAGGGTGAGTCAAATATAAACCGGGAATTTTTATTTTAACGCTCGCTGAGTAAAGGGACTGGGCATGCTGTCTTGATCTACGAGTATATTAGATGGGAATGTGAAGAGAAGGGGACTATATCAGGGCGGCTCGCCAACGCCGATTAACTTGTCAGTAGCATCATGTCTGAGCAAGAAGTACATATGTTCGTTGAGCAACGCATTATTATCAAATGTTTGACGCAGAAAGACGTAAAAACGGCTGAAATTTTGCGTCGATTGACTGCACAGTTTTCCGACAAAACCCCTTCAAAGACCAAGTCTATGACTGGCATAACAAATTTGGCACACCCTGAACAATACCCACGTCGAAAAGCCAAAACTCGTCTTTCTGCGGGCAAAGTTCTTGCCACGGTTTATTGGAATTGCAAAGGAGTACTGCTCATTAATTTCATTTATGAGGGGCGTACAGTTAACGCCGCCTACTACTGCCAGCTCCTTGATGAAGCAAAATTGGGTTTTCGACGGAAGAGACGAGATATGCCTATCCGAAGTGTGATTCTTCTTCACGACAACGCTCGGCCACATACAGCTGCTTTGACCCGAGGAAAACTAAAAAGAATCCATTGGGAAACACTTGAACATCCGCCCTATAGCCCGAATTTGTCACCATGTGGCAATCATATGTTTGGGCTATTCAAAGAAGAACTTGGTGGACGCCGTTTTGATGACGACCAAGACGTGAAAGCGTTTGTGCGCAATTGATCAGAGGCACGACCAACTTCAGTCTTCGATATCGACATTAAAAAACTTCCAATCATTGGGAGAAATGTATTGATAAAAGAGGAAACTATGTAGAAAAATAAGATATAATAAGTATTCAAAAATGTTCTTAGTGTGACAATAAATTTATTTAAATTTCGGTTTATATTTAACTCGCCCTCATATTATAACGTGTGTCCCAATATATCATTAGAGATTAATTTTGTACATTGATTTTTTAATTAACGTTATTGTTTACTGAAGCATAATATACAGACATGGGAGTTATATTTTTAAAATTATATTCTGCAACGTCCCCTCGCCGTTCCTGATATCGTTTTCGCACAATTAATAAATACATTTTGGAACAGTTGTGATTCAATTTGAATAACAACTTAACTAACGTGTTTCAGATTATTAATCGTCTAGCAATTGTTTGAGTAGACCTTGTCCTTGACGAAGCCTCAACAAAAGGATCTAGAGGAATTGGATACCACAATCTTGTAGACTAGTTTATATCACACCATTTGAGGAAATAATCTGGCCATTTCAAAAATGTTTCCCCTGCCTGTGACATGTGACGTCATCTTACTTAAAAAAAAATATAGAGATCCATATTATCTAATTGGGAATCATAAAAAAGTTTGTTAACCTAGTTCAGTAGCATTCGCCATTGACATTAACTGTATCACAATCGTCATTTTCATGGAAGATGGTCCTATCATACGTTTACTCCACAATGTTTACCATACGATTACTCAATCATTCGAATATGTTCATATCTCCAAATCCGGTTTGTTAATGTACAACACACAGATTACACCAATAGAACGCTACGTGAAAGAAACAGCACAGAAAATTTTCAACAATCACACATCCACTACATCTTTAAAACAAGACTTAAAACGGAGACCAAACATAAATACCTATATGAGACATCATGTGATTAAAACAACGAGGCAAACTATGAGCCCCCTATACTACCCATTTCCCCCCAACCCCGTAACCCCGTCCAAAATCCAATTTACCCCTCCCTGCTATATCCTGCAGAAAACAAGCGACAAAATGGTATTCAAATAAAACTCTCAAATAATAATTAAACAAACAACAATAAAATTAATTTCTCTAAAGCAGGTTTTTTACCATATCCTGTAACGCGAAATGAAACACCCATATCCTGCACATGAACAATTAAGACGTATATTCCTTAAAGCTAACAGTACAATCAAAGAAATATGCTGCAATAAAACAGAGGAACAGAATTATGCATCTAAATAATAGAACGCATACACACGGGAGGTTAGGAACATCGACGGGGTGGACTACTATCGTCGCGATAGTCTGCATCGTCCCTCATCATCATAGAACTCTAAGCATATTATATCAATATATAATACTCGTTCCCACATACTTAGTTACGTTAAGAATCGATATACCAACTATTAGAAAATAAAAAGGTTTTAAGTGAATGATTCGTTCGTAACAACCTCCGAGGTCAAAAGGAGCTTTAGTCGCGTGTTACTAATGTTTTTTATGACCATTTTTATATGTTTAGCATATTGTGTTGCGACATTATTAATAAAGACATATAACAATGCCTTTATTAAAACTATCAGGCCACAAGAAACACTTCTAAATTTGTCATTTGCAATCTCGTGCAAACAAACACGTCAATAAGTCAAAAAATTTAAATTATAGAGAGTAACATTCATGTTCGTAAACACCTTCATTCAATCTGTGTAAAGAAACAATAACGCCCATTGCTTACAAAACTTACGTCACGCAGTACAATTAACAAGAAATAAATACCATTTCGTTGATATGCGCATTTGAAATGTGAGAAGTTTAATCCATAACAAAATTGATAGAACTTAATTTTAGTCGATAATTTCCTAGGTAATGTAAGTGCCGTTACACAAGGCGAGGTACACTCCACGTTAATAACTTAAGCCACCTTCATTACATTAGATAGGTTATGCATATATAACTTAATCCATGAAGAGTTATGAGGCGTGAGTGCATGTCATCGTGACGTTGTCTATTAAAGTTTTTTCCTCGAGTTGTTTACAGTGGTCTAGATTTTAGATAGTGTTTCTTGTATTACAACGGTAATTACGAGTATCTTTTTATTTCAGCCACGTCCTTTTTCATCGTATATAATCAACCCGTCCACAATTTTTATACTTGTATCATAAATTAAGTTGTAAGGCTGTAAATATCGAGTTAATTTTTTTTTGGACGCAAGTTTTGCAGCTGCCAGGAGGCATTTACGTAATGGAAGGTAATATATCCAGCTAATTTTATGACAAACACTCATTTATCAAGAATTAATAAAAGCCAGGCATTTATGTATGTTTGCATAATTAACACTTTCACAAATATTTATGATAATTAATACACAACTCCTTAGCGTGGACGTGTGAATTTACACAGGGAATTTACACTTGGATCTAAAACATTATTGCCTACTTATGTATTTGGTAACGAGGTCGGGAACGTACTCAGGGAATTTCGAATTAAAAAGTTCCTGAACGCAAAATAAAACTTGAAATTCGGTAATCTACAAGAACTTTAATTACCTGTATCATAATATGTCCCAATTTCTTCGAAGAAAATATAAGAAAATTATTTTCTTTATCATGCCTCAGTACTTAAATTAAATATACGAAAGTTGTATGAATTATTCTACGTAAAGGAAAAGTGTCAATTTAATGCAAATTTTATGGAAAAAAATGTTTGAGAAAACTATTTACCGGTATAAAAGAACTGTATTAAAAAGGCCTTGCACCTGTGCTACGTACGTATTCAGTTTAACTTTATTTAAATACGATAAGTACGAAGTTACATTCGAAGTGTGTACAGTAGAATTTTTCTAACTTGAACACTTTCTATCCTACCAAAAGCATTTGCGTTAATCGAAATTCGAATTACAGAAATTCCTGTACAGAGCGTTCATATGGCTAATGCCCGGAAATAATTTCGTCGAAATTTGTATTCATACAAGTGCTTATTATGGAAGTAGGCATGAATAAATAATGATTTTTTACTATTTTACTGGGTCTATAAAACCACAAATCTCAAACATTATATCACCAATGTTTGAGATTTCTGTGATAATATTATATATGTCGACTAAAGAAAGAAAAAAACCTAAAAAAATGTTTTTATTAAGGTTACTTAATAATTGGACTTGTAGTTTTTCTAGAAATAAGTATATGTTCTGAAACATTTGCTTAGTCATATATAGCAATTGCAATATATCCCTCTCTAATTAATAATTAAGATTTATTTTTATTTTTACTGTAATAAGCGGATAACTAGAATACTTAAAATATGCGTGACATTACAAAAAACAAAAAAAAAAACAAAAAACGGGTAGAAGAAAAGAATTAATTACAATAAATTAACACATATTTTTTTTATTTGACCACAGTTCACCTAGACACGATAACGTTTTCTTTTCTGGATGGTCATAAATTAAAATCTCGTTTACTGAATTTAATTTTATTTTCGGGTTTACACACGTAAGCCATTATAGGTAGTAGTTTATTATATATTTGATATATAGACAGGAATATTAAATCCAATAATAATTTTACTAGTATTGATACATCGTTTATTACTTTTTAATTATCAGAACCAAAAACTGTTTTAATAATACCCAGAAAAAACTTGACCTGCATGAAACCTGGATGTATCCGAAAGTTGTATAGCAATGGCAATGGACTCTTGTCCATGCCAGAAAATCACACAAAAATCCATCAATAATTCCTGAATCCAACATATAAACCGAGAAGGAAAAATTCCTGTCGAAATATGGGGAGCTGGCGAACAAAGCGGTATAATTACATGAAATTAAATTTTACAGGGGGGAGTAAAAGGCTGAATGACATACAGTGTGATTTTGACGTGTCTTTTTATTTATCCATATGGAATAAATGTAAATGAAACCCCGTATGAAGTTTTATTTACATATATCGACTTTATTTGGCATATGTGTTAAATCCAGATTCCTATCTCTAATAAAACCGAAAAGATACTTACATTTGAAAAATGCAATTATATCGTTCTGTTTGCGACATGCAATTATTACGTTTTCAGTTTACATAAACTTGTTAATCATAGAACATAAAAACAATTTCTTGAAAAAAAAATGAGTCACTTCTCTGTCAAAATAAAAAGTCACCAGTGCTTTCATTATATACTGAGCTCAATGTCTATTTCCTCACAATCGCAACCTCCGTCGTGTCCATTTTCCTGAGATCCTTCATCATCATCTTCCTTCTCATCCTCATTTATTTCGTGTTGATTGACATCTTACAAATTTGTATGAAAGTTATTCCATTTTGAACGAAAACGTGCTCGGTTATTCAAAACTGTTGAGACTATACTGTAATTGTACCGTTTTGATCGAAATCATGAATTTTGAATTCACTTTTAGCACAGTTTTAAGTAGTTTTGCTTGGAAATGAGTACAAATTTATATTCAGTGGGCTAAAAACTTTTATATTAAAAAAACTATTTTGATCAGAAGCGTAATTATAGCGTTTTGTTCGCCAACTCCTCGTATAATCTTAAGCTTCTCTGTCCTGGTAAAAAGCAGAAAAAGTCATCCAACTACCACACCCGTTTTAAAAACATTCTTTCGTGCCTGATAGTGCTTGTTTTGTTGTATATCCCCCTAAAATTCATTGAAACTTAACGTAACAGAAAAAGGTACGGCGGAGTAGTTTAAATACGAATAGGTAACCCCACACAGCTTAAGATCCTTATTTCTCAATGTCTGAATTTGTCAAAGAATTTGTCAAAGCCGGTTTAGGGCTTAGATTAGATTTAAGGAATATTGGGTTTTCTTTTTCTACGAAAACCTGTTTGAATATAAGGACTGGATTCTACAAAATTCCAATATCAATCCATAATGTGTACATAAGAAGAATTACTTTTTATTTTAACAAAAACAAAATAGTATCCAACTGATCTCGATTATTTAATACAATTGATTTAATTGCAAGCATTCTAATTGGTATATGTACTAATATTAATTATGTACTAAAACATAAATTATATTTGGGGAGATAATTAAAATCGCCCTTGTAATATGGTTGTAGTTGGGTAGTCCCTAAATTAATTCCCATCCAACGATCGCGTGTACCAATAATTTTCGCCTGACCCGCACCACCGCTATCAAAATCCACGCTCGCACTGTATACGCGACGTCAGAAACTTCCGCGGCCTTATCTCTAGCTGCTGCACCTCTCTAAACCCCTGCACTCATTTTGCATTCAGCAGCATCGTTCAGGAGGTCTACCTACACCTTTACAGCGAGTCCTGGGCCTGCTGAAAATCCTGCGCAAGCGCGCACCGGTCCTGAAGAGACCCCAACCTGAAAACTGTCGCCGTTCGCTCTCAGTGTGAGGCTATACTCCCGCGGAGAGCGTTACGTAACGACGCCGCGCTGTTCCGAGACCTAATTTTATCCAGTGCACTAAAAAAAATTACTAAGGATACGGCCCAGGATTAGGATTGATCTGGATTACTTTGATTGTGTGTGATAAAATTGTGTTTACCGGAAGATACTGCTCCTTTGGTGGCTATCTAGGAGTACTATTCGTTGTTTTTTTTTTTTATTGTGATAGTACCGTGATCAGGGTATGCAGAACCTAATTATTACACATAGTGCTTGTATGAAGGGGGATTTTTTTAGAATGGCTTTGGTGGTGTCACAGGGTCTAGGCGACGGTACATAAAAAGCTATTGTTTATCGTACGATATATGTATATTGAGAAATTTTAAATTATGATTTCCGTTACCCGGCAATATTTTATCAGTTCGTTTTTATCAGTTCGTAGTACGAGCATATTCCAAATATATGACAAAAATACAAATTATAATTAAAATAATTGTAGTAAGTGAATGAAAAAACTTGGTGGGTTGCACAAAAATTGCAAACTATATTTCTAATAATTGTTTGGACCTTTATGCCCTTACTTTTACTTAGTAAAAATGTATTGCTCTTTGAGAATGGCATAAAAACCGAAACAATTGTTACAAATAATTTGCAATTTTTGTGAAACCTACCAAGTGTTTTCTTTCATTTACTAGTCAAAAATGTTTCCCCAAGTGCCCGGCGACCTCTCCATTTCTACAAAATAATTATGTATTATAATAAAAAAAAAAATGTGTATAAAATGTAAGAGGCTTTGAAATGTGAAAATCACCAACAATACCAATTTTGGACAAACGTATTCCTTGAATCATTAAATTACTTTCATCAAATAATAACAATCATAAAAGAAGGTACTACTTAACAGTAGCGGTCCTTACTTAATAACATTCCCACTTAACAATAGTCATAGTATTAAGATGATTCAGATTTACAGCACAGGTAGTAGGATTTTTAATATTATCTTCAAAGAAATCGCCATCGGGCACACCTGTTTCCACCATCTATTGAAGTATTTCGAATAAGAGATTTGCAATCTTACCGATATTTAAAATAAAGTGTAAGACGAGGTGATCTATCGTTTCTACGAAACAGAACAACAGAATATAGTCGGAGCCCCACTCAGGAGAAAACGTTCGATATGTATTAATTTACATGTATTTAACAATTTTTTAATGATAGTAAAATTTTAATTTCAATCGGCATTCTGATCCATTTGATAGGGATCATGAGACACCTAAGATTTTCAAAAATTTGCTCTTATTTCAAAATAGTAATTTGAAGTAAATAGAAACGACTACAAAAATTTAATGCATGGTATCTTCTAACACTAATGCTTCAATATCATGTTATACCAATACCAAATTCTAAAGTACATATAAAATAATTCAATGTGAAATAATTTATACCCTTTTAGTAATTTTTTTTAGTTTTTAATCGGCCAAGTGGGTAATACATTCCGTTAACTTCCAGAGTTTTTCATTGAAGACTCCTGTAAGTCAAAAATAACCGGTATTTTTGAATTGAAAATCAATGATTTCCTGTTTTCTAAATTATCACATTTGGCAACCACAATTTTCGATAAGGCCTACATAAAAGGACTTATCCCGTATTTGTTTTATTTCGGGCTCGATAAATTTGTAAATGTCACACGTATCTTATTTACATAGTCGTGATCAATTTCACAGAATTTATTTTCGAAAAAGTAAATTCTTATGTTAATCGGATCAGTTAACAGGATAATTTTTTAACCTGCTGTATATCGTGACCAACGTTAATATACAAAAACTCACTTATACGATAATTATGTAAAAAGCCGTCGCCTGTGAAACAGAAAAAACGTATATACCAAAACATATTATTATTATGCATGAGCGTGGCAACGTGATTATTTCAAGACGCATAAAAAATGCTCGAATAATTAGTGTTATTAAGCGTAATTATCATAAAAACGAGTGTATTTAGCTCGTGTTCAGTTGCTCAACGTGAATAGAGTAGGAATTTCCAGTACGTACTTTTTTTATACGTTACTTAATGACTAATTCTTTGTTTATCTAGCGAAGTACAAGTTATTTTGGCAGCCGAAGGCTGACGTGGGTCGCTATTAACCAAAATAACAATTTTTCACTACGTGCCAAAATATGTTTTCAGTGGTACTCTGTCTAAACACTCCATATTTCCCTGTCAGTGATAATCGGCTGTTGTCATATTTTCAAAGAATGCTCGATTATTTTTGGCAGGACGTCAATTTTTAATGTTGCATTAAAAAGAGTCGTATATTTGTCACATCGTGTAATGTATGAATTAGACGTCTGGCCATATTCCAACCGTAATCAAATCCTGAAAGACAAATGTACCAGTTTAAAATATTCGATGTATCCGTTAGAGCCTTTTAATGTGTCTACATCAGTCGGATTGTTTTCATTAGTTATTTTTATTGGCAGTACGCTACTTGGGGAAAATTAAACCGGATTTAATGGCGATATATTGAAATAAATTCACATTTGCTTATTTTCGCGTCTCAACATTTTTCAGAGAAACAAATCACCGCAATAAAATCTAGAAGATTATTTTTCGTGCACGGATTATTTTCGGGACACATTTATTTCAATTTATATTTTTACTTTCTAAACAGCGACCGGGCAGGAGGACCGAATTTCTTTCATGTTGTTAACTCGCACTCTTCGTGAAAAATAAACACGTTGTATATTTTATGTTTGTTTATACGTAAACATAAATAAAAGTTTTATATATGTAGTTTTAATGTAATTCTATTTTATTAGTAGGCGATTGCTTATTTGATTCTTTCTCCGATACACAACTGGTTTTTGTAAACATATCAAAAATGTTTTACAACCATTAATGTAGTATTTTATACGGGAGTTGTTTTAACATTCTCATAAATAAATATAAACTGTATATTTTACTCGACGGCTCTGCAATATTGTCGTAAACGTTGCCGTATTATTGCTATCTATTTTAGTTTTATGCATCCGCATGAAATTAATATTCAAAGCTGGGAGTAGTTTGTGAGAAAATTTATAGATGTTTACGCGTTGTTTCTTAATGCATATTTATTAAGCCGCCATTAACTATTTATGTGTTTCTTTATTCCGTAATAATTGTCATTTTTTATGTCATTACGAGTATTAATTATGGTAATTTAATTGTAAATTATTTGCAAATTTGTTATTCTGTATTTACAAGTAGCAAAAGTAATGTTATGTGAAATTTTTTATGTGACATTTGATCTTTCATTTATAATGGATATCGCAGAGTGGATTTTTTTTTATGACATTTACCCGTTTCATTATACGCCTTGAATATAATCTATTAATTGTCGCTTGTCTACACTTAATGCAATTCTCCTTAATAATACTAGATACATAATGACAGTAGTATTGAACAAGGTAATAATATTAAAAAAATATATATTATATTATCTATAAATAGTGCGTAAATGTTAAGATAATTAATATCGCTTTATAAATTTGATAGTTACAGTTAGGAACAGACAAAATAATTCCGTAAATAATACCAATTAACTACTGAATTAACACAAAGTCTGTATTGTCATTAGTGTCAATTAGTTGATATATCTAGAGAAAATTTATGTTCAAACAGTAAAGTGCCACCTGTTTTCGTACATGGATTTACACATGCTTTTGGACATTAATTACACGTACTATCCCCGTAAATTTTATGAAAACATTTACACCTAACCGGTTCCCTAATTTTACATAATTTTCAACAATATATTATATTATTGCACTGGATACGTGTGTTAGTTAATATACATAGGGATATATATTTTTTTAAATTAGTAATATTAGATTTCATCTAAATTTATTTCAATAAAATAAATACTGTTTTGCTATTTATGTGATTTTGATTAACTACCGAATATACGGTACAAATGTTACACCGAGAGAACAGATCGTATGTAATATTACATTATCATAGTCTATATAACATAATATATGTATAGTATATTAGTTTATCATCATGTGTCTTCGATTTTGTATAAAAATAAATAAAAATACTTAGTAACTTGTAATATTTACCCACTACAAAAACAAGTAAATATATACACATTATCTCAAATATCCATTAGAATGAGTTCATAAGCAACAAGCAGGTCAAGTAATATAGTATACAATCTCAGAAGCTCATATCAACGAAATAAAACAGTGCTCTTTATAACGTATTTCGATGATCTAATAGATACTCAGGCAATGCAAATCATCGTTTTTATACATACGGGGACGATAGATATTTAAAAAAATTAAATTAGTATCAAACTGAATTTGTTGAAAGGAAATAATATTTTGTGCTTCTATTTTTTGAAGCACAAAATAGAATAGATGATAGAACTATGCAAAATAACTAATAATTTCGTTACTAAAAATTCTGTGCTGTAAATATCGACACGTAATTATCGTAAGGTGTAATTTAGCAATAAAAAATTACATTTCTCATAATGAAAATCTGCCGAAATAAGGAAGCTATTACGGACTAGGTTTGCGAGTATCTTAAGGTAAAATGCATTATATTAGCTATATTTAAATATATGTACGTTCAATAAATTAAGGTTAAATAAACGCGTTTTCTTATGACAAATAAACTGTTTTCTCAATGTAAACTAAGAAAGAACTTAAAAGGTTTGATTTACACTAAGCTTTCAACGTCCTTTAAACTCGCTTTTTGGTAGTAGTTTATTTTGTGATCGTATATTCTATTTACACTTGTCAGTAGACAGAGGAAATAGTGTGAAACTGACAGGATATAATTCTGACCAATTTAAAATATATTTTCTTTTTGTAAAATGTAATGTAAGATATCTTTTTTTCTCATGTTTTTTATTGGTTTCCAATTACATTACACTCTAGCTACAACTCTAAGGGAGAAGGTATTATGTAATAAGTATGTACATACAGTTGCATGTGAGTAATTCTCCATCAGATGGTCAATCATCATGACTAAATAGAAAAAAGGAAAATCAGATTTTCCTTTTTTCTATTTAGTCATGATGATTGATGACTATTCTTATCAATGGACACTAACTAGACACTTAGCACTTCCACAATAAGTCAATGAGCAGTCTTAATTTTCTAGTGGTTCTAATTGGTGTCATAACGTTCTTCTCAAGTATGTTATAGTAAACCTGTAGTCTCTTTTATATCTTCTAGCGCCCTTACATGCTTCTTCTTTAATACATAGTACTTGAGAGTCTGTGTATTGCTTGGTTCGTGGTAGCCATAGGGCGTTTAGTATGATCTTAGAGTTTTGGATTGAAATATTTGTATTACTTCGATATTTGAGGAGGCTGTTCCCCATAATTCAATCCCATATTATGGGCTTAACTATGTCCATATGGGTTTAATTATGATCTTATATATTAGGAGTTTGTTGTTGATTAAAAGTTCGAATCTTCTATTCAGTATCCAGTGTAGTTATCTTAATTTAATGCCAAGTTGTTTTCTTGGAATTATTTATTACATGGAGTATGTATGTTGTTAAAGAGACTTCTTATCAAATCTACTTGTTGTTCTAGGGAGTTGATATTACATATAGAATTCCAGGGGGCCTAATTCAAGATTAATAAATTGTAGAGCTCGCGCGGCCAACACTGATGGTCCTTCTGGCCGGATAATTTTTAGTTACTCTTCGTTACGAAATAATGTAGCGTAATGCGGCATTAGATACTGGTACTGCTTGTACAAATTAAACTTTTAATATAATCCGTCCTGTACGGATATATAGTAGCGCTCCAAGCTGAATAATTTAACATCGCCTGCTGTTGTAAAAGTTATAATTTGTTCCGTCATTTCCCATTCTAGAATAACTCGGGCAAATGCCAAGTTTGCGCTAGATAAACCTGTGGTTAGTGAAAATTACTAAAACATAAAGCCGCGACGGGAACTACAATACGCCGCAGAGGATTAACATTTTATAACGTAAGACTACAAATTACTGTTCCCTGCGTCAGCTATTTTATACAAAATACACCCTTTTACCGGCGTATAATTCATTCTCATAACCCACATTTGTGCATTTTAATCAGGATAATCACCTCGCGGGGCGGACATCTACCGAGTCATTTGAGGGAGTTTTCCTTCCGACGATGTCTATTAACGATTATTCTGTGGCAGTTCTTGCGTAAAAAATATCTGACGGTCCGTTATTAAATCACGGTGTTTTGCTGGTATTTAATTAACCCCCTTGTAAATTTTATATTCATGAAAATTATAGTGGCTTGTTATTCCGGAATCGATTTTTGTATTATGTATGCATGAACATTACGTGGCCAGTACACAAGTAATCCTCTCAGTTTTGAACTAAGTAACAATTTGAAAACAACAAAAAATGGACAGCTTAAAATATAAACTCCCGATCAATTATTAATTATCTAATACTGAAATCTTATCTGGAAAACATTACCTTCAAAGTGAAATTTGAAAACAACCATTCTGATCTGTAACCTATGCGAGCTGGGGTGCCACAAGGGAGTGTTTTGGATCCAACCCTTTACCTACTATATATAGCAGATTACCACTCCCGGTATAACAACAGTCGCCTTTGCTAATAATATAGCAATAATAGTATCTATCAAAAATGCAAGTACAGCTTCTGAAGTCGTGCAGGAAAATCTAGACAGCATACAAAAATGGATAAACAAATAGAAAATCAAAATCAGCGAAGACAAATCTGTACATTTAACATTGATAAGGCGCAAGGGTTAATGCTCCCCTGTAACTCTGAAACAAAGAAGAAGTCCCACAAAAGGAAGAGGTTAAGTATCTTGGAATGTATCTTGACAAAAGAGTAACTTGGAAAAAACATATACCAGGTCACATGCCATGGTTTCTGCTACGGTAGCCATGGTTTCTGGGACGGTAGCTTTGAAACCATACTGGTTTCTACTGGTAAGCTACCGTTCAGACAGATGTCAATTTACTAATTATTCCTACTTAATACATACTACCAAATACTTGGGTCACAAAAAAAAATCAAATGCGACAGGTGTTCCACGATATTCTCTACTGTGGCTACTCTAATATTGTTCATAGATATTTTATAAATTCCCCTAAAATGAATACACATGTACGCTGAGGACATCCAACTCATTTTTCGTGTATAGATTTTGACTATCTAATTTTTCTGCTCAAATTATAATGATTCAAAAACTATTTATACTCAATCTTACAATATTGTTACTTTATAAAAATAGGATACCAGTTTTCCATGAACACCGAAGTATTACTGGTTACTCGATGCACTTTTCGTCAGCCAAGTTGGCATCCTCAGGAGATGATTGAAACTGTTCTAATCATCTTTTGATGATGCTAACTTGGTTGGCGAAGTACGCAGCGAGTAATGTATAATCTTTCGGTGTTCATAGACAACTGATCTCCTGTTACTGTTGCTACATCCATCCATGATTCTATTAGCTGGTTTCCTAGCTAGCAGAATTACATTTTAGAATGAACGATGAGGTAATCGCTTCAATTAGTGTTGTAAAAAAACCTTGGGGTGTCTTAATTTTAAACTGACAACTTCCAGTCTATCAGGCATGTAAGAAAGCATTATTCTCCTTAGAGCAATTGCATTCTTTCAAGAAATATATTTAGACACCAGAATTAAAATTTTCTTTACCTATTTTTTTATTTTAAACCGTGGTATTAACTCATTTTTATGCAAATAATGTGTTTAGATGGGCGTAATTATGCTGCCTGACATGAGAGAATGAAAATTATGAATCATGAATTTATAAAAACTGAGAATGCATATGCGAAATATTTTACAGTACCACATTATTTTGTTTACAATTCTCCACACATACAGTAGCGGATAAAATTAGAGCGATATTTTAAAATACATTCAAAGTACTAGGTTTAGTTTTCGATTTCTCTCAAAATAAAAAGTTTTATTTTTTAGTAACACAATGTTTTTTTTTATTGTTTACTGATAGTCAAATCTGTTTTGTGTTGAAAATTGGTTGTAGATAAAATGATTACAACATTAAAGACAATATTAACGACTTTTTAATTTTCTCAGTAGATATCAATTTCTCAGTATTAATTTTTTTTAATTGAACAAATTCATTTGTTAATTGAACAACAATACAAGCTTTAAATTGTTGAATAATATACCTCTTTTTGTACTCTACTCGATTAATTGAAAAGAATAAATAAATCAGGCTTATATAGCCAGTCGTTCACAAAAAAGTATTAGTGTAGTATTTTCTATGATTGCTTTTCATCTAGTATGGATCCTATTTATAAAATTAAGGGTATTGTGGATAAATATATTTATGGCAATGTTCTTAGGGATGTTATGTGGCCGTATACCGAATCGAACATGCCCATAAAATTTGTTTTTCAACATGATAATGACCCAAAGCATACAGCCAAGTTAGTGAACGAATGGTTTGCCGAAAATAATGTAGAGGTTATGAAGTGGCCAGCGCAATATTCATATCTCAATTCTATTGAAAATCTTTTGGGAATTGTAAAAAAGAAGATTCGAGTAAAAAACTTTACTAAAGAAAAATCCACTCTGGGTGAAAACGCAAAATGTTAATTTTGTCCTTACTTTTTCCGCACTCAATTATACTAGCGGAAAAGTAATGTAATCGTGTACAGAAAAGTGTAAAAAACAATTTTTTTTCGTTTATTTTTCGTTTTTCGGCCTAAAAGCAAAAAAAAATGGTTTTTAAAAAATTTCGTCTGTGTGTGTCGTTGTCATCGGCATTAAATCTTGTTAGCACGATAACTCAACTAAATCGTATCGAATCGATCGGGTTTTGAGTGATTCTGATCGGGGACGTCTCCAAGATGACACCTATTGATTTTGAGGTGGATAGGACACACCCCACCCTGTCCATGGATCTATTTGAGAAATTTTTTTGTTAGCACAACTCAATTAAATCGTGTCGGATCGACCGGGTTTTGGCTAATTCTGATCGGGACGTCTTCCAGACGACACCTATTGGTTTTGAGGTGGATAGGACGCACCCCACCCTGTCCATGGGTCATGAGAAAGCACGACGGTGGACTATTTGAGAATTTTTTTTTGTTAACACGATAACTCAACTAAATCATCTCGGATCGATCGGGTTTTGACTGATTCTGATTGGGGATATCTCCCAGATGACACGTATTGATTTTGAGGTGGATAGAACACACTACCATGTTCATGGGTCATGCGAAAGCACAATGGTGGATTATTTGAGAAATTTGTTTGTTAGCTTGATCACTCAATTAAATCGTGTCGGATCGATCGGGTTTCGACTGATTCTGATTAGGGACGTCTACCAGAAGACATCAATTGATTGTGAGATGGATAGGACACACCCCACCCTGTTCATGGGTCACGAGAATGCACGAGGGTGAACTATTTGAAAGAAGTAAAACTGTCGCATAAAACACATATTCTGCATTTATGTGTTGATTTATTTTTTTCTTGGCCACTCAATTTCGAGATAGAGATGTTCTACGCGCGGAAAAGTCCGTTTTAAGGTTTTAAAACTGTTTATTTTTATATATAGCAGTGTATGCAATCAAATGTCTGCCCACTTAATATCTCAATATACGTATATATGACAATCGCCAAGTCAATTAAAAAGATATGTACTTTCTTCGCATACTTTCCTTTTGGGGAAACCAGTACTTGTATATTTTTTTCAATAAACGTATTATTATTATTAATGGTATCCTAAGCATAACCGTATACGGATGCCGATAAAAGCAAATTGCAGTCATGACGTTTTATTCATTTCTATTTTTACTGCGCAATAAAACCTGAAACTATCATAATTATAGGCGGATAAAAGTTTTTTTATTTGACAAAAGACTTTCAACACGCAAATATAAATGGTTTTTTACACTAGGCATTCATAAAAAAGGAAGATATAACAATAACAAATTCATTGCCGTCGTAAAATTGATGGCTGTGATTTATGGAGTCGTAAACATAATTGGTATTAAATTATCTCGCGGAGCTATCTCTCGGCTTCGAAATATCTTATTCAATTAATTATTACTTTTTTATATTTGTCATTTGATAAAGTTTCCTATTATTTTTTTATCGCAATTTTTTTACGACTCGCCTCGATACCCGTCCTTAATGATGTATTTTAGCGGATGAGTTCTATGGTTATAAATAAAAATACGAACACAATGAATACTATAAGTATTAAATAATTCGATGGATTGCATGTAATCTTCTGTAAACGCTCATAAGTATATAATCCTAATATATGAGTAATAATTTGGAAACAGGAAAGCTCTCGCTTAAGGAACAATTGATAAAACTCCTACTGGCCATAAATTGGTGCCTGGCAGTAAAGTGGTCTCTAAATCCACGGAATTATTTATTCTTAAGACTGTATCCTTTCAATAGAATAGGAATTATTACAATGGAGTGATTATTTCTTTACAAGTGAATGTAGGACATCAGAATCAGAGGAATAACTTTTAGGAGATAACTTTTTCGCAGTACATAAATTTATCATTATTAATGAATACTAAAATTGAAGTGTATTTACTAAAATTATATTCAGGATCGATGAACTATGATTCGGAAACTAAATAACTGTACACCTAAGAGAAAAGTTTATTTTTGATAACAAATCGCATTTATTTGATTTTAATGTTTAAGTACATATGCTAAATTGTAGCAAATTTACTGCATTTTACAATAGAATCTTCATAATGCATTTTACAATAAAATTAGATAGGTATAGTTTTTGTTTCACATAAGCAAATTTATTTCACTACTTCATATGTTAAATGTTAACCAAGTTTTATTTGAAATGTAACTTATATCAGATAATAAATTTGTTTCTTACCTAATAAATGACAATATTAAATTATATCTAATAAGACTGTCTAAGGTATAATTTGAAGAGGAAAATAGATCCGTTTCGCTATAACCAAATCAACATTTTAGTCCTAAATACAATTCATTAACTATAAGTAAATTGTTCTCTCAGTGTAGGTCTAATAAAATGGATCCTAAAACTAAAACTTTTCAACCACAAATTAACCTGTGATTGAATTACGACACCAATAAATTTAACCAAAAACTACGGGGGGAGAGGGGCTATGTTTAAAGATTTATTCGATAAAAAGGACATATGGCAATGTAAAAAATATGCTGCATGTTGGTGGTCAACTGTGGCCCCTAAAAGCTGTACAATAGAGAACCAAACTCCTAATTTATGAAAATGCTATAATAAACATTTTTTATTATTGTATTTATAAATGAATTGTCAAAATAAATGTTTGTAAAATAAAAACTCGTTACTGCGATTTTTCAAGCATATAGTATGCCTGTCCAGTACCAAACCAATTATTCATGCATGGTATTAACGAATAATAGCCGCATAATGTTTTCTAATCATAAGCACAAATTCTTAAAATTAAAATATTAACAAAGTTTTCCGTAATTGGTCACGAGATTGCTTAATTACCTTCCTATAATTGATGCACACAAGTGCTAGTTTAACTAATTATATTTGTTAACATTCATTGTTCCATTGGAGCGATGTATTACGTACACAGATCGTATATATTATCTAGAAACACGAAACGTACGCCTATTGACACCGATTCCAGTTTATTGACTGCCAATTATTCCTATCCTCGACTAAGAGCGCACTCAACTTACCGAGACAACCCCCACATACTCTGTCAATGGGTTTTCGTTCATATTTCAATAGTTCGCATTCCAGATAACCGAATGTGGGTTCCCAACTATTATTATTAACAATCTGTGGGTTGACAATTTCTTTGATGTAAATTATGCGTTAGGCTTATCTACTATTTGTGTCAATTGAATTGTAAAAAAAATCTTGCACCTGTAAAATTAATTCCACGAGCTCATATTACAATTGAAGACAGAGAGATTGAATAAAACCTAAAAAACGCATTGTCCTAGTTTAAAACTGTAGTGGTTACACACTACAGTGGTTACAAATTTCTGTGAGGATACTGAAAAGGGATGTCACGGAATAATTTTGGTTGCCAAATTATTTTGTTCTGCACTAGCTGCGTTAGCGACGAACATTTCGTATACAACATATTAATATGGCTGGAATTTACAGTTTGCATAACTATTGCCAATTAAATATTTATTTAAACCATAGCTTGGAATAAATTCCGTAATATATAATTTAACATAATATGGACGACGATTAAACGAAATTTTGTTAAAAATCTGGGCTATCACTATAGTTTTTTATTTTATTCATTACACAGGCCTACAAATTTTGACATTTTGATTTGATTTGGGTTGATAAGTCATTATAAGTGAGTTATTTACGCGGATTTCATATCTTCGCTCCGTTTTTGTCCCTCATGTAAGGTTTTTGGTCAACTGAATAATCAGAATAAATTAAAAACTAAAGTAAAAAAAATACATTTTAATAAACATTATATTTAATCAACATTAAAAAACATAGTAAAAAGCAACAACAATAGTTTTGAGCCTCCAATTTCTTTTTTATTTGAATATCTCTCCCTTCTTAATAGAAAACCTCGCTTTGTATTTTCTTTTATGTAATCATTCGAATTTTTATGCTCATTATTACAACCAAGTTGCTTAAACTTTTCAGCATTTTGTTGATAATTTCCAGACAGTTTCTATCATTGTTTCCTCAAACTGTTGGTCCTGCATTAATTTCTTTATGTGGTCTTACGAAAATGCCTTTAATTTTGCTTCAGAAAGAGCTGGAATTTTACCACATAAGTACTTAAAACAATTCCGATCTTTATCTATAGCTTTTACATATTGTTTCATTAATCCTAATTTAATATGAAGAGGCGGCAAAAATATGTTTTGCGGACCAACAAAATTTGCATAAATAACCTCTTTTTTGAACCAGGTGTTGTTTATAACGAAATACATTTGGTGTATTTTACAACTTCTAGACATTTTTAAAACAAAATAAAAACCCACGACGCGATATCACGAGTAAACGTACACACATTAAAAATGTACTACAATGACTACGTAAATACCCGAATAGTATAAAACCGGGATATCCGTACCGGCCGACTCTGTTTCGGTAAATCCCCCACACTTGTGTGTACTTTTCAAACCGATTAAACACAGGAGCGCCGCAAAAATTGAGGCAAAATTTAATTCTATAGAACCTCGGTTTTAAAAATTACAGATTATTGTACAATGTACATTTACAAATACTAGTGCGTGATAAAAACAAAAAAAGTGTTTCTGTAGTTCATGGTATGTAACCAAGCCAAAAAGTAAAAAAAAAGTCTGATCACAAAATCTTCGTTGGCCTCTGTTATTTATCACGAACTTTTTAAAAGTCGGCAACATATAAATAAAATCTCAACCTAGAGTAACCGCAGGATATCACAAAATTCAGTAAGTCACAGCCACTAGCTTAATATTATAGTTTGCCTTTCGTTCGTCCTCGTTTGAATTCGAACTCCCTCGTTTCATACCATTCGCGCTAAATGTTCTAAAAAAGCACGAATACATGTATGAATTTAAAATGAGTTGTTTGATCTATCTTCTTATTAGCGAGGCAATGCCTCATCTACCCTGAAGAGTCGCCACTAAAATCGACTTTTACCACCTTTGACCGTTAACAATTAAATCTCGCCAGATCAATTCAATCAAAAAAGTTTAATTCTTTCAATTTGTCTTATCTTTCAATCATCATCTGATCTCGTGGAAGCCACTACAACACTTTATTTAGTATTAAGAGATAAACCTAGTTGAGGACAGTATCGTAGCTTTCAATTGGCAATACTAATTATTACATAATAAAACATGATATATGAGATAACACCCGACGGAGAAAAAACCTTTATTTTACAGTTATATGCTACCGATAAATAAAGTTACAAGTCGTATAAGAGTCAGATATCATCGTAGTGATAAAACTATTTACTGTATTTGGAAAAAGAAAAGAATTTTAAGGCCTCGCGTGAGCGTGAGGTAAGTGGTAAAGTGGTTGAATTTTAAACTGTGGACGGGTTTCGTGATAACTAACTGCTTTTTTCCCTTTATCTTATGCAAAGGTATTTTATTGCTACTACTGTTGGTATAAATTATATGGCGTGTTGGAAAGTGGGCTACTTTTTCTCGTTAAAATATAATTCATTTATATTCAACATTTACATGCATTTTTATAAGCAGCGCTGATGTAAGATATCGGTATTCAAGGATAAAAGTCTCGCAATATTCCAATGTAAAACACTACCTCTTAGAACGCGTTTAAATCAAACTGCTTAGTTATTAATTAATGCCTTATAAGTTGTTCTGAAAAGAGAAAAACATTCAATTAAAATCGCTAAAACTTCATTAATATTATCAACTGGTTTTACAGATAAAAAAATATATAGACAACCATTGTCGTGTTTGTAACGTGACACTATCTTTGTCGGCCGATCTTCAGGGGTTAATTTAATTCAATGTAATTTACGATCTCTAAAAATACGCCTTATAAAATTCACACAGGCTACGTTGAAGTTATCATTATCAAAACAAAAACGTTATTACCGTATAAATTATACCCATTATACAGACTTTCCATCAACGTATAAGAACAAATAATTATACTTACATAAGCGTCAGTTCATTACTAGTCTAATAATAAGGTTGGTTTTGTTAGATTAATGCCTAGATATAAGTCGAATTAATTTAATGACTCTAATTACGAGCTTTGTTCGCTGCTTCTAATTCGTTTAATTATGTTCAAAATGAAATGCTTCTGTAATACAATTAAACCGGAATTATTAGTGTACGCAGCAATACTGCATTAGATTAAAGCTAATGACTTACTTTAGATAGTTTTAATTATTATTATTTGGAGATTGGTGTCGTGCTAAGAGATTTGTGTAAATAAAATTTTAATCACTATCTTGTGGTTTTTGTAATCAGAAACGGTTCGATTTAGAATTTTGTCATAGTTAATTAATCACGAATGCTTCATTGCTAATATATTTTTTAATTAATTCCTACTTCGGTGCCAAGTATTATCATCTCATTTAAAATTAAACTTCTCATACATTCACCAGCATTTAATCCTTGTAATATTAATAATTTTTTCGTTAACTAAAGATGACTTTGGAATTTTTTAGTTACTTCAAATGGCATTTTTTGAATTTTATTTCAGAATTTGTACAAAATACAGAACTTCCTGGAGTATGGAATATTCCAACAGCCACTGTATGTCATCCCGCTATAAATAAATTGAATATAGTCATTTATCATAAAATTATTTGTAAATATATATTTTTAACTTGTTGACAATGTATTTAGAGTTTAGTCAACTTGTGGCAATGATCAATATTGTCATAAATTGTGATAAAGACTGTCTGATAATTACCCATTTCGGTTGTCGCGACCGATGTTAAATACATAACTACATATCGACGTGTATAAAACCACTTATTTACTATATTATACTATTTATTAAATAGATTATTACCATGTATCAAGTAAATTGGCAAAGCTCGCGCATCAGGAGAGATGTATATACATATGTAAATTATAGGATCTCATTAAAATTTGCGCCTGTAAAAGGGTGACCTGGCTTTTAAGTACCCGATAATTTACTATCGATTGTGTCAGTAATAGTATAATTACTTTGTATTACCAAAAGGATGCCAAAATAGTGTATTATTTTGGCATCCTGAAACTTTGCGAAATACAGTGACAATGATACACGCAAGTATATGAACATTGGTGTTTTAGATGAAAACATTAGATAACAGATTCCCGTAATGGCTAATGAGGGTAGTCCACCCAATGTTACAGGGATACTCTTTGAGAGCAACGACGAGTCTGGAGTGTCTATACTGTTCGTTCCGTGCAACGCATTTCAACTGAACACTTCAATATGCGGAGATTGTTGAGTACGTCTCCTCCTTTCTTACAGATGTAATTGAGCATATACGGATAGGCGTCCCAGAATCTATATTCGTTAACAAAATACCTGTGATATTTACATAAAACCTTGGAGATAAATTAAAGTTGGACGTTTTTGGTCCAATTCCATGTTGGCTAAAAATCAGAAGGCAACCGCCACAAATTCCTCTTAGTCGAACAGTAGAACTTAAACTGAATTTGTTGTCCTGTTGAGTTGAATTTGTCCTATAAAAAGAACCTAGCCTAAACCTTGTCGGACAGGGAAGAAGTATCTTCCCTGTCCGACAAGGTTCTGGCAATAAAGGGCAACATCAACAACGTCCTTCTCCGTGATAATGTCAATCCTCGCAAAGGATGATGCCAAGAGTTTTTAACGCAGGACTGTATTTCCACTTGAAGGAAACCTCCTTGCTCTCCAGAAATTAACCCCTGTGGTAACGCCATTTTCACACTTGAAGCTTTCATGAAGTTTCATTGTTGCACGACCTTTTCTGTGTGCATATTTGAAAGAGATAAACCTATTGAGGAGTGACACGAGTTGCCAGTAAGTGGGGAAATGTTTTACAGCTAATTAATAAACGACTTTGAATTTAACACGATACGCCTAGTCTAATTTAACGTTCTCAATTTTCTGTTCTCTTATTAGATACCTCGCAATCACAAACGGTTATGTTTTTTCTTCAAATTGAAATAAGGTCGCAAAGATATATCAAATGAAATATAAATATCATTATAAGATCGAGCTTATTATACAGTTCCGTGTCTAATACTCTTATTTTTGTTTGGCGCGTCCCACGTTGTTTACGTTAACATACCTAAAAGTGTCAGTGTGTTGGTGTATAATAAGCCTCACGGTCTTCGGTTATTTATACATATGAACCGATGTTATGACACTCTTGTAACATCTGAGAGCCGTTTTATTGTCGACGTTAACACGACGTTAAACTGGTTCGATTGGATGACGGAGAAGCACAGTTTCACGCTAACTGCGTTTTACGATTCAACCATTAACCCATAAACTTCCCCACGTTTCAGTCATCATCTCTTGGCACAACATAAACTCTCATTTCACATAATCAACGCCGGATTAAAACGGCTCACGGTAACCGTTCAATTTAATGTACCAAAGTTGGCGTACTAACGGCTTTTGTTCGTTCAATCGTCGTTGCCGTCACAAAACGCATAAAGCAAATCCGTTATGGAACTTGGCGAGTTGCATGTGGCGGCACGAAATGGCCGATACCTTAAAGGCATTGATAAAAAGCGTTGTTACATTGCTGTGCGAGTTTATTTGGGCCGCGGGCAATAAAAACTGTCAGGCGCGACATTTCATATCGTGTTTTTCTCTCGAGGATGAAGGAGATGTTATCCAGTCAAGCGAAGTTGCAGAGTATGAATTTGGACAGCTCAAATTCATATTAAAACAAGATCTTCCGAGAGGGATGTCGTCGTTTGTGTAATGGGATCAGACGTGACCCTTCACATAGCTTTCAATTCGAACTGATGTCACGATGATATAATTCGTTTTGATCGAATACCTTGAAATCAGCGTCAGGGATCACCTTATTTGTTTGTTTGGCTAAAAAAAAATCTGGGCGAGTTGCATTTGGTAAATAAAACTATCATATTCCGACTATCACCATCTTACTATTTGTATCATATACATATTGATAACCCCATATGTAACCAAAAAAGAAATAATCACTGATGATGTTCGTTATTCTTCTAGTAGCATTCTAGTCATAATAACATAATAAATATGGAATGTTATGTAAACAAACTGATCCCATGGACGAAATAAACATTTTAATGGAATTCAACATTCGAGTGAACACTTCACTGGTGCATAATACTAATTATGTATAGATCTTAAAATTGGAACTCTAGGTGCCATATTTGGACATTCTCACGCTAGAGAACATCCTAAGCTTGTTAGAATCGATCAGTTGATCTTATTATTGGCGCCTCCGCCATAACTATCAATAGTGGCGGCTGATATATACGAGTTGCCGTGCTGCAGCATTGACTAAATTTTGCTTGTAATAAAAAATAAATAGCATTTAATGTATGTATACATGTTAATTAAAACACTACTACATTATATTTTCATCTGCAACATTAATTAAATCACAAGTCAAATAAAGCAAAATTTTAAATTGCTTTAAAAAATACCACCTTGCACGCTCAGTTCAACGGAGTGAACGGTCAATGGAGCGAAGATATTTTCAGCCCGGCCTGCGCCTGGTACGAATTACGGAACACGTGTTTAAAGCATTGCGAAGTAAGCACGCCAGTGGGCTGCCAATGTTTGCAGCGCGAGTTGTCTATATGTCACCGGCCGTCACTGGCTATCAGTATTATTATAGAAAATTTTCGTTCGGCTCAATTGTCTTATTCTACCATCGGCTAAATAGGTATTACACACCATATTGATGAATCTGAGAATGTTATGTTGACGCAGTACTTATTAACCTAAAATGACTTCGTATAAAAACTTTTTTTTATGAGTTCAGTAAAATGATCTAGACAGGTTATATTCCTCACACTTTTAAAATTAAGTTCAATTTGACACATTCGTGAGGCCTGCTATCATGAAAACTGTACAGTGTGATATTAATTATCGTACCACTTTATTTCGAAAAATACTAAATAAAAGTCAAATTTAAATTAACAACGTTGATGATATTAACACGGAGACTAAACATAAATCCGATTTATCAAAATATTTCGATATAGTCCAAGAAACACTTTTTGGCTTTTATGTATTTATGAATAGTACTGCAAAAATACTTTTTACTTTCCAGGAATTTAACGAAACGTATCTAAAAGATATTTCAAAAACATCTCTACACAATTTATATCAACATTATATTTTGCAAACATGCCTTTTCTAATACGGAGGTGACGAAGTGGAAGTGCCGAAATGATGCAATGAACTGGCCCATCTTACAAATTTAAAATTATTCAGAATTTAAAATTCAATTCAATATTATTCAGTAAAAAATGTTTGTCTTTTGCATTAGAAAACAATGATGTTAATTTTTGCGATGAGATAAAATAACCTTCTGTAAATAAAAGCCAGTGAATGACGCTTGTACACAAATCTATAACAATAATGATAAAATCGCTAACAAGTCGTAAGTACATGGATAAATATGTCACCACAATGCTAAACATTTGTATAAATAGTCTGTTATATCTACATAATTTATTTTATAACTTAAATATAATGCATAAAATGTTTTCTTAGCTAACAGTTTGTATTACTAATTATTTATCTGTGTCATTTTGTGAAATGTACAGACGGAAATTTTTTTAACATTCTAGCACTGCTCATGAAGTACGACCCAAATTTAGACTTTAACCCAACAATTACATAGAAAACTAAAACCTATTAACTTCATATCTTATACACACACCTAACGTTTGAAATAATTATGTGTTTTACGGGATACAACATGATAATTACCCAATTTTCATTACATTGCATTATTGATTATTGTCCCATAGAAAAATAAAAATACCAAAGCACTCATGAACAATTCAGAACATTGTGAAAAGCATGAAATAGCAATTATTATCACCTCCAAATATGTTTAAATATACTTTAATTGGACCAACGTCACTGGGAATATATACGTTCGTGACTATGATTAAAAACATTGCAAGCTGTAAATTATTCTAATTGGACTAATCACAATTAACTATTCCAACTGTCACCGTTAAATGGCGGTAAGGCAGTTTTTCCTGTATTAATATTAAAGTACTTGAAATAATTAATGCATAAACGCTTAATTTGAATTAAACAGTAAAATATACTTTGAAAAAAGTAGTGATAATCATCAGATATGGACAATTTTTCCCTCTGATTTAAAGATGAGATCAATCATTAAACGTGTCAAGTAGCAATACTTAGCTTCCACTAGAATTGGTAATCAAGAATTCAATATCATTAATTAACTTTGTTTTAATATCATGATCCTATTAAAATATTTAACAGTATAAATATTTTGCATAATATAATCTTCCTGATGGCTGAGATGCACTAAATACTCTTAAAATGTTTTTTAAGATTATTGATTTTCAAAAAGATAAGCCAATAGTCTAAATACAAAGATGAAGAACTCTATCGAAACCTTCCCCGTTTATGTATTCCTGGAATAATTGTATGATAATAAACAGGGAGTTACATTTGATTCGCTATTAAGCCACAAAGCGTCGATGTTTACATTGCTCTGAATCATCTACAAAGAAAACGTGCCTATCACGATGTGGTTTGTTAAACATCGGTCTGGCATTAAATAAATATCAGTTCTAAGTAAATAATAGCTTTTTATGTTGAGATTAAGTCGCATTGCGGTTTCGCTCAATGGGATTACTTGTGGGATTTTTAGTTTTAATTCCAACTAAATATAGCCTTTGAAAGTTCTATGGAGGTTTTTTCTTCATACAGCACCGCTTCTTGAGCTCGATAAATAGACTGGTTTTTACCGGTCTTCTGCCACCATTTCATTTATTTTTATAGCATAAATATATTGAAATCATTTCACAGCGATTGAGCGTGCAAAAGAAAAAGTGCTTTACGGCAGAGAAAAAAACAAGCTTAGGAAGATTAATAAAGTGTGTCAAACCGCGTCTGTGAAACCGAAGGAGTACAGTTAGATTTACACTACTTTACTCCTGTATTGGAGCAGTGACAAAAAACATGCTGCGAATGTGACAAAACAAATAAACCGAATTCTGCCATGAAATTGTCATTTGGATTTTCCCTGTGAACGAGGTGAATCAAAACCGCAACCATAGCTATCATAGTGCGCCTTCAGGATAACGCCGACCAAGATGTGGGCAAAGAGGCGACCGAGATCAAAGAGAAGGAGGGACACCAGGAGACCGTAGACACGCCTCTCACGTCACCTTCCGACGAGATCCTCGTTCAGGTACAAATAAACTCGTTTGTTTTTACTAAAAATGTAAGGGTTGTCCGGTATAAGGCTACCCTCTATTAACAGTAATGAAGAAAGTAGTAGAAGTATTCAATAAAGTGTATTTTATAACTATTTGCATTAATTTTTATTAAAACCAATAGAAAATTCATTATTTCAATTAAGACACCTATTTTTTTATTTTGTAGTTTCTGTAAAGGCATTTGGAGACACTTACTTTAAAAATAACTTCCTTTAGTTAATTTAATTAATAGTTACAACACTTTTTGTTTTATTGAGATGTACTGAATCAATTATTGCATATAAACATAATAAACTTACTTTGCAAAAATGCCGTCATTATCGAACGTTGGAAATTTAATTTAATGTTCTCACTTTTACAAATATTAATTAAAGTCGAGACTTGTTTTCTGTAGCTTTCTTCTACACAATAAACATTCAATAATAATTTCAAATAAATTAATTACTGTTAACTTCGAAAGATTGTTATGCCACAACTAGATGATCCTATATTAAAAAAAAATATTAGTTTACAATAATTATTTTATATTTATTCTTGTAAAGTTTACACAGATGTTGAGTTGTTACAAATAACAGAATTATAGATGAGTAATTATTAAGCACAATTACAAATAGATACATATTTCCCACTAAAAAATCATATAGTCTCGTAATTAATACAAATACTTATTTTACGATAGTTACATGAAACAGTTAAAAACAACTTTCTCGACATAATAGCCCTAATAATGTTTACCATATTATTAATAGTATATCATTGTATCAATCTAAATGATCAACAGGACTAATTAACCCTTGTGTGCTCATCTGAATAGCCGGGAGCCGTGTCCCCACGCCGGTATATTTTTGCAAGTAACTTGAGTAAAATTTTGGAACACGTTATTCACCTCAATTAACCTCTCGAATGGTGCATTTAGAAAATTTTTAAATTATAAAAATTATTTGATTCATGAACGTGAAATATATTACGTAATAGAACACATAAAAACATAATAAACATGTACTCATCTCATAACATTCTTGACATTTGACAAAAGTTACAGCATGTTCAATTACAGACACAGGCCTGTAATGTTTTTCTTCTCGTCTTGAGTATCCGTTTATAAAAAATGTGGCAGGAAGCAGTGACTTTCTTTCTTCCTGATGTATCTCGGTAAATTGCAATCTGGATCAATCTCCACAGGATTTTTTGAACACCCGATCACACTTGAATCAAGATCGTTAGTGAGCTGATGCTACAATTTTCTATTACTTGCAAATTTTGGCGATTAAGATCGATTTTTACCGGCGAACTGTACTCAACCCCCTTCCTTAAATATTAGAAAGGGGGAACTACTATTTATTTTCAAAATTGCACTTGGTGCCCCTTCAAGTTAAAAGTACCTGCACCGACTTGAAAATTCCGTTTTCTCCGTATTTTGTGCGAGATACAGTAGGTCAATTGATTTGAAAACATGTGGCACTCATTTTTTATTCTGTTCATGGAAATAAACGTCAAATGAGTAATTTCAACCGTATAAATATTTTAAAAAATTGATAAGAAGGCATGTGGGTACCCCGGGTGCGTAACAACGTGGGTAAAGTTATTTGCGCGCACAAAGGTTAAAAGAAAAAAAGATAGTAACACCAAGATTCTCTAACACAATTGAAAATGGACACATATGGAGTGGTCAGTATTATTTTCTTTTCAAAATGATATCCTTACTATATCTGAAATTTATATTTTTGGTGGTTGATAAGATATTAAGCGGTGATCATTTGGGTGGCAATGTTTATACGTAATATACATATGTGTGTATCATGTATGTATATATTTATGCAATTAAATTTTTTAATACACAAAATTGTTTGGGAACCGCTGACGTACTAGTATTGTACCGTATAGTACCAATTCAACCATAATTGTTAATACATACTAAAAAAAGAATCAACCATCACTGTTCTTGAGAACCAGTGTAATTAATTAGGTTGTACTATACAGAATGTATAATACGATCGATATATTTTTTATGCAATTGCAACAAACTGTTATACACAAATTATCTACTGGTGACCATTAAACATTCGAGTTAAATGAACCAATTAATTTGAATAACATATATAAAGTATTTTAATTAGTATTATATGCCCATATTTGAGAAAACCCGCAAAATATATTCACCAGGATCCCAAAGATAAAATTTAAATTTAGATAAAAAAGCTACTAGTATATCATACTTGACTATTTATTTTGTTAATTTTAAGGTAGTGGGTTTTAAGACGATAGTTAACTTTGAAATTAAAATAAAATAGTAATGCTGACTTACCATTCCCTGCACTAAGTCTATCAAAAATAGACACTGAATTCAAGTCACATTACATACATGGAACCATCCAGTCTGCGTATGAAGAAGTTCTGCAAAGAATTTAACATTTAGAAAAAACTGCAAAGCCCGTTTTTTATCTGTTAAATAAATTGTCTTAATTAAGCACAGAAAAACTAATCTAGGTTGTTCCAATTGCAAATATAAAAACAATCGGGGAAAGTTAGAAGAAAATGTTCTTCTCTAATAAATAAAAGTTGGATGCCTCATAAGTTGCAGCACCGTATATAAGCAGCTACGTATAAGTTATAATGATTTATATATTACTATATTTATGTAATATATATCTATCTATGTGATCAAGCACGACGGCAAAGCTAAAGTAAATGATACTGAATTGCTTGTACCTATATAGATTCAAATATATCAAGTGCATGCGACAGCATTTCATAAAGAATTTGCATCAATTGCAATTTATTTATAAGCAAACATTTGTTTACTATTATAAATGAATTAAATAATACAGACTTTTACCACCACTGTGCGCGCGAGTTTTCCCTTTTTTATCAGAAAAACACTGGCAAGATTGAGTTTTAATAAAGACACGTTTATTTTCCTTTAGGTATATATTAAAGTAAAAAGATGACAAGTGAAACCGTATAATACATGTGAGAAACTGACTAAACTATTATCTACTCTGGGCTTAAGTATAAATCTTATCTAAACGACGAGGGTTGTCTATGCATTCCGATGTAAGGGCGACATGAGTGTTCCCATATCGATGTGAAACGTCCTGAGCTGATGCTGATATAGTTATATATACACTATAACCTACCGCAATAAGTTCGTTAGTACAAAAAATGGACCGTTGCGGCTGAAGTTGATGACTAGGCTTTGTTTTGAGTTTAACAATTTATTGATCTAACGGCTACTCTAAATCCAACGGTCAATGATATTAGGTGACATTAATAAGTAATAGCATAAAAAATACGTTGAGGATTGCACAACCACTAAAGGGTGCTTTTGTAGAACCCGCCCTTTAAATAGGGGAAAAATTTGTATGATGTAACGTAGTCTAATTTTCTTTTTTCAACTATAAGTTCTTTCAGAAAAACTTGGAGCGATCTGAGTGAAATCCATTAAAGATATTGACATATGTATGTATATACATATCGTATATATAAATGTATCGAAACAGATTATTTAATAAACATGTTTCATAAATGAAATGAATACATTACCATCGATCTTTCTATCGGACTAGCATCACATTATTACCCAATAGTATATGATTTAAACGTTTTATAGGCGGAATAAAATTATAGATATGACACAAATGACATCAATTCGTCGTATGGGGTAATAAAGTGTATGTTTACATTTTTACAGCCCCTGCGATATGCGGCAATAAAATGTGTTATTATTTAATTTTCAGTGAACATTTGACTTTATACTCCTCCCTAACGTTAGCAGGGCAATAAAATCCACAGTTTTAGTATTCATACGGCACAATAACGCATAAAAATACTTGGAAATCGGCTCTCTAGCTAGCACCATAACTTTTATCTGCTGCTATAATTTATTGCGTCGTTAATTAAACCTTTTAAATGTTTACAACCGATGATAATAAAACGGCAACTAGGTAATGGCAGTTTATGTCGACAGTTAACATAACCACGGCCGAACATAAAATGCCAACATCGACTAATAAGTGTAACTTTAATGGCCCAAGGTTGGCAGCACTGACAGCACGAACAAATTCAATAACCAATTGGTATTCCTCAGGTGTACCCTAATCACGTTCATGCGAATTTCATTATTGACTTTGCCAATCTCGCACGTACCCGAAGAATCTCGAGGTGCATTTTTTCGATCAGGCTTATCGAGAAAGGAGCGAATGTTATTCGAACGGCGACCGTTATCGATGGACTGTTTTCTCTAACATGACCGCATTATAAATTTATTGCTCGTCTTTGTTTTCGGACACCGCTGGTATTCCCTCCTCTCCCCCAGTAAGACAATGTTGTGCAATCAAATTTGATCGATGACCGCACAATAAAAAATAATACGTACAACAGCTAAATGCGAGATATTTTTAGAACATACGTGTTCTTTTTCCTTGAACACTATGAAATCGGTCATCAAATTGAGACTGTGTTGTAAAAGATTAGGAATTTTTCTTGTTACCGAATTCATTGACTTTGTCAGCAATGAATTATTTAGAACTCTAGATTGTCAATAATTGCCAAAAAATTGCCATATATTGAACAATTATTTGATTTTAGCAAACCTTTCAATTGGAATTTACTTATTCTTTTGGCAGTATTTTAGAAAGGAGTTACATCAGACTCATCAAACTGTGTATCCCTTTAACTTTTTAAAATAATTTAAATTTATCTAAACAATAAGAATTACGCTGTCAAAAAAGCCGAAGCCCCTCAATTGTTGATGTGCAACAATTTCTTGACCACACATTCCTCTACAGATAGATAAGTCAACAGTTGAATAATAACCACATTCACCAGATTGGATCCCTCAAATTTCTTATGGGATTTGAAATTAATGGAAGACATCATAAACAATTTTAAAATAAAAAAAATCTGTCAAAAACTAATTCCTATTTTGTTCTTTATTTGTATTTAATAAAACAACCTCCGTCTTATAAATGGCCAATAGAAAACCCTTAATTTGAGAGGTATTATACCCGGAAAACTTTAATTTATTTTTCTTAACACATGAAGGAGTTGCAATTTAAAAAAGACTATGATGACTTCACAGCTCAAACAAAACCTGGACAAAATCAATTTGATCAGATCATTTAATACAAAATTATGAATCTTGGGAAAGGGCTGAAATATTTGACGCGGTAACAAAAACATCATCCAAAGTAGTCTACAAACTAAGTTTTAATCATGATGTGAAAATTCCTCTGATTTTGCCAACATTAACTAATGACAAATGTAATCTTTGCAGATGACTTGATGTAATTGGAAAATTGAAATCATACATATTATTATTACAAAAAAAGATGAAATGTAGTTTAAATTTAATTAAGAACTGAAATAGAATTGGCAATACAAGTTAATGTTAAAAATTAAAAAAATAAACCGAAATTAGCTGTTAGAAATGGTATTCCAGGCATCCTTTAACGAGTTTAATGAGGAAGCAAAAACCATGCTGTCAAGAAGAGAATTACATTCGTTGCACACGCGATTCGAGAAGAAATGTTTGCCTTATAAAGGGTGGTCCAATCAAAACGCACGATGTTAATTGTAAATAAAACAAAAAGTTTTCAGAGAATTATCTTAATATTTTTTATTATGATAGAAGGATCTATGACAATTATGTGTGAAACAAAATATCGGCGAAATGCTCGCCACGGCTTCGGTGGCATACCTCTATCCGATGGTCCATATCTTCAATGACTCTGAGACATAATTGAGGTTCAATGTCGTTAATGTGCCGAATTATCTCATCCTTTAGCTCTTGAATTATTCTTGGCTTATTGACGTACACTTTTTCTTTTAAATATCCCCAAAGAAGGAAGTCCAACGGTGTCAAATCACATGATCGTGGCGGCCAATTAACATCGCCACGACGTGAGATAACACGGCCATTGAATTTCTCGCGCAAAAGTGCTATTGTTTCGTTGGCTGTGTGGCAAGTGGCACCATCCTGTTGGAACCACATATCGTCCAGGTCCACATCCTCAATTTCTGGCCACAAGAAGTCCGTTATCATCTCGCGATAGCGAACACCATTCACGGTAACTGCTTGGCCGACCTCATTTTCGAAGAAGTACGGCCCGATGACGCCGTCAGCCCATAAACCGCACCAAACAGTCACTCTTTGTGGATGCATCGGCTTTTCAACAATCACTCGTGGATTCTCATTTGCCCAAATGCGGCAATTCTGCTTGTTAACGAATCCACTGAGGTGAAAGTGTGCCTCGTCTCTGAAGATGATTTTCTTTGTAAAGTCACTATTCACTTCTGTCTGTTCAACCAACCATTCGGCGTATTGACGATGCTTGAAATGGTCAGTAGGCTTCAGCTCTTGAGTCAATTGAACCTTGTAAGCGTGTAAATTCAAATCTTTATTCAAAATTCGCATCAGTGATGTTCGTGAAATGTTCAATTGTTGGGCACGACGACGAGTCGAAGTTGACGACTCTTCTGCTACACTATCACGAACAACAGCAATGTTTTCCGCAAAACGAACTGGGTGAGCATGCACAGGTGTTTTCACATTTCCTACAGACCCGGTTTGCTGAAATTTGCTCACAATTCTCCCGATTGTGGACACATTTGGTCGATTATGCTGACCAAAAAAGTCACGAAGTGCACGAAATGCATTTTGATTTGAACAACAATCTTAACGCGCTGCTCAATTGTGTACCTCTCCATGGTTGAATTTGTCAAACACTGAAACAAAGAAATGTCAAATTAAGTTGGGCAAAAAACTTGACGTTAAGGTGTGACTCACAATTAACATCGTGCATTATGGTTGGACCACCCGTTAGTTGTATAAAAATGTTATTTCCGTAATTTATAGCTATGGCCACGTGATCGCGAGCCTCTATTAAGGTTAAACGTGTCTCCCGTGCAGTAGAATTCGCCATGTCGCAATCATATTACGTCACGAATTTCGTTACTCGAAGGGTAACAACTTCGATAATTGATAGTATATTTTCTAAAACAGTATTTTTGTTCCTCGTCTTTGTAAGTTTGTACTACTTGGGAGACGATTGGTATCTTGTTGAAGTAAAGACGCCAGACTAAAACGGCAGCTTCTGTAAAACTTGTACTCCACATTAATACCTTCTTGAATAACAAGTGACCGAGTACTGAAGATTTAGTATCATCAGCACAAGATAGTATACTTGACATTTTATTGAGATGTCCGAAACGTAGACCAATAACAAAATAAAGACCCCAATATGGATCCCTGGGGCACTCCACTTAACAGATCGCGATCTTTAGAAGAACTTTTCCCACAGTAATAGGAAAATGTCGATTAAATAAAAACTATCCACTTCAATAATTTTTCGCGTAATATGAAACGTATACATTTATTTAAAACATTAAAATCATCTAAAGAGAGATATTAAACAAACGCTGTGTTTTTCTGAATAGCAACTAGACTTCCAAATTCAACTCGCGTTAACATTCACTGCTTACAATGATTACCTCAAAAGAAGATACTAATAATTGTAAAGCACTTCCAAGTGCTCGGGAGATCTTTTAGTCTCGACCATTACGGCGAGATTCTGTACGCGGCGTCCGCCCCACGACGCTATCGCCTTGGGGCGGTCATTACGCGTCGCTGTGCCGTCTACAAACTGCCATCCTAACGAGTATGGCCGAATTAACAGGGCTCTCTGTCGCTAATGTTGGCCATAATCGTAAACGCGATGCTCGAGTATTTTTCACTTATATAGCCTCGGTCTTTTCTCGGATCCGGGTATGTTTCGAAGTGTAATGGTTCCTGGATGGCAAGAACCGTACTTTTTAAGTCCATGAAAAATCCCGCAAAGAGGGATTTTTCATGGACAATTTAAAAGAGCTTTATGCGGTAGGGAGTCTTGCGAGACGAAATGGACGTACCCGACATGGGAGGTGACTGATGAAAGAAAGTCACATCCGGATCATTCTCGTTTCTTTATTTGCTGATTTGTATAAGGGGCGGTAAAGGAATTTAACTTATGAGTCAGTACAACATTGAGAGATAGTCTTCAAGCATAACATGACTAACCTTCATCTGGACGCAGTCTGAATCCAAACACATTCGGGCGCAATGTATCTGAACGATGCCATATCAAATCTTATACAATTTAGATTTTAATGAGGTGGAGAGACTCAATTAAACGCTTATTTTAATTAATACAATACAATAATAAATATTTCGCACTAGTTTTTAATCGCAATAATTAAATTTATATGAAGGGACTCATTTCATGTTTTAAAACAATAAATTTGGAATATTTTTATAGAAGAGGTATCTATTGATAAGTTTTTTTCTGTTTTAAGGATAAAACACACACAAATTAGTATTGAACAATATTTTGAATACAAAAAAACAATTCTTTTCTAAAAAAAAAACAATTCTTTTCTAAAAAAAAGCCACCTATTTTTTCATAAAGAAGTCAAAGTTATATATAAAAGAATATTTGAGGTGAATTACAAAGAAAAGTTATAAGAACTGCCTATTTTAAGTGTAAATAATTATAAATCCTCTTCTTCATTTTAGCATGTTCCATACAAAAATAAACGTCACATTGTTGGAAACAATATTAAGTATAAACCACTAATTTAACACCCAAATGTGTTAATTTTGAATAATAGTACCATAAAAAACCAGAGTAAGTAAGTGTAGAGATCAAAATTACCTAAATTATTACTTGACCTTTGTCCACTAATTGCCTAAATACTTATATACATATACTGAACCTTCATACACATATATACATATATTTTATATTCAATATTATCATATTCCGATGTTATTTAAAGGTTTAAAAAAAATTTAAAAACGTCTTCTAATATATTTTCTTCAATTTATTTTTATTTTTAGACATTACAAATGATAATAACTGTGGACATATATATCATAATGATATTTATATAAACAGTTAATACATTTTAGTTGCTGCTTTTAAATCGTGTAATACAATTTTGAATATCAAATTACGTTTTTTCGTATCCATTTCATTTCTAAAACATCTTATTAAAAAAAAAACAAATATCTAAAATTATTATTTATTACAGTCGCACCTCCTGCTATCAATCTTCCCTTTATCGAATGCTCTCATATTTGTCATATATCTCCGTCAGTTTATTTTAAGCTTATATCGTAAATCTTGATGCATTAAACATGACTGAAGAAAGATATACGTCCTACGCTATAATGGAGGGTATTGAAAATAAAGGAAGGGAAGTGAACGCAGTGGTTGTGTAATCTGTTTTTATTTAAATTTCGTACATATATAAATCTGCTCGGCGAGATATGAAATCTACAAGTAATCTAGGATAATAAAGCGTCATTGTGTTGTGAAATATTAACACTACGTGTCAGGATAGATGAAAACTGAACTTCTGTCTGTGCTATTCATAGCTTGGCATACCGTACAATTTGAACTAAATGGGCTTCAAACTTATTCATTTTTTTTTTTTTTTTTTTAGAGCTGAAATTTAATGTATTTATTTTCCTGTGCAAATTGACACTATTTGCAGATTTTACGTGATTCTCCTCCATAAGGACTTGCGCGTTGGTGGAACAACAGTAGTGTTATCTATTGAGAAGGCACTGACGAGACCCAAGATAAGGTCGAAACCGGTCTGCAGTTAGCGGTATCCCAAGATAGGTGACACTTGGCATCTTCCTCGTGGTTTTGGAACAATCTAAATCACTGTATTTTAGTGCTAATTCTGTTAGAGAAAATACGGCAAATTTTGTCATTTAATTCAGCGCTCTGCGTTGGCTTATAGCCAGGAGAATATCTGTTTTGACCTAATTTGTTTAGTCCTTATTATATAAGGCATTTGCAGATGGGTGGAGTATAATAATCTCCTTATTTCAGTAGTTTGAAAATTACCCTCTGCGAAGTAAAACTTCGCATTATATTGTGAAGGGATTGCAATATTCAATTTAAGATAGTAATAACATGTACAATGAAACCTGCTGATGAATAGCGCTACACCAGAAGGTGATTAATTCTTTTCTATACACAGAAATTTCTGTCAGTTATAGAAATACATATAACATTATACTTTCGGATTTAATCCAAGGTACATTGGGAAGTGATACCCTGAATAAGGTTAAGGTACGTATTAGGTTGCACACTCGTCACCTCGTTATACTTTTGCTTTTTATTGTAGCTTTCCCGATGTTAGATTTCAAAATCAGAACTCTCACACAACCAAAATGGTTGCGTACATGTTTATTTTATAAACGAAAATTTATTCCACTCTAAACATACAGCGAACATGATCTTACATCACTAGTAACTTATATACATTAAGGTCTATTTCATTGGTATTCGTATTCCGCAAATAGAAGCATAAACATTGTATATGATGTCTATATAAAAATATATGGTCACCGTTCCAAGACATCCAAAAAATAAGCCAACTCTCAGGAAAGGAAAAACAATGCTAGACTGTAATTCGATTTTTGCTGCACTTAATCGTTTTCCTTGTGTACTGAATATTGAACTCTAAAGATTGTGGCATCTCATATGTTGTTATCCACCAGAAGGATTAAATAATACTGCTACCACTTTACTATCATATGTCCACAATACATTATGCCACTTTGGAACTGGTTCATTCGGCGAACTACGTCAATTTAGATATCGTCTTTGCAGAACACCTTGCAGTGTTAACTCACGTCGCTTTGAAACATTCCGTGTTAAATCTAGCGGTAAAACATTCGACGTACGTAATGGTACCTTCTAGAGACAATTCTAGTAATATGACGTGGTTCTCCATATTTTTGGTAAGAATTATTTCGTCTCCCATTGAGCGACAGATTGTCAAACAATTCTTTGATTATGTGGTGTTTAATTTCATAAAAAACGCTACCTATTTAGCTTTTCTTTATAAATCTGGTAAGCTAAAATGCGATTACTATATAGAACACACCACATACCAAAATCAAAACATCTTTAATTAACGTCAGGTCAAAAGTGCTTGTTAGATCAGTTGAATGATCCAAAAAGATATTGCAATTATAGATTTCATCATTGACTTTCCTTTGAAGACATAAAGCTCAAGAAACGGTTTCATCTTTCCACACCTCCTACAGTTAACGAGATCCCCCATAAAAACATCGATATTTACCCACCCGGTACAAACCTCAAAACACCAAATACGCCACCGTTAAACGCCACTAAATTTACGTCGTATTTTTTCTTGCGAAATGAATTCACTTAACTTGTTTATCCAAGACAGTTAGGTAAATAAATCAACCGGATGATGTACATAGAGCCGTTAAGGAAAAGAGAACGCACAGACGATGAAGAGATATAAAATTATTTCTCCCAGCAGCCGTCTCCATAAAACCAGATTCTCGCAAAAACTACCCTTTCTGCGTTTTTGCTTACCGACAAACAAAACGTGGGGCGAGACGTTGAGCACGAACGAGGGCCTAATTTCGGCAAAAGACCGCGGTAATAAACAAGTTTCTTTACACACAAAGCATCTAGCTAAACACGGTCCCGGCTACGACTATATTTCTCACTGACAATGGGACCGTTTCATATTGTGTATAATGCTTTACGTTCGTGCTAGTCATATATATATATATATATACATGCCACTATCAATTTCGCCGATACCTTCATGAATAAAAGACGAAACCTTAGCTGCAGCCCGCTTTTTTACGAGCCGGGGTGGTCTTCCAGCCGGGGCAATAATAAAGTCTCCGTTTGTCGTTCCGCCGACGGAGAGGATTTTATCCGACAACAGCGATTTAATGCGGCATGTCAGGATAATATAACGTAATCATATCGAAGAGAAACGCGAGGGTAAGCCCCTCCAAGACATATTTCTCATCTCCTCGCTCGCCTTATCCACCACATCTCTTCCCTTTGTACTTGCCATGTCATTTAGTGGCGCCCAGATAAATCCTCTCCGTGCCGAAGGGAAATCGCAGAATCGGTCGCTCGTTGTCGCGATATAATCAAGGGATATTTCGGGGTTAATTAAGCGGTCCCCAGAAGATATCCCAGGCGAAAAGTCACCCCACGGACCCGAATTAGGTGTTCATTATTGTTTATCGATTCCCCGTTTAAATGGTGATTTTGGTTTGGATAGGCTTTTACGGCCCTTACCAAAACAGATTATTCTCTCCCGCTGTTGACTCGAATTGGATTTGCGAGGAGTGGAGAGCGCGAACGGATAACTTTGATAACGCAAAAATGCATCCAATGGAAACAGTAAATCAAATCACGAAGCCATAACAGCAAACCGCATAAGAAATAAACCATAACAAAAATTAGAGCGCTCTAAAAAGTACTATATAATGTTTCTATAATTTTTACAAATACAATACGTTTATCAACTCCATTCTAAAATTTGTAACAATTTTGAGGTTGCATTCGAAGACGAAACAAATGACCTACGGACGATGACAGCCCTGCTATCGAAATATTCGTATACAAGTGCATTAAAATATCGTTTGTGGTTAAGGGGCTTTAAGAAAAACCTACTTGCTTTAAATACATTTTTGAATTAAGTAGCGCTTGAACATATGCTCAGAATTGCTTCTTTGTAGGATTCGTAGGAAGGTTTCATGGACAAGGGTTTGACCATGAAACCCAATTTTTTATAAAGTATGTTATATAATTTGGCCAAACCATTAGCCAAATTATATAACATGCTTTATGAAAAAATATGTAAACTTATGAAAAAGTTATTAGAAATGAAAAATATGAAAATGCATGACGAAAAAATAATATCTATTTACATAAGCTATATATGAATACTTATCTTCTTCTTCTTGAAGTACTTTGACCGTTATCGATCGTTAGCGATCATAGACTGGATCATGTTAGCTATCATAACTTTACTAACTGCTGAGCGGAGAAGTTGTACAGTTATTTTGTTAAACCATTACCTTAAGTTCTTTAACCAAGATGTTCTCCTTCCGGGGCCTCTCCTACCTTCTATCTTTCCTTGGATTATGAGATGAAGAATTCCATATTTTTCCGGTTGTCGCATTGTGCCCAAAATATTCCAACTTCTTCCTCTTTAAGGTTGTCGTGATTTCTGTATGTTTGTTCATACGTGTAAGGACTTTCTTGACTGCTTTAGACGCACTTTTATCAACTATAATGGCTACCCCGTTCCAATGATTTGGATTGTTACTACCTGAATAGTACACAACATGGTCTTCTACTGTTTGTTTTCCTGAATTAGGCCATCTCATTTCACTTATACCAAGCAGATTTATATCTAGTCTCTGCATCTCATTTATTGTGTTATGAATCTTTGCGGACTCGAACATGCTCCTCACGTTCCATGTTCCAATCTTTATTGCGTATGAAGGGTTTCCAACATTGATAGCAGCTGACCAGGAAGTTCTTAGCACTCCTGCCCCATTTAAGAGGCGCCCGTACTCGGGGCCGTTGTATTCATCAGCTATCATATATGAATATAAGCTGAATTATTCCACGATTTCATTACGTACCTTCAAAACTACATACGAAATATGTAATCATTTTAAAGATCTTTAATGGTTAAATCACAACAGTGGTTTTACGATCTCCAGAATTCCTTCGGTATAATTACAGAAATATTAGTTACCTCAAACATTATTTGAAAATTTATAAAAGATACAAATTAAAACCTTCCATTTGAAGCTACTGTGTATACCGAATCAATCAAACGGCAAGATTTGAGGAGAGGCTGGTGGGTGTGGTAGAGTTTGGCGAGGAAAGGGGTAAACAGCCAGAAATTAGTAACGAATAGTGCATTGGTCGAGTGAACAGCGCGCGTTTGGGTAAAAGCATAATACAAAAACGAGGATATTTTCGTACACGCTCAACGCGTTTTCCAGCAGATAGTTTTGTTTCATTTAGTCCGCAAAAGTCGGCCAGACGGCGGTTTGATACACAGTATCATCTATCGGAATAATCGACAATGTAGACGACACGCTGAAATGTTGGCAACTTTCTTCCTGGCAGCACTCGGAAGACTATGACGCAGATAAAGACACATTTTTCTAGCAATATGACGCAATTGGCCATAATTGCAGAATTTTAGTGTATTTACTGAGGCGTGTATTTCCAGACCAGCTCATCAGCAGAAACGGCGATTTTTTGTGACCTGCCCGTTCACCAGACTTAACGGATCTTGACTTTTTTCTTTGGGCTGTCCCAAATCCCAGGTGTTCACAGACAACCCTCCAACAATATGGGATACTTTTAAGAGGCGAATTCTGCAAGACGTCCAAATTTTGCTAAGATCCGTTGGAATTCAACGCAATGTCATGAGCAACTTCACTCTCAGACTCTGACAATGTTTGGAAACTATCTTTTTAGCATTATGCCCAAAATATAACCATTTTTCAAGTTAATCTTGCCCGTTTGATTGCTCGACCCTGTATAATAATGTTAAAAATCACCATAATATTATGCGAATTCTCTGCTTTTGGTAATTCATTCAAGTACTTCAATTCATTCAAAACCTTCAATTTCTCATCAGATATGCTATTCCAAAAATTTCAAAATATTCGTTTCACTAAAACGTTATTCCGAATACATCCCATTTCAAACTGAAAATTATTACCAACGTTTCATCATCTATTATATCAGATGACATCTTCAGGGCTAGCAGGGGAAACGAATTCCAAGGGGGGAAATAGGCTCAAGACAACGTTTTTTTAGCGATTTCTATGATTTTTTTTATCAAGATAGGACTGTATATAATTTATTGAAACTTTGAGAATATTTTATATGTTTTTTAAGTATTTGTTCGGAAAATATGGAAGATACCAGCTGCCACCCATCGGAGGTCATCATCAGAAGACCTAGCTGTTCATCTGAACAGCTCAGAAGTTCAGTTTTCATCTTAAATCAATATTGTTTCAAATTTACTTTAAGGACATGTCTTTCTTCTATATCTATATGAACCTAACTTACCCCAAAAAAATTGAAAATTGCATTTTTTTAGAGGTGGTTAAACAAAAAAGCATAACTTTTGTTGCGATAAAAATACTTTAAACAATGTTATTAGCCCAAATTTTGTTTCATATAGAGCGTAATCATATTATACAAAGAAACTATAATTTTTTTAAAATGATTGGTTAAAAACATTTTGAGCTAGAGTGTACACAAATTTAAAAAAGTCGGTTTGACCGGCTATACCTTCCATATTTTCCGAGGAAATACTTCAAAAAAATTACAATATTTAGTTGAATATATGTATAAAATGTTCTCAAATTTTCAATAAATTATATACATTCCTTTCTTGCTAAAAAAAAATCATACAAAACACTAAAAAAACGTTGTCCTAAACACATTTCCCCCCTTAAAAGTAGAAAGTGAATGTTTCTCTAAAAATATATTGATCGCCAAATAACCGAAAAAACGTCCTCCTAAGAAAACATAAATATGATATTGCTATTCCTTATAGGGCAGTTGCAATGCATTATGTAATTTGCATTCCTCCTTAAAGTCAATAAACTTTTATTTAAAAAATTTATATTTCTCAAAGTTCCCCTAAAATATTTCTTTCCAATATATTTCGCATTATGGTCCACGTGGTATAAAAGTTTTTAATGTGAAATTAATTCGTGTAAAAAATTAATAAGACTTTCCATTTGGAACTACTACATATTTAATAACATTAAGTAAAATGAGCATGAGGTTCGGAAAATGGTTAACAAAGGTAACCGAGAATTTTATTTTGATACGGTTTAATAAAAATGCATTGGAAAATTCAACATTAATATTGGGCAATGATGTATGGCCCTTTCGAATTTATTAACCCCGTGAAACGTGTTTATCGATAGCGTAAAAACCGATACGTCCGAATACACACACACCAGCAAAATTAATGTTCGTTTCGGTATGTTTCACCTCGACAACGGTCCCATCATTAATAACGCCCCGAATTAGCTGAACGTCAACGTTTCATACTTTTACGCCCTTCGGCGGTATCGTGTGACGCGCAGCAATTAACCAAATTGACGTTTAATATCTACACCAAAACAACCGAATCTCTCCCGTCCCCCGTCGTTCTCCCCAACCCCTTTCCCCGGATGATAAATATCGGTTGTCGCGTAACCGCATTAAAACCCAACTGCATGACGGCCTCGTGAATATCAGGTGTTATAAAGTGGCACGCCGGTGCACCTGCACCCCGAACGTTAATTAACTACTAATTAACGGGCAGATGCTCAGACGTGCTCGGCTAGTGGAAAGCTCTCCTGATAAGCGGCCGGGCGATCGACGACTCAATGGATTCTGCCGGAACGGCGTGCATGTTTTTCGGCTTCAAGGGCGTTAATTACAGATTAGAAAACATATGTCCTGTCGCCGCATACTTCGGTGATCCATCTAACAGGTTCAGTAAATAGAATACCATAATATGATGATAAAACTGTCATGAACCTATATAATGCTAAAATAATGAATACATTCGTTTAAAATTCAAGCAATAACTTTTGGGAAAAAGTCTCGGACCCGTCAAATTTTATATTTAGTTGCGCATTTTTAAAAAAATATAAGTAATACATACAGGGCGATTCATGTATGAGGTACAACGTCATCGATATTTTGTTAATGGTAACCCCATTTATTACAGAATAAGAGTATATTTTTTTCATGCCCTACGGTCAATAATTGCCTTAAAATTGCCTTAATAAAAGATAGGTTAGATAAAAAAAAATGAAGAAAAACGATTATGCAATTTCAAAATACTAAATTTAATGGCAATGCTTATTCAAATAAACAGTTTTAAAACCTTAAAATGGACTTTTCCGCACGTAGAACATCTCTATCACGAAATTGAATGGCCGAGAAAAAATAAACCAACACATAAATGCAGAATATGTGTTTTATGCAACAGTTTTACTTTTTTCAAGTAGTCCACCATCGTGCTCTCTCATGACCCATGGACAGGATGAGGTGTGTCCTATCCACCTCAAAATCAATAGATGTCGTCTGGTAGACGTCCCTAACCAGAATCAGTCGAAATCCGATCGATCCGACACGATTTAATTGAGTGATCGTGCTAACAAAAAAAAATTCAAATAGTCCACCATTGTATTTCCTCATGACCCATGTACATGGTAGAGTGTGTTCTATCCACCTCGAAATCAATAGGTGTCGTCTGGGAGACGTCCCCAATCAGATCCGACACGATTTAGTTGAGTTATCGTGCTAACAAGAATAAATGCCGACGACAACGACACACACACAGCAAAAATTTTTTAAAAACCATTTTTTTGTTTTTAGGCCGAAAAACGAAAAATAAACCCAAAAAAATTTTTTTAATTTTTCTTTAAACATTACATTACTTTTCTGCGTATAGTGGAGTGCGGAAAAGTAAAAATCAACTAACCTAACTGTTCAAATTGTGGGCACCGTTGACTGCGGTGTCTTTTTAAATATTGTCAATAACTTCAGGAGATATCCGTTGTACTTCGTGACGAAATCTTGCTTTTAAATCTTCTAAATTCTGCGGCCTAGTAACGTACACTTTGCTTTTTAAGTCTCTCCACGAAAAGTAATCTGGAGGCGTCACATCTTAATGATAAAGTTACTACTTAATAAACACTGCAAACACACTACTTTTACCACACAAAAAAATAATGAGTACGATTTAAACAATAGCAATATTATCTATCAATACCTATAAGAAATAAACTAACAGCAATATTATCGATCACTAAGGCACTATTATCAGGCAGCCAACGATACACAATTGAACATTGAATTGAGTGGATTTTTTAAACAATGATTGTCATTAAATTTAGTATTAGTATTTTGAGATTGCACTATCGTTTTTCTTTGTATCTAACCTACACCCACGCTAATGTACGAGGGTGAATCAAATATAACAAAACTATTTAATTACTTAATTATTTTGTCCGTAAGCTTGCTTTGGGCGGTCCAATATCTTGCAATAATATTAAGCTTTAGTTGCAGTATCATCTCGCAATAATTCATGGTACAACGTTGGGGTAAAACGGGTACGAGTAAAATGCCACAAAATCAAAGAACACTGTCGCAATAACGGTTGCCGGCCGACAAACGTATCTTGACCTTCACAGTCTCTTAGCTTAGCCCTGGCAAATCCTATATAAATATATATATATATATATATATATATATATATATATATATATATATATATATATATATATATATATATATATATATATATATATATATAACAATCCTGGGAAGGGGTTGGAACCTTCGATGCAGCAACAAAAACAGGAAATCAGATTTCCAGGAACACGGAAAGGTTATGCGTTTCCCAACGCGCGTTTCACCAAGCAAGTTGGCGTCAACCCGTAATATTTCGGTCTCCTGGTCCTTCTTTAGTTGGTCTCCTGTTTTTATATTCCCTCTAAAGGGAACATAAATTTCCCTCCAAGGCTTTACATATATCTTGAAATTTCGATTTAAATAATGGTTTTGTCATCACAACTGCAACTTGCAACTCGTTGTAAGTCCTATTAATAAAGCGTGTTCTAATCTTATAGCAGTCTCTTGGTAGACCATAAATGTTAGAACATGTTTTAAACCAATTACTCCTTCATGAAGTTGCTTCAACGAAATTGGTTCTCTTATATCCTCATTTGAAACTATTTCCGTTTATATTGTAGAAACAGCCGTTGAAGTATGTTTTCGATAAAACTACGATAATCTTTGGTGCATAGATATACAAACTACACCTAAAGGTATATGAAAATCTCCAAATCTTGCCGAAGTTATGCGCAACATTGCGCATTATTGTAGCATAAATAAGAACATTAACAATATACAAATATCTATTTCATATTTTATATTTATTATTATTATTATTTAATAGAAAACATCGGCACTGAAAGTCAGACCCCAATAAATTAAAAATATAACGAATTAAAAAATATAAATTATTATTTAGCATATATATGAAGTAACAATAATTATGTTGTACATAAATAAACATTAAATAGCGATTCCATAGATTTTAACATGACTTTAATTAATAATTCCACAATGTAAATATTTCTTATAAAAATCTTGAACGTATAAATCAGTTCATGCTTGATCTTGGAAACACTACGAACTGGAAAATATTAACATAAACAGGCCATAATTCGACAAAAGCCATTAATAACTTGAAAGTACGTTTTATATTTTCATCGCATAATAAATTCCTTGGACTGAACGGAGTAACATATGCATATATATTTTATTATATCTACATAAAATAACGTTGTATTGACATTTATCCCAGGTGGAGTGACTTGTGCAAACTACTTTAACATTTACCATCTTTTGAAATGCTGAGGCCGTAACTTTCAGGATTTATTATAGTTTGATTTTTATCGTTATTGCAGGAAACGTGGGGCGAGCGTGATAGAATAGTTATGGTGGACGACGAGATACCACATTCGATATTACTCGATTCAATCGGGAAGTGTGTGTCCAAGACATGTCCGTTTGTCGTAAAACCCTATTAAATGATCTGTGAAAGATCCTGCAAACAGCGCATGGGCAAAAAAGTTCCCGTTTTAATAAAATATGATCTGCCATCTCAGATTAATACCTTCAAATAAAATGTCTAATACTATTGAAACTTAATTATGAAGGTATTGACGAGTATTGACATGGAGCTTTAAATAAATCTTACATAATTTAGTAAAATAAACACTGATGTCATTAAATGATGTACGGACAAAAATTGACGTACTCTTAACAACGTTCAGCAACAGTATGACTTATTAACCATACCGCTAGAATATTAATAACTTAGCAGGTTTTAATAAGCCTGTCAGGTTATTAATATTGTAAAATTTATTTAATACTATAATTTATACTTATCATAAAAAATTTAGTATAATAAATATATTATTTACTTTTACTACAAGTTTATATAATGAAAGTATAGGTATCGCATGCTTAATTAGAAAAATACATTAAATTATTAAATTTTATTATTTCTTGTCATACCAGGAAAAATTATTTAAAAAATATAGAAAATGTTTCTTTATTTACTTTACTACATTACTTCAAAGAACGTATTTGAAATATGAATTCAGCATTGTGCAGTTTTTTGTAAACCTATCCTCATGTATAAATCTGCCCCAGTTGTACACTTCATCAGTGGCGTCCCCGTATATAAGTAACTACGGATATGTTATAATAATTTATATAATATGTATTACTACATTTATACAACATGTAGGTGGTCAAGCACGATGGCAACGCTAAATTGGATTGCACTGAATTTCTTGTACCTAAATCGATTCAAATATCTGAAGTCTACATGACGGAATCTCGGCTGCGTTACAGTTATCCGAGTGTAACACCACTGGTGCAACATTTATAGTGAGCAACTTTACTTATTAAATAATATCATGAAACTGAAGTTCTAGGTGGCGTTACTATAGTACATACATATTTATATTAATCCCTGTCCATTAGATAATGCCTTAAAACTAAAGTTTTATCAAAGGAGGGGCAAGTATTTTGTTATATAAAATGACTTATTAGTTTACCAGTTTCAGATCAAGTACCACTACTAAAATATATAATAGAAAAATTATCACTATCGTCTAGGAATCGAAATAACTGAACTTCGTAACGTCTCTAGCAGAGTAATCTATCAGAAAATATGACGCCGGATTATTTATTAATAGAAAAATAATCCACGTAACGAAATAAAAAGCTAAAAAATTTAAATAGCGTATTTTCTCGACCTTTACCGAAAATTCTTAATACTATTCTTCTTAGTTCTATTCTATATGTATATTTTCATTAGTCCTTGACTCTCATTTGTACATGAAGAGGGACTAAAAGAGATATGTAAAAAAATAATAGCGCCACCTATAACTTTTGTTTTTCTCGCCCTCTCTTCAGTTTGTTTTGAAGGGCGGTGTGTGGCTATTATCTTACATATTCCTGTTAGTCCCTGTTCATGTAACATATGCAACGATTAGTGAGAATATATAAGTAGCGCCACCAAGAATTTTTGGTAAAGATCAGAAAAATAGGCGATTTATATTTTTTATTTCATCTAGTGAGATGAAATAATAAAAAAATAAAATGTTTAGTGAACCAAAGGCATTATTTTTCTGTCAGGCAACCCTGAGCATATTATATTTTTCGACGTTTTACGTGGTTTCGGTTGTGGTCATTAACCTGGACGATAGTAAACTTTCCACTATATACTTTGATACTTGATGTGCAATTGGTAAACTAATAGTTTTATACTCGTATAAGAAAAACCTTGCTTCTATTTTGCTTCCAGACATCAAACATTACTGCATCCGTGTAAAGTGCTGCGCTGACGCCGTCAAAAACAAAACAGAACGCATCTCGAGGACATTTTACGGTGAAATCGAATAAAACGCGAGCAACATCTTTTCCATTACTCCATCTAAATCGACAAATTGTTCGTCGACTTCTTTGCGCCTTTCCGCTCTTCCGGCGTAACCTGAGATAGCCCGAATCAATTGTCTTGTCTCTTCTGGGGTTGCTTAAATCGCTGTCGGTCTGTCTAGCGTTACCGGTGGCGGCGGAGGCGGAAGGACCACACTGAGAACCGTGCTTTTATTGATTTGCGCCCAGTTATCGCTCTCTTTGTGTAGAAAGAGCGTGGCGAGTGCGCGCCGCATCGGGCACCTTTTTCCACGTCCGACCGGATGTTGATGGAAAGGCCTGATGCATTCGTTACGCTGATGGTCTGATTTCGGATAGTAATTTCCGAGGAGGGATCTCGGAAATCTCGCGAAGTCATCCGTATGCTATCGATATTCTGCTGTGGTCAAATTTTACCTTTAGTGGAATGAAAATGGTGTTAACATTTAGTACTTCTGGTTTAAAAAATGAATGCCATCTTCCAATTCTATCAACATAATATACAATTTGCAAAATTGTACATTATGTTGAATTTTGTACATGGATGTAGTACTAACACAATACATTATAGAGGGCGATATTTTATACTTCGCTAACGTAAACCAGCTAGACCGTAATATATCTGTTTATTTCAAGTTACGTAAGCTAATCTATATATTAGATCAGTAAATAATCAATTAACACATATTCGTATATTACAAATCCTTTCACATATTTTTACCCAAGATATAAAAAGCAAACTATAATTTTAGTATTGTGTATATAAAACAGTACAGGGTGAGCGAAACTCGAAGTCTCAGCTCTATTATAAGAAAAAGAAAAGCGATAGAAAAAATCTGAAAAGAGGTTCTTAAATGGGATTGAGCAAGGTCCATTTTAAGCCGAATTTACATATTTTTCCATGTTTGGAAACTGAAGTAATGACGTCATCGAATTGTTTTTTCCCAGAAACATACCTATGTTTTGGCATATTTAAAAGAGATGATTTTTCTGAATTTTGTAAAGAAACAAATTTTCCTTAAAAAATTATAAGCAAATTTGTAAAAAAAAGTATTATCAAAAATTCGCAATCGTTGCGATTTAAACAAGTAGCCTTTGGAAACAAATAGCAAAGTCGCATCTGTCAATAATTAAACGTTATTAATTAGTATTATTTATTAATTTAACGTTACAAAACACATAATATGTTACAAACTATTACCACAGAAAGAATGTAGGCAATCACTACAACAAATTTTCAATGTGACCACCTCCTACTTCTAAACACTTAGTTTACAGGTGGTGTTAACAGATGGTGTTCTATAAACTTTATTTTTCAAAGTTCCCCACAAGAAGAAGTATAGTGGGGTCAAGTCCGGTGATTTAGGCGCCCACTGTATCGGTCCATTTATACTTATCCAATATTCTCTGTAAATTTCATTTAAATATTATTGAAGAGTTCTTGCTTTATGCGGTGGAGCTCCGTCATACTGGAAATACATGTTTGCTCGTAGCTTTAATGACACATTTTCGAGAACCACACGAAGAGTGGTTCGATTTTCGAGAACCACACGAAATTACAAATATCGCTGACTATTTAAAATTCTTTCGTAAAAATATCGACTATCGTTCATTAATAATACCACACCAAACGTTAATTCTGAAGTGTACTTGGTTTTCAATCAGACTGACAAAATGTGGATTTTCAGTAGCCCAAAAATGTTCATTTTTTTTTATTCGCTTTACCGTTACTAACAAAACGGCTTTCGTCCATCCACAGCCCATGCTGAAAAAACCGATTGTCATTGATCTCCAAGTTTACCAATTCTTCGTTGTTAAATTTGATCTGACAAGTGTTCTATGTTATGAATTTTATAATCGTGATTACTATTTTCTTTCAAAATTTTTCGTACCAAACTAGTTATGAATTTTATAATCGTGATTACTATTTTCTCTCAAAAATTTTCGTACCAAACTATATTTTAAATTGAACTCAGGATAGGCTTGCCGAATCGAGTTCCTTGGATGGTCTTCAAGATACTGCAAAACAGTGGCAACAGTATTGTCAGAATTGACCCTTTTAACAATTTTTCTTCCCTTTCGAGAAGAAAATGCCTCGTTATTTGCACGTAAATTGCGTTCCAATCTTGCAAATATATTTAAGCTTGGAATAATACATTCGGGATATCTCTCGGCGTATAACTGAACTGATTTTCTAGGGTTCTTTTGAGATTCCCCATAAACTAATGTCTAACATATAGACTTTTTCGTTGTGCGTGAACATTTTTCAAAGTCAAATGACAACAAAACAATATTTGTCAACCATTAGATTAATTATTGACATATGCGACTTTGCTATTTGTTTCCAAATTCCAAAGTCTACTTGTTTAAATCGTGACGATTGCGAATTTCTGATACTTTTTTTACAAATTTGCTTATAATTTTTTAACGGAAAAAGATAGAAATTTTTGTTTCTTTACAAAATTGGTTCACAAAAATTAGCTCTTTATAAATATGCCAAAATATAGGTATGTTTCTGGAGAAAAAATTCGATGACGTCATTGCTTCAGTTTCAAAATATGAAATATGCAAATTTGGCTTAAAATGGACCTTGTTCAATCTCATTTAAGAACCTCTTTTCAGATTTTGTCTATCGTTTTTCCTTTTCTTATAATAGAGTTGAGACATCTCAGGCTGTACATACCGCTCAGCCTGTACATACTTTCATTTTATGGTATTCAGTTCGATGTTGCAGTTGATAAAGATAATCATGATATGATATTTAAAACGCACCACATATGTAAGTTAGACAATCCCCCAAATTCAGAGCCGAAGATGCCCAAGAAAAACCGCAGACAACGCCCCTTCCCACCGACATTGCCAGTGTCGGCGCTTGGAATAGAACGAAAATTATGACAGCCAGTAGTTAGTCGCATTTGCCACGTAACACGCTCTAACCAGCTCGTCTACCAGGACGGTAATTTCTATTTTTGTTATATTTATTTTACATACATCGATTTTGCACATCTAATTTACATTTATTTGACATTTGTTTTACATCAAATTGATGTCCCTAAATCTCCTTGTAAATGTAAATACATATGTAGATAGATGTATTCTTAACACATTATACAGTATGCCATTGTATTAAAATGCTTAGCGAATTTATATTCGCTAAACATTTTAATAAAATGGCATATTGACCTTTTCTTTTTGTTGTAAAGTTCGGATAGGTCGATATACATATGTTGTAATTCACATTCATTTTTTTCTACAGGTTTAGATAAAATATCCGATAAATATCCGATTTCGGTACAATGTAAAAATAACAAGAAATATTGTCAGTACATGAATGGTAATTAATTTCGTCATTTAATTTAATTCAGTTAATATATTACCATTTAGGGTTGCTAATAAAATGCTGTAATTTGTCATACTTTCTCTAATTCCCCTCCTAGGTCGATTAATAATTTAAGAGCTGTTTGGGTTTGAGGTATATTTTTTGTTTCCCAAATCGTTACACACCATCCAACTGTAAATTATGATAAAAAACAATCCTTTAATAATAATTGAACTGAAGAGTATATGAAAAGTGAGCATATTAAAACAAGTAAACCTAATTTCCTGTCATTATAAACGTAATTTAGAAATTTATTATTTATAATATAAATTAAAAATCTATAAGGTCATCTTTTGCGTGATATTTTTCATTACATAATTAATTGTCGCTTTTTAGTACAATAAAGGTACCTCCAAACATGCAACAACGAAGCGTATTGTAACGCCGCCCGTGACAATTTAAAGGGCTTACAACGTAACATCGTAACGTCGTCGCGCAACATCAGAGCGTTCCGTAACTTGTCGGTTTTTCAGCGTCACATCAAAGGCTTGTACCGCGGTGGCGTTACGCACCCCCCTTACATGTCTGGACGGAACTACAGCGACTACGGTGGATGGAACGGCGTGGTGTTACGAACCGATGTTACGCGTCGATTGTCTGTTGCGGACGAAAAGTATGTGTCCTGTTGCGATATTGTATCACGACAGTAAGTACACGTTGGCGTTACGATACACTTCGGTGTTGCATGTTTGGACGCATCTTAATATGTTAAAGTATATGTAAACATCAGGTTAATTGTATCAATACTAGACTTACATAACTATAAATTATATATAAACTTTTCATAATACATAGTATAATAGGTATAACCATATTTTACTTTTCTGCACACCACTGTACGTGGAAAAGTAATGTAATCGTGTAAAGAAAAATTGAAAAAAGAATTTTTTTTATTTTCGTTTTTCGGTCTAAAAACAAAAAAAAATGGTTTTTAAAAATGTTTTGCTGTGTGTGTCATTGTCGTCGTTGGCGTTGTCGTCGGTATTTATTCTTGTTAGCACGATAACTCAACTAAATCGTGTCGGATCGATCGGGTTTTAACTGATTCTGATTGGGGACATTTCCCAGACAACACCTATTGATTTTGAGGTGGATAGAACACACCCCACCCTGTCCATGGGTCATGAGAAAGCACGATGGTGGACTACTTGAGAAAAATTGAAAAAAGTTAAACTGTCGTAAAAGTAAAATAAAACACATAATCTGCATTTATGTGTTGGTTTATTTTTTCTTGGCCACTCAATTTCAAGATGTTCTACGTGCGGAAAAGTTCCTTTTAAGGTTTTAAAACTGTCTATTTTGTCATTACTTTAGTCGATACCGAAGAATCAAAAGGAAATTACTAGCAGCACAAGAATTATTGAAGTGATTAAATCAACACCTATATTGTTTTCGTACTCTAACTTATTTTTATGCCCATTTGAGTTTTTGCCCATTTTTTTGGTAAATGTAAATTTCGTTTGAATAGGGTCGAGATTGATTTAATTCATTTTTTTAATCATTTCTTATTATCTCATATATCTGTGACAATAATGTAATACAATTTTTAAATTTAGATTCAAAGGATTCGAGTTCCTTTATCTAATCTCTTAGGCTGGAGAGGAGACATGTAAAGGCGATGATAGATATACACGTGTCTAGGGAGAAGTGCTAAACTCTCCCCATTGGGACTTGGTTAAGGATGCCATTTTCCCCAAGCGCAAAATAACACCCCTAATATTTGATCCCAATACCGATGCCCAGTACAAATCACATTATTGCAGACATTTCTACATTAAAACACACCAAGTCACCCATTTCCTTATAGGGCACAAACGCTGATGCTTGACTTGTATTACCTCTACGTTGGGTACTATAAATATGAATGTTAAAACGCTTCTCATTACTGGTTTTTCATATTAGGCATTGATTAATATGAAAAAATGAATAATAGAGAATATATAAATAAGAAAGTGAATTGCTAGGAATAGTAAAAAAACGTAATACTCTTTTAAATTTAAAAGACATAATAAAATTAATGGAAACTCTGACTATATTTATATTCCTATCACAGAAAAATATAATTTTTGTTGCTTTACATTTGCTTCAATTTTTATTAAAAAATACCTACTCGATGTACGATGAAAACTACCACATATTTAATCATATGTACATCAAAAGTAAATGTTTGAGTTGTATTTTTGTACTTCTACAAACAGAAGTAGTGTGGCTAACTACAATTTCACTGATTCTGTTCTTTTAACAACATAAGTCAAACATTTACTGTACTGCCAAAGCGAGCATTTTCCCAAACGTCAAATATTGATAGTTAATAGTCATTTTACATAAAGGGGTAGTGTATCTTCCGACTGGTCAGTCACAACTAAGATATTTCATAATCTATTTCATGAAATCACATATATACTATGCCTAGCTCTAAAATTTATGTAAACTTACGCAAAATTGTAAAATATTGAGAAAAAAGAATAGAAAATTAAGTGGCCATGCAGTATTCCCGATTTAACGCAGATGGATTTCTTCTTTTCCCAGTTTTTTAATAACGGAATTTTATTCACCTAAAAAGGGGAAAACATTCCAGGACACCTATTACAATCCGATCATTAGATCATTGAAAGATAATCCAAGAGCATCTAAGATTAGATCATAACGTTTCCGTAAAGTTTATAATTAAGTGATTTGCGGCATTTCTGCGTCAAATAAGATGACCCTATTAGAACCCGCCAACATAAAATACCCGTTGCGGCCGTTAACTTTATTGCCAACATTACCGGCCCTAAAAAGTGTCCTTGCAGAACTTTTTAATCGTTCGCGCTCGTTTATGGGGCGGGTTATTTTATTCGTCTCATTTAAAAAACCATTAAGGCCGCGTCCCAGGCCGCGCCGCTTGTCGAACGAAATTGAAAATATCAATTTAAATGTAAAATGTGCGGAACGCACTGATTGGAACTTTATAACCGAATGTAACAGGCCGGGACCACAAGTCTGTTATTACAGGTCATTTAAGGGGATCGTAATAAACGATCCACTAAAGCGGTACATTATTTTATTAAGGCCGCAGCGAAATGCCATACCGGCATTTGCATATAGCGATCACGGTTATGATTATATGTTATCAAAATTATATGATTATAATATACATATACTGTGTTATACGCGAAATGAATACCGAGTCCGGTAAATTACTTACATCACGAACAATGAACTTTTACATCGACGCAAATGTAATTGGGACGTTCAACATCAATAAAGAAATGTATGTTTTAATTTTCATTGATTAAGTTAAGGGTATCTCAAGGAACCATTTTAGACCACATTATTAATTGTATTAATCATGCATTTAGGTGTAGAAATAAAAACGTTCTGAAAATTTTAGTAAACTGAACAACAGTAGTCCAATAATTTAGTCTGTACCCTAATAATTACAACTACCCATTTCATATGGATACTTAGTCACATAAGGATAAGAAGAAATAAATCAGGGGACGAAACATAAACAGAAGCAACTAATCTCGAAACATTCTCCCTGGTCACATGGATGTTAAAATGAAAGTTAAAGCAACTATGACACCCATGGCAACGTCGATACAATTATTCCAACAGTGTAAGATTAAAAATTATTAAGCCTGGTGTAGAACCGTGACGATTTCCGATTAGTCTAACTAGGCGACAACAGGTGGCAATTACAAGGATGAGATTTGGACACACACAACTCACAAACTCCTTTATAGTTTTAGGAACTAGGCAACCTCGGTGTGATGTATACAACACATCTTACAGAGAAACATGTACTGCTGCACTGTAGTAAATATGTAGCATCCAGATAATCTCTAAGATGTTGCTTTTTGTGCCTCATTCGCTTTCTTTACAAAACCACTGTAACGAAAAAAAATTAAGAACCTATAGATAATAATGGCTAATAACCTTAGTCATTAGCCATTAAGTTGATGCCATTATTAAAAAAAAAAACAACCATGGTTCATTGATATCACCGACACACTTCGCTCCCTTTTCAACACATGCAGTAAATTCAGAAGTTTTCTAAATTCATCTTTCAATTTATACATTTCCCATAAACTTCTGTAAGTTGGTACAATTAGGTAACACAATAGAAAACGAAGACATAGCTTACGATACAATTATACTTTCGTATTTTGTTCAAAACATTCGCATGGTTATAATTGAGTGTGTACTGTTTTACCCTGATGTAACCCACTAATGATTATTAGAATACCTACAATGTTTTAGTAAATTTTTGAGTATACGCCAAGATGTAATCCCAACATGTAACATACAGTCGGTCGAGTAGAAGGGTGACAGGCCTTACTCACAACCGGTAAAAGGTATGGCTTTAAATTTTTATCGAGTCGATAGAGGGAACTTTTATCATTGATGCACTGTTACAAAAGATTCAGTTTTGATTGATCAAGAGAAACACGTTAAGCGCTATGAACGCCAAATACGCGTCGCGCAACGAGGCCGCGTCCTGTCCACTCATCCAAAAGGTCCGAAAATGTCGCAATTAGCGGCTGCTGAATACGAGAAAAAAAGTCGGGATCATCCATAACAGAAGTGAGTGCAGCGATACAATGTGGTAAAAAATGTCGATGATTTACCGGAACGTGGCTTGATAGGCAAATTAAACCAAAAAAACTTGAATAAATTCGTGATTCCATTTTCTCAGAATCCTGGCTTAACACTGCTTCAAGGATCATCAAAATCGAAGCAAAAAGGGTTATATATATCGTACAAAACAATACGAACCCCCCGTCTCCGTGATCATCACCTGAAATGGCGCGCGACAGGTACATTATAAAAAACAGAATATTTTTTGAATTTTTATACTAATGAAACCCAGCTATCAAACAGAGAAAAAAATACTTTTACATTAAACGCTTTAAATTAAGGGCTTCAATTTTTGGATGGAACACTTCGATCCCCAGAAATTCAATTTTTAACTTGGTCTATTTTTGAAATACATAGATCATTGTCTGTTTTGAATACGTTTTATCATCACTATAACCATTAATATATTTTAATTAACATTAATGCATTTTAACTTATTTATATGGTTGTTTATTTTAAACGTCAAAACTTGAATTGTCTCAAGTTGTGTGAATTTACTATTGTTTCTTTCGCGGTTAAGAATTATGTCACAAATAATGTGATCAAATGGTACGTTACATTCGAATTGATGCAAACCTGTTTGCAATAAGTAATATTGTCCTAGTGTACTCAGTAAGTCGTGCATATGTACTCTCTATTATTTCCAGAATAGTTTTTCTGACTTTAACTATTTTAAACTTGACCTAGAAAATAGAAATTGGATACAAACTATATAAACTATCCAGGTTTAGTACCCGCTGTCGGAATTGCATCTCCTACATTTGTACCTAAATAACTATAACTTAAAACCACCCGGACACGAGGAAAGAGCAACGGTATTGCTCGGCCTAAACCCATCTTGGGTTTAGGCCGAGCACCATTATCTTCGGAAATTATTTAGAATCAGGATGAGTGCACTCCTGGACAAATTGCTCAACGTGTTGCCTCGTCAAATATAAAGTGTGTTTGGTCTTTAAACAGATGATTGTCATTTAAAAATTTTAATAGTTTCAGATGTAGTCGTACATTCCTGTTGCTATTAACATAATTACCTTCCGGATTAGTGAAAAATTTTGCAGACTGACGTGATAGGGCTAGAATCTGCTCTCTCTCTCGCACGTCCTGTATAACGCAAAAAACCTCGTTTCATTGTAGGCTGCATCTTCCGGTGGATTATCGATTGCGGCGCGTTTTTAATTGCGCCTGCGATGCTACATTTTGCTGCATCGTTCTTGGATAGGTCCCGATTACACGCGGGGACCCCTCCTTATTTACGGCCCATTAAAATACGTCCCACTCATCATCATCCACTCGACATGACAGATTGATGTCGAGCAATTTTATTTACACCGTTGTTCCCTTTAATGGTATTATATTTTATTACAATAGCCCGGGGAGTACAAAAGAAATGCCGTTTGACTCTTGTTACGCCGCTCGCCGACGTTGAAACAGGTAAGAAGTCCGTGTAAAAACGGACAGGAGTTTCGGCGCGTGTCTTTGAAATAAAACAGCCGAGCCGGTCGTAAAGTTTATAGTATAACAAATCGAACAATGGTACGTTTACCGCTATCCAATTAATATTTAATCAGCGATATTTCCTATTTGAACAGCCGTAATGAATGGGCGTTCACGGTCGAGTTCATACTCGAGAAAGTAATCCGTTTCGAATCAGTACAGTGGAAACAGACCTCACTAGGATGATTAATTATTGTTAATAACACAGTAAAACAAACTCGTGACACCGAATCCTTTTCTACGTGCACTTTTGGCAACTCTAGACTTTTCTACGGGTACTATTTCGTCAATAATAGTACAATATTCAAATAATTAAGGGTGCGTTTTAACTGAATCTTGTCAGTTTCAGAAGCAAAATATCTATGGCGGTCTTCGGGGTGCGTGTAGAGAAATGACACTAGTGGTTATGTGGTTGCTATAGCTACGTTTATTTAAAATAAATGAATAGCGAGAAAGCTAGTACCGAAAGTGGAGACAATGTTTCGAGGCGAGATGCGGGAATTGACAGATTTGAAAACTTATCCCAAAAGCCGATAGCCTGGTGCGATTATTACCAGATGCCACATTTGTCATAAACCATTGACCTAATCTGCAAGGGTTTTAACAAGGGGATGACTGCAGCAATAAAAACGGAAATTTATTACCTGAGATATTCACATTCTATTCCGAGTACTAACACAATATACAAGGGTTTCTATTTTCTAATCTTTACAAAACTTAAAAATAATATATATACAAATACTATCAGGACTGTCAATAGGCGTATGTGGGGCCACGTGTGCCCATATATCCATCGCTGCTTTTGACCAATGTGCTTTATTTTATTACATTTAATGCAGCATCTATCAATTCTATTGATATCTTATTATTATTTTATTTGATATCTTATTATATATAAAATTAGCCAAAAATTGTAATTATTTGAAATTTTTAAGATACTGAACGATTGTTATAAGAAAATATTTTAGCAAAAATCATGTTGGAAAGTCTGTCGCTCTAAAAGATAACCAATAAACGACAAAATATTGATGCTTATGGCAATTTAAAATTTTTGAGATATGTATCTCGCTTCGGTACCTTAAAACATTGTAATTTTTCATTGTATGGAATTATTTATCAACCATTACCTTGAAAACAAATACTTAAATAGAAAAACCTCTCTCACGATATCATGGAGTTGACTCCTCACTTTACGATAGCATGACTTTTATAATTTTTAAACGAAAGATAACATCTAGTGACTAAGATAACGATGCAGCGCAAGGAGGGTGATTGACAAATGCCCCTACGTAATTCTTTTTTGCATTTATTACTTTTTCTAAGCTATATTTCGTATCAAAATTGTAAAAGTAGGACCATGGTAAGTGGAAAATTCAACTCCATAAATATATATATATATATATATATATATATATATATATATATATATATATATATATATATATATATATATATATATATATATATATATATATATATATATATATATATATATATATTCTTTCGATTGATTCGTCTTTCTTTTCTCTTCTTTGATGAACGCAAGAATACTATGAATAATTTAAAAAATTTTAAAGTTCGCGAAGTGAGATCCAAAGTTTTTTAAGATACTTCATATATAAATGTTATTTCAGTTGTTATCCAAAAATATTTATTCATATTAATATACTCAGATAACTATACAGGACTTTTAATTATTTTCTTATAAAATCAAAAAGGTCAAAACTCATTTGTTTTCAACGAAAGACTCTTATATAATTTTTATACCAGAAGTTACAGGTGCTGTAGACATTGCTATTTTTATATAATTACTGTTTAGTGTATAGTTATTTGCTATATATTATAAAATAAGTACCATTTTCTTCATCTTGGTTTCGTGTTTTGACGATTTAAGTAAATATTTTTTTTAATCTTACGTTTCGACTATAATCACCATCGAACAAAAAAATCGTATATTATTTACATGGGAATTATTATATTATTTTATTTTCGTATGTTCTATTTAAATAGAACACATTTTAAAGTAACTGGCATAGGCACTTAAATGAAAATTATTTAAAACTGAACATGTCGACAAATCCAAAATATTTAAGCAAAACTAGGCAAATGCCAATGAAAGTTTTGTTTTCTCCCCAACCTATTGATTATTTTGAAAAACTGTAAACAGTAACCTACAACATAATTTCCTCTAAAAGAGTACGTCAATTGTCAAATAACGTTTTTTTTTATCTCGTTTATAATACAAGCAATTATAGTGTAGAAAAAAAAAAACAGAAATCGATTTCAATAAAACAATAGGGGGTGTAGTTTTAACAACTGGTAGGAGTGGTTTCTTCGGCTTGTAACTGTAAACCAACAGGGTTTAAAACGTTGTCAGAAGGGAATTTTACATCAAAATTGTAATTAAATACAACGATTCACACCACTTTATTGCCTTTCTTACATATGATATCCAGGAAAACTTTTAATCTCAACAATTAAATACAACTACCAATATGAGAAAACTTTGAAAGCATGCATATAAGTAAAATTTCAAACTATTAATCTCATTGTGCAACCTTTCCTCATGTTGTTAAACGCGTCCTGGCTTTCGAAATAATCACCGTTATTCTTCATACTCTTCAACTTAAATTAGTTGTTCTTTCAGTTCCGTTTTTTTTTTTTGATATGGCGTGTTGTTACCAAACAACAACAAAAAAACAAAGCCTAACGTAATACCCTCATCTAACTTTCAATTTGAACAATTGGACGACACGTAACTAATGAACTGTCGTAATCGGTTTAATCTACTTTCTGATGCACGGAAATCAAAGTTGAAAAGCTAATTTAGATGGCATTCAAATTTCCTATTTAGCAGCGATTGCAATTGTTACATTAAAGCCACCATACCATAATTCCAAAGAATTATAAATTCAATTAAAGTTATATAATGTAAATATGTTTAAACATGCTCATAGATAAATATTCTCAAATTATTTTATAATATGGATATTGTTAACTATCAAAAATGTAGTAATGTATTAAAAAATTGAGATAAGCATGTCAATTTATAATGGTCACTATTAATTGCTTTCGTGTACTGTCTACAGGTATATATTATTACAGCACCATCTAGGTATATATTAAGACATTAACGGTACCGAAAGTATAGTTCTGCCACAGCTTACTCAATACTGTATTGAGTAAGCTATGGTTCTGTCATTACTTTGACAATCAAGCCAATTAACGCCCTTACATCTGCTGTAAAATTGAATAAGCTTGCCTTTTATGAGCATAAATACGTTTAAAACAATAGGGCCTATACAAAGACATTTATGTTTTCTATCTCCTCCAATCTTGTACGTTTCGAAACGCTACATTCAAATAATTTAAGCATCAGTGACCCCATCACTGCACCTGGCTCCTTTTAAATAATTTACCGGCCATTATTTCAACACTGTTAACAAGCCAGAGTTGGAAAGTTGCAACTGTCGTTCATTGAAAAATGGCGCGCCTAACTCACAATAGTTGTTTTCTCTTAATGGCAATCGATAGTGCTCCCTTTTCGTCGAACAATAGCAATAAACTTAAAGGACTCGCAACGAAAGGGTACTGTTATACAGTTCGAGACCCTCTTTGTCGGTCTGTTCGCTTTAATGAACAGATAAAATGATAATTAGCGAGCTATTATTATCTCAAGTGGTTGAATCATGTTTACGATTGTACTCTTCAAACGAAATAATTACCCAAAGCTTTATCTAATCATCAACAAAACATTTTAGTTAAGTAGGTAACATTAGCTGACAAAAGTTAGAAATGAGTTTCGGTGTATTTTATTAACATGTGTAGATAAATACGATTTGTTTCGGTATTTTTAAATGTTAACGTTACAATAAATAATACCGTGGGTGACTGTGGTATAATAATTAGTATCGTAGGTATTAACAACTGTTTGTTGTTAATTGTAATATTTGAACATTAGTTAAATGATGAAAACTGTTAATATGAAATTAATATTGGATGACAGATACGAGAAAGATATCAAAATATGGTCACATTACAGGAATAGGGATTGATTTCTCCTCTAATAACCAAGTCTGTTACTCTACAAAGAAAGTACATATGAATAAAGCACTAGACATATAACCAATCCCTGGTACAGGTGTAAATCAGACCTAACATCATCCCTAATCAAACGTTAGATCTAAATACACAATCGTTGAGTTTCCTTTGTCGCTTTATCTGTTATGCTACTGTCGAGACAATAATACAGAGGCTAAATAGACATTAGGATAACCATAAACTATGACAATCATTTTCTTGAATACTTCAGAACAACCAATTCCAAATGTCAATCAAAATAGAAATATGCAATTATCGTGACATCATGATCTGAGAAGCTATCATCCTCTTTCGTAACACGACACTTCTATTTTCTATTAGTCCTTACTTGTTTCAATTCAATAAAATATGTACTCTATATTATTGGGATGTCTATTCCAAAACTACCACATAGTTCTAGTTTTTCGTATTTATATATATTTGTTTTGGACTATTAAAGAAAATCTCATACACATGATGACACCTCGATAGTAACATAGGGTAGAATAGATTTGTAATTGTGGTGATAATTAAATAAAAACGTAGTTTTAGGGACTAATCGAAATCGAAAACGGCCAGATCAATGTCATCGATTAAATTTCACCTTCTGATAAAGAAAAGGTGGTACTTGACCAGAAAGATACCATTTTCCAAGAGTAATGGAAAATACTGTGGGAGAATTTGTCTGTAGGGTTGTTCGTACTGTGGCTCCGACAGACGGGCACAGTAATCCGGGTATCCTAGTATTCTTTTGCATCATACCGCAATAAACTCGTTATTGCCAACACGCTTGAAACTCACTTTCATTCTATGCATCTCCATTCTCTACAGCTTTTAAACAATATCCAAAGGGAAACAATTATATTTCCTATTATTCCTTGCTTCTGTTCTTGTTCTTCTACCAAATGCTTGAATTTTATTTAAACTAACTAACCTCCGGACATAGAAGAGAGGAGTGCTCAATTCCTCTCGGAAGTTATGTAACAGTGCTCCAGGCGGAAGTGATGACCATCTACGCCTGCCCGTATAGGCATCTGCTGAATGGAGTGGTTGGTACGCGCATTACCATATGCTCCAACAATCCCGGATACTGTAGAGGCTCCAGGAGAAAAATCCTGACTTGTGAAGGAATGCAGAGATGTAGTAGGAACACTAGCCAGAAGCAACAAGCTGACGTTCGTCTGGGTACCAGGTCATACTGATATCCGAGGCAACGAGAAGGCGGATAAACTAAACCGATAGAGGCTTAATAGGACCTGAACCAGCGGTCAGGGTTGCAGACTGCGTCGGACAGAGGGCAATTCATAAATGGCTGGAAATTGAAAGACTCAAATGCTGGCGGAACACCCAGACATGCAAGCAAGTTAAGCTGCTGCTGTGTTTGACGTTTAGTGACTACTGGACGGCAAAGCTTCTGAGGAGTGATAGGGAGAATGTCCGGAAACTCACGGACTAGTTATCTTAATTACCATCTTAGCAAGATTGGCTTGAGTACCAACAATGAATGCAGATGGTGTGGAGGAGAGCTGGAGACCTGTTAACTCGTGCTATGCTAGTGCCTGGCTCTGGTATGGCGGATATTGAGATTTTGGAAGAAGGCCAAATCCGTACTCCAGCACTGACTGCTTTACGGGGAGATACAATAGGCGGTAACCTAACTAAACTGGGTTGTGGACCACCTTGATTTCTCTGGTACTGTGTCAACTACTCATAAGGTATGACTTCTTCTGTGTATGTTGTCAGGATCTTGTTTTTCTTCTATTGGCTATCCGAGTGGATTTCAATTGATAAAAGAACAGCGACTCTTATATATACTCAGATTAACAATTTTTGTAGAAAACAAGCATCACTTCATAGTACTAAATAAGGAAACGTTTATTGACAATTCTAATGATTCAAATGACTTATATAAAATATATTCCTGGTATTTTCGTATATATAAAATTATATATACGAAATGAATCATAAATAACTTTTAAATGAGTTAGAGTATTTTATTATGTATGTATACATATAGAATTTACCAATGTATTAACACGTAAATAATAATACTGACTTGGTTATTATATAAATAATATTAAGTACTTCGTTGTCAGATAAATAACCACACTACTTGTTTTCAGAATTACTTTTCATTACTGGAGTATATCAAACCGACCCACGTCCAAAAAAAAAACGTTCATCTGTCATCCATAAATATTTCGTTGAAAGGAGAATTTTTTACCGGGCCAAAAGACGTCATGAAAACACCAACATCCTGGACGTGGGTTTCTCTAAAAAAACAAAGATGACGGGAAAAACGAGTGGAGATTTATTCCATCTCTCCTTCCACAATATATTCGACGACGATACATAAATCATGGCGATCGATAGCAAACTTGTAGTACAAAATATAAAGTTAATAAAGCAACGCGATACTCCAACAAATCATCGGCTTAATATTTTCTTGGCAGCGCTCCAGTGCCGGATTTTTATATCTTCGAAATCTTATTTAAGCCTCACTTCGTTTTATTTGCCGACTCATTATTAAATGGACCACATCAGAGTTGATCTTCTGCGTTCTCGGGCGTTGACAAATTGCTTCTGTTCGCCCGGTAATGGCCATAAGCGTAGGCTAAGTACATTTTTTAACGATTGCTATTTTTTATTTAATGCAATATACATAAATAAAAATCCAAAGTTGTAGTTGACGATAAAAACACGAGTAGGTTATCATGTTCCTAAAACCATCATCATTGAAAAACAATGGAATTACATTTAATAAAAACTGGTTATATATAACTATAAGGATGAATAAAAACAAAACTAAAGTGTTGGTGTGCAGAGGGCGCGAGAGCAGAGCAAAAACAAAAATACAAATTAATAATGAAAGATTGGAGGAAGTTAAAGACTTCACTTATTTAGGAAGTAAAATAAATTGGGATGGAAGAAGCGATAAAGATATAAAACAAAGAATCGAGCGCAGGGTCGAGTAGCTTTTAACAAAAAGAAAGCACTTTTATGCTCGGGGGTAATAAACTTAGAAACAAGGAAGAGATTTTTGAAAACGTATGTATGGAGCACGGCACAATACGGTTGCGAAACCTGGACGGTAGGGGAAGCAAGTAGGAAGAAATTAGAAGCTTTTGAGATGTGGTGTTACCGAAGAATGATGAAAATGCCGTGGACTGATAGGATTAGAAACGAAGTAGTATTAGAGAAAGTCGGCGAGAAAAAAGTATGTGGAAAAACATAAAGAGAAGAGATAGAATGGTAGGCCACTTGCTGAGACATAGGGGAATAGTCCGCGATATTTTGGAGGCAGAAATAAGAGTGAAGAAAGGCAGAGGTAGGCCTAGATTAGACTACTGCTCGCAAATAGTAAGGGATGTGGGTTGTAGCACAATTAGCGAAGTGCGTAGGTTAGCACAAGATAGGAGAAGCTGGAGGTTAGCGTCCAACCAGTCTTAGGACCTCATGATGATATATAACTAAAACGTCAACGATTTTATAGTTCGCCAGAGACCGTCGGCGTCGCCTGATGCTGAAGAGATGGGCGTAGCGGAATCAACCATTAGCTTCTTTCGGTTCGATGATATACACACATCGATTCACAATGCCGCGTTTCGTATTTTTTAGGATTTGAGATGATCCTAATGAAATACGCCAACTTCTTAAACTTTTCTAGATACCTACTACCACGGCATCCAAAAACCTAGAGTTACGCTACTGTAAGTGGAAGAAAAAATTATGCTTTACTTATATTATTTACTCGTAACTAAACAACTGAAAATACGAAAGCATAATAAAAAATATTTTGGAATCTACGTCAATGAACGACTTTAAATCATACGAAAGTATTTAAAAACTCAATAAATAACGTTTAAAATTTCAGAGTAAACATACCTATATACATATAATATTGCTCATTTAATTAACATAAATATTGTAGATTAATTAACAAAATTTGGAGACAGAAATTAACTTCCTTCCCATAAAGCCTCAGGTGCAAAGGGGAAGGCAACATTTAAAGACGAGTACAAACACACCCATCCTCAGGAAGAGGTACCAAACTCTCCCTATTGGAACTCGAACCGAAGTATACAATGGACACCCCAATAATGGACCCAGTCCACCAACCCGAGCCAATGTACGAATGACATTGTCGTAGCAACTTTCCACATAGTAGCCGCGGAGTAGGATGCTCCGTATTTATAGCTCCGCGTCACAGACAACTGACCTGAGCGAAGACTTAATTTTTTGACGAAATATCTTTTTAATTACCTCATAGCCCAAACTCCACTAACTAAAAAAATTATTTCATCAATATCTTTGATTATTCCATCCCATGGCCATACCATAGTACCACCATTATCCTAATACATATCACAGATGTCACTTTGAAAGCATCTGAAAACAATCTAGTAACATATCTAATCTTTTTAGATTATAGTAAGGCATTTGACACGGTAGATCATAGTATTTTATATATGATTAATAATAACGTCATTCCTTTTGGGTTTGACGCTACTATAGCCACGTCTAATGTTTACAGTTACTCAACTGAACGTACACAACAAATAATTTTGAACCCTGACGTATGGTATATACTAGTATGTTGACAGTACATTCTGGTGTGCCTCAGGGATCTATTCTTAGACCATTAGCATTCTATATATACGTCTCAAATTACAGTAAGCATTTAAGCAAATGTAAAATGTATAATTTTGATGATGATTCTCAACTATACATTTATTCTTCTGCTGAACATGATTGCAACAGGATATGGCATTAACAATGGCAGTGGATAGCTGCAGTGGCAGTGGATACCAATGGATATGGTATTAACAATGGCAGATAGAAGTCGGAGATGTAACGTCCACGCTATGCCTCCGACAATTAACGTTTATGCTTAAATCTACGAGAGCTTTTATGTTGGTCACTGCCGGTAAATCTACAAAAGTTAGGTTAGGTTGCTATAAATAGTAGGTGCTGCATTATAAGTTTGTAGTTAAGTTTAAAGTTAGTGCAATAGCAGAAATTCCCGTTTTGGAGAAAGGTAGGACCTTTAAAACATTATAAGAACTTGAAGAGTTCACGGCCATTAACAGTAACTTATGTACTTTATTAATTATATATGTCCCTCACAAATTAAAATTAAATCCAGACGAGTCAAAATCTTGCACCATTGATACGCTTCCTATTACAACAAAATTATGATGTCAGTTTACATATAATTTCACCTACTGCTTTACACCTATTCCACGCATACTGACAACTAAATACAAAACTATTTGACATATTTTAACATCCGTATCCCTATTTATGACTGAGCGCAATAAAAATTCCCGCAGGGTATATTCCAAAATGTCGTTAGACACCGAGACAACTGTCAGCAACTATAATAAATTATATCGAGACCAGCATTTTGTTTCGGTTTCAACCGTCAGAATCATCCGCATTAAATTGCCTTCCGATCATTTTTGAGGAGCGCGCCGCTGGTGGCCGGTTATAAATATCTCGGCATGTCGAAACCTCCGCGGAGGACAAGGGACAGCTCGTGGGCGACCACACGACAATCTAGACACGGCTATTTTGATTCGGCGACGTGCCGTTTCTTGTCAACACGACATCGAGCTAATTACACAGACATTTACGGTTTGTCGAACAACAATGCGGCATCCCGCTCACACCAGTTGTATTAATAGCCTTTGTTGGCTTAACCACAATATTTGCGGCGACCCAGGCCAAGTGTTGTTGCGTTCTCACGAGTTAATTAATGACGAAGGCATAAAAGGGGGCGGATGGGCTTCTCTCGTTTGACAAACCGTCCAATAGGAAGAATTGGTTTATAGGGTACAAATACCTCTTCTAAAATTCTGTCATGGAGTTAAGCGAATATCATTACTCAAGAATAAACATAGTCATCTACATATCCCATTTTTACTGTACACAAATACGCATACTTAAAATGGGTAGATCTCGACTATCCCTTGTACTTGTATATCCGATTTTCTTCACGGAATATCTTTAGTTGGGGAGTAGTTGTTGATAGATACATTTCTGTAACTGGCTCAACCAAAGCAAGAGTTTCTCGGACCAACCGACACGAATATTCTTTTTAATTAGTGAAGTAGGACCCAAAAACAATGACCTCTGAAAACACCTGGGCAGATCAAAAAAAGGAAAGAGCGTGGAAAGACGCCAAGTAGACTCCGACACTCACAAGTTGAATCACAACCCTTAAGAAGAGTAGATGTTTGAAGATGTGCAATTGTGTTTTACGTGCTCACGGAAGAAAATGCAGAGTTCTCTTGAGCAAGTTTATGTAATCAAATTTTGCATTTTAAACTCGATATATTTGGTTCGTGAATTATTATTGGAATGGTTGGGCAGGTTACAAACAAAATAAAGTTGCAAACACAAATTGATAGGCGGTTCAAGATAATCAAGGATGGAAAAGAAATTGTTGAAGAAGAGGAACGATCTGGACGTGTTTCAACATCAAGAACAGATGGAAATATCATCCGTGAGAGAACTGTTCTGGACAGAGATAGACGTTTGAACATCAGAGCCATTGCTTTCGACGTGGAGCTACCGAAATCTGTTGTGCACCGGATTGTTGCTGAATAGATGAACATGAGGCAGATTTGCGCAAAACTCGCCCCAAAGCCTTAACTGGACAACTAAGGGAAACTTATCTCTTCATCTGCCAGGATTCAAAGTTTCGGGTAGGATACTTCCACTTCACCCAAGCCAAGAAAGCACGGATGAGCAACTATCGAATCAAATTAGTAGCAACTGTGTTTTCTGACTTAAAAGGTGCTATTTCAAGGAGTATGTAACCGAAGAATGCACTATTAATCAAACAAAATGGATTTCGAAAGTTCGCTTCGAGATAGTCACATCTTCGATTCTTCATCACGACAATGATTCTTGTCACACGGATTGTACGGATTTTTGCGTATGAGCGGCGTTATCTCCCAATTAACATGTGTTCGTATCAAGACGTTCCACAAATTTACCAGAACTTACCCAGATAATCGCAAATCACATAGATAATAAAGGTCAAGTGGATGTGGTATGCTGGTTTTTCGAAGGTCTTTAACAAGATTAATCATAATACTCGTATACTAATTTCAAAATTATAATTATATGGATTCAATAGTAATCTTCACTTAATAATTTCCTATTTATGTAGATGTACATTATTTGTTTCCAATAATGGTTTTAAATCCGAAACCGTCTTATCCTCTGGGGTACCTCAAGGCTCAAATTTGGGACCATTGTTATTTATCTTATTTATTAATGATTTATCTGTAATGCTTATGTCGCTTCATCTTCTTTGGCGCTGGAACTGACCACCGAAATCGCATGATCTCGGTGGCCAGTTCACGTCGCCCCTACGCGAGATAACCAACCATGCCTTCAAATCGCTCGTGCATAATGTTCATCGTAGCATGCGCTTTGTGGCTCGTAGCGCCATCCTGTTGGAACCACATGTCGTCGGTATCCATATCGTCCAGTTTAGACCACAATCAGTTGCTTATCATCGACCTGTAGCGCTCGCCGTTGACGGTTATGGGAATGCTAGTTTCGTTTTGGAAGAAGTACGGACCGATGATTCCCCCAGACCAATATCCGCACCAAACAGTGACTTTCTCGGGATGCATTTGGTGCTAGTGTATCTTGTATGGATTGGTATCGTCCAAAATCCGACAATTTTGCTTGTTCACATACCCATTTATCCAGAAATAGGCCTCGTCGCTAAAGATGATTTTTTTGGCGAAATTTGGGTTAACTTGCAACTGCTCCAGAGCCCAGTCAGCGAACACACGGCATTGTCTATGGTCGTTTACCTTAACTTCCTGGGTCAGTTGGATTTTATACGCGTGCAGACCCAAGTCCCGATGCAAAATTCGCCAAGTAGAAATCGGAGAAAACCCAAGTTCTTGTGAATGACGAGAAATTGGTTGCCTCGGATTTTCCCGTACACTCTCACGCACAGCAACGATGTTTCAGCAGACCTTACGTTTCGATGATGTACGGGTGTTAACTCATTATTTATCAAACCGGTCGACTCGAATTTGGCCACCAAACATCGAATAGTCGACTCGGCGGGACGGTTGTGGCGAGAATAAAAATCACGTCATACGCGGAACGTTTCTCGAACGGAGCACTGATTTTGAAAATAATGTTTGATGATTTGTACATGTTGAACACTATAACCTTCCATGGTGATTCGCCATACACCACTGAACAATTCACAACAAATTTGACAGATGTTGTTTTAACAACATGGCCGCTATAACCTAACAAATTTCGAGCGTCCCTATTGAAATATTCTGTACAATGATTACTATATACCAATCAGATTTAATCACTTGCCTGCCTAGGGTATGAAAACCAAAAGTGCACTAATTTTTTTCGCTTGAAATTCACACATGCTAACATATATTTCTACGTTAACAAAACGTTAAGTTGGATTTAACGTCGCGGGTACATAAATAACGAAAATTACTATTGCGGGAACTGTCTCGGTCGGTAAATAAATTACAATAAGGCAGGCAGCTCGCGCTAACGGTCGGCAGGACGGCGGTTGAGTTTTAATTCGAAAACTCGGGAGGCGGCTAAAGGGCTGCATCTTGGGGACCTCCGGGGTGCAATTACGAAGCTTGTTAAAGCGTTTGCAACCGAGTTTGCAATTAATACAGCGCCATCCGCTGTTTAATGATTCATTAAGGCACAATTAAGTGGCAACTCCGATGCCTTCTATCTATACATACATATCAGTGTGTTTCCGTTCGAAACAACCCCGACGCCAGTGAATCTTGGATACATGGTAGCTTGTAGATAAGTGATAATTACACACCGATTACGAGCCACGCTACTTAAATCGTGTTTATGTTTCTGTACCCCTCGAGCGCTATAATCAACTAATTCCAGCTAATCATTGGCTCAGCTGGCATTAGCTGAAAGACGCTAGCGTATCAAGATTTATTTCGGGGCTGTATTGGCCGTGTCTGTGATTTACGAAGGTAGTTGGCAAGTTATATTCAATTCCGGCAGATGAAAAATGTCACGATATTGTGATTCATTTCCCGCTTCATTTCTATTACAAACAGTTTCTTAGCAGTTGTCAAAAATGAAAATACGTCCTCTTTATGTTTTGTTTCGTCAAACGATCTGTTCTATATCTAGTAGGTACACTGGTACATTCTTCTATCTTCCTCTTAACAATTGATGTAACTTCAGATATCGAGGATACACACAGGACGCCAGCTCGTACTTTTTTGGACTTAGGGTGCTACATCTGAACAGTGCAGAGGATAATCCAAAAGTATTCGTCCAGATTTCACCAAAAAATTGTTGCCTTCGCTTTGTGCGCTGGTGCATTGTCATGATGAAGGAACCATGTGTTAAGCTGAGACATTAATCGCATTTCTGGATAACTTGTTCCGAACATCATAGTACATGGAACGGCAAACATTGTTCCATGTACCAAGCACTAATGACTGTCCGCTATTAGTCCAGTTAACCATATCCGTTAAGCCATATTTCCTAAAGAATACGGCAATCATACGATTTTTGGTCAACCAAGATTTTCAAACCTCCACCGGAGTATCTTCATCTTCACAGAGTCAAATTTTTGTCGAAGAACATACTCTCGTTGACACTTAATCATTTTGCTTTCCATCATTCTACTCCAGTACACTTTTACTTCTCCATTAGTGAATAGGACACCAAAAGTGAACAAATCCATGTGCAAGTTCAACAAAAGATCATCTGCATTAATTTGTATAGTGCGTCGTGAACGGATGATGTGCACTAATACATAAGACTCCTGGATCTGTGTGTTGGTATCGTGCTTGTATTTACTGAGTATTTTCTCCAGTATGACCAGGTTTTCAGGCATCACTGCTTCTGTTAGTCGACCGAAAAGTCGATCCTCTACACTAAAATCATCCCTTTGTTGTTCGCTTTGTTGTCTTTAAGGATGGACAACTTTCGCTAAAATCAGGAAACATTTCTACGAAACGCTAGTCTTTAGAAAGACTACACAGAAAACTGTAACAGAATCTTGAAAGGGCTGTACCGCCCTACATTGGTGCTCTTTTTAATGGCGCTAACCACATTTACATTTGATTATGGTTCAAAGATGCGCACGATAAACCTATACAACCGTAGTAAAGTACCTCGGCAAAATAACAATTAATCTGCTTTGCAATTTTTTTTTTTTCAGATATCTCGTAAGTACTCTTATTAACAATTATATAATTGCTACGACTGGCATTGCTTTGTGGAAGGTAATGTAACAGTTGTAGCTGTATATATTGTATATTCAAACTTCCATTAAAATCTTTTTTGTCTATTAGATGTCTTAGAACTATTTTCTCCATTGACATTAGCTGTTTCTATTTATTAAGCTCGCTAATTGTCCATAGTTCCCAATTTCCTGTTTCAAATTGTTCTGTCGTCGCAACATAGACAAATTGTCCCTCAGTAGTTCTTTGACTAAATTAGTATCGTTAAAAGAGTGGCAATGTCTCCGATATAATTCAAACTGCCTGACAGTAATCCAGCATTCAATTCTACATATCTGAAAAGTAGAAAATGTCTGATGTGAAAAGTCTGATCCAAATTTATCGCAGTATGAAAAACTTACTTCATTATTGGAAGTCGATTTAACCTTAAGTATTTTTTATTCGTACTTGAGAAAGCGACGAAAACTTCTTCCGAAAGTTGTAAGTAGAGTTACGTTCCATTTGGTCTTCAATAAGACAGAACTGCTTAACGTTTCAGGTTTTTATTTGAAACGACTTAGTGCCAGACAGTTGGTAATTAGTTTAAAGCTTGCGAAATTAACGCAATAGATTAGCGTTTGATTCACTTTTAAAATTAATTTAGATACTGGTTAATTTCCATGAAACAAGCACGCAATTTTCGACGATCGTTTCAATAAAATATACAAGGGTGGTCTGAAAAGTTTCCGACCTAGCAAAGATACAAAACCTTGTCTCACTCTCCTTGTCAAGTCTACACACTTTTCCCGGCGATGCTGTCATCTCTTTAACCCGTCCAAATAGTACTCCGCGTCTTTCTCGCGGAAAAATAATTGTTTGCGAAGGTGATCGCCTCTTCATTTGACAAAAATCTCCGTCCTCCGAACGCAACTTTTAGCTTAGGAAACAAAAAAGTCGCTCGGAGCTGGATTTGGTGAGCAAGATGGTCAAGCAGTTCCAACCGTAATTCGTGGATTTCCGCCATGGCTACCGCTGAGGTATGAGACGGCGCATTGTCTTGGTGAAACGTTTTTTTTCTCTGCAAATTTGGCCGATTGTTTTGACTGTATTTTCGTTTCTGGGGTATAATGGTGTATCCAAGTTTCATTTACAGTAATTAATCGACGTCAGAACTCAGATTTATGGCGCCTAAACTGCGCCAACAGAGCGTTGGAAATGTTCATTCGAACACGTTTTTGATCTAACGTGAGCAAACGCGACACCCAACGCACGAACAGCTTTCTCATGCCTAAATTTTATTTCAATATATGGCAAACACGTTGTTTGGACATATTCATAGCCTTTGCTATCTGTCTTACTGTAATTCGACGACTGTCTAGTACCATTTGGTGAACTTGAGCGATGTTATTTATTATCGTCAGTAGTTTCAGTTTTTGGATGTCCCGAACGTTCATTGTCTCCCAACCATCTTCATGTTGAGGTCGGAAACTTTTCAGACCACCCTCGTAGTTCGAACTAGCTATAGAGTTACGCAGAAACAAAGTACAAATAGTAATATAAGCTTACGTGCCAAGTGAATCATGCCCGGGACTCATCTCTATAATCATACAAGGAGAAATTATACCCGATGGATTATTGACGTGCAGTGTGGTTATTAATTACTCACGTTGACTTGATTAGGAATAAATACCGACTTCTGTGTAAAACGTATACCGGATGTGTAATTTTCATATCTAGTCTGTGTCCAGAGTAGCGAGTTTGCATTATAATATCGGACACCAGATAATTGGATACCACTATCGGTCTTGTTAATCTTACCGGGTAGCTTCGTGTTGGGTGGAACTTTCCGAAGCTCGTCTACCAGGTGGATTAACGCAAGCGGAACGTGAGTTTCCCATTTTTGTGACCTTTAAAATAAGTCTATTATAGGCATTATACTGTAAGATAGTGTCTTAACAAATCTTCTTCATTCTTCTGTATCAAGAGTCTTGAAAAATAGTTTGATCCTAGTTTCTTTATGATAGCTTCCTAGACTCCTGACTCACTATATGTAAATGTCTAATACACATTGTATAGTGTGTTATACATTGTATATGGATTAGATGATTAGAAGGTAAAACTGATTCATGCCAATCTGTTTGGTTTCAGTTTTCCCATGTTATTAATGTTTTCCAAAAACAACCCAAGTTAAAAACACGCTATTAGTTACATCCAACATAATGGAAAAGATTATTGAAGAAGGAGAAAAGGTTACTGGAATAATTTATGGCAGAATTATCAACAGATTGCAAATAATTCGTAACGCGAGGCATTGCAACTGTGGCATTGCCTCGATATTGTCACCGACGCAGTTTCAGATTAATAACCTAGTTGTGACATCAATAAAAAATTTAATACATATCGATAACAAAGAACTAAACCTTTACAGAAGGTAACTAACCCTCCCCCAACAAAAGACAGTTTTGTAAAACGAACTACGTTCTTTATTAGAATAATCAAATGGCAAATAACATGCAATCTACACATAAATACCAATTCTACCTGATTTATAGGCTCACTGAGATTAAATGGCGCTCGGAGCTCATAACTGAGTCAGCGCTGTCAGTAGTCATCACGAGTTGAGTAACGATACTTCCGAAACTTAACAGATATAGATTATATAAAGAAGACAATTGAAACGCAGTGGTCTTAGAGAACAACCCAGAAACAAGTAGTTCTGTAAGATGTATACTACAAACATGATACGACAAAGTAGTATTGCCAACTTACACAGCTTAAACATCATATATTTAAAAATACATACATTATAGCGACTTGAACTGATGTTAATGCAGCCAATATACATGTAGTAGGTCGGTGTTACAGATTAGATTGGTCGATATAGTGGTCCAAAGCTATAACCACTCAAAAATTCATATATATTGTCTACTGTAGAAATTGAAATTAGATATTGTGAAGATACTGGACGTCCACATTTATTTTTCAATACTGTTATTCAAGACAAGTTTAGTTGAAACAAAATTCTCTACAGTATAACGAGAATAATAAAATATCTGTAAGAACATGAAGATTGAATAGAAAAATTATACAATTCGGACATACATATTAATTCACTGGCTCAGACCACTCTTTGATGTGATAGTCACTTCTTCAATGTCAGTAAGTTGTTAATAAGAACAGGGAGTTTGTAGTGACTTCATTCTACAGGTTCATACTCCTAGGCGAAGCGAGGAGAAATTAGTATTTATATAATAAACACCCAAAGTTAGAAGGAGGGGATGGACAACTACTTCAAGACTGGGAATTGGTGATACGGAACTGATCTTAGAATGTCCACTGACCGGGCACCGCCCATAGAGGTGTGAGATGTAATGTGATTTTAACTGTAAAACACCTGTTGAGATACTATAAGGTACCAGCAGTGTCGTATATTTCTAACAATAAGAGTTTCTGGAGAGCTTCCATTATGCTTAGGAAACGTACAAAAGAAAACCTACGTAAAGCTGTAGAATTATTAAGAGTTAAAAATCTACTAAAAATATAACTCGAAAGTCAAAATTTACCTGATAATAACATTAAAATAGGCGGCTAATGACCATCGACGTCGCAGCAAGGAAAAAACTACTTAATCAACATTAACATATGTTCTGAAAGGTTATAGTCTTTACAATATTTTAAGACCACGCAAATAACTAAATATCTCCTGTAAAGGAAGGCAGCGATTGTAACCTCCATCTTAACTAATTCTGTAAACATTAACATGTGTAAAGGTATTAACATTCCTGTTCCATATATTATTCTTACCGCAATCGATGACAACCCCCGGAGACGCTCAGGCCCTAAGCTTAAATTATGACGCAGTAAAAAAGTCTCGCGGCCAAATAAATAATTCGTTTTTATGGCCAACCGGGTAGACGGTGCACAGATTACAATTTACAGCCAACTTGTTTATTCACATTATCGAGCGTTAATCGAACCGGAGAGCCCATCTAATAACTGATGTGTACGATCTCCCGCCCATTACGTGCTCTCGTCGTAATTAAATGACTGCCCGTTTTGATAATATCGTTAAACCGTAAATAACATTATTGAAATTATCTGCCGTTCGCTGTTTAATCGATCGCCGACCTGTCACTCTCTGGAAGCTGGCAAAACGTTAATTATGTAATGCATTATCGGGACGAGATGGATCGTGTAAACATTATTTTTAATTGGATTGTTGATAAAAATTAATGAAACACAAATCGATATTGATCCGTCGACAAACACGACTGGCAGCATTAATGTGCAATCAGATCAACTTTATCATAAAAAAATATTGATTATTCCGTAACTCTATTGTAGATTTTATCTGGCCCCTTGTAGGTGCTTGTAATTTGTCGTCGTCATTCAGCATCAAACACAGAAATTTTGCATAAAACAAAAAAAAATTCATAAGCGGGGACGAAAAAAAATGTCAATAGTAAGGATGTACAGCGAAAATAGACCGAGCGATTCTCGGTGATTCGACCATCGACACAGTTTGTCGACTGTCTGTTCGTGTTAACAATAAAAAAATATAACCACACACAATTAGTCACAACCGATTCGGGTCTCTCCCTGTCCCGCTCCATTACCCGCTTTTCCCGAGTTTAACAGTGAACACCCAAATCGTAGTACCAATATTTTATGTTTAAATTTGTACATATAGCCGAATCTGGCTCATAGTGCACCTCCTACGAGGAGCACTATTTACATATATTTTGAGCCTTGGGAACACTACGTGTTGTCAGACGCCATCTAACGTTTCCAATGGAAAGTTTGACATTTTGGACCATAACCTTCTTCATAACATTTTATCGTTTAAACGCGATTTGTGTTGTTTACAGTGATATGAAAATTGTATCTCAGCGAAAAAATGGAAGTAACTCGTGAAAATGGTCGTGCGATGATTTATTACGGTTTTCGACGTGGATTATCAAGACCAGAGTTCACCGATCAACTTACTTCCACTTTTGGCGATAAAGCCCCATCATTTGCCACTGTGAAACGCTGGTATAGCGAGTTTAATCGTGGCCGCCATTCGCTGACCGACGAAAATCGTGAAGGTCGTTCCACAAAATCAGTTCTTGTGCCAGTAAACATTGATGCTGTGCAAAAACTGATAATGCAAGATCGTGATGTGACGTACTGTGAGATTGAGGCAACCTTAGGCATTAGTTCGACTAGCATATATAAACTATTGTATGACATTTAGCTGTAAAAAAAGTTTGTTCTCGTTGGATCTCACATAATTTGAAAAAATCTCAAAAAGATGCTCGTGGCGATTGGTACAAACAAATTTTACAAACCAATGGTGTTTCAAGGTCAAATCCAACAAAAGTTGTTCATGCTCGAAACAAATGGTCGCCTGTTTTTTCGGAAAAATTGGTCATGTGGCAACAGTGCCTTTAGAGGAACGTAAAACGGTCAATTCTGAATGGTATACAACCATTTGTTTGCCGAAAGTCTTCGGTGAAATAAGGAAAACAAACAGGCGCCATCGAATCAATCTTCATCATGACAATGCGAGCTCTCACACATCTCGTCTAACAACCGAATGTTTGAACAGTCAAAAAATCGAATTAATGAGTCATCCGCCGTACAGTCCTGATTTAGTACCCAATGACTTCTTTTTGTTCCCGAACATCAAAAATAAATTGCGTGGACAACGATTTTCGTTGACAGAAGAAGCCGTTGATGCGTTCAAAAACCATGTTTTGAAGATATCTCAAGCGGAATGGAAAAAATTCTTTGACAAATGGTTCGAACGCATGCAAAAGTGTATAGATTATGAAGGAGAATATTATGAAAAACGATAAAGTACTTTTCAATGACAAATTAATGTTTTTATTATTAGGTTCAAAACATAAATAGTGTCCCTCGTATCGGAGGTTCGCTATCATCACAGCTATCTCGACTGTATTGACAGCAGCTCGAAATAGTTGACTGTTATTACAGCCAAACCAGTCCCTTAGATATTTGAGGCATCTACCATTATTCCTCTTTTCCCTAATCTTTCCTTGAATTATCAATTGGAAAAGTGTGAATTTGAGGCCTCTTATGATGTGGTCTAAGTATTGAAGCGTTCTCTTCTTTGTGCCATTAATTATTTTTTACTCTTTTTGCGTTTTATATAGGCCTTCGGTATTAATGATCCTACCTGTCCAAGGTATACGCCACCTTCTGTAGTTAGCACCACACTTCGAAATCTTGCAATTTATCCCGTTGATTCTTCTAGAGAGACCATGCTTCAACTCTATAGAAAAGCGTGGAAAATGCGTAACCACGCAGCATCCTCATCCTAAGGTCTGGGTGTTCTTATTCCCCTCTTATCTCCTTTCTTTGATCACCGTATCTTTCTATCCAGGTTCCTAGGTATCTATACGTCTGCACATATTCTATGGTATTCGCTACTGTCACGTTTATCTGGTTTTGATTCTCTGGGGATTTGGTTACCATTTAGACCATATTCATTATATCGATCACTTAGTTTTCCTAGAATGTATTGCATGTCTCTGAACTTGCTCATTAACAAGACGGTGATATCAGGATGGCATACGTCATGTTATTAACAACTTCTAAATTTATAACTATTCCTATTGCGTCTTCTTCCAAGGTTTCCATAAAAATAGATTCGCCATAAATGCTGAATAGTAGTGGCGATAGAATGCATCCTTGCCTTACACCACGATGAATCTCCATTTCCTTCATTAGTTGGTTTCATCAATACCTAATAATGTTCTCGCTGAAATTATCACTAGGCGATTATGATGGGCTCTAAGCTATCAATAACTCATTATTTTCACTACGTGCAAAAATCATTCTTGCATTTTAAATCAAGACATCATTGGAGTTGCAAGAGGGTAATCTTGAAATTTCAGCTTCAAGTTTTTTGAAAATCAATACTTGACGTATTTCACGGTTCGCTGAAGTAATACGTTAAAGATAGTAAACTAGACTCAAATTATTGTATTCGACAACAATGTATTCGAAGCCCTCATCAGGAAATTGTCCTAATCATAATCTTTTGTGTCCACCACTTTTAACACCTCTACAGTTCGTTATATATAGTTAGTTAGTTAGTTATACATATATATATATATATATATATATATATATATATATATATATATATATATATATATATATATATATATATATATATATAGCTTTATCTTTAGTTTATTTTGTGTAAAGGTAGTCGAAGATTACCACTAAATACCTTTTATACTTGTCCACACCACACCACGTTCTGGTCTATTCTTGACCGATTTGTCTCTTCATATCTTTTCACCTGCATATTTACAAACATCTATTTACATTTGACATTTTATTGTACTTTGTCGCGTTTTAGAACATCTTTGATCCTTTCGGATACACTGAGTTTTCACACAGCGTTCTGACAAGATCTATCCATGACTCAACATAAGATTAGAATATAGGATCTAGGGCCCACTTATTGGTGGCTTCGGCACCATGGTTTCTAGGTAAAATTTGCAGTAATCAAATTCTGCCAAAATTTAAAATATTAATGTAAGGTGAAGCATGGGAAGTTTTTCAATCTGCTTATGAAAATATGAACTATACCTATACCCAGATCCAGAAGGTCTCAAAAGTAACAAAACACATTGATTATTGTCTAGCAAAAATAAAGTTTTCAGTTCATTATGACTTAGATTTAGTCTCGTAAAATGTGTGCCAATTATGACCAATTCACTACTAAATGTGGCGTCCAGTTATAATACGATACAATAACAGGGAAGAAAACATAGCAAACATAAACAATAACATTGAAAGAAAAAATTAGATACGTTTTGCTAATACTGTTGGCGTTATCTTATTACCATGTAGATCGCATTAGCCACGATATGAAAGTAACTATAATATTAAAATTTCCCCTGGTTGAAGCTGGCTACCATCATTATCATATTAACATCATATTGTTTGTTATAAATATATACAATAAGCGCAATCTCGTACCTGGTTTTTACAAATTATACATATTACTGAACTCATGAGTAACACAAAGTATTGTTGAGAAATCATTACCATACAATCATCTTAGATACCAATTATTATAAGGTGGATATTAGCAATAATTTATATATAGCGATATCCGCTGATGTGTCTAGAGAAACGTGATTATATATAATTTTTTCTTGTTTCAGGGATCGGACGCCAGCTCGGTTATATTCGCGTCGACGCCGGCGTCGAGGAAGCACGAATTTCCCGGCGCCCTCCCACCCAGCCTGCCCAACCTCAACCATGGTACCAGTAGTTCCCCGGTGCCGGCGCCAACACCACCCAATCTTCCCGTGCCGTCTCCCGCCCCCGCCCAACAACCCCCTCAACATCCCCCACTAGCCATTCCCTCGGCGGCGGTTTCAACCGTCGCCACCATCGTCACGCCTTCTCCCACGCCGGCGGCCATCAAGCCCGCACAAGGTATGTGTATTTCGTCTTACTCCGTATAGCTTATTTCATACTTATTTGTGACAAAAAGATGCCGACAGTTGGAACACAGGGAGATCGGAATAATTGGATCTTTTAATATAAAGTTAAAACTAGGTAGAATAAATTCAACAAATGTTAATGTCTTAAAATTACTTGTTAAGTGTATGTTTCTATGACTATTAATTAAGTAATGTTTACACAAATTGGGCCGTATTAATGAATAATTGCATTTCTACTGATGTATTGATATAAATGTACTATTTATTCCACGCACGAGCAAGTACTCTGAATGTCAAATTATGCTAATAGAATATGGCGTTCCCCGAAGAATCATATTAGGACCAACTTTATCTATAATCCATCTGAACAAATTACATTTCCAAATTGTATTGTATATTATCGCTATGTATATGTATCGTTAGCGATCATGTGCTAACGATCGATAACGGTCAAAGCACTCCAAGAAGAAGAAGAAGAAGATATTATATAGTACAAGTGAAATGACAGAAATCGACGAAATTATTAAATATACAATATTAACTGTGGTAACTGTGAACTTTAAAAAAAAAATGGTACTGTGTAATTAATTATTATCAGGAAAATAGAACGAAACACTTTATAAGAATCTCACAAACTAATGCATTTCTAGTTGATGTTAATAAAAGGAAACCATGAAGTCAATTTTGATAACATCAAAGGTACAATTAAGTAAAATTTAGGTGAAATTTGTAAATTAAATGTTTAAGTAAAAAAATAATACGATTTTAACTATTATTTTTTTTATTAGAAACTAGTGATATTATTATATCCTATTTTTTTAACAATATGTTCATTTCCTTCCATGCAATTAATTCGCCTCCTTTTTCTATAGAAACCTCATCGGCTCCCCCTCCGCCAACGATAGCGAGCGTGCCTCAACCGCCCCCCGTAACGATGCCCAGCGTTCCAACGGCGGTATCCATGCCCCAACCAGCCGCCGCCCCGGTGGCGCACCATCCCCCAGCGTTAGACTCCAGCACCCTTCCCGGTGGCCACGCTATGAGGACCGACAGCCCCGCCGTAGCAACCTCGGCTAACGTCGCCGTTGCGCCTTCGCCGGGGCAATACCATCATCCCTCGTACCAACCCTTGTACGCGCCGTACGCCGCTGCCACCGGCCCCACGCATGCGACCACTCCGTATACCTCGAATCCCACGGTGACCACCACTGTGCCTCCGGCGGTGACTAGCGCGCCGCCTCCCCAACCGGTGGTGGTTAGCAAGGGAGCGCACGCCGAGAGGGAGAAACAAATCGTACCGCCATCCCCCAAGGGCCCCAGCCCCGTCAGGGAGAACAGAGAACGAGAAAGTTACAGGTAAGAGTTATTATAATAGTATCAAAAGTTTTGTAAACCCCAGTTTTCGTGCTTTTAATTCTAGGATTTCCAAAATTTAAACTGTTATAAGATCGTTTGATAGCCATGTTCCACAATTATCTCTTGGCAAACAATTCATTTTACGCGTTAATACACAAGGTAATTGCGAAAATGTACATTCAATATTTCATTCGTTAGTTATCACATTATAACGGCGATTATTACTAATACAACGTATTACCACATCTCCCATTAATGCAAGCTTGAATTCATCTCTGGATGCTCATAATTAATCCGACAATGTAGGAAGTTAAGGAGGTTCCAACGAGTGGTGAGGGGTGAGGGGAGTAGCCCTATGCTCGCCATGTATAAGGAGTCAATGTTCCAACAAACGAAACATTTTTCCACGTAAATTTCGAAATTAGCACTTGATTGTGTCGCTTTCAACGCATATTCTTTCATAAAAACTCGTAAATAACCATATTTCATATAAAAACACAAGCGTTTTTGCAAATTAACAAATTAGTGAAATTGTCATCTGCGAGTACAACACGCGGCAATGCTGCTGTAACACTCGCGGATATAGCGTTGCTTAGTTGGCAGCCATGTCACCATGAAAATGTATCCTAACCTCAAAATGTCACCGCATTTACGTTGTAAAAGGCGCTTCGTTTCCAAAAGTCAGTTAAATAAAATCCGCGTAACGTCTGAAACCGAGAAAAGTAATGCGGGGCGAAAAGCGATAGTCAAATCTGTAAAGAAACAAAAATCGTCGAATGTCTGTGTTGGCGAACCCAATGCATATCGCATTGTTTCCCTAAGTCATTTGGGACAAACGATGAAATGCTCCTCTTGTGACGCAAATAAAGCGAATTATTACATTTACATAATCTTTCACCCTTATTCCTAAATTAAATCAGTGTAATTATACTTTCCAATTATTTGAATAGCCCGTGCTTCGCGGCGTTGCCGTTATGGTGCCAAATCAATCGATAACCCTAAACGCCTCGATCTTTAATTTGCAATATAAAATAAACCAGATGGTCAATTCCATGCCGGTTGCGTCATTGGAAATTACAAAATATAATGCATCACTGTAAAAAAGACGGTATTTTTCAATCGTTCAGAAGGTACTTTTCCCGTCATTCGAAAATATCCCGTCATAAGAACCAATGCGTTTTACCTTTTTTACATTATTTTTTCTCTTAATCCTAATGGTAGAAAATTCTCAAAAAATTCACGAAACTCTACTTTAAACAGAAAAATATGTTAGCAAATTTTCATTGCGATTTATAATTTTTTAAAATACCGTTGGAACTTCCTTAATGGGGTCTTGCCATTCTCTATTGCGACTCATCAATTCGTGCCTAGTCGTTGGAGGCTGCGGACGTCAACAATCACCCTTTTACGAAGATCCTCATAATAGAGGACCACACCACACAGGCAATTCCCTCTTCCTGTAAGAAATAATGGACAGCAGTAGTTCTGTGTGGAAGAACATTATCATCCATAACTAAAAATTTCTCCAACTGATTCTCTCCATAATTTCTCAAAGTGGAGAACGCGTTCCATGTAATTTTGTCTGTTCTCTGTACCTCGAATTAGAACCATTGGCGCTCGTTCACCAATAACTAGACCTGACCAAAATATAAGTCCATTCACGATATGGAACAGTTTCTACAGCATATCTAAGTCGAGTTTGATCTCTACTCTCTCCAAATACAGCTCCTACGGCTGTCGAAAGATAGACAACAAAACATCACGTGTCGCCATAAATTCATACCCCTGTAGCCATCCTACGAAATAATCCAAAGTCAGCTAGTAATCTTCATATTATAGTAAGAGACAACGCGACACCAATACAGTTCTAAATTCTCTCTGAATGTTACGAATGGCTGAAAATGTATTTCAGCAGGCCATCAGCGACAATCAGAATCAGCATTATCAACACGAGGCCTACCATTTATCAAGATTCAACACGGAATATTTTGGACGTTTTTATTCAGTATTGATAGCAATAATATAAATACCTCTTAAAACCTGTCAACATCAAATAATTGAAACTTATTTACATGGCCAACTATAACGTTAACTTGACATTTCTGTCCTGTAGGATTGTAAAAACTAAACAATAAGTCATGGCCTTAACCCTTTCCCGAAAAAATAATTCAGAGAGCAGAAACTGAGTGAATGCAAAACTTTTGACACTAAGTGTATACCTTTTTAGCTTTTCGTTTTTTTTTTTTTTTTAGTTTTAAATAAAAAGCATCGTGTTCCACAATATAATTTTATATCTTGAACTTTCAATGAAAATAAAAATATTTGCACTTGCTTTACAAAAATGTTTTCATAAGAGTTCACTATATGATATGAGGTTACATAAGGTATTTTTTTAATAGCAATCCCAATTTTTTGTTCGATATATAGTGAAAGCCCATTTTTTAAAGTATTGTTATAAACATGTTATTAAGTTGCATAAATAAAGCTTCGAGAAAAATACAAATAAACTTTTAATTGTGATAATTAAATACAACTAAAGTATTTCTAAAGTCAGCAAATTGTAAATATCTTTTGAACCCTTCGAGCGTTTTTGCGCATTCCAGACTTTTCTTCGACATCCTATCTTAAATGCACAATGTATATGTATAAACAATACCTGTTTAAATATGTTCTAACATTATATTTTATTTCCTGGTAACTTTTATTTTGAGGGGTTTACCTCGACAAATTTGTTGATCCATATTTCAGTTTGCCATTAAAGTTCGAGATAATTTAATTTTAAAATGCTTATACTATTTTGAAACAAGCATATCAAATATCCGAAATAGAAAACGTTTCATTTTTAGGATATCTGGCACCATTTAAGTCATGATTGAAAATAATAAAACCCCTTTTCTATTTGATAAAAATTTGAGCAAATTAGAAAGAACCAATATTTGCTTTCTGAATATAAAATCTGTAGTTGAACTCATGAACATTATCTTAATTTTAGAGAAAGTTAAACAGTGGCGTATCATTCATACAGGATTTCATGAATAATTCATTAGAGATGACTATTTAACCTTCGTTAAAAGTCGTTTTATTATATGCAAGCGACAAAAGAAAACGATTATTTTATTATTAAATGAGTGTATATACATATGTTATAAATTGCTTCGATTATTCAAATAGTCGCAAGTTATCGTATAATTTATTTAGCTTCTCCTGATATTAAGTCTACTTGACAACATCGCAATAAATAATATTCTAGAGATGAAAAACTTTTCCTTTTAGACTAAAACCGTTTTGGAAGAATCTGATTGATACGAAAGTAATCTAGTATTAAATTTAATTATATAACTAAACGCTTTAAACTTCTATTAAGTTATACATCTAACAGAACATTTTAATATTGATTTATTATTATCAATAAGAAGTTCAAGTATCAGCAATATGAAAAACAATATTGAAATCATACAACTGCATTAAACAATTTATACAATTAATAACGACCATTACTGCAATTATTTTGTTAAGAGTATTTTTCCAATATATTTATTGTGATATAGCCTAATTGGCAATTAATGGATCCCAATTAACTATTCATAAACAAAACAAAAATACGACTGCAATTACATTAATATAATATATTCTCATATTCTCTGTTACTCATACTATAATGTTTTTAGGATTAAATATCTATTCATTGAATGATGGTTAGTAATATTTTTTACACTAAAATAGGAGTACTTTTTTAATTATTCCTTCTTGGTCAGTTCATAGATACACAGTGTGTTTTTATTATTCACGCGATTATATCGCGATAATATTCTAGCAGCCTATAGTGGATTTTGAATAACCAGTGCAGGCTGAGCAAGACTACTGCTCGTTGTCCGCTCAATATCAAACGCGATCTACCTGAAACTTCTTAGCGAGTATATTCAACAAGTAACCGATAAAAATATTAATTTTCAGCAGCGTGAGCAGTTTGAGCCGAAGCAGCGTAACGACTACTCTCAGTTGTCCCCCACCCGCCACCGCAGTGTCTTCTAGTCTAGCAAGTAGTTTGAGTAAACCGTGGAGCAGTAATGCACAACCGGCGCCGACACAACTTAGTCCCGCACCTCCACGACCTACACCGCCTCTGCATACGTCTTTCCCCGCCGCTCCCATGTTCACCGCCCCATTACCGCCGCCTGTGTCGAGAGCGAGTCCAATGGCGGCACCGCCGACAGTGCCCCCCAATCCTAATCCATTTTCGGCGGAAAGCCTCTTCCAGACCAACAAGTATCCGACGAGTAAGTATACTGTAGCCACCAAATCGTTTAGTTCTGGCACTAGTGGATGTCTACTCCCACCTTTTACTTTTTCTTCATCAATATGTTTTTAAGAGCATACTTCAATTTCAGATCAAGCAGATATGCTTAGGAGGGAACTGGATAGTAGATTTCTGGCTTCACAAGATCGTACCTTAGGTGTGGCGCCGCCTCCTTACTTACGAACGGAAATGCATCAGCATCAGCATCACCACACCCACGTTCATCAGCATACCACTTCATTACTTCCTCCTCCGGCCGCTTCCTCTTTGTATCCTTCTCAGTTGGTAAGTCTATTCGTAATTACAGTATCTTCCTTCAAATATATTTACTCGAAATAAACATATAGCAATTTAATAGCGATAAAAGCCGTTGTGAGATTGCTAGCACTGTGTTCTTGTGCTATTTTTTTAATATTATTTTGTTCCCAATAGTCAATGTCACCAATGGAACGTCTAGCAAGAAGAAGTCAGAGCAGTGTGAGTATAGTAGAGATTAATCTAGAAAGTAATGTGGTGGTAGAAATTAATTTATCCGAAATCGCGAAGGATTTTATTTTACTTATTTGTTTTATTTTCAATTGCTAACTCAATTGCTGTTTAATTATGATATACATAGGTCATAGAGTGAGCGCTTAAAGGTTGAAATAAAGTCGATAAAATCGTAACCGCCAAGTACAGCTCAACAAGAATAGGAACAAGTCTCAAAACTGCCATATCAGACCACCCACGAGGTGCGCAGTAAATAGCCTGGTCTTCACTCAGTCGAATTAAGACCTTTGCAGAATGAATATTGATGAATACATATTGAATGTGAATGTGTACAGAGTTAGATCTAGCCTCGCTTAAAGTGTATTCTTTTCCCTCCAAATGATGCCTCACTCTTCTATGCATACCTAGAGAATCTCACTTTTTCCCATCCTTGATGAGCAGTAGCAGTGGCGGTGCTATAATTATTTTGCCGTTGGGCGAAAATAGGCAGGAAATATCTAGGGTGTGCGAGGGCGTACATTAAATATATTATTTTATGTGCGAATGTAATATAGTGGTGTTATAAGAGGTTGGGCAACTGGTTGGGCGAAAAGTATTTTGCCTGGACGCACGCCCACCGATGCCCACCCCTGTCGCCGCCACTGAGCAGTAGGAAAAAATACAGGGACATATTGATTTTGTATTTTAATGCGCATTCTTTGTTTTATGTATAGTCTTTTAATGTCATCACCATTAAAGTTACGACGTCATCGACAGTTTTTTAAGAGAGCACATTTTTTTAGGTAGGTACCTATATTTTGTCTAATTTTGTGGTAGGTTATAAAACAATTGTTTCGACAAATAATATTTTTCTATCTCTATGAATTTAAGGTAACTCCACAAAAAATATTCCAGTGAAGTTAGATCCGAGGACCTAGCTGATCACTCAATAACTTTGTCTTCTATCAATCCATTTATTGAGAAAGGTGGTGTTTGGGTAATCATGCACAATTCGCGGATACTACGGCGGCGCGCCATCATGTTACTACTATGTTGATTGTTCTCGTATTTGGTAATTTTCAATTTTTGGATGCAGTGCCTAGATAAGTAAAATTCTTGTGTAGTGGCCTAACAAACATAAGGAACCATATAACATAAAACAACGTAAAGCCTAAAAATAACTACAGCCAGTGGAACGAAAGAATGAAAATATCTATTATTAAAAATTAATTTAATAAATATCTCAACACAGTTGGTATGTCAAATTTTATACACTGTACATAAAAAATGTGCTCGACAAATGCGCATCTAAAAAATCAATGCTCGACCTATCCAAGCATTTATATTCCTTTTTATCCGGCAACGATTTTATCGAATTTCTTCCACTTTTTACCTGCTCATTTTGTAATATTAAAGCTAACTATACTCAAGAAATATATCCAATATATACCTAGTTGAAAAAATGTTATTTTCCAATTTCATTGAATGCCTCTCATAGATATAAATTTACACTCAACTCTTAAAATTCGTTTCAAATTTAATACACCATATTTTTGCAAGCAATTTTGCAAGTGGCAATTACCATCCCACATATTTCTTGACAGCTTTGTTTTTCTTTTACAGTTTAAAGATATCCCAAAGTTGGGCGGCGTAGATTCACCGTTCTACAGACAAAACTTGAGCATCCCAGGCAGTTATCCAGGATACTCGCCAGGATTAATGCATCCAGGACTCACAACTGGACCCACACCATTTGTTCCGCCAAATCATTTGCCTACTTTTCAACCTAAGGTATTTCGTTAGTTATGTTATTGATCAAATTATATTTCACCCCATCATCCCCTCTCACATCAAATAACATTGTGTTCACATAACTTTGAAATTATTTGTTCTGGTTAATCATTGCTTATAAATAGCATTGCAATCTAAGAACTACTCACATCGGATACAAGCTTCTGGCATGTGTCGTTTTAACTATGCTGCCATGGCTATAACTGTTAGCATGTTGCTCTGCTACCCCCCTAACGCTTTTCTTTGTCCACAGTCGGTGACACCCCAAGACCCAACCAAGCCAAAAATTGTGGTACGTAACGTTAATACTTCCTTCTCTTAGTGTCTGTCCTGCCAGCTGCTTAGTTCCTGTTTTCATTGAATCATTCGTCATACGTCTCTTAAAGGCAACTTTATCGCTTTGTAATTTAAATATGAATTTAACGAAACAGTTTTTACGATTTTTTTCTTTTATAAATCCTATTGCTGAATTAATAATTAACTTGTAGAAAACGGGCAAATGGAACGCGATGCATGTCAGGGTAGCTTGGGAAATATACCATCATCAACAGAAAAGCGGCGAAGCGAAAGGCAACATAACAACGGCCAAACCATCTACAGACTTGCTAAGGGCGCCAACGCATCTGTTTTCGCCGAGCGTTCATACGCAGAGGCCTCACGACCTGTCACCTTTCCCACCCACATTGTCGGCCCATCGACCTCCCGGATTTGACCAGCCCCACCACCCCGGTTCACTGTTTTCCGCACCACCAGGACATCTGGGTATGTAACTTACAATAAATCCCTTCTAACGCTTCCGTCGATATAAAGTATCATTAGTAAGAAGTATGTAACACCGACAACTTATATTTCTAGGTAAATCGCCCTTCGCCGGTTCGACGATGTCCCCGTTCACGAGATATGGAGGCCCTCTAGGTGCCTCCAGCACGTCTCCTTTCTCGATGTCGCCGTTCGGAGCTGCATCCAGAGAGGGACATCTCGGTTTAAGTCATTTACATCACGACCCATGGAGATCCCTGCAGAGAACAATACCAAGTTTCCCGCCTGCAGTTAACCCACTTCCTCCCACGTTACCGGGACTAACCCCTCCGGGCCCAGCCCCTTGGACTATCAAACCAGATCCGATTCTGGAACAGAGAGAACGCGAGGCCAGGGAAAGGGAAGAACGCGAAAGGGAAAGGTTGCGACGGGAAAGAGAAGAAAGAGAAAGGAGAGATAGGGAAGAGAAACAGAGAAGACTTGAACAACAAGTAAGTTAATAATGTTTGTCCAATGTACATGTTTAAACGGCATTCTTATGAGCAGCAACAAGAACAGCGAGAAAGAGAGAGACGCGAAAGAGAGAAACGGGAAATGGAAAGGAGAGAATTGGAGAGGCAGAGAGAGCGAGAAAGGGAGAGATTGCTACAAGAACAGAGGTTAGCTGAGTCAGCCAAGCAGCTTCAGCCTCCGTTAATAAGAGACCGATCGCCGTTACGAAATGGTGATATTTCCGAGATTAGAGTAAAAGAAGAACCAAGAGTGAAGGAAGAAGATATGATGGTTCGAACAGACCCTCGGTAAGTAGAGAATATGTGTATTACTTATATAAATGTTTTTATGTAGTGATTGTGCGTAGTGACATTTTAATTTATTTTCGCAGTTTTCACTTTCAACCACAAGTGTCTCACGTGGAAGCATCAATTTTTTGTAGGTATAATCCATTCATGAGGCACCCAGGCAGCCTGCCGCCGCCGCCGGGCCCCACGTCCATGCTGGACCGCTCCAGGATGATGCCCCACGCGCTCCCTCCTCACCCCTATCACACACCGACGTCTCACTGGGCGCCGCCCACAGATCCCTTCTACAGATACGGCTACAATCCCCTAGTAGACGCGATGAGGATGCAAGAGGAGAGGGCGAATTTTTTCGGTGCCTACGGGGCGCCCCACCACCCTAGCCAGCTTAGGCCCAAAGATCCAGCTTTAATGCACCTTAGGACGGGACCGGGTCCGGGACCGCCGCCCCCCACTCTCAAAATGAGTGCCACTCCACCCACGGACTTACATAAAAAAGAAGAGCCACGATAGCACAAGCATACTAGTGATGTGAACGTTGAGGATTGAGTTTGAAATTATGTCGCGAGGGGTGAAGAGTTACTTGCATTTTTGATTGGTCTAATTTGAGGGGAATATGACAGGAATTACCTTAACCTACCGACGCTAAAGAAACACGTTTGTCCTTTGTTTTAGTTCAGTAAATGTCTGTGATTTGGTCAATATGTCGAGAGGATGACACGAATAGGTTCAGAAATTGATATAGATGAGGTGGAATTATGACAACTTTGTTCGGAATGCCCGTTGAATATATAATATTCATGTCGATGAATGTTTAAGTTGTATTGAAAAAAATTTGTTTCCAAGATGTAATTCCTCTCGCGCGATTCCTTCTCAGAATCTATGATTTCTTTATGAGTTTAAAGTAGAAACTTTCCAAATTAAGATTATAATTTTTCTGACCATATTTTTTAACTTTAATTTGTTGATCTCATGTAGCATAATCAAAAGGGGGCTCCCGGAGCCCCCACAAGATATTTTTGCAATGATTTTATATATGTGTGTGTAGATTTTATGCATATATCATATAATATCGACGAGCCGTCACTATCCCTAATAAAATATTAACGCTACTTGAACAATATGATGCGAAGAGTTTTTTTAATAGCTCACGGGTGGCGGTCCGCAAAGCGGAGGATGATGGAAGGACACTGTTTCTTATAAATCGCCCATCGCGGCGACGAAGATAGAAAAGAGTATACTTAGACTGGGAATATTTTTATGTCCGTGGGATTTGCTCTATGTCATCGGTAATGGCGAATTAATTCATTAGTATTCATTTATTCGACAGACATTAATACTAGCTCGCTCGAATTAAAATATAAGTATTGCAAACGTGTGTGGTGCAATGCGATCAGTTCAGTATTTTTGGTAAAAATTCACTTTATTTATTCCAATATGAATTCAATAAATCTACAACACATATCCCGAAAGACTTCAAATTAATACCGTTTGGGTACTGGTGAATTGTGTCGCCCGCCATAAGGGAGCATGACCATGATAGACGAAAGAAACACTGAACATGGTGTGGAGTGTACAAAATGTAACTAACGTGTAAATTATTTTTGCAATGAGTGCTTATGATACTGTAAATAATATAATTTTATTTACTTAATTTACTCTTCACGTATATAAGTTTTGTATTTGGTAGCTTAATTTCTGTGCGATATCGTGAGGCGCCTTGACGAATGTTTAATCAGAAAAAAAATTATGTGGAGCAAGGAGGGGGAGTTTAATATTTTACGCCTTTTCTCGTGGTAGTTTGTCATGTTGTTCATGTAGAAAGTCTTAAGAACTGCCTAAATATTATTGTAAATAATATGAAGATGCTTATGGACGTTAAAAACCGATTGTATAAACAGTTTTTGTAAACTGCTGTATTTTTATTGTGCTCTATTTTTTTTTTTTTTTAATTTATTGTGTATATATATTTTTTATAGGTAATTTATTTAAGACTGATGACTTATCATCTTTTATACATAGCTGATTTTATTTATATATTTGTATTTGTAACTTTATCTTAATGGCCGATGTTTTATTTATTTATTTCATTTTTGTTTTTTGTTTTTTTTAAGTATGTGCCACAGTATGATTTGTAACTTTTAAAGAGATGTCTAGATTTTGTATTTTTTGTTATATAAAAGTTTATGTTAATTGACAACATTTAAATGAAATTCATGGCGTATTTTTCTCAGATGCGGTTGTGTTCATTTTGATGATGCTAGAACTGTTTCGTAGCCCATCAGTGTCTCGTCTAAAGAAGTAGATATAATCGGTATTTGATATTCAGCTAACACCTCGTAAATTGTTCATGCACCTAACAGAGATATAGTAACCATTTGTTATTTTATCTATGTAATAGTTTTCGACTCGCAATATATTAATATCCTACAAGTCAGGCAGTGAATCAAACTTTTCTCGTAACTGGATAGGTTTTGTATATAATTTTGGATATTTGAAAATTTATATGACCCAGAAACATAAAATTGATGATATGCCTCAGCTATTTATCCGAATTCTCTATATCTGTCTGGATTTTATTCTACTGGTATTTTGGCATTTCCTGGTTTTTTTTTTTTTTTTTTTTTGTTTATTATAGTAAGAAAATATTCTAAATTACATTATTTTGGTATTTGGTAACATAATATAACATAATAAAGGGTCTCACCGGGTTTCCATATGAAATATACACTAGCGTCGTTATTGACATTGAGGCCTTTATTATGTTGATAATTGTTGTAAATAATTTTGGACCAATTATGGTACCCCTAGCTTTATTCGTTTTTGAAAACAGGGGTTGAAATCCTTAACTTCAAACTCGCTTTTCTACAAAACTATGATAGATTTTTGAATGAAGCCAAAGCGACATAGAAGCCACTAATTAGAATTACATATTTTTTTCATAATTTTCCAGCCAAAAATGGGGCAAGAAAAAATTTAAAAAATGTGGTGGTGGTGGTTTTCCGTGGCTATTTCTCGAGGTACACCGACCAAAAAAATCACGTATAATCATTGAGTATTCAACTATAATGCCTAGCAATTACATAGATGTTCGATGGGTGGAACGTACATATTTGATATAATAAAAATCCTATGCAGGTAGGCGCATAGTGTTCTCAACACGTCAATAGCAAGACATATCAATGTTTTATTGAATACGAACCAAATGTGAACAACTATAAGGGCATAAAGAGATACACCTGTGATTGTGCTAATGGAAATAGAACTATAAGTTGTTGCTCACATGTAGCATCAATAATTTATCAATATGTATTTATTTATTTAATGGCCATTATCAATCAAAAATCATTAAGCCCGTTGAAATATTAACACACATATTTGATGTTACAAATGTTACTACAACTATAGAAGAAGTGATGAAGATTGAATTATTTCAATATTTTTACTCGCAAAATAAAAGTTATTAGTATTTTATGATAAATTCTGTTTCTATTTTAATTTTAGTGATTTTTATTGGATTGGCCAGAATACACTATGTGCCTACCTGCATAGAATTTTTATTATTTCAAATATGTTCCACCCGTCGCACATCTATGTGATTGCAACGCGTTATAGTTAAATACTTACTGATCATACATGATTTTTTTGGTCGTTGTACCTCGAGAAATAGCCACAGAAAATCATCCCTAATTTTTTCAATTTTTTCTTGCTGCCTCATTGTTAGTTGGAAAATTATGAAAAAAATATGTAATGTAATTCTAATTACTAGCTTCCATGTCGCTTTGGTTTCATACAAAAATCTATCATAGTTTCGTAGAAAAACGATTTTGAAGTTAGGGGTTTCAACCCCTATTTTTCAAAAACGAATAAAGCTAGGGGGTTGATAATTGGCCCCAAATTATTTCCAATAACTATATAGCAACATATAAAGGCCCCCGTGTCAACAAAGACGCTAGTGCAGATTTCATATGGAAACCCGGTGAGACCCTTTAAAAAAATGTATTGCATACAAAAATTATTATAAATACCCTCATTGCATTGTAAATATCACATTTCTCGTATAACATAATAGAGCAGAATGTATTTTCTTACATAATAATATACAGTAGGTAAATTCTATACATTAACATCCAAGTGTAAATTTTCTAGTGCTCCTTGATTAAGCAATACTAAATTAAAAAGTAGAATGTGAAAAAAGAAAAAGTAGAAATATCTTCATAATCCATAACAGTTATTAATAATGCTATTGTTTGAAAAACTATTTATGTTACTATTTAGTAAATTATATAATTTTTTGTTACAATTTTTTTTTTAGTCATCTTTGAGTCTACAGCTTAAATCACATTAAATAGTTTCTGTTATAGCTGAATCTGTTGCATTAGCCCTGAAGAAGGTTTAACAATTATGCGAAAAGTTGACATTTAATTTCATCCTTAACCAAAAAAAAATACTATTAAAGATCAATCAATTAAAGGGTCAATATAACATCATGCACATGTTGATTTTTTCACGTCCCTCGTATCCACGACAATCATACCTAGACTACAGTTAGTAATAAAATATCTTGAGGTTTCGCTGAAGTAAAAAAAGATGGTTACTATATTTAATGTTGGGTCTCTTTGTTGAAGGAAAAATCGAAAAACGGATATATGTCCCGTCATAGTAATACTCACTAGGTGCCAAAATTGTTGTTTTGATCTCTTGTGTGCTGATTTTTGTGTAAATAATGTAATATGTGGACCAATATTGATTTTATCATGTTGGCTGTACCGTGGCACATACAGGGGGTAGTAGATTTCCTCCCCATTTGTGACAAGGTAGGCTTGTAATAAGAGTAAGTCATATTCGCATGTAGATACCTGCCTTTTCAGATACATTTCGATATGTAGATAAATCACTGTGCTCTATTTAATGTTTGTTAGGAGACAATTTTTTATGTGTACGATTCTAAAAGAATCGAGTGATGTAATATATAATAAATATTGTTTCTATGATATTAGAAACATTAGTCATACGTTCATGTTCGTTATTTCCTCCTATATAATTTCCCTTTAAAAACTTTCAAGGTGGCGGCAACGGATAGAATTCAGATATAAAACAAGAAATCGTATTTGTTCCTGTGCGTGTTGGTCTTATGAAATATCAACATTAAATTGGTGAAGTTCGGTTTCGACGGGAATGAAATATAATTTTAAATAGTTTAAGTAACTTTAGATACTGACGGTCAATCAGGTTTATACGAGGGTGAATCAAATATAAACGAAACTTTTGGTCCTAGGCAAGCAATAGTAACGCGTGAGGGTTCCCGCTTCGTGGGATGTTGGGTAGGGATGTCAGGAGAGGGGAGAGCAGGTTGGCGACCTCGCTCATTCCTTTCAGTACCCGTCGTGACGATGTTTGAGCAGGAGGTGCCTTCGTCAATTGCGCAGCGTGTAAAGCGAGCTAAAATCCTGACGAGATTGAGTTTAAGGAAGAGACACTGTTCCGAGCTAGAGTGTTTGCATGACATAAACAGTTTGTGGAGGGTCGTGAGAAAGTTTAAAATGAGAGCCATGAGCCATGACCGCCGACCTCGCACCAGCACTTTTCTTATGGAAGCACTTTTTCGATCATCACAGAGGTGCTAGGGTTTCGTAAGGTGTGTGCAAGGTGCGTCCCTCGCCTTCTGACAACTGAGCAGAAATTGCATCGTTTTCAGGTGTGTGAGCGTCTCGTAGCGAAATTTCGGGAAGATTGAGACTCGTTTCTCACTCACGTTATTACCTGCGATGAAACGTGGGTGCACCACTATACCCCTGAGTCAAAACAAGCGAGCAAGGAGTGGAGACGTCAAGGGGAGGCTGAGCCAGTGAAAGCCAAGTCAAGGCTGTCAGCAAGCAAGGTTTTGGCTACAGTTTTTTTACCAGCGTGGCTTGTTGCATCTCGATTTTTTGCATGGACGCAGGACCATTAATGCGGCGTACTACTGCGACATTTTAAGCGAGGTTAGACTTGCATATCGCCGCAAACGACATGACCTACCGACGAGAGAAGTGAAACTTCTCCATGACAATGCTCGTCCTATATAGCAGCCCTGGCCAGAGAAAAATTGGAGGAATTGGGCTGGGAGACACTTGAACACCCTCCCTATAGCCCCGACCTATCGCCCTGCGACTTTCACCTCTTTGGTCCTCTCAAGAAAACCATGGGAGGGCAAAGATTCAACAACGATGAGGAGGTTGAGGCCTACGTGCGCAATTGGCTGGAGACACAACCAACTTCATTCTACGAGCAGGGCATTACAAAATTACCTACACGCTGGGAAAAATGTGTTTCCAGACCAGGAGATTATGTAGAAAAATGAACTGATATTATTGTTTTTTCAGGTTCAAATAAAAAAAAATTTGCTCGCTTATATTTGATTCACCCTCGTATTTATATTTTTATACATGACAATATCCTTTCCTCCCAGAAGAAAATTCATCAGCCATAGTTCCAATGAACTATGACTTAGAAAATTTAAATACTTACTCAAGTAATCATTGTTTAAATTTAAATTCCACCAAACCTATTGCAATATTATTTGGATGAAAAAATGTGAGCGAATACGTTTAAAAAAATTATTCGAAGGATATAATAATAACAATTCAATAATATTCTCGGATCAGGTAAAAACTCTAGGATTGTGGATACATCAAGATGAAATTCACTTCCCATATGAATAATAATCTCCGGAAACTTTATAGCAATTTAAAAATCTTATATCCATAGACATATTTTAGATCGGCAAACAAAAACTTTGTTATGCGATTCTTTAATGTTTTTAAAATGAACTAGTGTGTAACTAGTTAAATGCGAAAACATGTCAATAACTTCATTTCGTTTGTTTCTTTCATAAACTTTTAGTAACTAAAACTCCACCTTATTTATATAATAAAATTAAAGTTCGTAATAATATGCATAATATTCAATATTAATAATAGACATAATAATACTGTATCCACGCTAAAGTATTATACCCAGTTCTTTAGGACACTTTTTCATATAACTTTTGTAAATACATCAATGAGTTATTTCTACCATCATCGCTGTAAGTCCTGCTAATTCAGTATTATTTAAAAATAAAATTTCTGGAATGTTAAAACAAATACAAAACTAAAAATAATATATTATTTGTTTTTATTGTAATCGATTAAGAAATATGGAATTTATTGTTATGATACGTGTTCATTCTTTGTGGGTTTAGATGGTAGAACAGACTTGACAGATCAATAGTTTTCAACTGGATCTGTAAGGGGTACGCGGTCTACTACCAAAATGTATACAAAATCATATTGATACATGCTAGATTTAATTGTGAGAAACGTTTGGGTATTGAAAAAGAACACAAAGAACTAGCAGTCGTTACCATGACCTTCTGGGATTTACGACGACTTACTTGTGCAAAAAAGGGTTTTCAAGTTTAAATTACCTGAAGAACAAGTATAGAAACAAGCTTAATGTTGAAGATGATTTACTTAATCATCAAACATTGATGAACTTTATAAACAAAAATAAGCCCAGCGTTACCACCAATTATTTTCCGAGACTTTTAATTTTATATCTGATTAATAAAAACTTTGTAATAAAATGTCCATTAAAATAATATTTCTTGTTTTCAATTTAAGTTACCTATTCATAATTAAACTTTAACTTAACTAATATAACACATTTTAATAAAACTAATGTTTTTGTTGGGGTACGCTTAGTTAATGATACACAAAAAGGGGTACATGGGCTCAAAAAGGTTGAGATCCCCTACATTAGATAATTATACTGGATTAGCTAAAGTTGCTGAACTGAATCTCACATTATTACTACCCATATTAATTTTTTTTTATTAACTGTAAATTATTATTTTTTTATTATCATTATTATTATATCAAGAAGGTATATAAAAACTAACAAAAACAACAATCTATATCTCAAAATTAACACAAGATGATATAACACTAATAAACTGTAATTTGCAAAAGTTTTGTTAGTTCTGAAAGCATTTAGCTTATTAGTGATCGAATAATGTGTTTCATGAAAAATGTTTAAAATATTGCATTTGATCCGCAACATAATTAGGGACTAATTAATTAGTAACTAATGACCTAAAACCAAGTTAAAGTGAGCACCGTGGATCAAACATAAGCACATTCTCAATCTCAAATTTTCTTCTCTGACTTAATGTTTACTTGAATTTCAATTTAGCCTTGTACGAGTATTTCTTTCCTCAATTTATAATTTACAGGACAATCCGTAAATAATAAATAGTTGAACTTTGTTGAATTTTAAAATAAGGAATTGTTTTCCTATATAATCTCAGAATTTATATAGGGTGTAAAAAGTATAACCGCAATTATTTTAATAAGGAACTCCACAAATCTTGCAGTTTTTACTTTTATTTTTGTCCCATAATATATTTATTTTATCCATAATTAGGTTATTTATACATTTTCTTTGTGATTTATACATTTCATAAATAGCATAGTTGAACGGTCACGTGGAATAACACTTTTTTGTTTATTTAGGATCAAAATATCAACTGTTAAACTAATGGCAGTTATGTTTCTTACACCTTGCATGTTCAACTAGCTAAATTTATCCCCAACTTCCATTCCACAATAGTCTACAGACTCTTATGTGTTCTGGATCATGCATAACAATAACTATATTATGAATTATTACCTTTGTAAGAAGTAATCATTAATATGATCATACACGAGACTGCCAACTAATTTTGTTACACAGTGTCCCAATTTTTATAACACAACCCTGAAAAATTATAGAGAATACAATGCTAACTAAGCTATATTCTAAAAAAATCAATTCCGAAATGTATGTCTTTGAAATAAATAGTGAAATCTAGAAAACTATTTTATAAGAAAAATGTTATAAACTTCACAGTTTGTACCAAGTATATAATCGTAAACTATGTTATCAGATAAAATTTACAATTCGATCACATGCTATAGCCTTCCGCAAATTTCTCTTCACATAAATGTATGTGACCGCTCTTTTAAAATTCCGGTGTGAATAGCGTTTTGTGTTTCCAAAGTAGACGATGTATTTCCAAAACGTAAAAAATCTATTATTATTATTATATCTAAGTATTTATTCATAATTGAATAAATTTTTCTACTGTATAAATAATGGTAATATTAATAGTTAAAACAATAATAGCAATATTTTTATTAAATAACTTAGTAAAATAAATCATGGGTGTTTTTTTAGAGGTATAGAAATTTCAAATGAAATAAAACACATAAAAATCGTGGTAATGGACATAGTATTGGATTTATTAGAAAGCTAGTTTTATGCCATTATTGTTTAAAAATTATTTCTTTCAATGGGCACCGCGGCTAGCTCGAACATAGCGCAATCTGGAAGTCCAATTTGTCGACCACTTTTTCCAGCATCTGGGGCAGTATATCGGCAATAACGCGGCGAATATTGGCTTCCATGTCGTCTATCGTATGTAGTTTATTGGCGCAGACTAGCGACACATATCCTCACAGAAAATAGTCTATCGGCGTCAGATCGCAAGATCTTGGAGGCCAATTCACAGGTCCATTACGCGAAATTATACGTTCGTGGAATATTTCTTGCAATAAATTGATTGTGGTGTGCGCTGTGTGGCATGTTGCGTCATCTTGTTGAAACCAAAACTCTTCCACATTTTTGCCATTCAATTGAGGAACGAAAAAGTCAGTAATCATGGATGTATAGCGCTCTCCATTGACAACAATGTTCTCGCCGCCATAATTTCTGATTCCACCAATGATTCCACGAGCCCATAAAGCACAGCAAACAGTAACATTTTGTGGATGTAAAGATGTCTCGTGGATTTTCTTCACTCTATACGCAGAAATTTTCTTTTTTAACGTAGCCACCCAACCAAATATGAGCCTCATCACTAAACAATATTTTGTGGTCAAAATGTCAATTCAACCGGCTTCAATTTCTATACGAGCTGGATCTCGTAAGCTCATAAACCAAAATCTTTCCGCAAAATCTTCCATAAAGTGGATAGACATAACTCCAATTGTTGTGCATGATGGCAAATCGACTCATTCGGGTTCTCCTCAATACTACGCTCCACAGCAGCAACAATTTCTTTAGTGCTCACTGTACGACGTCTCTGGCGATACACATTATCAATTAGAGTGTGCTTGGTACGAAAACGATCCATGATTTTTCAAATTACTTGCTCGGATGGCCGATTATGTCGACCGTAAAGTGGACGCAATGCACGGTAAGTTTCGCAAACTGAACCGCGATTTTCGAAGTAAATTTGGACAATTTGCAAGCGTTATTCTGGCGTAAGCCTATTATGGTGAAGTGGCAAATCAAATTGAGTACAAATCAGCTGTCAAATTGGCTGTCATTGGAAAGAGTGACGCCAATTCGAAAAACAAACCTCTAAGAAAATCACCTTTTACAAGTAGTACAGCATTTATATCAGTAATAGTATAGTAGTACAGCAGATTTACTAAACGGCTGTTTTCGAGTGTGTGTGTGTGTGTGTGTGTGTCACGAAATTTTTAGGTCGATGTACGAAATGCTTTTCGTTCGAATTTCGGCATTTTGACAAAATCAATACAGTAAATCGACCCTTAGCAACAACGTGGTAACTTTAGTTTTTTGATCCGAAGCCTCTAGAGGCATGCTCCAGAGGTGTCTTCGATATGAGCGAGGGGGCGGCGCAATAGTATTGCGATTTGCTTACTCGTATTATTATTATTACTATTTGTACTCGTATATACGTTTGCGCGCCTCCCTCTCTACGCGGTATATCTCGAGAACGATTGATCGTATGAAAAAAAGAATTTGACCAAATTTGTGGAAAATTTTACAGGTTTTATAATTAACTAAAGTCATATGGTGCATAGGAAACGAGATCTTTATTTGACCTTTAATATCTTGACTCGCAGAGATTATATGAAACTTTTGAGCAAATCTTTAAAACGTCAAAACAAAGGTTAATGCAAATATTTAGCCTTCTGACCCTCATTCCAAGATTGGATCGCTATTTGACTGAACTAATTATTCTTTTACACGTTCGTATTATATTCAGGTAAATACAAATTATTGACCAAGGCAGTCTTATAAAAGGAAAGTACAAAATATAAGATAGGTGAAGTATAATTGAAGATACAGATACATGATCCAATGCTCTAACACTTCACCTCGCTAAATAAAATTTAACATAATTTTATAATTTATTTGGCAACAATCTTGATCTTTAAAATTTATTATTAATTTTACCCGAGGAGAGCCAGTATATATACCAGGTGTCAACGAGACCTATAAACATGTAATTAACCCGACAATTACAATTTTTTTTTTTCAAATAGGAACGCTTATATTTTCTTTTGCTATAGCAAAATAGTTAAATTATGAGGATTCTTATAGAGAAAGAAAAAATATGAGTTACTGTTTAAAAAATAAAAGTCGTTCAACGATCACAAAACTGTTTTGATTTTTTTTTTTAATAATATCAATATAATGAATATTCGTTTACCATTAAAAAAAAATCTAGAACATTATTTTGCTCCACTACCGTAATCATCTTTCATACATTTCAATTAAAGGTTCTACCATTGCTTTGTATAAATTTAGCATATTTCTTTTTTTACTTTTCCGCACTCCACTATAAACGGAAAAGTATTGTAATCGTGTAAAAAAAAAGTGAAAAGCTATTTTTTGGGTTTATTTTTGGTTTTTCGGTCTAAAAACAAAAAAAAAAGGTTTTTAAAAATTTGTTGCTGCGTGTGTGTCGTCGTTGTCGTCGGAATTTATTCTTGTTAACACGATAACTCAACTAAATCGTGTCGGATCGATCGGGCTTTGACTGATTCTGATCGGGGACGTCTCCCAGATGACACCTATTGATTTTGAGGTGGATATGACACACCACCCCCTCTCTTGGGTCTATTTGAGAATTTTTTTTGTTAGCACGATAACTCAACTAAATCTTGTCGGATCAATCGGGTTTTGACTAATTATGATCGGGGACGTCTCCCAGACGACACCTATTGATTTTGAGGTGGATAGGACACACCCCACCCTGCCCATGGGTCATGAGAAAGCACGATGGTGGACTACTTGAGAAATTTCTTTTGTCAATACGATAACTCAACTAAATCGTGTCGGATCGATCGGGCTTTGACTGATTCTGATCGGGAACGTCACCCAGACGACATCTATTGATTTTGAGGTAGATAGGACACACCCCACCCTGTCCATGGGTCATGAGGAAGCACGACGGTGGACTATGAGAAATTTTTTTCTGTTAACACGATAACTCAGCTAAGTCATGTCGGATCGATCAGGTTTTGACTGATTCGGATCGGGGACGTCTCCCAGACGACACCTATTGATTTTGACGTGGATAGAACACACTCTACCATGTTCATGGGTCATGAGAAAGCACAATGTTGGACTATTTGAGAAATTTGTTTGTTAGCACGATCACTCAATTAAATCGTGTGGGATCGATCGGGTTTCGACTAATTCTGATTGGGGACATCTACCAGACGACATCTATTGATTTTGGGGTGGATAGGACACACCCCACCCTGTTCATGGGTCATGAGAAAGCACGAGGGTGAACTATTTGAAAAAAGTAAAACTGTCGCATAAAACACATATTCTGCATTAATGTGTTGGTTTATTTTTTCTCGACCACTCAATTTCAAGATAGAGATGTTCTACGTGCGGAAAAGTCCGTCTTAACGTTTTAAAACTGTTTATTTTTACTTTAAATTATGCTTGTATATCTACTAATAATTTCATTATTTTTCTTATACTCCTCTTTACGATATAGGTATATTTATTTACATATATAGTCATATTTTAATAATTTGTTCTTCAACCTCTATTTTGGTACTTCTGTTTTGATGTGCCATCAAGAAAGAATAAAGTGATACATCTTCGATCCGTTTGCCTGAAATATAGGCAAAACTAAATTATTTTTTGGAGTGAATTACACTGTTGGTCTCAAAATGGTCACGTGCCCTCTGTTGATCAAAAGAATAATTAACTCAAAAAGTAATTCGGTATTGCCTATATTTCATAGCAAAACGTATTGAAAATGTCACTATATTATTTCTTGATGGTACATGATTTTCAATACCGATATTGTTCAGACTAGCCAATATATTATATCCCGTTGAAGTTATTTTTATTCTACTATCAAGTATTTTATCAACTATCGGAACTAGAATTAAGTTCTAAATATTTTTTTATATCTATTTCCATTTAATTTGCACCACATTCGTTCAATAATGGCCTTGTGTTCTTTTTATTGCATGATTAATAATAATATTCCTTGAGTAATATACCTTGTTAATCCATTTTACAGTGCCTCTTACAGTCCTAGGAAAAAGCTATATCAAATATGATACTAATACTGTAATACTCTAATGTACTTAATGGAAAAACTTTTAATATCAATATACTTTACATAATTTCTCACATTTTTTATAATCTACATAACTTGAATATTTTATTTACTTGTGATCATCAGTTAACTGGAAAAGTCGATCTATTTACAAAACAAATATATACCTACATATGTACAGTACTGTGAAAAAGTCTTTGGACACTGAAAATTTAATATAAATAAAAGTTAAATAGTACCTTCAGGCAGTAAAACCATGGAAGATGTTCAGAAGAAAAATGTTCATTCGAGTAAACTCAATATTTATTTTAGAACTAACCAAAAAATTAGTATTTCGTATGTCCACCTTTATTATGTAGAACGGAGTCGATACGTCTTGGAGCACTAGCTATTAGTTTCTGTATCGTATCTTCTGATACCTGTCTCCATTCTTCTTGAAGGATTTTCCATAGCTCAGCAGTAGATGTTGAAGTACGTTCAGTCTTCCTTCGATCCAGATAATCCCACAGATGTTCAATTAAATTGAGGTGCAGACTTTGTGGGGGCCATTTCATTAATTGTAATTATTTCTGTGCAATATGTTCCTGCAAATATTTTTGTACTAGCTTAGATGAATGTTTGGGGTCATTATCTTGTTGCAGAAAAAATTGTTGCCAATTAAATGAATACCACATGGAATTGCGTGCTGTTTGAGAATATCTCTGTATCGCTCTTTGTTTAATATTCCATTAATTTTTACCAAGTCTCCAGCTCCTGCAGCAGAAAAATAGCCCCATACCATCAAGGACCCTCCACCGTGTTTTATAGTGGGTTGTAAACAGTGTTTCTGATAATCCTCTCGTACTCGTCTGCGGGCATATTATCGCATTGCACTACCAAATAATTGAAATTTGGATTCGTCAGTCCATAAGGCACGACTCCAGTCCTTGACTGTCCAATTTTTGTGTTCTCTGGCATAAATTAAGCGTTTTTGTTTATTATTGTGACGTAGAAGTGGTTTTGCCTCGCTACGCACCCGCAAAGGCCTGACTTTAGTAGTGTCTTATGGACAGTAGAAGAATTGACACAACGCATTTCTTAAACTTTCTATCAGTTCTTTACTCGTTGCTTTTCTATTGCGCAATAAAGTTAAGTTTAAACATTGCACTGCACCTTATGTTAATTTTTTAGGGCGTCCACTTCTTTGCTGATCTTCAATTGACCCAGTTTTTTATATTTTGTTATAATGTACCCTACAGTAGACCTAGCAATGTTTAATTTTTGGGAAATCATACGCAAGTTCTGGCCTTCTTTATACAATGTAATTACGGCACTGCGATGTACTATTCTTATTTTAGCCATTTTTTTCATACAAAATTGTTCTTCGCGATGTTTAATGCACTTTCACTTTTTCTTCTGATATCCGCTAGTTTTAGCACCTTACTGCTTAAATCAAGCATGTTTTCTGCGGACAACAGTGGTATTTGCAGGGGTTTATGGTTTATCATACCCTGAATGCTGATATTGGAATTGGTGGTTTTATCCCCAAACGAGAATATGCAGGTATCGACAAGTCAGTCACCTGCATACGACTATTTATCAACATTTGCGATTTAACTGAAATTTGGCCAAAGAAGCCACAGCAGCGTAATTTTCTATATTGTACTTGTATGAAAAACTTATTTCTTACTTTCTACTGAAGCTGAATTTAAATATAATAATTTTGCTGACACAAAATTGTCTACATGTGTCCAAAAACTTTTTCACAGTACTATATATACCGATTTGTCGCTTTTTATCTTGCGTATAAACTTCTACTTGTAAAAATCTGCTCCATTATGTAGCAGAATACAGGAATACGTATATTAGAAGAAACTAAATTGTACTTACCAAAAACAGTACATATTTAAAGACAATACGATAAAAGTTTGTTGATTTAAGTACTAACATGCACATTCACAGAAACATTCGGTAAAACATCTCGGTTTACAACACCAGTATTATACATATCACTTTTAACCAGTTCTATTTGCTTAAAAACGTAATTATGGGTTTTACAATTAATAGTGCATCTTTTCTTATAAACCGTTCTTAGAACAGCGATTCTATTAGAAGCTTGGATACTTTCCATTGTTTTGAATTAGATTGTAGTTAATGGATATTTAGATATGTAGGGCGCAGTATGATTCCGACTAGCCAAATTAGCGAGAAATGAAAAAAATATTTTACTTAATAATACAAGATATAAATATGTATATAGATATTACTTACATTATTATATTCCGACTACCTCTTTTTTGCTGGGCTCCTATTTTCTATCACACACTTGAAAATTTTTAAATAATTTTTGAACACATTGTTACCACAGACTACACTAACCACTGAATATAGAGAAGACACGAATCAACAAACTTACTAATAGAAATCAGAGATTAAGGAACATGGAAATTCGTTCAGGAAAAATTATTATTTGTCTATGGTTGGGTAGAGGCTAGGTATTACTCTGGAACCAAGAACACTATTTATTTAGGAAACCTTGTCTTACTAGTGTATACAACACTGTGTGTCAAATATACATTGAAGACAAGAATTCAAAGCATGGGAAGAGTTGACGCATATCTATGATTGGAGTATTATTTATAAATCGTTGTATCTGTTGATGGCGAATTATGTAAATAAACGTGATAGGTACTCACTGATATAATTTGATCTAGTCTCGAAGAAATATAAAATTTGGTTTGGGAGCTGCTGAAACTAACATAGCTTTCCACAAAACACCAAAACACTACACTCGATGCGCGTTTCGCCAACAAAGTTGGCATCATCTGGAGATGATTAAAACTGTTTCAATAATTTCCAGATGATGTCAACATTGTTGGCGAAACACGCGTCGGGTATACTGTTTTGGTATTTTGTGGAAAACTAAGTTAGTGTTACCTTCACACCAAAGGTTCTAACCTACTCCAATAATAGAAGCTGCTGATTTTAGAGAGTAATTTAACAAATGTTTCAGAGATAAAGAGTGCCTTTCTAGCCTCTCCTTTAGGAAGGTGCAGTTGTACGTGACTGAGCCCACCGTCTACTACGTAAACCAAAAACAAAAAAAAAGCCTGGGAGACAAAAAGCGGAATGTTTTAATTAGTTATTAGTTTCTGCTGGTGGTCTGTGTTCCAGTTCTGCTTTCGTTTAGTTTATGACATTAGAAAATTTGACAGTATCATACTCTTGTATATCGAACGTTGGAGATAACATTTTACTATCTTATATCGGAGGTCGTCGACTTCTATTGATAGTTTTCTCCATTGTTGGACGTAGGATGTCTTTGTAAGAGTGATGTAATTGAAAGACTTGATTATACAAGGTGGGGCAGAGCATTCCTAAAGTTGTAGCTCCGCTTGGTGATAACGTTCCGTTCCGTCCTTTCGAACCCTACCCAGGGGTGCCTACCTCCTGGTTAGGATGGTTGCTCCTAGGAGGGTTGGGGGTGCCTACCCCCACCCTCCTAGGAGCAACCATCGCTTCAATGCGGTAAATTAAAATAAGCAAGGTGCTCTGCCCCACTTTATGCATCGCTTAAATATAGTTTTCTTTACCAAATTTATAATTTTTTTTTTGACAGTTCTTTAATGTACCTAATATAGACAATCCTGTGACAAGACAATTATGTGATGCTATTGCAATACGGTAATAAAATATCTTGACGGGCAGCCTTTGCGCCGTCTCATGGTCGTTTTTGTAAACTTTGAGTAGGTCAAAGCCTCTGTGTCATATACTATAAATGGATTTTAACCCTTTGCGGTATAAAAAGTATGCTATGTCCACTAGGTGTATTGCCGACCTGGGACTGGCATAAACAAGCACCGCCATGTGTCCCTTGTTATTGTTTACATTTGACCCTGTGGTCCACCTTCATATTATGGAAACTGCTTCAAAACTCATGTCCTACTTTGAAGGAAATAAAATTACAAATAAATGCTAAAATTCAAATTTATTATACATAAAAAAGATGTTTAGTCAAAAATTATGGGGAAGTTGGACAAAAATCACTTAAACTTTTTGAGTGTGTGATATTTTTCAAAACACTCCCCGATATGAAGGGCTGGGTTCCTAATGCAGGTTTTACAATATGCGTTGGTTTCCCTCCGACAGTTTTTCTTTGAACGGTCACTACAGACCTTGCACTCCCTCGTTTTATTTTCCCACTTGTAGGGAAAATGCAATGAATCGTGGTTTAGTCTTTCCTCATCATCAGTTGCCGAAACGTGACCGCGCTTCTTCACATCAGCATTTCTCACAAGTTGACATATAAGAGCTTTTCTAAATGTTATTTGACGTGCTTTTTGGTCCCTGTTTTCTTTGAATAAAATAAACGAGTTGATGAGATCTGGTTCCAAGAAGCAAAAAAAGAGTTTTCGGTACCACTTTTTAGATTTACGTAAAAATGGATATGATGAAATGTAGTGGTCTGAAGTATCAACTCCACCCATATATTCATTATATTTGCAAACTGACATGAGCTTTTGCACGATTTCTTCACCACCACCTTTCCCCCTTCTCATTATTTCCACCCTTATATTCCCATACAAGGTAGTTAGGACGGCCACATCTCCTTTGTTTTTCCACAAAAGCACACCAGTATTGTTCTTTTTGAAAGCTCGAATTTTTCCTCTTCATTTTCGGCATCTTCGAATTGTTATTCTTCTTCAGTTTTCGAGGGAGCCCTTTTCTATTCAATTGAATAGTTTCTGTCAAGTGGCAGTTCAATTTTCGAAGTTCTTCAGCCACTTGTATATTTGTGTAATAACGATCTGTAAAAAAGTGGTATCCACTGGAACCAGTGGATTGTAAGATGGACTGAGCAAGAGATAATATAATTCTGCTAGTGAAGAGTATATCAGACCGAAACAGAATACTAGAAGTTGCAGATACAAAATAAGGAATTAGACTGTAAATGTACCCATTCAGTGCATCACTAATTGCATAAACTTTCAGCCCCCACTTTGTAGGTTTATTTTTGTTGTACGTCCTGAAAGAGACCCTCCCTTTGAACGCTACTGTAGATTCGTCTATTGACAAGAATTGTCTCGCTTTGTGTATCTCTGTATTTTTTATCTAAATACAACAAAACGTTTTTAATTTTTGCATTCCTCGAAAGTGTGCATTTTCTTGTTTCGTCACGAGGAGAAGCAATGTGGAGCATCCAAAATATTTGTAGAAACCTTCTTCTTGAAAAAATTTCCAAGAACGAAAATTTATCCACGAATTCCTTGAAAGAATATATTTTGAGTTCCGGAAATAGATCCAGCCCCATATTAATTAGAGCGCCTACATATGCCTCCATTTCCTCCTAAGTTATATCCTTCCAAGTGTGCCAAATCAAGTTAGGTTTGAGAGCTTTTTTAGAAATCTCAAAGTGGGCATACCTGTTACTTTCATCGACAATTATGTAAGTAATTCAGGTGAGAAAAAAAGTTGAAAAAATTATCTTTCTGAGGCAGGAGGAGGGTGAGGCTTCTGATATCTAGCAGAAACTGGAAACGCGAACTCCAGAAAGGAATCGTCACCTTCAAGCCAACCTTCCCATCCATCATCATTGTTATTATTTACCGCTGTGTCGTCGGTCATAGTAATCCCTCCAATCTCACCATCCTCTTCAACGAGAACTCTGTAGTTTACTACCGTTTGGGTCGAACCGGGAGCCCCTATTCCATTGTTCCACTCGTTTTCACTAGCCGAATCGGTTTCTGACAGACTTCCGTCACTCTCTTCTTCACAGGTGTCAGTTCCGCCCAGTTCTTCATTACTTTCCTTCAGAAGAAGGTCCTGCTCCTCCATTTCAAGCAGAACACGTCTTATTTCTTCCTCATCCATGTCACACAAAAAACACCGTTTACAGCACCAAACAAACAAAAAACTAAAAGTACAATGAAGACAACAGTCAACTCACTCAAAATCGGTTATTCGAAGGTCGAAATAGTAGGTATTCAGGGCTCTCTCTGGAGGGATCGTGGAACTATTTGGTATCAGAACCTTCCCGAAATTATCCTGACTCTCGCGCACTATTTTAAAAATGCCGAGGAAGCATTGGCAAAAGGCCAGAGGGACAGAAAAGTGATGTCGGTGAGAGCCTCGCAAGGGACCTTAAGCGATAAAAAGGTTTCCCGGTCCCAGCTCGGCGGAGGACCTAGTGGACAAGCATCAGGCATACAAGCAGGACCTGTAAGAATTATTGTTTTTTCCGGTGCTAGGTCGGCAATGGACCGCAAAGGGTTAATAAGGATTTATCTGTAAATAAAATGAAAAAGCAACAATCAAGACATAAGTGTTAATTGTGAAAATATAGAGGGTCAAAATCCAGAATTACAATTTTATCGCTTCCTGGACAATTGTCCAGGATACAAATTAAAGAGGAAAAGAAAATGGATTGCAGCAGTACGTCATCAAAGGTAATATTTCTTTTTTAGACCTCAAATCATTATTAAACACATAAAACAGATAATAATGACGTTTTGGTAGAAAAATATAGGTTTTTCAGGCTTTGCACATATCATATATCAGTCGAAATGATGAAGAAATTTAGTGGAATAGACTTTTTTCCACATTTTACTAAAATTTATTGCTCCTGGAAGAGATGGTCTACCTGCATTTTTTAAAATAGTTTTTGTTGAGAACAGACTTAAAGCTAGATTTGTAAGTTGGATACATCAAAATTCTCTGTTCGACTGTTGGTGGTGTGTCAGTACGAAGTTCAATGCAATCAATTAATGCTCGACAGTTCGGGTAGTTTAAAAAACTTTGAGGCAATGTTTCTCTAACAGCCTCTTTTGATGGCCAAAATATCCACGTTTTTGTTTTAGCAATTAATGTAATCAAAACACTTAAAAAAATGTCTACAGCAGAAGCAGAGGATACTGTAAACAAACAGCCAATTACAGCGAAGGATAATCCAAGTTTTATCTTCATAAGAAATATCAGAAGTCTGTGTCTTATGGTGAAAATGCCTAAAGAAAAATTACAACAGAATTCAGTTTTGTCAAGATCATATGACTTTTTCATATCTTATTTAGAATAATCTAATTATACTTATTTGCTGTTTTATTCTTTGCGAAGTTTCATTATTGCTTTATTGAAAAAGACAAGTTACATAAGAGTACCTTTTTATTTAGTCCTGAATGCGAATGCGAATATTAATTCCTATTAATATCTATTTTGACTCTAGTATGATACAAGAAAATGCCTAAAATCGCAAGACATTTTTTTTTTAAACAATTTCAAAACATAAGATCAATCACTTAATTCACATAAAGACATAAAATATTTACAATTGTTAGTACTATATGTGGGCAATATAAATTATTTAGTACTTATGTTAAAATCTTTACTCCTTTTTATTTTCTGTACCACATTTGTAATGTATTGAGCCTCTTCACTTTCTTCTGTAACTGTAAGATACCATACAATAAAGCTTCAGCAGTTGGAGGACAACCAGGTACGTAAATATCCACAGGAATAATACGATCACAACCTCTGAAAAAAGAATTTTACGTATAATATAAATCCATTGCAGAGAACAACTGCTTTACCTGACAACTGAATATGAGTAATGATAATATCCACCTCCATTTGCACAGCTGCCCATAGAAATAACCCATCTAGGTTCAGCCATTTGATCGTAAATTTTTCTCAATGCTGGAGCCATTTTATTAGTTAAGGTGCCAGCTACTATGATCACATCAGCTTGACGTGGTGATGCACGGAATACTACACCATACCTTAGTGTTCACAAATTAAAATTATATCATAAAATCACTTACAAAATATATTCACATGTTGTTGGAATGCATAAGATCTATCATACTGACTTATCACAATCTCATTAATAATGTTTACCCCAACTGCCAAAAAAATTAAATCTCTTCCATGCTAACCTACTAAATTAAATTGATATAAGCAACTGGTACAGCCATTTCTCAACAGTAACATTACATTGGTAACCGTTATTTTCAAGTAAACTGAACTGATAAGTAGTGGTTACGGTCTGGGTAATAAATAGTAGAATAAGAAACCATAATATATTTTGAGATTAACAAAGATATGTTGTTGGACACATACTTGGAAAATGTGTTTAACCGTTTCTGCTACTACAAAATAAAACATGGTTTCTTAAAACTAAAATTGAGTTAAATTAAACATTATCATCACTAAATTATGTGATTTTCTTTTTAATTTCCTTATTTTATCAAAACTAGCATAACATATTAACAAGTACCTGTTTTTTTTTTTTGTGAAGTATGACTCCATTATAAAATGAAATATAAGGGGTTACTTTACCCTGCTAAATTAGCTAGTGATATATTAGTTATTGCACACAGAGTTAATATATAATTAAGGCTTATTTTGCATACAAACATTGTCTAGAAAGTTAATTTTCCACATCATAGAAAAATAATAATTACCTATCCATATCGTATCTGGGAGCAGCAATGTGCATCATTTCCACAGCACAGCATGCCAGACCAAACGTTAGCGGCCACAAAGAGCCTTTCCTACCCCAATTCAGCAAGTCATCTAAACGTGCCAATGCATATTCAGCTAAATTAGTTCGGGGCACTTGATGTGGAGAGTAAGGTCTATTAGCAGGTACCGGTTCAGTAGATTGATTCCTTTTTTGTAACTGTACATTCCCAAAACTGCCTGTAAGAGTCTTCAGTACATTTGTCGTTGCTATGGCATCTTTGCAGGGTAATATTGCGCTACGCAACATCTAAAGCAAAAAGTTATTTTTAGGTTATAACTAATTTTGTTTTCATTAGCATTCTAGCTCGACAGTGAGATAATACCGACTAAACGTGGAATTTATTTAATGGAAACATTGTGAGAGATTTACCTTAATGTGACTGCAAAATTACAATGTTTTTTTTTTTAATAAATATGACAATTTTACGTAACAAAATACTAATTCTAGGTTGAAAGACAGAAACTAGGAATATTTATTGTCGTTAAGTTGACAGCTGGAGAGTGCGTTCCTCACAACCTATATCTATAAACAGCGTTCGACACGCGAGAGTCTGTTCTATACAGCACATACCGTATAGAACCATTGAACGCAATGATTGATTATAGTCCGAACATGTAATTAATGTATGTAAGTATATTACATGAATAAGTAAATTATGTTCACATTCTATTCTATTTAACATCTAAGATTGTAAATAGCTGTTATGTTTAAATACGTACGTTTAATTTTAAACTAGTTTATATGCCGGGATTCTTCAAACGATCTCGTGTTTGAAAATATAGATTTAAAAAAATCTGAAAAGAAAATGGTTTATAGAAAGTTATAGATCAAGGATTTACGTGACGTAACAAAATAAATAGGATAGTTTTAAATTTAAATATCTGCAACTGAATTGCAACCTTTTTGGGGTATAAGCCTCATGTACCGCAAAGTATTTTAAAAATTTAGATCTATTCCCATACATATATTAATGAGTATTTGAAATAATCTTCTTTAGAGAATAGAATTTGCTGTAAACACTGCAGCTACATAAACACAAGATTACTAACGCTAATTTACTAGCCTTGATATAAACAATCATCTCCATATACTAAATCACATGTAATTTACCGTTATAATAAATAATGGTGATGGGAACAACCCATTTGAAGATAACGTTTGTATGGAAGAAAGAAAGCATTGCAAATTTAAGTGGTATAATAATGAGTTTTCATTAGATGTTTTCAAATAGCCGTAATTCAACAGTGAGAACATTTGAATGCAAATTCAGGAATGAAGGACATTTTCAAATTTCTCTGTATTTTGTTATAAGTGACCTCGGGCCAAGTAAATTTGTAACTCGAAGAATGTTTTTCGTAAGAAGAATTGAAATTTTCCAAAAATTATGGTTTAGTAATCGTGTGAACTGGTAATACTCCTTATTCAATTCGTCCCTCTTCTAGACGTAATTTGAGAAAAAAAGGTTTAAACTCCTTTAATCTAATAAATGTACCTTCATTATAATGTGCCTTTTGCTGAAGAGATCGAAGTTTAAAAAGGCACAATATTTTAATTTTAACGAAAGAATTTGTAATTCTTTATAAGTATTTATAGTATGAATCCTTTCTTTAAAAGTATGAAATAAACACATCTAATTTCTCAGTCTTTCTTACACTATTATCTATAGTCAAGGCAGTTATAATCATGCAAGTATAATCATGTAGGAAAGAGCATCTACCATCAATAAATAGAGTAATGAGACAATTTCAATATCCTCTTCCGAAACATATAATGATGATTAAAATTGAATTAATTACGCTTTTGGTCTTAAAACGATACGGTTATCTATTGGCCAAAATCATAATTAGCTCAAATTAATGCAGTATTGTCTATATTACAGGGAAATGTAAAGTCTCAGTATATTCTTTCTTAGAAAGAATATACTGAGTAAGATATAGGTACACACAAATCGATGTTATTTGTAATTTTAAGCGAAACAATTCAAATGTAGATAGCAGTTTGCTTTCTTTAGAATTTGTTATTATGGTTAATGTTCGTTTATGTTCATTCACAAACGAAGGTACTGACGAACCAAATGAAAATCGAAATAAGACACAATAATTACTTTCTATTTGTTTAATAAACATAAAAATATACATTAAAATTTATTTCTCAGATCCCCAATAAAAATTGAAAGTAAGATATATTAAATATGTGAATTATAATAATTCGTATATTCTATACAAAAGATAATGTCAATGTCAATTTTTAAAAGGTAAACCTAATGTTGAAGGTGTGGCCCCACAGTTGATTCGATTCTGAATTATTATATTTACTTGATAAATTGGAGAAAGCAATAGGTATATTCATATTTTATTTATTTTAAGACAATTGTCACTTGTGAATATACAAGATTAATTTACAATATTACATACAATATAATTTCTCAAATGAAGTGTGTAAGAGAAACACTCGTTGGTTATACAACATTGTTTTTGATAGATATTTATTTTCATACTTATTGTAATTTTTTCCAATTTATGTAACTTAATCACGTGTTTGGAATACTGTTTCTCTATAACACGGTAACGTTACCTCTACATTTAATAATACCTCATAAAGTGAAATAATTAAAATACTAAAATAAAATACTTTTCATAATAAGAAACAATCTATTTCTAATAAGTTCCCCCGTTTTCGATTTTCTTCATCTTCTTTGATTTTGGTTCATTTGATATTTCTTTCATCAGGAATGGAAGTTTGTGTTCCAAAGTCATATTGTTATCTGGTGGCAATCCTAGACATGCTTTCATCACGTTTTCGATGCAGCTTCTCTGTTTGTTCAAAGCGTTTATCACGGGAGTACCAGGTGGTACTAGTGGCGCCTTGCATAGGTAGCTCAATAAGGACAAGACTGAGTGAAAACCTGTGTATTCGTCATCGGACCAGTTTTCGCGTTTGATTTTAATCCTTGAGAATAATTCCGCAAATATCACCAAATCCAGGATTATCGGCGTTGCTAGGAGGGAGTCCTCGCACGTGTTGTGAATCACGATCGTATTCAAGCCACCCATCATTATTTCTGATGTGTATTCATCAAGAGCCCTCTTTGAGTCACCTAAGAATATGTAATTTGATTACAGTTTGCTTTTTTATACCAAAAATCATTTAGAATTAGGCTACTGATGAAAAAATTCGGTTTGAAAATCTGATTTATATTTCTTCAGATCATATTGTCTGATTTTTAAAACTGATATCTATAGAAAAAATGGTTTATTAGGCATGGAGAAAAACTGTAGAAAAAGTGTATTACCTATTAAAGTTAAAAACGGCCAACGAAATTTAGCGAAACACAAAAAATATAGTGAAAGTATCATATTTATAAGAACTCCCATGTGACTAAAAACTTGATTTTCGTACTATTTCCTTTATTTATTAATTAATGTCATTTGCCTAGAATTTTTCAAGAACATACAATTCAATAACCACAAAATTTGTATGATTTGTAATGTAATAGAATTCAATCAAAATATTTATAGATTAAATCAGTGTTGTAGGAAATTGACTCGTCTTGACGTGACTTCTCTTTTGCATTAATGCACTTAAATTATAACTAATCTAACATAGAATTACAAATATATATATATATATATATATATATATATATATATATATATATATATATATATATATATATATATGTACTATTGTGAAAAAATATAATAAGATACTTTGAATAATTTCCCTCTAAATATAGGCAATAACGAATTCATTCTAGAGTTAACTAAATTTAAGTCTAAAGGGTCTGATCATTTTTAATCTGAGAGCATAATTAATTTTGAAATGAGTTAATTATTGCCTATATGTATATTAGCGGGACGTATCAAATGTCATTATATTCTCAATTATTAATATCTATACATTATATACAATATATACAATAAATAAAATGCGATAGAAATTAATTTTCAAAATTACTAGGGATTTTTATAATAAATATTTATAGATATCAAGAAAGATTCTCTTCTTTTCTTGAAACACTCATATTTCATCATATTGTGAAATATTTGGAATAATAGTGATATTTAAAATTTAAAATAAAAACAATGTTGTTTACATATCTCTTTGAAAACTGGTTGGGTATATGTTTAACGAATATGTGCCAACAAGAAAAATAAAAAAGAGTGTATAAAATACCATAAAATCAATGCTAAAAACACAATTTTAGTTTGGCATCATCGTTCCTTTAGAAACTGGAAATAATTTTGTGTAGTCAACGATACCATTTTCTATTTATATAAGTAATATGACTTGGCACAATATTTTATATTTCATATGCGCATTACGTGTTTTTTAAACTGTTTATTTTTATATACATATATCATACACCCGTGATTTGACTTTTACTCCTTTGAGCGCTAGGTACAGGTGTTGGTCTTATGTCTTATGTTGTATCATCTCTTTGTAGATGACTTAAAATTATTTTTTTAATATAGTATAACTTGCTTAGATGATCACTTGAGGTTGTAAAACTCATCGAACTTGTTGTATCCTGGTGTTCTGAGAATAAACTATCAATAAACATGAATAAACATAAAGTTTGCTCGGATACCTTAAAGAAGCAGCCGCTAATATATGAATATTTTTTGTAGTACAGATTTAACACGTTCTAAAAACATTAAAAATCTTCTAACCTTAAAAAAACCTTAACCTTATTAAAAATATTCTAGCCTTATTTGACATCCTCCGTATCTCATATGAAGTCACATGAATCAACTTGAACATATTAAACGGCGTTCCTTCAAGTATTCATTCCTCTATCATTTCGCATAGACAATTATTACCCAGTAAGGGGCTACGGTCATACGAGTACTTTGCTTCCACAAAGATTTGACATCCAGCCATAGAACTTTAGAGATGCTTACAAGTCTCTCATTTTTATTTAAAATGTTTCATAATAATACATATGCACCCGCATTACTAGGCATGTGTAGTATACGCATACCTAAACTAGACCATCGAGAAGAAAGTCTGTTTTATTTCCAAACTGCAAGAACTAACGTACTGCTAAAATCGCCAGTGTTTGTAATGTGGAAAAATAATGCAATATCTATATGCACTTTAAAGAAAGCTGTGACTAGAGTCCCGCCTCGGGACCCAGGTCAAGCCCCGAATAACGTCATCAAATGACGTCATAGGTAGCGTTTCGGGACTTATATTGCGCCCCGACGCGGGACCCTTATCCGGCCCCAAATTTATAAGGAGAACCGCACCTTCGTTAGTTACAGACATTTACATACATGGTATACATGGCGTCCGAGTTTTAAACATCCAAACTTCACAGACATGCAGACAATCTCAATCTGAGTAAAAAAGTTCCTATTAACATACCTATTACCTGGCTTCCTAAGGGAGATACAGGATGTTGAAATTCAACATTTTTTTTTATTTTCATTAATACTTTTCGAAAAGATAGAGATATAGTTTTAAAATTTTGTACACTTATTTACGGAAGCAAGACCAATATACTCTATTATTTTCGTGGTCAGTGATATTCTGGATGTTCATTTTCTGAGGTCCGGGCAAGATTTCAAACACTAAAATTTTTTCGTCGTACGCCACTGACGTGTGTCTATACACTACTTTTAAAGCATGATATATTCTCAATATTTTTTTTCTCTTGTAAGTTTGTGATATCTCGAACGGTTTTCGAAATCTATCTAGAATATCTCTAATTTCTTTGCGCATGTTGCAAAATTTTTGCACATAACAGAACAAAAACGCGAGCAAAATGTTTTTAAAACATTTTAGATTCACTTAAAGTCAAAAATTGATGCAAACTGTGAGCTTATAATGCGTAATTGTAAGAAAAATAAGTTGACTTTCTAGTTTAACTTAGGAATCCAAATACGTTTTTTTGAAGACACAATTTTTGAGGAAATAACAGTTTGAGTAACCGAGTATACTCTAAGTTCATCTACTACATCTAGGCAAATATCTACAAACATTTTTTATTATGTTCTCCCTTCATGAAAGGGTTTTAAAGAGATACGCAAAAATCTTGGAGGATGCGCAAGAAATAAGAATATCTCGAAAACCGTTCGAGAAATCTCAAACTTACAAGAGAGCAGAAAACATCCAGTGTCTCACTGACCACGAAAACAATAGGATATAATTGGCCTTGCTTCAGTAAACAAGTGTACAAAGTTTGAAAACGGAAAATAATAATGAATATTATAAAAATAGTCGAATTTCAACACCCTGTATCTCCCTTAGGAAGCCAGGAAATAGGTATGTTTATAGGAACTTTTTTACTCAGAATGAGATCGTCTACATATCCGTGAAGTTTGGATATTTAAAACTCGGACACCATATATTATGTAAATGTTTCTAGCAAAAGTACGGTTCTTATAAATTCAGGACCGGATGAGGGTTCTGCGTCGGGGCGGAATAAAGTTCCGATAAAGCTACTGATGACGTTATTCGGGACCGGATGCTGGTCCCGAGTCAGTAAGGAATATCATTCCCGAAACGATGTAATGACGTTATTCGGGACTTGACCTGGGTCCCGAGGCGGGACTCTAGTCACAGCATTTAAAGAAGCCTTGGAATTTAGTATGATTTTCACGATTATGCCATTGTAGTTTTGGATTCGTTCACGATTATACTGTCGTATAAATCGTAGCTTTTGTAATAACCGACATACTTATAGTAAGATTAGAATTTCGGAGGAACATTGCATAATTTTTATATTTGCAAGATATTGTAAACATAATTTCCGGTACTTCTTACTATTACTTTTCTACACTCCGGAAAAGATTAGTTAAGTTGGATTTAATTTTCGTTTTTCGGCTTAAAAAAAAAGAAAAATGGCTTTTAAAAAATTTTGATGTGTGTGTGTCGTTGTCGTTGGCATTTAAAAATCTTGTTAGCACGATAACTCAACTAAATCGTGTCGGATAGATCGGGTTTTGACTGATTCTGATCGGGGACGTCTCCCAGACGACACCTGTTAATTTTGAAGTGGATATGACACACTCTACCATGTTCATGGGTCATGAGAAAGCATAATGGTGGACTATTTCAGAACTTTTCTTTGTTACCACAATCACTCAATTAAATCGTGTCGGACCGATGGGGTTTCAACTGATTCTGATTAGGCACGTCTATCAGACGACATCTATTGATTTTGAGGTGGATAGGACACACTCCACCTTATCCATGGGTCATGAAAAAGCACGACGGTGGACTATTTGAGAAACATTGAAAAAAGTAAAACTGTCGCATAAAACACATATTCTGCATTTGTGTTAAATTTATTTTTTTTTCGGCCACTCAATTTCGAGGTAGGGATGTTCCACGTGCAGAAAAGTCCGTTTTAAGGTTTTGAAACTGTTCATTTCTTGAAAAACAGACACCGCCACGGGTAGGATTCGACATTTATCCCGGACGGAATCCGAACGACAGACAGCTGTTTCAAACTTATTAGTTCTCATCAGTGCCGTACACGGTACGCCGATCTAGGACAAATGCCGAAACAAATCCGTGGGGTTTTCATCTAAATCGATAAGATCTATGTCTGTAACTTATAAGTCTGGCACTGATGAGAATTAATAAGTTCGAAACAGCTGTCTGTCGTTCGGATTCCATCTGGGATAAATGTCGAATCCTACCTGTGGCAGTGTCCCTTTTTCAAAACATTCTGGTCATGTAGAAATACGAGAAAGGGGTCGAGGGATCGCTGTTAGGTATAATTCAATGCCTGGCGGGGCTTTAGCCCGAGGAGTAGTTGTTTCCTACAGCGATCATGTAGTAGCCTTGCTATTCGGGAACCACTTAATAACCGCTTAGCGGTTTCGTGGTTCCTTTCTCGATTCCCGACTTATAAGTTACAGACATAGTGTTTATTTCTAGCTGTTTGATGTACCTATACTTACGTAGAATAAAAAATAAGGCGCTGAAGTTGTTGGAAATTAGTGATTATTGTTGTTAAATATTAGAATTTAGAATAACTGAAATTAGAACCATTAAAATATAGTACAATCCTAATTACTAATGTACTAAAGGGATTAGTGCAATCTCTTAGGATTTTTTTTTCTTAATTTTTTTGTCCCTTTGCTTTTAAGAATTATTGACAAGAAATATTACTATGTCTGTGAATAGTATGTGTTTATTATTCTGAAATGTTACTATTTATGTGCCAAGGTATTTTCTATACCTTGGTTACATTAATATTTTCTAATTATATTAATAATGATCATTACAACTGTTATTTTATCCAACCAAAATACATAATGGCCAATAACATGTGTCAATATTAGTACCTACTATTCATTTCATCGCTACTTGCCAAATAAACTCTCTTATCTTGCCGATAAACGGAACAGTCTACCTGAGCCTAGCTATAAAAATAAGCTACGGTATGAGACAAGAGCCGTTGGGGATTTTCTATTTGACAATTAGAGATGAAAATAAACTATATACCTAACCAAATAACTGTAATTTATATAAAAAAAAAACTTTAATTGTTGCAGAAGATACTGTGAAAAAACGTTGAAGTTTTCCATAATCTCTATATAACACAATTCTTTTCATATTTTTAAACTACATAATATACCGTTAATAAGATACTGCTTTTTAAAATACAGTATATAGATGATCGTAAATTTACCAGAAAATATTTTTGAGGAATGTCCTATAGTGGTTATCATTTTAATAGTAGATCTAAAATCAAAATTATATTAGATCTGTAATATAATGTAATATAAAATACAATGAAACGTGACCATATTTTTGAAAGGAATTTCAGTTGTTACTTCTCCGTTTTGAAAGCAATTTTTGAAAATTCGAGGACACCTCTACACAAGCGTCTATAATTTATTTCAAAGTACAAAACTGCGTTTGAGCTAGAACACCGACAAAATTGGCATAAACTGCAACATGGAGCGCTACCAACCTTGGATATTTTGTATTTTATTTTAATAGTTTATGATGACTGACCACTTGCAAATATCGGAAAAATAGGCAATTTCTATTTGTAATAACGAAAATTATTTATGAAAACACGAGACGAATTGCATTTATTTGCAATTATTGCTAATTTATGTTACCAATGATATAAATCAAACTATTATAATAGGTTAGAATCGCTGAAAACATAAATTTTCAATAAGAACTTATAGATATCGTAATGGGAATGATTAATCCCAGATTTTAATTAAATCAAGTATTTAACACTAATCGTCAATATTAAGTGAAATTTAAAAAGCAGAGCTTGAACACGTACTATATATAAGAAATATATTTGTATATTAAATTTAGATGATCACCTGTGTAATTATATATTCCTAATAATTTACTAAAATTATAATATAATAATAAAACAGGTAATAAAAAATATTTTGGAAGGCAATATTTTTATACGCTATTTTTATAAGTTGAAATATTTCCAAACAGAAAGCTTAATCTGAAATAATTTGAGTCATTGGCATTATGTAATATATTTTTAATGTACATGAAAATATTGTTTAAATTATACTCACCAACATATGGAACGTATTTAATCACAACAACATGGTCTGGTTTTTCACCAGGTTCAAACAAAATGTCGTTCGATGCCACCATGTCATCCACGACGTTGCTTTTAGAAATCTGAAAATAACGGTTTTTTTTTCAATTGAAAACGTATTCTCACTAAGTGAAGCACGACACTAATGAAGATCATGATTGAAAAGAATGAGACAAAGTTATATGTTAATTGAGGACATACATTTTATATTAATAATATGTAGATCGTTTTATACATGTATAATAAACTTTAAAAAATAATATAAGAAAACCTAATATGCGTATGTATAATTAAATGTAATTAAAATTATTACAAATTCCAATTTGTGAAGACATTAAAAACCACATACAATATACGGATAATACGAAATCAAGATATTTATTTCTATTTTGAGAATTTATTTTAATTTTATTTAGATCTATTTTTTAAATTTAAATTTTTGACTTTTGAGTTACTTACATTTATTAAATTTTTAGTTTTTTATATTATGGTTACTTAAACGCATTTATTTATCTCAATTTTGGCCTAAGCTTTTACTTAAAGCGTAGATTGGGATTACTATGTGCATACATACAACAGTTCTACATTCATATGTACATAGTATGTACATATGTATGTAGAACTGTTTAATGGTGGTTGGCTCTTAATATCAACTAAACAGTCTGGTGATAAAGTTGCACGATATTGATAATCTTATTTATTATATTTTTTTATTTAATTCTGAAATACGTCGTCCTGAAATCTTATTTTTCTTAATCTTATTTGAAGATATTGGTTGACCTAAATATAATATAGTATAGTGCATTGTGTATCTAATAGTAAAGACAATACATTCCTTGACGATGATGTAAATTGTTGTAACAATAATTAACGTCCGGGAATATGAAGATACACATACCATTTTTTCTGAAATCGCTATCAATATTACGAATTAAGGAATTTTTATGAATGCACAACATTTTTCATTACAATCTAACTGCTTATGAAATCGTTTCCTCGACACTATTATTTATTTATTGTTGTAAATAAAGTCAAATTCAGTACTTGTTAAGCTTTAATTGTTTGTAAAAGACGGTAAAGAATATTAAAAACGATTTAAAATAGGTAGTGATTATGAGTAATGATGTCCAGCTCTCCAGGGTACCACCAGGGTTAAAACAGTTAGTTTTGTTAAATAAAGAACTTGAAACGTTCATTATCATTACTTAAGTGTTAGATTATATTATACACTAGGCACAAAAATTAAGGGATGTAAAAGAAATCCTAAATTATTAGGTGATTTTCAAAGGGCTGTAACTTGAGGAAAAAAAGCAATTTTAAAAAGGAAATTGAGGCTCCTAATTTCTATTTTTCAGATATTGAGTTCAAAATTTTTTATCAGCAGCAGTGTTTGAGTAACACTGTTTGAGTAAAAGCCTTGTATGATTATTTCTTGCTGAGTTATTGTTGTTAAAGCAAAAAAGTCAGTTTTGATTTTGGTAATTAATTACTTGGAAAATAATCATGTAACGTAAAAATGGGTGTATAGAAACTTGAGGGTCAAAAGAAACAAAAGTGGTCAAAGTTTTTTAAGTGACTAGCTTCTATAGTTCTTTACTTAAATATTTCGGAATAAGTTTATTTATAGTAAATAGTGTTGGCAATATGGGAATGGCCATATTTAGGTTTAGGGGATTGGCAACATTGCTAAGTTGCTACCTAATTTTCAAGGAATAATTCGCGCCAAATTTTTATCTCTACAAACTTTACTTGGTTAAGTGGAAAAAAATAAAGTAAAAAGCATCATTTATATATATATATATATATATATATATATATATATATATATATATATATATATATATATATATATATATATATATATATATATATATATATATATATATATATATATATATATATATATATATGTAAACGTTTAGGGAATATTAAATAATAATCAGGGGTTTTTACCACTTCAAACTTTATTTTTGGACTGTACTCAACACCTACAACAGTACTCGCGAATTCTTTGGGTTAGACTGCCGCCTCACTCCCCAATCGTCCCGCTGCTCGGTCCGTTACGCCTCCGTTCGGCCATCCTCCCGACTATAGCGCGAGGGTCGATATTATTGACTGTTTACATATATATATATATATATATATATATATATATATATATATATATATATATATATATATATATATATATATATATATATATATAAAAGAAACTCAAATCTTTAAAGGATTTTCATAAAATTACATAACAGTAAATAACGACTATTTGGTTATTAAATTGGGATGAATAGAAAAATTGTTTCTATTAAAAATAGATTGATGTTGTCCAATCGGGTCACTGAGACTGACGAAAATGGCGTATTTAAAAATGGAAAATATTTTAAAAATGTATATTTTATATCAAACAAAGAAATTAAACCATCTACATGGTTGGTAGTTGAGTTTGATATAAGCAGGTCACTTACACATAAAAAAATTAAATATTACATAGGAAAAGTTTTAAAAACTGTTGATGGAGATTTGAAGGTAGTTCTGTTCGGCCCAGACCGACCAAAAATAATTCTGGATACATTTACGAATTCCCTAAAGTGCCTGATGGCTCCTTGTTTTCATATGAACAAGTGATTGGAATAATATACCCTGTTGAATCTAACCAACGCAAACGAGAATTATTAAGATTTATAATAGACCACAATACTTTAAAATGATGTGATAATAACTTGCAGAAGACTAATGTTTGTTATTACCTACCTAAGAATTTTTATTTTTGTCATTTTTAAGCAACATGTGTTTTGTTTTTATTTAGTTTTTTAGTATTTGTGTGATAAAAGAATAACGTGATATAATATAATAACTGATAAAAAGTCTAGTTTTATTTTTTAAAAACATATATGTTATTTCCATTCACCTACAGCCTAGGAGAATCGCAAATAGCTATCAAAACACAGGTGTGTTTCTTTCCACCCCGTTTCACAGGTGAATAGAAAAAATGAACAAAAAAAAGAAAATATATATATATATATATATATATATATATATATATATATATATATATATATATATATATATATATATATATATATATATATATATATATATATGCGGATGAGAGAATTAAAAAGAAAAAATGCAGTTGAACATAGGGTGTACTAAGTGAGACCAGACTTTTGACATAAAAAATGCTTATTTAAAAGTGTTTGATTTGGCGATGTAGGGTGATATATGATGGAAACTGTTTCTATCCACCCATTTTTACGGTACATATTTCATCTTTATTTGCCAACTAAAAAACCCAAACAGCTCTTATCTCATACCGTGGCTTATTTTTATGGCTAGACTCAGGTAGATTGTTCCGCTTATCGGCAAGATAAGAGAATTTTTTATTTAGCAAATAGCGTTTAAATGAATAGTACAGATCGTACAGAATATTTCTTTCTTACAATAATTAATATGTTTTGATGAAAAAATATAGATTATTAATAAAAAAACATTTTCCACCACAAAAAATGAATAAAAAATTAAAAATATACAATTAAATTGTTCTTTAGCAGAAACGACAAATTCAAGCTTTGAAATTTTCAAGGTTTCTTTGGGATACTTTGGGGTTGAAAATAAACAGTCAAGATCCTTAGTCTATCTATTATTTGTGAAGTTATGCCAAATTAAGCGAATATCCTTATATATGCAATTTTTTACCTCTTTTTAAATCAATATTCGTGCACCGAATTTTTCTTATCAAAAACCAATAACTATGACTTGTAAAGAATACTTTGCAGTTTTCGAAACCATACTTGAATTTTCTGCACTTATCAGGATGTATTCAAGGAAAAGGCTTTGTCAGAATGAACAATTTTCATCACAACGTAACATGAAATCTTCCCAAAATTGTATGTGACGATCTGGATCATCCTCATTTAACTATTGTACCAAATGTACTTAATAAGGGTGAAAATTTTCTTATTTTAACAATATTCCAATAATAGTAACATAATAATTAATTTGGTTAGTGACATGATATTTTTTCAACAGCTTTGATTTGGAATAGTTCTTTGTACATTTTTATGGACAAAAATATTTTATTAGACATTGATTTATCTATAAAATTACTGTACGGTATGAAACTGATATTTAGTCAAACTGCTTGATCCTTGTTACGAAATACTGCTATTGTTGCAAAATATTATTATCTTATAACACCATTTGTCCTATAAATAGTAAATAAGAAACCCGTACTAACATGAGGTACCATCGTAGTCTATTTTATAGTAAAATGTAGAAAGGTTATTAATTTAAACTAAAAACTATCACAAACTATCTCAGTACTGTAGTTTTCCGTGAAACATTAGTAGTTACTTATGTTCTACAGTTTAATTTAATATTTTACTTAATGCATGATAGAATAAATATAGGGTGTCTCGGTTGGAACTGCAGGATTTGAATTGCACGCCATTTGTGTTTTGTTAAAGATAGGGCGTCAATATTTTACGACTGTCATCTACAAACCATACGACGTCAACATGCCGCGATTAACAGTTCAACAACGAATAGTTTGTGTATTAGTGACTGCGCATTTAAGTTGCAGTACGAAACATTCTCAAAATTGGGATAAAATGAAGCACCTACAAAGTTAACAGTTCGTAACTTAATCAAGCAATTTGAAGAGATGGGATCTGTTATTGATAAAGCAATACCAATACGTTCTCGTCGTGGTCGGTCAGATGAAAGTATTGACGAAGTGAGAGAAAGTGTACAGGAGTAATCAACCACATCAATTCGACGTCAAGAATGTACAACAGTTGAATCTGTCAAGAGCCTCCACGCATCGGATTTAAAAAAAATCTACATTTGTCACTATACAAAATTCTGTTGACATAATAAAAGTTACAGACCATTTACAATGTCGTATATTTGTTAATTGGGTGTTACAAAAGAAAGAAGGTGATGCTGATTTTTGCAACAAAATTTAGTTCAACGATGAAGCATATTTTCATCTTGACGGATACGTCAGCACAGTACATTTCTCAGATTGAGAAATGGACCCAAGAATTCATTAAATTGAACAGGTATAAAACCAGAACCCTGGTAGGAATCATAACGAACCACCATAGTAGCCTGAATGCATATAAGCACAAGCTGAGGTTGACTGACAGCCCAGCCTGCAGATACTTTAAAGAAGACGAGGAAACCTCGATTCATCTTCTTTACACCTGCCCCGCACTGGAGGAGAAGAGGTACCTTATATTAGGGACCCCTGTTATCCTAGAGGAGGCGAGGCTTAAGGGGGGAGACGTGCCTAAATTGCTCCTAATTTTTGGATAATGACCCGGATAAGAGGGGATCGCCAAGGGACTACCCATGCAATCAGTGGCTGATGAGGCCCAAGCCCATATAACATATTAATAATAATAATAATATGTCAAGGGAAAACTGTACGCCACCCAGCCAGCAATAATCATTAATCAGTGACCTCAAAGCAAAAATTCAACGTGTTATTTGGGAAATAGAACCAGTTTTACGTGCCCGTGTTATGGACAATTTTGCGAAACGAATGACATCATGCCAGATGAGTCGAGGCGACCATATGAACGATATTCTTTGCCATTTGTAGCCGTATCGTCCCCATTTTATGTCAAAGAATAAAAAACTTGAGATTGTTAAATAATATTAGTTTTATTCACATATCACATCCTATCCATAGTTCCAAATGAGAAATAAATTGATATACGAATATTAGTTTGCAATGTGTAATTCATGAAAAGATACATTTAATCGGGTACTATTGAACTGGTCCTATATACTTAGTTTATTACTCAATATAACAATCCAGATTACATTTATACTTAAACTTGAATGTCAAAATCGAAATACAAAATGTATTTCTCATTTTTTCTGCACTTAAATATCTGAAGGATTCCGATCTAAAAATCTATTAGATATCCATTAAACTTCAATTAGAAATACGAGGGGCACTATTTATATTTTGAGCCTTGGCAACACTAAGTGTTGCCAGACGCCATCTGACGTTGCCAATGAAAAATTTGACATTTTTGACCATAAACCTCTTCAGAACATTTTATCATTTAACAGCGATTTGTGTTGTTTACAGTGATTTGAAAATTGTATCTCAGCGAAAAAATGGAATTAACTCGTGAACATTTTCGTGCGATGATTTATTACGACTTTCGACGTGGATTATCAAGACAAGAGTGCATCGATAAACTTACGTCCGCTTTTGGCGATAAAGCTCCATCCTTTGCCACTGTGAAACGCTGGTATAACGAGTTTAATCGTGGCCGCGATTCGCTCACCGACGAAAGTCGTGAAAGTCGTCCAAAATCCAGTTGTGCCAGAAAACATTGATGCTGTATAAAAACTGATAATGTAAGATAGTCATGTGACATACTATGAGATTGAGACAATTTTAGGCGACTAGCATATATAAAATATATGATCATTTAGCTATAAAAAAGGTTTGTTCTCGTTGGATCCCACATAATTTGAAAGAATCTCAAAAAGATGCTCGTGTCGATTGGTGTAAATAAATGCTCAAGAAATACAATGTCGGTGCGTTCAAATACGTATATAATATTGTAACCGGTGACGAATCATGGATCTATGCGTATGAGCCGGAAAGGAAACAGGAGTCGACTGTATGAGTGTTTCAAAATGAACCAAATCCAACAAGAGTTGTTCGCGCTTGAAACACTTCGAAAGAAATGGTCGTCTGGTTTTTCGGAAAAACTGGTCATGTGGCAACAGTGCCTCTAGAGGAACGTAAAACGGTCAATTCTGAATGGTACACAACCATTTGTTTGTCGGATGTCTTCGGTAAAATAAGGAAAACAAAAAAGCGGCATCGGATCATTCATCATCGTGAGTGCTAGCACTCACATATCTCGTCTAACAACCGAATGTTTGAACACTCAAAAAATCGAATTAATGGGTCATCCGCCATACAGTCCTGATTTGTTACCCTATGACTTCTTTTTGTTCCCTAACATCAACAATAAATTGCGTGGACAACGATTTTCTTCGACAGAAGAAGCGAAGTGAAATGGAAAAAATGCTTTGACAAATGGTTCGACCGCATGCAAAAGTGTATAATAGATCATGAAGGAGAATATTGTGAAAAACAATAAAGTAATTTTCAATGACAGATTAACGTTTTATTATTATTAGGGTCAAAATAAAAATAGTGCGCCTCGGATATGATATATTGTTGAATAATACAAATTTGCCTTCCTCTCAAAATGCTTGAGCTAATCTCTAATTTAACTTGATTCGCATATGTAGATTAGATTCGGTAGTTGACTTAGACTCTTACCTCTTTGGATCTGAATTGTTTCGGTGCTGACAAATTTTTGCCGTCGTTATTTCCAAGATGGTTGTAACTTACGATGCTGGTAGGCTTTATTCCAGCCCCTACCAGGAAATCTACCAGTACGCTTTTAATTTTCGTCTGTCCCGATTTAAAATCATCACCTGCTACGAAAACTCCTTGCTTTTCAGCGAGATCTAAAACCCCTGGAACGAACGTATTTTGCGGAGAGCCATTAATGTACGTACAACCCATAGCAATGGACGCATATGCAAAAAGTGTTGACGGCGATAGTTCCGGATTGTTGTTTGCGATGGCGAGCTTCAGGTTCTCAGCAGTGTCGTTAACGTCATCGATGATGTTGCTGAAACACTCGGTGTTTGCCGTCCATAGTACTATTACTTTGTCGACATTCGAGGATTTTTTGAAATGCGAAATATCCCTCATTATCCTCTCCACTTGTTCTAGCTTGGTACCGTCGATGACATTATCGACACGGGATTTCTGTAAAATAAGAAAAAATGATAGGTTATCAGGAACACTATCGGTAAATAAATGTGAATTAAAAGTTTACAATAATTTTAATACGGTATTGTATTCTCACTCATGATGAACTCAACTTCCATGATGATTAATAATTTCAGTTGTTTACAGTCCTAATTCCAGCTTTATGTTACTAATGTTGTATATGACTTTTATGCACGCAAATTAATATATACGACTAGTACATTTTTATTGAAAAACATTATTGTTCCAGAAGGGAATGCAGTCAGTAGTTATTGTTGACTAGTAGGTATTGTTTGTTATATATATTAAATTTGTTTGAATTTCATAGCTGAAAATCATTTATACATTAGGCCAAATAGGCCTAATTATAATACTATAAAAATATTAGGCCAAATAGGTCGTAGGAGTTGTATTTTTGTTGTTTCTCTAGTTACTCTAGTTGATAATTACAATTGTCTTGTGTTATTTGTAAATGTTCAATAAACTGCATAGAGAATTTTATAGTTAGAATTGTTGTTAATTTCTTCAACAAAGCTTCATGGTAAATATAGTAACTCTTTCATTAAATTTTAAACATAATATGATTAGTAGCCATCACACACTTAGTTTTCTACAAAACACCAAAAGATTATACACTACAGGCGACGCGCGTTTCGCCAACAAAGTTGGCATCATCTGGAGATGATTAAAACTAACCTTATGCTAAAAATGTATCCTATTTACACCTAAATTATTGCTGTGGCTCAGTGAGGCCTGACCGTCATGGTGGCGTCTCATTGAACTACGATCGTCACGGCTGCGGCCCAGTGAGCTATGAGTAATTAACCAATAAAGTGGGCTATGTGGAATAGGCCCTCTGTCACTATTCATATTATTTTTATAGTTTTCAATTTCTAAACTTTCAAATGCATCTAGCTGTCTAGTACTTATTACATTCCTAATCAATCGTAAGTTGCTAATATCTATCTTATGGTTGTTCTCGAAAGCATGTCGGACAACACTGGACTTATCTGTTCTACCATATTTGAGATGCGTCATGTGCTCTTTGAACCGGGTTTGAATAGATCGTCTGGTCTTTCTAAAATACCTTTGATTACAGTTGTTAGAGCTGATTTCGTAAATCCCCGACCTGTCATTTGTGTTAATTTTGTCGTTTGGATTGCCCAAAAGTTCTTTTAATTTATTTCTTGATGAATGTACCGTCAAATTTTAAAAAATCTTACTAATGCCACGGGTGAATCGAAGATCGTAAGGAATAGATACATATTTCTCTGGGGAAGCAATTAAAGTGAAATTTATATATGTATATATTTTTGACAATGACTTCTGTTCTATAGCATAAGGGTTAATAGGAGATTATAGATCAATTGGTAATTTATTTTAGTCTTATGCCGAGAAATTAGAAAATATGTTAAAGCCTATTATCGTAGTATGCTAGTTCTTTGATTTTGAACTATTAGCATCTACGACTGGACAATTTTCATGATCACCTAGTAGACTCATCAGTAATACGAAATCATTTTTGTGTCTATGTTGCTGTGTTTGGTGAAACTGACTTTGTGACAGAAAAAGGATGCTGGTAGACCAATCGTTCGTACATAATGAAACGTCTTTGAAACGTATTCATCAAGATACTGAAACTTCTGATGAAATATGGCAAACGATTAAAGATGAACTTGGACATGCATCTATAGGGTCCTTCAGTTGAAACTATAGGATTTGAATTACGCGCCATTTGTGTTCTGTCAAAGATAGGGCGTCAATATTTAATTGTAGACTGTTATCTACAAACCATACGACGTCAACGTGCATGTGATAGCTTTACCAGCTTTATTTTCAAAGAAGTATGGTTCAATTACTCCACTACTCCAAAATGTGCACCAAATTATGCGCCTCTTTGTATGCATTCCTTTTTCGTGAACAGTATGCGGATTTTCAGCATCCCAAATTCGACAACTCTGTTTGCTGACGTATCCGTTAAGATGAAAATGTGCTTCATCGCTGAACAAAATTTTGTTGCAAAGATCAGCATCACCTTCTTTTTTTTTTCTAACACCAAATTAACAAATGTATGACATTGTAAATGATCTGTAACTTTTAACTGTTGTGTTAACTGAATTTTGTATGCTAACAGATGCAGATCTTTTTCTAAATTCCGATGCATGGTGGTTCTTGACAAATTCAGTTGTTGCGCACGACGTCGAATTCATGTGTTTGGATACTATATCGTCGTATACTTTCTCTCACTGCAACAATACAGGTATTTTCATCTAACCCACCACGACGAGGACGTATTGATGCTGCTTTACCAATAACAGAAACCGTCTGTTCAAATCTCTTGATTTACGAACTGGTATCTCTGTAGGCTCTTCATTTTGTTTTAATTTTGTGTGATTTTTTCTTAATGAAATTGTAAATGATTGCTCACTCTCATAAAACTGAGATACCCTATATAAAAGGTAGAATAATCTCCAACCCGTTTATTGGCGGACCACACTAGACGATGTGGTCTGATATGGCCTGGCGTATTGCCAGTGGATTGTAAATAAATTACTGAATGGTAATCTATTTAGCTTAACATGTTCTTCACACCAAGTGTGATTTCATCTTTTGGGATACATCAATTCTTAAAATATGCAAATACGGAGCACTGATCATCCGTATATATTTACTAAATCTCCATTATGTCCGCATAAAATTGACATCTGGGTCGCAGCATCTCCAGCAGAATATTTGAGCTATTTTTTTTTCTATTTCATGGTCAATGTAGCGCGATACAGAAAAAGTATTCTGACTGAATTTGTGATGGCGAACAGCATATACAATATGAGACACTATAGCTTTTCCCCACGAGTCTTGATGACAGGTTCATAAGGCTTAAATTATCCCGAAGTTATTAAACTATTTCATTTATGAAATTAGTACAATTAATAAGCGATGAAAGCAACAGCATGTTAAGAGGATTACTCAAGAGGCATCACTTAGCTTTAAGAAAATTTGCTGTATCAATACAATTTGATCATAAGGAAATAAATGAGAGAAATGATGAATAAATCTGAAATTTTAAGAGGAATTCTGATGGTTCTTCAGCTAGTGAATACTATAGAATTACTATCAATATTGTGTAATTTGAAAATTAAGTACCAGCTCATAGCTCTGATACCACTAACAGGTATTATAAAAAGATGTCCGATTATGAAATTCAAAAAAACTATTAAAAGGATGTTCTGTCAAAAAATAATATAATGCTGCTGAAAAAATAATTAAATCATATTTTTTATATAGAAAATGGTAAACTGTTCATAGTAGGTAATCCTTAAGATACGGGTTTCGGTATAACACATTCTGACGATTCCTCAGCTAGTGAATACTACAGAATCACTATCAATATAGAGTAATATCGAAATTAAGTACCTTGTTTATAATTCAGAATTCAGATACCATTAATTGGGAAAATAATGTCTGATGATGAAGTTCAATAAACTACTAAAAGGATGACGTTCCGTCAAAAATAATATAATGCTGTTAAAATAATGATTCAATGATATATTTGATATACAAAATGGGAACTGTTCACAGTAGGAATAATCCTGAAGATGCTTTATCTCTATTACGAGTACCATATTATTTTATGTGTTATAAAGTATAAGTTTTCGATAAAAAATTAATTGAAATTTATTGGATTTGATTAAAAATATTTTAACACTTCTACAGAATTTTTGACATTATGAATATTGAGGAAAGTATAAACTAAATCTATGAAAATCCAAGATCTGTGAAAAAAATGTTATATTATGTCAAATATCTAATAAATATGTTCCATGTTCGGTTGAGATTGATACCCAATTGCTTTTTATTTTCTAAATGCTTTTAACTAAAAACTATGTTATAGTTTAAGCATTCCTACGTCCTTATTCTGCCAATAAGGTTAAAAAAGTAAACAAATAAACGTCACTTACGTATACCCTTAGATTTATGTATCCGTATCTAGCATGGGACATAAGATCCGTACTATATATTAGGAATTAGATCCATACAGATTGACTCAATAGCAAAAAAACGTAAAATGAATATTGCTCTATCAGGAGTTCTCCAAAATTGTTTATCAAATGTTTATAAAAAATGTTTTCATTATCTAAATTGGAAACTATTAAAAAGTATAGTATTCAAGAGAGTTATATATTAGGGGGTGTTCAACGTAATAAAAACATGTAAGGCGCTCTAACTACCAGGTACGTAAATATGAAACCGGAATTTGCCCATAGATAGCCTAGATGCTAATGTAGTTACCGTCATACAGCGTCATTGGCGCCATTTTCTTGTTTTGACATCTGATAAAGGTTTTTATCTCGCAATAATACAAGTTTCATACAACAACATCGTTTTTAATAGAAATTACGATTTGCGGACATCATTGATTTCCTGTTACCATTTGAAGAAAGCTGCTGCAGAATCGTATCGAATGCTTGTCGAAGCTACGGTGAGCATGCTCTTGGTAAATCGCAGTGCTTTGAGTGGTTAAAAACAATTCAAACGCGACAATATTGACGTGAGAAACGAAGAACGTGGAGGACCACCGAAAAAGTTTGAAGACGGAAACTACGATTTGCGGACAGTATTGATTTTCTGTTACCATTTGAAGAAAGCTGCTGCAGAATCGTATCGAATGCTTGTCGAAGCCTACGGTGAGCATGCTCTTGGTAAATCGCAGTGCTTTGAGTTGTTAAAAAAATTCAAAAGCGGCAATATAGATGTGAGAAACGAAGAACGTGGAAGACCACAGAAGAAATTTTGAAAATGGCTAATTTCAAGCATTGTCGGATGAGAATGGCGCTCAAACGCAACAAGAACTCGCAGGTCAATTAAATGTGACACGAGAAGCCGTCTCCATACATTTGAAAGCCATGGGAAAGATCCAGAAGATGTGAAAATAGGCTCCACTGAACTGAATGAAAGATAGCAGGAAAACCGAAAAATCATTTGCGAAATGCTGTTCGTCAGACACAAAAAAAATCATATATCCATCGAATTGTGACTGGCGATGAAAAGTGGATATATTTCGGGAATCCTAAACGAAAAAGATCATGGGTAAGTCCAGGCGAACCATCGACATCGACTGCAAGGCCAAATGGCTATGGATGGAAGACAATGCTCTGTATTTGGTGGGATCAGAAGGGCGTAATCTATTATGAGCTACTAAAACCTGGCCAAACCGTTAATACTGAACGCTACCGATTTGAGGCGTTTAGTTGGGAAATACTTTCACATGCGGTTTACTCACTAGACTTGGCTCAGTCCGATTACTACTTATTTATATCGATGGGACACGCACTTGCTGAGCAGGGCTTCACTTCTTATAAAATTGTACGAAAATGGCTCGATAACTGATGTACCTCAAAAGAGCAAGAATTTTTTTGGCATGGTATCTACAAATTGTCAGAGAGATGGGAAAGTTTTTTATCATTTTCATAATATAAAGGTGCATTTTCTATACAATAGAATCCTGTTTCATATTTACATACTTGATATATCAATCGAGTAAAATAGAAGAGAATATCGGTAGTCTAGGTTATTAAATATTCTAGGTTGTTAAAACCTTAATTTAATACTAAATACTGACTATGCTCCAAATTATCAATTAATAACCTATGTATAATAATTAGTTATAACAGAACAATGATTGAAGGATATAAATTCCGTAATAAATACCTTAATTGTCAATAACTACTAAATGATTAATTGTGCTCAATTAATGAACTCAGTTTGTTTGTATTTTGAAAATGGAAAATTACAAAATATATACCAGCTAACATAATAGTCTGCTATATGCAGTCTGTAGTACCAATCAAAAAAGTTCAATAGGGCAGAACAGTTTTTAATCCTGACCTGGTTCAAATGGAAAATTTCGCCATTTAATTTTAATAGCGATTATTACTGACGTTTCACTTTCATTAATCAAAATGAAGCCATAAAGCCATGATTTCAAATTATAATCGATGCGAAGAATAAAATTAGTTCATTACTTATGAAATAAGTGATTGAAGTTGATGAACTGGAATTTTCCTACATATATTCGGCGGATTAAGCGCAAGAGAATTTATTTGAAAATAAAAATTATTTTCGTAGCTAATTGCTCACCTGATTAGCGGCTATAAATTCGGGAAAATATATCGACGGTCTAGGTTTCATCCCTTGCATATGTGGTTTCAGCTGCTGAATTAGACTTGGTTCAAGTACTTGGGCCCTTTCCAAAGAGTCGTATAAGTTGTACGAACTTATATCCCATCCATCTACTACTATATCGTCTGGATGGACGCTCGGCAAGATATGAGAAAACGGAACGAAAACATCATCTCCAAGGCGAACGGTTGCAGCTTGCGAAAGCGATCCTAAAGGAAAAATTCGTTTTGATTTCTCAAAATTCCAATCAGGTTCAAATCAGGGGCAAGAATACAGATTATCAGCCTATTTAAAATTATACAAGCCCAGGCTCATAATAGTTCGGCCAGCCATAGTTTTACAACTAATATTTAAATAAAGGCAATAACACTTTCAAAACTATTTTATTAAAGAAAAATATTGGTAACAGAAAAACTATAAACCTTTAACTTAAATACGATCAAATATTACTACGTTTTGATGTGTCACTGACAAGTTTGTTAATAAAAAACATTAAGATTCGAGGTTCAGAATAGTTCGGCTGCTTCATCAAAATTGTGTTACATTGCCTTTATTAATAATAACAGCTTTAATTCTGGCAGGAATTGTATCTACCAGCTTAACGCACTCTTCAGGAAGCATTCTGTCTCAAATTTCTTGTAATTTGGTGCATAGATCGTTAACTGAACGAAATGTATGTTTGCGCAACTGTTTTTTCAATTTATGCCACAATGCTTCTGTTGGTGAAAGGTTTGAAGTGATAGATGGCTATTCCAAAACAGGGCCATTATGTTCTATAAACCAAACTTGGACAGATTTTGTTGTGTGACACACAGCACCATCCTGCTGGAAAATGGTCTGCGCGTCAGTACATGGCCATAACGAGGCACCGCACCACGCTAGGTACCAGAGTATCGCACTGCGAAATAGAGCTTAGTATTCTTCGAACCCTCGCCCTCGCCTCGCTTCCATGAAATATTATCTTTACCGCCAATTTTGCTTAAAATATAGTCGAATGTATCAGTTTTCATTCGCATGTACTCAAGAAAACGCTAATTATCTTTTCTCAGGTCATTAAAAATATGATGGAATTCACTAAACTGATCTCGCTTTTTATTTAAAGGATGTATTGTCTTCTTTCTTCTATTTTAAATAAAGTACCACTTTCTTATACTAGAGTTAAACAAGATATCATCTTCATCCGACGAAGATAAAGAACTCATGTTTGCTATGCTGCTCAATCAGTAGTTGAAAATAAACAGAAATGAAATGCTAGGTGCGGTGCATCAATATGGACTCTTGATGGCAATACTATGTGCGAGGCAGGGGCGATACTATGGTGCGTCGTTATGGCCATAGCTTCAGAGTAGATAAGCTATGAGAGTACGGGACCAAAATCCCATGTATTTTCTTATGGAGGTCCATTCTGGTCATTTTTGTACCACATCGACTACCTGAGCCTAGCCATAAAAACAAGGCACCGGAAGTTTTTGAGATTTTTTATTTATGGTCATATTTTGGATCATAGCGACGCCTCACTCCCACCGCAACGCCTTACCCTCCACCCCGACGCCCTCACCGACGCTCCAGCATGTAAATTCAACAGAAGATGGCATTGGTGGTAAATTCTAAGTGTTGGCGTTGTCGGGAATTTCAATTCTATTTAAAAAAAAGTCCGAATATTTGTGGATTTGAACCCGGGACCTCTGGGTTGCTAGTCCTATGCTTTACCACTGAGCCATTGAAATCTTAAATTCTTACGTGTCCAATATTGTAGAATCAATGCACCGTTGCTTATGCGCAGTAGGTGTGTGTGTGTATTTTAGTACAATATATAGTAATATTAAAAGGCGGGAAATGCGAAATCTGGAGACTATGAATTTTAATGATATAGTTTGGTAGCAGAAGAGGTATTGACGACAGTGGAAAAAAATTTGAAGGCGGGAGATTTAAAACTTAAAACGCATCTAACATATTATTAATAAAACATAGTGATATTAAACATAACCGAATTAAGAAAAAAACAACATGGTGATATTAAGAAAAAAATGACGTCATTAAACATGGCAGCATTAAGAAAAAAGCGGGTAGAGGAAGAAATTGCATTAAGAAAAAAAAACATGGTGGGGTTAAGAAAAATATGGCAGTATTAGGAAAAAAACATGACATTAAAAATGGTCGCATTAAGAAAAAAAAAACATGATGGTATTAAGAGAAACCACGTGATGTCATTCTTGGAAAAAAATATGGCGGTAAAGGGGAAGGGGGGAGGGGTAAGGAAACAGAATAGTGATATTAGGAAAAAAACATTGCGTCATTAAGTATGGTAGCATTAAGAAAAAAGGGGGTAGGGGGGTAAGAAAAAATTGCATTAAAAACATGGCGGCGAAAAAAAAACATGGTAGCATTAAGAAAAAAATGTGGGATGGGTGTAAGAAAACAAAATGGTGGTATTAGGAAAAAAATATGGCTGCATTAAGAAAAAAGAGGGTGGGGGTAAGAAAGAAACATATCTGCATTAAGAAAAAATATGACATCATTAAACATAGTTGCATTAAGAAAAAGAACATGTCTGGGGTGGGGAGAAAAACTGCATTAAGAAAAAACATGGCGGCAAAGAACATAACGTCAGAATAAAAAAAATACATGGCAGTATTAAGAGAAAAATATGGCGACAAAATATGACGTTATTAAACATGACAGCATTAAGAAAAAAACATGGAGGCAAAGGGTGGAGTGCGCGGGAAATTTGAAATCTGAGGATATTTAGGGGAATATAAATGTGAGTTAAAACAAAAACAGTGTTTATGATTCATGGGGGAAAATTGAAATCTGGGGGGAGCACGGCAGGAAGGCGGGAAGTTTGAAATGCAGTCTGTAAAAAAAAAAAATTCGACGCTGAGGCTTGAATCGGGGATCTCGGGATTTCGGAGCCGTAAAGTCACGTAGTGTACGCATGCGCAATGGAAAAAAGGATGCAGCGAGAGAGGTCGGGGTTGCCGGAGGGGGGATACAGACAGCATGGTAGGAGTCTTAGAGAAAAGTAAACAGATGGTGGCTGAAGAAATTGTCGAGAAAAAGTGCAATACTGGTCCTCTGGGTAAATCGAAAAAAGTTATTCAAAATCGTAAAGTGATTTGATTGGTTGATTTTAGTTCTAGGAGTGAAGTATTAACAGTAGTTTGATATTAGAATTACAAATGAAATATTTGGATACATAATGATGTCATAAAACATTTATGTGCATTTTTCAAGTTATATTAAATACATATAGGTTTAAAGCTTCGCCTGAAAGCGAATGTTATCTCAGAGTTAGATGATTATTCATTTCCAAGAAATGTAAAGCAATTAACTTTATGAAGTATACATGCGACACGTTTGTGAGTATCAATAAATTTGATAGGTCAGCAGGAAAGTCTATTCCCTAAAGTAAACAAATATACAGGGCATTCCATAAGTAATGATTCATCTGGGATGTGGAGGTATGAGCTTTCAGGTTTTGGAAGTTAGAAAAGAGATCCTTACAAAAATAATATAATACAATCTATACCTCTCCTACCATTAGGTGTAGAGGCCCTTACAAAAATATAGTTTTAAAATTATTCTATAGCATTAATAATCTTCTTTCATATGGTTTAAAAAATAATGTTATCTCAGAGTCAGATGATTTATCATTTTCCTAAGTAATGTATGCCAAACAGAATGTTTTAATTAAGTCACTCTTGCAATAAAAATTACATATTAAAAATCAATTAGGTACAACCTACTTAAATAGCAAAATAAAAAAGATATATAAAAAGGTTAAAAATTATTCACTTAAACGATAAGTAATAGCATACAATTTACTTAGTATTTCTTAGTTCTGTATTACAAAATGCGTATAAGTGCTGATTAATTATTTGCAATATAGATAAATCAGATACGATCTAAACTTTATTTATTTATATTCGCATAAATAACGTACAGATGTAAACCTGTAATATAATAAAGTTTTGGGTAGTACAGTTCAAGAAATTTCAATTGTTCAACAGAATGGTGGTATCTTTAGTTTACATAAACTGACTTAATTATATATATATGTATGTAAGCAAATAACGAAAACTACCACAAATAATGATCGATTTAGGGTAAAAACAGTTTTATTGCGTTATGATGTACACATCAGTTGTATTCAGCTATTACTCATACTATATACTACTGCGTCGCTAGCACGCCTACCCGGACGGTCTCGACCACATTCGTCCACCTTCAGCAACTGACCAGTGGGGGCATCACATGTGATCCGGGGGGTGTTTAAGGGTAATTGCTAACATGTATATAAAAATTAATCAAAGATCATTAGCTCACATAAAATATGATTTTTCAATAAGTTAATAATTTAAAATAATGTACTGTCTATTACAATCATTCAGTATTGAATATACAAAATGTTCAAGTCGAAAAGGAACGCCCTTGTATGGTAAGATTATTGCAAACTTACACAATATTGGCAGTCGCAAATAAACAACCTTGTTTAAATCTTAGAGCTAGGCTATAAATAAAAAGCCATAATCAGCAATTTTATAGACTCGATACTTTGAATTAAGACCTGAACATAATTTTTACAGTTTTATTCATTATTAAAAACCCAGACATTCATGCTGTTAGAAAAATAACTCGCAAATTGTGTGTGATGAACTGATGAATGTGAATTAGTGTATTTTAGAGGTAAGTGCTATTAATTTGTATAGAAATATCGCTGATCAATCAAACTTTTCTTAAATCAATCTACGGTACACTTATTGACCCTCAATTTTATTACATTCATATAACATTTTAAATTGTTCATTGCATGTTTTTACCTAATTTTATTCATTAACTGTCAGTAGATATTCTTAATTTATAGTAAATTCTACATAGCAATTCGTAACTAATCCTCTCATTAAAGTTAGATATTTGTTTTGTTAATCCAGTAGCACCTTATTTATATACAGGGATTTGCATATATAAAAATTATACATTTTCTTTTGTTTTATTTTAGATACTATCAAGGAAGAAATATTTAATAATATTTGTACTACTTAACGAAGGCGTCTATCAGTATAAGTGTCCGTATGGCGTTTATTTTATTGTAAGTTTCTAATAACTAATTTCATTTAACGCTGTAGATTTCTATATTCAACCAACGGCTTATAATGTGCAATAATATTTTAATCATTTTTGAATTGCTATGCAACATTTGTGAAGAAAGAAAATGTAAAATTATGCTTTTAAAATCAGATAAGCGTGGTATGAGAAATCCCTTTGGACTATTGAACGTAAAATGCTAAATAATTTTTAACATCGATCTACGATTTATTTAATTTGAAGAAGGGAGTTAGGATAAAAAATTGAGAAATTTCTATTGCTAGAGATATTTTACATATATATACAAGATCTCATATTAAGTTGCCACTATTATTATATGAAGACACTCATATACATGCTATTCATTATATGCTAATATTCAAGGATTCAATTTGTAATTCTAATACAGTGGTATGGTTATTTATTATTAATTAAAACTTTGCAGATAGTTAGACTTCTATAGCGTCAGATAACGTTAAACATATGTATGTATATAAAATGTATTCAAAAAATGTATTTTACGAATAATGTCTATACCGCTTTCTAGTTTCAAATTTGAAAACAGATGTACTGAATATAAAACATTAGTTGCTTGCCAAAAACCGTTATTTTATAGCATAGGAGTACTGAATAATTCTATTTTTCTTAAGATAGTCAATATCTTATTTTGTTCACAAGTTCTATAAATATGTAGTCTTATTAAAATTTAAGTCATTGGTAAGAAGCTGGAAAAAAACAAAGTACTCCCTACATTATCAAGGAGGATTATGGAAACATGTACAAAAGTAATTTTAAGATAAATTTTTCAGTTGATAGTTATCTTAATTTAAACGTTTACAGTATTTCCCGTATAATTTTTTACAATTATATAGTGATAAATTTTATTAAAATAAGGTTTTATAAATTTTACAACCTTAAAATGTGAATATCAATTTAACAAATCTTTAAGTACATTTAATTATTTACAGAGTTTTTCTCCGTACTCGGTTCTGGTAATGTCTTTAAGTACAACTACATATATTCAGGGCCAGTAGTAAATTATATTAATCTAAGTTTTTGTTATTAATTTTTAACTGCTTCTTTTCAAACAGCAACGTATTTATTGAATACCTACTCTACCTATACTATACAAGGGAAACAATTTATCAGCTTTTTTATGGCTTTCATATTTCAATCTGAAATTTTAAGTATTTTTAATTGGCTTTACCGATAAAAAGGTTTGACTGATTGTTGGCTTGTATCATGTTTTAAGCGACTATTTTAACTAGGATTATTTTGTAGATTTTTAGATACTGGACATAAATTTATATGTGCAGGGTATTCTCTATTTTATTGTAGGTATGTAATTTTTAAGCAGGAACGTATTTATTAGATATCGAAACTCATGAACAGTATCAACAAATAATTCTTTTTAAGGGAACAACTTAAAAGTTATTTTTATGGTTTCCAATTCTATTTATTTCAATCGGAAATTTTAAGTGTAGCTATACAGTGATATTGGTGATAATTCCTCTCTCATATACAAAAGATGTTAATTTGATTGTAGAAAAATTTATAACATGACTTAATTTGACCACGCCCATATACAAAATAAGTATAATCCGAGAACATTAAAAAATTTGTAAAGTAATTTCATCTGCCTATAGAGGTTTCAATTCTGTACCTATCCATTGCTGCAAATACATTTTTAACAAAGAGCAATGATGTCATATTTCCTATTTTTTTCTTTTGCTTATAACAATTTTAAGAACAATTTTTCAGTTGATGGTTGTTTTAATTTAAACGTTTACAGTATTTCCCGTATAATTTTTTTTTACAATTATATAGTGATACATTTTATTAAAATAAGGTTTTATAAATTTTACAATCTTCAAATGTCAAAATCAATTTAACAAATCTTTAAGTACATTTAATTATTTACAGAGTTTTTCTCCGTACTCGCTTCTGGTAATGTCTTTAAGTAGAACTACATATATTCAGGGCCAGTAGTAAATCATATTAATCTAATTTTTTGTTATTAGTTTTTAACTGCTTCTTTTCAAACAGGAACGTATTTATTGGATACCTACTCTACCTATACTATACAAGGTAAACAATTTATCAGCTATTTTATGGCTTTCATATTTAAATCTGAAATTTTAAGTATTTTTAATTGGCTTTACCGATAAAAAGCTTTGACTGATTGTTGGTTTGTATCATGTTTAAGCAACTATTTTAACTAGGATTATTTTGTAAATTTTTAGACACTGGACGTAAATTTTATATGTACAGGGTATTCTCTATTTTATTGTATGTAATTTTTAAGCAGGAACGTATTTATTAGATATCGAAACTCATGAACAGTATCAACAAATAATTCTTTTTAAGGGAACAATTTAAAAGTTATTTTTATGGTTTCCAATTCTATTTATTTAAATCGGTAATTTTAAGTGTAGCTATACAGTGATATTGATGATAATTCCTCTCTCATATACAAAAGATATTAATTTGATTGTAGAAAAATTTATAGCATGACTTAATTTGATCACTCCCATATACAAAGTCAGTATAATCCGAAAACATTAAAAAACATGCAAAGTAATTTCATCTGCCTATAGGGGTTTCAATTCTGTACCTATCCATTGCTGAAAATACATTTTTAACAAAGAGCTATGATGTCATATTTCCACTTTTTTTTCTTTTGCTTATAACTCGAGAACGGCTGAAGATAATTAAAATCTATGGGTGACAACCCTGTACTATAGGTCCTTCTGGCCAAAAAAAGAGCTGTTACAATTTCTGTTTTGTTCTTTATGACTTGAGATCGATTTAAAATATTAAAAATATATTTAGGGGTGTTGGTAAAATAATAGTTGTATATTTTTCTTCAATATTTATATTTATATACAGGTGTTGACAATTTACTTAATGTACATAAAAAGTATGTAACTTTCTCATGAATATCGCCTCATATTTTCAATATTTGTGGTGGTGGAGCCATTGCGAAGAAGAACTCTGTAGATGTTGTCCCTTTAAACGCGTCGTATGCCACTTCCATTAATTTATCTTCGAAATTGGGAATAATACATGATCCTTCATGATAATCTACCTCCGTGTTGGAGTATTCTTCTCTTGCTACAACCAGTGAAGGGTCAATTTTCCATCAATTTTATTCCAAAAAATGTATAGGTATATGTGCCTTCTTCTCAGATTTGCACATAGCAGAACCCCTTTTCACTTCAGAAAGTATATTAAATCTTTGAATTTGCAGGTAAACAGCAGGCGTAATATTTATGTTTTCGTACCGACTCCATAATTTCCAATATTTTATCTTGAGGTATATGTTCTGGAGTGGAAAAACATTTTTTACAATGTCTCTTCATATGTTTCTTGTTTGCAAAAGATATTTGACAATTATTACAATCAATCATTTTCAAACACGTCTAATCACTATGACTGTTACAGGATAAATGATAATATATATAAAAATTCATATTAATATCAGAAATTTATTCGATAATTCCCATTTCTCGTAAAGTATTTACATATACATCATATTTTAGACCTAGACGTTCGTTAATTTTCATTGCGTTAACTAAGTCATTAGGGTCAGTATCATATATATCATTCTTTATTTTCTCAGGGCGTACAATCGAAGGGTCATGTGAAGATAATTTTTCTTCTTCTTCAGTTGTTTTGGGCAGTCTATTAATGTTATGCAACTCATCGTATATTCCTTCTATATGTCTTTTTAAGCTATCTTGTCTTCTAAATGTTTTATTACACATATTACAATGAAAAGAGCGGTTTTTATGGATAGCAACATGTCTGCTTAGTCCGCTGGACCAAGAGAATGTTTTACTACAAGCTTTACACGAATACATGTTTACTGCTTCACTATATAACACCAAATGTCCAGTTACTAGTATACACACTAATTTTATCCACAATTATCCACATTTTTATCCAAAATTATCCACATTTCTATCCACAATTATCCACATCTCTATCCACAATTATCCACATTATCCACAATTACCCACACTTTTATCCACAATTATCCTATTACCCTTACGTTACAGAGCTGTTAACCCTGTTACCCTTATAGCTGCTTAAAGCTGTTTCAAAAAGCTGTTCAAAGAATAGACCTGCTTAAAAAGATATTTACAGACAAACACACCTGTTTCAAAAAGCTGTTTAAAATTGTTTACAGACGAACAGACCTGTAAATGATGTTTGAAGCTGTTCACAGATGAAACATCCTGTTTTGCATATGGAAAATAGGCAATGTCTTATTCAAATCACACGCCCCAGTACATCTTCTAATAGTTTGTATTTAGGTTGACACATGAACATGCAGTACACATGTACATTCTCTCGGTTAAGCGTGCTAATTATATATTCATAGATATTTAAATAGCAGTCTTCCGAAAATCATAATAATTAACTGACTTGATGTTTTTCAGCATCGTCGTTGAGCTGCTTGTCTTCTGACTCGAATACTGTCTCTGGGGCTGGTTCTCATATCTCCTCCTCCCCCTAGTTCTCTAGGACAAGTTATCAGTTGGAAATCTTCTCCTTTTATTGGTAAGTTTATTTGTTTTTGATTAACTTTAAAAGATGTACCACATACTTCTCGATTGTTCTAGAGTTGATGTTGATATATCTGTAGTACAAGTTATCGATTGAAAATATTCTCCTTTTATTGGTAAGTTTATTAATTTCGAAACGTGAATACGCCTCTGGTAAGTTTATTTGTTTTTAGATGTTGCTCGTTCAACGGCTGAAGAATACGCTACCTGAGAACGACTGCCTAGACGCTAGCTACCAGCCACTTTATAAACTTTTGGTAGTGTTGTGTCGGTGAGATGTAACCAACCTAAAACAAGGTCACGTGATTAGAGTGTATTCGATTTTACTCAAAAAATATGAGGCGTATTCACGTTTCGAAATTAATAAACTTACCAATAAAAGGAGAATATTTTCAATCGATAACTTGTACTAGAGATATAGCAACATCAACTCTAGAACAATCGAGAAGTATGTGGTACATCTTTTAAAGTTAATCAAAAACAAATAAACTTACCAATAAAAGGAGAAGATTTCCAACTGATAACTTGTCCTAGAGAACTAGGGGGAGGAGGAGATATGAGAACCAGCCCCAGAGACAGTATTCGAGTCAGAAGACAAGCAGCTCAACGACGATGCTGAAAAACATCAAATCAGTTAATTATTATGATTTTCGGAAGACTGCTATTTAAATATCTATGAATATATAATTAGCACGCTTAACCGAGAGAATGTACATGTGTACTGCATGTTCATGTGTCAACCTAAATACAAACTATTAGAAGATGTACTGAGGCGTGTGATTTGAATAAGACATTGCCTATTTTCCATATGCAAAACAGGATGTTTCATCTGTGAACAGCTTCAAACATCATTTACAGGTCTGTTCGTCTGTAAACAATTTTAAACAGCTTTTTGAAACAGGTGTGTTTGTCTGTAAATATCTTTTTAAGCAGGTCTATTCTTTGAACAGCTTTTTGAAACAGCTTTAAGCAGCTATAAGGGTAACAGGGTTAACAGCTCTGTAACGTAAGGGTAATAGGATAATTGTGGATAAAAGTGTGGGTAATTGTGGATAATGTGGATAATTGTGGATAGAGATGTGGATAATTGTGGATAGAAATGTGGATAATTTTGGATAAAAATGTGGATAATTGTGGATAAAATTAGTGTGTATACTAGTAACTGGACATTTGGTGTTATATAGTGAAGCAGTAAACATGTATTCGTGTAAAGCTTGTAGTAAAACATTCTCTTGGTCCAGCGGACTAAGCAGACATGTTGCTATCCATAAAAACCGCTCTTTTCATTGTAATATGTGTAATAAAACATTTAGAAGACAAGATAGCTTAAAAAGACATATAGAAGGAATATACGATGAGTTGCATAACATTAATAGACTGCCCAAAACAACTGAAGAAGAAGAAAAATTATCTTCACATGACCCTTCGATTGTACGCCCTGAGAAAATAAAGAATGATATATATGATACTGACCCTAATGACTTAGTTAACGCAATGAAAATTAACGAACGTCTAGGTCTAAAATATGATGTATATGTAAATACTTTACGAGAAATGGGAATTATCGAATAAATTTCTGATATTAATATGAATTTTTATATATATTATCATTTATCCTGTAACAGTCATAGTGATTAGACGTGTTTGAAAATGATTGATTGTAATAATTGTCAAATATCTTTTGCAAACAAGAAACATATGAAGAGACATTGTAAAAAATGTTTTTCCACTCCAGAACATATACCTCAAGATAAAATATTGGAAATTATGGAGTCGGTACGAAAACATAAATATTACGCCTGCTGTTTACCTGCAAATTCAAAGATTTAATATACTTTCTGAAGTGAAAAGGGGTTCTGCTATGTGCAAATCTGAGAAGAAGGCACATATACCTATACATTTTTTGGAATAAAATTGATGGAAAATTGACCCTTCACTGGTTGTAGCAAGAGAAGAATACTCCAACACGGAGGTAGATTATCATGAAGGATCATGTATTATTCCCAATTTCGAAGATAAATTAATGGAAGTGGCATACGACGCGTTTAAAGGGACAACATCTACAGAGTTCTTCTTCGCAATGGCTCCACCACCACAAATATTGAAAATATGAGGCGATATTCATGAGAAAGTTACATACTTTTTATGTACATTAAGTAAATTGTCAACACCTGTATATAAATATAAATATTGAAGAAAAATATACAACTATTATTTTACCAACACCCCTAAATATATTTTTAATATTTTAAATCGATCTCAAGTCATAAAGAACAAAACAGAAATTGTAACAGCTCTTTTTTTGGCCAGAAGGACCTATAGTACAGGGTTGTCACCCATAGATTTTAATTATCTTCAGCCGTTCTCGAGTTATAAGCAAAAGAAAAAAAAGTGGAAATATGACATCATAGCTCTTTGTTAAAAATGTATTTTCAGCAATGGATAGGTACAGAATTGAAACCCCTATAGGCAGATGAAATTACTTTGCATGTTTTTTAATGTTTTCGGATTATACTGACTTTGTATATGGGAGTGATCAAATTAAGTCATGCTATAAATTTTTCTACAATCAAATTAATATCTTTTGTATATGAGAGAGGAATTATCATCAATATCACTGTATAGCTACACTTAAAATTACCGATTTAAATAAATAGAATTGGAAACCATAAAAATAACTTTTAAATTGTTCCCTTAAAAAGAATTATTTGTTGATACTGTTCATGAGTTTCGATATCTAATAAATACGTTCCTGCTTAAAAATTACATACAATAAAATAGAGAATACCCTGTACATATAAAATTTACGTCCAGTGTCTAAAAATTTACAAAATAATCCTAGTTAAAATAGTTGCTTAAACATGATACAAACCAACAATCAGTCAAAGCTTTTTATCGGTAAAGCCAATTAAAAATACTTAAAATTTCAGATTTAAATATGAAAGCCATAAAATAGCTGATAAATTGTTTACCTTGTATAGTATAGGTAGAGTAGGTATCCAATAAATACGTTCCTGTTTGAAAAGAAGCAGTTAAAAACTAATAACAAAAAATTAGATTAATATGATTTACTACTGGCCCTGAATATATGTAGTTCTACTTAAAGACATTACCAGAAGCGAGTACGGAGAAAAACTCTGTAAATAATTAAATGTACTTAAAGATTTGTTAAATTGATTTTGACATTTGAAGATTGTAAAATTTATAAAACCTTATTTTAATAAAATGTATCACTATATAATTGTAAAAAAAAATTATACGGGAAATACTGTAAACGTTTAAATTAAAACAACCATCAACTGAAAAATTGTTCTTAAAATTGTTATAAGCAAAAGAAAAAAATAGGAAATATGACATCATTGCTCTTTGTTAAAAATGTATTTGCAGCAATGGATAGGTACAGAATTGAAACCTCTATAGGCAGATGAAATTACTTTACAAATTTTTTAATGTTCTCGGATTATACTTATTTTGTATATGGGCGTGGTCAAATTAAGTCATGTTATAAATTTTTCTACAATCAAATTAACATCTTTTGTATATGAGAGAGGAATTATCACCAATATCACTGTATAGCTACACTTAAAATTTCCGATTGAAATAAATAGAATTGGAAACCATAAAAATAACTTTTAAGTTGTTCCCTTAAAAAGAATTATTTGTTGATACTGTTCATGAGTTTCGATATCTAATAAATACGTTCCTGCTTAAAAATTACATACCTACAATAAAATAGAGAATACCCTGCACATATAAATTTATGTCCAGTATCTAAAAATCTACAAAATAATCCTAGTTAAAATAGTCGCTTAAAACATGATACAAGCCAACAATCAGTCAAACCTTTTTATCGGTAAAGCCAATTAAAAATACTTAAAATTTCAGATTGAAATATGAAAGCCATAAAAAAGCTGATAAATTGTTTCCCTTGTATAGTATAGGTAGAGTAGGTATTCAATAAATACGTTGCTGTTTGAAAAGAAGCAGTTAAAAATTAATAACAAAAACTTAGATTAATATAATTTACTACTGGCCCTGAATATATGTAGTTGTACTTAAAGACATTACCAGAACCGAGTACGGAGAAAAACTCTGTAAATAATTAAATGTACTTAAAGATTTGTTAAATTGATATTCACATTTTAAGGTTGTAAAATTTATAAAACCTTATTTTAATAAAATTTATCACTATATAATTGTAAAAAATTATACGGGAAATACTGTAAACGTTTAAATTAAGATAACTATCAACTGAAAAATTGATCTTAAAATTACTTTTGTACATGTTTCCATAATCCTCCTTGATAATGTAGGGAGTACTTTGTTTTTTTCCAGCTTCTTACCAATGACTTAAATTTTAATAAGACTACATATTTATAGAACTTGTGAACAAAATAAGATATTGACTATCTTAAGAAAAATAGAATTATTCAGTACTCCTATGCTATAAAATAACGGTTTTTGGCAAGCAACTAATGTTTTATATTCAGTACATCTGTTTTCAAATTTGAAACTAGAAAGCAGTATAGACATTATTCGTAAAATACATTTTTTGAATACATTTTATATACATACATATGTTTAACGTTATCTGACGCTATAGAAGTCTAACTATCTGCAAAGTTTTAATTAATAATAAATAACCATACCACTGTATTAGAATTACAAATTGAATCCTTGAATATTAGCATATAATGAATAGCATGTATATGAGTGTCTTCATATAATAATAGTGGCAACTTAATATGAGATCTTGTATATATATGTAAAATATCTCTAGCAATAGAAATTTCTCAATTTTTTATCCTAACTCCCTTCTTCAAATTAAATAAATCGTAGATCGATGTTAAAAATTATTTAGCATTTTACGTTCAATAGTCCAAAGGGATTTCTCATACCACGCTTATCTGATTTTAAAAGCATAATTTTACATTTTCTTTCTTCACAAATGTTGCATAGCAATTCAAAAATGATTAAAATATTATTGCACATTATACGCCGTTGGTTGAATATAGAAATCTACAGCGTTAAATGAAATTAGTTATTAGAAACTTACAATAAAATAAACGCCATACGGACACTTATACTGATAGACGCCTTCGTTAAGTAGTACAAATATTATTAAATATTTCTTCCTTGATAGTATCTAAAATAAAACAAAAGAAAATGTATAATTTTTATATATGCAAATCCCTGTATATAAATAAGGTGCTACTGGATTAACAAAACAAATATCTAACTTTAATGAGAGGATTAGTTACGAATTGCTATGTAGAATTTACTATAAATTAAGAATATCTACTGACAGTTAATAAATAAAATTAGGTAAAAACATGCAATGAACAATTTAAAATGTTATATGAATGTAATAAAATTGAGGGTCAATAAGTGTACCGTAGATTGATTTAAGAAAAGTTTGATTGATCAGCGATATTTCTATACAAATTAATAGCACTTACCTCTAAAATACACTAATTCACATTCATCAGTTCATCACACACAATTTGCGAGTTATTTTTCTAACAGCATGAATGTCTGGGTTTTTAATAATGAATAAAACTGTAAAAATTATGTTCAGGTCTTAATTCAAAGTATCGAGTCTGTAAAATTGCTGATTATGGCTTTTTATTTATAGCCTAGCTCTAAGATTTAAACAAGGTTGTTTATTTGCGACTGCCAATATTGTGTAAGTTTGCAATAATCTTACCATACAAGGGCGTTCCTTTTCGACTTGAACATTTTGTATATTCAATACTGAATGATTGTAATAGACAGTACATTATTTTAAATTATTAACTTATTGAAAAATCATATTTTATGTGAGCTAATGATCTTTGATTAATTTTTATATACATGTTAGCAATTACCCTTAAACACCCCCCGGATCACATGTGATGCCCCCACTGGTCAGTTGCTGAAGGTGGACGAATGTGGTCGAGACCGTCCGGGTAGGCGTGCTAGCGACGCAGTAGTATATAGTATGAGTAATAGCTGAATACAACTGATGTGTACATCATAACGCAATAAAACTGTTTTTACCCTAAATCGATCATTATTTGTGGTAGTTTTCGTTATTTGCTTACATACATATATATATAATTAAGTCAGTTTATGTAAACTAAAGATTCCACCATTCTGTTGAACAATTGAAATTTCTTGAACTGTACTACCCAAAACTTTATTATATTACAGGTTTACATCTGTACGTTATTTATGCGAATATAAATAAATAAAGTTTAGATCGTATCTGATTTATCTATATTGCAAATAATTAATCAGCACTTATACGCATTTTGTAATACAGAACTAAGAAATACTAAGTAAATTGTATGCTATTACTTATCGTTTAAGTGAATAATTTTTAACCTTTTTATATATCTTTTTTATTTTGCTATTTAAGTAGGTTGTACCTAATTGATTTTTAATATGTAATTTTTATTGCAAGAGTGAATTAATTAAAACATTCTGTTTGGCATACATTACTTAGGAAAATGATAAATCATCTGACTCTGAGATAACATTATTTTTTAAACCATATGAAAGAAGATTATTAATGCTATAGAATAATTTTAAAACTATATTTTTGTAAGGGCCTCTACACCTAATGGTAGGAGAGGTATAGATTGTATTATATTATTTTTGTAAGGATCTCTTTTCTAACTTCCAAAACCTGAAAGCTCATACCTCCACATCCCAGATGAATCATTACTTATGGAATGCCCTGTATATTTGTTTACTTTAGGGAATAGACTTTCCTGCTGACCTATCAAATTTATTGATACTCACAAACGTGTCGCATGTATACTTCATAAAGTTAATTGCTTTACATTTCTTGGAAATGAATAATCATCTAACTCTGAGATAACATTCGCTTTCAGGCGAAGCTTTAAACCTATATGTATTTAATATAACTTGAAAAATGCACATAAATGTTTTATGACATCATTATGTATCCAAATATTTCATTTGTAATTCTAATATCAAACTACTGTTAATACTTCACTCCTAGAACTAAAATCAACCAATCAAATCACTTTACGATTTTGAATAACTTTTTTCGATTTACCCAGAGGACCAGTATTGCACTTTTTCTCGACAATTTCTTCAGCCACCATCTGTTTACTTTTCTCTAAGACTCCTACCATGCTGTCTGTATCCCCCCTCCGGCAACCCCGACCTCTCTCGCTGCATCCTTTTTTCCATTGCGCATGCGTACACTACGTGACTTTACGGCTCCGAAATCCCGAGATCCCCGATTCAAGCCTCAGCGTCGAATTTTTTTTTATTACAGACTGCATTTCAAACTTCCCGCCTTCCTGCCGTGCTCCCCCCAGATTTCAAATTTTCCCCCATGAATCATAAACACTGTTTTTGTTTTAACTCACATTTATATTCCCCTAAATATCCTCAGATTTCAAATTTCCCGCGCACTCCACCCTTTGCCTCCATGTTTTTTTCTTAATGCTGTCATGTTTAATAACGTCATATTTTGCCGCCATGTTTTTCTCTTAATACTGCCATGTATTTTTTTTATTCTGACGTTATGTTCTTTGCCGCCATGTTTTTTCTTAATGCAGTTTTTCTCCCCACCCCAGACATGTTCTTTTTCTTAATGCAACTATGTTTAATGATGTCATATTTTTTCTTAATGCAGATATGTTTCTTTCTTACCCCCACCCTCTTTTTTCTTAATGCAGCCATATTTTTTTCCTAATACCACCATTTTGTTTTCTTACCCCCATCCCACCTTTTTTTCTTAATGCTACCATGTTTTTTTTTCGCCGCCATGTTTTTAATGCAATTTTTTCTTACCCCCCTACCCCCTTTTTTCTTAATGCTACCATACTTAATGACGCAATGTTTTTTTCCTAATATCACTATTCTGTTTCCTTACCCCTCCCCCCTTCCCCTTTACCGCCATATTTTTTTCCAAGAATGACATCACGTGGTTTCTCTTAATACCATCATGTTTTTTTTTTCTTAATGCGACCATTTTTAATGTCATGTTTTTTTCCTAATACTGCCATATTTTTCTTAACCCCACCATGTTTTTTTTTCTTAATGCAATTTCTTCCTCTACCCGCTTTTTTCTTAATGCTGCCATGTTTAATGACGTCATTTTTTTCTTAATATCACCATGTTGTTTTTTTCTTAATTCGGTTATGTTTAATATCACTATGTTTTATTAATAATATGTTAGATGCGTTTTAAGTTTTAAATCTCCCGCCTTCAAATTTTTTTCCACTGTCGTCAATACCTCTTCTGCTACCAAACTATATCATTAAAATTCATAGTCTCCAGATTTCGCATTTCCCGCCTTTTAATATTACTATATATTGTACTAAAATACACACACACACCTACTGCGCATAAGCAACGGTGCATTGATTCTACAATATTGGACACGTAAGAATTTAAGATTTCAATGGCTCAGTGGTAAAGCATAGGACTAGCAACCCAGAGGTCCCGGGTTCAAATCCACAAATATTCGGACTTTTTTTTAAATAGAATTGAAATTCCCGACAACGCCAACACTTAGAATTTACCACCAATGCCATCTTCTGTTGAATTTACATGCTGGAGCGTCGGTGAGGGCGTCGGGGTGGAGGGTAAGGCGTTGCGGTGGGAGTGAGGCGTCGCTACGATCCAAAATATGACCATAAATAAAAAATCTCAAAAACTTCCGGTGCCTTGTTTTTATGGCTAGGCTCAGGTAGTCGATGTGGTACAAAAATGACCAGAATGGACCTCCATAAGAAAATACATGGGATTTTGGTCCCGTACTCTCATAGCTTATCTACTCTTCAGTGTATACCACTCATACACCCAGATCATAAGAGACGCAGGGAATTTCACTTTCCTAACCAAACAGTCAGGATGATAAGTTTCCCATGCGGTTCTTAGCACACGTTTTATGGCGGTATCACCCAAACAGATTTCAAATTTGGATTAGTCACTCCAAATTACCTGATGATATGCTGTAAAGTCCAGTGTTTATGTTCTCCGGCCCACCGTAACCAATTGATTGTCATTTAGTTAATAACGGATTTTCTTTTTCCTGAAGGAAAAACCGATAAATTCAAAAGTAAAATGTGAAGAATAAATTTTTCCCTTATAAAATTTGTATCCCATTTTCTTTATTGAGCATTTAGTTGTGGAAACAGAAATATTTTTTCCAATAGCTTGTCTCCATAGTGCCATAATTTATTTTGCACTGGATCGGTTTGTTGTTACAATCCTCTTCAGAGCATGTTGATTGAAGTGTGAAATTTGTGATGGTCGATCAGTTTTCTTCCTTTGGGCTGTGCATTCAGTTTTTTTAGACAAGTTGATAATGCTTTGTATTGTAGAGTTGGGCAGCGAATACGTAGCAGATATTTTCCGAAAATTCCGTGTTTATGAGCATTAACAATTCATTTTCGTATATCGTCACTTCATGCAACGTTACGTGCCATTTTTTTTTTTTTTTTAGAAAATTTTAGAAGACGCGTCCAACACACATTATATCAATTTCAATAATTAAGATTCCATTTTGTTTTAAAACGCTACAAACGTATAGACTACTATGAATTTCAGCAACTGGTCGAACTCAGTATTCTGCACCGCGAATCCTAATGTTTTTTATTTTATTTTATTAACAATTTTATTAAACTCGTCACTGACACATCATAACGTAGTAATATTTCATCGTATTTAAGTTAAACGCTTATACTTTGTTTATGTTAACAATATCTTTCTTTAATACAATAGATTTGAGATTGTTATTACTTTTATTTAAATATATTAGTTGCAAAATTATGCCCGGCCAAACTATTATGAGCCTGGGCTCGTATAGAAGCTCATAATAAATTGGTACTTACCAAACCAGTTAGCTTTTTGTATTCCCCTTCGAGTTGGCCATGATAACCCTAGGCGGTTGGCAATAAGTGCCGCTGTAAATGTGGATCCATTATTTCCACCCCATCCTACGAGCATGACGCCCAATTTTGGTACTTTGCGGGATGTTCTGACCACTAGATTTTCTGATTTCGGAGTGACCTGCAGGCATGGAAAGATTCTCTTAGTTAATATAAAAAATATATTATAAATCAATACAAGGATGATCTATTTAAAATTATGTTTTAATTATAATGTTTATTTTAATTATTTAGATTTACATACGGAATAGAGAACAGTTTAATTGAAGTTGATATTATTAAATACTCATGTGATACATGGTACCATCATCTCTTGATGATGGTACCATGTATCATATGAGTATTTAAAAATATGGGGTAACAGACAGGGTACGGGAATGGTTAACTTCTGATTCGGGGCTATAAGGGAAGCTGGACTTAAGAGGCATACTCCGGGTATTCTTGGTTTAGCGGCGATAGTATTTTACAGCATACATTTATCTATATATTGTACGAGAAGGATCATTAAACCATGTCCAATTTTTAATTTAACTGAGTCAATTTTATTTCGTTTCACTTTAGATACTTTAACAAATTTTACGTAGTACATAGAGTTATGAAACTAAATATTGGCGAATTCAGTGAACATTTAATCAAGGGTATGCACAAAACAAAAGTAATATTATTATGAAGGAAATATATAATATAATTGTAAACATTCTTTCTCTAATATGAGTTATATAAACACTAAGAAAATAGGATTCTGTAATACATAATTAAGGTGGCTCGAAAAATGTACTCTTAATTCTTTAAAAGATGGCGTCAGAATATAGGGTTATTGCATTGTATTGCCACATACAGGAAAAATAATTCATATGGAAGTACCTATTGAAATAAGCAGTTTAAAGAATAATAGTTTCAAAGCAGATAGTTTTCAAATTTAGCTAAAATTACAGTAAAAAAACGCAAGATTATTTATACAAGATGCGAGATTATGAAGGAAAGAAAGAACATCATACGCAGAAACTAGATTAAGTATTAAAGATATGGCGGCCCTCGGGTGTGTAGTAAAATGATACTATAGTTACGTGGTTGCTGTAGCTATATTTATTTGAGATAAATAAATAGCGAGCAAGCTAATACCGGAAGAGAAGACAATGTTTCGGGGCGAGGTGCGAGAATTGACTAATTTGAAAACTTATCCCAAAAGCCAATAGCCTGGAGCGGTTATTACCAGACTCCACACTTGTGATAAACCATTGACCTAATTTGCATGGGTTTTAACAAGTGGATGGCTGTAGCAATAAATAACGCAACGCATTGTCTGGGATAATCGCATTTTTATCCCTGAGAAATAGGTGTATCTTGGTGCCGAGTACTAGCACAATATACAAGGGTTTCTACTTTTTAATATTTACAAGACTTAAAACTAATATGTACAAATTCCATCACGGCTATCAATAGGCCAGGATATATGGTTATGTGGAGCCACGTGTGCCCACAAGGGAAACGAGTCAATAATGAGTGTTTCTGAAATGTATTGGGGATCTACATATACAGTATGACTAGTAAAGCACCCATGAAGGCGACCCCATCATTTGACACCCCACCACACCAACATATATAAGTGGACTTGTATGTACTTAAACGTGTCAGTTATCAATATAGATTTCGTAAAGAGAAACATATTATATGTACATAAATTATACCAACAAAAACGTTTAAACTTTTTAAAATAACATATTAAACAAATATTCTGGATACACTGCTATTCTTAGATGAGAGCAAACGTGTTTCATTCCAGTGGGAGAAGAGATGTTTGTCGTTTTATTGAAGGTATCATGAACTTTCGGCTATATAGTTTATTTCATCGCTATTTGCTAAATAAAATATCTCAAAACATACCCTGGCTTATTTTTATGGCTAGGCTCAGGTAGACTGTTCCGTTTATCGGCAAGATAAGAAAGATTTTTATTTGGCAAATAGCGATGAGATGAATAGTACCTATAACTTTTACAAGATAACTTAAAACGAAGTGAGAAAGTAAGTAATATTCTCCATTTAATAAACACACCTCTTCGATTTTCTAAATTAAACGTCCCATAATGTATGGGACGATTTGTACAGTTGAGTGAGAACCCACAGTATTATCATAAGTTAATATAAGTTAAATACTATCCTATTAAAGCAATAATATAATACTTTCTGCATCTGAATACATTTAGGAATTTATGCAATCTGTGTCCAATCCATTTACTTTAGATATATTTCTTTTATATTAAAAATATGACTTACGACATTGATCTGGTATTTAAAACTGAGCATAGAAATGCTAATATGTAAAACAATTAATGGTATATAAGTTATTTTAACAATAATTATAAATAATAATATTGTCTTCTACTCATATGGTTGAAGGACATTTAAGGATTCTTCACTAATCAATCTTTTTCCACTTACAACCTGAAGTCGACAGGGTATGATATTTATTTCTCCTATTCTATTTTTATTATTAATGAAAATAAAATAAGAAATGGGTTATTGTGAATGTTTGAATTATTGCTATTATAAATTATGTATTATGTATGTTATTAAAATGTTCCAAAAGTATTTTGAAATACAATGATTGTTGTTTAAATATCAAAAGTAATTGAACTAAAATTCCTTACTATTAATTATAATAATTTAAAACTTAGTATATACGGAATACTGTAATAATTTTTTTCTGTAGTGTTTTATCTATGATAAAAATGCCCTTTAATTATGAAACTGGATTATATTGCGTGCTAAATATATACATAATTAACTATTTAAATAATTGTCAGTTATGAATGTTATTATCATAATTTATCTTCATCATAAGACGTACAATTTGCCATAATTCGAATATAAAATATAATTTGTAAAAATAAAATATAAATGGGACGTAGTTGGTCACATTTGCATAATATTTGAAGGTAATATTTGAAATGTATACAATGACACTTCGAATTTATGAAAAAGTCGATATTTCGTAAATTGAACCCTGAAGAACTTATGGAAAGTCCTGGGAAATTTAGAAAGATCTTCCTAAACTATTACTGAAGTCCATTCTTTCTGTATTTTCAGAAGTAGAAGATATTTTTGTGAGCATCAACTTGACACAAAATAAAAATAGTTTTACTGAGGTTACCGTTAGTTTATGCCTGCTTTGCAATATAGGAGTTTTCAACATAAACATCAATGTTGTCATAATCTGCAAAGCAAGAGTCCATACATTTGAAATGAAAAATAAACTAAAAAAACAAAACCTAAAATGTTTTCACTCACTCAGATGGCATGAACCTCACCAACTTTATTAGAATAAGAAGTTAATATAGTGACGTCATAGAACAAGTTAGAAAGACATCACTAATGATCAAGGGACGAGCAAGGAATAATTAAATTTATGACCTAAGTAAAAGTCATTCTTGTCCCTCTGAAGAAAAAGGAGGCGACTGCGACGATCTTTTTATAAAATTTCAGGTATAAAGGATCAAGTCAAAATTACTAACGTCAATCCGATATGATACACGCAAATGAACATTTGAGGAATTAGACAGTATTGACGAAAGCACAGAACCTGATAAAAGTATTATCGTGGTAAAACATTACTCACTGGAAAAACTATTCTGATAAAACATTTTTGCTTTCCATATAAGCAAGGTATGTTTCTAATTCTAATTCCAGCCAATTCCAAAGGAAAGAATACTTCTTGTAAATATGTTATCCTCATATTGAATTCTTGTCAATCACATGGAAAAGTAAAAGAAAACGTTGTTAATATCAAATTTGTACAATAGATACCTAAGGGTATAATTAATCACCACTAATACACATTTTAAAACCATTTCACAGTCTATCAAAATAGTCTCTTCCTTAATAAGATATTACTACAGAAATTATGGATTCAGCTATGCTTATCGATGTCTATTTTTCTCCAAGATCTGGATACATTGTATTCCAGTATTGATTACGGGTTGTAAATTCCTTGACGTAATATATACATCACATTAAACCATTCAAAGATGCCCATACAATACCAATTATCTCAACTTCTGGTGACATCTCAATATCTTGAAATCTATACTTTCGTGGTTTGAATGGACAGACGAAATCTGTTGAGAAATTATTATCGTAAAAATTGTAAAGTCTTAATCATCATATGAATGTAATGAAGTAATATTTTGGTAAAGTCTACTTATTACAGCCCCTGCCATAATACTGACTCATAATACAGAGCCATTTACAGTTATATGGGTGTCTACAGACAAGATAAGACGTAGAATTCCCAGAGATCCGATCCATTATATATTTGTTTATATAAATATTATAAATAAATCAACTATTGATAGTTATTCTGCAAATGATAAAATTACATAATACTGGTTGTTTCAACTTATTATAGTCAGTTTATTGCAGGATATATTTAGAAATATATTTTTTAAAACATGTAAAAAATATGATAAATATTAGAAGGTCATTTTTGCTATCGAACATTTTTCTTTACTATTTAATACATTTTTAGTTTCTTAAAATTATATTGTAATTGAAAAATACGTCCATACCTTGAAGCCTTAAACAAATGTCGTATATCTAGTATATTTTTAAATTTACTCATATGAATGGCATAAAATTAAATAATAAAATCGATTTCCTTTCCGTAAAACTTCAGCGAGCGGAAGATAAACATTACATATAGACAGGAGAACAAACACACTCGTGTTCAGGGAGAAATAACAAACTCTTCTTGTTGAACTTCAAAGCTAAGATATCCTGAACCACAGTACGAACGACATCATTGCAGACACCTCTAAAGGAGTGTACGGTAGATCCATCCGTGTTGCAAACGCAGAACAAACCTTTTACTATCTTTGTATCAGGTACTGAACTGAATCCCTACCGTATTCTCAATATGCGTATTAATTCATGTATTATAAATTAATACATGAATTAATATATCAATTTTCTAATCGACATCAACGTTGTTACTTCTCCGCACTCCACTATAAGCGGAAAAGTAATGTAATCGTGTAAAGAAAAAGTGAAAAAACTAAATTTTTCTTGGGTTTATTTTTCGTTTTTCGGCCTAAAAACAAAAAAAAATGGATTTTAAAAATTTTTTGCTGTGTGTGCGTCGTTGTTGTCGTCAGCATTTCTTGTTACACACGATAACTCAACTAAATCGTGTCGGATCGATCGAGTTTTAACTGATCCTGATCGGGGACGTCTCCCAGACGACACCTATTGATTCTGAGGTGGATAGAATACACCCCACCCTGTCCATGGGTAATGAGAAAGCACGATGGTGGACTATTTGAGAAATTTGTTTTGTTAATACGATAACTCAAATAAATCGTGTGGGATCGATCGGGTATTGACTGATTCTGATTGGAAACGTCTCCTAGACGATACCTATTGGCTTTGAGGTGGATAGGACACACCCCACTCTGTCTATGGGTCATGAGAAAGCACTACGGTGGACTATTTGAGAAATTTTTTTTGTTAACACGATAACTCAACTAAGACATGTTGGCTCGGTCGGGTTTTGACTGATTCGGATCAGGGACGTCACCCAGACGACACCTATTGATTATGAGGTGGATAGAACACACTCTATCCTGTTCATGGGTCATGAGAAAGCACAATGGTGGACTATTTGAGAAATATGTTTATTAGCACGATCACTCAATTAAATCGTGTCGGATCGATCGGGTTTCGTCTGATTCTGATTAGGGACGTCTACCAGACGACATCTATTGATTTTGAGGTGGATGGGACACACCCCACCCTGTCCATGGGTCATGAGAAAGCACGAGGGTGAACTATTTGAAAAAAGTAAAACTGTCGCATAATACACATATTCTGCATTTATGTGTTTATTTTTTCTCGGTCACTCAATTTTGAGATAGAGATGTTCTACGTGCGGAAAAGTCCGTTTTAAGGTTTTAAAACTGTTTATTTTATTGGTTTTAATACAAAAACATGTGTAATGTGCTTACACTGCAATTTTCTAAATATTTTTTGAGATTATGTCATGTCATGAGATCGTCAATGTAGCAGAGTGGTCAGAACGTGTTACATGGAAAATGAGACTAGCTACTGAGTGTCGTGATCTTTGTTCGATTCCAAGCATCGGCATTGGCAATGTCAATGGGAATAGATGTTGTCCACATTTTCTCAATGTATTGAGCTTCAGCTTTGGATTTAGGGGACTGTCTACTTTATGTGGTGTGTATTGTTTCTTTATGCCATTTGGGAGAAAGAAATGTATTTTTATGTATACTCTGAAACATATTTTTGATATAATTTTTAGAATAATAAATATGAAATTGTAGCATATGTTGTTATATTAGGCCACCTCCTCGATATACATGTAAGCCTGAAATTTTCTAGCTATAATCTAAGAACTTCAACTAAAATTTTTATTTCTGTGACTAAATAGTTCATTATAAAACGTACTTTTTTAATTTCTGAATTTTATGAATAACATTAAATTTTTTCTTACTTACATTCTTGAACAAACTGTAATGCGATTATATTAAACCTTCATAGAATATATACATTATTTTAAGAGTAGTTAAAACAGTTCTATTTGACATGTCATTAGTTTTCGTTTGCGGGGAAAAATATAAACTAGAGACTACTTGACTGACTACTTTTCTGTAATATAGACGGAGTATCACAGCTAAAATGTTTATTCTTCTTCAATATTATGCTAAAATATTATCGATATTCTTGCCAAATAATGAAATTATCGTACAAGTTGCTGTATATGTACACACTAGATTATTTTAGATAAACTTGATAAAAGTAAACTTTTATTGCACCAGGAGTAAAGTAAACCATTTATTCCTAAAATATCTCTATATAACTTACGATAAAGATTAAAAGATGATCGAGCTGATTCATATTTTGTTACTGAAGTTTTGGCTATGGTTTTTGAAATATTAAAAATGTATTATGCAATATTATGTAAGTCTTTACATGAAGGAAATTTAGAATGAATTTTGTCATTAAGTTCTATGAGTATCCATGCTAAAAGATACTTGAAAATAATTTTTTAAATATATTGTAAAATATTTACCAAATTCTAGGGATAATTCCTAGTGTAATTTCATAGTAGTGTAATAAAAAAAGTTATATCAACAAAGTTATACTGATTTTAAATACATACTGAGATATGACTCTATCAATCATTTTTCTATTGTTGTTGGTATAAATAAGAGTCATATTATAGCAGATTCTGTTTTATTTTGATACCATGAAACATGCATTGATAAGATTTGCGAAATTCAGGGCAAGAGGTCTGTGAGGATCTAGGTGTTCCACATATTTGGCAGCAGATTACGAGTATAATGAATATACATAGTGTTGCAATAACATATCGTCTAGAGCAACGAAAAGCATAGCCATCTCTAAAAGTACTTTGGATTTACAACCAACCTCTTTATTTTCCAGACATTAGTCCCTCGGGTTATTGTTGTGTACCTGCTTTAGAACGTTCATTAAGTGGCAATCAGTTTTCGAGATAGTTAGGTCTCTGTCCAACGTTAGCAATTCAAATTTAAGATGGGGTGATAAGGGGAGATACCGTAAACCAGGGTTATATTTACTTTGCGGGTAACTTTGACAGTTTTTGGGACTACATTGACACAGAACGTTTTTGTGTGTTTGACCTTCAATTTCGCGCAAGACAAGATAGCTGGGAAGGCGGGAGGGGCGTTAGCCTCCCGCTTTGCTCCCGAAGTCATAAAAGTTGCACTAGCTAATAACATTTATTTCACAACTCTTGCACCAAGTTCAACTCATATGCTACAGCCCCTAGATGTGGGGTATTCGCTCCCATGAAAAAACAATGGCGTAAATTTCTTGATAAATGGAGGCAAGAATCTAGAAGAAAGGGGTCGATACCAAAAGAGCAGCTTCCATTGTTATTAAAAAAGTTAATAGATGCTATTACTCCCAAATTAAAAAACAATTTGCAAAGCTCCTTCAGATCTTGCGGACTTTATCCATTTGATCCCCAAGCTGTGCTTTGAAAGATTCCGTCGGAGCAGACACAAGAATCAGGAAGAGTTCTCGACAATAGCTTACTCGAATTCCTCAAATGAACGAGAGGCTAAAATTCAGAGAGAGTGCGCACAGAAGAGGCAAAAAAATCCTCCACAGACCAGGAACTCAATTGATTAATGTTGAAGAACAGTCTTTTGAGGCAACACAAGCTGAAGCGACTATTGGGCAAGATCAAGAGGGAGCAGTTTATAAGCAAGACGAGGAGGAATCAATTTCGGTGCAAAACGAAGAGGAAGCTATTATTGAGTAAAATAAAGAGAATATTCCAACAACTACATTAACTTCTTGACTTTCCCAAGGACCTGCTGTATCTGTACCTAATTCAAAGAAAATAATAAGATGCAAAGCGAAAAAACTTTATGACAGTTCTAGTTCATCTGAAGATGAAAACAGTCCACTTAGTGAGATGAAGAAAAATAGAGACGAGGCTAAACTGTGCACAATTTGAAAATATGATTACAATCACTATAATCTAACAAAAGACTGGATCTCCTGCGTCACTTGTCTCCAGTGGGTATGTGGTAATTGTATTTGTAACACAGGGTCTAAAAAATTGACTTCTAGTGTGAGCGATGTGAAGATTCAGGCTAATTTTCTACTTTTTATTTTTGTAAACATTGATTAAGTTTTAATGTTTCTAAGAGATTGTTAATGATAATAATAATAATACTGTTAATTATTTGTAATGACTGATTTTGACAGAAGACTGATTATAAGGTTGTAACCAAAGTCCTATTAATGAGTAAGAAATTGTTTAAATAAATATCTGATTTTTATTATTCAAAGACTTTTTGTATTATGTTTTACCCTTTAAATAATTATAAAAACGTGAAATTATATATATATATATATATATATATATATATATATATATATATATATATATATATTATTTAAAAGGTGTCAAATAAATAAACCCGTTACCACGGACTAGAGGTTACTTTGACACATTTTTAAATAAAAAAAAAAAAAAAAAAAAAAAAAAAAACTGGGGGTTCAAGGGGCGCCAATTCTCACAGATTTTAAAGCCAAAAGTTCTATTGGTTTAATAAGCTATAGTGAGTTCGAATGAACGTCTTAATTTTTTGTAAAACCAAGAAAAACCTCTCAAACTATGTCTAAATAGCCCCGGTTTACGGTAGTATTTCAATTGATGAATACCAGCGTCACATTTTCGACAAGTGTAACAAATTGTTTGAGGTACATTAATAAGATTTCTTGTAGATATTTTCCTGGAAAAATCGCAAATTTTGTACCAAAAAAAAAAAAAAAAACAAATAGAAAAATTTTACATATTAGATGATAAAAATGATGTTCATAACTAGATCAATTGAAATATTACAAATATTTTTATATGTAATAAATAAATAGATATCCATTAACCGTTGCCATTATTCACGACGATCAATCCACTGTCTGTTTAGAAGATTTTAATTTAAATTATTTCCTAATTTAGTTTGACAATATATTAATTAAAATACATGTACTGTTCTAACTTATCCCTTTTCATATTATGTATATTATATCATATCTGCTTATTGTACGAATGACTATGAAATGTGTGTAGGTATTTAAATATAAGTAAATACCATAAGACTATTTACTGCTAATATTTATAAATTACATACTATAAGAAAATGTCTACATTACAAGTAATATTATGTTTTATTATTTAACTTTCTAAGTATATCCTGAATTATATAAGATTAAATGTGAGACAAAATTTAATCTACCATAAACATAAATTATACTATTAATAATTTGGGCGTGATTTAAAACTTGATCTAAATTGTATTTAGTCACATATAGTGATATAAGTAGGGATACTAGAGTATTAAAAAGTGACACGTAGCCATACAAATTGATGCAATAAAGATTATTCATTTATTATAAAAGTTATTGAACTTAAAACAGTCTAAAAATAAACTTTATTAGGTGAGGATATATTCGGGATTAAGACGTTATTTGCAATATTTTTTATAAAGTCGTATAAGCGTTAAATAGTAATGCGGTAGGTATTTTAATCCTGGGTAAATAAAGATTTATCTCAGACGAAAGAAGATAACACCAAGCAAAATTTAAGTAAACTTTGGTGTACCCATTTATTTCATCATCATCATTAGGTCATCAGTCCTAAGACTGGTTGGACGCTAACCTCCAGCTTCTCCTATCTTGTGCTAACCTACGCATTTCGCTAATTGTGCTACAACCTACATCCCTTACTATTTGCGAGCAGTAGTCTAATCTAGGCCTACCTCTGCCTTTCTTCACTCCTATTTCTGCCTCCAAAATATCGCGGACTATTCCCCCATGTCTCAGCAAGTGGCCTACCATTTTATCTCTTCTCTTCTTTAAGTTTTTCCACATACTCCTTTTCTCGCCGACTATCTCCAATACTTCTTCGTTTCTAACCCTATCAGTCCATGGTATTTTCATCATTCTTCGGTAACACCACATCTCAAAAGCTTCTAATTTCTTCCTACTTGCTTCCCCTACCGTCCAGGTTTCGCAGCCGTAAAGTGCCGTGCTCCATACATATGTTTTCAAAAATCTCTTCCTTGTTTCTAAATTTATTACCCCCGAGCATAAAAGTGCTTTCTTTTTGTTAAAAGCTGCTCGACCCTGCGCTATTCTTTGTTTTATGTCTTTATCGCTTCTTCCATCCCAATTTATTTTACTTCCTAAATAAGTGAAGTCTTTAACTTCCTCCAATCTTTCATTATTAATTTGTACTTTCGTTTTTGCTCTGCTCTCGCGCCCTCTGCACACTAACACTTTAGTTTTGTTTTTATTCACCCTCATTCCGTATTCCTCTGTCAACACTGCCTCCATTTCGTTCAATGCTAATTCTAGTTCCTCCTTACTAGATGCTAATACTGCTATTTATTTACGAATTTTAAAATATATAATACGAATTATGTCAGCCGCCTTGCAACTGCGCTAGCAGTCCTTATCTCAATTCTTGGAAAAGTGCTGACAGCAACATCTTGAGACCTATGCTTTGTTCTGCATCCATACAGTCAGTCAGGATATAACATTGAAATTGTAAACACATACTTACAACAAATATTTTAATTAAACCAAAATTCAAATTGTGAAAGTTTTGTTTTTTTAAAAACCGGAAATCGGCGACGAAGTATATAAGTGGCGCAGTCGGGAACGGATTTTTCGTGGGACTTTCATCGTGAAAAACCTGTGAGTTTCAACTCTTAAACGAAAAAACGGACTTACACAAAAAAAGAACAATATACTGAGTGCTAACCGCAAGGACTCCATCGAGGAAAACCTAAGGACAGCAACCGCCGTCGAGAACACAGGCATCGATGTTGTAAGTAGTCTTTTTTGTTCATGTCAGACTCCTCTTTATCCATTGATTCCTTAAGCGAAAACAATCAGGATTTAGAGAACACCTTAGTTAAGTTTTTCAGTCAATTAAAAATCAAAACGATAAGTAATTCTAGTGAAAGTAGTAAGAGTAGTGAAAGTAATTTTTTAGAAAATAATTTAAATATGCCGAACGATCAAGTACCAATTTTAGATATTAAAAATCTATCAATTATTCCAAATTTTGATGGCAATCCAAATAAATTACATAGATTTATTAGTGCTTCGGAATCAATATTAAATCATTATTATGATAGACAAAATGCTAATAATTTCCAAAATACACTTTTAATGAATGGTATTTTAAATAAATTAGAGGGAAGAGCAGAAGAAATTGTCGCAATAAACGGCACATCAAATTGGGACGATATAAAAACTGCTTTGCTTCAAAATTTTGGCGATCAAAGAGACGAAAATTGCTTGAATCAAGATTTAGTAAATTTAAGACAAAAACCAAATGAAACACCGTATCAATTTCACGAAAAGGTTATTCATTTGCTAAATACAATTTGTAATTATATTGACCTTCATTGCGATATTGCAGAAAGGCAATGTAAACGTAGTTTTTTTACAAAACAAGCTTTAAAAACATTTTTGGCAGGATTAAGAGAGCCTTTAGGACCTATAATTCGTGCAATGAGACCCACAACTCTTGCCCAAGCTTTACAATTTATTTCTGAGGAAGATAACGTTAAATATTTTCAAAAATCTATTCCAAATTCTAATGTTTTAGTTAAGAAACCTGTTGTAAATCACTCACAAAATTTTTATAACCCCTCATTTTCACAAATGAGTGGCCCTTCTGGACCAATAATGTACCAACAACAACCAACGAGTTCTAACTTTCCACGCGGTCCAATAAATATTCAAAGACATCCTAATCCTAATAGATTTTTGACTAATTCACGAGTTTTTGGCAGACCACAAAATGTCTGGAAACCATCAAATGATAATAACAATCAACAAAATAAACCAACGCCAATGAGTGTATCGACTAGAAATACGACACCCCAATTAAGACGACAAACACAAAATAATTTTTTCCAAAATAATAGTCAAAAGCCTAAATTTATTTCGGAAGAATTATTTAATGCGGAATTAGATAACCAACCAATTGATAACCCTGAATATTCTTATGACGAAGAACAGACATATGAATATTCACATCCTGCTGAGGAACAATCCGAAAATTTTCAAGAGGACCTGTACTCAATCGACGAAACATAGTAGAATATCATATTTCGACCAATAAAAAAGAACTGCCATATATTAAAATTTCAAAACCACCCCTAAAACTTCTTTTAGATACAGGCAGTACTAAATCATTTTTAAATCCCGAAATTGCCTCAAAATATTATTATGACAAAATTTCTTATGAACCTTTTACTGTATCTGCACTATTTCAAACATCATCTCATAAATATTGCGCAGAAATTCCTATTTTTCCAGAATTTACACAAAAAGAAAATTTAAAATTTTATCTTTTTAATTTTCATAATGTTTATGACGGACTTATTGGACTTGATAATTTAAAACTTTTAAATGCCCAATTAGATTTTGTAAATTCAAAATTAGTAACACCTAATTGTTCTATTCCTATTCATTATCAGCAATCAGGTCAACAAGTTTTATTAAATTTAAAAATTAGTCCACATACTCGAACGGTAACCAAAATTCCTGTTACTCAAAAACAAGGTGAAATAATTATACCCCATCAACAAATTAAAAATTGTGAAATACCTGAAACTCTATCCGTGGCAGAAAATGGCTTTGCTTTAGTAGAAATATCCAATAAAACAGATAAAGAAATTATATTGCCCTTAACAGATCCAATTAAAACCATACCATTTTTGGAAAATAATTATGAACTATATTATGTAGACATGACTACCACAAGTGACAAAAAAAATAATTTAGACGTTAATAAATTAATTCGCACATCCCATATGAATCCCGAGGAACGCGAACAACTACTTAAATTATGTAGAAAATATGCGGACATCTTTCATACTGAAAATCAATCACTAACTTTTACCAATCAAATTAAACATTGCATAAAAACTAAAGACGATGATCCGGTGTATATTAAATCATATAGGTACCCATTTGTACATAAACCTGAGGTCGAACGCCAAATAAAATCAATGTTAGGACAAGGTATTATACGCCCGAGTAACTCAGCCTACAGTTCACCAATATGGATTGTGCCGAAAAAGGCAGACGCCTCCGGAAGGAAGAAATGGCGTATCGTTGTGGATTACCGAAAACTCAACGAGAAGACCATCGATGACAGGTACCCCCTGCCCAACATTTCAGATGTCCTAGACAAGTTAGGGAAGTGCAATTATTTTTCAACGCTGGATTTGGCAAGTGGATTCCATCAGATTGAGATGAATCCAGAAGACATCCCCAAAACAGCCTTCAATGTGGAAAATGGCCACTATGAGTACGTCAGGATGCCATTCGGCCTAAAGAACGCCCCAGCGACGTTTCAACGGGTCATGGACAACATACTAAGAGGACTACAAAATGAGATATGTTTGGTTTATCTAGATGATATCATCATTTACTCGACATCATTACAAGAACATCTTGTCAACCTATCAAAAATATTCCAAAGACTGAGAGAAACTAATTTTAAGATCCAATTGGACAAGTCCGAATTTTTGCAAAAAGAAGTGGCTTATCTTGGTCACATCGTGACACCAGACGGGGTTAAGCCCAACCCGGACAAAATTATAGCAATAGAGAAATATCCATTACCAAAAACAACGAAGGAGATCAAAGGATTTCTCGGTTTACTCGGATATTACCGCAAATTTATTAAAGATTTCGCGCGAATTACGAAACCATTAACTGTTTGTTTAAAAAAGAATTCAAAAATTGAACATACCCCCCAATTTATAAAATGTTTCGAAGATTGTAAAAAATTACTAACTAATGAACCAATTCTACAATACCCTGATTTTTCTAAAGATTTTATTTTAACGACAGACGCGAGCAATGTCGCAATTGGCGCAATCTTATCGCAAGGGACTATTGGAAGCGATAAACCGGTAGCGTTCGCTTCTCGAACATTGAACGATTCGGAACAAAATTTTAGTACTATAGAGAAAGAACTTTTGGCCATTGTATGGGCGACAAAATATTTTCGGCCTTATTTATTCGGTCGTAGGTTCAAAATTGTAACAGATCACAAACCCCTCAAATGGCTAATGTCATTAAAAGAGCCAAACTCGAGATTAGTTCGATGGCGGCTCAAATTGGAGGAATTCGACTATGAAGTAGAATATAAAAAAGGTAAATGCAACACCAACGCTGATGCCCTTTCTCGCATTGAAATACACACAAAAGAATTCTTGGAATTTATGGATCAATATAATCGATCCCTGAGTACAATAGGACCAGAACCAAATAATACCGATAATCTGTCAATAATCGCAAATGCCAGCGAACAACCAAGAATGGAAGACGTCACTGAAGAACCATGCCCACCAGCATTAAGAAGACCTACTACAGATACCGAAGGAACTATATCTGCAGACGAACCAGAAAGAAGAGACTCCGAAGAGACAATCTCTGCAGAGGAACCAGAAGGAAACGACACTGTGCATACAAGTCACGAAAATCCAATACAGGAACTTCCAATATCAGAAAAAGCACTAAATTTATTCAATTTTCAACTAGATATAACTTTTGTCTTACATTCACCCGCAAAACCAGAAATTAGACAAATATTTCCAAATAAAAAACGAATTTCCGCCCAGTTGTCTGTATTCGAATTAGAAAAAGATGTAATTGATTTTTTCAAAAATTATTTAGACCCAAAATTTACGTACGGTATTTATTTTAAAGATGAGACATTCGTACCGCAACTTTGCGAAATTTTACAAAAAACGTTTAAAAATTCAGCATACAAACTAATTAAGTGTAATAGCATTTTACAGGATGTTATAGAAAAAGACTTACAGAAAGATACAATAAAAAATTATCACGAAGGTAAAACCAATCACAGAGGGATTTTAGAAACTGAAACTCGCATAAGACGATCATATTACTGGCCCGGTTTAAAAAGTGATGTTACAAATTATATCAATAATTGCGAAATTTGCCAATCCAATAAATATGATAGAAATCCACCTAAACAAAAATTAATGATAACTCCTACACCATCAAGACCTTTCGAAATTGTTCATATTGATACCTTTCAGGCACAAGGACAAAAATTTTTGACACTTATCGATACTTTCTCTAAATATGCTCAAGCTTACCCCCTAGCAGGTATGTTGGGTACAGAAGTTGTTAAAGCTTTTCTAATTTTCATGACCCATCATGGCTTACCATCACTTGTAATTATGGATAACGGAACTGAATTAAAAAATTCCGTAGTACAAGAATTTTTTAAAATTCATAAAATTGAAACTCATTATATTACAGTCAATAATCCCCAATCTAATGGACCAATCGAAAGATTTCACTCTACCATCATTGAACACTTAAGAGTAATACGAGCAAAAAATAAAGGTAAAATCGATATTTTAAATCAAATGCCATATGCTGTATTAGGTTATAATAATTCCATACATTCAATTACCAAACAGAAACCTATTGACATTATTAACGGACATTTAAATACTAAAGACCCCTTTGACATCAATTTAAATCAACAATTAATGAATAATTATATGCAAGAACATCGCGAAACCACTAAGGAAATTTACAAAAAATTAAATGAACAATTATCTCAACAAAAAGAACATGTTATTGAAAGTCATAATGAACGACAGAATCGTCATGACCCTTTAACATATGAACCAGACACTGACGCATACAGGAAAATTACCACAAAAAATCGTAATAAATTAAATCCAAAATTTTCTAGAGACAAAGTTATTCAAAACAGGAAAATAAAAATAAAAACTATTGGTAATATATTACATAAACAAAATCTAAGAAGAGCCCGGTCTAATAAAAAGAAATTGTTACAGGAACCAACTGTTCATCCTGATCCTGGTGATATCCAAGATCATGCTTCAGGAAGTAACGATAACTAACCTAAATAAGAATCCTGGGATTCTCCCGTATAAATTAGGTACAGCCAAAGTTAAATCCAATACACACACCTTTATCCACTATTTTGACTTAGACCCTATCAAAAATGAGATAAGAATACTAAAACAGCTATATATAAATATAACTATTACAATAAACGAAACCCTCAATCAATCATACTATTTTGAATTAAGTAATTTTGATAGAGCTCTGCAATATCAATTAACATTAGCTGAACAAAAATTCAATTCTCTAAGCCCTACAGGTAGAGTTAAACGTGGTCTTATTGATGGATTAGGCACCATAATCAAAAGTATTTCTGGAAACTTAGATGCAAATGATGCTGCTCGTTACGATCAAGCAATTTCCGATCTGCAAAATAATCAAAAAGAAATCACTCAAAAATTAAACAGACAAATTTCTCTTACCACTCAAATGATTGATAATTTCAATAAAACAATGACATTAATTAGAAATAACCAAATTGTAATTACTTCCGCTTTAAATAAAATGAGAAAAGAATTAAATAAATTTATTTTTGACTTTAATCATTATCTGGAAATCAAAAATACCTTAGATCAAATTAGTTCGACATTAAATCTAATTTTGCAATTATTAAGTGATGTTGAAAATTCAGTCACTTTCGCCAGATTAGGTACATTGCATCCTAGCATTTTGAAAATCGATGAACTAGAATCAATTTTAGATACTATTATAAAATATAATACAGTCAATCAATTAATTTTTCCACGCAATTCAAAAAATACTCATAGGTATTATAATTTAGTTGACACTGAGGCTTACTACTCAGGCACAAAAATTGTTTTCGTGGTTCATTTCCCAATTATTTACCCCCAAATATTTTCCTATTATCATCTTTACTCGATTCCTACCCAAAACCTCACAACAATTGTTCCAAAAAATACCTATCTGGTTATGAACGAAAACCTCTACGAGTATACATCGATACCTTGTATCAAGTTACACCCTGACTACTATTGCCCTGAAAATAATTTAATCAACGGGATCAATAAAGAAGATTGCATCTTTGAATTATTACGATTGGAGTCCACCCACGAAAATTGTGTAGTTACACCCATACAAATCGCCGATACTGTGGTGCAACAAATCGACGAATCACATTACATAACAGTTTTCCCAAAACCCACTAAAATACGAACGGTATGCCAACGTACGGACCTTACAACACTACAAGGGAACTACCTTATCAACCTACCTTTTGGATGTCAGTTCCAAACAAATGAATCGATATATGTTAATGAAAAATCAATCAGTGAAGGCCATCCAATGCTTCTACCAGAAATCATTATTCAACATAATTCACCTGTACCTTCTCCAACCAAAATAAATTTAGAAAACGTCGAACTTGACAAAATTCATGAGCTACAGAAACAACAACGAAGTCTGACACCTATCGATCTCACTCCAAATCGAATTACATGGACCAATACTTTTTGGACAATCCCAATATATATTATTTTAATTTTTACTGGCCTATATTTCACATATGCATTTATCCGAAGAAGAAGAAGGACTACCAACGAACCCGATAGTGACCAACCGCAACCCAGCACTTCGGCATTTTTCACCCCTTGAAATATACCTCAATTTAGGGATGGAGGAATTATGTCAGCCGCCTTGCAACTGCGCTAGCAGTCCTTATCTCAATTCTTGGAAAAGTGCTGACAGCAACATCTTGAGACCTATGCTTTGTTCTGCATCCATACAGTCAGTCAGGATATAACATTGAAATTGTAAACACATACTTACAACAAATATTTTAATTAAACCAAAATTCAAATTGTGAAAGTTTTGTTTTTTTAAAAACCGGAAATCGGCGACGAAGTATATAAGTTACGCCACAATATATGTAAATAAAAAACTATAATTGCAACAGAATATAAAACAAAGATTTTCTGCACAAGGTCACTATACTAATGTCATAGAGTGAGATAATGACGTAAAAATCGTTTGACATATTTATTATTGACACCGCGAGTGCTAACTTGTTTTCTCTTATTGCCGCCATGTTTTTTTCTTAATGGTACCATGTTTTCCAATGCCTCCATGTTTTTTCTTAATACCGTCATGTTTTTCCTAATGCCGCCATGTTCTTTCTTAATGCCGCAATGTTTTTTCTAATGCCGCCATTTTTTACCTAACGCCGCCATATTTTTTTCCTAATGACGGCATGTTCTTTTCTATCAGATCCTTTAGTCATTATTGACGTTGCTTCTTGTATCTTAATGCTTCTTCAGCATCTACAAGAAGCAGCGTCAATAATGACCAGAGGGTACAAGACTGGTCGCTCCCGATGGACACATGCCATCCAGTTCACTTCCGCGCTAATATCCGCTTTGTTTATCGATTAGAAATATATTTATTTTTCAATAAATGCATTATTTATATTACTACCAGGAACGCAATATATTTGGTAAAAGTTAAACGAAACCTATATTTTAATTTTTTGTATCACAAATATACATTTTGTACATATTATGAGCGAGACATGATTTGACATGAAATTAAGTATTTTATTGATGATGATTCGATACAAATTAGTATCAAATAGGTTTTTCTAAAGGTGATTGATTTTATTTATCACCAAAGAGAGATCTGTTCAGGATGAACAAATGGCAAGACTATGCAAAAGGAATAATCATTTCAGATAGGAAATTACGAGATTATATAAATTCCACATATTTGTGACTAGACGCTATGCTAGGTCGTAGTTCTATATCTAATGAATAAGTATATTTCTTACACAAAAATCTGTTTCAATAAATAAAATGTTGCTGATGAAGATTGCGATCATTCATATATGAAAAGCGGACGAATATGTTCCCTTTATATTTTCGACTGCAAGAATAGGAACAAGTCTCAAAACTACGATATCGGAACGCCCACGAGGTGCGCAGTAAATATCCTGGTCTTACTTAGTCGCATTGAGACCTTTTCAGAGTGAATATCGATTAATATATATTGAATGCGAATGTACACAGAGTTCGATTTGGTCGCTCGTAAACTGCACCCTTCTCCCTCTGAATGCTGGCTTAATTTTTCTACTACGCAACATAGAGAATCTCACACTTTTTCCTATTGTTGACGAATAGTACACTTTTTGCTGATAATTGCTGGTTTCTACAATTCTTCTTTTGAGAATGACAATGCTACGGCCAGGTTAAACTATAAAGTTTGTGTACAAAATTGTACATATTTGCTGATAACATCAAAGCGATAGCGATTATACTAGCGATTATAGACAGCGATCACCTATAAATATTCTGTTAATAGCTGAAAATGTGATAATGAAAAGGTGACACTCCTCTCTGATATATACGACTCGAATTCAGGTAGGCAATAGTGTTTGGTTTCGACTGTTACTTAATTACCACACAAGAACATTATTACTGCGGCAGATTTACTAGAAGATTTTCTTTTTTAGGTTTACTTGGTTCTCAAAGACTTTTGATAAACTGGACATAATATCTTGTTGAACAGATTAACTTGACTTCTGTTTTAGCGAATGTTCAAAATCTTATAAAATTTTATATAGAAAATCGCATTGAATATGTAAAATGTAGACGTCATACATCCAAAACTATTACCGTCAATTCTGATGGTGTACTCCAAGGGTCTGCCGTTGGTCCCTTATTATTTAATATTTATATTAATAATATTGCATTGCTATGTATAAAGTACTATAAATGATTTACTTATGTCCGAATGTTTTTAGAGACCTGAGTGTAATATTTTACCCAAATGTAAGATTTATAGATTTATACATTTTCACATTTCAGGTTTTCCATTTGGCTTAAAAAAGTTAGCAGGATAAGAGTTAGAGCTTTGGTGTTTACTTCATTGGACATCTCTGCCTTAAAATTCAGGAATATCTAGACTAGTATCTTTAAAAGAGGTGTGTGTACTACAGATGAATATGTAATTCTCAGAATACTGTGGTATAGAATTTAGAGTAGAATTCTAACAACATTATACAAATGCAGTTAACGTCTAACCTTCTGACAGACGCATGAAATGGGCCAGTGTCAGTGGGCGCATGACGGCATTTACACCGCCCTTATTTTTTCCACATTTAAAACATATAAATGTATGTTAAAATTGGAGTTTTATCATTAGGTAGCATCAATGCAATATCCATTTACAGGAAAAGAAATATTGAACACATTTTGAAGCTTCGATATGTATGTATAGACAGATACCTAGAAAGCCGGTCTGCTATTTGCATTTAATGTTTTTCAAGAAAATGAAGTATATAAACATATTTTTCTTTAATTTTCATGAAATATACAATAACTTTAAAAGTAAGGTTTAAAAAAAAACATTTTACAAAAATAAATTTAGTTTTATATCAGCTTTTCTCGATTCTGATAACCGATATGGCCCCAATACTTTTTATTTTGAGCTATACAGACCGCACCATCTTACGTCTATAATAGTAGTTTTAGAATACTGAAGGGTGCCGATAATGAATAACGTTTGAATTCCAATTTTTCTAAAATGGCGCTTTAAATGTCGCCCACGGGCCCGCCAGAAGATTAAGATGGAATGCATATAATATTTTAGATAATAAGACATAACTCAACTGCGTCCCAAATATGTTGGGCTAATTGAATGTTTATTGACATCATCATTAAAGTGCATGAGATATTATTGATAATTCTAAATGGTAACCTTCGTTGGTAATAAATCTCCTAGATGACGGGCATTTGTAACTATCTGAATATAAGTTTATAGTCATGCAGTATGTAAAATAAGTGTATAGTCATGCATTATTCACCATTCTTCTTCTGCTTTCGGCTTGAAGATACAGAGAAAAAGTTAGAAGGATAAGGTCCAGACAGCTTGGTATCGATTTTGTTGACACTTTCGTGTTAAAATTCGGATCGGATTCAGATTTTTTATAGTATAAAGAACTATAGTATATAGTATAAAGGATAACAATTATATTTACTTAAAAATTATACTTATACTACGTCTAAGTGCATCCAAATCCATTAAAAATGGTAGTTACAATTTAAAAATATTAGCCTTATCATATCAATGAAGGCAGTAAAATTTCAGTTGGTTTAAAATTCACCTAATTTGCGTAAACCTATGTAAAATTGCGTTCATTTTACTAATATCGACAAACATGGAGCGGTATTTAAGACACATTATTTCCTCGAAAAATGACAACACTAGATGGTAATAAAATACAAAATTAAGGTCATATTCTTATATTAAAAATATTGATATATTTACGGAACACAAACACATGTACATATAGAAATAACTATTGATATATTTCGTCAAGCTAGATGTTCAACGTACGCAGAACAAAATGTGAGCAATGACATAAAAATTCCTACTGGATATTTCTGGTTTGCTGTTATACAAAAACTAGAATCAGTTTTCTAAATATAAAATTTGCAGGCGCCGACATTTAATTTTTATTTTAAAGTGTAAAATTTGTAAACAGTATCTGGCATTTTTACTGCGATTCTTTGTTTCAGGAAACACATAACCGCTATCATGTGGTTGCCAAGTCAGAAATTCAGGTAGTTTCTAGGAAATAATATGAAGTATTGTTATCCTATCTGACAATTTATAATTCCAGTTCTCCAGTTAATTATCACTATCTATTTATATATTTATTCTCGTTCTATAGTTGCAGGCAAAATTTCTTTCCATAATTGATTATTTTAATATTTCTCGCAATAACAAATGTTGAAAAGTATCATCAGATAGGATATAGGTCCATATAGCAACAAAGTACCCTATAATAGTTGTTTCTTCTGATATCCAGGTTACAATCTAGTACATATCTACTAGATTACCTTCATTTAATGAGTTCAAACACGAACAGAGGCAAAACATAGGAAGATCATTGAGGATTCTAAGTGCATTATTAGTCTCAAGTTCCTTTTATTACTTTGGAACATAGGGAATTCCCATCTTCCAAACGTAATCAATATGTGCCTAAAATATTTAGTAAAACCGTCTTATGTGCAGTGCCGTGAAAACGTATAGAATCAAGCTTAAATTTAATGGCATTTATTAGACTTCCTGCAAGAAAGATTTCTTAACATATATTATCTAATAGAACATGCTACAAATAGATAAATAGCGCACGAACTGTAGCATGCATAAGGTGCGTCCAGACATGCAACAACGAAGTGTAATACAACGCCGCCCCGTGACATATTTAAAGGCCACACAACGGAATATCGCAACGTCGTCGCGCGTTTACATTAGAGCGTTCCGTAGCTTATCGGTTTGTCAGCATCACATCAAAGGCTTACACGGCGGCGGTGTTACATATCCCCCTTACATGTTTGGACTGGATTACATAACAACACTGATGGATCGAACATAAGAACTGATGGATGGAACGGCGTGATGTTACGAACCTCTGTAATGCGTTGATGTCCTGTTGCGAGTAAAAAGTACGTGTCCTGTTGCCATATTGTGTCATGATGGTAAGTTACGCGTCGGCGTCACATTGCGCTTCGTTGTTGCATGTCTTTTTTTTTTTAATGGAGGACGTAGCCAGTGCTTGCGCTAGCAGGACAAGTGGCCCCCCAGATCAGTGTCCCACGTACCTCGGCACCGCTCTCGCTTATCCTCGAGGTAGGGATCAATATTCTTATTAGGTGTTAGCAGTTTCGTTCTTCATCCTACGTCCCCCCTCCGCTCTCACAATTAGGGGTTTGAGCTAATCTCTCTTTCCTCCACGTCCTTCCTTTTAATAATCCCGACAATCATTTTCTCCCCATACACCCACTTCCTTTCACATTCAATCATCCCACCCACAAGATCTTTCACTCTCTCTAGCCACCCCGGACCAGCCATACATTCTTCCCTCTCGCCTGACCATCTCGTGCACCTGAGCAACGTGTGCTCGGTGTGATCCCTTTCTCCACAAAACATACATTCATCTGACTCAACCTTGTATATCCCTCGCAGGTACTCCCCGAAGCATCCGTGACCCGAGAGCACCTGCGTGAGATGATACCCAACCTCCCCATGTCTCCTTTCTACTCAAGGTCACATACGGTATGATAGACCTTGTCCATTTCGCTCTCGTATCAACCTCCCATCTCAATTGCCACCTTTTCCACATCCTCTCTCTCTCTCGCCTCCTTTCTCTCCACCCCGGTATACCTCCTCTCTTTCCCTCGTCACGAGATCGATTGGAGACATACCGGCTATGACCAGTGCAGCTGCCCCCGAGACCGTTTAATACGCGCTGATCACCCGCAGAGCAGCTCTTCTCTGCACTCTCAGGACTTCATTCCTCCATTTATCCCTCTCCACGATTTTCACCCATACTGGGGCTACATAAAGTATGATGGAATGTGCAGCTCCGGCGAGCACTCTTCTCTTACCCGCTCTGGGGCCCCTCAAGTTCGGCATCAAGCGTTCCAGAGCCGCCACCGTCTTACCAGCCTTCTCCGACGTCCTAACGATGTGCTCTCTATATTGTAGTCGTAGGTCCAACCACACACCCAGATACTTTAATACCCTCCCTGGCCCGAAACTAATGTCTCCAACTCTCTGAAACTCCACCTTGAGCGGCTTCTTATTTCTGATCAGGAGAATGGCCTCTGTTTTCTCCCCTGCCAATTTGCAATCGTTGTTGCCTGCCTGGACGGACTTTTACGGGTTGCTAATTTTGTAAGAAATGCTGCCGCGTATGTGTGAATAAATATAAACTCTAAGTTTGACTTAAACAGTCAGCGAGAATGCCCACCAATATAAATTTTGAGTAACGATTTGTTCAGCTTACAATTAGAGTTATTTGCAAGTGATTTTTAAGGTGTTAGCGACTTGGAATATTTGTTTTTTTATTATACCGCGTGGTAAAAAATTGAATGATTTCGAAAAACAACAAATAATCAATTTACAGAGTCGTGGAAAAGCACAGCGACAGATCACCATAATTGTTCACCGACGACAAAGCGAGCTATTCCGAGGGAATTATCAACTACTAGTAGTGTCATCTTCTCAGGTTGTCCATCGGTTTAGTTTAGGCCGTAATCCTTAGTCTTATAACAGAATGGACGGCGAAATCAGGACATTTTAAATACACAAAATGCTTAAAGAAACATGCACTAAGCAGTACCACATAGAGGCCAGATTAAAATTTGCAGAGGTATATATTGGAAACACAAATTTTTGGAACCGTATGATCTTTAGCGACGAACAAACTTTTAATTTGGATGGACCGGATGGATTTAGCTATTATTGACATGATTTACGAGAGGAGCGAAAAATTATGCCAAGAAGGCTTCAAACATTTGGTTCTGTTACGATATTGGCGGCTTTCAAGAAGGGTATGAAAAGCCAACTAGCATTTGTAGATGGCAGAATGAATGCGTCTGCTTATTAGAACCTGTTAGGAAGATTACCATTTTTAACCTTTACTGAATATGATGGTGCAATATTTCAACAAGATAATGCACCTGTTAATTCTGCAAGGCCACAAAAAAGAAACGGTTTTCAACAGTACGGAATCGACCTGATCCCATGACCAGCATTAAATTCTGATCTTAATCCGATAGAAAATCTGTGGGGGAATATGACAGGAGCAATATATAATCCAACAAAGTTTTTATTAAAACCATTGATGAACCGAAGCGTCGAATTGCAGCTGCTTGGGACAAAATTCTAAAAGCAATTTGAATAATAAAATATAAAAACAGTAAGTTTATAATTTTTCACAAACTATACACCCGTTTTTCTATATATTTTTGTTATTCGCCGATATATGAGACCCTAAAAAACTCGTAATATAGAACACTAATTTCAGTTAATCTATCGCTCCAATATATCCATAGAATTATTTTCAGTTTTGAGTTTTACTCATGATATAGTCTAAATTAAGGGTGAGTATATTTTTTTCACAGCACCGTACGATATGAAGGCCTTATAGCATCATAGCTGAATTGTTTTAATATATAAGGGACCGAGGAATCGTTGAAACAAACTGTTTTTTTTTTCAGGAGTTATTTGGAGATTAGAGGATATAGATAATTTTCTGGGAGGAAATTCGAGTAAATCGATTTTACTTTTTAAAAAAGAATTAAGTTGTTTATTTTTGTAAATTTTTATCTTGCTTTTGTCCTATAGATTTATTACATCTGGTACACGGATGGAGCCAAGAGTGAGAACAGAGCGGGCACGGGGGTATATAGGAGACGCGATGGGATAGGTAAAGCCTTCTCCCTGGGTAAATACACTACCACACTCCAGGCCGAGCTAGTTGCAATAATTGTATACGGTGTTCTCGGGGCCGACCAGAATCGGACCCCGGAGAGAGTATGTATCTGCTCGGATAGCAGGGCGGCGTTGACAGCCCTGAATTCAGCAACGACAAAGTCGAAGCTGGTCTATAATTGCTATGAAACATTGAACCACTTGGCAGGGAGGGGACCGGTGGAACTCTTATGGAAGACTGGGCATAATGGCATTAAGGGCAATCTAATTGCAGATGACCTTGGCAAACTAGGGACCAGGGAAAACCTCTATGGACCAGAACCTGCAGTGGAAATAAGTCGGAATGTGATCAGAGACCGCATTAATGACTGGGCAAGAGACCAGCAGAGAGAAAGATGGAGAGGAGTAACGGGTTGTCAAATAACCAAACTCTACATCAAATACTCAGAGATTGAGAAATGGGCTCAAGAATTCATTTAATTGAACATGCACAAAGCCAGAACTCTCGTAGGAATCATAACGAGCCACCATAGTAGCCTGAATGCATATAAGCACAAGCTGAGGTTAACTGACAGCCCGGCATGCAGATACTGTAGAGAAGACGAGGAAACCTCGATTCATCTTCTTTACACCTGCCCCGCACTAGAGGAGAGTAGGTGCCTTATATTAGGGACCCCTGTTATCCTAGAGGAGGCGAGGGACGTGCCCAAATTGCTCCTTTTATGGGATAGCATTTTTGGATAATGACCCGGATAAGAGGAAATCGCCAAGGAACTACCCAAGCGATCAGTGGCTGATGAGGCCCAAACCCACAAAACATAATAATAATAATAGTATTACATATTTGGATAGTACATACATTGTGATATTAATAATTTGTAGCATTTTCATGTTTGTTGTGTAAAGTACAACACAACGATACGTTTTGGATAAATTTTAAATCTTTATACTTTATGAAATTATTACGTTCTTTGTGAAATATTAGCAATTTTATTATAAGCAGTACAAAACGTTCTAGAAGAATTTGTTTACTTCATTTATAATTCAACATTTTAGTCAATTCGGATAAAAAATTAATTAACAAAAAATAATGATTCTTATTATTAGTAAATCTAAGACTCGAAATAAAGTTCTCCAACATTTTATGACATTGCTTCTGAACGAAAAATAAATTCTCAAAAACGAAACTATTGAACGTTGAATTCCCTCGAATAAAACGAGAATCAGTATAGTTTTCTAAAAAGATCAAATCTTAATAAAACGTTTGCAATAATTTTAATATATCCATCATTTTAATTGGTTTTATAAATGGGAAAAATAAATTATTGGACTTAGTTCCTATATTTCGTTTCCAATATAAATATAATAAAACATGGCATATTTTAATCATTAAATGGAAGCCTTAAATTGAATGAGATTCTAATACAAATTTAAGAAGTCGTTGTGAACCAAAATTATTTGGTTACGGAACATTTTAATTTGATTAGAATATAATAGGAATTATATAATACTTGATAAGGAAGAGACATCAAGAATTATTATCGATACCTAATCGAAGTAAGAAGGAATTAAAATATTCTAATTTTAGCCTTTTCTATTGAAACAAAAATAATAAATATATTTTATTTCATTTAATTTATATTTTATTTATTTATTTATAGGAAGAAGGGAAGGGACCGGTGGAACTCTTATGGATGCCTGGGCATAATGGCAATAAGGGAAATCTAATTGCAGATGACTTTGCCAGACTAGGGACCAGGGAAAACCTCTATGGACCAGAACCTGCAGTGGGAATAAGTCGGAATCTGATCAGAGACCGCATCAATGGCTGGGCAAGAGACCAGCATAATAAAATGTGGAGAGGAGTAACGGGTTGTCGAATAACCAAACTCTTCATCCAATACTCAGAGATTGAGAAATGGGCCCAATAATTCATTAAACTGAACAGGCACAAAGCCAGAACCCTGGTGGGAATCATAACGGGCCATCATAGTAGCCTGAATGCATATAAGCACAAGCTGAGGCTGACTGACAGCCCGGCCTGCAGATACTGTAAAGAAGACGATGAAACCTCGAATCATCTTCTTTACACCTGCCCCACACTGAAGGAGAAGAGGTATCTTATATTAGGGACCCCTGTTATCCTAGAGGAGGCGAGGCTTAAGGCGGGGGACGTGCCTAAATTGCTCCTTTTATGGGATAGCATTTTTGGGCAATGACCCGGATAAGAGGGGATCGCCAAGGGACTACCCATGCGATCAGTGGCTGATGAGGCCCAAACCTATATAATATAATAATAATAATATTTATTTATTTTGATAAAAGTTATATACTTATCTACTTCTTCCCAGATATTAAAGCTACCGATGTTAACGATAGTATAGTAGGAACAAAATTGTTACCAATTACTATTACATAATATCAGATTATAATATTATATAATTTTAAAGCTACTTAATGCTAAAATCAGTCTACATATCTTAACTACAAATTCGAAGACTCAGAGAATATCATTTTCATTCAAATTTTAAAAATGAATAGGTAAATATGCTGAAATAGTAAGTATAAATAACATTATTAACCTCAAAAATTAATCATTATGGCTTACATTCTAAGGAACGTGTCGCAAATGTCTCATCGTATTACTTCTTGACGGTACATTTAATTTGATCTAGAGAAAAATAAATATAGAGAACCATTTTGTTATTTTTTCTTAATTTATTAGATTAAAATTCATATTAAATATTTGTAATTTTTTCATTTCATTAAAACGTAAACTACAAATAGAAAACAATAAGAATTTAAAAATTCTATAACAAAATGGGCTTTAGCGGAAAATCTGAAACGTATTTTCCTTGACATATACCTTTCGGTATATAATCCAAAAAGTCTATTTTAACTAAATACTGAAAAAATAGTGTGACATTCATTGTGAGTGAGAAAATAAACAAAAAAATATTTTTCCCGGTATTTTTATCTATTTTATTAAATGATCAAAATTCATATTAAACATTTTTATTTATAATTTTTGGATTTTATTAAAACAAACCTAAAAATAAAAAAACAGGAAGAATTTAAAAATTCTATAACAAAATGGGTATTAGTGGAAGATTTGAAACATATTTCTCTTGATATAGGTTTTAGTATATAAGTAAAATGTCGATTCTAAATATTGAAAAAAATGATGGGCTATTAATTTAATTTTATCTAGAGAAAAATATACTAAAAAACACTTAATTCGTTAATTTTCTTAATTTATTGAACGATTAAAGTTCAATATCAAACGTGTTCATTTCAAACATTTTTATTTATTATTTTTTTATTTTATTAAAACAAACCTACAAATAAAAGGTAGCAAGAATTTAAAAATTCTGTAATAAGAGTAGACATTAATGAAAGATTTGAAACATATTTCTCTTGGCATGTACTGTACATTTTAGTATATGTATAACAAAAGTCTACTCTAACTGAATATGGAAAGAAATGCTGTCATTAATTTAATTTGATCTATTATTTATTATTTTTTTATTTTATTAAAACTTAAACTATAGATATAAAATAGCAAGAACTTAAAAATTTCTATTTTTGAGGCAAAAGCTAAACGGACATGAATGGCAAATTCGAAACGTATTTTCCTTGACATGTACGTTTTAGTATATAATTAAAAAGTCGATTTTAACTAAATACCGAAACAATAGGGTGTCATTAATTTCATTTAACGTAGAGAAAAATAAAAAAAATTACGAGAATTTTGTCCGTTATTTATATTTATTTATTAAACAGTTAAATTTCATATTACACATTTTTATTTATTATTTTATCTTATTAAAACAAACCTATAGATAAAAAGCAGAAAGAATTTGAAAATTCTATTACAAAATGGGCATTAGTGGAAGATTTGAAACATATTTCTCTTGACATAGGTAACCGTTTTATCATCTAATCAAAAAAGTCGATTTTAATTAAATACTGAAAAAAAATAGTGTGCCATTAATTTGATTACACCTGGAAAAAAAAATAAACAAAAAAATATGATTTCGTCCGTACTTTTCATTTATGAATATGAATTTTAATCATTTTAGATTAAAATTCATATTGAAAATTTCTATTATCTTTTTATTTTATTAAAAATTTAACATACCAACAAAAACACAAGAATTTAAATATTCTATAATGAAATGAAAAAACGAGATTAATAATATCATTAATCCAATAAAAGTGTCTGATACCTGAAATCCGGTATCAATGATCCTCGCCAGTTGAATCAGCTGATTTATTTGTCCACTCATGTGCGAGTCTTTTTGAAGTTATTTTAGAACAGTTTATGCTATTTTATAGGAGTTTTCGTTGCAGATTTATTATAAAGTTTATACATAATTATATACTTACTGTATGTGTTGTTATATTCTATACTCATTAATAAATGTAAACAATACTAGGAAATAATCGAAAATTTCATATTAATATTTATGTTGATAATATGTAAATATTACCATAAGAAAATAATTTTGTTTTAATTAACGATGCGAAAATTTTTAAATGAAATTGTTGGTCCATAATAATTGACTATGGGCTTTAGACATGAACAACACATTATCAATTTTATTTCATAATTTCTAGAACATCTCTAGAGCCATATGATATTGATTTTCCGGCTCAAGGCAACACGTGAGGAGGAAAATTCCACGGTTTTCCCGGATTTTCACCGGTATCGAAATGAATACGGCGCAAAATTTTCACGAGTAGATTAAACAATAAATTTCTTGCAAGTAATTACAAGTGATTAAGATTATAAATTATATTAGATTATATCATATGCAAATACATCAGATTTCTTTGCTAGAGAAGCATATAAAATTGGTTACAATTACATATTCTTAGAAAGGCAAATACTTTGAGTAATATACCTTGAGTAATAGTATAAACAATCATACTGCTTATTTATAATAATATTACATTTCTCTAATAAAAAATATTGTGTTTTCAAGGTTTTCGAATGTTATAATGATGAATACATTTGGGTAGTTACTTACCACAATTTTATTTTCTTCTTTTATGGCACTGGTATACTGATATTCATACTTCGCCTCTATATAATTTTCGGAATACTTAATGTTGGGACTGTTTACTATAATCTCCATTTTTTATTCGTTTGTGTTCTTTTCCTTTATACAAATAAGTCTGAACACTTTCTTTGCTTTACTCTGTATAGAGTTTACTTATAGGTTATGTTTCAGTAGAAAATCGTGAGACAGTGACTTTGGAAAAGTCGCTGTTCAACCGGCAAATGTCAAACTATTACTGCGGAACTCAGAGCTGGCCACGCAGTATAAAGCACAGACTGAACGTCATTCAAGCGACTTACTGTGTGTGGAAAGCGAGGAAGTAGGAAAGGAAATTAGGGAATGCGCCAGATCATTCGCAACGAGTCTACCGCGTGTCTCGTCGCAACTTTTGTTTAGTAAACCTTTCTGCCAAAAAGGTTTGGTGTGAATTTGTCTTGTCAATTGCAAGATATATTCTGAAAATCTCGTATATATGTAGTGGTTAACGTATAGTTATTACTTATTATCATTACTGTTAATCAATAAAAAAATTCATCAGATATTAATTTGTTTATCTGGAAGAACGCCGTTACAACTCAAAAATTTACAATTATTAGGAGTAAACAATGGCAAAGCGTCCATTAAGGCTGTAAGGCGCAGCCTACCCTATATATTTTAAATGGTAGACCCCTTCTTTATGTTGCCACTTGCTTTTGCCAGAATGATAAACATTTTCTATTCATATTATCATACATATTTCAATTTAAACAGAAGCGCCGGTAACCGGCAGTGCGCAAGCCCTGGCCGGCCGCTGTCTAGGCTGTCGACAGCCAGTCCAGACAGCCACTTGGTTTTAACGGACTTATAGAGATCCGCGGTGCATGGGAGGAGAGGGCAGTACGCGAAAAATGACATGCAATTTAGCTAGCCTGATCGATCAGTTTGCGTAATACTGTGGCTATAATATTGACCTGTCGTTACTCGTAGTGATTAGTGTTATTTTTAAGGATAATGACGGCCCTAGACAGCACCGATTTAGTAGACTTTCGAATTAATAAGAGTGGTTATTTTAATAATTTATCTTTAGAAGATAAACTGAAAACTAAAGATGCATATTTAATTATAAACTGAAATTATAAACTGAAAATGAAAGCAGCAAAACCTACCAATTTATTTCAAGAACTATAGATGTTCTTGCAGAAAACAAAACGCGACGAATGGACTACTGGGAGTAAACATTATATTTATATAAAATTCCAGCAAAATTGTAACTGTTTCTATCAGAAACGAAATCCCTTCTTGCAATAGTACAGTGCAGTATAGTAGTAATAATACACGTCTAGTAAAAAAAAATGGTTTTTGTGAAATATCAAAAGAATAATTATCTAAATTCTAAATAACTTCTTCTCTCTGTGTAAGTGTAGTTTTTAGTAATATAAAGCTAGTTTATGACATATCATAAAAAAGAAGTAGGTACATTGAAATATAATATACAGTGGCGAAACGTCTATTAAGGCTGTAAAGCTAGCTAAATTGCACATCATTCCTCGCGTACCCCCCTCTCCCCTCACTGCACCGCGGATCTCAATAACGTCCGTTAAAACCAAGGCGACGGAGGGTTAACCTAGACAACGCAAACGCATTGCCGGTTACCGGCATGCCGACGCGAAGAATGATATGCAATCCTGACACCCTCACAGCCTTAATGGACGCTTCGCCACTGATAATATATGCTGTTTGCCCCGAAAAATGTTTCTGAAAGAAGTTAAATCGTTCACTGAGATATAGTAACGTAATAAAAAATTACTATTTTTCATAACTGTTTGCTTATTCTTTTGCGTGCCTAAAAAAATGTAAGAAACGACCTGGGTTGTGCAGTCACGCGGCATTTTTCAGTTTTTGTAGTCTATGACGCAATTTGGTTCATAAAATGTTATCGAACATGAAGCTAGAAGATTGACATGGAGATTTTGGAAGACCAAAAGACTAGAAGTCTAAAAGAGCGGAAGAAAACTGTCAGTTACTGATTGATCATCTGTTGCAAGTATCACAAACGGTTTTGCTTTTCAAGACACTGCCTATTGAGATGTATGGAAACTTGACTTTACAGTTCGGAAGAATCATTTTTCGGTTCCAGAATAGTCGGTGTTCACTTACTATTATCAATAGTAGAGATTGCGAACCTCGGAGAGAAATGGTTTGACGACTTGACTACTTTACCTTTGTTAGGTGAGAGTCATTTTATCATTTTATTACTCGCATTTCCATTAATATTCATATTATAGCGAATAAATATTACCGGTAGAAGAAGGATTTAATTTATTAATTCTTCTATATTAATGCCGTTATTTCACTGTAGTACTACTTTATTTAAATGTAACATTGCAATACCTATCGACTACAATAAATAATTTATGTCAATAATAATTCACTTTTCTGGTTTCAGTACAAAGCAGGCTACTGCACGTTCCCCCAGGTAATGTGTCGGAAGACACATTTCGGGGTTACTGGCAAACCCGGGGGTACTGAGCTGTGGAAGAGTGAGCGCCGCTCAACCACTACATATCGTAATCGCGGACCACACCTCAACGACTTCAGCAGGGCGTGACTGAGGAAGGTACTATGTATGGGGCCTGCCTTTATCGGCCGGCTCGCGAGGAGTAAACCTCTATAATAAACCGACAGCGAAGTCGTTAAAACCTGCGGGGCACCAGGCACCAGGCACCACACCCCGTAGTATAAGTGCCTTCTCCCGGTAAGGGCCCACTGCCGGGGAGCGAGATTTATTTGGACCCAAGACGTGGGAACTATATGGATGATATATATGAACTATATGAACTATGTGTTGAAGTAGGAGCAGAAGCAGGAGTAGGAGTAGCAGTTAGAACAGGAAGTTCGGAAAGAGCAGGAGGAGTTAGAGAAGGAGATGTAGATGGAAGAACAGGAGGCGCGGAAAAAGCGGGAGGAACAGGAAGTGCAGAAAGGGCGGAAACTAGAAGGGGTGAAAAGACCAAACTGAGTACTCAGACCCTAGTCAGAGCGACTAGGGCAAAAATAACAGAATGGTGGCTCTATATGTTTTAACGTCCCCACTGTCGGAGTATAGAGGGGGCAAAGAGAAACACGCCCAGGCAGGGAGTGCTGCACCGGGGACGCCGGAGACGGCGACCCCCCCCCCCCCTAGGACACTAGCGGGAAATGTGGCGACAGTGAGCCTTGAATGGGATGAGGAGCAGGCCACGTCGGTGTGGAAGCAGGAAACAAGTGAAGTGGTGACGGGAAGGCCGACCCCTCGCAAGTTGGAAAGAAGCCAGGAAGAGCAATTGGCTACCAAACTAGGGCGGCTGATAAAAGAGGCCGACAATCAGGCGAGGATCCTTCAACGATTAGTCAAAGATAACTCTACTACGAAGAAGGAGATTAAGGAGGCAGTCGCAGCGGCTAGGAGTATATCCAGCCAAATAATAACGGAGCAGTGCCAGGAACTACTTCAACGCCTAGGAAGACCACGGGTGGAAGGCAGTGCTATGGTGAATATGGTCGACGCCTCCACGCAAACGGTGAAAGGACGTACCATGGTGGATATGGTTGATGCCTCCATGCAAACGGTAGCTAAGGGTTCAAGGGTAGAGAAGATTTGAACCGCCCTCAGAGAAGGAAAGACGGAGGATTTCAAAGTCCTGGAGGGGGAGGACTGGCCCGAGGCAGCCTTCGAAAAGACTAAAGTGGCGGAGAGGAAAATAGGCGACCTCCCCACCGAGTGGGATTTGGTGTGGTGCGAGGCCACTGATTTATCGGTGGACGAGGGCATCCCAAGGCTACGAAGGAGAAATTCTTCGAAAGCCAGAAGGTTGGAGACCAAGAGGTTCCTGTTGGGGGAACAGTAGTATACCTGCGTCACCTGACAGCTAGACCCTCGAAGGAAAGGGAGGAGGAAGTCATCAAGGATAGGTATGCCTATCACTTGATGGTGGCGGAGGAGAGGAACAGACCTGGAACCTCTGAAACTCTGCTGGAAGCATTAGGTCGTCTTAAGGACTTGATGAAGAAGCAGGGAAGGAAGAGGTTGGCGTTCCCACCTCACAGGGTTACGGAATGGAGAAAAATCCGTAAGGTGGCCGAATTCGTCTTTCGAGGCGAAGAGGTAGAAATTTCCATGTACCCCCCGACGAAGGCGCGCCAGGATCGACAGGAGGGAAGGGAGAAAGGTCCCGAATGGAAAGTCGTCGAGGCAAGACTAAGGAAGGGGAAGCCCAAGAAAGATGGGACTGAGATGGTCCCTAGGCGTAGCAATAAACCCACGGCGGTCATTGTGAAGGTTGGGAAAGTACGTACTCTGATATGTTAAGAAGAGTTAAGGAGAGTGTGGATCCGAAGGCCATTGGAGTGGAGATACAGGGTCTAAGGAAAACCAGGGAAAGAGATCTCCTCCTGGAGGTTAAAGGAGGGGGAGCTAAGGCGGACGTCCTTAGAAATGAGATATTGAAAAGGGTAGAAGGGATGGAAGCCAGGGCGATGAAAAACGCAGCAAGGCTTTCCGTGAGGGACATTGACCCACTTGCTACGGAGGAAAACGTAAAGGAGGCCCTGAGGGATCAACTAGGGGATGGGGAGATCTCCGTTGTGTCCCTAAAATCGGGTCCGGCAGACAGTCAGGTAGCTGTGCTAGAGGTCAGCAAGGCGGGGATAAAAAAGCTCCTAGACAAAGGGAGAATACGTATAGGCTGGGGAAGGTGTAGGGTAAAAGCCAGACCCTTCCAGACGAAATGCGTGAGATGCTGGAGCACCGACCACGTCGTGGCCCATTGCAGAGGGGTGGATAGGAGGCTGATGTGCCTCAGGTGTGGACAAGAGGGACACAAGGTGGCGGAATGCAAAAGCGCCACTTTCTGTCCTATTTGCAAAAAGGAGGGCCACAGGGCCGACCCAGCTAAGCGTAAGCAAAGGGTCGAGACCGAAGAGGGACAGAGGAAAGGAAAGGGATCGCTAGAACGTTCAGGGTCATCCAGATCAACCTAAATAGGTACCGGGCGGCCCAGGATTTACTCTGGGCGCCGATGAGGAAAGAGAGGGTGGATGTGGTCATCATCAGCGAGCCCAACGTCAAAAAGACCCGGGGGAAGGGGTGGCACGTCACGAGGAAGGTGGATGCTGCCATTAAGGTGGCGAACACAGGGTTCGTCGTCGCTGGTTCAGGTCATGGTCCTGGATACATGTGGGTTAAGGTAGGAGGGATCATCCTGTGTAGCTGCTATTTTTCTCCAAATGGAAGGCTAGAGGAACTTCGGGCCTCGCTGGATAGTTTGGAGGAACTGGTGGCAGGCGCGGATGATGACTGCATCATCGCGAGCGACTTCAACGCCAGGGCCACCGAATGGGGGAGGAGAGCTCCAAATGCCAGGGGGGACCTGGTGCTGGAGTGGGTAATAATGGACCTGGTAAAGGGGGAGATGGACGTCGAACCCGGACGTAACGTTTGCTACGACAGGTGTAGCAGCTAAAGTGATGCGATGGAGTGTATCTGACAAGGAAACACTCAGCGACCACAAATATATCCTTTTTGAGGTCGGAGAACGTGTGGGTCAGACGCTTAGCGTGGTCAGGAACAGAGGCTGAAAGCTGAACAGCTGGGACAGGGTTAGTTTCTGTAGGGTCATGGACGACCAAAGAGAAAATGGGAGGATCAGGGATCCCAAATCTTTGGTTGAAAGCGTCACGAGGGCATGTGATGCATCCATGTCCAGAAAAGGGAGAAGCAGGCAGTCCCCGAGGATATATTGGTGGACAGAGGAGATCTCTGCCCAAAGAAAGAAGTGCGTTGCGGTACGAAGGCAATATATCAGAGATAGGGCCAGACGAATCTGGAACCCTAATGAGCAGGGAGAGGCGGAGGTAGCGTTTAAGGCTGAAAAGAAAAAGCTGAGGGACGTTATCAAGGCAGAGAAGAGGAGAAAGTGGGATGAGTTGTGCGCCGACATAGATAGAGATTTCTGGGGTAACGGGTACAAACTGGTGGTGAAGAGAACGAATAGTCACTAGCAGGAGATTCCTCTAGAAAAGATGAAAGAGGCGGTGGACGCGCTCTTCCCCGTGAAACCGGTGGAAGAATGGGAACGCCAACCAGGAGCAGATCTCGAATACCGAAATCGTGCCGAAGCAGAGTATTGAGTACCTGGGAGTCTGGATTGATAGTTCTCTGTCGTTTAAGGAACATATCAAACAGACGCTGGAAAAGGCGGGCAAAACTGTCTCGGCCCTTGGTCGTTTGATGCCAAACATTAAGGGCCCCAGGGCGTCAAAGAGGAGAGTCATAAGCGGGGTGGTGCAGTCGATCTTACTGTATGCCGCCCCGGTGTGGGTGGATATATTGAGAAGAGACAAGTGGAGGAAAGAGCTCACCAAAGTCCAAAGAAGAGCAGCGTTAAGAGTCAAGTTCTGTAGTGCATACAGAATCGTATCGGCAGCGGCAACGCTAATGATAGCCTGTATACCACCCATCGATCTTCTAGCAAGGGAGAGATGGGAGGCGTACGGAGGCGCTGACAGAGGTGCGGCAAGGGAGAGCCTATGGGAACACTGGCAGGAGAGATGGGAGGCGGAGCCCCGAGGGAGATGGACGAAGATGCTAATCCCGGACATAAGGCCATGGTGCGAAAGGGCACATGGCGATGTCGGATATTACTTAACCCAGGTCCTTACTGGGCACGGCTGTTTCGCGGGCTACCTATTGGATATAGGCAAACGTGTGTGCAGAGAGTGTTGGTCTTGTGGAGAGGTCGACGATGCCGGCCACACAGTGTTCAGCTGCAAAAGGTGGACAAGAGAAAGGAGAGCTGCAGACCAAAAGATAGGACATGCTATCATTGCGAACAACATGATTCCTATCATGCTCGAGAGCAGAGAAAGATGGGCAGTGGTGGAGCAGATGGTGACGTCTATCATGAAGGAGAAACAGAAGGTGGAAAGGAAAGTGGGGAATGAGTAAGTATCCTGATTGATATGCCGAAGAGAAGTAAAGCGAGAGCGGTTCCTCTTCGGCATCACACTGATAGGATAGCGGGTTTTTAGTCGGTAGGCGTATACGAATCCAACACTACCTGGCCAAACAATAACAGAACACCAGAGGCCAGGTGTCTTTCGAAGATTTTACCATCGAGAAAAAAAAAGGCTACTGCACGTTTGCTTCTTTATTTCATTGGAAATTATTTATTTTATAAGGAAATTAGGTAATTTCCTTTATTTATATTTTTATGCAAATATAAATAACTGTATGCTACAATATCCCTAACAGGTTAACAATCCTCTATTCATAATTTATTGCATCTTCTAGGCCATATATGACCAATAGTATACATCTGAATGATACTATACTTTTAGTATAGTATCTACCACTACAGGTGTAGTAGTAGATACCCTTTGATGTATGCCGACGCCTCATATTTTTGTGAATTAGGTAAAAACGCAAATTTCAATTTTCCCACGACCCCAGAAAATTTTCCAGACCCAATCATCCCTATACCTACTAGTATTGTCGACTGTAATAATTTTCGTGTAATTCTTGAACTTTTTAGCTTGAACTTGTGCTTTCTTAATGTATTTTGAATAGTATCTTTCGACGTATTCTAATTATTCTCAAGTTCACGAACAGATGGTTTTTGATTTTCTGGAACTTTTAGGAGAACATTCACATTCAAGTTTTTGTTAAATATTCTTTCTGTCTAGGATTTCTGAAAGATCCATAAATACTGCATCAGCCAACCAAATTTTTATACATACGGTATACAAACAAACATACTGTTTGGACCATTATTTCTATGGGACTCTAAGTATTGAAGCATATCAGTTGTTGATGTATATACAGCTTGTGAGCAGTACAGAACAGCTCATGTACAGCTCGTCAATAATAGGAAAAGGTGTGAGATTCTCTATGTATGCGTAGAAGAAAGAGTAAGGCAGCATTCGGAGGGAAAAGGATGTACTGTACGCGCGGCCAGATCGAACTCTGTGTGCATTCATATTGCACATACATCGCTCTGCAAGGATCTCAATACGACTGACAATGATTAAAGACTATTTACTGCACATCTCGTGGGTGGCTTCATATCGTAGTTTTGAGACTTGTTCCTATTCTTGACAACCTGTACATTATTTTACTGCTTATGTTTAACTTTATTCATTGCTTATGGCTTTTCATGACCAACTTGAGAATTTTGACGTAAGTCGAAACTAATATTAAAGGAGTACTTTACACATTTTCATCACAAATCATGACTTTAATATTCATACGTTGTTCTATTTAAAAATAAAAAGTTGATTGTCTGTTGCGGTTTCGGTTGATATTAAAAAAAAATGAACATTGTTACTAGTTTCAGTGTACGTATATTGAATCATTAATTTTGTGTTTCTTTTTGGTTTTTGAAGCCCGGACAGAGAATGGTAGAGATACAATTTCCGGTGTATTTTATAAGACAATTTTCCGACTCGTCGGAATAGACGCTTTATTATATACATGTATGTATTTATGTAAGGAATTACATTCTACATTTTAAGATCAAAAATTGCTTTTAGACATAAAAATAAATATATTATCTCGTCGTCTTGTAACTTTTCCTAAACGTTGATGATCACACTCATTCTTAATTGTAATATACTAGAACAATCACAACAAAACAATAAACATCTGCAGTAAATTGCCGACGTTAGCGTATTTCTATTCCTAGTATTGTGAACGTGTATGCAAAATATATTTTATTGTTCATCAAATTAAAACTTCTCATTGTCATTATGTATATACTTACGTAAGTACGTAGTCTGTTCCAGAATGGTCCAGCAAAAGTCAATGTATTTGTTCAAGTGTAAACAAAAATAACAATAAATCACAGCACAAACTATTTACCGTGGTTATAATAAATTATAACAGCAACTACATATATAGTTAACTTGTACTATCCTTTGGTAAAAACTAGTCTCAACTAGAAATATGAGGAAATTATTTTTATTAAATCTCGTAAATTATAAGATCTAACATAAGAATGGTTAAATATATACACAGAGAAAACAGTTTAGTTGCCCTTTATTTGTTCGATTAAACCTTCCGTCGGGCACAGTCTGAATCCAATACATCAGGGAGATCCCATATCGAATCTTACACAATTTAGATTTTAATGAGGTGGATACTCAATTAAATACTTATTTTAATTAATACAATACAGTAATAAATATACCACTAGTTTTTAATTGCAATAATTGAATTTATATAAAGGAACTCATTTCATGTTGTAAAACAATGAATTTGGAATATTTTTATAGGAGAACCAGCTATTGACAGGTTCGTTCCTGTTTTAAGGACAAAACACAAACATAAATTATTGAATAATATTTTAGATACAGAAAACAAACCACCTATTTTTTCATGTAAAACTCATAAAGTTATATGTAAAAAAATATTGGACATGAATTACAAAGAAAAGTTATAATTAACTGCCTATTTTAAGTATAAAGAATAATAAATCCTCTTTATCATTTTAGTATGTTCCAAACAAAAATAAACGTCACATTGTTGGTAACTATATTTAATATAAACCACTGATTTAACGCACAAATGTGTTAAGTTTGAAAAATAATACCATAAAAAGCCATGATAAGTAAGTGTAGAGATCCCAAAATATATTATTAATTTAAATAACAAAAGAAATCTAACAAAATAAAAAAAATTAAAATAATGACGTAATCAGGCGCAATGCATCTAACAGATCCAGACGGCCCATACAAAGCCAGGGAATGTACTAAAAAAATCGACACCATATCGAGAAGAGTGATTTGGAGCTAGAAAGCTATGAGAGAGTTCGAGTTAATATTCGTAATACACACGAAAGGACAAAGAAAAAAGTGACTGCCGGATCTCACAGATTGGCTACGCCCGACGAAAGGTTAAATGTGCTAAATTGTAGATAATCTAGCATTTTACCCTAAAACAATCCCTAGCTGAATCAGCTAGGGATTATATATTCTTAATTTAGGCAAATTTTCTTTTATAAGAAACATTGTAAAATGATAGTATAGTAGTCTTTATAGTAATTTGAAAATTATTTCTCTAATGTATGGTCCTATCATGTATTTCTGAGAACAAAGCTTTTCTTGACAGAACATAATATAATTTAACAAATTCATTTGATACAAATTTTCTTTTACTATTAGTATTCAAAAATAATATAATGGGATTAGTATTCAAAAATAATATAATTCCCGATAATCCAGACGTTCTAATATTGCTCTAGCATAAGGCAGGTGGATTTCAATATAGCCGCGATAGTGCGGGAGCTACATAGTTCAAATCTGCGTCTGAATTTACCTGACCATTACCAAGTACATATTTAAGGTAATGTATATTTTACTTGTTTTTATTGCAGGTAAATATTTCCGGTTACTTTTAATATGATTATGAAAAATTTTTAATAATGTTTTACGTACCATCGGTCACCGTCTTTAGCATCTTAGGATCGTTAGGGTCTTGCATACCTATTGTCGGTTTTCGGCGTCGAAAGTTTCCGAACAAAATTATGGATATTGTTATCTGTTTTATTACAGCGTACTAATTGAACAAGGCAAACGTAGACTTCATAGTCGATAGTTTTTAACTGCTTGTCCACATCAATACGTAATATACGTATGTGGCTTTCCATTAAAAAAATTATGATTATAAACAATACAAATGTTATCAATATAGAAATAAATATCTGCATAGCAAACACATTTTTTAAATATACAGTAATACATTAAGCAATTAAAGGAAATACATAACTATGCGGAATTGTCTGCAAACTTTCCATAACGACTACATCTCGAACATTTTTTAATTTAATTGTTGGTAATTTAGCAATTACTATATGAGGAGTAATTTTTTTATATGTGCATGAATTAAGCACAAGTTTTTAGTTTGTATTTATATATTTACATATGTATGTACATATATTATACTATACAGTACGCGTATACACTGTGGAGATATAATAAAATGTTCCGAAATTAATACATAAAATATACTTACATATACATATACGTATAAAATATACTTCATTAAATTTTTAATAACTAACTAATACTGCTAATAAAATTGTCTTTACTTATATTTTCCTGTAGTAGAGGTCTGCTGCCTAAAAAGGGGATCATTTCATAAACTTTTCAGTTTTAAGGTGTATATATACCGTTCTTTTCATTTTTAAAAAAAGTGTCTTCTAATAAAACGTTTAAAAATAAATAGATTCTCTTAAAATAATTAAAAATAAAATACAAACTCTTAAAACTTAAAAAATATACCCTTGAATAAGAAAAAAAACTAAAGAAAATTTTCGAAGATGCCTCCGTCTTGCGTCAAACAATAACCCAACCTGTCGTAAAATTCTGAACGAACGTTGGTCAGCATGAGAGGGCTAATAGTTTGAAATAAATTTTCAATATTAGCCCTCAGTTGATTTAAATTATTAGCTCTTTCATGAGGATGCCCATATAACTTTAATTTAATATACCCCCATAAGAAAAAATCATTAGGGGCCAAGTCTGGCGATCTTGGTGGCCATTGAATTACGCCTCTCGTAGATATAATTCTTTGGAGGAATATCGTATTCAAATAGTCAATAACTATTCTTGAGTTATGGGCCGGACACCCATCGTGCTGGAACCAAACGTTGTCCAAATTGGGGTTAATGTTTTCCAATGCAGGAACAATTTGGTTTTGAAGAGGATTCAAATAAGTCTCCCCATTTAAATTTCCATCAATAAAGAATGGTCCAATAATATCATTCCCATAAATACCAGCCCAAACATTCAATTTTTCGGGATATTGTGTCCTTGTATTTAACAGGCGATACTGAATTTCAATAGCCCAATACCGTAGAATTGATGAATTGCGCCTACCATGTAACGGAAACGTGGATTCATCGGTGAACACGATGTTATAAATAAAATTGTCATCCGCATTTGCACGTTCCATTACCGTGTTACAAAATTCCATTCTATGGTACTAGTCTTCATCGAAAATTTCTTGATGGGCTTCGTGTTTATAGGAATGATATTTATTTTTCTTTAAAATTTTGTGAATTTTACCCACACTAAAACCACTCTCCTCGGAAATTTTTGGGATAGAAATATTTGAATCTTCTTCTACCATTGCACACACCATTAATTTCTGCATTTCAGCATCCTCGTTAATTCTAGGTGTCTTGTGGCATTTACAACCTAAAATGCATCCCGATGACTTAAACTTTTCCACTACTGTCGATATTGTGTTCAAGGCAGGGATCGGACGATTTACATATTTGACTGAGAAAAGGTCCATTATTGCACGTAATGAATGTCCTTGAAGAGACCATGATAGCAAATAAATTTTTTCCTCAAGTGAGTACGTCATAATTACTTAGTTTTGAATTAAAATAATCTATTTAAAATTACATGTATTACTACGAAGTTCACTCGTCTAAATGCCAAACACGTATGCGACGGTAAATGTGAAATCTAAGTCGTCGATCATCACGGCGCCGGCGTACGGCCGGACTCTCCACCTGAGCGGTGGCTAATTTCCCGAGAAGGACCGAACGGTAGAACCTATGTACAGTTTTAAAATGAAAGCACGGTATATATATATATATATATATATATATATATATATATATATATATATATATATATATATATATATATAATTACCAACAATTAAATTAAAAAATGTTCGAGATGTAGTCGTTATGGAAAGTTTGCAGACAATTCCGCATAGTTATGTATTTCCTTTAATTGCTTAATGTATTACTGTATATTTAAAAAATGTGTTTGCTATGCAGATATTTATTTCTATATTGATAACATTTGTATTGTTTATAATCATAATTTTTTTAATGGAAAGCCACATACGTATATTACGTATTGATGTGGACAAGCAGTTAAAAACTATCGACTATGAAGTCTACGTTTGCCTTGTTCAATTAGTACGCTGTAATAAAACAGATAACAATATCCATAATTTTGTTCGGAAACTTTCGACGCCGAGAACCGACAATAGGTATGCAAGACCCTAACGATCCTAAGATGCTAAAGACGGTGACCGATGGTACGTAAAACATTATTAAAAGTTTTTCATAATCATATTAAAAGTAACCGGAAATATTTACCTGCAATAAAAACAAGTAAAATATACATTACCTTAAATATGTACTTGGTAATGGTCAGGTAAATTCAGACGCAGATTTGAACTATGTAGCTCCCGCACTATCGCGGCTATATTGAAATCCACCTGCCTTATGCTAGAGCAATATTAGAACGTCTGGATTATCGGGAATTATATTATTTTTGAATACTAATCCCATTATATTATTTTTGATTACTAATACTAAAAGAAAATTTGTATCAAATGAATTTGTTAAATTATATTATGTTCTGTCAAGAAAAGCTTTGTTCTCAGAAATACATGATAGGACCATACATTAGAGAAATAATTTTCAAATTACTATAAAGACTACTATACTATCATTTTACAATGTTTCTTATAAAAGAAAATTTGCCTAAATTAAGAATATATAATCCCTAGCTGATTCAGCTAGGGATTGTTTTAGGGTAAAATGCTAGATTATCTACAATTTAGCACATTTAACCTTTCGTCGGGCGTAGCCAATCTGTGAGATCCGGCAGTCACTTTTTTCTTTGTCCTTTCGTGTGTATTACGAATATTAACTCGAACTCTCTCATAGCTTTCTAGCTCCAAATCACTCTTCTCGATATGGTGTCGATTTTTTTAGTACATTCCCTGGCTTTGTATGGGCCGTCTGGATCTGTTAGATGCATTGCGCCTGATTACGTCATTATTTTAATTTTTTTTATTTTGTTAGATTTCTTTTGTTATTTAAATTAATAATATATTTTGGGATCTCTACACTTACTTATCATGGCTTTTTATGGTATTATTTTTCAAACTTAACACATTTGTGCGTTAAATCAGTGGTTTATATTAAATATAGTTACCAACAATGTGACGTTTATTTTTGTTTGGAACATACTAAAATGATAAAGAGGATTTATTATTCTTTATACTTAAAATAGGCAGTTAATTATAACTTTTCTTTGTAATTCATGTCCAATATTTTTTTACATATAACTTTATGAGTTTTACATGAAAAAATAGGTGGTTTGTTTTCTGTATCTAAAATATTATTCAATAATTTATGTTTGTGTTTTGTCCTTAAAACAGGAACGAACCTGTCAATAGCTGGTTCTCCTATAAAAATATTCCAAATTCATTGTTTTACAACATGAAATGAGTTCCTTTATATAAATTCAATTATTGCAATTAAAAACTAGTGGTATATTTATTACTGTATTGTATTAATTAAAATAAGTATTTAATTGAGTATCCACCTCATTAAAATCTAAATTGTGTAAGATTCGATATGGGATCTCCCAGATGTATTGGATTCAGACTGTGCCCGACGGAAGGTTTAATCGAACAAATAAAGGGCAACTAAACTGTTTTCTTTGTGTATATATTTAACCATTCTTATGTTAGATCTTATAATTTACGAGATTTAATAAAAATAATTTCCTCATATTTCTAGTTGAGACTAGTTTTTACCAAAGGATAGTACAAGTTAACTATATATGTAGTTGCTGTTATAATTTATTATAACCACGGTAAATAGTTTGTGCTGTGATTTACTGTTATTTTTGTTTACACTTGAACAAATACATTGACTTTTGCTGGACCATTCTGGAACAGACTACGTACTTACGTAAGTATATACATAATGACAATGAGAAGTTTTAATTTGATGAACAATAAAATATATTTTGCATACACGTTCACAATACTAGGAATAGAAATACGCTAACGTCGGCAATTTACTGCAGATGTTTATTGTTTTGTTGTGATTGTTCTAGTATATTACAATTAAGAATGAGTGTGATCATCAACGTTTAGGAAAAGTTACAAGACGACGAGATAATATATTTATTTTTATTTCTAAAAGCAATTTTTGATCCTAAAATGTAGAATGTAATTCCTTACATAAATACATACATGTATATAATAAAGCGTCTATTCCGACGAGTCGCAACAGAGTAGAACTCAGATCACTATTATTACACAGCGATAGCGTTTTCACACAGAAAATACATTACAATATGATAGTGAATGCTAATGAATACTCGAATAAGCAGAAAACGGCATAAGAAATATATAAAGAAACATACCAACACATGTCTCAGTCGGTCTCGGTTTCGGACTTGCATGGAGATTGATGCCGATAATGAAAGTTTATCACTAGGTGCTGTTATATGTTTTCTGCATTAAAAACTCGACGCCTATCAATTAACAGTAGTTTACGCAATAAAAAAGTATTTTCAACGTCTACTATCACCAAAGGACAGGACAAGTTAACTACATATGGACTATGTTTTAGTAAAGTAGGAGATAACTTTTGATGTTTACTCTTTCGAACACATGTGTTTCAAATGGCTTTATCCAGGATTTTTCGGAAACACATCTTACAGTTTCTTTAATAACAGTACTGACTTCAGGTACGTCTTGACTGTTTACTTTTCATTTTACAGCATCTAATACCACAAACTCTTCTTGTAACAATAAGCTATATCTTTCCAGTTTCTTTATTGCAATATTTAAGATGGAATAGTTACTATTAATGTAACGGAAATCATCTCGTATACTTTATGGGTGCAGCAAGTTATTCACTGTGTGTATGGCATTGATTTCGTTGGGATCAACCCTAAAGATAAAACGTTTCGGTTGCTCAAAATGCTTATCATAATAAGCTATAGCTTCAGCTATAACTACTCCATCTTGTGACAACCAGTTCAGGAGGTTAAGACATGTCTGGCAGATCTTCTCTAAACGTGTCTGTCCGAATAGGTGCAATTACAATACAATTTTTATTACATTCGTTATCACCTCGTTAACTAAACGAAAACTGCTTCTCATTGTTTCTGCTATTCGGTTAAGTATATGAGCTGCACATATAAAGTATAGTATATCATATTTCGAAAAGTTTTAGTTAATTGATCTCCTGCTTTTCGCATGTATGCAACTGCGTCCATTAGTATTACTAATACTTTTTGAGAATTGTCTTCATTCAGCCATATACAGTGAAAACACTCAGTCACGAAATCTACAATTGTTTTATAGCTACTTCTATTTAATATCTCGGAAACCACTAAATGGCTGCCACTAGCACTGTTAGGTTTTAAGGCACCAATTACAAATTTTCCACTGAATATCCACATACGCTAGTTGCTTCATCCATAATGAAGTAGAACAGACAATTTTCCTCAACGTGGTTGCGTATGTTTTGCAATACGTCCCAGTATGTCTGATCAACATATATGTCTCTTAGTGTAGTTAGATTGTGGAGTTATCGGTCCATATATTTTTCTAGAAACTGGCGTAGTCTGGCATTCTTCAGTTTATATAATGGGATATTACTTACCAAAAAGGCTACCGTAAAGCCACCGAGAAATATAGGATAATCGTTATCGTGGCGTTAGGCGAAGTATGACTTTTCACATGTCTTGTTACACTACATTATTTAGGCGAATTAATAATTTGTTCATAAACATTACAAAATAGATGATTTCATCTAATACACATGGCCGCAAACAACTCTGAGTAATTCAAACATACGACGCGATCGACAAGGCCGCGTAAATATTGAAAAGAGCAATGAGGTGAAAATAAACCCATAACAGTTCTCTGTACTGTATAACATGAGATGGTAATGTCGTTGCCACAGAGATGGACATCAGCAACGTTTCTATTGGTAGTCCGCCTCTGTTACGGTTCGCCAGAATAGACACTTTAGTAACAATACATATAGATAAATAATTTAAATACATATAATAGATAATATAAACAATAACAGAATATATGTAATAATACATTAGCAATTATTAAGCAGTATTTACGAGTATAAGGTACATATACCGGGTCTCCAAAAAGTCTGGAAACGGTCAAATATCTCGAGAAATACACATTCGATACGAAAAGTAGAAATCACTTCCTTAATAATTTTAATAGCGCTATCCAACAATACCAAACGTAACCCCTCATCCTCATCCCTTGGGATGGGGCTGGGGGGGGGGGGGGGCTTTAAAATCTTAAATGGGAACCCCTATTTTTTTATTGCAGAATCGGATTTTACGGCAGAAAGTACGTCAAGTTTGTCTGAAACTTTTTTTCGATTCGTGATAGATGGCGCTGTAATCGCAAAAACTTTTCTTTTCGTAATTTTCCTCTCACCATCGGAGTGTCTATTTTAGGTGAGTCCCCTTGCCTCTCACCATCAAGATGCTTATTTTTATTTGTCCTGTCAGATTACCATCGATATAAAACTGTCCGACAATTCGGTTGCACAATATTCCAGCTCAAATATTCAGTTTTTGTGGATATTGTGTATGGGAATCCCTCATCCAATGAGGATTCTCATCTCATCTAAATATACTATTCACACTTGATTTGCTTAAGCCCGTTTGTTGGGCAACCATTCTAACAGACGTATGAACGTTTTCAACAACGCTTACACAAACTTCCAGACTCTTATCATCGTTCGTGGCACCGTTTAGTAAAACTCTTAGTAAAACATTTTTAATCATCTCCAGATGATGCCAACTTTGTTGGCGAAACGCGCATTGAGTGTAGTGTATAATGTTTTGGTGTTTTGTGGAAAACTAAGTCAGTTTTAATAAAAAATGATTCCATTTAGCATTTGAAAAATGCCTTCCACTTCCCTACTCCATGGCGATGGGAGGGTATTAAATTTAACACCATTGAATGGCTGTTTTTAAGTACATGAACTCGTAATTTATTATTTTTGATTCTTCCGTAGAATTTTTTAAAAATTACGAAAGAAAATATTTTTGTGATTACAGCGCATCTGTCACGAATTGAAAAAAATGCTTTAGACAAACTTGTAATTCTTGCTGTAGAATCCGAATCTGCAATAAAAAATAGAGGTACCTATTTAAGATTTTAAAGTTTCCCCTCGCTCCATCCCAAGGGGAGGGGTGGGGGGGGGTTGTACTTAGTGTCATTGGATAGCGCTTTAAAATTATTAAGACAGTATTGTTTCTTTTTTGGATCCAATGTGTATTTCTCGAGATATTGGACCGTTTCCAGACTTTTTGGACACCTGGTATAAGTTCTCTAGCGTTATACTTATAACAACTGACTCGTGTAAACCAAATATGTATACAGAAAAATAATATTTTACTACAGCTAATATATTATATTTTACTATAAAAAAAGCCATGTAACAGAGTTAAAACTTAGACATAACACACAAGCATTGCTTCTCCTACTGAAAAACGACTTCTTACATTTTCCCCAATTAGCGTACATATTAAAACATATTTTGGTCATTCTCATCTTGACTTTGATTATCTTATATGGTACAGAAATATAAACAGTTCGTGAAAAGCGAAAGAATATCTACAGCCTGAGGGGCTAATATCTAGAGAATAAAGAGGTCGGTTCCAAATCAAAACAGGGTTTTACAATACCACACTAGTCAGAAATTGAAAACATAACTTTAATATAGCATTTCCCCTTTATTGTACATATATCCTTACGCCACACTATCCCCACCATTTTTTTTACCACACCTGAAAGTGAAATTTTTTTTAAGTAAATAGCATTTTATTTCAAAAAATTTCGTCCACTTTCGAACTGACTGTTCGCCATTTTGTCACAAATTCGAAACTTAAAAAAAATGCCCCTGTCAACTGATGCGCATTCTCTTCTTCTTCTTCTTCTGCGCTTCACGTATTAGGCACTGTTGTCTGTTACGGTACCTTCCATCGCTTCCTCGGGCGGCCTACGCTTCTTCTTCCTATGCACCTGTAGTGTAGGGCCTTATTTGGTAGTCTTTCTGTGTGCATTCTAGTCAAATGTTCGTGCCATTTCGTGCGGTTTTCTTTTATTCTATCGTTTAAGTTAAATATCTGCAATTCTTCTCTAATATCTACATTTCTTATTCTGTCATTTCTTGTACAACCCTTCACTCTTCTCAGAAACTTCATTTCTTGTGCTTGTATTCTGTTTTCGTCTTTCTTTGTCGTTGTCCATGATTCACTTCCGTAAGTGAGTGTTGGCACCTCTAGTGTCTTATAAAACTTCATCTGAGTTTCCTTCCTAGTTTTATTTTTAAAGTTTTTTGTAATTATTCCGCATTCTCATATACTTAAAAACCCCGTATGATTTTTTGCTTTCAGATGAACCGTACTTTGCCAACTCTAGGAACCATGAGCATGGTCCGATCAGGAACGGCAGAATTTACTGAACAGGGGGGGGGGGAGGGGTTAATTTTAGCTAGATAAAAATATTTCTTTAAAGATCAATGTGTAAATTTTTATGCACAATGAACCGCATGTTCTTATCTTTATTAGTTGCTGAGATACAAATTCTTAAAATTTAAAAAACGGCGCTGCAAGCTGACGTGCCCCCTTAAAAGGTAAGCTATTTCCGGCAAGATCACTGTTTATCCAAGAGTATATATCTGTATGTTTGAATGAGATGTCTCAATAAATGGAGGCGCTCATTTCGTCAGTGTACCAGAGGCGTCACCTTTGCGACTTATACTACAATACATTTTAATAATTCAATACATCAATGTAATAATTCAAACAAAATAAAATAAGTAATGCTAAGTAATAAAATAATAATAGATACCTGGTTATACGTTACAATTTATGCCACATTGTATTATACTTAGTACTTACCCTCCTAAACAGTGTTATCAGCTGCATTAGTTTAGTTAAACACCTGCAGCATTAGGTGTGTTTCTATAACTGGTTCAGGGAGTACTGTTCGACGTGGTAAAATAATGTTCCTATATGAAGACAACGATCGTTCGACATCTAGTGATGTAATATTGTCATAATTAAAATTGGAAGTTATGTACCATTGCAAATCTGTAGACGCAGAAACACTATACATTTGTTTTAATCTGGTGAAAACTAAATTTCTTTTTAAAACAGTATCTACCTAACAGTGTCCAACACCCTTGTATCTATGTGTGTGTAAAGCATCCATTATTTGTAGTGACTACTACAGTTCCAATAACAAGGATGGATTTTGTAATGTTTCTGTTACCTCCACCAGTCTCTTGTAATTGGTATGAATAGTTCGTAAATCTGGTGGTGGTATAAATGTATAACCACAGTTTTTATTGTGAAATTCAGATTTTGTATTGATTCCGATTTGTTTCCGCACAGGTAGATGGTACGTACGTTTGCAATAATTTCCGGTGTAGTAATTTCATGTTGAGGTTGTTTAGGTAAATCACGGAAGAATAGGCCAGACTCATCGGCATTATACACATTCTCTAGCTGATAATCAAGTAGTAATAATGGAAGTTTATCTTTAAAATGATTTATGTCTTCTCGATTGACATCATTTGATTCCTGGGGATTCCCATTTGATGGGATTAAAACTAATCCCATATCGTTTACGCCACATTATCAGTAAAGCATTAGATGTTCGAATGTTGCCAAAATAAAGCTTTTCTACTACCTATTTCTTTAAGTTTAGCTTTCACTACAGTTCCTGATAGGGGAATGTTTTGGTTTCAGGAATCATAAAACCACTCAAAACATAATTTGTCAATATTAAGTCATTTAGATGTCAATAGACTAATTTTGTGATCTGTATTGCTTCCTGACTTGCACTGTCTCATACCACGAATATTTTCCTTTTTTTTTTTTAATAGAATATGCAGCTTGAGTGTTTCCGGAATTGACAAATTTTCTTTTTCCGAAACCTTAATAACGCCATCTTTCCTATGAATTAAAAAATTACTAGGTGTGATTAAAAAAAACAGAGTTCTCCAATGCTCAATTCTTTAATGAAAATAAAACAACTAATATCACGCCTATATTATATAGAAAAGAAATGGCATTCCCTGCATTAAATTAACAGTCCTGAAATAAAGATAACGGATCTACTAGCGTAGTGTCAGCTTATTAGAGGTTTTCATTCGCTTAAAGGTGATTTTCTTTGGGACTAAAAATGTTTTTCTTTGGTTCCAAAAAATTCGTCCACTTGAAATAGGTGTCTACCTAAAAGGGGTGTCCGCCTAATAGAGGTGTCTGTAAGGAGATGTTTCACTGTATACGATTAGGATTAAAAGCAAAAGTAGACATTAAAACAACATACGAAAATTAACTTCCTATGTGTATTTTTTGTGAACGAGCCACCAGTGATGAAAGTTCATTTATTTACAAAAATTACACTTTTACAAGTTCATTAAAAAATACGAAGATATTTCTGAAATATGTTTTGCACCGCAAATCATTTTTGTGATTCTTATCTTAGTGTGTAAGGTAATGTATATGTATAACATTTTTAAACGTTTAAGAGGTTTGCTGTACCAGAAGTCGTCACACCATCATTACCAGTATTATATAGCAGATTATTTATAATAATATTTCATTGTTCAAAGCACCGAATAGCTACAATAGAGGATTCTTGCAAGCTCAGCATTTTTTGTAAATATTTGCACAGTAAACCATTTTCTTATTTTTATCTTGATGTATAAAATAATGCATATCAGTCATATCACTTTTGAATGTTTGAAAGGTTAATTGTATATAAGGATTAGTCACATTTTATTTAGTAGCGTTGCATTGAAGTAATGCACATAATACAATAGAGAATTCCTGTTGACGCAGGAATATTCAAAGTTTACGAGACAAATTTAATCTTCCAACACATTATATATTTTAAATAGGTATGTTCCAGAATAGTCCTGCAAAAGTCGATGTATCTGTTTTGTTGTGTATAAGTGCAACAATGAACCTCGTAAATATATTAACTGCTTAAATTGGATGTGATTAATACCACTGGTCTTATCTAGAAACTTAAAGACATTTTATATTCATTAAATCTCCACATACAACCATCAATTAACTGACAGATGAATGGAACATCAGGAGAATTAGGAATTTTACAGGTCTATGAGTCATAGGAAATAAATAAAAGCATACTTTACAACAATAAAATTAACAAAACTACAAAAGTATTTTTCAAAATTTACTTTTTATTTGTACTAGGGGTTCACTTTTTAAAATTGTTTGTATATTTATTTTAAATATTGAACGTTGTTACAAATCTTGGTAAGTAAAATTATATTTTGACGATGTTTTGTTGTATAGTGTTAAATTTTTCTCATTTTACTGAAAGAAAACATACAACATAGTGTTCATTATCAGGAGATAATTTAAACTAATTATTGTATTCATATCTTAATTTTGATAAAAAGTAGTCTGTCTACAAATAAACGACAATATCTACAGACTAGTTTAATTAGCCTTTATCGAAATTCTATTCTCTTTCTTGAATATCTTCGTTTCATATATAGGTATCCTTTACTTATAATTACTTTTTGTGAATGTCGCTAGTAAATCCCACTAATATTGTGGGTCTACTATTATGAAAAAAAGGTCCAAAGAATTTAAATTTAGTAAGGATCGTTGAACATATTGACAAGCTACATACAGTGAGTACCTAAAGCCTGGAATAAATTTCTCAGGCAGGTCGATCTTGCATTTACACTTATATTTCTTTTGACAACATCACTGTTGTAGTTAAGATGTCATAGATAGTTTTTTTTAATAGCAATACACTCTTATCTGATGATACCATTTAAGAGAGTACATTCTTTTATATATATATATATATATATATATATATATATATATATATATATATATATATATATATATATATATATATATATATATATATATATATATATATGTTGCATTAAATTTTGAGATAGGTTAATAATTCTTTTGAAAAACAAAAAATAAGTTAGCAAATTAATTAAAATTTTATGAAATATAATAATTAATACAAATAAAAATCATTATATTTCGTGTTCAAATTATCTTCCATTTACCTTTTGACATAGATTAGTCAACCAAACAAAGACCTAAATGCCAAAAGATATTATTCTGCTGCATTCCTAGATATCACAAGCTTTTGACAAAGTGTGGCACAGCGGTTTGAATGTTAAATTAAAGCAGCTGTTTCCTCGCCCCGACTACCAACTGATCAAATCATATCTGACAGACAGACACATTCTTATGAAACATGGTAGTAAATATACCGATTTGCATCCTATATACTCAGGCTTCCTCAAGACAGCGTCTTTGGTCCTATATTACCCCTTTTTAAACAGCAGACCTTCCAACAACAAAAACCACCACTATTGTAACTACCACTATTGCAACACCACTACTGTGAATTGTATACGTCGATGAAACTGCTATCGTGACTTCTTATACTCATTCAGCATCTATCTCAAGGAACCTACAACACAACTTAAGCAAAATTAAAGACTGGTTGAAAACATGACGATCAAGGTTTACGAAACAAAATCCACACACGTGACATTTACAATGCGTAGAAAAATATGCCGTCCTGTTAGCATTAATAACTGCCAATTACACAAGCAGAAGAGGCCAAATATTTTCGGGGTATCGGGGAGGCATGTATCTGGATCGGCGTCTTACATGGAAACACATATATTTACCAAACGCAAGCAACTGGATATTTAACTAAGCCAAATGTACTGGCTTATTGGCCACAATTCCAAGTTATCCTTAGACAATAAGGTACTGTTATACAAATATATCCTTAAACCTATGTGGACGTACGGCATCCGATTATTGGGTAGGGTCAGTAATTCAAACACAACAATCCTCTAAGGGTTCCAGAACAAAGTTTTGAGAGTCTTCGTTAATGCGCTTTCTAATACGATTCCACCAAAGTTATTCAATACGATGTCCCTCTAGAGTCTGGAGTCCAAAGAAGTCATCCATTAAGTCAGTATTTGGTACAGTTAACAAGTGTCAGTGCACCCTAGTGTACTTGCCAATCAGTTAAATGTGTGTGATGCCAATGAAGTGCGTAGGTTGAAACGTCTGCGGCCATCCAACCTGATTTCAGGGACCAGATATGTCTCTAAACTCTAAGATATTTAAATACAAATTCATATAATCGAACAAAATATACAGCTAAGATTTAAATATATTTGAAAGAAATCACTCACTTGAGTGAAATTCTACACGTTATAAGCTATATATTCTATATATATATAGCTTATTCTCCATAGTGCAGATTGTAGATTTCTCTAGGAGTTATATAAAAAATCCTCTTGACAATATGTAAGTCGAACCTGAAATTTTTGTGAAGCATTACTTATTGTTCCAGCATTACTCCATCGTTCAATGCTTTAATTGTGGTTGGATATTAAGATATACTTTCGATTTAAGGCAATCCCACAAAAATAGTCCCACAGAATCAAATCCTGAAATCTAACTGGCTACTCAATACCTGTTCTTTTGCCAATCCATCTATTGAGAAAAACGTGGGCGTAGATAATTGCACATAATTCCTGAATAATATGGTGGCGCACAATTATGATACCATATTAACTTCTCTGGTGTTTGGGGATTTTCATTATTTAGATGCAATGCCACAAGTAAAGGAATTATGGGTCATTGGAGCAACTCCAAATACTTTTCAACAATTGAAGATCATAAGTCAGAAACAGGCTAACAATAAGTGCCAAAATACAAAAAATTAAGTTTTTATCTTAAAAATATGCTAAGTACCCTTAAGAATAATATATCGATTGCGATAAGTGCCAAACCTAAAATTGTCGTTACAGCCGACGTATAAAATTGACGTATCTGCTATGTATTTCACTGTTAAGTTAGAAATATGCTAAGTGCCTGTGTGTTTTTTATGTATGTGTGTGTTTATGGTTTTGTATTCATTTTTATTGGGAATTTCAGTGTTTCACTTGACGTTCAGATGGTAACACATGTTATTTAAATGTGCACTTGTTGCTTGTTTTTGCTTGTTTGTGGTTAGTGACTAGTTTAATTTTGTGCAGTATTGGTAAACTTTGATATTACCGAGGGATGGAAGAATGCAATCAAAATAAGGTTAATAAAGCAAGATGAAAAAGAGAAACCGGCAGTGCTTTACTGGAACAAAAGAAGCTTAAAGTGGCGGGAAAAGAATACAGAACGCAAAAAAATTCGTTGTGGCCTGCGAAAAAGGAACCAAGTAAAACGGTAAGTTCGAGAATTGTGGAAGAAGATATGGTTAAATAGGCAAGAGTTACTATACCTTATCGTGTGGTAGAAATGGAAAGACACAATTTGTTCAATTTTCAGGCTAGTGCAGATGATATTATCAATACTTCTAATCTAAATATCACTAAGGCGATGGTGGCCCTTCGATATGAAACAAAAGATTCATCAGTGGTTTTATCAAAAACTGCCTATTCAACAGAAATTTGTCAAAAACTAGAATTTTTAAAAAAGGGAAGAGTATCCAGTATATCAGAAGAATAATGTTAGGACTTTCAGTGAATAAAGCTATTAGCGAAGAAAGGAAACAAAACTTACAGGCCATGAAACCTTTTTTAAATGACGAAAAGTATAAAGATTTTTATACGAATATTTCTTAAGTGGCACTTAGCTCTTTGTTAACAACGTGTGGTACTTAGCTCTTTTCAAAAATTTTTAATAAAAACAATATTTTTTTCCAATGTTAATAAGAATTTCCATTTGATTTTTGTACAGGGTGTATTTGCGTAATCGTTTACATCCTTGAGTTAAAATATATTTCTAAATTTTGAAAAATGTTGTTAATAAAATGTTTTTCTTCAATAACTCTGTTTTGTTGTTTTGGTACATACCCTGTTTCTTACTTATGGTGTTCAATTAATGTACCGTCAATAAAATGGTCCTACAATTGTGGTACTAGCAATTCCTGCCTATTGACTTCTATGCCTATTCGCTGAGCCACTTAAATAAAAGTGGTAATTCGGAATTATTATTACATCGCTACATCATCAACTTGGAATATGGTTTAACTGTTAGAATTATTAATTATTAATTAGAACATTATGTCTGTCTGCGGTCGAAATCATATTCCTAAAACTTGTGATAGTTCACAAGTTAGTACCACCACAGTAGTAAGCCATAACAAGTTAGTACTTGTTGTGGCTGATGAATTGATGATATAATTGTAGAATTCTCAAAATGTTGGCTACAGCTAGCGTGAGAACGAAAGAACGGAATAATATGCTATTAAAAATTAAATAAATAAAATTCATCTGATAACATCATTAGATAAGGGTGTAGCCAGTTGCCCAAAAATATTGTCGATAACGTCATAAATCCAATAGTGACAACATCAAAAATATGAATGCAAAAATGCGCATATAAAAAATTAAATCGACAAGTCTCAATAAATAGAATGCTACTGCTACTTGCCCAGTAACGGTTTTATCAAATTTGTTCCAACCTTTACATTCTCACTGTATATATTGTCTTTCGTCTATCTTTGTAGAAAATTTCATTTAAAAGCTGTTGCATATTAACTTCACAACGAGATGGAGCTCAATATTGCAGATTCTATATGTTATCTGATAGTTAATGTAGAATTACTTGGTTCGAAAATATTTGGATCAAGACAGGAATGATTTACTGGTACACAAATTTTAAAAAGCGGTTTGAAGCGGCTTATTTTGCTAATATCGTAAAGTACACTACAACTGCTTTGAACGGTAACGGTGCTTCATTGTTATTTGTTGGAACTTCCCTCAAATGAATTTTGGCTGAGGTTTAATATTTGTTATATTTTGCACAACACTTGAAACTACGAGTACTTATGTTAAAACATAATCGTGGTCTGTCGTATTAGAGAGTAGTAATAATTTATAAACTACTTTCAAAACCAATAACTCTAAATAATATCTGAATAACTCTAAAAGTCAGTTTTAAGTTAACAACATATGGGTCAACAATAAGTAAATAACAGTGTTAATTTTTGCACGCGTGTATTATTTCTAAAGTTATAGATCGCATACACTGCAAACTTATATGAAACACTGTTACTGAAAACCTATTTACCTGAAAATAAAAAGTATAGATCATCTATTTTAAAAACAATGGCTGATGACCTGGAAAAATATGATCACGATCCGTCACTAAAGTCACTGAAATGCAGGTAAAATTTCACAAAAAATTCACACCAAGCAGGGTGTATAGAGTGGTGATAATGTATCGCACAATGTCCATAATTTTATTATTGAATTATTAAAAAAGAAAAATCACATCAACCTTATTTTTTTTTAAAACATCAATTGATACTCATATTTTGAAAAAAATTTTGCTGAAAAGATAGTGCAATATTTTCATTTCGAATAGTGCCATATTTAGTAGTTATTTATATAAATAATGAAGATGATGTTTCCCACCAAAGAATTTGATTTCAACGGATTTTTCATTTCGTTAAAAATAATAGATAATAATTATATAAAAACAAAATTAGAATTAATAATATCCTTTTAATCGAAGCAATATATAAATTTTATGACATAAAGCCAGATCAACTTGAAATAGATATAGGCATTCCCCAAGGAATCTTAGGCCTTTTGCTATTTCTGTTGTATCATAATAATAGGTATAAAAAAGCAATAGGTACTTTTAATTGAGCATTTTCAGATGATATCATAATTGTATCAGATGAATTATAATCACCTCTAATTTATCACCTAGTATGAAATAGTTGAATAATAATAATCTGGTTGTGAATTTCCACAAAACCTTTTTTATATACTTTCATCCAATTATATATCTAGTCAACTTATTAAAATTAGTAATAAACATTTTCAAAACCTTAACGGACTTTTCCGCACATAGAACATCTCTATCTCGAAATTGAGTAACCGAGAAAAAATAAACCAACACATAAATGCAGAATATCTGTTTTATGCGACAGTTTTACTTCTTTCAAATAGTCCACCCTCGTGCTTTCTCATGACCACTGAACAGGGTGGGATGTGTCTTATCCATCTCAAAATCAATGGATGTAGTCTGGTAGACTCCCCTAATCAGAATCAGTTGAAATCCGATCGATCCGACACGATTTAATTGGGTGATCGTGCTAACAAAAACATTCTCAAATAGTCCACCATTGTGCTTTCTCATGACCCATGAACCTGGTAGAGTGTGTTCTATCCACCTCAAAATCAAGAGGTGTCGTCTGGGAGACGTCCCCGATCAGAATCAGTTAAAACTCGATCGATTCGCCATGATGTAGTTGAGTTATCGTGTTAACAAAAAAAATTTCTCAAGTAGTCCACCATCGTGCTTTCTCATGACCCATGGACAGGGTAGAGTGTGTCTTATCCACCTCAAAATCAATAGGTGTCGGCTGGGAGACGTTCCCGATCAGAATTAGTCAAAACCCGATCGATCCGACACGATTTAGTTGAGTTATCGTATTAACAAAACAAATTTCTCAAATAAACCCAAGGGAGGGGGTGGTGTGTGCTATCCACCTTAAAATCAATAGGTGTCATCTGGGAGACGTCCCCGACCAGGGTCAGTCAAAACTCGATCGATCCGACACGATTTAGTTGAGTTATCGTGCTAACAAGAAATTTTAATGCCGACGACAACGACGACACACACACACAGCAAAAATTTTTTAAAAACCATTTTTTTTTTGTTTTTAGACCAAAAAACGAAAAATAAACCCCAAAAAAAATTTGTGTTTTCATTTTTTCTTTACACGATTGCATTACTTTTCTGCTAGTATAGTGGAGTGCGGAAAAGTAAATAAATCTCTTCAGCAAGTAACTGATTTTAAACTTTTAAGTATATTCTTAAATTATTCATTAATTTGGAAATTACATATAAATTACGTATATGGTAGTGTACATGTAGTTACTACGCTTTAAATCGTTTGAGGAATATATCTACATAGCCTTAATACTGTAGGAACTTTTTGTTCTTAAAATTTTGAAAGCAATCTGAGATATGGTCTTATATTTTGGAAAATTTCTCACTTTCAAGTCGTGTTACTTTTCAAAAAAGAGCCATCTGTTTTACATTTGGATTAAAATACAGAGAATGCAATTACGCTATTGGTTGGATTTAAAATGGCATTTCATGCTCTCAGACATCATTTCCATTGACGTCAGATGTCAGTAAGTAGTAGAAACATTCTAATATGTGAACTTATGTACAATATGTACATAAATAGGACTATTGAGTTAGGCATCCAATTAAATTATAGACTAAAGGAAATGTTAACGTTATTAACAGTTGACATAAATATGTGCCCTAAATTCCACATACAGTTCTGGTTTAGGAAAATTAAAAAATGTCTGGCATATTTAAATCACGTGAATGGTTCATGTGCTTACATCATATTTAACAATTTAACCCTCGCAATACCTCATTTAATTGAACCACTGCGTGGTATTCATCGACATATTTTTAGCAGATCTATTTAAAATCTGGATATGAAATAAAAATCAAGGTCACACGGTTCAGGTCCGGCAATTTCATGAAACATGTTATAATGTTAAGGTCATCGACCAATAATTTTGCACATCGAGAGACGTGTACATTTTTACAGGAGATAAAACACGATAAGAATAAGTCGCAGAGCACAAACTTGTTAGTTTATAAAAAGTTGCACTACCATGATGAGTCTTCATAAACTTGTAAACGGGGTTTTTATGAATATAGAGAGTTATTACTTTTCCGAACTCCACTATACGCGGAAAATTAATGTAATCGTGTAAAGAAAAAGTGAAAAAACAAAAAATTTTTTTGGGTTTATTTTTCGTTTTGCGGCCTAAGAACAAAAAAAAAATGGTTCTTAAAAAATTTTTGCTGTGTGTGTGTCGTCGTTGGCGTTGTCGTCGGCATTTATTCTTGGCAGCCCGGTAACTCAACTAAAACGTGTCGGATCGATCGGGTTTTGACTGATTCTGATTGAGGACGTCTCCCAGACGACACCTATTGATTTTGAGGTGGATAGAACACACCCCACCCTGTCCATGGGTCATGAGAAAGCACGATGGTCGACTATTTGAAAAAAAGTAAAACTGTTGCATAAAACATATTCTGCATTTATGTGTTGGTTTATTTTTTCACAACGTTGAAGCAAAACTGAAGAAATGAATTTCGGGTAATGTCCATTTCCCTTTTTTTAATAAATCTTCTTGACGAATCACTTATTTTTGACACTTTTCACAACGAATTAAAGTAGCAGCGTGTGCACTTTTAAAACTTTGTTATTTGCCAATCTGTCACCTGCCTGTCACCAGCCTGTCATCAGTCTGTCACCAGCCCAATTCTATTCTACTTTATTAATTAATATAATTAAGTAAACCTCATCTTGTATGCGAGTCCTGTCTCCATAGACAATCATTATCAAAATTTTAATTATCAACTAAACAAAGAAACAAAAGGTAATCAAATAACGTGGAAATAATAAAAAACCTTAGGAGTAGAAGAATTCTCAAGTAACTAACGTCTCAACGAAAGAGTAGATTTTTTTATATATTTATAGTCTGTAATTAGAAATACATTAAGTAAATGGTATATTACGCTACGATACCTAACATGGAGGATAAATGTCCATTGACATTTTCCTATAGGTTCGCAATCCATGAAGGAGTGGTTTTTTTTAGGGAAACAGCTACATTTAAAGTATGCTTAGCAGGTCGTTTGTATGTGTCTCTGTAGTTTCGCCGAGTTGGTTGACTCATTAGATTATTTGTTAGACTGTTGGATGCCTTCTTTTGTAATTTTGAGCCAATTTTGTTATCTCTTCCTTGATAGTTTCAATATAGAGATAGTGAGCTATAATGCGGTTTGGAACGTACCAAACGACGTTTTCGATTAACTGAAGCACCTTTGGCTAGAATATTTCCAGTATCTCAATGTTTGATCTTTCTGCGGACCCCTAAAGCTCAATGTTATAGCTCCAAATAGGTTTTTTTTTTTTAATTTTACTATCTACAAATAATTTGGACTTCCGACAAATTATCTAATAAAGTTTATTCAGTTTGAGTCCTAGTTGTTTTCGCTTGGCTTAAATATATGCTTCTTCCAAGAGTCAATATGCGTGGCTAAGTACTTAAGGATATCTTGTTCGAACAATTGATGTCCGTTTAGATAGGTGGGCAGTTTTCTTTGCGATTTATAAATGTGACTTGTAGGGGTTTACTTTCGTTAATTCGCATAAGCCACATAGTGCTTCTTCAAGATTCATGTGTAATGGTTGCGATGCGATGATTGAATTTTGGAGTTTGCTAATACGGCTGCAGCATCGGCATATATTGATGCAGTGACTTCTTGAGAAGTGGGAAGATCTGCCGTATATATGCGGTAGAGCACAGACCCAAACACACTACCCTGGGCAACTCCAGCATAGATAGGATAAAGATAAGTTATTTCATCTTGATATTGGACAAGGTCATGTTTGCCAGGTAGGATTTAAGGATTATGAAGTAATTTAGTGGGAGGATTGTTCTGATTTTATACAGATTTTATTTTGCCATAGCTTCTCCAAGGCTTGTGATCTAGGAGTGCTACCGCGCAGTATTTCTTTTCTTCTAATGATTAATGGATGTAGTTCCAGATATGGTGAATTTGATCGGTGGTAGCGTGTTGAGATCTAAAGTTAAATTAGTGATTGGGTATTACTTGGTGGCTTATTCTTGCTAATAGTAGTTTTTCTAGGATTTTCACTATGATTGGAAGCAGACTAATTGGTATATAGGATCTAATTTCCTCAGGGAGATTGTATTAGGATAGGTTCTTGTATTAGGATGATCTGGGCTACTTTCCGCAGTATAGGAAAGTAATCAGTTAATAAGATAGCATTGTACATTGAGTAATACACTGCAATCCGATCTCTGAAAGTTCCTTGGGAATTTTTATATTAATGGGGTCATATCCGTGTGACTTTTTTGGGCTTAGCTTAGTAGCGATCCCCTTTTCAACTTGGTTTATAGTGAACTCTGGCGGTTCCAGTTGGTATGAGGATTCAAAGTAATTATGCAATTCATTTTCCTTATTTGATTATCATTATTAACCGCGGGGTTTGGTTGAAACACTCTAGAGAGATGGTCGGCAAAAGTATTAGCTTTATCCTTATTACTTTTGGCCTATTCATCATCCTTTTCGCAAATGGAGTCTCTGAAGAATTAATTTCGAGTTTCCTTCCAGAGTGAATAGTCGGGTGCTTCTGTGGGAGAGAGACCCATAAGGTAATTTTGAATTCCGTTGTTTTTGTGGTAGTTTAGAAACGTTTTTAATTGATGTGTACTCACCCAAGAGTAAAAATAAACGCTAAAAATTTAATAAAAAGTCTCTCGAAACAGTTATGATATAACCTGCCACACAATATTAATGCATCATATGTACAAATCTGCGATATCTTAAATGATATCATCAGTATAAGCGTGTTCATTTAAAAAAAATGTTATAACTTCAACAATGATGATGTAAAAAAGTCATATACCAAAAAATATCCATCTAAAAAACAATATAGACCTGTCTGAGTATTTTTAAAATTTGTTGCAACCTTTACATGCTCGTTGTGTATCTAACTCACACCTGTATTTGCGACCGAAAAATATGGACGTTATTTCAAACATGAATCCTGAAATAATAAATTTACTAATTCAGTTAGAGCCATAAAATTAAATATCTGAAACCGCGAATAAAGGAGATAAGTCCGCACAGCTTATTAAAAAAAAAATAATTTCATTAATCTCATTTACTAACAGCTTTCATTAAACCACTTTTCTATATCTCCTCGTGATCCGCCTACTAATATGTAGGCTACTTGGATAACTAGCCTAAATTATTATTTTATGAGAATATTAGAACTCAGGATAATATATAACAAATTATTGATAATGCTTTAAGCATTGTTAAACATCAGTGTGGTTGATTATTATAATCAGGGGCGGACTTGTTTAACTGGTCAAAATCGCATAAGATTTCGCACAATATTAATAATTTTGTGAATAAATTACTCGCTAAAAAACCCTGAAACACGTCAACCTTATTATTTATAAAGACATTGATTGATTTTCAGAGTTCGTTTGACCTATGACGTCATAATTACATTTTTCAAATTGCAATACCCCTTATTTTTTTAACAAAAGTAAATGTCTTACTAAAACCGGTTATGAATATACTACTAAATTTGATATCTCGTCTGGTGTTTTAGGGGAAGAGACTCTTAGCCCTAAGTTATTGTCCATATTTGTATCTCATACTGATAATTATTTCCGTGATAATAATTTAGATGGTTTTCTGTTGATGGAGACACTGAAATATGGCTTTGTGATGTATGTCGATGATTTGGTTCTAAAATAGGCCTTGAGCGAAAGTTAAAGGTTTTAAAAACATATTTACTCTTAAAAATTAATACTCACAAATTAAAAATGATTTGATGAAGATGATGAAGGCGCGTTTAAAATAAAATACAATTATTTCTTTCTTGTTAATGGGCCCGACATAGAAATAAGAAAAAAATATACCCACCTAAGAGCAAATTTGTCTCTTTCTCCTTATTTGGAGCAATGAGAATGTCATTTTGAACACAATGTTCAAATACATTTCCAAAATCGCATTTACAGATGCGAATCTATTGAAAAAATAAAAACATTGGACTTCTTAACATCAGCAACTGTGTAACATCAATGACATAGATCGTTTAGAAAATTCTAGATCTCTATTTCTATTTTAAGTTCTTCTTTAACTATAGAGTCTCAACCCCATGTGGAACACAAAATAGACATAGCTTTTGTTCATTTAATTGCACAGCTACGTTTATCTAACGCGAACATGTCAAGGGTTAAAGGTTACTACAGGGTTAATTTAACAGAAATATGTTCCTTGTGCAACACTTTCCAACTACAAATTCATTTATTTTTCATTTATTCATTTATTTAATTAATCATTTTTTTATTGTCATCTATCTTCTATCGTAAGATCGCGTGCAGCCTTGCTGGAAAATTTTCCATCACTGATTGATACTTAGGAAATATGAAAGTATCAAAGCACTCAGCGAATTTCTCATAAACATTCTTAGCCTTAGGGTTTTTTTAATACATGAATAACTCGTCTCCTTTTCTTATAAGTATCATATAGTTTCATCATAGTCATGATCTGTGGAGCTGACGTGTACACAGAGCATAACTTGCTAACAGCAGAATTGAAATTAAGATTCAAAATAGTTAATCAAGAATCACGGAAGTATACATAGAAAATAGACACCACAAAGTTAAATAATAACGCGATTCGACAGGAAATAACAGAACAACTCGAAAAAAAAATAAGTATTAACATGAATATGGATGACATTGAGAATGTATGGAATGTAACCAAAAAAGCGTTATCAGATGTACAAACAGAAATACTTGGGAAAGAAAACATACAAAAATGGATAAATGAACATATACTGAACTTTATGGAACAAAGAAGAACGTACAGAAATAGTGACACAACCAAATACAAAGCACTCAATAACGAAATAAGAAGGCAAATACGGAAAGCAAAGGCTGAATGGCATATAAGAGAATGTAATGAAACAGAGGAATATGAGAACCAACATGATCTATTTAATCCACACAAAAAAGTTAAACACGGTTCGGGAATAAGAAGAAACTTCCATCAAGGATATCTGTTAAATGATGATGGAAATATCTTAATGACTACATCAGAGAAACTAAAAAGGTGGAAAGAATACATCTTACAGTTATTTAAAGACAACAGAAGTATTGGTGGAGCTCTAACAAACGTTATAACAGGTCCCCTGATAACCAAAGATGAAGTCAAGAGAGCAATAAATATGTATGGCAAAAAATGCTGCGGGTCCGGATGAAATTTCAACTGAAATTCTGAACCTTTTTGGAGATAATGCTATAGCGGCTATAACTGACCTGTTCAATACCATTTATGATACGGGGACAATTCCAGGGATGGCTTAAATCCATTTTCATTACAAGTCCAAAAGAGAACAAGTCAACACAATGTAATGACCACCATCTGACACAATGTAATGACTGATGAGAACCATCAGTCTAATGAGCCATGTGCTTAAGGTATTCCTCAGTACAATCCATTGATGAATATATAGCAAACTGGAGAGTATAATGGGTGAAACCCAGTTTGGATTCCGAGGTGGGGTGAGAACACGCGATGTACTTTTTTGGAGTGCAAGTTTTAATACAAAGATGCCGATATGTGAATGGTGATGTTTATGCCTGCCCGATATATTTAGAGAAGGCATTTGATAGAGTACGGCACGATAAATTGCTTTCTATCATAAAAACAACCGGAATTGGCGATAAAGACATCCAAATAATAAAAAATCTATATTGGAACCAGACTGCGGCAGTCCGAGTGGATGGACAGTTGAGCGAAGAGGCAGAAATTAGAAGAGGTGTTCGACAGGGATGTATCCTATCGCTATTACTTTTCAATCTGTACAAAGAAGAAATATTTCTAAAAGCAATGGTCGAGACAAATGAAGGAATCATTATAAACGGCGAAAATATTAACAACATCAGATACGCCGACGAAACCTTAATCCTGGCCAGTAGCGGCGAGGATCTGCAAATAGTTATGAATCGTTTAGTTAATATCTGTGAGCAATATACGGGGGGCCCAAAAAAATACGGGTATATCGTCATAACTTCTTTATTTCTTAATATGTTTACACCAAATTTTGATCACCTTCAAAGTACTCTCTCTCCCTTGACCACAACGCACCTCTGCAAATGATCCTTCCATTGTTCAAAACATTTTTTAAATTCACTTATCGGGATGTTCTTTAGGCCTTCCAGCGATTTTTGTTTTACCTTCTCCACAGTGGCAAGACGCTTTCCTCTCATGTCCCTTTCGAGTCTGGAGAACAAAAAGAAATCACAGGGGGCTAGATCCGGTGAGTAGGGGGGGGGTGGACAATTGGTGTCATGCTCCGTAAAGCTGTTCCGTAAAGCTGTACCGCTCTCTCCGTAAAGCTGTTTTTGATCAAAAACAGCTTTACGGAGAGAGCGGTGTGGGCCGGCGCGTTGTCATGGTGGAAGAACCAGTGGCTTGTGCGCCAAAGATTTGGCGACCACCCCTGTCGCCGCCACTGCTTAAACAACACATTTAATTTGATATTCTCAGCTATGCTTTGCTTCTTTTTCACATCTACATCTCCCACATGACGAAACTCTCGACAATGAGACTCAATTTTACTGACTGTTTGAGTTTGACACTTTTCCACACGCCGAATATCATGGAATTTTCAATACAAAGAATTTCTGTCAGATTAGATATTTTGAATTCAAATTTTATGTCACAAATGATACGTGAAAAATGACACGTGTAACATTGTAGTAGAAAGATAAAATGTGAGGTCAAACCACATTCACAAATTTCTTTACACTGAATTTAAGCATGACTTCTTGTTGTCTGATACAAAATTGTCCCCTCATAATTAGTCAGGTATAGGTATTGTTGATGGAGCGAACTGGCACCTCCTTTAAGAGGTGGTTATTTCATCTATTAATGTATCCTCCTTATGCCACCTCTGGCATTATGGAAAATTCCATCAATTTAAATGTGTAACAATTGATAGAATTCATCTTTAAGTGAAATGTTTACAAAAGAATGAATTATTATAAATATTAGTACAATTCCAAATTTAGATTTATAGCTGGAATCTTCTTATTTCACTTTCTAAAAGGCCATATTTACGCCCAAACGCTGTGATGGCTCTAAAGAAGTAAAAATTAATTGTAGTGGCCAAGTTTATTAACATTTTTTGCAAAGAATAATGTATTGAATTTCATGAGTCGCTGAATGATTTTGACAGAAGTGATATTATGTATATATATGCACATTACCTATTTGTATCTCGCGATGATGAAGTAAACGATAAAGGTAATACAAACGCAATTTTCTATCTGTCATTTGTTATTTATTGCCTGCTTATTATTTAATAACAATAATAATAGGAGTATAAATTTTACCAAGAATATTACCAAATTCTTATTTTAATTCTCAGCGAGAACTAAACCATTAAAACCTGCAGCAAAGTGCCTATTAATGAATAATCAACGTATTCCTAAATGGTTCATCTATCTTAAGAATTAAACATAGTCATTGTCATGGCCAAGTTTATTAAAACTAATAAATATTTGATTTGAAATTAGATCTGAAAAATATGTAAAATTTCAACAAATTGCCGGAGGATTTCGTAGAATATGTAGTTAAGAAATATTTTAAATTTGTCACATTCTTGTTGACCACTTACTAATAATAATACATTAATTTTATCGGCAATGTGTCCAAGTATTAAATTATAACTTTAATAATTGGGTATATTCTTGATGTGAATGTGTACACAGTTACCATTATCCTAAAACTGTTTCCTAAATTCCCTCATTGTAAGAACAATTACTAATCAATATCCAAATTCATTTTTATATCAACGAAACACATTCATACGTAACTTATCAGGAAAAACATTCACGTAGGGATAGGAGCATAATACTGGAATAGGTTGGAATCTTTCTTGTAAGGATAACACTGACTTACTTTTCCACAACACACAAAAACACTACACTCAACACGCGTATCGCCAATAAAGTTGGCATCATCTGCAGATGACTAAAACTGTAATCAGTTTTAATCATCTCCAGGTGATGCCAGTTTTGCTGGCGAAACGCGCGTCGAGTGTAGCGTATAGTGTTTTGGTGTCTTGTGGAAAACTAAGTTAGTATTAGGATCATAATATTTAATTGGAAAGCTGGATAATACAAAGTATTATTTCAACTGGGTGCGTTCTTCACGAATATATAAATATTTTCTCCATAGCACATACATATACAAAAATATTTCATTAATGGAATAAAAAAACCTTGTATATTAAAAACAAATACACTGTTCTAAAACCTTAAAACGCACTTTTCCGCACGTAGAATAGCTCTATCTCGAAATTGAGTGGCCGAGGAAAAATAAACCAACACAGAAATGCAGAATATGTGTTTTATGCGACAGTTTTACTTTTTTCAAATAGTCCACAATCGTGGTTTCTCATGATCCATGAACAGGGTGGGGTATATCCTATCCACCTCAAAATCAATTGATGTCGTCTGGTAGACGTCCCTAATTAGAATCAGTCGAAATCCGATCGATCCGACACGATTTAATTGAGTGATCATGCTAATACAAAAAAATTCTCAAATAGTCCACCATTGTGCTTTCTCATGACCCATGAACATGATAGAGTGTGTTCTATCCACCTCAAAATAAATAGGTGTCATTTGGGAAACGTCCCCGATCAGAATCAGTTACAACCTGATCGATCCGACATGATTTAGTTGAGTTATCGTGTTAACAAAAAAAAAATTTCTCAAATAGTCCACCGTCGTGCTTTCTCATGGCCCATGGACAGGGTGGGATGTGTCCTAACCACCTCAAAATCAATTGGTGTCGTCTGGTAGATATTCCCGATCAGAATCAGTCAAAACTCGATCTACCCTACACGATTTCGTTAAGTTATCGTATTAACAAAAAATTTCTCAAATAGTCCACCATCCTGCTTTCTCATGACCTATGGACAGGGTGGGGTGTGTCCTATCCACCTCAAAATCAATAGGTGTCGTCTGGAAGACGTCCCCGATGAGAATTAGTCAAAACTTGATCGATCCGACACGATTTAATTGAGTTATCGTGCTAACAGAAAAGTTTCTCAAATATACCCATGGACAGGGTGGGGTGTGTCCTATCCACCTCAAAGTCAATAGGTGTCATCTGGAAGACGTTCCCGATCAGAATTAGTCAAAACCCGATCGATCCGACACGATTTAGTTGAGTTATCGTGCTAACAAAATTTAATGCCGACGACAACGACGATACACATAGAGAAATTTTTTTAAAAACCATTTTGTAAAAATAAACGAAACACAAAAATTTTTTTCCACTTTTCTTTACACGATTACATTACTTTTCCGCTAGGATAGTTGAGAGTGGAACAGTAAAATGTAATAGAGTGTGTTATATTTCAAAGATATTTTATTTTCCTTCATTATACAATATGGACAGTAAATGGTATAACATTGAAATACAGTTTACACCTAAAGGTAATTTAGTTTATTGTACATCAGACGCTATATTGTTTTTACTCCATTACTGGTATGAAAATTAACACCAATGAATTGTAAAATTCTACCATGCCCTTGTGGTATTCATTTCACATCAAACTGGCGTGTCTCTGTATCCCATTTGATATGAAATTGGTGTTAAATTTCTCACCACATTTCAAATAGTGTACGACCATTTCTTGAAAAAAAAGAGAAATTTAACGTTAACAAAGAAATTTACTCAAGTTTAAAGAAGCTGCTTCTCCTATTAAATGAGAATATTCATAGGACAAACTGGACGTAAATTTAGAAGTAGGTACCTTGAGCACAATAGATCCTTCAGGTTACAGAAAATAGATTCTACTTTTGCTAATCATGTCTTAGAAAGTGGACATAATTTCCCAGATATTACCAGCAAAGGTTTAAAACTTAATTGGTTAGAAGCAATAGAAATCTATGAATACAACCATAGTGATAATTTTAACTTGCTAAATTATGAAGTAGATGTACTATATTTTCTTCTTTTGACTGTTACCAAAATTAATTAACCCCCTGTATAATGGTTCTTAATAATATTCCTGGAAATTTCCACAATTTGATGGTCGGGATTACATCATCTATAAAACACGTTTTCCTGTAAACCTTAGTTATCTGTTTATTGTCATGCATAACCCTTATTCTGTGTAATTGGATAGTATATATTATAGGAACCGAGTTTTTGTATTTTATTCTTAGTTGAATCATCGTTTTGAAAATGACATAACAGTGTCAAAACTGCAGTCACGATTTTCGTGTAAATATAGTGGTATAAAACTTAGTAGTTGTTTTACTCAATTGCCTCGGCATTAAGAACTACCACAGAATAACGGGGCTTCCTCGATCAATTTTTTAAGAATAAATTCATTTTTTTATCATTTTTTTGTGATTAATTATACGATAAAATGATTGTTACGTTAGACTATTAAAGACAAAGAGAGAGAGAGAGAGAGAGAGAGAGAGAGATGTGTACCTGATATATCTCTTCTATTAAAGTGCTAAGTGATTATTTCTTCACTTTCATTGTAATTTAAATTAGTTCACAATATAATGCCAATTAAACGACAAAATGTTACTAGTTCGGCACTGTCTAATATACTAACAATTAGTTTAGATCATAGAACAGAAAGTAATGTTTGTAATATGTGTCGTTTATATACGTCATTTACACATGATGTAATAAAAAAAAGTTTATTTACCTAATTTAATGATAATATTGATAATATAATGAATGTTAGAAGGCCAGTCAGAATTTCTCATATTAGTTATTCACAAATATACCCTGTCACGATATGTTTGACCTATTTAAGGTATGCTATAGATTAAGGATTGTAACTTATCAGTTTGTTAAAAAACTTACTCTATTTATTTGACGTAGATCTACAGTCTAAACTTACGAGAAGGAATAGAGACAATAAGGCAGATAGCGAACGGATACAGTTGGAATATACATACATATAGTTTATTTCATCTCTATTTTCCAAATAAAAAATCCCAAACGGCTCTTATCTCATACCGTAGCTTGTTTTTATGGATAGGCTCAGGTAGACTGTTCCTTTTATCGGCAAGATAAGAGAGGTTTTTTTATTTGGCAATTAGCGATGAAATAAACAGTACATATGTATTTGAGATATAAATTTTGAATTGTTGCAATCAAATTGTGTTTTATTTGATAAATTAATTATTTTGAAGCAAATAAAAGTAATTTATAAATAAATCTATGTAAATAAGAGTATGGAAACTTTTCAGGTAAAATTTCTAGTAGAAATATTTACGTGACGAAAAATTTATGTATATAAAAATGTAAATTTATGTTTTTCACTATCTACCTTTCGACATTCACTATCTAGACGAAGTTAAAATATCTAACATATCGAATTATTTTAAATACTAATTCCAGAAAAAATACACAACCACATGGAGCCATAATTAAAGATTAAGGTTACAAATACAAAATATTGCAATTATGGAATGTTTTTCAAACAGTATAGTTATTGTGATAAAATGTAGACATCATCTAGAATAATTAATTATAGAACGAATTAAATAAATACACATTATATTATTGCTACCTGGTATGGATCTGTTCCTACAAATATGTTACATATGATCCTACAATATTCCTTGTAAATATGTTACACATAAAGCAACAATGAAATTTTGGAAAACAAAATAAATACATTTAAGTGAAGTTTCCTTTGTTCAATTAAATACATATAAGCCTAACTTCCATTACTGTTGCGTTTCTAGTTTATTTGATACTAAACTACAGTTTTCTTTATTGCATTATTTCTTATGATACTTCCACAGGCGACTCACGTTGGTCAGTCTTTTTGATATACCACCGCTGGTATAATTGATGATTTAATTTAACTAATATCCATAATAATTCATATTCACATTCATTATTCAAAATGTTAAAAATTACAATTTTATGTATATTTAAGATTCATTATATTTTTGTTTACTAGCATAATCCTTCCTTAAAGTTCTTTTAAGGTATCTAATAAAATGTTATTGATGAGTTTATAAATGTGACAAATGGCTGACAATAGAATATTTCAATTAATTATAATTTTTAGTAGATCACTCAAGAATATAATGATAGAATATATGATAAACAATACTATTATACCAGTTCTATTTTTTAGAATATTCATCCAATTTGTGTGTTTGTAATTATTTTCTAAACATTATATCAACTATTATAAAGAAATAATAAAACAATGTTATATTGAACGATGAAGTCATTTCATGAATTATTATGATTAACAGAAGTTGAAAAAGGATCTTCTCTTTAGTTTCACATTTGTATCATTCACATTGATCTCATTTTTATTTGAAGTATACAGTATTATTTCAATTGTTGGTTTAATTTTTATAGAATTTCATTGATAACATATTAAGTATATAGTTTTATTACTTTTCTGCACTCCACTATAAGCAGAAAAGTAATGTAATCGTGTAAAGGAAAAGTGAAAATACCAATTTTTTTTGGGTTTATTTTTCGTTTTTCGGCCTAAAAACAAAAAAAAAATAGTTTTTATTTTTTTTTTGCTGTGTGTGTCGTCGTTGTCGTCGGCATTTCTTGTTAGCACGGTGTCGGATCGATCGGGTTTTAGCTGATTTTGATCGGGGACGTCTCCCAGGCAACACCTATAGATTTTGAGGTGGATAGCACACACCACCCCCTCTCTTGGGTCTATTTGAGAAATTCTTTTGTTAGCACGATAACTCAATTAAATCGTGTCGGATCGATCGGGTTTTGACTAATCCTGATCGGGGATGTCTCCTAGACGACACCTATTGATTTTGAGGTGGATAAGACACACCCCACCCTGTCCATGGGTCATGAGAAAGCACGATGGTGGATTATTTGAGAGATTTGTTTTGTTAATGCGATAACTCAATTAAATCGTGTCTGATCGATCGGGTTTTGACTGATTCAGATCGGGAACGTCTCCCAGACGACACCTATTGATATTGAGGTGGATAGAACACACTCTACCATGTTCATGTGTCATGAGAAAGCACAATGGTGGACTATTTGAGAAATATGTTTGTTAGCACGATCACTCAATTAAATCGTGTTGGATCAATCGGGTTTCGACTGATTCTGATTAGGGACGTCTACCAGACGACATCTATTGATTTTGAGGTGGATGGGACACATCCCACGCTGTCCATGGGTCATGAAAAAGCACGAGGGTGAACTATTTGAAAAAAGTAAAACTGTCGCATAAAGCACATATTCTGCATTTATGTGTTGGTTTATTTTTTCTCGGCCACTCAATTTCGAGGTAGAGATGTTTTACGTGCGGAAAAGTCTGTTTTAAGGTTTTAAAACTGTTTATTCTTTGTACCTATTTAACAAAAAAATAAATATAGAGTAAAGACTATTAATAATAAACTAATTTTACTTTCAAATCAAATTTTGGAGTCAATATTTAAAATGTACGAATACTTCAGGCCTAATATTCACTTATTTATTACATTTATTTAAGTATTATGATACGCCATAATAATAAATTATTTTTAAATTAATTTATTGGTATTTTTCTTCCGATTCTTGATATCCTATAGTTATTTTTGGAAAATAAATTTATGTTTACTTTTAGTTTATCTATTTATCTTAACCATATTCAAGATACCTTTCAGTTTATCAAAATTTTAGGTGTTTTAAGTTGCTGAATGCAAATGAAGAAAACATAGCTTGATTATATTTCAGAAACTAAAAATATAATTTTAAATAAATAAACTAACAAATAAGTAAGTTGTAGCCCAATAATTACCAGGTCTTTTTGTTTAGCAGTTATAAAATACAAATAAATTATAAATACAAATGTCCTTTATTTATTATACTATTGAAACACTTTAATGAATATACATATTTTACGTTTTATTCGAAATGTAATAGACATTTTCTTTAATAAAAGAATATCAAATAGGTAGACAAAAAAAAATTATATAGATTTTTCATATATAGCAATAATAGAATATTGTTTTCTTGAATAGTAAAGTAATTCAATGAATTTTATTATGGTTAACGAAGTTGAAAAAGAAGTAAATTCATTGCTTTAATTTCACATTCATCAAATCTACGTTGATTTTATTTTGAAGTATTATTGTTTAGTATTATCTTCCATGTTGGTATAATTTTGATAATACAGAATTTGATTGATGACATACTGTTATTAATTATATTCTTTTATTCTTTGCCCCTATTTAACAAAAAATAAATATTAATAATAAAATAATTTAATAATAAATTAATTTTACTTTCAAATCCACGGTTGAAGTGAAAATTTATAAAAAGCACAAATGCTGCAGGCCTAATATTCGCTAAGTTATTACATTTATTTAAGTATGCCATGTTAACAAATTATTTTTAAATTAATTTATTGGTATTTTCTTTCCGATTGTTTATGCCTTTTAAATTATTTTGGCAATAGAAATTGATCTTTTCTTTTAGTTTATTTATTTATCTTAACCACATTCAAGAATACTTTTTAGTTTATCAAAATTTGAGGAATGATCTTATGTTGCTGAATGCAAATCAAGAAAAAAATTCTTTCATTATATATTTCAGAAATTAAAAATTTAACTTTAAATAAATAAGATAATGACTAATTAAATTGTAACCCATATAACCAGTTCTCTTTATTTAGGAGTTATACTCCTTGTTTTAAGACTTATTCCAATATGTATACCTCCATGGTTTTGAAAATGAAAATTTCCTTTGTTTATTTTGCTATTGAAATATTTTATTATCTACATATATTTTATTATAATTTATTCGAAATGCAATAGAATTTTCTTGCAAAGATCAAATACACGCAAAAAAAATAATTTTTCATATATGTATATCAATAATAAAACATTATTTTTTTGAATGGTGAAGTCATTCAATGAATCTTGTTATAGTTAACAGAAGTTGGAAAAGGAATAAAATCCTTGATTTAATTTCACATTTATATAATTCACGTTAATCTCATTTTGAAATTTTATTGTACAGTATTATCTTCATTATTGATATAATTTTTATAATTTAGAAATTCATTGATAACAATTTCATTAATTATTATTCTTTACATCTATTTAATAAAAAAATATATAGGGCGAAAACTAAAAAGTACGAATACTGCAGGCCTAACATTCACTTAGTAATTCTTAATAATTACATTTATTTAAATATTGTGATATGCCATGCTAGTAAATTATTTTTAAATTAACTTATTAATTTCTCCTTTTTGATTTTTGATGCTGTTTTAGGTCTTTTTGCAAAGGAAATTTATATTTTCTTCTAGTTTATTTATTTATATTAACCACACTAAAAAGTATCTTTTAGTTTATCAAAATTTTAGGAATTGTTTTAAGTTGCTGAATTCAAATCAAGAAAAACAAATAGCTAGATTATATTTCAGAAATAAAAAATTTAATTTTAAGTAAATAAGATAATAAATAAATAAATTATAGCGCAATAATAACCAGATTTTTTTGTTTAGCAGTTATACTCCTTTTTTTAATACTTATCCCAATATGTATACCCCCCTGGTTTTGATAATGAAAATTTCCTTTTCTTATTCTACTATTGAAATATTTTATTATCTATATATATTTTTTATGTTTTATTCGAAATGCAGTAGAATTTTTTTTACAAAGAAGATCAAATACACGTAATAAATAATTTGATTTTTCATGTATAAGAAAAATAAAATATTGTTTTCTTGAATGATGAAGTCATTCAAAGAATTTTGTAATGGTTAACAGAAGTTGAAAAACGAATAAAATCTTTGATTTAATTTCACATTTATAAAATCGACGTTGATCTCATTTTAAAGTATTATTCAGTATCTTATTTCTTATCTTCTTTGTTGGTATACTTTTTATAATTTAGAAATTTATTGATAACATACTGTTATTAATTGTGTTATTCTTTGTACATATTTAATAAAAAAAGGAAATGTAAGGTGAATACTATTAATAATAAAATTAATTTCACTTTCAAATCCATGGTTGGAGTCAAAATTTAAAAAGTACGAATACTACAAGCCTAATATTCACTTAATTATTACATTTATTTAAATATTTGTTATATGCCATATTAATAAATGATTTTTAAATTAATTTATTGGTCTTTCGTTTCCTATTTTCTATGCCACTTTTAATTAATTTATCAAATACATTGATAAATGTATTTTTCCAAAATACATTTATCTCTCCTCTATTTATTTATGTATCGTAACAATACCGAAAAATACTTTTTAATTTAACAAAATTTGATAAAATAATATTTTAAATTGCTAAATATAGATCAAGAAAATCAAAATATAACTTGATTATATTTCAGAAATATTATTTTAAATACATAAAAAATAAATATATTTTTTTTTAATAAAATATATTAAATACACAAAATCTATTTTATACAGATTTTTCATTGTCCTCATTGAAAATACACCAATTTTTATTAAGAAATGGATATTCGAAAGATTTTAAAAGTGAATATTTTATAATTAAAATATTTTTCAATATCAAGACGGTATTTTTATTTTAACATTATCTAATTTTACCTAATTATGCTACACATAGGTCATGTTTAAAAATAAATCTATATTTCTAAATAAATTAAATATTTATATGATATATTTTTAATCTTATATTAAACCATAAAATTTAATTCCAAGTGGTTGGTCATGAGTTGTGATATTAGGGAATAAAAAACGTAAACGAGAATTATTTCGTACAAAAACGATTTTCGATGGGAATAAAAAAAAAAAAATACATTTAAATACAACCGAACGCCCGAACATACAACGAAAATATGCCGGGGCGCCGGAGAGCCAGGTCGGGAGTTATAATTAATTCCAGAGGGTATTTTGTATTTTAGAAAGAGGGGGCAGCACGAAGTAAATCAATACCGAGTGCCGAGCCCCCCTTGTGTGGACCTAAAGGGCGCAGTAAGTTGTGAGACGCGTTGAAATCAAGCCATAACGTACCCACGCAGTCCACGAGAATATTCATAAAAAAATATTTTATTATCGTAAACGGTAAATATAAACAACGTGTTGTTTGGTTTAATTTTAACCGTGGCCTCTACGTATTCCTCTGCATGTGCTACAAGTGTAATTCGGCTTGCTTAAAATACGACAAACCGCAACGTGTGTAATTCTAATAAAACTAATAAACTATCCATTTTAGATGAAGCTAGGCGGTAAGTGTGTTCGGTTATACACCGACAAGTACCTAGAAAACATAGGATCGATGTTCAGGAACCTATACAAAGACGAATCACTGACCGACTGTACTCTGCACTGCAAAGACGGTTCCATAAAGGCCCACAAATTGATTTTGGCAGCTAGTAGTCCATACTTTCGTAATGTTTTCCTTGAACACAGCGAAAAACATGCCACTTTTATCATGTATGGCGTATCAGCCGGGCCGTTAAAAGATTTGTTGGAGCTTATCTATAAAGGCAGTATCGACGTACCCGGAGAAACTTTGAGTTCTGTTTTTGATCTGGCAGACGAGCTGCAAGTGACAGGTGTTTTGGCAGAAGATGGGGCAACGGATAGCGTGAGTATAGTACTTTTTGTGGCTCTTATTTTTAGACGTGCAGGGGCGGACTGGAAGCGCGGCTATGGCTTGGGACAGGGCCGGATTGCGAAGAGGAACGAAAATGGGGTTTTGTTAATTTTTTGAGGTTAAACTCATCGGTTAAATAAGTGATGTAACTTTTAGATAGAAAATTATGGAGCATTCTGATCATAATATTTGGAATATTCCGATGATCTTAGAGTGGATAATTATCAAGTCTTCATTATTATTTAAATAGTTCCCCATCCACCAGAACCGGAAAACTACTTTCAAGTGTATAAAATGGAAATATGAGTATTCAGACTATTTCAGCTTACACAAAAGATTTATTTTATATCACCGTATATATAGTAACAATGAGAATATATTCGTTATTCTATTTAAATTTTAATTAAGGGATTAATAGATCCTTTAGAACAATAATAAATGTTCAAAACTATTTTATTACAACAAAAATAAAAAGTTACCAACAGTAACACAAAATATTTTCCAATATGAATAATATAAGACAAATACTATAACATTTGGAATATTATTCCGATTATATAAATCATCCGAACGCCAACATTCCTAATATCCAAATCGTCCGATTATGCCCATCACAAAGTTGAATTTAGTATAAATTTATATTGTATTGTATGTATATCAACACTCGTTTTGATAGTAAATGGAAGGTCGTATTTTGTAATTTTTATACTATTTTAGTCTCTTATAACGGGTATCCTAGCGAGAGGTAGCCGATTATGTTTGTAATTATTGGGCAAATAAACAGCATTTCTACAATAATTTTTAGTTCAATTGTTTATTTAAACTATGCCATTAAACATGGAATACATCTTGTAAGTGGCCACCTCTGCTTCTCTGGCAGCTGTGGATTCCTTTGGTGAAGTTTTCCATCACTTCACGGCATAGCTGTGGCCCTATGTCCGTAATAACTTCGCTAATGTTATTTTTCAGCTGTTCAATCGTAACGGGATTATTGGCGTAGACATTTCCTTCAATGTAGCCCCACAAAAAAAAAGTCTAATGGGGTCATCACAGAAGCGGGCTTAGCAGGTGCCCCACGACGACCCATAATTACACGTAATTTTCTTTCAGTGCCCACAATTGAACCGTAACTTTCGTAGTACGCTTTGACAATACGTATGCGTTGCTGAACAGTATAGCGCTTCATTTTGTAATGACATACTCTCCACGTAATAACGAAGCATCAACTTCCAAAACCTGCCTTAAGAATAATGGCGGCAAGTTTAAATCGGCTACCTCTCGCTGGGACACCCATTATATTCTAAGGCCAATGCATGGCGTGCTATAAAATTTGTGGACCAGCAGGGCGGGGCAAACTTTACTAAGTGAAAAAGGCAGCAGTGGGACAATTACACCTATCTACCGCATACAATTAATTATAACTATTCATCTAGATATCTGTTTCACATATAAACTTTTACATAATTCCTAACAGTTTTATCGTAATTTAGTGAACCTGTATTTACTTTTAGAAGTATAATGGCTGTGGAAGAGACACTAGATACAAGGGCCAAAAAAGGGTTGCCGTTAATTTCAACGCTGACGAAAATGAATCAGTCCCGGCAAAAATCACTAAAAACACCAATGAAAGAAGATCGAGCTCTAGTTCTGAAAAAGGAGGAACTGTCGCAAAGAAAACGGGTAAGTTCAATAATAGACCAACGTGAAATAAGTTTAAGGTATAGTCAATATTATTTATACAGTCAGTATTATTATCGGATTTACTTATTTAACACTCCCAATAAAAATTAAAAATAGAAGTACATACTTTTATATTGCGTCGACTTACTTTTTAGAAAATAATCCAAGTCGTTTATCAAATGACGAAAATTCTGATACATCAGATGATGCAAGAGTTACAAAGAGTGAAGGTGGAAATGAAAGATTTATGGGACATCCTGTTGATGAACAAAGCACACTAAGCGTGTGGGCAAGAAAGGAACGAAAATTCAAATGTGATTTATGCCCGAGCAGGTAAATTGATTTGTTTATACCATTTGGTTAATATTAATACATTTGCATTGCAAAAGTGGGACCGTTACTATTCATATTATACCATATTCATATATGTACCACTGAAAAAGATAGTAATGAAACACTTTCTATATGTTCATAATGAATTTTAGAGAAATTTATATGATCTTGTTATATATCTTATATCTTAATTATGAGTTTTACAAATAATTAATTGCGATTAGGTACAATATTACAAATAAAATTTCTCTCCTGTACTACTGAACTGCGGCATTGACTCTACAACCATCATATAACGATATTTATAACATCAATATGTTTACAAACTTTCTTTGGGACTCATTTAATTGATAAACAGCAATATATTAAAAAAAAAAATATTAAAAAAATGTACAATGAAGAATAAATATTGCTTTGTGTTTATAAAATAACTCAGAGTTTTAATATTTGTTTACTTTTATTGTTTTAATATGTATATCTATTTATTGCATTGTTGTATATTATAAAGTGAGTTTATCTTGAATGTTGCGAACATGGGCCAATATTTCCATTTCATTTTAATCTGATACACCCTTGGAAAAAATGTGGCCACTATTTTAATCTATTCACATAGTTAAACCTGTCTGCATATATTTATAATTTTATTTCAATTGGTATAATCGAAACTGTTTCCTGTTTCAGCTTCAAAAGAGCTTCACATTTAACTCGTCATCAATTAGTACATACTGGAGAAAGACCATTTGCTTGCAATCAGTGTGATAAGGCATTCTCTAGACATGATAAATTGAAGCATCATATTCATAAAGCACATGAATTGAGCCCTTTAAACGATTCACTATCACCAGATTCCTTGTATGTAAGTACATGGTAGATTTTCTTTTATGCTAAATCTAATTCTCTTAAAGGCAAAAATAGTATTTTATGAAGTTTTGATCGATTAATCTGTCACTTTAGGGAGACGCAGGATTGTTGAAACCATGAATAGTTTCTCAGTATATATATATATATATATATATATATATATATATATATATATATATATATATATATATATATATATATATATATATATATATATATATATATATGTATATATATAATATTAATCAGTTGTAATTTGATAATGAATAATTAAATTTAACTTTACATAATTTGTATTTTAAGTCTTAACATATTTAATAAGTATTTCGTTATTTTAAAATTACAAGAATGTTCTATCCAAATATACAAATGACACTACAAAGTGGTACATTATGAATTTTTTTATAGATGCACAGAAAAAAGTCACACCCTATTTTGTTGTATTTTTTAGTCAATTGGACATGTTCAAATATTGACCCCAGAACAAACAATGGTTGAATCACCAGATCCTATAGTTCAAACTCCACAACCTGCCCCACAGAAAAAAGGCCGTGGAAGACCTAGAAAATACCCCATAGGTACATATCCTATAGGTACTTATACTTTCATTATTATTGCTTTCTTGATGTATTGCTTATGGGTGAGGTGGTGGTTAAGCAGACCTTCTAATAGCATATTTCCTATTCTTATAATAACCAAATAGTATACACTAATTGTATTTAAATAATTAGTAAACTCTTCACGAACTTTATTTAAGAACTGTTTCAGCACCACCACCATTAGTAAAACGACCAAGAGGTCGGCCAAGGCTGAATCCAATTGGTGAGTTTATTTTATTTTTATTTTCCATCTTGCAATATGGAAACACGTGTTATTTTTATATTTCCACACGTTTTTTCCTTGTTTTTGGAATCAGTTCCACAAGATAGTTCAACACCAAGAGAAAATTATGATATATCAAATATGCCATATGGTGACCTGGAATATTTAACAAAGCCTCTCACTACAAATAACGAAGGTATATCTTTGCACGGGCACGGAATAATGGAACCTCTTGTAGAGATTAAAACAGAACCCAATGAAAAACCCGAACCAGAAAAGGAACAAAACACTGGATCATTTTTGGAAAATATTGGTTTATTTGAAAATAGTGCAATAGCTAAGATTGGAGAGTGTACTATATCTGTGGCAAATAATAGTAGCAATTCCACTTGAGATTAGCTGCTGTTACTTATTAAGAAAATATAAGGTAAATATCACTTCAAAAATAAGATATTCGAATTACACAAACTTTCTAGGTTTTTAAAAATTTTTTCCACCGTAGATGTAATGTCTATATTTATATAGCAACCATAGAATTTACTTTTTATTTTCTTTTTCAACAAAGTATTTTTGTTGAAATGTAAGTTTCTTAATGGCATTCCTAATTTCTTAAAATGTATTTGAATTAATTTTAGTGATGTATTAATTTCCTTATCTATATATTGTTTTTCAATGGCAGCTATATGCAAAAACTGTGAGAGTGGTATAAAGAACAATGTTAAAAAATGTTAATATTGAATATGGCATCAAATGTGATAAAATGAATTGCAGATTTTAATCTAGATACTGCAGGATATATGTTTTGTCTGAATGACTTTTTATCTAATTGTTTTTTTATCTAATTGACATTTCAAATTATAGTGTTTGTTATAGATAATTTACTATTACACCATCATACTTTTATATCTGTAAATCAGTTTCATTTTCTATTCAACACACTTCAGGGCTTACTTCCTTTTGCTTCAGATTAAAATTTATTTTGATATTACGTTTTTAACTAGAAATGTATTTATGATTAGAAGAAATACACATGTATTTGTTATAACCATATATTTTGATCTAAAACGTACGTGGAAATTATTTTTGATTAAAAAGAGTATATATGTACAGTACAGTAATATTAAAAGACAAATTTAAAAATATCTTAAATACTAAATCTCATACTTGTTTGACTAAATAAGTAAATGTGAGTTTATTATGTACCAAAACTTCTTCAAGTCAAATAAAACCGCCCCTAGAGAATTTTATCTTACAATTTTCGGTAAGTTTTGTTGACGTACTGTTAAGAAAAAAATATCTAGAATGTTATATTTTGTTTTCTACATAACATTTTGTAATGTACTTATTTAATATATGCAGTCAAACTACCTTTAGAAACTACAAGTTTCATTTCTATACATTTTATTGTATATTTATTGTAAATAAATTAATATGTAATGTTATATATTTTGTTTTATTTTTACCATGTAGAAGAGAACATGACGAAAAATATGCAATATATTCACATATTATTTGATAAAAGAATGTAACCAGCCTATAGGATTGCCAGTGAGAAGTAACAGCTACTCATTTTAAGAGTATGGAATAATGACTTCCTAATCCACGTCACGAATAATATAATTTATATAAGGAGTATCAAGATAAAGCCCATTAGCCTGTTAAAAATGTATAAGACATTTATAAGCTAGGGTATGGTGAGGTGAAAAATATTTTAAATCAAATGGCCAACTGTATTTTTTCTATAATTCGTAACAAATATTTTTTAAATAACTTGTATCCATTAATGTTAATTTAAATATTAATACAGAAATATTAATTTATAAAGTCCTCATATTGTTCTTTTAACGTTTGATAGGTGATACTCAAAATCATGTTGAACATTCATTATCACACAAAATATTCAGTACTTATATCATTTAGCTAAATTTTTATTATATATATTTTATTTAGCATATTTGTCACTTTAAACTATATGTTCTCTAGCCTATTAATATACACTTGGTTCTTTAAATGAGTCTATAAGAATACCGTGCAATGGAGTAATGTCTGGAGGGAAAGGTGGCACCTCTATAGAGCCATGTCAACTATAGTCATGAAAATGATTGCATTTAGAGGACTATACTCTAATGACAGATAAAGTTTCTTTGAATGTAATAACGTATACACAGTCATAAAGTTTAAGCATTCCATGGTTTGATTTAATAAGAAGGAAAAGAAGAAACTCAGCTAAACAGAAACAACATATCCGCAGTTGCCGGTCCACTTTGGATGTTTTGTCTATAACTTCCACAGGTCATAAATGCACTTGCAGATAAAGATGCACATGCAAGATCGTGAAACCATCTTTGTCGGTCTTTATTGGTGTCTATCAAGTCGCTTTATTCCGTACATATAATGGCTCATAGTATTTACTGAACTGCGACCTTCTGTGGGCTGATGGACTTTTCAACTGTGTGTATCTTTCTCGATGATAGCATTCAACCATCTTATGTTAATTTTAAAGCGAATAATGTACTAATAAATATAATGAGTAAAAACAATATATGTGTTTAGGTATTGTCATGGATTATATGCTCAAATAAATAGACTAGGTGCATTATCAACAAAAATATGAAAATTTATATAAATATTTTTGGAACTGAATAAATAGGTGAAAAGGCAAATAATGATTTATACATTTGTGAGGATATTTATATGGATTATCTAGTACTGCAGTCATTGAATGTAATCGGGAATGACACCATCACACTATGCTCCCTTTATATCTTAGAGCTTTTCTTTACAATAATTAAATAGCTAATGGAATACTATGTATTTGTTCATTACATATAAATATTTTTCGATTTCTTGATTGTAGGTAGACTTATATTTCACTTGCATGTGTTTCCTGGATTTGTGGCCAAATAAATTGAGAAAAAAAACTTGGTATACCATTTCGGTTATTAATTACTAGTTTTTTCATTATTAAAAAAACTTATTAAATACCCAAGCTGATTTTTAGACATTTATACGTTATTTCCCCTCACTCGCACATGCGCAGTGTTCGAGAAGAGTACAGACATATAGTGCCATTTTTGGCTAATCCACTGACGCAATTTTTAAATCGCTTTTATTAATAAAAAAAAAAAAAAAATGTTACATTATATTTTAAAATTTAATTTTTGGCGATAAAAATTGCAAAAAAATGTTTAGAGCTTAGCCGAACTTTTTCTCCATAGTACAAAGTATAAACTTCATTTAAAAAAAACAAAGATTAATTTATTTTTGTCCGAGTTACAGCCATTTGTTTATCGCTTTCTGCGCTCCACTCCTCAATTTTTACTTAAAAAATTAATATCTCGTAAACTATAAGTCGTAGAGACATTGGACTTTGCTCATTGTTTTCATTATTCTTTTCTCTAAATTTTTTTCACAGCATGTCTCGATAAATTTTGCGTAGTTTCTGAGATATTTTAATTTGAAGCATAATGTAAAATGGCTATTTTTTAAACAAATAAAATTGCAAATCGGACTATTTATAAGTAGTCGACAACAAACGCCATTTTTTCCAGGCCGACTGGACTATTAGCAACGTCCGATGCTCTCGAATGACGCGACGAACGCGCAACATTGCAGTTGTAGTTGTATCTTACCAATTTCAAGTTCTATTATGAGATCAGGCGATGTAGGAATAATCAAGAAGGCGGAGCACGCTTCGGAAGCTCTAAATCTCTATAGAATTAAAGAACCTTTTATATTGTGTAAGTAGGTGCATACTTACCGACACAAATTAATTTTATTTATTTTTTTGTTTAAAAATTCCACGCGCGCCCTTTTGTAACCTCGCGCCCCTAGACACATGCCTAGTTCGCCTTAGGGATAATCCGCCTCTGACCTTAGCTCAGATTTATTTTTCTACTAATGAAATAAAACACTTCAACTAAATAGCACAAATATTCCTCTAACTATTCAACATATATTTTAGTGTTTCTTCGTTACTTCTATTATATATATTTCCTCCATTCTATATAAATATATTATTTAATTTCTCTATCTTTGTACCTTTTTCATTTTTATATAAATTAAACATATACAATCACCGTACTATTTCCATTCACATGGAGAGAGAATCCTAAATTCATTTTATTATAATTTATATTTCATTCATAAACAATGTCACTCATGGTGTAACAATAATCAGTGTAACAATTACCTATTATGTCATTAATTTCTTTCTACTTAGTTTTCCTTTCTTGTCCTAAATTCTACAGGGTTTAGGATGTCAGATCTAGATACAGGATTATAACAAGCGAGGAAAAAAGTTTAAAGGATAAATAAAAAAAATCAGCTCTTATATAGTGGTCGATACTCTGCCATATCTATTTTTTAATATATTACAATATAATATTCATAAGAAATATAATCACCTTCAAATTTAAAACTTAATAATTTTATTAGGTTTCTTGCTGACTACTCTCTTCGCACTGTCTCCGTTAGTTTGTTCCAGTATATCTGGATTACTATCCCCAAATGTTTCTATTTTTAAACCATCTTCATGCCTCTGTTGCTGGGCTTGATAAGTGGGACAATCCTTCTTGAGATGGGTTACATCACCACATACTCTGCAAGCACCCCCTAAAGCAAAATTTATGTAATAAATATTCTTACTCGGCAACATGAAAATATCTATATCTAAACAAACAAATTGCAGATAAGCAACAAACAATTGCAGGAAAATCTAATTTATTTATCTGAAAATACATTTGTATACTCAGAAAATCATTTATTTCACAACTGCTCACCAGAGAACTTTTTACACTTACACTTGGAAAAAAATACACTGGATATCTATACATAAAATACATATATTTTACAATTTCTAATATACATTTGCTTACCTTTCGGATATAACCCCCTAGCATTATCTGGACACTGCCTGGCTATATGACCTTGTTCTTGGCAAATAAAACACTGAGCAAAATTGAATTGCTGTCCACGGACTACCTTGCATTCGAAATGTGTGTGCTCTGTAGAGCCACATTTAAAGCAAATTCCACTTCCAGCCGTTTCAGCTATCTGATCTTTATTTAGTTCTGGACAATCTGAAAGATTGTGACCTGATTTTCGGCAGTTGAAACATACCTAGACAAAAATACTTAATTATATAAATATCCTTCAGGTCACTAAATGAAGATATATTATTTTATTTAGTACTTTCTAAAATCATTAAGAGGTATTAGATTTTAATAAGTATTATAATTCATACTTTAAGTTAATTAGTTTAGCAATATCTACACTTTTAATAAGTATTCCAAGTTTTTTTTTTTCGAGATTTACTTACCTTTTTCTTTTCTCTTGCTAATGCTTTCTCAGCTTTTCGTCTTTCCAATTTCATAGCAATATTAATTTCACTTCTTGGCAATCCCTTACTTATCATGTCCCTTCTCAATTTTTTTAGTCTGTCTGAATCTTCTTTTTTCACAGGAAAGCCATCAACATATTCGATTTCAAGCTCTTTACCATTTATGAACATCTTGTGTGGTAAAAATGGCTTTTTTCTACAATGCTTTTCATTATTAACTTTCTCCTGTTTCGTTTTCCTATTAAGTTTATCGTTTTGGCCAACCTGCTTTTTAGATTTGTCATTCCTGTATGCAAACTCTTCTGTTGACTTTCTGTTAGTAATGTTCTTTTCATTGATTTCATTAGATATAGTTTCCTCTTTTTCTTTGATTTTTTCTTTTTCTTGTTTTAATTCAGCTTTTATTTTGTTCTTTTTTAAAAGCTGCTTAAGCCTTTTTTGTTTCTTCTTTTCTATCTTCATTAAATCTTTTTCTGTCAAATTTTCTTTTACTATTTTCCTTTTCTGATTGCCATTATTCAGCTTTACTTTAGCATCTGCATTTTTAGTTCCCAAACTTTCATCTTTACCTTGTGACCTATCTTTTTTAAATTTCTTTTTTCCATGATTTTCATTTTCAGATAAACTGATTTTCCTTTTGGATTGTTTAATTACTTCCTCTTTATTCTCCATTCCTTTAGAACCACAGTTCCTATCTATTACAATTTTAATTTTTTTCTGTTTTGGCTTTTTAATAATTATCGGTTTAACAACTTCTTCCTTTGCATTATGTTCTTCTGGAGGTGCATCACTATCACTATCACTTTTATTATAGTCTAAAACTTCTGTATTTAATGACAATGATGTGGAATTTTTATTCATCTGTTTAGTTTTAACTGATTGATGGCCTGCAGTACTTTTTACTTTTTTTCCTTTTGATGTTTTTAATTGCTTTACAGTATTATTTATATCTTTCTCTATATTTACACCATTCGATGATGAACCACCGTTACATTCGCTTTTATTCATGTTTTTTAAAATACAATCAACTTTTTCCCTTAATTGAGTAAATTCTTCATCCTCCGATGAACCCTTGTCAGGATTGCTTCTGTTGTATTTATAATTTTGACTTGATGTACTCTTTTTTATTCGTTTCGTGGGTTCGGTGAGTTTAGTACCAGGAAAGTCAACCCAAGTCGTCTTTCTGCTCTCACTTTCTTCCTTTTCTTCTAAGAATGCTTTGTAATTTGCATTCCTCTGATTGAGTATTTCTTGACGATTTTTACTATCTTCAATTTCCTTGCCTTTCATTATTAACTGTTGTTTCATTTCAGCCCAGGATGTTGCCTCTTCTGGAACTCTTTCATTTGATGCTTTGGAACCCTTCGCTCTGGCGAATCGAGTCATTGTTTATATATAATAGGTAGATGTATACTTTTTCTTTTAATTCACTTTTATTCCTATGTATAAACCACGTGTTCACGTGTATGACTTTAAAACATTCTTGTTATTATTAGGTTATGTTATTAATAATATTAATCATAGATCGTAGAATTCGTTTATGTCATGGAATGTAAAATGAAAATTTGAGGCAGACGCAATGAACTCTGTTTGGTTTTCAGTTCATTGGGCAGACGTATGTCTGCCTGACGTAGTGTAGAAAATAGATGCGGGAGTAAACAGTGGAACTTGTACTAAACGGCGTTGGTGTAAAACTTGTTCATCAACGATATTTATTTCATTATGTACAAAATTACCAGCCCTTTATGAATGCGTTAACGATGATAACTACCAACTATGACTAACTATTTCATTCAATTACACTGAATTAGGCTTGTTGATATACTAAAATAAATTTACATAACAAAAAGTCCTATTTAGAATCATAGGTACAGTTGTTTTTATGTAATATTAACGATTTCTAACATTACTAGAAGAGAAAATCTTACAACATATAATTTTCGAGAACATTTTTGAAATTTTCACTTTTTGTGTTGGATTATTCCATTTTTGAAAGATTTAGATAATCTGTTCAAAATATATAACTTTGATGGATACTTATAATGAGCACTGTTTTCTCGCTCATTAAAGATCCAATCTCGTTCTATCGAATTTTTTTATGTTAACTTTTGTTCGAAAAGTTTATCAAATAATATTCCGAAATTCACAAAATAACATTTATTGACAATTATCGATCCACCCATCCACTACACCGTGCTACACGTGATACATAATAGAGACTAATCTTAGGCCCTGACTGAACATCGAGTAAATAGTCGTCTAAGCTTGAGAGTATTTGTTTACAATAACTTATAGTTAATGGGGTTGAATGGCATCATCTAGGGTTTAACTGGCTGCGACGGGACCGTGAAGGCGGCAGATAAGTTAACATTTATATAGTCTATGTTCCCTGTATATTTTTCTTGCAACGGCCCTTTTCACTCTTCTCCTTCACAAGTATCACTTTCTTGCTCTTTTTTGGTTACTAAAATTTGAGGAATAGGTCTTTATACACACTGTTGAAATTTGATGTCAAAATCATTTAAAGAAAACTATAAATACTATTTATGAACTTATTTATGTGAGTTTCTGAAAACTGAAATATGAATTAATGTATAATGCATCAATTACAAATAATCCTTAAAAAAAAAATAAAAGCCTCTACTCCGAATGATTTCCCCCAAAATGGGAAAACTGCCATACAGTTAACTATTTTTTGATGAAGTTATAAAGCGATGAAGTTAAAAGGGAATATTACGTAATAGAGGGATAATGTTCAATATCAAATTTTGAACTCATAAGATGATATACCGATCCGATAGGACTTGCACCTTGACGAAGTTCTAGTGCAAACTAAAACGGGTGGGTCGGCTTGCGCGTTTTAATGATTTAAGGAGCCGTACCATAGGTTTAATCATAGTGGGGGGGGGGGTCCCTTATTGAAAAACCAGACTAAGACAAGTCTCTGAAGGAGGGCAGCAGTTCTTTCAGTAGTCATAGTGGCAGAAACCATGGGGGTTGGTATGGTGCTATGACACACACGACTGCGATGTGGAAGGCAAGAGGAAACCACCACATTATAATCCTCAGAACAGCTAACGAAAGGCTTATTCCAAATAATGATGGCGTCTCCTGGGGCAAAAACACAGGAGGTAAAATAGTCCTCCGTTCGGATCTCCGGGTGAGGACTGATCCGGGAGACGTGATCGAGTGCAATAGTAGGGTTAGTAAGAAGTGTAGCATTTCACGAGTCGGAACGTGGAATGTCAGAAGCATGAGACATGCAGGAAAGCTAGAGAATCTGAAGATAGAAATTGATAGGTTAGGATTAGATATAGTAGGTATAAGTGAGATGCGCTGGCAGGAAGTAGGAGATTTTTGGAGCGGTGACTGTAGGGTAATACACACAGGATCGATAAATGGAAACGCGAGAGTAGGAATCGTTATGCGGAAGAACGCAGGACAGTGTGTAGATAACTACCTACAATACAGCGAGAGAGTAATGATGGTCAGGTTAGATTCGAAGTCAGTGAAAACAGTAATAGTGCAAGTATACATGCTTACTTCTAGCCATAGTGGGGAAGAGTTAGAAGCCGTTTATTCGGACATAGGGCAGGTAATAGGATTTGTGAAGGGTCATGAAAATTTAATAATAGTGGGAGATTTTAACACAGTTGCAGGGGAGGGGAAAGAAGGAGAATTTGTAGGTCCTTATGGATTAGGAAACAGAAACGAGAGAGATAGCAGACTGATAGAATTCTGTGAGAAGCACAAGATGGTAGTCGCGAATACAATTTTCAAGAATCACGTTAAGAGGCAGTACACCTGGAAAATGCCAGGAGGGATAGACATGTATCAGATAGGCTACATTCTGGTTAGGAAGAGATTTAGAAATCAAGTAAAAGACTGTAAGCGTTATACTGGAGCAGATGTAGACAGCGAACACAATTTGGTAGTCATGAAAGTTAGATTAAAATTAAAAAATCTGAAAACTCGGAAGGATAAGAAACGTATAAAGGCAGACATATTGAGGGATCAGAATATGAAAGATAAGTTCCGGGAGAAATCAGATCAATTAATAAATAAAGCGAGTAATGACGAAATCAAGAACGCTGAAACTGAGTGGGAGGGTATCAAGAATAGTCTAGATTCCGCGGCTACGGACGTTTTAGGACACGAGAGAAGGAAAGCTAGGAAGCCCTGGATAATGGACGAAATCTTAAACTCAATACAAAAGAGACGAGGCTACAAAAACAGACGAGACGAGGGAGAACTGAAAACTGATAAGTTAATAAAGTGGGAAACCATTAGAAAGTGTAGAAAAGCGAAAGAACAATGGATAGAGGATAAATGCAAAGAAGTAGAAGATAAGCTCCAAGTTGGTAAGACTGATGAGGCTTACAAAATAATTAAGAGGAACTTCAGGGATATAGGACCAATAAGTAGAAACGTTAGGAGTCAATCGGGGGACATACTAATCGGAAGAGAGGAGAAAGCGGATAGATGGAAGCAGTACTTAGGAAATTTATACGAGGGTCAGGAATTAGGAGAGATATTAGAGGAAGAATCTAGCATCGATACGGAAGATGTAAGAAAACCTATATTGAGAGAGGAATTTGAAATAGCACTAAGGGGGCTAAAGAACAATAAAGCGCCAGGTATAGATAAAATACAGGCGGAAATTTTGAAATGTGCGGGACAGAAAGTAGTAAATAGGATGTTCGAACTGGTAAAATACATATATGAAACGGGCGAGATGCCGGAGGATTATAAGAGGAACATTATCGTTACCATACCGAAAAAGAGAGGAGCCGACAAATGCGAGAACGTTAGAACGATTAGCCTAACTTCCCACGCGTCAAAGATCTTAACCAGAATAGTGCAGAAGAGGATGGAAAATAGAGCGGAGAAAATACTAGGAGAAGACCAATTCGGGTTTAGGCGAAATAGGGGAACTCGCGAAGCTATTCTGGCGCTAAGAGTAATGTTAGAGAAAACAATAGAAAAAGGAAAGAACGCTTATATAGGATTTGTAGATTTAGAAAAAGCTTTTGATAATGTAAGATGGGAAAAAATGTTCGAGATACTAAAGAGCGCAGGACTGAAGTATAGAGATAGGAGAGTAGTACACAATCTATACAAAGAGCAAACTGCTGTTATAGAAGTAGAAGGGGAAAGAAGGGAAGTAGGTATTAGGAAAGCAGTAAGACAAGGATGTACGGCTATCACCACTAATTTTTAATCTATACATCAAAGAGGCGATTAATGTCGTAAAAGATAGAGTGAAGTTCGGGATTAAAGTACAGGGACAGAAACTAAAAATGCTGAGATTCGCGGATGATATAGCAGTATTAGCATCTAGTAAAGAGGAATTGGAATCAGCGTTGAACGAAATGGAGGCAGTGTTGACAGAGGAATACGGAATGAGGGTGAATAAAAACAAAACTAAAGTGTTAGTGTGCAGAGGGCGCGAGAGCAGAGCAAAAACGAAAGTACAAATTAATAATGAAAGATTGGAGGAAGTTAAAGACTTCACTTATTTAGGAAGTAAAATAAATTGGGATGGAAGAAGCGATAAAGATATAAAACAAAGAATAGCGCAGGGTCGAGTTGCTTTTAATAAAAAGAAAGCACTTTTATGCTAGGGGGTAATAAACTCAGAAACAAGGAAGAGATTTTTGAAAACGTATGTATGGAGCACGGCACTATACGGTTGCGAAACCTGGACGGTAGGGGAAGCAAGTAGGAAGAAATTAGAAGCTTTTGAGATGTGGTGTTACCGAAGAATGATGAAAATACCGTGGACTGATAGGGTCAGAAACGAAGAAGTATTAGAGAAAATCGGCGAGAAAAGAAGTATGTGGAAAAACATAAAGAAGAGAAGAGATAGAATGGTACGCCACTTGCTGAGACATGGGGGAATAGTCCGTGATATTTTGGAGGCAGAAATAGGAGTGAAGAAAGGCAGAGGTAGGCCTAGATTACACTACTGCTCGCAAATAGTAAGGGATGTAGGTTGTAGCACAATTAGCGAAATGCGTAGGTTAGCACAAGATAGGAGAAGCTGGAGGTTAGCGTCCAACCAGTCTTAGGACTGATGACCTCATGATGATGATGATGATGATGAAGATGATATAGATGTTATATCCTTCAGCATTTGAGATTAATTATTTTAAAAAACTCACAAAATAAATATACGGGGTGGGATTTTTGTGACTGGGAGAATAAAAACCCTTAAATTAATATACACTCTTAATTACATATTTGCTAATAAATTTTCCTTATATGTGACATTAATATAGAATACATACAATCAGTGTAGATAACGCACAAGCTATCCAGTACACACACCTTCAATCCTTAGATCCCAGCAAATTTTACTATTTAATCTGGCAACAGTTTTACACGTCGAGCTTTTCTTTCTGCGAAAGGATCTATTACCTCATCAAAGTCTCATAGGCAGTTTTATTTTCGAAGGCTATGATCGCGAGGCCCGACATTGTTGAACGCAGGTAGGTTTTAATTATTTTTAGTTTGTTGAAACTTCGCTCACAGCTTACAGATGTCTTCGGTAATGCGCAGAATATCCTTAAAGCCATATTAATATTGGGAAAAGCTTCTTGCAAGTCATGTTTGTACATATGTTGCAACAGGTCTAATGCACTTGTCTTTTCGTTGATTCTGTTCTGTTCGATTCTGTTCGTAAGTGGAGCTTGCTTTTTAAATACAACGAGTACTTGACATAAATCAACTGCATTTAAGTCTCTGGAATATTCTCGAGCTAGATCGGTTCCATTTCCTGCAGATCTTCTTCAGTGGACATATTTACAAACGCGTGGTCACTGAGGAAGGCGAAAGTTTCATTCAGATCCTTATCGCTGTCTACCCCTGCTTCTGTTTCTGTTAAAATTTTGTTAAATACCATTTATATCTTTAGAAAACGGCTGAGTCGGATCTAGTGTTCTTGATTCGTCCTCGCAGATTTTGCCATGTCGCTTTTTCCTTCTGGAAATTCGTTTGCTTTTGAGGACTGGCATGATTCCTAACTTTTCTGATACAGGTAGGTGCAGCTTCTTCGATTCAATATTCTATTGGTTTTCCTCTTACTTTTTGCAAGATCTTAATAAGACCTTGCATTAGTGCCACAGGAGGCGAAATGATTATGTTCTCCTTCTGTATTTCGACGTTAACTCTATAAATTTTTCGAAAAATATTAACTCAAAATGAATATTAGCCTCAAATGGACACTCGATAGTACGAATAGTACGACTCGTTCTGGATGCTAGGCGCTTTAGTGAAATAAGTTTTTTCAAACATATGAATTTGGCGCTCCCTTAAATTGCCGCCCGGGGCAGGTGCTCCAGTTTGCTCCCCACTCCCTAGATCCGGGGCTGTAGATAAGATGATATATATACTCGTACATACTTGAGTTCTACCTATATTTAATTTAAAAATGAATATATTAAATATTTAATGTATTAGTGTTTATTGGCGATTCAGTTTTCCTTTTTTTTTCTTTCTTCTATCCTTTTAGTGCTATTGAATATTTTTTACCGTATATAAATATTTTGTTTTGATTTTATTGTACATTTTTAGTATAGCTTAAAAATATTAAAAAGTACGCGTGAAAATACGCGTATGTACTAAAGATACGGTTCTTTTTGCTCTGCGTTAAGACAAGGAAATTATGAATTCATCATTACATAAGGAAGACCGTCGAATAATAACTTCATATATAGTACATACCACATTTAATCAAACCTTTAATCAAACCGTAAACCTTGTACAGAAAAGTGGGCGTAGGCATGATCTTTATAATATAACCTGAGCTACTGTCTTAGCTACACATGATACTCATTACAGTTCGTATTAGTTTCATCTGATTTAAAATTAACTTGGACAAAGTCCAATTTTAGATGAACTAGAAAACGTATAGCGTGCATAACTAGTCTACAGAGTAAACACACGATAAATAACGAAAATAATGAATTAAAATATGGCAACTCAAGCAATTTATTATATTTCCAACAACGACATATTTGGGCGGTGAGTATGATTTATAGTGACGTTGTAAAATTGTTAGTTGCATATAGGAGGCAGTGCTACTTTTTGAAAAATGCAAATATTTTTTATATACTTTACAACGGAAATGAGTAAAACAACTACTACGTTTTTATTAACAGTATATATCTATTTTATTATTTAGTATTATTTATATTTAGTATTATTTTAACAGTATATATCTTTACTGTTGTCTTTAATTGCAACAATGTAGCATGAAATTGTTGTAGCATGAAATTTCAATTTAAGGTCAAGATTTATTTATATATATATTTTATATGTGTAAAATTTTATAGGTATATGGTTGCTGCAAAACATATTAAGGCTGGTGAACTGATTTTGTCTGAAAAGCCTACTATTGTAGGTCCACAGATAGGAGGTCCATTGATATGTTTTAACTGTTGTCGAAATCTGACAAATAGTGGATACATTTTTTGCATGAAATGCAACAGTGCACTCATATGTAGTCCAAAATGTACAGGTATGTGAGGCTGTTTTCATATAGATATGTTTTTGTTCCATGTATAGGCGTGTCGTTACTAAACTTACTTGTACATACATATACAGTGTGGAGTGTGGTGATTAAGTGTATTAACTTTGTTGTTAAATGATTATTTGAAGGACTCTGAAACATGTAAACTTTATTTGAAAAAATACATTGATTGACGTACAAATTGATTTTTTTTCAGACTTTGTGTTTGAGATGTCATAGCATTTTTTATTGTAACCCCCTATTTTCTTAAAGTCTTCCGAGTACAATGATACCTAGGGGCTTTCTATTTACCATTTATAAGGGGGAATATGTTAAACTTAAGACTGTCTATTTTAATATACCAAATTATTTAGACGATTTAAAGTAATGAAGTCGAATCGATATGAAATATATTAGTCCAGAGATTATTGAATATTCAATACGTATTTATACGCGTGTCAGCTAATGTCAGATTGCTAATGATTGATAAAAAACATTTTGAATAACTTTAAAATAAATGTTTGTGGATTATTCTGTTTAGGGCATTATTTAACTCGTAAATGGTGAAAGGTTCATTGTACGATTTGACAGTATTAGTACGGAGGTTCAGAGTTCTTTCAGTATTATTTTTAGCTTGTAGGAATGATTGCTCGAGGTTGTTGCAACTATTGGCCGCTTGGAATAGCGGATTAATACTAAGACGAGTAAGCAAATCGCAATAATAATGCGCCACCTCCTTGCTTATATCGAAGGCACCTTCGGGGCATGCCTTTAGAAGCTCCGGATCAAAAAAAAGTTACTACGTTTTTCGGAAGGGTCGATTTACTATATTGATTTTGTCAAAATGCCGAAATTCGAACGAAAAGCATTTCGTACATCGATCTAAAAATTTCGTGACACACACACGAAAACAGCCGTTTAGTAGATACGAGTAAGCAAATCACAATAATATTGCGCCCCCCCTCACTCATATCGAAGGCACCTTTGGAGCATGCCTCTAGAGGCTTCGGATAAAAAAATAAGAGTTACCACGTTGTTCGCAAGCGTCGATTTACTATATTGATTTGTCTCAAAATGCCGAAATTCGAACGAAAAGCATTTCGTACATCGATCTAAAAATTTCGTGACACACACGAAAACAGCCGTTCAGTAAATATAGAAGATAGATTATTATTATAATAGTAGCCATTGACAGATTATTAATAGTAGCCAAAATAATGAAATGTTTATAATATTATTTATAGTTTAAAAATAATGAAGAAATATTATTTATTTGATTTTCGAGTAGATCTGCCATCAAACAAGAAACTGCTTCCAATATTTCGTTAACTATCGCAGGTGACTACCTCAAAGCATTTCTCTGGATAATTGCTGAGGCAGGGCATAAACATAGATTGGTCCAATTTAGTAGCCAATTTTGGCTACTAGCTCATCATTTCTAACACCAGTCTCGACCCTTTATTTGCAAAAAAAAACTTGACGAGATGATGGCACCGAGTACTAACTGTTTTTTCATACATATTAAACTAAAATATAAGTCACTTTTTTATTCTAAAATAAATTTTGAAGTACAAAGAAAATGTATATTGGTGAGGGGTGGGGGTTTATCTCAATCTGTTCCCCTATATAATCAAGACCAGTTTTTGCAACATTTGTGTAGTAACTATAAAGTTGCAAATATCTTCCACAATTTAAAGAATACAATTAAATTGTTGTATGAAGTTTTATTCGCTTGTTTTTCAATAATCTATTGAATTTAGGTAATTTACATAGTAATGAAGAATGTTCCACTTTGAAAAAGATCAATATCGGAGCTGTTTTGGGGGATAATAGCCAACTGATATTTCCATTACGTTGTTTGCTGTTGAAAAAATATAATTCGATTGTATGGGACACAATTATGACATTAGAATCTCATTTGGAACAGAGACGAGACACTCCAGTTTGGAGAAGGTACATGGTCACCGTGGAACGAATACTCAGGTAATTATAACTCATAGGATATTTCTTAGTTCTTCTCAATGGAGAATATTTCATGTTTTAATTGTGGTAAAATAGTTAAATTAGTTATAAACCAAGTTCATATGTTCCTAGAAAATAAAATCACTCACATTGACTGATTGTAGCCACATAACGTAGCCACATCTACTAGGTATGTAAATATGAAACAGGAATTTTTTGTATAGAAAATACATGTTTACTGCATGAAATAGAAAAAAAAATTCTATTCAAAATATTGCCCATTGTTAGCTATACATTTTCCCCATCTCTATGACAATTTGTGGATTCCATGTCAAAAAAAATCCAGTCATCGAGCCATTTTCGTACATTTTCGTAAGAAGTGAAGCCCTGCTCAGTAAGTGCATGTCCCATTGATACAAATAAGTAGTAATCGGACGGAGAAAGGTCTGGTGAGTAAGCCGCATGCGAAAGCATTTCCCAACTAAACGCCTTAATCGTTTTCCTGACTGGTTTTGCTGTGTGTGATGGCATGGCGCATTATCATGAAGTAAAATCACTTTGTGTTGCCTTTTTTGATATTTTGGTCGTTTTTTAAGCAAAGATTCATTCAAATCGATCATTTGTTGTCGATAGCATTCAGTATTAACGATTTGGCCAGGTTTTAGCAGCTCATAATAGGTCACATCCCTCTGATCCCACCAAACACAGAGCATTGTCTTCCGTCCATAGCGATTTGGTCTTGCAGTCGATGTTGACGGTTCGCCTGGAGTTCCTTATGATATTTTACGGTTAGGATTCTCGAAATATATCCACTTTTCATCGCCAGTCACAATTCGATGTAGAAATTACGTTCTTCTTTACCTGTCGAGCAGAATTTCCCAAATGGGTTTTCGACGTTCCTGCTGTCTTTCGTTCAGTTCATGTGGAACCCATTTTCCCACCTTCTGGATCTCTCCCATAGCTTTTAAACATACGGAGACGGCTTCTCATGTCATATTTACTTGATCCGCAAGTTATTGTTGCTTTTGAGCGTCATACTCATCCAACAATGGTTTCAATTCGCTATCTTCAAATGTTTTCGGTACTCTTCCACGTTCTTCGCGTCAATTGTTACTTTTGAATTTTTTAAGCCGCTTTAAGTACTGCGATCTACCAAGAGCTTGCTCACCGCAGGCTTCGACGACCATTCGATCCAGTTCTGCAGCAGTTTTCTTTAAATGGTGACAGAAAATCAATGCTGTCCGCAAATCGTAGTTTCCAGGCACAACATTCGATATGTTTAACGCTATTAAAAACGATGTTGTTGAATGAAACTTGTATTGTTGTGTGACAAAAACCTTTATCACGTGTCAAAACAAGAAAAAGGCAACTACATTAGCAGCTAGGCCATCTATGGGAAAATTCCGGTTTCATATTTATATATCTGATATAGGAGAATACGATAGATCGCCCATCAATCAGCAGTAGTCAGGTGTAGCGTGATGCACTTGACCCAAGTGCCCATCTATTTTAATTAATTCCATTATTTAGCCGTATTATACCTATTAAAGTCTTTGTCTTATTTTAGGGAAATTGGTTTTATATCGGAGGTGGATATAAAGGAAGAACTGATACAGAAGGTGTGTGGAATATTAGATGTGAATTCTTTTGAAGTACGACCACCTCACGGTACTGAAGCAATGATCACCAATCCAGAAATATACTGTCTAAGAGGTATGAAATTTTAATATTTGTGTTTATTATACTAAAGAAATTGATGTCTTCACATGGTTTAATTAGTTTTTTATTTTTCTTCAGGTATATATTTCTCGGATACAAAAATTTAGTACCCACTTTTATTTATTTCTAATGTTTTATAACTACTATAACTTGTGAATTGATATGAATAAAGATACATAATAGGGTTCTGCACTAATAAGTTATATTCATCAAATATGTACGTGTATATAGATTCATCATCATGAGGTCATCAGTCCTAAGACTGGTTGGACGCTAACCTCCAGCTTCTCCTATGTTGTGCTAACCTACGCATTTCGCTAATTGTGCTACAACCTACATCCCTTACTATTTGCGAGCAGTAGTATAATCTAGGCCTACCTCTGCCTTTCTTCATTCCTATTTCTGCCTCCAAAATATCGCGGACTATTCCCCCATATCTCAGCAAGTGGCCTACCATTCTATCTCTTCTCTTCTTTGTGTTTTTCCACATATTTCTTTTCTCGCCGACTTTCTCCAATACTTCTTCGATTCTAACCCTATCAGTCCATGGTATTTTCATCATTCTTCGGTAACACCACATCTCAAAAGCTTCTAATTTCTTCCTACTTGCTTCCCCTACCGTCCAGGTTTCGCAACCATATAGTGCCATGCTCCATACATATATTTTCAAAAATTTCTTCCTTGTTTCTAAGTTTATTACCCCCGAGCATAAAAGTGCTTTCTTTTTGTTAAAAGCTACTCGACCCTGCGCTACTCTTTGTTTTATGTCTTTATCGCTTCTTCCATCCCAATTTATTTTACTTCCTAAATAAGTGAAGTCTTTAACTTCCTCCAATCTTTCATTATTAATTTGTACTTTCGTTTTTGCTCTGCTCTCGCGCCCTCTGCACACTAACACTTTAGTTTTGTTTTTATTCACCCTCATTCCGTATTCCTCTGTCAACACTGCCTCCATTTCGTTCAATGCTGATTCTAATTCCTCCTTACTGGATGCTAATACTGCTATATCATCCGCGAATCTGAGCATTTTTAGTTTTCTGCCCCTGTACTTTAATCCTGAAATCCACATTAATCGCCTCTTCGATGTACAGATTAAAAATTAGTGGTGATAGCGTACATCCTTGTCTTACTCCTTTCCTAATACCTACTTCCCTTTTTTCCCCTTCTACTTCTATAACAGCAGTTTGCTCTTTGTATAGATTGTGTACTACTCTCCTATCTCTATATTTCATTCCCGCGCTCTTTAGTATTTCGAACATTTTTTCCCATCTTACGTCATCAAAAGCTTTTTCTAAATCTACAAATCCTATATAAGCGTTCTTTTTTTTTTCTATTGTTTTCTCTAACATTACTCTTAGCACTAGAATAGCTTCGCGAGTTCCCCTATTTCGCCTAAACCCGAATTGGTCTCCTCCTAGTATTTCCTCCGCTCTATTTTCCATCCTCTTCTGCACTATTCTGGTTAAGATTTTTGACGCATGGGAGCTTAGGCTAATCGTTCTAAAGTTCTCGCATTTGTCGGCTCCTCTCTTTTTCGGTATAATAACGATAATGTTCTTCTTATAATCCTCCGGCATCTCGCCCGTTTCGTATATGTATTTTACCAGTTCAAACATCCTATTTACTACTTTCTGTCCCGCACATTACAAAATTTCCGCCTGTATTTTATCTACACCCGGCGCTCTATTGTTCTTTAGCCCCCTTAGTGCTATTTCAAATTCCTCTCTCAATATAGGTTTTCCTACATCTTCCCTATCGATGCTAGATTCTTCCTCTAATATCTCTCCTAATTCCTGACCGTCGTATAAATTTCCTAAGTACTGCTTCCATCTATCCGCTTTCTCCTCTCTTCCGATCAGTATGTCCCCCGATTGACTCCTAACGTTGTATATAGATTATATATCTTTTAATAATACATTATTAAATTATTACAATATTATAATAAGAATTACAATATTATTATAATCGTTGGTGTGGGTAGTAGTGGTATTGGATCAGATTGCATCCAATATTCACGTAAAGTTGGTAAGAGCATTCAACAAGTTTGTTATTTCTTAAGAACAATACTGTATTGTTGGATTGTGAAACGTCCATTCAGGGTAAGATGGACGCTAGTGAGGAACGAGGTGATCTCAAAAGTTCACTGCAATTATATACCGTATTTTAATGGAGAAACGCGAAGCTATATGCGATAATTGTTGAATAAATGTGTGTCCCGATTTGTAATGAAAAGCTTCTATGATATTTATAGAAAGCATTACTGGTAAATGAAAGTTTTCGCGTGAAATGTTTTCCTGTGCCAAGTCCCGAACGAGGTTAGTCCAGATGTTGGCTAGCGATCGGAAAACAACTGCCACAAATTCCTCGTAATCCAGTTCTTCGATGACAAATCCAGGTCGCATAAAGCACTGGTTCATAATTTTTGCTGTAGAAGCGTATTTTGATTTGTAATCAATTTATACTCCAAATTAGCAGATTAGCTTCCCCCAACTATGGCTGGTTTTCTGCTTTAAGACGTTCATTAAGGGGCAATCACTTCTGTCATTAATTATTTTTTTTCTCCATGTAAGAAGTTCAAATTTAAGACGGAAATTACCAAGGGATTATAAGAGGTGCGAAAATTAGAGAAGAAGTAGTAAGTCGTCTTTCATAGGTAGTAATTTAATTGTAGTTACGTGTAAATTTCATAAGTTAAGAGGAGTTTTCATAATATATTTTTTTTCTACACGCATGTTTGAATTATGTTCATCTTCATTGTTAGGTAATTTTTTGTCTACTGAAATAGTGGGGAATATAGTTTAATTAAGTTAAAAGATTAATTTAATAATTATATAATATACAACCTTAGTTTTATATACCATTTTTTAGGTTTATATCTTGAAGCTGCATTCATGGCGCACGACTGTGTTTGTAATACACATCTTTCTATAGATGATGATTTTGTCCTGACTATACGTGCAAGTGTAGACATACCAGAAAACTCGCCAATTTTTTTCAACTATTCCAATATTTTACACGTAAGTTAATACATATACATAATATTCTACTGGGGTTGAATTATAATTAGAGACACTTACAATCAGTGTTAATATATTTATTTTCCTTTACGGAACTAGTGGTATGATATGCAGAAAGCGATAAATATGCATTCAAATTCTGCAAAGTATTTTCGGACCAAAAATATAAGTGATATAATAAAAGTACCTGTAAGTTTTCTAAATATGTCTGTAAAAATACACTTCAGCTTTTCTGTTATAAGCCAATGATAACATGATTTTCAAGAATGTTTTCTTCCTTAAGAAAACATGAAATAAATTTATTAAAATTAGTTAGAAAGTTATTTATGAGGTAGTGAGTTGTTATTAATAAAAAATACATTGTTTTTCTAAGCAACATCTAAAAATATTACTACAGGTAATGGAATAGATAATCATTAAAAGCACAACAAAATCGTAGACATAATGGGCATATACAATAAATAAATACTATCTTTTACTAGTTTTGTCACGTTTATGTGGATTAAGAAGAAAGACGTTCCTCTTTGTTCACAATTTGTAACAACATTTGTGTCAACTTCCATATTGAACAGTCTGGGAAATCTGAAAGATTCAACTATATTCTTTAGAGAGAATATTTTTTTAGAGAGAATTTTAGAGAAAGATTCAATTACTTATTCCAAATGTTCCATAAAGAACATCACATATTATTCTATAAGAAAATAAAAAAATCGTATGCCTACCACCTAAATATACCTTAAATAACTTTAGACTTATTATATATTATTAGAATTATTCGACTAAATGTGGTATTGCATCTTTTACCATGCCCAGTAGTTTATTAGGTGTTTTAGAGGCATTTCATAAAGTCTTGTAATGAAGGTTTACTAAGAAAGTTAATATTCTATGGTCTACCTACAAAGTTGTGCCTATATATCTAGTTTTTTCGAGTAAAGACAGCTTCAGTACAAGGTCGATAGTTATTTCTACGATATACACACACTGTCAAAAGTATTGCACCCCCCATTCCCCCTTATTTCAGATTTTGACTTGTTTATTTTGTTTTCGTTGCTAGGCAACAGTTGAGTTATTTAGCTGTCAAACAATATCAAATAAATTGATAGATAAAATATTATTGATAAGTTATAATTTTTTTTAAATATTCGTCAGTTCTATTGCATACCTAACAAAGCGACTTTTATACTTTTATTTCGTTATAATGCCAGGAACTGAGGTTTCTATATTTAATAGGGCAAGAAGTATTGCTTTGAATGATGCTGAGCATTTCAATCATCAGATATCCGAGATGTTAGACATTCCTAGATCTTCTGTCGTACGAATAGTGCATAAGTATCAAGAATTAGGGATAGTGGAAAGAAGATCACATAGTGGTCGGCTTCGAGTGTCAAATGAACGACAGGATCGGTATTTGGTTAAATATGCCCGTAGACACAGAAATGCTTCAGCTCCAGCCCTCAGGGCTCACTTTCAAGGTACGTTTCGCCTTGTTATATCGACCTCTACAGTTCGAAGAAACCTCTATCGTGCAGATTTACGTGCAAGAAGGTCTTTAAGAGTACCCACTCTACTTCTACTTCCACGATATCGAGCTGCCCGCTTTCAATGGGCACGGGAACATAGTGATTGGGTTTTGCAGCAGTGGCGATGGGTCTTATTCACAGATGAAAACAGAATTGGACTGGTGAATGATGACAATAGGCAAAGGGTCTGGAGAGAGCCAGGTCGTCAAGAGAGACTAAATTTTCCCCGTTAGTTTGCTCCCTACAATGGTGGGACAGTAATGTTTTGGGGAGGAATGATATTCAATCGCCGTACGCCATTAATTCTCATAAATCAGATTATGACAAGTCAAGTTTATATTGAAAGTATTATGAGGCCTGTTATTTATCCCCTACGTGACGAACTAGGTGACAATTTCATCATCATGGACGACAACGTGAGGCCACATCACGCAAGAACGGTTCAAGAGGTACTTGAACAGGGATATATTACCCGATTAGATTGGCTATCTAATTCCCCAGATATAAATCCCATTGAAAACATGTGGGATTTTGTTTCTAGAGCAATTCACAAGCACATGAACCCACCCTAACAGGCGGAAGAGTTAGCTGCAGCAGCAATAGAGGAATGGAACAATATTCCTTAAGAAATTATCAACCCTTTGATTGTTTCAATGCACAGGCATGTCAATAGGTTACTGAGAAGCATAGAAGGCTATACTGACTGTTAAGTTGTAGTTTACTTTGTTAAAAAATATGTTTTGTTAACTTTAGTCATAATAAAAGTTTTAAAATTGCAAGTTCTTTTCACATTGTTTTAAAAATTATTCCCGTATTACAAAAAAAATTACATTTAGAAAGAACATACTTTAAAAAACAAATACAATATATAAATAAAAATTATTAGTTACTAATACAAAATATCGGGGATCCAAGACTTTTGACACTGTATGTACTTGTAACAAAAATGGGGGGGAGTCTTTTAAGGATTAATATTTTTTGTAACTTTATTTCTATTGTTCTACTACCAGACTGTTTTGTTATTCAACAAAATAATTTGGTATATTTCTTTTCCAATTTACAATAGAATAAAAATTCGTGTAGTGCAAACAATTTCGATAATAAATAATATAATAGTATTCATATTGATGCAAACCAGAGAGGTGTAATGTAATCGTGTAAAGAAAAAGTGAAAAAACAAAATTTTTTGGGTTTATTTTCCGTTTTTCGGCCTAATAACAAAAAAATGGTTTTTAAAAAATTTCTGCTGTGTGGGTATCGTTGTCGTCGTTGTTGTCGGCATTTATTCTTGTTAGCGCGATAACTCAACTAAATCGAGTCGGATCGATCGGGTTTTGACTGATTCTGATTGTGGACGTCTCCCAGACGACACCTATTGATTTTGAGGTGGATAGAACACACTCTACCATGTACATGGGTTATGAGAAAGTACAATGGTGGACTATTTGAAATTTTTTTTTTGTTAGCACGATCACTCAATTAAATCGTGTCGGACGATCGGGTTTCGACTGATTCTGATTAGGGACGTCTACCAGACAACATCTATTGATTTTGAGGGGAGATAGGACACACCCCACCCTGTCCATGAGTCATGAGAAAACACGATGGTAGACTATTTGAAAAAAGTAAAACTGTCGCATAAAACATATAGTTTGCATTTATGTGTTGGTTCATTTTTTCTCGGCCACTCAATTTCGAGATAGAGATGTTCTACGTGCGGAAAAGTCCATTTTAAAGTTTTGAAACTGTTTTAAATTTTATTTTATTTAAATTTATGCTTTTCTGGCATGTTACGAGTACATGGAGTTAAATACAAATTATTTGCATATTTGCGTTAGATCTTGGTAAAATAATTCTCAAAATAATTTGATATTAAACACTGACATTTTATGATACATCTTTGACAATTATAACGGTAAAGAATTGTTATAATATTGTCGAAAATATTAAGATTAACCGATTAAATTTTTCACTGTAAAATAAAAGTATGTATGTGCCTGACGAAGAACACTATAGTGCGCTATATTCAATTTTTAAATACATATTTATGTTTAAAATTAAAAATAAAGATATACAAAAATATATGTCACAGAAGTATTACGTTAATTATATAAATGCTTTACTGTTATTGTTGCTTGCTCTGCATTAATTTATTGTAAACAATCGTACAAAGTCACATGCAGAATTGTAAGTACTTTGCATATGTATTGAATTGTGGCACAAATTCATAATTGTCGAATAATCATTAAATAACTTTCACCCTATTTAGGAATGACAGTATCAAATCATAACTCATTATTATTTGAGTTATTGAGAGGATGAGTTAAATACTTGAGTTATTGATTATTATTGAGAGGACGATACACTTTACTTTAGTGCGATGAGTTTAAAAATGCAAAATACACTCCCGGATAAAATTGTAAAAAGTAAATCAGTAAAAACATCAGTAAAACTTTTCATTCTTTCTAATTATAATTTTTCGAAGTTTTAAATCCTTAAACATTATATGTGGGTGGACTAGGATATCTTCACTACTGATAAACAATTGCAATTGTTTGACAGATGTAAAGTAACATTTTATAATTGTTTGTTAATATTTTAGCGCTCTTTAATGAGACTTGTAAGAAGCAATATATTCAGTTACGCTATTGAATTTTTTTTGAATTTATTGTCATGAAGTGAATGGAATAATTTGTTCAGTATTCTTAGAGTATAATCGTCCACGTAATTTAAGAGAAGATGAGGCAGTGAAAGCGATAACTCAGGTTAACGAGGGACGTAGCCAGCGATATATGGCTAATTTGTTAAGAGTTAGGCAATCAATAATTAGTCGAACAGTTAAACGTTTCAATGAACTTACTTAATTGCTTGAAAGTTACTGTGGAACCCCAAGACAAGGCCGTAAAAAGCCTACAGATCCAAGAGATGAGCGATATTTTATACAAATTGCCTTAAGAAATAGACATTCTACCAGTTTACAGCTAAGCAGAGCCCTAGCATCAGCTTAAAATGTAGCAATTTTTAGACGAATAGTCAGGAGAAGGGTTAGTGAAGGAGGATTGGACAGTAGAAGACCAGCTATTGCATCACTGCTCACCAGAAAACATAGAGTTACTAGACTGCGTTTCGCAAGCGAACACGTAAATTAGACCATTGATGACTGGAAATGAGTTTTGCTTTCAGATGAAACAATAGTAAGTCTTAATACACCATATGGATGTCAGCGAAGAACCTATTTTTTGATTGATCAGAGCAGATATGAACGCCATAGAGCATCTATGGGATGCACTAAAGTGATCAGTTAGACGCCACATAATTGCCCCTATGACTCTTAGCGAACTTGAACAGGTCGCTCTTGTCGAACGGGAGAATATTCCTCAGGAAGCCATTCACCACTTTATCAACAGCATATTCAGATTCATGGAAGCAGTGATAAGAGCTAGAGGAGAATCTACACACTACTGAATTCAAATTCTTACGATTTCATTTCATCTCCAATTTCTAAAGTTTTTAATTAACACCGTTTTCAATGCGTTTGAGATATTGTTCATTTCTGTTATATTTTTTCCCGATACACCATTCTATTTTGTTAAATATTAGTTGAAATTATTTAATTATTATATAACTATGATTTAAATCTTCCCATTTATTACAAAATAAAAGTAATAATCTGAAATTTCAGTGATGCGTTAATTTTGTCCAGGAGTTTATATTCAGCAATTGGCAATAGATCTTAAATCGGCTTACTGTAAACTAGATTTTTATTACTGAAATCCACAATTTATAATCACCAATAATATTACCATATTTGATAAATTGATATTTAATTGACGAATTAAATAAGAATGTTTAAATTCTATGATATAGATGCCACATTACTACTTACATTTCTCGATTTTTAAGAGTCTAGATCTAAATCCTCACAATTATTTTTTATGGATATTTACAGGAAAAGTTTTATAAAATCAATGCTGTTGGGATGTATAATAGATATTTGTCGAAAATGTGTACAGCTGGTTACTGGTGCATATGGAGGTATACACTATTTGAATATTTACATTCGATGTTAACAAACATAAATAATCAGCTTATGGCAACTTTTGCATAATGTTCATTGTAAGACATTGATCGAGGAAGCCGTTACTCTGCGGTAGTTCATAATTCACAACGGAATTGAGTAAAACAATTACTAAGTTAGTTGAAATACTTAGTAGTTGTTTAGAACTAGAAAACTTAGTAGTTGTTTTCTAGTTCTCAACAACTTGTTTTGTTTGTACTCAATTCCGTTGTAAAGTCTACTTTCATTTAAAATCGTTAGCAGGAAATTATTTTTAACTCTCACAGGTTTGTGACAGATTACAAAATAGAATTTTATGAAAATTTTATTTGTTTTCATTTAAAATTTATAACGCCATTACTATAACAATAATTACCATATTAATTATAGAATAATAATAAGACAAATTTCAATTTACAGCTACCATATTTGTTGACATATATTTTTGTTTTTAATGAAATATTAGTTGAAATATTTCCAAAGGACTAGTATATAAAATATATTAAACTGTTTGTATTTCATTTGTACAGTATTTCAGCAAAGCTCTAGTTGTTTTTAAGAGTCAGGTTCAATAAAAAAGGTTTTAATACAAAGTTACATAGATACAAGCTTTAGCTTTGAAAGTAGCACAAAATATTAAATACATTTGAATATAATAGTAATGAAAAGAAAATGAAAATTCTTTTCATTCTTTTTTTGTATTACCAAAAATGCAATTATTATATTTAACTATATCTGATATAGTACACTGTATGAATTGTAGTGTAAAAGATCTGTGACTTGCTTTTGACTCTGGCCTCTGAATCCAAAAATTACCACAGTTTTTGTTTATCACGTTACCTTTTTAAGCTACAGCTATACCCCCTTTTTGTGTCAAAAGTCATATGAAATGTGCATATAAAGGGAAAACTTACCAAATATACTGTTTTAGCAAAGAATAGTTTTATTCAGACGCTATATATAACTGCAAGTTAAATTGTGTTTATACAAATAGTGAAGCTTCTTTACCAAACAGTTATAAACTTACATACATGTTAAGGTAAGAATTTTCGCTTATAGTTTTCTCTATGGTGTTTAATATGTAGATATTCTCGTTTGATGCTCCAACAATAGTACATCCCATCTACCTTGATATCGTGCCTCCATGATCTTCAAATTTTGGTGGAATGGCTCACCCTGCTCATCACTGACTACACTAAGATTTTTCGGGAAATCAGTAAGATGACTATGTAAAAAATACAACTTCATGGTCATGTTGCGTCCAAGAACTTTGTAGCTCTCCAGGAATTGCTGGACAGTTTCGATGTAATTCTATGCTCGTGTATTTCCAAGAAAGTCTTTGACAATATTTTTGCATTCCAACCAAACACTGCTTTGAAGTTCTGTCATGGTTCTGATGAAATGTTCATCTTTAACGAACTGATGAATCTGACCACCATCAAACACATCGGCCTTTATCTTTTCAAATGACAGGCTAGGAAATGCTGAAATGAGATACTTCAAACAATCTCCTTCAATTAACAAAGCTTTAACAAGCTTCATGAGACTCAGTTTTATATGTAGAGATGGAAATATAATGTCCTGTCTGTAGACAAGTCGCTGATATAGAATGTTTGGATCACCAAGTTTCAGGTCAGATCGTGGCGGCTAATTTCACTGCACCCAATGCTTCTCACGAGCTCTGCTGTCCCACATACACAAAAACAGGGATACTTGGTATATCCGCGTGCTGGCCAAGGAGGAAGCAGACCATTTTAAGGTCAACACAGATGATACATTGGTGCATGTGATATTGCAGCAAATCAAGTACTCTCTTTATGTCTTCATATTCTTTATGCACACAAACTGAATGGCCTATTGCGATTGCACTACATAAATTTCCATTATGGAGGAGGACACACTTCAAGCTTCGCTTTGAGCTATCGACGAACAATCGCCATTCAGCTGCGTTGTAGGCTGAAATTTCCAACTCTTCCATTAAACCATGTATGTTATGGCAATATACAAATCCATCATCACTTTGAAAGTATTGCAGAAACGCGCTTTGTTTTGATCGAAAGCAGGATACCTTAGCTCTTTTTTCCATAAGGTATATAGAAGAAAAACTTGACGTGGCAGAAGAACACTAACTACAATTTTGAAATCAGCATGCCTATTTAACTCCAAAAAAGCTTAAAAATCGAACTCAACAGAAATTGTGTTACAAATTGTTTCAAAGTGTAATTCTTCTTGTAATGAGGAATTTTCTTATTGGAATTTATTTCTCGCAGAAAATAAAAATTTTAATCATTGACAAAATTTATATGTACGAGTATATTATTATTAAATAATAAGCGACAATAAATGAAAAATGACAAATGCAAAATATGCATTACATTGTTTACTTCATCATGGCGAAACACAAAGGTTATATACATAGGTATATACATATACATAATATCTATTCGGTGAAATCAGCCAGTGCCTTCATTCCACATATAAATTCCACACATTATTCTGTCATGTTGGCAAACAATTTTAGTTATTATTATTATGTTAAATGGGTTTGGGCCTCATCAGCCACTGATCGCATGGGTAGTCCCTTGACGATCTCCTCTTATACGGGTCATTATCAAAAATGTTATCCCATAAATGGAGCAATTTAGGCACGTCCTCCGCCTTAAGCCTCGCCTCCTCTAGGATAACAGGGGTCCCTAGTATAAGGTACCCCTTATTCCCCAGTGCGGGGCAGGTAAAGAAGATGAATCGAGGTTTCCTCGTATTCTTTACAGTATCTGCAGGCCGGGCTGTCAGTCAGCCTCAGCTTGTATTCAGGCTACTATGGTGGCCTGTTATGACTCCCACCAGAGAACAGGGGCTTTGTGTCTGTTCAATTTAATGAATTCTTGGACTCATTTCTCAATATCTGAGTATTCGATGAAGAGTTTGGTTATTCGACAACCCGTTACTCCTCTCCATCTTTTATTGTACTGGTCTCTTGCCCAGCCATTGATGCGGTCTCTGATCAGATTCCGACTGCAAGTTCTGGTCTATAGAGGTTTTTGCCCTGGTCCCTAATCTGGCAAGGTAATCTACAATTAGATTTCCCTTAGTGTTCTTATTCACTATGCCAGGTATCCACAAGAGTTCTAATCACTGGTGAGGGTGATCTTATATTTCTTGTCAAACAGGAAGTGACACCCGTACTGTCAGAGGGATCCATAGGAGTCCTTCCTCAGCTAGCTCTCTTGACAGTCTATTCAGGTCCCTTACCTTCCTATTCATGTTTCCCACCCTGTGCATTGCCTTTGCGGCTTCCGCTTTCAGGGTGACATCAAGAGGTAGTATCCCCGTCAGTATCCCCATCGCCTCGATCGGTGTTCATCTTGGGGCTCCGGTTATACTTCTTAGAATCAATCCTCTTAGCGTGTTAAGTCGGTTGGCTTCCGACTTTAAATAGGCTCTCCCACCAGACCAGAATTTTAGTTAACTCGACTAACATAATTAATTTTTGCTTCTTGAGACACATAACAGCATTTGGGCATATCTTGATTAATCGAAAATCACGAATAGCCCATATAGCCTCACGTTTCAACAGTGTCAACGAGAAAAGTACGACTAGGAATGCGTACTTTAAAATAGTTACAAGCAAGGATTATAATCTGCCTCACGGGCAGGAAAGTTCTGTTCAGGTTCAGGAAACCATTACAAATATTTTTTTTTTCAGTTTCACATATGGTTCACCAATAGCTGTACTCCTTGTAATTATTTTACTTCGTGGCTAATTAACAAGAAAGAGGTAATATATTCTGGTTTACTGCATCACTGATTTTAATACATCATTTCTGATGAACTATTTTCTTTCATGGCTGGTAAACCATACGAACTATATTAGAAAAGTCATATTATTTTTTAGAATATCTCTTTCTCTGAAGAGTAATTGCATTTTGTTATCAGATGAATGCACTAATGTCATTTCATCATCATTGAATCATTGAAAACTGTTTTCAATGTCATTCTCAAATCTTCGAAACCACATCCCTCTAGTAATAGGTACTTTAAGTTAGTTTCAATAATCTCTTGATTGTGCCAGTTTAGTTGATGAAATGCTCATCGAGTGACGTACAATCTTTCAATATCTATAGACAATTGGTCTGACGTACAATCTGGTTCTTGTTGCTTTGACAGTTTCTACCCTCTTCCAGGATAATGTTATATTAATTAAGTTGGAAACAGGTACACAGGATGTATATTTATTTATGTAACAACAAGATAAGAAATAGTTAGTAATCTATATATTAATTTCATAGAGTCTGCGTACACCGATTAACTTTAATTATTATTACATACGTTATGTATTTATTTATATTTTTTAAGGGAAATGCCGATCGAAAACAACACTTACTCGAAGGAAAATATTTCGAGTGCTCTTGCAGAAGATGTACGGATACAACGGAGTTAGGTACCGAATTAAGTTCTTTAAAATGTCACTTATGTCGGAAAGGACTAATCCGATCCTCGCAATCTTCGCCAGACTGGGAATGTAACGAATGTCGAAAGATATATAAAAACTATTTAATAAAGTCAACAGTTGCAGAGGGTCGTAGACGAATGGAGGATGTTGGTAAACCGATTTATTTACGTCTTTTAAATTTTTTTTGAGCAATGATTGGTTTCAGATCAATCAAATGTAAAGGATATGGAAGTATTACTCAGTAAGCTGCTTCAAACATTCCACCCCAATCATTATTTGATTCTTGAACTGCAACAGAATATAATAGGGTTGTACCGTCGACTTCCACCTAATAAACATAATTTGTCTAGGAGAATTGCATTATGTCGTGGACTGTTGGAAGTTTTATCTCAAATTGAAGTTGGATTATCACGATTGAAAGGTAATACTTATATATACAATATGAGCCTATTACTTATTGGCACTGGCTTGCAAAAAATGTTTTATGTGAAAATGGATCTTGTGAAAAACGTAATCAATTTTGATATAAAGTTACATAGAAATACTTAATCACAACTTTTGAAAAGTGCAAACGTACATGAAGCTAGAAATGATATATTCAGTTTATAATTGAATAGTACTGGACATCATTTATAAGTCAATCATTTTGTCGTTGGAATTTGACAAAGTAGTAAAAATGGTAAAAGTAGTTTTTCAGTTATGGTCATCACAACAGAGTGCAACATTTGAAATAGTCAACGTTTATGATTGGACAGTTGTCGAGATCACCTCCTTGATTTAATAGTAATACCAAAGGATTTCTATCCATGCCTTATAAATTATGTTGGCATGTTTTACTAGTAATAATAATAATAATAAAAATATATTACTTGTAATTAGAAATAACACAATAAGTGTATAGTAGTTTATTATATCATATTATTATAGTTATATATATATATATATATATATATATATATATATATATATATATATATATATATATATATATATATCAGGGACGTAGCGTGAGAAAAGAATCTAGGGATGTGATTAAGATTTTATAAGGGGAAGAGGTATAATCAGATGTATGGTAGGCCATATGAAAATGATAAAAATGAAAAAAAGACACTAACCTAAAATGATTATGGCCGAGATATATATCCTAATTTTTAAAATGAAGATCAACTCTTCGGTTATTGTTTGTCCAGCGAAAACGTCTATCACTGTTTCTTTAAATGTTGTAGATATCTTCTAACAAGGCACTTTCAATATTTATTAATGCTAAAGCTGACAGTCTTTCTTGCTTCTGAGAATTTCGCAGATAAGTCTTTATTCTCGTTAAACATAAAAATGATCTTTCCTCGGAACTCTTTGTGGCAGGAATAGTTAAAATTAAACGATTATTTTGATGACCCCGGGAAAGATAACAGAAGATAATTGAAGGGACATAATATATTGGTGAAGCTCAAACACAGTGCTCTTTTTCATATCGGGATCACTATAAATTACTGAAAGTTCACTTTGTAAACGATTTTCGTCAAAGAATGTTCCGTATGTATCTACTAAAGAAGAAAAAAAGCCAGGACAACGTTTCACGAATGAAATAAATTGGGTGGAATCTAGATTTAAGAATTTCAGTTTAGAAATTTCACTAAACCGTTCACTAATGTTCAAAGTAATAACGTCCAATATTTCATAAAACAATCGTGCATAGGTGCTTTTCTTATCTTCTTCACGGATTAAATACAAACGCATTCTTTTACTTGGTGGTTGATTTTCTAACAAATCTGTCCATACGGTCCTAAATGTCACTAAACCTGTTTCTCATTTTTTGAATATGTGATTTGAAATCGGCGATCTTTTTATTGCAGTAACTTGTATCTGATATTTTTGTCTGTAGAATTTTAAACAGACTGTTGGAATGTGGGAATATTGCAGAAAACACTGCTAAGAAAAAATTAAAATCAAAGTCAAGCAATAAAGGTAAAAGGCCTCTAGCACAAATAACGGTTTATCGATCTCATTGCTCATTTTCATTTTCCACAATTACCTGAAATAGCTCTTCCAAGTCTTCCTTATGTTATGACGACAGTCGCTAAGATGCGTTCACTTAATCGCATAAATAACGACAACACCCACTCGAGGTTCCACTGTTGACTGCGTAAGATCACTGACCACTTTGCCCATCTAAAAGCTCCTCTACACGTTGGCCAATGCGTTGGCCAGCGTGTAGAGGTGACTATTTGTCATATTGGCGGCATTGGCAGAGCTGGCCCAAGTGTTGGCGACCGATCCGTCGTGGTGTCGGTTTTTCAAGACACATCAAAGGGCGCTAGCTTGGCGCTGGCGGACGTTGAGTCATGTCCACACGTTGGTTGCACTGGCCTAGTATGTGAACAGCTGCCGCAAAGATAGTATGGAGATATTTTAATTATTTAATAAATAAACTATTATTTAATTACTACTAATACTATTAAATATTAAAAATAAAGGTAGTATTTAATGAATAAACTGCAGCAGCTGCTACTCTCATGACGTCCATGTTGTTGTTCATATTGACCTGCGTCGAAACAAACTGAACATTCTTCCAACATGTGGACAGACATTCCAATTTCCTTGCCAGCGTGTTGGCCAGCATGTTGGCCAACGCATTGGCCAACGTGTAGAGGAGCCATAACGCGTAGCTTGGATGTAACGTGGACCATCGCATTTCAGCACTGCAGCAAGTAACGCGGGAGTCTAATTAATAATGACGGGCGCCTTCACGGCGGAATTGAAATAAAAAAGTTGATGGTAGCGTTTAAAGTAAAGAATGTATGTTTGCGGTCGGTTTAAAATAATTAAAACATTATAATAATTGAATAAATCGATTGAACTTTTAAATAACACTAATTTGTCAATTTTTTAAGGGATGCGACGCATCATTCGCATCTATGTACGCTACGCCCCTAATATATGTATGTAATAAGGAAGTTCTCGAATCAAGATTAATCGACAAAGCGGAGCGAACATGGATAAAGTGAATTATTTTTCCTGTCGTTTGAACCTCCCGAGGAGTAGGTGAACGTTTTCCACTGGTTTTTAAGTCGATAATAATATATACCTTTATTACTCAGCAGATTACAATCCAGTTACAGGGCAAATTAATGAAAATATCAATTTAACCTATAATATAAAGTTTAACTAAGGGTGCTGATAAAACACATAGATAATGTATATTTAGAAAAATACAAAATTCAGTTATTCAAAATATTCAATTAAAAAAAGAGTGTATAACAGTTATTGTGATTAGGATAATATATGTATAAATAGTCTAATCTTATTTAAGATATAATAAATTGCATACAATGGTGACCGCAAAAGTATGTTAGTTTAGACTACTGATAATTGGAAGATGTTTTGTGTTTTCTAAAGAATATTGTGGTATTCGAATATTTTATTGACCAAGAAGATCACTACAATCAGATTCGTTATGTATTAACTTATAGCCAAAACTAATGCTAGATAAGATGTGCCTCAAGTGTAAGGGCAATATTTGAAAATTGTCAAGTATTAATTGATAGTTGTAGCCTCTCTCAGGCTCATCAATCCTATATATCTTAAAATGCAAAAATTTTGAAACTTTTCTGAACTTGTTGCACTAGACTTTTTTATTATTGTAGTAAGGTTACCATATATAAGAGGCATATTCCACTTTGGACCAGGGTTTGTCTCAACACTGTTAAGTGCAACTCGAAACTAACATAACAGTGAAAGTGACTAACTCATAGAAAAGGTGCTAGGGGTGAACCACTATTTCGTACAAAAGTTGTTAATGTTAACGTCTGGAATAAAAACCTGTAAAACCGAAATTTATGTATCATGAATTTGGACTTTCTCATATACATACCGAACGATTGCAAAGAAGGATTTGGACATGTATTTATACAAAATGCAATCCCTGATATCATAGTATTCTATATGGACGAAGATCCCTTTTGGTGGCAGATCATCACATATGTCTTACACACCGCTAGTAGTTTGTTAATAACTCAATGAGCGACTAATCTATTAAATTTAAAATTTATTTCTGACAAATCATAGTGTCCTTGTCACAAAATATGCGAATGAGCACTGATCTGCATATTCTTGTTCGATAAACATCTTCACAAGATTGGTGTCTGAATGGTAGATTGAATCATCAGTTTAGAAAAAGTATGTCCATTGTTTTACCGTCAATACGGAGTGGTCCAGAAAAAAACATTTTGAACAATTTGTTCAACATAAAATGATAAATTCTATATAGTCTTTTATAGGCTATATAGAATTTTTCTTATAGGCTTTTTTTAGCGAGTTTTTTCATAACCCGTTGATAAGTTGGTGCACACAAGTTGAGTTTCTTTTGATGTCTCCTTTTGACCATAATGAATCATTATGGTCAAAATGAATGATTTTGAAAATAAAATTTGATGATTTGTACACGTCGTTGAACGCTATAGCCACCCACAACAGGTTATTTTGATATTAGTAGCGTATTTCAAGTAAATGTTTTAGCTCCACAAACATTTAAGCACCCTCCTTATCGTTCAAATCAAAGTAGGCCATCTAAGCAGTGAAGAACTGCCATGCAAAGTGGCAGTGATCAATTTTCACAGGGTTCATCTCAAGGTGGTAGCAGTACCAGTAGCGGTCAGGGCAACTCAAGACCACGGTGATGTACGGGTATTGGCTGATCGTTCATCAAATCAATTGACTCGAATTTGGTCACCAGACGTCGAATAGTCGACTCGGCGGAACAGTTATGGCTAAGATAAAAATCACGTAATGCGCGGAATGTTTTTCGAACGGACCACTGATTTTAAAAATAAAGCTTGATAAATTGTACACACTACTGAACGCTAGAACCCTACATAGAGACTTGTCATATATCAGTGAATAATTTAAAGTAAATTTGACACATAGTGCTTTAACGACGTGGCCGCTATAATCTAACAAATTTCGAGCATCCGTATTGAAAGAACATATATAACAATTCCATGTTTTAAAAATTTATCAAAAGATATATCCATGTTTAAGCCTAGTTTTTTTGCTACCTCCGTTATCTGTAATCGATTACCATTAATATGTATATCTACTAGATATTTAATCATACTACAAGCTATCGTTCTGTCAAAAGGCATCACCTGAGATTTAGAGGGTTTAATGATGGGAAAAATGGGCACTTTCGTAAGATTTGTAGATCAAGTAGATTTGTAGACAAAAAATCTTAAACATTCATTGATTCTTGCACAAGCAGTACCAACCTCATTTTGTTGGAACGAATATTAGACCTGCATATCCTCAGCATAAAACTATGATGTACAAATATGATAATGAATCTTGAAAACTTATTATTTATAAAGTAAATAACAATGAACTCACTATAGACTCAATATAGGCCCAATATAGATATGTATATTGATGAATATATGCAGCTTTCTGAACGCTTCCTTATTTTATTTTGATATCAACGCAGATGATACAGAGGACGTTAATCTAATTTCAGATATGGGTCGTGCCACATAAATCGATAAAGGCAGGCAACTATAATGCACCATACCAAATTGCACTTTTACTGCTGGTTTACTGTTGCTCGTAAAGTTATAATTTTATAATGACCGACAAATTCACTACGCCGAAAAACCGCCTACAGATGTACTAATTAAAACAGAGCCACTAACTAAAAATAAAGTAATTTCTGGTTTGATTCTGTGAATAGGTCTGCTTACCGTTGTTTCATAATTTTTCTCTTGTTCTTATGACGACGATTATCAATGACAAAGACGATTCGATAAGTTAACTGATGATCAAATTTATTTCACGTAAAAAAGTGTTATGGGCTAGTCTAAGCATGTACATGAATATTTCCAAGCAAATATATTAATTAAACATATTTCTTCTAGTGAGTTTAGTATTATAATCTTTGTAATTCTTCTAATTTTAGCTATTACCCTATACGAAATGCAATCAGCAATGGTGGATTTGGTACATAAACAATATAGAGATAAGGAAATAAATGCAGATGATTTGACTGTAAAACTTCTTTCTGCAGAATCTAGTCTGAAAGAATCCATAAAGCATTTGCTGTACGAACCTTCCAAGAGCCCTGAGGGTAGATTAGCTCAAACTGCGTTATTGGAATTAAAGGCATTACGCACATCAATAACCAACATTCAGAAGGATATATTGTGTGACAATAGTGAGCCAAAGGAGGCTAAGAAATCGTTTAGAAAAGATATTGTCAATAGTAAAGATGTAAAAACTGATACAAGATCAATAAAAATTGTACAAAAAGAAAGTAGAAGCAATGAAGTCAATGCTTTAGAATGCCAGGAAAAGAAAACATTGACGAAGAAAAGGAATAGAAGAAAAAAATAAAGTGTATCAGTTTTAAAACAATAATGATACATGTAGTCGATGAGTAATGAATGATACATGTACTCCAAATTTAAATTCTTAGTATTATTATTAGTATTATTAGAAATTACATTACTTGTAATTTAAATGTTATTATAAATGATATATTTTACTAAAAATGTAGATAAATGGATTAATGTATAATGATCCTGGCCCACAAAACATACATAAAACATTATGGACATATATGACACTTTTATTGTGTATTTATGAAGCAGTATGTATGTGTGATATAACTTAATTTGATTTCGTATTACATTATTACATTTATGTAATTCAAGAACATATTTCTTAAATCACAAATATGTAACTCATCAATGAAGTAATCAAGAATGCAGGTTAAAATTTCACATGCAGCGTTTAATCAAATCCGGTAAAATACTTAGTATTTATGATCATAAATTATGTACCTATATCTAATCATAGTCTACTAGATGAAAGAATTTACAAGGAACACTTTTCTCGGCACTAGTGAAGAGCTAATATTCCGCTTCGACTTCTTGTGGCTTCCAAATTCCTTAAGGTCCCTTAAGTACAATGGTACACCATATTAGGAGGTGCCTATTTACCACTCGTAAGATCTATGGGGTCTTTTTGACAATAATACAAATAAAGCAAATACCACCTTACTTCTGGTAGAAATTTTGTTCAAAACTTGTTTTATAGTTTTGGCTATAGCAAGGATAAAAGTGCTTGACCGGGAATCGAACCCGGATCTCCCAATTTTCCGATGGTTGCTCTGACCGCTGAGCTATCAAGGGACATTAATTATCCTTGCTAATGCGCCAGTTTAACGTGTCGCTACACAGTTAATGTTGTTCTTTATGAACAATCTCACATTACTTGGCATACAGGTTAATACTATTGTGTATTGTGTGGTTAATAGGTATTGTGTATTGTTGTAATAGGCAATAATTCCCAAACTGATACTTTCTATTTCCATTCGAATTCGTCGCTTCAGATCGTTTAAATTATATGGAAACATAGCAGATGGATAAGAAAGTACCGTCAATAAATGCTGGGACATTGGTACCAAAATGAGGAGAAGCTCCATCTTGTTGAAACCAGAATTCTTGGTGGGGAATATCATCATTCCCACTGATTGGACAAAGATCCGCTAAAACTAGAACTAAGTCGAAATGTAGAAAATTTAAATACATAGTAGCAGTAAATTCTTCTTCAAAGAAGTAGGTAAGTAAGAAAGAAGTAAGAATTCCGTACATTTACCCTAATATGTACCCTATGTAATTCTTGAATCCAATGAGAGTCCTCTTGAGACCAATATCAGAAGTTGAATGACAATGTGCTTTTCCATTTGAGAAAAAAATATCTTCATAAAATTATGTGCGACTATCTTACATTTCACTCAACTTTTGTACTAAATGCACTTTAGAATGGTAAAACTTTTCTGTTTGTTTTAACAATTTTATAATAGTGGTCGATATGATTGTCGCAAACCCAATTGTCTGACAGAAATATGAGGATATTTATGAATTTCAAGCAGTACATTTAATTTATTGTTTTTGTTAACTTGAGATCTGCCAGATCCAGATTAATGATTTATATTACGGATTTAGAAAGTATTTAAACTAATTTGCTTAGTGTTAATCTCGTCTCCTCCTGAAATCTTAATGTGTCATCATATCCAACCACGGCTAACACTTTAATTCCCTCCCATTCTAAATACAATCTTTAAAAATTATTTTCGACAAAGCCAACTTAATAGTAATAGTAACAGAATAATTAATCAGTTTAGTGATTTATCTATATTTTCTCTTTTGAAAATACAGCATTGAAAAATTGTGTATGTACCTTACTAATATTTAGTCAAATTGTCTGCCAGACCTCTGATAGGAGATATCTTTGTAGTTGCAAAATATTTTTATTTTCTAATGTAACCGTATTTTCCGATTTTAAATTTAACGCCCTGTATCTTATAAACGGTAAGTAGGAAACCCCTGATATGGGGTTTTCTTATTTAATATCGTTGTAGTTGTAAAACTTTAAGGAATACATTTCTGTTAAAAAATAGAGAGGTACGCACCTTAAAAAATATTATATTGATGTCACAACTAAAATAAAGTTGTGTCATGACAAAATGTTCAAAAACACTATAAATATTAGAAAAAACTACGCTGTATTGTAATATTAAAGTATCTTTTTTATGGGATGAAACCGACATCCTTTTCCTAAATCCGCAGGCTATAAAGGGGAAGGTTACACATATAGATGAGGACAAATATAGTAATGCTCAGGAGAGGTGCCAAATTTTACACATAGAGACTGGAACCAAATTACACAATGGTACCTCAAGGCGGAAATTTTGAAATGTGCGGGACAGAAAGTAGTAAATAGGATGTTTGAACTGGTAAAATACATATATGAAACGGGTGAGATGCCGGAGGATTATAAGAGGAACATTATCGTTACTATACCGAAAAAGAGAGGAGCCGACAAATGCGAGAACTTTAGAACGATTAGCCTAACTTCCCACGCGTCAAAAATCTTAACCAGAATAGTGCAGAAGAGGATGGAAAATAGAGCGGAGGAAATACTAGGAGAAGACCAATTCGGGTTTAGGCGAAATAGTGGAACTCGCGAAGCTATAATGGCACTAAGAGTAATGTTAGAGAAAACAATAGAAAAAGGAAAGAACGCTTATATAGGATTTGTAGATTTAGAAAAAGCTTTTGATAACGTAAGATGGGAAAAAATGTTCGAGATACTAAAGAGCGCGGGAATGAAGTATAGAGATAGGAGAGTAGTACACAATCTATACAAAGAGCAAACTGCTGTTATAGAAGTAGAAGGGGAAAAAAGGGAAGTAGGTATTAGGAAAGGAGTAAGACAAGGATGTACGCTATCACCACTAATTTTTAATCAATACATCGAAGAGGCGATTAATGTGGTAAAAGATAGAGTGGATTTCGGGATTAAAGTACAGGGACAGAAACTAAAAATGCTGAGATTTGCGGATGATATAGCAGTATTAGCATCTAGTAAGGAGGAATTAGAATCAGCATTGAACGAAATGGAGGCAGTGTTGACAGAGGAATACGGAATGAGGGTGAATAAAAACAAAACTAAAGTGTTAGTGTGCTAAGGGCGCGAGAGCAGAGCAAAAACGAAAGTATAAATTAATAATGAAAGATTGGAGGAAGTTAAAGACTTCACTTATTTAGGAAGTAAAATAAATTGGGATGGAAGAAGCGATAAAGACATAAAACAAAGAATAGTGCAGGGTCGAGTAGCTTTTAACAAAAAGAAATCACTTTTATGCTCGGGGGTAATAAACTTAGAAACAAGGAAGAGATTTTTGAAAACATATGTATGGAGCACGGCACTATACGGCTGCGAAACCTGGACGGTAGGGGAAGCAAGTAGGAAGAAAGTAGAAGCTTTTGAGATGTGGTGTTACCGAAAAATGATGAAAATACCATGGACTGATAGGGTTAGAAACGAAGAAGTATTGGAGAAAGTCGGCGAGGAAAGAAGTATGTGGAAAAACATAAAGAAGAGAAGAGATAGAATGGTGGGCCACTTGCTGAGACATGGGGGAATAGTCCGCGATATATTGGAGGCAGAAATAGGAGTGAAGAAAGGCAGAGGTAGGCCTAGATTAGACTACTGCTCGCAAATAGTAATGGATGTAGGTTGTAGCACAATTAGCGAAATGCGTAGGTTAGCACAAGATAGGAGAAGCTGGAGGTTAGCGTCCAACCAGTCTTAGGACTGATGACCTAATGATGATGACCTCAATACGCATCCCTGGATCATAATAAGCATGATATTATTATAGATACCTCTATAAGAAAATATGGTCGGTTATCTATCCTTGTAGTGGACGCGGAACAAACGCTTAACTTTTATTAACTCAGCGTTAGGCACGAATTGAACGCCTATTGTATTTTCCTATCGGATTGTATCTTATTTTAACAGAAATGGGGTCCGATTCTAGGTAGTTCTGTCCGATTTTTCTTCAGTTCTCTCCTCAATTTCTACAGGTTTGGTTCAAAAAGCGTTAAAAATAAATGAAGTTCAATAGGTGACAGAAAAAAGCAGGGCCGTAGTTTGTTGTATAGATTGCAGCTGTGTTGCTAGAAGAAGAAGGAAAAAACGTCGTGAATGTCGTGAACGCCGAAACCATTGTTGCCATAAACGCCAAGAGCGCATCTTTTGTGAAGACGTGGTCATGTACATAAACAGGATGTCAACTGAACAAACTGTATGATACACTTCATAAACTGCGCAGATTATCGTTGCAAAAGAGGGTTCAAATGCACAGATTTTTCATCTGTGTAAATACCGGAGTTCACACAGTTTACCTCTCAGACATGACGTCACACTTGATAAACTGCGCTGATAAATGGAAGGTGTGTAGCCCTCTTAGCGATCCTGCGAGGAGGGCTGGAACTTTTGCTGCTGCATGAATTGACAAGAGACTACTTTTCTACTAAGCACTGAAAAATTATACGTTATTGGCCCCACGTCTTGCCATCCAAGTTAGCATCACCAGATGATCAATACATTGATTTTGATTGACAAGAAATTAACAAAACTCAGAAAAATGTGCCTTTTAATCTAGAGGGTATCATTTAAAATTGTAACAGCGTAATAATTTATTAATTTTATGCCCAATTTACATAAAATGGATCTCAAAAGATAGTGGTCACCAAAGGTTTCACAAAATCATGTTCCATATTTAAATGTAAGGCTATCTACTATGCTAAATCGCATGGAAAAAATAAAAAATCATAGTAAGAATTTTTTAATCAAACAATTTTATTAACAGAACTTGTTGAAATCATTCGACACTGAATTCGAAGTTTAGGCATATTCTAAAAGAATTATGAAGAATGAGGTTTTGATGAAAAAAAAAATTGGTCCCAATTTCCGTTTTTGATAAACATGCTAGACTTCTTTGTTTTTTTTTATTAAAAGACAATTCTGGAATATCATATTAGGTTGCAAGTAAATCTGTTGGTATTCTGTCAGATTTTTCGTATTCTAGCATATTTTATTTCAATTAAAAAACAAACTTGAGTCATTTTTTATATTTTTGTCCTCAACGGTAGTGAGAATAGAATTTCACAAAATATTACTAATAATTACTTATATGTAAGTTTTCAGTTTTTAAAGAATTGAAAATCTAATACATAATTGTTTTAATTAGTTTTTGACAAGAAATGTATCGAAGAATATCTTATCTTTATCTTAGTTGATTTGATTCTGTTAACAGTCATTTCAAATAGTCGTATAAAATTCAATAAACACATTTGTCTATCGTCGTTCTTTATGGACGAAATACAACTTTGATTTATAGTCGAGTAGGCAACACTATATTGGTATATTTTAGGTTATGTCAATATCCCATAAATAGCGTACTTGTGGGATATTGACAAAAAAAACACTGCAAAACGCTATCAGAAATCGATTGTTATCCATTTTATTCAGTAAAAAAGAGCAATGAATCTCTATTAAAACTGTTATACGTCTAAAATTCTTTTTATGTAAATAAATGTTAGGAATGAACTCATTATCAATTGATTGTAGGACAAGACAGTTCTTAGTTGAAACAATAGAATTGCGCGCCATTTGTGTTCTGTCAAAGATAGGGCGTCGATATTTAAGACTGTCATCTACAAACCACATGCCGCACGAGCGTCTCGCGACAGTAATGGTCTTGGCTGCGGTGACGTAATCTTTAATCTTATTTGGAGAATGTGATCATTCTCTCAAAATAAAAAATAAGCAAACTTGCAATCAATTAAATTAAGTGTGAGTATGATCAAATCTCGTGTGAATATTTATGTTATTGTTAGAGTTATTCAACAGACCATCCCTAATATAAATTTCTTCTGCTAGGGTAGGTTTTTAATTTCATTTATCCTTGTATTTTTATTTTTTGTAGAAAACAGACGCACCAGCTGTTCAATTTTTTTATTAGTATTGGTCTCCTCAGTAGTTTCTAGATCACCAGATTTTGTTTTATTTAACTTGTCAAACATTTTATCAAAATTTTTCAATATATCCCGATGATCGTCTTAAGTTAAAGATGCAGTATCACATACTATTACTAATTCAGCTCTTTTTTTTATTAAATCATTTTGTAAACATACTTAAACGTCACCACAGCCAAGATCATTACTGTCGCGAGATGCTCGTCATGCCGCGATCAACAGTTCAACAACGAATAATTTGCGAACAACTATTTTATGAAAGTGAGCGATCATTTACAGTTGCATTAAGAAAAATTCGAACAAAATTAGGGCAAAATGAAGCGCTTACAGGGTGAATAATTCATAACTGTCCACAGTAAATGGAGATCGCTATTGTGATATATTAAACAATTACTTTTTCCACTCATTTGATAAATTAATTGTTTAGAGTTGAACAATATGTAGTTGTTTAGCACGGTCAGCAAGACGATGAAATGTGTCGTACAGCACGTGCAATCATAACTTTCTTGTATATCAAATTTGTTGATCATGTTGTCTCGCGAAATGTTGATATCAATTGGCTTGCAAGATCATGTGATCCAACACCACTGGACTTATTCCTTTGGGGTCATGTCAAGGGAAAAGTGTAGCCCACCCAGCCAAAAACAATCAAACATTCAAAGCAAACATTCAACGTGTTATTCATGAAATAGTGTCAGTTTTATGTGCCTGTGCTATGGATAATCTTGCTAAATGAATGACGTCATGCGAGATGAGTCGAGGCGGCCATATAAATGATGTTCTTTTTCATTTGTAGCCGTATCGTCTTCATATTATGTTGAACAATAAAAAACCTTAGTTCGTCGAATATTATTAGTTTTATTCACAAATCACATCATATAGTTTCAAATGAGATACCTAGGCATGTTGTCGTCGTATGGTTTGTAGATGACAGTCGTTAAATATTGACGCTTTATCTTTGACAGAACACAAATGGCGCGCAATTCAAATCCTGTAGACATATATATCAACTGAGACATCTGTATATTTTATAAATCATACTGTAAAACACATTTAAAATAAAAATTACCTAAAAATTCTGGTAACACTTAAATAAACATCATTAAATAAATAATTAGTTAATTAGATGAATTCGCAAATAACAATTGATAACAGAGTTCTTAATTGTTGTGCATGTGTGAAGATGTGGAACATATATTATTATAAAGAAATATAGTGCGGGGTTACAAAAACACGAAAATGGCACAAAACATATATCGTTATTAAGGAAAATTATTGATTGTACAGGTAAGTACAATGATATAATAACTTCATATACGAGTACCTACTACGAATACAGAGATATGTCAAGAGATGTATAATTACAAATTCCAATAAAATTTCAGGAAACAGAAACAATCTACATCGTCGTCAACACGGTATGTTGTTACTTATTCGAATATGAACCCAAAACTATTGTTCTATAGTGGTAGGTGCTATTCACTTCATCGCTATTTGCCAAATAAAAAGCTCTCTTATCTTGCCGATAAACGGAACAGTTTATCTGAGCCTAGTCATAAAAAAAGCCACGGTAGGAGATAAGAGCCGTTTGGGATTTTTTATTTGGCAAATAGAGATGAAATAAACTATATATAGTCTGTATATGTAAGTAGGATTATAGGATCATTATTCACCAAGGGGTTTTCATTATTAGAGAACAAATTTCCCCTATTTAAATTTCTTTAAATACCCTACACGGACAGTTCATAATTTCCGCCAAATTTTATAACTGTATTTTCTTTTTTCAACTAAATTATCTACTTTAATTAACAAAAAATGTATGTTCACTTTTTCACAATTTATTTGCAATATTATAACTATTTATAGAAAAGTAATAATAATTGTTTTCCTACATACTAAGTTTAATGAAATACAGAGACTATTTAACTAGTGATTAACTATATTCTCACTGCTTGTGGTACAATTGCCCTGGGTGTTTACACATTTTAAAATAAACACTTGCATTCCAGACATAATAATTGTTTGCAGATTATAGTATACATATACAAGAAGTGCAATAAATAAGCGTTGGTAGTTAACAGCAAAATAATTTCACATCGTACTGACTGGGCAAAGATAATCATTGCTACTCCAATCAATATTTGTCTCGATTTATTTGTCTTCTTTAATCAAAGGTGTATACAGTACCGGATGTAAAAGGCGCTGCAAAAATTCAAAGCCACATGAACAACTTATATAAATAATCTAAAATTTAAAGACCTCGATAAATCAGTTGCTTCAAAAGATAAATTTGAAACGGGAGATTAAACGTTTCTAAGCTATGTGTGGTATTTTATACTCAATAAATATCCAGGTATTTGGTCTAAAATACTTCGTAACAGAATACAGTAATGATGATCTGAATATGAATATATTTTCTGATTATGTTTTATGAAAAATATATTTTCATGATAATTACTTGTCAATTAATTACGATCGACATATGGCACAGTGGTGGCTGGTAATAAGGGGCTCAAAGGGGCATTTTTTGTTAATTTTACAATATATTAATTATACATTTTCTAAAAGCTGTAATAATATTTTATGTATAAACTTTATACCTGTATACTATAATAGATTTATAACATCATCTCTACATCAACGTTAGACTATTCATCCGGCCACCTTAGTTTGAAATTTTAGGAAGACTTGCCTATGGGTATACCCAGCGTTTACGGGCACACGATTAGATCGCCCTCGGAGTTAGTCGTGTAGTCGTGTCTAGTCGTACTTTTTCGTTGAGCTGGTAATGTCGGAAATGGTGGCATTTTAATAGGTGATCATTTCCCGTGGTTGATTATTGTGTTCGCTGAGGAACGTGTTGTGATCGTTAGTTATAACTTTCAAAATTTAAAAATGAATTTAGTTAATTTCTGTTGACTAATAAAGTAATAACTTATGAACAAATAACGGATAGCTACGTAGGCTCGATAAATAGTTCAAAAATTGACGATGAACTATCTCGTAATTTTTAAAAAAAGTTAAAATTGTGGTTATGTGAGTGTCCTAAAAGAAACAAAAAGTATTTTGCTTTATTTATATTTATAGACGAGCTGATTTTCGTTACAAGTAACGATAAGATACTTTTTTATCAACTTTCGCCCCCATGTGTTACGTCACTACTGTGCCATTCCATGTAACGAAATTTTAGTAGAAAAACACACATCAATATGTACTATTCATTTAATCTATATTTGCAAAATAAAAAACTGTATCTTGCCGATAAATGGAACAGTCTACCTGAGCCTAGCCATAAAAACAAGCCACGGTATGTTTTGAGATTTTTTATTTGGCAAATAGCGATGAAATAAACTATATAAGTGAATCATAGTTTTCGAAAATGTTTTTAACTTCAGGACATTTGAGAGAGTCATAAATTGGACACTGGGAAAAATATGTTCCAAGGTTGCTGAAATATTTAAGATACACATAGTATATATTTCGCTGGAATTTAGAGTGTAATACCATTATGTGAATATCGTACATGCTGCTTATGAGCTAGTAATCATTGAGAAAATTTTTTTATTATGTAGGTGTATGTATTCAATTTCCAAGATTCTTGCAGAGTACGGGATGCATGGAGTGTGTAAATTTATTACAGAACAATTTAGACAAAAAGATTCAGTTCTACCAAAGAGATGTTTTCCAATTATTTTGAACATTTGCAATCTATATAAAAAGAAGTGACCTCCTTAACCCAGTTATGTTTGGAATCGGTATCATTGTTTTTTTTAAGCCTATCATAGCATAGCCTAGGATATCTACTGTTATTTACTGATAGGAGTTTCAATGACTAATTAATAAATAACTTAAACATTACTAGAAAAGCAATCAGTACTCCACATGAGGTCTGATTAGGAAATTTGAGTCTTTTAAGGAATCGCATTTGTATCCAGTTCAAACCTGTCCAGATGGTCGTGATAGGGGCACTATTTAAGGGTAATAGATTTAGGACTATAGAATTAAACAGCTTGCGGCGAGAAGTCCAAGTGTCAATTTTACTTTTCCGCACTCCACTATACGCGAAAAAGTAATGTAATCGTGTACATCTTTTTCTAGGGTGTATTTTTCATTTTTGGGCCTAAAAACAAAAAAAAAATGGTTTTTAAACCATTTTGTGTGTGTGTGTGTGTGTGTGTGTGTGTGTGTGTGTGTGTGTGTGTGTGTGTGTGTGTGTGTGTGTGTGTGTGTGTGTGTGTGTGTGTGTGTGTGTGTGTGTGTGTGTGTGTGTGTGTGTGTGTGTGTGTGTGTGTGTGTGTGTGTGTGTGTGTGTGTGTGTGTGTGTGTGTGTGTGTGTGTGTGTGTGTGTGTGTGTGTGTGTGTGTGTGTGTGTGTGTGTGTGTGTGTGTGTGTGTGTGTGTGTGTGTGTGTGTGTGTGTGTGTGTGTGTGTGTGTGTGTGTGTGTGTGTGTGTGTGTGTGTGTGTGTGTGTGTGTGTGTGTGTGTGTGTGTGTGTGTGTGTGTGTGTGTGTGTGTGTGTGTGTGTGTGTGTGTGTGTGTGTGTGTGTGTGTGTGTGTGTGTGTGTGTGTGGGTGGGTGGGTGTGTGGGTGTGTGTAGCACGGTAACTCAAAGAAATCGTGTCGTATCGATCGGGTTTTAACTGATTCATGCGTCATGAGAAAGCACGATGGTGGACAATCTGAGATTTTTTTTTTACACGATAACTCAACTAAATCGTGTCGGATCGATCGGGTTTTGACTGATTCTGATCGGGAACGTCTCCCAGACGATTCCTACTGATTTTGAGGTGGATAGGATACACCCGACCCTGTCCATGGGTCATGAGAAAGCACGATGATGGACTATTTGAAAAAAGACAAACTGTCGCATAAAACACATATTCTGCATTTATGTGTTCGTTTATTTTTTCTCGGCCACTCAATGTCGAGATAGTGACGTTCTACTTGCGGAAAAGTCCATTTTAATGTTTTAAAACTGTTTATTACTTTTCCGTACTCCACTATACGCGGAAAAGTAATTTAATCGTGTAATCGTGTAAAACAACCTTTTTTCTAGGGCTTATTTTTCGTTTTTCGGTCTAAAGACAAAAAAAGGGTTTTAAACCATTTTGTGTGTGTGTGTCGTCGTTGTCGTTGTCGTTTATTCTTGTTAGCACGATAACTCAACTAAATAATGTCGGATCGATCGGGTATTGACTGATTCTGATCGGGAACATCTCCCAGATGACACCTATTGATTTTGAGGTGGATAGAACACACCCCACCCTGCCCATGGGTCCTGAGAAAGCATTATGGTGGACTATTTGAGAATTATTTTTTGATAACACGATAACTCAACTAAATCGTGTCGAATCGATCGGATTTTGACTTATTCTGATCGGGGACGTGTCCCAGACGACACCTATTGATTTTGAGGTGGATATAACACACTCTACCATGTTCATGGGTCATGATAAATCACGATGGTGGACTATTTGAGAAAAATAGAAGTAAAACTGTCGCATAGAACACCTATTCTGCATTTATGTGTTGATTTATTGTGTCTCGGCCACTCAATTTCGAGATAGAGATGTTCTACGTGCGGAAAAGTCCATTTTAAGGTTTTAAAACTGTTTATTTATTTTGCTATTACGCATAATTAAAGTAATCGTTGCACTTATCAAATGGATCTGTAGACATAGAAATATTATACATTCGTTTTAGTCTGGCAAAATCTAAATCCTTTTTTGAAACAGTGTCATAGTTTGCTATAAAACGCCCCTTAAACCATATATTTGCGTGTGTACAGTATCTACTACAGTGCACTACAATATCTCGGTGTGTACAGTGTTTGCAGTGACTCCAAGGTATGATTTTGTAATTTTTCCCGTATAATTGGTATGAATAGTTAACAAATTAGCTTCAACTTGAGGATTTTGAAACAGCGCTTGACATTTCTTCATAGCAGCTGCCATTTTATGACCAATACTACAGACTTTATTTATTTGGTGGAAATGTTCAAAATAATAAAATTCTGTCTGTAACGATGTTCTCCAGCGAGTAAGAATTGGGTATGATGGTTCAAGGATGTCGGAGCACTGAAAAATTACTATCGAATACATTTAGGATATTTGATGATAATACATTTAGGATATTTCGAGTTGCTTCAGTTGTACAGTTTACACGTAATACGTAAGAAGTTAACAACAAACTCTTGTTTAAGGCAACGATCTATAGAATACATGGTTGCAGTGCCATCAGTCCCAAATATGAACACTTGGTTTCTTTAAAGATCAACCTCTTCTAATCAATTTAGCACCATCCTTGTAAATGTTTTGCCAGTACATTTTTGTACTTAATACTAGCTATTATTTTGTACTTAATAGCTAGTAAGAACGAAGGTGATGATTTAAACAGTTCAAGTGTAAGTATTATAAAATAAAAAAAAAAAAACATATTTCTTTTTACAATTCATCATTTCGTCTGCACGTAACTATAATTTTTTATTGTGTAATTCAGATTTAGTATGGTTTTCGATTTGTTTCCACACAGATGATATATACTTTTATAATATTTTCCTGTCTGATGACATCATGGTGGGATTATATTTATCTCAGAAGTGCTGAAATATTTGTTGATTAAGTAAAGTAAATCGTAAATTACACGACATCAACACACAAAAAGAAGTCAAACTTGTATTCAGTCTTCGGTCTGAGTCTACTTTTTATATTTGTGCTGTGCATTATTTAAATGTTTTCTACAGTCCGTTTTAACTCAATACAACAAAAGTTTATCTTAATTAATTATGCGAAACATTCCCCATAATGAATTAGCTGTACCAAGATTGGTTGCACTTGGCCTCTAATAAGAGTTTATCAAAGAGAGTTCTGCGTTCCTGAGAATTTAAATGAAAGGGAGTCTTATATACATTTATCTTATACATATTACTACGTGGGTTCTATCGTGAAATATTTTTACTACAAGCAGAGAAACGAAAATTGTTTCTTACCCTACATCTCAGTGGCGGCTCGTGATGAAATGAAACAGGTGCTCTGCACAGGGCCGATCCTAGGGTTTTGGACGCCCGCGTGCAAATTTCAAATGTATCCAAACTACTGGCGTCGTAGGGGCCGCAAAAAAATTGCGCCGCAGGCGAAAATTTTGAAATTTTTCAAAGTCACGCGTTTTCCTGATACTTCAGAATTTTTATGTAAAATCCGTTTATACAGAAATATAGACTTTCACGAGAAAAATTTTTGGAATTTAATACCTTTTTGAAGAACATTCATGTTTGCCGTCATATTCTTTGGTTAAGAGAAAAGGCTTGTAAGGTGAATCTTCTACTAGAGGGTCTATAATACTTAAAATATTTTCCGAAAGAGTTTCAGCGTCACATTTTGTAGGTTTAGGTATGTCCAAAACCGTTCAATCGGTTCACCATCGAGAATATATCTTAAAACTACCACTAACTGAGTATTTGCAGATACATCAGTTGTTTCGTCTGCCATAACTGCTAAAAATGAAGGTTTGTTAATTTCTTTAATTATTTCTTCATGACATACTTTTAATATACAGTATAAAAGATCATTTTGTATTTCTTTAGAGGTTCCTTTAAATACTGAAGCATTTTGTAGATGCTCGCTTAAAGTTACATCAAGCTCAGCAGAAGAATTTATCAAACCACGAAATATCCCCGGGTTTTGAGAGGTTTCAGCTTCATCATGTCCTCGCAGCGCCAGTTCAAAGGCCCCACAAAACTTTATGCAGTTTATAATTTTTGACAAAACGTATCTCTTTTTTGTCACATTATCATTATGCTTTTGCACATTTATCCAATAAGCTGAATCTAGCTGCGCTTTAATATTAGTTGTTCCTAATAAAGCTAATTTCATTGTATTATGTAGTTCTGCAGCTCTGCAGCACCTATACGCCAGCCGCCCCTTCTACATCTGCCTCTCGTCTCTCCTCTACACCGCATCTCGTGTTGATTATTGTGTTTCCATATCGCAATAAATACTCACACCTTACCTTAATTACTATATATGTTCCAGTTACCCCAGAGGTAGTTATATTAAAATTGACACTAGTCAATGAGAGAATATACTGATTTAATAAACAAGGGAAAACGTTTAATTTACTAAGAAATAAAATTAACAAATATACAAAAAGAAATGAAGCTGAAGAAAATGAAATAGCTGAAGTTACTGATAAATATTTGAGAACTGATATATTAAAATATGGTAAAGCTTCATAATAATCTACAGAGGTATCCCAGAACGAACAAGAAAATTTAGAAAAATTAATTCCAAGTATTTACTGAAGGAAGATCGAAACAGAATTGACAAAAACTGTAACTTTTTTCAAGGGTTCAACATCCCTAGACTGGGATTAGTTGAGATTGAAGTACTCTGTACAATGTACTTGAACCAATAATATTGATATTCAGTTTACTATCTGTATAGATGTCGAATATAGACATTTATCCTTATCATGTGAACAAAATGTGGTATAAACTAACGACAATACTTATAGATGCAATGGTATCATAAAATATAGATTATTAACTGTACAGCTAATATCTTACCTTTATCTAATTATACCTTTCTCTACACATGTTGAAGGAATGCAATCGCCCCAACCACTTGACTACAACCACTCACATTCAGGCAGGTGTTAGCTAGTTGTGTTTCGATAAACATAACTTTAATACTAATATTGAAAAAATGATATTTAAAACGGAGAGCTTAATAACACTTACTTAGTTTTTCACAAAACACTATACACTACACTCGACGTGCGTTTCGGCAACAAAGTTGGTATCATCTGGAGATAATTAAAACTAATATTATGCTAACAATGTATTCTATTTATACCTAAATTATTGCTGTGGCTCAGTGAGTCCTGGCCGTCACGGTTGCGGCCCAGTGAGCCTTGAGTAACTAACCAATAAAGTGGGCTATGTGGAATTGGCCCTCTGTCACTATTCATACTATTTTTACACTTTTCTATTTCTAAACTTTCAAATGCATCTAGCTGTCTAGTATTTGTTACATTCCTAATCAATCTTAAATTGCTAATATCTTATGGTTGTTCTCAAAGGCATGTTGTGCAATTGGACTTATCTGTTCTACCATATTTGAGATGCGCCATGTGCTCTTTGAACCTGGTTTGAATAGATCGTGTGATCTGTCAAACGTACAGTCGTTACAGCTGATTTCGTAGATCCCCGATCTGTCACTTGTGTTAATTTTGTCTTTTGGATTGTCCAAAATTCTTTTAACTCATTTCTTGATGAATGAATTACCGTCAGTCAACCTTATCTTTAAAAATCTTACTAATACCACGAGTGAATCGATGATCGTAAGGAATAGATACATATTTTTCTGGATGTTCCCTTTTAGTTTGAAAGGTCGAGGAATTTCGAAGTATTTCTTTAAATCTATGTCTCCTAATCATTTTTTCAACTGTACCAAGAGAATATCCATTACAATCAGTTATATCCTTGATTAGAGCTTTTTCTTTTTCAAACCTATCTTTATTGAGAAGGAAGCTTAGTAGACGATGGACTAGAAAATTGAGGCTCGCCATTTTGTGTTGAACACAATGGTGGGAATCATTAGGGATATATCTGAGAGTACTGGTGTCTTTTCTGTATATATCAAATTCTAACTTACTTTCACTATATCTAATAACTAATACATCTAAAAATAGTAGTTGCTCATGAATTGGTTTCAACTTCATATGTGAATTTTACTGACGTGAAACGGTTACTTAATTTGAAAACGATGTTATCAATATTCATAATTTTTGTATTAAATACTGCGTACACGTCATCCACATAAGTAAGCCAAACCCTAGGGAAGCACTCCATTTCTTCTTGTACTCCTATTTCAAATCAATTCATGAAGAGACTGGTAATGAAAGGTTACAACGAGTTACCCATGGCTGTTTCTTCATGTTGTTTAAAGAAACCGTTATTAAATTGGAAACAATTCTGTTTTACGCAAATTCTAGTGAGTGCAATATATTCTTTTACTATATCTGGACAAACATTATTTCATTGGAGTAATCCCTAAGGTAGTCCAAAGTTTGTGGTATCGGAACACTTGAAAATTATGAACATACGTTTGCACAATTATGCATACGTATGCTCATGACATATACATATGCATGAATAAGAATGCACAATTACCATCTTGTTACATAGCACTTTGCAAAATGTACAGTGCATTATTAAAAAGATGTCTAACTACTGCGAAAGTTGGTACCGTCCGTACCGTCCGTACCGTCCGACCGACCGACCGTCTCCACGTGTACGCATATATGTGCCCAGTTGATAAAATCGAGAGTAGTAAGGCTATGTCACTCTCAGGCCACCCTCGGATTTGTCCGCGGACATTTGATGCGGATGGCATGTGGTCATTGTTGATCTGAAGAACTCTTGGCGCAGGTATAAAACAGGTGTATACAGGTATAAAACAGGTCTGTACCGGTTTAAAACAGGTATGGTAATCTGTTTAATGACGTCATGTTTTTTCCTAATACCACCATACCTGTTTTAAACCGGTACAGACCTGTTTTATACCTGTACACATCTGTTTTATACTTGTGCCAAGAGTTCTTCAGATCAACAATGACCACATACCATCCGCATCAAATGTCCGCGGACAAATCCGAGGGTGGCCTGAGAGTGACATAGCCTTACTACTATCGAGCAGGTCTACCTATAATATTTTATATTTGTGAAGAGGCTTTTGACATATAATATCAAAACTATAACATTTGTTCTCTATTATTTTCATGGATATCGGAACACTAATTTTTCAATTGGGATATTTGTATCTAATTCAAACTCCAACATTATGGAATTCTATAACAGTTATATGAGATACATTTATTTAATATTCATCTTTGTGACGTTCATTAAACCATTAAATAATGCAGGGTGAACAATAATAATCAAAATTATGATTAAAACTCATAATTCGGAATCATAAGAAAGATTATTTTCCACTAGAACTAATAAATATAGGCTTGTAAGGATTTATATTTCCTCTATATGAGGAGTTGGCGGACAAAACGATATAATTACGCTTCTGGTCAAAATATCCTTTTTTTTATCCGGTCGTTTTGGGTGCACTGAATACAAATCTGAATTCATTTCCAAGCATAACTATCTAAAACTGTGCTAAACGGTACAACTACAGTAATGTTTTAATAGTTTTGAATAAGTGAGCACGTTTTCGTTCAAAATGGAATAATTTTCATACTAACATGTCAATCAAAATGAAATATGTGACATCCACTTCTTTTTGCACTTTAAATACTGTTTTTAATGAGGCTACTTTAGCTTTTGTTTTTATTAGTAGAAAATAAGATAGTCTGTGGTCAAGCAATGTAATCTGTGGTAATCAGCTGTTAGAGTTCCTAGTTGTCGATTGTTTCTTCATAGTTAATGAGTTATTTTGGAAACAACTGGGAACAGTATCAAGAATTGAGTTGGTATAAAGAAATTTTAGGGAGTCCATAGGAAAGCAATGAGGATGAGGGGGAAGATGATGAAGGAGGATGTCAGGAAGATGGACATGACGGAGGTTGCGACTGCGAGGAAATAATAATTGAGCTCAGTATATAATGAAAGCACTGGTGATTTTTTATTTTGGAGAAAAGTGACTCATTGTTTTCTTCAGAAGACACTGTTTTTATGTTCTATGATTAATAAGTTTATCATATAGGTAAATAAAAAACCACGTCAATAACACACTGTAAGTGTGTCATTCAGTCTTTTGCTCCTCCTGTACAATTTAATTTCGTGTAATTATACCGCTTTGTTCGTCAGCTCCCCATATTTACTCTATACTTTAGCCTCTCACTGTATGTACGTATTCAAAGAAAATATCTTAAGTCCGTTAAGAGTGCTATATTTTATTCATTAGTTACAGAAAAATCATTTGATTTAAATTTCTTGCACTTGAATTGACTTCATCTTGGCGATGAGGTACTAAATGCCTGGCCTATTACCCCATTTACACGAATCACGTCCCCGTAAAAAAATAACAATTACAGGGTCAATCTCTTTCGAATTTCTTTGCCATGGCCAGCCGCGTTGGTCAACAAATTATGGACATGGTAAACTAGTCGAGTGTTCGCGGAAAAGTACGACAATGACGTATACCCGATTCCATGCTCGCGCCAGCTTTATGAAAACTGCGCGGTTTAGTTTGATTTGCGAATCCAGTTTCAACTTTGAACAACGAGCGCGCAAAATATTAATTGTTTGTTATCGTTAGTTAATTTTGTTGTTACAGTTTTGCAAGTTAAAGAGTTGGGATTTATTTATAACAGGTTGCTTTTCACGATCCTTGGATATAGCGAAGGTGAGTGGATTTTATTTTTAGTGGGATGATCTAAGTTTTCGTTGACGTCTCAGGAACGTGCCAAGTTCGTTGTAAAATAATTATAACACGAAAACGGATTAAAATTTTGTAAACAAAGAGCGCCTTGTAGGATTTTCGAGACATTTTTTATCGCGAAAAGACAGCTAACATATGTGTTTATTATCACTTGTTCTATATACAAATTGATGAATATTAAAAATGAAAAGCACGTTGCTATTTTTTGCGCATTTTATCTACGTACGTACATGATTATTTTTACAATTTAATATCAGCTGCATATTATTTAATAAAAGCCTCCTACATTTATTTAAGATTATTTTGCCATTTACAGAGCTTTGTGTTTGCTTTATTTTTGGTGATTACATTCATCGAATTATTTATGTTCATGGGCAGAGTAGAAAAATCAATTTTGACAAAAGAAACGTTTGTTCTCGAAAGAAGTATAATTAGAAAGATGTATAATTAAAGAAAGATATTACAGTAGATGAAAAAGTTGCTATAAAATATATTTTTAGCTGAACGTGGCAATTTTGCCTGGTGGGTAATATCAAATTGATACAACATTTTCTATTAAGTCATCAAAAATATGATAGCTACTTAAAATCAAATGATTGATAGGTACTAAATCAGTCATATAACTTCACTTAATTTCTGTTTTAATGGTTTTCTTGAGTATCCGGTACATGTCTAAATATGGTATGGTATTCCCTCTACTTCGTTATATACTATTGTATATAACTTAATGTACATATATTTTTCTATACTTATACCTATGTAGTTTTCATTTTATTTCTGAGTATGGTAATCAGGAATTTCGGTCTGTTTGATTTCATTCACGTTCAATTTTCATCTGTGAATTGAGAAAAGTACTTTTGTACATAAATTCCAAACTGAGCTCTTATTAAATCTAGGCGTTTTAAGTTTCAAGCAAAATGTCTATATCGGTATTATGTCCATTTATTTGGTATAAATCCATTATACATTTCACTATCAGTAAATGTACCATTTATGAAATGTGTGCATATATATATATATATATATATATATATATATATATATATATATATATATATATATATATATATATATATATATATATAGTGCGTGTTTAATATAAGAATTTTCTTTATTACTACCATTCTTTACATTGTATTCGAAGTGATAAGTGTTTCCACAAATATTCTTCACTTTTCATACCTATTTTACCTTATGTATCATCTTACATTCATTTGTGTTAGTAATTAGTTATTATAATAGAATATTACATAAACAGATAGAGGACTATATATACAATATATATGTATTTTTAAGTTTATATATTTATCATATTTATCACATTTATCATATTTATCTACATACGTTATATATTATTTGTAAAAATATATTCTTGTAAACGTCACGTTTTCTGTTCTCCAAGTTTCTGTAATATTGCAAGTGTGAATTACAGTGAAATCTCAAAATACATATTTCAGTTACTTCCAGTAAAGACAGTAAACATTAAGCCCGTTATTTTAAATTAATCACACCGTCTTGTGTAAATTTTAGATCCCATATTACAGTTCACGATAACTTTCCTGAAAATTATCTGTATTCAAAATATTTAGATTTTTTAAATATTTAAATTGTTTCAGTTTACATTGATTCCTATTTTCGCTTTAAAAAAATATGATATCTGCAGAGAATTTGTATTTAGAGATCATTGAAGTTTTACTTAGTTTTCCTATTTTTTTTCTTCATTACTACTATTATAGCACGAATATATTTTTCATTAAATACAATAAACATTCTGTCTATAATTTAAACAATTAAACCTTCCGTTAACCGTTGTAATATCCATATAGAAAAAGGCAATGAAAGTTACTTATTTCCTTGGCAGAATTCGTCTTCTTGTTTTTATAGATAACTGTAGATAGCTATATTATAATGACTATAAACATAATACTACGCAACTTCCGTTACAACAGAAACTCCTATAATTATCGAAATAGAATTTTTGAGAAAATCTGTAAAACCTTCCAGGATGTATATTTACATCCTTTTTACGTTTGTAGACAGTAGAAAACATTTTGCTAAATATATAAGATCTTGTAACTATGAAAACACTGAAGTAAATTTGATGGTTTCAGCGTTTATTATACTAAAAATGAAAAGTTGCATTTTAATTATATCTGAATTACAAATTGTTGAAAACAGCTTAACATCGTTCTAAGTTTTTGAAAAATTTTAATATTTCGAAAATAGTTAATTTTGAGAACAGAAATGTCATACATTTCAAATTCATTTACAGTTTATTGCAGAATCCAAATTTCAAAAAAATATGTAAGGGAAAATATATTTAAGTGAAAATAAATGAGTTTATGATTAGTGCTAGTCTACTTGGAAGTCAATAAAAATTGTCAGTAATTTGAAAGAACACATGTTGTTCTCACTAACTTTTAAAGTTTTAAAAACAAGAATTTTTAAAGTCGTAATAGTGTTGGAATTACTAACTAATGAGTCAGGTACACGAATATGTAAGTCACGAATTATGTACAAGGATCGAAATTTACTATTGAAATAAAATTACAAAAAAAGATAGAAATTATATGTGTTTGAAGATTCTTCCTTTTAAATTTTTACGACGTAGTCTACATAATTTTAAATGACGCTACAAAGTGCATACGAATTAGAAAATTATGTAAAACGCAACCTAACAGAATTTAACAATAGTATTAAAATAATCTTACAGATTCTAACTGTTTACGAAATTATTCGAGTGTTGTGATATTTTGATTTTGTATTATAATTGTCAATTATGTACAAACATTTATGTTGAATTTAAACAAATTAATCATATTATGATACATTGTTATAATGTCTCAATTTTTTTTACTTTTCCGCACTCAACTATACTAGCGGAAAAGATGTAATCGTGTAAAGAAAAGCGGAAAAAAATTTTCGTTTATGTTTCGTTTTTCAGCCTAAAAACCACAAAAAAATGGTTTTTAAAAAAATTTGTTTGTGTGTGTGTCGTTGTCGTCGGCATTAAAATATCTTTAATGCACGATAACTCGTCGACAACCTTTTTTCTAGGGCTTATTTTTCATTTTTCGGTCTAAAGACAAAAAAAAGGGTTTTAAACCATTTTGTGTGTGTGTGTCGTCGTTGTCGTTGTCGTTTATTCTTGTTAGCACGATAACTCAACTAAATCATGTCGGATCGATTGGGTTTTGACTGATTCTGATTGGGATTGTCTCCCAGATGACACCTATTGATTTTGAGGTGGATAGTCCACACGATGGTGAACTATTTGAAAAAAGTAAAACTGTCGCATAAAACACATATTCTGCATTTATGTGTTGGTTTCTTCTCGACCACTCAATTTCGAGATATAGATGTTCTACGTGAGGAAAAGTCTGTTTTAAGGTTTTAAAACTGTCTATTTTCTATATTAATTAATCCTCATACTTTTTATTTCTTTATTATACTTTTCTTAGATATATTAATTTTCAGCATTCTTACTATCATAGGGCCACTAATATCATATAATGATGTTAGTGGCCCTATTACCCTTCACAGAGAAACTTCTCCCACTTAGTCGATTCGTATTTAATACCATAAGCGAGATCTCGATATATATATATATATATATATATATATATATATATATATATATATATATATATATATATATATATATATATATATATATATATATATATATATATATATAGCTCAAATCTTGAGGTATTTAAAAACAACTATTTATTTGTTTTATTTACGTTTTGGTTTATTAAACGATAGACAGGATTGCTACTGATGCATTATACAGTCGAAAGACTGTATAATGTAGCTGTAGCAATGGTTCAAAATATTTTCTGTGTAAAGTAATGAATACATTCGTTAAAAATTCAAGGAATAACTTTTGGGAAAAACTCTCGGACTTGGTCAAATTTTATATTTAGTTGCGCATTTTTTAAAATACAATTTAAAACATTCAGGATAATTCGTATAGAGGTATGACGCCTTCGTTATTTGATGGCAACTCCCTCTTGGAATATGAAACAGCATTTATTATTACATACGCTACTGTAATAATTATATCAGCGTGCGTATAGGTTAGATACAAAATCGAAAAATAGAAAAATTGTTCAATTTCAAAATACTAACTTCAATGTCAATAATGATTATTTAAAAAAATCAACTAAATGAAATATTTAAATTTTACACCGTTGGTTGCCTGACAATCACCAAGACGACTAATAAATTGTCTTTGGACATAATTAATAACGTCAGGAGGTACACATTTAGTAACGAATTCTTGCTTTTAAGTCTTCTAAATTCTCCCGCTTAGTAACATATACTTTGATTTTTAGTATTCTCACAAAAAGTAATCGAGGGATGTCAAATCTGGCGATCTGGCTGACCACTCAATCGGCTTCCTTCTCCCTATCCAACGATTCGGGAACATCTCATCTAAATAAGCACGGACATATGCTGCACCATTTTGTTGAAAGAAGAAAAAGTAATTTCTTAGATCAGATTCTTCTACATCTGGATATAAAGTTATTAGTGCAGGAATGAGACCATAACTGTATCGAAGAAAATCCAAATATTACCACCAGTTAGGCTTACGTCAGAGAAATATGAACCAAGAATTCTTACATTAACTATACCGCACCACACATTCACTTTCTGGGGATTTTAACGAGTTTGACGGTTTTTTTTAAGTTATTCATTGAAATTTTAACGCGTTTATTCATTACTTGTAGCATTGTATATATAAAAATTGTTGTTTCTTGTTGCAGTGTGTGGTTTAACTTAATACATGCCCACATCTCAAACTAGGATACACAATTTATTCTAACATAATTATTCACCTATTACATCTATTTCGTGCACGTGTGTATTTTTAAAAATATATTCCATCGACCATTTGGCACACAATTTAATTTAAAATAAATTAAATTTAGGAAATCAACTTTACAAGATGAGAATTTCCAATCTCAAATGTTCTATGGACACTCTTGATTTTTCTATGAACTCCTTGTACCCTAGTAAACGTGTGAAACTGACATTTGTGTAAATATAAATTAAAATCCGTCTAATTATAGACAACAACTAGCCAATGATAAAACATGGACATCTGGCTGAATATTTTCATTAAAATTGACACAATTAAAAAATTATTATTGCCCTGTGTATAGTCCAAAATGTTAATGTTTAATTTGTAATTTTATTTCAAATACTTAAAACACTAGTTTGACCGCGACCTCTAAATCATTTGACGCATCGATTGTGTATACATATATAGGTGTCAAGGCAATTACGCCTATGACATAATCGTAGAATACGGAGTATATCTATTAATGTATTTCTAGTTTGCGTTACTTATATTTTTAAATATAGATTAGGTATCGTATAGCACAACAAATGGTAAATACAGGTGAAAATAGACGATCGAATGAGGATTAAGAATTGTCCTCTCTTTTGTGACACTGGTTGGTTTTGCTGTGATTATCAAATAGTTACTAATATTTTATAAACTGGTTATAAAACTGGTCTTAAAATCTCTTCAGTACATTATGATTTAATGTATTGATGAACATATTTAATGGTCTTCAAATTTAAGGGTGCAAATCATTATCTCAGTTCCTCATAATGTTTGATCCCGTGTAATACAGAAGTATGCAAATGCTCCGGCACATTCCATTTCAATTTCCCTTTTCCTTGAAACAAAATATGCGCTTCTATAATTAGTGCTGCCCAATTAAATACTCCTACAGTTTGATGAATCATAATTGTATTTAGTGCCGTAAATAATGATGCCTGAAATAGAATAATTGCTGATTATTACTCCTACTGACTTAAAATTAGTGGTTGTGTATTTGTTTTCTTACGTATTCACTTGCATATCTCAAGAAAGTGGTCTATGAAATACACTGATGGTTCATTAAGTACCCAAAATTGGTTAAGTAGTTAGTGTTTCTGGTTGCTCTTATTTTGATTCTATTTTCTCTCTATGGGTTTTTAAAGTCTCTTAAAGTCAAATTTGATGATAGATTCGATGTTTCATTTTCAATAATTGAGTACTTCGGTACTCAACTTGACAAAAAGTGTCTTGAAAAAAGTTGTAACAGGACATCCATATATACAATTTTCTGAATGATATTTGTAATTTTTATGGCGATGATTAGACAGCAAAGGTCACCAATTACATCGGTGGGATACCTTCTGGAGAAGCTGATATAGGAAAATCAGCGATAAGTTAAGAAGAGTTCGAAAATGACCACTGTATAACCCGCAAGAATTTATTCTGTTGCATTCTACTTATTTACTTAATTATCGACATAACAGTGTGAGGTAAATTTTAAAGGCTAGCGTAAAACATAAAGTTAAATAAGGGTGTACCTACGATAATCTTACACATATAGTCGTACTTAATTTGTTAAACTAAAACAAACACCATTATGTTACATTTATTTTTGTTTAAATTACTAGGTATGTATTAACACCTAAATAACTATTTCTTATTACTATGTGTAAAAAGAAATTGTGAGCATGAGAATAATATTTACACGCATTTCAAAATATTTTAATTAATCTAAAACTTGGAAAATTTCCATAAAACTTATGCATACTTATTTATCTATTTTAATATAAACAGATAAACCGGTATTTAGACATTTTCTTATAAAACACACAAAAAGAACTCACAAAGTACTCTGAATATTAAAATATTAACAGTTAAATTTCATCTGTGAATATACTTAAGATGAAAAAAGGGGTACAAAAGGAAACAGCGAGTTCTACCAACAAGATATGAACTCAATATGTTTCAATTTTGGGTCTGCTTGGAAAGTCCATCTAGACAGGAGGATATTTATTATCTACGTAAGAAAATTGAGCCTTCATAATATATAGTATAAAGATAATACTGAAATATTTTAGATAACGCTAATAAAAATTAAATAATAATCGTATTTTGATTTGGAATTAGAGGTGCTTAAAGGTATTAGATTCCAATAGTTAGAATGATCTACATAAAATAAGAAATAAAAAGAATTTATGTATTTTTTATACAAACACTATTAAAAGTGCTTATAGAAAAAAAAATATAGAATAGAATTTAGAATTACATTTTATGGCGCCTGCGTTATAAGTGAATTACGATGCTTTGATAGTATCCAAATAGCACATTTGCTATCCCAAAATAACATTTATAACACATTTTAATATTCATAAACTTGATTTTTTCCATAGTTTGCATTTACAAGAATTTTTATCTAAACCGAATAATTTCTATTGCAACTATTCCTAAGAAATAAGTCTTCCCTAATTCTCTGTACCAAAAGTAGATTATTATTGTATTAATATAGACTATATAATTATTTAGATTATGTATACAGACAGTAGTGTATATTGTCATGATTCACGCTACAATACACAAGTAGATAATTGTTTGTATTCTAGTGAAAATGGATTAGATTTACTAGATATAAGCAGTTACTAATGACTGAAGTTGATTACTTGAAGAAGTAGAATTGTTATAATTTAAAGTGAATCAAATAGACTTTGTATTAAGAATCCTGCTGGTAGAACTGACCGTTCTGCCACTAAACTTGTTAGGAACTAGTTCGCTTCAGACCAAGAAAAATAAATCCATTACTTCTGTTCTGTCCTCATGGCTCTCATGGGTCTCATGGCTCTCATGGCTCTCTTGCTATTTTCTACTTTATTGTTCGTCATAATTGCAAATTATCAAGTCTATTGAAAACACAGCCATTCTAATCGTACTTAAATGGATTATCATTACCCTGTACAATCGCAGTCAGTTGTTTACTCATTTTTCCATAAAACATTTATTATAGTGTCTTTCCTTTAAACCTTAACAGCCCAGCTGTGATCCTTTGAATTAATCCCTTCTAATGAGCCTCCAACACTCCATTTTACCCATGGCTTATTTTTTATATGTACTGAATATCATAAATCATATCCTTAAGCTCTTCGTAAGACACAACATTTCTATATGTTTTTATACTCTACCAAAAGTCTTTCAGTACATAAAATCTTCATCTGGCAATATCTATATTGTATAAATATAGATATTGTCAGATGAAATTGCACACCTCCTCGGTAAGAGGAGAATCTAGGAATGACTGGAGATTGAAAGACTCAATTGCGGGCGGAACACTAGGATGCTACGTTGCTATTGGGTTTGACATTTTGCAACAAGTGAACGGAAAAACTCCTGAGGGGTATATTGAGAGTGTTCGAGAACTCATGGGGTTGTCAAACACTGTCATCCTATCCACCGTCTTAGCAAGATTGAGTATCGACAAGGAATACAGATGGTGTGGAGGAGATGTGGAGACCTCTGAATATGTGCTATGCCACTACCCGGCTCTGGCATGACAAAATAACTATCTCGCATTTGGGCTCTTTTTCTTGGATCCAAGAGAGCTTGGAAAGATTGGCGTGGAGTGAATATAGGGATTTTGAATAAAGACAGTATTCCAGTGCTGTTTTACGAGCAGATACAATGGGCGATAGCCTCAATATTGCAGGGCTTCGCAATGTTCCCCAGAAAACTAAACCTAAATCTAACATCTGTATTGATGATATAGATCCCTATGTTACTACTGGGTTCAAAGAGAATAAACATTATACTCTTCTTCGTAATGACGCAAGTTTTGCGATGGTTGAACATAAGTTATCCATCCATCATAAAACCTTGTTCAACTAAACAAATTTTCCTAGTCTAAACCTCTTTCTTTACCAAATGATTCTTAAAAAACCCAATAACTTCAACCGTAATACAAGCTAGACATGTATTGGAAACAATTAACTATATTTAAGACCTATTGCTAATTCATGGTTTAATTTCTGAAACGGTGTAACCAATATCTAATTCTACTCAGTTGGTTGGCTCTATAGAATCATTCCTTCCTGCAACTAACGACCAATATAGACCTAGAAATTGTTCAGAAAACAAAAACGGAGAAGTCGCCTGTAATAGATGACGAAACATTGGCAACACCGTTTCATTTTGGTAGAATGCAGGCTATCATGTCTCTTGCCCAATGAAGTAAATTCTTCCGGGTTATACCGTTGTCGTCATCGAATTCATCTTGAAATTTTACTGGTTATCCTATCAGCTTCCTTAAAAGAAATCCAAATATTAATGTTCTTTATGTCTTACTAAGATACAGAAAGTAATACTGTATGTTTCATGCATTTGCTCTTCATTACATATTGTGGTTCTGTTCCACTTCCATAGTTATGTAGTATAGTGGTAACTGCGCTCGGTTGATGAGTTACTGTTGCGCTGCCATGATTATGTAGTATGATGGAGTTATGCTACGTTAGTCACAAGTTTCTACACCATCAATGCTTAACAAAGTTCGCCTTTAAATATTGCTAAGTGCTATCTGAAGAAGACATAATTCTTCATAACTTCAGTGAATAATGCGTGGACAATAATAAGGATTGTTTAATATTTTGTTATTATCATAATCTGTTCTGTGGTTCTTCTATCTGGTTTTTATGTATACGTTCTGCTATTGTCGATTTATGTGTCCTAGTCTCGTGTGCCTTTCATGTTCCATAATTCTACTCGGGATACTCCTGCCTGTTTGACCAGTATAACTCTTTCCACAGGAACACTTTAGCTCGTATACACCTTTCGTTAGTAATTATAGAACAGTAGCCTCGTTGGAAGAAAATGCCATTAAATATACAATAGTATATTTTTAGTATTTCGAAAACATACACCTAGAGCCTTTTCGATATGTTGCTTAATTCCCAAAATACTACTGAGATCGATTTTGATGCCAGATCTATACAGAAATCAAGAAGAAATACTATATTGTATAATACTATATGTTGTATGTATTGTATAATATTATATGTTGTCTTTTTTAAATTGTGTACTCCCCATTTCCATTTTAATTATATATTTTTTATAAAGTACACAGTCATTTTTTTGTCAATCGGCACGAGATAAAATCATTTCTAAGTAAGCTTACTATATTAAGAAAGTAAAATTTTAACAGTACTATTTATTTGGTTTGGTGTTGTTTGATAATATTGCAAGCCTGTTTTAAAAATTATTTATCGTATAAATAAATAATTTTCTACGTTATAGTATGTCCACTGATCCCAAGTCAGCAAGTCAATAATAATTATTTTATTTTGCATAATTTCAAAGCCGTACAACTTAATTTTGAAATTGTCTACACTTGTCACTTTAAATAATAAGCTACATATTTATAAGACGTTCTATTTATATCTGCTAATAGTTATAGAACCCTCGTTTACACTACGTCTGAGATAATTATAAAAATAATACACCATAGAGCCACTAGGTTTCGCAAAACGCATCATTTTAGAAAAGATCGTAAACGCTTATGTTATTAAGTAAATATTTATCATGCATAATTTATTATTAAAGTTTAGTTTATTTAAGCAATAAATAATTGACGTACGTAGGTACACATAGTTGTGCGAAAGTGATAAACATTTTTATTTATATTTTAATGTAAACAGGCATTTCAAAACAACATAATAACATTATTCTTATTATCCACCCACATACTTTTTTTTGTGGTACCGAAATGTTGTTGGTGTGTTATGTTTCATAGTAGACGAGATATTTGATGGTAAGAGATGTGTTCATAAAAATGGGTATGGATGTTCATAAAAATATTTGATTTATTTTAGAGTGTAGTACAATTGTATGTATACATTAGTGTAGCATATTACGAGTATAAATATCATAACAGCTTATTTTACTTTTTCGCACTCCACTATACGCGGAGAAGTAATGTAATTGTGTAAACATTTTTTTTCTAGGGTTTATTTTTCGTTTTTGGACCTAAAAACCAAAAAAAAGATTTTAAAACCATTTTGTGTGCGTGTGTATGTCGTTGTCGTCGGTATTTATTCTTGTTAGCACGATAACTCAACTAAATCGTGGCGGATTGATTGGATTTTGACTGATTCTGATCGGGGATGTCTTCCAGACGACACCTATTGACTTTAATGTGGATAGGACATACCTCACCCTGTCCATGGGTCATGAGAAAGCACGATGGTGGACTATTTGACAATTTTTTTTTGTTAGCACGATAACTCAACTAAATCGTGTCGGATCGATCGGGTTCTGACTGATTCTGATTGAGAACGTCTCCCAGATGACATCTATTGATATTGAGGTGGATAAAACACACTCTACCATGTTCATGGGTCATGAGAAAGCACAATGGTGGACTATTTGAGAAATTGTTTTTGTTAGCACGATCACTCAATTAAATCGTGTCGGATCGATCGGGTTTCGACTGATTCTGATTAGGGACGTCTACCAGATGGCATCTATTGATTTTGAGGTCGATAAGACACACCCCACCCTATCCATGGGCTATGAGAAAGCACGATGGTGGTGAAAAAAGTAAAACTGTCGCAACAAATACATATTCTGCATTTATGTGTTGGTTTATTTTTTCTCGGCCACTCAATTTCGAGATAGAGATGTTCTACGTGCGAAAAGGTCCGTTTTAAGGCTTTAAAACTGTTTATTTAATATGTTAATACATACTTAATAATAATATCTATACATATAATATCTCATCATATTTATGAGTTACTGTAAAATGTTAGTGATATTGTTCGTACCTTCTAAAGTTGGGTAGCTAGTTATTTTGCAAAAAATAAATATAAATATCTTAGTAATGTAATAGAGATTATTGAAGATAGATTTAACATCATTTGATTATTAAATGGAAATTAGAAAACAAAATGACTTACGAAAAATATAAATCGTTAGATACTTCTTATATTCTTGGGGGATATAACACAAATGCTTTTGTGGTTTCTTGACACATTGATGGACCATCTAAGAGAATAAATAATGAATGATAGAAGTGAATGCTAATTATGATTTATAAACAAAATCAAGATAACTAACTAGGATTCTAAATTGAAGTGACGGCACAAATTTAGAAATTAACAACTGAAATTCCTCTGGATGGAATACTAGTCTACTAAAAATGTAATTATATATTCTATTCTATATTTAATGATTTCTTATATGTGTACCTATATACGTTTATTATTACCTATTATTTATTAATTTATAGAGACCAATTTTGATTAGATAAATGTTTATAAAAATATTTTTATGTAAACTGTGTAGTAGTTTACATAATAAATCCTTAGTGAGCATATGTAAGGATATGAAATGTAATTATTTAGTCGGTTTATTTATTGTTAATTTATCGACACTAAAGTCAATCATACCCGTGTCTTGATTTTTATAGTGATAATTCTAATTTTGCTTCTTAATGTAGATATTTCGAATTACCTTATTTTTGTATACTACGTGCCAAAAAAAAACGACGTAAAAGTTAATAGTTGTAGTCTGTAGTTGTATTGACAACAATAACGACTGGTACAACAATAACGACAATAACTACTCGAATTACGTTATATTTTAGAGAAAAATGTTAGAAATGTTATTAAAGTTATACGTACATAGTGTACGTATAACTTACGTACGTAAATAAAGGAAATAATTATTACGCAGATCACCACATTGGGCTCTATCTCATCGTATAGTTTCTATTCTAGACTAATAGAACGATTTTGATGACTGCGTAATAGCGCTTACCTTAAGGTTATCAGAGAAGGTGTAGGTTGGTCATCTTATTTTCCCGGCCTTAATACAGTATACATTTTCACTAGTCGTTTGAGTGATAGCGCCTGTAAATATTTTTCAGCTATCTGCTATCATGACTAAATTTTGTGAACTGAAACAAGACATTATAGTTATTCGTATGTACAATTAACATTTATGTACAATTGCATTTTTTGCATAGAATATGTAGCTAACTAAGAATTTTACTCCCAATTCATATATATGTAAACTGAAGGACCTCTCTAATTGAATTGGATATATATTATGTTCACACGTATTTTGGGTAAATTAAATTTTGAAATTTGAAATATTTCTTTGATTATGTTGTAATTTCAAATAAAAATATTCCAACTTAATTTTGGCCTTAATTTTTTATAGTTTCTGTTTTGATTTTGCAAATTTATCATTCTACTGTAAAATCTGCAATTTTTATTGCATTAAATTGTGCAAACAATTTAAAAAAAAATTGGTTTTAATAACAATTTTTGTTTGATTTTATTAATTTTAATTAAATTCAAAAATTTTTATTAAAACCAATTTTTTTTTAAACTGTTTGCACAATTGAATGCAATAAAAATTGCAGATTTTACAGCAGAATGATAAATTTGCAAAATCAAAACAGAAACTATAAAAAATTAAGGCCGAAATTAAGTTGGAATATTTTTTATTTGAAATTACAACATAATCAAAGAAATATTTCAAATTCCAAAATTGTATTTTTATCAAAACACGTGTGAACATAATATATATCCAATTCAATTAGAGAGGTCCTTCAGTTTACATATACTCGTATATGAATTCGGAGTAAAATTCTTAGTTAACCACATATTCTATGCAAAAAATGCAATAGTACATAGATGTTAATTGTACATACGAGTAACTATCATGTCTTGTTTCAGTTCACAAAATTTAGTCATGATAGCAGATAGCTGAAAAATGTTTGATTTTATTAATTTTAATTAAACTAAATTGACCAAAAAAATTATTAATTTGAAGATTGCAAGAATTTATGCTGTTCATTTTAGTAATTGAGTAAGCTTAGAAAAATGTAATAGTTAAGTCAGATGTAGGCTTAGGTTATGAATGGATCTTATATTAGTATTTTCCGGACCACTTGCATGTGCGTTTTATAATTATTCTTGATTTTTAGTAATCTTTTAATGCAGTGGGGAGATGCTTGTCTTTTTCAACACTTTTTATAAGTCTGTAATCTGTGGTTTACCCGTGGTTTATGAAGTTTCAGCTCTTTAGGTAATAGTCTGTAATCTGTTGTCTGCAACCTGTTCATATTGTAGTCTCTAGCATATAGTCTGTGATTTTTAGTTTGTAATATCCTCTTACGTGTAAATTATATGGTCTCTGGTTTGTAACCTACTATTGTATACTATAGTGTATAGTGGACAATTTTATATAGTAGATACTTTTACAATATTTTTGCACAAATTTTTTTTTATGTTACATAGAATTCTAGGAATCACGTTTGCATGCCTGCAATTTTTACCTAGTATATAAAATACATATGAATGTATGCATACAACAATTGCCACTGCTCAAGATATGCTGGTTATTTTCCTTTTATTTCAGTTTGTAACCCGGATATTATCTATTCCTCACTCATCATTACAAACTTTTAAATAAATATAATAAACTAAACACCCATAAGCTTGTATTTTCGTAATATACATTCTGCACAAAAGAATGTAAATGAAAATATCGTATTTTCCCATGGTGATAGTATGATTCTCAGAAATCGTGTAAACGTAAAAATAGTTTTCGCCCAATGTTGCCAAAAATAATCATTCAGTTGTCAGTTCTGAAGTGAAGCTATAATATTAAACAATTCATCGTCAACATGAAATGGTTTATTCTTAATCATCCATCTTTATACACCTTTCAACAGATTGTATAATTCTCATTTTTATTAATGTATATCTCAACCGCATTTTTATAAAATAAAATAAGTAAGGTTAGACTTCGATAAAAATAGTGTTTCATGGTTTGGTTTTGTGGCTTTCAAAAAAGTTGGGCTTATATTTAGTTTTCTGGGGAGGACCGCGAAGCCCTGCAATACTCATCCCCAATGAATCTCCCCGTAAAGCAGTCGGCGCTGGAGTACGGCTTTGGTCTTTTTCTAAAAGCTCAATATCCCCCCAGGGCGATCTTTCTCAGCTTGCTTAGGTCTAAGAAAAAGAGATGCCTACGCCAGGCTAGAGCCAGACACTCGCATGACACATGTTCTTCAGAAGTCACCACCCTCCTCCACACTATCTGCATTCCTTGTTGGCACTCAAACCAGTTTTGTTAAGATGACAGTGTCCTGTTGACCCTGTCAATTCCTGGACACTCTCTCTATCATCTCCAGGAGCTTTGCCATCCAGTCGCTGCTATGGGTCAAACCTAGCAGCAGCTTCTCGTACCTGCATCCCTGAGTATTCAGCCAGCGATTGAGTCCTTCCAATCTTCATCCATTTCCGAACTATCCTCTCGTCGAAGCAGTATGGAATCCTGACTGATGGTTCAGGTCCCATTAAGCCCCTCTTGGTTCTTTCATTGGCCAGATTGTATGCCCCGAATTGTGTGCTTTGTGAATTGGCCAGATTGTGTGCTTCTCGTTGCCCCGAATATTAGTATGATCCGGTACCCAGATTAAAATCAGCCTTGTTACTTCTCGCTAGTATTTTTACTGCATCTCTGCATTTCCGCCAGGGCCGCCTTGCTATCGGAGTATATGGTAATGCCCTTACCAAACACTTCATTCAGTAGTCGTGCTGTACGCAGGCGTGGGTGTCATCCAAGCATCTTCAAAATAGTTAATAGTAAATGCATTTTTTTAGTTGTATGTTTATATAATTATTTATTCCTATTTATTCCAAAAATAAAAATTGAGGAGGAAGTAATGAATGTAATAGTTTGTTAATAAAGGGAATATCATTATCTTATTGATAATTATCATTATCAATTCTAAAATAGTTCATTAAGGAGTTTATCGTACTATCTTCTTAAGTTGGAAGACCATTTAAGAAAATTTGTTGAATTCATAGAGCAGCTATTTCTTTATTTTTGAAAATTAGTTTTCTAAAATAACTCTAGTAGTTTTTAATTTCCACATCAGTGGATCTTCTATTACAAAAATGTTTTAACTTCCAAAAGTGCAGTATTAAAAATAGTATTTTCTTTAAATATATTAACGTATTCTTGTTTGATGACATTTAAGCAAGAAAGGAAAAACTCTCTTTTCCTTAACGATTTTCACTCATCTACAGCAGTACTTAAATTTCTTAGGGTGCTATTTTCGAGAATAATCTAAAATAACTTATGACAATAAAACTTATCACAATCATTAAATAATCTCTAATTAGATATTTATATAACATTGTAGCGGGTTTTTTCCTATATTATTGCTATTACAGTGACTGTAAATAACTTAAAATTCCTTGATACACTTAAAAACAGGATAGGTATAGTTATATTTAGCGATGATTCTCGCGTTTGCTGTAATTTGTTATTTATTGATTGATAACTGTAATTAAAACATTTTTCTTAAATGGTGGTATACAAAAGTATACTAAAGGTCAAGTAAATCAGAGGTTAATAAGTTTATTTAAACAATACGTGATATGTATATGTCGCATACTGTGTATGGTTTTTGTCAATATCTCATTTTTTTAATAACATAATTGGTCCGATGAGTAAGCTCTAATTTAACACACAAATAAGCGAATAACTTGGTTATTATATCTATCAGCTGAAGCATGCCTGCTGTTTTATGAGCATTAGCCAAATGTATACATGACAGACTAACTATTAAAAATGAACTACTGCATGACAGATTCAGTTGAGGAGCACTCGTTTACACCTTACAGTATGTATAGTTAGTACATGTTACAACGAGTGTAATTTTCTTTTGCCAAAAGGCAAATTTAACATTCGTAGTTCATTTTTCTTGTTTAAAAACGATTAAAATTATGGCAAATATATAGGAAATGTATGGTAGCTTAATAATTCGGCCACTCCCTGTGATTGAGATAAAATAAACTAACCAGAAATCAGCTACTTATTGTGACAAGGTATTTACAATTATGGACTGTGATTGGTAAAATTAAATAAAATAAATAATCTACGACTTAGTTACAAATATTATAGGATTTTCTTGGCAATAATTTAATATACATAGCTGTACGGAGGATGAACTATTTCATGTCGAATATATGTATCTAGAATCAATTCGTAAATTGTGTAAAACCAAATTAAACTTTCACTACAAAATGTTTTAATAAGTTACTGACTGGTAGTTTTTAAGCAACTGTACTGTTAAGAATATGGATAGTCGTGTATAAGCATTACTTTATAAAAACAATGTTGGTTGAGATATTTTATTACTCTTCCGCACTCAATTATACTAGCGGAAAAGTAATGTAATCGTGTAAAGAAAAATGGAAAAAAAAATTAAAAAAAAAATGGGTTTTAAAAAATTTTGTCTATGTGTGTGTCGTTGTCGTCGGCATTAAAATTTCTTGTTGACTAAATTATGTCGGATCGATCGGGTTTTGACTGATTCTGATCGAGGACGTCTTCCAGATGACACCTGTTGATTTTGAGGTGGATAGGATACACCCCACCCTGTACCGGGTTAGTCACCTAAAATTGACCCCCGCTTTATCTCTCTTAACTTCAATCGAATCGAAAAATTCAAACAAGGATTTTACATGATTTTTTTATGAATTTTTTGAATATTTAAACAAATTTTCAAAAACTCTGCAAATTGAAAGGGGGCAAACAATATTTTATTTTTTTTTAAATGGAACACCCTGCATTTTTTTACTTAAAAAAGTTACCCACAGTTTTCTGATCACAGTTTTCTGAAAAGTATGTAATTGTTGTATCTTGGTAAGTATAGTTCTTGAGATATTCATACAAATATATACTCACATCACAGGAATAAGTTTGGCATAAGACCATAAATCAGGAGAGCTATGTTTTTGAGATATAACGACACATCTTGTTTTTTAAGAAAAAAAGTATGAAAATTCTTTGATGCGGCAACACATAATAATTATAATAAACAAATAAACCTTTACTAAAATGACAACAACAAAGTTTAATGAACACAAAACATAAATAACGAAATAATGATAATGCGCAACAATAAATAACATAAAACCAATGAACTTTATTAAAATTAAATATATATATATATATATATATATATATATATATATATATATATATATATATATATATATATATATATATATATATATATATATATATATATATATATATATATAGATGTTTATATAGATATAGATGTTCTCCATAAATAAATTTTCAAATAAATGAACATTTTGCCGCAAATTTTCTATTTCTTGACTGATACAGTCCTTTAACTCATCCGAGTTATTATATACCGCATTTTCGTATATGTTTTGTTTTAGTGTTCCCCACAAAAATAAATCCAAAGGACTCAAGTCTGGACTATTAGCAGGCCAATGTATAGGACCGTATCTTCCTATCCAAAATAGATATTTGTCATTTAAATATTCCGTTACGTTCCGTACAGAGTGTGGAGGAGCACCATCCTGTTGCCAAATAACAGAATTCCTGGTTGCAAGGGGAATATTATCTAAATAGTTCTCTACTTCACCCCGAAGAATATTCAAATACTGAACTGCATTCAAGGACCCATTAATGAATACGGGGCCTACAATTGTATTTTGATGAATACGGCACCACACATTTACTGTATTATATCCTTGGGTTTTTATTTTTTTTATAATATGTGGATTTGTGGGCGCCCAATAATGTGCATTTTTCCTATTAAAAAGTTCAGCCGTTGAAAAGCTACTTTCATCGGTCCAAAATAAGTTTTTTAAAAAGTTATTGTCATTTTCTGCTCTCTCAATCATCTCTCTATAAAAAGCTCTTCTGTCGGCAAAGTCATTTTCAGTTAAAAGCTGAACTGGCAAAATACTATAAGGCTTATATTTGTGACGTTTTAATATACGTCTTATACTTGCTTGAGAAATATTAAATTCTTCTGCAGCAGCGTTAGTAGATTTATTGGGGTGTTCGGTAAAAAAAGTAAAACGTCCATTTCCATATCTTCTTCTATTTTGGGCTTCATTCTCTATCGTCTTTTAAGGATTCGCTGTCCCCAAACTTGAGATAAATATTAGAGAAAGTGTTCTTGGAGGGAACGCGTCTTTCAGGATATTTTCTTGCATATTCTCTTTTAGCTATAAATTTGTTTTTATTGCTGGTTAAGTAAATTTCTAATATTTCTTTCCTTTCGACTAATGAATATCCCATATCCCAATATATTAAATATATTAACAAGTGTATCAAAATTTAACTTAAAGCGTATTAATAATATAACAATCAAACATAAGTCAAACATAACATAACTGTCAAACGAAGCATTATTGTTTCTTTAAATCATTTCGGTTCATAGCTCTCCTGATTTATGGTCTTATGCTAAACTTATTCCTGTGATGTGACTATATATTTGTATGAATATCTCAAGAACTATACTTACCAAGATACAACATTATATATTTTTGTGATCAGAAAACTGTGGGTAACTTTTTTAAGTAAAAAAAATATAGGGTGTTCCATTTAAAAGATATAAAGAAATGATCGCCCCCTTTCAATTTGCAGAGTTATTGAAAATTTGTTTAAACATTCAAAAAATTTATAAAAAATCATGTAAAATTTTGTTTTGTTAGCACGATAACTTAACTAAATTGTGTCAGATCGATCGGGTATTGACTAATTCTGATCGGGGACGTCTCCCAGACGACACATGTTGATTTTGAAGTAGATAGGGCACACCCTACCTTGTCCATGGGTCATGAGAAAGCACGATGGTGGACTATTTGAGAATTTTTTTTAATACGATGACTCAACTAAATCGTGTCCGATCGATCAAGTTTTGACTAATTCTGATCGGGAATATCTCCCAGATGACACCTATTGATTTTGAGGTGGATAGGATACACCCCACCCTGTACATGGGCCTATTTGAGAATTTTTTTTGTTAGCGCGATAACTTAACTAAATTGTGTCGGATTGATCGGGTTTTGACTAATTCTGATCGGGGACGTCTCCCAGACGACACCTGTTGATTTTGAAGTAGATAGGACACACCCCACCCTGTCCATGGGTCATGAGAAAGCACGATGGTGGACTATTTGAGAATTTTTTTTTAATACGATAACTCAACTAAATCGTGTCCGATCGATCGAGTTTTGACTGATTCTGATCGGGAACATCTCCCAGATGACACCTATTGATTTTGAAGTGGATATGATACACCCCACCCTGTCCATGAGTCATGAGAAAGCACGACGGTGGACTATTTGAGAATTTTTGTTTGTTAACACAATAACTTAACTAAATCATGCCGGATCGATCGGGCTTTGACTGATTTTGATCGGGGACGTCTCCCAGACGACACCTATTGACTTTGAAGGTGTATACAACACACTCCACCATGTTCATGGGTCCTGAGAAAGCACAATGGTGGACTATTTGAGAAATTTTTTTGTTAGCACGATCACTCAATTAAATCGTGTCGGATCGATCGGGTTTCGATTGATTCTGATTAGGGACATCTACCAGACGATTCCATTAATTTTGAGGTGGATAGGACACACCTCACCCTGTCCATGGTGATCCTCACCTGATAAAGCACCGAAAAGTGGCATAAATGACTTCTCGTACACTGTATCTGCAACAATATCATCGTGGTCTGGTGCTGCGGACTTAGCCCACTACTGGAGGTGACTTTGCATGTTTAAGATGTAGTCTCAACAATGTGTCTTACACCTCTGCACTATTATCTGTGCATGGGTATCTTTGCTACTTTAGATGAAGGATTTGGAGCAAGTCAGTTTACGCGTGTTTAACCTGAAGACTATTTGATGCTTCCTGCATCTAATTTAAAGGTCATTTTCTGAGAAAACACTGTCTACCTCTCTTCAGCGCCATGTTTACAGATTAAAACTATTAAGATGATTCGTTAGCTTCTAATACAATAGAATATGATGCAATGATTAATGGTATCGAAACAATTACAATTTATTTGCTTATTCGATACAATTACAATTTGTCGTTTCAGGACGCGCTGAATTTAATTGTAAAATTTCGGGAAATCATCACCTGTCTCTCCTCAGTGCCACGTTTATGATGAAATGATTAATGACATTGAAAACAAATATAACTTTTGGTTTCACTACGCGTTTAATTTAAATGTGAATTTTTAAGAAAACATCACCTGTCTCTCTTCAGAATCACGTTCTACATATTGTAACTATCACGATGATTTATCATTTTCCCACATAAAACAACGGGACGAAATAATTAATTAAATTGAAACATTTTTAAGGTCTTTACTTTTCGTTTGGCAACGCGCTACATTTAAAGGTAAGTTTTGAGAAAACACCGCCTGTCTCTCCTCAACACCCCGTATTACAGATTGCAACTATCAAGATAGTTTATTGATTTTTTAAACAATAGAATGTGATGAAATTACCAATCATATTGAAGAAGATATAACTTCTTTGCCTTTCGTTTGGTGACGCATTGAATTTAAAAGTAAGGGACAGTGTTTGGGAAAACACTGTCTTGTCTCTTGAGCGCTACATTTCATAAATAGCCATACAGATGATTCATTGATTTCTTACACATGTAACTGTGGTGAAACCATTAACTAATGATATCGAAAAAAGTGTAATTTCTTTGCTTTTTATTTGGCATCGCGCTGAATTTAAAGGGAAATTCATCTGCCTCTTCTCAGCGCCACGTTCTACAGATTGCAACTATGAAGATGATATGTTGTTTTTTTCACAAGAAAATGTGGTGAAATGCTTAATTCTGTCGAAAAATTTATGACATCTTTGCTTTTCGCTTGACGATGTACTGAAGTTAAAGGGAAGTTTTTGAGAAAACACTACATGCATCTCCTCAACGCTACGTTTGACAGACTACTACTATCAAGATGACTCGTTAGCTTGACACATAAAAAAATGTCATGAAATGACTAATTAGATTGAAAAATTCTTAAGGGGTTTGCTTTCCTTTTGGTGACGCGCTAAATTTAGGTGGATGTTTTGAGAAAACACTGTCTGTGTCTCCTCAGCGCCATGTTCCACAGTTTGAAACTATGAAGATAATTTATTGATTTCTTACATAAGAAAATATGATGAAACGCCTAATAATATCGAAAAATTTATAACGTCTTTGCGTCTCGTTTGGCAAGGTGTTGATATTAAATGAAGCATTTGAGAAAACACCTCTGTCCTGTCTGTCCTCAGCCCTATGTTTTACAGACTACAACTATCAAGATGATTCGTTGGCTTCCTGTACAAGAAAATATAATGAAACGAATAATGATTAAAAAAAAATAACGTCTTTGCTTTTACTTGTTTGGCAATGTGCTGAATTTAAATGTAAGCTCTTGAGAACACATAGTTTGTCTCTTCTCGGCACCGGGTTTTACGGATTGCAACTACGAGTGTCAAGATGATTCGTTGTCTTCCAGTACAAGAAAATGTTGTGAAATGATTAATTATATCGAAATAATTATAACTTCTTTGCTTTTAGATTGGTGACGTTCTGAATTTAAATATAAGTTTCCGAGAAAATATCGTCTATCTCTCCTCAGCAACTATGAAGATAATTCATTGGTTTCTCACACAAAATATTTAATAAAATGGCTAATTAGAATGAAAATAAACAGTTTTAAAACCATAAAACGGACTTTTCCGCACGTAGAACATCTCTATCTCGAAATTGAGTGGCCGAGAAAAAATAAACCAACACATAAATGCAGAATATCTGTTTCATGCAACAGTATTACTTATTCCAAATAGCCCACCATCGTACTTTCTCATAACCCATGGACAGGGTGGGGTGTGCCCTATCCACCTCAAAATCAATATATGTCGTCTGATAGACGTTCGCAATCAGAACACACACACACACACACACACACACACACACACACACACACACACACACACACACACACACACACACACACACACACACACACACACACACACACACACACACACACACACACACACACACACACACACACACACACACACACACACACACACACACACACACACACACACACACACACACACACACACACACACACACACACACACACACACACACACACACACACACACACACACACACACACACACACACACACACACACACACACACACACACACACACACACACACACACACACACACACACACACACACACACACACACACACACACACACACACACACACACACACACACACACACACACACACACACACACACACACACACACACACACACACACACACACACACACACACACACACACACACACACACACACACACACACACACACACACACACACACACACACACACACACACACACACACACACACACACACACACACACACACACACACACACACACACACACACACACACACACACACACACACACACACACACACACACACACACACACACACACACACACACACACACACACACACACACACACACACACACACACACACACACACACACACACACACACACACACACACACACACACACACACACACACACACACACACACACACACACACACACACACACACACACACACACACACACACACACACACACACACACACACACACACACACACACACACACACACACACACACACACACACACACACACACACACACACACACACACACACACACACACACACACACACACACACACACACACACACACACACACACACACACACACACACACACACACACACACACACACACACACACACACACACACACACACACACACACACACACACACACACACACACACACACACACACACACACACACACACACACACACACACACACACACACACACACACACACACACACACACACACACACACACACACACACACACACACACACACACACACACACACACACACACACACACACACACACACACACACACACACACACACACACACACACACACACACACACACACACACACACACACACACACACACACACACACACACACACACACACACACACACACACACACACACACACACACACACACACACACACACACACACACACACACACACACACACACACACACACACACACACACACACACACACACACACACACACACACACACACACACACACACACACACACACACACACACACACACACACACACACACACACACACACACACACACACACACACACACACACACACACACACACACACACACACACACACACACACACACACACACACACACACACACACACACACACACACACACACACACACACACACACACACACACACACACACACACACACACACACACACACACACACACACACACACACACACACACACACACACACACACACACACACACACACACACACACGTTTACTTTTCCGCGTATAGTAGAGTGCGGGACAGTAAAAAGATGTAAGGCCTGTGCTTTTTGTTTGGCGACCCGCTGAAATTAATAGTCTTGGATTAAAAATGAATGCAGAAGAGTGCGGGATTTTATTGGAAATAACTATGAACCGAAGTTATAAATCATTCAGCTCTCAAAAAGAAAATTATAGTTGACGGTATTTACTATTTATAAGTCTGCCGATTCTTAGATACTGAATAAAAGATATTGGCTGGATTTCAACTTTAATTTAAGCCGTAGGCATAAGGAAAGTACGTTAAACAATAAACGAGATGTTTTAAATACAATTGTATCTCAAACATTGTTTTGTTTATCCACCCAATAACATTTATCTCGTTGGTGTTAAATATTATATTTTATGCCTTATGTTATGTTTATGTTTCCCATCATTATTAAAACTATATATCCGTTTAGTCTGTGTAAACATCGGAAACGACAAATGTCCACATTATAATATGTCGTAACTCATAATTACTCTCGTAGCTAAATCAATCACTGTTTGCGATAAATATTTCATCAAAGAAAATCCATACTCGATACCAGTCAACATGTCAGAGTTATATATATCTTAACTAATTGATGGAATGCTAGGGCTAGGCGCGGTACCTTAAGTTAATTTCCTTTTCGACTGAACGCTGCTCGATTATAATAAAGCTTTTAAAGGTCATGATTGGATGATTAGATCGTAAGCCATGAAACGATCTTTGTATTCAGGTCAAGTTCGGTCGTGGGGACATTTGAGGTGATCTTGTCTAGTTCATTCTATAATTAGGATGTTACAACGATTTAATAAATTGCTGTTGTGTCCTGATGCGTATGACTTATATGCTTATCAATTTGTATGGGAATTTAAAGGCAGATAAAGGTTTGGTCTCTGAAATGCTCTAAAACATTCAAAACTACATGCAGGTTTTTAAGTCATAGTGAATTTGATAAATAAATCGGAATGGAGACAAACATATTAATATAAAATTAATAATAGAAAAAGTAAAAAGATCTACCTAATCGTTTTGTTATCAACAAGCGCTCATAAAATGAGCTCGTTTACGGGTGAATTTTTATAACTAAACTATGTAGATTTAATCCCATACATTTATATTCGAAATTTCTTGAATATACGAAATCTGTTAGTTAAAATGTTGAATATTATTTCTAATATAGCATAGAAATGTAACAATTTCAAGGACTGATTGCTGATTTGCTGATATATGTTGAAGCGTGGAGACAGCCATAGTCCGGAGGGTTAATATCTGCAGTCAAAATACGATTCTGAAACAAAATTCTGACACTATCCGGGCTCTATAAGATCTCAGGTGTAACGACTTTTGGATGAGGATTGTAACCGAGAAAGACTATTGCTCATTAGCCAGTCAATTATGGGGTTAGGCAATTTTATGGAGAAAAAGGATATCATTGTTATCCCATGTTTTCAGTAACTCTAAATACTTCTCTGAGTATTTAGAGAAAATCAATTTACTCGTGTTTAAACTATTGAGAAACTTTAAGAAAGCCTTGTGTTAAGATCTCACCGTCATCGCCAATATTCTGGCAGGTGTAATGACTTCTGAATGAGGAGTGTAGGCCGAGAAAGACTATTGCCCACTAGCCACCTAATTATGGGGTTAGGCAATTTTATGGAGAAAAAGGATATCATTGATATCCCGTGTTTTCAGTAACTCTAAATATTTCTCTGTTGTAACACATTACCTTTAACCGCACACGTGTCATTATGCAGCGTCATTAAAATCCAGCGTGATGATCAACATGGCCTGATATCTTACTCTTTGTTGACAATGAATTTGTGGCGGTTGTTTTTCGATTGCTGTTCAACATCGGGTCTGAAATCGGATTCTGAACGATTGTGACTATACGACTGTATCGTTATAAGAGAGGTGAAATATACAATTTTCTAAGAGAGTGATAAGGACAGCACCACAAATTCACGTTGTATCGAAACGTGTTAAATATTTAATGATTATATAGTATTACAGTTATGTAATACTATATAGGGTGGACCAGGTTTTTCGTGACAAACTTTGACAGTCGATAGGAAACGTTTTTTTTATAAAAAAAATCCATATAAACAAATTTCCTAAATTGCTTTGTTTTCGATATACAACATGTTAAAGTTTAATTTTTTTAACAGTGTATTAACAATCCTTATTTTCAGAATTAATAACTAAAACTAAACTAAACAATAATTGAAAACGTTAACAAAAAATCCCTATTTTCTTGAACTGACGGGACCCAGTGACAAAAAGTCACTCTTTTCTCTTCGTCTCCTGGATGTAAACCTTGAACAAGTTGTAGGCGAAATGGACGCCAGTGATCTCGTCTTAGAGTACGAAATACATTGAATTTAGAGGTGCGGAGAATACGAGAAGCTATACGGGAACTCATTGTTGGATATCTATCAAACTCATTCAATATATTCTTTGTTGTTGGTTTTGGCTGGCATTATTTTGATTCCGATGTAAATTTCCTAAACCTTTCTCTATTAATTGCTGGTGAACTCTTGTAAACACATTACAACTACAATGTGTTCTCTTCGGATATCTCCTTTTGTATTCTCTAGCGGTCGCCCTTGAGTTTCCATTAGCAAATCCATAGACAAAATGGATATCCGCTATTTTTCGATTTGAAAATCTAAACGGCATCTTGACACTACTGGACAAGTCTTATGTTAAAATTGTCAAAGGTTGTCATGACCAACACCAAGCAGGTGTGGCAAATATTGATTATCTCGAAAAGTGGCAGAGAAAAAATTAGAAACTGAAGAAAATACTTAAACTTTAACACCTTGTATATCGAAAACAAAGTAATTTAGGAATTTTTATATGGATTTTTTTCATAAAAAAACGTTTCCTGTCGACTGTCAAAATTTGTCACGAAAAACCTGGTTTACCCTGTATATCCGTTTCAGGATTATGTTCAAAAATCGTATCTTTTAAATAATAAACAGATTTATAACTAATAACTATACATATATGGATCTTGTATTTAATACAAAATTGCAAGCGTGCCCAAAAATCCACTATTAGTTATTTGTGAAATCTCTTGAATATCCGAAATCTATTAGCTGAAATCTTGAATTTTATTTCTAATATACTCGTAGCATAGAAATCTAACAAGTACAAGGACTGTTGCTGCTTGATTTCTATATCTTAAAGCGTGGGAATAGCCGTAATCTGGAGGGTTAATGTTAATATCTACAGTCGAATTACGATTCTGCAACAAAATTCTGACACTGTGCGGGCTCTATAAGACCTCACCACGATCACCAATATTCTAGCAGATCAAGAATTTAGAGTAAGTCAATTTATATGTGTTTAAACTTTTCGGAACTTTAAGAAGGTCTTGCGTGAAAATCTCACCATCATCGCCAATATTCTGGTAGGTGTAATGACTTTTGAATGAGGAGTGCAGGCCGAGTAAGACTATTTCTCTTTAGGTGTTTTTATAAGGAACTAAGGATATTACTGATATCCTTGTGTGGTCAGTAGCCGTGTAACTATTCTAACACTTTACCTTTAATCGTACACATGCCAATATGCATCGCTATTAAAATCCATAGCGACGATTAGCAGGCGTTGATATTTTACTCTTTGTTGATGATGAATTTGGGGTGGCTGCTTTCCAATTGCTATTCAAAATCTGGCCTGAGATCGGATTCCGAACGATTGAGACGATATGACTGTATCGTCATAAAATATATGCAATATACAGGTTTTCGAGACAAGAACAGTACAACGAATTCTCGTTATATCGAAACACGTTAAGTACTCAATAATTATATAGTGTTTGTTATTATTTTAAACAAGATAAAAATATAATTTTTGTACATCATAATTATCCTACTAACAGAAGTAGTTAATGTTTATTAAAGTACATGTATATGTACAAATGTATACTGCTCATCAAGAACAGGAAAAAGTGTGAAATTTTCTAGGTATACGTACAAGAAAGAGTGAAGCAGCATTCAGAGGAAAAAGGATGCACTTTACGCGCGGCCAGATGTAATGCTGTGTACATTCACGTTCAATATTTATATTCATCAGTATTCACTCTGCAAAGGTCTCAATTCGACTGAGTAAAGTCCAGGCTATTTACCGTGTACCTCGTGGGCGGTCCGCTACCGCCGTGGCGATATGGCAGTTTTGAGACTTGTTCCTATCCTTGATGAGTTGTATGTACGCTTATCCCAATAAACATTGTAAAAGGGCAACTATCGCTTCAAGGTACACTAAAGGAAGAAGTTAATATTATTTATGTTTTTACTCAATGATATAATTTACTTAATTGATTTGAAAACGTTAACGATACGTGACCGTTTCAGGATAATGTTCAAACACTATATCCTTTAAACAATCAGCGGATAATAAACAGATTTATAACTAATAACTGTACATATATGGATCTTGTATTTAATACGAAGTAATGAACAAAAAAAAAAACAAATAGAACAAGATATGCCCAACCTTCAAGTCAATGCCATTTTAAAGAAAATTATGGCAATGCTTATGCATAAATTGTATTAGCAATACGTAATGGCTACTGACTACTTGCATAAATTAGTAAACATTTTAAATTTAAGATCAGGTGAAGGCCTCTACCTTCACTTGATAGTAAGTTTAGTATGATGTTCTAATTAAAGAGAATGTATTACGTCGGATTGTTTAATAGACCATTATGATTCCGTGAAACTGATTCATGAAATTTATTATAAACAATTCCGTAGTTACTATGACGTGATGTACACTCAGACTAGACACAGAAAACAGTTTATTTATATAAAAATACTGCCTTCATTATTATCAAATGGAAAACTGACATGACATAACGTGTGATAAGCGTTAATCAATCAAAAACATTAATTAGAAGGAAATTCCGAAAGGAGACGACTTTTCTTATAATAAAGATAAAGAATTGTCACCCCCCCCCTAGTATGGAAGAAAGAGCTGCAAAATCAATTGCGAATGTATTGAACCAAATGTCATCAAACATTGATAATGATCGTTGTATATTCCGTAAAATTGGTACTCCACAAACACTGCAGTGTTAAAGATTAATTACGTCCTTGGTATACAGATTGGACCCCTCACGACTTCGAGTACTTGCTAAAACCCATCGCCAATACGTACATTCTACAGTATGTCCATCGTGTCTTTCAATGAACTGCTTCATAACATGTATATGAACTATTTGATATATACGTATTTTGTAAATCAAACTGATAATTCGAAAAATATGAAAGAATATTTACTTATTTATTAGAACAAACTTTGATGATTCAGAGGCAGATGGAACGGGAAGTTCTATATAAGGCTACACGATATGTCCACGAGTTGACATCATACGTGTATTTTTATTCCATATACGCACTTATTTTAAAATACAATAAACAATTATATGAACTGCAGAAATTATACATTAGTAACAGGATTTTTAAATATTGAAGAGCGGTATGATGTGTTGTTTACGTTAAGAAATTAAAAAATTAACACGCTCTTGAAAATTGTATAAACACAATAGGTGGCTTTAAGAAATGCAAGTAATGAGTGAGCTATAAAATGCGACATTTACTCAATTGAATCTCACGATGACGAGAGAAAATACCAGGAACTGCATCTGTTTGATGCAATCGGCGAGAAGTGATATTGAATCAGTAAATTCTAAAAATATTCTTAAACGTTAAACAAATACCATTTGCATAAGTATATTTCTATAAATAAATTTACTTTCGTAAGAAATATATGACAGATATTACACAATAAGTTATTAAATGTTTCATTTATTAGTGTTGTGTCATATTTGAGGTTTAGAGATTGTCATCGTCATAGTGTATAATATAAATGGAATACTACGGTCCTAGAACTAAATATGTATGTAATAATGAATAAATGATTTTAATAAGGAGACAGCATATCCAGTATGAACAAGTTCATTGATTTGTGTTGTCGAAATTTGTTGTCAAAAAGAATCACCAAAATTATATTAACATCTAAATCATTTTATACAGGGCCATTACCTACTTTAGAATAGCTACCCCGCTAATATCAAGTATTGGTCTGACTGATTATGCAACTGCCATTAAATGTATGAATTAATATTTTTATATTTAAAACATTTACAAGAAAGTGTCTGCCTTTTCTTAGTGTGTAAGCGCTTATTTCAAGATTGTAGTTTTTTTTTTATATTTTCAGAATATTTAATTGCGTCTTTAATACTTTGGTATAATCGAAAGATGTCACTAAAAAAATATCATGTGCAGCATAGTACACGTGATAGAAGTAGAAATACTTCTTCAGAATAGAGAATGAGGGGTATTAAGAGTGATAGATTGAAAGAGAGGGAGAGAGAGAGAGAAAGGGAGAGAGATAATTTCAAAAGAAATATAACAATATAAAATTTGTGTAAAAAATATTCGGTTTATTCATTATCTACACTATGATCGGCTGGTGTTTCAATTGGTAATACTGATATGATTGGTTTGTGATAACTAAAATATGAAATATATGTTCGTGATTCGATATTTTCTAGATAACGTGTAAAAATTGCATCTATTGTTGTTCCGGATTTTGTTGTTGATTCTTTGGGACTGTTGTTTATAAGCAGACCAAATGTTTCTCGAAGAAAGTTAATCAACGTCAAAGAATCATTGGATCCGAAATTTACATTGAAATCTCCCCCGAGAATCAAAGGGATATTGTCTTCGCCTCTTCCAAATGCATTTGCACCTGTGTGGCTGTAAACCAGTGGGGAGCGGTGAATGAAATATAAAGTTATTTATCTTCTAGATTTTAACAAGTTAAACGGTTCAAGGATATTATCAAATAATCACAGAACACAGATGTAAATAACGTAAATAATTACAAAACACAGTGATAAATATACGGTACACACGCGTGCTGCTTTAGCTGTTAATATATAGCGTCTGGACGCGTACATCTATAACGCGCACATGCGCGACAATAGGGTAACGCGGATGGCCTAAACTGATATACCGTTCTTTAATTTTTTTACTAGACAGCAAGTCAATCGGTCGATTTTGTATAATGTATAGGGAGGGGACGCGGATGATACGCCCTGCTTCAGGTTGTCCAGTGTCGATAATTAGCGGCGCTACGACAGTTACGTTCTACACGTGAGGGAGTGTACATCGTATTTGTAACGGGGAAAAACTTTTACGTGGGAAGTGATGTTGATGGGTTTACTGTTAAAAGATGATCAAGGTATTTAAAGAAAAAATATCTTGGCCATATTTAACAGCAAACTATGATCTTTTTTGCATTATTTTTATAAATGCTTTTGTATTAAAAAAAAGTGCCTTCTAATAAAACGTTAGAAGGCACTTAGTAAAAAAAAAATAAATAGCTTCTCTTAAAATAATTAAAAATAAAATACAAACTCTTAAAACGTAAAAAATATCCCCTCGAATAAGAAAAAAAACTAAAGAAAATTTTCGAAGATGCCTCCGTCTTGCGCCAAACAATAACCCAACCTGTCGTAAAATTCTGAACGAACGTTGGTCAGCATAAGAGGGCTAATAGTTTGAAATAAATTTTCAATATTAGCCCTCAGTTGATTTAAATTATTAGCTCTTTCATGAGGATGCTCGTATAACTTTGATTTAATATACCCCCATAAGAAAAAATCATTAGGGGCCAAGTCTGGCAATCTTGGTGGCCATTGAATTACGCCTCTCGTAGATTTAATTCTTTGGGGGAATATCGTATTCAAATAGTCAATGACTATTCTTGAGTTATGGGCCGGACACCCAACGTGCTGGAACCAAACTTTGTCAAAATTGGGGTTAATGTTTGCCAATGCAGGAACAATTTGGTTTTGAAGAAGATTCAAATAAGTCTCCCCATTTAAATTTCCATCAATAAAGAATGGTTCAATAATATCATTCCCATAAATACCAGCCCAAACATTAAATTTTTCGGGATATTGTGTCCTTGTATTTAACAGGCGATACTGATTTTCAATAGCCCAATACCGTAGAATTGATGGATTGTGCCTACCATGTAACGGAAACGTGGATTCATCGGTGAACACGATGTTATAAATAAAATTGTCAACCGCATTTGCACGTTCCATTACCGTGTTATAAAATTTCATTCTACGGTATTGGTCTTCATCGAAAATTTCTTGATGGGCTTCGTATTTATAGGAATGATATTTATTTTTCTTTAAAATTTTGTGAATTTTACCCACACTAAAACCAGTCTCCTGGGAAATTTTTGGGATAGAAATATTTGAATCTTCCTCTACCATTGCACACACCATTAATTCCTGCATTTCAGCATCCTCGTTAATTCTAGGTGTCTTGTGGCATTTACAACCTAAAATGCACCCCGTTGACTTAAACTTTTCGACTGCTGTCGATATTGTGTTCAAGGCAGGGATCGGACGATTTACATATTTGACTGAGAAAAGGTCCCTTATTGCACGTAATGAATGTCCCTGAAGAGACCATGATATCAAATCAATTATTTCCTCAAGTGAGTACGTCATAATTACTAAGTTTAGAATTAAAAGAATCTATTTAAAATTACACGTATTACTGCCAAATTCACTAGTCTAAATGCCAAACACGTATGCGACGGTAAATGTGAAATCTAAGTCGTCGATCATCACGGCGTACGGCCGGACTCCTCACCTGAGCGGTGGCTAATTTTCCGAGAAGGACCGAACGGCTGGAACCTACGTACAGTTTTAAAATGAAAGCACGGTATATATGATGTATAGCTTTCTTTCTCTTTCTCTCTATGTTATATATCTGTGTACTCTGTCTTGTAACGAAGCCTGTGTTTTAGGTATACCAAATGTATAGCTCTCTTTCTCCTTCTCTTTACGTTATATCTTTCTTCTCTCTCGTGTAACGAAATCTGGAAACGTTACATTTTTTCCAATTCACTCCCATTCTCGTCAAATATCAGAACGCCGCCAAAGAAGTATTCACTTCAAAAATTATAAATATTATATATGAAATAACTAACAATGCTGTTATGTACTACTGTTAATATGATTGTGTTGTAATTTTTTCTGTATTTTTTGGACATCTGTTTACTATAAATACATCTATTTATAAGCTAATAATTTTCAAATTGTTAACATATATATTATACTATATAACCAGATATTTATTAGGCAACATTCAAAACCATTTGCATATTTGAATATACCTTATTGTAAATAAGGTATCTTTATCTTAATTAATATCTTTTACTTCAATTGTATATGTAATTACGTGCTTGCATTAATATGTCTTAGGTTATTATTAATGATTTGGAATGATTTAAGTTTTTCCATACATTCGGCATTATATAAATGAGATATGTTTCATTCATGGCCATAGCACCAACTACAATCAAGACCTTTTAAATAATATTGTGTATGCATTGTTTCCATTTAATCAATTCCAAATAAGATATATATTTATAAGTAAGTAAAATTATTGTATGTAAAATACTTAAGCATTTTTTTAAATGCGGGATTTTCAAGGGTAAACTAATTCTTAACTAATCACTTCGCAAATGACAATCATCTTATTCGAGGAACAATAAGGAGAATCATTTAAAGCAAGTATTTATTGTTATTGAATGGTCAGGTAAAGTAAACATATACTCAGATGAAATAATTTTCATTGAAAGAAAGGAATAATTAGTTTTTTTTTAGGAAAAATTCATATACTTACAAGTTTATGTGTGTACCAGCAAGAAAGATTATAGTGAGACTCTCTCGATACGTTGTTTTGAAATCAGGCAATATTTATTTACTTATGAAATTGATTATACTTCTGCTATACTACTCTATTGGCTAAAAGCATTATTGAAAATATTGAAAGTGTCTTTCTTCTGAAAGTACATTCTTTCTTGATAGTATATAGGAACAATATGAACAATAATTGCAATATTAAGTACAAAAAGCGACATCAAAGCAAGATACTTCACAGAAATTATAACTGCTTAGGCTGATACGGCCTACTAATATTTTCAGTAAGAATACAAAATTCACTCACATCATTACTTCTAACAACTACCATTTCAATTCATCATTCAGCATTATCAGTTCTGCTTTATGCATTATTTATTGATTTATGACTACTTGTCTATTGTTTATCCTTAACAGTTAGTGAACAATCTGTTCCTGTAAATACATAAATTAACCTTTCTGTATAAGGTGTACTCTGAACTGTATAATGACATAGAAAATGGCAGCATGTGCATACATATGAGGTAGTTGATATTCCGGAGCACTTATACATACGAGTATATCATATACCTAATAATAATGAAATCAAACAACTAGCGATGGCATAAGTATGATACAAAATCTCATACTGCTGGTCACACGTTCGTAACTCTTACTCAAATATATAGGGTATTTTAATAGGGACGCTCAAAATTTGTTTGGTTCTAGCTATTATGTTGTTAAAGGAACATACATATGTCTGTTGTGAATTGTTCAGTAGTGTATGGAAAATCACCATGGAATATTATAGCGTTCAACAATGAGTGCAAATCATCAAACTTTATTTTTAAAATCAGTGCTCAGCTCGAGAAACGTCTCGCGCATTACGTGACTTTTATCCTCGCTACAACCGTACCACTGAGTCGACTATTCGACGTTTGGTGGTCAAATTCGAGTCAACCGGTTTGATAAATAATCAGTCTACATCCGTGCGTCACCGAAATGTAAAGTCTACTGAAAACATCGCTACTGTGCGTGAGAGTGTACGGGAAAACCCGAGGCAGTCAATTCCTCGTTGTTCACAAGAACGTGACCTTTCTGCGACTTCAACTTGGCGAATCTTACGTTGAGACTTGGGTCTGCACTCGTATAAAATCCAATTGACCTAGAAACTTAAGGCAAACGACCATATATGACACCATGTGTTCGTTGATTGGGCTTGAGAACAGTTAGAATTTGACAATTTCGCCAAAAAAATCATCTTTAGCGACGAGACCCATTTTTAGATGAATCGATATGTGAACAAAACAACAAAATTGTTGGGTTTGGGATGATACCAATCCACACAAGTTACACCCTCACTAAATGTGTCCTGAGAAAGTCATTGTCTGATGCTAATTTTGATCTGGCGGAATCATAGGTCCGTACTTCTTCCAAAATGAAACTGGCATTGTCATAAACCATCAACTGCAAGCGCTACATATCGATGATAAGTAACTTCTTGTGGCCTAAACCGGACGCTACGTGCCATTCAGCGCATGCCACGATGGACATACTGCACGATCGATTTGAGGGCATGGTTATCTCGCGCAGCGGCGACATGAACTGGCCACCGAGATCGTGCGATTTAACATCTGTAGACTTCTTTCTTTGGGACTATCTTAAATCGCAGGTGTATGCGAATAAACCGCAACAATTGATGCCCTCAAAGTCAACATAACGAACGCCATCAAGCAGATTCAGCCAGATTTATGCGACACCGTAATCGAAAATTGGATCTCCGGAATATGTGCCACCAAGCAAAGCCGCGGTGGACATTTGAACGACGTTATATTCCATACTTAATGCCATAAAATATTCTTCAAATAAAAAAAATGAGAGGATATCTCACACAAAACTTGTTTTATTTACTTTTAAAAATTGAGCGCCCTTATTGAAAGACTCTGTATTTTGTTCAGAATTTCGTGACCAGTTAGAGTCGTTTAAAATATTGCATGTACAATCAGGTTTTAGGAAAAAACACAGCTATGCAACAGCTTTACTAACAATAAGCGTAACAGATGATATACCTATTGAGTTTCACTGAGTGGACATTTAACTGTTTTGGTACTCTTATTAGATTATACAAAGGCTTTTGACACAATAAATTATAGTTCTTCGTTAACAGTTATAAAGTACATTGGACTCGAACAAACTGCTTTGACACTTTCAGACTTATCTTTATGGTAAAAGTTAACAGTCTGATACAGTGACCTGTGGCATACTACAAGGATCAATATTAGGTCCACTGTTATTTTCTGTGTGTACCTCTTTTATCAAAAATAGCTTAACTGATTATATATACTACTTTTATCCTGATGACACACTAATTTATCTTTCTTTCAAATCAAGTGATACTGATAGGATTCTAGAAATTTTAAATGAGGATATGAAAGATCTGGTAAAGCATTGTCTAGATGAGTATTGTCTAAAAATAAATCCAAGTTCAATATATTACACGTACAATTTCAAAATCGTTTAAATAAGTGCTAGATTGCGAAGAGTTGTAAAGGGTGTTACAATAAGAGCACAAGATTTGAATTGCGCGCCATTTTAGCTTTCATGTATTGATAGGTCAATAATTACGACAGATCGATAGGATATAGATAGGAGTTAGTAAACATGGAGTTGGAAATGCTATAGCATACAACAATGCGTCCTTATTGCTAAACATTACTATTAAAATGGTGAAAGCTTGTTTGTTGCGACTCGTAAAGTGCGTCCAATTTTCGGTGGAAATAATGTTCCAAATTTATCAACTGTGAAAAGAATAATCGAAAAAATTTTAAGGTATTGATTCAGTTTTTGATGTGAAACACACGACATGATACGAATGGTAGTTCAAAATAAAACATCAGAGCAGCTCGTGAGTGTGTGACTGATAGTCCAGGAACTTCGATTAGTCATAGTGCACAAGAATTGGACATTTCAATTGGCCACTTTTCACTATATTCTCACTAAAGATTTGCATCTCCATGCTTACAAAGTCTAATTGACTTAACAACTTCTGCCAACAGACCAATATACCATGTACAGCGAAGAGAATTCACCAATTGGATCGTTGAACAACAAGAAGTGAATGCCGATTTTGTGGATAAAATCACCTTCAGCGACGAGGCCCATTTTTACATTGATAGTTTTGTTAATTTTCAAAATCGCCGCATTTATGGCCCAGAGAATCCACGAATGATTCATGAGAAAGAAATGCATCCCCAGCGTGTCACTGTTTGGTGTGCATCGTGGTATGAAGGAATCATTGGACCATTTTTATTTGAAAACGAGGCAAGTATTGCATTAACGGTAAATGGGAAAGCTATCGTGACATGATAACCCGGTTGTTTGTGCCTCAATTGGAAATATTGCCCTTGAAGACATGTGGTTTCAGTGGGTCGGTGCCCTTTGCCATACTACCCGTGAAATATTGACAGTCTTGCATGAGTTTTCCTGGTAATGTCATCTCCAGTTTTGGTGACCAAAATTTCCGTGGTGGCGCTACGATCTTGCGATTTAACACCTTAACAATGCCAATTTATCAACTTAGCACCTTTACGCTAACAATCTCACGATCACTCAAACACTGAAAGTTGAAATTGAACGCTGCATCAACGAAATACCGCCACATCTATGCAAAACCGTTATTGCAAATTTCACCAAATGTGTACCCGTGGGTCATCAAATGCGTAATAGTCATTTACCGGATGTGTGGTTCCATACATAATTCTCAAATATGGTCATTATAAATAAATAAATATTTCAATAGACAGAAAACCATGTTCTATTTAAAATTCACATCTTGCGCTATTATTGTTACCCTTTTACGCATATATCTGAAGTTATAATGCTGTTTCTCAGTGTATATTTTGTGATATTTATTACATGGTCTTTAAAACTAAAATGAGATAAATTTAGTAGTAGATAAATACGTACATATTAGTGGAAACCAAACTAATATCCACAAGTGGTATATGTTACATTTGTGTAGTAGTTATTTATTTACTTTAATTAGACTAGTAGTGACTATTACTCTTTAATCAATACAAATGGCTATTTCTTTATTGGAATGTAAAACGCACAATTTTAGTAATTAATAACAGAACGTACTTGAGACCAATTAAAATAGGTTAGTTAAAAACATCTGGCGTTTAATTAACCATACACAAATGTATTGGATTTAAGAGTAAAAATTTTCGTTATCTATATTTATGTATCGTAAAAATTTGGAAATATAAAGTGCACAGTGTGTTCCAATTTTGATGATCATCATTGGGATATCGGGAAATATTAGAGCTACAAGGTCAGTTAAATAGGATAAGTTTTGGTAAATATTGAAAATTTTGAAAAAAATTATGACTAATTAAAGCTATTTGTGAGATTAAAATTTTTTTTATTTCTTTTGGGTTGTAATTAAGCGATGCTTGGTAGAACAAGTTCTTAGGAACGAGGTAAATCTTCTGTAGTCTTTTGTTTTTGAGATGTCATTGGTAACTTTTGTTTTTCTTATGACGAATATATTTTATTTTAATATTTTTAAAACATATAAAAAAAGTGTTTTCTAACAACGTACCCCATACCTAGGATAACTGCTATTATGGAAGTAATTTAAGGATAGGTACCTATCCATTACTTAATGAACTAAAACAGTGGAATAAGCAGAAACAAAATTTTATTACAATTGTTTTAGTATCGCAGGGGCCTATCATAACATCAAATAACAACAAAATAAGTTGCCCTTTAAGTTTCACGCTTTTAAAAATAATATTAACTTTTCTTCAAAAATGTCAATAATATATTTCTAATTAGTAAAATGATTATTATGAAATTTAAGTAATGTACATTCATGTAACAATATAATAATATTAAAAATCATAAAAAATTACCTCCATTATGTTCGATACATTTTTGGAATTTACACATAATTGACCTAACTACCCTCCATAGTAGTAGAATATCAATACGATAGCAAACAAAGGTGGTTGTTGTATTTCAAAAACAAAAGACAACAAAAGATTTGCTGTAATGTCAAAATTGTCTTCAAAAAGCGCCTTAACAATATAAAAATCTATATACCAGAAATTAGAACATATCAGATCAAATATTTCTTTTAGCATGTAACTAAGTATAGATACAGCCTAAAAGAAAAATTAAAAAAATTCAGTTATTTTTCAAAATCTCAAAAATTTTTTGATTATCAGCACAAAATTTGTCAAAATTCATCCCATTTATTGACCTCGTAGGTCTTATAGTACACACTGTATAAACGTTACCACATTTTTAAAAAAAGACATTTTAGTTTTATATAGGGTATTAGTATATATATATATATATATATATATATATATATATATATATATATATATATATATATATATATATATATATATATATATATATAAAATCATCCTAACATGGAAGGAATATCTCTACAAAAACTTTTTTTTGCATCAATTCGATTGCGATTCTTATAGTTCCCGAGGTTTCACACTCTACATAAACGTTACCACAATTTTTTTAAACAAATTTTAGTTTTTATATAGGGTATTAATTATATATATTCCAAACAACACGGAAGATATCTACAAAAAGTAGGAATTTTGTTTAATTTCGATTCTTACAGAAGATTCAATTGCGTTGATAACTTTACAATGTGTTTGTATTATAAACATTTATGAAAGTAGCCATTTATCTATTACTTTTGTCCCATTTAAGAAACATCAATTGAAATTTTATAAAACGTATGGTTCCTGTGTGGATCACTATAAAAAATATAATAGATAAATAGAAAATTACATTCCACGACGCATTTGTTACCATGGAACTTTAAAATTTGGAAAAAAGTATTTTGATTTATGAAACGTAGTATATTAACATGAAAAACATAATGAAATGAACTGAATTGTTATTTAGTTTAAAATAAAATGTTACACGTTGAAGATGACGTTTATATTATGATACGTTCAGTCTTTTCAGATACCCAAATACCAGAGTAATAGTCTCTCCAATATAACTGCATCCTAGCGATTTTGGTAACATTTTTCTTAGATTCGTGTAAAGGAAGAACACTAATAATGTTATTATTGATTAAAATATGCAGGAGAATCAAAGAATGGGTACCAATAACTACTACAACAGTTCAAATTGGTCGCACTTTTTGTAACGATAAGTTTTGTATACAATATCTAGGATAATACACTTATGCATCATTTAAAACTTTTATATATTTTTTCAAAAATGAATTTAGAGATTTTTCCACATTTAGGAAAACCTCTACTCTGTGTCCATCAGATATTTCTGCAATTCGTTAATCATACATTGAAAAAAAATTATAGCAATAATTCTAGTTACCCTTTGTGTACATTTATTATATATATATATATATATATATATATATATATATATATATATATATATATATATATATATATATATATATATATATATATATATATATATATTTCCATTTTGATACGTGGGTTTTTAAGACACTATTGCTTTTTTTAAAGCCCACGCGTATGTTGGTATTGGTAATATACGCCTTTGTATAACTATTAGAATCTGCCAAAAATAGAGTGTTCAATATAAATTCATAAAATAATGGTTTTTAATATGTTAAGACGTCTAAACCGAATCTCTACAAATGATTTAACGACTATTAATTACCTGTTTAGTAGTAATGATGTAATAAATAAGTAATAATTGTTTAATAACGTAACAGAATATTAAAAAGTACATATATATTTCAAGTATATGTTGACTATTGTAATTGATATGAAACTTTGATGTGCGATTAGCATACTAAGAACTTTTATTTAACAATTCACATCACGTTTAGCTTTAAATATCTGCTAGAAAACACGTATTGAATAGAATAAGATACAATAGATAATAGTTAACGCATACATCTTTTAAGTTATATAGTTATAGAGTATTACAACTTAAGCTTTAAAAGTATAACAGATTAATTTTCAACAACTTATTTACTTACAATGAAACTTGCATATATACATAGTTATACTTACATCAATTTAAAGATTAACTTATATACAACGATACCCAAAAATTAAAGAAACACAAGACGTTATACTATTTGAAGTAGGAACATATTTGTCGCCTAAATATAACAATATACGGCTTAGGAGATAGGAATTTAATTAATTGTACATAAACATATAAAATGGAGTATATTATAATTTCCAATATTCACGTTGAAAATTTTATTATACGAAGATTATTAATTGAGTTTACAAAATTATTAATTTAGTTTATAAAATTTGTATAAATAAGTCCACCATATTTGAAACAGATGTGAAATACTTTGATTCGTTTTATAGCAAACTTAACACAAAATGGGCATGTGTATTTGTCAGCAACTGAACTTTTGAAATCAACAGAAAATAAAAAGCGTTATAACAGTCATTGAAATAAAACAAAAGCCTCCATTCATATTTAAAGCTGGGAAATATTAATATAAGAACTACTTAATATAATAAATTAATTGCCTTATTTTAAATTTCAGTAAACATTATTACCCTTTCGTTCAATTTGTCTAATTATCAGCCTTCTTAGTGAGGAAAAAAATTCGCCACAGTAGGTAGGCTTTTCTTACGCTATATTTGACACAAACACCCCTTAGAGCCTGTACAAACATATTCTGGAGGCAAAATTGTACAAATATTTTTTTAATAGTCGTTACGATGTTTGCAAGGAAAAAGTACAATATTCTTAGTAAAGAAAATTGAAAAAATTTCCACTTCTACAGTAGATCTTGCACTACTTCGATATTCTGTACAAATATTTCCTATAGCCTCTACTAAGTCATCCTGGAGGCAAAATTATGCAAATGTGTCTTTAATATAAGCTACGATTTTTTTAAGGAAGAAGTATATGATTCTAAGTAAAGAAAACTTAAAATAATCACCACTTCCACAGTAGGCCTTTCTCTAATTCAATATTCTACACAAACATCTCTTATAGCCTCTACTAACATATTCTATAGGCAAAACCGCTAAAATGGTTTCTTAATAGACCATATAATTTTTTTTTAATGAAAAAGTACAAAATTCTTAGCGGAGAATAATAAAAATAATCACAACTTCCTCAGTAGGTTTTCCTCTAGTTCAATATTCCACACAAGCATTTCCTATAGCCTCTACTTCTGAAGACAAAATCGCTCAAATAATTTTTTAATAGACGGTATGATTCTTTTTAATGAAAAAGTGCAAGATTCTTAGTGAAGAAAAATAAAAAGATGTCAGTTCCACACTAGGCCTTATGATATTCTATACAGACATCCCCTGTAGCCTCTAATAAGACATTCTGGAGGCAAAATTACTCAAATGTTTCTTTAATAGACGCTACGAATTATTTTAATTAAGAAGCATAAGATCCTTAGTGAAGAAAAATAAAAATGATCACCACTTCCTTAGTAGGCCTTCCTATAGTTCAATAGTGCATACAAACATCTCTTATAGCCTTTACTAACATATTCTTGAGGCAAATCCGCTCTATAATGATTTTTTAGTAGATGATATGATTTTTTCTAACGAAAAAGTACAAAATTCTTAATGAAGAAAAATAAAAAGAATTGTCACTTCCACATCTTGCGATATTCTGCACAAACATTCCCTATAGCCTCTACTAATTGTAAGATATTTTTAAAGTAAAATCACTGAAATATTTCTTTAATAGACATTACGATTTCTTTTAAAGAAAAAAGTACAAGATTCTTAGTGAAGAAAAATAAAAAAAAATCGTTACTTTTACAATACAAGTCTTGCGCTACCTTAATATTCTACACAGGCGTTCCCTACTAAGACACTGTGAAGGTAAAACTCCTTAAATAATTTTTTAGTGGACTGGAAAAAATTTTAAAATGTTATGAAACCAATCCTTTATTTTACTTTACTGTATGTACAAGGATTATTTTTCAAATGACATAATAAAAAATGGGGCTTTTCGTTAAAAAAAGCATATCGATGATGTCACAATATTTAAAAATACGTAAGAAAATAAAGGATATCCTCAATATAATACAAAGTTGTACTACCAGAGGGTAACATTCAAACTACAGAAATAAGGAGTTTATACTCCAACCCATCTGCAAATGCCTTATATAATAAGGACTAAACATTTTTAATATCATATAAACATCATAAAGTATTTTTAGTACTAACTCTGTTAGACAAAAATACGACAAATTTTGTCATGTTATTCAGCGCTCAGCGTTTGGCATATAGCCAGGAGAATAGCTGTTTTGACCTAATTTGTTTAGTCCTTATTATATAAGGCATTTGCAGATGGGTTGGAGTATAAACTCCTTATTTCTGTAGTTTAAAGGATATCCCTCAAAGTGGCATTTCAAATACATTTTTTGACTACAAAGTCCATTAGTAACTTATAAGTCGGAAATCGAGAAAGGAACCACCAAGCCGTCAAGCGGCTATTAAAGTAGTTCCCGAATAGCAAAGCTATTACATAATCGCTCTAAGAAACAACTACTCCTCGGGCTAAAGCCCCGCCAGGCATTGAATTATACCCAGAAGCGATCCTCGACCCCTTTCTCGTGTTTCTGCACGATCAGATAAGGTTTCAAAAAATAAAACCCGCCACAGGTAGGATTCGACATTTGTCCCGGATCGGAACCGAACGACATACAGCTGTTTCGAACTTGCTAGTTCTCATCAGTGCCGCATACGGTACGCCGATTCAGGACAAATGCCGAATGAACTTTATGGCCTATACATCTTTATCGATACGATCTCTGTCAGTAACTTATAAGTCGGAAATCGAGAAAGGAACCACCAAGCCGCCAAGCGGCTATTAAAGTAGTTCCCGAATAGCAAAGCTATTAAATAATCGCTCTAAGAAACAACTACTCCTCGGGCTAAAGCCCCGCCAGGCATTGAATTATACCCAGAAGCGATCCTCGACCCCTTTCTCGTGTTTCTGCACGATCAGATAAGGTTTCAAAAAATAAAACCCGCCACAGGTAGGATTCGACATTTGTCCCGGATCGGAAACGAACGACATACAGCTGTTTCGAACTTGTTAGTTCTCATCAGTGCCGCATACGGTACGCCGATTCAGGACAAATGCCGAATGAACTTTATGGCCTATATATTTTTATCGATACGATCTCTGTCAGTAACTTATAAGTCGGAAATCGAGAAAGGAACCACCAAGCCGCCAAGCGGCTATTAAAGTAGTTCCCGAATAGCAAAGCTATTACATAATCGCTCTAAGAAACAACTACTCCTCGGGCTAAAGCCCCGCCAGGCATTGAATTATACCCAGAAGCGATCCTCGACCCCTTTCTCGTGTTTCTGCACGATCAGATAAGGTTTCAAAAAATAAAACCCGCCACAGGTAGGATTCGACATTTGTCCCGGATCGGAACCGAACGACATACAGCTGTTTCGAACTTGTTCGTTGTTGTGAGAAAGGGGTCGAGGATCGCTTCTGGGTATAATTCAATGCCTGGCGGGGCTTTATCCCGAGGAGTAGTTGTTTCTTAGAGCGATTATGTAATAGCTTTGCTATTCGGGAACTACTTTAATAGCCGCTTGGCGGCTTGGTGGTTCCTTTCTCGATTTCCGACTTATAAGTTACTGACAGAGATCGTATCGATAAAGATGTATAGGCCATAAAGTTCATTCGGCATTTGTCCTGAATCGGCGTACCGCATGCGGCACTGATGAGAACTAACAAGTTCGAAACAGCTGTATGTCGTTCGGTTCCGATCCGGGACAAATGTCGAATCCTACCTGTGGCGGGTTTTATTTTTTGAAAATACAAAGTCCAAGTAATTTTCAAAGAAACCAATTTTATCTAATTTATACTTTAACTTTTAGGACTCAGTATATGTAAGATATATAAACAATATTTTGTTTTCGAATAAGGTATACATGCAGAGTCAACTTTATTCTGATAAATATCCCTTTAGTATATAGAATTTTTCAGGATAGTTGCAGGCAATATAATCTTCCAAATATTCTAGCGTAATGTTTAAATAACAGGAAATAATTGAGATTGTACGATATATGTACAATAGACTTGTACATTTGAGATATAAAAATGTTTTGAGAAGGAACAAGTCTATCACAAATGAAGATGACATCCATTAGAGACATTATTAGGATACTTAAGGTTGTAATTTAAGTAGAAAACGTAGTTCTCGTTTTTCTGAATTTAGGAATCGACAGGAACAAAATGGAATGCTACAAATAATATAGATACAATACGATCTCTTGATGAGGTATTCATCTCGATATATCTGAATCTGGAAATGGGGATAGGGCAGTCCATTTAAGGAATTACATCATCTATATCACTCCTTTTTATCCATTCTGAACGATCATTTCAATTAGGCCACCGAATAGCCTATTCTTGTAAAATAGGTGGCTATATCGCTTAGCAGAAGTTATCTTGTGTTTAGCATACTCGGCCAATGTTCTTTCAAAATAGATTATCTATTGATCGAAAGAGCAGAACAGTCATCATTTAGTATGTGCTTCACAGTTTGGTCTTCCTGTTAGTAGCATCACAACTCATTATGCAGCTATTTCCTCAGTTGTACAGTCAGAAATTGTATCCTAAGATGCAAGTTCTTCCTATATATTGCCAGGAAAATTAATTATGTATTTCAGCTGTCTTAAATATCTGTGTGCACTAAGCAGGCCAGGTTCAAAAGTAATTTGGCTAGCAGATTTCATAGCGATTCTATCAGCTTTCTTGAACTTCACGTTTGATTTTACTTGCCGTGCTTTTTTGTTCTGGCCAATGGAGATGCCTTTCACTAGTTGGACTGCTGTTTTGTTTCCGAATTAGAACCGTAATATCAAGATTCACCTCCTGTAATGACTTTCGACAAAAAATGTCGGTCAGTTTGTGTCTGTTCCTTAAATTCCTGGCACATCCTCAGACGGTTCTCCCTTTGGTCATCGGAACAGTCGTGGGTTGGAATATCGGGCAGTCGTGGAACAAACTTTACCGCGATGTATATTATGTTTAAACCTTCAGTAAGAACTCTTTGAAATCCATGAATTTCAGTTATTTTCTCTAATAGGTGATTATTCTGCGACGATCAATCATGATCGTTTGCGGACTTTTTGAATATTTGCATCAGTTTTGGACATTGAGGGGCGACCCGAACGGGGTTCATCTTCAAGTGACGTTTGACTTGAAACTACTCGTAAATTCTTGCCTAGCTTAGAGCTTCTTTCCCATAAGCTTCCCGAAGCATTTAAACTGTATCTGCCGCAGTTTTCTTTAACAGGAAATAGAATTTGATGTTGGCGTGTTGCTTAAAGTTTACTATCGCAAAATTTAGACAACGTTGGGACAGACCCAAGAATAAAATCACTCTGCCCACTGCGATGGTTTCACAGATACTTAGCCAACTAAGCAGGAGGAGTGTCTAGTAAACGTATCTAGCAGGAGAGGACAGCACCCACTTATCTACAGAAAATAGTTTTAATATTTTTATACTCCTCGTATATACAGTTGTACGTTTGAAGGAAAATAAATATAATTATTATTATTTGTGGTTTCGTGCTTTCTCATATACTTACAATACATTCTGATGATATAAGATATTGACAACGATACTTTCAAATGAAGAAATATAAAGATTTGTTTTGTTTTACCCATTCACGCATTTGAACATCGCCACAGTCTGTAATGTATTCTACATGACGCCACAAGGCTAGCTGCTTCCTTCGCTTGTATTTTGCTGAATTCCGTCTGAATGACAAATATGGATAAACGGCTTTTTGAGTCAGAAATCAGACGTTTGTACGTTCCATATGGGGAAAAGGTCTAATGACTAATATGGAGTTATTATACTGAGAGAAGTGTACAGTTACTAACATGTACCTGCTGCGGTTTCAAAAGAAGCTCGATTTATCAAACGTTAAAAAATAATTTATTTACAGACTTTAGCTTAAATAATATACAGTGACTATGTGTATTAATAATAAATTGCTAGAGAGTTTCGAAAGTAATTGTATGTATTTGTAATGGAATAAGACGTGACTAAGATATAAATCTTCTATATTTCTTATATTATTGATTACTAATTTATCACCTAAATTTATACAATTATGGAGATTAATAAGATTCGTTGTAAAATGTATGCGTATTAGTTAAAACTTGTATTAGATACATTGATAATAAATCATTGTTTTCAAAGGTAATAGTAATATTGTAAAAAAAATTACAAAATCGCTTTTAAAATTCTCCATAATTAGATTACCACTATTTTACTTTTTGTTACTTTATTATAAACTTATAATCCATTATTATTAAAATATTTATATGTTCGTGAATAACGCAATAAAATTCTTCATTTGTAATATATTTACTACCTCACTTGTACAATGTGACAATATACTAACTATCTTAGAAGTACTTGAAATAGTACTTGTATTATCGAGCTTTCCAATTCAATATCATGATCTTATCCGAATGTGCATGTTCTTATGGGTTGACAAGTAATAAATGTGCTTTGTTGATATCCAAACAACTTTGAATATTTACTAATAATTCTTTTCATAGTGAAGAAATTTAGTCCTTACTGAAAACAAGAATTAGAATTTAAATACGATAGTAATAATGTAGTAGGAATGCCCAATAATTAAATTAATTATTCAATAATGGGACACATTATTGACAAGAGTAATCTATATTTACTAAACGGCTGTTTTCATGAGTGTCACGAAATTTTTAGGTCATATAAATGCTTTTCGTTCGAATTTCGGCATTTTGACAAAATCAATACAATAAATCGACCCTTGCGAACAACATGGTAACTTTTGTTTTTTGATCCAAACCCTCTAGAGGCATGCTTCGGAGGTGCCTTCGATATGACCGAGGGGGCGGCGCAATATTATTGCGACTTGCTTACTCGTATATTATTATTAGTGAGTAGATAACAGAATGACAAATATAAAGTATCACTTTATACCCAACGAATTCCTCCAACGAATTTTTCAAAATTTAACATATTATTTAGTCATCTAATAGTGTTAATTAATTTATTAGTTTTAATAAACTTGACCTATGACCGTGACTATGTTTGCCTTTTAGGATAGATAATTGGAGCCTAAGTTGAGTATTCATTAATAGGCCCATTGGTTTTATATCTTCGGTGAAGTCATCCAGCGTTTCCTAAAAATTTAACAACGCATTATATTCAGTCATTTTGAATAAAAAATTTAATAAACTTGGTCTTGCTGTGTGTGCTCCTTGAAACACATAACAGAGTTTGGGCATAAGTTGGTTAATCAGAAATCACAAATAGCCAAATTACCAAATTGCCTCAAGTTTCAATAGTGACAACGTGCGTACTAAAATTTATAGAAGTCTAATAATTAAATTACAATGTTGTAAAATCTAACTAATTACACCGATGGTAAGTTTTATATCAGAAATAGTGATATTTTACATAATTTTCTTAATTTTACATAAGTGGGAGTTTTACCACGGCAGATTTTGAAAATATTATCATAAAATTGAAAATGCCTTAAATTAGGTTATATATTTCTGATATAAGTATATGAGACTCTTTTTTATTTTGAGCACTAACATCAAATTTAGAAAACGTATACTTTTATCTCTCTCCTCTTTGTCTTGTGAGTTTTATATTAGAATGAATATTGTCTGTGTAAATTTTTACAGTAAAGGCAATACAAATGCCACAAATAGGAAAATGTATTTTTGACGAAAATAATACGCACCCACATTTCTTAAATTTTGAGTTATTTTACTATATTGATCTGCTAATAACAAAACAAAATTAATGTTTAAAAGTTTTATGTAAATAGATATTATTTTATTTATTTAATATTTTATTTACACTTTCATTTTGATGGTCAAACTGTAAATTTTGGCTGGCGGATTTTTCTTAACAATTTTTATTTAAATAGATTAGTACCGTTTTTAACGCACTCGGTGTACTTTTCACCAAAAACGTTAATAAAATTTATTAAACTATAATTTTAAATGCACCTGTTTTAAATGAGATATCGTTCCTAAAACTTTCATCCGTAATGCTAGTGGTACATAATAATACCAATGTGTAACACCTATTCTGAAACATTGTGTCCTGTTCCGTACTTAGCTTGTTCTCTATTTACTAATTCACAAACAAACTTTGCCATAGCAACAACCTATCCTTACTTATTTCACTATGCATCCCATAGACTGCTATACATTTTCAGTAACTATTAGTATATAAGTAAGTCTAGAAGTTATTACATTCTGCTCATTTAAAATCTAGTACTACATTTTCTTAAATAAAGATAAATGTTACACAAATGTTTTAAATTTTTTAAAAATAAATATTTCTGTATTGACGCTATCGATAAATCGCTCAGTATAGTTTACACACACACACACCCATATATATATATATATATATATATATATATATATATTTATATATATATATATATATATATATATATATATATTTGGCTTTCAAATTAATGTTAATGAACCATAGATGAAGAAAAATGTTGAACTTTTTTATGTGAAATTATGTGCTATCATTTATTTTGACAATATATAAGAGATTTTATATGTTTTCACACCAAATACAGAATGATTTGAACAAAACAGTTAATTTTTATTTAGCTTCTAAGAATTAGTAATACTATTGTATTTTTTATTTGTTACAGAATAGCTCCACAAAATGGCCAAGTATCTTCTGAAAACGTGCTGTTGTGGATGCGGATCTCTTAGAACGGGTACCATAATATCTGGAGTGGCAGCTATAGTACGTAATATTATTTTAAGATAAAAATATACTTCTCTTACTAACCCTGACCCCTTTGGCAAATGATGGAATTATAAATATAGCCGACTGACGATATTTCAAGAATAGTACATTAAATTTTTGATATTAATCTCATGTACACGTCACAATATTTTTGAAATATGTATGTTAAAATATAGCTGTCTATTATATAGGTCACAGATGAGTTGAACCAGTAAATACATTAGATTTATTGGTGTCATATATAAAAATGAGGAGATAAACCAAACGAAGAGTCGTTTTTTTATTGAGTGTTTAAAATAATTTTTGGGTATAATTCAAAAATTAGTTGACGTATGTAGTTCAAACTCGATAGAAATAGGTTTTTTGTATTGCGTATTAATTTTTATATAAATTTTATTTAATTTACATAGTTATTAATGCAAAAAATAAATGTTGTGTTTAATTTCTCCGCAATTTACTGAGGTTACTCTTCTGTTTATTATCACTTTTAATAAAAATTATTTTCTCATCAACTTTAAGCATATTCATAGTTAATATTATTATTCTTTCACCACCAATAAATGAAACATTGGATAGCCTTAATATATTTATGGTGAAATAAGAATGAGTAATCATGTTCAAATTTCGAGACATTTTTCGTAAAATTCTCAAATTCATTGAAAATAAAAGAATAGCAATTGCTTTGAAAAATACAAAATATTTTGGCAAATTAATCAGAATAATATTAAAAAATAACCAAACAAAAACCATTAAATTACGTATGAAAATTATCTATGATGGAGTATATTTCTCTGACGAGGCCACTTTAGATTTAAATGGCTTAGTGAATAGGCAGAATTGCAGGTATTGAGCCCCCGAAACTCCTGTGACACACACAGTTTCAACGTTTAGACAAAAATTGTTGCTGCTAAAATTGTAGTATCAATTTCATGATGCATTACATGCTGAAAAGTATTTGAAGTTGCTATAATATAGTTCTCTAACTTATGGTACTGCGTCCAAATAATGATAGTCCCTAAATACTAAAAGAACAATCAATTAGGTACTAACATTATAGCGTTTGACCACCTGATTCACGAATTGTGGGTGATTACCTAAACACCATCCTTCCCAACAAGTGTATTGGTAGATAATAAGAGCTAAATATATATTTCCACTTAAAATGTGAAGTTATGCAGAGTTAGGTATTGATATATTTTTGTTTACATAAGAGGAAATGACTGTTGGAATGCGGTACTACTATTACTATATAATTGTATGAATGACGAAATGAATATTGATAGTAAAATGTTATAGGAGTAGTAATTTTAGTTACAAATAATTTAAAGGTCAGGAATTCATAGGCTAAAGAGTAATACTCTTGATATCAAGCAGTTTGTTGCTAAACTCTCGTTAATTTGGATATGAAATTACTAAGGTGTGAAATACTAAACTGAATAATTTTGTCATCTAATAATTGAAATATTTTGATGCAATACACCACACAAAACAAATTTTCTTACATATAACGTATAACATATATCTCATATATGAAATAGAAATTTTTTTAATTATACTTTTTTGTAAAGGATGATAATACATGTCTAATACGGATGTGGTATGTAATTGTAACAAATACTACGTAAAATTTATTGTGTGGTGACAAATACATTTTAATATTGAATCAATACGTCAAATAAAATGGGTTCTAGCAGTACCATGAGAAAAAATAACATAGGTACTTATAGAATGTAGGCATTCGCAACTGTCTCTTAATGTACTGGTTTCTTCCAGATTTTGCCGCGGTCATGATGTTACTCTGATCATCCTGTCAGCATCTTCAGAAGGTTTCTAAAGACTGTTGTTGTCATCTTTTGCTCCTCGTTATATACCTAGTGGTTCTGCTTCACTTAGTTGATAAACAGTTACGATTGAGTGACTGCGTTATTTACCGACTGTGTTTGATTGCTCATTTGACTATGGTATGCTAGGTGTTGCTTAGCCTGTATCCGTCTTTTATATTAACGTAGTTTCTGTTTTTCATAATTTTGATGAATTCCCTGATAATTTTCGGATCATACCTTGAATTGCTGTCCAGCACATTTACGTTATCGTAACCTATCCTGTAGTAACCTCAAGACATGCTGTGCAACTGTTGATTTGTATGTGTAACCAAATCTCGTGTTACGTTGATGCTCCTTGATTCTACAGTTGATACTCTTCCCTGTCTGGACAATATGGCTTTTCCCACAAGTGCCATATAACTAGTAATCGCTTTTGGTCTGGAGTTTGATGGAGAAAGAATGGGGATTGACGGAAAATTAGGAAAGATATTAGTTCTAGTCTGACCTCAATCTGCCTACTCCTTATAGTTAAGTTTAGGAAGGAATTTATATCTAGGGAAGGATGTAAATTGCCGCCAGGGTCTCAATCTGCCTACTCCCTAGGGCTCTTTACTAGCTCTTGCCGAGGCCTCAATCTATCTACTCTTTGGTTCGAACTGTGAGTTCAAATCGAAGAGTAGGCAGACTGAGGCCTTGGCAAGAACTAGTAACGAGTCCTGGGGAGTAAGTAGATTGAGATCCCGGCGGCAAGTTACATACTCTTCATAGCCGAAATACTTTCCTAATGTTCGAACCGATAGGTAGGCATATTGAGGCCTCGACAAGAACTAATACCCATCCCAATGGTCCTTTAATCCTTAATCTCGTTCTTCATATCCATTCTTCGCTAAGGTTTCCTTGATGTGTCTAAACTTCTCAGGCCTGGTCTCCTCATCACATATCGTTCCGGTTCTATGTATTAGCGTGTCTCAGCTGCAGATGGTAATGTGATACTGCGTTCAGGTAACGGTCAGTGTGGATTTTTTTCCTATACATTCCATGGACCAGCTTGTTATCTGCACGCTTGACTAAAACATCTAAGAAAAGATAGTACTCCATCTTACTCGGTCTCCTTTGTAAACTTGATATCTGAATGTTCGGTATTTAAGTCACCGGAGAAAATATTCAAAGACAACTTTCCACGGGCCATATGATGAAAAAGTATCATCCACATATCCCAGCCATCATTTTGGTTTATTCTCACTGAAGCTTATAGGCAATTCTTCAAATGTCTCCATACATAGAACATCTAGAAGGGTCAGAGTGAATTACCCAAAAACGATTCGCCTCAGCGCCTTCACTCGATCATAACTGTTGATCAATCAAATGAAGCAGAGACTAGATATATAAAGAGGACCAGAAGACGACAACAACAGCCTTTTTAAACCTTCTGAAGAAGCTGACAGCACGATTAGGGACACGTTATGATAAATTGACGACCAACCGCGGCATGACTCTAAAAAAACCAGTACATAATATAGGTACTTGTCACATGTATCAAAATAAATGTTTTTCTATATAACGTATATCATATATCTCATATATGAAAATGAAACACTTTTGTTAGAACATTTTGCATATATCAAGATTCCTTTGAAAGTTCCTTTTAATCATACACTTTTGTAAAGGATGTAAGAATACTATGTAAAATTTACTATGTAGGGACAAATACATTTTTACATTTAATCAATACCTTAATAAGCTGGCTGTAGTAATATTATGAGAAGAAATAATATCTTACATTTATCTTACTTTGGGTATTAACTATTTCTAGAAATGCTAATAACCATTTGTAGACTTATTAAAATGAGTTTCAGGTTGACAAATACTTTATATTAGAAACCAGGAACCTTCTTGTAGAAATATGAAATTACGTTACTTTATGATAAATTTTTTTCATCATAAATAACGGTTTTACCTTTATGAAAACCGTTATGAAAGTTGGGAAAATGCATGATAAATTTATGATAAATTGTATTGAAATACTTAATGATTTTCTATACGACAGTAGTGTGTGTAGTATGTTAATCTTTCCGTTAAAATTTATTTTCAGATATTGGCCATTATAGGAATCGTTGTAGTTGCAGTAGCAAAAGTTGAGCTTAGGACAATAGTATTTGAATTTCTCGACAAATGGATAGGTATGTACGAATATATTATATTTATATTAATATCTGAAATTAATCTAAATTGTCATTAAAAACGGAAAAAATTATTAACAATATCATTAAATATAATTTTTAATACTAGGGATTTAATTAAATAAACTTGGTCAGGTTTTTTGTATTTTGGTTGGATATGATTCAGTTTCTGACAAAGAATATAAATTATTAAGTTCTAAGCTTAAATAGAGATAAACGCATTTTTAGACTAAAATAAAATTAATTTTTAAGAAACGTTATGTAAAGGATAAGTTTTATGTCAGAAAAATATATAATTTTGCTTCAAAATAAACTTTCCTAACTCAATAAAAATTTTACTAATTTCAGTAAACTATTCTTATATTAGCCAATCCTAGTACAAAAATGAATCCTATGACTACTTATTTTTTGTTATCACTATTGTTAAAATTGTTCTATTATTTTTCAGTGCAGATAATCGTTATCATAAACTTAATAATGGCCATAATACTCTCATGCATTATGCTCGTGGGAGTTGTGAAAGTAAGTAATATACAAATAACTTAAAACAGTATATACATATAGTGGTAGAAATCAATATCAATAAAATATATCAATTCATTAATTGAAACTAAATGAATACGCATGAAGTTTGATCAAGGAACATGGTGAATGAGTGAATTTTTAGAAACAGTCGGAATATATGTCCTTCAAAGTACCCTCTTGGATAGCACTCGAATACGTTGATTCCATATATTATTTATATTGTTTTGAAAGTAACTTTTGATAACTAATTTTAAATATATTCTCATTATTCCTTCCAATCACTCTGAGTTCTACTAATAGTCCGAAGTGATAGAGTTACAAACTGTATTATCGCAATAAGATGATAGTGGTTCACGAGTTGAGTTAAAACATGTTACCAAGGTTTCGTCAATATACACGAGGCGGATTCTTCAGGATTGCTTTTAGGAAAATTGCCGGACTGATTCAGACACTGATAACTAGCCCATAGCTCCCAGTCTAGGACTATCTAAAAATATTATTTTTCCAAAAAAATAATTTATTTTAAATTTTGGTGGTCGTGTGAAAATATTTTTTTATAAAACATCTATTTGGTCACTTGATATGTGGAATATCAAATTTATAATTACAAATCGCCCATAATGCCACTTTTCTGTTTAAAATATATGTATGTAAACAAATGGATAGTATATTAACAGATTTTTAAGCAAAAGAAAAAGTACAAAAGTGTTTTATGAACAAAAATAAGATTGGATATCTACATGGTATGTATTATAATCAACAGAATTCGAATCAAAATCGGTTACATAAATTTTCATTATGAATTATGCCCTAATATTATTATATTAAATTTGAAACACTAGATCATGCAAATATATGTGAAAAAAATGGTCTACACGTACCTGCTGCATATCGGTAGTGAAGGTTAGCTTCCTTTCTCCCAATTTTTGTTTCACCTGAAACATCTTTTGGTTATTCTCGTCGTGACTTCCTGTCCTCTAATGTAACGCAGATCTCTAGCCAGATCGAGAACTGATTGTCCATTAATGAACGTTTTAAAGCATGTAAACCACTATAGTGTAGAAATTAATGTTAAGAAAATAAAGGGGTTAATTTCAAGTCAATATACAAGTCTGCAGCAAAGACTTTGATACAATACGGACTTTATAGCTCCTGATATTGCTTGATGTCATACTATGTTCGAAATCCTGCGCCAATCATTGGCAACATTTTTCTGTGCTGAAGAACAGCTTGGGCCTCTGCTCAATTTGCGCGTCCCGTGAAACATTCTTTGACGATAGACAGAAATTCTCTGAAAGCCGCATTATGTCTATTTCCTTAACATATAACGATACAATAGGACTTTCCAGTTGGAGGAAAATTTAAGCGTTCTGTGTATTTTTTTCTCTAGAGGGCAACTCATTCATTACCTTACGTCGCCATATTAAGTAGGCCACCCTAGACTCCCCAATTCCCTCACTATTACCTGACCTGCTATTACGATTTCTTGCATTATCCTGCACACACTTACTTTTTTAGTACTCAGATGGGAAAAGGAGTACTTTTGCAACTCTGGTCGATTATTTTTTTACTATAATAGTAGTACACAGTTGCTATAAGGTGGGATACATCGCATTATTACCCACATCAACGCCGATAAAAAGCGCCGAAGTCTTAAAAGGCAGGTCACCTTAATATGTCCATATGTGAATGAGATGACGTATTATGTTCGCTTACCCATTCTAAGATATGTATTTGGCCCTATTGTGGGGATGTTACATTATATATTTTTTTTAAATGCCTGAAGTATTTAAAATATTACTGTTTAATATCAAACCGTAATAATTATAAAAAAGAGTAATTGAAACTTTTATGAAATCTGAAAAACTCTGTCAAGTGGCTTGGTGCATAACACTCTGGCCTTTTACATAGGTAGTTTCGGGTTCGAGCCTGAACAGCGGCAAAAATTGGTCGGAGTTTTTCTACATGACTCGATTCGAATTCAAATAGACATGAATATTTATAGTTATGACCAAAACTTCGGAGAGTACATTATTCCATAATTACCTTGCAGAAGGTCTCCCAGTTCCTTGGGTTAGTTTAGGATAATGATGTCAATCGCTTGGAGCTGACCTAGATTTCCGGCTCGGAGTATCCGGGTGTGGGATCGATGCCGACATAAGCTGTTTGGGTATGTGTTCGTGTGAATGTTGGAGGTTAAATGGAAGAATAGTTCTGAGCTAAACCTCGTCTCTATAAAAACAAAAACGAAAAACAATGACATTTATATTTACTCCCAAATCTTATTCAAATGTTTTCTTTTCCTCTCGAAGTTACACATATTAATACTGTCTATTCTATGTAGGTAGTGTAAATAATACATATTTTTAATAAGGTATTGACATATGTTCCGGCTATGACTCATATATAATACAGGGGTTGAATTTAGTGGAACAATTTGAGAGCAGAAAGTTACTAAATAAGTTACTAAATTTGAACTAATATTTTAAGTCAAATACATACAATACGTCCAAGACTGTGGCTAAATGTACCTGTTACTTGATGAAAACTTTTATATTTAATAAAAACTATAACATATATGTGAACATTCTCATTGGAGATAATTTTTTTTTTTGAATCTGAAACTAGTACTTTATTTTTAGCGTAACTGGTTCCTAATGGCTCCTTGGATAGCGCTCGGAGGAATGTTGTCTATTGGTTTACTTGTGTCTATTATTTTGAATAGCATACACTTTTTCAATAAGGACGAACCTGATGTCCTGAACGGAACGTTGTGGTTGGTAATAGGACTACCAGCGTTAGGTAAGATTTACTTCAGATATATTATAGAGACAAAGATGAAAATTTAACACAAATGATATAGTTTCCTTATACAGTGTGAGGCATAGGGACATTTTTGTTTACATTTAAAATTTGTAAAGAAGTGGTATTCTTTGATGAAGGTTTTTTCAAAATACAATTTCTCATTTACGGTTGCTATATTTTGGCGGATGCGCTAGTTTTAAAATAATAGGATTTATTGTAAACACGGTACTTGACATTCACATACATATATCAAAATCTGGGAAATAAGAATATTACTATGTATAATCTGCTACGTGACATCGGTTTAGAAATACTTTCGTAAACAATTCAATTGTGTTTATTTAAAGTTGAGTATGTAGATATCGACTCCCTTCCACAAAACTTTATTTTTAGATTTAAAAAATGGGCAATTTATTTTATTTATTCATTTGTGACGATCTGGTAAATCTTATATTCCTACAAGGGATCTATAAATAACACTGTTGCAGCTATCGCTTTTCTCTCTGAACTGAATTGGATATAGACTAAGAAAATCTGCAATTTTTGCTTATATGAAACAAAACAACAAATAAAATAATATTTAAGCGCTCTAAAAATTAGATTCTTAATAAAAATATGTGTTATGAAATGAATGTTCCGATATTGACCAAAAAATTGCGATTCATCTAGATCACCTTCAGTAATGATTATTTTTGACTAAATGACTTTTTAGAATTGTAGAATAATTTTTTTCATATATTTTATGGAAATCGTAAAATATTTTAAAAATAAAAAAAAAATATTTATTATTATACTTTCTTGAGAAGTGAGTATCCTCACTACCATTTCAATGCTGATTTGTTTATTGTAGATTTGGGTAATGAATCTTACAGCACAACTGATTTCCTTAATACCAATATTGGAACAAAAAAAACTGACAGGGACTTTCCCGCTCTATACCTATCTCGATTACAACATAATTCTGGATTATAAGTATCGAATAAAAATAAATTGAATAATTTAATTTTATTTAAATTAAAAAAAAAAACTAACATATTACAAAGATTATACAGTACCTACGTTTTATGAATATGTTTGTCAAGACATTATATTTTAATTAGACAAAAGAGGTTAAACGTGGGTTAAGAAAAAATAAAGTAACAGAAAGTTCCTGCATTTAGACAATGACATTAGTCTGTCATAATATTATTCATGCTGTGATTTGGGGTTGCGAACTGTGACTTGGGAGGAGTTGACTCCTATGGGAGGAGTTTTGTGTATTTGTTCTAATCTCTATAAGCAATTTTCCTCACAGCAGTCGAAGTTTTAGGGATCGCCCGGGGAAGGAGATCGATTTCTATTTATCCAAAATAAAAAAGGAAAACTACGGTAATCCAAGGTTGTATATCAAACACTTTATTTCAACATTCGAGTGATGAAATTCTCGTGTTAGTTTTATTTCTTGATACCATAATGTAAAATAAAATATAGATGTATGATTTCCAGAAAAATTAGATCTTTTTATAAATCATACACATAACTTTTGGTACTACTAAAAAAACAAATTAACCTTTTATTTCGAAAGCGAGTAAGGATACAAAGGGCATCCAAAAATAAACGAGAATTTCAGGAATGAAGAAGCAGGGTTGGATTGGGTACTGGTGGGAATTATAAGAGGGAGTAATGGTAGGCGAAAATGGGGAAGGGGGTCCGTCCAGTTGAAATGATCTGAAGATTGCGAGAACAGTTTTATGAATACTACGGCCACGAGTGTTTTATTGGTATAAAACATCATCTGAAGGGCGAAAAAGCATCGAAAATGAACCCCACGATCGTCGGACCAGGATGTGTTTATTCAAATAATATAATTAAGCAGTTTGTGGCCTCATTGAAAAGCAACATCAGCATTGCTAGTATCTATTCGATCGTCCACGATTAATTCGGTTTCAGCGAGATTTCGGCTCACTGGGCGCCGAAACCCATTTCAGAGGAACGACAAAACAATCGCTTTGATATTTGTTCATGGCTTCTTGATCGTCATTGGACTAAGTAAGACCCTTTCCTTAGTTGCATCGTGGCCTATGATGAGCGTTACGTTTATGTATAATCAGGAGTATAATCATACTCCCAGGAGTATGATTATACTCCTGGGAGCAAGCTGGTGAGCAAAGGATGGCGAAAACAAGCAGAGTTCGTCCTTAAGAGGGCCAAAACGCATTTATCAGCGGAGAATATTCTTGCGACAATTTTATAGGATTCTAAAGGCGTTCTTTTACTGGATTACCTTCATGACCAAAAAACTAGTAATCCTGCTTATTATTGTACTCTTTTGGATAAAGTGAAAGCCAATTATTATCAAAGTAAAAGACGACGGCAACTCGTCAGATACATCATTTAGATTTACAACAATGCGTTTGGCAAACCAAACACATGAAAACTGGAGGAAATCTTCTGGGGCTCTTTGAATGTCCACCATACAGATCGGACCTATCACCATGTGATTTTCACATGTCTGGATCGTTACAAGTGGTTTTAGGGGGGCAAAATTTTAACAATAATCCGGGGTGGAGGCGTCCGTGCGCATTGGACTCCAGACCTGCCGTCTTTCCGTTTACAGTAGTGACATAAAAAGTTCCCAATTTGATGATAGAAATGTATAAATAAAGAGTAAGACTATGTTGAAAAATAAAATATTTTTGGTTAATTCCTTTGGTCTTCAATAAATCTAAAAAAAAATCTCTTTTATATTTGAACGCCCCTCATAAAAGTTAAAACAAATCGAAGAACATAATGAAAAGATGTTATGGAATAATATAGTGTGGAGTAGTCCTGAAACTATTTGACGATTTAATACATCGTTCTTGATTAATTACTACAGTATACAGTAATATACTACAGGATATAATAACAGTATATCTTTATACTAATTTTAGTTAACGTTTTGTTCTTTTGCATATATATTTTTTATTCCATTATTATATTTTAGTATAAATAACATTCGTTAGTACTTCTTTCAATATTCCTTTCGGAACGAATATCTACAACAGTATAATTGAAATCATTACTCTCCGCTGTTACTTCACTGACTTCCTTTCGTTAGATTTATCCCTATTTATCTTGTTTCAGTGATATATTGCTACATGTGGTACGTATGTGCTAGCTTTTTCGCCAACCTCTTGGATGAAGCTAAAAGAGGTGCCTACAGTAAAGACCCATTCAGACGACAACGCATCTAATTGTTGTATCTGCACCAGCAACAATATTGTAAAATATGAAGTGTTCATTTTTGTATTGGCAACGCTTTGTAAGTAAATGTTACTTATGCGAGAATATGCATGTAAAAATTGTAAAAAAAACAACATAAGTAGGAATACTTTTTTATACAAATATAATATGGTTTTGTTTACATCTCGCATACATATTTTTTTAATTTATGCTTACGTAAGTAGGTATACTAAGAACTGAGTGAACGAAGAACTGACCGAGTATTTACTAAGATATGAAAAACGTCATGTCTTTTTCATTAAATCATATGAAACTATTTGTAAAAAATAATTCATTCAGTCAGGTATTTGTTTAGAAAATTATTCAAAAGATCTGTAACATAATTTTTTAAATCTTGCATATCTTCTGATTTGTCAATAAATATAAAACCATAACATAATAGATCATTGATATATAGTTATTTCCAAAGATACGAATATATTTTATGGTGTACCAGAATGGTTGAATATTTTTTAGTTTATTTTTAATGAATATTGCCAGGAAGTTATAGTGTATAAGAATATATGTTGTAAATGCAATGTAAATAGATTTACTATTCATTTCATGGCTATTTGCCAAATAAAAAAACTCTCTTATCTTGCCGATAAACGGAACAACCTACCTGAGCCTAGCCATAAGACAAGCCACGGTATGAGATCAGAGCCATGTGGGATTTGTTATTTGGCAAATAGAGATGAAATAAGCTATATCTATATAGCTTTTGTGCCTAGTGTTTTGAGGAAATTTACTCTGAAGGATATATTCTTCAGACTTGTATCGTTTATAGTTTCTATTGAAGAATAATCCTGTATATACCATATTATGTATATCAAATTATAGCCATTTGTAATAATAATACTTTCTAAATAACAGAAGATAAAGTAGTGTTAATAACTATAATTGAGTGTGATATTATGGTATATAACAGTTACGGCAGCTTAAGTAACAACTAACCTTAATTATTAGAGGATTAAAAGCTGTCTTTTTAAAATATACTGTTTATATTATTTATGCTCCAGCTTTCTATGTAATATAGTTATTGATTTAGCTGCCTAATCGAACCTCAAATTGATAGTGAATGAATATTGGCTCAGTATTTATTGTTGATGTCCACCATTTGTATCTTTTTGGATACTATTTCCTACATTCATAATATTCTCAGTGCCGATATAGATGTAGAATAATTTTTGTAATTTAATTAAAGTATACTATACATTGAATAATATATATTCACATTATATCCACTTTAGTTTACAATTTAAGCATAAAATTGATACATAATTTATTATTTAACAGAGCCTTTAGGGTCCAACTAGTAGTTGGCTTATATTATTCCAACGATTTAATGTAAACTTCCTAAATTCATAAAAAATACATTTTTATAATTTAATATATATATATATATATATATATATATATATATATATATATATATATATATATATATATATATATATATATATATATATATATATATATATATATATATATATATATATATATATATATATATATAATTTAAAATATCAGTTGACATTTGGCATTTCTTTACGTGCTGAAGTGGTAGACCTAAAAATTGTATAATATTAAAAATGTACTTTCTATAAAAACGTGCTTTCAGAAATGTTCGTATTCCCGGAATACTGAATTTATGAAAAAATTATAGTGATCTTTGATGAATAGCCAAGCTTAATGTCATCGTAATTACCTTATTTTGTTAATGTTGTTTTGTTAATGAAATTCGTATTACAAAAAATATGTAATTACTAATTAATTATTCATCGAGAATCAAGTTACTATAACAACTTCTTGTAATTATTATCTTGAGAAATATGTATGCCTCGGTATATTTTTATATGTATATCTTAGTACATACACTCTTTTTCTGTAATTCGCAATTTGATTTGTCCATGGACAATTGTCTTGTAGTTAGTTTAATAATGCTTTTAAATGCATCAAAATACTCAGCAATAATACTCATTATAAAATTTTACTAGGTATTGAAAATATTTTTGAATTATGCTTATATACGTAGTATTTCAGGTCCTCTGTCTATTACTGAAAGTACAGTCCACTGTTAATGTTTACCCAACACTTAAACTCGCAATGAATGCTTTGGACATATCTGTCGCCAAGTAAGTTAATACTCTCAACGATACTTTTCTGTAATATCGCTAATGTTAACGAATAGATTTATTTTTATATATTTATTTATTGTTAGTTCCTGTTACTAATTTATAAATGTTGAAGTTAATTTACAATAGAAATATATTGTATTTATTTTGGAAGTTGCGTTTTTGTTCTTGATAATGAGTACAATCGGAATATATCCAATAATAGTTCTATAAGATGGAATTGTGGATATGGTAAATGCATATATACAATATGGATATGGTAGGGTGGCTATAGCGTCAGCCTATCTACCCTATGACAGCAGGGACAATCCGACACCATAGGTGAAGGAACTTGTGGACTTCTGTCAAAAATCCGACCTGCCTTTGCTGATGGGATGTGATGCGAACTCACACCATATGGTCTGGGGTAGCACGAACACCAATAGCAGAGGTATGGAGCTCATGGAATATCTGGTAAGTACAGAGCTAGATATTTTAAATGTGGGAAACACACCCACTTTTCATAACGCTATAAGGGAGGAGGTAATTGATATTACCTTGATTTGGGAGTGGGGGAGCATGAGGAGACGAAATGGGTCCGCAATCCACAAACTGGGAACAGTTTAAATCGGATCTTCTAGTAACAGTTCGGGGGATCCCCTCCAGAATTAGTGAGAGGGAAGTACTGGAGGCGGCAGCCTCCCGACTGAGTAGAGGATTGATAGAAGCCTATGAAGGGAACTGTACACCTAAACGAGCTAGGCCGAAAGGCCAGGTAAGATGGTGGAACAATAAGCTGGAAAACCTTAGATGTAAGGTAAGGAACCTTCTCAAGGGAGCCAGAAAACGTAACAGCCTTACAACCTAGGAGGACTATAGGACTGCCAGGGATCAGTATAGGACTGAGATTAGGGAAGCCCAAAGAAATAGTTGGGTTTCTTTCTGTAATGAGATAAATAAGGGAGCTGAGGCAGCACGGCTGAACAAGATCCTAGCCCGCAGCCCGGAAGCGATACTGGGATCGCTCAAGCTCCCTAATGGTAAATTCTCGGAATCGGATGAGGAAACCTTAGACCATCTCATCAAAGCACATTTTCCGGGCTTTTATAGACCGGAGAGGGGAGACATTTCCGACCTGCTGGTAGGGGCACATAGGACCTGGGCGGTAAACCGAGAGGGGGACGACAGGGAACTTGTGAAGGAGATAGTCTCACCGGCTAAGATGAGGTCTTGAGGTCCTTTGATCCATATAAATCGCCGGGACCGGACGGTATTTATCCGGTACTTCTGCAGGAAGCAGAAGAGATAATCCTCGGTCCACTCATAAGGATTACCAGGGCCAGCTTGGCACTGAAGATGGTCCCGAAAGTGTGGCTAGACACAAGGGTTGTTTTTATACCTAAACCGGGCAAAGTCGGATACACGTCCCCTAAGGACTTTCGGCCGATTAGCCTTACTTCATTTTTATTAAAGACGGCGGAACGATTAGTTGACAGGTACCTTCGGGATACTGTCCTAATAGAGAGGCCGCTTCAAGGGAGCCAGCATGCTTATCAAGCTGGTAAATCAACAGAAACAGCTCTGGATAAGGTTGTGTCATCGATACGGTCACAACTGGACTCCGGAGGATACGTTGTCGGCACCTTCCTTGATATTGAAGGAGCCTTCAACTTTACATCCAGGGAAGTGATTAGCGGAGCACTAGGCAGATGCTACACCCCCAGAATAATCGCTGAATGGATAGACCATATGTTGGGAAACAGACAGCTTACTGCCAATAAAGGCAAGACTACCATCGAGGGCCGGGTCGACTCGGGATGTCCACAGGGAGGAGTATTGTCCCCCCTTCTGTGGTGCCTAGTAGTAGATGAGCTGCTTGAAAGGTTAAAGAACTACCAAGTAATTGGCTATGCCGATGACTTAGTAATAATAACGAAGGGCCCTTTCCTGGAGCCGATTCTCGATATAATGCAGGGAGCTTTAAATAAGGTTGGGAATTGGTGCAGGGAGAAGGGACTCTCGGTCAATCCCTCTAAAATTGAGGTGATGGTGTTCACCAAGAAATATAAGTGGAACAAAAGATGTCCGCTGAAACTTGGTGGCCAAGAACTAAGCTATAATAGCGAAGTGAAATACTTAGGAGTAATCCTGGACGGTAAACTGTCATGGGGAAACATCTAAGTCACATATGTTCCAAGATCACAGCAACACTTTGGCAACTGAGAAGAGCCATTGGTAGTAGCTGGGGCTTGAAACCGGAAACCATGAAATGGATGTATGAGGCAATTCTCAAACCCAGACTGACGTATGCAGCACTAGTCTGGTGGGAGAGAGCCTGTTTAAAGTCGGAAGCCAACCGACTTAACAAGTTAAGAGGATTGATTCTTAGAAGTACAACCGGAGCCCCAAAATCAACACCGATCGAGGCGATGGGGATACTGACAGGGATACCACCTCTTGATGTCATCCTGAAAGCGGAAGCCGCAAAGGCAATGCACAGGGTGGGAAACATGAATAGGAAGGTAAGGGACCTGAATAGACTCTCAAGAGAGCTAGCTGAGGAGGAACTCCTATGGATGCCCTCTGACAGTACGGGTGTCCACTTCCTGTTTGACAAGAGATATAAGATCACCCTCACCAGTAAGACCGACTGGATGGAGGGTTGAGCTGGATTGCCGCTCAATGGAGACATCTGGTACACGGATGGAGCCAAGAGTGGGAACAGAGCGGGTGCGGGGGTGTATAGGCGACGCGACGGGATAGGTAAAACCTTCCCCTTGGGCAAATACACTACCGCACTCCAGGCCGAGCTAGTTGGAATTACATACGGTGTTCTGAGGGCGGACCAAAATCGGACCCAGGAGAAGGTATGTATCTGCTCGGATAGCAGGGCGGCGTTGGCAGCCCTGAATTCAGCAATGATAAAGTCGAAGCTGGTCTATAATTGCTATGAAGCATTGAACCACTTGGCAGAGAAGAGACCGGTGGAACTCTTATGGATACCTGGGCATAATGGCATTAAGGGAAATCTAATTGCAGATGACCTTGCCAGACTAGGGACCAGGGAAAACTTCTATGGACCAGAACCTGCAGTGGGAATAAGTCGGAACCTGAGTAACAGGTTGTCGAATAACCAAACTCTTCATCGAATACTCAGAGATGGAGAAATGGGCCCAAGAATTAATTAAATTGAACAGGCACAAAGCCAGAGCTCTGGTGGGAATCATAACGGGCCACCATAGTAGCCTGAATGCATATAAGCACAAGCTGAGGCTGACTGATAGCCCGGCCTGCAGATACTGTAAAGAAGACGAGGAAACCTCGATTCATCTTCTTTACACCTGCCCCGCACTGGAGGAGAAGAGGTATCTTATATTAGGGACCCCTGTTATCCTAGAGGAGGCGAGGCTTAAGGCGGGGGACGTGCCTGAATTGCTCCTTTTATGGGATAGCATTTTTGGATAATGACCCGGATAAGAGGGGATCGCCAAGGGACTACCCATGCGATCAGTGGCTGATGAAGCCCAAACCTATATAATATAATAAATAGTCATATATTCTATGCAAAGTACATAGTGCCTTATTCCAAATCAGCTATTATGGCAGATTTTAGGTTAGAGATGGAGCTCGGTGAATTTTGATAGATAGAAAAAAGTCAACCGTGTTAAGTTTTGAGAAATAAGGTCGTCTATCAACATCCTTGGAAAAAAACTTAGACTTATCACCAAAATCGTTTTTTAGTACTCCACAAATGAAATCTGTGGATGGTGTCGGCCCTAGGAAGACTATTATCGAACCTGAAGGGTCCGAGAGCGGGCAAGAGAAGAGTTTTGGCGGGTGTTGTCCAGTCGGTCATCCTGTATGCTACCCCGGTCTGCGTGCGTATCCTTGACCGGGAAGAATGGCGAAAATGGTGCTGCGGGTCCAGAGAAGAGCGGCGCTGCGGGTGGCCAGCGCCTATAGGATGGCCTCGGGGGCTGCTCTGCTTGTGATTGCCGATATGCCTCCGATCGATCTTGTGGCAAGGGAGAGAGAGAGAGAGAGAGTAGGTACCGGGGGGATGGAAGGCGGGATGCGAGAGAGAGGCTGTGGCTGAGGTGGTAAGAGAGATGGAAGAACGAGAAGGGTGCCATGTGGATAAGATCTATCGTCCCTATGTTAGACCTTGGGTTGAGAGGAAGCATCTTGGGAGATAGGGTACTATCTCACGCAGGTGCTTTCGAAGCACGGATGCTTCGGGGAGTATCTGCAGGGGATAAATAAGGTAGAGAGTGAGGAGTGTATGTTCTGTGGAGAGAGGGACCATCCAGAACACACGTTGCTCAGGTGCCCGAGGTGGTCGGTCGAGAGGGCAGTGTATGGCTGATATGGGTCGGAGGGAGAGTATGAAAGAATTGGTGTCCAGGAAGAATTGGATGTGAGAGGATGTGGGCGTATGGCGAGAGTATGATTGAGAGGATTATGAGGAGGAAAGAGGAAGAAGAGCGTGAGATTGGCCCGAACCCCTAATCGCGTGAGCGGAGAGGGGACGTAGGGTGAAGAGTGGAATTTCGTACATCTAATAAGAAGATTGACCCCTATCTCGATGAAAAGTGAGAGCGGTGCCGAGGTAGGCGGGTAACCGACCTGGGGGGCCACTTGTCCGGCTAGCGCAAGCATCGGCTACCTCCCCCACTGTAAAAAAAAAACCGGAAACTATGTTGATAACCTGTATAAACCATAGTGCCTGACCAACGAAATCTCACTTTCTCCAAAAAGCGGGTAGAGTTGCAATGTCCAAAACATGGATATAGTCTTTGTGATCAATGTATTTTGTAAAATCAAGTGCCTTGTAGCGGTCTGATATCGTTGCTATTACTGTAACTTTTCTAGGACATAAGGGCTTAAAAGCAACGACATGAGGGTGCTCGCTTCCCTGAATTTCCCAATTTTGATGGTTAAAGTAACTCGGAAACTAGGCGTGATGTTCATATCATAAAATGCTTGTGTGTGAATCAATTACAGTAATTTTAAATTTAGTATTTATTAGAGTAGCAAAGTTTCTTCTTTTTGTCATAGCATCGTCAGAAGGAGATTGATGCACTGTGATCTTATGTGGATAGACGATACATATGCAAGGTGTAATATATCTTGTCTAGTTAACCTAAGATGAGCTGCAGCTTCTCGGACTGAGGTAATAGGGTTAGCTTTGAAAACTCTTCAAACGACTGTCTCTTTCTGTGATAATACTGACAGATAATGTTAAGCGATAAAGGTTCTGATTATCATATGAAGTAGTAGCCTCTAACATCTATCGTCATATTCGAAGAAATAGTGCGATATTCTTACTTAATCGCACGTCTTACACTTCACATGTTGCGAAATAACAGAAAAAACGACAAAAAAATTTATAATTTTATTAATGATTTCATAATTAATATCTAAATCTTCATCAGAAGCCTTTAATTTCTTGGCAGAGGCACTGAGTCCTTTCGAATCGCACTCAGCCTCAAATATATTAAATACGACGACGTATTGCTCCGACGCCATGTTGGATACTGTTTCCTTGTATCTTTCCTGCCCTGGTATACTTTCGAGTCATTATAACTTACAATCACTCTGAGATTACAAATGGTGGTGGCGATGGTTGGATGAGCTACTCTCATAGTATGACCGGTCGAGGCCAGTCGAGCTACTGTCATGCGGGTATACAGTGGCAGTAGCTGTCTACTGTCACATTAGAAGCTCGTACTGTGTAACTAGGTCTTAAAGACCTGGATACATACTCGACCGGTCATACGATGAGAGTAACTGCTATGACACAGGTAAGCGTAGGTTTTGCCCGAGAGACTGCAGTCAAGTGTGAATTTCGCTGTGTGCAAATGTACCGAGCATACGAGCTACTGACATTTCGCAATATCGGGCGAGTTGATGTCCGAGTCGCATGCGAGCTGCTGGCTTGTGAGTTGTGGAGGAAGGTGATGGGCGAGTAAAAACAAAAAATGTTGAAGTAACTCGGATGCAAGCTACTGACCGACTTGCACATGACAGTAACTCGTATGAGGCGGTCATACGGTGCGAATAGCTGTACTGCAGTAACTGACTAGGCTAGCTCGCATGCTAGCTCGCACTGTGTAACCAAACCTTTAGTCGTTGTTCTTTTGTCGCGGTCTCCATTCTAAAATTTTTCTCGTCCACCGTCCGTCTGTCATTATTGCTACATGCCCAGCCCAGTTCCATTTCAACGTTGTTATGTGTTCGATTGCATCGGTTACTCCAGACATTTGACGAAGTTTTGAATTTGAGTTTCTATCTCTGAGGGAAACACCCAACATTGACCTTTCCATGGCTCTTTGTGCAACACGTATTTTGTTGACGGTCTTCTTTGTTAATGTAAGAGTTTCTGTTCCGTAAGTAAGTACAGGAAGTACACATTGATTAAAAACCTTCTTTTTTAAACAAGTTGGAATGTTCGACTTTAGAGTGTTGTTAAGCTTCCCAAACGCTGTCCAAGTTAAGCCAATTCTACGTTCTATTTCACAGGTTTGGTTATCGCTTCCTATGCGGCTCTCATGGCCTAGATATTTATATGAGCTTACTTGTTCTATGTGGTTATCACCCAGGGATATTTTTTATAGTTGTATCAAAATCACAACTTTAGGACCCCTTTATGGAATTCAGTCGTGGTTTTTTAAGCTATATTGTTATTTGGTGCTATTGTCGAATAACAATACCTCGTTAAAATGGTGACCATAGTGATCACAAAGAACAATTAGCAAACTTTTTTTCATAAATACTCAAGGAAGTTCCTGGAAAGTGACTTTATGTTTTCACGATTTCAAAGAATCGACGCTTTTGAAGAATACAGCCCCTGATCAGTTAAAGCGTAACTGTTGCCAACTTATTTTTTTTTTCGACAAACATAAATGTTACCTCAACTTAGGGACTACATTTGATGTCACTGTCAACATCAAAATTTCAGTTCTCAATGTATGTCCATACAACATAAATAAATCATAATGTAAGAAAATGTTAGCAGATTGGTTGGGTTTACCGAAGCAACTAGAGGTTCTGTTGATAATAACAGCAGGAATAACATGCCTGGCATTCGATTCGTCGCTGTTTTATATGAAATCTAATTTGGAGGAAATATGGAACTACGAGTATCATTCGAAGCTGCAAGAATACTATATGGAAACGGTTTTGAAGTATATACTGACTGGCGTTATTTTTGTTAGGACGTTTACTACACATATTTTTTTGGCACTTTATATTGTTATGCTCTGGCCAGCTATATTCGTAAGTATATTCACTTCAAATTTTATATTATTATATAAACATTAGATAATAAGTAGTATACATATTGTTACTAATATTACGTGGCATGAATTGTATTTTTTTCATAGTATTTGAAAGTATCTATTTCATAGTAAACACGTTTCTATTTTGCAGTATTTTATCTACACAGTAGTTATTGATTCATTTGTATGTTAGTTTACTGGTACAATAGTTTATTATTTCCTTCTACTAAAAAAATTTAGGGTTATACAAAATTATTAGTAATATTCAATTATTTAGAAACTGATATTGGATCATCATTTGATCATAAAATAATGAAAAAATTAAGTTCCTCTTATTTTTAAATTATATAATCGAAACTAAATAAACTATAGTATGTAACCAGTGGCGTAGGTGAATCTTCTATGAAATATATATTTTGGAATTGTTATTATAGCCACCATAAATATGTTATTTCAAAGTAAGAGTACTATATTATTTTTCAGTTTTTCGTAATCTAATTACAGTAATTTGGCTTATAAATTTACCTGAATTACATTTCATATAATAATTAGAACAGATGGGTGAAATTTAACTAAATTTTTATAAAAACAGGAGTCTTCGTGTCTGCTTTTTGTGGACTATTTTTCACCAGTGTTCGTGGAAAATTAGTCTCTTGCTTCTGTTGCTGCATCGAAGGTTCCAGTCCCTTCCCAGGATTAATTTTCATAGACAAATAGCATTTAAAAATATTAATCATCGAATTATTGAAATTTTAATATAAAAACCGTTTAATAAATCGGTATGAAGACTTCAAAATTTAACTATAGACTGGAAGCTTACAAAGTAAACAAAGAAAGCGTAGCGTCTTAATTATCACCCTTAGGTGTTATATTTTATATGGAAATTGGGATTCAAGAACTTGACTAAATATATTCGAGAATATTAAAATTCATAAAGAATAATATGGGCGTATTGATGTACTGCGTGTTAGTTTTTTCCGTTGCACCAAGGTTGCCCTATGAAAAAAGGCATTCGAGGGCCTTTTTTCATAGGGATTCGCGAATATTGCTTAAATATGAAGGGTTACTAGGAAGTGTGATTTTTCGGGGGGAGTTTCAAATTGATGCGGGAGGTGATACTCGAAAGAGACTAGAAAATCAGAAACTACAACACTAGAAGAGAAGATGGTCCAGAATACCTGACGGTCAGAAGACTAGACGGCGAGAAGACCACAACACGAAAAGGCAAGAATATCAGAAGACTAGAAAACCATCACTGACTATCCACTCCCTTAACAGCATCCAGAAGAATTTAGCTTCTCCAGACGATCTGCCTATTATAACGAAATTTGATTCCGATATATTCCAGAATACTTAGGTGTTCACTTTCACAGACATCACTGAAACAATAGGTTTCAAACCTAGAGAATGAGTGTTAAGGTTTATTTTATCACATTATTTCTATTACCTGGAGTCTAATTCTTTTCATTCATCTATCTCTCTTATGAAAATGTACATAATTAATGTATTCATGATGTTCCTCACAAACAACCCTTTATTTATGTTTTATTGAATTTTGTAAACCGATGTGAGCTTCTCCATATGAGCCCGTTGATACATCTAGGGTCGATCGCCATTTATAAAAAGTATATGAATAGTTGCTACAGGTTAATTTCTTTCGATAGGTCGTTATCACCGTCTAATTATCCCGTTGCTTAAAATAATAATGAAATTAAGTGTGTATCATCGCGAGAAAATATTCCACAAAAGGCTAGGTATTGGGTATTACTATATATTATATAAATAAAATGTATCTTAATGTATCAGTAGGGCTAAGTCATTTTACAATTAAAAATTATCAGCTACAAGAAAAATGAATTAAATTGAACTGGAAGGATTTTACAATAGTTTTACACTGCATTCAGCACCTTTATCATGCGAAACAGGAAATTGTACGGCGCCGGCGTATCTTGGATGCACAACTGAATAGGAATAATAACGTATTTATTGTTCAACTGAAAAAAATCATATACAGAACAAAAATACAAATAAATACATATACCGGGTGGCCCACGACGTTTTTGCCAGTCGATATCTCGAAACCTATTTGAACAATACTTTTGAAAATTGGCGATGGTAAACAGTCGAAGACGTTGCCCATTTTTGGCATAAGAGGACTTTATTTCACCTTCACATTTCCGGTCACGTGACATCAACTTCAACATTTTAAATGAGACGCCCTATATGTTATTACAATTTTGTGATGGTCTGTCTAATACCAATCCAATGATACCATATTTGTCAAATTTTTGTGGAACTACAGTAATAATAAACAACTGTTTATGAACGTTTCTTTATTTTTATAAAAAAGAAACCTAGGTAGCTTAGAAACAAAAAAGTTGTCATAGCAGCAGAAATACATCACTACTTGTTAAGAGCTGCTGCCATGCAGTATTAGTAGATTTTATGTTTGTAAAAATTGTAATAAGATTATTATACCTTTACATTTTACAACGTAAATGGTACAATATCTTGGTCGGCTCGCTCCCCAGTTATAACACCTTTAGATTATTTTCTATGGTTTAAAAGGTTTGGTTTACAATACACAGTCTAGAAATTTAGATGATTTGTAAAACAAAATCAGAGCAGCGTGCCAAACTGTCACACCAGAAATGATTAGAGCAGCATGTTACACAAATGTTCTAAAAAGATTTGAGCATTGTGTTAATGAAGGTGGACATCAATTTGAGCATCAACTAATAATTTTTATAATTATTGTATTTTGCTGTGTTATTATTTATCTTCTTTAATAAAAGTTTTAAAAAATTAATCCATTCATTTAACAGTTCACATTATTACTGTTTAATATAAACGTGCTAATAAATATGATATCGTTAGATTGGTATTAGATAGACCATCACAAAATTGTAATAACATACAAGGTGTGTCATTTACAATTTTGAAGTTGATGTCACGTGATCGGAAATGTGCAGGTGAAATAAAGTCCCTTTATGCCAAAAATTGGCAACGCTTTCGACTGCTTAAAATCGCCAATTTTCAAAATTATTGTTAAAATAGGTTTCGACATATCGACTGGTCAAAACTTCGTGAGCCACCCGGTATATGTGAGACAAATCATCAATAAATAAGATAAAAAAATAATGGTCCTAAATTTAAGTCTTGAGGTGCTCAGAAGACCCTAAGAATGTTTCAGATTAAAACCATTATATGAAACAAATAATGTACCTACCTCTGGATAAATACGATTTTACTAAGTGAGAAAATAAAGCCACTGAACCCTTTTGAAATTAATATATTATGATTCACCTTGTCAAAGACATTTGAAAAATCAGTACATCCATTTGATTTTTGTTATCTATGTGATTTGCGATTATCTGGGTAAATTCTGCTAAATTTGTAGCTGGAGTGTTTTGCTACGAATCCGTATTGATTAAGAAATATAACGAGTTGCACACCAAGGTAAAAGTCGATGCATAATGACATTTAGAATACTAAGTAAAGAAAACTGAGTATTCTAAATAGTTTCTAAACACCAGTTAAGACGCTGGTAGAAAGCGCACTATCGTGTCGTGTGTGATGCTCTGTGTTTGCGGTTTAATTTTTTATTTGTTGTTGGTACTTGCGGTTTTAAAAGAAATATCTATCGCACTGGAAGTTATCAAGATACATAAAAGAAGCCGTTCTACTGCGACTGTGTAATATTATCACTAATATCAGAGGCGGATTAAATGTGGAGTGCGCCCTAGGCAAGCATCTAATCGGCGCCCCTCTAGCGCGAAAGTTCGAAAGAACGAGGAATTGTCTCATTGCATAGCTGATAGTTGGTGATTATACTATTATATGTGAACGAGTGAAGGACATCACTTGACACTTTGCTATATTAAAGAGGAGGCGGTTTCGGTCACTCCAAGATAATATTAGTAAGGATAATTAGGTGTACACGTGTACTTACCCTTAGGCGTGAATGAAATATGTGATGAGAGTGAAGAAAGCAAGAGGGACAGATCCATATGGAATATGGAAATCCATGATGCCTCTTTGGGAAACAGATTTGACTGTGTATGTGTGTTGACAGATGATGTGTTATCATTAATTATGTTAAAGCTTAAAATAATTTATTAATATTTGATAAATAAAAAAATTTAAGTAATGAATTATTTATTTAAAAATTGATACTAATCACATTCAATGTCAATTGTTAAAAAAAAATAAAAGTCGTCTCTTTTGAAGTTCAACCGCAAGTCTGTCTATAATGACTGTATATACTGTCACTCTGAATGTTTTCTGACCAGATAATGAAGAAGTAATATCTTCGGTAGATTCATCTGCTGTGAGCAGTTGTAGTTGTATCTTACCAACTTCAACTTCTATTATGAAATCAGGCGATGTAGGAATAATCAAGAAGGCGGAGCACGCTTCGGAAGCTCTAAATCTCTATAGAATCAAAGAATCTTTTATATTGTGTAAGTAGGTGCATACTTACTGACACAATTAATTTTATGTTATTAATTTTTTTCTTTGTTTAAAAATTCCGCGCGCGCGCCCCCTTGTAACCTCGCGCCCCTAGGCACGTGTCTAGTTGGCCTTAGGGATAAACCGCCTCTGACTAATATAAAATCAAACTTTAAAATACGTTATATGTACGTTACCGTACCCGTATTTTCCGGATTATTCATTCGTGGACCAAAGAGCCATGCTTGTCCAAGCGTTTCACCTCATGTTAGCAAAAACGGACAGAACTTTTGAGGAAGGTACTTGAACTATGGTAGAATATATGAATATACGGTCAGAAAATATTAGTCTAAAGTTGAACAATACTAGTCGAGAATTAATACATGTACCTATAGATGATATGGAACAGACCAACCATTAAATAAAGTGGTATCTGTTCTTGTGCGCAATTAATGGTGTATTTATTTATGACTTAATATGTTGTAGACAGATAAATACTACATATAAAATCGTAGGTAACATGGTGAAATCGTACATCTTGTATAAAATGACTTGTAAAGTGAGCTTATTTCGTTTTGTTATACCTTAATATTATAAAATAATTTATATACAGGCTGTCTCCTAAAAAACGCTGCAAGCTATAACTCCGTTATTTATAATCTGATTTAAAAAAACAAAAATTAAGTGAAATGGCTCTAAATACACTCTAGAGTGAGCATACCGCAGTGTTCTTAAACTTTCTTTTTTTTGAAAGCGATAGTCAACTTCTTTTTTTTTCAAATGGCAATATAGTTTTTTTATTTACTATTGTGCAGATTTCTTTTCTAAATCCACCGATGTATAACAAATGGACTTTTGTGAAACATTTGTCACAGAAAAATGGTGAAAGTTGTCGCCGATACCGCAATAGGTGCCCAGTTACTTAATTGATGACAAACATATTTTGACTAATCGCCTGTGCCGTGGAAAACAAAAAAAAATGCAACAAAGCGAATAAAACCCAGAACAGAATTAGAATTTAATTATAAAAGAAACATTACATGAAGATCAATTAAAAACAAGTTGATTAAATAAGTACATGCAAGGATAAACACGAAACTACATTAACCAAAGTTAAACAGCATTAAACACGAAATACATTAAACGAAGTACAACAAAGTTTAACTCGAAACAACTAAAGAAACAAATTAGCAAATCAAATACAGTTACAAACCTACAAGTGCTGCTCAAATTGGTTACCGGCACAATCAAAACATACCTGGCATCTTCTGAATACTGCATTGGTCGCATGCAATATAAAATTGGGGGGTATTTCGCGACACGCACGTATAATTCTTTGCCTCAGAATTTCTTCATATTCTGGTCGGGTTAAATAGACATGATCTTGAAGATAACTTCACAACCAAAAATCAAGTGGAGTAAGATCTGGAGAACGGTCAGGCCATCGAATCGCTCCCTAAGTTCCTATCCACCTTTCATTAAATTCATTAAATGTGATGTTTAATCAATTACATAGTATTCATTCTGGCATTATGAGGGGTAGCCCCATCTTGCTGGAAATAAATTCTATTGAGTTCTGCAATAGGTAGTTCATCTAAAAAATTCTGAAGTAGTTCTATCAATATTTGATAATACTTTTCTTGATTTAGGGTGCCGTCTATGAAAAATGGTCCAATCAATCTATTACCCAAAATGCCACACCACACATTAATATTAAACCTTCGCTGAAAATTAGTTTCGACGATAATCCTTGGGTTTTCTTGGCTCCAATGTCGGTGGATATTTCTATTAAAAATACCATTGACACTAAATGTATATTCGTCTCACCAAATAATCTTAGTGTGGAAAAGTGGGTCTCGTCGCACTGAATTTAAATACAAATGGCAAAATTGTTGTCTTCGTTCTCTATCGTTTTCCTCTAATGCCTGTACTTTTTTAGGTATGCATGGTTTAAATTTGTGCTTTTTCAATATTGAATTCACAGTTCGTTTTGAAGCTCCAATATTATTTGAAATTCCCCGACTGGAGGCTCTTGGGTTTTCTTCAACATTAAGAAGAACATTGAGCTCCGTGTTTTCATTAAATTCGCGTTCTTCTCGTCTCGGTTTCTTAAATGCCCCATAGTTTCTTAAATTTTCTTCAAGTCTTCCAAACTTACGTGATTCTGGAACATTCTCTGTGAGGAAACCGCTCTCTATAAAGGCGGATTGCTGCACCACGATTCTGATTACACTGAAAGTATACCTGAATCATATTCGTCAATATTTGATTATTATCCATACTGCACTGTTGACTAATTTCGCAAAAAATAAATTACTGTAATGACACTATGACACACAAAAGCAAAACAATGTAAAAAACTGGGATGCGGAAGTTGAAATGATATTTACTCGATTTTTTGTATTATTTTTTGTTTTCCACGGCACAGATCATTAGTCAAAATATGTTTAAAAAAAAAGAAACTATATTATCATTTGAAAAAAAAAGTTGACTATCGCTTTTCAAAAAAAAAGTTTAAAAATATTGCGGTATGCTCACTCTAGAGTACATTTAGAGTCATTTCATTTGATTTTTTGTTTTTTTAAATCAGATTATAAATAATGGAGTTATGGCTTGCGGCGTTTTTTAGGAGACACCCGTATAGGTATTTGTTGATCAAATTATATATAAATATTTATTTTAATTTTGATTTACCTAAGTTTAAATATACGTTTCGTTCAACGTAGTCTTATTCGATATATTGATTTTTATTTCTGATTTCGTCCATTTCCATGTTTCCATCTAAGAATTTCACGCTATGGCTTACTGTATTCATAAATCACCCTTAAAAAATGTGGGTGTGCCATAACGGTGGCTTGTCGAGATGGCATATAATAATAGACAAATAAAAGAAATCTATAGTCAATGCACTTAACGCGGAAATCACGGACACTCCCTGTTGGGTAAATATAACCTGATTTATGGCGCATTCGTTTAGTTATATAAGAAAATAAACACTTTTCTTCCGATATAAGATACTACGGGATCAACTTGTTTTATTTCCATCATCTATTTCATTCGCATTAATAATTTTATATTCCACTCATGGTTAGGTAATTGATATACCATGAAATTGACCTACAAATGTGGATGTGGTAGGCAATGAACTACATATCATGAAGTACATGAGATCAGTGGCGGCTCGTGACAATTATTATTGGGTGTGCTGCACGAATCACGACCAATATATAAAATAATAGAAATAGAATAACAGAGGAAAACCAAAAATAATTAAATTAGCTCTAATGGTAATTGTTAATAATGGCATAATATAAAAATCTGAGCAACTTACATTATTGCATTTTCCTAAATTGGAGATTAATACGCCGGTCTTTTTTTGCCGCAAACTTTTCGATTACTTTGTTGTTAAAGTTCGGTATTGAAGCGACGAATTTTTTTTCTATCGAGAGCATGGAAAGGGCTGTTAATCTGTCTTCGCACATTGAATTTCTTAAAAATGTTTTTATACATTTTAATGTTAAAAAACTACGCTCAGCTTCTGCTGTGGTCATTGCCGTAGTCACCAGAATTTGTATAAATTTTTTGGTTTCTGCTAATGTATCCTCTAAATTATTAGAAATTATAAATTTTAATAAAGGCACTGCACCTTTTAATGCTCTGCACTCGATATTGGAATACAAAACTGATAGCTCTGTTCGCAAACGTAGTTTATCAAAAAAGTTATAAGCTGTACAAGTTAAGTCCAATTCATTTTCAGGAAACTTATTATTATATTTTTCGAAATGTTCTGAATATAAAAGCGCTGCTGCAACTAGGTGATTTGTATATGCAAACCGTTCTTTTGCATTGTTTATAATAACATCAAAAACTTCTATACAGGCAATACGATGATCCTGTGGGCTGTTATTTGGTCGTTTTCTTTTTTGGACACTAGGCGCCGTACTTAAATATGAAGCTTGATGTACGATAGGGTCTATTTTATTTCGAACACTGTTAATACTTTGCTCGAAAACATGTATAGCTTTCTGTGCTTCGGTTGTGTCCATGTTCTTTTTTTGAAGCTTATTATACAAAACGTCAACATGTGGCATAATATAATGGAAAACAGTAAGCCAGAAGGTAAAATTTTGATCTTCCAGAATACATCGAAGCCCTCTTGCTTCCTTGGAAGTAACATCATTTGAATCTTCTTCCAGTTGCTCCATACACTCAATAATAGAGTCTCTATATTCGTAAACAACATTTACTGTACGAATATTGAAATTCCAGCGTGTAGGAATTGAACGTGGAATATTTTTCCCAACTATTTAGTTCAAGACAGCTATTCGTTGAGGTGAATGACTAAAAAATCCGGGTATATCATGTAAATCTCCAAAAAATACGCGTAGTTGGGAATTAATAGAACATGCTCTTGACATTATTAGATTCAATTGATGGGCGCAACAGTGCACAAAATGAGCATTTTCATATGTTCTCTTAATTATTGTTTGCACTCCGCCATGTATTCCACTCATGACCGCTGCTCCGTCGTAACTTTGTGCAATGAGCTTATTTTTGTTATTGTTTAATATTGGGTCTATAACATTCAAAATAGTATTAGCTAAGGTTTGAGCATCGTGTTTTTCTGGAAGCAAAAAAGTCCAGAACCTTTCAACTGGGCTACCGTTTGTTACATAACAAAAAACAATGACCGTTTGAAATTTCATAGAAACATCTGTTGTCTCATCAGCTATCACTGTAAAAAATGGGGCTTCATTGATTTCGTGTAATATCTCCTCAGCGTATACTTCTAGCATGCAATCTAAAATATCATTTTGTATTATTTTTGAGGTACCTTTGAAAATTGATGCATTTGTAAGGTGTTCACTAAAAGTTTTATCAAGTTCTGCAGAAAAATTCACTAAACCACGAAAAATTCCAGTGTTATCTGATGTTTTAGATTCATCGTGTCCTCATAATGCGAGCTCAAAAGCCCCACAGAATTTTATACAGTCAATTATTTTTGACAAAACATACCTGTTTTTTGTCACCTCTTCATTGTGTTTTTGTATATTTACCCAATAAGCAGAATTAAGTTGGGCCTGTATATTAAGTTTCCCAAATAATGCAAATCGTATTTGATTGCCGATATGAGTTTACGTGTTTTCATGCTTCTTTATATTTTCACTGAAATGCGCTAGATCCCGCACTCCCGTTTCCTGCCACAATTTTTCTTCTTTATCTGTGCCGAATAATGCACACGGAAAACAGAAAAAAGCGCCTTTTTTTAGAATATCCACAAATCCACTGATTTCGTAAATATATTTCTATATTAAATTTTCTGGTATATGTTTTTGCACAGCTTTTACCGGCCACCTCAATATTAAGGTCAGGTATAGGACGACTACGTTCTTTTATAATCAACTGTTGTTGATAGTTAAGTTTTGAAACTTATCTACACCCAATTCAAATTGAAACTCCATAGTTTTAATCACGCATGAACAAAACTTTAACACTGCAATCACCTCATATGCACCGGCCAACAGCCACCCACGAAGCTAATTGCCAAATATCTGTAGTCCACTGCAGCTCGAAGAGATGTTTCCGAGGCCGTTAATAAACAGTGCACCCGAAGAATATCGGCTAAGTTCGCCGTTTGCCTAGTAAATGCATTTTAGAGCTGCCAGTGTTTCGGTTGTACTCGACGTAATCTATTGCGCTTGTAGTAGAAAAGCAATGCGTAGAGAAATTTACATGCCAATATGAGAAGCAAATGCCTAATAAAAAATAATATTAATCATCGTTGTTGTGAAATTATTAGCAGTTAATGTTTAATATGGCCGATTTAAAATAAAAGTGTATTAATATTAATTATTATTTAATAATTAAGATTTACTGTGATGGTTTGGTAGTTCTGCAGCTCAGCAGCACATAAGGAAAAGCCGCCACTGCATGAGATTCAAATGAGGTAGTGTTAGCACTAAATATTTATTGGGTAGATAAGAGAGAAGGGAGTAAGAACGTGACGGAAAGTGTGAACCTGTACGATGTCCTTTAATGTGCTCTCAGTTTGACTCACGTAGTTTATGAAGCTTTGATTAATCCGCATAATGTGTTCGATCATCGGAGTTTACTTTAAAGTAAAATCAGCAAGGATGACATGAAAGTTTATAAATATCCAATAAATAAATAATAAATATCCAATAAATAAAGTGGGTGCGTGCTGCATAAAATTGGCGCTTCATGTGAGGGCATGAAAATATTTACTGCCACGAACATTTCGTTCATCAAATCCACAAATCTTAACTATTATAAAATAATAATATTCATAAAATTTCATTATAAAATTTTTTCATAAACGTTCTATTAGATTGTAATCGATGTATGGTAATTCACCGAGATAACTATCTTTTAATTTCTAAACAGTGTTAACATAACAGTGAAATTATAAAGGTGAAATGAGGTAAATGGTTGACGAACCGTAGTGGAGGGTGATCAGAAGCCATAGAGGTGTAGTTAATCTTGATTTATCTATCGAGGTGTACATACGGTCTTCGCTGTGTTAATTGAAACGTTTTAATTTAATAATAAAAGGATGTTACACGTGCGAATTCCAAGAAAACGTTTATATGCTCACCAAATGAAAAAGTTTATTGGCGAATTTCATTATTTATTCTCCGATGGAGCGAAGGTGATGCGTATGTGATAGACCCATAATGTGCTAGTCCAAATCCGACTGTACGAGTCACGTGACTTAGAAAGCAGGTCGTGCCCTTACAAACCCAATTTAGGTTTGATTTATTATTGATTTTGATAGCCTGTAATATTCCACTTCACATAATAGATAAAGAACCATTTCGAAAGTTTTGGTACAAATATAGTTCCAGTTATCAAGTCACAGAACATTATAGAGGGATATATCAACTATACGCGATGATATTATAATAGAAGATTATATGTAAATTACAAAATAGATGACTGTGGTTATGTGTTGATGAGACGATGGATCGTAAAAAATGTTTTATTGTAAATATTATAATAAATAATAATATATAAATATAGTACGTGTACTGCACCCTCGGCAATCGACATTTTCATGGCTATTAGCTAGCAAAAGACTCACTGAATATACCGGTAATACATTTACGCAGGTGGTGCTGGAAACATTAGAAAAAGTTCAAGTGTCAACAAGTCAAATATTGATATTTGTAACCGATGGTGCCACGACAGTGCGTAGGCCGTTTTCTTTGACAACACGGTTGTAGATTATTTCATGTTACGTGTAAAGTGCATTATCTTGTGACAGAAACTACTCGAAAATGTTTTCTCAAGGTAGATGTATTAATAGCGAATATAAAAGAAAGTGTTAAAATCTCCTAAACGTCTTCACGAGTTTCGCAGAAAGTGTCCTGCAATTCCTGTACCACCAAAGCAGATCCTTACACGTTAGGGAACGTGGTTGAGGGCAGCTTTCTATTATGCTGAAACATTTTAGAAAATAAAACCTGCAATATTACAGTTCAATCCTGCTGAGGCTGCAGCTACTCGCATTAAGGAAAACCAGACACAATTCTAGATATTCTCATTAAAACTGATTTAAAAACTGTTCATACTAACTACAAAGGAGTGCATGATGCACTAGAGAAATGACAAAATAGTGCATTGATACGCTATAGATGATGCAAAAAATGAGCATATCAAACGAAATTTCGAAGGTGTGTTAAAAAAGACACGGATTTTAATAGATTAAGACATCCTTGTGATGATAATGCTAATAGTGATGGTGTATCTACAGATTCACTAAGTGAATGCAAATAGTACTTTACCTGTATTATCTCCTGTATTACATCAGTAAATGCCAAACGGTCGGTCTCCAAACATAAGAACATATTTTCACCACAGCGAGCATCATTCTCTGACAACGAGACAAATCTGGAAACATATCCTGATGCTGTAAGATATTTACGGATCGTCTCCAGTTCGTGATGACGAGTTAATCATGCTAGTTGCCCAAGTAATCCCAACAAAAATCCCAAGTAATTTATTATTTTGAGAATATTTGTATTAGTTTGAAGATAAGATGAGTATTGAAATATTTATAACTGTTCTTAATCTTAAGTGCGATAAGAAGTTACTGAAATAAGAGATTTAAAAGTTTGTCATTTGGTGCATAAATTAAAATTATAAACCAAAAAGGCATTATGGATTTTTGAACACGCAAAGGAAAATAGTACTACGAGTTATAAGAGGATGTAGAACCATATCGACGGAGGTATCCTGACATTAACAAACGTAATTCCAATACTTTCTTGCAGAGGAAAGTCCATGTACATATGGAAAAGGGGAGGTGAAAGGGCAAGACAGAAAGACGGCAAGAAAGTGAATTTTAGAAAAATGTCACATAGAACGGGACTGATAAGATTTACTATTTCAGGTGGCACAACCATAGATAAGAGAAAATGATAATTACAGTAGAAACAAAAGAAACACTGAACAATTTTGTTAGTAAATGAAAGAACATGGAATTTAAGAGAACAACATAATACCAACATTTTAACCATAAAGGAGCAGGATGTGACAACATACAGAACAGGGGGATTAACAGAAATGAATAAAAGGAAAGGCGATATTACGTCATGAAGCAACGCTTAATGAATTCCGAGATATAAGTGGAAAAGAGAGGACTGAGAGGAGTTCTGCCCAGTAGAAGTCCAGCATTATCCGACATAAGTACCGGCTGTACATGAGGGATCTTTCCTCCTACACAAAAAAAGCAGATAATATATAATTGGTGGATTCAGTAGTCATGATTCTACCTAGTCATGATCCTATGTAGGACTTAAGTTGAATTGATACTTATGTTTCTAAGATATTGGAGATTTTAATAGGCGTTTATTTTTTCATGTAAAGTTTTCTTGTAAAGGAGTGCAAATGTTCAACAATTAAGTGGATATATTAATAGAACAAAAAGAAGCGGAGGGTTCTCTAGGAGAAAGACTCTAGATATATAAGGAATAAAACAACGATTGATGAAAATATTTCTAATTTATCTTCCAATAGTAAATTATTGACAAGTTTATATCAAAAACCTCCTCTCCAGGTGAGATCTCCATCTACATCAAAACCAGATCCATCGATAGCGATATACTGCAGGCATATATATATATATATATATATATATATATATATATATATATATATATATATATATATATATATATATATATATATATATATATTTAAAGCAATCATTCTGTTCACTTGTGTCACTTAAACACATTTTTATAGTAGTTTTAATAATCGTGTTCACAATTTAATCTCAGGACCTATTATTTTAATGAATGTAGGACAATAATATATGCAATTTTATTAAAGTAAATAAAACATTATTACACAGGCAGATCGACCAAATTTAATGGTTCCATGGCTGATGATAGGATCAGTGAGATGTGTTACTGTCAACTTGACAACCCTAGTGATTGGTTCGTATGCCTGTATATCTGAGAAAGGTCATCATCCAATTTGTTTCGACTATTTCGTCTCGCAGATTATTGAACACGGACCCTCGCTGTACGCATGGTTGACTATCTTAAAGTAAGTAATGTCAAATATTAATTACATAAGGTTATTATATCACACTTTATTATTGTAGATACTAGTATATGTCTTTAAATAAAGTATAAAGAATTAAAATGATTCCCCTACTTATAGAAACATTAGAGGAATCGAAAATAAAAAAAAAAAAAAAAAATAAGTTTCTAAAATGTATACTTACCATATTTAAACAGTATTTGCCATTCGTGCCCTACGACTAGTAGGACACGAATGGCAAATAGTGTTTAAATTTCAGCAAATAGTAAGTGCTGAATTTTTGCAGAATTATTTTTTATTTCTTTAGAGAACAGTGGCATACTTTCTTATTTAAAGCTAATACTTATATACTATCGACGCTAGTTTCGTTAACTGATATTCGTGCTATTTAATTCTGTTGTGTAAAACTATTTTACAACTGTAGATATTAATCAGAATCTACCAACAAATATCTAGAAGAAAGGCAGAACTACAATAGTAATAGGGCTTCCTTAAATATGACAAATAAAAACTTACTGTTTCGTAAATTTCAGTTTTGTTTTCATTTAATTAACACATAATTATAATTATACATCTTGATGATAAAACATTCTCACCATATAGTAACATTACCAAGATATCTTCGTATTTTTATTTTAGTTACTACAAGGCACTGCAAATGTTCTGTAGTGAAGAGCAAAAGAAAACAGAATTAGAACAGGAACTTTCAATTAGAAGAAGGAGAGCAAAAACTATGGGCACTTCAATAATTAATTTCGATGAAAAAGTTGACGATGGAAGGTAAAGTAGTACTGCAATATTTCTATAGAGTAACAATAATAATATATTTAAGAATATCGTTTTCATTTTAAATCATTTGAATATTTCAGAAACTTTACATTAACTAAAACCTTTGAAACATTTAAACGCTTTTAATAATATTATATTTATTTACTCTTTTAGTCGTTAGTGTATTGTTTAGAAATGAAATTTTTCAAAGTTATAATTGTTTATCAGAAATCTGTTAAGCGAATCCACGCTGGACAATCTGATTCATCAAATGGAATGTGATTTTACGACCAATTCTCGCTCCCTGGACTCTCTTTTAAAGTTGAAATCCACCAAGGAAACGCAGGAAGAAATAATGTATAGCGACATACTCACAGAAGAGGAACAGTGTGCCAGTATACTTGAGAGAGCAATGAGGGTTTTGAACGTGGACGAGAAAGATATTTTGAGGGTTACGGAGGAAAGGGCCCATGGAACACTAAGTGGTTGGTTAAGTTTTAAGTTTTTCTTATTAGCTAATTGTATGATTAGTATTGATATTTACATCTTGTAGAGCTTGACATTTTGCTTACTTTCTTTACACTTTGTATTAAGTTAATATTGGTTACTTTTTTTAAGTTAATACTGTTAACTTAAAGTGTCAGTACCTGTTTTAAAGATATGGAAATTAACTTTATTCGAGAGAACATGTCCTCATGGCTGCAACTTTTTATACAATAGAAACAGAGACATGGTACAATATAAATGAAGCAGGAATGATTAATCTGCAAATTTCCCCATAACCTTTCAGAAAAGTCATTTCGATTTTAACAAAACGGAACGGTTAGTCCGCATTCACACCAAAATTGTGAATAACTTTTCTTCTTGTCATAGACAAAAGTAATTTTTCCACCAAGTAGAATGAAGCATTAATATATCTGGTTCTAAAGAACGAAACAAATATCTTGGAAGAGATGTTTTATATTATTTTGGCAATCAAAGGTTTTCAGAAGAGATAAAAATAAACCTTTCCAATAATAGATCACTGTCACTTTGTGGAAATTTTAGACATATAATTTTTTATTCTATGAAGAAGAATATGTCTTTTGTGTGTGGTAACTCAAGAAGAGAACAATGGTGAAAGGTTGATTTTTCCTTATAGAAAGTGATAAATAATTCTGATGTATTTTCTGATGATTTTCTAATTTAGTAAAATTCGGAATATCGTGCAGTTACCTTTATAGACTTACATTTAAAAAAATCTGCTGCCTGCAGCGAGGATTTCACGATATCTTATTCTATTTGCCATATATATAATGGTTTCAAATTCTATTAATTTATATTCTTACTCTGCGATATTTAAGTTTATTACTTTAAGAGTATTACTTTATTTAGTTGTATTCTATGAAAAAAAGTAAAACACTGAATAGCACACACATATTTGGATGAAAGTATCCATAATGCCTAAAGTAGTAGGAAAAACATTTTAAATATATACTTTTCTTCCCATTTCCTCGTTATGATTTTCTCAGTGAAATTATTGGCAACCACTTTGATATCCTATCCTAAAACTTTTGTCTGAAAAATTTGTCCCTTTACAGATTTTACAACGTATACGAGTATATAAATAAAGGTTTACGAAGGCGAGTTATTAATTGTCTTTTTAAATATTTATAAAACAAACGTATTACTTTAATATGTACATTCTTATAGTACACTTTGGCGTATTTCTTATTTGTGTCTGATAATTATATATATATATATATATATATATATATATATATATATATATATATATATATATATATATATATATATATATATATATATATATATATATATATATATATATATATATATATCATCATTAGGTCATCAGTCCTAAGACTGGTTGGACGCTAACCTCCAGTTTCTCCTATCTTGTGCTAACCTACGCATTTCGCTAATTGTGCTACAACCTACATCCCTTACTATTTGCGAGCAGTAGTCTAATCTAGGCCTACCTCTGCCTTTCTTCACTCCTATTTCTGCCTCCAAAATATCGCGGACTACTCCCCCATGTCTCAGCAAGTGGCCTACCATTCTATCTCTTCTCATCCTTATGTTTTTCCACATACTTCTTTTCTCGCCGACTTTCTCCAATACTTCTTCGTTTCTAACCCTATCAGTCCATGGTATTTTCATCATTCTTCGGTAACACCACATCTCAAAAGCTTTTAATTTCTTCCTACTTGCTTCCCCTACCGTCCAGGTTTCGCAACCGTATAGTGCCGTGCTCCATACATATGTTCTCAAAAATCTCTTCCTTGTTTCTAAGTTTATTACCCCCGAGCATAAAAGTGCTTTCTTTTTGTTAAAAGCTACTCGACCCTGCGCTATTCTTTGTTTTATGTCTTTATCGCTTCTTCCATCCCAATTTATTTTACTTCCTAAATAAGTGAAGTCTTTAACTTCCTCCAATCTTTCATTATTAATTTGTACTTTCGTTTTTGCTCTGCTCTCGCGCCCTCTGCACACTAACACTTTAGTTTTGTTTTTATTCGCCCTCATTCCGTATTCCTCTGTCAACACTGCCTCCATTTCGTTCAATGCCGATTCTAATTCCTCCTTACTAGATGCTAAGACTGCTATATCATCCGCCAATCTCAGCATTTTTAGTTTCTGTCCCTGTACTTTAATCCCAAAATCCACTCTATCTTTTACCACATTAATCGCCTGTTCGATGTACAGATTAAAAATTAGTGGTGATAGCGTACATCCTTGTCTTACTCCTTTCCTAATATCTACTTCCCTTTTTTCCCCTTCTACTTCTATAACAGCAGTTTGCTCTTTGTATAGATTGTGTACTACTCTCCTATCTCTATACTTCATTCCCGCGCTCTTTAGTATCTCGAACATTTTTTCCCATCTTACGTTATCAAAAGCTTTTTCTAAATCTACAAATCCTATATAAGCGTTCTTTCCTTTTTCTATTGTTTTCTCTAACATTACTCTTAGCGCCAGAATAGCTTAGCGAGTTCCCCTATTTCGCCTAAACCCGTATTGGTCTTCTCCTAGTATTTCCTCCGCTCTATTTTCCATCCTCTTCTGCACTGTTCCGGTTAAGATTTTTGACGCGTGGGAAGTTAGGCTAATCGTTCTAAAGTTCTCACATTTGTCGGCTCCTCTCTTTTTCGGTATAGTAACAATAATGTTCCTCTTATAATCCTCCGGCATCTCGCCCGTTTCGTATATGTATTTTACCAGTTCAAAAATCCTATTTACTACTTTCTGTCCCGCACATTTCAAAATTTCCGCCTGTATTTTATCTACGCCCGGCGCTCTATTATTCTTTAGCCCCCTTAGTGCTATTTCAAATTCCTCTCTCAATATAGGTTTTCCTACATCTTCCCTATCGATGCTAGATTCTCCCTCTAATATATCTCCTAATTCCTGACCCTCGTATAAATTTCTTCCATCTATCAGCATACTAGAAGTACTGCTTCCATCTATCCGCTTTCTCCTCTTTTCCGATCAGTATGTCCCCCGATTGACTCCTAACGTTTCTACTTATTGTTCCTATATCCCTGAAGTTCCTCTTAATTATTTTGTAAGCCTCATCGGTCTTACCTACTTGCAACATATCTTCTACTTTTGCATTTATCCTCTATCCATTGTTCTTTCGCTTTTCTACATTATCTAATGATTTCCCACTTTATTGACTTATACGTTTTCAGTCCTTCTTCGTCTCGTCTGTTTTTGTAGCCTCGTCTCTTTTGCATTAAGTTTAAGATTTCGTCTGTTATCCAGGGCTTCCTAGCTTCCCTTTTATCGTGTCCTAAAATGTCCGTAGCCGCGGAATCTAGACTATTCTTGATACCCTCCCACTCAGTTTCCGCGTTCTTGATTTCGTCCTTACTCGCTTTATTTATTAATTGATCTGTTTTCTCCTGGAACTTATCTTTCATATTCTGATCCCTCAATATGTCTACATTTATACGTTTCTTATCCTTCCGGGTTTTCAGATTTTTGAACTTTAATTTAGCTTTCATGACTACCAAGTTGTGGTCGCTGTCTACATCTGCTCCTGGATAACTCTTACAGTCTTTTACTTGATTTCTAAATCTCTTCCTAACCAGAATGTAGTCTATCTGATACCTGTCTATCCCTCCTGGCATTTTCCATGTGTACCGTCTCCTAACGTGATTCTTGAACAATATGTTCGCGACTACCATCTTGTGCTTCTCACAGAATTCTATCAGTCTGCTACCTCTCTCGCTTCTGTTTCCTAATCCATAAGGACCTACAAATTCTCCTTCTTTCCCCTCGCCTACGACTGCGTTAAAATCTCCTACTATTATTAAATTTTCATGACCCTTCACAAATCCTATTACCTGCTCTATGTCCGAATAAACGGCTTCTAACTCTTCCTCACTGTGGCTAGAAGTAGGCATGTATACTTGCACTATTACTGTTTCCACTGGCTTCGAATCTAACCTAACCATCATTACTCTCTCGCTGTATTGTAGGTAGCTATCTACACACTGTCCTGCGTTCTTCCGCATAACGATCCCTACTCCCGCGTTTCCATTTACCGATCCTGTGTGTATTACCCTATAGTCACCGCTCCAAAAATCTCCTACTTCCGGCCAGCGCATCTCACTTATACCTACTATATCTAATCCTAACCTATCCATTTCTATCTTCAGATTCTCTAGCTTCCCTGCTTGTCTCATGCTTCTTACATTCCACGCTCCGATTCGTGAAATGCTACACTTATTGCACTCGATCACGTCTCCCGGAACAGTCCTCACCCGGAGATCCGAACGGAGGACTATTTTACCTCCGGTGTTTTTTGCCCCAGGAGACGCCATCATTAATTTGGGATAAGCTTTCTGTTAGCTATCCTGAGGATTATAATGTGGTGGTTTCCTCTTGCCTTCCACATCGCAGTCGTGTGTGTCATAGCACCATGCCAACCCCCACGGTTTCTGCCACTATGACTACTGAAAGAGCTGCTGCCCTCCTTCAGGGTCTTGTCTTAGTCTGGTTTTTCAATAAGGACCCCCCACTATGGTTAAACCTATGGGTACGGCTCCTTAAATCATTAAAACGCGCAAGCCGACCGACCCGTTCTAGTTTGCACTAGAACTTCGTCAAGGTGCAAGTCCTATCGGTTCGGATATATGTATGTATATATATATATATATATATATATATATATATATATATATATATATATATATATATATATACATATTCCATTTGTATTAATAGTCATTACAATACTGATATTGATGCTAAAGATCTTCGAAATATAATTAGACTGTGCACATATTGTTGTGGGTTTACTGCATTTATAAAATAGTTATTTTAATTTATATCATTAGATATCCATTTTTATACTACCATATGTGTTATAAATACCACACATACCTGGCTTAAAAATATTTTAAATCTTGATGATGGACATCGATTATGTACTAATTATCGTAACTTTATAATGTCAGGTGTATCAGATTATATCTTTCGTATGCAACCTACGGTAACAAGCTATTTGCTAATTGCACGTTCGTGGTTGAATTTGAGTTTTTAATCTACAGAAATAAGGAGATTTAGCGGTGCATTATACTGAGTTTTTAATGTTTAAATACCCAGTAAGGTACATACAATCTGTTTGGCGAGAAATGTTTATTTCGGTTTATTGCATCGGTTTTTGTATGTCAGCCAATATTATCAAAGAAGGAAAGGAGTTCCTCTTGACATATTACAGGGTTCAGCTTATACCAGTTCATCCTGTAAAATTTTGGTGAGAGGGCTCCTTTCAGTATATTGAAAAGTTCTGATTTTAAGAAAACAAATTCGTTGCCGTCATATTCTACAGATATAATAACAAAGTAACTTCTGATGATAGGATATTCTCGCTCCGCGCTCATAACATGAAAGAGCGATTTGTTGTATTCTTCTTATAAAGGTGTATCTTATAAAGGTGCCTGTGCAATATATTTTGTACTGTGGTCTGGGGCGAGGGAATGGGCTCAGCAGTAGTGGTGACATGGTATGTTTATTTTTAAGTCTAAACGGGAGCAGTTTGGTATATTTGCCGTTTGTGTGTTTGTCCTGCTTTCTATGCCTAATCTTCTCCACAATCTGAAGCTTTAAAGATTCAATTTATGTGTATCCAAATAAGAAAAACAATTAATATATATTGATTATTTTATATGGAAACGACAATTTACAATTGAAAACCACCTTGATTAGTATTCCAAATATTAAAGAATGCTGCTTAATTAAAAATATGTTAAACTAATTAGTTAACTAGTTAATTAATTGTTAAATATTGGTATATAGTTAGCCGCTTCTTTTTCACTGCTATTGGTCCTTGCATACTTTTTTAACAAATTCGGTTATCGCGCTTAATAAAATATGATATATTTTACAGTGAAGTAACTACGATTCACTCGTTTAAAAAATGAAGAGATTAGTTTCTTGTTTCTACATCGAAGAAACTCTCCTCCTTTTAACCTCTCCCAGGCATTTGCTTTAAATTAACAACTTGTGGTTTATCTCTAGTTTTAATTATTATCGTTTAAGGCCTATATCATGAAAAGTTTAGTGATATTCGTTGCTTCTTTAACGTTTCTGTTACTTGTTTCTTAAATTTTTACTAAACATTTATTTGTAAAAACATTATTTATTTATATAATTTAAATTTAAATGATCTACTTTCGTTAAAATATGTTCCCAACGATATTTTTATGAACTACTGGACAATTGACGAAGCTTTATGAAACACATATTGAACAGTATATTTAACAGTATATATATATGTGTAGAGTTTGATTATATACTGTTTGAACACACAAACACTTATACAAATTTTGGATAATTCTATCCTTCAGAACTATTTCGACAACTATTAAGTACAAAAAGTTGTATTCATGTCTAAAATTTCCTTAAAGTTGGTAGTGCTTAATTAGTGAGATTTATTGTTAAGTTATTTGTTATATAAAAAATACAATGAGGCTACAGATAACCGCGGGGAATTAGGAATGGAATTGAAGAATTCCATGAAGTGCAGAGACTTATGGATATCTGAACTGCGTTTAATAACATTTAAGTTGATCTAAAATCTTAATTAAACACTGAACAAATTATAATCTTATAGGTATATCTAATTATACTCAAGTATTATTTATTTAATATTTTAACGCTAATATTGTTGTGTGAGTATGCAATTTGGGTACCAATAACAATTGAGGAGCTTTGCTTCAAACTGCAATTTCTGGTAAAATCCTGTTTGAGTACAAAGACCATTTTTCTAAGTAGACCAAACGATCACGATTGGCAAAAAATTTTTTACAGGGATTAATTTATTAGTATATAAAATCTTAAATTATCACATGATTAATAATCATCACCTATTATCTTAGCAGAAAAAAATGTTTGCCAAGAAGAAATTGCAGTGTGAAAAAAAAGTAAACTTTAATTTCGTATTGAGAAAAAAAGTATCAGAAATTGCATTTTAAAGAAAATACCTTAATATATTATGTATTATTATAAAAATGCACATTAGGCAAGTAAAGAAGAAAAATAATCTTAACTAAAAAGTTAACAAAACTTGTTCATTTTAATATCGAAGACCACAATCCTCTTCCATACAATCGCAATCAGACTCTTCGTCGATGGTCCCTACTTCTCCTCCATCTTCTTCATATTGCTCTTTTAAAGGGTTGAGACATGCTTCTTCCAGCAATTTTTTATAAAAGTCAAACCTTTGATCCCAATCCTCGTCATACAGGTATAAATCCATGAGTGTCTTTATGTCTATCAAATTCTCGGCTTTGATGTTATTATTTAGTAAAGGTAAAGGGTTTAGTTTGGCATTACTTATTTGCTTTCCTCTTTTCATGATAGTACCGCATTTTTTAGAAACATCATCATTTCGATAGTATTGCTCCATCTTTACCAGAACATCTTTGTTTTTCATTCTTCCAGTAACTACCTTTTAAAGGAAAATTCGTCTCATCTCTCTTATTCCGGTAAGCTTTTTGCAGTTAATATTATTCATTTCCTTTACATCATGAAGTATCCCGTCTGCTCCTATTTTCCGTACTATACCGACCTCTTTTAAGATTTTTTCGTAATCTTCCTTCACTATGATGACACTAAGCTTCCGATATTTTAATTCTATTTGACCACTAACTGGGAAGATAACGGTGATGTTATTGAGGTGTGGAGGCGCAACGTGATACAGTGATGGACAAAGCTTGTGTGACATAAGCATTTTTGTTTTGGCCTCCACAGCCATCTGCAAAATATCTTATATTTTTTTCATTTTCTGGAATTTTCTAATGACGTACGAAATCGCATACAGCCCATGCTACTTTTTTACTTATCTCTCTTTGTTTCTTTCTGGTACCATCACTTTTTTCACGTACCTCAACCATATTCACATCACAATCCATTATTTTACACTACTACCTACACACAAGTAACCGAAAAATGAAAGTAAACACTAAATCCATAGATAAGTAAAACTACTGTCAGTGCAGAAAATGCGTTATGAAAGCACAATGCAGAAGTTGCAATTGGACTGAAATTTATTTGTAGAAATTGTGAAACTATTGTAGAAACTATACTTAAAAGGTATATTTAAACAGCACACACATTGCGTCCTAAAAAGTTCTATCGCGTAAATCTGTAGCTTTCAACCTACCGATCGCAATGCCATCTCTAAATCAATAACGAACATTTTGTAGAAATTGCGTTTTGAAACGAAGCTCCTCAATTATATCTTAATTAGATACAATAAGGAATCTGTTTTTAGTAAATGGTATTATGAGTTGAGAATGAAAATTAAAAATCATCGTAAACGTACATAAACGGATTTAATCCTTTGTTATGATATGAAACAGATAGCGAAAACATTCGATTTGTTTTTCTTTAAGGTCATAAAATGACATATAATCTCACATTTAGAGCGGGAATATAAAAAAGAGGGTGATCACTAAGCATGTAACGAAAAGCATTTATAGATGCATTAAAGTTCGGTGGATTTTATGGAGTAGAAAAGAGTCAGTATAGTAGGTAGATAAATAGTATTATTTAAATAGAACAATGTTATTCCAATGGTTCAATAAATATTGCTGGGGTTACTTTTTTATTCATGTATGTAAAAATCTCAACCACATTTGAATATATATATATATATATATATATATATATATATATATATATACATATATATATATATATATATATATATATATATATATATATATATATACATATATATATATATATATATATATATATATATATATATATATATATATATATATATATATATATATATATATATATATATATATGCTGTAGTATTTAAAGCCAGATATTTATTTGATAGACTTGCGAAGGCAGTATTAGGAGCACAATGTAAATATTTGGTATGTAAAGAAAAATATTAAAAATCATATACAGAAATCTGCTGGAATGTATGGTATAAACACGACGAGGACTGGTTCAGTTTAATCGAAAATATTTATTGAACCTTGTGTAATCAACATTGTACAATAAACATAACATTCTGACAAAAGCATTTCGGTGCTCCAAGTATAGTGAATTATGTATACATAATACCAGAATTGTGATTAATTATAGAAGTATAAAAGGCACATAAAAATAAAATGTATCATATCATAAACACTCCTGTAAAAAATTTTCTTTATTTTTTATAATTACGCAATTCTTCCTAATTTTGATCTCATTACTATCTTATTTTATCTCATATAAATGATTATCCCTCTTGACCTTCATAAAAGGTAATTTAAAAAAAAAGTAATAGCAAGAAGTGTAGATTCTCTTCTAGCTTTTATTGCTGCTTCCATTCATCTGGGCATTCTATTGATCAAGTAGTGAATGGTTTCTTGAGAAAAATTTTTTCATTCGACGTCTTGTTGAAGTTCTCTAAGAGTCATAGGGGCAAGTATATGGCACCCAACTGATCGTTTTAGTGCATCTCATAGATGCTCAATGGAGTTCATATCTGGGTTTTTTGTAGCCAGTGAATAGTTGGAATATTCACAAATCGAAGGAAGTCCAGTATCTCTCTAGCAACGTGGGGCCAAATATTTTTACGTAGAAGTGTACATTCATGGATTTCCCCAGTATAGGAACCTAATTCATGGAACCTTCTAAACAAATTCGTCCCTAGAAAATTATTGATCCACCAGAAAATGGGATCCACAAAGATACATTCCAAGCAGCAAATCCCTCTCTTTGCTTCCGCCAGACTCGTTGACGTCCACATGGCGAATTAAGACTTACTCTTGTTTCGTCCGAAAACAAAACTCGCTTCCATTTGTTAATGGTCCAATTTACGTGATCTCTTGCAAAACTCAGTCCAGCAACTTTATATGTTATATGGTGAGCAATGGTGCAATAGCTAGTCTGCTATTGTTCAATCTTCATTGAATAAGCCTTCTCCTGCCCATTCTTCCAGAGATTGCTGCATTTGGAGTTACTACTAGGGTTCGGCTCAGCTGTAAACTGATATAATTGCTCATCTCTTCTAATTTCTAATATAATACATAATAAGTTCCACTTCCACAATATATATTTCCACAATATACATTTCCACAATAAGTTCCTTGAAACGTTCAATTGTTAACTGCTAACAAATAAATATTTAACATTTTCACTGTGTCATCTTCTCTTAAATTGTGTGAACGATTAATTTTTTCTACTTTAAATGTACTGGAGAAAGTTCTTGATTTACTTAATGACATTAAATTAAAAAAAACTCAGTCGCATAACTGAATTTATTGTCTTTTACAAATAATTTTAAACAGCGTTAAATACAGGGTGCGGCATAACTGTCTCCCTATTTACAATGCAGTCTCGTGGGGCCGGACGGCGTTGTAGAAAAGTAGGGATAGCCTTAGTTCACGCGCCAAGACAAACAGTTTTTATTTGACACCGGTTTTAGTCTGAAACACCATGTGGACCAATGCACGGCGGCTTTTCGCCGTGGAAGTGTACATCCGCGAAAATAGATCTGTCATCGCTGCACAACGAGCGTATCGCATCCGATTTGAAATTCCTCGTAATCGAGCAGTCCCAGATCGAAAATATTTTTTTTGTGGGTAAAGAACTTCAGAGAAACTGGATCTGTTATCAAGAGAGGAGGTGGACGTCCACGGACAGCTCGGATACCCGAAAACGTCGAGATAGTCAGACGCTCAGTGTTACGGTCGCCTACATGATCTGTACGCAGACATTTGACTGCCCTTCGTCTCTCTAATCACAGTGTGCGAGGAATTCATTATCAGAACCTTCACTTTCATCCATACAAGTTGGTTCTTACACAAGAAGTGTCAGAACGTGATTGAAATAGTCAAATGGCTGCATGTGAAAACATGGTTGAAAATTTACCTCAGGAAGTGATTTCTTTCAATGATGGGGCACATTTCTACTTCTCTGGATGCGTAAACAAGCAAAACTTCCGATACTGGTGCCACGACAACCCAAGAAAGATACACGAAAGGCCTCTGCATAGTGAGAAAGTTAACAGTTTGGTGCGCTATGTCACAAATGGGTATAGTCGGGCCTTTCTTTTTTGAAGAAAGGAATAGAGCTGTTACCGTCAATTCAGAACCTTACATAGCAATGGTTCAGAATTTTCGCCCCAGCCTTTGCAGAACTTTATGTGCAAAATGTCTGCTTTCAACAGGATGGGGAACAGCTCACACATCCCGAGCAACACTGCAACATTTGAGAGAAATGTTCCCCGGGCGCTTGATCTCCCAAAGAGGTGATATTCCATGACCTGCGCGCTCGCCGGATTTGACGCCTTATGACTTCTTTCTGTGGGGTTACCTAAAATCTGAAGTCTTTAAACATCGTCCAAGGACCTTAATACAACTGAAGGAGGCAATCCGTATGGAAATTCGAAGAATACCGCAAGAAATGCTAGCAAGAGTTATGATGAATTTCAGAAATCGCTTGCAGTAGTGTTGCAATAATGGTGGACAGCACTTGGCAGATATTCTCTTTAAAATCACATAAAGTAAAACGGTTTTAGTTGTACTCTTAAGATATAAAAATAAATTTATTGCATTTCAAAAAATAGTTGTTTTATTACACTTTAAAAATAGGTAGAGACAGTTATGCCGCGCCCTGTATATTATTAAAAAATAATTACAAAATGTTATTTTACATCCATTAAACAATTACAATTGTTTATCGGTACTAACAGATGATATTCTAGGCCTCCTACATAAAGTGTTTAAGGATTTAAAACGCTTTTAAATTATTATAAAAAAATATGATTAAAAATGTAATATATGTTATATAAAAAACAAATATAATAAATTAAAGAAAACAATTGTAAATGAGTGATTAATATCACTGCGAGTCAATGCGTAATAATAAAAATAAATAAACTGAATGTTCAGATCATAATAATAATGATTATAATAACAAATGATGAACAATGAACACATTTGGATGTTACTTAATTGATACATTTAGATATCATACTTTTCAAGTAAGTGAATAAGAAATAATTAATTAAGTCTGATATCTAGTTAATGATTCTTCGTCATAATCATCTCCGTATTCATTAAATCCAACAACATGAAAATATTTGTACTGAATATGAAGAGGGGATAAGCATTGTAGAGTATCCGATAATGAATAGAATGGTGATCCGTCTTGTTGGAAATAACGTCTCTATCTGAAAATTTAGTTTGATTCTGAAGCATTTTAATAGAACATTGAGTTAACTGCCTTCATTTTATAATAATCGACTTCATTTTGACGAGTTGATAAATGAACAGAATTGCTATAAAAGTTAAAAGACGGTTAGAATAAATTTCATTATATGTCAAAATCAATTGCAATTATTTTTACTCTTCTTTAAATGCAGTATTTTTTATGTACATTATCAAATGATAAGTCGATCTATCCAATTATTATTAATATTATTATATCATATGGATTAGGGCCTCATCAGCCACTGATCGCATGGGTAGTCCCTTGGCGATCCCCTCTTATCCGGGTCATTATACAAAAATACTATCCCATAAAAGGAGCAATTTCGGCACGTCCCCCGCCTTAAGCCTTGCCTCCTCTAGGATAACAAGGGTCCCTAACATAAGACACCTCTTCTTCTCCAGTGCGGGGCAGGTGTAAAGAAGATGAATCGAGGTTTCCTCGTCTTCTCTACAGTATCTGCAGGCCGGGCTGTCTGTCACCCTCAGCTTGTGCTTATATGCATTCAGGCTACTGTGGTGGCCCGTTATGATTCCCACCAGAGTTCTGGCTTTGTGTCTATTCAATTTAATGAATTCTTGGGCCCATTTCTCAATTTCTGAGTATTCTATGAAGAGCTTGGTTATTCGACGACCCGATACTCCTCTTCATCTTTTATTGCGCTGGTCTCTTACCCAGCCATTGATGCGGTCTCTGATCACAGATTCCGACTTATCTCCACTACATGTTCTGGTCCATAGAGTTTTTCCCTGGTCCCTAGTTTGGCAAGGTCATCTGCAATTAGATTTCCCTTAATGCCATTATTCCCAGGTATCCATAAAAGTTCCACCGGTTCCTTCCCTGCCAAGTGGTTCAATACTTCATGGGAATTATAGACCAGCTTCGATATTGTCGTTGCTGAATTCAGGGCTGCCAACGCCGCCCTGCTATCCGAGCAAATACATACCCTCTCCTGAGTCGGATTTTGGTCGGCCCCCAGAACACCGTATGTAATTGCAACTAGCTGGGCCTGGAGTGCGGTAGTGTATTTGCCCAAGAGGAAGGTTTTAGTTATCATATCACGTCGCCTATACACCCCCGCACTCGCTCTGTTCCCACTCCTGGCTCCATTCAATAATAATGAAAGACCTACTTGAATAAGTAAAGTGGGGTTTAAAGCGAATTTAACCTTTTTCTTCACCACATAAATTAGACAATCTCCCAAATATAAAGTCGAAGCTGTCTGAATGGGGGATATACATTGAAAACATATGGACAATACCCATATTTACCGACATTGCCGGTACCGTCGCTTGGAATCGAACCAAAATCACGACAGTATAGCTAGTTGTATTTGAGAACGCTCTAACCAACTCGACTACCGCACCGTAAAATATACATTCTTTATGTAATAGAAAATAGTTTACTTAAAATATTTCATTTAAAATATTGTATTAAGAAAATATTGATTGGGGTTATTATATAAAATGATGACAATAATTACGTAACAACTTATATTCCAGGAAAAATAAAAAATTATATCAAGACGTAACATTTATATTGTCTTTGTATATTTTGGCATGTTTCAATATTTAATAAAAATATTTTTCAATATGTCTATTGAGTTATATACGTTTTCTTATTTATTAATTTTCGAATGCATAATGCTTGTAGGATATTTCAGAGAGTGTGTAGAATTTTATAATTGTTTCAGGCATAAAGTATGACAGAAATGTTAGGAATTATATTATTAGTTACAATTTTGTAAATAAAGTTGAATGAATATATATTTTATGGGTAACTTTCTACAACACAATTTTTACAACAATTTTCTACAACAATTTTATGTCCTTTTAGGAGAAACCGACCAAGATATGTATAATACTTCCGATAATAATTTATCACATAGCGAAGATGAAAACACAGACAGCCAACTTACTCCGATTACATCTATTAACACTCCAGTTGCTGAAGTTGATAAACAGAGATCTACGTCACCTGAAAACGAAATTGAAATTAGCTGTATTTCGTATACTTCTGATGCTCCACCACTACAAGGAACAAATAATGATACTAAGCAAACTAATAAAACTGTGGAAGAAGAAAGAAAATTACCAACAACACAAGATTTTTTAGAAAAGTTTGCAGGTGTAATGCAAATAGAAATTAAGAAAATGACAAATTTTGGGTGCCAAGCGAGTATGCTAAGTAGGTCATTCTTGAATCAACCTCCTCAGGAAATAACTAAAAAATTACGTCTCTCAAAAAAAATCATATTTAATGCATGGTAAATTACTTTAAGTTTAAGTAACTATAACATTTAAGTTTACTTTGTAATTCCGTCTATAGCTAAATTTTAAAAACTCTTTCATAGAATAATAGATACTACAATGTTGATAGTAACAAATTAATAAATAGTATCACTTAATTTATTTGATGCTTTTTTTTGCGAGACACGAATATAAATTTTTATTACTAGATTGAACTTTATTTTAAATATTTACAATCTAATTTAGTGATGATTTAAACTACAGTGAACGGTTGTACATCATATATACATCACAGGGATTTATATAGTCAAAATAATAGCTCATTTTATGCAAACATATATACAAATAAAAACTGAGTTAAGAAAAGCAGTCGCTTAATAGTGTTGGAACTTAAATGACCTTATTGGTGAGGAGCAGCTTACCAGTGTTCCTTAAATTTGCGTGCCCTCTGAATTATTTCTTGGTCATTTATATCTCAAATTTAAATCTTTAGTTGGTCCCAAGAGGCTACGCAAGTTGAATGTTGCTGTACCAATCCCCGAACAAGACAACCTGATGGTCAAATTGTGGCTAGCGATTGGAGAGTAATAGCCACAAGTTTCTCATCTGGAAAGAGCAGAATATAAGCGTTAGGTTAATTGGCGTAACTCGTTGTAGCACATATCTCGCCTATTCCCACCGTCAGACCTTACATATTTATACTGTCTGGATATGTCATTGAAATTTGATGTAAAGGAGTATATGGAATCGAATGGTAAAAACTAGAAAAATGTACTTTATTTAATTTCAAAGATATATTGTCAAAATCGAAACAAATAAGAATCTACAGTATCATGCCAGCAGAAGAATTAATATGCAGAAAAACAACCATTTCCCGTCAAAAATAGTTCCACCATAGAATTTTTCGTCATTTTGTTCATAAGGTACGTAATTTACAAATACCCATTTTTTTGAAAATTCTTTTAAAGAACACCTAGAAAAGAAAGTGCCAGTTGTTGTACATATCTTGTCTCTTCTCTCCATCACACCTTACACATTTGTGGGATCTAGAAATGTCGATGATATTTTATGTAAAGGAGTACAAGCAATCGATTAGTAATAACTAGAAAAAACACTTTACTTAAATTCAAAGATACGTTGGTCAAAATCAAGACAAGTGAGGATCTGGAGCATCTTGCCTGCAGAAGAATTGATATATCGAAGAACAATAATTTCCCGTGAAAACTAGTTTCGTCATAAAATTCTTCGCTGTTTTCTGCATAAGGTACATAATTTACAAATACTCATTTCTTTGAGAATTCTTCTAAAGAACACCTGGAACAAGAAGCGGCTAGTTGTTGCATATATTTCACCTCTTTCCACCATTACATCTTACATATTTATAGGATTCGGGTACGTCCATAATATTTGATATAAAGGAATACAAGAAAACGATTGGTAAAATCTAGCAAAATTACTTTATTTAATTTAAGAGACACGTTGGTCAGTCAAGATAAATGATAATCTATAATATCTTGTCGGCAGAAAAATTAAAATCTAGAAAAATAATCATTTTCCAGCAACATTGCTTTTGCCTTAATAGTTTGTGTTACGTCCTACATAAGATACATAATTTATAGATGCCTGCTTCTTTGAGAGTTATTTTAAAAAATACCTGGAAAGAAAAACTTCTAGTTAAGAACATATATCTCGTCTCTCCCTCCCGCCGTTACATACATACATATACATGATGTTTTATGTAAAAGAGTGTAGGTTTTAAAGCACAGAAGCACTTTCTTAAAGAACAGCAGCAACTTCCTTCTTCTACATGATAATATCATACTTCATAGCGCACAACTGTATTTTAACCTAGAATCAACCCCCTTATTTTCATATTCATTTCAAATTCTAGATGGGCATAACACAAATGGAAACAGCTTAAAAACAGGTTAGGGAAAGTTCTGGTACGGTTACAAACTTATCTGTTATGCATGTTTTTTCTAGATAAAACATGAAATACATAAAATACATACCTTGCGACTAATCAGCAATTCCAGGACCATATCCTTTTTATAAAAATGTTTTCTTCCAAATCATTTTAGGAACATATTCTACATATAATAAAGTACTAAAAAAGGCAAAAAGAAATCGATTTTTTGGTCGAGTTTGATGAGAACCTCCCCTTAAGTAAAAATTAGTTTAATTTTTTTTTAAATGTGTTAACCAAATCTAGATATAAGGTATTCGAAAAAGTAAAATGTGTACAAGTAATGCAATGGTATCTAACAAATATATAATTAAGTGTATTAAACTGTAGATGCAATGATCTAAAAAATCAATGTAATTCTAGAAAATATTGAAAAGTGTCTCAAATAAATCGTTTTGACTAGTAAGTGAAACCTACCAAGAAAACACTTGGTAGGTTTCAGAAAATATTGCAAACTATGTGAAGGGGCTGAAACCTTCAATACAACAAAAAAACAGGAGACTATTATCCCACGAACTTCGAATTATTCCACGTTTCCTGGCGCAAATTTCGCCAACTAAGTTGGCATAATCGAAAGATGATTAAAGCTAATTTTAAAATATGTTTCTATTTATACCAAAACTTCAGTAAATCGCTACAAGCATATCCTGTTCACTAATAAACTAACTTAATTTGATAATTTTTTTATGGTCTGTCAACAGTGAATTTTTTTAGGTTTATTAGGCCACTTCTTCTAATAAGTAGTACATTGTAATTATATTTACTCACGTAACCAAGTAGACTTTCGGTTTACCTGGTCTATCAATGTCGTCATTCGCTGTATCGACCAAAACAATGCACGGTATAGAGCCTTTGTCTTTGTTCATGCTACTATCATATTTACTGATATATAGTAATTATATCCTAATACTTTGCATGGCATCTAGTCTGTTTGGTTATACATTTTACTAAGTTACTAAAGTCTATTCTATGACTTTTCGAAATCGTGTTGGGCAGCGGAAGAATTTTCTAATTTTCCATATTTTAAATGAACCATGTGCTTCTTAAATCTAGGTACAATAGTAATGTTACGAACGCCTCGAGCGATCCCGAACGCCGGGAATATTCGAAACCTTGAGAGCGTGCGGTATTTGTTTCCAGTGCCGTTCTATACTAGAAGGTTCACCAAAGTTCTTTTTCTAGAAACGCCTGGAGAGACGTTCCACTGCCTATATAAGAATTGTGTCGCCCGGCCAGCAGTTAGTTGAATTTGGACCGCGATAATGAGCGATATACAGTGCGAAAGTGATATACAGTGCGAAAATTAGTTTATAAAGTTAAAGTAGAAAGAAAGTTAGTTAGTTAGTTTGACTTGTGAATAGTTCAGTTGTAAATAAGTGTTAGAGAAATAAAGAACTTTCTAGTAAATTCGTTACATTGGTGTCAGATGTGGGGTAGAACGGGTTGAAAGTTCTGGAACACTTGGTTTAGTTGGAGGAGAAATTCCAAGTGTGGCGCATCACCGGAATTGTCTCGTCAAGAACAAGACGTCTACTGGGTTTTGGGAAATTTTTAAAGAAAAGCGAATTGAATACCAGTAGGAACTAGAAGCCAAGCCGCGACCATGGAGGAACAATAGAATCAATAGAATGAGCTATAAGCAATGTTAGCTGCAATGAAACAGCTGCAGGACAAGATCAAATGAAACAAGAAATAAAAGCAGGACAAGATCAAATGAAGCAAGAAATTAAAGTAGGACAAGATGAAATGAAACAAGAAATGAAAGCAAACCAAGAGGAAATGAAAGACGAACTTAAAGCTGTACACAACGCCATGAGAATATTTCAAGATGAGATAAAAGAACAAGTCGCGATGGACCTCCAAGTATTACGGGAATAAACAGAAAAGAAGCTAGAAGCGAGTATGGAACAGCTAGATGCGGGGCTAGCTAAACAGGAAGCAGAAATAGACGAGAAGATACAAAAAGCCAATCAGTCCGTAGCATCAAAAGTGGAAGAGATCCAAAGGGAAGTTAACCGACTAAGAATACGTCCTACAAGTGCTGCATCTGGGGTCCAACAGCCAGCAGAGTGACAGCACCAACTTTTGATGGTTCGATTCCTTGGTCGGTATATCGAAGACAATTCGAGGCTGCTGCTTGCGCAAACTATTGGGACGATCAGGAAAAGGCTATAGCTCTTATCGTCGCCTTAAGAGGGGAGGCTCTCAATATACCCCGATTTATTCCGGAAAGTCAACAGAATTTTACAACAATAGTAGATCATATAGAGATGCGCTACGGTGACAAACACATGGAACAAGTCTACCAAATGCAACTGAAGAGCCGAAATCAAAAGAGCAGCGAGACATTGCAACAATTTTGGGTAGACGTCGAACGACTAGTACAGCTAGCATACCCAACAGCACCTCAGGAGTTTGCAAATCAACTGTGCATGCAAACATTTATCAATGGCTTGAGAGACCCGGACTTGCAGCAGGTGGTGAGAATGTCACGGCATGACACTCCCAGCAAAGCATCAGCGCACGCCCTATAGTTTGAGGCCGCAAAGCAAGCATCGAAAGGGCACGTGCGGGTGCGCATGGCCAAAGTCAACGGTGAGGAAGAAACCAAGCAGGATCAAATTGGTAACTTCCTGCTAGAGCTGAAGAAGACTGTGTTAGAAGACCGAGAGCCACGCAGACTAAGGTGCTGGAATTGCGGCCGCATGGGACATCTTCGACCTGATTGCCGAGCTCACGGGAATCAAGAGAGCAGCAGAGACAGGAAGTCGGAAAAACTGACTACGGCTCAAATATTAGGCTATCCACAGTTTGACAAACCACTGATCGTAGACACCGATGCCAGCAGCAAGTTAATTGGAGCAGTACTGTTGTAAGAACAGGATGGACAGGAGAAACTAGCTGACTATTTCAGTAAAGCCTTATCCAAACCCGAGAGAAACTACTGTGTAACTCGAACTTCGGGAACTTCTAGCCGTAGTGAAGACTTTGGAGCATTTCCACAAGTACCTGTACGGACGAAGATTTCTGTTAAGAACCGATCACGCTTCTCTTAATTGGCTACTCCAATTCAAAAATCCAGAAAGGCAAATTGCGAGATGGCTTCAGCGATTACAGATCTTTGATTTCACCATTGAACACAGAGCTGGAAAGCATCACCACTATGCTGACGCCATGTCTAGAAGGCCATGTGCAAATGATAACTGCCAGCACTGTTTGAATCTGGAGCAAAAGGAAGGATTCTCTCAAGTGACTTGTTGCCTAACAACTGTACAGCCGGATGAAAATTGGGATGCCAACATACTAGCCGAGGATCAAAGGAACGACGAATGTATTGGGCCTGTAATGCATTGGAAAGAAACAGGAGAGAATAGACCATTATGGGGGGATATCAGCGACCTCGGCGCAATTACGAAATGTTACTGGGCTCAATGGGACTCACTGGTTATTGACGGCTAAAGAGAGTTTGGGAAAGTCCGGATGGTGCAAGGAATCGACTACAGATCGTGCTACCCAAGAATAGAGTGGCCGAGGTTCTGGAATGCTCACGGCGGAACTGGAGGAGGGCACATTGGCGTAGCTAAAACGATGGGTAAAGTGAAGGAACGATTCTACTGGGTAGGAAGACGGTCAGACGTAGAAGATTGGTGCAGGAAATGCGACGTCTGCGCTAGCAGCAAGGACTCAAACACTCGGCGCCGGGGACGCAGGAAGCAATACAACGTCGGTACTCCCTTTAAGTGAATTGCTGTCGACGTTGCCGCGCCATGTCCGCGTACTAAATCGGGTGTGTGTCAGTTGCCCCCAATTCGGAAGACCAGATTGGAAAGCGACCGAATAAGGACAAGGTATGACTGAAGGACAAATACTGAAGGCTTTCAAGAAGGCGACCTGGTATGGTTATACAATCCGTCACGCAAAAAGGGCCGATGTCCGAAGTTGCAGAAATCCTGGGAGGGTCCTTACAAGATTGTGACCAGAATAAATGACCTAGTTTATCGGATACAGAAAGGACCACGCACAAAAATGAAAGTTGTACACATCGACCGCTTGTCACCATTCCGAGGGCGATCTACTGATCGGGACGATCAGTATTAGGAGGGGGGCAGTGTCACGAATGTCTCGAGCGATCCCGAACGCCGGGAATATTCGAAACCTTATGAGCGTGCGGTATTCGTTTCCAGTGCCGTTCTATGCTAGAAGGTTCGCCAAAGTTCTTTCTCTAGAAACGCCTGGAGAGACGTTCCACTGCCTATATAAGAATTGTGTCGCCCGGCCAGCAGTTAGTTGAATTTGGACCGCGATAGTGAGCGATATACAGTGCGAAAGTGATATACAGTGAGAAAATTAGTTTATAAAGTTAAAATAGTTAGTTAGAAACTAGTTAGTTAGTAGAAATAGAAATTTAGTTAGTTAGTTTGACTTGTGAATAGTTGAGTTGTAAATAAGTGTTCGAGAAATAAAGAACTTTCTAGTAAATTCGTTACAGTAATTATAATATTAATTGTAACTAGATTTAAGGATCTATTTAATTTAAAGGTAGTTTAAGATTAGTTTTAATCATCTCCCGATGATGCCAACTTGATTAGCGAAACGCGCGTCGAATAACGCGTAATTGTTCTGTGTTAGTGGAAAATTCTTTTGTAAAAATAATTTAAGTGTAACCTACTCATATTTTTACCTCTACATATAGTGTAAAAGGCACTATTAAATTAAAATACCAAAAACTGAGGTCATTATGTGAAAAGTGTCGATCACGTTATAGCTTCTAGATTATATTTGCTTAAAAGCTCTAAACTCTTCGAATAGAATCTGTTGTAAGAAATGAATGAATAACAATTGGTGCAACTTTTTTACGAGGTACTTTATCCTATCTTATCCTCGCATATTGTTAATAAATATTTATAAAATGTCTACCAACATAACGAATCCTTAATAAGTTATAAATGACCATAACAAACTGATTAAAATGGATAAGGTAGGTGTAATGTATAAAGTAATTGAAATTTTCTATTTTATTTATTTCACGGTTGTAATATATAATGATGATATATGTATAGTTTATTTCATCGCTATTTGCCAAATAAAAAATCTCAAAATATACCGTGACTTGTTTTTATGGCTAGGCTCAGGTATACTGTTCTTTTATCGACGAGACAAGAGTTTTTTATTTGGCAAATAGCGATAAAATGAATAGTATATACAGTGCTTTCGTAAAGCAATGAATAAATTCGTTAAAAATTCAAAAAATAACTATTGAGAAAACTCTCGGATTCGTAAAACCTTATTTTTAATTGTACATTTTATAATATATATTTGATACATATAGGATACTGATTCTTCTAGGAGGTATGATATCGATGATATTTGATTTTAATGGAAACTCCCTTTTTTATTACAGAATGTGAAAGGGCACATTTCTTTCATACTCTATGGCAATAGTTACATTAGAGTGAGTATAGGTTGGATAAAAAAAAATGAAGAAAATCGATTGTGTAATTTAAGAATAATACATTTTAATGGCAATAATTATTCTAAAAAATATCATAACTAAATTAAATGTTCAAATTGTCCACCATTGGCTGCCTGACAGTAGCTTTAGCGACCTATAATGTTTTTATTGCTGTCAGATAAAAACTTGAAATCGTACCGATAATCCCCGGAAGATGGAGTATTACACTCAAAGCCTCTAAAAAATGAATGTACGCGGCTTAGTTGACAGGGAATTCTAAGTTTCTTTCTTTGACGTGAACCTGACTGGTGCAAGATATTTGGATATTCTTCGAGACTTATTCCGGCACTAATAACTTTATATCCAGATGTAGATGAAGCTGCTCCTCCAAAAATTTTTTCTTTCAACAAGATCACCTCTCTATTATGCAGCGTGTCTGCCTGCGCTTATTTATAGATAAGATGCTTGTAGATAAGAAAAATATTATCTATAGATAAGATTTTTCCGAATCGTTGGATAGCGCGGACCTATTGAGTGGCTAGCCATATCGGCAGTTTTGAAACCTAGACTGTTTTTTCTAAGATACTTAAAAAGCAAGATATACGTGACTAGGCCGAACATTTTAGATGTATAGTTAGGGATCTGCAGAGATGGTATACTCGAAGCGAGGGGGAGATGGATTATCTCTCTCAGCTATTGACCGGACACGGAAGTTTCGGGACATTGGTATATGTTCCCAAACTTCCGTGTGTGGAGGATCGGGAAAACGATAGACGATGATTCCACCACTGTGGCGAGATGAACGATCCTAGGCATACTTTCACGTGCGTAAGATGGAGTTGGGAAAAACAGGGGCTGGATAGTGAATACGGTGCGATAGTCGGGGAAGAGAATCTCCAGGAAAAAAATTTAAGCGGGAAAGAAGCATGGGAGGCAGTTAAGAGATTCGCGCCGGAGGTTTTTAAGGAAAGAGGAGGAAGAAAGAGCGAGACAAAGGAATGAAGGTGGGTAATCGTAGCCGAAGCAGTGTTGTTTGAAGATTTTCTTCTGCCTCACTAAAAAAAAAGTCGAATAATTTAGAAAATGTAAAACCAAGAATTCCTCACAAAATAGAACGTACATTTGCTGAAGTTATTGACAACATTCAAAAAGAATTTATTAATTGTCTTCGCTACAGTTAGGCAGCCAACGGTGCAGAATTTGAACATTTATTTTGGTTGATTTTGAAATTATCATTGCCTTTAAATTTAGTATTTTGAAATTGCACAATGATTCTTCTTATTTTTTTAACTCACTCTAATGTAATTATTACCGTAGCGTGAATAAAGTGCTCTTTCACATTCCGTAATAAAAAAAGGGGGTTGCCATTAAAAAAATCAATGACGTGATATAAACTAATGATATATATATAACGATGTGATGACGAATAATCCTGTATGTGCTAATTGTATTTTAAAAAATACGTAGCGAAAATAAAATGCGACGGATCCAAGAGCTTTTCCCAAAAGTTATTCTTTGATTTTTTTCAGCAAATTTATTCATTACTTTACGCAGGCACTGTATAAAGATACTATTGGCAATGGCCAACGACTGTACATGCTCATATAAAATAAATCAATGATATAATATACGGTATAAAATATGGTAAACGTATAAATATTAATAATAACAGTGATTTTCATCTGAGTATGGGATGTAAGTGTCAGGAGTGCCAACGCGAGGATCACAAATTGTATTCTTAATAGCTTCATCCGTGTAAGCCCTCAGAATTCTAAAGTTAATTTGGTTTTCATTCAGTTCTTCGTATAAGTAGTACGGCAACCAGTTCGAAATGATCCACATACTCTGTCTTTGCTCCTGGTCTATTTTGATGTCGTTTGGAAAGACTAGAGTTTTACTACTTTTCGCTACGATTCCCAAATTGGCCCTCTTGTATGGCTTTCTCGTGTCCCAACAGCCTATTGAATCTCTCGTGACTAGATTGTAAAACATTATGCCTAAAAATGTATAGTTTAGAATATAATGTATATTTTAGAATATAATGTGTTATATAGGGTGTTTCAGTTGGAACTATACAGTTACAGGAACTATACAGGAACAGTTTTCTGTCAAAGATAGGATATCAATATTTAAAAACTGCCGTTTACATACCATACTACGTTAACACATCGTGACTAACAGTTCAACAACGAATAGTTTATGTACAACTGTTTTATGAAAGTTGCGATTATTTACAGTTGCATTAAGAAAAAATCATACAAAATTAGGACAGCATGAAGCATCTACGGAGTTAACCAGTTCATAACTTAATCAAGAAACCAGAAGAGACGGGCTTTGTTACTAATAAGACAACACCACTACGTCCTCGTCGTGGTCAGTCAGATGAAAATGTTGCTGCAGCGAGAGAACGTGTATGGAAGTATCCAGAGATATCAATTCGACGTCGTGCACAACAACTGAATCTATCAAGAGTCACCACGCATCGGATTTAGCAGAAGAAAGATCTGCATTTGTCAGCATACAAAATTCAGTTGACACAACAATTAAAAGTTACAGACCATTTACAATTTAGTATATTTGTTAATTCCGTAAAGAAACAAGGTGATGCTGATTTTTACTGCAAAACTTTGTTCAGCGATGAAGCACATTTTCATCTTGACGGATACATCAGCAAACAAAATTGTCGAATTTGGGGTGCTGAAAAGCCACATGCTGTTTACGAAAAAGAAATGCATCCACACAAATGCACGGTTTGTTGCGCATTTTGGAGTGGTGGAACAATTGGACCATACTTCTTTGAAAATGAAGTTAGTAATGCTATCATAGTAAATGGGGATCGCTATCGTGACATATTAAATGATTTTTCCACCAAATTGATGATTTGAATTTGAACAACATGTGGTTTCTGCAACACCGTGCAACGTGTTATACAGGACGTGCAACCATAACTCTATTGCATATCAAATTCTCTGATCATGTTGTCTCGCGGAATGCTGATATCAACTGGTCTGCAAGATCATGCGATTTAACACCACTCGACTATTTTTGGGGGTTATGCCAATGGAAAAGTGTAGGCATTCCAGCCAGCAACAATCAATGACCTCAAAGCAAACATTCAACGTGTTATTCGGGAAATAAAGCCAGGTCTATGTGCCCGTATTATGGATAATTTGTTCAAGACATGTTGACGTAGATAACAATCGCTAAATATTGACGCCCTATTTTTAACAGAACATGAATGGCGCGCAATTCAATTCCCATAGTTCCAACTGAGACACCTTTTATAATGATTTAAGTGCATAAATAATCGACTTCGCTTGCTAATCTTGGAACCAAACAAGATCTTGACGCTTGAAGAAAGTAGGTTAAATAGGATACTAATTTAAAATCATATCATAGATATGAAGATTAGTAACATGTTTTAATTAACTAGGAAATTACTGTTTGCAGCTGTCTTATACTAATTTACGGATTCTACTAGGCTAATACGCAGGATAGGAAGGTCAAAATCAGTAACTATAGATAAGTAAAAGTACTATTTGCTGCACATCTTTCATCAAACTAGCGATCCTCATGAGAACTCTAACGAGACAATAAATAAGTATAGTGAATATCTATAAATAAGTATCTCTATAAATAAGTACCTGTCTAGGTATATCTATAAATAAGTATCTCGTTTTGGACTTTACTGATAGCCGACAGATTAAAATACCGAAGAGCTAAAATAGTCGATTTTATTTCACGACTTCACGAATCTTCACCGATGTGTAGATGATGCAATCTTAAGAACTGAGGAACATATTCTAAAGAATTGCCTGGAAGCTGTTGAGATGCGGGATACATACTGATAAACGTGGACAACACCCAATCACATCGACATTGCGAGTATCGGCGCTTGGAATCGAACCAATATTACGACAGATAGTAGATAGCCGCATCTGTAACACAGCGCGTTCTAACTAATTCAACTACTGCAATGGTATTCTACGGATAACTTCTCGTCCATTAACATGCTTACAAAATAAGGACAAGGTATACAAATTATAACAACTTAATCAACACCATATTAAACAACATAAGCAGTGGCGTTCAGTGAAGGATGGTTAAAGGTAAATATAAACATAAAGATGGTTAAAAGTTAAAGTTTCATACCATAGATATATAGCTATATAATTACTACAAAAACTACTATTGTTATTAAAAATGGAATCGAATGCAAATGGTGCAGTAATGAACGAAACGTGGTCGTAACGAAATTAAACAACTTCAGGTTCATTGTTAACGTAATGTGGAGAGTTTATTAGGGAACTATTGCCTTGAAATAACTGATTTACGTCGAGTACTATAGGGTGCCTCCTCTTTAATATATCCATGTAGCTGAGGGAGTGAAGTTAGTGTCATCGACGAAATGGCTGATATGATTGCTTGAGTGCATATGAACTGTCTTTACCCTCTCCCTTACAGAATCCATGTCATAAATATAATATACAGTAAAGAATAATGATCCATTTCTTTGATAATGTCTATTGTATCCTAAATATATTTAACTAGCAAACATTCAAGTGCTCTTTTTATTGTACGTCAATTGTATAATCGTTAGATCAAGTATTAAAAATTTTAAAGTATTACACAGAATTATTCAAGTAAAAAACTTGAGGATAATGTTTCAGGTCTTACCAAACCTATAAATGTGGTGGGTGCCGTTTACTTAACTTTACTTTAAATCCGTATAGCCAGAAAGTTATAGATGACACAATCAGAAATTGTTTCCGTCGAGCAAGAATAATGCAAGAATCAGTTTCAAGAATTCCATAAAAAATGATGATGTTGCAGTAGCAGTAACATACTTTTATCCATCAATATAATGTAAAGTTTTACTACCAGAGGGTAACATTCAAACTACAGAAATAAGAAGTTTATACTCCAACCCATCTGCAAATGCCTTATATAATAAGGACTAAACAAATTAGGTCAAAACAGCTATTCTCCTGGCTATATGCCAAACGCTGAGCGCTGAATTACATGACAAAATTTGTCGTATTTTTGTCTAACAGAGTTAGCACTAAAAATACAGTGATTGTTTCAAAACCACCAAGAAAGATGCAAAGTGTCACCTATCTCAGGATATCGTTAACTGCAGACCGGTTTCGACCTTTCGATTACGACCTTTGCATTATATTGATGATCTCATGTTTTTACTTCGATTTAGATTGTTCGAAACTACCAAGAGATGGCGCTTGGTACGTTCTACTGCGGTGGAACGTAGCAACGTCTACTAGATGTCGAAGGTATACTCGTTCACACTGCACTGACGAGACCCAAGATAGAAAGGTCGAAACCGGTCTGCAGTTAACGATATCCTGAGATAAGTAACACTTTGCATGTTTCTTGGTGGTTTTGGAATAATCAGTGTATTTTTAGTGCTAACTCTGTTAGACAAAAATACGACAAATTTTGTCATGTAATTCAGCGCTAGGTGTTTGGCATATAGCCAGGAGAATAGCTGTTTTGACCTAATTTGTTTAGCCCTTATCATGTAAGGCATTTGCAGATGGGTTGGAGTATAAACTCCTTATTTCTGTACTTTTATCCATCTTAACTGAAATGTGTCGGAATGCAAAAGCCATAGATTTTAATCAACATTACCCTCGACAATAATTTAATATTATAAGATAACTTCTAAGATAAGATAACTTCTGTCAACATCTCGAAACAACTAGATATTTTATAATGGTCTGATGACTTGAATGAAGATATACGAATTAGGGCCAAAGTAAACGTACTGAATTATAATTAAGCCGTTGGAATGGTAAAGGATTTTAAAGAATTCGCCAAAAATAAGAGAGACTCCACTGAAATGGAGTGTTATCTGAATTAGAATAATATTTTCAAGATAATATATTGAATACAAAAACACGCATATATTGTAGTAAATAAAACAACAAATAAATATATAATTAATTATTATTTAAATCTCCAAATTTCCCTTACTATTTCCCTTACAATGGAAATATAGAAGGCTTACCATTTCTATCTATCCATGAAGACGATACTTGGCCCGATGGTCCTCTACTTTGACCCATAACTTTGAAAGCATTCTTCGCTTCCGACCATCCGGTTTCGTTGCAAATTACTGATGTCGGTACATAAAACTCTCTATAACTTGACATAGGATGAAAATATAGTATTCTGTCAGGGCGATATTTATTATAAGGACTTAACGACATTCCAAAAAGTCCATCTGTCCAATAGAAATCTAGATTGTGTACCTGAAAGAGAAATAAAATTATGTTTATAACATATGTTTTCTTTATTCCATTTATATATGCCCACACATGTTATTGAAGTATTGGTACGAAAATGTATCAATATATTTTATAATATTCATTATTACATTAAAATATTACAATTATGATGTTTCAAAAGTATATAATAGACTTTATAACTTCAAAAATAAATAAAAATTAACATACAAAACTTCATGACTTTTCAATTGAAATAAAGTATCATCTCTTCTAGTATACTTCTCTTGATAATAGTTAGAAAAGATTACAAGTATAGGGCCTTTCAATAGGGACGCTTGGAATTTATTAGGTTATAGCGGTCACGTTCTTAAAGCAACGTCTGTCAAAATTATTGTGAATTGTTCAGCAATGTATGGCAAATTAGAGTAAACGGTTATAGCGTTCAACAGCTTGTAGAAATCATCAAATTATACTTTCAAAATCAGCACCCCATTCGAGAAACATTCCACGCATTACGTGGTTTTTATCCTCACCACAACCCTACCGCCGAGTCGATTACTCGACGTTTGGTGGCGAAATTCTAGACAACTGATTTGAGAAATTATCAGCCAACATTGGACGTCACCGAAACGCAAGGTCTATTGAAAACTTCGCAGCTGTGCGTGAGAATGTACGGGAAAACCCGAGGCGGTAAATTTCTCGTCGTTCACAAGAACTAGGCCCTTCTTAAACTTTACATCGAGATTTAGGCCCGCACCCGTATAAAATCTAACTGACCCAGAAAATTAAGGTAAATGACCAGAGATAACGACGTGTGTTCGCTGATTGGGCTTTGAAGCAGTTGGAAGTTGACCCAAATTTCGCCAAAAAAATTAACTTTAGCGACAAGGCACATTTTTTGGACAAATGGATATGTGAGCAAGCAAAATTGTCGGATTTGGGATTATACCAACCCACACGAGATACACTAGCACCAAATACATCCCGAGAAAGTCAATTTTTGGTGCAAATTTTGGTCTGGCGGAATCATTGGTCTGTACTTCTTCCAAAACGAAATTAGCATTGCCACAACCGTCAACGGCGAGCGCCACAGATCGTTGATAAGCGATTTTATGTGGCCTATACTGGATGATGTGGATACTGACGACATGTGGTTCCAACAGGATGGGCACTACATGCCACAGCGCATGCCACGATGGACATTCTTCACGAGAGATTTGAGGGCATGATTATCTCGCTCAGCGGTGACATAGACTAGCCACCGAGATCGCATTTAGACTTCTTCCTTTGGGGCTATCTTAAATCGCAGATCTATGCGAATAATGAAAACAATTGGTGCCCTGATGAGTCAACATAACGAACGCCATCCAGCAAATTCAACCACATGTATGCGACAAAGTCATCGAAAATTGGTCCTCCTCAATGCCTGCCACTAAGTAAAGCCATGGCGGACATTTGAATAACATTATATTCCATGATTAATGCTATAAAATATTCTTTCAAATAAGAAAAAAAATAAGTGAATATCTCAAACACAACTTGTTTTATTTACGTTTATAAATCGAGCGTCCTTATTGAAAGATCCTATAAAATAAAGTGTTTTAAATAATATTTAAATTACTTGGGATAATTGTTTGTATGATTCTGAATATCTCTAACTAAGGCAATATTTTATAGAAATATGTTCCAAAAAATGTACTTACTTTTCCAAATCTATCAAATAATTATTGTTTGTAAGTAATGAGGTACAATTATTGTCATAAAATGTTTGCAGATCAAAAATTTACGATTCTATTTTATGTTCGCACTATAATTTACTTTAATAAAAACATCATTTTTCATTATTTTAAACTTTATCTTTATTTAGCATATGGCAAACATTTTTATTAAACATTTTCGAAGCTAAATTTTTTTACATTTTTATTTTTATTCCAACTTTAGAATTTATGTTAGATATTTATTTACATCAATTATTATTCCAATTAATTTACTCGATTTAATGAAATATATCCTTGAATTTTTATAATTTTATGTAAATATAACTAGTGTTTGAAGAACATTTTAGATTTATGTTATTATTTATTATCTTGAATTATTCATGTTATATGTTTAAATGTAATTAGAATTCCACTGCATGATACGCTGCATTTACTTTAATGCATATTTATCATTTACATAATGAATAAAGAAATAACATAAATATTTATACATATAGTGTTTGGCAAAATTATTGCATAGATTCTTCAGCAGTATCGCAACAGTATTTCTTTTAAAGAGACGGTCGCTAACATACAAATATTATTTTTTCACATTCTATATTTAAGTTGTAACGTCACTATAATAAATGTTTTATTTTAAATCTCTTTTTCAACAAAATAAAATTACCCTTGAAATTTTCTGAGTACAGCAGCACAGTCACCATAAAACAGAGGTTTCCTATTTACTATCTATAAGATTGAGAGTATTAAACATAACATTGTAGAATACGATTATATTGAAAAATAAAATATGAGAGACTTTTCAAAAAAAAAATTATTTGCTTTTTGTCTACTTTTTCAAAACAAGAGAGTTCACTACCATAAAAAACATGAATAAAACTTCAAATTATATTCATAAATATCAGAACCAAATACCAAGTTTTGTAAATTTAGGAAATTTTTGGTAAAATGCATCTGCCACATTGGATTCGCTATTGTAAATTTGGAAAATTGAATTTCAGGTACGATAATTTCCCAGCCAGAGGGCATAAGTATGATACGTTGCAATTATGGCCTCTATGAGTCGGTCTCTTAAAAATGAGTGTTCTATTTAATTTGTTACAGAAAAAATAATTCAAAAGTGTTATCTGGATATAGATGCATTAATAATTCAACCTAAAGCGAGTTCTCTCAAAGATCCCGACTGCTTTCGCCCCCGTAAATTTCATAACAGTATTTTAGTATTCCAGAAATCTTTAAATTTGGAACTCGATACTAAAGAATCAGCCAAGATGCTCAAGTGGAAACTTTCAAATACATGAAAAGTGGATATAATTATTTCGACCAACCTATATTCAATCATCTCATTCGTTCTAGAATATGTCAAGAACTGTTATTGGTTCTAGAGTATTTTTAGAATTTGAAATGTCTTGTTACGGTAGAGTATTGCATTTTTTTGGTAACATTTCAAGATGGAAGCAGATTGAAATGATTCGAGTGGAAGCAGATTGAAAAAATGATCGTAGTAATTATGCTGAATTAGAAGATACCATAAAAATATTATAAAATGCATTATTATCTTTAGGCGAATCAAGAATATCCAGGTCTTGCCAGCAACTCCCTAACTCAGTCTAACTACGCAAATATGATATATTTATTGTTGAACGTCGCTTTCAGTATATAAGAACATTTTTCGGTATATTTCAGTATATGGGAGATAACTCTTGATGTGTAACCTTTAAAGATGAGCACATGTATTTCAAACGGCTGTATTCAGAATTTTTCGTAAAAACAGAATGCAGTATCATAAATTGGCTCTGTAGCGATACACCATATGTTTCCCTAGTTTCTCTATTGCAGTAACTAAGATGGAATAGTTACTATTAATATAACGAATGTCATCTCGTATACATTATAATAGCAGTAAGTTCTGCACGGTGGGTATAACATTGCTTTCGTTGGGATCAAACCTAAAGATAACTTGTTTTAGTTCCTCAAAATACTTATCATAATAATCTACAGCTTATAACCAAGTACTCTATCTTGTAAACAACTGGTTCAGGAGGTAAGAGTATGTCTGGCAGAGCTTCTCTAAACGTGCCTTTTCGAGTAGGCGCTTTTACAAAATAATGTCATATTAGCTATTATCTCGTTAACTAAAGGGAATTGTTTCTTATTGTTTTTGCTATTCGGTTAAGTGCATGAACTGCACATGGTTACCTTATTTTTAATAGGGCGTATCCCCGAAAACTACATTATACAGGACATTAAATAAACATGTTATTTATATTACGGTAACAAAACAAAAATATCTCCTGAGTTAATGTTGATTATACCACTTAAGGGGAGGTTCTCATTAGATCCAACCAAGAAATCAACTTTTTTTTGCATTCTTTGATCGATAATTATCGGTAGAATGTATTCCCAAAACGGTTTGTATGAAATTATTTTTTTTTTAAAGTTATAGCGAAAAAGTGGAACCACCTTTTTACGCGAAATTGGAATTCACGCGGTAGCGCATGTTTTCCGAAACTTTAAACGCGTTTTTTCGAAACCATGTTTCTCAAACTGGGCGGCACGATATCTCAAACTACTGAATATATCTTTATTTTTTTATATCGAAGTAGATTAAATTATTGGAGGATAAACCTAAAAAATGATGATATTTATTATTATTTTTTATAGCACTTTGAAGAGCGGAAAAAACGAAACTAAAATCTGCATGTCCGCCATTTCTCCAATTTTTGACTTTTTGTTGGTTTCATAGATACAACCTCTGACGAATGTAATATGTTTCATAAAAATTTTGGATTTCTGATTTTAGATAATATTTATAAGTGTTACAGTGCCGCCCACTTGGATGCTTTTTTTTTGAGGCGGCCATGTTTCAGAATTAATGCGAGTAAACAATTACTATTATATTATTCTTTACTAAAAACATATTTTATACATACTTTAGGACCTATTAAATAAGTATCAAAAAAATTGAGTTCTTTATTGACTTCCTTCTATGAAAAAAAAAAAAAAATTCAAGAAAATCGTGTCATTTTTAGGTCGCTAGATGAGAACCTCCCCTAAAAACTGTACGTGAATCATCCTTTATGAAAAACAAGGTAATAGTCTGGTAATACTACATATTGTTTTTATTTAGAGGTTGAATAGAACATTATGCAATTATTGAATTACTTTATTTAGTAGTTTGCTCCACTTATTTATATATTAAAAAGAAAATAAAACTTGTAATTAGTATGAACAGAGCATATTTATTTTAATATAAAGATATGTTTAATATCTTAACATTGTATTTTGCACAACTAATATTATAAAATTAACAAATTTTTAGCGTGCAAATTTAGTAAGATTAAAAATGGCAGACTTTACTCAGTCATCAGTAACACGCAGATATACTGTTAGTTTTCAGTCTAAGTAATAAAAATAATATAACAATACGATGGGAATATGCAATAAGATTTCCAGGATTAGTTTTATCTTGGTTGGATTTAATTGTTGTTTGGTTTGCTATTCATTTATCCCTTTAGAACACAGTCTTAATATCGAATAAGTTAATCTCAGATTATAACAGTTCAGCGATGTGAAAAATACTAGTCCTTAACCAATTTTAAACAGCAATTTTAAGCCGGAAGTCTCAAGATTTTGTTATAAAATATGAGAGGCCTTATCACAAAATAAATAATCGCTGCAAAAATAACTGAGGTGTGTACTTCGTTCTAATGCAGCTGCTCTAATTGAGTAGGTACTATCAAATGTAGGAAGTAGACTAGGTCCACATCTCACATGTCAAGAAAAAGTTTTCGCAATTAGTGTAAGAGAGAAATTAGTATAAAACAATATTCAAGAAGACACGGAATATCAATGTCAACTGCGTTAGCTGTATTCGCCCTGGACCTAACAATTTATTCATCCGACCCAGTGGCATTCTGTCGTAGGAACATAAGATTTTTTATGTTTTATTAGACTGTCTTAAAATCTGCCTTGGTTTAAAAATTAAATAAAGTAAACATTGTTAATTGTTTATTTGGTCGTATAAACGAAATCAATACAGAATGTTATAGTTAACAAATTTTAAGGAAAGACAAAGAAAAACGGTTTAGAATATTTCATGATGGATTAACGGTAAATATAGACAAGTGTACCAACTATTTCTCTAAAAAACACTAAGTCTTTTTCTTTTCTTACATTTTCAGTCTTCTTTGATCCCTTCTCATTTTGTTTTGTTTCTTTGGTGTTTTCCCTACCTGGATCTTCTGTACTATCTTCTTTATATTTTATGTTGTCATAGAAGTAATGACAATCCTTCGCAAAAATCTTCTTTAACTATTGGAACAGTGCTCATGTCTTCTTATTAATCTTCAGACTCATTATACAAAGGATTGAGCTGATAATTAGGGTCAATATTCTGTCTCTTACGTAGAAGTACCTATTCGTCCTTGTAATTTGTCTTGTACAAAATTTCACCGTTTGGAATGTATTTCAGACATTTTATATCCATGACTTTTGGATAATCTTTATGATATCCAAGTCTTAATGAATTAAACCTCAATATAGTTGGGTCATACAAATTTAGAAAGTAACCATGGTCTAAATATTCAACAGCAAGTTTCTGCGCACTTTGCCTTACATTTTTATTACTGATATATAATCAGTCGGTAGAAACATATCTCCTTCTTTAAGATTACGTTCAATTAAACTGTGAGAAGAGTCACACTTCATTTGACTGTGACCCTCTTGTAAATATCTGTGTTCAATTGGGATATTCTTTCTACGTGAAAGAAGAGAAACGCGTCTGCAAGAATATTGTTTTTATTTTGATACCCATAGCTTTCAGAATATATAATTAGATGTCTTTCTACTTTTCAAGGGTGACCTGTACTGTATGCGTGAAAATACAAGTAGCAAATACAAAAGAGCAAAGTTTGCCCTCAGTCAAAATGTTAGCTTTCATGTGTTTCTAAATTATAGATAGTAAAGATGTGAACTTTGAACACAGTTTTTTAACACAAACACATTGGCCTGTACATGTGCGATCAGTTTTACCCTGTCAATGTTCCTTGCAAAGCAGTGGATATGTTTCTCCTGACATTCCTTTTTATCATGACATTTCTCTTGCTCTTGCTTGATATTTTGACATCCCTTCTTCGCCTGACATCCTTTCCTGTCATGACTTTTCTCTTGCTTGATATTTCATAAAAAGATGGTTATTATAGGTTTTCTCGTCTAACTGTTTCATTTTATAAGCATAGCAAAGATCACACTGATCTTTTCGAGGTTTTCACACTATCACTTTCATGGATAAATGTAGGTTAGGGCTTATTAGAAACGGTAAAATAAGCTGTTTCATATACGCTATATTAGAATACACCGAAAATAAATATTTAGCATAGGATATTTGTTGCAACGTATTTAATTTAAGTGAGTGAGATAATAAGGAACAGTAAGTAATACGTTACGAAATTTGAATTTTTGGTGGATGCGCCCTATTAGAAATAAGGTAACGACGTGTAAAGTATAGTGTATTATATGTATCTTGAAAAGTTTCAGTTACCCGCTTCATCAAAGTTTCCTACTTTCATTACTAATATTTTCTGACAGTGGTATTGATCTAGCCGTACATAATGAGAACACTATATATACAATAATTGTTTTGTGGTTGGATTCGTCTAATATCTTAGAAGCCACTAAATGGGTACCACTAACACCGTTAGGTTTTAATGCAGCAATTAAAAATATTACCACTGAACGTCCACATGCGTCAGTTGCTTCGTCTATAATGAAGTGCACAAAACGCAACGTAGCTGCGCATGTTTTGCAATACGGCCTTGTATATCTGGTCAACATATCTGTTTCTTAGTGTAGTACGATTTAGTGAGTTTTCGGTGCATATATTTTTTTAGAAACTACTGCAGTGTGGGGTTCTTCAGTTTATGAAAGTTCAAAAAAGTTACCATGAAGTAATAGAAAAATGTAGTGTTATAGTTATCGTGACGGCTAGATAAAGCATGGATTTTTATATGTATTGTTACATAACTTTTGTCACTAGATAAAATTAATAATTCGTTCACACATATTACAAAATAGATCATTCCATATAATACACATGCAACAACTCTGAGTCACTAAAAATCCAGGTTTGCCGTAATTCTTGTCTGAATTTCTTGTCCCGGACATGTTAATTTCTACACTATTGTACAAATGAAAATAGAGACATTCAATTACCATACGCATAAACAGTGAAAATAGCGATGACTTGAAAACAAACCAATAAGAAGCCTCTGTATAACGTGTAATGGCAATGTCATTGCTATATAAACAGATATCGGCCTGTCACTTGTTAGTCCGTGTCTGTTTCAGTTTGTTGGAATAGCCGCTTTACTCATTCGCATAAGTTGCTCATTGATGAGGCATCGATATGGACAGCTGTAGACTGTAGCTGTACTAGGCTACGAGTATAACTAATTTATTCAAACATGAAATTGTAAAGAGTTTTATGGCTGCAAACCTAATTCTACGTTTTGTCTACCTACCTTATACGCAGCCGCCAGTGGATCAGGAAAGAACAAATGGTCGGATATCAGCCACGATCTCATCTTCTTCAAGCTGAAAACCAACAGGTTGAATCGCCAAACATCCGTCAAATACGCATGGACGTTTTCGCAATCGTTATCTCGAATATCCACGACAATGTTGGAGAAGAGTCCATCCTCCTTCACAAATTCTTCTGGAAGGACGTATCTTGTCAGCAATTCGTCACTTCTTAGGTCGAAAATTAATATCTGTGGCTGGCAGACTTGTTTGGGTTTCAATGCGATATGTATCTGGCCAGAATCCAGTACCCACAGACGACCACAAGAGTCGGCTTGTACTCGAAAAACTGACGTTATGCCATCACAGTTACCTGTAACGATATTTCTTTAAAAAATGGTTATAACCCATAAAATTATTTATACAACAGGCTAACAACTACTAGGCGAATTCTTAGGTATTCATGCTTAATGTTTATGTTAAAATGGGAATATTTATCTAGGTACTATTTGCACATGGAAGACAAGAGATTATTGGTATTGTACCTTGATTAGTATCGCTCAATTAAGGATTTAGTATTCTGAGCAATAACACGTTAGCTTTATTGCTGGTTTTAGTGCCTAACAGAAAAATCTAAGAATACAAGTGGTGATAAACGTAATATAAGTGGCTGGCGAATGTTATCTATTTAGTCAGTATTTATGAAAACAGAAATCACAGTTATTTCGAGTTTCAGCTCTCCTGCCCTCAAAAAGGGAATATAATTTCCCTCACCACTCGATAGCTGATGGTGGAAGAAAAAATTTATATACACTACACACAGAAATTCACATACATACAAATGATGTAGCGACATTTTTGACCAAAATTCAATAGATTATAAACAGTTATTCTCCCGAAAATATCTATAATGCAGATGAAACTCGGCTATATTTTCGTGCACTTCCCAACAAAACATTACATCTAAAATGTGAAAAATGCATTGGTGATAAATTGTCGAAAGAAAGACTTACTATATTGTTTTGTGTAAACATGGGTGGAGGAAAAGAGAAGCTGCTAGTAGTAAGAAGAACAGCAGGACCAAGGGCTTTTAAACATATTAATCTGAATGGTTTGCCTGTTACTTGGAGATGGAATAAAAAAGCATGGATGACTGGTGAATTGATGACGAAATGTTTGGTGCACTTTGATCGAAGGACGAAACATGAAAATTGAAAAATTTTGTTATTTCTAGACAATGCGTGTTCACCCCTAAGAGACAAACTTAGAAAATATCGAATTGAATTTTTTGCCCCCTAACTGTACTTCTCTATGTCAGATATATAGTCTAGATTGTCTCCAGATCAAGGCATTATTAAAAGTTTCAAAGCTTTTTATAGAACATTTATTGTTAAAAAACTTTTAATAGCCATTAATACTGCTGAATCAGCTCAAGAACTATCAAAGCAAATACACATTTTAGATGCAATCTACATTAAAAACGCATGGGATCGAGTAACAAAGAATACAATTTAAAATTACTTCCGCAAATCTAAAATTACACACTCATCTAATAACTGCGAGAATACAACACACAACCTAGAAGATTCAGATGCCAAAGATGACCTTCCATTGTCACTTATAGCTCAACTATTGATAAATAAAGATGATTTTGCAATTGGAAATGATGCTGGTATAGGGGACCTTTTCACGGTGGACAATAATTTAATATTCAAAGAAATCGATGACACTACATGTCTGGCGGTTCCAATGCAAGAAACAGTATCCGATGAATCAGATGACGAGCATCCAGAGGAAGAAGAGAATATTAATACATGTCAACAGGCACTTAATATGATGCAACAATTAAAACGCTTCGTTGAAGCACGTGGTGACTTATCTGCTTTAGATTTAATATCTAAGTTGTATCCTCACTTCCAGGATACTTTAATTAACAAGAAAACTCGGCAAACGGCAAAAACGCTGCTAGAATATCTTAAACAACAGAAAACATTTTAAAATACATACATATGTACATACATACATGCTTTTTGCGATATATAATATATATTTCTTTACATGTATGTAAAGAAATTTTACAGTTGTTTGTAATTTTTAATAAATAGTATTATTATATTATTATGATTAATTTATGATAATTATAAATAATTTAAAAATAACAGCACGTTTTTTAAAGTTACTCTTACTTATATCTCTCTTGGACGGACAACTCCCTTAAGCGGACACTTTTTCAGGGTCCCACAAGTGTCCGGCGAAGAGAGGTTTCACTGTATTTCGACCCCTTTGAAAAGTAATTAATTATTATATGATTACTTTGATGAGGCACTTGGTAGATATTTTAAGAGGCCAAATGTGTCTAGTTGAGCCAGAAATAATGTTTTAGTTATTCGGTGAGTTCCCAGGATTGAAACTTCAAAATTTTTATTTGTAATTTTATATATTCTTAACTGCTCTGGTACACTAACAGTAACGTGAGTCACTCTCCAAAATATAATCCTTATCATCGTTATTACGTATTAATACAAGTCTTGTTTCATGTTAATTATAAACTATTAATATGATATATTTTATTTGCTGAACCAGAAAAGCAAATCCATTGTTCTCCAAACAAAAACCCGTAAACTCTAAGAGTTTTACAGGTTCAGTTTTATTGTCTTTTGTTAATGTTTCTTCGATATAGAAATTACTATTGCATAATGGTATAAAGCTGTTTAAGTCGTGTATTGGAATTCTAATCACATAATTGTAATAAATAGCTACAAATATGGTAAGTTGGTATGTATGACATTGATATAATCTTCTACTGAACGATTATGAAGGTTGACCGGATCCAGTAAGCTGATATTTGTAATTCAAGATACTTAAAAATTCCAGATTCTCAGGTGTTGTGGCTTGCATTTAGCTTTAATAGAAACGTAATTCTGGGACTAGGAAATTATTCACACTGAAACTAATTGTTCTATCTATAATTACCCTTAAAGTATTAATGTCGTCGTCAAATTCATAATGGTGTCGATATTATACGCTCCTATTGGAACTGAAACTGTATACTTATAGTTCTCTCCCATCTTAAATGTATTATTAGTGATATCAATCTTCGGTTTATTATTATAAGCTTCAAGATTTATAAGCCTAATTGCATTTTTGTTATCTCTTAAATATAAAGATGGACTAAAACGATAATTTAAAATCGAAGATTCTTCAGTCAGTGCAAATATAATAGACATATTGATACTATATTAAAAATTGAAGTTATTGAAAGATTATTACATATATTGATTATATACATATAAAAAAGTTAGATGTAAATGTCCCCAAGAGTAAGAGTTCAGAATCATAATGATATTTGAGTTTTAAACTTCCACAGTTAGATGTTTTAAATTTCCACAGTTTTCAAAATAAACTATTTAATCATTTTTATTTTCATATGTTGTCCAATGAGTCCGTCTCCAATATTCCACATTTATTTTTTATAATATATTTTGGCAGTGTATCTTTTATATATACACCTTGGAATAATGGAATTTCTGGGAGGAATGGAGGTTCGCGAAGTAGCTTTATTTGTAGTTTTTTTATATGGACCAATGTGTAATCCAAATTCTTTATTGCAGGGATCTAGATGCAACTCTTGTAACAAGATGGTAATTGTGCATTTTTCTTATTGTTGAAATCCTCTGTATAATGCCCCTTTAGTCAAATCCACATATTTATGAACTTACGAGGGGGCACCCAAAATAAACCGAAATTATTATTTCTTTAATTTGTTTATTTAATTTTTAAACGCAAAACCTTCAATCCCCTTCAAAGTACTCTCCACTGGCACTAGTATATTTGTCAAATTTTTTATTTCATTGTTCAAAACATTTTGGAAATTCGTCTTGTGATGAATGCCCGACAGCGCCTCGATCGTTTTTTCTTCACCTCAGCAATATCGGCAAAACGTTTTCCTTTCATATCTCTTTTCATTCGGGGAAATAAAGAAAGTAATAAACCGCAGTAAATCGAATATCAATATTATTGGATTATTGGAGCCATTGAAGAAAGTTACAATTTGTTTGTTCTGTTTTGGTAACCTTTCAGTACTACATATTTTAATCATTGTAATTACTTCTCTAAATTTTTTTGCTAGTTTCGGGATACCTCTGTAGATCAATATGAAACTTTATCATATTTTGTTTTATCAGTTCTCACATATTTATCAGTAACTAGCTCATTTTTCTCATTTCTATTTCTTTTATATTATGCTTGTTAACTTCCTTTGTTATCAAATTAAATGTTTTCCCTCGTTTATTAAATCAGTGTTTTATATCATTGATTTCTGAAGTAACTCGAACATAGAGAGTAATTAAGGTAAGGTGAACCCAAGTGAGTATTTGCTCTGATGATATGGAACCAGAAAAATGACTATTGATGAAGAGAGGTCAGGGTAATAAACAATAATCCTCTTTCTTAGTTTCAAATAAGAGAGTTTCACGATAGAACCCACGTATTGATATGTATAAGATAAATTGGTATAATACTCCTTTTCCTATAATTTTCTTCAAGACTCTCTTTGATAAACCTTTTCGGTAAGTGTAATAAGATAAGAGGTCAAGGCTCAACCAACATTGGTATACTCTTTTCCTTTAGTTGTCCATTCCATCGCCAAATTATTTCGTTAATGTTCCTTAACTATCTGATGATTTATCTTTGCATCAGTAGCAACATTTATAATGCTGGTTATATCTCCGCCTACAGCACCTAGAGTTTCCAGGGTGTGTAATAAGGATGGTAGGACCAACATTTTGGTATTGATAAACATAGCGAGCAAAACATTTATTTTCGATAAACAATTATCGCTTTTATGTGTTAAGGTCTTATATGAAAATAGAGTACTATGAACTTGATCAAACACCTATAGACATTAAAACTAATATCTAATTAGGGAAATCGCGTATTGTACGTTGGTACACCGCGTGTTAGTTATTTTCGTCGTACCGAGGGATGAAACCTGTTTCCAGGATCTGTGTCTCTCTCATAGGAACCACAATTTTGCTTAAATAGGTGTGCCCCAGAGATAGTAGGATGGTTAGAAGTTAACCCGAGGAGAGCTAATTGGAATTGTTATAAATTCTGGCAATGCGATTCTTTATAAATTTTTCAATAAAATATAGAAATTAAGCATTTCTTAGTGAAACTATAAAATTAGTTTAAGTTGCACAAAGGAAAACTGATATATTCAAGTTTATATTTATTAATAAATATTTAGAGTTAATGAAAGTGAAAGTAAGAATGTGTATTATATAAATCCACCCTTACCATTTTACTAAATACCCTTCCTAATTTACTAAAGATATTTAAACATTGTTTATGTTTAAGTTTATGTTTATACAAAATAAATACAGCATGAAAACATTTCCTCAGGCAACGTATTATTTTTGCATTACACAGAGAAATTCAAGAACCTGTTTTAGAATTTCGAAGCAAGAAACTGTTTTAGAGAAAACAGATATAGGACAGGTAGGTACATGAAAAGATAAGATAAAAGGATGTGATATGTATGAAATCTGAAATATTTTCAGATTTCATCTGATGAAATTATATGTAACTACGGCTCTTGAATTTTTTTTAATAAAAGTCATGACCAAAAACCTATTTTGATAAAAAATTTCTATTCAACTGTGCATATATATCTAGTTTCGTATTTCGTATTGAGTATCGGTGTTGTCTTTTAACTACTTTTATAGTACTTTTTTGTTGTTTTTACTACTTACCGTTTTCACCTTGTGGTTGCTGAGGTGTATATTGGAGAAAAGTATATATTAGGATTATCCTTCGGCTGTAACTGGCGCCTTCATCATTCAAGGCATTGTGTGACCTGTAATCGTTGATTTTCTCTACTTTAATCATCATTGTATTGATTATTCTTCTAATATAACTTCGATAAATATATCTACTGTTGAAGATTGTGATGCAAAGTTGCATATAAGTATCGATCTGCTTAGGACTGATTTGTGTATGGAGTGTTTGAGGCTATTATATTTGTTGCGCGTAACTATCTTACTATAGAACCTAAGGGACGCCTTGGATTCTAAAATGAGATAGTGACGCGTAACAAATATAATAGCCCCAAACACTATAGATAGTTTAAATAGAGAAAAATCGACGTACTGTTCTCTATTTAAATGCTCCACTTCACTTCATCATTATAAATTTGATATTAGGATGTCGTTCGTTCAAGAAGTGCAATTAAGGAATACATATGTGATACCGCATTAAAATTCGTTCTAGGATATATACATACTTCAATCTTCTTCTTATTTATAGTACCATATCCTCATTGGACGTTGGTTAGCACTAAGGCCTATCTGACGTTATTAACTACCGCCCTGAATAATTCGGCTGAAGTTTTGCCGGTCCATTGTCTTAAGTTCTTGAGCCATGATATGCGTCATCTTCCGGGTCCCCTTCTGTCGTTAATTTTTCTTTGCATAATAAGTGTTAATAAGTCATATTTGCTATTTCTCATAATATGATCAAAATATTACAATTTTCTTTCTTTGACCGCTTTTAGTACTGTTGGTTGTCGTCCTATTCTATTTAATAACTCTTCATTTGTAACACGATATGTCCAAGATATTCGTATCATTCTCCGATAACATCACATTTCAAAAGCTGTTATTTTTTTGCAAGAAGTATCCGTCAGCGTCCATGCTTCAACGCCATACAAGAGAACGGGAAACACGCATTTAAGAATTTGTAATCTAATTTGTACGTTTAAGCGAAGATTAAACCATACCAAAGGATGTTTTTTATTTGGTAGAAAACGCTTTTCGCTTTCTTAATACGAATACGGATTTCGCGTGAGTTGTCCCAGTTTTCGTTGAGTGTACAACCCAAGTACGAGAAGTTTTGTATACTTCCAAAATTTCTCAGCTTATATTAAATTGTTCGTTAGTATTAGAGTTTTTGCTAATGATCATTAATATTGTTTTTCTAATATTGCGTCTCATCCCATATATTTCGCAAACTGATGCGACGCGGTCTATTAAATGTTGTAATCCTTCTGGGTTGCTTGCAAGTACAACGGTGTCATCATCATATCGAAAGTTATTTATGGGTATGCCATTCACTACAATTCCCTCTTCTGTGCCACCGAGCGCTTCTCTGAACAGGTGGTCTGAATATATGTTGAATAACAGGGGCGATAAGATACATCCCTGACGGACTCCTCTTTCTATGTCAAATTTCTATGACCTCTTATTTTCTGCTTTAATAATACCCTTTTGTTTAGCGTAAATATTTGTTATTATTCTAAGATCTTAGCTGCGGATTCCAGATGTTTTAAAAATATCAATAAGCTGTGTGTGGTTAACTTTATCAAACACTTCTTCAAAGTCTAAGAAATAGTAATAAACATCGATGTTAACATCTCTAGCCCGCTGTATCAGAACTTGCGTACCTCCCTAGTTCGGAGGCCATTTCTAAAACCAAACTGGACGTCATCATCATATGTCCTTCAATAATAGGATATATCCGTTCATGAATGATGTAAAGGAATACTTTCAGTACATGGCTCAGCAAACCGACGGTTCTATGATATTCACGTTTTTTTTGCAGACGGTTTCTTTATTATTGAAATAAACACTGAAATCAGCCAATCCTTTGGTATAGCTCCAGTTTGATATATTTTATTAAATAATTTATAAAGAACGTCTATACCGTTTTCTTCCAATAATTTCAGCATTTCTCCATGTACTCTGTCGTGACCTGGGGCTCTATTGTTTTTAATTATTTAAATGGCTTTCGTTATCTCGTTTTTCGTGATAATAGGTGATTCTTCTTCTACTGATATTTCTTCTTCTCTTGAATCTTCATTTTCATATAAATCTTCAATGTACTCTTTCCATCTTGCGATCTTGTCATCTAATTCCCAAATGGCGTTTCCATACTTGCCTGTTATAGCTCCTGACGTATTATTTTTTTTATAGGCCTACTGTTTCCTTTATCTTTTTATGTAAGATAAACCTGTCATGTTTCTCTATTTCTAGGCATCTTTCTGTAAGCCAAGATTCTTTTGCTTCTTTTATTTTCCTTTTTATTACATTATGTATTTATCTATACGTCAGTTCCTTCTTGTTTTTATATTGTCTTCGTTGCTTCACTAGTTTTATTATTTCGTCCATCATCCACGGTTTGTTTTTTCTCTGTGTATTTGAAGATAGGTTCTCATTGGTTGTTGATGGTAAGTATCTCTGACTTAATCTCACATCGTGTTGACGTCGTTTGTTGTTTCTATTGCGTTCTCTTCAAGCTTCTGACGCATATCTTGTACTGAACTGATCTGAACTATTTATTATACAGATTGATCTTTTAATTTTGATAAATTTACATTTTCCGGTCTTCTATTTATATGTGACTTTTTTAAACATAGTTTTATTACTGAGAGTAGTGTCCCGAACGTGGTCCGAATATATATCTGTACCAGGATATGTCTTAACTGATGTAATAGAATTCCTAAATCGTTGATAGATGGTAAAGTAATCGATCTGGTTTCTTACTATATTCTCTCTGGTATCAGCAGGCGATTTCCAGGTATATATTCGTTTAGAGGCTAATTTAAAATGAGTATTCATTATGGTAAATTTTATTTCTTTATAAAATGTTACTAATGTGTCGCCTCTTTCATTGCGATTTCTAAGACTATAATTTTCCATAATGTCTTCGTCTTTTTGGTTTCCGACTTTGGCGTTAAAGTATCCCAGTAACATCGTTATTTCATGTTTCTTTGTATTCCCTATGGCCTCTCTAACATCTTGATAGAAGCTGTTCAACTCATCATCATTGATTCTTCAATAGCCTTCATTAATATGTTAATGAAATAAAGTCATTATGTTAGCGCCACCAGAACTGCTATTTTGTTGACAACACCAACCTTTTCTCTCAACAATCCTATTGTATGGTACTAGATAGGAATATTATGTGATAGTTGATGTAAATAAATCATGTCCATTAAAAGATTTCCCCGTATAGCTTCTCGATTTATCGAGAATTCGGGGCCGGTCTTTATGATATGTTTTGCTTATTTAATTTGCAAGCTTGTGTTAGCGCTTCTATTTGGATTCGTAAATTAATATGAGACAGATCAAAGCAAGAGATAGATAGAAACATTTTCTCGTTTATTACAAAGCGTGGTAGGTAGCAAACAGTGGTTAAAGTAAGCTACTGCCTGAAGCACATTTTTGTTTTGCTCTACGACATTTAATAACTTTAGGAGTGAAATTAGTCCTGCCGTCATTAAGGGCCATTGAAGTAGTCTTATTGTTTCTCTACTAATCCCCTGATTGGAAATTTCTCTGGTCGACCATGGTAATTCCACAGTTTCAACTTGAAATACTGTATCGTGAGTATCTAGTTACCCACTGATTCCAAGGTTTAAGTCTTAAGAGAATATCCCACATCCAGACCTTCGCAACATTATTGAATCATCAGTATGTCCGGTTTCAGAGAGTTACTGAAATTTAGTGTAACCTGATACTTCTGTTCAAATAGTATAATTGGAGGAGTCCAGTCTAAGCTTGCCTCAAGAGGAGGGAGTTATTTTCATAAACCTCCTTCTAAATGTACGCAATCTCAATGTCTTCCTTAAGGCGTCCTCCTCTATATTCACCTAAAAGTGTTAAGTGAAGGACATTGATTAAGATTGCATCTCATAATTGTAAGGACACTTTGCGTTTATTCGTATAATATTTTTTCAAAAGCCCACTTATCAATATAATTAAGTCACTCGCGTAGCCTAGTGTCTAATAACTAGTTTTGTTGAGTATTGAAAAATTATAAGGTTGTCTACTACTATGTTAAAAAAATTGATCGAGGAAGCCGTTACTCTGTGGTAGTTCATAATTCCGATGCAATTGAGTAAAGTAACTACTAAGTTTTACACGACTACATCATTTTGGAAATTACATAAAAAGTGTCGAAACTGCAGTCACGATTTTGTGTAAATATAGTGGTATAAAACTTAATAGTTGTTTCACTCAATTGCATCGGTACTACTGTGTTCCACACTAGATAACATGCGATTCTATTCTTTATTTTCTTTATTTTTATTTCAACTGCCCTCCATTCATATATATGATAAACCACTCATTAAACGTTAAATGGACATCACGTTTACGGAAGGACCCTTTTTATACAGATATTTAAAGCTCGTTTTATACAGAAGGTTGTTTTATTGAAGCTAACTTCTATATCGATGGACAATTCCAGGATGAACATCTTTGTATCCGATGACACGATACGGCTACTGATTTCATAGTCTCGATTGATTAATCAGCATGTTATTTGGCATACAATGGATAATACAGAACTACTGTAATTTTTAATGTTCCTATCGCAAGACGCAGGTGAGAGTAATGGGCTAAAGGACTTGCCAGAATGTAACCCATTCCGTCAGGTATCAGAACGTTAAAATTATCCTAACCCCTCTCCATCCCTTAGGGATGTATCCAAATGAGACGCACGCTCGTTAGATGTACTATGATGTTCATGATAGGCTAATAACATAACCCTCTATTCATAATTTGTTGCATATTGTAGACCAGATGTGAGCGGCTCCATTCATAGCTGGAGTCAACCGCAATTCATTTGGAAGTTATACTAGCAGTTAGCTAAGGTGAACTTCATTCGGTGGTTTAATACCATCGGTGACGTTTACTTGTTGTTTAAAAATAATAATAATAACTTGTCTACTAAACTACTAATATATCTTTTTCGTGGAGCCAATTGTCTCTACCTGGGTATCTCAGAACAAGTAGCACCAAACTAATTAATGCACTTGTACTTAAACATGATTATCTCATTCGCCGTTTATTTTTTTAAGTCACGTTTAAATTTTTGTTATCAAAGCCGTCCGATGTTCAAATATATGTTATCATAATGCTAGAGTAAGATACGTTTGCAATATTTCATATTTATCATTCGCGATTAAAGCAATTCATTATTTGTATTAGAAACGACATATAAGCGTGTTTTAGTGTAAGGTAGCTTATTGTTAGTGGCAACATAAACAGAGATGGTGTTTGACTTAAAAGGAAAAGTTGCCTTAGTTACCGGTGGTGCTTCCGGTATCGGATTGCGGTCTGCGAAGGAATTGCTGAGAAATGGAGTTAAGGTAAGCGCTGCGAGGAGAGCGCTTTTATTTTTACATGGCGCTCATTATTATTAGTTACGATAATTATTTTAATATTAGTTATCAGATACCTACCAATTTATCGTTTTATAACACGCGCGATGTTTTTAAATATGTATGTTTTTAATATATGTAGGTTTCATGACTCGTATTCTCCTTATCTCTTATCTCCTGGAACATCGGTTAATTAAAGTGAAATCAAAAAGTTGATGCTAATGTTTCATCATTAGATAAAATCATTAGTGAAATTGAAGTATTAAACTAAAAAATAATTTATTCAACTATTTATTATTCGAATGAGTTAGAACTATTTAGAATTTTTTTTTTTGCAACATGGAACTTAATTATATTATATTTGTTTTTGGTTTCAACTCAGTTACCCAAAGGTATTCATATAAAACACAAAAATAAAATAATTATGCTGTGTGTATGATATGAACGAATTTACGAAAACTACTAAATAAAATATTCAGATAATTGCTTTATAGACGTTTTATAGAAAAACTACTTTAATATTATTTATAATATTAGAGTAGTTTTTCTGATTATAGCGATTACAACCGAAACTACTTTTGATTTTGTGAATTACAAATTACATATAGTAGAAATAATCTAGTCCTGCATATATCCTAATTAGGTTGTAACTAAGATTAGTCGCACTGTGCATTTTGAAATTTTGTTTCCCTTCTTATGCATACATGTTTTTACACGGAGTGTTCATAAATGAAATAGTAATATTGATTCTAGCTAATGGAGAGTCAAAAATAAGACGATTGAAATGAAAATACTATATGAAAATTGCACTCATGAGGACATACCCACCTAAAATTGTGGGCTAAAATTCACATTTTAAGGTTTTTCTATGAAACAGAAAATACTGGAGACACAAAATTATGTATGAGCATCCTGCTGATGAGAATTACCACAAAAATCTTTATAAGATTTTTATGGTAATTCTCTCACTTTATAAAGGGATGGAGGAGTCAATCCCTTTCTAACATTCCATTAGAATTTTTTATATGAAGGAATGTAATTAGTTAAAACAAGAATTTGTATTAGTAAGATTAATTTGTTCTAGGTATACCTTTTCTATTCTTTGTAATTCCATGATTAAGCTAATAGTTTTATTGTAAAAAAGTAAGATACCTACGTCTTCGCTCAAAGTACGTATTAGTATATTCGTCATTGGTATTAATTGCCATAATTATTTGATAGTAAATTAATCCATTGCTACTAATTATTTGTTAAAAAGTTTCCACTTTATTTCTTTAATATTAATAATTTTTCGTCTTTAATAATATGATAAACAACACGTATTGGTAAGAAGGTCGTCTATTAAGTATTTTTCACAAATTCTCGCAGTTACCCCGAACAACTAATTAACGAACAACGATGTATTTTATTTGTTTTTAAGGAAAGTATTTTTATCTTTTCTCCCTTCTTAAAGTGAGAGAATGACCGAAAAAAATATAGAAAAGATATCTCTTCATCAGTAAAATGTTCATACTTTACCTAGTTTTGTGTCTATTGCGTTCACCATTTTATGGAATAAAATTATGTGAATTTTAACCCCACTTTTACTTCAATCCCCAGTTTTACCCAGCCTTACACCAATCGCTTTATTTTTATCTCTCCACTTACGGCATTCATTTTTGCTGTTTAATTTAAAAACACCCTGTATATGTAAAATATGAGATGTTATAGAATTTGTCTATTCACGTTAAACTGGATGACTATTAGAAGCATATATTTAGGAGGTTTTGTGTAAATATATGTTTCTGTGTCATTTCTCTTGCTTCAATAATGTTTCAAGACTTTTTTTAAATATGAATTTCAATTTGAGTAATGCATATTCTAAGAACACAATTGCGTTGATTTAGTGATTATCAGTTTTTAGTATTTGTTGAAAATGAGCCTGATGTTGATTATTTTGTTCATAGTAATTAATTATTTTGTGTATTTCAATTACAAAGTTGCTAAAAGTATGCTCTAAATGCCTAAAAGTATGATATAATGCTGCATTTTATTAAGAATAAACAGTTTTGAAACCTTAAAACGACATTTCCATACGTAGAACATCTCTATCTCGAAATTGAGTGGCCGAGAAAAAATAGACCAACCCATAAATGCAGAATATGTATTTTATTCGACAGTTTTACTTCTTTCAAATAGTCCACCATCGTGGCTTCTCATGACCCATGGACACAGTGAGATGTGTTCTATCGACATCAAAACCAATAGGTGTCGTCTAGGAGACGTCCTCGAGCAGAATCAGTCAAAACCCGATCGATACGACATGATTTAGTTGAATTATCGTGTTAACAAAAAAGAATCTCATATAGTTCACCGTCGTGCTTTCTCATGACCCATGGACAGGCTGGAGTGTATCTTACCCGCCTCAAAATCAATAAGTGCCGTCTGTGAGACGTTCCCGATCAGAATCAGTTAAATCCCGATCGATCCGACACGATTTAGTTGAGTTATCATATTAACAAGAAATTTTCTCAAATAGTCCATCATCGTGCTTTCTCATGAGCCACGGACAGGGTGGGATGTGTCCTATCTACCTCAAAATAAACAGGTGTCGTCTGAAAGACGTCCTCGATTAGAATCAGTCAAAACTTGATCGATTCGACACGATTTAGTTGAGTTATCGTGCTAACAAGAAACTTTAATGCCGACGACAATGACAAAGACAATGACAACGACAGCCACACACACAGACAAAATTTTTTAAAAACCATTTTTCCATAATTTCTAGGCCGAAAAACGAAAAATGAACAAAACAATTTTTTTCCATTTTTCTTTACACGATTACATTACTTTTCCGCTAGTATAGCTAGTATAGGTGAGTCCGGAACAGTAAAAATACTATTGCACTGCATCTTTATTCTAAAGATCTTTTGAAGAAGAATTAATCGAAATAATTTTAAAAGAAACATCATTAGATATAATGGGCCTTGAATACACCCTCTAAAATGTAATTAGCTTATTACCCCAGTGAAATTGTTGAAAATATATCTAAAGTCTGCTTAAAATATTCCATTTGTATAAAGAAATATTCTAGACGTAGAAAACAGGTTAACATCTATAGTGCAAAGTAATCCTATTTTAATAATGTTCTAATTAAATTATCTTGACAATTATTAAATAGAAGGATGAGATAAAGAATGAGATAAAGTAAGAACTTATAAAATTGCAAATGTAAATTTAATGGTATGATATACATAATACTTCTCATTAATATTATTATTTAGTTAAATTTAACAAAAAAAAAGAAAGTCGAAAAATGATTTTGAAGAGAATCCCTGAGTTGAAAGTAAAGCAAGTACAAATTTATGAAATAATAAATATACTATTTATTTGGTGCATTGGTAGAATATAAATATGTATAAAGGTTGTTTATATTATATAAAATAAAAATTATAAATAATTTATGGATTTTCATAAATATTTCTCCATATTTTTTTCATATTTTCAAATATAATGCATAACCATTGATAAGATACCCTGGAATTTTTCTTATATGCGTCATCATTACTTTTTAGTTCTGCTAGTTTATCAGAGTCGCCAATGAATGTATTATCGTTAGAGCTGTTGATTGCTATTAGATATTAATTATGCTTTCATCACCATATGATGAACTACTAATATATAAAGTTATAACTCTATTCCTCAATATTTCATTCTATTTCTTTAGATTTGTTGTTTCTTAAGTTAAATAAATTAAACATATTATAGCAAATACTTGGGCTACTATTACATTTGATTTTTTCTAACTGATTTTCTATTTCTAAACATATATTCCTAAACATGTATAAAATATTCCAAATATTTACACATATTGTCAGTTTTCTCTACATCTAAGTTGGGCGAAAAAAAACGTGAAAAGTCAATAGGTAAATACGATACATTGTTCTGATATTTTGTTTGCTTTCTGGGTGACGATGCAACTGTTTTCTCAATATCAACCTACAGATAAAAATATTACAACATTTTTAGCTTAAGATGTGTACAATCGAGAAAGAATATAATGAGACCCTTTCGATAATTTTCCTGGAATAAAGGCAGTAATTAATTCATTTTAAAGGTGTCGATGCTGTTGGACAATAGAAGGACACACAATGTCGGAACCAAGAACATAATTAACACAAAAATTAATGAATAATTGCTTATATTAGAGAGGAATTAATCGCAGACATTTCATTAATTATTTTCTCAATGGTACGTGAAATAAGAATTCCATTATTACTAAGTTCTCAGTTAACCAAAGTTAGTATTTATTTACATGGTAATGAATATCATGAAAAAAAACGAATGTTTTGGTATAATATGATTTTCAAATAGTGTGCTGGTACAATTGTTTCAGATTTAAATTTAAATTTATTGATTTATTTTTAGATTTCAGATTATAGTATACAGATTACGTTTATACTGGGTGTCAAGGCCATTTTTATAAAATCATTAATATATCATTAATACCGCACCCGGCTTTACTGGCAGTCATAAATTTTGATATTTTAAATAGAATTTGCTGTATATTTTAACATATTCCGGTTATGCATGAAGTTTTCTATGCAGTGAATTAAAATTTTTAATATTTTCTTCAAATATAGTGAATTTTATCAATTTTGTATAAAAATGAAAATTAATAATTTAAAATGTTTGTATAAAAAGGTTTTTGTGTTTACATATTTTCTTAATTGTTTTGCAGATTCACAGCTAATCAACTTAATGTGTTAATGATGTAATGGTGTTTGTTCTTATTTATATTAATTACCTACCTAATGTTTACGTTAATGTATTTTTATATTTTTTAATAAAAAATTTAAATTTTTTAATTTTTAATAATTATGTTATTCAATCAATTTGGTAATGTCTTTAATATTATGTGAATTACAGGTAATTTAGTTTATTTATAAATTGTGTTGCTCGAGGTTAGTATATTTCATATGAAACCAAAGGTTAATTTGCTACAAATGTTCTACAATGAAATTCATTATATGTATTTGCACCAATAGAGCTTGAATTATAACAATTTTTATAGATAAATAAAGAATAGAAGTTACCTACGATTTGAAAAAAAAATTGTCAAAAAATTAATAAAAAAATATTTAATGTTTAAAAGAACTTCATGACAATAAATATTTACTTCAATATTGCACCTTAACGTAAAAAATTAATCTTATTATCATTTCCTATTCCTACTTGGAAAATTTTAATTGTAAAAAGGTATTCCTTTACCAATTTAGGTTTTTATAAAAAATTTAATGTCTTTATAAAATATTTTAATGTTTTAGGACAGTGTCAACAATGTTAATAGAGTGGCAAATATTGCAAATTTAATGCAGAATTGGAATATGTTGAAATATGGATATAGAGTGTTCATCTCCTAACATTTAAAATTGCATTGGAAATGATATTGATAATGTTAAAATAAACCTACTCACTTGTCATATGCGAGTTTTCATTTTAATGTTTTATTCCTGTTTTAAAAATATAAAAATATATAAAAATATAAATATAATAAACAAAAATTTAAAATATAAAAAAACGGGCTAATGTGTGATCTCATTTGTATCCGGCATATATTCGTACTACAGCTGTACAGAAGTATTCATTATAACGTCCTCAAAACAGAGATGAAACACGATTTCACGTAAAACCTGTTTTGTGCTGCACTTAACATATTTTACATGAAAACTATGCTGTTGCTATATTAAGTTTGTACCTTTCAAGTAAATCTGTACGTGACAGATTTTACAAACATTCATTTCAGGACAATGAACAACCTCGAAGGGGAAAAAGGAAAAAACAAGGTTTGCCATTGCAAAATAAAATTAAACTACTCAAACATAGTGGCGAGAGTTACAGATCATACAGAAATAAAGGAAAGGATGTACCAAAACGTCAAATCGGACCTCCTTGTAACTGTAAAAGAAAATGCTTTGAGAAGATTGACAATAACCTACGGAACAATATTTTTACCCAATTTTGAGATTTGCAAGACCACGATGTCCAAAATGCCTATCTACTTGAGCGCCTAAAGAGAGAGGAAGTTAAAAGAAGAACAAACAAGCAAAATCTGAAAAGGGATCAGACCATTTGTTATCAAATTGACGCAAACAAAATAATTTGTAAAAAAGTTTTTTGCTCAATACATGGTGTTGAAAGAGGTGGAATAGAGGGATTAGAAAAAATCTGAAGGACGGAAAAACCCTACCGAAAATAGATTATAGAGGAAGACATGAGCATCACAAGAAAAAGTATAGTGAAGAGGATTTAATGAGGAAGGCAAATTAAGGCATTTATCGATAAGCTACCCAAGTATGAAAGTCATTATTCGAGATCCAACAACCCAAACAAGATATACATGCGTTTGGAATATAACATCACGGTGCTTTATAATGAATACATAAATATCTGTACAAAAGACAATATCAGGCCAGTTTCAGAAGATAAATTCAGAAGAGTTGTAACTGAAGAATACAACATTTCCTTTAAGTGTCCCAAATCTGACCTGTTCAGAATGTGATATGAACAAAATAGAACTTGATCAAGCTAAATTATCGAATAACAAACTTAAGATCAAATCAAACAAGATTCAGGTCAAACAAGAAATCCATTTACGGAAAGCTGAGTCTGCTCGAGACGCACTAAAAAGTGCGATAGCTGAATCTAAACAAAATAAAAATATTCATATAATAACCTTCGATTTGCAGCAAGCACTCCCTACTCCGAAACTTACAGCAGGCCCATGATTTTATAAGACAAAAATGTGGTATTATAATTTAAGCATCCATAGGTGTAGTGGAGACAAAGAACAAGGATTCTTTTTCTTTTGGGATGAGAGCACAGCCAAGCGGGGTGCAATAGAAATTGCAAGTTGCCTAAAAAATATTTCGATGACCATATCACAAGTGGAGATATACTATACGCCTTCTCCGACAACTGTTGCGGCGAAAATAAAAACCGGACAGTCATAGGATTTTGGTTGCACCTTCTAGCTATAAAGAAATTTAAAAAAATTGTTCACGTATTCTTTCAATTCAATGATGCCATCCGATTGTGACATTGACTTGGTCAAAAAACATGCCAGAAGACAAACTGCTGTGTACGATCCCAATGGTTGGTACAGTGTGTTGGTAAATAGTCAGAGAAGAAACCATTTATTGTTACAAGAATGACCCCAAAAGATTTTCTTGATTTTACAGAATATAGAAATCTTTTTAATCGGCCTACGAAAACTATAAATGATGATGAGTTTCCTTAACTTCTCGTGTAAAATTTGAAGATGAACGCAGAAAGTCCATTTATTTTACATGTCTCTTCAAACTATAACGGCTTAGCAGAAGAAATCTCGCTTAGGAAAAGGGGTCGACTAATGGCCATTTCAGACGTTATTGCAAACGCAAATAAGAAATATGAAAATCAACTTCCTATTGAGCACAGTAAATTATAGCATGTTCTCTCATGTTTAAAATACATTCCTCCTATTTATCATAGATATTTCCTATCACTTACTTTTGAGTCGCATCAACATCTACTAGAAGAGGAAAATTAATTTTAACGATAAATAAAATATTTTTTTCAAGTTTCAGTTTCTGTCTCTTTGATTAGGATAAAAACTACATATTTCTGTCAACTGTTAATTTTATTGTCGCTAATTCTGGCGTAAAACATGTTAACTAACATTTCTTTACATATTTCTTAGGACCAAAGACACAAAATGATCATTATATTTTGTTTTAAGTAAATTTGACTGCTTAAGAAATTTCTGCGATATACTTGTGTACAGCCGATCCCTTCAATTTTGTATTGTGAGTATAATAGTAATACGGTTACGCTACTAAAACTATACTGCATGTGTAATGGCTCCGCTGTGACTTTATTCTATTTGACTAAGTTCTAGTTTGCAGATAGAATCAAAAAGTAATGTACCAAATATTACTTGCAAAAGACTAATTTAAAGAAATAACATTATAAAGTTTCATCACGTCATTATAAACGTGAGTGTGTTGGTTACAATTTAGTTTTATGATAAGACACATAGCAGTATCAAATTACAGCTAGTCTTCAAATAACATACTGAGGGTTTTATGTTACCTGGGAATAAAAGTTACACAAATACAAAAGCTTTTTTAAATAATAAATGCAATACAATATATTTTATATAACATTTATATACAATAACATAATACTTGCTTTTTATGATACCGAATCGTACACAAACATTGACGTTATCTCAAGGTCTACCTTATTATCATTACGGATTTATTACAAAATTATTTAAGCACTGTATAAATCACAACTACTCTGTTTCCATGTAAGATATTATATTAAACTAAGGACATTTTTAAATATCACAGTATTTATTATATTTCGCGTTTATAACGGCTTGTAAAAATTTAGAAAAAATAATTAGGAAAACCCTTAGCTGCTGGAAAACTATGTCAGTAGTAATTATTATTTTATAAGTACTGACAAATAGCCTACAAAAGTTAGTATTATAATTATTGTACTCATGTTTAAACCTAATACTCAAACTATTGAAGGTAAAATGTGTTTTTAAAGACGTTAATTAATAAACAGCCGAAATAAAATTGATAATTATAATTTTTAAACAATAATACATCATGAATAGTATTATTTTTAGCAAAAAATAATACTATTCATTCATAAAATAATTAATGCTTGAGTCATTATTCTCAATTAAAGAATCAACATTTATTCTGCTCTACTATATAGGAATCTATACTATAGAACCTCGTATGTAGCATATTTCAACATACTACTAACTGTAAGATTTTTAAATAGTTGATTCTTGTGGTATAGGTCTACAAAATTTTCTCAGATATGAATATATATATATATATATATATATATATATATATATATATATATATATATATTCATATATATATATATATATATATATATATATATATATATATATATTCATATATATATATATATATATTCATATATATATATAGCAGACTTCTCCTGTTTTTTTGGGTGGTACTACTACTGAAGTAATGTAGAATCCATTATAGGTATCGCGAAACTGCATCATTCTTGGCAACTCTTTAACTATTAGAAGGTTTTTAACTGGTCTGCTTTCAAATGGACATTTTTTCAGGAAGTACTTGGCTAGGTGGCTAGTCCAGGATCGAAATATTTGCTGGTCTTCGCAAATTATTACTCTAAATGGACTACGCTTTACTCTTACATTCATAATCTGTTCATTGCAACAGTGTGGAAGCTCTACTATGGCTTTTTGATGTTAATCCCATGTTTCGGTCGCACTCCAAATAGCTGTGGCCACGAATTAGAAACGTCATTTGAATGCTGTGTAATCGGTTTGTTCTGTGGAAAATAAAATGCAATAGACGAAATAACGTGTAATTCTTGTTCTGGCCGCGACATGAATCGCAAAAGATTTCATGTTTTTCCACGGTGTCGTCCAAGTGATTAAAGATAAAGTCAAATAACATAGATGTCACTTCGTCGGATCCTTTCTTGGCAGCCGTTTCTGTATATGTGTAAAAAAAAAAAGACTCGCCAGTAGATAGCACGTGGATATTAAAAGAATAAAATGACAATTGTAATAAACATCGTTAGTGCTTATATTGGGCACCGGCAGGTTTTTCTGAAAGTCCATAGCTATAGCTTCGATATTAGTATGCTTCTGTGATGTCAGGCGAGCTGTGCGCTTTCTTTTGTAAAATGTATCACCTTTTAAAAGATGCACTTTGTACTCTGTTTCCAGACGCAATAGATTATCTTTTTGTGAACGATCGTTTTCCAAGACCTTTTTGCCTTGTATTCATCGCAATAGCTGCATGTGTCTGTACAAGGATAACCGAAACTTATATTGAATTCTGTTACAAACATACATCTATAGGTTTCATAAGAAATTTTCTTATCGGAATGGTCCTCCAAAAACATTCTATACATCTTCTTCACATTCAAATCTTCTGGCAAATAGGTCCGTGTCGAATCACGAAGGCTGTAGTGGGATTTTCTGCCTTTAAATGATGCGATATGTTCATAAACTGCCTTTGCTTTACTATCTTGCAGTTTGTGACGCCTATTAGAGTGACGACCACGTTTATAATTTTCAAAATGTCCAACAGTGACTAATTGATGTTGAATATTTTGAAGACGTTTGGCCGATATACCATGTAAAGAAAGCATTGCTTTGTAACATATCGGAATTTCAACAGAACAATCACTACATTAAACACGAACTTTGTAGATGTATGAGAACGAATGATTGTTAACATCTTCATCATTATTAGTTTTTCGACTTCGATGTCTTTTGACAAAGCGATGTGCAATTAATCCGGCTAGATGCAGAATTTGTTCATCATGTGTTTTGAGTTGATTAAAATGTTTTATTATTGTCTTTCTCTCTTCCTTTGTGACATTCTCAAAGCATTTAAGCCTAGTACAAGCACAGCTAGCACCAGTTTCATAACTACTTAGTTTTATTATTTTTGATACATCACTCATACGGCCATGCTTGACTCTTTTTTTGGAAGTTGATGGCAACTGGCCACATTCTTCGTCACTCATTGCACAGTACTTCTTTTTACAAATTTCAAAATAATAATTAATTAAATAAATATGACGGTTCTTGGTTGCTTTTACTTACCAGGTTACAAGCCAAAGACACTAATACAACAAAGCGGTACAATATAATGTAATGTAAACACCTATTTCACGTCAACTGAACGTTCAAGTCTACATCATGCTGTCTAGAACGTTGACGATGCGTGGGAGCAGTTGAACATTCATCGTTCTTTCATACATCGCTAGAACCTTTATCTTTCTTCCCCTGTATGGCATATTTTCATTTCGCTGTAACTTGTGAGCCTTATCCCTTTTGGCCTGTACGATTGATTCTTCAAAAACCACTTGACCTTCTACACCTTTTAACCGATTTATCTCAAAATTGCAGTTTTTGGACATTCATCCTTTTTCCCCTGTACCCTTCATATATATATATATATATATATATATATATATATATATATATATATATATATATATATATATATATATATATATATATATATATATATATATATATATGTATATATATATATATATATATATATATATATATATATATATATATGTATATATATATATATATATATATATAATGTTCAGGCTTCCCATTCAATTAGAAAATAAATACGAGAAGTAATATGATGATATTCAAATTAAGTTTTCCCAATGTATTCTTTTAATTTGTCAAAGCACTTGTTCGAAAAATACCATAGTCATGAATTCAGTTAATATTGTAATATAAACAATAAGCGGCTATCAAAGTAGTTCCCGAATAGCAAAGCTATTACATAATCGCTCTAGGACACAACTACTCCTCGGGCTAAAGCCCTGTCAGACATTGAATTATACCCAGAAGCGATCCTCGACCCATTTCTCGTGTTTCTGCACGATCAGATAAGGTTTCAAAAAATAAAAAGGTATTACATGTATTAAAATGCGCTTTTCTTTATTAACTTGTTTACAGGTGCGATGACAGTGGTGGGTACGGATGGGCGAGCGCTCAGGCAAAATCCTTTTCGCCCAGTCAGTCGTCCAACCTCTTGTAACACCACTATATCACATTCACTAATAATGTAATATATTTAACGCCCTCGCCCGCCCTAGATATTTCCTGCCTATTTTCGTCCAACCCCAGAATAATGCTAGCGCCGCCATTGCTTGTTTATTATATTTCTAATATTTTTGTTACCCATTTTAATAAACTGTTGATGTTGATAGTGGGGAGAGTTCGACACTGACTTAGTTTTCCACAAAATACCAAAACACTATACACTACACTAGACGCGCGTTTCGCCAACAAAGTTGGCATTATCTGGGGATGATTAAAACTAGTTTTAATAGTTTTAATCATCTCCATATGACACCAAATTTATTGGCGACACACGCGTCGAGCGTAGTGTACAGTGTCTTGATGTTTTGTGGAAAACTAAGTCAGTGTTATCTTCACACCAAAGGTTCCAACCTACTCCAGCAGGGAGAGTTTGGCATATTATATCGGATGAGATTATCTAATTGAATAACATTATACATTTATGTTAAAATCATTTATGCATTTATGCAAAGTTATAAAACCTACAGCACGCAAAATTAATAAAATCGACGTTGTGAGTTACATGTTATAAAAGTGTCCTTCCAAAGTTTCCCAAGAGGATTCTTGACATATATAAATCGATCATCTTTCCATAAAGCTACAAGCTGTGAACGAGAAGATTACACATAGAGGGATAAAGACAACCATTCTCAAAGATACATATAACCCTACCTCTCCTCGCCTTAATGCTGGGTAAACTTCAATTCCCCGGGACCGAGCAGATATCTATATAGGACAATACGGCAGGCCGCTAGCGTTAAGGCGGGTATAAACCTGCGCGTCACGCGTTCGTTGCTCGTCCATTGTTTGTTGAAATTATATATTTTGAAGAACCTTCCGCGATCCAGAGGAAACCCACACACATTTAGTAGACATTTTACATTGTAGATAATCATGTCTCTATCGCGCGATAAACATTCGGTCATGAGTGGTGTTTTCTTGTTAATGGCAAGTTTGTGCAAAAAGAAAACGTTGGTGGCACACTAATCTGTTTAAAAATGAAATGGTATCGAGATTAATATGGATTTGAACACTTTCATTCAACCACTCCATTTTTACCGCTGAATAGACGCGCAAAAAAAAAACAACGGGCCTCTCGCGCTCCCGCCCAAATATGTACCGCGAACACACAAAGCGTTCGTCGAAAAAACAGGCACGATGTGGATCGTGATGCGCCGTGTGCGTGCGGTTCGCGCGCAACTCGAAAACACCATACTAATCTAGATAACATGCTCGCGCGCGGCGCGCACATGGAGCGTTGTGCATATGTATACCCATCTCAACATTTGGGTAAACTTTATTGATACGCTATTCGATAGCAGATTTCATTTATATAATATTCCTATCTCATGAATTCGTAAATAATAATCCAATGGACAACTTGCAAAATACCCAGATCTTCCCATTTTCGATTTTTTTCTGCCGTGTGAGGCATCAAAACGTCATCAGTTTTATTTTATCTTCTTTCTGTCAAGTGTTGAATTGATTGCGGATATATTGAGTAATTTATGATATCTCTAGATTTTAGATGTTTAGACCACTTCTCATGAAAATATCTTATAGTTAAAGATTGCCTTTGAAGATCTCAGACAATTTAATATTTTAAAAATCATCGGCATTCCTAAGTTCTGATTGTGTTATGACTTTCTAATTCTGAAAGCAGCATATTAGTTCAGTGTTCTCCAAATTCTGATCCACATCGGAAACTGAAGGTATTGATTAGTTACATATGATCGATATCTCGACAAGCTGTTAGAAATAAACACGTCGTCGCCCATTCATCATTATTGTCAGTATTCAACTTCATTAAAATCTATAGTGGCAATTAACATGAGGTATAAAGCTAGAGTAGGATAAGTTTTTAGGAAGTGAAAAACTTTTCTAGGATAAGTAGGAATTTTATAAAAACTTCTACAATTTTACTCCCATTTACTTTTTAATCTTATAAGATGACTTATATTAATTAGTTATTTCAGTTACTCGTACTACATTTTAAATATTCCTAAGAAACTATGTTCAGAATAAGGTCTGTACCGTTTAACACAATTCATGAGCATTACTAGAGTAACATAAGTTTGCATTTAAGGTATTTTCATAACGAGAAGTTCTGGGGCTATAAAGCAATTCAATTGGATCTCATTGAATTATCTGGTACAAAACATTGGGTACAAATATTCCATTTACCGCACACAATAAAGAAAACACCTATTGAAAGGATACTTATTCTTCAAAATGGTTGATTTACCTTTCATTCAAGTGATTATTTTAATTACCATTGAGAAATATTATTCGTTTTCTCGTAACTAATGTAATGTAATAAACGGAGACGAGTTTGTTTCTATTATCTTTTGTTTCTATTGTCTCCGTTATTAAATTTATTTTAGTATCTACATGTTATCCAAAAATCTTGTTAAAAATTTACAGATACCATCGGTTGAAATATTATAACTTAATTACAATAGTTTAATAGTAGGAATCCCCAACCCTAGTTATATAAACGCAGTTCCACGTTCTAAGATGTAGTCTATGTACTCAACATCTGACGAAGCCACTGTATTGGCGGCGAAACAATTGTTATATTTAACAAATAAAAAGTGAAAATCTAACCAGCGAATGTTTTAATTTTGTATAAATATGGATTTTCAACGAGTAACGGCCCAATTAATCAATTCAGAAGTAAATATTATATATATATATATATATATATATATATATATATATATATATATATATATATATATATATATATATATATATACCGGGTGTATCAAGAAAAACGCCCCAGCCTATAACTATTTAATTATCGATGCTAGAAACGCCATTTTCTGGGCTTTGGTGTTAAAGTAGGTTTCTTACAAGCTCTGCATATAATATGTAAACATGTCGCTTCCGGAAGTGACCGGAAGTTATATCAACTTTTTTATTTTAAATGGAACACCCTGTATATTTTTACAGTATTAGATGGCACACTTTATTCTGAATCCATTGATATAATATTATTTCTAGTTACTGTCAACGGTTAGCAAAATACATAGCTTTATGTACTATACTGCGGTAATAACTAATAAATATAGTACACTATAGTCTAAGAAGGCCTATGACTACAATTTTAAAACAATAGTTACAAATGATGCTAGTTTGACAATTATGTTTAAACTGACCTTTCTGTTTATAGTCGCAAAGTAAACGAATAGAATTAATTTTAAAATCTTTCGGAATAATGGATGATGAAAAATTATAGTTCTATCAGATATGTTGGAAGTGTACTATGCTTCAAACAAAAATAGTGGTGAGGCCTTAAGAAGGTACGTTGAAAAATTTCCTAACAGGCAAGTCCCATTTAGAAGAAAATTTAGTCATTTACATGAGAAATTTAGAAGAACTAGATCACTGAAGAAAATTAAAAAAGAAAATCCAACAATAACAAATGAAATGAACGTTGGACGTTTCACTGGCAATTGACGAAAATCCTTAAACTTTAACTCGGCAAATTGGAAATAATTTAAATATGTCGCATTCAATGGTGCACAGAATATTAAGAAAGCATAAAATGCGGCCTTTCAAATCTAATTTAATTCAACATCTACAGGAAGTTGATGCTCTTAAAAGAATTCATTTTTGTAATACTTTTCTGCAAAGGGTAAATGACGATTATTTATTTTTAAATAACATACTATGGTCGAATGAAAGTACTTTTTGTAACAATGGTATTTTGAATAGGACTGTTCATTACTAATGGAGTGATGAGAATCCCAGACACACTAGAACTACAAATTTTCAGAAGCGTTTCAGTGTAAATGTTTGGTGCGGGATGAAAGGCAATAAAATAATAGGGTCTCACTTTTTTAATGAACATTTAAATGCTATTATTTATAATGAATTTTTAAGAAACGATTTGGGGAATTATTTAGAACAATTGCCTGTCAATAAATACGCCAATGTGATTTTCCATCAAGACGGGGCCCCTAGCCATAATACCCGTATAAATGTAAACTATTTAAATGGGCAATTTGGAGAAAACTGGATCGGAATGAATGGCCCAACAATATGGCCAGCTAGGTCACCTGATCTCAACCCATCAGATTTTTTATGGGGCCATTTAAAGGATCTGATGTACCTAACAATTTCGCAAAACCTTGAAGACCTAAAGCAAAGGATTAGAGTGGCTGTTGACAACATATCACCTCAATTTGTCCAAAATACCGTAAATGGGGTAATACGAAGGTGTCAGTTATGCATTGAAAATGAAGGTTGGCAATTTGAACAATATTTAGATTGATAAATTAATAAATACTATTTGACTTGAATTATTTTTGTTATTGATTTGTTGGTTTTGCTGCTGTTTTTCATTAAATAGTTTTGTTTATACCTAGATATTCTTATTTTATTTACCGTCATTCTCAAACTATTAACACACATGCTTCTAAAAAAAAAAAATGTGGTATTATAATGATATTCATTATTCAAGATATGTCTCACAGCTCCCTAGTGCTACAATGTAATGCAATGTACAAAGGTCTGTATTTTACTAACCGTTGACAGTAAGCACAAATAATATTATATCAATGGATTCAGAATAAAGTGTGCCATCTAATACCGTAAAATATACAGGGTGTTCCATTTAAAATAAAAAAGTTGATATAACTTCCGGTCACTTCCGGAAGCGACATGTTACATATTATATGCAGAGCTTGTAAAAAACATACTTTAACACCGAAGTCCAAAAGATGGTGTCTCTAGCGTCGATAATTAAAAAGTTATAGGCTGGGGCGTTTTTCTTGATACACCCGGTATATATAGGCAGGGTTCGGCAGGGAGGTATGGAAGATTTGAAAAAACTGTTTTTTAAGAAAATTTTTTTACCTAAACTCAAATTTTATTTTTTGAATGTGTACCTTAGATGTTGCCATTACAAAACCAGTTAAGAGTAAAAAAAAATTGATTAGGTACGAAAAATAACGTCAGCTAAGTGCCGTCCATTTTTGTCGAAACACTCCTGAAAACGTTGTGAGAAGTTCTGCATACTCCTCTGAAGCATTTCACGTGGAACTGCTCGAATCTCTTGGGTTATTCTCTCACTTAGGACTTCGAGTCTACGTGGTTTGTCTATGTACACTCGTGCTTTGTCATCGCCTTATAACAAGTAATCACATGGTGACAGGTCCGGTGATCGAGGGGGCCATTCCACATTTCCTCGCAATGAAATCAGACGTCCAGGGAATGTGTTCCTTAAAAAACTCATTGTTGCTCTTGATGTATGGCAAGTCGTCCCATCTTGTTGAAACTATACAGTATTCAGGTTGATACGTCGTCTTCTCAGTTCTGGCAAAAAATAATCACGCAACATCTGTAGGTAACGATCTGTGTTGACAGTGACGGTCCGACCGTTTTCGCGAAAAAAGTACGTACCAATAATGAAGTTTCGACTAATGCCACACCACACAGTTACCCTTTCGCTGTGGAGAGGTTGTTCATGGAGCTCTTGCGGGTTTTCAGAGGCCCAATAACAGATGTCTTGTTTATTAACCACCCCTGACAAAGGAAAGCGGGCTTCGTCACTCATTATCAAAACAATGTCATCTGTCAAGATTTGCAACATCGCTTCTGTAAACCTCATCCATCTGCCGTAGTCGTTTTGCTGCAATTCTTGAACAACCATCATTTTATACGGATGAAAATGCAAGTCGAGGTGTAAAATTCGGCGAACTGAGCGGTCTGACATTCGTAGAGCCCGAGCGTGACGTACGGCTGATCGGCGAGGGCTGGCTTCAACTGCTTGACGCATCCTTTCGATGTTTTCCGGGGTCCTTACCGTTCGATCACCTCCTCGCGCAGTTCCAGGTCTCAAAGATCCAGTTCTTTGAAAGCTATTCACAAACTTCATGATCGTTTCAAACTTTGGAACACGACCGTAACGGCCAACGTTAAAATGATTTCGGAATCGTCTCTGTGTTTGAATGACAGAACGACCCGTTTCAATGAAAGTGTTGTAAACAAACACACGATGCTCAATAGACTACGGCTCCATGGCAACTAAAATGGCACCTCGTGACCAGTAGATACTACCTATTCCGAAAACATTAGGTTCACCCCACCTTGCTTGGCGCCCCGTTCAAATCTTCCATACGTCCCTGCCGGACCCTGTATATATATATATATATATATATATATATATATATATATATATATATATATATATATATATATATATATGTCGGAGGCGAGCAGGAAAGAATCTGCTTTGGGGCAGATTTACTGGACTTTGGTCGCATTTTCACACACTTTATTACACTTAATAATTAACTAAACAATAACGATGAAAAAATATAAAAGTCACTAAACAAAACAAACGAAATCGATAGTCAGTAAATATTAAAACTAAAATGTCAGATCATATATAATGTCAGATCATATAAAGCGATAATTAAATTGCACGAAAGGAGCTAAGTAGTCCGCCACCAATAATCCCGTGATATCCTCGTCTCGCTATCTCGAGTCTTTTCTAACTGAACTCATACACGGGACCCTCAACTCGGTTTTGTTCTTCCCGCGGGAGAAATAGGTTCCCACCGCTAGCTCCGTCACACATTCGACATGACCATTTATGGTAATGTTTACGTCTTCTCGTAACCGTGTTTATGTCTGCATTCCATGCATTCCTATCTCGATAACCGGGGTGACATGGGCCTATACAGAGGGTTGTCTCCGACATATATATATATATATATATATATATATATATATATATATATATATATATATATATATATATATATATTGGTTTGTCATATTTGTAGATAACCTGTAAAACACCATAATAGCGCCAATTAAATAAATTTGAGGTACATTACTTTATTAGAAATATTTTATAGTTTTATAAGATTGCTATAAATGTAAAGAAATCACATCTATAACCAATACTCAAAGATTTACTGAATGACTGAAGTTTTCTTATATACATTTCTCTTTATCTTTTAGGGTGTTACCTTGGCAGATGTAGAGCTTAAATCTGGAGCAAGTATATTAGAGGAAATAGAAAAGGAATTTGGACCGAACAAAGCTGTTTTTGTGAAAACCGATGTCTCAGATATTACACAATTTGAAAGTAAGTCATTAGCTGAAGTTCATGTGCTGTGAAATCAATACTTATTAATTTATTTCCAGACGCCTTTAAGAAAACCATAGAGACATTTAAAAATGTGGATATACTAATGAATAACGCAGGTATATTAAATGATTCCGTTTGGGAAAGAGAGGTGGCAATAAATGTGGTAAGTTAGTAAGGTTTGTTTATAAACGCAAAGATTTCATAGGGTAAGTTTTACAAGATGTCGCAAGGAGGCTTATACTCCAACCATCTGTAGGTCCTTAAACATTAAGGATTAAACAAATTAAGCCACAACAGCTATTCTCCCAGTTATATACCGTTGACGAGCGGTGAATTACGTGGAGAAATTTTCCGTATTTTATTTTAACATAGAAATAAAATACTGTGATTTGGATTGTTTAAAAACCACAAAGAAGAAGATCCAAAGCGTCCTCTATCTCAGGATATCGCTAACTGTAGACCGGTTTCGACCTTATCTTGGGTCTCGTCAGCACAGTGTAAGCGAGTATGCCTTTGACAAACGAGGCTTGACAAAAAATCCCACATGTTCTCAGTAGGACTAATATCTGGGGAATTAGCTGGCCAATCTAATCGGGTAATATCTCCCTGTTCAAGTATCTCTTGAACCGCTCTTGCGCGATGTGGCTTCGCGTTGTCGTCCATGAAGATGAAATTGTCATCTAATTCGTCGCGTGAAAGATAAATAGTGGGCCTGATAACACTTTCAGCATAAACTTGTCTTGTCATATTCTGATTTATGGGAATTAACGGCGTACGGTGATTGAACATTATTCATCCCCAAAACATTACTGTCCCAGTATTGTATGGAGCAACCTCACGGGGAAAATTTAGTCTCTCTTGACGACCTGGCTCTCTCCAGAAAATTTGTCTATTGCCATCACTCACCAGTCCAATTCTGGTTTCATCTGTGAATAAGACCCATCGCCACTGCTGCAAAAGCCAATCACTGCGTTCGCGTTCTTACTGAAAGCAGGCAGCTCGATGTCGTGTAAGTAAAGTGGGTACCCTTAAAGGCCTTCCTGTACGTAAATTTGCACGATGGAGTCTTCTTCGAACTGAGAACTTATATAGCAATCATTTCAATCAAATAACTGTAAAAATAAATCCACCTTTTTTCATAAAAAATATTTACTTAAATAAAAGATACAAACATATTTTCATTGTAGTCTTTAAATTATTTCTGTACCTGGTCTTTCCAGTCCGTGATGAATAAAATGAATCTGCAAAACTTCAACAGGATGGTGCCATCTGCCATAAGAAAAACGTTATTTATTGCAAATGATATTTCCTGGTCGGATAATTTCTCGTTTCGGATACATAAACGGGCCCTCAAGATTGTGATATCTAGTACCTATGAACGAACCTCTTTTATTCTATTCAATTTCACAAAAAGTCGTTTACGATGAAAGCCTACAACGATTCATATCCATAAACGTAATATATGACGCGTCATAGGCAAAATACAACATTTATGTATGAAGGTCATGGACAAACAAATTACTTGTAGAGAAACCCGAGTGAACCTTTAAATGATGTTATATTTTACACATAACCCATATGTATTAGTGATTTAAAAAATTTAAATAAAACTAATATATTAGTAACCGTTTTTATTTTATTGGAATAATAAGACAGTTAGTGTATATTGAAATTTCCTTACTATTAATTATATAAATTAAATAAAATTTCTGTAATTTTATGTTTGTTCAGAATGGCGTAATTCACGGAATGCTTCTGGGCATGGAAAACTATTTACAAAAATACAGGCAGGATTCAGAAGCTGTAATAGTGAATGTTTCCTCTATTGCTGGTATTGACCCCATGAGTTCCATTCCGATATATAGTGGAACAAAATCTGCTGTAGCCGCAATGACTAGAGCCTGGGGACAACCTGAACATTACGAAAGAACCAAAGTCCGAGTCTTTGCTATATGCCCGGGAGCAACAAATACACCACTATTTTTCAACATGGGAGGGAGAAACCTGGGTGAACATTATGACAAAATTTTTACTTTCTCGCTTAATGAGATTCAAGGACAACCGTAAGTTTATTTTGCTTTACCTTATCTATGTATGTATCTATGTATGTATCTACAATAAATATGATGAAGAGCATTTTTAACCCTAGCAATAAATTAGTATGATCAATATAACCGAGATATGAAAAATTACTTTGGTCATGGTGAATATCTCTATTAGTTTATATAGTTTTTAAGTTACGTGCTATACTGACATCTGTGCACATCATCAATAATGTGCAAATGAAAATTACAATTAATGACTAACAACTAAACGTTTATTCGCACAGATAGAGATAGTTCAAGATAGAATCGAGCTCATATAACTATAATTACACAGTTCACATAAAATACGTTTATAATAAAATAATTAATATTAATGAATATTTGGATAAACAGAAGAATGAAAAAAGAAATATATAAATAAAAACACTTAACATATGTCTCAGTCGATTTCAATTTCTGACTCACACGGAGGCCGGTGCCGCTAATGAAAGTTTATCACTAGGTACTTCTTCTGCAGTAAACGCATATCACTCATGTACCTCCACGCAATATCACTTAACAGTAATTTACGCAATAAAAAAATCCTTTCAAGACTACTGACTTCACGTGTATTGTGGTTGCCAATTTTTTTAGCAGCATCTAATATCATAATATCTCAAAACGCTTATCATAATAAGCTACAGCATCAAACCAAGTACCCCATCTTGTGACAACTGATTCAGGATGTAAAAGTATATCTTACACACCTTCTCTAAATGTGTTTCTCCGAATAGGTGCTTTTACAATTGTTTTTTCACATTCTGTATTACTTCTTTAACAAAAGGGGAAAAAGGTCTTTTATTGTTTCTGCTGCCTTTCGCATGTATACAACTACATCGTTTTAATTTGGCCATACACAGTGAAAGTATTCAGTCACAAAATCTATAATTGCGTTGTAGTTACTTCTATCTAATATTTTAGAAGTTATTAAATGGCTGTCAGTAGCACTATTAGGTTTTAATGCACCAATTAGAAAAATTGACACTGAACGCATGCATGCGTCACTTTCTTCGTCTATAATGAAGCACACAAATGTCTCCCTAACGTGGTTTCGAATGTATTGCAATATGTCATCGTATATAAGGTCAACACATATGTTTCTTAGTGTAGTTAGTTCACGACGTATCATATTGTTTATCCAAATTGAGCCAATTGATTTGAAAAACTTTGTACACATGGAAATGTACTTCCTTCCTCTAAAGCCTCACACTATGGAGAAGAAGGTTACACATAAAGACAAAGATAAACACATACCTTCTTAAGGAGAGATGTCAAATTGCCCCTGCTGCTCGAATCCAAGCGTAGATTAACACCCCAATACCCCAGACTACAGTACCAGTACGAGTGACACTGACGCAGTCACTTCCATAGGAACATACCATAGGTCACCCACTCACGTAATGTCCGTGGAGTATCGTGTTCCACTTTTTGATTGATTAATAATTTATTTTCTGCTTCTTCATTGGGAGATGCCTAGATCTTACAATAAAATATAATATTCTCTTCTAACTTTAAACTTTATTCATTTCAGGTCAGAGTATGTTGCAACACAAATGGTGAAACTGATTCAAAGAAGTGAGAACGGAACCATATGGGTTATCGAGGATAGCCAACAGGCATATCAATTTATAATACCAGAAAGAAACACAATGATTCAAAATACGAAGTAAATGTGTTTTAATTGAATAACTGCCGTTATTATTTCTGACAATAAAACTCGCATTACACTTAAGGGATTCATGTGGTAGTTGCATAAATATTTTCACTTTTATTTATATATTTATCAAAGGTAACTAATATAAATCCTACCCTTTATGAAGTTATAATTTGAATGTAAGCATGCGCATAAGTATGTTAACAGGAGAAATAAGGACAACAGGAAATGGAGATAAGTAACAACAGCAGTAAACTGAATATATCCATTACGATTAGTCACAAATGTTTTAATAACATTTGTGAAGATGAAGATAGATAGATAGAAGTTAACCATTTCTTAGTGAAACTACAACATTAGTTTAAGTTGTATAAACGAAAACTGATATAGGTATCCTAGTTTACATTATTTCTTAATGAATATTTAGAGTTAATGAAAGTGAAATTAGAAATGTTTATTATATAAATCTAACCTTACTATTTTGCTAAATGCGCTTCCTAATTTATTAAAGATTATATTGATGCAAAATAAATACAGTATGAAAACACTTCTTCAGGTAAAGTTTTATTTTAGTATTATACAGAGGGATTCAAGAACCTGTTTTAGAATTTCCAAGCAAAAAATTGTTTTAGAGATTTCATCTGTAACTAAGGCTCTTGAAATTTTTTTAAAAAAAGTCAAGGCCGAAAACTTATTTTCATTCAAAATTTATATTCAACTGTGACATACTTAGCTTCATATTTCGTATTGAGTATCGGTGTTGTTTTTTAAGTTCTACTTTCTGCATTAAGCTTGTGGCTTCTATGAAGTACCATGGATATGGAAGTATATATCAGGATTATGTTTCGGCTGTATTGGGCACATTTATACGCGTTTATGGCTTTCTGTGATCTATGATCGTTGATTTTCTCTACTCTTATCATCATTGTGTTGATTATACTTTTAATGTAACTTCGACTACAAATGTCTACTGTTAAATATTGTGATGCAAAGATACAAAGAAGTATCAATCTGCGTGGGTCTGACTTATGTATGGAATGTTTGAGGATATTAAATGTGTTCTGCGTTACTATCTCAGTTTAGAACCCAAGGCGTCTATTGTTCTCTACTTAAATGCTCCTACGTCCACTTCACTTCATCATCAAATTTGATACTAGATGATTTTATTTCTATATGTTGCTCGTTGGAGGAATGCCATTAAGGAATACATATAAGTCATATTAAAATTCGTTTTATGCCATATATAATATGTTAGCTATCATTGATGATTCAAATTCGAGTTTTATAAGCAAGATGATAGATTCATGTGCAATCAGGCCATCAGTAGGAGAGGAAGTTCACATGCACTCATTATGGAGTCATTATGCTAGCACCATCAGAACTGCCATTTGTTGACAACATCAACCTCACTCTCTTAGTAATCCCATTATGTGGATGTAAATTGGAATATTATATGGTAGTCGATGTAAATCAATAATGTCTGGTAAATAATTCTCCCAATATCACTTCTTGATCTGTCGTGGGTTCATATAGTATAATGGTAGGAGTCCGCTCCAAGCTTGCCTCCAAAAGAGTTACGTACGTAATCTCAATACCATCCTTAAGACATCCTCTTCTATATACAACTCAATAAGTGTCAAGTTCAAGGCAGTTTCTAAAACTGCTAGCTTAATTGTCAGGGCATTTTGCGTTGATTTACATAATACTTTCAAAACGTTCAGTTATCAATAGCAATATACCGAATCCATAATAACTACTTAGCTTTTTTGAGGAGTTTCAAAGGGTTATCTACTGCTACATATGTTCCAGTAGATAACATGCGATTCTACTCTACGTTCCTTGCATTTATTTAACCTACTCATTAAATGTTAATGGAACACCACGTTTACGAAGACCCCTTTTATATAGGTACTTTTATTTGAGACTCGTTTCATACAGAAGGTTGTTTTATTGAAGCTATCTTCTATATCCACGAACAATCCCAGGGTGAATATCTTCGTATCCAGTGACAAGATTCGGCTGTTTATCTCATGGAGTCCCGATTAATAAATAATAATAATAATGCCTTTATTGCCTAAAAGAATAAATCCACTCATAGGACAAAAATACAAATAAATGCACGAATATGTGTACAGTATATAACAAAATAAAAAATAAATAACAAATGTTTCAAAAAATAAAACCCGCCACAGGTAGGATTCGACATTTGTCCCGGATTGGAACCGAACGACATACAGCTGTTTCGAACTTATTAGTTCTCATCAGTGCCGTACACGGTATGCCAATCCAGGACAAATGCCGAATGAAATTTGTGGGGTATACATCTTTATCGATACGATCTATGTCAGTAACATATAAGTCGGAAATCGAGAAAGGAACTACCAAACCGCCAAGCGGTTATCAAAATAGTTCCATTGCTATTCGGGAACTACTTTGATAACCGCTTGGCGGTTTGGTAGTTCCTTTCTCGATTTCCGATTTATATGTTACTGAAATAACAAAGGGTTAACCTTTAAATAACTTTGATACAAATGAACAATTTATTACTTCAGTAGCATATAACTTTAAGGGCAGTAAAAAAGTTTCCCTAAAGACAGTAACTCATTATGAGTACAATTGTTCAAATCACAAGTGTTATATGTTATGTTAATATGTTGAGATATAACAAATACTGACGATTTTAACAGCACGTTAGTTCTTGCAGGCTGGCAATAAAACATACTTTCGTCTTGAGAGCCTAGTCTAGGTATGCATATATTGAACATACTTAGCAATGCGGGTGCATCTATACTGTTATGGAACATTTTAAATAAAAATGGGAGGCTAGTAAGCACCCTCCTAGTGTTCAATGACTGGATATCAAATCTTTGTAGGGGCAGAGTATGGTCGTAACCTTTTACTGGATAATAGTTATTGTCTATGCGAAATGATAGATATTTTAAGAAATGTCGTTGAATATTTTCAAGTTGATTAGTGTGATTTGGATATCGGAGATACCAAATAAGGTTACAATATTCTAGTTTTGAATGAACTAACGCAAAATATAATGATTTTATAACAGTGATATTTAAACAGGTAACAGTTATTAAACGGTGTCGTGTTTCTAATCACAAAACCAGGGGTTTTATATGCATTAAGAGCCACATGGTTGATATGCCCAGAGAACTATAGTTTATCATCAAAGTATACACCAAGATCATTAATACTTTCGGAACGTATTAAAACTGTACTACCAAGAGAATAGTCAAATATTAGTGTTTGCTTCTTTAAAGTATAGGGGAAAACTTTACATTTATCTATGTTTATTGATAGTTTATTCTTTGAACACCATGACATAACAAGGTCTATGTATTTTTGCAACTTCAATTGGTTATTTAAGTATCTTATACTAAAAAATAATTTTAAATCATCGGCAATAAGAAGATGATGTGGTATAAGCATTTGAAATAAATCGATAATAAAAAAAGATAAAGAATAATGGTCCTGAATTAGAGCTTTGAAGTATTCTAGAGGACAATAAGTAGGTGTCGGATTTAAAGCCATTATATAAAACAAATAATATACGTCTGGATAAACATGATTTTACTAAGTAAAAAAGGTAATTACTCTGAATCCATCAAAAAAAAAAGCTCAAAAAAAATTATAATTTTGAAATTAGATATATTATGATTCACCTTGTCAAAGCCTTTGAAAAATCAGTATACACCACCTCGATTTAACCTCTATTGTCTATGTGACTTGAAATTATCTTGGTAAATTCTGCTAAATTTCTGTTGAGCGTTTTGCTACGAACCCATATTGTTTAGGGGGATAATACAGGTTGTACACTAAGATAAATGTGGGTGTATAATGACATTTCGATGGATTTTATGTCAGATGGATTGCTATGAATTCTTGCTATTTCTCAAACCTCAGGAACAGTGTAAGTAGAGAGCCAATATATAAAAAGAAAACTCGGGATCCGATCATCCTCATAGGTAGTTTTGTTTTTAAGTTTAGATAAAGATTGACGAACATCCGCTTCTGTAAACTGTACTATATTGATATAGGTTGAGTGATTGCCAGGACTAGAGTATATAACCTATACATCGTCAGTACAAATGATACTGGAAAATTACTTAGCGAATACATTGGCAATTTTGTTTGGGGCATCAAATATTTTCGCATCGAAGAAAATCGTTGATGGGATACGCGTCGAACTTTTCTTACTCTGAACATATAAGACAAAAGACTTTTGGGATCACCCTTAAAATTCTGCTGAATGTATATTAAATACAATAGTTATAGTACTTATAGTAAGCATCAACTATTTGTGCTTTAATAATGCCACGTAATCTCTTGAATCCGGTAAGATAAGTTAAGTAACGCCTTATTAAATTTGCTATGATGCTAGGCTTTCAGTTTAACATTATTAATTATTTCAACAGTATACCACGCTGGATATTTATTCTTATTTTTTTATAAATAGGAACAAACTGATCAAACAAACTATCATTTTTTAGGGAAAATGCTTCACATGCAGAATTGATATCCGTGTGAGTGTTTTAGAATTCTCAATTACTATGTAGTAAAGAATAAGATAGGAAAACTGGGTTTCTTAAAATCGTATGTTTTATTGTTACGATGAGAAGGAAAGTTACAGCGTTCAGATGTACTAACCTCAATAATTACTAATAGGGAGGGGTGTTGACTATCTTCTTCAACTATGGGACGAGAATATCTTTGAACAATACATTTAAGGTTGCAAATACATAGATCTAAGATTTTCTGTCATTCGAAGTAAGAATGTAATTGAACTGTTGAAAGTTATTGAACTGTAAAAGATTTAACATTGCTCTGGTCTTGAAGTCGTGTATATTCGATGTGATAAGACGAGATATATTAAAATCGCCTAGCAATAACACATCTTCAGCATTAAGGGGAGGTTCTCCTCAAACTCGACCAAAAAATCGATTTTTTTGCCTTTTTTGATACCTTACTATATGTAGAATTTATTCCTAAAACGATTTGGCCAAAGAAAATTTTATAAAAAGGATATTGCATAATAATTGAATCCTTTTTCGAAAAAATACGTAAAAATAGAGTTCGCGCGGTAGAGCATATTTTATCCTAATAGTTTTGAAATGCGCTCCTATATTAACATTCTATGGTAAGTATAGTTATCCCAAGTGCCACCATATGTCAGAATATATGTAATAATAATAGATAGTTTGTCTCTCTATACGTTAATGTCGATGGGTATAGCGTGTAGCGTCAGTAGAACACGTGTTTTTCTCGAAACCATGTTATTTACACTGGTGAGAACTGTAACTCAAAAACTAATTGACGGATTGTCTTGATATTTTTTTACCTAAGTTTATACCTAAGAAAACGATACGATTTTGCTGTTATTTTTTTTATAACACTTTTAAGAGCGAGAAATAAGTGAAAATCGGTTCCGAGAATTCGCGGGTCCGCCATTTTGTTAATTATCGATTTTTTTATGGGTATGCTTCAACAAATATCATATATTTTATAAATATTTCTGAAATTTTTATTTTAGATGATTTTTACAAGTGCTAGAGTTCCCACCGATTAGACACCTTTTTTGGGAAGGTGACATTACCGTGCATATAACTAATTACCGTGTCACATTTTTTAATAATCTTTTTTGTATACCTGAATACTTGATAAATATGCATAAAAATTTTGAGTACTTTATTTACTTCTTTCTATGAAAAAAAAAAAAATTAAGAAAATCATGTAATTTTTGGGTCGCTTGAGGAGAACCTCCCCTTAATGAAAGTAAGTTTTAAATTTTCTGTTATAAATTACAAACAAATGTAAAATAAAATTGCCTAATACTAATTTACAACCCATCAATGAGTGGCACAAGATTATTAATATCTTCCATATTTTATAGGGTCACACTATATTTTTGCATTAAATGCCATCAAAACACCACCACCACGGGCTGTATGTCGATAATTTCTCTTGTCGAAAGACTGTGTTGTAAGTATTAGGAAATATTCCATTATTAGAGATGTCTTCTTTTAACCAAGTTTCAACTACTGCAATACAATCGTAATTAATGTCACAAACAGAAGTATAAATTTCATGAATTTTTTTGTGTTTGTGTGAGTCATCTAACGTTTTGAAAATATAATGAAAGTTCCGTCTTTCTGTTGGGCTTTATAAGTTTGACGCTATGGTTCTGGGAGTACCACGAATGTAGTGGTTAATACAATTTTTTGAAGATTTAACTATAGAATTTAAGACTTTCGATCTTTCGGCAGTGGAAACTCCCAGAGTGTTTGGTCAAAGAATCCCTTTTGGCGTATTGTAGAATTCTGTGTATACCAGCCATTATTTAAACAAACGGAAGTTTTCATTACAAATATCAGAGTTCTGTTGTTTCTCAAGAGCATTATTGCCACCTATCCAAGTTTTGGTGATAAATGTAAATTAAACTGAATTCTTAATTCTTAATCTGAAGTTTCATTTCTATTCTTTTCTTCATGTATTAAACCAAATAAAGTAAGTCACACTTAAATCCAGATAAACACAACCCTAAATTAAATTAACCAAAGCAGATCATAAATGAGAAAATATCAAACTTTAATTAATAATAGTATCAAACTTTGTATAAAGAATCTGGGGAATAAGAATTAGTAAGGAGTTTATTAGTATCATATTCTGCAGGTATAATATCAATGCAACTTCAGATGATAGAAACCTTCTTGCAAGATTATGTTTTGAGTTCGGGGTCAAATAAAGAGAGAGATAGAGAGAATTCTAAAACTAATATCATGCTAAAAATTATATCTACTAAAAACAAGTCACATGCACAACGCCGCACTTCAGCTGACTATTCTATTGCTCGATCTAAATCAATTTGTGTAATACTTTATACACCCAGTGTATTATAACATCATTATTTCTCTACATCATCAAATGAATAAACGCACTTGTACTTAAACATGATTACCTCATTCCTTGTTTTTTAAATCACGTTTAAATTTTTGTTATCAAAGCCGTTCGATGTTCAAATACATGTTATCATAATGATAGACTAAGATACGTACGCAATGTTTCACATTTGTCATTAACATATTCCACCAGTTCATTATTTGTGTTGGAGTCGATATATAAGCGTGTTTTCGTGTAAGGTAGCTTACTGTCCGTGAAAACATAAGCGGAGATGGTGTTTGATTTAAAAGGAAAAGTTGCCTTAGTTACTGGTGGTGCTTCCGGCATTGGATTGCGGTATGCAAAGGAATTGCTGAGAAATGGAGTTAAGGTAAACACTGTGAGGAGAACGGCTTGTATTTTTATATGACGCTCATTATTATTACTTAGTGGAGATAAGTATTTGAATATCAGTTGTCAGATATCAGCTTATTGTTTTGTAACACTCTAGATGTTTTTAAATATGTATATTTTTCGGTTTCATGACTCGTATTTTTCTTACATCTCATTTTCCGGAACATCGGCCAATTAAAGTGAAATAACAAAGTTGATGCTAACGTTTCGGCATTAGGCACAATCATCAACGAAATTAAAGTATTAAACTAGAAAACAATTTATTCAACTATTTATTATTCGAATGAGTTACAATTATTTTGAATTAATTTTTTTGCAACATGGAACTTAATGATATTATTTTTGTGTTCTGGTTTCAACTTAGTTACCTAAAGGTATTCACATAAAGCTCAGAAATACAATTATGCTGTGTGTACGATATGAACGAAATTACGAAAATTACTAAATAAAATAATTGAGATAATTGTTTTATAGACTAATATTGTAGTTTTTCTTGATGATAACGGTTACAACCGAAACTACTTTTAATATTGCTAATTATAAATTACATATAGTAAAAACAATATAGTCGTGCACATATCCTAATTAGGTTGTAACTAAGCTTAGTCGCACTGTGCATTATGAATTTTTGTGTTCCTTCTTATTCATACATTTTTTACACGGAGTGTTTTAAAATAAAGTAGTAATACTGATTCTAGTTAATGGAGAGTCAAAAATAAGACGATGGGAATAAAAATACAATATATGAAAATTGCACGCTTGAGGAGATACCCACCTAAAAGTGTAGGCTGAAATTCACATATTATTATGTTTTTCTATAAATAGAGAATACTGAAGACACAAAACTAGGTATGAGCCTAGTTCCTACTAATCTTATTAGTTCCTAGTCCTAATTCCTACTTAATTAGTAGGATTAGATCCTACTAATGATGAGAATTACCACAAAAATCTTGACAAGATTTTTGTGGTAATTCTCTCACTTTAGAAAGAGATGGAGGAGTGAAGCCCTTTCCAATATTTCATTAGAATTTTTTATATGAAGAAAATTAGTTAGCTAAAATAAGAATTTGTATTAGTGAGATTGATTTATTCTCCATCTTCTTTGTTTTTCTTAATTTTTGGATTAAAGTAATAGTTTTATAGTAAAAAAAAAGACGCGTATTCGATCAAAATGGGTATTAACATATTCATGATTGGTATATGTATTAATTGCCATAATTATTTTGACAGTAAATTAATTCATACTAATTATTTATTACAAAAGTATCGACTTGTTAATAATATGATAAATAACAGTATTGTTAAGACGGTCGCTTATTAAACATTTTTCACAAATTTTCGCAATTACCCCGAACAACGAATTAACGAATAACGATATATTTTATTTGTTTACTAGAAAAGTATTTTTATCTTTCATCCCTTTTTAATGTGAGAGAATAACCGGAAAAATATGGACAATGTGTTTTTTCATCAGTAAAATGTTAATATTGTACCTAGTTTTGTGTCTTTAGCGTTCTCCATCTTATAGAACAAAATTAAAATGTGAATTTTAACCTCCAATATTACCCAGGTTTATTTTAATCGCTTTATTTTTGTCTCTCCATTTACTGGAATCATTTTGGCTGCTTACTTTAAAAACACGCTCTATATGTACAATATGAGACGTCATAAAGATTGTGTACTCACTTTAAATTGGATGACTATTCATATATTTAGGACATAGGTTTTGTGTAAATACACCTTTCTGTATCATTTTTTTAGCTTCAAGTTTCAAGACTTTTTTTAATATGAGTTTTAATTTAAGTAATGCATACTAGTGTTGATTATTTTGTTCATAGTGATTAATTATTTGTATTTGAATTACAAAGTTCCTAAAAGTATCCTGTACATTTCTAAAAGTATGATGGAATGCTGTATTTTATTGAAAAACATACTACTGCATTGAACTTTTATACTAAAGATGTTTTGAAAAGAGGCGGCTTAATCTCGAAATATCTAAAAAGAAACAATATTAGAAATAACGGGTCTTAAATAACCCCAATAAAATGTTATTTGCTTATAAGCACGCCATCGAAATTGCTGAAAATATATCTAAAATATGTTTAAAATATTTCATTTGTATACAAAAAATACTCTAGACGTAGATAATGGGTTAACGTATATAGTGCAAGACAACCCTATTTTAATAATATTCTAATTAAATAATCTTGTCAATTCTAAAATAGAAGGATGACATAAGTAGGAACTTATAAAATTCGTTGATAATATATTTTTGGTGGCAATGGCAATATCAATTTAACGGTATGATATACGTAATACTTGTCATTAATATTGTTATTTAGTCATATTTAACAAAGAAAAAAGTCGTTTTGAAAAAAAAAATCCCTGAGTTGAAAGTAAATCAAGTAGAAATTTATGAAGTAAATATATTATTTATTTAGTACATTGATAGAATATAAGTGTAAAGGTTGTTTATATTATATAAAATAAAAATTATAAACAATTCTTAGATATTATCATAAAGATTTACATATTTGAAAATATGTAACCACATTTGTTACATATTTTCAAATATAATGTATAAGCATCTTGATAAGATACCCTGGCATTTTTCTTATGTATATTCTAAATGGCGTCAACAATACTTTTTAGTCCTGCTTGTTTATCAGGGTCGCCAATGAATGTATTATCGTTACAGTTGTTGATTGCTACTATATTAATCTACGCTTTCATCAACAAATGACCTACTAATATATAGTGTATAAAGTCATATCTCTATTCTTCAGTAGTTCATTTTATTTCTTTAAATCTATTATTTGTTGTTCCTTAAGTTAAATAAATTGAATATGTTGTGGCATATACTTGGGTTACTATTACATTTAATTTTGTATTTTAATTTTGTAATGTAACTGATTTTATTCCTAAACATATATTTCATTGTATGTATAAAACATTCCAGATATTTACGCATACTTTCAGTTTTCTGCATCTACGTTACGTAGAAAAAACGTGAAAAGTCAATAGGTAAATACGATAGATTGTTTTAATATTTTTATCTGCTTTCTGGGCGACGATGCAATTGTTTTGTCAATATCAACCTATCGATAAAAACATCACTACATTTTTAGTGTAGCATATGTAGAATCGAGAATGTAATGAGACCCTTTCAATAACTTTTCCTTGGAATAAAGACAGTAATGAATTAATTTTAGATTTATATTGAAATCTACAGATTTAGTTTTAGACTTCAGAATGCAGTGTACAGATTACATGTATACTGGGTGTTAACGCCATTTTTATAAAAATTTAAATAAAATCTTCGAATTTAAAACTCATATACTCATATAGTAAATTTTAACTTACACATATCATCAATACCACACCCGGTTTCACTGGCAGTCATAAATTTTTATCTTTTAAATAGAAGACATTGTATATTTTAATAAACAGTTTTAAAACCTTAAAACGGACTTTTCCGCACGTAGAACATCTCTATCTCGAAATTGAGTGGCCGAGAAAAAATAAACCAAGACATAAATGCAGAATATGTGTTTTACGCGACAGTTTTATTGTTTTAATATAATCCACGATTGTGCTTTCTCACGAGCCATGGACAGGGTGAGGTGTATCCTATCCACCTCAAAATCAATAGATGTCGTCTAGTAGACGTCCCTAATTAGAATCAGTCGAAACCCGATCGATCCGAAACGATTTAATTGAGTGATTGTGCTAACAAAAAAAAAAATTCAAATAGTCCACCATTGTACTTTCTCATGACTCATGTACATGGTAGAGTATGTTATATCCACCTCAAAATAAATAGGTGTCGTCTGGAAGACGTCGGCGATCAGAATCAGTCAAATTCCGATCGATCCGACACGATTTAATTGAGTTATCGTGCTAACAAGAATAAATGCCGACGACAACGACGACGACGACAACGACAACGACAACGACAACGACAACGACAACGACAACGACAACGACAACGACAACGACAACGACAACGACAACGACAACGACAACGACAACGACAACGACAACGACAACGACAACGACAACGACAACAACAACGACAACGACAACGACAACGACAACGACGACAACGACAACGACACACACACAGCAAACATTTTTTAAAAACCATTTTCTTTTTGGTTTTAGGTCGAAAAACGAAAAATAAACCCAAAAAAAATATTGGTTTTTTCAATTTTTCTTTACCCGATTACATTACTCTTCCATGTATAGTGGAGTGCGGAAAAGTAAAAAATTTCTCAAATAGTCCACCATCATTCTTTCTCATGATCCATGGACAGGGTGGGGTGTGTCCTATCCACCTCAATATCAATAGGTGTCATCTGGGAGACATCCCCGATCAGAATCAGTCAAAATCCAATCGATCCGATACGATTTCGTTGAGTTATCGTGCTAACAAGAATAAATGCCGACGACAACGACACACACACAGAAAAAATTCTTTAAAAACCATTTTTTTTGGTTTTAATGCCGAAAACGAAAAATAAACGAAAAAAAGTTTTTTCCATTTTTCTTTACACGATTACATTACTTTTCTGCTAGTATAGTGCGGAAATGTAATATATTCGGGTTATGTATGAAATTTTCTATGCAGTGAATCTAAATTTTTAGTATTTCCTTCAAATATAGTGACATTTTTCAGTTTTGTATAAAAATAAAAATTAATAATTTCAAATTTTTGTATAAAATTGTTTACATATTTTTTTAATTATTTTTCAGATTCGCAGCTGATTAATTTAATGTGTTATTGATGTAATCGTGTTTGTTGTTATTTATATAATTTATATAATGTTTTCGTTAATATATTGTTAGATTTTTTAATTCAAAAATCATGCTATTCAATTAATTTCTTATTTTGTCTAATATTATGTAAATCAAAGGTAACTTAATTTATTTATAAATTGTATTACTTTAGATTAATATATTAAATATGAAACCAAAGGTGGTCAAAGGTTAATTTCCTATAATTGATTTACAACGAAATCTATTATATGCATTTGCACCAATAAAGCTTAGATTATAATATAATATAATCTATACCTCTCCTACCATTAGGCGTAGAGGCTAAATATACCTTTCTTTAAACAATTAATCTAAATACTACAATTACAGTTACTTAACTAAATACCCCATTCCGTGTTAAACAACTTAAAAGAACTTCTACAATTTCATTCCACCCTATCTTGCTCTGTCCCTATTTCTAAATTCCACTCTGTTTGTGGTATCATTTGTCACTTCGCTACCACTTCCCTTATGCACTCCTCTTTTCTCCTCTTTCTCATCGCAAACCTATCAAGTATGATGAACACCTGATTTCCCTTCACTCATATTTGCTTCCTTTCACGGTTTTCTTCACTATTTTATCATTAATCTCCATCTAACCCTGTCCCTTGCTGTAATTTCAGCCTGCTTCCATGTGATTTCTCTTACCTTCATTATCTTCGCCACTTCTCCGTCCCACGTCATCCTTGGCCTGCCTTTCTTTCTCTTTCCAATGGCTTTTACTTCCCATATTTTTCTTACTTGTCTTTCTTCGCTCAATCTTTTCACCTCAGCTGAGCCCTCTCTATGACCTTCTCGATACTTTCGCTATCTAATCTTTTCTTTATTTCTTCATTTCTTATTTTATCCATTATCGTAACATTTGCTACTTTTCTGAGATACTTCATTTCTAATACCTGTATCTTTTTAAGTTGCCTCTCTATCAACACCCATGTTTCGCATCCATACAGTAGCGTTGGCAAATATACAGTTTTATAAATTGACATTTTTGTTTTATTGCTAATTTCTGCTTTACTAATGAACCCCTTTTTCATACTATGAAAGATCTTTGTCGCTGTTGTTATTCTATTATTTATTTCTTCATCTTGCTTTCCTCCTTCCTCTATGGTTACTCCTAGGTACTTTAGGTTTTTTACTTGTTCCACTATCTGATTATTTATTTCTATATTCATTTCTCGCTCATTATTATTGCTTATAACTACTACCTTTGCCTTGCTTACATTTACTTTCATTTCTTGTTTGTCCAACTCTTTCACCCAAAGATCCACATTAAATTGTAACTTTGTTTCTGTGTCTGCCACTATTGCAATATCGTCTGCAAAGACACATTCACTCACTTCTACTGGCTTCATTTTATAGTATCCTACCGTCACCTTCTTACTTTCTCTGCTTACTTTTGTTATTATTTCATTCATGAGCTTAGATTATAACAATTTTTATAAGTAGAGAAAGAATAGGAGAACGATTTGAAAAAGAAATAAATTTAATTGTCAAGAGAAACATTAAAACAAAATTTAAATGTTCAAAATAATTTCATGATAATAAATATTCTTTTCAATATTACACCTTAACATAAGAAATAACCTTATTATCATTTTCTATTCTTACTTGGAAAATTTTTATTGCCAAGAGGTACTCATTTATTAATTTAGTAGGTGTTTATAGAAAATCCAAATAAGTTTTTATAAAAAAATTGATATATTTGAGCAGATATTGTTAAAAATTAAAATTTAATATATGCCAAGTTTGATACAGAATTGCAATATGTATAAGAGCGTTCCCCATTAAAAATTCAAAATTGAGTTGGAAATGATATTGATAATATATGATAAAATAAATCTATTCATCTATCATATGTGAGTTTAAATTTTAGTATTTTATCCCTATTTTAAAAATATGACGGGCTAATGTATGATCCGGCGTATATTCGTACTACAGTTGTATAGAAGCATTCGTTATAATCTACTCAAAACAGAGATAAACTGTTTTATTTTTAGTAAACCAAATGAAAAATGATATTCACTACCTCCATTGTCTTCTTATATTTTTTCCCTAATGAATTAAGCTTCTTAAATCCTACAAACAAATATTTAAATATACTTAAAACAGTATTTATGTCATTCAAGATAACATAATATTTATGTACAACCACATAATACTTGTTTTTTATGTACACGAATCGTACATGAATATTGATGTTATATCAAGTTCTGCCTTATTATCATTACGGATTTATTACATAATTATTTAATACTATATAAATCACAACTACTGTGTTCCCATGTAAGATATTATATTAAACTAAGAACATTTTTAAATATTACAGTATTTATCATACTTCGCGTTTATCACGGTTTGTAGAAGCTTGGGAAAACAATTAGGAAAACCTTTAGCTACTGGAAAGCTAGGTCAGTATTAGCGATTTTATAAATACTAATAAATAGCCTCCGAAAGTTAGTATTACAATTATTGTACTCATGTTTAAACCTAATACTCAAACTATTGAAGGTAAAACATATGTTTTTAAAGACGTTAATTAACCCTTTGAAGGCAGCATTTAGAATGGTACTTTCTCATGCATAATTTGAAGTACGCTGATAGAAAATGAGTAAAACAGTAATGTGTATTTTTTTTTAATTTTTATTTTACCAGTTTTTTCAAAAAATGGTGGTATTTTAGAGATACTACTAAGCCACAGAATAAGCAACATTAATATTTTTTGTGGAAGCTTTGAAAACAGCTTTTTTTGTCGGACAGGCATAATGCAACGCCACAAGTATCACAAGCCCATTTGGATCTTCTTTGATGGTCCCGGGTACTACACAGAGCACATCGCCTGGAATTTCCATAAACCGTTTTCTGCTCTTTCTGTCAATTTCGTAAGTTTTCTTTAGCATCTCTGCTTTATCGACGAAGCCTATGTTTTGGTTATAATTTTTCAAGACTTTAAGGCAAAGAACGTTTTCTGTTTCACCATTCTTCTTTTTTCTTATTACGTAGTCAGTTTCAGATGGATTTTCATAATTGGAGGCTAAGAGAACTATTCTTTTGTCCATCCATTTCATGCAGGAAATTCCATCATCAGTTATTCGCCAATCAAAATCACCACGCTTCAGCTCTTTATTGGCTTTAAAATCCCCAGGAATCCCCAGGAATCCCCTTTCTTTTTTTTTCGAATAGTTCCTGTTGCATGAATGTTCTCCGTCTGCAACTGTCTTACTAGTAGCATGGATGTAAAATAATTACACATAATAATGCTCTCCAACCAGATACCTGGTCAAATCTATAATAACTCGAGGTCCTAATTGTTTCTCTGCAGTCTCATCGACCTTTCCCGTACATATTTGAAATTCATCAATGTATCCGCTTACATCTGCTCTACTCCAAACTTTATAGCCCCATTTTATAGGCATATATTGGCGAATTGATGAACGGCCTTTGAAACAAATTATGGATTCGTCTATTGATATGGCTTGGCGCATTTTGTAGTAAAAAATTAAATTATGTAATATAGAATTTAAAAATGGACACAACTTATACAGTTTGTTAAAATAAGGATCCCCGCAGTTTGACTGAAGAGCGTTATTGTTCAAATGAAAATTTCCTAAAAAGCCAATCGAATTGGGTGCGGCTCATTAGAGTTGAAATGTAAGAATCCCTCAACTCCATCTGTGCTGACCAGTAGTCCCGATAGCTTATAAGGGAAGGAAGTTTTTTCACACCCATCAAAATGTTTATAGCCAAAAATATTTTTATTTCTCACAGTTGTAAGGAACAAATGTTTTCCCACGTTGGGTAGCATAAAGTTTTGTTTGAAAAGCAAAATATTCGATCATTTCCTCGCTAATAAGACACCCAAAAATATCAATTTACGATTCTATATCATCAGATATGTTAGCAGACCTGATACTTTCTGAAAAGCCTCCACTTGATTACCCATATTGGTGACTGTTAGAGGCTTTTTCCAAATAAATTTAGCTTTTGTTACAAAATGTGATAATTGGAGATCGTCTTCATTATCCTCAGAATCGGACAAATTTTCTGTTGGAGCAACAATAATTTCCTCTTTATAGTTCTCCTCGTTTTCTTCGTCCTCTCCTTCATAAAATTCATCAAAAGACTCTCCATCAGAAGGGATTTCTGACAAAAATGCATCAATTTCGTCTTTCATTTAATTTTTCTAAGTCGTTAAAACTCCAAACGCTTTTTTCTATAATGAATGAAAAATATTATGTACAAATTTATCCATAATAACTTGATCAAAAAAAACCCACCGAACTATAATGTTAGTACGTTGTGGTATGTTTGAAATACCACAAATAAATAACGATCAGAAGCAACATTTTTAAGTAAATATTTATAATCATAGTATATTCGTATGTTAGTACATTGCTACAATCATATTTAGGTACTTACTTGCCATTATTTTCGGTATTATTACGTTCAAATCGGTTGCTAAAATTTTGTAACATCACCCGACAACAAGTGGTTAAAAACTTATTTATTGTATGCACCAGAAGCCAGCTAGCTGATATTATTCTACTGCACAGCAGAGGGAGCATGATGAGGACGTATCAGAAAAAATAATTTTAAATTTGTGGTATGTATAGTATACCACTAAGCTTCACAGGGTTAATAAACAACCGAAATAAAATTGATAAATATAGTTCTTAAACAATAATACACCAACATGTTTGATTCTTTTTAGCAAAAAATAATACCATTCATTAATAAAATAATTAATGCTAAAGTCATTTGTCTCAATTAAATAATTTACATTTATCCTGCTCTACGATATAAATAATGAATTTAATATATCACGGATAATTTATAAATCATCTGCAAAATTAGCATATCGTATTTATTTAAGGTGTATTTAAGTATTCAGCGTTTTGATAATATTCAGATATGATAATATTATTAAGGCTTACCATTTAATTATGAAACTGAATACGAGAAGTAATATCATGATAATCAAATAAAATTTGCCAATGTATTCTTTTAATTTGTCAATGTATTTGTTCGTTTCTAATATCATTATTATGACGTGAAATATTATATTTTTGATTTAAATGCCACATTTTTACATTTTTCCTGACGAAGGTATGTAATATAATACAGCAGAGTTAGTTTCAAAATACAGCAAATATTTAGCTTATATATTTGATTTTTTTTTTGCTTTGAAAAAAATCAATGGTATATCCAGTAAAAGTGTTATAACCCAGTAATATAACCCAGTTGACAAGTTAATTTACCGATAAGGTTATCCACCATAAGTATTGAATTATGGTGGCATTACACTCATGTAATTCCGTAGACTTGAAATATTTGAATCGATGTAGGTTCAAACACTCTAATCCATCGCGTTTGACCCCCTGTTGCTTTGTTTGTTATAACTATTACATATTATATAAACTATTATAACTTATACATAGTTGATTATACATGGTATCTCCACTGATGGGGCATCTAGTCGGCAACTGTAATTATTAGGAATATTCTGTCTTGACACTAACTGATTAGCTGAAAAAGTAATAATAACATTTACCCTATAAGTTATTATCGGTGAGTTAATACACTAGCATTAGAAATGTAGAAATCTTCCAGAAAGCAGTCCTGAATAGTCTACTTGTGATATCCGACGAAATATTGATATGACAAGTTTAAATTTGACACGAAATCTATTCAGACTAATCAAGAAATCAATAGATTAATTTTATAGCGAAATTATTATTGAGATATAAAACAAGAAGTGCTACTTCAATATGACTTACGTAATATAATAAATTAGTGGATACAAGTTTTTGTAGAAGCAATTGATCAGTTAGCCACTCAGTTAACCAATCAGCTAGCTACTATAAGTAACGTTTGGGAAAGTAGTTTTAAAAAATTAGGGCTGTTATAGCGCAGCAAATTTTATTATCCAACAATTAGCCTTATACATAGTAATATTTAATTAGTGATGGAAGAAACTTCATCACCTGTAAGAATTAATCATGTTTCATAAACAACTTTTATTAAATAAGTAGAAATAATTTGCTGAGTCTGAGTTACATAAAAAAGAAATTTAACCAAATGCCTTTCGGCCACTGATAAATATATTTAATTTTACTATAACTTTTTAACCATTTCACTTTTAAGTAATTAAAAGTAATAATCTTTCAAAATTTTCAGTAATTTTTCTTCGTAATTATTATTCTCCCCTGTTTATGTATACTGTAACTAGTGGCTCAATATATTTATAAAGGTAGCGATGTGGTTGAATCGTTACGACGACTTGTTAAGTATTCCGCCCAGGTTGGATTGAAAATAAATGTTGTCAAGACAAATTTCGTCGAGTTAATAGAACAATCCCATGTACACTGGTGAGCAAATGTAAAACCATTGAGGAGGTGGATGGCTTCTGTTATGTGGGAAGCTATATTATAAATAATGGAAGTGCTGTAGATGTAAATAGCAAAATTCAAAATGCACGACAAGTACTTTTTGAATTTCGTTGTTATGCATCCTGAATAACTGGTTGCGAGCAAATAAAAACCAATATCAAGTGGCATTGGACTGGAATCCACAACGAAAAAGAAAGAGGGGTCGTCAAAAAATACGTGGCGTAGAACGGTTATTGACGAAGCTCGAATAGCCGATAAAGAATGGAATGAAATGAAAGCTCTTGCCCAAAATAGAATCCGATGCAGGCATTTATTGGATGTACTATGTTCTCCCATGGAATAAAGTTTAAGATGATGACTAGTCTTAATAACACAAATGTCAAATATGTTAGATACACTAATCTTTTATAAACTAGGGTAATTTCGAAAACTGAAAAAACTAATAAAAGTATAGTAATAGCCTGAAGATAGAAAGAGTAAAGAGATATATTACACAAAACCATAATAGGACTCATAGTAGCAGTGTTCTATTTAAATTTTTCGTTACTATAATCGATTTTGTGCAAAGACGAATACAACCCTTCTATTACAATACATTAAGCAAAATTAGACAAACAGAAATATACGTCTTTACTACCCCCGCCTATAGGCTCAGTTTGCGGAGGGAAAGTTTACACATAGAGACGAAGATAAACATACCCATGCTCAAGTAGATATGCCAATCTCTCCACGTTCGATCTCAAGCATACAATGACACTATTTTAGGATAGCCCTGCGAAGCAAAGTGCCATGCATCAGGCAACTGACCTGAATGCCCACCGTACTCTCATTCGCGACATCAATTAAACTAATACACAAAAATAATAAACCATTTTTCCCTCAGGTATCAAATATATTATTTTATATTAGTTATATGTTACCAAGAAATAGTTTTTTTTATAAGGAAATAGAACAACTGTAGGAACTGTAAAAATTTTTTTTTGTTTTCGTCATTTTCATGTATAAGTAATAGTTATGTATGGGGCAATTAAATAGATATTGCTTTCTAGATGTGAAAATAATTCCGTTTCCGTTGTAAAAATCTAATTAGGGCCCCTAATATAAAATCTATATTGTCATACACAATTTAGACTATACGGAGTGTTTGACATATCTATACGAATTTGAAATATCTAGATAAAATAAATTCTATTACAAAAATATAACCTCTTGAAAAACTATACATAAAAACAAGCTTATACTGTTTTGTATATAAGCCTATCAATATAGAATACTAGGAATAATATACAAAATAAATTTAGTGTAACTATAAACTTGTCAAATTAACTTGTCAAGTTAATCCTCACGACATTAATTGTTATTAAATCTTGAGTATATCTATATTTACTTAAAGGATGATGTCTTTATTTAAATGGTTAACAAACCACAGGAACATCGTCTAGTGCGAGTGGTTTCTAGTATTTTTTGTAGCCTAACTGTGACCTGATCCACAGAACACAGACTCTACAGGAACATAGGTTCTGTAAGCCACCCTGAATCAATCAGACTTACAGACAAATGTCGTATCTAATTTTTTCAGTCTCCAGTTATTGATTGGGTAATCTAACCTAATTGTGACAATCTAACCTAACTTAAGATAATTAAACATAAACCAGTCTTATTAACGAACTCTCTCCCATTATTATGATATTAACTCGACTGTAGGAGAGATGGTCTGGATAGTTGATGGTGTTTCCAATTTTAATATTTACTTAAATACTAGTTGATGTTGTTCTTTTAAAGTATAACCTAAAATTTAATTCTCTGATATTAATGGGCACTCTGCCATCACTATGGTTTTAATTCAACCATAGAAGAGATGCCCTTGATAAGTACTTGATTTTGTTTCTTTAAATACTAGATGCAAATATTTTTTAGAACGTCACCTAAAACAATCAGTTACCAATAATGTTTATGATCAATAATATTGCAAATATAGGGTCTTTCAATAAGGACGCATTTGTTAGGTTATAGCGGCCATGTTGTCAAAACAACATCTGTCAAATTTATTGTGAATTGTTCAGTAGCGTATGGCAAATCAGCATGGAAGATTATAGCGTTAGCAATAAATTATTCTTTTAACTAAAATAAATTGAGTGGATATTTCACACACAACTTGTTTTATTTGCATTTAAAAATTGATCTTCTTTATTGAAAGACCCTATATAACCAACATTTGCAGTCACACAGTTGTGTCAACGTAACCTAACTGATTATTTTTTTATGTTGTATTTCATAATGTGACTATTTGAATGAAACATACCTTTCATTAAATTAGAAATTTATGATGAAAAAGGTTAGCAACACTATTTAAAATTGTCAAGGATTCTACATAAGTATACGTTTTAGATACGTAAAATAATTAAATTTAAATGAAGTTGCCTAGAGTTCAGTTTTAAAAAACAAATTACTCGTCAATAATACTCGTTATAAGATCAATATAATATTTATATATTGTCAATTGGAAGAGATAAAGTGTCAATATCTAATGCCTATCATCTACAAATCATATGACGTCAACATGTTTGGGTGTTTCATTTGGAACTATAGGATGTAGTTTGTGAATAAAACTAATAGTATTTGACAAACAGGTTTTATATTCATTAACATAAAATGGAGACCATACGGCTACAAATGGAAAGAAATATCGTTCATATGGCCGCCTCGTTTCATCTGGCATGATGTCGTTCGTTTAGAAAAATCGTCCATAACACCGGCACATAGAACTGGCTCTATTTTCCGAATAACACGTACAATGTTTGCTTTGAGGTCATTGGTTGTTGTTGGCTGTGTGGTGTACACTTTTTATTTAACATACATAACCTCCAAGAAAAAACTCCAGTGGTGCTAAATCATACGATCTTGCAGGCCAATTGATCTCAGAATTCCGCGAGACAACATGGTCAGAAAATTTGGTATGCAGCAGAGTTAATTGATGTGTGTGGATACTCCCGTACAGTTTCTCTTACTGGAGAAATATTTTTATCTGACCGACCATGACGAGGACGTATTGATTTTGCCTTATCAATAATCCGTCTCTTCAAATTTCTTGATTAAGTTACGAACTTTTAACTCTGTAGAAGATTTATTTTGTCCTAATTTTGTGCGAATTTTTCATAATAGAACTGTAAATGATAGCTCACTTTCATAAAGCAGTTGTGCAGAAATTATTCGTTGTTGAACTATTATTCCCAGCATGTTGACATCGTATGGTTGGTATATGAGAGTCATTAGATATTGACGGCCTATCTTCGGCAGAACACAAATGGCGCGTAATTCAAATCTTATAGTTCCAACTGAGACATCCTATATAACAATACTCTAAAAGATGCATTACATTCTTAATTAAATATATTTTTGACTACAAAACATGATTGATACCTTGTGGTATCAGTTGGGATAAAAAATACACTTATAAATATAAATTACAAATATAAACAAAGCTACATTACTATCTCTAGATATATTTTGTGCATGTTTAATAAAAAATATAAACAATAAATTCAAGTAATTAATTTTTTCTTGTAAGTTGAATATTAAAGTGAAATTTGCTTATGATAAATTATATCAACCTTGTACATAAATTTTATATTATTTTATATTTATAATAAGGTATGTACTATGCATCTATGGTATCTATTATCCTTTTAATTATGATTAATGAAAATACCAACGGCACGAATTTAATTAATATTATGCATAATAAATTGTAAATTTTATTCAACTGCTATAAACCAAAATTGCTCTTAAATGCACCGTAAAATTCTCCATTTCCAGTAAAAGATTCTATTGCCTCTATTAAGATGTTTAAGTTTTCCAGACTTTTCGTTACATATCGTACTTTTTCTTAAACAAGTTAATATTTTTTAACTTTACTAAAGTTAATATTTTAACCTTAATAAAGATATTGTATATATTAAAAAAGCGTCTTTTCTTATTAACTTTTTTATTATATTTCTTATATTTTCGTTATCTACAATTTTAATAAACAGTTGATGTTGATAGTGGGGAAAGTTCGACATATACAATAGGGCAAGATAATCATACTAACACGTGTAAATAGACTTGCCAATCCTCCCTCCCGTTGCCTTAATTTTGGGTCAACTTTAACACCTCGAGACCCAGCAGATATCTTTATAGGAGAATACGACAGGATGCTAACCGTGCTAGTGTTATATATTGCTCATGGTAAAAGATACAGTAATTCACACTGAATTATCTTGAATCCAATGGACAACCTGCAAAATACTCAGATAATGTTCTTTTCGATTCCTTTCTGCCGTGTGTGGCACCAAAACGTTATCAGTTTTATTTCATCTTCTTTTTATCAAAGGGATTAATTGATTGCATATATATTGAGTAACTTTTACACGATTTTGCACGTTTAAACCACTTCTCGTGAAGATATATTATAGATAAAAATTGTCTTTAAAGGTCTCAGACAATTAATTATTTAAAAAATTTTCAGTTTTCCGAAGTTCTGATTGTGTTATGATTTCCCGATTATTCATATGTATTCTGTAAGCATCATAATTTCTCACTGCACTCAAAATCATGCACCATATCGGAAACTGAAGGCATCAATTAACTACAGGAGATTCATCTCAACAAAGTGTTACACACAAATACTTTATCGTTTATTCATCGCTATCATCAGTATGCAAGCTATCGTCAGTATTAAAATCGATAATGTCAATTAATATGAGATATGAAGCTAGAATAGGTTTTTTAACAAGTTCCTCTAAAATTTTACTCCCACTTACTTTTTATTCTCATGACTTAAATGAATTAGGTATTTCAGTTACATGTATTTTAAATGTTCATAAGAACATATGTTCAGAATAAGGTTGGTAGGGTTTGTTAAGATTTACTTATTATTAAGTTTTAAGACGTTATTAGTTTATGGCAGTGGGTTTATTAGGCTCACAGTAAATAGTTTTGTTTCCTTAAAAATGTACTTATTATGAGAACGGTCGGTTGTATTTATTTCGAAATCCTATCTTGCTGTGAGGAATTATGTTGAACTTTAACCCCCTTTAACTTTGTATTTTGAATAATAGCCTGTTCCAATATATTCGATCGATGGTCAAAAAGTGACAGAAAAGCTACCCCCATTGCGTCACACGCAGATGTTAGGGACAGGCTATAAAACAGAAAACCGAAAGCCGACCGATATGCATTGCTACAAAGTCCACTGCCTTATACATAACTTAGGCATTAGTCAGTTTTTTATAATTTGTTTAGAACGTTTTATTTAAAGTGTTCACCGTTGTTGCTTATTTTTAATAAATATATGTGTTAAAGTAAACATCTATGTTTATTTCACAACTCTTAAGGCAACAACAACAGATGTAATACAATAGTAAGTCATAGTGATACGAAACAAGATCACGATTAAAAACAGGGTTTGACACAATTCATGATAGTTACTAGAATAACGTAAGCTTGTATTTAAGGTGTTTCCACAGCGAAAAGTTCCCGGGGCTATAAAGCCATTTAATTGGATCTTATGGAATTATGTAGTACAAAATATTTGCTACAAATATTCCCTTTCTGGAATGAGATAATCATTACCTAACACTGATTCTGTTATTGGATATATCATTGTCCTGGACAGGATATATGTGTATAATAATTGTCCGAATAGAAAGTTACTTTTCGCCAACATTTTTGAATTGAACTAGATAATACTTCATCACTGGTACTGTTAGAGTCAGAGACTAGGGGCACTGCTCATTAGTAAAAACGCTTTGCGACTAAGATTACGGATTATTTAAGAAACAACTGGATTACTGTCCAGATAATGTACCTATATTTACCAATATTCAAAGATTTATTTGCAACTGAATAATTGAAGTTTCCTTATACCCGCTTCTCTTTGTCTTTTAGGGTGTCACATTGGCAGATGTGGAGCCTAAATTTGGAGCAAGTGCATTAGAGGAAATAGAAAAGGAATTTGGACCCAACAAAGCCATCTTTGTAAAAACCGATGTCACAGATATTAAGCAATATGAAAGTAAGTCATTAGCAAAAGTTCGAATGCTGTGAAGTCAGTACTTGATTTTATTCCAGATGCCTTTAAGAAAACCATAGAGACGTTCAAATATGTGGATATACTTATGAACAACGCGGGTATATTAAATGACTCCGTTTGGGAAAAAGAGGTAGCAATAAATGTGGTAAGTTGATGAACGTTCATATTTGATTTACGTTAAGTAATTCGTAAGTAATTCGTATCTACGTATACAGTCAGTATCGTCCAAGAAACTAAGGTGACAACCCTTAGTAGATGGCAATATTCCCCTTAGTAGATGGCCTCAATGTTGGCAATTAATGGAGAATCGACCCCTATTCTTGACTTTTAGTCATTAAATTTAAAGTATTATTTGAGGTATAATAATACCTACCTATAATAATAGGCAATAATACTTACCTATAAATAATAAGTAATAGGTATTGAGGTAAATTATCATTTTCGTCTTTAATTAACGTCATATTATATACAGTGTTCGGCAAGAGGATTGAACTTTTTTTAATAGGCCACTGTTAAGAAGCAAAGAATATACTTGGACTAATTATTATTACAACTAAAAATACAATTTTGGAAGTTTCCTATAACACTTAATTTGCAAAGATCACATCCCTAAGATGACCACCGTGGCCTTCTATAAATTACTGCAATCTGATTATGAAATTGAACATAACGCGTCTGAGTAAATCTTCGTTTATCGAATTTATCTCTTCACTAATCCTATCATTGAGTTCCAGAAGTGTTTGGGGACTAGTAGAGTATACTTTGGACTTTAATAATCCCCACAGAAAAAAAATCCGAGACTGTCAGATCCGGTGATCTCGCGGGCCATGTAAAATCGCCAAACCTTGAAATTAGGCATTGGGAACAGCTACGCTGTAAAACAGCAATGGACCATCTAGCTGTATGCGCTATAGCGCCGTTCTGTTGAAACGATATTTCATCTTGGTCCATTCTTTGAAGTTCCACGGCCATAAATGTTTCCAACATCTCAACGCAACGTACCGAAGTGAATTGACTGTAACGCTTTGGCCGTTTTCTTCAAAAAAGTACACATGGCCCGATCACATAAAATCTGCACAGTCCACACCACACCGTTACCTTTTGGTCATAAAGTTGGTTTTCATGCATTTCTCTTGGGTTGGTTTCTGCCCAGTAGCGAAAGTTCTGCTTATTAACGTACCCACTGAGATGGAAGTGAGCTTCATCAGACATGATCAGTTTATCAAGAATTCCTGCATTGTTGTTCAATATTTCAAGAAATTGCCTGCAGAAACTGAGGCGATCAACTTTATCAACAGGATTCAGTCTCTAGACTATCTGTACTTTATACGGATGAAGTTTCAAATCCAGATTTAAAATTCGTCGCATACTTCGTTCTGAAATTCGCAGTTCAATTGATTTCCGAACTGCAGAACGTTGTGGACTCCGTTCAACGGCTACTCTGATTCTATCAATATCACCTTATGTGCGAACTGTACGTGTACCTCCGACAAATTTTGAGTTTACACTGCCCATTTCGTCGAAATCTCTTACTCAACTCAAAATTGTATTTCTTGATGGGACTGCAGGCGCGCACTGGCAAATTAAATTCACAGCGAAAATGCCTCTGGGTTTGCACGATGGACTGGGTCAAGATAAATGATTTAACAGCAGAGACCCGTTGATTAACCGGGCAGAGATGTATGACGTTTTTGAAATAATGATAACAGTTTAGAGGGCGGTGGCTAATGTTTTCGGTATGGTTGGTTTGCGAAAATCAGGAGATGCCATTTCAGTAGCCATTGTGTCGCGAACGCTCGAGCATTGTGTTTTTGTTTACAACACATTCATAAAGGTCATTGTGTGACAAAAATCATTTTAATGTTGGAAGACACGGCAGTGTCCAAACTTGCAGCACGATTTTGAAGTGGGTGAATAACTACCATATAACTGAAACTTTGGGACCTGGAAGACTTCCAGGACTACAGCGGGCGGTAAGAACTCCTGAAAACGTGGAAAGAGTATGTGCAGCAGTGGAATCCAGTCTGCGACGATCAGCTGTACTGCATGTTCGCGTGTGCTTGTCTGACAAGTCAGTATGAGGAATTTAGCATTTAGACCTACACTTTCACCAGTACAATGGAATAATCATGGTGTTTCAGGAACTTCGTCAAAATAATTTTATATGGAGGTTTATATTCGCAGAAACCATATTGGAATTGTTTTCACACAGTACTGATAACGAGTGATGAGGCGCATTTCCATTTGTCGAGCGCTGTGAATAAACAGAATTTACGATATTAGTCGGAGAAAAATCCTTGTGCACAACAACGACCACTTCATTTGGACCCAGTTACTGTGTGATGTGAAGTAGATTAAGTCGGCATCATCAGTCCTTATTTTTTTAGAGAAGACGGACGCACGGTGACTATCAATACACACCCTTATGTTACTATGCTGCGCGAATTTCTTATACCTGAACTGAGAAGGCATAGCATAAACATCGATGCAGTTTATTTTCAGCAAAACGCGGCTACTTGCGATTCTTCCAGGGAGACTACGACCTTCTTAAGGCAACATTTTTCTGGGCACCACATTTTGCCACTGTAACACAAAACTTTCGATAATAATATACAATTTTATCACTATTTGACGTTTGTCAAATAAACAGTATTTCCTACAACAGCAACCTATTCAAAATCATTCAATCCTGTTGTCGGACCCTTTACTATAAGATAATTGTTTATAATTTGTTCGTGCTGGAGACATTATACACGACACATATTTCGTGTCTAATATTTTCATTGAGAATAAAATAAACGACATAACTTTCATGTAGAATGCTTCCCTTTATGTGATATTTGTACGTGTGCCTGCTCTCAACGGGTTCATCAACATATGCAGTGAATTATAATTATGAGGCCCTCTGCGGAAAGAGCTTCTGCAAATATATCAAAAACATTTGAAAATAAACTTACAAAAAGGGGCTGTATTAAGGAGAGTTTTTTTAACTTGGAAACATTAGAACGTTATACAATTTCAAATTCGTTTAAATTTGACATTAATATTAAACTCTATTATCATTTTAACAACCATAACATTTATAAAACTGAATGAACGAAAATAGTGTAAGTAACGACAATTAAGATAATTGCTATTACTAGTGAACAAACAAATCATTAGGGAATTCTCTTGATGAGTGTTTTTCAAATTACGCCAATTTTCATTATTTTAATTACGCCTGTATTACCTCACTAAATGTCGAACGGTCGTTATTTTCATATAAGAACATTTTCTCACCGCGGCTAATTTCACTCGCTGAAATAACTGTAGAAACAAGCGCAGATATTTAACTGAGCTAATCCGGCTGATAACGTAAGTATTTTACAATGTTGTATAAATTATAACGTACAACTAAGTGATTATTATTATTATTGTATTACTTGGTATTACTGGTTTTATTTGAATTAATGCGAATACGCGAAAATGATGCCTCTAGTACGTTGAGAAAACCAGCGGCTTTAGTAATAATAAATAAAAAAATCGAATATATTCGTAACCATTTTAATTCTTTTGAAACGACAAAACAGTTTGTTCCTATTCGAATTACTATTAAGTACGTTGATTAAATAAAATTTATGTAATCTATTTGTTTAGAATGGTGTAATTCACAGAGTACTTTTGGGTATGGAAAACTATTTACGAAAAGGATAGGAGGTGTTTTTGTAGTAAGATCACTGTAAAAGGATTCATTATTAATTATTAGCAGTAGTTCTGGCACTTACAATAGATACACATATTAGCAAATTTCGTAAATTTTTCTTTGCCATAATGCTCAATCCGTCAACCAATCTAACGTCTGGAACTTACATAGTTATCATTTCAATGAAATATTGTATTTTATTTTAGATATCATAAACTAGTAATGATAAAGCATAAGTTTCTGATCATAATAACAAACTTTCATACCATATCTGAAATACGTATGTTTTAAATAACTTAATTGTCACAATAAAATATTTATTCATAACAAAATATTTACTTAATTAAAAGGTAACAAATAAAATAAAAAAACTAAATTAAAAGGCACAAAAGCACATTTTTATTGTATTCTTTAGATTATTTCTGTACGGGGATTTTCCAGTCTGAGGTGAATGAAATAAAGCTGCAAAACTCCAAAAAGATGGCGCCATCTGCAACACTGCATAAGAAAAATGTCATTTATTGCAAATGATATTTCCTGGTCCGATAATTTTTCATTTCGAAGACATAAACTGGTCTTCAAGATTGTGATGTCTAGCACATATGAACTTCTTTTATTGGAGTGTCACCAAAAGTCAAGTTTACGATGATAAGCCTGCAACGGTTCATATCCTTAAACGTAATATAATACGCGTCATAGGCAATACAACCAAATTTATATATGAAAATCATGCCAAACGAATGACTTGTCATAGCAATAGTCAGCGTGGACCTTTAAATGAGGTTGATCAGTGGCGGCTCGCGGGTTAGAAAATAGGTGAAGAGTTAGAATGTGTAAACAGTTAGAAAAAAGTAGACTAATTTATAGTAGATTCTTAATAAGTCAAGCTTATAGCTACCTAGTTTTAGTACACCAAATCAATTCTTCGATCTTTTAGTGAGGCGTAGTTATCTATCATATCTTCATAAAATGGCTAGTCATTCTTTAGTTCTAGCAAGAATTCTTTCTTGATAGAAACAGTTGCTAAAGATTTCTTCTTAGGAAATGGTATTCTTGAATAGGTCTTTATATGTTTAAGACACGAAAAGCTTCTTTCCACTGACGCACTTGTTGATGGAATAGATGAAATTATACAAAATAGTTTGTAAGCTTCTGTAAAAATGTCTTTGTATTCATTCAGTCTTTTCAGCAGTTCATGTAGCGATATAGTTCTATAACTTTTATCACTATACAACAGGCAAAGTTCGTTTTTTAAGTCACTGATGTTTGGTAAATATATTTCCATAAATTGTTCCAAATTTTCAAAAGTATTAGAAGGGAATCATGAGCTATAAAAAGATGCTTTATATCTTGTACTAATGACTTCGTTAGAAAGAGCAGCGTATTGTCGTTTTGTAATTTCTAATTCCATCATTCTACTTGCTTTATTAAAAATTGTGTCGTCATTTCTCTTTTTGTTCAATATTTCACGTGTCTTTTTTATTTGATGCACGCAAAAATTAATATCTAATGATTCTTTTTGTAGGATATCATATAGAATATCTAGGCAGAATCGGTATGTTTATATAAAGCCCTCGTAATATTTAAAATATCTACAAATCGATTCCTGTTCCAAACCAATTGTTTATTACAAAATAGTAAACAGGGCCAGCAATATACTTTTTTAACGTTGGGCTGCTACATAACCATTTATAATTTGTGAACCAACAGATTTGAAAGTTACGTTACAAGATTTACCAGATTTCTTAATCTCTTTTTTGGCGAATATTGATAAAACTGTCATAGGTCTTCCTTCCAGTAAAACATCTCTTTTGTCTTCGTATTTCCAGCGATAGAAGGGTGATTCCAACAAATTACAAGTAATATCGTTAACTGGATTCATTATAAATAATGTAAATTATTGTTTCATTTAATATTGTTACTATCAAAGTTGAAAAATCACTAATTATACGATCACTCAGTTGCTCAATCAACACATTAAAATCAAAAAAGCAAGTCTAAAAATGATGAAAACACAACGCGAATTCAATAAATCGCTTAATGTAGCAGTGCATATTTGAGGGCACTTGATTTTTATCTCTGTTTCTGCGAGTTATTTATATTATAGATAACGCGCGCATGGACTATTGAAGATTTAAAGGACGCTCCAATGTAAACACAGTGTTTTTAGTAGCATATCGGCATATTATGCTTGACATAAAGATATAATAGGTTTTTCATAACAAAATTTATTTGAATGTACATATTAAAGGCATGATTATATATCCCAAAAATATAAAAAACAGAAATCCCAGTCTCAATTTCTTTGGAGAAGAGGCACTTCACCTACTTCACCTGAATATCCGCCACTGATGTTGATATGCCACAAATTTTTTTACTGTTTAGTACATCAACTAAATAAAATTTCTGTAATTTTATGTTTATTTAGAATGGTGTAATTCACGGAATACTTCTGGGCATGGAAAACTACTTACAAAAATACAGGCAGGATTCAGAAGCTGTAATAGTGAATATTTCCTCGATCGCCGGCATTAGCCCCATCAGCTTCATTCCCATATATTGTGGAACAAAATCTGCTGTAGTCGCAATGACTAGATCCTGGGGACAGCCTGAACATTATGAAAGAACAAAAGTGCGACTTTTTGCTATATGTCCGGGAGTAACAGATACGCCGCTAATATTCGACATAGGAGGGAGAAATCTGGGTGAACATTATGAAAAAATTTTAACTTCCGCGGTTACTAAGCTTGAACGACAACCGTAAGTTTATTCCTTACTTTAAAATCTTTTCATTCGTTCTTTATGTCAATTTTTATGTCCTTACATAAGTATAGGTATTTACATAAGTATAAGTATTAAAGTAAGATATTTTACATAAGTTTTATTTTTGTGATGTTATTATATTTTGCTGTTTTATTATCGGAAAACAATTCATTAAAAACCTGTTTTAGATAATAAATTTATATGGCTTTATTTTATCTATGTTGTATGATCTACAATAAATCTGATTAAGGATATTTTTAACACTAACAATAAATTAATACAATCAATATAATCGAGATATTAAAAATACTTTGGTCAAGAGTTTTTATGAAATGGAATATATCCGTTTCAGTTTAGATTAAGATTTCAAGTTACGTACCATCCTGACATCATCAATAGCGTGCAAATGAAAATTATAATGAAAAACTGACTAATAACAAAGCATCTATTCCGGCTAGCCGCAATAGAGCCCATCTATGTACTTTTATAGGCTCGTTCAATAGGAATGCTCGCAATTTTTTAGGATATATCGGCCATGCTGTTAAAGCAATACCTATAAAATTGACTGTGAATTGTTCAGTAGTACATGGCAAATCACTGTGATAAGCTATATCGTTCAAAAATGTGTTAAAATTATTAAATTCTATTTTCAAAATCAGTGCTCCGTTCGAGAAACGTTGAGCGCATTACGTGTTTCTTATTTCCACCATAACCTTTCCGCTGAGTTGATTATTCGACGTTTGGTTGGCAAATTGGAGTCAGCCTGTTTGATGAATAATCAGCCAACACCCGCACGTTAACGAAATGCAAGGTTTGCTGAAAACATCGCTGCTGTGCGTGAGAGTGTAGCAGAAATCCCGAGGCAGTAAATTTCTCGTTGTTCACAAGAATTTGGCCTTTCTGCGACTTCAATTTGGCGAATATCGCGTCGAGACTTGGGTCTGCACCCGTATAAAATTCAATACTAATCCAGACCAGTTACACCAGCACCAAATGCATACCCAGAAAGTCACTGTTTGGTCCGGATTTTGGTTTGGCGGAATTATCGGTTCGTACTTCGAAAACGAAACTGGCATTGCCATAACCGTCAACGACGAGCGCTACAGATCGATGATAAGCAACTTATTGTGACCTAAACTGGGTGATATGGATACCGACGACATACAGCGCATGCCACGATGGACATTATGTACGAGCGATTTGAGGGAATGGTTATCTCGCGCAGCAGCGACATGAACTGGCCACCGAGATTGTGCGATTTAACGCATTTATACTTCTTCCTTAGGGGCTATCTTAAATCGCAAGTCTATGCGAATGAACCGTAAACAATTAATGCCCTCAAAGTCAACACAACGAACGCCTTCCAACAACAGATTTATGCCTCCCGAATACGTGCCACCAAGCAAAGTCGCGGCGGATATTTCAAAGACGGTATATTCCATTCTTAATGCCATAAAATATTCTTTCAAATAAAGAAAAAATGAGTGGATATCTCACGCACAATTTGCTTTATTTACGTTTGAAAATCGAGCATCCTTATTGAAAGATCCTGTGTAACTCCTCGTCGGGTCTCATTATTGATCTATGTACTGGAGTAGGTTGAAACCTTTGGTCTGAAGATAGCACTGACTTAGTCTTCCATAAAACACCAAAATACTATCTCGATATGATTAAAGGACGATGGAGATAATTAAAACCGAGTTTTAATCATCTCTAGATAATGCAAACTTTGTTGGCGAAACGCGGGTCGAGTGTAGTATATAGTGTGTTGGTGTTTTGCGGAAAACTAAGGTATTCCCTGATACCTTCTTCCTTGCGATTTATCTAGGTCCTATAATAAAATATGATCTTCTCTTCTAACTTTAAACATTCATTTCAGGCCAGAGTATATTGCAACAGAAGTGGTGAAGCTGATTCAAAGAAGCGAGAACGGAACTGTATGGGTTATCGAGGGTGGTCAACCGCCATATCAATATATAATACCAGAAAGAAGTACTATGATTCCAAATACCAAATAAATGTATTTTAAGTGAATGACTGTCGTTATTGTTTCTGCCTATGAAATTCCCACGACCCTTAGGGCGGATTCATGTTGTAGTTTCATAAATATTTCCACTTTCATTTACATGTTCATTAAAGGTATAATATTATTCTTTATGCAGTTTGTTATAATTTTAATGTAAGCATTGGCATAAGTATGTTAACAGGAGAAAGACGAACAACCGGAAATAGAGATAGGTAGCCATAGCAGTAAACTGCATATGCCCACTGGGATTTTTCACAAATGTTTTAATAAAATATAGAAGTTCACCATTTATTAGTGGAACTATAAAATTAGTTTAAGGTGCATACACTGATATATCTAAGTTTACATTTCGTAATGAATATTTAGAGTTAACGAAAGTGAAATTGACAGTGTGTATTGCATAGGGTGTCTCAGTTGCAACTATAGGATTAGAATTGCGCGCCATTTGTGTTCTGTCAAAGATAGGGCGTCAATATTTAACGATCCACAGCATGTGGATCTTCAGCAGCCAAAATTTAATAAATTTGTTTGCTGATGTGTCCGTCAAAATGAAAGTGTCCTTAATCGCTGAACAGCATTTTGTTGAAAAAATCAGCATCACCGACTTTCTCTTCTAACACCCAATTAACAAATGTATGCCATTGTAAATGGTCTGTAACTTTTAACTGTTGTGTCAATTGAATTTTATGTGCTGACCTACGCAGATCTTTCTTTAAAATTCGATGCGTGGTGGCTCTTAACAGATTCAATTATTATGCACGACGTTGAATTGATGTGTTTCGATACTCTCGTATACTTTCTCTCGCTACAGTACTTTCATGTGACCGACCACGACGAGGACGTATTGGTGTTGTCTTATCAATAGCAGAACCCGTCTCTTTAAATCTCTTGATTAAGTTACGAACTGTTAACTCTGTAGGTGCTACATACACGTTATCCTAGTTTTTTCCGAATTTCTTTTAATGAAATGTTAAAACTGATCGCTCACTTTCATAAGACGGTTGTACACAAACTACTCGTTATTAAACTGTTAACTGTCGGCATGTTGACGTCATATGGTTTACAGATGACAGTCGTTAAATATTGACTGACTGAGACACTATATAAATCCACCCTTACTAGTTTACTAAACATATTTAAATATTGAAGTTTATGTTTATGAAAAATAAATACAGTATGAAAACATTTCTTTGACAAGGGTTTATTTTGGTATTATACAGAGAGAATGAAGAAACTGTTTTAGAATTTTGAAACAAAAGCGTATTTAAGAGAAAACAGATTTAAGACAGGTAGGTACTAGTGACAAACCAAATTCCTTCCCAAGGTCGAATCGAGGAGTCGGCGATTGAGGCCTCGGTCAGAATACTTCCTTAGTTCTTTAATTCTTGAAAATTGCTCCAAGTAATAACATTCTGTGTTATTATTTGGCAGGAAATGACCCTGTATTTTTTCTTCTTCGACTAAAGGTATACGTATATTCAATGTAATAGAAATCCTAGAATTTCGATAAAATTGTAATTTTGTTTATTCCATTTAAAAGAAAATTTAACTGGAATTATAACTCGATAGAGTATTTTTCTAATTATAGGTGCCAAAAATATCTTGTAAGCTTTATAAGTTAGGAATTTAATTATGTTTAATTAACGATAAATATTTTGGACATATTTTGGAAAAAAAGATTCTACAAAATGAATCTTAATGTACATTTAAGACCAAAAGATCTTAGGCTTTATATACAGAAAACTATCTCTTTATCCATTTCTGCAAGATATAAGTAAATTCTCACCTCAATAATAATTCAAAACACTTAAAGATTATTCAATTAAAAGTTGTATACCTACATTGGTTGTAATTATATTCAAATAAGTTTTTAAAGTATTCAGCATAATAAGTAAAGCTGTGGGCGAGCACTGTATACCATTGGCGGTTCATGTGGGGGCATGAATGTTTTTTCTGCAACGAACGATTTTCGTTTATCAATTCCACAAATCTTATAAATAAATAAAATAGTAATATTAAATTTCATTATAAAATTTCTTAATAAAATTTCTTCTTCAATATTTTAAACGATGTATGGTAATTCACCGAGATAACTTCTCGTAAATTAATTAATCTTAATTTATAAACAGTTTTAACGTAACGATGCGATGATAATGCTGAAATGAAGTAAGTGGTCGTCAAATTGTAGTGGAGGCGGATCAGCATTGTACTTCTCATGGCCATACTTGATACTGATTAATCGATCGAGGTGTATGTACGGTTTCCGCTATGTTAATTGAAACGTTTTAATTTAATAATAAAGTGTGTACAAAATCCCAGTAAACGTTTTATATGCTCACCAGTGAACAAGTTCATTGGCGAATTTGATGATTTATTCTACGATTGAGCGAAAGTAATGTGTAAAATATTCGATAAAACCTTAAAGTACTGGTCCAAATCCGACAGTACACGTCACGTGAATTATGTGCAACATCAACATAAAAAACAGGGGTGCTTTACAAATTCAATTTCAGTTTGATTCAGTATTGATGTTGATAGCGTATAATATTCCACTTCACGTACTAGATAAAGAATTATTTTGAAAGTTTTGGCGCAAATACAATACATACTTCTAGTTACCAAGTCGCAGAACATTATGGAGCGATATTTCAACTCTACGCGACAACATTATAGAGAATATTACACATAAATTATGAAATGGATGGCTGTGGTTATGTGTTGAGGAGACGATAGATCGTAAAATAAATCTGTTGTAAATATTGTAGTACGTGTACTGGACCCTCGGTAATCGATATTTTCATTACTATTAGCTAGCAGAAGACTCACTGAGTGTTTTGGCAATACAATTACGCAGGTGGTGCTGGAGACGTTAGAATTTCAAGTGTCAACAAATCAAATATTGATGTTCGTTACCGATGGTGCCACGACAACGCATTCAGTAGACCGTTCTCTTTCACAATACGGCTGACGCGGTTGTAGATTGTTATATATTATGTATAAAGTGTATGCTTTACATCTTGTGGTAGAAACTTTTCGACAAGGTTTTGTCCAAGGTAGATGAATTAATAGCGAGTATAAAGAAAGTGTTTCAAAAATCTCCTAAACGTCTTCGCGAGTTTTCTGGAATTCCAGGCGAGTTTCCTCGAAAAAGTGTCCTGAATTCTCAAACCACCAAAGCCAATCTGCAGCTGTAGCTATTAAGGAAAGCCAGATAAAATTTATAGATATTTACATTGAAACTGATTTAGAAACTATTCATACTAACTATTAAGGAGTTACTAGGAGGATGCACTAGAGGAATTACAAGATAGTGCGTTGGCGATAGCGGAGCCCCTGAAAATAGTGAACCAAGTAAATTCACTGCTGGGAACCGTTTAGCGTGTAACGAAAGGTTAAAGAAAGACACTGATTTTAAAAGTTTAGGACAAGTGTGTGATGATACTGCTAATAGTGATAGTAGGGTATTTACAGATCCGTTAAGTGGATGTAAAGAGTATTATACGTATGGCTGTATTACATTAGTAGATGTCGAACAGTTTAGTGCGTTTGTTACTAATTACTTTGTATTATTATTTTATTACCCTTGTTATGATGCGTACGTCTACAGCTTTAATAATAAGGTACTTTTTGTAGACAATATCCTTCATATTCATAACGAAAACATTGATATAGGTTGACCTATTTTCTACAATCTCGATATGTTCCATATTTTTTAAATATTGTATTTATTTTTAGTTTACGTAAGAATTTTATGTAACCTTCAACAAAGTATTTACAAATAGATCCATCTAGGCGGATAAATAAACTACGTAAACATAATAAGTACTAGTACGAGTATATTATTCATATTTATATACCTATTTGTTTTATCAGTTTGTTTAAGTGTTAACCATGATTTAAGTTACAAGATGGCATGACTTGAAAAAATAATAATAAGTATTTTTGACCTACAGCACAAAGTCTATACCGCAAAACACTTAGCATAAAATTGCCACTTCTATGACGAGTTACAATTTATTTGATAGAGATAACAAGTAACTGTGTGGAATGTGGAAAAGCGTTAATTCCTCACTCACGTGAAAAATAAAAATGAAAGACTTATAACACTTTTACAACTATTGAAGTTAACCTCATCTTTTTCAATGCACAAGTTTACACGCATCCTCGTACTATTAAAAGCATTTTGCAGCATTTCTAGCGTACATCACCATGTCTTATATCGTTTGGTATTCCTATTCTTCTTCTGTGAAAACTTGCCATCCAAATATCAACCTTGTGAGGATATCATGGATAACCATCTTCATCAAGATCAACTAAAATCACTAAGATTTTTTGATGTCGGTATAGGTTTATGTAATATATATTATATATATATATATATATATATATATATATATATATATATATATATATATATATATATATATATATATATATATATACACATAATACAGCATTTGGCATATTCAAATATTGAGTATGCTTCATATTTGAACTATAGAGTCTTTCAATAGTGACGCTCCAAATTTGATAGGTTAAAGCGGCTATGTTGTTAAAGCAACATCGGTTAAATTTTATCGCGAATTGTTTAGTGGTGTATGGCAAATCGTCATAATAAGTTATAGTATTCAGCAATGCGTACAAATTATCAAATTTAATTTTCAAAATCAGTGCTTTGTTAGAGAAACGTTCCGCGTATAACGTGATTTTTATCCTCTCCACAACCGTCCCGCCCAGTCGACTATTCGACGTTTGGTGGCCAAATTCGAGTCAACCGGTTCGATAAATAAACAGCCAATATCCGTACGTTACCGAAATGCATGGCCTGCTGAAAACATCACTGCTGTGTGTAGGAGTGTAGGGGAAAACTTGACGCAGTCAATTTCTCGTCTTTAGCAAGAAGTTGGCACTTTCTGCGGCTTCAACTTGACGAATTTTTCGTCGCGACTTGAGTTACACTTGTATGAAATCCAACTAATCCAAGAACATAAGGTAAACGACAATAGACAATTCCATGTGTTCGCTTATTGGGATCTGGAGCAGTTGGAAACTGACTCAAATTTCGCCAAGAAAATTATCTTTAGCGAGGAGGCCCATTTCTGTATGCATGAATGTGTGAACAAGAAAAATTGTCGGATTTGGGACGAGACCAACGAGATACTTCAGCTCAAATGCATCTTATGAAAGTCAATGTTTGGTGCTGATTTTGGTCTGGCGGAATCATCTGTCCGTACTTCTTTTAAAACGAAACTGGCATTGCCATAACCGTCAACGACGAGAGCTACAGATCGATGATAAGCAACTTTTTGTGGCCTAAACTGGATGATATGAATACCGATGACATGTGGCTCGAACAGGACGGCGCGCGGCTCTACGTGCCACACAGCGCATGCCACGATGGACCTTCTGCACGAGCGATTTGAGAGGATGGTTATCTCGCGCAGCAGTGGCGTAAACTAGCCACCGAGATCGTGCGATTTAACGCCTTTAGACTTCTTCCCTTGATCTATCTTAAATAGTAGGTCTATGTAAATACACCGTAAACAATTGATGCCCTCAAAATCAACATAACGAACGCCATCCAGCAAATTCACCTAGATACATGCGACAAAGTTATCGATAATTGGACCTCCCGAATGCGTGCCATAAAGCAATGCCGCGGCGGACACTTGAACGACGTTATATTCCATACTTAATGTCATTTAATATTCTTTCAAATAAAAAAGATAGTGTATATCTCACACACAACTTGTTTTATTTACGTTTAAAAATAGAGCGTCCTTATTGAAAGAAATAAGGACACGTATATGAAACATGACATTTTATTAAAATAAGTAATCTTGACTTATCTTAGGTGCTATTTAATGAACTACTAAATATAACTGTAACACAAAAGCAACTCATTTTCGGACATGTGTTTATATAATCTTTCATCTTTATTTTGATGAGAAGAGTATACTACAGAAGTAACGACAAATAGTTTGGTATATCCTGTATACATGCAAGTAGCAACAACAAAGTTTCTGTTATAAAGAACAACAGACATTCAACTATTAATTCGATCGTGTTTAAGACGTTAATTTTTAATCGAAAGTCACCAATTTTATTAGATAATAGAAACCACTTATAAAATAATGTTTTAAACAATTACGTGTCACGTGATATGTAATTACAGATAACTTCTGTCGATTAAATATATAATTTCGTACTTTTACTATCTTCAGTTAGATGTCACAACAACACAGTTTTGAAATATAGGCTCACAATATTTTATCGGATAAAAATTTTGTTTTGCTATGTAAATCTAGTAATAAAAATCTTGTTATTGCATCTATAGGTATTTTCAGTTGAATTTTAACGTCTATGTGTATCTTGTGTATAATTTCGTAGTTGCAGATCAATTATATCGTAAGTACTTTATAAAGCTTTTCGCATATATTTTAGTTTACGTATTTTAAATAAAGGATGTTGTTATATTTTTAGTGCGAATTAAAGATTTAAAATATGTTTTATCCACGTTAAATTCTTTTTCCAATTAAATTGTTATTAGTTTCATAGATGAAATTTACTTGGAATAAAATAATGTTTAGTATTATTTTAGAAATACATGAAAAACGCTTATGTGATTTCAATTTTTAATCTATCAAATAGGTCTTCCAAAAATAATTTTGAATATACGAGGGCGATTTATGTCAATTCAGTACAAAAGAGATGCTTTTTGATAGAAAATTCTGTATATTGATATACTTTTTAATTCTCTTTAGTGAGTTGATTTCAACGACAACATTTGAAATCTTACTGATTGATTAGTTAATTACAGAAATTAACTTGGAATATTGTAAAAACTTTATTTGAGCATTACTGTTAACAGTACTGTTCAATGTTACTGTTACTGATAATAGTAAGCAGCGCAGTTTAAGCTGCAGGCTGCCCCAAATCTAGGGGGGGAGCAAACTGGGGTACTTACCCTGGGCGGCCATTTAAGGGGGCGCCAAATCCATATGTTTGAAAAATAGAACCTGAATGAATATTTCGTTTTCCTCAGTGACCACGCGTTTGTAAATATGTCCACTGAAGATCTGCAGCAAAATGGAATTGATCTAGCTCGAAAATATTCCAGAGAATTATACGTAGTCAATTTTTACCAGGAACCTGTCGTATTTAAAGAGAAATCCCGACTTCAATGAAAAGTAATCAGAATCAACGAAGGGACAAATGCATTAGACCTGTTGCACCATATATGCAAACATGACTTGCAAGAAGCTTTTCCCAATAGTAGTATAGCTTTAAGGATATAGGCAAGCTGTGAGGGAAGTTCCAGCAAACTAAAGATTATCAAACCCTACCTGCGTTTAACAATGAGTCAGGCACGTCTATCTGGTCTCGAGATCATGTCCATCGAAAGTAAGACTGCTTATGAGTCGAATTTTGATGAAGTAATACATTCTTTCGTGGAAAGAAAAGCTCAACGTGTAAATCTGTAGCAGGATTACATAGTAAAATTTACTGGAACCTTAGGATCGAAGATATGTGTACAGTCTGGCTTGTGCGTGTCTACACTGATTGTGTGTTTTCTACATATATTAATGGCACACATAAGAAAAATTTATTGGCAAATAGGTAATAAAGAGTGGAAATTAATAAGGGTCTTTATTTTCTCGGTCACAAGAAATCGCATCCAGTATATTTGTTTTATGAGTTTTTTAAAATCGTTAATCTCAAATGCTGGAGAGAAGGGGAGTGAATATCAAGATTTTGCCCCGGCTCAGAAAAATCATAGATCCGGGGCTGGCTGCAGGGCAATAAAATATACAATTAGAACTGTCAAAATAGCTGTCATACAAACATTGGAATAATAATATAGTTTTATCTAAATTGTCCAAATGTGTTTCACATAACAAAATATATAGAATAAAAAAACATAACGCACATAAAACGCCACATAAATTAGACACTTCCCCAAATCTAAAGTCGAAGCTCTATAAGTGGGGGATACATATTAAAAAAATTCGGACAAAACCAATTACCACCGACATTCCCACTTGGAATCGAATCAAGATTACGACCGGCAGTAAGTAGTTGCATTTCCATCTACATAATGCACTCTAACTCGGTTACCGTGCCGACTCGGTTAACAAGTCAATTAAAGCAATCATCGTGGAATGCCTTATTTTAAAGTATCTAGAGCACGTGAATTCCATTTGTTTCCAATAAATTAATTATCCACATGTCAAAAAAATATTTCCTATCTAAAACAAAGAATGTTTATTAAGTAGATTGCCAAGGTCGAAGATAACCACTTTTGTTTTATGCGATTTACTAGAAGCAGTAGAGCAAATAATACAACACTAAAGATAATATACTACTATTAAAAAAATATTACAGAATAAATTTTGTTTTTTTTTTTGTCAAAATTAATTTAGTTAAAGCATAGATTCAGGACTTTGCACGTTTTATTAAACTGAGAGAAGTTTTGAACGCACAAGTGATTTGGTTTATATCTATAGAATCTACATGCAACTCTGATTTGTTTTAGAAAAACCGACTCGAAAATATAGTTAAATTTATAATGTAGTTATAATCCAATGTAGTAGATAATAATATATTATCTTCCCCATTTATCGTTAAATACATATAAAGTTACAAATTCGGAAGAGACTAGGTTTGTAGTATTAATAAATAATAATAGTTAGGTAGCATTTGATTTTACTTAGATAAGATTATTAAGTTGAAGTGAAATATTACATTGGGGAGAAATTTGTTTGCTTTTCGCTGTTGCGTTTTTAATTGATTATAGTAATATTTTCATTGCTGATTTCCAGTCTGAAATTATTTTTTCCCTACATTTTTTGGTTTTCATGAAATTTGATGTTGAATATAGAGCGCATCATATTAAATTAATATATTAAACCCATGATGCACCACCTATCCTATAACTTTTAACCACGATGCAACATTTTTTATGTAGAGCATTGTTCCGTTAGAAATACCTCGAATTTCGACCAGTCTTTAATGTGAAATGGTTTCATTTAAAAAACTCTATTGATACAATATTGGTTTAATTCTCCTGAAAACGGAAGGCGAGCTTTCTGGACTTTTTTCAGAAGACATTTGTTTATTACCACGATATCTCAGGTTTCTCAAACAATCAGGTGTCATGTCGTATAATTCAGCAGAATGTCGATTGTTTCTAGATACTTCTAAGCGAAGCCTCAAAGGTGTTCTGAGGCATAATGGCAATGTTTATGCAGTGATTCTAGTTAGTAAGTCAGTGCATTTGGGAGAAGACCATAATGACATAAGAATAGTTATTGATTTAATTAAATATCACGTTATGTGGATCTGAAAATGGTAAGCTTTCTGTTAGGTCAACAGAGAAGCTTTAAGAAGTTTCCATGCTATATCTGCTTGTAGGAAAGTCGAGCTCAAGAGAAATACTGGACCCAGAAGAAGTAACCCAACCGTGAAACTCCGGAAATCTGGAAGTAGGTGTGCGGAACATTATGAATGACTCAATCGTCAGTCGAGAGAAGATCATTTCTCCTCCACTATATCTCAAGCTTGGCATAATGAAACAGTTTATCAATGCTGAACAATACTGAAGGTGAATGTTTTCGCCACATAACTTCTACTTTCCTTCTAACTGTCGAGAAGATCAAAGAAGGTGTATCTAACGAACTTCAAATACATACCCTGGTTCTTGACGAAAACATTCATAAATACCCCCTCAAGATGGAAGAACGGTACTAAAGGCATTAAGATAAGCATAAAATAACGGCAGACTACGGCTGGAGCATCAGACGAGATTACCTTCAGGAGGTCTGCAGGCATAAGAGCTACAAGCGTAAATTTTTACCCGAATACCTGAATTTTTATTCATACCAATTGTTTTCATTCATATCATATGCTATATCCTCAATAAATAATTATAAATATTATGTCTACTTTAATATATTATTATTTGTATGAGCTTGTAATTGTTGTATACTCGTTAGGACTACTTTATGTTCTTTGTTGAATATCACTAGCAACATTCTTTGTTGAAACCGGCGGCATAACAGTTAATTTTCTCTTATAAATACAATGTTTAAAGGCAAAGTTTTGTATTTAATAAATATTTTAGCAATATTTTAATTATTTCGTCAGTCATAAAAGTAAAAGTTGCTTGATCGAACTAAAAATCATTTTACTTATTAAAGTTTATTTCATTATTTAACCCAAACTTATTACCGACGCAACTGAGTGAAACAACTACTAAATTTTATACTGCTATATTTACACAAAGTCGTGACTGCAGTTTCGACACATTTTATGTCATTTTTAAAACGATTATTGAACTGAGAAAATAAAATTTTAGTAGTTGTTTCAATTGCGTCGAAATTATGAACTACCACAGAGTAACGGCTTCCTCGATAAATTTTTTTAAACGTGTTACTTTGACATTAACTTACCACATTTTAACTGAAATAAAATAACAAATTACTTAGCTCTAAGAAGAACCAAAAAATTATGCAAATAAATAAAATATGAACGTAAACAATTCATGGAAAATATCCAAGAAAGTTACTACTCAGGCGACGCCGACGCTAAAGAACAAATAAGTAAAATGTTATGTCCGGTCTCAATAGTGTTTCTGTGTTCCATCAACGCGACATTTAATTAAAATATATCATATCACGATTACTTTAGTCAATCAAAGCATGGCCTTAACTTAGTTTGATAGTATAAGGTTAGAAGTTTATGTATATACTATAGATAGTATAAGTTTAGCTTAGATTAAAAAAATTGCTAGACAAAATGCAACCATTATAGAGACAACGATATAACTTTCGAAAAGGAACCAAGAGGTTATGTGGTTCGTAACCATTAAAGAAGGCCCTATATATTTGTAAAATTATTATTTATTCAAGAAAAATTTATATTAGCTTCACTATATCCACAATCAGATGTTCCAAAATCAAAATCAAAATTTATTTTCAACAAACCAGTCCAAAAGTTATTGTTTTATTGGTGTAAGTAAGGGAGTTATTTAGAGAGAAGAGTCAATTATATTGCATTTCATTTTATAAATTAAGAAAAGTTGTTTTCATTATATTAAAGTATGTATATCAATGCAATAACAACAAAAATATTTAATTATGTATATATTTATATGTCGATATTTAGTATATTGATCCCCTCTAAGTTCAAGGTTCGATTGTTTTAAGAGTAATATAATTATCAATAAATACAGATATTTATTGTTTGCTTGTCCATACCAGTAAACAAATTCTATATGATATTACTGTCAGTTTCAGTTTTATTTTGTGTTCTTGATATCATAAGTAAAAATTAATATAAAAGCAGCTATATATACAACGTTCTATATAAAAGAATTTGAATGCATAAATTTATTTAATGTTTTATACTCTATTTTTAACATTTTATTTAACTAGTTATACATATAAGTCTTTATTCCTTTTTATATTGTAATGAAAATATAAATTAACTGTCGATATTTATTACTAATTACTTGTACTACTTATATTATTATTATTACAGGAAATAATTATTGTAATAAATTTGAGTTATTGAGAAAGACATCTACATCGTACAATGAAACTATTTCCCTCATACCCTCATATAACTATTTAATATAGTTATATGAAGATTTACTTCCTGGACATTATCTTGTATCAGGTCTTGTGAAAAATAAAAAAATAGAACTGGGAAGTGTTTAAATATTATTATTAAATGAAACTTATTATTATTAAATTCAAATATCTTAAAATAGGAATACTTGACGAAAGGTTAGAAATAACTTATAGAGTAAAATTACTTTTTTAAATTATTTGTATTAATTCTTCAGAGAATGTACTCTTGACATAAAAAAAAACAAGACTTGCGTAAGATCTGGTTATTTAGGTGATTACTCAATAACACCTCATTTGTCAATCCATTTGTTAAAAGTACGAAGTATTTATTTAGTATATTTCACAGTGTTAATTTTGTTTGTGAAACGATACGGAAAGGAAGAGTATCAACTTAAAATTCTAGAGATAACAGAATTTTTTGTCCGAGAAAGTAATTAGTTTAAAAAGTAATATATTTTCTCTTCGAGCTAGGGCTACTTAACAAAATTAACAGGACGAAATTAGAATAATTATCTTATGACTTAATACTAGAATGTAAAAAGCTAAATGTCAAAAATAGGAAGGTACGTAAGTGTTGAAAATTCTTTCAGCTTCAGGTTTTTTTTCTTAGAAAAACGCTTCGAGGCCGTTAAATAGTTGTAACTAGATTAAACGTATCTAAACGATTTTTTCCTAATATCTAGACTTAACTATTCAGTAGATGAGCGCGTTCAACGACACACCTCATAACACTAATCACTTTGTTCTTGTGATAGACATATACTTCTCAGATAGATATAGGTATAGAATTCTCAGTGAAGGTACCTTCACTATCACCACACTAATTCGAATAGTTTTAGTCTCTTTAGCCGTAAAACAAGTCCGTTGTTGTCGAATAGAAGATATTACTTGGACGTTTTCGTGGTTTTTTAGTCTCTTCTGATGTTTGCCTGAAAACCTCTTCATCTCATCTTCAACCATAGACATCTTCCGATCGCGATGGATGTCTTTATTGCGATGTACGATGATGTATTTATGATGCTGCAAAGTACTTTGTGCTGAAGCATTTGTGCAGCTTGCTGTGTATTGATGTGTTGGTGTGCTTGAACTTAGAATGACGTTCGAGGAGCCAATACATTTGTTTGACTTTGATTTTCAGTTGCTCACGTTTCTTCTTCACATGCCTTTTCCATCATAGATTTTCGTTTAGATCCATGCTTTGCTTCGCTGACATGCGGGATTGTCTGCTTGTCGACTATCACTTGTGGATAGTTTTCGTAGTTCTTGTTTTGTGAAATTATCGTGAATCCACTTTGTCTCATTTAGTTTAATGCACCATTTCTTTGGTCAGTTGATGATATTGTTGACTGCTGATTTAAGTTTTCTTTGTAGCTGCTAATATGTCTTGGTGGGTAGCAAGCAGAATAGTGCTCCGTCGTTTACTACTCCGACGTTTTGTGGGATGTGGTTAGTGTAAATCAGGTAGAGAACAGATCCAAGGACGGTGTCTTGAGATACTCCAACACCAATCTTCTTGAGATCAGAGTATACTTCAATAAAGATGTATAAATAAGGTATAAACTAGATTCCAAGATGGTTCACGTTGGTACAAAACTTATACAGTCGAGAACTGTTGACGAGAGTACCCACTCATAGTAATTTAATTGACGAGAGTAATCACTTATACTCACCAATAAAATAAGAGCCCAAGTATACAAGAGGTATACTATAAAATACAAAAACTAAATACAAAAATTGAACACTACAGTATGTCTACTACAATACTAAAAGGTAATACACTAACTAAAACGGCTTATATAGGCCAGAAACGACGATTCATGAACACGACTTGAAATATTCCACGAAGGAAGTCCCAGGTACAGTTGATATGTTTTTTGTGTAACCTCTCCTTGAAAAGCAATAGGCTGATAGCAATCGAGACATTAATTTTTTAGAGAATGTACTCTTGACATAACACTATAAGAAAACAAGACCTACATAAAATCTGGCTATTTAGGTGACTACTCAATAACACCTCATTTGTCAATACATTTGTTACAAAAACGAAGTATTTATTTAGTCTATTTCACAGTGTTAATTTTGTTTGTAAAACGAAACGGAAAGGAATAGTCTTGAGATTATCAACTTAAAATTCCTAGTTAAAACTAGTTAAGAGATTGTATTTTTGACCTCACTCATTTAATATGAGATTAATTTATTCCATGTTAAAATGATCCAAATTTCTTATTCGTTGTGTCCATGTTAATCAACAATTAAATAAGGATACCTATACTAAATAAGGCTCTCGCAATTTCAACAATTTTTACTTAATTTCGTAGAAATCCTACAACACAAATAGATGGGGGCAATCGATATTCTTCTAAAGGATATACCAACCAAAAAGAATAAAATCTCATTAAATTATATTATCTCAAATATGAATTTAATCTCATAAATCTTCAATTAGTCGACTTCATACAATTTATAATGTTTACTGTCTATTTTCGTTTCAACATCAACATTATTTTATGTCATCTTGAGTACATATTTGTGAGTTAAATAAAAGTTTCTTAGTTTTAATGTCAATATTGAATTAAACAGTATCAGTGTAACGTATTGCTTTAATTTTTATGTATTTATGCGATATCTCATACTGATTGCTTATCATTAAAGCTGCCACCATTAGTGGTGTTACACTCTCTGCAGCTGAGATACCATCGCCTATATTTGAGATGTTAAAATCGATATAGGTACAAGTAATTCAATACGATTCAGTTCTGCATACGGTCGTGTTTCACTAGGTGCATATTATATAAATGTAGTGATACGTACATGTTACATAAATTATTATAACTTATACATAGTTACTTATATACGGCGCATCTAGTCATAAAGTATACAAGTGGGCAGCTCTATTTATTATACTGATCTGGTATAAGTAATTTATCTATAATGGAGTAAACGAGTTACTATATAACTGACAAATTTTTATATAAAGGTCATTCAATAATCATGAAAATACCTTTAGCATATACGGAAATCAAACGTTTCAACCAAGAAACGAGATTATCAGTTGCATATCCGAGTTGCATATCTATTATTTTACAATGAAATATTTATTTCGATGCTGGCGTTTCAAGTAAATTAAGGTGTTATAAATATTATTATACTATTTAGCTATATCCTGGACAGTTATGATTTTAATGATTTTATTTTAATCGGATGCTTGTAGGTGAAGAGTTAAGAAGAAATCTTTGAGAATGGCATTTAAAATCAACGACAAAGTAGCTCTAATAACTGGAGGAGCTTCAGGAATTGGGCTGGAATATGCCAAGGAAATTTTAAGAAACGGTGCGAAGGTATGTTTATTTAATATACTTGTTTTTTTTAATATATTGAATATATTATATTATTATTACCGATTTAACGAAGTGTAATAAAAATGTGATGGTTGTTGTAAGTTTTAAAATAAATAACCTTAACACTGACTTCGTTTTCCAGAAAACACCAAAATACTATATACTATACTCGACGCGTGTTTCACCAACAAAGTTGGCATCATCTGCAGATGATTAAAATTAATAGTTTTAATCATCTCCAGATGATGCCAACATTGTTGGCGAAACGCGCGTCGAGTGTAATGCATAATGTTTTAGTGTTTTGTGGAAAACTAAGTCTGTGTTATCCTAATACCAAAGGTTCCAACCTACTCCAATATTATAAATAACCTTAGTATTCCTTATTAGCTAATTGTTTTTAGTAAAATAGAGAAATGGAAAATAAATATTGCCTTATTATCCATTACTTTATTTAGTGTTATTTAGTGTTATTTACTGTTATTTACTTAGCAGTGAAATGGAAAATAATACTTTTTTCACTTTTACTATTTGTAAGATATGATTTAAAGACTCTAACACTCAGGTGTTAACATAAAATTTTCAAGTTTTTAGTAGGAATAGGGTGATCTATACGTGAAAAGTCTTAGAGATATTTGTATAAATAAAATCTACCTGTTCTATACTAATCAGCGCTTTAGTAATATTGTACATTCCACTATTAGAATTGAATTAGATAATATTTAAAGTTTGAGTCATTAAACCGTGTTGTTGGAAATATACATTAAATGAATCTCAAACGACTTGGTATGCACTTTTTAATGGCATGTGAAATTTTGCTGAAAGATTGTATAGCCTGCAAATAAAATGTGGCACAGCAAAAAGAAATGCATTCGAAAGATTTGCTTTATTTTCCAAAAATACGAAATGTATTAAAACAGAAATATTTGAAAAATATATCAAGAATAACAAGTTTTCTTTTTCACGAATATAATGTTTTGAAATTTAATGTCACCACTATTTTTACTCTAAAGTAAACTGCTTCTTCATTCACATTTGAAATAAGCTAAATTTATGTACATAATACATTTGAAATAGTAAATTACCTATGTGATGACATTTGTAATATAAGTAATGACAAATAATTTGTTATGATAAGTTTGCTTACTTTCAGGAACTTTGTTTTCATATTATAATAGCTCAATTCAATGAAAAACATATCAATTTGAGATTTAGATAATTCGTATTAGAGACAATATACGTACTACATAAGTTAATAAAATATTGTATTTTTTAAAGAGAAATATAAAACATACAGTTTTAACTGTGAAACTAAATTAAAATTACGAAGTATCTGAAGGTTGCAGAATTAAAAATATTATTAAGTGTACATATCATACTAAGAATTTATCACAATGAAAGTACTCTTCCAATGAGGGAGAACTTGGTATATAATTTGCAGACACATTACTTCTAATAAGAGATAAGCATCCTTTTACTGTTTAATTAAAAAAAGACATATTTACATACATGTAAATAACAGACATGGTAAAATTGGTTTATAGTCGAAAATAAGTGTAGATAATGACACTAGGTAGAATATATACAAAGCATCATCAAAATATGTGATTTCATATATGTACAGAATTTCTAAAAAAAAAAACGTTGTCTGGTTATTTAAGATATGATTTTCTTAATTTTTTTAAATTATAATATTTTGTGGCCACTATTGGTTTATAGTATATTATAGTATGAGAATTCATGTTTTTCCATTTTTATACTTTTATCAGACTGTAGAAAATTTTAATTATTTATAGGGAGTAACTATAGCAGACGTAAATGAAGATTTTGGACAGGCTGCTTTAGCAGAAATAGACGATGAATTTGGAGCCAACAAAGCTATATTCGTGAAGACCGATGTCACGAACATTCAAGAATTTGAAGGTAAATAACAGAATATGATAATTGTTGAGACTCAAATTGAAGTGTCATCTCCTCTCGTTTATACTATAAATTTAATATTATAAAGAATATTGGGGATAAACTAAAAACACTATTGAGAAATAATATAATTATTTCTAGAGTTAATTAGACAAAATTATTGCCTGCATTTTCGGAGTGTGAAGATGGATAGCCACAATGTCTCATTGTATGCTTTCTCAATGGTACGTAAATGTTCTGAAATTGTAGAGGTTTTTATTGTTATGTCACAATAAAAACTGCAATAGAATCAACGTGTACACCACGAATAAACTATAACCATATCATGAATAGCTCCCTTTATTGAATTTTTAGTAATTACATATTGAATATACTAGAACACTAACCTTCGTTCAATTAGACAATAAACTAATTAATCTTTTAGTTAAGTGTTATTTATTAAGAATTTCTTGTTACAGATGCATTCAAAAAGACAATAGTTCCAGAATATTGATATTATTATAAACAATGCAGGGATACTTAATGATTCAATTTGGAAAAAGGAAATATCAATAAACATGGTAAGTAAATAATAAATTATTTGAAAAAAATGTATTATCGTTATCTTAACAGAAAACAATTCTAATCACAACAACGAAAATAACATAACAGTCACTAATAATAATGACAACAGCAATAAACAAGTACAGCTTGTCAAGAATAGGAACAGTCTCAAAACTGCCATATCGAACCGCCCATGAGGTGCACAGTAAATAGCCTGGCCTGTACACAGTATCTCCTGCTACTGGTCTGTACTCATTTCATCCTTTTCCCTCCGAATGCTGCCTCATTCTTACACACGCAACACAGAGAATCTCACACTTTTTCCTTGATAAGCTGTACATTGAGATATTAAAATGATTTTATCAAAATTTCATAAGATGTTGTCGAAACGAAAGATGATAGATTTAATTTAATAAATTCAACAATTTATATCAAAGTTAAAATGTAATTTTAATTTTAGAAATATATTCAGTAAGACATAAAAACGTGATGATTTCTCTTGCAGATGAATTCCTCTACAGAGAAATAAAGAGCTATCAAACTATTTAAAAAAAACATTCTGGCAATATTTATAATTTTAAGATTCAAATTATCTTCCTGGAATGACATTAAATTGTTTGGTAGTCATGCTATATGTTTTTATAGATATGTATGTATGTATATACGAGCGCCTGCACATATACTAGATCTTTTAAATATATGCTCTTGACTATTTATGACCCATGTGGTAATAATATAATTGGGGTATATCTCAAACTAAACTACTAGATGATTGATACTAACGTAGTTGTTAAAATACTTTGGATAAGGACACATTTTATTATCGTCTCCTTAAATTGTATCGAAATACATAATTTTAATGTGCTGTTATGGCAACTCAAGGATTAACCTATCTGTTTGTTCTCGAATAAATGTTTCTAAATAATGTTATAGTCAGAGGTATTAACTATAATTCGAAGATATTTTTACGCCATCCATCATGTACGAGTATCATACGTAATTTCCTAAATGGCCTCCGCCTTGCTAGAAAGAGGAAGATAAATAGAATGTTATTGTAAGCATGCAACTGTCCCTTAACCCTTCATCTAACCCTTCAATCTTGATTTTGACGAGTTACTTCTAAATAAAATCTTCCCTTGAAGAGAAATGGAGACTAAGAGAGTATTTAGCATTCTGTTGTTTTAATTCGTGAGATCTTATTATTTCTTGTCGAAAACATTGTAATCTTTATAAGGGTAATATACTTATGATGATCTGTTAAGTATAAACAATACATAGAGCGGTATAATCGATGCTGCGTACATTTGACTTGCGTATGGGAAGGTGTAGCGGGGGCCTTGAGCACGTGATGTGGAGTTCAATTCACGCTGATTTAATCTGAGTTTCCACTTTTTCACGTGCAGATTGTACATAGCTGCACACTGTGGCCCTAGTCGGTAATGGGTAATTAGGATTGTATCTTCCAAAAGTCATTAAATGCTGCTATGTCTAGTAATGTAAGTGGTAAATGACAGGTAATTAACATGAGAAGTAGATCAAAAATGAACATTTTCCGTGGCAGGTCCATTTTTATATATTAATATGTTCCGTACTATTTATATGTCTTTTGCAATCTCTCTTGTCCCAACACAATAAATTTTTTCACAAACTTTACACACTATTTTCGCTCCATCATACATCAAATCTGGAAAGTCCCGAATAAACTTATTCACATTGTCGGCAAGCGGCCGTTTTCTCGCCTTTGGCACTGTGGACGTTTTTTTTGTAACGCACGCACGCTGTACAAATTATATAATTACGATCGCAAAATGATTTAGTTCTTTCGGGAAGCAGACGTACACGGTCTCAATGTTAAACAGTAACTGGGTACCTAGCACAAATCGAGTATTTTGTGCGACTTGAACGCGAATTGAACTCCGCGTCACGTGCTCGAGGCTCCCCCTAAATCTTCCCAAACGCAATCCACATGTACGCGGCACCGATTATACAACTCTAACATAAATCTCAACCCAATTGTCAATATCTTTCTTTAATAGGTATAATAACATTTCATAATACGTGCTAGGAAAATTCGGTATACATTTTTTCTTTTAAAATATACATATACCAAATTGATTAAAATATCAAATAATTATCCACATGCTATTGTTAATGTTTTGTTCTTACCACAACATTGAATTAATATTAGTGTCATTTATTTCATTGTTTATTGAAATAAAATTAATATTAGTATGATAATTCATACTAACATAGAAATGTACATAAGTGTTAGTGATACTGAAGGTACCAAGTAATAATAATACTTCTCATTCGTTCAAATTCGGTGTACGAATTGTGTCAAAAAAATAACGAATACTTTTTATTTGTTACTATTGAGCTTTAGAGAGTGACGTGGGGGGTGAAAAGCTGCTACATAAAAATTAATGTTGTAAAATAACTAGAAACGATAGGGGGAATATGAAAAATGACGAAACTCTGCATATCACTTAAGCTATCTACAAACACTACTAAACATTACTATATTCGATGACTATGGGAATAAAAATGTCCACAAATAATTCCAAGTTACTAATCCAAATTTACAGTAATTCTGCTCTGGACTTTTTGTCTCATGGCATGTTAATTTTCACGTTACTGCACAAATATAATCAGAGAAATTCAAACACACGACTTGATTTTCAAGGACGCGTAAATAGTGAAAACATCGATGTGATGAAAACAGACCTATAACAGAGCTCTATGTAACATATGGTGGCAATGTTGTTGGTACAGGAATGAACATCGGCAGCGTATCGATTGCTAGGTGGTTTCTGTTGCGGCTCGCTGGAACAGATCGCTGTACCATACTTCGAATCTAAATTCTTATTAGTTTATTATAAGTCAATGTAGTAAATAAATATATGTAAAAGAGTTATACATAAAAGTGATTATTATCTTCAAAATAATTTCGACTGATTTTGGTTTAGTTAATTAGTGAATGTTACTATCCAGTAACATTATAATAAGAAAAATACTACAGTTATATTATACGAGGTATAAGTAAAAGATATTCCAGCTAACGAATTGTAGTAATAATGTTGTAGTAACGTTGCTGATAAAATATATATTTTTTTTAGAATGGACTTATCCATGGAATGCTTTTGGGTTTAGAATATCTGGAGAAATTCAGGCAAGATTCAGAAGCCGTTATAGTGAACATTTCCTCAACCTGCGGCGTTGAAGGGTATCCTCATATTCCCATCTACTGCGGCACAAAATTCGGTGTTATAGGCATGACAAAATCTTGGGGTCATAACTTTCATTACAAGCGTACCAAAGTGAGAGTAGTTGCGGTATGTCCAGGAGTAACGGAAACCCCATTGATTTTTGATATGGGAGGAAGAAACTTAGGAGAGGAATATGACAAATACATGACTCAAAATGTTTCCGATTGGCTTTCTCAAAAGTAAGTTTTCCTTAATAAGGATATTAGGCACGAGAATTACATGTTATTATTAGGAATTATTAGGAATCGTCAGTGCAGCGCATACGATGCCTGATGTCTTGAAAAAATTATACAGCGAAGCTACTACCTTGCAAGTGAATGTACGCACAGGATAGCACTAGCGTCATCTATTATCTAAATGGCAAAGCAATTATTTACATAAAGTATCGGAATATTGACTCACAATCAGTAAATACTATGTGGCGATTGTATCTTAGACATATTACGTAAAGTTGATCTGCCATTTTGCATGTCCCTGATTTTATCTTATCAAATTATTAATTAAGTAATAATCATTAAATGAATAAAGAATAAAATAATGAATAGTGCAATCAGTTCGAAAATAGGCATTAAAACCGAAAGATTACACGTCTATCGACGTACGCTTTGTCAACCAAGTTGGCATCATCGGGAGATAATTAAAACCGGAAGTGATTAAAAGCTAGTTTTAATCATGTCCAATTTAGTTGGTGAAACGGGCGTTGAGAAACGTGTCACCCTTTTGTGTTTGTGTAAAACTGGTCTCCTATTTTTATTACTGCATCAAACAAGAACAGAAGGTTCCAGTCCTTTAGCAGGATTATAATTACAATTGTAAAAACATTTTAAACAGAACTACTCGCAACCAGAAAATGATTGGCATAAATGCTAATTAACAGGCGAAGCAATATGATTGAGAAAAACAAGCCAACTTCTATATAAAACGGTACTCAGGGCCATACTAACATATGCGTGTCCAGTATGGCACGGAATTTCAAAAATGCAGTACAAGAGACTCCAGGCACATAATATAAAGATAGGAAGACTACTAACGAATGCAGATAGATACATAGACATACGAGCACTACACGAAAAGACAGCAATGAAATACATAAAACCATTTATTAAGGAAAAAGCGACAAAATATTATAATCCAGAAATACATATATACTCGTATAGCACCAATAACTTGCAGACTCAAAGAAACATATAGACAAAACGAACAACATACGCACAAGTAGCTTCACGAAGATCTGGATGAACAACGGGCGTGAAACATAGACAACATCAGTGCTATAGACGTGAAACGAACTAATGTACAAAAGGAAAAGAAAAACCTAGCGTGAACAACATAGCCATGCTAGACTAGAATCGAGCAAGATAGAAAACACCCACGCGCCATTAAGCGGCAATAATTGCCAACGAACAAAAGAACATAAAGAGCAGAAGAAACAAACGATCGAGCAGAAGAGAAACCCTCCGTCATGTACTAGCGATAAAAAAATTAAATTAATTAACTAAAGTAAATTTTATTTATTTTTCTACAACAATAGAGAGAGAGAGAGAGAGAGCATACACAAAACATTAAAACGCAATAATGTAAATTCACAAGAGCGAAAGCAAAACATAAAAGATAACTGCGGATCAAAAGGAGCCGCATAAATACTGTAATTTAAAAGTCAAAATGTCCAGGAGGTCAGTCCATCGACCAGACGCCTCCAAGCCTACTGAGTAGGCCTTAGAGACGCCTGCCTAATTAAATAAACCAGGCTCGTTGGGGAAATATGAGATCAAATATGTGTATCGATATATTGATATCGAACTATAGATTAAAACCAAATAAACCCTTGATTAATTTTGGTAACCGTTTAACTAAACTTAAATCTAAAATAATTTAAAAAATTCAATTATCAAATATTCCAGCTGCCGAAAAAACGGGATCGGTAGCTTTTTATAAGAACCAAGCTTTTAACATTTATAAAACGAATATGACTCTTAATTACGAAAATATGAGTAGATATACTGCTTTTACTGACCTAAACCATATAATGATTTGTATTGACGAGCAAATCAAATATGACGAGTTCAAACGTTTAGCTTTCGGAAGACTAAATATAATCCTTTGATATCTAATCTTGCCGATGCATACATCAATAAATACCACGTCAACAAATAAACCAATCACCACGATTTCCAATTTTTCACGCCTAACCAAATAATTTTGCATTAATTAATACATATTGTGATATTAATAGATGTACCGGGTTAGTCACTTAAAATTGACCCCCCCTTTATTTCTCTTAATTTCAATCGAATCGAAAAATTAAAAAAAAGATGACTTTTATAAATTTTTTGAATATTTAAACAAATTTTCAAAAACTCTGCAAATTTAAAGGGAGCGAACATTTTTTTATTCTTTTTTAATGGTTAAATAACACCCTGTATTTTTTTACTTAAAAAAGTTACCCACAGTTTTCTGCTCACAAAAATATATATATCTATATAGCTATAAATCGAAATAATTTAAAGAAACAACAATGCTTCGTTTGACAGTTATGTTATGTTTGACTTATGTTTGATTGTTATATTATTAATACGCATTAAGTTAAGTTTTAATACACTTGTTAATATATCTAATATATTGATATGGGATATTAATTAGTCGAAAGGAAAGAAATATTAGAAATTTGCTTAACCAGCAATAAAAACAATAGCTAAAAGAGAATATGCAAGAAAATATTCTGAAAGACGCGTTCCCTCCAAGAACACTTTCTCTAATATTTATCTCAAGTTTGGGGACAGCGAATCCTTAAAAGATAAGAAACGAGAAAGAAAGGAGCCCGAAACAGGATAAGATATGGAAATGGACGTTTTACTTTTTTTTACCGACTACCCCAATAAATCTACTAACGCTGCTGTAAAAGAATTTAATATTTCTCAAGCAAGTATAAGACGTATATTAAAACGTCACAAATATAAGCCTTATAGTATTTTGCCATTTCAGCTTTTAACTGAAAATAACTTTGCCGACAGAAGAGCTTTTTGTAGAGAGATGATTGAGAGGGCAGAAACCAACAATAACTTTTTAAAAAACTTATTTTGGACCGATGAAAGTAGCTTTTCAATGGCTGGACTTTTTAATAGGAAAAATGCACATTATTGGGCGCCCGCAAGTCCACATTTTATAAAAAAGATAAAAACCCAAGGATATAATACAGTAAATGTGTGGTGCGGTATTCATCAAAATACAATAGTGGGTCCCGTATTCATTAATGGGTCCTTGAACGGAGTTCAGTATTTGAATATTCTTCGGGGTGAAGTAGAGAACTATTTAGATAATATTCCCCTTGCAACCAGGAATTCTGTTATTTGGTAACAGGATGGTGCTGCTCCACACTCTGTACGGAACGTAACGGAATATTTAAATGACAAATATCTATTTTGGATAGGAAGATACGGTCCTATACATTGACCTGCTAATATCCCAGACTTGAGTCCTTTGGACTTCTTTTTGCGGGGAACACTAAAACAAAACATATACGAAAATTCGGTATATAATAACTCGGATGAGTTGAAGGACTGTATCAGTCAAGAAATAGAAAATTTATGGCAATATGTTCATTTATTTGAAAACGTTAGAAATGAATTTATTAAAAGATGCCAACTGTGCCTTGATAGAAACGGATGATACGTGGAGAAAATATAGATATGTTTAATTTTAATAAAGTTCATTGGTTTTATGTTATTTATTGTTGCGCATTGTTTTTTTTTTTATTATTATTTCGTTATTTATGTTTTGTGTTCATTAAACTCTGTTGTTGTCGTTTTAATAAAGGTTTATTTGTTTATTATAATTATTATGTGCTGTCGCATCAAAGAATTTTCATACTTTTTTTCTTAAAAAACAAGATGTGTCGTTATATCTCAAAAACATAGCTCTCCTGATTTATGGTCTTATGCCAAACTTATTCCTGTGATGTGACTATATATTTGTATGAATATCTCAAGAACTATACTTACCAATATACAACAATTATATATTTTTGTGATCAGAAAACTGTGGGTAACTTTTTTAAGTAAAAAAAAATATAGGGTGTTCCATTAAAAAAAAATAAAAAATTGTTCGCCCCCTTTCAATTTGCAGAGTTTTTGAATATTTGTTTAAATATTCAAAGAATTTATAAAAAATCATGTAAAATCCTTGTTTGAATTTTTCGATTTGATTGAAATTAAGAGGAATAAAGGGGGGGGGGGGGAGGGGTCAATTTTAGGTGACTAACCCAGTACATATTTGTATTTAAATATTAAAATAGCGCCTACATTAGGACTAGGACTAGGATGTGGAATGATGTAGATATATGTACATAGTAGAAAAATAAAAATTTTAAAGTAAAGGACATACATGCAACAGTCATTTTGAAATAAACAACCACATTTCATTAAGATAATTTTTATATCTCATTATAATTTTTTAATATTGCAAATCTATATTGTAGACCTAATCATGTGGCTAAAGAAGTTGTGAAAATTATTAAAGACGCTCCAAGCGGAACGGCATGGATTGTTGAAGGAGGAGAACGAGCGTACGAGTATTCACTCCCGGAGAGGGAAAACATTCCAAGAAAATACATAGATGCGTGAACGAAAATTAGAAAAGAGGTTTTACATAAATCTTGTTTGTGGTTATTGTAATAAACTTGACTTATTGTTTCATTTACTTTGGTTAAATTAAAAATTATATTATAATATTTTTTAAGATAAGATATTAGTAAATATGACGTATTGTAATAAATATAATAAATATTATAACAATTACAGCATGTAAATAATTTTAGATAGTGTATACAAATAAATAAATAAAATACTGCCACAGCATACAGGTTCACACATATATGTCGGAATGGTCAGATTTTTTTAAGTAAATTATAAATTGAGAAAAACAAGTTTTGTACTAAAAAACTCTTTTGAAAACTCTGTAAAAAAACTCTTTTGAAGATCATTATTATTGTTTTATATAGTTTTCTTAATGTTCGAGATTTGTTGCAATAATTAAAAATTTACTATTGTTATGACTGTGCCGTTATACAGGGTAATATGATATGATGATGCAGTTTTTTGCATAACTCTGTATATACATACTTCAAATTCTAATTAAAGCATTCCATGAAATAAAAAAATTATAAATTAACATACCTCGACCTAATCCACGCTCTAATGGTAACATTCATTGTAACATAACATACGGTGAGAAGGTCACATTTAGCAGTACTAAAAATGACAGAATTTACTCGAACGGATAACATAATGGGAAAATAATAAGATTTTCAAGGCTAATTTGGAGTAGTTGATTTAATTGGTATTTTGGAATGGCATGATTTATCTTCTCAGATATGGAAGCAACAAAATCTTAACACAGATTAAATCCATCTTGGATCAAGACAATTTATCTTAGATTAAAACAACAAACCAAAGTCAAAAATTTGAAACTGACAGTCTCAAGCTTGTTTTGAAGTATGAGAGGAAGTCTTTTTTGTTGCAAAGGAATTCATGATGGGAAAATAACTGAAGTGTATACTTGACTCTAATGTGGTTACTTTAACCCTAGATAGTTAAGCATGTTTCTAACACCACTTAAGACTAAGCATTCGAAAATTTTACGATAATATTTTTTTTTCATACCCATATAAACTTCAATTAACAGATGCATTATTTATTGAACATAAAGACTTTAAAACATCATTTAAGTACATGATATACAAATTTCCCCGTGGTGTTCATTACAAAATGGTTTATTACATTTTGAGCAAAAGTGTGTAGTCATACGTCTCTTTTGTGATGGGCAACTCGCACAAGTGGTTCTCTTCGACATATTAGGCACTGTATTCTCTTTCGGAACTGTCTCCCTGTTTTCTGTTACTGTCTCTTTTAGAAGCTGACTAATACTTTCATGGAGTGAGCGTTATAAAGTGGGTACTTTCACTCGTTCTTGTAGCCATGGCGTCACCAACTCCATCATATATGCCTTTCGGGAAATCGATTTTTGTCGGCATTTCATTCTATGAGCATTGTAGAAAATAAAGCTATTTATGCAAGCAATCAATATTTAGTATTCAAAAAAAAAGGCATAGAGGCCATCTTTTAGTTTTCCTAGAGGTACTCATGTTTGAGCACATTTGGTCTAATGTATCCACTGCCCCTTTTGTCTGATTGTAAATCTCAATAATTTCTGGTTTTCCGGAAGTTTTTGAGACACTATATCCTTAATGAAGTGTTGATAACAGCAGAACGTTTTTGTTCTTTTTGGGAGTATAAGACACAAGCACTTTGTCTTTGTCAAAACAAAATTTAGAGCTGCCTGGGTCGCGATTTCTGGTTACTAACATTTCTGCTGGAATCTCTCTTTTGTTTTTTCTAATAGTTCCAACCATAGTAAGATTGTAAGGCGGAACTAGTAAATCATCAGCTAGTTTGACGGACGTAGACCAATTGTCCATTGTAATATTTCTATTGGAACCGGCAATTGTTTCACACAAAGTTTTGACATAGTATTCTCCTAAAGGCATCCCCTTAGTGTTTGTACTTTTGCCCAAATATAGCATGGCGTCAAACATGTATTTTGATGAAACATCGCATACCAAAACTATTTTTATTCCATACTTCGACGGTTTGTTAGGTATATACATACGAAAAGGGCACCTTCCTCGAAAACCTAATAGTTGTTCGTCAATCGTAACGTAAGAACTTGGTTTATACATATTTCTGCACTGAATTATAAACTCATCCCAAATTTCTCTGATAGCCGCCAACGCATCTGTTTTTTTTCTTTCGTCCCTCGTGTTTTTATCATCAAATCGTAAACAATCCAATAGAAACTTGAACCTTTCACGACTGCCTTGAATACAGCTCCGCATATTTTGTCATCAAATAGCCGTTGACAAATGGTTACTTTTCAAATAAGCCGACAATACCATTAATCCTAACATTGCTCTTATCTCGTTAGGACTAGAAATGGATATTGTAGCAGATTTTGTTTGATATTTAGCAGATTTTGTTCTAATCATAGCGTTTGCGTGTAATGTTATTTTATCTATTATAGAATCCATTATAAATACCCTGAAAAACTCATTCGCACGAAAGTCATTTTGGAAATTTGTTACTGGACCGGGGAAAATATGTAGTTTATTTCATTGCGGTGTTTTCGATGCTGCTTTGGGAACTGCACTCCATCGATGACCGTTTTTCCCTACAAGTCTTACTTGTGATCGAATTGTCTCATCAACTCTTCCGACTCTTCATTGCGAAGGTTTCTGTCTCAGGTGCTTCATGTTCTTGCTGTTGTTGTTGCTCAGGTTCGTTACTTCTGGACGATCCAAGCAACGAATCATCTACCAGTAACTGATCACCCATATGTCTCCCGTAATTTGATTCTTTATGTAAAAGTCTTTGTTTATTGCCCTGGGAGGACTATATTCATCTTCGCTATCATCCTCTGAAGGTTCATATTCACTTCCGCTGTCCTCAAAATTTTCAAACTCCACAGCATCCTCAGTTTCACTCCCACTCTCCTGGACGCTGTCATCATCTGATTCAAGAAACAAGTTATTTGCAATTTCCTCAAGTTCGGCTTGCGTCAGAGGCCTGTTTTTTTCTCGTCGTTCAGACATATCCTTTAATAGTAATTCGCAAGTTCAACAAGTTCAACCATAAAGGACTAATCTGAAAAAAACTGTTGTTTTTTGTATGGCGCAATATAGACAAAAGTTACGTTAAGACTAACCTTTCGTAAAATTTACGACGCTCGTCTTATAGCTGCTCATATGTTACACTTAAAAATCAACCAAGACGCTTGGGATAAACACCAACAATGCCAAAGAGAATAGCTAGACGCAGAACTCGATACCTAACGAATGTACCCGACGGTGGCCGGAAATGAAAATCGCCGTCGTAAAATTTACGAAGCTTAGCGTTCTAGGGTTAACTAGGTAAGTACTATCAAATAAGATACTGCTTAAAATTCCACCGTTCATATACCAAGGAAAGTTGTTCTGGTTAGTGAAATAGAAAGATTAATGTAAAGCAATAGTGGACAGTATATGGAATATCATCCACTATGCTAGCTGTATTCACGCCGACTGGCGTCCTATCGTAGATGATATAATGCCATTTCTTTATTAAATTGCCACAAAATTTAACATTTAATTTTCTGTTAGTGGGGTCATTACCCTGCTAAAATTCTGTGAAAATATATCTTGAATCCCTGTATATATATATATATATATATATATATATATATATATATATATATATATATATATATATATATATATATATATATATATATATATATAGGCTTTCTAAAGCCATTTACATTTTATAACGTTGGATTGCATTATAAAATAACTAAATTATTAAAATAATTTCATTATTATTATGACTTTATATATACATTTATTTATTTAGGTTTATTATGTTATTAAATAACTCAAAGCAGTTTATTGGTGGGTCGTAATATAAATTTGTTATTATTCCTTATTGCTATGTTTTTCATAAAATAAAGACTAGTTCTTTAGCAGGCATCAAAACGTTTCCATGATTGGTCCATATCAATTCTTGCAATTGCTCAAATTGCAGGAATTAATTGGCTAAGAATTGTTGGCTTTGAAGACAGGAATATATTCACAGGATATGTAAAACGTTTTAACGCAATATTTTCTCGTATAATTTTTTTAGAACCGACAATATCAAGATTTGTACTGATTTTGCATGACATGGAACTTTCATATCTTAATGGGATCAAATGAGGATAAAACACTTCTGTTCATCTGATTTTGCATGAAATTTAATTTTTATATCTAATGTAAATAAATCAAAAGTAGATAAAAAGCCTCTGTTTTTTCTGATTTTGTACGAAATGGAACTTTCATATATGTATAATGGAAGAAAATCAAATGTGAATGATACATCTTTGTTAAAAAAGATCAAACATCTTTGGTATTCTTCCATGAACAGAATGAAAACCTTCAATTCTGATACAGAATATTCTAATAATATTGACACAAGACTAGAAAAGAATATTATCTTTTAATGTACAATTTAGTACATTAATTGAGTGAACCCATTTCTCGCAAAAAGTATTAATTGATTAGAGAATGTTGAATATCATTGCAGTCAATGTTTCTGGCAATATGTCTTTAGTGAACCTCGTGCATGTTCGCTTAGTATTTCAATAAGAAACTCATACTCGGTGTTTCCAAAAATTGCATGAATGAGTAAGGATAATTTGGAAATTAATTACCGCTTGATTATTTTTCAGAAAATTGAAATACAAACATTGATGTTCATAGAATTAACACAAGAATATTGTTATAGCACTAAACCATCGGCTTTTAATATCAAGGAAGTCTACAATAGTTGTAAAATATGATGTCACATAAAACTAATTATGTTAATGATATTTAATAACAACCCACTGAAACATTAGAGTTAGGATAACTTTGACAACTGTTTAGAATCAGATCTTATCTGGAACTTATAATATTGTATCAATCATGAAACTAAGACTTTTTTAAACATATATCCTATTTTTCATACAGACCAGTTTCGTCAACTGAGTTTTGTATACTGACAGATGCAGATATTTCTTCAAAATCCGATACGTGGTGGTTCTTGATAGATTCAATTGTTGTGAACGATGTTGAATTGATCTGTTCAGATACACCCGTGTACCTCTCACTGCAGCAATATTTTCGTATGACCGATCACGCCGAAGGCGTATTGGTGTTGTTCTAATATCAATAACAGACCCATCTCTTTAAATTTCTTAATTGAGTTACGAACTGTTAACTCTGTAGGTGCTTCATTTTGTCCTAATTTTGTGCGAATTCTAAATGCAACTGCAAGTGATCGTTCACATTCGTAAAATAGTTGTACGCAAATTATTTGGTGATGAACTATTAATTGTTGCATGTATGGTTTGTATATGACAATTGTTAAATATTGATGTTCTATCTTTGACAGAACACAAATGGCGTGCAATTCAGATCCAATAGATCCAACTGAGACACCCTATACAACTAACCATAAGTTACAGAATTTATGGCAGCTAAAATTCACTGAATATATATTTATTATATAACTTTCACATAATAATCTAAACAGTTTAAGTAAAAGAAAATATGTATAATTATTTGTCGACGGATGCTATAAGGAAACTGATACTGGTAATTGCTTTATATTTAATTATTTACACTCTCTTTTGTCTAATAGTATTATTAACTTAAGTAGGAGTATAGTATAATGTAATCCACATTATTCACATTGAATATTACGAAGCTTCATATTACGTTTATAGAAAAGGCGGCAAAGGCGAGAGAAACTGTAACTTGTGTAAATTTCACTGTGTGTAGTGAAATGGTACTACTTAGTGGTTATGTTGTTACTATGGCTACGTTTATTTAGAATACATAAATTAAATAGCGAGCAAGCTAATACCGAAAGAGGAGAACATTTCGGGGCGAGATGCAGGAATAGACTGATTTAAATCTCACAAGCCGATGGCCTGGCCTGGGATGATAGCATTTTTATTCCTAAAAAACGGATGTGTCCTGGTTTTGAGAACTAGCTAATATATTGTACAAGGGTGTCTACTTTCTAATATTTACAACACTTAAAAGTAATATATACCAATAACCATCGCAGCTGTCAATAGGCGTATGTGGGGCCACACGTACCCACACAGTGTTTTTAATTCGTTAGAATTGGTTTCAGAAAAGAAAACCCGCCACGGGTAGGATTCAACATCTATATCGAATAGACCATCAACAGAAAAGGGTCTAATACAGATCCATACGACAGTTCACTTAATATATCCACTACCTTTAGAAAAAATTTCTCCTATGTCGATTATATAAAATAAATAAACAGTTTTAAAACCTTAAAACGGATTTTTCCTCACGTAGAACATCTCTATCTCGAAATTGAGTGACTGAGAAAAAATAAACCAACACATAAATGCAGAATATGTGTTTTATGCGGCAGTTTTACTTTTTTCAATTTTTCTCAAATAGTCCACCATCGTCAGTCGAAACCCAATCGATCGGGCACGATTTAATTGAGTGATCGTGCTGACAAAAACAATTTCTCAAATAGTCCACTATGGTGCTTTCTCATGATCCATGAACATGGTAAACTGTGTTTTATCTACCTCAAAATCAATAGGTGTGATCTGGGAGACGTCGCCTATCAGAACCAGTCAAAACCCGATCGATCCGACACGATTTGCTAAGTTATCGTGTTAACAAATATAATTTCTCAAATAGTTCACCATCATGCTTTCTCATTACCATGGATAGGGTGGGGTATATCCTATCCATCTCAAAATGAATAGGTGTCTTCTGGGAGACGTTCTCGATCAGAATCGGTCAAAACCCGATCGATCCGACACGATTTAGTTGAGTTATCGTGTTAACACTACTGGAGAGAATTTTGCCGATTTTGCATTGAACGAAAAATATATATATTCGGCCTGTATCATATACGAATGAAGGAGAAAAAAATAATTTCGTTAGATCACAAATGTATTGATCCGGCACTGAAGCAGTCGCCTATGAAAAAAAAAAGTAAAACTGTCGCATAAAACACATATTCTGCATTTATGTGTTGGTTTATTTCTTCTCGGCCACTCAATTTCGAGATAGAGATGTTTTACGTGCGGAAAAGTCAGTTTTTAGGTTTTAAAACTGTTTATTTTATATGCGTTACTGTAATAATTATATTAGCTTGAGTATGGCTTGGATAAAAGAAATGAAGGAAAACAATTTTGCAATTTCAAAATGCGAATTTAATAGCAATGATGAATTAAAGAAATCAACTAAATTAAATGTTCAAGTTATGCACCGTTCACAAAACGATTTATAAACACTTTTTGAACACTATCAATAACTTCAGGAAGAATATGTTGTATTTCATACCGAAGTCTTGTCTTTTCTAAAATCTTCTATATCTTCCGGTCTGGTAACGTGTACTTTGCGTTTTACTGTGCGTATTACTGTGTCCCACCTACCTCGGAACCGTTCTCGCTTCTCGTCGAGGTAGGGGTCAATCGTTCTTAGGATGTTATCAATTTCTATTCCATTGCCCTACATCCCCCTCCGTCAAAGACGATTAGGGGTTCGGGCCCAGCTCCCTCTCTTCTTCTTCCTTCCTCTTCATTATTTTCACTACCATTCTTTCAGCACATGCCCACTCATTCGCATTTCTAACCATCCCATTCACCAGTTCTCTCACACTTTCAAGTCGACCCACTCTACTCGTATACTCTCTTCCCTCTCATTCGACCATCTCGGGCACCCGATTAAGGTGTACTCGGGATAATCCCTTTCTCCGCAGTAGACGCACTCATCTTCATCCACCTTCTCTATCCCACGCAGGTATTCGCCAAAGCATCCGTGGCCCGACAACACCTGCGTAAGATAGTATCCTACCTCTCCGTGCTGTCTCTCGACCCAAGGCCGGACAGCTGAGATGAGAGACCTCGTCCATACCGCATGCCTCTCCCCATCCCACCTCTTCTGCCATCTCATCCACATCCTCTCCCTTGCATCCCTCCTCTCAGACCCCCGATATACCTCCTCTCTCTCCCTCGCAAGAAGGTCGATCGGAGGCATACCGGCTATCACTAACGCCGCAACACCAGACACCGTCCTATATGCACTCACCACTCGCAACACCGCTCTTCTCTGGATACTCGCCATACTCTTCCTCCACTGTTCCGTTCCCAAAACATTCACCCATACGGGAGCGGCATACAATAGGATGGACTGTGTTGCTCCCGCCAGCACCCTCCTTCTTCCTGACTTGGGACCCTATATGTTGGGCATCAGGTGTCCCAAAGTCGACACCGTTCTCCCAACCTTCACCATCGTCTTCTCGAGGTGTAACCGGAAGTGCATGCCTGGATCTAGCCACACTCCGAGATATTTCAGCATTCTTCCCGGCTCCACTCTAACCCCACCGACCCGGAACTGAATTGCTGGTGGTTTCCTCCTCCTCGTAAGGAGGATAGCCTCCGTCTTTTCCACGGCCAAACTGATGTTTTTGCCCTCCACCCACCTCTTGACCTTATCTATCGCCAAGTTCGCTTCTTCTCTGATGTCGTGCGCTCTCCTACCTACCACCAGGACGGCCAGATCGTCCGCATATCCCACTATCGTTACTCCCGTAGGGACCCTGACCCTGACCCTGAACACACCATCAAACATTACGTTCCACAAGACTGGTCCAAGAACAGAGCCCTTCGGAACACCGCACGTGACCACCCTGGTCTCTTCTCTACCATCCCCGTCCCTAATGAGGATCTCCCTATCTTCTAATTAGCTCCCAATAAGGTTATATATATATATATATATATATATATATATATATATATATATATATATATATATATATATATGTATATATATATATATATATATATATATATATATATATGTATATATATATATATATATATATATATATATATATATATATATATATATATATATATATATATATATATATATAAGGGGCCACCTTCCTCTCCCTGAATGCCTCCATGATACATTCCCATGCAGCTGTATTAAATGCATTCCGAACATCCAGGGCACAAAAACTAATCTAAGGGTGTCCAATCTGGCTATCTGGCTGACCACTCAATCGGCCCACTTCTTCCTATCCAACTATTGGGAACATTTCATCTAGATTAGAACTGAAAGGCGCCTTATAATAGGAGGTGCACCATCTTGTTGAAAGAATATAAAACATAATATTCCTTCTGAGAAGTGTTTTGAAATCAATGTCAAAGACAGACAAAAATTTATTATGTCGATAAAATACCATTTAACAGAACCGTTTCAAGTATGGTTGGTATAATGAATCTTTCTGCGCGTATCAATTTAGTGACGATGCATGGATCACATGCTACACCACTCGCAATTGTTACTAATATGTCACAATTACCAGCACGTATGTCTAACGACATATGTTCCAATCAACTACGTACGGCATAGGCAGCTGATAATTTGTCGAACAAAATGCAATTATGAAGTCACTTCTTAGCTTTATTGTATAATTTGATTCATTGGCGTCTCAATATTTTTGTAAAATTTATTTTCTATACACTTCTACATATTTATACACTCCTACATATATTGATGGAAATATCACTTCCATTGAATGTTTTTGTGGAGATCCATTACTGTGTCATAGGTTGACGGATTTGTATTGTACTAACTACCCTCAAATGTATTTTCGGCGCGACACTGCTTAAAAATGTTAATTGATTGATACACGATTGTTACCTGTGATGCACACGCAAAGAACCATTGTACAAATTATAACATAACAACAATTGTTTTGCATAACTTACTAAAACTAAGTAGAGCTATATTTTCATTTAATTATGATCATTGGTTATGATCATTGGTTTAAATAGCGTGGAAATTGAATCTTGTAATGAATTTCATGATTTGCTACCAGTAATTGCTTTGTTGGAGTGCGCAACATAGACACATTGTTACATATTAAATAGAATAAAGTAATGATGCCTAATTAAGCTGTTACGTTTTTGCTCACGTCATCTTCACGTTTATTAAGCGGTATAAGAATACGCTATTTTAGTTTATAATTTTATTACTAGGTTTACGAACACAGCCGTTTTTTCCCCACTGATAGTGTGCAGCAGAGCATTCAGGCTCATTTATGTTGATTTATCGGTTCATTAAACCCATTGCATCTTATGAAGTTATCAGAATTTTTTACTTATTATACTGAACACACAGCATACGAAATAATAAACAATAATATTTTTGTAATTAATTCGTTATTCTTTTCGGCTCCTAAATCACAAAGTTATGAATGGTACAAGTAATAGTACTGGGGCATGTAGCATTAGGGTGTATTTTTAGTGTTCTTTTAATTTTATGACGTCTATATTATTTCTTTAAATTATTTCAATCTCATTTAGTCAATCTTCTGTACAAGTGGAATATATTTATGTAGCGAAATTATTTTTGTAAGCAACTGTTGTAACTATGGTTATTAACTTTTAAATTTCTACAATTAAAGTTACATCAGTAAATACTGCCGCAGGGTAGACTATACAGTTAGACAAGGTTTACAATTTGCAAATACAAAAACTATTTGAAATGTGATATATAAAATGAATATTGAAATTTTAATATATTTCTTTAAAATCTTTAAAATATTCGGTAGCAAGTCTCATATTTAATTGAGAAGACTACACAACACGTTTCATCGCGAACAAGTGCGAGCATGCAGTACCACCATATTATTTATAGGCAAAGTGGATGGTTGAGCTAATACTACTGCTCTTCGCTGTGGATTAGGCCAGACTCGTTCGTTTAACGGTGTATCTGCTTTATTTATTACTTAAAGTAATGAGAGGTAGCTCTAACATTCTGGAAATAAAAAGCATAGTAATCTGCCGTTCGAATAAGATACAAGACAGCATGCATAAAACGTGTAAAATTAAATTGACACTGTAAACTCAATTTTATATACTCGATTATTATTGCGTTATGTGCGTGTATTCTCGTCAATTTTCAAAAATTGGCAGCAGATATGTAATCCTGCAAAATATATAGTAAATATCAAAGTAAATCAAATCTTAATCTATCAATTTAGAATTATTCAAACACTGACATAATATGTTGACATTTTCATTATCATTCCTAAGCGTCACCAGGACACTTGAGTTAATAACAATAATAATAATAATAATAATAATAATAATAATAATAATAATAATAATAATAATAATAATAATAATAATAATAATAATAATAATAATAATAATCATAATAATAATAATAATAATAATAATAATCACGAGATCACGAACATGCAGGGATAGGAGCATTTTTATTTAAGGCAGCACGTAGAGCAGCCGATGATCTCGGTCTCGTCTTCGATACCGAACGGGCCAATCACAACTCTGTCACCGAGTTGGAACCCGTTCAGTTAAAAGCCCAAGTAAAAGCTGCAGAGCATTTAAGAGCTCTGCAGCTTCACAAGGATAAGCCCATGCACGGGGTCTTCTATAGGAATATGGAAGCCCTGGGCTTATCCGAAAGGCTGACCTTTGCTTTCTTAAGGTCAGCCGGGCTAAATTCAGAGACCGAGGGATTCATCATGGCTTGCCAAGATGGTGTATTTAACACGCTCGTCTATCGGAGTCGTGTCATGGGTATGGAGGTCCCTGATGTCAGCTGCAGGGCCTGCCGTAGGGCGCCGGAGACATTGATGCATTTACTGTCGGCTTGTCCGGTATATGCAGTCTCGGCCTATATCCATAGACACAACGCAGCGTTGCGGGTGCTTTATTATCATTTAAGGCACTCGTATCAGATAGACGAGACACCAGTGCTGCCTTACGCTCCGGGGGATATTGAGTCCGTTGTGGAAAACGAGAAGTGCCGAATATATTGGAACTATTCGTTTTCCACCGTCAGGCAAATACAAGCCAACAAGCCTGACGTAGTCCTCCTCGACCACCAAATCAGGACAATGTTCGTCATCGAGTTCTCGGCACCCGGTGATGGTAACATTGTTTTGAAAGAGGAGGAGAAACGGACAAAATATCGAGATTTAATCTTCGAACTCCGTAGACTCTATCCAGACCATACTGTTAAATTGAAGGTACTGATTATAGGAGCCCTTGGTGGAGCGAGAGATACACTGCTTTCTGAATTAAAGAACATACCGGCATGCCGAAACTCGGCAGAAATCTTAGCCGGTCGCATGCAGAAGGCCGTAATTCTCGGCTCACTACGTCTACTCAGGGCACACGACTCGGCCCAGTAATCACTAACCGAGCGGACGCGAGGGAGTGATTGCTGGTATTACCAGCGCACCTTCTGTGTGAGTCGGAGCCACAGAAAGGGGTGACTGGCTTTTAGTAAAAAAAAAAAAAAAAAAAAAAAAAAAATAATAATAATAATAATAATAATAATAATAATAATAATAATAATAATAATAATAATAATAATAATAATAATAATAATAATAATAATAAAGCCTTGATTGTCCAACAGAAAAAATCTGTTTATACTCGTAGTACAAAATATAGAATCCAAATAAACTACATATCTACGTATAACTGAAAAATAAATAACAAAAAAGGTAACCTCTAAATAAGTTTAACATAAATAAATAATGGAATACTACATTAACACACAATTTACAGGACAGTAAAAAGTTGTTGTTTCCCTAAAGATAATAAAGTCATAAGTACAGTTGTTCAAATCACTATATGGCTATGCTATCAATCAAGTGCTGTACTATATGGAACAATATAAATAAAAATGTGAAGCTAGTAAGTACAGGGACCGGCAGGGACGTATGCAAGATTTGAACGGGCCGCCAAGCAAGGTGGGGTGAACCTAATGTTTTCGGAATAGGTAGTATCTACTGGTCACGAGATGCCATTTTAGTTGCCATGGAGCCGTGGTCTATTGAGCATCATGTGTTTGTTTACAACACTTTCATTGAAACGGGTCGTTCTGTCATTCAAACACAGAGACGATTCCGAAATCATTTTAACGTTGGCCGTCACGGTCGTGTTCCGAAGTTTGAAACGATCATGAAGTGGGTGAATAGCTTTCAAAGAATTGGATCTTTGAGACCTGGAACTGCGCGAGGAGGTGATCGAACGGTAAGGACCCCGGAAAACATTGAAAGGGTGCGTCAAGCAGTTGAAGCCAGCCCTCGTCGATCAACCGTACGTCACGCTCGGGCTCTACGGATGTCAGACCGCTCAGTTCGCCGAATTTTACACCTCGACTTGCATTTTCATCCGTATAAGATGATGGTTGTTCAAGAATTGCAACAAAACGACTACGTCAGACGGATGAGGTATGCAGAAGCGATGTTGCAAATCTTGACACATGGCATTGTTTTGATACGATTGTGACGAAGCCCACTTTCATTTGTCAGGAGTGGTTAATAAACAAAACTTCCGTTATTGGGCCTCTGAAAACCCGCAAGAGCTCCATGAACGACCTCTCCACAGCGAAAGGGTAACTGTTTGGTATGGCATTAGTCGAAACTTCATTATTGGTCCGTACTTTTTTCGTGAAAACGGTCGGACCGTCACTGTCAACACAGATCGTTACCTACAGATGTTGCGTGATTATTTTCTGCCAGAACTGAGAAGACGATGTATCAACCTGAATACTGTATGATTTCAACAAGATGGGGCCACTGCCATACATGAAGAGCAACAATGAGCTTTTTAAGGAACACGTTCCCTGGACGTCTGATTTCATTGTGAGGAGATGTGGAGTGGCCCCCTCGATCACCGGACCTGTCACCATGTGATTACTTTTTATGGGGCTATCTCAAAGCACGAGTGTACATAAACAAACCACGTACACTCGAAGTCCTAAGTGAGACAATAACCCAAGAGATTCGAGCAGTTTCACGTGAAATGCTTCAGAGGAGTATGCAGAACTTCTCACAACGTCTTCAGGAGTGTTTCAAAAAAAATGGATGGCACTTAATTGACATTATTTTTCGTATCTAATCAAATTTTCTTTCTTACTCTTAACTGGTTTTGTAATGGCAACATCTAAGTTACACATTCAAAAAATAAAATTTGAGTTTAGGTAAAAAATGGGCGAGTTACAGTTTTTTCAAATCTTCCATACCTCCCTGCCGAACCCTATATATTTCTAGAGTTCAATGAGTGGATGTCAAATATTTGTATGAAGCAGAGTATGATCATAACCCCTTAATGGATAATAATTTTCTATGCGGAATGACAAATATTTTAAGAAACGCCGTTGAATGTTTTTAAGTTTAAATATTATTCATATGACTCAGATTCCGAACATAACAAATAAGGCTACAATATTCTAACTTCGTATGACCTAACCCAAAATATAAACATCTTAAGGTAGCAATAATATTAAATAATGTGTTTCTAACCATGAAACCCAGGGTTTTATATGCATTAAGAACCACATGGTTAATATTCTCAGAGAACGATAATTTATCATCAAAGTACACGCCAAGATCCTTGATATTTTCAGAACGTATTAAAACTGTACCACCAAGAGAATAATCATAAATTAGTGGTTGATTTTTTAAGGTATACGAGCAAACTTTACATTTATCTATGTTTATTGATAGTTTATTCTTCGAACGCACCGATACAACAAAGTCGATGAGTTTTTGCAATCTCAAATGACAATGTAAGTAGGTTATATTTAAAAATAATTTTAAGGAACTCTTCCAGGTTAACTGGAACGAGTATGTCTTTTTTATTCTTGATTCTTGAGCAAATTAGTCTTTTTCATACATACAGTATTTATGAATTTAATAGAACGAATTACTTCTGTAATATAATTATTTACATTTGAAGTTTTATTTACTTCAATTGAAAAATTTTTGCAACTCGATCTAGTTAACCAGTTGTAAATAGAAATTCCCAGTATTACAATTGATCAAGTTTATTCCAAACCTGGGGGCAGAGCTTTTTCTCCGTCTCAAAACTCCCCTTTCTTCACTATAATGCGTAAGTAAAGACGTTTTATTGTTATTATTATGAATGGAATATTTAATGTGTTGTTTGGTTAAATCTTGAAAGTAAATAATTCCAATTATAAGATATTTTTATAGGTTGTTATTTGGTTCTAGTTGCACAAGAAGTATCCACAGATTGTGAGGAATATGGTATGAATAACACTATACGACGAATTATAATGCACATAACTTACTTGATTTATGCCAGTTCCAATTCGGATATGGTACAAGTGGTGGTGATTTCTCCCTTGGTGTTTTTGGTAAAACCGCTAATGTTGCTGGTACTCCAGGCTTCCATTTTGGCATAGTTACGAATATTCGATCTTCATACACTTCTACACCTACAACAACAGTAAATTAACACCTAATGGCCGTTATTGGTGGGTCATTATATACAAAAGTGAATTTTTAATTTTTTTACTAAATTATCTGCTTAGTTTTTCGCTTGATAATGGAAAATTCGAAAAATAAAATAGAGTAATTAATGAGTAACCATTAGTTCACCAACATTGCAGTTAATTTTATTAAACTAAATCAATTATAAGGCTACTTTTTGCAATTCTACTGTTATCTATTATTTTAGTAGCAAAAACCACTCATGATGAATAGGTCAATAATTGTGACAAGTCGATAGGAGACAGATAGTCTCCTATCGACTATCCTAAGCTAGTAAACAAGGAACGCTACACGATACAACAACGTGTTCTAGTTGTTAAACATTACTATCAAAATGGTGAGAATTAGGTTGCTACGATTCGTAAAGTGTGTCCAATTCTTGGTAGAAATTTATCAACTGTGAAAAGAATAATTGAAAAGTTCGAAAATACTGGGTTAGTTATTAATGTGAAACACGACACAAGCTCGTAGTGGTCATTCAGAAGAAAACACCACAGCAGTTCGCGAAAACATGACCGAGAGTCCAGGGACCTCGATTCGTCATCGTTCACAAGAATTGGACGTTTCACCAGCCTCCTTTTACCGTATTCTCACTAAAGATATGCTCTCCATGCTTACAAAGTCCAATTGACTCAACAACTTCTGCCAACAGACCATGCATAGCGAAGACAGTTCACCAACTGGATTTTTGAATAACAAGAATTGAATGCCGATATTGTGGACAAAATGATCTTCAGCGACGAGGTCTATTTTCACTTTGATGGCTTCGTTAATAGACAGAATTGTCGCATTTGGAGCTCAGAAAAGTCCACGGTTGATTCACGAGAAACAAACGTATCACCAACATGTCACTATTTAATATGAATTGTAGCCCAAAGGAATCTGAGGGAAACGAGGCAACTAATGCATTAAAGGTAAATGGCGAACGTTATCGTACATCGATAACCCAGTTTTTTTGTGTTTCAATTGGAATATATTGTCTTTGACGACATATGGTTTCAGAAAGACAATGCCACTTAGCATGCCCGTGAAATATTGACAGTTTTGCACGAGTCTTTTCCTGGTCGTGTCATCTTCCGTTTTGGTGAGCAGAATTGGCCACCACAATCTTGCGACATAACACCTATGGACTTTTTTTGTCGAGTTTTCTGAAGTCTCCAGTTTATACAACAAGCGCACCACCACTCAAGCATTGAAGGCCAAAATTGAATGCTGTATCAACGAAATACCGCCATATTTATGCAAAACCATTATTGAAGATTTCACCAGAAGAGTACTCGTGGGCTACCAAAGCCGTGGCGGCTATATACGAGATGTGCTGTTCCATACATAATTCCCAAATATCTGTATTATAAATCTGTAAATGTTTCAATACTTTGCTACAAAGAACCATATTTTATTTAAAACTCACATCTTGCGCTCTTATTATAACACCTACAATCAAATTTACCTAGTGGAAGATTATTCTTTGGTATGAACTCCTCAAACAAGATAGCGTCGTCTCGTTCTTCTTTTGAGGGATAACGGAAGTCCAGTATGTTCCAATGGTACCATGTTGTGAACGGCCCTGTTGTTTCTACCGACGGAAAACTTTCCTCTCTGTACAGTTTTTTTGGATGGTGCCTTCCGAGTAAGGTTAATGATAACAAGTAAGGCAGAACATTATTTGGGCGATACGGTAGGCTTGCTGAAAAGAAGAAAACTTTATTGTTAATAATTGTAACTGACACTATAGTGACGATTACAAATTATGATTTAAACTCTAACATACGTGGAACATACTAGTATAGTAAATGGGGCTATTGGAAGTATCAGTCTTTTGTATACAGCGTGATGATAAAGTTTCACACAATATTCACGATATTTATTATTAAACGATTTCTTCTTTAAACTGAAACATTTCAACCTTGTACTGATGCAGAAATTTAATTTTTTTTAGATTGTGTATTTGAGTTATGACGTAGCCATGGTATTTTCTTTGCAACCCATTACTTTTCAACAAAAAGGAACCCCTTAAAATTTTTACATATTTAGACTTTTCCATTTTAACGATACATTAGCTTCGTATTATAAACCATTTTATATATTAAAATATTCAATTAAACAACAAACAGGATAGATATCTGAAGAGACACAAACTAGTCAGATTAAATTATATTGCAAGATTAATTGAAATAGAAGAGCGGCCAGGTCAAAACAGTTAATATCATATTATTTAAGTATATACTCACCGACTGGTCCATTGAGAGTTTTTCTTGCGTTTCTATCACTACATAATCAACAGGAATGGACCAATCATAGAATGAGTATGTAAGCGGCGCGACACTTGGTGGAAGACGAGGGAAGATATTAATGATACAATTATTAGTTGAAACTATGATTTTCATTATTTTATTATTTGTATTTTGTTCTCTCAGTAAGGAAGGATATCTATATTCAAAAATCAATATTATTTGTCGAAGTACACAGGCTTCAAGGTTTCAACCAATCCCGGTCTGGTTCGACTAAACTACCGCTACACAATGTTGAGCCCTTGAAGAAAGTTACAAGTTTTGTCGGTTCTATTTCGGTCGTTGAGTAAATACTTTAATTATTGTAATTACTTTTCCAAATTTTGTTGTTAGTTTTGGGTTATGCCTATACGAGTAGATTGATGTGAAACTGATATAATTTTTTTTCACTTTCATTTCTTCATTCTTATATATCCTATATTCTTATAAAATCTATTTTTACTTCTATTTATATACATTTCCTACTATATTCTTATAAAGGAATTCTTTTGCATTTTTATATACATTTGTTAATTAATTTATTTATCATTAAATTAAACGTTTTCCCTTGTTTATTAATTCAATGGTTTTCTATCGTTCTTGATTAGTTTCAATTTTAATATAAGAACATTTTTCTAAGGTTACTCGAGTAAAGTAGTAACTAAGGTAAGGTGAAACCATGTGAGTAGTTGTACCGATATGGAGCGAAAACAATCAATGTAGGTGATGAGAACTAGGTAGAGGGTAAGAAAAAATTTTCTGTTATTAATTTCAAATAAGATCATTTCACAGCAGAACCCACGTAGGAATGGGTATAATATATTGTGTAAAATTCCCTTTCGAATACGTTTGTCCTAGGCTCTCTTTTGATACTCTCACCTTTCGGAAACGTTAAGGGGTAACGACACTGCAAATTTTTCAAAAAATCGATTTCTTTATTAGCTTAAACATTTTTTGAACCTTTTAGAATATGAGTTAGAGAATTTTTTTTTTCTTGGAAAAAAAATTTAGCGCTCTGTCCTAAGCTTGTCGGACTGCCCCGAAACCACATCTGCAGCGGAGTCCTTGGATACTTTCCATCATAAGCCGCCGCTTCGCAATGAAGTTTTTAAAGCCATCAAACCGATTTATGAGGGTCTGAGCTGAGACGAGTTGCTAAACCATTGCTTGGGAGACTACACGCAAAATAACAATAAAAGTTTCAATGCTACTGTTTGGAAGTTAGCTTCAAAATCTTATTCAAATGGCAAAAAAGTCTTAAATATAGCGAATCATATTGATGGTTGTTCTTTTAATGAATATTCTTTAAATTATGAAAGGTTTGGAAATGGATATTGGCGTTCAATCATACAATTTTTGTCTGAAAGCCAATGCTAAGCGCAAGAGCGCCGAAATGTCTTTGGCAGATGCAGAGAATGAGGCACGCTCTAATATAAAATGTTCGAGGAAAAATAATAAGGAAGAGTATTTAAATATAAACGGGAAGGGTTTATGGTCCCGAGATAACAGATTAATGGTAAACATTTTTAAACAGTCGAATTTTCTATTTTTCATGCCAATAACACATTTGAAAATTTTCAACGCGTTCTTCTTGGAACATCATCATTAGGTCATCAGTCCTAAGACTGGTTGGACGCTAACCTCCAGCTTCTCCTATCTTGTGCTAACCTACGCATTTCGCTAATTGTGCTACAACCTACATCCCTTACTATTTGCGAGCAGTAGTCTAATCTAGGCCTACCTCTGCCTTTCTTCACTCCTATTTCTGCCTCCAAAATATCACAGAAATAGCTAATCATACACAGAAATAGCTAATCTGTCTCAGCAAGTGGCCTACCATTATATCTCTTCTCTTCTTTAAGTTTTTCCACATACTTCTTTTCTCGCCGACTTTCTCCAATACTTCTTCGCTTCTAACCCTATCAGTCCATGGTATTTTCATCATTATTCGGTAACACCACATCTCAAAAGCTTCCAATTTCTTCCTACTTGCTTCCCCTACCGTCCAGGTTTCGCAGCCGTATAGTGCCGTGCTCCATACATATGTTTTCAAAAATCTCTTTCTTGTTTCTAAGTTTATTACCCCCGAGCATAAAAGTGCTTTCTTTTTGTTAAAGGCTACTCGACCCTGCGCTATTCTTTGTTTTATGTCTTTATCGCTTCTTCCATCCCAATTTATTTTACTTCCTAAATAAGTGAATTCTTTAACTTCCTCCAATCTTTCATTATTAATTTGTACTTTCGTTTTTGCTCTGCTCTCACGCCCTCTGCACACTAACACTTTAGTTTTGTTTTTATTCACCCTCATTCCGTATTCCTCTGTCAACACTGCCTCCATTTCGTTCAATGCCGATTCTAATTCCTCCTTACTAGATGCTAATACTGCTATATGATCCGCGAATCTCAGCATTTTTAGTTTCTGTCCCTGTAATTTAAGCCGGAAATCCACTCTATCTTTTACCACATTAATCGCCTCTTCGATGTACAGATTAAAAATTAGTGGTGATATCGTACATCCTTGTCTTACTCCTTTCCTAATACCTACTTCCTTTCTTTCCCCTTCTACTTCTACAGCAGTTTGCTCTTTGTATAGATTGTGTACTACTCTCCTATCTCTATACTTCATTCCCGCGCTCTTTAGTATCTCGAACATTTTTTCCCATCTTACGTTATCAAAAGCTTTTTCTAAATCTACAAATCCTATATAAGCGTTCTTTCCTTTTTCTATTGTTTTCTCTAGCATTACGTTTAGCGCCAGAATAGCTTCGCGAGTTCCCCTATTTCGCCTAAACCCGAATTGGTCTTCTCCTAGTATTTCCAACGCTCTATTTTCCATCCTCTTCTGCACTATTCTGGTTAAGATTTTTGACGCGTGGGAAGTTAGGCTAATCGTTCTAAAGTTCTCGCACTTGTCGGCTCCTCTCTTTTTCGGTATAATAACGATAATGTTCTTCTTATAATCCTCCGGCATCTCGCCCGTTTCGTATATGTACTTTACCAGTTCAAACATCCTATTTACTACTTTCTGTCCCGCACATTTCAAAATTTCCGCCTGTATTTTATCTACACCCGGCGCTCTATTGTTCTTTAGCCCCCTTAGTGCTATTTCAAATTCCTCTCTCAATGTAGGTTTTCCTACATCTTCCCTATCGATGCTAGATTCTTCCTCTAATATCATTTATAATTCCTGACCCTCGTATAAATTTCCTAAGTACTGCTTCCATCTATCCGCTTTCTCCTCTCTTCCTATCAGTATGTCCCCCGATTGACTCCTAACGTTTCTACTTATTGTTCCTATATCCCTGAAGTTCCTCTTAATTATTTTGTAAGCCTCATCGGTCTTACCTACTTGCAACATATCTTCTACTTCTTTGCATTTATCCTCTATCCATTGTTCTTTCGCTTTTGTACATTTTCTAATGATTTCCCACTTTATTGACTTATAAGTTTTCAGTCCTTCTTCGTCTCGTCTGTTTTTGTAGCCTCGCCCCTTTTGCATTAAGTTTAAGATTTCGTCCGTTATCCAGGGCTTCCTAGCTTCCCTTTTATCGTGTCCTAAAACGTCCGTAGCCGCGGAAGCTAGACTATTCTTGATACCCTCCCACTCAGTTTCTGCGTTCTTGATTTCGTCCTTACTCGTTTTATTTATTAATTGATCTGTTTTCTCCTGGAACTTATCTTTCATATTCTGATCCCTCAATATGTCTACATTTATACGTTTGTTATCCTTCCGGGTTTTCAGATTTTTGAACTTTAATCTAGCTTTCATGACTACCAAGTTGTGGTCGCTGTCTACATCTGCTCCTGGATAACTCTTACAGTCTTTTACTTGATTTCTAAATCTCTTCCTAACCAGAATGTAGTCTATCTGATACCTGTCTATCCCTCCTGGCATTTTCCATGTGTACCGCCTCCTAACGTGATTCTTGAACAATGTGTTGGCGACTACCATCTTGTGCTTCTCACAGAATTCTATCAGTCTGCTACCTTTCTCGTTTCTGTTTCCTAATCCATAAGGACCTACAAATTCTCCTTCTTTCCCCTCACCTACGACTGCGTTAAAATCTCCTACTATTATTAAATTTTCATGACCCTTCACAAATCCTATTACCTGCTCTATGTCCGAATAAACGGCTTCTAACTCTTCCTCACTGTGGCTAGAAGTAGGCATGTATACTTGCACTATTACTGTTTCCACTGGCTTCGAATCTAACCTAACCATCATTACTCTCTCGCTGTATTGTAGGTAGCTATCTACACACTGTCCTGCGTTCTTCCGCATAACGATCCCTACTCCCGCATTTCCATTTACCGATGCTGTGTGTATTACCCTATAGTCACCGCTCCAAAAATCTCCTACTTCCGGCCAGCGCATCTCACTTATACCTACTATATCTAATCCTAACCTATCCATTTCTATCTTCAGATTTTCTAGCTTCCCTGCCTGTCTCATGCTTCTGACATTCCACGCTCCGACTCGTGAAATGCTACACTTCTTACTATTATTGCACTCGATCACGTCTCCCGGAACAGTCCTCACCCGGAGATCCGAACGGAGGACTATTTTACCTCTGGAGTTTTTTGCCCCAGGAGACGCCATCATTAATTTGGGATAAGCTTTCTGCTAGCTGTTCTGAGGATTATAATGTGGTGGTTTCCTCTTGCCTTCCACATCGCAGTCGTGTGTGTCATAGCACCATACCAACCCCCACGGTTTCTGCCACTATGACTACTGAAAGAGCTGCTGCCCTCCTTCAGGGACTTGTCTTAGTCTGGTTTTTCAATAAGGACCCTCCCGCTATGGTTAAACCTATGGTACAGCTCCTTAAATCATTAAAACGCGCAAGCCGACCCACCCGTTCTAGTTTACACTAGAACTTCGTCAAGGTTCAAGTCCTATCGGATCGGCTTCTTGGAACATCATTTTTAAAAACGGCACGCAACATAACTCCAACAATTTTAATTTTTTTCATACAAAATTTTAACAATATCTTCAAAATACCATTTTGAAGTGTTAAGTTAATATAAAATTTGATAAGTTAATTTAAACATTATTTATTAACAAATGATGCCCTTACTGGTCGAAGAGTTATCGTTTTTATATAGATACTCGATAATGACACAAATATCAATATTTTCAAAATTCCCTTAACTTAAGTTTCTTAGATATAATTACCTATCTCAATACCTATTCTTCCACCCAAAAATTAATAAGATTAGAAGTCAAGCGGCGATCAACCTTGGTGCAGTAAGATCCCATACAGAATATTTCAGATTTAATTAACACTGATACTATTGCACTATAAAAGTTTATCTATTAAACACCTTATTACGTAATACCTTAGTTTTTGTGCTATTGGAATAATTAGAAAAATAAGTTTGATTTTTTCGCTCTTCTATAATTATTTATATATACAAACAAGGTGTTTTTAATTTTCACTTAAATTTCACTTAAGTCTTTGGGGACTAGAGATATTAAAGACGATATTTAAATAAGAAAATTAAGAGGAAACGTAAATACTAAGTGGCCATAGGCGTTAGGAATTTGAAACGCGGAAAAATTTCCGTGTAAATAGCGGAACAACTAATTGAATGCATTTTAGGTTTTTTTAAGCATGTTTCTGTTTCAATATAAGTTATTAATTTATTACACTTTCTTATTTATATATTTTTTTAATGTAAATCAACTTTAACTTCAGTAATGATAAGGGGTAATATCTAGTGACTAGTGTATCCGGTATGTGTATAATTATTTCTTTTTTTTTAATTAATTAAATCGATTTTTAAATTGTAGGTAGGTGTTGCAATAATTAAAGCGATATTTACTATGCGCTCTTTATTTTACATTATTAGGTAATCCCTCAAAATTCCAATGTTCTATTGAATCAGTCTCATAATTATTATAATATAGGAAATATAGGCTTGGCGTTTACCTTGCAAACATGAAAAAGTATATGAAAAACGCAATTATGAATAATTAAGGAAGAGGCATTAACTGATATGTAAATAGAATAACATAAAAGTTGCAATAAACATTTACATTTGAAGTAGATATCTCCATGAACATACATATTTATTAATTCAATGAGTAAACTAAACATATAATTTGTTGTATGTGATAATAAAATTTATATGCCATTTAGAAACTGTACTCAAGTAATTTTTTTTTTAAAATATCTGATAGGTAAAGATAGATTTCCTATTTCAAATAATTGTTAATATAAGTCAAGTTGAGATATTCATTATTATTGTATAAACCTGAAGGATAAATACGAAAAATGGTCGGCTGTAGGCCTTACGAAAATATACAATTTGCAACGAAGGACCTTAGATTCTGTACAATTGGCAACGTACATGTATGGAGGAGTAAATTTGTAGGAATTATTTACCAGTGGATGGCGAGGCACGGAACTCCAAATGGCTGGTGGCTGTCGATTTCTACTTCTTGATATATTCTCAATGATGGGGGCCCCGTGAAGAATATTTGTGGCACTAATTTTGAGAATATACTTATATCGGTCGTATAGTCACTTATAAAGATTGTTTAGTTTTTGATTTCACTACGATAATATTTGATACAAATCACACGTGCGTTCTGGAAAGGAAAATCCATCAATTCTTGGAACTAGGAAAATTTAGGGAGATATTGCGGAATTGCCAACTGTCCATTGCCAACTGTGTGGCGCGACATATTTAAATTTAAAACAATCCGCGTTGGCCTAAAGTGGCCTCAACATTTACCGCCCACCAAAATACGTATGTATTTTCCTATCAACTATTAACTAAAATATAAGAACAAAAATTAAATTAAACAATAACGTTGGCGAAGCAAAAAATGCAATGTTTTGAACCCGGGGTGTAAGTAAAGCTTATGAGCATCCTCGATAATAAGGTTAGTTAAACGATGATGTCTAGGTAATAACGCCGGATGCTTAGCTTCAAAATCCAATCAGAGTGTCGGAGACGACCGCCCACCCTGAGGACACCCTGGGGATCGACGAAAGGATTGAGCACGCGCAATGGTTTCGAACAAGGTCGTTGGTTTTGTAGCCGATGAAGATCCTCGACGAAGCTACTTTGTTGAACCTGTCTGACGATAGTGTTCAGACTTTGATGTAATTCGTCGGCGGATAGAGGACCTGCTAAAGTGGAATTAGAAGCTTTGAGGTTATGAACGAAACGAAGACAATAAGCAACAATTCGCTGAATTTTAGCAAGTGATGAGAAATGATTCAATAAAGTCGATATGAAATTTGGAGAAACAGAGGCTGTTAAGACGGCCCTTCTCTCCTCTTGCGACGAACCATGTGTATCCGCCTGCGAGTTCCACGAAATGGGTGTAATAGAAGTCCACTGATCTACAGGACTACGCATCCAATCAGGGCCATGCCACCACTGTGGATGATTAAATAGTTCGATAGGAAATAAACCACGCGATGCACAGTCAGCTGGGTTTTCTTGCGATGGTACATAAAACCATTGTGAAGCTGGTATCTTATTCTGAATACGAGCGACCCGATTGCTTACGAAAGGTTTCCATCTATGTGGAGATGAATGAATCCAAGAAAGAGCGACAGATGAATCAGACCAGGCTGATATACGATCGAAATTGATTAGGTCACTAGTGACCACGACAGATATGAGATCTGCGAGCAATACGGCGGCGCAGAGTTCGAGGCGAGGGATTGATAAAGATTTCAAAGGGGCGACCTTGCTCTTTCCAGTAACGAGAAATGTTTTAATTTGACCATCGGTGTCGACGGTATGAAAATAAACGACAGCAGAATAGCCGACACTGGATGCGTCACAAAAGCCGAGTAGTTGGCATGATTGTAAATGGTCCACGGACAAACGACGCGGAATTTCAAGGTAGGAAAGAGAAGGTAACTCCGCTTTGTAACGATTCCAACGATTTATGATATCAAGAGGAGGAATGTCATCCCAATCCGAACCACTAGTTTAGCCAAGAAAGTCAGAGGAGCCAAAAACCCGAGAGGGTCGTAGATACGAGCTAACTCCGAAAGAATGTGTCGCTTAGTACAAGTCCTATCCCAGGGGGCTACTTTATACGAAAAATGGTCTGATGATGGATGCCACTGAAGGCCCAAAACTTTGATAGTAGCCGCAGAGACGTTGTCGAAAGAATGGGACTGTTCTTGATGAGGTTGCGATGGTATATCATTCAGGAGTGTAAGGTTATTACTGGACCATTTGCGCATTTCGAATTGCGCCTGACCCATAACCGCTATAAGTTGATCACGAAGAACTTGGGCTTCCTCAAGACTGTTGCAACCAGTAACTATATCATCGATGTATGTGTCACACTCGATAACCTTGGCAACGTTAGGTTAGGTTAGGTTAGGTTGAACTGAACATTTTGAATTGGTGTCTTCAAAAACTACAAGATGATGAAGTTCACCATGACTATTTTCAGCAAGGTCGTGTAACAGCTCATGCGGTACGAGAGAGTATAGCTTTTATTCGCGAATTCCTGTTGATATGTTTGCATTCGAACACAAGATGAAAGAAAACTATTTGGAAAATCAAAAATAGTTTTATGGCACTCTGAAACAACTAAAATAACAGAAACCACCTAGATTGATAAATATAAAAGATAAATAGGTAAATATATTAATCACAGAAAAAGAAATATTGGACAAATGAGAGCAGTGTTTCGAGCAGCAAACAGATTTAAACCAAAAACAGGAAGAATTAACATACGAAGAAGAGAATGATCATGGAAACCAATTTAAAACCAACAATATTAAAATAAATGACACAAATTATAGACAAATTGAAACTGGGTGAATCCCCTGGACAAGTTGGAAATACATCAGAAATGATAATATACATGAGAGAAATGGCCAAAAATAGAACTTATTATGGCGAATTATTAAACACCATTAAAAAGGAAATAAATACCGAAAGATTGGACCACAGATATAGTTATGCCAATATTTAAATAATTGGACAAAAACTAGTAACAAATCATAGAGAAATTACACTACTGAGTATACCTAGTAAATTTATTACCTGAGTAATAGAAAAAAATATTAAAGGAAAAATTAGGGACTATGGAAGAATTTCAACACGGATTCACGAAAGAAAGGAATATCCAGGATCCTATATTTATTCTAGAGGGAGGAGAAAAGCTATTTAGGAAAGGAAGCGAAATTCACTTATGTTTCACAGACTTAAAAAGTGGCATGAAAATGATATCTGGAAGTGTGGAAGATAAACAGGAGTTGATAGAAATATGATAGCAGTCATTCGGGCACTATATGAGAACAATAGAAACAAAATAAGAATGCACAACCAAAAATCCTCAGAATTTGAAACAAGAATGGGATGTGTATTAAGATCGCTACTTTTCTCTATAGTCATAGACAACACTATAAAAGAGTGCAAAGAAAAGTGGACAATAGGCAAATGGAAAATGTGACACGACAAGAACTACTATTTGTCGATGACATGGTTTTGGTAGTTGAAACTCAAGAAGAAAAGTAACAAACCTAGATATATACCAAAGAGAACTGAATAAAATAAACATGGAAATAAACATCGACAAAACCAAAACCATGATATATTCCAAGAAAGAAAGTAAACATAGAATTGCTATACAAGGGCAAGTACTGGAACAGGTTACAAATTACAATTATTTAGATTGATAAAGAAATAAACCAAAAAATTTTAAAATCTGAAAAGCTATATAACTATCTATAAATCATGTTCCTGAAAAGGAAAGAGATACCAAAGGAAATGAAAACACAAGTATTCTAGAAAGTCGCAAGACCATATATACCCTACAGCAGTGAATCCTGGACATTAACAAAAAATAATAAAAACAAAATTGTAGCCACCGAAATGATATCTCTAAGAAGAATAAAAAGGGTTACAAGGCGAGACATAATAAAAAACGAGACAGTAATAGCAAAAGTAAATATTAAACGAATAGAACCAGTCATTGAGAAAATGTAAACAACGAGTCATTGAGGAAAGACGATTATTGAGTTGTCTGAGTCACATACATAGAATTAAAGGAGAGATTAAGAAAGATCTACGAATTCAGAGCACAGGGAAAGAATAAAATGGGACGCCCCGGCCGAGATGGGAGAACCAAGTGCGACAAGAAGCATAAAAATGAGGAATTCAGTGGGAGGAATTAGGTGATTGGTTAGCACAGGATAGAAATTTGGAAAAGAATGATGTGCGAAATGTCATAAGAAAATATAATATTGTATTGTATTATATTATATTGTATTACATTTAGTTCTACACCTAGCTGTTAACATTACAGATTATTTTATAATCCTTATTTTAGCATTGGGTAAAACCCAATTGGAATAAAAAGTTGTAAAAAAATATACAATAATAACATTAAAGCTGCATAAACTTGCGGAATGAATAAAGCAGGGAAATATCCAATGACTTTAATTTGTATTTTTTTTTATAAATTAAAATGTCATTAATATCTCATTTCAATTTTCAAGCATGCAGCTCATCGTTGTTACACCTAGAATTATTAAACCTAAAATGAATAACATGTTTGTACGATATCTATATTTACTAAACGGCTGTTTTTGTGTGTGTGTTACGAAATTTTTAGGTCAATGTACGAAATGCTTTTCGTTCGAATTTCTGTATTTATATAAAATCAGTATAGTAAATCGACCCTTGCGAACAACGTGGTAACTTTTGTTTTTTGATCCGAAGCCTCTAGAGGCATGATCTGGAGGTGCCTTCGATATGAGCGAGGGGGCGCCCGGGTGGCGCAATATTATTGCGATTTGCTTACTCGTTTATATTTACTAAACGGCTGTTCTCGTGTGTGTTTCACAAAATTTTTAGGTTGATGCACGAAATGCTTTTCGTTCGAATTTAGACATCTTGACAAAATCAGTATAGTAAATTGATCCTTGCGAACAACGTGGTAACTTTAATTTTTTGATCCAAAACCTCTAGAGGCATGCTCCGGGGGTGCCTTCGATATGAGCGAGGGGACGGCGCAATATTATTGCGATTTGTTTACTCGTTGATGATATTAATACGGAAAATTCTTGTACTATGCAACTTTGATAAAGCTCTTGAGATGTTCCTGTATAATCGCATGTGTCGTTTTATAAAAAAATATCAGGAGTGAGTCAATAAATTCTGTGCATTTTCTCAATATATTACGAATATTATCAATAATTGTAATCAAGTGGATTGGAACTGTATACACGCATTATACCAAAGCTTATGATAGAATTTATCGTGGCATATTGAAAAGAAAACTGAAATAGTTTTAATTTAGTGAACGTCTATTGAAATTATTTGATTCATACCTAACTTGAGGGCAAACATTTTGTGCTAATCTGAAGTACCCACAGGGCTCCAATCTAGGGCCAGTGCTGTTTATAACATTTATTAATGATATTACCAACGTTCTAGACTCACATTATGAATTTATAGACTAGCTTAAGATATATTATAATATTGGAAGTCTTGACGGCTGTCTATTTATTCAAGAACATTTGTTAAAAATGGAAACTTGGTGTAGTATAAGGAAACTAGATTTAAATTGAGAAAAATGTATATTAATGACTATTACTTAGAAAAAATTAGCAATTGAATATACATACATCAATATCAGATAAACGTTTGCCAATTTGTAAAAGATTTAGGTATAATCTTCGTCAATAAGCTCTCGCTTACTAAAGATATGGCTCAAACTACATCAACAACATATAAAACGTTATCCGATGTTATTTACCCGATTAAAATAATTTACTATTAATTTGTAAGGTCCACACTGGAATATGGACAATATAACGACTACATAATACCACAGTAACCCTACTACAGTAATTTAATTTAAAAAGAAAATTATGGAACAAGTTCAGGACTATAAAACTTTTTTGCATTTTGAAATACATACGAGTATATGGTATGTATTTTGAGGGAGACTACAATCATCAGCTATAACTCGACAATATTCAACTATTACCTTTACGTTTGAGACATGTCTTATCTGGCATTAGCTTGGATATAAATTAACATACGAGTATAATGAAATTGTATCTTCTGGGTCAGTTGAATTATCCTACACCGCAATATTCTTATAAGCATCTTCCAATTACCAATACAAGATTAGCATAATTTTGCGGTCACCATTGTATGCAATGTTATAATTTAAATAACGTTGTGTTTATTTTGTGAAATACATTATGTAAGTTTAAAACAATTTCAAAAGAATATTACTCAGAATGGTTATATTTTTTGTTATACTATTTTTTAGATACCACACACTATTACAGTTACAATATCTCTTGTATATTCTTTTTTAAATGATTATTTGGAACAATTTTGTACAGTTTTGTACACTGTACAGGGTTAAACTGGTATTTGAATTTATTTGTCTCTTAACTCGAATGTAATCATCTGTTGGGAAATTATATTATTATTATAATTACTATTATTACGAATATTTCATGTGTTTCTTTGTTACCTCTTTGTTTCTGCGAGGTTTAGAGTAGTGGTATTCTGCCACCTTATTATGGGACGTTCATATGGACATACACAAACATCCAGCCGACGGATGCGGGAATCGATCCACGTCCGGATTGCTCCGAGCCGGTAATCTAGTCTAGCTCAGACCCATTGGCTTCTGCGAGGTAATTATGGAATACTTTACCCTAAGAAAACCTGGTCATACCTATAAATATCCATGTCAACTCGGATTCAAACCAAACTTTAAGTGATCATGTGAAAAAAGCCTTGAATAATTCTTGATGTCATTGGACCTTGAATGTGGGATGCCTGCGAGTGTGAGTATTGTCCACTATATCACTTGATTTACTACATTGACAGAATTATCTCAAAAGGATAACATGTTCTAAGACTGCTGCTCTCCTTTTCATGACCACCTCTGACTAACAATAAGATGTCTTGATATTTCGAGACCATTAGTTTGTGTATAGTATTGTTGCGAATGTATAATAGTATAATGTATAATAGTTATTGTGTTTGTGTTTCAAAGTCTCAAAAAATAGAAATATTTTGGCTGTCGTCTACTTTTTTTTATATTTTGGTCTAGGAATTCACTACTTTTTTTTGTTTTAGTTTTTTAGAATATTTTTCAAGGATAAACATTAAAGCATTTTAGGTTCGATTGAAATGAAAGCATAAAATCAGAAACAACTTACCATATATCGGTGTATAACCAAACCTAGAAAGATTGGCAGGTTTTAAAGGAATTTGACCATACAGCAGCGGCTGGAAAGGAGCACTGTTGACGGGCTGATCCCAATTTTGGAGAAAATTCGTTGTCATTATGAATCCATTAAATCCATTTGAGGGTTATAAAGTATTGGTTCGAAATTTCTACATCTATAAAAAAAATTAAATCTATGTATCATGTGTAAAATGTATACCTGATACATACTTTATGCTAGATTTAATCAGTATTTAACTTATCAGAGGTTTTAGATGTGTACGAGTATATTTGGATATAAACTATCTTCTGATTAGAGTACGCATCATAATTAAATGTATTGGCAGAAAAACATGCAAATAAAAACATAAGCTTGCTTACGTACTTTTAATTCAAAAGTATCGCAATGAAGATTCACGAAAAACCGTAAAATTAATATTCTGTGAATGTTAAAACGAGGAGCTTTTCCTGGAAAATGCTTAGGAAATGACACTGACGGAGCTTTCCACAAAACACTATATACTACACTTGACGCGCGTTTCGCCAACAAAGTTGGCATTACCTGGAGATAATTAACACTTTTGAGAGTTGGCTTGAGATTATCATTCTTGAGAGTATAGTGTTCTGGTATTTTGTGGAACACTACATCAGTGTTTTCCTCCGCCTTCTTTTTTGAAGTCGGTTAAAAAGGCATTTACGGCATGCTATAAAATATAATTATTTTATGATGGCCTACAATTGAGGCGTTCGGTTTCAAAGTTCTTTACATCCTAGATAAGTATTTTTACAGAAAATCGAAAGACGTATATGTAATTTGTTATATATATATATATATATATATATATATATATATATATATATATATATAAAATAAAGTATTTATATGTGGTATATGTGAGGATAAGGCCATTATAATGAATTTTTTCGTTGTAAAAATTATATTAGACCGTAAAAAAGATAATATGATAATAGAAAGTTTGAATTTAAAGAGTTTTGTAACCAAACAATGCATTGAATTAGTTATGAAACTGACACTGTTGAAATAGTACCTAAGGTTTTTTATTAATTAAGATGATATTTTTACTTAGTATTGTATTTTATTCCCTTAATACTTAAAAAATTAAATTCTAAGCCCATCTTCTACTGTTTCAAAAGTCTCAACGGCTTCTTCATGATCTGCGTTTTCTTCCTGATCAACAGTACTGCTATTGTCAATAATACGTTTGTAAAATGTTAAATCTTCATTGAGAATAATCCTCCAGTTCTGCCCGAAGTGATTCTTTAAAAGGACATCTACAATTTGTATTTTAGCTGCTTTAACGGAATGAATCCTTGGTCAATGCTCAGGCTTTATTGTACTGAGGCTTTTCCCTTTTTTTAGTACCGATTTTTAAGTATTAAGATCCGACCTGTAGTTGATCTCTCCTTTAGCAACAACACTTTTACCTTCTTACTGGAGTTTATTCTTAATTGATATTCTTTTAGCAGCTGAAAATTTAAAAAGCAATTGATTCGGTGACATACACCCATCAATAGCGTTTTTCCAATCAAATACATCATAATCTTTTTCGAGATCAAGTACAGTTGCAATATCTGATAATATTGCACGGTATTCCCTTGGATGAAGAATACCTTCCTTCTTTTTCACTTGTATTTCAGGTCTTCCGAGAACTCTATCAGATGGCAGGAAGGAATGCCCAACGATGTGAAATATTATGTGAATATCCTCAACTGAAGATGATGTACAATATAGCCAATGCATAAACATGCCAATCATAATAGAGTTTCTATTTTGTCCGGGGAATCCGTTTAGATGGGTCTCGCAACTTATTTCTGTCTTGTTTAGGAGTACCAAGAATAAAAGAAGTCTCCATACTATAAAACTTCACTCACAGTACAATTAACACATTAACCAAAATAATAGTTACAGCAGGTTGTAAACAACATGATCTCATCACTATCAGATGGCTACTAAACACAATAAAGACATGGAAAACACAGAAAGCAATTGAAGCAGTTTTGATCACGCCCAACGCTAAAATGTTAGAATACTATTGGATGTAAGAATTTTTGATACCCATATGAATAGAACGGAATGAAAGAGTTTTTAAACAGTATTTACAAAGGACTGAGAGAGTTTTGTTACTGTAACTGGATTTCGTAATTTAGTTTTGAATGGATGTAGACACATTTGCGACATATATAATTCAGAATAATACATAATATGGGCATTAGTTGGCAGCACCACTGTTACGGTTTTTTTAGGACTTGGATTTAGATACTTTTGAAACCGGACGCCTCAATTCATTTTGATTATTATTATTACATTGTAATATGTTTTAATAGCTATAAAATTGGTATACCATTCATCAATTTTACTACCAAGAATTTGAAAGTGCGACAAATGGCTTATTTAGTATGATGTGATACGCTGAGTATATTAGGTATACACTACTGCATATATCGCTTTTACGATACTCGTATAAGCAGTTTTATTATATCCATTATTGTCATTTTATTTTCCCTTTTCCTCTACATGTCTCTCTGTTAAATATATATTGGTATCACGAAATACAAAATAGCATGACCAATTAATTATTATTTAATTATTATTTAATAACTTCATAATTAGTACCCTGTAAAAGTAACAAATTAATTTTTCTGTTTAACAATTACTAATGTTCAGTATAATTTCTAATTTATTCCTATAATATAAGTGAAAGCATTACATTTATGTATGTGCTACTAGAACTGAATATTCATCTAATTCATTCTTTGATCAAGAGTGCCTGTAATGCTCCTTCTTATACAATTTCACAGATATGGTTTCTAATATCAAATTTTAAATTATAATAAATGTATACACTGGAAAAAAATCTACTGGCCGTTAATGAAACTTTATTTACAATATATAGACGTCTAAGGTTAATCCAAGGGTATTTATTAGCAAGTTAGAGTAACTGTAATCTGAGAACTAATACTGTTAATTTTATGGTGAGTTAGAGCTGATGATAACTAATACCAGTAATAACGTATTATCTATAAAAGATATGTACCTACTACAATAAAGTACTTATGGTATTTAAAAATGAATACTAACAACAATGCAATCTGAAATTTTTGTAATAAATTTTACAAATAATTTTAAAAATACCTGTTTGTTGTAAGTTCTAAAGCTCTTAAAGTATTTGCAATGGTAGAAAAATTTTTGTAAACTGTTATTAATAAGTTTTTAGTTAAGCACTTTTAAGTACCCATTTATCTTAGTGTAAGTAAAGAATAATTTTGTATACATATATATGAATTTCATTAATGGTCAAATAACGTCAATGATGAAAGAAATGTATATAAAAAGACAAGAAATTAATTAAATCAATATCAAAAAATGTTTTAGAAGAATTTCAGCTATCAGTTATATCGTGATGAAGGAAATGGTTCAAAATTTGAATATCTGATTTTAAATTGTTTAAATTAAAAATTTCATTTTCAATAATGTTTAAATAACATCAAAAATATATTGGTCATAAAAAAGAGAAAGTCATTAAACCTTATATTGTTAAATAACAAATTTAAAATCTCTTTTAAATGAGATAATCTTCATAGAAAGAGGGTTAAGAGCAGATCTAATATTCTGCTCAAATAAAATAATTTTTGATTAAAAATTTAGGCAACTTATGACTTTACTAAAAAATTGTAAATATAGTAGAAAATTAATTTATGGTGAAAAAACTCTCAAATTGAGGTTATTAATAGGATAAGACCTGATGTTTGTACTACAGTTATATATATATATATATATATATATATATATATATATATATATATATATATATATATATATATATATATATAAATATATATATATATATATATATATATATATATATATATATATATAACATGTATAAACATATCGTAAGATATCTTACTGGGTTTTCTCGATTTAATTTTCATTTAGTAAAATATTAGAGTATTAAAACACAGATACATCATTAGAGAATAAAGTAGGAACTATTGAGGAATATGACAGATCAGTTGAAAAAGAAATTAGGGCCATGCTGTACAAATAGATTATTATTAAACTAAATATGAGTTTACTTAATTTCGTCGTGTTACAAAGTATTTAATTGACTAAACGACAGGAAAAAGTAATTACTAAATAATAGAAAATGATCATTTTAGTACTACTAATAGTGAGCTTATTAACGAAATCGTATAGAATCATACCTAAAGTAGTTTTGCACGATTTGTGAAAAAAAGTTTTTCCAAAAAGTGTCATGGCTACTCCAGACCACCTGGCCATGGCTACAGAAACACCAAAAATAATTATTAAACACCAAAATCGTCCAATTTATTTAACACTCGGTGAATTTGCTCGATTTAGTTATTACCATAATTAAGTGGTTTAGTGATTTTTTCATTTAGTAATAATAATCGAGCAAACTTATAGTCAGAATCATAAATTGGTTAAAATTTCAACAGTTTTAATATGTTGGCAATGATGTGGTATAGTATTGTACTATTGATAATACGTAAGTATTAGTAATAAGTAGTAATAAGTACATAATAAATGTGAATATTACATTGTTTACTTCGTCGTTATGAAACGCAAGTAGGTGCATACCAGTTCAATGAAATCATTCAGAGACTTTAAAAATTTAACGCATTTTTAGTAGTTTAGTCAAAAAATGTAGTTTTCATACATGAAAATTGAAAAATATTTTATAATAAGTAGATAACAAATGTTTATGTTACATTGTTTGCTTCTATCTTTATGAGATTCAAGCAAGTACATTCCAATTCAATGAAATCCTCCTACGATTTTTAAAATTTAACACATTTTCAATAGTTCATGCAAAAAATATAGTTTATTTGAAATACATGAAAACTGAGAAGCATTTTAAGATTTGAGGTACTAAGCCAATAAAAGGAAGGTAAGAGTCTCGTCATATTCTATTTGTATACATAACTAGAACTTCAACTGTAATAAACTTATAGCGGATAACATAATTGGAATTTCAATTTTAATAAATTTTGCCATCACTCTGAGCACTTCATTTCTTAAACAAATAACAGTATTCACACATAAGTTGATTAGTCAGAAATCACGAATAGCTATTGTTTCAAATTTTAACAACCGGTAACAGGTCACATATACGATTACTGTAGAATAATTACATCGCACGGATTATAATCTACCCCAGTCAGTAGAGTGTAACATTTTGACAATTATACAGGTTGAGTCTTATATTACAAACCGTAGTATTTTACACCATTTTCATACTATTAAAATTCTTGTGGTATTATAATCCCAGTATAAGATTATTTACCATTAATGTCATAATTAATATTTCTCATAATATTAAAGAAAAATGAAAAATAGTTGAAATGTATGAAATATGAGGTAAATACTTGATCTTCATTTTATAAATACTTCTCAAAACGTTTAGAATATCAAATAAGACTCCAGAATATCATAAATATTTCTTTTCAGTTCTGAAAAATAAAGCTTTTGCTATATTTTAGTTACCAATAGACACAACGTTATTAAAATGTCTAAAGTGCTGATAGACAATATAGAATATGATCTATATTATTTATTTGGACCTGATTTCGTCAAAGACTTATCGAAACCAATCATTAACCAATAATAAATTAAATAAAAACAAACGTTTATATCTACCCTATCTAATATCCGCATCTACCCGATAACTAACTTTCTTAAAAACTCGTGACTTATTAATATTATGAATAAATTGGTAAGACAAAAATAATTCAATATGCTAATAGATTTTCTGTTTTCATATAGCCACATTAAATTGTTTCTTTTTCTATATACAATTTTAAATCTGCAATACATGCATTGCCATAACTACTTAAAAAACATATTTATTCATTTTAATTGCATTCAAATTTAATTTCCAGGGAACGAATATTAAATATACTGGACTATATAGTGATAATTTAAAAGTTAATTTAAGTTATTTGTGCAAACAGGATATGACATTACAATTAGAGGATTTTATATTGGCCTCTTAATACCCTTTCATGTACTTGTAAATGCTTAAATAATTTTTTGATATCTGTAAAATTTTTTTATTAGAAATGTAAGATAAGATAAACGAGACATAATTTATTTGACACGATGAGAGTGAATTCATATTGATCGTATAATCCAGCCCAAGTAGATGCAATTCGACTAGACATTTATCACTTATCCGAAAAAGTTTTCAAAATAATACTAAATCCTAAATACACAATAAAAGGCTGTGGTTAGCCGTGAACGAGACAAAGAATTTAAAAAGCATTATGTAGTCTACGTTTTACGAGGACGGATTAAGTATAAACGAGACTTTATTTAAATAAAAAAAAAATATTGATTGAAAAACAAAAGGCAAAAATATTTTATTTTTCTATATAGGCTCCTGCTATACAAATACATTTTTCCTAGCGAGAAGGAAGGTTTTTTATCCCAGTATCCTAGAATGAAGCTGGTTTCGTCAGGAGACAATTGCGCACGAATTCTTCTACGCCCTGGTCATTTTCAAGTCGTTGCCCCCCTAGAGCTTCTTTAAGCGGCTCAAACAAATGAAAATTGCAGGACGATAAGTCCGGGTCATAGGCAGGATGTTCAAGTGTAATTCCTTCACTTTTTCGACCGTTAGAGTTGCAATATTGGGCCTGGCGTTGTCGTGAAGGAAGAGGATTGTCTCTCTATTCGGTTGGTTTCGTCTTTTGCGGCGATATGGAGCCCTCACCTAGTTCAATAGCTCGCAGTAGTAAGCAGCATTGACTATGCGTCTTTCATGCAGAAAATCAATGAGCAAAATGCCTCGCCGGTGGAAAAAAGCAGTTGAAAGAACTTTATCAGCTGACAATCGAATCTTAGCTTTCACTGGGGCTACCTCCGCCTTCCTCCGCCACTTCATACTGGTTTGTTTGGACTCAGGTATGTAGTGGTGGGCCCACGTTTCCTCGCAGGTGATAATCCGTCCCAGAAATGCATCACCTTCTTCCGCAAATCTTGCTGTAAGCCTTTGATAGACCTCCAAACGTCTCAACTTCTCATCTGCGGTCAAAAGTCGCGGGATCCACCTGGAATACACTTTACGGAACTCCAGGCATTTTTAATCATCGCTTGACAGCTTCGAGAACTTATTCTGACCTTTTTTGTAATTTCGGATACGGTCACCCATCGATCTTCTTCAAGAATGTCTCGAACCGCGCGAATGTATTCGTTCGTAGTGCTGGTTCGAGGACGGCGCGCGGCGATAGTGTTCCTGATTTTCCCTAGTTCTCGCCCTTCTTCGAACTCTTGATCAAACACACGAGTCCCTGACAGTGTTTTGTCCCTGAAATGTACAGTCAATCTACGAAACATTTCTGTTGCTTGAACTCCTTCATCAACAAGAAAAATTACAATAATGCGTTGCGCAACAGCGGGGTGCTTCTCTCGCTCCGAAATCGTGAGCTGACGAACTGGTTGAGAGTGAGTCCTGAGTTCCGATGCGTAATGATTCGTAATTCGAATCCCGATCCTAATAACCGTAGACGCTCAGGAACAAAAATCCCGTTTATACTTGATCGACCCTCGTAGTACGTAGGCTTAATCGGTTTTAACCGTCACGTGGACTGGGGCTTATACTAGTCGATAAAATATTAGCAAAATATACTAGAGAAGTCTATCAGCATTTGATATTAATTATATTAATCCGAGCTGGCTTGTGGTCAAAAACTATACAAAAAAAATAGTACGAATATAGCAAATATTTTGAAAAAAGACTCTCCACAGTAGACCCCACAAAATGTTTCCTTAATTTAAAATTTTAAAGAATAATATTAATTTTAAAACTTTACTCTATAAGATTTACAATATGTTGTTTTTCGAAACCATATAATTTACAAGCATTCTAAATAATCTTGGTATTCAGATTATTATAATATTGTTCATGATAAATTTTTATGTGCATTTCGACAAAATATGTTAATGCCTGCAAATAATAAACAATAACATAATTTATAGGCAATAAATGTAGGCAATAACATAATTTATTTTGTATTCCACATCAGTAACTAATATTTCGTATACAATATATTAACAAACTGAGGAAATATAAATAAAATTTCGACCACAATCACAAGATGTAGCAAATACTCCGCTTGCTACGGCCATTAGATAAAACTTAGTAAACTTAATTTAAAAATTAATGTAATAAATACACATTTTACTATTAAATCTAAGCAATCGCAAGCACGAAATACGTTCGCTCTGAAGCCTAACAATGAGCTTTCCATTGCGTAAAGTAAGAACTTAAGCCCTTTTTAAATCTCGCGTCTGACTGGTTTGAGGCAAATCTGAAACTACCTCAAGATATTATATAAAGCAATATAAGCAGATTTGCCCCTCGTTTATCTTCGATAGAATTCGCAATTGTTCGTTTCTTACGGTTTCTCTTGATTAAACCAAAATGTACTGGAAAGGTGCGAATACATATATAAGTTTACCGCGGTGTTTAAATGCATACTATTGAGTTTTTTATTGTTCGCTCTGTATAAGATTTATATCACTCCAATATTTTATTTAATTATAATAAAATATTGAGAAAGTAAATAGTGAAAGTAATTATGAATATTGATACTATGGTTATAAGTAGTTCTAACTAGATATTAAATAAAGAAACTAATTAGTTAAGATAAAACTGTTTTTACTACTAAAATGACTTATCTTTACGATATATTAAATTAATGAAAACGTTAATTGGCGTTCTTTGGCTCTTAAATGAGGGTAATTGATATAGAAGGAAATTTACTAAATCAACCTACCTTGTATAATCTCACGAGTATGTGGAAGCTCCATGCACATAAAATATTGGGACACCCTGTATTACTCTATATTATTTTATTAATTTATTTATTTATAAGTACTTTCTATATATTATTATTTTGTTGCTGTAAGGATGTATACTTAAACTGTCTGTTAATGAAGTGAAACTGAATTGTAAATTTTATGTCTTTTTTTATATTTTATGGGAAATATTTTAATTTAAACAAGGTGCATGTCGTAACTGAACTTAAATGGTACCTGAATGAGTATTTATTAAAATTTCTCCAAGATAAATAACTCAATGGATTTCTGGTATATTCATACTATAATTTAAATAAAAATGTTGCAAATATTTAGATTTATAAAAAAAAATACTAACGTAAATAAGCCCAATTCAAAGCTTGTTAATAGAAATTCTTATTACGGTATAATAATTTATTCAATTCATTTCAATTTATTGCATAATACGCCAAATAATTGACATCGATCAAAAACGCATGTAGATTTCCTCTATTTATCTGAAGTAAGCATCAGTGGCTACATTATTTGCTGTGGTTTGTAAAATATATATTTTACAACACCTTTTTCATCATAACAGAGAAATTATGGCAAGGACAGTGAAATAGAAACTGTAATATTTAAACGCCTTAATGGTTGCTTTTTTTATTTAAGATAAATAGTAATAATAGATTTAATAAAAACATAGTCAAGTTATATTTGCTTTTCATAATAACACAGAAAAACGTTTTCAAGTAAAAATATTATAATCTATATAGTGAATGTTCAGTAACGCAATGAAGTTTAATTTGATGCAGTTAAACGAAACTATAAACAAGCTGTCCAAAAAGTGAAAGAAAACAGAAATAATATAAAATTAATGTTCCTTGTAAATTGTTGCCATAGTACAAATATAAGTTGAGTAACATTACGTTTAATACAGTGCTTTCGTAAAAGAATGAATAAAATCGATAAAATGCAAGGAATGATTTGTATGAAAAACTGGGCCCATCAAATATTATTCTCAGTTGCACATTTTTTTTAATGAAGTTCGTTCGTGTAGGAGGTATGATATCATCGATATTCTTTTTAATGGGAACCCCTTGCTTTATTACGGAATGTGAAAGAGCATTTTCTTACACACGCTACTGCAATAATTACATTAGCGTGAGTATATTATTATTATGTTATATGGGTTTGGGCCTCCTCGGCCACTGATCGCATGGGTAGTCCCTTGGTGATTCTCTCTAATACGGATCATTATTCAAAAATGTTGTCCCATAAAAGGAGCAATTTAGGCATGTCCCGCGCCTCGCCTTCTCTAGGATAGCAGGGGTCCCTGATATAAGGTACCTCTTCACCTCCAGTGCGGGGCAGGTGTAAATAAGATGAATCGAGGTTTCCTCGTCTTCTTTACAGTATCTGCAGGCCGGGCTGTCCGTCAGCCTCAGCTTGTGACTGTATGCATTCAGGCTACTATGGTGGCCCGTTATGATTTCCACCAGGGTTCTTCCTTTGTGCCTGTTCAATTTAATGAATTCTTGGGCCCATTTCTCAATCTCTGAGTATTCGATGAAGATTGGTTATTCGCGAACCCGTTACTCCTCTTATATCTTATATCTTTTATTGTGCTGGTCTCTTGCCCAGCCATTGATGCGGTCTCTGATCAGATTTCGACTTATTCCCACTGCAAGTTCTGGTCCATAGAGGTTTTCCCTAGTCCTTAGTCTGGCAATGTCATCTTGAATTAGATTTCCCTTAATGCTATTATGCCCAGGTATCCATAAGAGTTCCACTGGTCTCTTCCCTGTCAAGTGGTTCAATACTTCATAGCAGTTATAGACCAGCTTTGACTTTGTCGTTGCTGAATTCAGGGCTGCCAATGCCGCCCTGCTATCCAGGCAGATACATACCTTCTCCTGGGTCCGACTTTGGTCGGCCCCCAGAACACCGTATGTAATTACTACTAGCTCGGCTTAGAGTGCGGTAGAGTATTTCCCCAGGGGGAAGGTTTTACCTATCCCATCGCGTCGTCTATACACCCGCTCTGTTCCCACTTTTGAATCCATCCGTGTACCAGATGTATCCATTGAGCGGTAATCCAGCTCGACCCTCCGTCCAGTCAGTGTTACTGGTGAGAGTGATCTTATATATCTTGTCAAACAGGAAGTGGACATCCGTACTGTCAGAGGGCATCCATATGAGTCCCTCCTCATCTAGCTCTCTTGCGGGTCTGTCCATTCCTATTCATGTTTCGCACCCTATGCATTGCCTTTGCGGCTTCCGCTTTCAGGGTGACATCAAGAGGTGGTATCCCCATCAGTATCCCCATCGCCTCGATCGGTGTTGATCTTGAGCGTGAATATAAGTTAGACAGAAAAAAAACGATTTTGCAATTTTAAATGATTAAGGTCGATTCATACTATACGGACATCAACGTCACATGTTAAATATTTTGCTGTGTTAAATATTTTTTGGGTTTTTGGAATTTCTTTAAAAGAATAAATTTATTTTCTATTGTTTAGCAAAAGCTGTGTGTCAGAAGTGTTTATTAAATAGTAACATTGTCATTAAGATTCGACAGCCGTAGATGACATTTTGTGGGGATACTTGTTAATCGTCTTGGCACTGCGAAGCAGCCAACAGTGCATAATTTGAATATTTAATTTAGTTGATTTCCTAGATAATCATTGTTATTATATTTAGTATTTTGACTTTGCACAATCGTTTTTATTTATTTTTTATCTAACTATAGTATGTAAAAAAATATTTCCTTTCACATTTCGCAATAAAAAAGGGGGTTGAAATTGAAAAAATACGTTGATGATATCATACCTCCTTCGTACATGAATCACCTTGTATGTATTAATTATATTTTAAAAAATGCGTAACTAAATATAAAGTTTGACGGATCTGAGAGTCTTTTTCAAGAACTATTCGTTAAATTTTGAACGAATTTATTCATTACTTGACTAACTGTACTATTATGACATTTTCATCGGATACAGTTTACATCGGATCTATTGCTTTCTTCCGAAATTAAAATATAACGAACACTTAAATTTACTGAAAATAATTTTACTGACATTTATTTCATATGAGATTTTTTAGGGCTTTGCTACCCCTTCAATAATTATTCATTGCTTTGATAGAGCGAGCCATAATAAAAATTGAAAGTGTATGTAGGTGAAAGTCCCATTTCTTTAAAGTACCTTTCTCGGCGGAAATGTATGTTAATTATGCCAATGGAACTATTTAGTTTTAATGTCGAGTAGTCCTAATATGAGTATGTGATCTCAGGGATTAGGCTTAAACAGTATGAACAATTATATTAATGAATGTTATTTCTGTAACTATGTTTATGACTGTTAATCTATTTAGTATCCTAAACTGAAATGCACTACTATACAAATATCTCCCTCTATATTTGTTCCCTCTTATGTTAATAAATTTTGTCAGCTTTAATTCGTTTTTGTAACATTTTCAAAAATATTGAAGTTTTTGTTATTTTATATAACTATCGGGGCCCTTATTTTGATCAAATAGTATAACGTATCATCTATACACACATGGAATTATTTGGCCTTATTTTATTAATTTAAATACCGGGTGATTTTTTAAAAGGAACCACCTCTGTATATAGGTTCTTACAACTTGTTTATATTAACATATAAGCTCCTGAAAGGTGAACATAAAAACCAAATACATCAAAAACCTTCAAAATTTAAAAAAATTCCCCTATTTTATTTTAGATAACCCTCTATTCTTGTTACGCTAAATTAAGTTGCTCTAAATGTCATATTTTCTGAAACAGTCTCTAATACTCGCGCTCTTAGTTTTCCACTGTTTGACTGTTCATCATTCATTGTTTTCGCGTTCCCTGTAAATCTGACTTTTGATGTAGCCCCATGGAAAATAGTCCATAAGATGTAAGTCAGGGGATCGTGCGGGCCACCAGAATCGATAGTGTTTTGCAAAATATCTTTATCAAAAATAATGTTTATTTTGTTATTTTCCTACATAAACAATTGACGATGCAAACTTTGCCAAACGTGAATATAAGAATAATTTGAGGATGTCATTGTATAGAGCTTGACAAAGGATTTACAAATATATGGGGTTTTTATACTTTTGTGTTAAAATAAAAATGATATGACAGGGGCGCGAGTAACAAAGTGAATTACCCGATATATTAGTGAAGCAGAATCATTCATTGATATATGTACTATTAATTTCATCGCTATTTACCAAATAAAAAACTCTCTTATCTTGCCGATAAACGGAAGAGTCTACCTGAGCCTAGCCATAGAAATAAGCCAAGGTTGTGTTTTGGATTTTTAATTTGGCAAATAGCGATGAAATAAACTATATATATCTATATATATATATATATATATATATATATATATATATATATATATATATATATATATATATATATATATATATATATATATATATATATATATATATATATATCTGTATATCACAAATAAATATTCTATTCATAAAGCTTTTGGTAAATTAAGACAAGAACTTGTAGACAAGTTGCTTATTTGTAATGATGCACAAAATGATCATTTTGATGAGGTATTTGCTTAAATAGTTATTGAAGTTGATAACAGTAGATTTTGTAGTATAGGGCATATCACTGATAAGATGGTGAAACTAAAAATTAAAATAGACAAGTACTTATTGAAGTGAATAAATGTGTTGTTCTTTTTATTAAAATGATTAATAAAGAAGTATTGCAAGTGTTTACTTCGGTAGTAATCACTGAATGGGTACTCGGTTATTCTTTATATTTATCTGTTCCAGTATAGTTTGTGCCGTTGTATTAACAGTTAAACAATTGTGTAGGTACACTGTTGGAAATCTATCATGGTAAAACTCTATACCACTTTTAATGGTGTGAATACGGTGTAAAATTTTATTATTTATGGTATGTTATAATGGTCTGTTATTATCCCTCCGTGGTATCTGATCTAGAGTGCGCATCCATGTAATTTTCATATTGGCACTGATGAAACGTGAGGCAATATGACTGTTTGTCATTTCTGATTACCAACTTACGCCCAAATGCTGTTATGTGTTTCAAGAAGTAAAAATAAATTGTGTTGGTAAAATATTTTGCCAATATAACTGAATAATGTATTTTATGAATCGCAGGATAATTTCACAGAAGAGATATTATGTATAACCTAACCTACTGATGTTCCGTGACGATGAAGTAAACAAGTGCATAATATAAGTGAACATTTTTAATCTACCATTTTTCATTTATTCTCCACTTATTATTTAATAATAATGTATATATTTTACAACGAATATTACCAGTTTTTATTTTCGGCAAGGACTAATTCACAATAAGAATTATTAACAATTCTTAAAACCTGAAGCAATGTGTCTATTTATGAATAATCAACATATGTCCAAATGGCTTGTCTATACTAAGGAGCAAACAGGGTCATTGTGGGAGCCACGTTTATTAAAACTAAGCTATATTAGATGTCTGGAAAAATATGTAAAATTTTAACAAATTCATTCAACTTATTGTCCACTTAATAATAATAACACAGTAATTTTGTCAAGAATGTCTCTAATTATTCAATAATCAATTTAATAGTTGGATACATTAACACAGTTTAAATTATAATTTTTATTTTCAGTAAGGATTAAATCCCCTCCTACAAAAATTATTAGTAAATATCCAAAGACATCTGTATACAATTGGTATAATATATGTGTATCAATTTAGTGACGACGCGCGGGTCACATGCTACACCACTCGCAATTGTTACTAATATGCCACAATTACCAGCACGTATGTCTAGCGACATATGTTTCGATTAACTACGTATGGCATAGACAGTTAATAATTTGTCGGACAAAATGCAATTATGAAGTCACGTCTTAGCTTTATTGTATAATTTGATTCATTGGTGTCTCAATATTTCTGTAAAGTTTATTCATTTATTTTGATTTTTGTTGAATTTATTTCATTTATTTTGATGGAAATATCACTTCCTTTGAATGTTTTTGTGGAGAACCTTTCCATTACTCTGTCATAGGTTGACGAATTTGTATTGTACTAACTCTTACCCTAAAATGTGTTTTCGGCACGACACTGTTCAAAAATGTCTGTTGATTGATTCATACGATTGTTACCTGTGGTGCACACGCAAAGAATCATTATGCAAACCATATGAAGGAATGACATTTACTATTTATTAACCCGGAAGAACATTCAGGTTAGAATAGTCAGAATATTTAATTGGAAGTCTCAATAATGTAAAGTACTATTTCAACTATGATAGGAATTTGGTTCTTCACGAATATTTTCTAGACACTAGCACATATTTATAATATACACTAATATTTTATTAGTTCAATAAAGAAATTAACTTAATATTAACTTAAATTAACTGTATATTAAAAATAAAAATATAATAAAGTATCAATTTCAAAGTATTTTGTTTTCTAATTGTACAATATGAAGAGTAAAGGGTGTAAAATTGAAAAAAAATTACAATTAAAAGTAATGAGGTTTACACCACTACACTAGACATTTGATTCTTACATTGGATAGTGTAGTTAGTTTAAAAATATTATTTTAGTTATCATGATTTATACAGAAAATTACTTCGTGACATTAACCTGCTTTATATGAAAAGTATTTTAAAGTGTTTGTATTTTATAAAAATTCAAATTCAAATATACAATACTTGCACACTGCCCTCTATTTATTTACTGTATTGCTTAATTTTAATACGTATTAAGATTTTAAAAGTGGTATAATTTTCAGCAGACTATGCCAATTAACAACATTAATAACTGTAATTAGTTTTCTAAGGAGGAATGTTTTCGTTCATATCCTCATACCTGCATGAAATTTAATTATACATCATATTTTATTAAATTCCTTGTGGAAATTATTGCATACGTTATTTTTTAAACCGTGAAGGTTTTATAATTTTATAAGATGTCCATTTTATCCTGAAACAATTATTTATATTCTGTGCTGCCAAAGAAAAAAAAAACATATTTGTTTGTAAGAAATAACAATTAAATATTACAAATAATACCGAATATAAATAAATTCAATTTATAATTATGAATAATATAAAACGTACCATACAAAAAATCCATGCGTGTAACAAAGAAATCACATAGTCATTATATCACTTGAACGGAATGAAACAAGTTGTGTATTTTTATTCGCGTGAATTAGCAAAATAAGATTAGTAAGATTAGCATAAAAAGTAACATTAGCAATGTACAATAAGAAAAGTACACCGACTTTGTGGTTATAAGTAATAACGGCTGATCAACACCGACTGTGAAAGCCGAATAGGCTCGCACGAGCTAATAAACGGTTTTCTCAGCATGGACTTTTAATACCTATGCATTTATATCCAATGCATCCGTAAGACAGGAAATTAGTTTTCACCGAATGATATTATTCAACGCTAACTTGGGTATGTACTTTTGCTGTTCATACGAGTTTATGAGCAATTTTATATTCTTTACATGGAATTGGAAAAAAGTGAAATGCTAACAAACATGTATTATTTATATAATTCATCTTTTTATGTATAATGCATCTATCCTTTTTTTTCTCAATTACTGACGATTATATGAGTCAACGATTAAATAAAAATAGTCCATTTTATTTTCGAGTATATACAAATACATTACATGAAATGTAGTGTAAAATTTCACTCCAATTTCGCATAAGACGGGGTATTTCTATTACGATGTTTGGCAAGTGCCATGGAGCCGTGACTAAAATTCTCACGATCTTATTTTGAAACTTTTAGAATATTTCTAGGTTGGATTGGGAGGCAGATCCTCATAGTTACATATATGCCATATATCCAGATGGACATTATGATGGTTTTTTATAAAAGAATTTTCACTTTGTAATGGTAGTTGTGATTTTATACCATTTACCCAGTAAAGCTCTTGTACTCTAGTCCCAGTTGCTTTCTTTTGTTAAATATATCTGTTCTCCATGTTAGTCGTTTGTCCAGATGCATGACCATGTACTTAAGCATATATTATCTTATCTTAAGGTACTATCTACATGTATTAGTTGGCTGTTATTCGGTCCACTAACTGTTCTCTTCTCAGTGTAAAGGTGACTGTGTTGATTTTTTCAGTCATAGTTCTATTTTACTTAAATTATTTTGTAGGTTCCTTGATTCAATCTCTGGGTTATGATGAGAAGCCAGTATTATGGTATCACCATCGAATATGTAGACTGTAATTAGTCTTGTGGTTGGTAAATCCGCTGCGAACAATAGAGACAATACCGGTCCCAGTACTCTTCCTAGGATACTTGGGAGATGATTTTTTTTTTGTGAGAAGGGAAATCCTACATGGACACTAGGTACATTTGGTTCAATCGTACCTAGTAGAACCGGACTCCTACCGATTAAAACCCCTCCTTTTCCGAGGCTCAGCACCCTGGTATCATCTTGGGGTAGACATTCTTCACGGGCACTGTGCCGGTCAATCTTACCTTCTGTTTCCCTCCTGCTGATCTCTCTCTTCTTTTTCCTTCCTAATCATGATCTCTCTAATCATTTTTTTACATACTGTCCAGCATGTCCGATTTTTAGTCATTCTATTTACCATTTCAGAGGCCTCGATCTGTCCCACTAGGTGCGTCCTTACCTCGAGACGGTATCTCTCCCACCTATGACAGTACATAACGGTATGTTCCGGATCATCTATTTCATCACAATACAAGCAGGATTCGGATTCCTGCTTGCCAATTCTTTTTGTATATGTCTTGAACGATCCGTGGCCAGTTAAGAATTGTACCATGAAATAATCTAGTTGTTTATGTTGGCATTTAACCAATCGTTCTATGTCCGGTATTAATGTCTTCGTCCATTGGGCAACCGTGGTGGTCTCGTCCCACATTGTTTGTCACCGTTCAATTGTACTGTCTCGAATAGTACTTCTCGTCCTCGTATTTCTCTCTATCGGAGTCATCTGCTCCATCTCGCTTCTCCCTTCTACTAGTAGTTCGATCGGAGGAACAGCTGTTATCACCTGAAGTGCCCTTGCGGATACCGTGCGGTATGCGCTGGCCACCCTCAGGAGAGCGTTTCTCTGCCCGGACTCTAACATTTTTCTATATCTCTCGATCCAAATAGCCTTTTCCCAGATTGATGCTCCGTAGAGGAATGTGGAGAGAAACACACCTAGTAATATTTTCCTCTTGCCATACGACGGGCCTCCTATATTTGGCATAATGCGCGCCAGCGCCTGCACCCTATTAGTTAACTTTTCGATTATTGCCTTCACATGATGTCCAAAGGTACGTTGGTCATCTATTCATACACCGAGGTACTTTACCGCCTTTGCAATCTGTATTTCGGTTCCCTTCAGCATAAACTTCAAGGAACTTCTTTTTCTTGGACCTCTTATAATCACTGCCTCCGTCTTTTCCGGCGCCACCTCTAGGTCATTTTCCGTCATCCAGCCATCTATTTGCTGTAATGCCTTGTTGGCTTTACTGTTTATTTCTTCTATACTGCCTGCTCTAACTATAAGGCCGATGTCATCCGCATACCCTGTTACTTCAGCCCCATTAGGTAGATTAATCCTCAGGACGCCATCATATAAGGCGTTCCACAAGGTGGGTCCCAGGACGGAGCCCTGTGGGACTCCCGCTGATATCTCCATTATCTCCCCATCGATCTTAATGGTCCTTTCTGTTAAGTAGCTCGAGATAATCCTTATCAAATATGAGGGTATCCTTTTGTCTTTAAGGATATTTATTATCCTCTTCCAACTGGCTGAATTAAAAGCGTTTCTGACATCTATGGTTATGAATGCACACCACGTCGTAAAACCCGTTCTACTATTCTGTAGGGCATTTTTGACCGCATCAATGGTAGATATTCCTTTTCGAAAACCGAATTGTCTTTCTGACAACCTGTCGTTTTCCTTCAGTACCTCACTTAACCTATCTCTGATTAATATCTCATATAGTTTGGCCGTGGTATTTATTAAGGAGATTGGCCTATACGTCTGTATCACTGCAGGGTCTTTTTTGGGTTTAGGTATAAGAATAACCTATGCCTCTTTCGACTCTTTTGGAAAACTTTGTTTCATGAGGAGTTCATTCAACATCCCCATGATTTGTTCTGGCACCACTTCCCATGCTGCTTTTACACATTCCGCCGGGATGCCATCCATTCCCGGGGCTTTTTTTGCCTTCAGCTTTTCTATGGCAGTTTTTACTTCCTCTACTGTAAAAGGCTGAGGGGCTTCCGTCAGATTTTCTTCTTCCCAGGTATCGTGTCTCTGAGGGAAAAGACTTTTTACTATTTCTATCTTTTTTTCAGTATTTATGTCATGACTCGGCGTCATTCCCTTCAACTCCTTCATTACAAGTTTATATCCCTGTCCCCAAATTTCTTGGTCAAGCTTATCACATAACTCTCTCCAATGTTTTTTCTTTGATTTGTTAATGAGGCTTTTTAGGTGTTTTTTGACCTCCTTATAATCTTCGAGCATCTCTTGTCGATTTATTTCTTCTGTTTTTCTTCTACGATTTATATGTGACAGTCTTCTTCTCAATGCTGTACATCTTGTCCTCTTCCTCTCAATGTCCTCGTTCCACCAGTATGGTACCGTACCCGTACAACTTGGGAGTTGATTTGGTCTGAATGCTATTTTACTAGGAGAAATTTTAGTAAAGTATGACTTTACTATTTCATAGAAGTGATGTGGTAGACTTTTCTTTTTTTTTATACAACAGACCTGTATTCATCAAAGGCTTGGCCAATGTCTATGAAGGCAACGGAACAATACCTTTTCTTTTCTTGTCATTGCTCACTTGCTGGATTACACTACGCACCTGTTCCACTCTACCATGCTTTTCACGATACCTGAATTCATGATTTGGTATGATATTCTTGTTAGTCAATATAGGTTGAAGGTGATTTAGTATTAATTTTTCAAATACTGTTGGTAGTATTGGTACTGGATAATACGTATCGGCTTATATTGACTTCGCAAACTTAGTTCACTAAGGTTTTTACCAGGCTTCGGAAACATTATTATTTCAGCAAATTTTCATTGCCAGATGATAATTAATTCACTTTATCTATTTATCTTTAATGATGCGACAACATAAGAAAAATAATAGAAATAAGCAAATCAATATCTATCAATCATTAAATTCAAATCAAATGTATCCTTACTGAGAGTGAAGAAAATGATTTTTGCGGAAAGTGAAAATAGTAAAGGGGTTCTGGGGAAATTAAAGCATAAAGTAAATCAAAGCAAAAGAGAGCAAATAAAGTGACAGAAGAAAAGGCAGTTTTCTGAAAGCAAAACTAATCTCTGACGAAGCTGAAGTAGTTGTTAGAACCAGTTTAGGGTAAGACCAGAACGTCAATGAAGTAAAAGAATTGCAGAAATACGAAAACATTGATAAGGAATTAAACAAACGAAGGCAACGGAGGAATGAACTAAGCAAACAAGTGGAAAATGGTAAAAAACAAACGAGGCTTTAGCTAGTAAGTAAGTCTGCCCAAGCCGCACTTAAAGCCTTAAAAGATGAAGAAAAAGAACTACAAAGATTCATTGAAGAAATTGATGAGTCAAAAACGCGGAAGGCCACTGGAAAAGATTTGGAACAACAACTGGATAATAGTAAATCGAAACAGTATACGCCCATAGTGGATAAAAATTTCATAGAAATTATTCGTGAGAGTTTAGAGGAAGACAAGGAAATCCAATTTCTTCAAGCGACCACCTCGAAGTCGCTCATAAATAAAGAGATAATATGATAAAGATATATGGGAAATATGATAAAGAGTTAAGGATGATGTACTAAGAAAAAAGCTGAAGACGATCGAGGTATTCAGAAGTTGCTTTCTTGCGATTTTAAATATGAATCCTATTGGGCTTTTGAAGGCTGTTGTTTACTCATTAAATTCATATCAAACGTCATGCTGTTTAGAACTCACAACAATATGTTCATCATCATCTTCGTTAATTGAAAATGTTTTGTGTTGTTGAATGACTGAAATGACTTCGAACCGAAATTCATTCAAAAGTTATCTAAGAACCTTACTTTCTATTTAAAATATCCTTTGTGGCTTTTAATCAAACTCTAATTTATTGCAAATGTGATAATGGATATTATAAAACTCACTCTTAGTAAATAAATATATTTAATGTTATATTGTGTACGTTTATATTAAATTAAAGGCATGGACAGATCAACATCATACAAGGTTATTAAAGGTGATTGTATGGGCATTTATTATTATTTATTACGCGGTATCGGAACAGTTATCCGTATGATCACAATTAATCACACGTGACAACTTGAAAAACAATGGACAGGGATCTCATTTTAGCGAAAAAAAAATACTAAATCTAATTCCGCTACGCGAGAATAGAATGTAATTAACATGTTACATTATGATTATAATTGACAGAAACGTATAAGGGTTCATAGAAAGGGTATATAATATAATATGGTAATATGGTGTTAAACTATTTTCTTACATTTAAAATGAATACCAACTTTTAGTAATTACAAATTAAAGTAACATAATTAACGCTTCAACTATAGATTGAAATTTATATAAAGCGGGTAACAGTTAAATTGGAGAAAATCACTCGGCACAAATATGAGTCAAAAGGTGATCCAGAAGATTTCTAGTATGATAATATGCATACACAAAATGCGCAAGTGTAGTTAGTACATATAGAAATATGATAAAATTGTTGGTTAAAAACTACCTAGGTGGTTAAAAAAAGTGAACATAGGTTATTCAATTACCTAATATTAATGGCTGTATATATTTATAAGTACTAATAACTAAAGTTCGAGTAGTTAGAGTTGATTATGAAAAATTTGTTAAGGTAAATTGAATTTAATATTATAGGTATGTTATATATTATTAAATGGTCTGTTTTATTTTTGTAAATAGAGTTTTGTATAATTCTCAAATATTATTGTTCTGTTATTAATATTACGTTTCTATCGACTTCCTGGAACCCGCCATTCCAGGTTTCCTCAGGCTTTGTTTTTTAGGCTAATACAATCTTATCTACATAATATGATTTGGGCTAGGGTATATTTTGGCTAGGTGTTTCTCTGAAGTAAGTCTGCTGTGTTAGAGTCGCTAAGATATTTCATGGTATCATATTTTTATCAATCGCATCAGTCCTCCAGTTCTCGTACAGAGTTTGCCTGTCCTCTGGTAGTCTTATCTTTGTTGAACACATTTCAATGCCTCTTTGCAGCTCTTTATTCTTATTAGTGCCTGTGTCCTCTTTGAGATTGCATTGATTACTTTAGCTCTTATTATCCTTGATTTTCAGCCATTCTTTAATTTCTCCACAGCTCTTTCAAGTTAGTTTGTCTTGTTCCTATTATATTCTATTTCTATCAGGGTAATTGCTTCTATCCAACTCTCTAGTGCAGTGCGAAACAAAGGAAAATTCGCGTGTCCTTTCATAAACTCCTGGTGTCCAATGACATGTATCTCGTCGATCAGAAAAAATAGAGTTGTAATTGGATCATTCATCCTAAAGGTTACTGGACTGCTATACTGTGTAGAAGTGTGGTGTCATTGAGGATTACGCCTTAATAACACCGGGAAGTTAATTGCATGAAAAAAAAAACATCTATAAATTGCTCATAGGCAATGACATCCACATAATTATTCTTGCCGTGTGCATACGTTATATATGTAACTGTATTATGCATTTTAATATTTTCTGTGCAGATATTGAAATGGAAATATTGCGCCACACTTATCTGCACCAACAGTTCAGTGTGACGCCCTGTAAGAAGAGCAATCCACTCCAATTAAAGTGTAAATCCGGTAGCGTATTAATATTGACAAGCCCAATAACAAGATATTAAGAAATAAATTAGGTATATTTTTTGCTAGCACTGAGGAGGCTGTATTATTAGAATATTAAAAAGAAAAATTGGCTTTTGGTTAATATGTTGTGGAACAACGAGATGAAGTGTAGAAATTTAATTAGTTGCCGTAACCTAATCAGATTGATGAGTTTTTATCAAAATTTGTACTCGTAAGTTATTTTATAGATTTAATTAACTACGCTATATCAGTATAAACTAAAATATTAACATATTGTTGAATAAATTCCTCTTTGGCAATACTAACAACATACTAACAGGCGTAGTTCACTTGTCGCCAGAAATTGGAGCAATTAATGTTCCGTGAAACTCATTGGTATTCTTATTTATTTTTTTAATAGCACGTGTAACACTTGTTGTATTGTTATCTATTGTATACATACTTCTTTGAATATTATAAAAAAAACTAATACATAATACTTCAAAAGGTAACCTAAATATTATGGAATGCATAATTACAAAACTGGCCTCAAATTCCGTCGAATCTGAGAAAAAAATTGATTATATAATTATATAAGTAAACAAGTACTTAAGCCAACTAAGTAATTGTTTTATTCGACTTTTACTTAATGATAACCCATTTTAACTTTTTGGTATAACCCATATGATTGTTATCATCTGAGGTCCGATGTTTAATAAAATAATTGTCAAGGTATGAAATAAAACAGTGAAAATAAGAAATAAAGTATTGTTGTTAACATTTAATTTCATTTTGGTAAAATGAAAAACTAAATCTTAAAACACTAATATTATAATTGATAATATTATTATTATGTTATGTGGGTTTCGGCCTCATCAGCCACTGATCGCATGGGTAGTCTTTTGGCGATCCCCTCTTATACGGGTCATTATCCAAATATGGTATCCCATAAAAGAAGAAATTTAGGTACATCCCCTGCCCTAAGCCTCGCCTCCTCTTGAATAACAGTGGTCCCTAATATAAGGTACCTCTTCTCCTCTATTGCGGGGCAGGTGTAAAGAAGATGAATCGGAGTTTCCTCATCTTATTTACAGTATCTGCAGGCCGGGCTGTCAGTCAGCCTCAGTTTGTGCTTATATGTATTCAGGCTACTATGGTGGCCCGTAATGATTGCCACCAGAATTCTGGCTTTATGCCTGTTCAATTTAATGAATTCTTGGGCCCATTTCTCAATCGCTGAGCAATCGATGAAGAGTTTGGTTATTCAACAACCTGTTACTGCTCTCCATCTTCTACTATACTGGTCTCTTGCTCAACCATTTATGCGGTCTCTGATCAGATTCCTACTTAATCCCACTGCAAGTTTTGGTCCATAGAGGTTCTCCCTGGTCCCTAGTCTAGCAAGGTCATCTGCAATTAGATTTCCCTTAATGGCATTATGCCCAGGTATCCATACGAGTTCCACCGGCCCCTTCCCTGCCAAGTGGTTCAATGTTTGATTATAGACCAGCATCGACTTTGTCGTTGCTGAATTCAGGACTACCAATGCCGCCCTTCTGTCCGAGCAGATACATATCTTCTCCTGGATCCAATTTTGGTCGGCCCCTAGGAAACCGCACGTAATTTCAACTAGCTCGAACTTGAGTGTGGTAGTGTATTTGCCCAGGGGTAAGGTTTTACCTATGCCATTGCGTCGCCTATACACCGCCGCACCCACTCTGTTCCCACTTTTGGCTGCATCCGTGTATCAGATGTCTCCATTGGGCGATAATTCAGCTCGATCTTCCATCTAGTCGGTATTACTGGGGAGGGTGATCTCATATTTCTTGTCAAATGGAACGTGGACACCCGTACTGTCAGAGGGCATCCATAGGAGTCCCTCCTCAGCTAGCTCTCTTGAGAGTCTGTTCAGGTCCCTTACCTTCCTATTCATGTTTCCCACCCTGTGTATTACGTTTACGGGTTTCGCTTTCAGGGTGACATCAAGAGGTGGTATCTCCGTCAGTATCCCCATCACCACGATCGGTGTTGATCTTGGGGCTCCGGTTATACTTCTTAGAATCAATCCTCTTAGCTTGTTAAGTCGGTTGGCTTCCGATTTTAAACAGGCTCTCTCCCACCAGACCAGTGCTGCATACGTTAGTCTGGGTTTGAGAATTGCCCCATATATCCATTTTACGGTATCCGATTTCAAGCCCCAGCTATTACCAATGGTCCTTCTCAGTTGCCAAAGTGTTACTGTGACCTTGGAACGTATGTACCTTAAATGTTTTTCCTATGACAGTTTCCCGTCCAGGATTACTCCTAATAGCTTATATATATATATATATATATATATATATATATATATATATATATATATATATATATATATATATATATATATAATAGTAATATTCTTGCAAGGGTTACAGAAAAGTGCCTATAAATCGAAAATGGTACGCATTTGGTATAGGATACATTAACATTTTTAAATAGGTAAAACACCTTTCCGAGGTAGTAATAATATACTGGGCATTCCATTTAAAAAAATTGACTTTCGTGCATTTCTCTAAGTCACTTACAGAAAGCATTATCTAAGTCACCCTGTATGATATTGGAAACATTTGATTAATGAAGAAGATGCCCTAAGGCCTTGCCTAGCCACAACTGAAAAATTATCTTTTAATTACTGCGTAGGTAGGAGAAATTACGATTTACTGAAAGTAAAATCTTTGGCAATAAATTCAGAAAAGAATTATTATCTCGTTAACGGCTTGAGGTAGATATAGGGAAATATTAACAAAAGTTACTCAAAGAGAGGCAAGAATCCAACAAATGGGAAAATATATAGGGTATTCTATTTAAAATAACGAGGACGTTGCCGGTTTTACGTATAAGTGGCAACACCGCATTTTCGAAAATATTTTAGTTGCATAGATCATACTCGACTATTTGGGTAACCAAAATTTCAAAGCAATCGGTAGATCCTTTCTCCATATACTTTTAATACTCCATCCACCGTGGCTCAACTTGTGTATATATATATATATATATATATATATATATATATATATATATATATATATATATATATATATATATATATATATATATATATATACATATATATACATATATATATATATATATATATATATATATATATATATATATATATATATATATATACATATATATATATATATATATATATATATATATATATATATGGCGGAATTATACGTCATCTGATAGTTGCTTCAGTTTATAAAAGAATGTGAATCAAATAACTTCTTTATTTGTCCAGATATATTGTATAAGTTCACTTACAGCAATAAATAGTATATACAGCGATGATCCCTTAATCCAGGGAATTATAGCACTATTGATATGGCTTCATGGTAGAAGAAAATCAATAGTATTCATGTGGAGCCCCGGTCACACTGAGATACCTGGAAATAAAGGTATCCATCCTAATCAGATCAAGCAACATTAAATTTCATTTAATATAAGACAATGGAAAATATTGCAATAGTAATGGAATACTCGTACATGCAAAATACATTTATCCACAAACAGGTTATTTAGAGATTTAGAGCGGCAATGCCCATACCACGTTGAACATCAACCCTCGTCCGATCACCGAAGGCAAGCAACGCCGGGCAAGCACTTGGATGGGTTACCGCTTGAAAACACCACGTGCCGTTGCCGTTTTCAGACTGTAGTGCTGCAGGGTGGATTGAGTAGCCGAGTATGTTGCCGATCCCAAGCCCGGAAGAAAGAGGAGGGTTAGAGGGCTAGCTAGAGGGTTAGCTGTCTACCCTCTGTAAAAACAGATAAACAACTCAGTAACGATGATATTCAGCGAAGAGGAACAGGTCATAGACCTACTTAGAAGATGGAAGAAGAAGAAGGTTATTTAGGTAGGTTAAATGAAGTGTACACCCTTGCACATGTGACAAATATTAGTATTAAAACACTAGTACACGTTATTACAATAGTCACTACATGGGAATAGATACCTCATCATAAATTCTCACCGAGGAATCACCCTGTTTGCATGACTGGTAGCATCTTCATAACTCATAACTGTTTCCCATACCTTAGCAGAATACCCTAACTATAATTCCCTTAGATACTTCATAAGATAATACTTAATGAGAGTACAAAATAGGTGACATACATGCTATACACATAAACCTAACGTCTAGTTACATGTTGATAGGAGACCAATCACGAAATTATGGTAATGTCAGCCTATAGCAGTAAGACACCGCTTACTAGAGTGTCCAATCTATGAACATCATAGACAGGCACAAACATATCAATTAAATTTAAACTATGCTTGAATAATAGATCTAAAAACTTAAAGAATACGATTGAATTTCTAGAAAGGGAAACTTTACATAATTAACAAAATTTGATACCTGTAACAAATACACAAATTTAAAGTAAATGGTTAAATTACGTAAATGGACTGATTGAAATGTAATGGAATCATTTTAACAGTTGATGCTCACAAAGTGCGGAAAAAATCAAAACGTCTATTGGTGTATTGAAAATAACAACAAACAAGTTGGTAATACTTCCGGAATAACCGGAAATAATATTGATTTGCTGTATGTTTCAAGATATGCCAATTAATTCTGAAACTCGACACGCCCGATCATTTCCTTTAAAGCAAATTTCTTACAATTATATTAAATTTATTTCGTTATAAACACACTATTTGTAGATTCAATTTTAATTTATTCCTTTCATGACTTTGATGGCTGTTGAAAGTTTTATTTATTTGAAAGATTTTCTCTAGCTCACCTGCATACGAGTATATCATTCAGACAAGAAAGAGCCTTGTGCAAAGCATGAATGGTTCTTGTATGGCATTATACATATGGTTAGGCGTCAGTTGTTTAGTAAACTATGTGAATTAAATGTGTATATCCGATTTCACGAATCACTCATTAGATTCTATTCTTTAATATAATTATCACCCAGTAAAACAAATTATTTGAAAAAAATATCATTTACACGATATCGTATTTAATACTTTAGTAGTAATTTGCCATAATCAACATAAAATGCTAGGCCATTTTAAATACATTTATAATGGAGTAATTTATATTGTACAAGTCATGAATAAAATAGATACTGTATCTTTTGTATGTTTTATGACGTCTCGATGTACAGGTATGTATGTACAAGTAATATATATATATATATATATATATATATATATATATATATATATATATATATATATAACATTCTCACTCGTACACAGAGATAAACGTAAAATTATTTGAAATATAATAAACAGCATTAATAATATTGAATAGGTATATCTAAATAGGCAGTATTAGAAGAGAGGTGTTATGTAAGCCAAAAATAGAAATAAAAGAAAGTTACATACAACTATATACACCTTTAAATGTTGAAAACATAATTCTTGGAAAATGTACATTTAATGAGGAATTTGAAGAAACCTCAGAATAGATCCGAGTTTCACATATTTGTATCACAATAAGATGGAACGAGTTTGAAATGTAATTTTTCTTTACTTATTATGAATGGCATTTTATTAAACCTTACATCTTATTACACTTCTATAGTTATGTAGCGATGCGTTAAAATTGGCGCATTAGCAGGGATAATGAGTGTGCCTCGATGGCTCAGCGGTCAGAGCAACTAACCAGAAATTGGGAGAGCCGGGTTCGTTTACCGGTCGAGGCAAAATGCACTTTTATCCGTGCTAATGCCAAATTGGTGACCCCGACGTGATGTGATTCGCTTCAGTATATGCAACCTCTCTTACATCTCAAATTCGTGGATTCGATTCCCGTCCTATTTATCGCCCTACTGTCCGGGGGTTACCGAACAACGGTTCGTAAGAATGGCGAACGCGGTCAATTCCGTTAAATTGTATCGAGACAAACCATGTCTCTAGGGAGGGAGTACTGTAGTGACGCGTTAAAATTGGCGCATTAGCAGGGATAATGAGTGTGCCTCGATAGATCAGCGGTCAGAGCAACTAACCGGAAATTAGGAGAGCCGGGTTCGATTCCCGGTCGATGCAAAATGCACTTTTATCCTTGCTATCGCCAAAGTTATATTAATCATAAAATGTATGTATAGGAGATAGTTAAGCTAGAGCTCAGATTACCCCAATCACACAAAATAGTGTTTAACCAAAAAAGTAAAATACAAAAATAAACAACTGGAAAATAATGTAAGATGTCTTATTCACAGTCTTATTAACCACTTCCATTGTTACATTGGCAATAAATTCATGTATAGGTTGGAGATAATTACACTAGGGTTCAGGTTATTCCGTTTAGGTCGTGTTCTGCTGAACAGAAAAATAATGTACAGTCCAACTAACTACTTTTATAGTTATATTGCCATTAAAATAATGTGTGGGTTAGGGGTAGGTAAGCTAGGATTTTACTTGCTACAGTTGCATAAAAGTTATTTTCAGACAAGAAACTGAAATGCAAATAACCAACAGTACCATAATGTAATATGGTCTAATTAACCATAGTTAATTAGCTAACTAATTAACTATGGTTAATTTAACTAACCTGTAATTAAGATACGGTTTACGTTTCTACAATTACGTAAAAAAATTTTGATTTCAAACAAAAACTAAAATGCAAAAATCTAACAGGGATAATACCAGGATATTACCCATAAAGTCATGTATGAGCTGGGGCCTAGTTAAGTTAGGGTTTACGTTACAAATACAAAATTAAATACAAAAATAATTGTCAACAGAAAAACTAAAATACCAGAAATGAAGGGGAAAATAATGTAACATGTTTTATTCGTAGTCCAGTTAACCAGTTCTACAGTTCTGTTGCCCATACAATCCTTTATCGATTGGAAGTAGGCTAGTGTACACGTTATTACAATTACATAAAAAATTAATGTTAGGTCCAATGCCACTATTAATAAAAACTTATACAATTCAACTGATAGCGGCCTAAAACAACATTGTAAAAATATCATTTATAAAGTTGCAATTTACATCACAACTATTCGAAATATTTTAATAATATAATATAAATTTTAGTTATATTTCTGTTCTTTTATTTTTCTTAAATTTAGGTTACATTCACTTGAATCTATTTTAAATTCAGTGGAATAAGCAGATTAGAAAGAGAACTGCTAATACTTTCTTTGGGTTTTTGACCTTAAAAAAATTCGACGTAGGTCTTGAAACTTTAAATTAGATTCTGAAATTTGACACCATAATAGTTGTTGAAGCTTTATTATTTAGAAAAGTCGTTTAAATCAGCCAGCAAATAAAGATTTTATATAGGTGCCCTCTTTTTAAATGGGTCACTCTGTATATTTTAAATTTCGGTACTATTTCCTTATAAATCAGCATGTATTTCTACTTATCATACCTTACCAGGTATATAAAAACGATGATTAAACCAAATTAACTTTTTTAAGCAAAAAATGACGAGATGCCACCTCTATACAATAGTGGATTAACAAACTAATATCTTTTTTTGTACATTTTAATTACATTCCCAACAAACATTTGGAATCAAGTAGGCTAGTAAATGTCTCGCTTAAACGTTTTATAAAATAAGTAAAAAACGGAATTAACTTCGATTCGCCACAACTGATTTTTTTTAACCATCTACTTATACCGAGTAAATAACTTTCGGCTCACGTCTGTTACGCGTTTTCTTATTTGTAGAGTGAATTGAATTTTAGTATTTAGGCGAATATTTTAATAATCAAAATCTTTTTAAAATTAAAATGTAAAACAGTAGTCACTTGTAATAATAATATTTTTTATTTATGTATATAAATATTACAACAATACAAATGCAAATATAACATTACAATAATAAACAAGCCGTATACAAATAAATTGAAGTATGTGTGGAGAGTACGCAAGTGGATGCTTTACTTAAATATACTCAAACATACTTATTAATATCTATAATTACAAAAAAATATTTAACATAAAATACATATACGCAGAAGACACTTTTTGTATAAAAATATTAAAAAGAATTTAATTAAATAGCGTATTTAAGCATACACAGTACAAAATTGTAAAATATGATATACTGTGAAATACTGTATAAATATAGTTATTTTTATACCATTCTATATATTTCTATTGTTTTTATTTACCAATAATTTTATAAATTTTTTGTATAATGTAAATGAAATTGATTACTAGAAATTGATTCTAGAATAAAAATAGGACACAATATAACAACGAGATTTATAGTAACTAAGAGACTTAAACAAGGATGCTGCCTATCTGCTACACTATTTAAGATATATCTAGAACACGCATTGATGACATGGAAAAGAAAATGTCACAGTATGGGCATACCAATAGATGATACATCAACATTATACACATTATCCTTTGCGGATGACCAAGTTGTTATTGCGCAAGATATCGATGATATGGAATATATGACACGCAAACTTATCGAGGAGTATGGAAAATGGGGTTTAGAAGTTAATGTGAAGAAAACGGAATACATGTGTATTGGAGGACAACAACAAGACCTACTTCTGTCAACCGGGCAAAACATCAAACACTGCAATGAATATAAGTATCTAGGCATGAAAATACCAAACGACGGGACACTTGATGAAGCGATTTCGGAAAGAAACACTCAAGGAAGGAGAGCAATTACAATGTTGAACAGCATTCTATGTGATAAACAAATAACAAAAGAAAATAAAAGAAGAATATATAATTCAATAATTAAAAGTATAGTAACCTATAGTTGTGAAGTATGGCCAATAAAAGAAAAAACAGATAGAATGATAAGAACCACAGAAATGGACTTTTGGAGGAGGTCAGTTCGAAAATCAAAGAGAGAAAGGGTAACAAATGAGAGAATAAGAAATATGATGGGAATAACACATGACATTGTAGATGATATAAGAACCAAACAACTCGTATGGTACGGGCATGTTCAGCGAATGCCAAATGACAGAATATCCAAAAAAATTCTAAACTGGAAACCACAAGGAAGAAGAAGGCGAGGAAGACCCCGAAAAAGCTGGAGAGAGGGCATTGATAATGAAATTCGGGAGAGAGGTCTGGACGAGGACATGTGGAGAAATAGAGAGGAATGGAGATTAGGAATCGGAAGACGGCGAAGGACGTTATAAACCGATATGATGATGATGAAATTGATTACTGCCTTATACTGTCTTTGTCTAGTATTGATTGATAAAATGAATGAATGCTGCAACAAATGCCTACTGTATAAATGTATACAAGTAATCTACGGGGCAGGTAAAAGGTCGTTCGTATATAATTATCAGTCTTTGTTTCCCAACCGTTACTAGATTCTTTCCATATATAATAATTATCAGTATCCATTTCACAATAGTTGGTGGCATTCGTCTAAGCGATAATATCATAGATTAGGTGCGAAGTTTTTTCAAAAACTTCGTGGTCGAAAACGCTAATAACCCAGGAAAATACAGATTTTGTGATCGGCCTTAGTGACTTTTTGGCTTAGTGCAGTGATTCTGTACCATGGATTACAGAAACACTGTTTTTTTGTTTCTATCACTCATAGGTATTTGTAAATGTACATTGTACAATAATTTGTAGTTTTTAAAACCAAGGTTCTATGAAATTAAATTTTGCTTCAATCTTTGCGGCGCCCCTGTGTTTAATCGGTTTGAAACGTACACACAGATGTGGGGGATTTACCAAAGCAGAGTTGGCTGGTGGGGGTATTCCGGTTTTATACTATTCGGGTATTTACATAGTCGCTGTAGTACGTTTTTAATGTGTGTACGTTTACTCGTAACATCGCGTCGTTTGTTTTTATTTTGTTTTAAAAATGCTTAGAAGTTGTAAAAGTGTGCCAAATATATTTTGTTATAAACTTAACACCTGGTTCAAAAGAAGTTATTTATGCAAATTTGGTTGATCCGCAAAAAAATCTTTGCCGCCAGTTCATATTAAATTAGGATTAATGAAGAAATATGTAAAAACTATAGATAAAAATGGTAATTGTTTAAGTACTTATGTGGCAAATTCCCAGCTCTTCTGAAGCAAAATTAAAGGAAAGCATTTTCGTAGGACCACAAATAAGAAAATTAATTCAGGACCTACAGTTTTAAGAAACAATGACAGAAATTGAAAAAGAATCTTGGATATGTTTTAAAACTGTAACAGAAAATTTGTTAGGAAATTATGAACATCCGCAGATGAGGAAATTTTCAACAAAATGCTGGATAAATTTAAACAACTTGGTTGTAATATGAGCATAAAAATTAATTTTCTGCATGCTTATCTGGACTACTTTCCTGAAAATCTTGATGATGTTAGTGAGGAGTAAGGTGAAAGGTTTTCTCAAGACATAAAGGAGATGGAAAGTTGGTACCAGGGTCGATGGGATGTGGCGATGATGGCAGATTACTGTCGGATGCTGAAAAGAAAACTTCCAATGAATGATTACACAAGAAAAATCATAAAACTAAGGTTTTTGTTAAATGCGGAGAGAATTTATTTTTTCAAAGAAAAAAATAAATTAGAGACTTAAAACTATTTGTGTTGTTGCTTTTTAGTACGTTTTTAATGTTTATTAAATATAATGTTTATTAAACTATAATTTTTTCCTTTAGTTTTTAATCTGTTCTGATCATTCCATTGATCAAAAGCCTTACCTGAGGGACAAAAACAGAAGGTGGATATATAATCAGTAGATATGATGAATATATAATTATTTATCAAACTCGAATCAACTTTCAAAATGTAAAAAGTTGTAGGCCTGTGTAATCTATCCATTGAGGAGTAATTTAAATAGTTTATGTACGTGGAGTATAAAAAGTAATAATTAACCCAGTACAGTTCCCTGAGGAATGCCACATTTCACATTCAGGTGTATATGATAGTTAATATTTTATTGATTTTAACACGTTGCAGTCTCTCAAACATATAACTTTCTACTAATATATTTAGAGATTTTTGAATTTCCCATATCGCTTAAGGCAGCTAAGAATTATGAAGGACTGACAGTATCAATCGCTTTAGCCAAATAAAAAAAATGAAATAAAAGCTCAGTTTTTTTTAGTGTCTAAGGCGTTATATTTATTTACTATATTGAGTGTCTCAGTTGGGATTATAGGATGGAAAAAGAAGTACATGCACATTGTTGCACGGTTTGGTGCGCATTTTGGAGTGGTGTAGTAATTGTACAATATTTCATTGAAAATGAAGCCGGTAATGTTATCGCAGTAAATGGGGAACGCTATAGTAACACGTTAAACAATTAATTTTTCCATCAAATTTGATGGTTTGGCTTTGAACGACATGTGGCTTCAGCAAGACGGTGCAACGTGTCATACAGCACGTGCAACCATGACTTTGTTGCATACCAAATTTTCTGATCATGTTGATCCGCAGAATGCTGATAAATTGGTAGATAATGTGATTTAAAACAACTATGGGGTTATGCCAAGGAAAAATTGCCACCTAGCCAGCAACAATCAATGATCTCAAAGCAAACATTCAACATGTTATTCGGAAATAAAGCCAGTTTTATGTGCCCATGTTATGAAGAATTTTGATAAACGAATGACATCATGGAAAATGAGTAAAGGAGGCCATATGAAATATATTCTTTTCAATTTGTAGCCCTATCGTCCCCAGCTTAGGCTGAAGAATAAAGAACACCAGTTTGTCAAATATTATTAATTTTAGTCACAGATAACATCCTATAGTTTCAAATGAGACACTCTATATAACGCTTTAGCTATTAAGTTAGCTATTGCATTCTGCGTTAATCTATCCTAACGGAATCCATATTTTTTATTCGATAATATGTCATATTTGTTTAAGAAATTCAATAATTAATATGTTTTCATGTACTTTTAATAAACATGAATATAGGGAAATTTTCGTTATTTGTTAAGATCTTCTTTATTGAAAATCTTATATAAAGAAGATACAACTATTTATTTAAAGAATTTAGTAATTCTTTCCTAAGGAAAACAATTATTTTAATATGCGCAAACACTACATTAAAGACAGTTTCCTTTAAAATTTTAGAAGTAATATTGTCATTGCGTCAAGGTTTCTTATTATGTAAAGTATAAGTTTTCAACACATTATCAGCGTCGGTATTGCTGAGAAACACAATTACTGATTATTTTTTACTGGTTCTCGTAAGATTTCGTTCTTTTTTTATATTTTGTTTATTATGTTTTGCTCTACTGTATTAAAGTATCCCTTGAACTCATTTGCCGCCTTCTTTTAAATTCATAAAATGTATTGTTAAGACTGAACTGCTTTTATTTCTATTTTCCTTTTATTAATAGTTTGTGATTTATTTTACCAAATTCCATAATTTGTTGGACTATATCACTCTTTATTTCCAATTTTTCTCTATAATACTTTATTGGCCGCTCAACAGCATAATCTTTGATGTGAATTTAGTGAATCAACAGCAGCCTTTACATCAACAACGCTCCATATCGCAGAATACTACCGGCTGTTCAAGAAAGGAAATATCAAAAATAATAGGAAATAGGGTCAGAATAATAGGAAATAGGGTCGAAAAATAGATTAAAAAAATAAAGACGCATAGTGTTTTATTTATTTGTTAGATGTATTAGGCCCAATTATTATAGTACCGAGTACAATACCTATGTGTACAATAACCTAACTAAACATTATCACGAGAATAATACACCATATCATTTTACAACTTAACATCATATTAGCCGATGTGAATAATTTCTAAAATTAATTATTAGTCCAATCAGCGAAATAATAAATCCAGTAAACTACATAAAACGCAAGACACGCTGTTATTGATCTGCTATTGGTTAATAATGTGGGTTAATGCAGGAAACCTGTAATATAAAAATATTCCTCATTGGTAGATATTAGAAGTATTAGATGTTATCGGCCATTCTTTATTGTGAAACACAAAAGAAAATTATTATGCTTCGCTTCTCCAACGTGCATGCATGGCATAGATTTAATTGATAATAATCGCAAAATTAACTATTCATTTGCTGTAGGCTTTAATGAATATTTTGTAATTTCTTTGTTAATTTAATCAAAATTATATGGTGTAAAATTATAAGCAGGGGAGAACTCCTTTGAAATGTTCTCGAATAAATGGATTTTTTTATTATTCTATTAATTTATTAAACTGTATATTTAGACTCATTTAATAGACTCATCACGTAGTGATGAAAATTCTTTTAATTATAGCCCTTACCTTTTTTCAAAACATTTGGATAATGAGTAAATATAATGTCTGGAATACAGTGCAAAATTTATTATACCAAAAAGAGCATACATAAATTATAGAATTTTACCATCTGTGGTTCTAGTTGTGTGAATTTTCATACTGATAGTGGAATAATGAACTCGTCTGCTATAAATTTCATTACAGGTTGATATAAGCTTTAATTCGATTTTACACCTTTTATTATCCATATTGTTTAAAACGAATTACAAATGTAATAGAAAAATCACTACATGAAAAGAATGTATGTTCTACAATCTTCCTTGATATGGAACAGGCTTTCGATAAAGTTGGGCATAAAGGTCTAAACTATAAAATGAAGATGTATTTACCTAAACAGTTTTCTGATATTCTGGAATCCTACATCTAAAAAAAACATTTTAGAATTAAACAACAAGGGGCCTATTCTGAACTTAAAACAATTATTGCAGGAGTACCGCAAGGAAGTATATACTAGGACCTGTCCTATACCTTTTGTACACAATTAATATTCCTAGATTAGAAAATGACATCATAGCAACGTTTACAGATGATACTGTTACATTAGCATTAGGTAATGACTACGAAGAAGCAGCAGAAAAATTGCAGATATCAGTCAACAAAACTAATAATTGAACAAAGAAGTGGAGAATAAAATTAAAGGACTCAAAGTCTGTATTCGTTAACTTTACAAACAGAGCTAATCAACATACCCATAATCATAAATGATAAACGAATTCCGTTTTAAAATACAACTAAATACCTTGGTATTACCCTTGATGATAGGCTATGCTGGAAAGCCCATATCAAAATAAAAAAAGAAAAACTTATAATTAAATATAGAAAAATGTACTGGTTGATTGGGAGAAACTCCACTCTAACTATTCATAATAAGCTTATGTTATATAAGCAGATACTTAAACCGGTATGAACCCATGGAATTTAGCTGTGGAGCTGTTCCAGTCAGACCAATGTACAAGCCATTCAAAGGTTTCAGAATAATGTGCTAAGGAATACCGTAGATGCACTTTAGTACATCCGAAACAGTAACCTCCATATATGGACCTGGGTATGGATACTACCCACGCCCACGAGAGCCATATCCAAGATTGCTAGGAGTCATGAACAACGACTCCTCCAATATGTCAACGTCGAGGCGATCTAGCTCCTTGACCACGCAGGATGCCAAGAAGACTCAAGAGAATCAAATCCTTTGAGTTAGTTCAGTGGTGTGACAAAGCACATCGTGCTTTAAAGACATCGTGCTTTTAAGTTCGTTTAAAGATAGGAGCATCGTGCATCTTAGTATATACATTAGGTTTTTGGGTACCTAGTAGTTATAATATTTTGGTTCGAAACCGTCTTTGGATCAAGTTATATTGAATATTGTGAACATAAGTTTATGTAGTAATTTTAGTCTACCCAGTGATATGTTTATTTCCAACATCCACCCTATTTTTCGAGATATAGACATCGGTGTTTTTTAAATGGATGGCACTGTACTGTATTTATATTTTCATAGATATACTATTTCAACAATTACAAAGACACAAGAATTGATGGATATACAAGGGTTTTAAAATAATGATATAAAAAGTATTTAATAACTAGTGATTATTAAAAATGTTATTTATAATAGAAGAAAAATGAAAATGTCATAATACAGATCTTATAGAAAAAAAAAAAAATATATATATATATATATATATATATATATATATATATATATATATATATATATATATATATATATATATAACTTAAATCTGCGGATCATGTTGGCCATCCAATATGTCTAGTCGGGCGCATTCATGTTGCTAATGCTAATAATTTATGCAATGCTATTAATACCAGTTTTAATTTGATAGCTGCTTATAATTTTTCTGCTCTAGAAATAAACAGATTAACGCTGGAATGGTTTTCTAGTGCGCAAATTGTAAATAATAATTTAGTTTTAAATTTTTTCTAAAAAACAATGGCCCAATGATGTTTCCTCTGATTATCCTGTTTGTGCATTTAATTTTTCAAGGATAAGTATTTTTTATCAAGTAGGTGTATATAGACAGTAAGCAGCTTTCAAATCTAATATTTTATGCAAATGTCATAATACAATACAAGTATAGTAATGTTAGGGATTATGTATTAAATTAATAATTATTTTATACCTTTTGTATTATTTAATAGTTGGAAACCGCAATTTGCATAGCCACCAAACATTATATTATTGTAATTGTTGAAGTATCTATTTGAAAATGCAAATATATACAGAGCCATCTATTTCATAAAATATCCAGTAGAAACATATTTCAAGAAAAATTGGTTGGTTGTTGAAAATCAACGAACGCCAGTGAATATTTTAAATAACAAAATGAAAATTTTTATGAAGGGTATTTTTTAATCCAACTTGTAGTTTAAAAAGTTATACATTTGCCCACCCCTGTATATTGCACTAAGATACTATCGGGGTATGAATATACAGCTTCCAAGTTTAGGGACGCTTTATCCAAATTCTAATTGTAATCGTTTATTCAATTTAAAACTCTATAAATGACTTTACATGAAGGGGTTAGGTTTATATACGTAACGCAATATTCTTAAACCATAAGTACGTTGTTAATAGAACAAAATTGGTATATACGTATAAAGAAAAATATGTTGAATATATTTAAATGAAAAGTAAAAAAAAAATAGAAACAAATTCCAATTGTTATTCATTTAATATAAATGAGCGAAGTTTTAGTAACTGCAGGATAAAGCCACACATCAATTTTGCTTTAAGAATTATGATATTGTTTCAAAAGTGCGTTTCAAGATTTCTTGTATCCGTTCCAAGTTTTCACATAGTACATATTTCGCTGGAATTTATAGTGTATAAATACCAATATATACCATTATATGAAAATCCAGAGAAACTAGGCGGAGTATCAGGTGCCCCCAAACAAGATGGAGAGATGATGTCCAGAGGAAAGCCGGCAAGAATTTTGGATTTTGAGTGCTAACGGCAGACAGCGTCAGCGGTGGAAAAATATAGAATTGGCCTATGTCCAGGTGTAGACGAAAATAGGCCAAAGAAGTTGAAAATCGTATACACCGATTTCGAATTTTAAATTTTAGAAGTTGAGTTTTGAGGGCATAGAAAAGGTTCTTGTAGTGTAAGGGATACAAGGAGTGTGTCAATTTACTGCAGTCCAATTTAAACAAGAAACATTTATTTTTATCCTTATAAATAAAAGGTTCTTATTTATCGTTAGACTGGCCAAAGAGATATTTTTCGTTTGTTCTAAACATTTGCAGTCTATAAGAAAGGAAGCGACCTGTTCAACTTAGTTATATTTAGGATCAGCATCGTTGTATACGTTTTTAAGCCTATTGTAGTGTGGGATATCTACTATTATTTATTGATATGAATTTCAATAACCAGTTAATAACTAAGTTCAAAATTACTAGAGAAATTTTCCCGACTTCACATTCGAATTTGACTAGAAAACTTGGTGTATTCATTGGCAAGGGTAAGAGTCTTTTAAAGAACCGTATTTCTACTAGCCACCATGAGTAATAAAAATTAGGACTAAGGAATTAAATAGATTGACACGAGAAGTCCAAATGTTTATTTTTGGTTACGCGATTACTGGTAATACTGCTCCTACATTTTGCTTCACATTGGCCATCCACCATTGTAATCTCGGCAGTATTTAATAAAACTTCATCTCTTTTATATCTACTGTTAGCTATAGGGGAACACACAATTTTCGTCTTTTTCGTGTTTATTGACAGTTTGATTTCAGTTTTATATAGTTTTAAAATATGAAGTTTAAGGCGAGGTAGGTATCAGCTAATATTACCATGTCATCTGCATATGAAAGGTATCATTATATCGTTTATACCGTCGATATTGATACCATTTACATCATCAACGAAAAACATCTATGTTAGCAAGAAATAAAGAAAATAAAAGGGGAAAAATAGGTTCGCCTTTGTAAAATACCAGCTAATACATATGAAATATTTAGGAAATATTTATGTATTCATATTATTATTATATTATATTATATGCGTTTGGGCCTCATCAGCCACTGATCGCATGGGAAGTCCCTTGGCCATCCCCTCTTATACGGGTCATTACCCAAAAATGCTATCCCATAACGGAAGCAGTTTAGGCACGTTCTAAGCCTCGCCACCTCTTAGATAACAGGGGTCCCTAGTATAAGGAACCTCTTCTCCTCCAGTGCGGGGCAGGTGTAAAGAAGATGAATCGAGGTTTCCTCGTCTTCTTTACAGTATCTGCAGGCTGGGCTATCAGTCAGCCTCAGCTTGTGCTTATATGCATTTAAGCTACTATGGTAGCCCGCAATGATTTCCACCAGGATTCTGGCTTTGTGCCTGTTCAATTTAATAAATTCTTGGGTCCATTTCTCAATCTCTGAGTATTCGATGAAGAGTTTGGTTATTCGACAATCCGTTACTCCTCTCCACCTTTCTTTGTGCTGGTCTCTTGCCTAGCCATTTATGTGGTCTCTGATCAGATTCTTACTTATTCCCACTGCAGGTTCTCGTCCATAGAGGTTTTCCTTGGTCCCTCTCTACTCTGGTATGTATTCATAAGTAGCAGCCAAGTTTCTACATATCACATTTGAAATATTATTTGCGTTTATTTTATCCAGCTTTCTAAATAAATATTCGGATCCACTATCCTATTATTTTACTGTATTAATAAGTAATAAATGTGACGTTGATATCCAGAAGGCTTTGTATATGTGCTAATATTTTTTTGGATGTGTGACAGCTAATACAATGATGGGATCTCACTTTTAATTAAAATCGAACTGTAATACCTGATAATATTCATATAAAAAGGGTAGTTTAGTTTTCATTGAAAATTAAAAGAAAATACTTTGAAGTGTTTGGATTTGTAGTAATGTTTTATGCACATAATTATTTAATATTTCAAATTGCAAAAATACTAATTTATTATTCTTAAGTAATAAGTAGACAATAAAAGAGAAACGGTATATGTAAAGTATGCCTTTATGTTAATTTGTTTACCTTATTGATATAAAATACGAGTAGATTAAGTATGCTACGACCTTCTTTTAATTTCAATATATTTTTCAGTCATCCAAGCAATTACTTTTAGTAAACTTGATTAACACTTTTAACGTTTATTTCTTAAGACAGATAAAGCAACGATTAAACATTTTGGAGACGAAGACATGCGGAGACATGCGAAGATATTCACTCCATTAAATGGTTTTATAATCTAGAATGCCTAGGATATATTAAAAAACTGTAGGATTTGTAATTTGAGCAAACACTCCAGTGAAAATGAAGAATTGAATATTGGAACAAGTTTTGGAATTGTATATCGAATTATCGGAAAAATCATAAATTGCATCCTAATTTGTAGCTATTGTGAATAAAACTTAGGGACGTGTAAATTCGTCATTATGAGATCGGTCGTCGTTACTACATTACAATTATTGTATGCTTGTGTAAGGGACATCCTACGACTGGGGGCATAGATATAATTGTACTGCGCGAACGATATACCGCTATACGTGAAAAATTAACTATGCCGGGAGTGAAGTAACAAATTAAAATTTTTCAAGAATGGGTGGAGCTATTTAGGTCCCAATTTGACATTCTCAATGTTTCTTGAGAAAGTTTCTTTCTCAATATTCTCGAAGTTTTAATATATATTAAATATATTAAATATGTTTTAAAGTATTACGTTGTACAGAATTTTTTAATCTATTGTGATTGAGTTTGTCGATGTTAAACTGCTTTATTAACCGTATGATTTTAGTAAAGTGTAATGTGAAAGAAATTAGTAGAGAGAGTTGTGTCCTATGTTGTTTTTGCCTCCTTATTGGGTAACAACACGGTGGAAAAATTGGTTGCGCTATCGATTTTGTGCCGATAATTATGAAATAATAAAGGACAAGAACTCAGAAACCTGTTTTAAGGTCAGAAGACGATGCCAAGCATATTCATTTTGCTCCCATTTTACGCACACAACAAGTTACCGAGCACACTTACATTAAAGGCCTAACATCTTTATGAACTGAGGGTTCCTTGAATTTACGCTATTATTTTGCAAAATTAGTCTTATTATCCATCGCTTATCTCTAAGGATTCACAGTACTTCAATCGGTGCGTCTTTTAGCTGTTGCCTAGGAGGCTGATAGCGAAGGATTTTGAATGTGCTTCAAGCCGCAATAGGTATTTCTCACTCGCGAACTTGGCTTCTTAACACAGGTTTTATTTCTAAGCCGAAGGGCTCCGGAGTTAGACGGCGTTCCTGCTGAGGCGGTGAGGGCCGCGGTCGAGGATCCTATGGAACGTAATGTCGAAGCATGTGGTGCTAGATGTCATGAACGGTGTCCTCGTGAGCCGAGTCTTTCCAGAATGCTGGAAAAGGGAGAATCGTGCTCATAAAAAAGAAGGGGAAGCCTGACGGAGACCCAGCGGCGTTCAGGCCGATATATGTGCACGATGTTCCAGGGAAGCTGCTAGAACGCTTAGATCTGGCTAAGTTTCTCGAAGAATTAGGTTGAAGCATGTGGGAGGCGGGGGAACTCTCAATTAACCCATACGGTTTTATATCCAGAAGATCAACCGTATCAAGGTCACGCATATCAAGGTCGCCGCGCAGGAGGCGTGGGCTGTCGAGAACTTGTGCACGTCAATCACGCTAGTCGTGAGGAACGTGTTGAACTCTGGGAGTGCATCGTGGGTAGCCTCAGGGACCGGGAGGTGGCTCCGTACATTAGCAAATTAATATGTAGCTACTTGGAGGGCAGGACTATAGTAATCCAGGCCGCGGACGGGAGGGAGGAAACAAGGGGGTGACGTGCGGCGTTCAGCAGGGCTCGGTTCTCTAACCGGTCCTATGGAACGTAATGTTCTATGGGGTTTCCGGACGAGGGTCCCGGAGGGGGTGACGATCCTCGGGTACGCCGACGATCTAGCGGTGCTGGTGATAGGGAAGGAGGGTTGTCGACGTTAGGGAGGCCGGCAACCGAGGTTGCCTGGCGGAAAGGATAAGAAGGTGGGTAGAGGGAAGAGGACTGAGCCTGATCACACACAAAACCGAGACCATCCTCCTGACGAGGAGGAGAAAGTATCCTGAGGTTGAATTTCCGGTAGGAGGCATCAGAGTGGAGCTGGGGCGTGTCTTGAAATATTTGGGGGTGTGGTTAGACCTAGGCCTGTACTTTAGACAGTATGTTGTTCGGGTGTTACATACCAAACGTCAGGGGTTCCAGAGTGGCCAAAAGGAGACTCCTCGTGCCATGGAATGTAAGTAGTCGCCTTCATCGAGAATTGTAGACAACTTTTTAGATTATATTAGCACTTTTATAAGTTAACACTGTATACTGTATGCTTAAAAAAAATTTTTTTATCATTAAAGTTCCAACACATAAAAAAACATGTTATTAATTTTCTTCTTAATACACAGCCGATGCATCCACAGAAAAGTAAGGCAATTTTTTTTGCGTTGACGTAATTTGAGTAGTGCGCAGGTGTCACTCGGTATTCCATTCATAAATTTTATCATCGATCTCCGAAAACATTCCGAGATTGGTTCTTTGTCAATATATGTTAACTCTGCACTACTTATTGTTGACAGCATAAAAGCTACTGTATTTGTCACTTTCTTTGGGCTTATTTGCCGGTGATATATTACCTGCATAACTTAATAATATTTATGCAATGGAATATAGTTCAATTTTTAGGTCTTGTACCATTTCGAGATTGGTGAGCGTCAGTACACTCTGCATTTTACATTGCTGACATAACATAAAATCTACTGTATTGTTTTCTATGTTTGGTCTTCTTTTCCGGTATATTATATAGCTGATTTAAACCTAAGCATCATCATCATCATGAGGTCATCAGTCCTAAGACTGGTTGGATGCTAACCTCCAGCTTCTCCTATCTTTTGCTAACATACGCATTTTGCTAATTATGCTATAACCTACATCCCTAACTATTTGCGTGCAGTAGTCTGATCTAGGCCTACCTCTGCCTTTTTTCACTCCTATTTCTGCCTCCAAAGTATCGCATACTATTCCTCCATATCTCAACAAGTGGCCTATCATTTTATCTCTTCACTTCTTTATGTTTTTCCACATACTTCTTTTCTCGACGACTTTCTCTAATACTTCTTCGTTTCTAACCCTATCAGTCCACGGTATTTTCATCATTTTTAGATACGACCACATCTCAAAAGCTTCTAATTTATTCCTACTTGCTTCCCCTACCGTCCAGGTTTCGCAACCGTATAGTGCCGTGCTCCATACATACTTCTTCAAAAATTTATTCCTTGTTTCTAAGTTTATATACCCCCGAGCATAAAAGTGCTTTCTTTTTGTTAAAAGTTACTCGACCCAGCGCTATTCTTTGTTTTATATCTTTATCGCTTCTTCCATTCCAATTTATTTTACTTCCTAAATAAGTTAAGACTTTAACTTCCTCCAATCTTTTATTATTAATTTGTACTTTCGTTTTTGCCCTACTCTCGCGCCCTCTGCATACTAACATTTTAGTTTTGTTTTTATTCACCCTCATTCCGTATTCCTCTGTCGACACTGCCTCCATTTCATTCAACGCTGATTCTGATTCCTCCTTACTAGATGCTAAGACTGCTATATCATCCGCGAATCTCAGCATTTTTAGTTTCTGTCCCTGTACTATAATCCCGAAATCCACTCTATATTTTACCACATTAATCGCCTCTTCGATGTATAGATTAAAAATTAGTGGTGATAGCGTACATCCTTGTCTTACTCCTTTCCTAATACCTACTTCCCTTCTTTCCCTTCTACTTCTATAACAGCAGTTTGCTCTTTATATAGATTGTGTACTACTCTCCTATCTCTATACTTCATTCCCGCACTCTTTAGTATCTCGAACATTTTTTCCTATCTTACATTATCAAAAACTTTTTATAAATCTACAAATCCTATATAAGCGTTCTTTCCTTTTTCTATTGTTTTCTCTAACATTACTCTTAGCGCCAGAATAGCTTCGCGAGTTCCCCTATTTCGCCTAAACCCGAATTGGTCTTCTCCTAGTATTTCCTCCGCTCTATTTTCCATCCTCTTCTGCACTATTCTGGTTAAGATTTTTGACGCGTGGGAAGTTAGGCTAATCGTTCTAAAGTTCTCGCATTTGTCGGCTCCTCTCTTTTTCGGTATAGTAACGATAATGTTCCTCTTATAATCCTCCGGCATCTCACCCGTTTTGTATATGTTCAAACATTGTATTTACTACTTTCTGTCCCGCACAAACCTAAGCAATGGTTTCTCCTAAAATTAAACTTGTCCAACATCCTGGCACTAGAGTTCCTTAAACTACACTTGTCTTAAATAAAACATGTTGTTATCTTCTTTTGTAGATATGTTAACAAGATAAAATGTAATTTTCATATATTTTTTTTGTTTTACGTTTATTATGTAATCTGTTTGTAAAAGTACAAAGAGTAATCAATAAGCTTATATGTTGATTTGAAGTAAATTTCATGATAGAGAATTATTCCAATGAATAAATCTCTGTAGTTTTCATCACAAAGTTCTTATATTAAAGTGACTGATAGTATTTCTTTCAGTTTATAAATGGTAAATCCCAGTGGCGTCATGTGCTTGAGTCTTCTCGTTTGTGCACTATTGTCCAAAAGACTTAATGCCAGGGCATTTGGGTGACAATTGAAACATTTTATGTATTTATCACTACTTGCTACAATCGTTTCCCTTAGTGTAGTCATCTCTAGGTCACGACAGATATCCTTATTTATGACAAAGAGTGGAAAATCAACTATTAAGCATAAAACTTTTGCTTCAAATCTCTCAAGGATGGAAATGTTGGATTTAGCAGTCGTTCCCCAAGGCTGTATTCCATAAGTCCAAACGGGTTTTAAGATGACATTATAAACTAAGAGCTTGTTTGGAAGTGAAAATTGTGATTTTCTTCCCATCAAGTAATAGTGCTTATGAAATTTGGTATATAATTGTTTTCTTTTCATCTACATGTGTTCCATCCATGTGAGTTTATCATCTAGATGTAAGCCTAAATATTTAATGCAATTTGTAGTAGTGATAGTTTTATTGTTAATTTTTACTTGTGGCGACTCTCTACGACGTCTGGTAAATACTATATGACTTATTCTCATTAATTTTAATTTGTCTTAGCCCAATCATCTGTTTGTTCTAGATTATTTTGTAGATTCATTGCTACTATTTTTGGGTCTGGGTTTTCACCTAGAATTGCTGTATCATTTGCAAGAATTGAAATGATGATATTTTGAATAGTTGGAAAGTCTGCAGTGAAAATAAAATATAATATAGGTCCCAAAACACTTACTTGGGGGACACCAGGTCTTATTGGATGAAGCTATATTATCTCCGATTCGTATCTTACTCTAAAACGTATGACTTAAGGAAAATAAACAAATTGCCAGGTACGTTTTGTTTTAGCTTATGGAGTAATCTCTGGTACCACACCTTATCAAAAGCTTGGCTAATGTCAAAGAAGGTTGCCGCACAATAGTTTTTCTTTTCGAAATTCTCATTTATGTGGTATACAATTCTATGAGTTTGTTCGATGGTGGAATATTGACATCTGAACCAGAATTTTTTGCTGAAACTATTTCGATTAATCCCTTGGCAACAATGTCTCTAGCACTTTGATAATATTGGCAAAAGACTAATAGGTCAGTATGATGGTCGATTCCGGTTGATTTGGGGTTTCGCCTGGCTTTTGGATAAGCATCATTTCAGACACTTTCTATTATGCTGGAAAATATTTGAGACGAAAAACTGCATTAATCAAGTAGGCGAGCATGACTACTCCATTCTGTGAAAGTTTTTTCAGTACCTGGTCTGGAACCAAATCATAATCCAGTGCCCTTTTTGGGTTCAGGTCATCTATTATTTTGCATAGTTCCTTTGGTGTTATAGGTGAGATTCGCTCATATGTATTAATCTCAGTGTTTAGAAATTGGGATATTGCATCGTTGATATTCTCTTCTGCTGGCGGTAGTTGTGTAACTCGTTCAAGATGCGTACTCGTGTACTCATTCAAGATGTTCTGCAAACGTATGTACTTTTTTCTTGTTCCTAAATTCCATCAGTTCTCCTAATAGGCGGTATATGTTCTCTAGTCTGTTTTATTTTGCTAGTAGCTCTCCAGATTGCATAATCTGAAATTTCGTCTGGTCACAATTTTTCAAGGTATTCTCTGAAGGCCTTATTCTTAAATTTCATAAAAATTACATTAAAAACTGGCTGCAGCAACGATTAATTGCCTTAATCATTACTGTTAAAAAAGTACGGTTATTTTCAGCGCCAAATAATACATCATAAACAAGAAAGGGCTAAATTGAAGGAAAACTGTTCGCACATCATTTATGTGTCGCCGAACTGCGATTTTCGATCGAACACGTGGATTCAACCACGTGGTCGATCGAAGATCACAGAATTTTGGGACTCAAAATATCTGTCAAGCTTATATTCGTGAACGAATGATATTACAATTTCAGAATGCGTTTATTTAGTGTAATCAAATATTTAGAGTGATAACATGTCGATGGAACACCATTTATGTACATAATTGCTTTAAATAATAATTGTCAAAAAACATCTGCAACAGAATTCCGAGTTAAGAGGAGATAGTCAGTCTAGTATAATATATTAGATAAGTACTTAATAGTACTAATATAGTAGTAATGAATAAGACGATGCTTTCTATGTTTATTTATTTATAAATATTGCTTATTGACTTACAGTGAGAATTATAATTGTAATTATTACCTCCAACAAAACATAACGAACATTTCTCAAACTGAAGAAATGTTTTTAAAATATATTTCAACTTTACATACTCATAATAAGTATATACATATAATATGTGGCTTATATAAGAAAGTGTGGTGAATGTAAAAAGTAACTAAAAGTAAGCTATCTGAAAAACTGGCCATATGTCATAGGCATATTAAGATCTAGTGGTATAGTAATCATGTTATGATAATAGAATCATATACTAGGAAAAACTGTTCTATTGTAAATAAATAACTCTAATATAACTAGTTAATCCATAAAATTACATTTACTAGTTTCCATATTACAATTCTATTTACCTGAGCTATTCAGTGCACAACAAAAAATATTTATCCAACAGAATATTGCTTGGTTGAGCAGGATTCTACACAGTTTTATTAAATCGTAACATATTGGTATTGAAAATTACGTAATAGATTTAGGAAAATTGTATTTCTTTGTACTCCAATCTAGATAAACATGTAATTCTGATCTGTAGTTAGAATGCAATATTGTACTACGGATACAAATACATAATTGGTTATCAAAGAACAACAGAAATATTAGCAATATATAAAGAGGTAGGGGGAGAGACTGGAAAAAGTAATATTGCATTTTCTTCCACATACCGTTTTAAGAAACTCGGAATACCTAAATTATTTCGACAGTACCTATATAAGGTTACTAATGGATTTGTATGTAATTTTTATCTAGGTAGTACTTTAAGCAATTGACGCGATTTAAGAATTGAATGAGATGATGTTCAAAGCCATCGCAACCACAGAAATAATTAATTAAAGCATAAAATATATTTATTCTGGACATTAAATCTGAGAAATAAATCAAAATAATATAATTAATATTTTGTAACAGTATACACATACGAGTATTGTACTTAATTTCTTAGTGATGAAGAAAAGGATGACGATATATTGAAAGTTACAATTTTTTAAAATCCTATTAAACATAATTAGCAAATAATAATTACACTTGTATATCCCTTTAACTACTAACTAAGCATTTTATGAAATGAAAAATAACTACTTAACTTCAAAAAAGCCAGTGATAAATATCCATGTACTATAGTTTACAATAAATATACATATTACTGTCTATTGGTCGATTAGTTTTAAATCTATACAATCTACTACAATAATAGTACAAATGGCAAAAATAGATTCAAGATGTATAAATACATGTCTCGGTTATTGGGTATTGTTTATTTTAGAGATCTTTGGTTTAGCAGCACTTAACCTATATGAACCGGTCTGATCCTGCTCACACAAAACAATGCACTCTGAAAATATAAAACCCTATTATAATAATAAATCAGCCTTCACTTAAAACAAATACATTAAATAAAACAAGCAACAGTCGTATAATTAGTTTCTTCCGTTGGGTGCATTTGTCAATCCATAACCTCTTCCTGGTACATTGTGGTACCCTCCAGAACTTCCGCCTCCCCTCTTTCCTTTACAGGTCGTCTCGAATAACAGATCGTTAACTTTAGCGGCTAATATCCTAAAGTTGACGTCATTTGGATCTAGTCTGTCGGTTGCAATCTTCTGAAATCTGGATGTAATTGTCCATAGCTCTTGTCCCTTCTTTCTGTTCTTCACAACCTATAAAAATGCGAAATATTAATGTAGGTACTGATATTTTTTTAGAACATAACTGAATATTAAAATATTAAGCAATATGCATATTGAATAAGTATATATTATCTATACTGTTCTTCATAACTCATAAAGAATTCCAAATATAACTAATTATTTTAGTGGAACATAAGTAAAATACTACAATATTACGGAATTTAATTAAGAGCTTAATTGAAGAGATTGAGTTATTAAATGCATATTTCATCCAATCATGATATGACATTGATATAGAAAGGTAAAAATTGATCAATATAATATTTAAAATAGTATTTATTTCCTTAGTATTTATTCCCCTAATTGTATTAATAACCAACAATTGTGTATGATGACTATTATGTTTGTAAATGATTTTTTATAGATATTCATTTTAAGTATTATGCGCTAATATTTTACTTCCGAAAATTTACAAATCTAATATAAAAATGTAGTAAATTGCCTTTCGTGAGCTTGTTTTCTGGTTTTGTTTTTCATTATCACTAAACATGACACTTCATATTACTAAATCATTATCAATATAATGATTTTAAGTATCATGTGTGTATCAATAGTAATTATACTATTAACTAAAATAGTTGATTATGCTGTTAACTAATTAAATTATTAATATACTATTAATTAGAGTTATACTGATACATAGCAAACATTTCTTAACATTCAACTCATTGTTAGTGAACTAAAACTAGTCCTCGCTGTCAGTTATGCGCGTTCAATATTTTAGATATTAGTTATCAAAATTATGAGTACTATGAACATTCTGAATATAATGTTGAAATTAAGTATAATTATTATTAAATGTGTTAACTTATGTAGACATTTTTTATGGTTGTAAATTGTTTATTAAACCTTACACTGCTTTTAATTGTGTTAAAATGGTGTAGAATTTTTGGTATTTTTTTGGTATAAAACATAATACCAATGTGATTTGTAAAATTTCACACCATTGTGAATGCACATACAGTTTAGGTTTAGGTATAAAGCTAATATTGTGATAATATACTAGATATTGTGATATATTTATATCACAATATTCCACGTGGACATAGATTATAATCCTTGCATGGTAATTACTCTAGAGTATGTATCCATGTAGTTTTCACATTGACTGTGTTCAAACAATATAGCTATTCATGATTTCTGATTAACCAAATTGTGCCCAAGTGCTACCATGTGTCTCAAGAAGCAAAAACTAATTACGTTGATCAGGTTTGTTAAAATTATTTGCCAAGGTGAATTATGTTAAATTTTATTTATTTAGTAGCTGGATGATTTTATCGAGGAGATATTATGTATAGGCGCCTAAACGATTTGTATTTCACGACGATGGTGTAAACAATGTAATGTAAATGTTTTGTATTTGTTATTTCACATTTGTTGTCTGCTTATTATTTAATAAGAATATATAAACTTGACCGGGAATATTGACAGATTTTTATTTCCATGAGAATCAAATCCCAATACGCATTATTAAATAAACCAAACTTAACTAATTATTAACTAAATCATTTGTAGTTAATTTAATTTATGGAAAATAGTTTCTCTTCTCATCTGTCTTGTTTCTCAAATAAGACAGAAGGAAATATAATCGAGAAGCAGTCATTCTAAAGACATTTATTTGAATTTTGTATATTTGTGATGTCATTTATGTGAATTAAAATTATGTAAAATTTATATTTAGGTTTGAGAAATGTATGGCTTAAAAGTCAACAAATAAAATACATATCCGTCAGCCATATTGCGGATGATATGAATTATAGTAAGAACTCGAAACTTAACGGGAATGTACAATGAGAAATAATAATCAAACTTTTTAAGAATTAATTTTGATAAAGGAATACGTTTTTATAAAAGGGTTGAAAATATAACATAAATACGTATTTTGAAATAGTTGCTATACTATCCTGAACTACATTGATACATTTTAATATTAATACTGAATGGGACAGTGAAACTAAATTGACAAAAATAGACAAATGAATTTTTTATTTAATTTTTTTGAAGAAATGTAATGTATATGAGGGGAAATTAATCGAGTACTTGAAAAATATGCATTTGTTGAAGATAACGCTAGAAAGATGGCATCCTTGGTTTTCCACAAATTGTTAAAGGCTGAGAGTGAAGCTGCCCATGACATTGCGTAGCATTTCCAACGGAATTTTGTAGACCTATTGCGAATTTACTCTCTTAAATTATCCTTCAAATCCAAGGTACCTTCAAAGAAACAAGTCAGGAGTCATCAAGTCTGGTAAATGACCAGGTCATGGAAATAGTCCTCTCTGCTGGTGAAGCGAACAGAAATTGAGCGCCTCACCAATTCCAGTGAAAGCAGTATGGTTACTTGAATTATATTTCTGGAAAAGTGCGTTTTCGCCTTCCTTTGAGTGCAAACAGGAAGAAAGTGGCAAACATTTCGGCAATACGTTAGGAGTATATCGTCACCGTGTTACCATGTCCTTCTTCGAAGAACTAATGCCCGATTATTTCAAAACATGAGACTTCACATCAAACTGTTATATTTTCCGAATGAAGGGGTCTTTCCTGGAGATTGCAAGGGTTATCTTCGGCTTTGTCCCAAAAATCCTGTTTTTTGATGAATCTACATAGGTCATAGTGGACTTTGGCAATTATGAACCTTCTCTTTACCTTTTTCAATAAGATTTAATCTTCTTCAATAATATTTAATATCTGTTGACAAAAACGTACTCGGATAATGTGATCTTGAATATTGAGGGCTTACCTTGCTTAAATTCTGTACAGATGGTAGTGAAAGTCATTCTTCAGAATTCTTAGATTAAATTCTGTGCATTGCCATCTGACCAGTTTTCGCATACTTCTTCTTAGGGCTAGTCGCAACCCGATGAATATTTTTAGGGATCGGGCTGATTTTCATTACACTTTTTTCCATATCCCGCTAACAGTGAAATTTGTCATGCAACGGCTGATAGCTTGAGCAGAAGGCATGAGAGTGCACGGAGGTAAAACGACAATTTGGCAGGAAAGCGCATTGAGCACATACAATACTACCCCGTTTTTTAATACGCCTTTACCGCAAACACGCGCTGGCAAACAAACCTCCATCGTTATTAATTTCTAAATGTCTAAAAACTACATAGCTGACTAAGTCGCGCTATACTCTAGTTTGATCTGCTGTTTTCTAACTTTTGCCTAACACATAAAAATGATGTATTTAAAGATAATTAAAATTAAATTTAAATTAATTAAAATAAAAACGATGTAATATCCTCGATGACAAAAATTTACTTTAGTAGAACACAATTACTCTGTCATTAAAACACATTCGTATGCAATCTATAAGAAGAGTTAATATACATACCTTCATTCCACTTGCAAATTGGAGAGCAACTGGATCTGATGCAACATAATCCATAGTATTTCTATCAGCGTATTCCCCATAGCTATTCCAGCAAGCAATCTTTATCTCACTCATCAATCCGAAAAACATTACTCCGTCCTGATCCATGGCTTCTGCGGCACTTTGTGTACGTCTTTGGCCACGATATGTCTATAAGAATTAACTAATCAGATGAACAGTACATGAATAAAGTTGGTAATGAAAGTAATGAAAATAAAATGTAGCAAAATATACTTCTAGCTAGTTAGCAAAGTTATGATTTTGTAGACTGTCAGTAACTGCCTCGTGAAATAACTTTAGATTAATCAGTATGACACTACGTGGATAAGGAAATTATAATGACTATGAAAACTATTCAGTTGTGATTATAAATAGCAAAAGCTCACATGAAATACTTCAGGCGAAGATTCTGGGTCCTCTATGAACAAGGATTTGTTCCGTAGATCGGATGTGTATACCCAATTTTCTGTAGGACTAGACATGGCATGATAAAATAATTTTCTGTCTTTGCCGGGAACGTACGGGGCTAGAGCCATTCCAAGTACGCCATCCATAAGATCGAAACTGTCACCTAGAAAAATATGTGAATTGGTTAAAAAGAAATTTGAATACTCGATACGAATATTTTATTTTCATAAACGGTTGATTCGATATCCATTTAATATTGTGAAAAATGTGCTTTCTAATTTAATTTTAACAGTTGAAGAGTCAAATCATATCAAAACACATATACACCGAAATGAACAAATGTTGTACAGGTTACACGTATTTATAATTAATTAAAAAAATAGAACGTGTATTGGACAGTCAGTAACTTAGCATTATATTACATCCAACAGATATTTATTCAAATGTCACAAAAGAGTGATGATTCAATTAAGAAAATTCATATAAGTACAAAAAATAAATAAAGTCAAACATAAACAATATTAATTAAACATGATGTTTTGCAATTTCTACCGAAACTTTATTTTGATAAATTTTAAATCTAGGTAGCGATTCTTATGATGAGTTACGTTAGAAGTACCTTTTCAAAGTTAAAGAGAAACTGTGAAAATTTTCATGTTTTTATTTTCATGTTGACTAAGATATACAGGGTGGAAATCAGTTATAGAGCTTTTTATGTAATTTTAGAAATGCGAGTTTACAAGATGCTGTTTTTAATGGAACACTATAAGAACATGGAACAGATAAGCTACGGGAACAAATCGAACACAATACATAATCTGAATTACACAATTAAAAATTGTGATTATATGTGGACGATATGATGGATCGTAAAAAAATATGAAATATATAGTACGTAGGTATATCGGAACCTTTTAAACCATCACCTCCTGTGTTCCGACATCTCTGAACTACCATAGCCGATCCTTACTCATCACATGACATGTTTGCAGGTAGTATTTTAATATTTAGATCATTTCCAACGAAATAAAGGCTGTAGTATTACAATTTGATCCTAAAGAAGCAGCTACTATCGAGAAAAGTCAAGCAATATTTCAATATATTTAAATTGTAGCAGATTTACAAACAATTCATAATAATTACAAGGGACTAGTGGGGCAAATAGTAGAAGCAGTACATACACAGATGGATGGTTTAAAATACATAAAAAGTAATAGTATTATAGCAAAGTTTTGTACTGCTCGTCAAGAATAGGAACAAGTCTCAAAACTGCGATATCGGACACCCCACGAGGTGCACAATAAATATCCTGGTCTAAGTAGATAGCCGAATGCTGTCTTCACTCTTTCTTCTGCGCATACATAAAGAAATTTCACAGTTTTTCCTATCATTGACGAGCAGTATTGTTTTATGTAAAGATTCAGATTTTTCCAGGTTAAAACATATGTATAGTATTTCTGTGTCTACTGATCCGTTATATAATTGCAATGAATATTTTAATTATGGAAATCTTACATCACTAGATATAGCGACAGCGTTTTATAAATTATAACGTACAATCGGGTGCTCATTGTTACTTTATTACTTAATTAATTATATTTTATTTTAATTTTATTTGAAGCTGCGAAGGGGACGCCCCTGGTATGCGGATGGAACGAGCAGCTCCAATTATCAGTAAAGATAAATTTTCACAGATGTTTGATACTGAATATATTTTTAGAGTAATAATTGTGTATAATAAAAAGGAAATTTAAAATTCGATAAAACGCATGTAGAAAAATATTTTAACAGATTCCGTTTACATCTTTGAAAATACGATTCATGTCTACTATTCTTGGTTCCTAACATTTTAATGACGTAAATTTACCTGGAACTCAACGCATCTGGAAAAGATACTAGGGATATTTACCTTTAATACTGAATGTGCCATAGTTGGGGTAGGGATACATGGTTTTATCGGTGGCTTTCCAAAAACTTCCTTCTTGGACGTCGTGTACTATGATGGAATAAGTTTGGCAATCAGCTATATAAACAAACGCATTGGAACATTTATCCCTAATGTCTACGACGGGCGTTACCAAAATCGAACGGGGCTCCAACAGACTGGATGGGATGTCAGACTTATGGACCAGGGTATTCTAAAAAATATTTTTTTAAAATTTTCGAATCTATTGTAAATTCAAGCAGGTATTTTAAGAAACTGAATACGTTAGCCACAAGTACTCAGCGATATTGGTATGTCACTGTTGAATAATATATAACATTAAAGTCATGGCTTAGTACATCTAATATGCTGATTTTAATTCTATTGATTAACGTATCGACATTTTGTATACACAACTATATGCTGTGGTCCACAGAATATTGGTCCTTCTCCTATTTTATTGATTTAATATATTGATGTGTTTAAAAATGAAATCTATGTAATTTTTGTGGTAGATTTTCATTTTTAAATTAACATTTCTATTTTCTAAAAAGTTTATAGTCTATAACGAACAACATTTATTCTCAACGGCGCGATATCATCCAGAAATAAAGTTTCCTGTTTCTTATGAATCCAAATATGTAGCATGCTTTGGGTAATCTTTTACAGTTTCATAGATATTTGATTTCACAAATTTTGTTATTTTTTAAGCTTGGTATCAGAGCAACAAAATGATATAATAAATTAATATCAATATTAATTACGAGTGAAAAACTAACATTAGTAAATGAAAATAACACAGAAGTGAAACAATGACCATAATTAAAGCACATTTGTATGTCTACTATTATTTTCCACAAAAATAAACTGTAGTATTAATAAAGTTACAATGATGTCTTTCAAAATTATTTCATCGTTGTTTATTGGGCTAATATTTTCTACAGTGAAGTTTCGTATTTATATAATTTTATTTAATATTCTTCAAATAAAATAATGAATTGGGTTACTATCCGGGATTATAGGAGGTCAAAGGTTATATCCTAGGATATTGCCTCCTCCCATGTAAATTGGATAATGTTGATTCAACTAAGCCACTGCTAAGCATGAACTATGTGCCGGGGGTGATGTTGTCAACTTAGATTTACTTCATGATTAATAGGTAAGTTATCTAATACTTCCTCGACAGCATTGTCGAATAAATTGATATAATTTCGTGGTGCAGTTACAGATTCGTCGATAAATATTGGTCGAGAATTACATTTCTGAATAAGCTTCACCAATGATATACACTTTGACATTCTTACCCTTTTATTTCGTGAACAACATGTGGAGTCTCTGTAGATGATCACCAGTGTATGATTTTTTTTCATTAAAAATTCCCACTATGGAAAGTGAACATTCGCCGGTTAACATTATGTTCATCAGACAATTAGGATGTCTATTAATTGTCTCCAACATTTTTTCACAGAATTGTATGCGTCTTAAATAATGCTGGTGAAATAATTTTTAGGTTAGGATAATACCAAACGCTTGGTTATGTGTATGTTTTGTTAGAACTCTTAAAATACTTATATACATTAAATTCTTGAAAAGCATTTCTTGTAGTCTTATACTTAACAGTATTTTCAATTCTATATTTTGTGTTAAAATTCGGATTAGCACATTTAGTTTTTTGTTGCAGAAAATTTTGCAGTAATGCCTTTAAAAGTTGGTTTGTTTGGTATACGCTTGTCATGATATCCATGTCTCGCTAACATTTTATAAACATCTTATAAATGTTGCGCTTTTCCTCAATGTTATATACCATGATTAACAATTATTTACAAATAAATAACTAGCAGAAATAAGGTGTTGCTCATCAAGAATAGGAAAAAGTGTGAGATTCTCTAAGTATGCGTAGAAGAAAGAGTGAGGCAGCATTCGAAGGGAAGAAGATGCACTTTACGCGCGGCCCCACCGAACTCTGTGTACATTCACATTCAATATACTCATTGATGTTCACTCTGCAAAGGTCTCAATTTGACTGAGTAAAGACCAGATTATTTACTACGTACCTCGTGGGCGGTTCGATATCGCACTTTTAAGACTTGTTTCTATCGTTGATGAGCTGTATGCTGTATATATAAACAGTTGCCGCGTAAAAAGTAATATATTGGTATAAAGTATAATCTAACAATCACATGTGCGATTACAACCAGCCACCCTAGATTAGTAATAAAACATTGCTACGGTATTACTTTAAATTTTGAGAATTATTAGATAATTTACTTATTAATCATAAAGTAAACTTAATTTTACAACTTGATGAAATCCGGGCACATAGTTCACGTTTAACAGTGGCTTGGTTGAATTTACGTTATTTTGAATACTATTAAAAATAACCCAAAGGAGTATGAGTTGTATATATTAGTATTTAGACACCATAGGAGCTTGTATTCCATTCAAGACATATAAGGTATCAGTTAAAAAAAGTTTTTATTCGTTATACTCTATATAAATTTTAGAAAATTAAAATGTTTACAGTAGAATCAAAATATAGAGGAAAACTGACATATAACTAATTTTTAAAACGTAAAAATATATTAAGAATTAACAAAATAAGAGGGGGTCAGTTTCACGAGGACCATAGCATACATGGATACGATTTTAAGTATTTATTTACATTTTCTTTTAATAAATACTAATTTATATACTTACCGTTACCAAATCAAAAGCTAAGATCTGGGGAGGACACGTTTGGGTTTCCAATAACCTTCCTGTATCTAATACCCAGAGTCGATCGCATTGATCCACCTAAAATAAGGTTTAAAAACATTAGCCATAAACGTTACATTAAAAAATAGAAAAAAATTAAAATGAGCTAAAGAAATATGTTATGAAATAATATTAATATCACAACATATTTCAATGATAGAATAAATAATATTTCAGAGACTTCGAGAATATAGATCTTAGGATAGGGGGATTAAAATGAAGAGGAGGAATAGGAGAAGAAATAAATGAAGAGGAAGTAGAATGATGTAGTGAAGGAGAGTGAAGAGAAGGGAAGATAAAGAGAAGATAAAGAAGATGAAAAGAAGAAGAGACATCGACCTCATTTCTTGTGTACTTCCTCAATACTCATTTTACCACTGTGAGATTGTATTAAATAAGTACACTTGGTGGTAGTCGATGAAGATCGACCGCTTCCATAAAATATAACTCGTTTTGTTAAAAGGGCGGGACAGCTCTTTAGAGTATGTTCCGGAGTCGGATCCTCTATATTAAATCCTCTACACATCGGAGTGATATCTAGTCCAGTTCATAACATAAAAATGCTTCTTTAGTTTGCAATATCTCGTCAATTATCCTGTTAGGATTAGTAGATCTGTACAAGATAGATTCAACCAAAATTTTGCTGGCTTGCTACTTTTAACTAAGGTGTACACTTAAGGTGTAGTTAGTACTCTTGTTTATCTACAGCTGCTAGTTTTGTTCTGTCTTTATAAACACTTATATTCAGTCATTAGTCAAATTTTAACTGAAGGTTAACCGCGACTGTGTAATATTTAAAACGTTTCCGTTGCATTTTAAATAGGACCATATGCTATCTATCAGGTCAATGATTTGTAAACAAAATAGTTTTTATGAAGTCAACGTGATTAAGACATCATATTAAGTTTATTGCAAACAGGATTCCCATAAATGATTATATAAACATCAATTAGACGATTACTTAAGTCTACGTTAATGGTTCAGCAGCATAGACAAGTAATTGAACTCAATATCGGAGATAATTATCGACTTAAACATTGTTGGGTTAAAGAATGATATTGAACTACATATGTACGAGATTAGTATGTCATACCTTGAAAATATTTAGTGCATAACTATCTAAGATTTAGTGTATACGTACATATGCACATATGTATTGCTAGCATTTGAAGCTTCTTTCCGTATATCTTTATTAGACACAGTAGTCATATATATATATATATATATATATATATATATATATATATATATATATATATATATATATATATATATATATATATATATACTTGTATTATGTAGCTATGGAAAGTTCTGTAGACATTTTATAATACAATTTGTTAAATACCTTATTTATATTTGTATCAAGATACATTAAGATTGAATTGTTTTCGTATTCACCACGAATAATTATTGTTTGATTCCATTTTCTTGTGACTATTTTTTTAGACTGCTGACTAACTTACATATTTTGGTTTGAAATACGTTTTAGACTAATTTATCATTTTTGTTCCTTATGATTTTTATAATTCTAAAATATAATTATTTATATTGTCAAGAGTGACGAGTGGGCCAAATATATTAAAAGTAATGATATAAAATGTGTTAAAATATATTAAAATTGCCTGAGGATTTCATTAAACTGGTATGTCAATACTGAATTTCGATTCATAACAATACAAATAATTAACATAAATGCATATTTTTCCACATCTTCCAATTATTATATAAATAATAATGTATTACACTTTTCAATTCATACAACGAAACAACAATTCCTATTGAATTATTAATTATATGAGTAAACTTGTAATGTTTAGTGTGCATGAAATCTATATATATATATATATATATATATATATATATATATATATATATATATATATATATATATATATATATATATATACATATATATATATACATATATATATATATATATATATATATACATATATATATATATATATATATATATATATATAAATATATATATATATATATATATATATATATATATATATATATATATATATATATATATATATATATATATATATATATATATAAGTTACGTCATCCCACTGCACAGCAGCATATAAGAATAAGATGATAATATATTGCTGACTATTAAATTTCATTATACTTTTGTTCTAGTTCCGTAGGTTACACAGTCAGTCTGTATTATACTCTCTTGTAATTAACATAAAATATATATTGTATAATTAATCCAGAAATAAAGTTCGTTTTGTTCGTTTTAAATCAAATTGTAAAAGTTTTTAAAAACCGTTCGGTTGTTACACGAAACGTAACTGGCGCAGTCGTGTGGATTTCCAAAAAGACATCCATACCGGATAACTTGTGAAGTGTTATCTTCTTAATTGGAAAGAACACAGCATTCCATCGAGGAATTGGTCCATCGAGGATCTGGCGAAAAAGACGAACTTCAGAACCATCACACAGAGAGCAGTATCCACCAGAAGAGAGAGAGGAATGAAGAAAGTACTGTAAGTCACTTGCTTTCCTTTTTAATTTCCTTGTATGACAGACTCACAAAGAAATCAGGAACTGCCAAACTCTAGTGTCGATATTGATTCGGAAATAATCGAATTAACAGATAAAATATTTAAACTCTTTTTAACGACAGAAAAGTCACAAAAATCTAATAAATCAATATTACCTATTAGTAATATTCAAAGTAATTTAATAAATATTAATTCAAGTAATTTAAATATCACAATGGCAAGGCCAAGAATCGAGGTAAAACCATTAGAGTTAGTACCTGAATTTGACGGGTCGCCATGTCGCTTATTTAGATTTATATCAATGGCATCAGATGTATTAAATACATATTGGGATTCCACACCAGAAAATGAAAATTGTCCACAAAATCGTTTTATTTTTAATAGTATCATATCAAAATTAAAAGGACGTGCTGAAGAGGTTATTTCTATCAGTGGCGCACAAAATTGGGAGAAAATTAAAAATACTCTGATCACTAATTTTGGGGATCAACGTGATGAAAATAGTCTTTTGGCAGATTTAATTGGCTTAAGACAAAAACCAAACGAAGATTGTGTACAATTTTATTATCGAATTATTGCAAATTTAAACACATTGCATAATTATATTAGCTTACATGAGATTGACGAAAATATTCGTAAAAGTAAATTACTTACTTATAACAACCAGGCTTTGAGAACTTTATTTGTCGGCTTGCGAGAACCTCAACAATCAATGATACGGTCATTGAAACCAACAAACTTGGCAGAAGCTTTAAAATATATGATAGAAGATAATAATATTAGGTATATGTCCCGCCAGCAAAATTTCCAAAAACCATCGACAAATAAACCTAATCATAATAATAATATTAGACCAAATTTTCAGCAACAAAATTTTAATCAAAATGTAAGATTACCATTTAATTCACACATGGGTTCAAATATTAACATACCAACACACTCTCAATTTCCAAGAGGGCCGATTCAAATTCAGCCTAGACAAAATTTGCCCCCTCAAAGATTCTTAACAAATCGACAAGTTTTCGGAAAACAAAATAATAATGTTTGGAAACCAGGTCAAAATAATAATAACGCTCAGTACAAACCAATCCCTATGAGTACAACTACTCGTATTAGTAGTCCTAATCGTCAACAAAATTTTAGATCAAATAATTTTCAATCAGCTGGTCCTTCTAATTTTGTTTCGGAAGAATTATTTAATGTCGATCAAGAAGAAAATTACGATGAAAATTCTTTTTATGAAGTACCAACTTGTGACGAAAATAATTACTCTGACGAAAATACAGATGTGTATAAAAATGATATCGAAAATTTTCAAAATTTTCATATGACCCAGGAAATCGAACAAGGACACGTTGTAGAATTGCATGTTGTTTCAGATAAGAGAGAATTGCCATATATTGAAATTAAAAACCCGCCTTTAAAATTACTCATCGACACGGGCGCAACAAAATCTTTACTTAATCCTAATATAGCACAAAAATATTTTTCTAACGAAATTTATACTGAACATTTTTCTCAAAAAATATAATTGTAAATCTTGCGCAAATATTCCATATTTTCCAGAATTCAAAAAACAAGGATATATTAAATTTCATTTGTTTAGATTTCACGATTATTTTGATGGATTGATTGGATTTGATACAATGAAAAATTTAGGTGCACAAATTGATATTGCCAATCATTGTATTATAACACCAAATTCAATAATTAAACTTAAATATAGAGAGACACCAAGAATTCTTACGTCATGTCACGAAATTAATTCTCATGAAATTGCGAGAATAAAAATTCCTGTTAGTATCGAAAATGGCGATATACTGGTACCGCCAACTACTATTCAAAATTGCGAATTTAAAGAGACATTAACGACAGCAATTAATGGATATGCTTGGACCGAAGTAGTGAATAAAACTGATAATGATGAACTAATTAAAATCAATGAACCTATAAAAGTAATTTCGTTTGAACAACCAATTGCGGATCAATATGAAATCTTTAATATCGAATTTAAATATAACCCTTCAAAACTGAATAACATACAACAACTTATTAGGACCTCTCACATGAACGAGGAAGAAAAATCCCACATTTTTAATCTTTGTAAAAAATATAGTGATATTTTCTTTTATGAAGGTGATCAATTGACTTTTACCAATAAAGTCAAACACCAAATTAAAACTTATGACGAAATTCCAGTTCATTCCAAAACTTATAGGTATCCCTTTGTACATAAAAGTGAGGTACAAAATCAAATTGACAAAATGTTAACTGATGGTATAATAAGACCAAGCAATTCTCCATGGGCATCACCCATCTGGATTGTCCCTAAAAAAGCGGATGCTTCCGGAAAGAAAAAATGGCGAATTGTCGTCGACTACCGGAAGTTAAATGAGAAGACGATCGATGATCGGTATCCATTGCCTAATATCACAGACATATTAGATAAACTCGGGCGTTGTCAATATTTTTCAACTTTAGACCTTGCGAGTGGATTCCACCAAATAGAGATGGAACCAAAAGACATACAAAAAACTGCGTTCACCGTAGAGAATGGCCATTACGAGTACATGCGTATGCCATTTGGATTAAAAAACGCACCTCCAACATTTCAACGCGTTATGGATAATATATTAAAAGGTTTACAGGGTGATATTTGTTTTGTCTATATGGATGATATAGTAATATATTCCACTTCATTACAAGAACATATGGTGAATTTACAAAAAGTATTTCAAAGACTTAGAGAAAGTAATTTTAAAATTCAACTCGACAAATCAGAGTTTTTAAGAAAAGAAGTACAATTTTTAGGTCATATTATCACTAATGATGGCGTTAAGCCAAACCCAGAAAAAATCAAAGCTATTTTAAATTATCCAATTCCGAAGTCTACAAAAGAAATAAAAGGATTTTTAGGACTTTTAGGTTATTACCGAAAATTTATAAAAGATTTCGCTAAATTAACGAAACCGCTTACTAATTGTTTGAAAAAGGGTGCTAAAATTGAGCATAATGAAACATTTTTGAAAACATTTGAAGATTGCAAAAATTTATTAACAAATGATCCGATACTTCAATATCCTGATTTTGAAAAACCATTCAATTTAACTTGTGATGCAAGCAATTTTGCTTTGGGAGCAATACTATCGCAGGGACCAATTGGTAGTGATAAACCTGTAGCGTATGCATCGCGAACATTAAATCAAGCAGAGCAAAACTATTCGACAATTGAAAAAGAGCTTTTGGCAATAGTCTGGTCCACGAAATGTTTTAGGCCGTATTTGTATGGTCGAAAATTCAAAATTATTACTGATCATAAACCATTACAGTGGCTATTTTCACTCAAAGAGCCGCAATCACGTCTCGTACGTTGGCGCCTCAAGCTAGAGGAGTACGACTACGAAATTTGTTATAAAAAAGGTAAAAAGAATACCAATGCCGATGCTCTCTCTCGTATCGAAATTCATACTAAAGATATTTCAGAAAACCCAAATTTAAATAAGAATTTAGGCAAAACTCCCTTTGAAGAATTCATGGATAGTTTTAACAAAATTTTATCAACTGGTGACAATCAATCAATCGATATTAATAATACACCTGAAACTAACGATAATCTTAATGATGATCAATTAACTGACAATGACAATTTATCAATGATAGCAAACATTAGCGAACCACCAAATCAAAACAATGGTGAAACTACAGAAACAGCGTATACAAGTAGTCATGATAATGAAAGTACTGAAACAGTTTTAGATGAAAGTACTGAAACAGCTCGCAGTAGTACTGAAAATCCTGTACAACTTATTGAAATTTCAGAAAAACCTTTAAACTATTATCAAAATCAAATTATAATAAAAACAGTGAATATGCCTGTGGGAGAACCTATTATACAAAAATTATTTTTTCAAACAAAAACCAGAACCATTGTAAATTTTGTTAAAAATCAAATTGAAACCAATACAATTAATTTCTTTAAAAATTATATTGAACCGAACAAAACTTACGCAATCTTTATTGAAAATGAAAATATCATACCAGACCTTTGTAACATAATTAAAAATACATTTAAAAATTCCACTTTTAAATTAGTACGATGTACCTGTCTTTTGGAAGATATTCAGGACTCAGAACGACAAAAAGAGTTAGTACAATATATACATGATGGCAAAAGAAACCACAGAGGTATAACCGAAACCGAACTACAGATTCGCAGAAAATATTACTGGCCGAATATAAAAAATGATGTTCAAAATCATATCAACAATTGTGACATTTGCCAAACAACAAAATATGAAAGAAACCCTCATCGTATTATTTTACAACTTACACCTACAGCAAACAAACCATTCGAAGTCGTACATTTAGACACACTTCAAATTAAAAATTTTTAACAATCGTGGATTCATTTTCTAAATATGGTCAAGCTTATCCAATGACAAGTGCTAACATGATACATACTATACAATGTATTGTAAAATATATGTCTCACCACGGATTACCAATAAGTTTCGTATCTGATAATGGTACTGAATTTAAAAATAAAGTTATGAATGATTTTATTAAATTACATAAAATCAATATTCATTACATTACGCCACAGAATCCTAATAGTAATGGTGTAATCGAACGTTTCCATTCGACCATTTTAGAACATTTAAGAGTTTTAAACATAAAAATGCCAAATTCCAATATTATAGATTTAATGCCATATGCAATTTGGGGATATAATCATTCAATACATTCTGTTACAAAATTAAAACCAATTGAAATTATTAATGGTCACTTAGATACCAATGATCCTTTCGATATTGATCTTAATAAGGCACTTATCACAAATTATATAGAATTACACAAAGAAAAAGTACGCTTAATGTATGATCACATACATAATATCTCGCAAACACACAAAGAGAATATAATAAGTAAACAAAACGAAAAGCGCATTGAACCTCCTACGTATACTTTGGAGAAAGCTGCTTACAAAATTTTACCAAATCGTGATAAAATTGAACCCAGATATAGAAAAGAGATAGCTACAGGACAAGATGGTATTAAATTAACAACAAAAAAGCGAACATTGCATAAGCAAGTATTTAAAAAGCCTCGATTACAACGAAAAACATTGTTACAGGCTCATCACTCTAGGGACCCTCGTCCTGGCCCAAGTACCGAAAATGGAAATAACTAACCTAAATAAAAATCCAGGTATACTTCCGTTCAAATTAGGGTATGCAAGAGTCAAAATTGCCACCCACACCTTCCTTCATTATTTTGATTTAATTCCTATATCAAATCAAATTAATATAATAAAACGACAATATGTTAATGTTACAAAAACTATAGAACAAGAACTAAGTTCACCATATTCATTTGCGTTGCAAAACTTTAATCAAGGTATACAATTCCAATTAGAATCGGTAGAAAATAAATTTGATTCTATATATCCTTTTTTCGATAATAATCGTCTAAAAAGAGGTTTAATAAATGGATTGGGATCAATAATAAAATCAATTTCTGGAAATCTAGATCAAGAAGATGCAGTAAAATATGATAAAGCTATTGAAAATTTGCAAGACAAGCAAAGGCAAATAATATATCAAGTCAATAAACAGATTTCTTTAACAACTAAAATTTTAGACAATTATAATAAAACACTTTCATTAGTATTACATAACCAAGATGTAATTACTAATGGTATAGAAAGAATTCAAAATAATTTGAACAAATTTGTATTCAAGTTTTCACGTTACATGAGGATTCGCGATGTACTCGATCAATTAAGTATTAATCTAAGTATGGTTATGCAATTATTAACAAATATTGAAAATAGTATATCTTTCGCGAAAATGGGAACTTTACATCATAGCATTTTAAAATTAGACGAGATGGAGGCCACTGTCGAAAAACTTGTGGAATTTCATTCACAAAAACAATTGATGTATTTTAACAAAAATGACTTATATAAGTATTATGATATAGTTCAGGTAAAAGCATTTTATTCAGGGACACGGTTAATATTCGCACTATAGTTTCCTCTTGTACATCCTGATAAATTTTTTCATTACCACCTGTATTCCATACCTACCTCAATGTCTACCACTATTATACCTGAAAATACTTACCTTACCATGGGCAGTGACTCTTATCAGTACCAGCCGCTGCCATGCCGAAATATGGACCGTGTATATTTTTGTGAGGACAATAACCTAATTAATGGAATTCGGGAAGAAGACTGTGTATTCTCGTTACTACAACTATCTGGCAACAATACTAAATGCGAGCAAACACCTATATCAATTAACAGCCACTTTGTTGAACAAATTACTAATGGCTATTATATCGCTATATTCCCAGACCCTCTAAAGGTCCAAATTCAGTGTGAAAAAATGGACTTTACAACATTACAAGGCAATTATCTCATTACATTACCACCAAAGTGTATTTTTCAAACTCCAGCATACAGGTACATTAATGAAGAAGAAGTTCTAGAAGGTCAACCATTATTATTACCTGAGACAAAAATATCGAAAATAAAAAATAACGATTCCACTATCAAAGTAAACATTAAGAATATCCCGCTTGATCAATTACATATGCTTCAGCAAGAGCAACAGCAGATAAAACTGATTAATCCTGATGACAACCCCTTAATCAGACCTAATCTATGGACAATCCCTTTATATGCTATAATGGTAGTTATTTTTATAGCATTTATTGTTCATAAAATTTGGAGATGGAGATCGAGAAAGCCCTCTATCCAGCCTGACGAAGAAGAACCCCAAAACTCCGGATCACGTGGAAAATCCAATGTGAAAGTTTTATTTGTTCCCGATAAAACTTCCCTCTAACGGTGGAGGAGTTACGTCATCCCACTGCACCGCAGCATATAAGAATAAGATGATAATATATTGCTGACTATTAAATTTCATTATACTTTTGTTCTAGTTCCGTAGGTTACACAGTCAGTCTGTATTATACTCTCTTGTAATTAACATAAAATATATATTGTATAATTAATCCAGAAATAAAGTTCGTTCTGTTCGTTTTAAATCAAATTGTAAAAGTTTTTAAAAACCGTTCGGTTGTTACACGAAACGTAACTTATATATAAATATATATATATATATATATATATATATATATATATATATATATATATATATATATATAATATATATATATATATATATATATATATATATATATATATATATATATATATATATATATATATATATATATATATATATATATGTTTCTATAATGAGTTATTGAACTTTATAATTAATGAATATAAATATATTTTATAACTTCTTTAATTGTTAAAATGTTTCTGATTTTGAAATTCATCAACAATATCAAATAAGTGTGAAACACTAAACTCACATTGTTTTAATTATAACACTCCATATGTTTATACATACTAGCATTGGAATGTATATGTAAAATACAATCAAGGTTTTATTATGAAAATTCCATTAAGTTGTCATGTAATGCAAGTTTTTTCGAGAAATTGTATTTAATTTGTTTATTTTTGAATAATAAATAAATGAACTAACGAATGCCAGCTTATTGTATTTATTTAGAATTAACTAGTACTTCTAGAGCTGTACACATGTAAAAGTTTTAATTTATACAATAAATAATAAACACTATCTGAAATATTACGTATATAGTAAGCTATTTGGATTATTATATAATTGATAACTCAAAATAATGTTTATTTCTACTAATGTTTTAATTAATTTATTTTTACTTGGCCTCGACATAAATAAATTCAAGGGCTTTAAGTCTAATCATTTTGATGGACATTCAATGGGTTCTCGTTGTCTACTGCAGCGGAAACACTTACTGAAACTGGATACTGAATATTTATTCCAGAATTTGGTAGAGAACGACCTCATTGGAGAAATGTATGGCAATTTGGAAGTTCACGTCGATTATCATTAGATAACGCATTGACTATTGTCATTGTAAACACATCAGCTCACACATTTCGTTTTTGTGAACGTTTAGTATAATATTCCATCATCTAATGATAATTATCACTCGATTAGTAACACCAGTAGCAACTGAAAGGCGAACCGACACAAACACTCAGTTTTAGCTAAGTTTCAGTTAGACATTTGAAGAATAAACATCACGCTATAGTGGACACCGGAACCTGGAGGATTAAGATAGACGAAGTGACAATAGCTCATCAACTACCGAGCGATAACGCGGTTTTTATAGGGTCTTGGGAGGAAGTGCAGTGAGGACCGAACACCTGGAATGACTTGCAAGAGTAGCAGCGGAAGATGGTGCATCAGCGTCGTGAATTGTTAGACGAAGTCCAGAGCCGTGGATTGCCATCATCATCGCAAGTCCCAGTGCCGTCCCAGAAAGAATCCATTTGAAGGGTGAAGCAGCCCAGTCGAGGAGCAGAAGGTATCAGTGATTCTGTTCCTTTTTGCTTTATTCCATCTAGTTTGCGCCCACGGGTAACCAGTCCAACACGCGTTCACCGCAGGATAATGTCCTAGTGTAAATGGAAAAGGATACAGGGTGAAATACAACTACACAATATAGAGACGTAGAGCAACCGGCACGCTACACAGTTGCAAATGCAAGCATAGGACCGCAGCAACAACAAGAGCGTCTTTACATACCTCCACCACCTCTCCACGTAGTGCGACGAATCGCATTCTGGAGGTGTCGCCTGCGGAGCTCTACTGCGATCCAGGAATAGAGCTCAACCCGCCAGGTTCACCCCGACACCATCCTGAAAGACGGGAGGGAAGAGGCGGTAATTAGAGGAGGTTGGAAAGGGCGCGGGGAGGGGTTATGCCTCCCACCAGGATTATGGAGAAGGGTTGAGTCAACGACAAATAATATCTGTTTACAAATCCGTTTAGGCAAAATGTCGCTCCGTCTACTATATGTACCATTTTAATGAAATCAGTTGCTGTATCCATTATGATTCCACAAAACTGCATTCCCATTTGCGCAGGGACCATCTTCCCTTAACTCATCTCGAAGAAGTATACACGTAATTGTTTTAAATATTCGTACACTATACTGACATATATGATTGATCAATGTCAGTTGTATTGTTGATGTAATTGGACAAATATACCCATAATTTCAAGCAATATTTTTAGGGCTTTATCTTGATTTATGGCTCATTGGCATGTCCTGATGTTGAAACATCTTTTCTATATCCTGTATGTTTCAAATTTCCTAACCAACCTTAAAATGATAGACTAGAGCGAAACAGTATAGAACAATAAAAGGCAAACAGCTTGTCTATTCCTGTATTCAAACATCCTTCATATTTTAATTTACTCAGATGACCATTTTAAAAATAATACTAATAGAAACTTGTTAGTATTACGAGTAATAATTACAAATAAGTACAATACCTAATAAAATAATATTACTACAATCGAATTAACGAATGTGTTTTGTCATAGTGTTACTTTTTGTCTTTGTATTTCCTTTATCCGTAAATTGGAATGGAAGAAGCGATAAAGATATAAAACAAAGAATAGCGTAGGGTCGAGTAGCTTTTAACAAGAATAAAGCACTTTTATGCTCGAGGGTAATAAACTTAGAAACAAGGAAGAGATTTTTGAAAACGTATGTATGGAGCACGGCACTATACGGTTTCGAAACCTGGACGGTAGGGGAAGGAAGTAGGAAGAAATTAGAAGCTTTTGTGATGTGGTGTTACCGAAGAATGATGAAAATACCGTGGACTGATAGGGTTAGAAACGAAGAAGTATTAGAGAAAGTCGGCGAGAAAAGAAGTATGTGGAAAAACATAAAGAAGAGAAGAGATAGAATGGTAGGCCACTTGCTGAGACATGGGGGAATAGTCCGCGATATTTTGGAGGCAGAAATAGGAGTGAAGAAAAGCAGAGGTAGGCCTAGATTAGACTACTGCACGCAAATAGTAAGGGATGTAGGTTGTAGCACAATTAGCGAAATGTAGGTTAGCACACGATAGGGGAAGCTGGAGGTTAGCGTTCAACCAGTCTTAGGACTGATGACCTCATGATGATGATTTCGTTTATTTAATTAATATCAAATGTAATTATTCATCCTGTTAATAACAAATAAATATGAGTAATGTTTTTCGTATAGTTTTTATAGCAACGTTTTTCTGTAGACGGTTCGCGGGCGCCCAATTTTATTGTGTTTAATAATGATTAGAAGCATATACCTATAGGTATAAGATGCGGCGATAAATATATTTGGATGGAATTTGGTGCAATTGTAAATGCCCACCGATAAAGAGAGCGTTTATAAATTTGATATTATTTGGTAGATTATTAGACACCTTATAGTTTAGCAGTTTTATCCGGATGGTTTCTGTATTGGCTTTTTAAACGTCTCCATGTGTTAGGAAATGGCATTGGATCTGAGCGGTTTAGTTTTATCGTTTATTTCTGTAGAACAGTTATAGGATATTATTGATTAGACAACCTGTATTTTTTTTTAGTATTTTAGAAATTTATCTGATTTTTAATTTACATCCACGTTTTGGTCTATGTCTACGTTTTTGTTTTGCGTCTACATTTTGTCAAGAGCCAGTATGAATTTTGTTTTTATCATATCCGTTGTTTTGGAGGGTTGAAACAATTTACTATCTTGCTGATCTATGAGGAGATTTAAGGCTAAGAATTAGTTGATGTTGATGAGTAGAGAAAGACCGGATCATACCGGTTTTGAATAGCTTAGTAGATGCTGTACAGTGCTGTAGCAGCTATTTTATAACCTTATCCTCTACATATTTTGTATGTTGAATTTTGTATTTATGCAATTAGTTTTAAGTTGCTTCAATTATAATTATTTTGGAGTGTACCCTACTCCACACCGTTGAGTTTAAACTTAATCTCTGCTTTTAAATTAAAATGAGTTTAGTAAATGCATTTTTTTTTCTTTTATATAAATATATTGACATATATATATTGCAATGAACGATATAGAACCAAAGTGTAAATAAATATTCTAAAACGAGATTTGTTTTTCAACTTACCATAACACGATATACCGAAACAATTCTTTCTGGTCCACATGCCTCCGGATTTTTATGAAACCTCCACGACGGATATGGCTTGATAATTGGGTTTCCTTTGTATTTTTGGCTTAACACTGTGCCTAACGTTGCTGGCACCCCCGATTGAAACCGTGGTATCGTAACAAAAATTTTGTTGTTTTGGTTATCAGCTAAAATAAAAAAAAAACTATAGCAGTGCCTTTCACACTCTTCATTGTTTGATATGAATTCATTTCTATAACAGGATCAAAATATAAAACATTATTTTATAATCAGTCACAAAATAAAATGTAGCTGCGATACCTTAATTTAACTAAACAAATGAGATATAATTCGTTTCTGAGAAACATTAGTTCGCTAGACTACAGCATGTTTCATTTAATAAACTGGCGAAACAATATCATCCTATACGGGGCTACGAATAGTGGGCTACGACAGGCCTGAGATCGGCAGACGAGGTCCGTGGGAAAATCGGCAGACTGATCCGCGGATCTGGCCTGTCAAAATTTATCCGCTCGTGTATGGTTTGCTATAGTCACTTGAAAACAAAATAGTGGCATATAAATGCACATTGAAATAAGTATACACTTATGGAATACAGCTACGGGGGAACAACCGAAAACTCTAATCTCGGAATTCTTTAAAAATCTCAAAATAAAGTATTGTGTAACGTGGTCAACGCACCCTTTTACGTACCCAATTATGCACTGTATAATGTTACCTCATTACCATGTATTACGGAGGAAGTTAAACGATTTTCTCGAGTTTTTACTTCAATTTAGATTGTTCGAAACTACCAAGAGATGGCGTTTGGTACGTTCTACTGCGGTGGAACGTAGCAACGTCTACTAGATGTGAGCTTTAGCTGTCGAAGGTTACCCGTTTACACTGCACTGATGAGACCCAAAATAGAAAGGTCGAAACCGGTCTGAAGTTAACGATATCCTGAGATAGGTGACACTTTGCATCTTTCTTGGTAGTTTAGAACAATCACTGTATTTTTAGTGTTAACTCTGTTAGACAAAAATACGACAAATTTTGTCATGTAATTGAGTGCTCGGCGTTTGGCATATAGCCAGGAGAATAGCTGTTTTGGCCTAATTTGCTTAGTCCTTATTATATAAGGCATTTGCAGATGGGTTGGAGTATAAACTCCTTATTTCTATAGTTTGAATGTTACCCTCTGATAGTAAAACTTTGCATTATATTGATGATCTCGAGTTTTTACTTCGATTTAAATTGTTCGAAACTACCAAGAGATGGCGTTTGGTACGTTCTACTTCGGTGGAACGTAGCAACGTCTACTAGATGTGAGCTTTATCTGTTGAAGGTATACTCGTTTACACTGCACTGATGAGACCCAAAATAGAAAGGTCGAAACCGGTCTGCAGTTAACTATATCCTGAGATAGGTGACACTTTGCATCTTTCTTGGTGGTTTAGAACAATCACTGTATTTTTAGTGCTAACTCTGTTAGACAAAAGTACGACAAATTTTGTCACGTAATTCAGTGCTCGGCGTTTGGCATATAGCCAGCAGAATAGCTGTTTTGACCTAACTTAATTTACTACTTTGCTGAAGTTGCAATTTATAAAACATAACTTTAAATTTTAAATAGATACAAATACCTACTGATCGTGAAGCTGTCGAATTATATATTGTGCGTAAAAATGGACTAAAAGCAGTAGCCAATCCTGTTGTACTTGCAAACTCCTCATCCAGTCTTTCATTTGTCAATATCCTTATATTGACATTGAGTGCCTTCAAGGTTCCCACCAAAATTTAAAATCAAATTCCACAACTTAATTCTTTTTAAGGTTTGAGGTGACATACATTCCCTAATTTTTGGACAAAATAAGTTTTTTTTGTTATATATTAATTTTTTTGCCTTGATTACCTTAACGTTATTTAATTTAAACATTATTTTGTTTGCTTTTTTATGGAGGCATATGATATGATAGCAGAATAATTTATATTATTGTAGTTGTACTGTCGACATACAGGGTTTCCCAGATATAAACGGACATACTCTAGTAGAAGGTAGAGCACACTCAGCTGAGTTCAAAACACCCCTAGACTTACCATTAAATGTGAACCGTTTTTGAGATACGGGGTGCTTTATGGTTTTTGACCAGAACTTTAGTCCGCCATATTTTTGAAATGACTGCACATATTTAGATAAAATTTGGTACACATATTATACTCTTTTAGGTTAATAAATAGTGACTTCGGAAAAATTCAAAGATCGACCTCCATTTCTTTAATATGGCTCTTTGGGTCGTTAACATCACATTGTATATTATTTTGTGGTAAATGTTAGTAAACTTTTAAAAAGCCTATGGACCAGTTTATGAACTAATGTCATAATATTTGATGGTACGTTTGTGGCTATTCTTCAATAAATTTTCAAAAGTATTGAAAGACAAAATTTGACATTCTACAAATAACACAGTCCAGTTGCTAACATCATTATTTTATTGATTTTAGCTAAATACCCCGCAAAAGAGGTTTTTGTTTTGACATTCAGTGTTTTTAAGCTTTTTTTAGTTTAATTTCATCCAAAATATTACACAATCCATTTCCTTCATAAATTTATTTAGAACTTATAATAGTATTTATCTAAAATTAATAAAATAATGATGTTAGTAACTGGATTGTGTTATTTGTAGAATGTCAAATTTGGCTTTTCAATACTTTTGAAAATTTATTGAAGAATAACCATAAACGTGCCATAAAATATTATGACATTACTTCATAAACTGATCTATAGGCTTTTTAAGAGTTTACTAACATTTACTACAAAAAAATATACAGTGTGATGTTAACGACCCAAAAAGCCACATTAAAAAAATAGAGGTCGGTCTTTGAATTCTTCCAAAATCACTTAAGCTATTTATTAACCTAAAAGAGTATAATATGTATACAAAATTTTATCTAAATATGTGCAGTAATTTCAAAAATATGGCGGACTAAAGTTCTGGTCAAAAACCATAAAACACCTCAAAAACGATTCACATTCAACGGTAAGTATACAGGTGTTTTGAACTCAGTTGAGTATACTCTACCTTCCACTAGAGTATGTCCGTTTAAATCTGGGACACTCTGTATGTATTTACACAATTTCTGTATGCTAATGTAAAATACGAACTGTAAATATAAAATATAAGCGAAAAAATAAAAATAGCAGCAGAAACAAGGTAAAATTGATAATTTTAAATCCAAAACAATTCGAATAAATTCCCAGAGACCACAACTTTGGTACTTAATACTGATGTTGAAACTTCATACACTCCAAATATTTTTGACTAACGGCGATCCAAATTCTCTGTTTTGGTGATTTTTCTATGTTTCCTTGCCTTTTCGTAAATGAAATTTGCAGATTTGCAGAAGTTCGATACGTTTCCCAAGTTGAAAAGATCCCAGTCAATTGTGTTAGTTTCATGCATGTAAATTTTTAGTTGAAACAGTATATAGCACGAAGTACCTCCTATACACATGACTTAAACTGATATATGGATAACTTATATTAAACTTATGATAAATACTTGTTCGGAACAAATCCGTATAGAAATAAACTGTACTCCCAAGTTCACAATATGACCTTTTTGTGGAATATGCATGGAATATATACTACGAGAAGCATGGCCTTGCAATACAGTTGCAGTCTGTTCTAATATTTTAATAAAAACGAAAGCAAAAACCAAATTGCAGAAACGTTATACTAAAATATATACGTTCTATTTTTAAATGGGTAGTTCTAAAAAATTATATGCTTCTTGAGAACAACAATTGTGAGTAGTTATTGACTACAGGAAACTATTATCGTTAATTTTGTTTAACTACAACCAATAGTTTTTATGTAATCAGTAGCAAATAATATAGTTATTTCAAGTAATAAAATAACTGTGGGAGATATTGCTCCACTAATAGCAACTAGACCTCATGAAATAGAAATCAATCCAAAAGATAACTCAAAAACGTTTTCTTCGGTAGAAAATGGTTATTATGAATCCATTGGAATGTCATTTGGTACAAAAATACCCGATAACGTTTCCAAACAATTATGGAAAATATTCCTTGAGGCCTAACCTGATAAACTGGGATTTCTCAAAAGGCGATTTTCTAGGGTACATTACATTGAACGGAACATAGTGAAAACCCAACACGTTCCAAAATATGTTATATCAAAAATATTATTCAGTCCAAAAACCTAATGAAAAATAAATTATCTCAGAGTATTCAGGTTTATACAGACTGTTCAATATGAATTACGTAAATATATCAAAATGCTAATAAAATTGCTTTAAAAAATACTCCAATCTATTTATTTTACGAACGCAAAGATTTCTAACTTTCCGAACAACTGAGATTATATTTTGTTACATGTGTAGCACTATTTTTATAAAATGGAGCCTATGAAAATCCCTTTTAGTAAATTTTCGGTTTGATATTAGTTGTAGTTTTCCAAAAGCGTCAAGTAGGTCATTCACTGTGATATACTCAGTTTCATTCTCATTTCATGATTCAGGGTTTTTAAATTATACAGAATGAGAAATTAATTCTGTATATATATATATATATATATATATATATATATATATATATATATATATATATATATATATATATATATATATATATATATATATATACATATATATAAATGAATGTCTGTCTGTATGTCTCTTATGCCTTCTTAAACCGTTCATTCGATTGTGATGAAACTTTGGGGAGTGGTTGGACGCATTCCCGCGAAGGTTTCTGAGTTAGTAAAACTATGTTCCGATAGATGGCGCGCGCGTCGCTTCACCGAATGTGTGAATTTCATATTGTTTAGCGGCAGTTCGTATGTTTTCAGTGTCGCATTAATTATAAATAGCGGCATTTCAGATCGTGCATGACGTAACAAGATATAACAAGTGGTGATCAATTAAATGTGATCGTGCTAAAAAAAAATCTCAAATAGACCACCATTGTACTTTTTCATGACCCATGTACACGGTAGAGTGTGTTCTATCCACCTCAAAATCGATAACTGTCGTCTGGGAGACGTCCAAAATCAGAATCAGTCAAAACCCGATCGACCCGGCACGATTTAGTTGAGTTATCGTGCTAACAAGAATAAATGCCGACGACAACGACACACACACAACAACAAAAAATTAAAAACATTTTTTTTTTTTTGGTTTTTAGGCCGAAAAACGAAAAATAAACCCAAAAAAAATTTTGTTTTTTCAATTTTTCTTTACACGATTACATTAGTTTTCCGCATATAGTGGAGTGCGGAAAAGTAATAAACATAACTTATATTTTTTAAGCGCACTTCTCATTTTCTGCATTAGTAAATTGCACCCGTGCGAAGCCGGGGCGGGTCGCTAGTAATTTATATAGTGAGCATTGTGAAGTAACATACACATGGCATCATATCAGGCAAGTTATTAACATTTTAAAAATAATGGAAACAACTTTAAAACGGTTGGAAATTCCACAATTTTATAAAAGCTAATTTACAGTTTTCCGTTAGACCTTCTACTCTTCATTAAACAATTCTAATCAGCATTTAAGTTGGTGATAAATAATAATGTAGTGTTCGGACTATTATACTTACGAGAATAGTAAACATCTGTATCAATTGGTGCGGGTTTTCCGGGTATAAAAATGTTTGCCCTGATATCAGCTTGACGGTCGCTTTCTGACTGATAATCGAACTCTAGTTGAGACCACTGGTATACCGTATCCAAATTTGGTTTCGCAGTGAGCACATGATTTATCGATGTACTGCATATTCCAAGTAGCAAACACAGAAATCGGCTTCCTGTAAAAATAAAATGATATTTTTAACATTATTTTACCACATAAGGAAATGAAATACCTAAATATAGAAAATCCATTACGTCATTTCTATACTATTACTAGTGGTAATAAATACTTATTAAGATAATTAATTAATCACTTAAGGTAATGCCATAATAAAATTTACTTTCTATTTAGGCATCCCGAATCGAATCAAAGGAGCAGATTTTGATAATTGAAAAAATATAAAAAATATAGTGATCAAGTATGTGTAACAACTTAAAGATGTTTAATTTTTCAGATATTTTGTTAATAATTTTGTAAATATACAAGAAATGGGTAAACAGTTGCCTGCACTTTATCACAAACATTTAAAATTGTAGATCACAATTTCATGCGCCTTCTGGGCTTATTAGTCCATGATCGACAACAGTTATTTGGATAAAAATAGTTACGTAAGTAATCGAATATGGTAAGAATCGAGTCAATAATGTAGAACTACGCCATATATGTATTGAAAACAAAGCGAAGAAGACGACCAAGTCGATATAATTCATGATTTTGATTAAACGATTCTAATACATAGGAAGCCATGGATACACGTTTATTGATTCTGTAAATTAAAACATCTCAGTTACATCAAATGAGATATGTTTTGCTTTGTGAAAATATTTTCGTTAACACATAGTTTTCCGCTTAAGTATGTGAACGTGTTTTCGTGAATATTGTTATTCTCGTGTTCCTTATATTAACCTGCTATTATTAACAAGAAGTGACGTAGTTTCATGTTACTGTCATTTATCAAATAATTGATACAATATATTTTAGTAATTTTTGCTATTTGAGTATATAAACTGTATATATCTATGGTTATAACATCCTAATACAAATAAATGGCAGATTGTTTACAGAACTAATTGACTCTCTATTCGAATACTGATTGAGATGAATCTTTATAGGTATGACTAGGACTTATATAAATAGTATAAAAAATTATAATACTAATATTAGTGGAATAATACTATTTAATGTTTTCTTATAGTTCAAGTAGTTTAGGTTTTTCTAACAGAAATGAGTTGTTTTAGATGTAATAATAAGGCCTAGGCCTAGAAGATAGATTGATCCTAAGTTGTGAATTTGAATAGTAGTTTTAGAGAAACATGATAGATATGTATTTGATTAGATATGGGAAGAATGAATTTACAATAGAGTTTCTTCCAAAATAAAAATAAAAAGAACACGAAAGGTTAGTAAGCATCCTTTAGAGTTCAATGGCTGGATGTCAAGTCTTTGCGACGGCCATATATGAACGATAATCTTTTCTATTTGTAGCGGTATTGTTTTCATTTTATATTGAAGAATAAAAACCTCAGTTTGTCAAATACTATTAATTTCATCCACAAAGCACATCCTATAGTTCCAAATGAGACACCCAGGAATGTTGACATCATATGAAGATAACAGTCGTTAAATTAATGTAATTATTTTGCTAAAGGTAAATTCGATAGTAGAAATTATATGATTCTATTAGACTGCGTCCTTGCTTATTTTCTACAACCCATTTGTTAGTAAAAAATGGTCTACGAAAAAGAAGCATCAAATGGCCGACTAGGCCATCTGATTTAGCCCCTAGTGGCAGTTTATTGTGAGGTTACTAATATGAGTATTGTTTCATAGAATACAAATTAAATAAATTTTAGTGAATGACACAATATTGTGGTGGCGCCGGCGCTAGATAAAAAGGGAATATAGTTGACAATAATTATTTTTCCAATATTAATTATTTCAGTACAAAACTTTAATCAATTATTATCAGGATGTAATTTAGAACCTTTTTGCTGTACATGAAACTTATTGTCTGTACATTAAAATTATTATGCATGAAAATTATTTGAAGAAATAAAATAATTTTACTTAACGTTACATTTTTGTGACTATTTTTACCTCTTATAACAAATAAGAAGTAGCTTCCGAGGTTATGATTCGTATTAAAAAATAAACAACTAAATGTGGTCGCATATAAAAGTGATTGTGCAATAGAGAATTTTATCACGCTTAATACAATGAGAGTAATACATCGGTTATAGTATTTGCTCAACTAGTTACCAAATAATTGGATTCAACGTTAAATTTATTCATATATTTTTTGTCATTGTAATGAGGAATAGGAAATATATTATGTGTTATTTTAACGAATTATTTAAAAGCATTACGTAATTTAAATAATTTTTCTCTTCGTCTTAAAAATTGATAACCAGAGAAATAAAAAAACCAATAGTGAGCATTTACTGAAACGTTCGCTCCCCCAATACACGAGGAAGAAGTTTTTTCAAAATATTCTTATGGCTCAGTTCTATACGTTTTAGTCACGCCATATATTTGTGACAAAAGTTTCAAATTATATAGAAATATAAAGGTATTTCAAGAGGAGGGTTACCCATTGTTTATAGGGATAGATAGTTACGGGGATTATCACAATTCATACGTTATTATAATTATAATCTGCTGCTGAAGGGACTATGAGATAAAGTTATTTTCATTTAGATAAAATATGTATAAACGTCCAAAATGTACAGGGTTATGCATATAACATTCTACCCCCTGTTTTATTCTTTGAAATAGAAAAAAAATGGTACATACGAAAGTTGTAGAAAGGTTTCCTGCGATCTCAGATATGTATTTGGAAAGAGAATCGAATCTCGCGTTTCGGAGATCTAGACCAAACTTATGTTTTTTTAAATGGAACACCCTTTTTATTTCTGTGGGTCACATTGCATATATACGGAAAGGCCAAATAACGTAGAAGAACTTAGAGGAAAAATATGTCGGGAGATCAGAGGCGTGAACGAGACTGGTATCTTGGCTGACAAACGAAATTTGTTAAGGAGGTATGCTCTTTGTATTACACAAAATGGAGGTGTTATAGAACACCTTCTATAATTTATAATTATAGTTTTTAATAAAATGTTATGTTCTATCCGGAAATATGCTTTTTAATATAACTATGATACCATCAAAAATAAGATCCAATTTAACCTATCAAACTCTGTTTATAACAATTCTCGTAATTATTGTTTCAAATTTTCCATGGCGATCTTGATTTTCTTTGATATTCGATATTTCAAAGGAGGATACTGTGCAAACTACTAGAGCAAAGATATGACATGTATATATTATTATAATCGGAAAAGTACGTAGATTTCAGAAATCGAAGAATAAACAGGGTGTTCTATTTAAAAAAATATAAGTTTGGTCTAGATCTCCGAAACGCGAGAGTCGATTGTTTTTCTAAATACATGTCTGAGATCGCTGTAAAATTTCCTACAATTTTTATATTTTTTTTCTATTTCATAATATAAAACAGTTAGGGGGTAGAATGTTATGTGGATAACCCTGTACATATACAGTACTGTCGTAAAATAATTACTAAATTCGTTAAAAATTTAAGAAATAACTTTTGGGAAAACCTCTCAGGGCTATCATATTGTATTTTTTGTTACGAAGTTTTTAAATTATAATTAGTACATGCAGAGTGATTCATGTAGGAGGTTTGACGTTGTCGATATTTTTTTTTAATAGAAATTTCCTTTTTTATTACGGAATGTTAAGGACTTCATTTCTTTACGTATGCTACAATAATAATTACACTAGCGTGAGTATAAGTTAGATTAAAAAAATTTATAAAAATAATTGTGCAATTTCAAAGTACTAAATTTAATGGCGATTATTTAAAGAAATCAACTAAATCAAGATATAGGAAGATCATGAATATACCTAAAGTCACGGTATTAATATTCAACATTCCTTACTATATTTTGACTAATGGGTTGCCGATCAGCATGAGCTGCATCGAACAATTCAACTAGTTTTTTAATCAGAATCCTCTCTCCAAATCCGATCTAAATCCGAAATAGTTTCTGATTAAAACAGGGCCCCTTTGTATTTTCAGTCAACTACAGAAGATAGAAACTACAATAGATAGATAGAACTACAATCCATAGAACAATTATTAAATATTTGAAATCATGTTAGAAAACAAGAATGTATAGAATGGAGACTAGCTAAGCAGCTGTAATAAAATTATGTAATGTCAATTTTAGGTTATTGTTAATATCTTCAATAACAATCAATGTCACCAATGTTAGCAACAAACCCTTTAGGACTATAAATAATGAAATTTAGGAAGGCCAGTTCCAGACCAGAAAGATCAGGATGGGTTGTATTGAATAATTCGACAACTTCTCTTTGAATCCGCATCCTGTCTCCAAATCCGATCCAAATTCAAAATACGTTCTGATTAAAACAAGACCCCTTTGTATTTTCATTCAACTATCGGATATCGTAAATCCATAGGAAAATCATTCATGAAATCATGTTAGAAAACAACAATATTACTGGCTAAGCAACTGTGATAAGATAATGTCTGTAATGCCAATTTTAGGTCACTGTTAGTATCTTCAATAATAATCAATGTCACCAATGTCGACAACAAACCTTTTACGATTATAGCTAATAAAATTTGAGAGAATCAGTTCCAGACCAGGAAGATCAGGATGGGTTGTATGAGTAATGTCACCAATGTCGACAATAAACTTTTTATGACTATAGCTAATAAAATTTGGGAAAACCAGTTCCAGACCAGGAAGATCAGGATGGGTTGTATTGAATAATTCGACAACTTTGAATCCGCATCCTGTCTCCATATACGATCCAAATTCAAAATGCGTTCTGATTAAAACAAGACCCCTTCGTATTTTCATTCAACTACCGGATATCGTAAATCCATAGGAAAATCATTCATGAAATCATGCTATAAAACAAAATTATGTATAGAATAGAGACTGGCTAAACAACTGTAATAAGATTTTGTAATGCCACTTTTAAGTCATTGTTTTTATTATTTTCAATAATAATCAATATCACGAATGTCGACATCACATATTTTATGACCATCGCCAATTAAACTATGAGACTAAAGGAGTTTGACACCCACAGGTTTTTTTTCTAGGATTCGACATTTGTCCCGGATGGAATCCGAACGACAGACAGATGTTTAGAAATTATTAGTTCTCACTTCCTCATTAGTGCCGTACACGGTACGCCGATTCTGAACAAATGCTGAAACAAACCCGTGGGGTTTTCATCTAAATCGATAAGATCTATGTCTGTAACTTGATTCCCGATTTGTAGTTACCTTCAGGTTATTCTTAGTATCTTCAATAATAATCAATGTCACCAATGTCAACAAAAAACCTTTTACTACTATAACTAATCACAAATAGGAAGATCAGATTTAGGAAGATCATGAACATGTCCAAGTTCGCAGTATTTATATTCGACATTTCTTATTATGCTTTGACTAATAGGTTCTCGATCAGGATGAGTTGTATTGAACTATTCAACAACTTGTCTTTGAATTCGCATCCTGTCTCCAGATCCGATCCAAATCCAAAATATGTTCTGATTAATGAGACTGGCTAAGCAGCTGTAACAAGATTCTGTAATGTCAATTTTAGGTAATTGTTGACAACAAATCTTTTACGACCATCGCTAATCAAATCATGAGACGAAATTATTTTATTTCTAACATTAGATTCAAGCTTTGGAACAATTATAATGTGACTTCAAATAAGTGCTTGTTTCAGCAATATCAAATTCCCCAAAATTGTACAAAGATAATCAACAGTCTGATTTGGTTCACCATTCTAGATCCTTATTAAATTACATAAGTAAGCTCATCGTCTTCTGATCGTGAGGGTGGACCAGATTTAGGAAGATCACAAACATGCCCAAATTCGGGGTAGTTAGACTAAACATTTCATACTATGCTTTGGCTAATAGGTTGCTGATCAGAATGAGTTGCACTAAACAATTCAATTACTCTCCATTTGATGCTCGTCCTGTCTCAAAATCTATTCATTCAAATAAGTTCAATTCTTTTTCGTTCAATTTAACATTTGTTTGCAAAATGACAAAGTGACTACTAAATAAACATTTCAAATACATACATATCATACGTAAAGTATATGACCCATCATATTGTGTAACAAAAAAGGGAGTTACCATTAAATAAATCGATGACGCCATACGTTCCATGTTCCATATGATTCACCCTGTGCGTATTAATAATTTTTTTAAAATACGAAACTAAAAATAAAATTTTATGGGTTTTTCCTAACAGTTATTCCTTAAATTTTTAAATAATTTATTCATTACTTTACAACAAACTTCATAATAGTCTCAAACAGTTATTAGGTATTTTATTTTTTCTTAGGTATTTTAGTAGTATTAAAATATTGTATAGAAGCCAATAATCTGATATTTTTTATAAATTTTGTTATAACAGAAATCAGTTCAGAATCAGATAGGTATAATTCCAATTATGTACTACAAAACTAACTACTGAGATATACTTATACCTTGACACCTCACTTATAAGTTACTTGTTTTATATTTAAATTATTTAAATGTCAATATTTATGGTTAAGCTCATAATATATTACTATATACATATTTAACTGGACCAAATAAATAAATAAATTGTTCATTCCAGTATAATGTTATTTTATTATTTTGCTTTTTTTATTTAAAAACTGTGCTCTTTCACATTCCGTAATACAAAAGGGAATCACCATAAAAAAAAAAATCAAAAAAATGCGCAACTAAAACTAAAATTTGACGGGTCCAAGAGTTTTTTTCTAAAAGTGATTCTTTAAATTTTTAACGAATTTATTCATTGATTTACGAAAGTACTGTAAAGATACAGTTATTTCCAGGTGATGGTTACCTGTTATCCATAATAATAGATAATCATGGGAATTTCCACAATTAATAAGTTATTATAGTAATTATAAGCTACTGCTAAAGCAATTATGACAGAAAGTTATTTTCACATAGTATAAATGAGTGTGATAAATGTCAAAAATAGATATAATAAGCATGAAATAAATTACCTAATTGATGACTTAGAAAGACCCTACTAAGGTACTTACCCTTCACAACAACATAGCGCGTTCTTAAAGGGACATCCATGAGTTTAATCATAACATTAATCACGATAACTTTAGAATACACGTGTTGTATCATTTCTACGACAAATAGCGTTATTTAATAACCGAATTCTCTATTTAACATGATTTGCTTAACAGACTGACAAAAACTACACAATTATTATTGCCTTACGGTCAAACGAAAGTGACGAAAATATGTTCTACGCGGTTTAATCGTAACATTGATATCAATTTAAAAAAATTGTCAAAAACCACGCATTTAGATGAGGTTCTTTGTATTCTTTCATTTTAAGTTATTCGGTTTTGCACGTCCGATGACTGAAACCACCTAACGGTTAGTGAATCTATAAGGTTTTTCAAACGTTAACGTAGTATAGATGTATAATGAAAAGATTAGCCAATATATTCTGCCAAGAAGAATAATCTCTATATTACGAAGTTACTACTTCGATTGCATTGCGTTGTTCGATTGCATTTTACTAAATGCAATCAGAATGAACAATTTATTTATTTATCTGGTCAAGTTGAAGATATATATATATATATATATATATATATATATATATATATATATATATATATATATATATATATATATATATATATATATATATATATATATATATGGTAATAGATATACCATGAGGTTAGCTATATACATTTACATACGAAATAATTTAAATATAAAACAAGTAACTTATAAGTAAGATGTCAAGTATATACCTCAATAGTTATTTTGGAATTATACCGATCTGATTTTGAATTGGTTTCTGTTATAATACAATTATATTTGTCAAAAATATCCGCTTATTGGCTTCAGTACAATGTTGTTATGAGAGAATAAAATGGATAATAAACAGCTATAAAACCTTAAAACGGACTTTTCCGCACGTAAAACATCTTTATTTCGAACTTGAGCGAGAAAAAATAAACCAACACATAAATGCAGAATATGTGTTTTATGCGACAGTTTTACTTTTTTCATTGGCGACTGCTTCAGTGCCGTATCAATACGTTTGTGATTGAACGAATTTTTTTTCTCATTCATTCGTATATGATACAGGCGGAATATATGTTTTTTAGTTCAATGAAAAATCAGCAACGCGTTAAATGTTTATGTTTAAAATCTCAGAATGAACATAAACATTTACATCGTACTTTCTCATGATCCATGGACAGGGTGGGGTGTGTCCTATCCACCTCAAAATTAATAGATGTCGCCTGGTAGACACCCCTAATCAGAATCCGTCGTAACCCAATCGATCCGACACGATTTACTTTAATGATCGTGCTAACAAAAAAAATGTCTCAAATAGTACACCATTGTGCTTTCTCATGACCCATGAACATGGTAGAGTGTCTTCTATCCACCTCAATATCAATAGGTGTCGTCTGGGAGACGTCCCCGATCAGAATCAGTCAAAATCCGATCGATTTAGTTGAGTTATCGTGCTAACAAGAAACTATAATGCCAGCGACGACACACACAGACACAAATTTTGTAAAAACCAATTTTATTTGTTTTTAGGCCAAAAAACGAAAAATAAACGCTAGAAAATTTTTACTTTTCTTTACACGATTGCATTACTTTTCTGTTCTGGTATAGTTGAGTGCGGAAAAGTAATAACTAATAACTATTTAGGGCTATGATGCAGTGGTTTCGTAAAGTACTGAATAAATTCGCTGAAAATTTAAAAAATTACTTTTGGGAAAACTCTTAAAATCGTGAAATTTTATTTTTAGTTTATTTTATTTGATTTTTCAAAATATAATTAATATATACAGGGTAGTTGGTGTAGGAGGTATGACGTACCTAATATATTTTAATCACAACTCCCTTTTTTATTACATAACGTGAAAGAGCACAAGTTAGATAACACAAATTAACAAAGACGATTATACAATTTAAAAATTCTAAATGTAAAGGAAATCATTACTAAAAAATCGATGAAAATTAATGTTCAGATTGTGCACTATTGGATACCCGAGAGTAGCTAAAATAATTAATAAATTCTTTTTGAATATTGTCAAGAACTTCAAGATATATACGTTGCATTTTGTGATGAATTATTGCTTTTAAATCTTTTAAATTCTCCAATATAGTTACGTATACTTTGCTTTTTAAGTATCCCCATAAAAATAATTTAGGAGTGTTAAACCTGTGGATCTGTCGGGCCACTTAATCGGCCCCCTTCTCCCTATCCAACGATTCGGGAATATCTCATCTAAATACGTGTGGACAGATACTGTATAATGGCGAGATGCACCATCTTGTTTAAGTAAAAGGTAATTTCCTGAAAGATCAGGTTCCGTTACATTTGGATATAAAGTTATTAGTGCAGAAATAAGATCGTGTTGAAGAAAATCCAAATATCTCGCATCAGTTAAATTCACGTCAAATAAATAAGGACCCAGAATTCTTCCGTTGAATATGACGCACCACAGATTTACTTTCTGGGGATTTTGAGTGCAATACATCCACCATGGCCTACTGACACAGCTGTTAAATATAGCCAAAAAGGTAACCTCGTCAGAAAAAAATTGTAGTTTCTTTGTAAAAATTGTAGCGAAATTATTATCATTGCTGCAAAAACTGTTACATTTGCTCGCAGAATTGATTTTAGCGATCAAAGTCGTCTTCAGACAGTCGATGGACCAAACATACCTTATAAGTACTGTTCGTCAAGAATAGAAAAAAGTGTGAGTTTCTCTAGATATGAACAGAAGAAGGAGTGGGGCAGCATTCGGAGGGAAAAGGATGCACTTTTCGCGCGGCAAGATCGAACTCTGTGTACATTTACGTTCAATGTAATAATATATTCATCCATGTTCACTCTGCAAAAGTCTCAATGCGACTGAGTAGGGATCAGGCTATTTACTAGGCACCTCGTGGGCGGTACGATATCGCAGTTTTGAGGCTTGTTCCTATTTTTGACGAGCTGTATGGTGATTTATTTTTTCAGCATTTTGTATACTGTCTACAGTACAAGAAATTACCAAACCAAAGTATCAAAGTACCGTATTGAAATCGTAAGCCAATTGGTTATGTGTTGCATGATGATTTTCTTGCATTGCCAACGAAACATTAACCTGCTCGTCTTCTGATGGCGAGGGTTGATTAAAATGATGTGAACATCGCTAAGGCTACTATCAGACAGTCAACGGTGCGAATATGAACATTTATTTGAGTTGATTTTTTAAACAGTCATTAAAAATTTTTGTCCATATTAAAAATTGTCCATATTACGTGGATAGTTTGACACGAAGGTAATCTATATGACTACACCATTTTAGTCTAGTACATTAGACCAGCTCAACTGAATCAAACCAATACTTTGCCATTTCAGAACTATTGTGTCCACAATAACTTTATCTAGAAGAGTTGTATCGTCCATATATATTCCATATATACATGATCTGTTGTTTATAGAGTAAGGTAAATGGTTAATATATATTAAGAAAAGTATAGGGCCGAACACAGATCCTGGGAGAATACCATTTATAACATAAGAGATAATAAGTGAGTTTTATTTCCTTGCGTATGTACGTATTATTGCCTTTTCTTTAAGTAAGATAAAAACATTTCAGCATATTAATAGCAATTTCTACATCGCATATTTATATTTACGTAATATAATAACTAAATTTACATAATCGAATGCCTAGATGAGGTCACATGTAGTAGCAGTCGTACTGATGGATTCATCAAGTCCATCAATTACTCGCTCCATCACTACCAATAAAAGCGTTAACTTATTCTTTTTAAATATGTATGCATGAAATACATATCCAAATTTATATATGACATTAAATACATATTAAGATTTTATTTACTAGTGAGATAATACTAATTAAATAAATAAATGTCTACAAATTATAAAATATGAATTTAATGTATAATATTGTTTACAAAGGATAATTGTAAAAATGTATTTTCAATGAACTGGAATATCTGTAAGAGTCTAAAGGGTTATGAGTATGAACACCTACTGCTGTAAATAATTAAGATAATTAAAACCATATTTACATCACTACTTAAATTATATATCTTGTGACAGCTAATCAACCTTGGCAGTAAAGCAACTAAATAGTATATTAATTACCTCTGCCTAGTGCGATGAAATTTATTATTTATCTTCTCACGATTTAAAAACGTCAACATAAAGAAAAGGCGTTGGTTACTTATCCAAAGATTAGTAATATTAGCAATGAATATTGAAACAACTATAATACATGCTTTCTGATGAAATGTTTCGCATAAAATGCTTGGGAAAGGTTTGCTGAATGTTAGTTGAAACTGGTAAGAAAAGGTAATATTTAAGGATATTCAGTAGTCTAATCTTTACTAAAACCATACATAATTCCTACTGTTTAAACGATAATTTATTAGAGAAATCTCCTTTTCCGATATACGAGGGGAGTACCCAAACAACGAGAATTATTTTCTGTATACAAGTGAGTTAGTAGAGCTGCCCTTTCTCACTAGATATGTTTATTAGACACTCCGCTGCTGAGTTGGACAATGCTATCGTTGCTATCATTCACGTGAAACAATTGCAGTGAAACAATTTCGGCGATTTTGCAATGGCAAACTTTAAGCAGCAACGCGCCAACAGGAAATTTTATTTTCTGTGAAAGAAAACAGCAGCAGATACAGCTTAAATGCTTCGGGATGCTTAGAAAGAAAGAAGCTCTAAACCAAGCAAGAATTTACGAGTGGTTTTCTCGGTTCAGGAGTGGTCAAATACGACTTGAAGATGAACTCCGTTTGGGTCGCCCCTTGACATCCAGAACAGATGAATATGTCTAAGAAGTGGGGTATGCCACCCCCAAAGAACTAAATATTTAAACATGGGATCTATCACGGCAAAATTTATTCCACGATTGTTTTCCGATGACAAGAGAGAGAACCGTTTGAGAGTGTACCATTAACTGAAACGACAGGCACAGACTGACCCTGATTTTTCGTCAAAAGTCATCACAGGAGATGAATATTGGTGTTACGGCTATGACCCTGAAACAAAACAGCAGTCCAGTCAGTGGAAGACAGCTTCATCGCCCAGACCAAAAATTCCCGGCAGGTGAAATCAAATGTGCCAATAGCAAAAGTCCATGATGGTTTGTTTTTTCGAAAATGAAAGGAGTCGTTCACGCTGATTTGTTCCTCAGGGCATCACAGTAAACCAAAATTACTACCTGGAAATGCTTAAGTGATTGCGGGTGACAGTAAGAAAAAAACGACCTAAATTGTAGAAATCGGGGGACTGGTTTCTTGAAAATTAACTAGCTTTTGACAAAGACAACATGATAATGGTTAAATACTCTCCATACTCACCCGACCTAGCCCCCCGTGATATTTTATGAAGGATATGAAAAATGTTTTGAGCAGTAGAAAAACTATTGGGACAAGTGCATATTATCTAATTGACAGGTTTATTTTGGGTACCCCTCGTATATAGAATTATCAGATAAAAACCGCAGTTTTCTATATTTGTAAAATAACTGTTTGTAATCAACAAATGTAGAAAGAGCCAAAGCATGTCTGTTGTATAGACAAAAGTAAGAAAGTTGTTTGGATGAGTGCAGGTAGTCCGTAATTGCTATTGAAACCAAAAGAGCGCTTTAATTTAATTAGTGTACAATAATGTATAATCCAGTTGTAATTAAGAAAGCAATGAACAATAGATGTCTGAATTCTTCATCAAAGTTTGAGTATTTCGTCCAACATTCGATCTTATGAATGAAATTAATTACTGTAAGGTATTACGGATGTATGAAGGTGAAAGTAATTGGAAAACATCTGCATCTGTATCGAGACTAACAAAAAAGTTAACCGCTGGTTACCAATGACGAGACAAGTTTTTCCATTGTTCGGTGTGGTTACAACTTTGGTGACCGATTTTATCTTATATTGCGGTTTTCTTTCAACAGGTATGTTACAGGAATTATTTGCCAAATTCAAAACTATCGCAACGAGAAATTAATAGTCTAAGAATTAGTGTGTAGTTCGTTTAAATATAGGCAGAAATAGAAAATAATGGAGGTACATTAGTTTTAGAAGTACAGTTTTAAATACTAATATAAAAACTTCTAAATTCTGATGTTAAGATACATATATTTATTATGTACTCAACGTTATTTAGAGAAAATCAAAATAAATAACTTTCCTTCTCTCGTCGTGGAGTCTAATTAAACTGTTAGACCTATCAATACTTATAAAACTTTATGGTGATAATTTTAAAAATATACAGATTAAAATATATAATTTGTTATATGTATATATATATATATATATATATATATATATATATATATATATATATATATATATATATATATATATATATATATATATATATACATATATATATATATATATAGGGTGACCGACACACAATGAAATAAACTTAAATATTACTATTATTAAATAACAGAATGTTAGTATGAACTTCACAATGTTACTCAAAAGTAAGCAGTGAGAATAAACATATTTCACCGGTATTTTGCATGTTTCTACCAAATTAATTCAATTGAAAATACACTCCACTCCCCATTTTCATTGACATAATCTACAGAATTAATAAATGCAGCCTATCAATAATTTTACTTGTATGTTGCACTAATTCATTCAATCATAATATAACATATGTATTTTTAAATAGCTGGAATCCAAATAATTCGTTTGAATATGATAACAGATTGTATGGAGTAACATCTATGTCAGATAGAATAAATAACAGATCTGACAACAGGTGTCCATAAATAGGTATTCGTTCTTTGATTTGATGTTCAATCGGAACAACTTTGGGTTGGAATTACCTATAGAAACTTGTAGCAAAAATGTTCTTAATGGAGGCAAGCATTAAAAGAGCACCTTCAATGATGTAAACCGATAGTGACCAAGAAGATTGTCGTAATTGAGGATGTAAAAAATGTTAACAAAAATAAAGTAAATCATGAGAAAATAGCAAAAACCTGGACTGTGGCTTACAAGAAACAATACCCTAGTGTAATCATTACTACTATTGTGTCTGTTATTGTCAGTTATATGTGCCAGTTGTTTGAATAAGTAAAGATAAAAGCATATGTTAATATACTCTGAACAAGATTGAAAAAATGCTTAGGCAATATGGCAGTGTTAAATGTCAACTGGAAACTGGACATGCCAGATTTGTGAAGAAAAGCTTAAATGTTTTACTGTCCATCCATGAAATATATGGAATATACCGAAACGATATTCGATGGCTCAAAGGCTTGCAGATGAATATATCTAGTTTTTAAGTAATTTTTTCATCAACTCTTTAGAAGACGCGACGAGTCGTTTCAGTGGAGCTGTGATACTGGGACACTGGTTGGCCAAACTGAGAAACTGAGGCACATACAACACAAAAATGCTGTTCATTAAATTCGATTCTTCAGTATGTCGTATAATAACATGAATATAATCTTATAACATCTATATAAATTAAACAATCTCCCAAAGCCAAAGCCGAAGCTGTCTGGGAGGGAGATACACATTGACTAAACGTGGACAACATCCACTTGTACCGATTTTGGCAGTGCCATGCCGGCGCTTGGATTCGACCCAAGGTAGTCAGTCAATGGCTAGTCTTATTCGCTACATAATGCGCCCTAACTGTCTCAGCTATCGTAATGACAGCAATAACAAACGAATAATACACAATATTTTACATATGTACATATGGTTACATGTTTAGAAAAATTATATGGTATATAAACAAACAAAAGAGATAATTTATAACCTAACATTAATGTGAATGAGGCGTAAGGATGCATCTGTTACTAACTTTGAAAATCCAGGATGTTTTCAACTACAATACTGATCTATTCCTTATGACGACAACATGGTGGAATGTTGTGTTGGTTAAATAACTAACGAGAAACATGACGTGCATTACACTTTATAGTGGGATTGTTATTCATTAAATAATTAATTAAAATTTGTATAATGGATCTTTGCGGGTGTATCAATTTAGCGACGAGGCACGAATCACATGCTACACTACTCGCAATTAATTGTTACTAATATGCCACAATTACAAGCATGTATGTCTAGCTACATACAGTGTTATTCAAAAGTCCCCTCCCCCCCTCTTATCTTTGGAACGATTATACATAAACTAGTGAAACTTGTTAACTGAATATTAAGGGTTGTAAACTTCCCTACTAGTGATGATAGATGACGTATGCGTCAAAGATGACGTCACAAGGTCATTGTGACCAATAATTTTAAATGGAACCCTATGGCAAGCGACACCTCTTTTAAAAGGTATCGAAGAAACCTATTCAATGATACTAATATTGTGTCTGTTTACGGCAGTTTTGACAACTGGCTTTCAAAAACCGCAAAGCTGTGATGAATTAAATCAGTTAATAATAAAATTTAAAATTCAAGCTCCGCCACTGGATAGTTGGATAGTAAATAATCTGACGTTTTTGCAAGTCTCCCCAATTTGATGCTTTTTTAGCTGTCAAAGTTTTTATACATTTAATAATTTGTGTATTGTTGATCGAACGTTTAACTGTTTTAGTACCTTGTGGTAATTTTAAAATATTTGTACATTCAATAATTTGTTAAACTGTTGTGAGCTGAACGTTTAAGTGCTTCAAGAAGAGAAATGGTACGTGTTTTAGGTGAAAAAGTAGCAGCGATCCTAATACTTGGTGAAACTGGAGAAAATATTCATGCAGCAGAACGCATTTTTAATGAAAGGTTTCCCGATCGCCCAGTTTCGAGGACTTATTTGAGAGAGCTTCTTCGCAAGTTTAAAACAACGGGTAGTATTAATGATGCAAAACGATCTGGCAGACCACAAATTTCTGATGAGAAAAAAATTGATATACTGGCAGAAGTAATAGTAAATCCTACTTCTTCAACAACTCAAGTTGCATCAACCTGTGAAGTCAGTCAAAGTACAGTGCACAGGGTGTTGAAAAAAAAAACAAATTTCACCCATACAAATTTAAAATGGTTCATCAACTCTCAGACGACGATTCAGACCGAAGACTGCAATTTTGTGAAAATATAGAGACTAAAATTAACCAACAGCCAGACTATGTCAAAACAATTTGTTTTAGCGACGAAAGTACTTTCTATCTAAATGGAAATGTAAATACACAAAATGTGAGATATTGGAGTGATGCAAATCCTCACATGTTTCGTGAAACACATTCTCAGTATCCCGAGAAGGTCAATGTTTGGGCAGGTATACTGGGAAACCACATCGTTGGGCCTGTTTTTTTAAATACCAACTTAACCGGTGAGGTGTATCTGCAGATGTTGCAAAATGCAATAGAACCGTTAATCCTTGAAATTTTGGAAGATAATCAAGATGAATTCGACATTCTGGAAATAACATTCCAACAGGATGGTGCTCCTCCACACTATTACGGTGCAGTAAGACGGTATTGAGATGAAGAATATCCTGGTAGATGGATTGGACGACGAGGTTCAATGGAATGGCCGCCTCGATCACCGGACCTCACACCTTTAGATTTTTTTCTGTGGGGGGTATCTTAAATCGAAGGTTTACGCCACTCAGCCTGACAATATTGATGTTTTAAAACAACGTATTGTTACAGAATTTACGAGCGCTAAGTGTGGATTATCGCGGGAGCTGAGGGGGAGGACAGGCGTGCCGAGCCGGGCTGAGAACTACCTCGTGTGGCCCAGTTCAATGTATCGCGACGCGCTCGCGTAGAGACCCAGATAATTCATCTGGTCTACTACTCAATAGAGGACGGCGGGCAGAATGCGACTGTAACGCAATAATTTGGTTAGCTGCACCAACTAACCAAATTATGTTATTAATAAATTTTAGTAATTATTATGTCGCGAAAATATACAAATATATAATTTTTTTGGCAGTTCTGCAGCTCTGCAGCACCTATACACCAGCCGCCCCTGATATCTAGCATGGTAAACAAGTAGATAAAAGTTTAGTTCTCTCCACATTCGCTAAATTGCAGCAAAATACATTGCCAGTAGGGAGAACAGTGGAGAGATAGTTGAAGAAGAGCCTATGTTACAAGGCGCCTCCAGTGGTGGAAGATTGGCGAGTTTCTAATGTTTAATGTGTTTTACTAAACATTTTCTAATGAGCGGTTTTCAAACACTCAAATAGTTACAAGTTTCGTGGTGTTTCAATAAATTTTTAAAAAATTAAAAATTAAACAAAAATGTTATTATTTTTATTATTATGTCACTCTGAAACCACCGTACGTTGGAATAAGGGCATATGTTACATTGCTACTTCATTAATATTCGTCAATTACATGCTTTCTTTTCATTGTCCTGCCTGTAACATTTTTAATTTGTAGCATATGCTCTTCTTCTAGAGTTCCATTCAATTGGTTGCGACACCATCCCGCGGCAAACACACATAACCCCAATGTTTTGTTTGTATTCAACATTAGTTTTGGACCATCGTATTTTAAGTCTATAAATTCCCATATTATCCTTATTTATTTGATCAACAAGTGATAATTTTTTAGCCCTACGTACATTCAACTTATGATTAGCACATTGCAATGCAACAACATTCGTAACAAAGTGCACAGTGAACCAATAAACAAAGCGGAGACGCTGACTGACCGACCCATCGTCCCTATACAGCTTGTTATTTACTATGTAGCTAAACTTCAAGGGGTAATTCCTTGCTTGATTCTAAGACGAAACGTTTATGTAAACATAGGTCCGGTAATGCTTCGTTTTCAAGATAAGTGTCAAACTTTTTTTAAAAAATTGTTTTTTCGTAAAAATTTTAATAAACTTTTAGCCGATTTTGTTAAAATTAGGTAGTGTTATTTATAGTAGAAAGGGACTAAATTAGCTCTAAGTAGATTAAAATTATAGAGTCCAGTGGCGTACCGGGGGCACCTTAACCTAGATTTGACAAAAATGTGCGCCACTGACTTTTTTAAAACTTGTAATTTTTTTCACATTAAAAAACTAAAAATACAACTTTTTTGTCTCTTGATTTTTTTTTCGTGTCTTGCTTCGTTTTCGAGAAAAAAATTAAATTCGCTTTATTGCATGTCTCTGGGACAACGTAATAAAAAATTACAACTACCAACTATCAAAAACTGGGGTGTACCTGATATTTTTTCCATATCAATAGTCTATTGCAGTCTTAGAAATTGTTATGAAAATTAATTTTTTTAAAAAGTTTGACACTATCTTGAAAACGAAGCATTACCGGAGCTATGTTTATATAAACTTATAGTCTTAGAATCACCCAAGGAATTACCCCTTGAAATTTGGCCACGTTCTTAAATAACACACTGTATGTGGCTCTAATAATTCCATAAAGTAAATATAAATGTAATAATTATTGAAATATAAAACTAGAAAGTACTTAAGAAAATTAATTAAATATAATAATTTCTTTATAAAAGTAAGAAAATTAATAGTGCGCATTCTAATACTTAACATTAAATGTGAACGATGATTTTGTTTTATTTGAATGAATATTTGTTAAAATGCTTTTTATTTCTGAGACATAGAGAAAATTCATTTTCTCACAAAAATTCATATGTAACCAATACCTTATTTTACTTTACTGTACGTTAAATAGAAGCTTCTTTAAAATGAGCTAATCAGAGATGGGGATTTTAAAATTATCGATGACATCATAAGTTCCAAAAGTACGGCCCGAAAAAATAAAAGGGTAGCGCTCGAAGTGGCATTTCAAATGTAAATTTTGACACCAGTTTTATCCAATTTATATATTATTTTTCCTAATCACTATATGGTGTCTACTATAATACTGAAGTTTCATTTTAATAATAATAACTTTGCTAACAATCTCTTAACTTCCCTTACTATTAAAAAATATATCACGAACTATTATATGGGATGGTCATTATCGATGGTATCATATTTCTATCGTTCAATTGTGTCGTGTATATCTAACAAGCGAACCAAACCATTAGTTACCACAAATGTCCTTTCCTGAATATAAAAATGCTATCTATAAATTTATTACTCATACATTTTATTGTAAGTAAATTGTGCTTAATTGATAAAAAGGGAACCATATAATACCAATAATTGTTAACTCATGAACAATTAGTAATATTGCAAGTCATAATTAGGCAATTATTATGACTGTCGTTAAAAAATAATATTACATAACGTTATTATTTTTCTTTATGTTGTTTTTTGCTATATAATAAAAATACTAATTAATAATTTATAGACAATAATTTAAATATATAAATTTATTCACATATAGTTATGAAGGGAAATCCATGTGAAGAATTAAAAAAATGTATATTGTATCTAGTTTTAAAGCCTGCTTTTCATATCTTTTACTACTCTTAATTTCATAATTAATCAATCTGGTTACGCAACATGCGTAAAAAATATGAAATCCTTGTTATGTTGGAAAATTACTTTTATGTCATTAATATGTAAAATGGTCAAGTTAAGGTCAATAATTAAGTTAATAGTTTTCAAACTAAACAGTTTTAAAACCTTAAAACGGACTTTCCCGCACGTAGAACATATCTATCTCGAAACTGAGGGGCGGAGAAAAAATAAATTAACACATAAACGCAGAATAAATTGTGTTTTATGCGAGTTTTACTTTTTTCATTGGCGACTACTTCAGTGCTGCATCAATACGTTTGTGATCGAAGGAAGTTATTTTTTTTCTCATTTATTCGTATATGATACAGGCGGAATAGATGTTTTTTTCGTTCAATGCAACATCGGCAAATTTTTCTCATAGTCCACCATCGTGCTTTCTCATGACCTATGGACAGGGTGGGGTGTGTCCTATCCACCTCAAAACCAATAGATGTCGACTGATAGACATCCCTAATCAGAATCAGTTGAAACCCAATCGATCCGACACGATTTAATTGAGTGATCGTGCTAAAAAAATTCTCAAATAGTCCACCATTGTGCTTTCTCATGACCCATGAACATGGTAGAGTGTGTTCTATCCACCTCAGAATCCATAGGTGTCGTCTGGGAGACGTCCTCAATCAGAATCAGTCAAAACCTGATCGAGCCGACACGATTTAGTTGAGTTATCGTGCTAACAAGAAATTTTTAAAATGCCGACGAGAACAACGACAGCGGCACACACACAGACAAAATATTTTAAAAGTATTTTTTTTTTATTTTTAGGCCGAAAAATGAAAAATAACGGCTATAATTTTTTTTTCCATTTTTCTTTATACAATTACATTACTTTTCCGCTCTGGTATAGTTGAGTGCGGAAAAGTAATAAATTATGTAACAAAATAATTTGTTAACTATGTTATAACTATGTTTTTAACATAATAACTAAGCTTATAATATAACAACTAAACAAAACTATAACTACTTAACAAAATTAACATAATAAATAAGCTAACTAAGTTAATAATAACTATGTTTTTATATTTGTGTTTGTGATGTTTCATAGTCTATTTTGCAACGCTATTTATATAAGATTTAAGATCATTGTTTTCAATAATTATTGTCGTCCTATACATAATTAAAATTAATAAAGTCTTCTAGTCAATCATCATATAGTCATATATCACTAGTTTTCACTAGTCAATCATATCTATACTAATACTATATGTTATTTAAATGACAAAACGTATTTTCATATGAGTATACCCATTTCATACTATTGCTGTATTTTATTAAATTAAGTTATGAAAATATTCTGTTTAAAAATTCTGAAAAAGACTTTTATATATTGCATGAAAATATATTAAATATTGCTTATTTTTCTGAGATATGCTTTACACAAGTTAGGAAATCTTTTGTCTAAATCTGCATCAGGAGTTCCACAGGGTTCAACTCTTGGACCATTAATGTTTGCGATTTTCATCAATGATATTACCTCCAACGTAGATATAAGTGTGATATACAACTGTAAAGTGTAGTATAATGTCGTATACTCACGCAATAATTTTATAAAATACGAATATGAGCTTAATTCCCATCACAGGCCCAATTTTGTAACAGGTCTAGGATTATGTTTAATCCCAAATACTTTCATAACGCACGTTAAAGAAACTGTAGTAAATGTTATACTAATAAGGAACTTGGTTTTATTGTTAGAAATGAGAGAATTTGTTAGGTGCAAGATAACAAATCCGTGTCCTAGTTTTAGTCTATGCAGTACTCATATTATTTTTATTAATAAAGTATAGCGCTTTTCTTCAAATTAGTTGATACCATCTGCTGCCAACCATCCTAAGGGAATAATATAAAAGGTATATTCTATGAAGGCTTTAATGCGGTTAGCTTGTTGCATCGACGCATAATGTGGTCTATAATATGTTTATAGTTATGTTATAAATAACTCATTAATGAACATCTGTAAAAATATTCTAGCCAAGTTATATCTTTGTGCACCGAGGGTTAACACAGAGGATACGTTTTTGTTAAGATTAAAAGGTCATGACAGAAATGTATCCGAATCTTCCTCAAATAATGAAAAATTACATAAATACCGATTCATGTCTCCTGTTCTTACTATACATATTAATTTTTTACTTACTACATTATTTTCTGTCGTTATATGTATATTCTGGCCGTTACTGTATCATCCGTTACATTTCTTGCATGTGTTGTACTAATGTAATCGGGCGAATATACCTCTTGAATATTATAAATAAATGAATAACCTACAGAAATAAGGAGTTTATACTCCAACCCATCTGCAAATGCCTTATATAATAAGGACTAAACAAATTAGGTCAAAACAGATATTCTCCTGGCTATATACCAAACGCCGAGCACTGAATTACATGACAAAATTTGTCGTATTTTTGTTTAACAGAGTTAGCACTAAAAAGACAGTGATTGTTCTAAACCACCAAGAAAGATGCAAAGTGTCACTTATCTCAGGATATCGTTAACTGCAGACCGGTTTCGACCTTTCTATTTTGGGTCTCATCAGTGCAGTGTAAAAGAGTATACCTTCGACAGATAAAGCTTACATCTAGTAGACGTTGCTACGTTCCACCGCAGTAGAACGTACTAAACGCCATCTCTTGTTAGTTTCGAACAATCTACATCGAAGTAAAAACTTGTCATGTAATTCAGTGCTCGGCGTTTGGCATATAGCCAGGAGAATAGCTGTTTTGACCTAATTTGTTTAGTCTTTATTATATAAGGCATTTGCAGATGGGTTGGAGTATAAACTCCTTATTTCTGTAGTTTGAATGTTACCCTCTGATAGTAAAACTTTGGCATAATATTGATAAATGAATAAATTAAACATATTCTCAGTAAATGAGATACATTGTGCTATGACATAATACTTGATAAGCCGTACAAAAATAAAAACAATACCAAGTTGGGTGGCATATTTTTGCGATTTATTTTGCTTGAAATATCACCACTGAAGATATTTACTAGAATACGCCAAATAAATTGTGTTTGTAATTCGGCCGCAATAAATGTTGTAAAATTATTTCTCCTCGACATTGATAATTGTAATCGGTAGTAAATTTGTAGTTCACCTCGCAATAGCAATGCAAGGTCTGATGTTTCGTTGCTATTGCATATTATTGAATACATCAATGACTGAATGTTATGAAACTGCAACATTCGTTATAGTAAATTATGATTTGTTCCATAGCGTCACAGATATCAGAGCTAATTGTTTTAATAGAATCAGGAAAGAAACGTTATTGAACGGCACGGTACAGTGATAACAATATTACAAAGAGGCGCCAACAACGACACATTATTTACAATTTTTTAATCGGATGTATGTCCTATTTTATAAAATATATGTTATTAATGCTGTTTACTTCTTTCTTCTCTATAAGAGAAAATAGTCTTACAGAATATTATTTATTGTTAAATTGTAGACCCACATATTAAAAAAAAACATTTGTGGTTTACAATTTCTAACTTGGTAATACGAATTTACATTTGTAGGTTATATTTTATCAACATAAATCATATTATACTTCAAATGTAAGGTATTCAATATTGCATTCGAATATTTATCTGGTTGGTTTTGCAATTTCTATTTATTTCAAATCGTAATCTCTATTATTTTCTTGATGAATATTAGTAGTTAATAATATTACTAATAAATATTCTTAACAATTTGTAATGAACATCTATAGGAAGAAAAATTGTTTAGAAAATTTCTCTACTGGAACCTCAAATACATCAGCATAATTTCAATAGCAATCACAGTGTTTCTGAATTTGATGTTAGAATTTGTGACAGCGGACGGTGAATCATAATAAAAGTTCAAGTATGACATATATAAGTCTTTTCAGAAGCATTATAACTCTGAGCGCACATTTTTGAGTAATTCTGAAAGCCATTATCCTCATTGAAATAATTCATTAGTATATCGTATTCATTAGTATTAATTAGTGTTAGTATGTACAGAGCACTAATTACAGTTGACTGAAAAAACGAGACTAAAAAAGCGAGATGACCTTCCCTTTTTACCAGTTCTGAATAGTACCAATTCTGATGTGGATTTTAAATAGTTTGGAGAACATATGATATCTTGGAATACTTAGATTGTAGTACATATCACTTTAATTACTCTTAGGTAGGATATAATTCTTAATTACTCTTAGGTAGATTCACTACTGTTCATATTTTACTTAACGGTGATAAACTAAAATGTACTTTAAACTACAAATCTTTAAAAAAAAAAGAATGGATAATACAATATAATAGGCATCTAAGATCCAAAACCAAACCATTTTTAACAACCGACAAAAATATAGTAATATAAAATAAACAAACAAAAGTTATAATACTTTCCCATGAGAAATAGTTTCAAAGCTTCAGGGAGCAGAATAGAACTAACGCCTAAAATAAAAACTAATGTATTTTGTTTTATGCATTATTATAATAAAATTTTTCTCGGGAGACTGTAATACTGATAAAAACTACAATTTTCTGTAAGAGTTTCTGAATAATTATCTCTTGTTAGACAGAATCACTGGAGTTCAATTAACTGATAAAAATATCAATAAACTGCCTTCTATTATTTATTCACGTGTAGATGAATAACCACTACACTTAACAATCCTTTTCTTAAATAAAAAATGTTGATTAATTGTTAGATAAATTGTATTTTAAAAAGACGGTTCAATATACGGATATCACACTTGTGACTCTATCCCTAACCTCGAACAGGCCAAAATGTTAGCAGTTGGATAACATTTTATGTATCTGATAATTCTTATTGGATTTATTATTTGTTTAAGTTTCCTTGATCAACTAGACGTCGATTGATCTTTGCCCAAGGACTAATTCGATAATCAATTTTTTATAATAGTAGAAATTACATTTAAAATGAGTAGTTACTTTTTGACCCTGATTTATTTATGGGTAACGATTTAATACAACAATGAAACTATAAGTAAATAAAAGTGTACTAGGTATTATTAAAATAAAATGCAAAACAAAGACATCGTTTTTAAGGCGAATTGAATCGCAATTGTTATAGTTAATTACTTAATGTATATCATTTTCCAATTCACCGAAGGTATTTAAATAAAACTTGCTTTGATTGTTTTCACTCTACAGTTCCTCAAATATTACGTTCCTCACTTCACATATGTTCATAATTTTATTGAAATCATACATTAAGCGACTCTCAATAATTATACTGTTGTTATTTTATACGAGGGGGTACCCAAAAGAAACTGAACTGATGTTGTGGTGGCCGGAATTTTAGTAGTACTGCGGTCTACCGCTAAAACCTTATAGAGTTATGATACAATTCCCGAGCTAGTAATCCGAACGTCGCGTGTCGTCAGTAAAGAAGGTTCCGTTTGGTTTGTGTGAACTTTTTAGTGAGAGTTGTTTTGCGTGCTCGTCGTTTTTTTATTCTCGGGAACAGCGCGGGACCGTAAAGTTTTGCTTCTTGCTCGGAAAAACTGACACAGAAATTTCCAGGTGGAAAGCCTGGTTAACTTTCTGACCCTGTAGAATAAACTCTAAATAGACAATTCCTTTTACATCGAGAAAATAAAAAATGACGATCACACAAAACAACTCACTAAAGAATTCACACAAGCCGAACGCAGCTTTTTTTAGACGATAACGCTTGGCTTACTGACTCGGGAATGGTAGTTTTATACACTCCTAGCGGCAGAGCCCGGTATTACAAAAACTCCGTCCACCACACAACATCACTTCCGTTTCTTTTGAGTACCCCCTCGTACACTTCTATTTACCTCAGTATTCATTTATATTTTCTAAATCACTTGTATTAAATTTTCCTAATTATGTTGGACAGTTTATATTCAAATACAATTAATATAAATGTACAAAAACTGTTATTACGATAAAATAATAAATTATTTATTTCACAAACTTATCTTTCTTACAGGCATACTATTTTATTTTAACATCGACGTCCTTTAAGCATTTACGTAAAAACTAGTCGCATTTCAACACTTTTGAAAGCATTAAACTGCTCAAGCGTAGATACTTTACCCAAACATAGTTCTTTATTATACTAAAGTACATGTTTACTAAGTGGAATTCTACATATTAAAATATTCCATAAGGGTTATACGTTTCTAATGGCAAAATACTAGAACTATTTTAATATGTAATCATACCACTAAAGATTCTGAATGAAAATTTAATACGAGTATAGTTATAATTATATTTATTCCATATATGTATATTTAAGATAATATGAATTATTGTATTATACAGTGCATGTCAAAAATATTTCATTCTTGAATTGAGAATTTTCCATTTGAAGGGTTTATGATAGAAAACTGAAACGAGTTCAGGGATATAATTTCTAAAATAATCTGTTTCATCTTGACAGTCTATTAGAATTTGAATAGGCAAAAATAAAAAATAGTGAGGGAGACAATGAACAGCTTACTTATCTTAATTTATGTTCCCTGTTTCCTAACCCTTGATTGTTATTAAGATATCGATGACAAGTTTAAGGTATTTTTACAGACATGAATAATTAACATTGTTCCTCATAAAACTGGTTTTAAACACTAAACATAATACCATAGTTAATTTATCTAATTATGATATTAATAATAGTAATATCTCAGATTTAAATGAAAAGGGCACTTCTGTATTTTTTTCGTACTCGAAAAAGATGCGGTAAGTAGGATAAATTCCTAATATTTGTAATATAAAAAGTTGTCATTTACTTAATGGTTTACGCGATACAAGTTACGCACAATAAGTTCGAAGGAAAAAATATATATTAGATCACGTAAATTCTCCTTAATTCAGTATAATGGTAACGAACCATAACATTATTTGAGGTTTACAATTATCCAAATAATATCTTTTCCTATACAGTACGTAAATTAAGTACATAGAAGTTATTAAATTATTGATTGTTTATAAATTGTATGTATCTCGTTATTGGACTTCTATTATGTTAATGCATAGTAAAACTTAAATAATCAACAATAGTGTAAAACATTTCTATAGGATGTCCCATTATGAAATATATAATTTGTAAATGTATATGATTTATATATATATATATATATATATATATATATATATATATATATATATATATATATATATATATATATATATATATATATATATATATATATATGATTTGTATGAGTGATTTGTAAATAAAATTAATAATATGAGAAACAGACAAACTGCCGTTTTTCATTCTTCAACATAAATTAGAGACAATACGGCTACGAAGGGAAAATATCGTTCATATGGTCGCCTCGACATTATGTTATTCGTTTAGCAAAATTGTTCATAACACCGGCACATAAAACTGGCTCTATTTCCCGAATAACACGACGAATATTTGCTTTCAGGTCATTTATTGTAGCTGGCTGGGTGACGTACACTTTTCACTTGGCGTAACATTAAAGAAAAAAGTCCAGTGGTGTTAAGTCGCATGATCTTACTTACAGGCCAAAAGATGTTATCATTCCGCGGGACAATGTGATCAGGAAATTTGATATGCAAAAGAGTTATACTTGCATGTGTTGTATGATACGCTGCATCGTTTTGCTGAAATTACATGTTGTTCAAATCATCAATTTGGTTTCTTCAAAAAGAAACTATTTAACATATCCTGATAGCGTCCCTCATTTACTGTGATATCATTAACAGCTTCATTTTCAAAGAAGTATGGTCCAATTACTCCACCACTCCAAAATGCACACCAAACCGTCCATCTCTGTAGATGCATTTCTTTTCACTTTTTACTTTTCATTAACATTATATGGATTTTCAACACCCCAAATTGGACAACTTTGTTTGTTGAACACCTTCTTCCTTTTCTTTCTAACACCCAATTAACAAATGTACGACGGTGTGAATGTTAATTGTTGTTTCAACTAAATTTTGTATGCTGACAGATACAGATATTTCCTTAAAATCCGATGCGTGGTGGTTTCTGAGAGATCCAATTTTTGTGGGCGACGTCTAGTTGATGTGTTTGGATACTCCCATATACTTCCTCTCACTGTAGCAATATTGTTATCTGACCAACGAGGACGTATGTATGGTGTTGTCTTATCAATCCTCTTCAAATTTTTAACTTTGTAGGTACTTCATTTTGCTCAAGTTTTGTGCGAATTTGAACAAAATTATGCTTAATGCTACTATGAATGATGGCTCACTTTCATAAAACAGTTGTACACAAACTTTTACAAGACAGAAATGGTGCATAATTCATATTCTATAGTTTCAACTGCGATGTGAATGTGTGTGTATTCTTACGTGATCTATTTTAATTTTATTGTGTTGTATTTATATTAACCAATTCCAAATTTGTAATGTAAGTATTATATATATTGATAGCTCAATATTTATTTTATTGTCACTAATTATTTTTGTTCTCGAATAATATTCTACAGTATTCTCTGTATACCGCGTATTATTGGAGTGACTGTCAGTGTCTTAAAAGTATATCAACGGTATTGTGAAGTTTTAATAAAGTTTGAAATATTTACATACACACTAGTGACATGTCTTAGGTTTTTTAAATATTTCTCCGCATAGTGTCCCATAAGTAGCACCATTAATAACTTTGACTACAACTTTTCATAGTACAAATACCCTATTTATAGTACAATAATTTCCCTATAATATTATGCCATATTTTAAGTGACTATATTAAAGCAAAGTACATAATACATCATACAGGTATATCAGAACTTAGCTATCCTAATTTGTTCCATATAGAAAATCTCGGTAGATAATTTCGAGCAAAAGTAGTCTATATGACGAGATCAATATTTAGTAAGTTGAACAGTTGAACTGAGTCACTTTGGTTAGCCCATTAATGGCGATAAAAGGCATATTTTTTAGTGTCTTCATCGTTTTAACCTATATTTAGTCTAACTACTAACCAACTTCAAAGTTATCGAAATTAAAGTTTACGTTAGTTCTATCTAGAAAAGTTCTATTGTTGGAGAATGTTATACATAAACAGTTGTAAAAGTATGGGGCGTAATATAGATTCAAGAGGAATACCATTTTGTGACAAATAACACATCAGACGCATTTCCTTGCATACATAGATATTTGTTTTCTGTCCTTTAAGTAAGACGATAATCTGTTCGGTAGTGGCGACTATTCAGGTGAAGTAAGTGAAGTGCCTCTTCGCCAAAGAAATTGAAAGTAAGTGGGATTTCTTCTTTTATATTTTTGAGATATATAATCATGTCTTTAATATGTACATTCAAATAAATTTTGTTATGAAAAACCTATTACATTCTTATGTCAAGCATAATATGCCGCCATGCTACTAAGACACTGTATTTACATTGGAACGTTCTTTAAATGTTCAATAGTCCAATGAATAATTCAATGCGCGCGTTATCTATAATATAAATAACTCGAAGGTGCAGAGATGAAAATCAAGAGCCCTCAAATATGCACTGTTACAGCGGGTTGCCATGGTAACGTGACGTCACGAAATAGCCTACGTCCGTTTAGTCCATCTTCTCCCTCCATCTAGGTGAAGACTTTCCCGAGATTTTATAGAGTATCTGCACAGTGGACTCGCATCTATATAATGTACTGAAGCGCAGTCTGTTTTTAAATTTGACTGATTTATTGAATCTTCGTTGTGTTTTCATCATTTTTAGACTTGCTTTTTTGATTTTAATGTGTTGATTGACCAACTAAGTGATCGTTCATTTCGAAGAGTGATATTTCAACTTTGATAGTGACAATATTAAATTAAACAATAATTTACATTATAATGAATCCAGTTAACAATATTATTTGCAATTTGTTGGAAACACCGTTCTGTCTCTAGAAAGACGGAAATAAAAGAGACGTCTTAGTGGAAGGAAGACCTACGCCTGTTTTATCAATATTTGCCAAAAAATAGATTAAGAAAACTGGTAAACCCTCTAACGTAAATTTAAAATCTGCTTGGTTCACAAATTATAAATGGTTTTGTAGCAGCCCAATATTAGAAAAACTATATTGCTGTCCCTGTTTACTATTTTCTAATAAACAATTGGTTTGGAAGAGGAATGGATTTGGAGATATTACGAGGGCATCATATAAACATACAGATTCTGCCCAGATATTTTATACAATATCCTACAAAAAAAATCATTAGATATTAATTTTTGTGTGCATCAAATGAAACAGATACGTGAAATATTGAACAAAAAGAGAAATGATAACATTTTTAAGACTATAGCGACGCGTTAAACTGGCGCATTAGCAGGAATAATGAGTATGCCTCGATAGCTCAACGGTCAGAGCAACCAACCAGCAATTGGGAGAGCCGGGTGCGATTCCCGGTCAAGGCATATGCACTTTTATCCTTGCTATCGCCAAAGTGATGACCCCGACGTGATGTGATTCGTTCCAGTACATGCAACCTCCCTTACATCTCAAATTCGCGGATTCGATTCTCATCCTATCCATCGCCTTATAGTCCAGGGGTTACCGAACAACGGTTCGTAAGAATGGCGAACGCGGTCACATTCCGTTAAATTGTATCGAGACAAACCACAAACCACGTCTCTAGGGAGGGAGTACTGTACTGACGCATTAAAAACTGGCGCATTAGCAAGGATAATGAGTGTGCCTTGATAGCTCAGCGGTCAGAGCAACCAACCGGAAATTGGGAGAGCCGGGTTCGATTCCCGGTCAAGGCATAAACACTATTTATCCTTATTATGGCCAAAGTGGTGACCCCGACGTGATCCGTTCCAGTACTCGAACCTCCCTCTTAACATCTCAAATTCGCGGATTCGATTCCCGTCCTATCCATCGCCCTACAGTCCGGGGGTTACCGAACAACGGTTCGTAAGAATGGCGAACGCAGTCACATTCCATTAAATTGTATCGAGCAAACCATGTCTCTAGGGAGGGAGTACTGTAGTGACGCGTTAAACTGGCGCATTAGCAGGGATAATGAGTGTGCCTCGATAGCTCAGCGGTCAGAGCAACCAACCGGAAATTGGGAGAGCCGGGTTCGATTCCCGGTCAAGGCATAAACACTCTTTATCCTTGCTATCGCCAAAAGACAATGTTTAATAAAGCAAGTAGAATGATGGAATTAGAAACTACAAAACGACAATACGCTGGTATTTCTATCGAAGCCATTAATGCAAGATATAATGCACCTTTTTATTAAATATTTTACCATATTTTAGTGGAAATAGATGTCAGGTTTCTGGACTGCGAAAAGTTTAAATTTGTTTATCTCGCTGATACTTACAATACAGCAACAATATAGCTTGTGTTTCCCTTCTAATGCTTTTGAAAATTTGGAACAATTTTATGGAAATGTATTTACCAAACATCAACGACTTAAAAAACGAACTTTGCCTGTTATGTAGTGATGAAAATTACAGAGCTATACCGCTGCATGAACTGTTCAAAGAACGGAATAAATACAAAGACATTTTTACAGAAGCTTACAAACTATTTTGTATAATTTTATCTATTCCATCAACAAGTGCGTCAGTGGAAAAAGTCTATTCGTGTCTTAAACGTATAAAGACCTATTCAAGAAATGCCATTTCCCAAGAAGAAATCTTTAGCAAAGGTTTCTATCCAGAAAGAATTGTTGCTAGAACTAAAGAAGGATCAGCCATTTTATAAAGATATAATATATAACTACGCCTCACTAAGAGATCGAAGTTCGAAGATCGGTCGAGGAAATTGATTTGGTGTACAAAAATTAAATAGCTATAAGTTTGGCTGTAAGTAAGTCTTAAGAAAAATTAATTTACTTTTTTTTAACTGTTTACACATCTTAACTCTTCACCTATTTTATAACCCGCGAGACGCCACTGCTGTTCGGCATATTTTGCCTTACCCCATAGATAGTCGATGTAATTAATAATCACTAGGGATTTTAATACATAAGAATCATTTTAACTGATCAATATCTTGTTTCAGGCGACCACTTAATGTACATATGTCGTATGTGTCTAGTGAATTGGATTAATAGATGTAAACTAAAAGATTCGTTCCTCAGGCTTAATCCCTGATTAGCTAAGAAACAACAATATTCAATATCACATTCTGATATTATTTTTAAGTTTGCACTGCTTATTTATTCATAATTTGTAACTAATATGTGAGATAGCATAATGCAAAAATTTTAGATTGTGTAGATATGCAATTTGATATTTTGAGAAAGGTAAAACAAGAATTTGTATATAGATTACTTTTTCATTCAAAGTGTATAAAAATATTCATTTTGAACGTTCATTTAAATAACTAGGGTTATTATAATTACATCTTCTTGTTAGATTGGGTTTATAAAAATTATAACTTGTTATAAAATATGTTTAAAATATCTATTATTGGTAATATACTACAACATTCTATTATTTCTATGCCTTAATATGAAGTCTAACGTAAATATTTTATTCCTTATCGATGACTCTAAATAATCATAATGAAATGTTTAAAGTGGATAGTTTCTTGAAATTTCTTTATATTTATTTTGGGGTGCATTATAGTTGATCGAACATTGCGAACTAATTTTAATGGAAAATATAACAACAATTATTTATTTTATTTGAAAATAAATCATCTTCGCACTTTACGCATCGCCTACGCGTAATTTGATTATTCAAATTGTGGTCAGCGTCAGCAGACCAATTTATTTTCTTTCGTCAAACTTTTTTTGTAAAATAGAGACGTTGTAGAACACAGTAACAATACAATCGATTTAATTATGCATTTTCCCGTTTTTTTTTTTTACAAAAGTTAATTATTTGAATAGAAATTGATTTAATTATGTACTTTTATCTTTTTTAAGTAAAATCAAAGTATTTCAAAATGAACTTCCGATATATTTAATAACATAAAAAGAATACGAAATATGAACGAATTTTATATTCAATTAAATATAAAATTATAATTTAAAATTCTGGAATAATGAGAGGCTATTTTTCAAAAATAAATAATCTTAATGAACATCTTCTGCGTAATGTTCTTAAATCTTTCTAGGGTGATGCTATAATCTTACTGATAATATCGATTTTTCTTTAATCTCACCCATTTACTATCCCGCTCCATATTCCGACAGTTGATACCGTTTCGAAACACACCACTGTTGTCACCAACTTTGATTTAATCAACATATTCACCTTCATTAGTAAATTCTCCCACACACTCCGTCATACTACGAACTACTATAGAAATACAGGAGTTCAAGTCAACGGTAAAAAGCTTCCGATTCAGTTTTGCTACTGAAGTAAAATACTGAAGTAACAATGCATTTTGTATCAGTCAATGTCACGAAGAATGTGCGAAGGCCACTGTTTGCTTTTTCTAAAAAGAGAACGGGAGATATCCATTGATAAACTTCGGGTTTATCAACCGTAAAAGCTAATAATTTGATTTTCGTTCTTCCTGGCGCAGTTAATTTACAACAACAAAAAATGTAAGTCTGATTTTTTTATGAATTGTAGACCTCAGTTTCTAGAAACGTATTTACTCTAAAGTCTAAAATAGCTTTTACAGTCAATAGTCATAGAAAATATTTTAAAATAGCCGGCTGTAATGTCATATTGTATTATACAGGATGAAAACCATAACGGGAATAAATTCTGTAAGTGGAATGTAGACGATTTGAATAATAATTCTTGAAATGGGTCGATTTTTATATTTTGCCCACACCGTGCTTACAATTTTGGAATTAGCACAGGAACTAACCTCAAGTTACATTTGCAACTGTATTCGAAAAAATAACGGATTATTAGTTCCAACCGGGAATTAGTAAGCCCGAGGGTTTTCAGGGAAAGCAACTTTAATCTATTTTTATGATTACAGTAAATTGTAAAGGAGACAGATTGAAACGTTGTTTCAGTTAGGAAACAACAAACAACAAATTTTCCTAACATTCGTTAGGAAAATTATTTCCTAACAAATGTTATTAAATAATTTCTTTTGAAAAACTCTTTAAATTTAACTTATGGTATTTTCAATGGACATGAAATTGACAAATTCAAATGGGAGCTGACATTCCTGTCCGTCAGTTATTCCAAGTTTTTTTAATCTAAGTATTTTTCTTTAATTTTTCCAATAACAGAAAATCACAGAGGATATTAATGGGGGAGAGGATATAATTCGTGTATTATTATTTCCCATATCGTGAATATGTCAAAAAATATTGGCTATAGACCGATAAATCAATCAATCACCCTGTATAGAAGCGTAGTATTTACGTTGTAATTATGATTTTATTAGTGGTGGTTTTCGTATGTCAAAGATTATGTAATTTTTTTTCTGAAAAATATAAAAAACCAAAAAAAAATACTACCCCTCTTTAATGTAAAATCAGTTCTTGCCACATGGCCTATAAGAAAGAATAACATGGGTTTAAAAGATATGTTTAAGTATATGAGTCAATTTGCTATGTTCTGTTGATATACTGCATAAGATCACTCTGCAAATGATCTTGGCAAAGTTTAGACTTCTAAACTTTGCCAAGGATAAAATTACGACAATTTCATATATTTGTCTATGTATAGAAATTTTTTAAACCGTATGACATAGATTCATGTTCCTTACATAATGTGTATTATCAGCTGCTTTCATTCGTACCGGATATTAGACGTTATAATAACTGTGAATTTATAGTAGTTATAAAACAAACGGCCGGGGGTAGAATTGGTCAGGCATTTTTTCACGCGACTACTTAAATTTTGGTTCAAATTCGAATTGAAATAGATGTTTATAGCCAGATCTTCTGAGGGTAAATTATCACATAATTGCTTCGCCTATGGTCTCCAAGTGGATTAATCTGGGGTAATAATGCGAATCATTAGGAGCAGATTGTAAGCTTGGAGTAATCCAGGCGTGTGTATCATGCATTCAATTCCCGCATAAGGCATCTGGGTATGTTTGTATATATATATATATATATATATATATATATATATATATATATATATATATATATATATATATATATATATATATATATATATATATATCCATGTGAATGTCTAAGGTTAGGTGGAAGAATACCAGTAAGCTAAACTTGGCCCCAGTAAAAACAAAACAATGAAGATACGTGTTTTGTCAATGGCTACAGATCAACTTTATGGCGAGTTAGTTATTTTGTATTGTTAATTGTTGATTGACGTGTAAACCCTCCTATACCTACAAATTTGCAACGATTTAGAACAAAAACATAGCTCTATAATATCACATCCTTGACATCTATTATGGATATTCATGCTATCAACTCCAAGGACACCTTATAAGTACTCGCTCGTGTTGTTGTCTCTCTAGATAAGACTAATAATATTAAGTTAACCGTAAGTAAGGGTTTTAATATAGGCTAAAAACTCCAAGTGTGCGGATAGCTCCTCTATACTAATCATACAACTTTTCTAACCTTGGGTAGATTTTATAGTTAAATGGAAATGGAATAAAAAAAATTAACTTTTGATTTCTCTTCTCCGTATAGCTGAACAGTCATACGCCTGCGGGCTTCGCACTTGGCTCTCTTTTTGAAATCTACTTATTGCCTCTTTTGTCAGCCCATCATTTTTATAAGGTAATTAAACCGACGCCACTGGTTTATCTTTCCTATAACTTTCATAAATTTGGATACTCTGTTATCAATTACCCATCGGCCTTTATGTACTATTTTGTCTGTTTTCTGTTATTGAAACTCCTCCAGATATTCTACTCTAGATTTATTCATGTCCATTGACTTATGGTCATCCTGGTATATGACTTGGTCACAGCGCAAGAGGATTTGGGGGCTATTGATGTCGTAAATGTTTATGTTTACAGTCTGTAAACATATTATCTATAATCATTATATTTTTATTTCTCTTAATGATATGACGATACGGAACGACATCTTGTACCGGGTTAGTCACCTAAAATTGACCCCCCCTTTATTTCTATTAATTTCAATCTTAATTTAATTTTTAAAATAATTACATTTTACAACAAAAACATGGCATAAATTGTTGATTAATGTTCTTATACACTTAATGGAAATTAGTGTCAATTTAAACAAATTATTGCATATGCAATTTTAAGGCATAATGGAAATTAGAGTGTTTAGGTTAGGTTAGATTAGAATTATAATTAGTCATACTATGTATATACTTTTGTACATAATATGACTATAGTATATTTGAAATAACCCTATAAGGAGAAATCTATCGGCGTTAAATCGAGACTTCTTGGCGGCCAATTAGTCCCTCCCCCCCCCCCCCCTTAGAGATCACATTTCCAATGATGGGCTGTAGCCCCATCTTGCTAAAATTATATGTCCTCATTAAATTAAGCAATTTGAAGTTCTGGTGCCAAAAAATTCTCTAGAATATCTCCATATTTAACGGAAATATAAAAGTAAGCGCAACACAGTTTTCATTTTGTAAGTAAAAGTAAGTGCCAATTATCTCAAATGCATTAATTGCCGCTCATAGATTTTGAAGAATTTAAGGGATTGTGGTATTTCTCTCGAGGGTTTTCTATAAGTTAAATACTTCAGATATTTTGCTAGGATGCCGTGGACAGTGGTTTTCCAAAAATTTAAGGTGTATGTGTCTTGCTGCACGAATACTCTTTTCACGAAGACGTTTTCGACACTTTGTGTTCTTCTGGGTTAACCGTTGATTCTTTATTAATGGTAGTGATAGTGGTTCTGGTCGGTTCACGTTTTGACTAATCTTGCCGAGGGAGTTTGATTAATGTCGTTATGGAGATAGTATGCTCGATACAGGCGACGAACTATTATGAGAGAACTATAGTTCTTGTGAACATTTCTAGCACACATGACACGTTGCTCACCGGTGAAATGATCCATTGTAATTGAATTTTCAAGGCATGGTGTTTAACAAACCCATGCGCGCGCATTTATTACTACCACTTTCCGATATGTTCAACAAATAAATGAGGAAAACACTTCGGGACAACTGGCATTTCTAAAAAAATATTTAATGAACTGTGTGTGTTTGTGATTTATAAGCAATCTGACACCAATCCTTCAGTTGCAGGAAGGAGTCAGAGTCATATATGTATCAAGAGACACAAAAAATACAAAGTGTTACCTAACGTTATAATTTATTTTAAAAATTGTAAGTAAATATGATCACATGATAAATTACATATCTGACTGGTTTCATATTTGCTCTTCTGATTCAGAATTTTCTATTTATTTTGGCTTTCCATGTTAATATAATTCACAGATAATATTATTGTCTACACCAGATGTTATTATAGTAATTACCTTTATTAGTTTCTTCTCGTTCATTACCCTTTATGTTTTTATTACATTGGATCGTATTATGGTACACTTAACGAGTGGTATTTCCCTGGAGCAACGACATGACATTGCACTAAGTCAAAGTAAATAGCAATATCATGAGCATAATTAACAACAATAGCAACCTACTTCTGTTATTGTTATTTGCTTATTGTTGATTCGTCGTCACCAAACACTTTTACCTTACTTCCTGAAACCCAATATCATCAAATCAATTATGCAAATTAAACATATTTCCATATTAACTTGCCATTCATCGCACTACGTAGGACATTTTATTATTAGATATTATATGTGAGATACAAAACGAGCCTTCATTACGCTTGCCGGTCTTTTGTATTAATTTTATGCTTAATAGCATTCCTTGCGCATGAATTTTTACAGTCAACCAAAATCCCATAAACGTGTTATTTTGAAATAGCAGTAATTATTGGATAATTTATTATCACTTACTACGAACAATATAATAACAGCTACGTGACTATAGAAATGTACTGTTAGAGACACTATATTTTTCATTGAATTGTATCCACTTCTCTCTGAAAAAGACTGGAATATAAGTTTCCGAATATCCTATATTTTTTTCTTTTGTAATGATGATGAGAATGAGTTCATTTACACAAATGTAACGTCAACTTAATTCACCTTATCCTGAAATTTTATTATTTCTTAATAGTTCACTATTATAATACACTACTGTTCAGAAAAAATATCATTTTGTTTATATACTAATACAGTAAGGTATGCTGTTTAATATTTGTTTTGTATTTATTTTTTTCGTAATTTCGTTAACTTCTATTTAATGTTTATGCTATGTTTGTATAATATGATATTATTTATATTGAATAGAAAACCATTGCGTCAGTTTTGGAACAAATAGAGGGTGAGTCAAAAATTATCCGCAGTGTTGACATATCTCTTCTTACCTTGTTCATATTGACCTCTGTCCTCGTTTATTTTATTGTTATGCTGTTGTGGTCCTGCTATGAAATTTCGATCATAATTCCTCCATTTGTGTTCCTTTTATTGCAGATAGATCATGGCCACTCCGTTAGAAGTTTGCATTAAAGAGGAACAGAGAGCAGTGATCCGGTTTTTGTGGTTAAAAGGTATATTAGGGGCCGAAATCCATCAAAGACTTGCCGCAACGGAGTGTCTACGAATGGATTGAAAAATTCAAAAATGGTCGCACGAGTGTTACGTATCAAGAAGGAGCCGGACGACCATCTACGGCAATAAATGATGTCAATATTGAGCGTGCACGTGACATGGTTCTGTTAAACAATACGAGTGACTATTGATGAAGTGGCTCATCAGAAGTGAATCATCTGCAAATTAGTCATGGTTCTGCCTACGAAATCATCCACAACATACTTGGGTTTCATAAAGTCTGTGCAAGATAGGCCCCACAACAACTCAGTGTAGTATAAACAAACACGCTTGGACATCTGCCAAACACATTTGGATTGCTATGGTAACGAAGGTGATGACTTCTTAGACAGAATCATCATTGGTGACGAAACCTGGATCCACCATTACGAACCGGAGAGTAAACGGCAGAGTATGGAATGGAAACATCCACAATCGTCCAGCAAGAAAAAGTTCAAAACCCAACCATCCGCAGGAAAACTGATGCTTACCATTTTGTGGGACGCAAAAGGCCCAATACTAGAACATTATCAGGAGAGAGGCACAACAATAAACAATATGCGTACAGTGAGATGCTTACTGATAAGCTAAAGCCTGAAATTCGAAGCAAACGCCGAGGACTACTGTCAAAAGCTGTTGTGTTGTTACACGACAATGCCCGTCCAAATACTGCGGCCCACACTACTGAAACGCTCCGGAAACTCAAGTCTGAAGTAATGGCTCATCCTCCGTATAGTCCTGATCTTGCCCCTTCTGACTAGACTACTCAGCTGAAAACCTTCTTTTTTAAGGGTATCAGGAAGTTTGTGCAACGATGAACCAAATGCGTTGAAAAGCAGGGGACTATATTGAAAAATTATGTTAAGCTCAGTTGCCTATTTGTATTGCAATAAAAGTTATAGCTACATTGCGGATAGTTTTTGACTCACCCTATATCCTAGATGGAAGTTATCCAGCTTAAGTATATACTATCTGGGCTCAGAATCTCTGAAAATTATATTACCTCCCAAAAATACAATAGAAATACTGTGATTCGTCGTAAATAAGACGGCATTTAAAAAAAATATATATGTATATATTATGTAGCTAACATTATAATACGTACACTTGATCTACTTTGACCGCCATTTGCTTATTTATTAGCCATTTAGAGATTAGAAAAATGTACTAGCGAAGCAATTTAGTAATATTGACCACATTATAAAAATTCTAACTTTTAACACATTTTCAATCAGTTTGCTATTCCTTAGTAATGATGCTCCAAATATACTTTTTACATGCAACTTCTTCCAAAATTTGTTCTAATTTAAAACATAGTACGTCTATATTTGAATTTTTTATATACCATGCTCTATGCTATACCTATCTATGTAGACTCATGAATAGCTATTACACCAAAGCGTATTTTTTTCTCAAATATCCCAAAAGTACTAGAAAATTTCATAAATAGTGTCCTACTGTTTCCACATTCGATTTTGCATGATGGGAAACATAGTTAGAGGTTTTATTATATGCAAAATTTTCAAATTCTTGTCTTCTCGTCCTTGGTTTTAGTTAAATTTTTATATGTTTTACTCATGTCGTCTTGGTACAGGACCCGTCTAATATTGTCCTAGAACCAGGCATAGTCCAGTATGTTTGCACTGATGATTCCTAATAAAGATTAAATCATGTTCCTGGACAGAATGGTATAACTAGGAATTAATTAGATAACTAGGTAATAATCCTATAAATAAACAACTTTGATCTACAAAACCACCACAATGTGTGATGCTCGCAGAAAACCAGCAGCATATGTCAGCTATATAATATTCAATAATATCTACTGGGAAAATGTTTGTTGAACGGTTGAAATAAAGTACCAGATACTATAAACACCAAGCTATAATACCTCTCTGGAAGTGTTTTTGGATTTCTGGTGGATTAGAGAGAATATCATCAAGAATTTTTATGTTAACAATAAGCCATAAGAGTTATAGAATGAGCAACTATATCTATAGTGTCTGTATAGGATAATTGAAGAATGAAAGAACACGACAAATCTTCCATGTTTCTTGGGTCTCAATATGTACAGATGTCTTGCTATACTCATGCGAGTCTTGTCAACGACAATAGTTTTGAATGGTTTCGTTAAATTCAATGGAACAATTAAGAATTATTAAATAAGAGTACAGAGATTCTGCTTCAGTAGTAGTAGATTTAGCCAGACAGTCAATGTTAAAATTATGAACCAACGTATTATCAACGAGTATAAATATACGTGTTACTCACGTATATTTATGAGAAAGTTTACATTATCACGGATAATGAGCATCGCTATAGTTATATGCAAACTGGTTTTGTCTTTAATACAGGTTTAAATACAATGGAAAACATATACTTTGTTTTTGTGATAACAAGTTATATGTCATTTTTAAATTAATTATTAAATAATTAGTGTTTGAACATTGTTAAATACATATCTATTACTACAAGTTAGAGAAGACAATCTGAATTTGATATATCTATTAGACAATGAAATATGTTGATATATTTTATATATTGATTAAATTAACATTCACTTCTGAATTACAGCTTATATGAATTTCTATAAAAAATCGACCTCAACTGTTATACTTACTAAATTAATTTCTACGTTTCAAAACAATTGTGGTTTCATGTTACAGGCTTCAGAATAAAGAGTATTTTTTAGTTGCTTATTTTAATGGTATAATTTTTAATTCAAAATTATAATAAATTAAAAAGTTGATTAATAATTATTGCGTGTCCCTCTATTTGGGTCGTATGGAAATTATTTTCATACATGAGTCCCTGAAGTTCCCAATCTAATAATAATGAAATTTTTTCATGAAAGTTGATCGAAGACCGTAATATACTCAGTTACCAAATAAATTATTTCTCATGATAATTTCCCCGTCTCCACTATCATATTTTGTATCTGATTATATTTTGATTTTATACTGGCCGAACAAAATGATAGCTAGACGTATAATTAATATAATTAAACTTAAAAAAAATTTTTCGTGGATATTTTGATTTAATATAATATCAAAATATCTATATTTTGATACAATATAAAAAAAAATATGGTGTTTTGAATATTTATCCCAAGAAAACATCATCTATGTAAACATGCTATTATTCAATATTAAGAACCGTTTTATCAATTAACAAACGTTGAGATGAGGAAGTACTTACGTATGTATATCTTACATGTTTTAAGCGTAATTCAGATGGATACAGATATACAGATAGAAAAAAAATCTAAAAATGATACTGCACAAGAAGACACATAGTTATAACGTTGAAAGAATTTGAAGATTAAATACTTTACAAAAGTAGCTAAGATTATTGGATATTTACTTGTCTTCTATTAGGCTCCACTCAGCCTAATAGAAGACCAGACTTTACAGACTTAGTAATAGAAAATGCTATAGAAGATGGCAATATTTCCCAATTATATTACCAAATACAAAAGTATAGGTTAGGCAAGAACTTTTTATCATACATGAGAATATCTTGGGAGTTTATATAGTGGAAACTGTTCAAAAATCTGCTGTGATGCACCCCGTTCACGTAAAATATCAATGTTTTTTTCTTGTTTTGTATAGAAATATTAAATATATAGACAATAGCTGCTTTATGGAATCTAGTACACTCAGAAGGATACGAGGAGCACTATTTATATTTTGAGCCTTGACAACACTTAATGTTGTCAGACGCTATCTGACGTTTCCAATGGAAAATTTTACAGTTTTGACCACAGACTTCTTCAGAACATTTTATCATTTATGTGTGTGATTTGTGTTGTTTACAGTGATTTGAAAATTGTGTCTCAGTGAGAAAATAAAATTAACTCGTGAACATTTTCGTGCAATTATTATTACGACTTTCGACGTAGATTATCCAGACAAGAGTGCATCGATCAGCTAACTTCCACATTTGGTGATAAATCCCCATCCCTTGCCACTGTCAGACGCTGGTATAACGAGTTTAATCATAGCTGCCATTCGCTCACCGATGAGAGTCGTGAAGGTCGTCCAAAATCATTTGCTGTACCAGAAAACATTGATGCTGTGCAAAAACTAATAATACAAGATCGTCGTGTAACATACTGTGAAATTGAGGCAACCTTAGGCATTAGTTCGACTAGCATATATAAAATATTGTATGATCATTTAACCGGAAAAAAGGTTTTTTCTCGTTGGATTCTACATAATTTGATATAATTTCAAAGATGCTCGTATCGATTGGTGCAAACAAATGCTCAAGAAATACAATGACGGTGTTTCAAAAGATGTATAAAACATTGTAATAGGTGACGAATCATGGATCTATGCGTATGAGCCGGGAAGTAAACTGTAGGCGACTGTATGAGTGTTTCAAGATGAACCAAATCCAACAAAAGTTGTTCAGAACGAAGCACTTCGAAATAAATGGTCGCTCGTTATTTCGGAAGAACTGGTCATGTGGCAACAGTGCCTTTAGAGGAACGTAAAACGGTGAATTTTGAATGGCACACAACTATTTGTCTGTCGGAAGTCTTCCGTAAAATAAGGAAAAGAAACAAGCGCCTTCGGACCATTCTTCATCATGACAACGCAGGCTCTCACACATCTCGTCTAACAACCGAATGTTTGAACACTTAAAATATCGAATCAATGGGTCATCCGCCATACAGTCCTTATTTAGCACCCAATGAATTCCTTTTTTTCCTGAACGTCATAAATAAATTACGTGGATAACGATTTTCATCGACAGAAAAAGCCGCTGATGCATTCAAAAGCCATGTTTTGGAGGTATCTCAAGCGGAATGGAAAAAATGCGTTAACAAATGGCTTTAACGCATGCAAAAGTGTATAGATCATGAAGAAGAATATTTTGAAAAACGATAAAGTAATTATTAATGACAAATTAATGTTTTTTTATTATTAGACTTAAAATATAGATAATGACCCTCATATATACCGGGCATCGTTTCCATCGCGTCCATCGCTTCATTTTTGAAAGGTTCTTGTGCTGATTTATCTACAGTGAAACGGACGTTGAAACATATATAAAAAGCTATATAGAAAATTCGGTCGAATGGAAGAAACAAATTTCATCAGTGATTCTTGGTAGTCGGTAGTTAGATACGCTGGTAACATGCTCAAATATAACAAGAAAATGAATCGACTAGTTAAAGATCGGTATATATCATTAATGTAATAATTTGTAATAACTGCGTTTTTACTATTTATAATAAACAGTATATATTGAATAAAATGTGAACAGGTAATATGAATTAGTCAGAAAAAAATGAATATCAACTGTTGTTATTTTATTCAAATTGAACAGTTTATTATAAATAGTAAAAACACGGTAATTACAACTTTTTGATTTAATTGTTGATGCTGATCTTAAACTAGTTGATTTATTTTCTTGTTGTATTTGAATATATGTCTCTGACTATCGACTACGAAGAATTGTTGATGAGATTGTTTTATCTTTCGTTCAGATCTATCTTAAATCTAGTACACCCAGAAGAATATACCGGGCATAGCGTCCGGATATCATCTGCTTAATTTTGGAAAACTGTGGTGTTGATTTAAGTGAGATGAGATTGAAAAATTGTATAGAAAACCATATAAAAAGTTTCATCGCACGGAAGAAAAAATTTCATCAGCAATTCTTGGTAGTCGGCAGTCAGAGACGAGACGCTGGTAATATATTCATTTCTTCCATTCGATGGAATTATCTATATAGTCTTCGATATATATATATATATATATATATATATATATATATATATATATATATATATATATATATATATATATATATATATATATATATATATAAACATTAAACATGCATTTTTTTTTTCATTATTAGAACCACAATGAATTTCATTATATTCTAATACTACAATAATACAGCCTTAAGATATTAAAGTATTGCATTATAATGTATTATTATAATTCTGTATTTATATTAGTTCTATGTTGTGTGCCTTTGTATTTACAGGGGTGAGGTTTCGCTTAATGCTATTGCTTCACCTAACTCCCGACAATGACCTAAATGGACACCGACACATCCAACAGACTTATGTGGTAATCGAACCCAAGTTTGAATTACTCCAAACTGGCAATATAGGCCAGCTCCAAGCGATTGATGCCATCACCCCAGATTAATCCATGCAACCAGGAGGCCTACTTCGAGATATTATGAGGTAATTTACCCTTAAAACAGCCTATAAACATCCGTCAATTCGGATTGGACCGAAAGTCAAGTAGCTATGTGAAGGAATCCCCACCAATTCTTGAAGTCGTTCGAACTTGAACCCAGGACATTTTGCAACCACTTAACCAACTTTCAGGGAAGAAAATCTATCACTCTAAATAAAAGTGTCTCATTATATTCTTTCTTTAATGGAACTTTAATTCGCAAATTTAAAATAACGATCTTGCACGACAATCATCTACATGAGATATAGAAATAGCATTATGATAATCAAATTCTTAAACTGGATTATGTAAATGTATATAAGTCTGAGTTAATGCAAGTATTGGAGATTTTAATGGACTAGTTATTTTATTTTATATTAATTTGTATTTTACTAAAGAAAATATGCAATATAAACATTATATTTTCCCAAGACATTTCCCAATGCTTATCTACTGCATACCAAGAATTTTATGTACTTAATAGAACATAATCATAACATTATGCATACATATATGCAAAAAAATACCTATGTTAATAAATTCATTTAAAGTGCAATGATTCATTTCCAGTCAAGAGTAAGTCTTTATATATAAAAGAATTTGTAGGACTTCTAAATATAAAAAGCTGCAAAATAACTGATAATTATAATTTCACACTATCAGAAGTATCAAATATTAGATTTAATCTAAGTATATTGGACTGAATTTAATATAAATTCTGTTTTTATGTAACGAATAAATGTTTAGTGACAAAAAAAAAAAATGGCTAAATAGATTTATTATGAAATTATGTTTATTTTATTAACTATTAGTATACGATCTGCGTGTGTGGTGTATATTAAAATTATGTCCCTAGAGGTAAACGTAATGGACCATAATGTCGCCCAATAGAGCGACATTACAATAAATGTTATAAACACATAAACATTTTTTTGACGTATTTTATCAACCACTTATACAAATTATATTTTCGGTTTATTTCAAATCGATGGAAATATAATTGTGAATTACGTAGCCGTCACCACAAAAATTCACGGTTAATTTTGATTGCGTTATGCTCACGAAGAAATAAATATTAAATATGTCCAACAGCAGAAGTTAAAACACAAAAAAAAATCTGTAATATACAAATTATATAGTTATTATTAAGGGGTATTTTAAAATTAGCTATATTTGAATATGAATCGAATAATTTTAACATAATCAATCATCATCAAATCAGTATTATTATCAAATAAATTAATAAAAAAGCTGCAGAAAGGTAATAATAGATAGAGCTGAAAAATAAAAAATTAAATATTATTAGTATAATATACTCTTTATTATAGTATATACTGTATCTACATTTGTTCGTCTTTTGAAATAGATGATAATTCGACGGAATCATTTCGGACCAAAAGAAGGATGATGGCGAAATTTGATAATAGAAATTAGTAACACTTTAGGGCTATAAAACTTAGTATTTTATTAGTTTTTGCAAGTTTTATCCTAAATTACCAACGAAAATTTAGTTAAGAAATAGTACTATGAGTATTGATCTCACTACTGAAATTGAGAGCATTTTCATATTTGAAGCATTAGAAAACTGATGGTTTCTAATAAGGAATGTAAGAACATCCTCGTTTAGGTAAAATTATATTCTTTAAGGACATTACAAAGTAATTTACTTATTTATCAACCATATGCGAAATATATTCACATTTTTTTTATTGTACTTCAGCATAGCAAATATTAGAAAATATTTTAGGGTAGCAGCTTATAATTAATTCTTCAATTATAACTGTCAGTCACATGATCGATGAATATATTAAATAAAAATTGACACTTACTTATGATCTCATTTTTAATGAATCTCATAGATGCCTGGTTTTAAATTAGATCCTTGAGGATCTAATTTAAAACTTGCACATATTTTTTGATACCACATAATACATATTCGAAATGAGAAGAGTAAGTAGGATGAGAAATAAAGAGAAAATCTAAAATATTCTAATGTTTGTAAAAGTATACTTTAATACATTATGTTGAAGTCGTAGGTATGTGTAAATTCATCGACTTGCCTACATCTTCAATTGAATAAATATAACAAATATTTAGCACAATAAATTAGTAACTATAGGCTTATATTTTTTGGGTCCATACAATTGTTTTACACACATATTCAATATAATTGATATATTAATTTTTCACACCTTCCAACAACATGAGTGTATCGAAGATGAATGTATAGTTAAAAAAGTGTTGTTAATAGCTTAACATAGGTAAGAACTTTATTGCGTAAATATAATGAAGAATGGATTTGTACTATTCAATTCATCGCTATTTGCGGAATAAAGAACTCTCATCTTGCTGATAAACGGAACAGTGTGCCTGAGCCTAGCCATAAAAACAAGCCACGATATGTTTTGAGATTTCTTATTTGGAAAATAGCGATGAAATAAACTCTATGTGGAAGAACCACTTATTGTTAATGATCGTTAATGATAAAATTCGTTTTAATGTTCTCAATATTTCATATCTTATATTCATTGTTAATGGGTACGCAATAAATATTATAAGATTTTAAGTTATTAATATTCATATCATTCTGTTGGGGACCAGTATGTGACAGTTGACAAAATGATGTAACTTATTGTTAATTAGTTGAGACGGAAATGATGATTTCATCTCCATATGTTATGCCTTTGGCAAACTTGATATTTTCTAGTAGTCAACGTATTGCTACGCTATTTACGCATTTATTATAGTATTTTTCCAGGTTTCTTCTACTTTTTATTATTCATATGAATGCCGCAGAAGCTTCAGGAATCTTCAGGAAAAGATAGATTCTCGTACCTCAGGTTTATATAGTTTACTTGCATTGCACTTTTGTTATTTTTTTATATAATATTGGTATTATAAGGTGAGAAATTGTAATATTTTTCAAACATTGTTTCATAAATGTTACAAGATGGATAAGTATTTCAAAATGTTACAATGTTTTGAAGACGTTCGTTGGTAGATATATTATATATTAATATGACAAAATTCTACATCACATAACACTTTGTATGGCAAATATTTTTATCACTATTATGTCGTAGAAAAGTACATTATAAGCATAAATAATAGTACGGAATAATGATATGGATATCAAAGAAGAATATTAGGACGTTTTGCAGCACTATTTATTTTCAAATAACTAGATGGTTATTCCATTATTATTTTATTGAATAATAATTAATTCACTAATAGAATACAACGGAAGCACCCTGCTGAAGTTCTCAATAAATACGCTACTTTATTTTAAAAATTTTACACTTATCTATTATATAAGGCATAATTCGAACGAGGGTAATGCCTGCTAATACTTCAGTATATACTTTCGTCTAAAATAATACAATTTTTGCACTTAACAGTACTTACTCGCCCCGATAGAGTATCGGCATTTTTATTACTATTGTATATATGTAGTAGTACCTCCTTTAAAATACATATTTAATGTATGTATAGTAGAATGGGAATTTTCTATAAATCATGAAAGTAATAGAATGTGTGTACTGTATAAAATGGATGATAAATTTGATTTTAAGAATGTTTGGCTAATTTGGCTAATTATATATAAGTTCTGCAAAGCTTTATAACTTTTAATTTATAACTTTTTATATAATTTCTTTTAATATACAGCTCGTCAAGAATAGGAACAGGAAGAAACAAGTTTAAAGGAAGAGACAAGTGTGAGATTTTCTATCTGTGCGTAGAAAACAAAAAGCAATGCACATCATCATGTGACGTAACTCATTGCCACTACAGTTATAATTTGATTCGTTTTTAATCAACAGAAATTTAAATTTGGCACCCATTTCGAGGTTGGCAGCAATGGACATATGTCGTGCGTGGTGCCAAATGTATCGGATGTTTAGAAGGTTTAGACTACTAGATTTCTAAAATGTTAATAAGTAGTTAATAAGAAAACTGTTCTCTTGAGAGCAAAAATATCTGATTTAGCTAGCCAGTGTAAAAGGTAGTCAGCGCAAGCACTATGAATATTTGGAGCCCAATGTATTTATTGGGCTGATGTTTATACAATGTTGAAAAAATTAAACAGCCGTTGTAAAGAATTGGTAGCAGCTTTACTTCATTGTCTTGAACAAGAACGAGACAGCGAAGGCCCATTGCTGCCGTTAACAACGACAGCAATGGGCCTATTTTGTTTGCTGTTACGGAAGTATGTTACTTTTTGGAAATTAGTGTTTGAAAATTATATAACATAACCTTGTTTAGCGCGTAGCAGCAACTTTGAATTTAGATATTTCGACTATTAGTAGAATTTCATAAGCAGGTAGAAACAATGAATTATTAAAATCACATCCAAAAAAAAACGTAGCTATAACAGAAGAGTTACTAATACAGCTGTTAGCTGTTAATGTTAGATACAAGTGGTATCCGTAATACGATTTATGAGATGTTCGAAAGAAGTAACTGTTTATGTACTTATTTTTCAATTTTTTTATGTACAGTGTTTGGAGTAACTTTTATATTTACAGAAGAACATGTTATGTAAAAAGTTATCGTCATTATGGGAAAAATTAAGAGCAAAACATTTATTAGATGGCTGTCGTATGTCACTGAGCACCTTACTGAAACAAATACGTTTCAAGTATAAACACATCTCTTTAAAGTGAGGTTTATGTAAAATTAGCTCCAAATTATACTTTACAAATGTTAATTATAACATAACTTTAGTCTTATGACATTTTCTTGAGTTCTATAGCATTTTTGGCAACAGCGGTCGTCTCTGACTATATTATGACGTGCATTGTTTTGCGTGAACTCTGCAAGGGTGTCAATCCGACTGAGTAAAGAGTGGGCTATTTACTGCGCGCCTCGTGGACGATCCGATATCGAAGTTTTGAGATTTGTTTCTACTCTTGACGAGCTATAACTAATAAGATCATAATTGATCCTATATGAAGTAACTATATTTTGTTTATCTCATTCAGTCACAGAACCGATTGACAATCAGCTATAGATTGTTACACCGATGTGTTCACTGTGTACTGGGTGAGCGAAATTCGATGTCTCAGCTCTATTATAAGAAAATCAAAAACAAAATAAAAAACCGAAATAATTTTTTTAAATGAGATTGAGTAAGGTCCTCTCTAAGCTAAATTTACTTATTTTTCCATATTTGGAAACTCAAGCAATGACGTCATCGAATTGTTTTTTACCAGAAACATACCTATGTTCTGGCATATTTGAAAAGAGCTAATTTTTATAAACAAATTTTGTAAAGAAAAAATTTTCTATCTCTTTCCGTTAAAGAATTATAAGCAAATTTGTGAAAAAAAGTATTATCAAAAATTCGCAATCGTCACGATTTAAACAAATCGACTTTTGAAACAAATAGCAAAGTCGCATCTATCAATAATTAAACATTATTAATTAGTATTATTTAGGGGAGTATTAATTTAACATTACAAGACACATAATATGTTACAACTATTACGTACCACAGAAAGAAATAAAATATGTAGGCAATTACTACAACAAATTTTCAATGTCTTAAGCCTTACGAAACATTCCTCTAGATAGTTCATCGCAAGCATTTCTGATTTTTTCTTTTAAATGTTCTAAGTTAACAGATGCTGTTCTAACAAAGTTGTTGTTAACAGATTAACAGAAAGTTCCCCACAGGAAGAAGTCTAGTGGGGTCAAGTCCGGTGATTTAGGCACCCACTGTATCGGTCCATTTGTACCTATCTAATTTTCTCCGTAAGTTTCATTTAAATATTGTTGGACAATAATTCTTGCTTTATGCGTTAGAGCTCCGTCATGCTGGAAACACATGTTTGCTCGCAGCTGTAATGGCATATTTTCGAGAAGCACAGAAAGTTGTTCTTGAAGAAATTGCAAATATCGCTCACTATTTAAAATTCCTTCGTAACAATATGGACCAATCAAATGCCCATTTATAACACCACGACAAACGTTAATTGCGAAGTGTCCTTAGTTTTCAATGGGATTGACAAAATGTGGTATTTTAGTAGCGCAAAAATGTTAATTTTTTTATTGGGCTTACCGTTACTAACAAAACGGTATTCGTGTGTCCACAACACATGCTGAAGAAACCGCCAACTGAAATTCAACCTACGACAGGCTCGTCGAATCGAATTCCTTGGATGGTCTTTAAAATACTGCAAAATTGGTAACAGTATTGTCAGAATTGACTATTTTAATAATTTTTCTACCCTTTCGAGAAGAAAATGCCTCGTTATTTGCACGTAAATTGCATTCCAATCTTGCAAATATTTTTAAGTTTGGAATAAGACGCTCAGAGTATCTCTGGGCGTATAACTGAACTGCTCTTCAAAAGTTATTTTGAGATTCCCCGTAAAATAATAACATATCTTTTCGTTGCGTGAACATTTTTCAAAGTCAAATGACAACAAAACAATATTTGTTAGTCACTAGATTAATTATTGACAAATGCAACTTTGCTATTTGTCTCCAAAGGCTACTTGTTTAAATCGTGACGATTGCGAATTTTTGATAATACTTTTTTTTTCACAAATTTGCTTATAATTGTTTAACAGAAAAAGATAGCAAATTTATTTGTTTACAGAATTTGTTCACAAAAATTAGCTCATTTTAAATTTGTCAAAATATAGGTATGTTTCTGAGAAAAAAAAAATTATGACGTCATTACTTCAGTTCCCAAATATGGAAAAATATGCAGATTCGGCTTAAAATGGACCTTGCTCAATCCCATTTAAGAACCTCTTTCCAGATTTTTTCTATCGTTTTTCCTTTTCTTATAGTAGAGTCGAGACATCGAGTTTCGCTCACCTTGTACACTGATTTTTCTAAAGATTTTCTGTAGACTAGACCATGCATTTTCACTTAACACTTAGTGATTTTCTAGTAAATTAATAGCCTTTCTCAAATCATGGTAACTCATACATACCGACCGCGAAAAGTTTAAACATCTGTCCATGAAACTCCCAAAATGTATTATATGGATGTAACAGCGTAATATGCACATTACTGTAATATTTTCTCTTAAAAGTCAGATTATTCTATCATCTAACATCTAACACCCAATATTAAGGTGTATTATATATACTAAAAAATTCACTTCACTTTCTGTATAAGGTATGATGCATACATATTAATAAAAGTACAATAAGAAATCGATATGTAATATTGAATCAATTAAGATGTGACCCATTTACTCCAACGGATTAAGCAAACGCGGTATATCTAGAATTGCAACAACCTTCGAAATGTGGTTCAAGTTCAAGAGTACTCACCTACACTCATATTTCACAACAAGCGCGATTTCGCACTACTAAATCACAAAAACAATAAAGCACATGGACGCGGACGCAACTGGCTATATCTATATGTGATAACCCCCCTAGTTTCTGTGACGAATTTCAACTGCGGCTTCGCGAATTTCCTCGACGAAAACGGCGTACACTGAAGATGCGTTCACGGTAATCAGTACCTCGAAGACGATACCCAGACTGGTTTTTACTCTAATGAGTTTAGATATTTATGGCCAAATACGCTTTAGTGGGTTAAAGGTGAATCTCGGGTTTATTTGGATAGTTAATCAGTTACTTTAGATTGACCGAGGCGGATGGCCAATAAAACTAAATGTAAATTCCAAACCTACAAGGCAAACCATTATCAATATTCAATAAAACTACGTTTGCCATAATGGTAGACAGAGTGTCCCATTTAAAACGTTACTCCGGAATAACTGTTGATATAGTTGTATAAGAAAATATCGTGACACGTTAACATTTTGTTTGCAAAGAGACATCTTTTGACATATAAGCGGTTACTATCACCGGCATCCCCTCCCGCAAATAACTACCTCTTTAAAATATCCAACTAGTTGAACCATAGGTCGAGTGGTACACCATTTTAAAGGTACCTTGATTCTGATAACATCGATGGATTATTTTTGCTCTTTTGCTAGCCCATATTCAGAATATTTGATAAAACTATTTCAGTAATGAATATGTTCCACATGCGCCCAAAAAATTATTAATTAAAAATTAATTAAGTTAAATAATTTTTTTACTTAAGTATTAAAATAACCATTAGTACTATGGAGTAATACAATCGTTGTTCGATATGTCCATGAACTGCTTGTAACGCCTCTACTTACCAAACGGCTGTTTTCGTGTGTGTGTGTGTGTCATGAAATTTTTAGGTCGATGTACGAAATGTTTTTCCTTAGAATTTCGGCATTTTGACAAACTCAATATAGTAAATCGACCCTTGAGAACAACGTGGTAACTTTTGTTGTTTGATCAGAGGCATCTAGAGGCATACTCCGGAGGTCCCTTTGATATGAGCGAGGAGGCGACGCAGTATTATTGCGATTTGCTTACTCGTCTCTAATATTATTCGTTGACACAATGCGTGCTCTCAGTTTCTCTAAATTACAAGGTTTAATTTAATACATTTTTGATTGCAGATGTGTCCATTGAGTCGGAACCCAAGAAGTTTAGTGTTAAGGTTTCGATTAATTTATAATAGTGTGTTTTTTAGGGTTACAGTAAATAGTTGGGTTCCATAAATTGTACATTATTATTGAACTTTCAATTTCCTTCGCTGTGTATTTTTAATAGCATGTCCAACAGATCCGATAGCCAAGAAATTGAAACAAAGATCAACCACTATCACGTCACTAATAGATGCCAGGGACAGATGATAAAAGGGAAAACAGACAGCCGACTTGGATGAATTGCAGCGTAATCTACTGCCTTGTACATAACTTATGTATTAGTTAGTTTTCATACACTATTTTAGAACGCTTTATTTAAAGTGTTCATTACTATTGCTGATTATCAATAAATCTATGTGCTGAAGTAAACACTGATGTTTATTTCACAACCCTTGAAGCAGTAATAACAGATGTGGTACAACAGTACTCCCTAGTGATACGAAACAAGATCACAATTAAAAACATCTAGTGATATCAGATTTAGCGATCTGGCTGGCGATCTACTCGTCTGATCCATCGCTCAGGCTCATCGCTCTGCTCCAAAACTTCTCTTAGTCTTATCATAATGTGAAGGAGGTCTACCATGTTCAGGCAGAATAGCCCATCTTCATCATCTTATAATACATGGAATCTATCCAACTCTCTAATAAATCAAGATAAATATCCGGCAATAAGAAGCGGGCCAGTGGTACAATCCCTCAGAATACCCGTTCAGATATTAAGTAAGGAAACTCCCGGTTTTTGTATATGATGTTCTCTATAAAGATAAGGATTTCTTAGAGACCTATACCTGCAGTTATATCTATTGACAGCTCTCGTCGAAGAAAACGTACTCACATTTAAAAACCAATGAAAGTAAGCGATGTCTCCAGTCAACCTCATTTGGGCTAAAAGCCTGGTTTTATAAGATTGCCTCTACCTTATTTGTTGGGTGGCCAGGGATGGATTCTGTAAACTCCTGGGCACTCTAGATTCTTGAAACAGTTGTCTAACCCTTTTACATTGAGTTTGATCAACCTGTAGAAGTTCAAATACACCCAATTGACCAGTTCCATTGGTTACGGTACATCTCTGACTGTATTTTCTATTTTCAAGATAGTTTCATAAAAATGTACCATCAGTTCCGTTATATATTTGGATTTTTATACGGAAAACTTCATTAAAAATTCAAGCAGCTTCTCCTGCGCAATCGTTATTGCAATAATACGGTTTCGGTCCTTCCTTTCTTCGTGTGAATAAACTAATTAGCGTAAATTATTTAAAATGATCTTGATTATAGGTAACATAAGACGTAATTAACTGTCAGTGTAGGAATAAACCACATAAGGTTATTTTTTCTCTTGTGATAAAAATCAGTTTTTACACCAATTTAAAGAATCAAGATAAATTTTGATTTCCACTTTGCATTCTTTTCTTAATGTTGTGCCATCCTTAAAAATGGACAAATAAATTTCAGTTGTTGTTTTTAATCGTGATCTTGTTTCGTATCACTAGGGCATACCATATTGTACCATATCTGTTGTTATTGCCTTAAGGGCTGTGAAATACACATTAAGTAAACATTGGTTATTAAAACTAAGCAACAACAGTGAACACTTTAAAGAAAACGTTCTATAAATGATAAAAACTGATTAATGCCTAAGTTAAGTATAAGGCAGTGGATGTAGCAATGCATGTCAGTCGGCTTTTGGTATTCTGTTTTGTAGCCTGTCCCTAACATCTGGTTGTGACGCGATGGGGGTGGATTTTGTGTCACTTTTTGACCATCGAATATGCTGAAATAGGCTGACTATTATTAAAAAATACAAAATTAAGGGAAGTTAAAGTTTAACATAGTTCCGCACAGTAAGAAAGGATTCCGAAATAAATACTGTCACGAACGCCTCGAGCGATCCCGAACACCGGGAATATTCAAAACCATCAAGAGCGTGTGGAGTTGATTTCCAGTGCGTTATACGTTATAAGTTTCGCTAAAGTTCTTTATCTAGAAATGTCTGGAGAGACGTCCTATTGCCTATATAAGAACTGTGTCGTCCAGCCAGGAATTAGTTGAATCTGCACCGCGATAGTGAGCGATACGGTGCGAAGAAAGAGATATTGTGTAATACAGTGCGAGAGTTAGTTTATACAGATAAAGTAGAAAGAAAGTTGTTAGTTATTTGGGTTTGTAAATAGTTTATTTGTAAATAAGTATTCGAAATAAAGAACTTTCTAGTAAATTCGTTATAATACAGATGACCGTTCCCATAATAAGTACATTTTTAAAACGAAGCTATTTACTGTGACCCTAATAAATCCACTGCCATAAACTAATAGAAATCTTAACAGATGTCGTTATCGTATTTCAGGTGTCATTAAACTAGGTTTAGAATACTCATATGAAACAGATGCATTCCTGAAACAGTTTTTATCAATTATCTTGATTATAGATTTACTAACGAACAAATAAACCACCGCCATTATCAGTATCTAAAGACCATTGAATGATGAATAAATGAGACTGTTTAAATGATGTATAACTCAATCTATATATATATACATATATATATATATATATATATATATATATATATATATATATATATATATATATATATATATATATATATATATATATATATATATATATATATATCCCTATTTGAATATTTTAAAGGGATAGTTGTTTGCGAGAGGAGGTATTAGTGACAGTAACTCCTTTTATATCAAAGGATGTCCCCTTGAAAACTATAATTAACGAGTCACGACACTTTTCGATAAAATAATAATTCCAACAGTTATTTCGGGTATATAATCTTAAATGATACCTTATAAAAAAGATGACAGGTAGAACTTTCTAGAGAACATAGTGAAGAATATCAGAATGCAGTAAAAACGTCAACGCTTAGAAAATAATGAAAGTTTCATCGAATAATTTCCTTGAGTAAGCTTTAAAATTATTTTTAAATGTTTTTTTTTTTATTTGGGAGTCTGTAACAAAGTTCAGTATGTGTAAACATTTAGTCCACAATGTCTAATACAATTGTTTTGATTCCTATCTATAGTTAAATATTTCCTGCTTTAGATAAAATTTGCAACTGACATGACGTAATCAATTAAAAAGACGTTGGAACAGATTGTAATGAACTATGAGATAAAAATATGTAACGAGTGCTACTAATTTTGACATTGAGAAAGTGCTGTTTATTATTTTCGTTGTTTGACAAGGTAAAAACCTACTGACACCCACTGATGGACTACTTCCTCTACTGTATTAAAAAATTAATTTAAAACAAATTTGAATATATCCCACATTCACAATATTATACAGAGTGATTGATTAATACGATTCGTTAAAAGTACTAGTAGTTTTGCCTGTATTTTATTGTGAAAATTTTCATAAGCTCCGTTCATCAAAAGTTGTTCATGTTTCATAAAGATAAAATGTAAAAAACAGTACGAGAGGTAATTGCGTTCGTTGTTAAACGTTATTTCAAATGTAATAGTGCTATGGGTTTTCTTACGCTTTTGACTGTAATATACTATGAAGTCTGAGTAACATTTGTAACAATATTTGTATGTTTCTTTTCGAATGTTTAACAGATTTTGAAGTACGAGTATATCGATTTTTCCGAAAATTTTCACATTGTATAACCATTTCAAAAATACTATATGCCGACAAATCATAAAGCTGTAAATGGCATATCTTTATACGTTTCGATTTTTACAGGTTTCGATTTTCCAGACAATGTTCCTCTAGTCGTTGAATACATACAGGATCTTCAGAAATGTATAGCCAATATGATATGTTCCAAAGCGATAAAGGTAGTTTGTTTTTAAATCGAACATCATCTAAATTATTGACTTCTCAATATAAAATTACGGACGCTTAAATTCAGTACTGGTTGTGCATGTGGGTTTCTATGATGTTATTCAGACGATTTTGAAGTGACAAACAATTATTAGACAAAAAATAAAAATATTGTTCTATGTGAGCATATAGAAAAATATTTATTCTAACAGACTAAACATCCAGAAAAATGAACAACAGTGCCAGAAATAAAACCATTACATGTTTTCGTACTACTTTACACAGGATAATATAATAAATCTTCTTCTATTTCAGCGATAAGTTGCTCTTACGTGGATTAAGATGCCACTAGTTAGAGAGACTTATATATGCCAAGTATGGCAATTGGAAATCGTGTTTAACACCATTGGATTGGAAAGAACATTTCCATGGTTCTTGGAAATGTCCGCCTAGATACTGGACTTAATCCCGCTAGACTTAATTTTATGGAAAGATATTATTTATAGGGAACCCCTCTCAGAAGGTCGCCTAGAAGAGAGGTTAAGATTTAGGGACCTAGATAACAAAAAAGTTTAATCTAAATTGATGATATACGAAGATAAACCGTGAAGTGGTAGAAGAAGAAGTTTCCGCGACCGTTATACAATGAAATAAATTATTTCAGGTCATGCCGTGGTCGCCAATAAATTCATCTTGATGTTATGTTCATTATTCTATTAGCTGCTTCGGAAGAAAATTGAAGACTAATGTTGCTATCTTCTGTTTTTCGTTATATACAGTGATAAATAAGTCGTTGCAGTGTAGTGTAATAAAGTAAATCTGGCTACGATATGTAGCCAATGTCTTCAAAACCTTAAGCTCTTTACTTTGATCATATGAATAACCCATGTCCAAATAATAAGTTCAATATGGAGCTTCAGCAAAATGAGATTCTACGAGAAGATAAAACAACAAGATGTCCCATAGAATGGAACAGAAAGAAAGTGCACGTAAATCATTATTTCTACGCTACCTTTTAACATAATCCGCAGCAGAACAGATAATTAGATGGATATTTAAGCTAACCTTAAAAATAATTAGGAAACATCGAGAGGGCTCTAGAAAGGAATGAATATAAACTGAAATATATACATGAATAACGTCGTGAATAACGGGATCATGATAACCAAAGACCACAAGCAACCAACGAGTTATGCATAACTGGAGTAACAGATAAAAATATACAAGAAAATTTAGGAGTAAGTTTCCAAACAGTTAAGATACAACAGCATCCTTTCAGCAAGGATATGTTTCAGAATTAGTGCGGGTGTATATGAGCTGAAGAATTTCTTTTAAAAGAGCTATATTAGTCAAGCGGGCAGGTAAAATAAAAATAATAGTAAGAGAACTGCAAGATTTGTGAAATTCCTTAAATAATAAACCAATGTTTTATGTTTAAATAAATTTAATTTATACAAAATAATGCTTATTGTCCTTTAAGTTCTTTATTATTTAAAGAATTCCATAAGTATTGCAGTTTCTACTTTTATTATTGTTCGATAATGATTTTTCGGAAACATTATAAAAAGGAAAATTTCGAAAAATTTCAAACTGAAATATACATAAATTTTCAATTAATGTATTGTAAATACATAAATTTTAATCAATGTGTTCTTCTTAAATATATACAGCAAGCGTCTAACACTGACTTAGTGTTCCACAAAACACCAAAACACTATTACATTACACTCGATGCGCGTTTCGCCAACAAAGTTAGTATCATCTGGAGATGATTATAAACTGTCGAAACGTGAGGCGACTTTGTTTTTCGTGATTTCTCAATAACGAATTTATACCAAAATGCTGTTATGTGTCTGAAGATACAGAAGTTATTAGAGTTGACCAAATTTTTAGCAAATTTGGTCAACACTATTGACAAGATCTCCATTCTTAAGTACGTTACTACTATATCAACACTGCTTGAATTATAATTTTAATTTTTAATAAGGACTAAATTTCCTTATTATAAGAAGAATTGTTAGTAAATATCCACAGGGATCTAGATGTCAACGAAGCATATTTATTACTTAATAACATGGAAAAACATTCCCGTTAGAATAGGATCATAATATTTAATTGGAAAGCTCAACAACACAAGTACTATTTCAAGTATGATAGTTAGGAATTTATTGAATTGTTCACGAATATACTTGTATAAATATTTTCTAGATTTATATTAGTACATGCATACCATTTATACTCTGTTTTAAATTCCTTTATTGTACAATGTGGACAAGTAAATAGTATACAATTTAAACAAAGCTTGATATGGTTTATTTTTTTTTGCAAAAGTATAATATCAATATCATCTTCTTCATCAATTCAATCAAAAATTCATATAAGTATATGTAAGTTATTGTCTTCTATAATAATAAATATATAGCTAATATAAGTGTATACTTTAAATCACTTGATTTGAGGTCATTATCTGCGGTGGCACTGGCAATGTCGGTGGGAGTATTTATTGTTACCATTTTTGCGATGAATATCCCGTTCATCGTTGGTTTGGGGGATTGTCTAATTTATGTGGTATATTTTATGTGTTTTCAGACATCAGGGGATAGTCTAATGATCCTTGGCATTTTGGAGCTAAATCGTTTGTTATCTATAAACACCATTTCCAAGAACTATTTTCAGGATATAACAAAGTTGTCTATATTTCAATAAAGAATAGTTAAGCTGTCATATGGTAATATTTTTGTCACGACCTTAATAAAAAATGATAGCTTAACATATATCGTGTAAAATATACACATATTTTGTTTAACTATTTACATAAATGTCCTTCTATATGTAAAATCTATAAATATAATATAAAGCATATAGTGTATATAGTATTATGCAGTATTTAGTATGATGAACATTTCTGTTCCATTCATTGATACCTCAATTACTTTTGAGAATTAGGTCCAATATTGGGAGTATTTTTAGGTACCAGTCTCAACAGTAAGAGTTTGGTACCTCTTCCTTTAGAAGGAGGCAGTTGATATCAGTATGTTCATATTTTTAGAACTATTAAATCTAGATTTTTTTACTTTTTCTCAAAAATAATTACTACAGTAACTTTTAATATCGTTAAAATCAATAAGAAAGAATATTAAGGATATATTTATTAAAATAGACTAACAAAGGTGGTATGTAAAATATATATGTTCGAAAGGCTTGAAAAGTTCACGATGTATCCTTTATACAGACATAAATATATAAAATGGAAGATTGCAATAATATTGCTTATCCTTTTTGAAGAATAACGGATTGAGAGTAGTTTCATAACTTTACATTGAGAGAAGTTTTTTAGATGAGCAGACTAAATTGTGAACTTAAACTAGGTCCCTAGAGATCGTTGGAATCTTTGGTTCATCAATAAAAGATAGGAGACTATCCACAAAGCACATTCCAACAGCAGTTGTAAATCCCCTGAATCGTCAATCGTCATTCGAATATCGTCAAGAAATTTGACAACAAGTACGGATAATTAAAACTCAAAAATGTCAGTTTTAGTCTTCGTTATATGATTTCAAATTGATTGGCGAAACGAGAGTCGAGTGACGAATAACTGTTCGATTGTTTGTGGAGAACTAATTTCCTGTTTGTTGTTAACTTTAGGCTATAAACTTTATTGCTATAAACTTTATTGTAATCATTACATTTTGACACTGAATAAAGCACACATTTAATATATTTTAAATAAAAAATATTTCATTTCAACTACCTGTTTTCCACAAAATACAAATACGAGACGAATACACATTTATTTTGATATTTCCCGGTTTTTTCTTTCAGTTCAATTCCACGTGTTAAAAATTGCCTCATCAATTCGTACAAATTATTCTCTTTCCAAATTATTTTCTGACCGGTTTCCAATTATTGCGAGTTCGTATTGTTAATTTATGTGAAGCATTTAAACTTTTAAGAAGTAAACACTTTTATTTTAAGTAAAAGTAAAACTGGTACTTCAGTCAGTACATGTATATATCCTGCTTAAGAGACAACTTCTCCTTTCATTAATAGTATTAAATAAATATTTATGAACAATCACTAATCAAGTTAAAATATGTATCAAATAATTTATTCATATATCGATTTATATACATAGCTATTGCATTAAATATAAAAAACCTTTCGCGGATTCTTACGTATTGCAGATCAAAAACTGTGTTAGCTCATCGACAAAAATGACGTACTGTCTCTCGTATTGACGTATTATTATGTTATCACTATGTATCTCATTATAATAGATGAAAGACAATATATCATATTTTATTTTTTTTTAATAATAGGATATATAACTGACTGAATTATTTGTTCAGTGTAAAACATTAGTTTCATTAAAGAAATCGTCATTGAATAAATGAGGAATGGGATTTTATTTCACTTGATTGATCGTATTCTTTTGATTTCATTTGTAACCCACTACGTTAAGTTACTGAAAAACGATACTCAGTGGAAATTAATATCAATCATTTCCCAGTAAGTCCCCAATATATATACTATTTTTGTTGAGGATGCCACATTCTTTTACAATATACTCCGCAGTCTTAGCCTCGACATTGAATCCTCTACAAATAAGAGTATACTAGTATCTATGAGTATAGCCTGTGGTGTAGCTCCGTCAAGGATTCTATTAGGATCTGTAAGTTGGTACAAGACAGACTCAAGCAGTAGTTTGTTCTGCTAGTTACTCCAAGATGTAAATAATAATATTTGTGATTACCAATAACTGCGGATTTTAGCTGGTCTGTTTAAGTGGCTTCGCAAAATGTTACTGTTGATTCTGGTCGATACAGGAAGCCTTTATAATATTAACCTACCCAGGTATCCCCTTTCCAATGTCCACGATTCTCTATATGTTCCATTACCCAACATAAAGTGATAACGTTTATTTGCTCTAGCATATTCAGTGACTTTTTCCATTGCAGGATAAAACCGAATTGTGATGCCTTTACTGTTTGCAACAAGGATGTCAATAGTTTTCTTATTAATCTCTCTATAGTGATTCCTCTGGTCGCCTTAGTATGTTTCATAACCTCAGCTTGGACTACCTTGACATGGACATCCAGTATCTTACTGATTCATTGCAAAATATCCTGTATCAAAATTTTAACTCAGCATTTCTGAACCATCAATATACACCAAAATGTTCAAAGAATCATCAACATTTAATTTAATTTGATATATTTCTTCAAATAGAAAAATGAGAGATGTCCGATGCACGCCTGCCTCCACAAGAGAACGTTGCTTATTTGCCTACCGCACGCCTATCCTTCAGACCACTGGCCCATTTTGTATAGACCTAGCGTGCTCAGTCTCAAAGCCATCCTCAAAGCGTCCTTCTTTATATACAGGTCACGCGGTGACAAACTTAAGGCAACTTCTAAAGCTATTGTGGGTATGGTTCTTATCGCATTAAATAACGATAAGTCGAGACAATCTCGGTACGTGTTGTAAATTTAATGTCATGTTCTTGTGTCTAGCGCTAGACCACCAGGTAATTGTCCTATATGTCAGTATTGGCCTCACATGTGGTCCTGGGGTGTATTTCCCATGACCTGGCAATTACACTGTTGCATTGCAGCACATGCCTTGTTTATTTTGTTGTCAACATCCGATCGTCAATTCAAGTAAAAATAAAGGCTAGATATTCGATCTAACTTGATAAGATTAGAATCATACCTTGTAACAGTATAATTTTCAGACTATCCATCCCTTTGCTGGTAAATAAAACAATCATCGTTTTATTTGTATTTATAGAATCTGCTGCGTACATCGATTTCCAATAATTGTCAATACATTTTGTATTAACCAACATAATATATTTTCGGAATATGTGATTATCAGAATGAGCAAGTTATAAGCGTGGTCTACTGTATAGTAACCAGCTCTGTTAAGTAAATCCAAAAGGCTATCTCCTACTATAGCATTGTATTAATAATACTCTGAAATGTTCTTAAATACCCTAATAAGTTATCGCTTAAGCAATTAATATTATTTTAAATTGTTAATTACATTTGGAACACCTTGAATATACAGTGTGATGATAATACTTCGCACAATATTTATAATATTGTTCTTATATAATTTTCTGAAACACTTTAACACCTTAACCTTATTTAGAAAAAAAATTGACTGGTAAAATAATTGTATTGTTTTCAGGTGTTGTGTTCAAGCTGTGACATTATCAATCTATTTTATTAAAATGAATTGCTTAAAGGTTTCCGAGTATGACGAGAGGGTCTAAGCAGTCTCCTCTTTATTTATTCTAAGATAGGGGATATTTTTTAAAAACAAATAAATAAAATACAACTTTATTTTAGACAAAAAATTTAAAGTTATCAAAATATTCTATAGATAACGTACTAGAGCCTGCCCCATATCAAATTATTATTGCTAATCCTACCACTACAGAAATATCCATAGCTACCTTCTTATCGAGTAAGTTATCGAGATAGGCGTCCAATAAACTTCAATAAGTTCTTGATAAAGTTTTAAAATATCGAAGAAGTTAAGAAGTAAACGAATCTAAATAACATCACAAAGATTTACACTTAGAAGAAAATCCTGCCCGAAAGTCTTCTGAACATTTTTCACAAACAGAATCCGAATCCGTCAAATATGTTGGTATGCATCTCGACAGAATATTGAACTGAAGACACCACATCTTTATGAAAAGAAAGCAACTAAATTTAAAACTGTCAAAACTTTACTGGTTAATCAGAAGACAATCTAAGTTATTCTTAGTTAATAAACTAATTATTTATAAGGCAATCCTCAAATCCGTGTGCAATTATGGCATACAACTGTAGTGTGCCGTAAGGCTATATAATATAGAAATCCTACAATGGTTCCAGTCGAAAATTTTAAGAGTCATTACTGATATCTCCTAATTTGTGACCAATCAAACATTACACTTCGTCTTATTGTTAGAAATAAAACATTTGCTAGAAACCAAGTGCGCGAGTGCTAAATACCTATCAAGGCAGTTCATTCAAATGCTCTCGCTGTTAACTTCCTGAACAGCAACAAAAGACGCACCGATTGAAGTGCTGTGATCCGCTAGAGATAGGTTAAACAAAAGATAACAAGACCAATTTTTTAAAATATACCCTAGTTCGTTACTTCAGCTTAATTTATTTGGTTACAATAGACCCAAGATGTTAAGTAACTCCACGAGAAGAAATCCCAGGGGATAAATCAGATGAACCTGATTGCCAACAGTTGGATTTTGTTACCCTATCCAGATGGATAGGGTAAGGCAGATACCCGGAAAAGTATTATTAAGAAATGATAGGACATCGACACTAAAATGAAGAGCTCTGTCTTGTTGAAATCAAATTCTTTGGTGGGGAATTATCTTGACTTTTTAGACAAAGAACTGCTAAGTCTGGAACCAAGTCGAGACTTTTAAATTTTAAACATCAAATCTATTAGCAATAAAATTTTTCTCAAAGAAATAAAGCCCTAACAGAAGACTTCCTAACATATCAGTCCATATTAACCCTGGTTATATGATTCTTGAATGTAATGAAAATATCTACAAAATCAAAAAAACATTTTAATAAAATTTATGTATATTACACGAATAGTTATCACCACGTTGTATATGATCCTTTATAAAAAAAAAACTAAATAGATGATTTCATAGTTGACTCGAACACTTAAACGGAGAGAGTCAACTGAAGTATCGGACCGTCCACGAGGTGCGCAGTAAATAGCCTGGTCTTTACTCAATCGGATTGAAAATATGGAATATATATATATATATATATATATATATATATATATATATATATATATATATATATATATATATATATATATATATATATATATATATATATATATTAGGGTGGTCCACATTACAATAGAAGAAAATAAAGGTAATCAAATGATGCCTCAACATAACACATTTTTGTCCTTTATGGTGTAGTAATTTGTGTACCAAACTTGAGCTTGAAAAGTTGCAGTTTAGTGGTCGCCCAGAAGTGCAATTTTTAGTAGTTAACATAAATTTCTTTTCTTTTCAGTGATAAAAAATTATGGCCTCTAACTTGAGATCTGCCCCCAACAACTGGCTTCTTGGAAAGACAATTTCTAACTTATCTACAGCAAGACTTCCCCGTGCATTGGCTACACTCCGAATGGTTCAGTTTTACCACTTAGAAAAGGGTAGGACGTTGCCAGTAAGTTATAAAGTGACCTGTGAAGCAGTAGTGGCAGTTTGGCAGCGTGCGAGGATTCCTACGCAGCGGACTGATTCGTATGTGAGAAAACTGTCAAAACTTTATGAACAATATTTGGCTCTTAAGAAGCACCATACCCGCCAAGGAGAAAATGATAGCGTGCGCTGGAATATGTTCAAAAGTGATCTAGAAGAATTGTTTGATGTCACTGTGAAAGATGCTATGACGCAAATAAGAAATCACGAAGACCGTGTATTCCTCCAGAAACAAAGAGAAGATGTCTTTTCATGCAGTATGAGTGGTTCTGGCTTAAAAACAACAGAAAAAGAAACTAGGAAAAGACAGAGGGAGGAAAGAGGTAAAAAGGCGAAAGAGAAATATAAACAAAGAGAAAGCAGATTCATTCCTGGGGAAACTGTAGAAATGTCTTCATCACCTTCACATAGCTTCGAAAGTGAAGCTGACTGTCAATCAGTGGCCTCAACATTTCCTGCACCTTCTACACCATTGCCGTAAAAATATATTTACGTCAGCAGAAGTCGTCGGAGCCTTGGATCGAGTCAGTCTTCCAGATAGAGGAGCAGTATTTGTTGCTGGAGCCGTAACAAAGGCGCTTGGACACGACCTTTCAAAAATCACACTCTCTCGAAGCTCTATTAGGCGCTCTAGAAGAGAAGAAAGACGTAAAGCCGCAGCAGCTGAACACGAGGAATCGTCATTGGAGGGACCATTTCTTTTACATTGGGATGGCAAACTTTTGCCTGATATTGACGGATCTAAGGTTGATCGCATTGCCATATTTATTACTGCAAATGGCCAAGAAAAACTTTTGGGAATTCCCAAGTTAAACAGAGGAACAGGGGAAGCTCAGGCACAAGTTTGCGTTGAAACAATTCAGAAATAGAACGTTGAGTCTCAAATCAAAGGACTTGTACGACAGCGAATAATACAGGGTTTCACGCAGGAGCTTGTACTATAATTGAAGAAACCCTAGGACGTGAAGTCATCTGGATTGCATGCCGCCATCATATTATGGAGACAATGCTTTCAGCTGTTTTCGTTTGTCAATTTGGTCCTACTGGAGGTCCAGAAACTGGACTTTTTAAGCGCTTTCGAACAGCATGGCCAACGATTGATAAAAGTGTCTACAGTGCAGCAGACATTGACCTCTTTGATCATCCTGTTTTAAAGACCTTACGACAAGAAATGCTGGAATATTTACCAAGTGCATTGGAAAAATAGCAACAAAGGGATGATTATCAGGAACTTCTGCGTTTATCTCTTTTGTTTACGGATAGAGGAAATGGTAGGGAAACATTCCGAGCTGCTGGTCCTATACATCATGCTCGATGGATGGCTAAAGGCATTTACGCTCTAAAAATATGCCTCCTTCAAAATCAGTTTCACTGAACACCTCGAGAGGCAAGAAATACAGTGCAATTTGCTTTATTTGTAAGCCTGGTCTATGTGAGGTATTGGAATGAAGCTCCACTTGGAATTATAGCTCCATATAATGACATACAGCTCCTACGTGTCCTAAAAAGTTACCCTAATCAGACAATTGCTGAAAAAGCATACACTGCTCTTGCTAGGCATCTTTGGTTTCTTTCTGAGCACTTGGTAGCATTATCTTTTTCTGACGATCGGGTGTCCATGAAAACTAAATAAAAAATGGTCGAGAATCTGAAATGTCTTCAGCTGCCTGATTCTCCTCGAAGTAAAAAAATATCTGAGGAAAAAGAGCTTAGTCTCGAAAGTTTTGTAACTGAGAGGACAAGCTCCTTCTTCGATGCGCTTATGGTTGGTGGAGAAATTACATCTAAAGCATTTCTGAAAATGAAACCCCAGCAGTGGAAATTTTCATTGAATTGAAACGACACTGCCGAACGGGGCATCAGTTTGATTCAAAAATATAACCAGTCCCTTGCTAAGGATGAAGAACAAAAGCAGTTTATTCTTCGTCTTGTATCAAATCTAGAAAACATCTTCCTGCCCCATCCAAAGCATCCCTTCTTTCATAATTATTAAATTGTCGAATTATTTAAAATTTCAGTTACTTGGTACCCAAAAGTTTAATATGGGCGACCGCTAAATATTGTTTGTTTGGAAACCGCTTTCGTGTACTCCTGATTTATATACTAAAGAATAAAAATAAAGTTGTGGAGAAAGAAAATTTGAATTTTAATTTTTTGGACCACCCTAATATATATATATCTAATATATATATATATATATATATATATATATATATATATATATATATATATATATATATATATATATATATATATATATATATGAAAATGTATATGTACGTAGAATTCGATTTGGCCGCGCGTAAAATGCATCCTTTTCCCTCCGAGCCTCACTCTTTCTTCTACGCATACCTAGAGAATCTCACACTTTTTCCTACTCTTGACGAGCAGTAGATTTGAAACATAAAGTATACTTCTTTTAAGAAACTATTTCTCTGCGCTTTTAACTCACATGAAAAATTATAAACAAAGCAATTTAGGATTTATATGTTTATCATCTCTATGCGCCATACTTTCGAGTATTTCTCATTCATACATCTAATAGAAATAAAAATTATTCTATAGAACTATGATAATACAATAAATGTGTAGAATACGTATTTATAGAATGCACGTTATAGCTGAAGCATATCAGAATTTGCATCTTGAATCCACTAATCCTCATCTCTCGTGCGTCATCAGAGAACTGGGAAAGTATTCGTCTTAATAAATATAATAAACGTTAAAAACGAGTAAATATTTCAGTCGGACAAGACGAGGTGTTGATTTCCGGGGTATGTAAATAATACAAAAGAATTTCAGGCCATGGAAAAACCGTGTTATTTACTACGGCGCATTATAATTTCATGAGATGTATGCCGTAGAAGTATTAATAATTCGTACCAATTTATGCGCATGAATAAAATTGCATGCACTGACCTTTTTCGATTCTTTTAAATATGAAAAGTGTTAGGATGGATAAAGAGGTTAAATAATACCCTTAATAGTAACAGAATAATACCAAATAGGGCGACACCATATATCATGATGGTCATTGTTTATTTAGTTTCATAATTGAAATAGCCGACTAATATCCCCAGGTATTCACTATGTCGCTGACAGGTATTTTCAGTATGAAACAAATAATTAATATAATAGATTGTTATTTATGAAACTGTTTCATACTGAAAATACCTGTCAGCGACATATTTACTCATGTCTAAGAAAAGATAGTATACTCAGTATACTATCTTTTTTTTCTTTTTTTCTTTGTTGAAGGCGTCGATTACCAGAATAATTGGCCTGTTATTTTATTACATTTTGATGTTTTATAAGCTTACGTAGTAAATATTTATAATTTGTTTTAAATTTTCGGTAATTATTTTGCTCTGAGATAAAATCTTCTTAATCATTATATAGTATTAACAGTTGTTACATAATGACGAAATCAATACACTCTAAAATAATATGATGCAGAGTAAACGTAACATGATGAGTATGATACAGTGCATTAATAAGATAATGCATAAATTCTTTGGGAAAATAAAAATTTTTGGGAAAAACTCTCGGACCCATCAAATTTTATTCTTAGTTGTACATTTTTTAAAATATAATTAATATATACAGGGTGATTCGTGTAGGCGATATGACGTCATCGATATTTTTTTAATAGCAACTCCCTTTTTTATGACAGAATATACAAAAGCACATTTCTTACATAAGCTACGGTAATAATTACATTAGTGTGAGTATAATTACATTATACTTTACATAAAAATATTATAATAAAATTTAAAATAAAACTTTCATTAACTAAATTGAAAATTCAAATTGTTCACCGTTGGTTAGCTGACAGTTCACAGGACAATTAAAAAATTCTTTTTAAACATTGTCAATAATTTCAAAAGGTATACGTTGTATTTCATGACGAATTCTTGCTTTTAAATCTTCTAAGTCCTCTGATCTAGTAACGTGTATATTGCTTTCTAAGTATCTTCATAAAGTGATTTTTTCAAATAGTAATTTAGGGGTATCAAATTTGGAAATCTGACTGGCCACTCAATTGGCCCCCTTCTCCATATCCAACGATTCAGAACATATCATCTAAATAAACGTAGTCCGGTGCTACCTAATGGGGAAGTGCACAATCTTGTTGAAAGAAAAAGTAGTTTCTCGGAAGATCAGGTTCTCCTACATCTGGATATAAAGTTATTAGTGCAGGAATAAAGTCGTCTCCAAAAAATGCAAATATGTACCAGTTAGATTCACGTCGGAGAAATAGGAACCCAGAATTATTCCGTCGACTATTCTGCACCACGTATTTATTTCCAAGGATTTTGAGTCTGATACTCCATCGTCCACCGGCGATTCTCGATACGATTGTCGCTAAAGCTACTATCAGGCAGTCAACGCTGCAGAATTTAAACTTAATTTAGTTGCCTTTTTAAATAATCATTGCCATTAAATTTAACGTTTTGAAATTATAAAATAGTGTTTCTTCATTTTTTTATCTAACCTATACTCATGGTAGTATAATTATTACCGTGGCGTCTGTAAAAAAAATAGCCCTTTCAAATACCATAATAAAAGTGGAGATTGCTATTAAAAATATATAAAAGACGTCATACCTCCTACACGAATCACCCTGTATGTACTAACAGTTTTTCATAAAAGTTATTTCTTAAATTTTTAACGATTTATTAATTACTTTACGAATGCACTGTATATTAGTTGAGCACCCTCTTTATTAGGTAAAATGAAGTGAGATACATGTGGTCTAATTTCAATCGTAGTAATGTTACTTCCTTCCATTGAGATGGTTTAATTGGTGTTTTTCAAACATCTATAGTTGTATAGGTTTGGGAAAATACTGATTACATCTACGGGGTGGGGCAGAGTAACTTGGTTACTTAGAAATTCAATTAAAAAAAAGTTATGCAGATATATATTTAATTATTTGAATTTAAATTTTATTTTAAATTTTACATTTAAATTTTATGCTTGCACAGTTTTAAAGATGATATCAGGCAGATGACGTGCACTATTCTCAATAAACTGCGCTAATCGAACTCGGATGTTTTATTCAACTCTTTCCAAAATATCGACGGGTATGTTGGCAACAGCTTGACGAATGTTGTTCTTCAGGTGAGCCAGGGTCCTAGGACAATCGTTGTAAACAAGTAATTTTAGAGCGATTTTTAGCCCCATAAAAATAGTCGCAGGAGTTAAATCAGGTCACCGTGCTGTACATTGCATATCACCTCGCAAAGAGATGAGGCGTCTTGGAAAGTTTTTTCACAAAACAGTCATTGACACACATACTGTGTGTGCCGTGGAACCGTCCTGCTGGAATTATACATCTCCCACATCCATCTCGTTGAGTTTTGGTAGAAGAAACTCCTGAATCATGTGGACACAACGGTCAGATGTCACCGAAATTTCCCGTTCGTTTTCTTCAAGAAACCATGGACGAATTATTCCAACTCACGATAATGCACACCAAACTGTACGATGTGAATCTAGTAAACGCTGATGAAGTTGTCTGGGTTTATCAGGGCTCCAATAGCGCATGTTCTGCTTATTTAGAAATCCCGAAGGATGGAAGTGAGCCTCATTACTGAAGAAAAGAAGTCTGTTATGAGGCATGCCAAGAAGCGCCTCACATGCATTTTTTCGAGCAACAAAATTACGTGGATTAAGTTCCTGCACTACAGCCATTTGTAGGGATGAAATTTTAGATCTTTATGAAGGATTCGTCACAATACGAGCAGACAATCCAACAGCAGTTGCATATTTGTGGACAGAGTGCTCAGGTTTCTTTTTTCTTCAGATCATCAATCTTCTTGAGGTTATTTACCCATGAAACAATCGATTGCCGGTCAGGAACAAGACCACGGGGTGTAATATTAAAATGGATACGGAATTCACGTTCCATGGCGATCATTGAGTGACATTTAGAAAAGTATGTCTCCACAGCGAACGCGCGCACCAAGTTCGTCCACTCCATGATACTAACTAAACCAAGCGGAGCTATGACTTTGCACCCCGCCCTCTGGAATGTGCCTACTCCCAACTTCCTAGAAGTAACCATCGCTTCAGGCCGCTAAATTCAAATAAGCAAGTTCCTTTGTCCCACCTTGTACTGAGTGAATTATATATCAAAAACGTGAAATGATACAGTTGGATGCAGTAAAACCAGGTTAACCAATTCTGCGAGTAAAATGCTGGACGCTGAAGGTAACATTCAAGAATTGGTGTTACTTACTATAGATAAATCACTGTCCCTCCCAAGTTCCATATTTAAGCCATCAGTATATATCACTAGAGCGTGTTTAAACTTACTAAAAATAATAGTTTTAAAACGACTATTAAGCACATCTTCCTTTTGGTACGTCGTTTATTCCAGTTGTACTTTAGCAGGAAAGACATTTCACAGAAACTCAGTGGCGGGTAGTAATGAAGATATGTCCAGGTTTTATTATACATCCAAAAAAGGTATAGCTTCTAAATTCGACCTGGGTACAAAACTATTAAAAAGAACAGTTGCTAAACATGTCAACTTTTTTAGAAATAGTGGAAAGTTATCTTTGATACTCCACTTATTCTGTAAGAATATTTGGTTTCGAGATTTCACCTAAATCGAAGAAAATTGGCACTAAATGCAACAGAAATGCAAGACAATTTAAGACAGCAGTTGCTAAGCATGACAAATAGTCAGCTATGGAGTGATATGTATTAACACAAATGTTTCAGCCATCTAAATTAGAATATAGACCTGTACATTTATATGTAAATATTCTATTTACATTATAAATGTAAATAGAATATTAGAACAGAAAGAAATATAGAAAAGTTCAGTCAAGTTACAGTTCAGTCAACGCTAAAGATCACGTTGATATATTTGGTCTATTAAAAAGATAAGCGTATTTTCATGCATTATTGGCTATCAACACATTGCACAGAATAAAATGTAAAGAATTTAAGGTTTCTTTTGTTGTCTGAATATTAAAAAGTTCCTTCGGTCTGCAAAGGAAAACGTTATTAATTTATTTGTTTATGCTCAAAATTAAAATAAGTTTAGCCAATGAATATTCATTAAATATCCTATTATTCATATTCGGGTTAAACTGTTTTTAATAGTGACTAAATATTAAAAATTTTAATCGTGATTAATATCGAACGATTCAATATTGTTTTCAGATTTGTATTTATGATAGTTCAAATTTATTTTTTTATTTATTTTTGTTATTAAAATGTAAGGTATAACAAACTCTTTGTCTCGTCATATTTATGAACATAATTTGTTGTCAAGTCAGGAGTTTTTTACTATGTTAAAATAAGACCCTGACCACATTAACATACACGGTGGAAACCTCTTACAAAATAAATTTATTTTTGATGTTACTTTAGAATTTCAGAGTTTCTGGGACAGGTTGTATCAGGTCGATTTTGAATTTAAAAGGTACGCTTTCTAAAGAACTTTATACAAAGCATTAAATACAGAGACCGATTCATGTAAGTGCAGTTCAAAATAATTTTTTTAGAACACCCTGTATGTTTTTCAATTCACCTTGATGAGCTGATGTCAATAACCTATAATACTTATTATCGAACTAATTGATTAGTTAATTACAAACATTAAACTGTGAGAGTGTTAAAGGATTTTATTATATTTGGACACTATTGTTTATTTAAATGTATTAAAGTGTTAAATTAATTCAGATATTCAAAAGGTTCTCCATTTACTTCCTACCTAACTTTATGATTTATTCTATTAAGTTCATCTATTGTATATTATCTATACGAGTATAAATAATTCTCGTATAAATAATTGTTATTCATATATTTAATTAAATCCAAAATTAATTATTTAGAGACGTAGCAATTTTTTCACTAATTTGGCTAGCTGTATTTGTAGAGTAGGCACATTAACTAACATCTCGTTGTATAGATATATTCAGAAATAAGCGTCAATATCCATTCTTATGTCTCTAAAATTGGAAGCAGAATGTAGATATTATTCTAAATTTAGATATTATTCAACTAAAATGCCATACTTTACTCTATTATGTTTATAGAAGCATATCATGCGTTACTATTTAACAGATGTACCGCCCTTCAGATTGATTGGAAAGAGAGGTTATTATAACTATATACTTTTGATGCGTGGTCAAATATCAATTCAACATCAGTTTTTGATTCATATTCAGTTTTTAAGCATTCAAAAACTTTTAGATCAATTTCCGTTAATAGCACTTTTATTTTCTCCTAAATAAGAATCTGGTGGTGTAATATACATAGATCCCGATAGTCATTCAACAGATTCGATACTCATATTTGAACAGCTGAGATAATACAGTTTCAGTAGCCATATGACCAGGGATGTTGAGCATGGAACAGTAATACTGTAGTTACGGTTCAACTGCTTTTTCATCTACACATCTTTCATTTAACATCGAGCGTCGAAAGGCAATACCAGATCTCAACACGATCCTCAGATGGGTAGAAGCTTTTCAAAATTCAGTATCTATCATGAAGAGGAAGCCACTTGGCTTTCTCCATTCCAATTGGACGCCAAAAATTGAGTGTTCCATTCAGAGTTCATTGTCGAAACAGTGATGAAGGGGGCTATTGATATTTCAGGGTGATCCACTAAGCGCATTCTATAGCGAATTTTGTACAACGAAATTTCATCCCCATAAAACAATGATTGTTCAAAAATTTCTCGAAAACGATTTTTCATGGCGCCGAGAGTTTTCTCAAAGAATGCTCGTCATTCTTGCCAATGGCCTTAATGCCATAGTAATGATAACCGATAAAACACATTTCCATTTAAATGGATATGTAAATTAATGGAACTATAGGTACTGGATAGCGGAAAAGCCACGAGGGCTACACCGAAAACCTCCCCATAATACGAAAGTTACTGTAGTGTGAAGTTAGTTAGTACAAATTAGGGATCATTGATCCTTACTTTTTTGAAGAAAGGAATGCAGCCGTTACAATTAATTTGACACGTTATGTGGACCTGTTATGAAATTTCCTGTTACCACAACTTCCACGATAAGTAAACATGGAAGAACTATGGTTTCAACAAGGTGGTGCCACAGTTCACACAGCGAGAGAATCGAAGCAATGTTTCTCGGCACCCATGCTCTCTAGATATACGTGCTTATGAATTATTTTTTATCTTAAGTCTAGAGTATACACGAAGAAACCCCGCACAATACAAGAATTAAAAGGTGCCATTAGCCAAGAAATCACAGGAATTCCAAAAGAAATTTTTTTGAGTATGGTGAACAACTTTTAAGAGAGGTTCCAGGTTTGTATCCAGGAAAAAAGGCAACATGTGAGTAACATTATTTTTCGCACCTAATTTAAAAATGGTATTGTAGGTATACGTGACTCCATATACGCCTATTCACAGCCGTAATGGTTTTCTGTAAATATTAGCTTTATGTTGTGTAAATATTAGAAAGAAGAAACCCGTGATTAAATAGTTCTCGGAAGCATGACACATATGTTTCTTACATTGTCTCTTTTGGTACTAGCTTACTCGCTATTTATTTATCCTAAATATACGTAGCCACAGCAACAACATATATCAATCACTAGTCTCATTTCATTACACACACACACACACACAGACACACACACACACACACACACACACACACACACACACACTCACACACACACACACACACACACACACACACACACACACACACACACACACACACACACATACCCCGAAGACCGCCATATTATGAATAAAATCTGCACTAACGTTATTTCATTTCGTTGTAATTATTTTATTTTATCTTGAAAATAAACAATATTATGCTTAATTGAAAAACATGCGTTTCCTCTCCGTCACTTTGTATTTAATTCTAATTTTTAATAGTTAGCAGTTATTTGTGTTACTTTTACACATATTCATCTAAACTACTTGTATTTTTATATACTATACTATATTATTACTATTCTATTCTATTCGATTATGTAATAATACTTAAATACCTAAGTATTAATAATACTTAAATCAATCGAACAGTAAACGAACTTTGTAATATGGATAATTAACATATACAGTGAAGGTTTGATTTCTGTAAACGAAACGGTATTTTTAAACGATTCTTTTATTAAGAAATATGTTTGTATTGGCCAATATGTACATTTATACAGATACTTGTACAAGTTAGTTTCCTCTTTCAATGTTTTTACATATATTCATTATTTCAGAACACTAATGATAGGAAATTGTAATAGTAGTATTGCTAGTATTCGCCTAATTCTAAGTCCAATATCTCTAAGAAAATGAGTGGATTATTTTCTATAAAGTTGTATATTTTCTGTAGCTCTATACCGAAAAACAGCTCAGTTCTGATAAGATAATACGTTTATTTGGCCTTAATCTATTCTACGTATATATGCATAATTGTAGATAATGTAATACGTGTTGCCACAAAATGACCGCAAACTTACAAGAAAGACCACAACCCGGAAATTCAGATTTCGATGAAATTAGACAAATAGGTAAAGTAGAACTTGTTAAACTACGACAAAGACTATTTTACACTTTCTAAAGTTTTGGATAATTTCAGTATGTTTTTAAATAATTGCATAAGGGTAAAAAATAGCGATGTGCTGTTACTAAAACATGGTGTTATATTTCATACATTCACTGCTACCATTACTTAAAACCAATTTCTCTATCCCTCCAAATAGGAGTTACGACTTCCCTTCTCTTCCACATTCAAACATAAATAGTATGACATTACACTAGAACTAGCAGAACTTTTCTCCTATATTCTGTAATAAGTTTACGCACTTTAATGGGGGGAGACAAGCACGTGGAAGTATTTAACACGATATTCCATTGTAAAATATAGTATACAGTAAGGCTAGTTTCGAAGTGAACATAATTTAGAGAGAGACAGCAATAATCATAGTTCGCCTTAGGACTTAGGAGCAATACTCACCATTATTATGCCGTAGAAGGGGCGTCTGTATATGATTTGCTCTATCTCTTTTAACATTCGGCTCATTTCGAAATTTACATTAGTGTTCATTTATTCAGAAGTTGCATCTAATATTTTCTTATTCAATAATAAACAGGAAAAGCAAGGTACAAGCAAGGTGAGGTGATATGGAAACTTAAGGAAAAGATACAAAGTGTCAATGTCTTAAAATGTAATATAATATTAGATATATATCGAAATACCTACAGTGTGAGACGTGTTTTAATTTTGTTTGTAAATTTATTCCTCACCTCTTCTAGCTATACGAAAAATAGTTATAAGAAATAGGTGTGAAATACTCAAAATGATAACTTTATTTCTAAAAAACTCACCTTGAATCTCAAAAACATTGAAGTTCATTACCAATTATTAACAATTTTTTTTTAATTATTTACCAACATGATAATGAAATTCATTGAAGAAGTGATAAAAGTACGAGTATACCCGTCTTTGTCAGTAAGTATTACTGGATTTAAAAATTTCTATAACAATCCTTTCTCACACGAATCGATAAACATCTAGTGACTGAATTTTCCAGTTGTTATATTTTGGCATGTTTGATATTTTGATGCTTTTAATAAGTTTCACGTTTTATTTCATCAGCCAGGGCAATGGCCAGTCTATACATCAACTAATAATAGAGAGCGGGGTCCTGTGTTTGGTGAATAAACTATGTTAAAGACTTCAATAAACAGGTCGTATATGAATTTTTTAGAAAATGAAATCTTAACTTACGCACAAAGGCTTTGAAATAATCTTTCTTGGACAATGGGACCAAATACTGCTCCAGGTTCCTTTAACAGATGAGATAAAAATTTCCCAACTCCAGATATAGCTTAGAGAATTGTAAATAAGCTATAAGTTATGGAAAGGATATATATTTTATATTCGCTTTAGTTTTCAAAAAATTAAATCCGCCACAGGTAGGATTCGACATCTGTCCCTAATGGGAACTGAACGACAGATAGCTGTTTAGAACTTATTAGTTCTCATCAGTACCGTACACGGTACGCCGATCCAGGATAAATGCCAAATACAATCCGTGGGGTATACATCTACATCGATACGATCTATGTCAGTAACATATAAGTCGGAAATCGAGACAGAAACTACCAAACCACCAAGCGGTTATCAAGTAGTTCCCGAATAGCAAGACTATTACATAATCGCTATAGTAAACAACGACTCCTCGGGCTAAAGCCCCGCCAGGCATTTAATTATACCTAAAGGCGATCCTCGACCCCTTTCTCGTGTTTCTGCGCGATCAGACATTCAGACAAGGTTTCAACCTAACCTAACTGCTTGGCGGTTTGGTATGTAGTTCCTTTTCGATTCCCGACTTATATGTTATTCGCTTTAGTTGTCTTTGGTCCCTGAAATTTAATGTTCTATCCGAATTTGATTCAAAAGCGAATCCTCTCATCTGCAGCCACCACACATATAAGCATATGTTAATACCGATGGATTAGTCGTATGTATTAATGTAAGCAGGGCGATAGTTTCTGACAGATATAGTTATGGGATATTAGGACACGTAACCCCATAAAGTCCAAATACTGAGGAACAGTTAATTTGTTGCCAGGAATTTAAGAGTCGATTTTGAGTAAGTTGTAACGTATGTGTAAAGTCATTCTCTTGTTTTGAATGTTTTTATATATGAAATCTAACAAGAAAATAAAAAATAATTGATGAGAAAAATATTGAAAACTATAAAAAAGTTCCTTCTTCTTTGATACCTTGCTTCAATTATTCGGATATCCTGATGAAATCGTTCACTCTGTTTCTCACTAATCTCCTATGTTAGAAGGATATTCGTTTAAATAACTATGCAAAACATGTAATTTAATGTTCACATTGGTTGCCAATTTTTCAAAACATTTTAGCATCTTATGTACTAGTTCTTGGTAGTTATTTTCGTTGTAATTGCACAAAAAATGTAATCACAGATACGTAACTAATCCATCAGATTCCACAATTGTCATATATCTATTAATATTTGGATCTTTTACCAGTTTTAGAATTTGTCGACCATCAAAAATCCCTAATTTTAATTTTTCCCTACTCAGGGCTAGAAATGCTTTAAATGTATTTAAAACAATCACCTGACTTGTCCAGTGCTTTTACAAACTGTTCCATTATTTTTTCTCTCTTTATTAATGGCTCGTGAAGAAGATTGGCTTTCCAACGGTCGTAGTGTCTCTCAAATGCTAAGCACTTTTCTGCCAATGACTTTCTTTTGCACGCCTATCCCTATATAAACAGGAATGACAAGGATATTTGGTATATCTCAATTTCTGTCCAAGAAGTATGGTGACCATTTTTAAATCGACACGAACAAACCACTGATGTTGAGAATAAATAATTTTTTCTAATACCAATTTAATATTTTCAGATTTTTCTGTAAGATTTGTTGAATGGATTGAAATCGACACACACTTACTTACATTGTGCAGTAATACATATTTCAATCTCTTTTTAGAACTATCCTCGAAAAGCCGTCAATCATTTCAGGAGTCTCTATTATTTAAACAAACGCAGTCAATTTAGCTAAAATGAAGATACAATGTGAAATTAGGGTCCTAGAATACTCAGAAGCCGATCTTAAATGTCCTGCCACATAACAATATTTTTGTTCCCCATTACACTAGAGAACGAAATATATGTGTGGGGAAAGAATAATTCCGATATATCGGAAACCTGTATTTGTGTAACATTCATTGAACCACATTTAAACAAATTAGTAATATTACTGCTTGGTCGGTCATTTAAGCTATATTAACAAATATTTTCAAAAATTGTGGTTGATCGATAAAATAAAAAAAGAACACCAAGAATGAAGTATACCGAATATATTTATTATTTTACATACAAAGAGACTAGCAAGCAAAATAGTAAAAGCATAAACATATTTTTAACTAATTGGTGCTTGTACCTTCGTTCTTCTTTTGTATATTATCTATTTTATTTTATCTAATTAAATGAAATGATACCGCTCATAAATATTTGTATTATGGCCACATCTCTTAATTATCATTTCTTTACTTCGTTTTGTGCTGCCGCCAATAGAGTTGACCATTATTTGAAGAAAAAAACCAAAACCGAGACCCGCTTCGTCTGACTGCACCGGTTTGGTAAATTAATGACATTAGTACCTAGTCATTAGTAAAAGGCGACCACTGCAATGTACTTTCACGAAATATTCCACAACTATACCAAACTGGTTTATTCCATTATCATTATACTTGACTGGAATAATGAGAATGGAAAAAAAATGAATTTTCATGACTAAACTTTTTAAATGTTTAATATAAGTGAATGATACAAGGCGTTATATACATTTTTTGCAATACCCTCAGCACTACTGCTTATATTGGATAAGTAACATGTCGTTTCAGTTATAACTTTTAACGGATTGTATCAACAATCAACAAATGACATACCATCCCTCAGGTAAAGTGTAAACCATAACTCGATTCAAGTAAATCATAAGACACGTTAGGAAATTAAAAACTGTCTACCTCATTACAAAAGTGAGAAGAGGGTCATCAAATTTCTAGGTTGGGGTAGTTCGTCTCCTGGCGTCGATCAGTGGCCTTGGTAGCGAATGTATACAGACATTACAATGAAATTACAATGTAAAAATGTATTATATATTCTTCACGAACAATTTGAATGATACATATTTTTAAAAGCTATATTATAAAGCTATGTTTTTAAGTAATTATCTCAAGGGAGCCTAGCTTCGAATCGTATGGAACAGCGTTAATATTTCCATCAACCAGCATCTGAGCTGGTGAGATTGGTTGAACTCCTTTCATGAATATTGACGAGATAATATAACTACTACTAAGTTAATCACTTAGTTAGAACGATATTATTTTTATATTTAGTAGACTTGTATAATTCATGATTGTCTTTTCTTAGTTCAAATAAATGTTTTTTTCCATTTTTTTATCCTAACTAATTTCCCTTAAGTTTATCTTTTCAATTATATGTAGCAAGATTAATTTTTAAAATGACTAATAAAATTAACGTATTGTATTAAATCTGGCTGGCTATTGAATGAAATGTGGCTGTAATTAATGTTGATTGTACTGCGATATCAAGAAAACCCTGGTACACAGTTTTGTGTTTTATATATGTCCGGTTTTAATGAGTAACTGCATATACTTTGTACAATTATTATATTAAAGTAATCGCTAAACTAAATCCTCGATATCATAAAACCTAAGATAGAAACCCCAGTTTCAGATTTGACCTATTTGTAAACTATTTATTCATCTTTCACTTTTCAATACAATTAATTATGAAATTCGATTTTGATTTTAAATAAAATTATTATCGAAGAATTGTACATGGTAAATTAACTTTATTAATATCTTTAATAGGCGGTGGAAAAACTTCCGGTAAAACCGGAAGTGAAAAATTTAATTTTATTCGTTCCTCGTATACTTCATAGTTTTCGTGCTACGGGATGTTATATGTCTCCAGTATGCTACAGATATCACCAAAAAGTAGTTCTGCATTGCTGTATTGATTTAATAAATTGAAGAAGAACCTTAAATTTTTGATTGGAGTTATTTTTCTATTAGGTAGCTTTATTGACTGCTTTTGTAGTTATATTTTTGAGAGAATACGAAGCTATGTATATGTCGATTTCAGAGAATATGTAATATTTGAAGCGTATAAATTAGTTGAATAAAATTATTGGCATGCAATTTCTAAAGATTTTTTTTCTAATTGTAATGAAATACTGTCATGTACATAAAATGTTTAAATACATTATATTATAATTTTTTTGAAAAGCCATCAGTTTTGATTTGATGAGAGTAAAACACCTAAAAGCGGAAAATATCGGCAGTCATATCTTAGGAAAATAAATTGGAATATCTACAAGTAATTCCGTTCTAGAATTTTAGTTTCATACACTAACTATATTTCTATAATGTGAGCATCTTAGACAAAATAAATTCAGTATCGCCGACATAATTAGTATTTCGAAAAATTATTCAGTAATATAAGATATTGTTTAAATTTCCTTTAGAAATGTTATAAAATATATGAAATAAAGTCATTGCCAACAATGACTTTATTTAGACTTTTATCAATATTAGTCTATACAGACTATACAAAACAATTGTATAGACTGTATTATTTGCACTTAATGATTATCGAGTCACTACTTAAAATATATAAGTATAATGTAAAAACGTGATAACAAAATTGAATACAAAAAGTGATAAAAAGTAGCATAATTTCGAGGTACTTATTATTATTCGTTTCTGAAAAGCCGTAATTTCTATTTCTTTATTTATGAGTTCTTTATGCACATTTTTAAAAAACAAAATAATTACATAATTTAACTATAGTTACTACACATTGATAAATAAAATAAGAACATAAAGGTAAAGGAAAATTAGTAAAAATTAAATATGCATTGAGCACAAAAATGTTAAAATTACTTGGTATAAATCTTACAAATTATTACCAAATTACTAGAATAAGTTTTTTAATTATTTAATTTTTGCTGCAATGAAAAAAATTCCTTCGATGAAAAAGTTGTGTCACAATAACTTCAAACTACAGAAATAAGGAGTTTATACTCCAACCCATCTGCAAATGACTTATATAATAAGGACTAAACAAATTAGGTCAAAACAGCTATTCTTCTAGGTATATGCCAAGCGCCGAGCACTGAATTACATGACAAAATTTGTCATATTTTTGTCTAACAGAGTTAGCACTAAAAATACAGTGATTGTTCTAAAGCACCAAGAAAGATGCAAAGTGTCACCTATCTCAGGATATCGTTAACTGCAGACCGGCTTCGACCTGTCTATTTTGGGACTCATCAGTGCAGCGTAAACGAGTATGCCTTCGACAGATAAAGCTCACATCTAGTAGACGTTGCTGCGTTCCACCGCTGGTTTGGTACGTTCTACTGCGGTAGAACGTAGCAACGTCTACTAGATGTGAGCTTTATCTGTCGAAGGTATACTTGTTTACACTGCACTGATGAGACCCAAAACAGAAAGGTCGAAACCGGTCTGCAGTCAACGATATCCTGAGATAGGTGACACTTTGCATCTTTCTTGCAAAGATGCAAAGTGTTTTTGCAGATGGGTTGGAGTATAAACTCCTTATTTCTGTAGTTTGAATGTTAACCTCTGATAGTAAAACTTTGCATTATATTGATAATAATTTCAATTTTAATTGTATTAAAAATCTTCTTTTTTCCTAAAGTTCATCTTTGAAATTTCATATTATGATAATTCTTCATTCATATAGTATATATTACGTATTTATTATTCGAAGGACACTTTTGATAATCGCATTACTCGTTTAAAACACAGAATAAGTGAATGTATTCAAACATATTTCCGTAACCTAACTGATAAAGTAGAAAAGCACAAAAACATCTAAAAGTCTATTTAGTACTCGTTATTGTTTAGTTCTCTATTGTGCCATTAGCTTTTTATTTATTTATTCCGTATTGCTAATATTTACATTTTGTAATTTTCTCTTTTTTGCTTATATCTAGTAACTATTAAGAAATGTATATAGTGCATCTCAAAAGTAGGATGGGAGAGACCATTTCATATTTTTATTATCATAAAGTATTACTATGATAATGTAATAAGAAAAAATATATATTTTATTCTAAGTCTTTTACACACTTTGTAATTGTCTTCTGTAATAATTATTATTACATGCCAAACAGATAATAGAAATCACGATAAAACTGCCAGAGATTTTAAAATTACAATGACATTAAAAGACAATAACGAATTAGTACGCATCTATTTCATAACGATTATTTTCATAAATATAGGAGATTATAATCATTAATTGGAAATTCCAAAGATGGGTTGCTCGAGGCCAATCGTGTCGGTGATTCGTGTGTTGTTCAATAAAACGTGTCTTATGTTTTGCTGTAACCACTTAACCCGTGGAATTACCTATTATTAATCACTGAAGAGTCGTAAGGGGTCATTAATGAGAGAAATATAGTTGTTGTTATATGTAGTACATTAGAAAACATTTCGTTTTCGTTGAAATTTTCTTCATCAGAACTGTTTGAATGGTTTAGGTAACCTCACTTTAGTGCATTTATTTGTAACAGATATAACAACGTTCACGTCAAAGATCACAATAACATATGTGACTAAATCTGGGGACTCGATTAAGAGGGAACATGAGACATGTACAATTTTAATTAATATAAATTAATTTAGAAACTGTAATTTCCAAAAACTAAAAATAGTGACAATGCGATTTATCATAATAATTCTGTATCCAATTGTTTCTTCAAACCATGAAATGAGAATTAATAACAAATAATCTATTTACTATGTAGGTTTATCTGCTATATACCGTATTTAATTATATAGGGCGTCTCAGCTGGAACTATATGATTTGTATTGCGCGCCATTTATGTTCTGTCAAAGATTGCAGTGTTCAACCAAAGTCTTCAACTTGGTATTCCTGATGAACTCATAGCATTCCCCGTTTACTGTAATAGCATTAGCAGCTTGATTTTCAAAGAAGTCATCACTCCCAAAATGCTGTAAAAGCATTTCTTTTTCATAAACATGATGTGGAATTTCAGCACTCCAAATTTGACAGTTTTGTGCGCTGACGTATCCATCTACATAAAAATGTGCTTAATTACTGAACAAAATTATATACAAAAATCATCTTTTTTCTCTATAACACTCAATTTCCAAATGTACGACGTTGTAAATGGTCTGTAACTTTAAATTGTTGAGTCAACTGAATTTGGTATCCTTTATTTGGACAGATGCAGATTTTTCTTTAAAATCCGATTTGTAGTGGCTCTTGACATTCAATTGTGCACGACGTCGAATTGATCTGTTTGGATACTCGTACAGTTTCTCTCACTTCACCAACATTATTACTTGACCGACCACGATGAGGACATATTAATATTGCCTTATCGATAACATAACCCGTCTCTTCAAATTTCTTAATTAAGGGGGCACGTTAGTTTTCAGCGCCGTTCTTTCAATAAATTTTACGAATTTTTATCTCAGCAGCTAATAAGGATAAGAACACACGATTTATTGTGCATAAAGATGTACACATTGATCTTTAAAGAAAAATTTTTATCTAGCTAAAATTTACTTCCCCCCCCCCCCAGTTCCGTGAATTCTGCCGTTCCCGATCGGACTTTGCACATGGTTCCTAGGATTGGCAAAGTACGGTTTATCTGACAGAAAAAGTTTATACGGTGTCTTAAAGTGTACGAGAATGCGCATCGTTTGACATGGGCATTTTATTAATTTCGAATTTGTAACAAAATGGCGAACACTCAAAATTGTAATTGCGTTTTATTTAAAAAAAAATCACATTATGACATGGCAAAAAATGGACAAAATATCGAAAAAAGCCTATGTCAACCGACGTAGAATTTAATAAGCTTTAAAACACAAAAAGAGAGACAATCGAATTATTCTGTATCGAGATAGTAAGTTTGGGAATCAATTTAAGCTATATTAAATTACACTCATTTTAACACATTTTAAGATACCTTAAATCTTAAATAAACAATTTTAAAACATTAAAACGGACTTTTCCGCACGTAGAACATCTCTATCTCGAAATTGAGTGGCTCAGAAAAAATAAACCAACACATAAATGCAGAATATGTGTTTTATGAGACTGTTCTACTTTTTTCAATTTTTCTCAAATAGTCCCCCATCGTGCTTTCTCATGACCCATGGACAGGGTGAGGTGTATCCTATCCACTTTAAAATCAATAGATGTCGTCTGATAGACGTCCCTAATCAGAATCAGTCGAAACCCGATCGATCCGACACGATTTAAATGAGTGAACGTGTTAACAAAAATAATTTCTAAAATGGTCCACCATCGTGCTTTCTCATGACCCATGGACAGGGTGGGGTGTGTTCTATCCACCTCAAAATCATAGGTGTCGTCTGAGAGACGTCCCCTATCAGAATCAGTCAAAACCCTATCGATCCGACACGATTTAGTTGAGTTATCATGCTAACAAGAATAAATGCCGACGACAATGACAACGACACACGCGCGCACACACACACACATACACACACACACACACACACACACACACACACACACACACACACACACACACACACACAAAATGGTTTAAACACCTTTTTTTTTTTTTGGTTTTTAGGCCGAAATACAAATAATAAACCCTAGAACAAAATGTTCTTACACGATTAGATACATTACTTTTCCGCGTATAGTAGAGTGCAGAAAAGTAAAAAAATGTCGCACATTATACATAAACAAAATATCTACACAAATTCGACGCGAACTGAACGCGACTGAATTTGTGAGCTGTGCGAAACTGTTATTGTCTGTGTTTGCGCACGGCCGCTGGAACCGTGCTACTTAAATAGTGCTATAAGTAAGCCATTTTTGCGAATTTCACTAAGCGGCTTTGAAAATATATGGATAAATAAAATAGATTTTTTGAGCCGACAAAACTGACGTGCCCCCTTAAGTTACGAACTGTTAACTCTGTAGGAGCTTCATTTTGTCGAAGAATTTTGTTACGAATTTTTCTGAATGCAACTGTAAATGATCGCTCAGTTTCATAAATCAGTTGCACATAAACTATTCGTTGTTGAACTGTTAATCGCGACATATTGACGTATCGTGGTTTATAGATGATAGTTGTTAAATATTGACACTCTATCTTTGACACAACACAAATGGCACGCAACTTAAATCCTATTGTTTCAACTGAGACGCCCTATATAAGTGTTCAAAACGAGATTCTTTAGAGTTAGCCACAAAATCTTACATACTGCTATAGGATCTTATTTTCAGTTCTCGGAATTTAGCCACAATAATAAATTTCAGCTCATAAAAGGAATTTGGTAAATTTTATATGTATTTTCTCCCAAATGACGCAATAAACAAAAGTCGACCTGGTTAAAGTCAGGAAACAAGGTGACGAATCTATACTCTTACCGGCAAACCTACTCCGTAATTTGGCAATTCTATTAAAGCAAGAATTAAATTATACTGTAAAATATATGTTTGGATATCATTTACAGTATCGGTTACATTACTTTGTTATTCATTATTCTAGTCCAAGCAGAATGAGGGCTGCTGTACTACACACTGAAAGTTATTATACATAATGTGATAATAAATGAAAAACATTGTATATTGTATTATTGCAAAACCACCAAAAATAGGGCATTATTGGCAAGAAGGAGTATTTATATTCACATTTTGTCATGATTAAAAGTTTTGTACAGAAAATTTTATTTTAATTGTTACTACTGCAGAATGATGATGATATACTCTTAAAGCATACACGAATTCATCATGAAAATCATTGTCACTTATGTAATGTTTGTAATAAAGCATATTAGGATTTGTCATAATGATAATAGCATAATAGGTCTTGTTCAACAATTTCTTTCATATAATTGAATTTTTCATATAATCTTTCATATAATCATATATTTGAATTCACGAAGTCAAATGCAACACAGGCTAGGAATTTCATGTGGTGCATTCAGATTCATTTTCTTGGAACTGAGTTGTAGTATTTATTTAAACTGACGCTTTATTAGTTTGTGGTAAGGTGCATAAAATATCCGATTCCTTATACAAAACATGCTAATTCGCCAGTGAATTTTCCATGGAAATTCAATTGATATTTGATTATAATATTTATTGTGGTGTATACAATTTTAGCTTCAGTATATGATGCAATTAATATTTTATTCGTTAATTACTATTAAAGCAGTCTATTCCAGAATACATTGAATCGAAATATTATTAACAGATAATGACCTTCATTGCGGACAATAATTCTCTGAACAAGGAATGGAAATATAGATTCCATGATTTAGCAGTATCGACACAATATTTGATGACGATGTAATATTCTAATTCAACGGAACCGCCATGTAAAAATTTCCGATTTTACATTAAATAAAATCTCTGTAGATATAGAAACCTATACCCAATATCCCCAAATATTAATGAATTGGACCGGAATTTTGATAGAGAACATTTTTTGTGGTATTTTTCTTTAAATGAATTTTACTGCACTAATGCTTTCTGGCTCAACGTCATAGATTCTTTTCTGTTTCAATGTTTTATACACGATATATAAAACAACTCAAAATGTATAACTGTTATATCACATGCAATGTGTCTAATATATAATAAAATAAACAGTTTTAAAACCTTAAAACGAACTTTTTCGTACCTAGAACATCTTTATCTCGAAATTGAGTGGCCGAGAAAAAATAAACCAACACATAAATGCAGAATATGTGTTTTATGCAACAGTTCTATTTTTTTCAATTTTTCTCAAATAGTCCACCATCGTGTTTTATCATGACCCATGAACAGGGTGGGGTGTGTCCTATCCGCACTCCACTATACGCGGAAAAGTAATGTATAAGAATTTCCTATTATTAAGACAGCAATATGACAGTTTGCAGAGTCCAGTGAACACTTCAATTAAATAGTTAACTAAATTTGCATAATTTAACTTACTAACCTCTAATCACTTATTACTAATTAAATCTATCTAGAAGATCGCCTGGGCGTGAAGTACTTAAGTGGTCTGGGTTTGCCATCATTCATAAATAGTCTCTCAGCTAGTATGTTTGGACGATTATTTAGTCTATCCTCGTATTTGAAACTAAATCCTTTCCTATACCAAACCAATCTAAATCCTCGTGGTTGAAACTTCTTCCTTAATGGATGGTATTCTGAGATCATTGCGCAGTACATAATTGGGGACGTAGAAGGGTGCAATGATCATATTACACATTACACAACACTTTGAAATATTGAAGAAATTCAAGATTCGAATTTGCCGCTGTACCCCATAGTTGTTGTATTCCATAAGTCCATACTGGTTTCAATATGAATTATATATATATATATATATATATATATATATATATATATATATATATATATATATATATATATAAATATAACAGTATTTTATTTTTAATTGTTAACGATAACATTCTACCCACCATTCAATACATTTTGGCATACCTTAATACCTAGTTGTTTTCTTTTTAAGAAAATATATTTACACCAGGTGAGATGCCGGTCTAGGTGCATACCAATATTTTCTATCATCGGTTTGTGGTAGTTGTGGGCCATTCAATATGACTGATGGATATGTTCCTCTTTTTGTAGTGAATGTGATATGAGTAGATTTAGATTCATTCACTCTGATTCTCCACTTCTTGAACTATTTCTGAACTCTATTTAAATGTATTTGTAATTTTTTTAAAGCTACTAAGGGGTTGGTGTTGAATGCAAAAATAGTAGTATCACCTGCGAAGGTAGCGATTATAATGGAGTTATAGGTCGGGAGATCACCTGTATATATTAAGTATAGTGTAGGGCCCAGAACGCTGCCATGAGGAACACCAGTTTGAATAGGGTATAAATACTTATAGTCGTTTCTATTTTTGACGAAAAAGTATCTATTACTGAAGTTTGATTTGAGTATTTGGTAGTAACTGTGAGGCATATTCAACTTTGGCTGGTAATATAGGCCTTCATACCAGACCTTATCAAACTTTTGGTTAACTTCTAAGAAGGCAACAGAATAATCTTTTACGCTCGATGTCTTTATTTATCATATTCCGAACTCTATAAATTTGCTCAAGAGCAGCGTGTTGGTTACTGAAGCCAAGTTGGTAATTAGGAAAAACATTTATTTGTAATATCGGGTTCTGTGGCTTAAGAATATATTTTTCGAATACTTCGATACTTCAAAATGTAGTTATACATTTTATAGTTATCTTCAATATTGTCACACAGTGGTAATGATAATCTGTTACTTCCTTTTTGTATTTTAATGGTATTCATAGATCATAATTTTATTTTAAACGATATTTACTATTGCCAACACTGGAACCACAACACTCAATTTAATTCAAGCCTTCTTTTCATTACAAAAGAGGTTAAATATAAATACTAAAAGATGGAAATAGAAAATTTAGGCCAACTTTAAAAAACATATTAATAAATATTTAAAAATGTCTAACATATAGATGTAATAAACCTCTAAAATATTATTTTCTTGAAGGCATACGTTAATGGCATTTCTGACTTTCAGATAATCAATTTCTACACCATAATGATAGGTACTTATTAGACTGATATATCTTCTGTAATATTCCCAAAAACGTTGTATACTTATATTCATAATTTATGTCAGAAAACTACATTTTGCATTTTGCAGCAGACATTGACTACACTACTTTCTCTAAACGTTTAGATTAAGTTTGGATATGCAATATAATGAGCAAATGGCCTCATCCAAGTACAATAGGGGAATCAAATCATATAGCAAATTAAATATGTTAACTTGTCTGCTGCCTTCACGTTCCCGTCGCAGCCACTTGAACCCTAGACGATGCCATTCAACTCCATTAACTATAAGTTATTGTAAACAAATACTCTCAAGCTTAGACGACTATTTACTCGATGTTCAATGATGAAATAACAAATATATAACAATAGAATGCAATTAATTATAACTGAATAACAGTAACTAATTTTTATAATTTGTTACAATCATAACTATATCCACATAAATCTTGAGAGATCTAAGTAATATAACGAACAATTATTATCACTGTTTTTATTTTTGTTATCTGTCCGTCTGCGGTTCGTAACTAAACATGTTATGCATCCGAACCACAGATAAACTTATTATTTGTAACCCACGCCTGATGATAACGAACCCTTTAAATTCAGAATCATCCGGCATGGTAAACAGAATGTAATTAGACGTCAAATAAAACGTTTCAACTAAGTGTTGTCTTCTCTATAAAGTTAACGTAATTCCCCGTTAACATATTTGGCGCAGTCGGTAGGATATTCGTCATAGTCGCTAACTCTGTGCGATCCTGTGGTGGGCTCCAGTCCTTTGCGAAGAAACAAACCAACAAAACGAGATAGAAGACTCCAGTGTTCCAAACGTAAGTCCATTTGCATTCTCCTTCTTCCCTTGTATATTTTTTTGTATACGTGTGTTGAAGTAAAAATCAATTCAGAGTCTTACTTTGTGGCAGAAATAACTGAGTTTACCTATTTTCTTGTGGTATTTTTCTATTGCAGAAGAATCCATATAAGAATTATTTTAGTTTACGCTCTTGTGGTATTTTTCTATTTACAGAAAAATCCATATAAGAATTAATCCATATAAGATTTATTTTCTTGTGACATTTTTCTCTATTTTAAATATCTTTAGTAATATTAAAAATTTTTTTTTCTCTCTTTCTTTCTTTATACACTTACCTATACAAACGGTAATATTTTTTGATAGTATATTAGATCTAGAATATTAATACCTTTAATAATACTTTTATTTTTTTCTCTCATTTTTTTATATATATTTACCTATAGTAAAACATATAAAATCATTTTAGTAGTACATTAGATCTAGAATATTATTATTTCGCAATAATACATGCCAAAACCGTACCCAAGTGTAAGACCAAGAAATATTTCATTAGATAACTTAGAAAACCTTAACATGGACACTCTCGATTTACAAAAACTACGTAACCTCGCAGAATTCATTCCATATTTTAATGGGAACGAATTGACTCTTTCTAATTTCTTTGACGCTGTTGATAACTTAATTGAAGCTAATCCAACAAACAGTCTACTACAACATAAAATAGTTTTAAGCTGCATCAAACAAAAAATTACAGGAAAAGCGCAACTATTATTAGCTAGCCGTCCTGATATAATTACCTGGCCTCAAATTAAAGCCCTATTTACACAAAATTTTAGCGACAATCGTAATATATTAACTTTAGAACAAGAACTGCAATTTACTAGATTAAACCCAAAAGAAACCTTGCTAGAATTCGGAAACCGACTAATTGAATTAAAATCAAAATTAATAACGAAAATTCAAATGTCAAATATTACACAAGAAGAGAAAAACGGTCAAACCTCATTTTACCAACGACAGATTTTTAATAAATATAAAATGAACTTACCCACTAATTATGAAAACATGTTACGAAATAACCTCATTATTGATAACTTAGAACAAGCAATGACATTTATCGACGAACAGGTAAAATATGACGAATTTAAACAATTATCATTAAGTCAAGTTAAACAGAAAATAAGCCCAACAAACATAACGCGACCAACATATTCAAATCACAAGCCACCATTTAACAACTCAAATAATTACTTTCAAAATTCATTTCCACAACAAGGATTCAATGTACAACCAAGGGAAATAAAAAGACATTTCCCTACCAATACTCAAGTCTTCGGGAAAGCAAACGTATTCAAACCAAAGTTCAAAACTCCGCATCACAACTTATACAAACCGACCCCTATGTCAGGTATAAGTTATGCAAGCTCGAAACCGACAGCTATTCAACACAAACATCCCATGAACCAAAGGCCTACATTTTCCTCCGAAGAACTGTTTCACCAAGAACTAGATATGACACCACCAACTCCATTATTCGACACTTATACAGGACAACCCCTTGCACATTCGGAATTAGAAATACCAACAGAAGAAGTTCCCTCAACAACGTTTGAAAACTCTTACAAAGAAGAAAACTATGACCAGCCTTCACAAGAAGAATGGAAAGAACAAAATTTTCACATGGACACCACTCAGAACAACCAAACATAGAAACTCACAAAATTTCAGTAGCCGCCCCTTTATCTTACATAATTATTCAACAACCCCCGTATCCACCTTTACGATTACTCATAGACTCCGGTGCTACTAACAGTATAATTCGACCAGACATAATTCAAAAAATTTGTCCAGAAGAGATCTTCCAATACACATCTAAATTAAAAACGTTAATCGGAATCGCTGATTGTAAATTTAAAGCACACATTCCTGCCTTTTCTGAATTCAATTTTCAAAACCAACCATTAGAATTTTTGCTTTACGATTTCCACAGTTTCTTTGATGGATTAATAGGATTAGATTTGTTAACTAAATTTAGTATTCAGTTAGACTTTTCGAACAATGTCTTAATTGGTAACAATTTCCAATTACCGATATATTTTCGAAAACCACACGAATTAACCAGGCGAGTAACTATCAATGCCTTCGAGATACTAAGAACGGAAATACCAGTATCAATAGACGACAGAGAGATACTAATCCCCGGACTAACGAACAAAAATTTAAAAATACCTCAATCAATATCTAAAGCCAATAATGGACTAGCCCTTGTAGAAATATACAACTACTCAGATCAAACGGAAACTGCATATTTTACAAAACCCATACAGGTACAACCTTTCGATGATTTCGAACCTTATAGCCCTGGCATCACTACACAAGATTCCCAACTAACAAGAGACCAAAAAATCAAACAAATTCCATCTCTAATCAGGATTGAACATCTAAATAAAGAAGAAAGAAACCTCCTGGTAAAACTATGTAAGGAACATCCAGATGTATTCCATTTTCCGAACGACCCACTAACCTTTACGAATCAAACTAAACATCACATAAAAACTACAGACGAAATACCTGTACATACAAAAACATATCGCTACCCCCACGTTCACAGAGAGGAAGTTCAAAATCAAATACAGAAAATGCTAGACGATAATATTATACGCCCTAGTTCTAGTCCATGGAGCAGCCCCATTTGGATAGTTCCAAAGAAATTGGACGCCTCTGGACAACGTAAATGGCGAATCGTCGTAGATTACAGGAAGATTAATGATAAAACAATAACGGACCGGTATCCAATTCCTAATATAACTGATATTTTAGACAAATTAGGTAGATGTCAATACTTCACTACGCTGGACCTTGCCTCCGGGTTTCACCAGATCGAGATATCTCCAGAAAGTATACAGAAAACAGCATTTAATACGGAAAACGGGCATTATGAGTTCTTACGAATGCCATTCGGCTTGAAGAACGCACCTGCCACCTTTCAAAGGGTTATGGACAACGTCTTACGCGATTTACAACACAAAATATGCCTCGTATACATGGATGATATAATAATTTTTTCAACGTCCCTTCAGGAACATATGCAAAATTTAAAACTAGTATTTAAAACACTACAAAAAGCAAACCTAAAGATCCAACTAGACAAATCGGAATTTTTAAAAAAGGAAACATCCTTCTTAGGACACATAATCACACCTTCAGGCATTAAACCTAACCCAGATAAAATAAAGTCAATAAAAAACTTCCCTATACCAAGAACGGCTAAAGAAATTAAGTCTTTCCTCGGATTACTTGGATTCTATCGAAAATTTATAAACAATTTCGCCAAAATAACTAAACCTCTAACCAGATGTTTAAAAAAGGGAGAAAAAATAACGCATACTCCTGAATTTCTTGATACGTTCAATCTCTGCAAAAATCTGTTATGCAACGAACCTGTATTAGCTTATCCAGATTTTTCCAAACAATTCACATTGACTACAGACGCATCCAATTTTGCCATCGGTGCCATATTATCACAAAATGGACACCCTATGAGCTATGCATCAAGAACTCTTAACCCAGCTGAGATAAACTACAGCACAATAGAAAAAGAACTTCTGGCAATTGTTTGAGCCACCAAGTATTTTCGACCATACTTATTTGGGAGAAAATTCCAAATTCAAACAGATCATAAACCACTACAATGGTTATTTAATCTAAAAGAACCTCAATCTCGACTAGTACGTTGGCGCCTAAAACTAGAAGAATTCGAGTATGATATCATATATAAGAAAGGCAAAGAAAATTTAGCAGCTGATGCTCTATCGCGAATCAAACTCGACAATGAAATTAATACTTTCGATAATGATAATGACAATATATCCACAGCACCCCAAGTCGATGATTCAGACTTTCAGAGAATACTCGACGAAATCATAGAAGAATCTGAACGTATAGCCCCTGAGAAAGCAGAGCAGATTTCACCACACAACAATCATGACAATGAAACAGTACACACTTCCCTCGAAAACCCAATTTGCACTATTCCTATATCGGATCAACCTATTAATAATTTTAAAAACCAAATTATTATCACCCGTGGACATCTCCTACAAGACTACGGATATAGTAAAGAACACCTTTTCAATAAAACAAAAATTCGCCATAATCTACTCCTCAATGAAAACTTACTCACAACGAAAGAAATGGAAATATTAGCTTGCATCTCAAAACCCAACGAGTTAAACTGTCTCTATTTTAACGACATAAAAGTACAAAGGTCCTTTGAAATTAATATCCCTAAGTATTTTAATGATAAAACCAAATTCCAAATTAACAACAAATTATTGCTAGACATTGATGAAACTGAAGAACAAGAAAAGCTCATTAGAGTTCAACACGAAAATAATACCGTACATCGTGGCATAGAATCAATAAGATTAGCCCTATCAGAAAAATACTACTGGCCGAACATGAATAACCAAATAACAAGATTCATTAATAACTGCTCAATTTGCAACCAAGCCAAATACGACAGACAGCCCCAAAAACCGCCATTGCAAAAAACTATAACACCAGACAAACCTTTAGAGATACTTCATTTAGATACGTTTTCTTTTGATACAAATCTATATCTCACTATCTTCGATCCCTTTTCAAAATTAGGACAAGCCTATCATATAAAAAGTAGAACAGGGTTAATTATAATAGATACTTTTCTGAAATTTATATCCCACTATGGAAAACCCAACCAAATTATATGTGATCAAGGCACCGAATTCAATAATTCTTTACTAAAAGAATTTTGTAAACTACACAATATAACAATACACTATACTAGCGTTAGTTCTTCCACATCAAATGCTCCAGTAGAACGATTTCATTCGACCCTCATCGACTCTATTCGAACTTTAAAATTACAAGATCCAAAAATAAACCACGAACACCTGATATCCCTCGCCCTATTAGGATACAATAATTCAATACACACCGTCACAAAGAGGAGCCCTTTCGATATCTTACTAAATAAAACCTCTACCGAGTTAACACAAGCCGAAATCGTCACAGATTACGTTAATCGTCATAAAATATTACAACAAAAACTAAATGAAGAAATAAAAAATAAAATAGAACACAACAAAGAAAGAATAATAAGTCGAATTAATGAAAAGACTAAAGATCCCGAACCACTGATACCTAATCAAGAAATCTTTATTAAAAATCAACGCGCACAATATTCCAAGACAAAACCAAAATTTGTCAAAGTACAAGTTCTTTCAGATCATATAATAACTCCTAGTACGTCAAAAGGCAAACAACATAAAAGAAATATAAAGAAAACAAAGAAACTGACACAGGATTCTGTTGTTGCAGGACCCTCAACGAACATCACAAATGAAGACTCTGATTCTGATGATATTCCTCTTGCTCAACTATTCAAATCAAAACCCAGTAACGATAAAAAACCCAATACTCCTCATCAAGCTAGGACCTGCTAAAATAACAAATCACTTTCATGAATTCATTCAACTATTAGACCTAAAACCGATAAAGAAACAACTCGATTCACTCTCTGACCGACTGATATCTATGAAAGACAACGACAAATTTCTAGACCAAACAATAATCCAACAATTTAACATAACTCTTCTAAATGCAATAAATAAATTCAATTCACTAACTTTTCAACCTCGACAAAAACGCGGACTCTTGAACTTCGTAGGAACAATAGAATCAAAACTCTTTGGAACTATGTCAGACGACGATAGACAATCCATCGAAAAACGACTTAAAACATTAGAAATAAATCAATATTCTACAAAATCCCAACAGAAAGAGCAATTATCAATTCTCAAACATTTAACATTAAATCTGGAACAGGTTTTAAAAATTATTAACGAAAACGACGAACACTTAAATCTCTTGATCGAAAATCTAGAAAAATTATCTCAGACACTAAAGAAACATGAAATTTATCTTGTCTTACAAACTATTATAAATAATTGTCTCATACTCAATAATTACTTAAGTGAATTGGGCGATATAGTAATGTTCTCCCATATAGGGATTATATCAAATGACCTCATTTCATATAACCAATTAAGAGAAATCTTTAGCATCCTATACAAAATATATACACCACAAGAAATAGTAAAAACTCAGTTGCATAATTATTATCATCTGATATCTCTAAAAACACACTTAAATGACGAAAAATTATACGTCCAATTTTCCATACCGATCTTCCTTCCCCAAGAATTCAATCTTCAAAAAATCATACCTGTACCTTTTAAAAGAAAAATCCTTATTACCTCATTCCCTTATATTTTGGAACACGAGAAGGAAATCATCACTTCAAATAAAGAATGCACTCACACCGACGCAGCTTATTTATGTTCACAAACAACCACTCAAGACAACTGTATTCGAGAACTAATCCAAAACAACAATGCCAGTTCATGCACTTTTGTTTTACCTCCTAGTAAAACAATAATTGAAGAAATTCAACCTAACCAACTACTAATACACGCCACTCAACCGACAATAGGTAAACTGGCATGTCAAAACGAAGAATCCATCCAAGTGCCTGCCTACGAACCAATGATACTGACTCTTCACAAAGGATGCCAATTTCAAATAAATAATGAAGAATTTATATACCAAAGTACGAAACGCTTAAAAGCCACCAGATTTCTTCCCCCGATAAATATGACATATCAAGAACCGAGATTCGTAAATATAACCATGGAAAACGTTCCCTTGGAGAAAATACACGAACTCTCCCGAGAAATAGACAACTTAAGAATCCAACCAATTATAACTACGGAAGAGAACCGGCATGTCAAGTGGATAGTCTATGCTTTACTAATCCTGCTCCTCTTCGGAATTGGTTATTTCATTTGGACCAATAACACGAAGTTGCCCAAGTTGCTCCTACAAGTTTTCAGTTCATTCCAAAGGAAGAGGAAAACCCACAAGGACCCAATGGAGTCCCATAGTCCTCCATCTTCGGCGGGAGGAGTAATATAACGAACAATTATTATCACTGTTTTTATTTTTGTTATCTGTCCGTCTGCGGTTCGTAACTAAACATGTTATGCATCCGAACCACAGATAAACTTATTATTTGTAACCCACGCCTGATGATAACGAACCCTTTAAATTCAGAATCATCCGGCATGGTAAACAGAATGTAATTAGACGTCAAATAAAACGTTTCAACTAAGTGTTGTCTTCTCTATAAAGTTAACGTAATTCCCCGTTAACATATTTTCTATATGTTTCTATAACTAAGAATCATTGAATGTCATTATTCATAATACGTTCAGGAAAATAAACCCAACTTCATAAATATTACATACACGACTAAACTATATTTACAAAATAACACGTATTTTTGAGGGTTCTAAAAATTACCATCATATTAATTCTTTTGTTGGCATAAGTAAACACTAAATACCAAACATACCAAGGTAACCGTAAAGTTTTGAAAGAGATGAGTGATAGTTAAAACAACCATTTCAAACAAACAGCATAAGTATATATAATGTACTTATGACTGTTTTATGTAAAAATATGTAGAAGATTTATATTATCAACGCGTCGTTTAAACTAAACTTACCCCACTATTACACTGTGAAGTTAGAACCCCCAAATTAGATTTTTTAGCTTTTTTTCTTTCATCATTTTGACCCAGTTTTGACCAGTAAACAATTTATTTTGTCCACGTTTTGTTTGAAAATGCGGAATGAAACTATTTTTTTGAGCTTTATTTAGCCCGCACCCCCAAATTTTAATTTTGAGCCGATCTGAGGCTCATTTATTTGACAAAATTTTGACCTTTTTGACAAATGTTTTAAAATTCTAAAAAGTGCGATCCTAGCACCCCCAAACTGGAATGTTGAGTAAATTTTAAGCTTGCTGTTTTGACCAGCAATAAATTTATTTTGACCACATTTTGTCTGAAAATTCTCAGCGAAATCAATTTTTCGAGCGTTTTTTAGCCCAAAATTGGATTATTCTATTTTTTTTTTCGTTCATCATTTTGACCAAGTTTTGACCAGTTTTAACCAGCAAACAGTTTGCTTTGACCACCTTTTGTTTGAAAATTCGGAACGAAACTAGTTTTTTGAGTTTTTTCTAACCCACACCCACAAATCTTGAATTTTGGTCAAAATGATGAACGAAAAAAAATTGAAAAATCCAATTTGGGGATGCTAACTACACAGACCTCAAAAATTAGTTTCGTTCCGCATTTTCAAATAAAACGGAGTCAAAATAAATTAATTACTGGTCAAAACTGGTCAAAACTTAGTCAACTAAATTAGTCTAAAAGCGACTAAAAAACTCCAATTTGGGGGTGTGGGCTAAAAAAAAAGCTGGAAAAACTGTTTTTGATCAGCATTTTCAAACAAAACGTGGTCAAAATAAACTGTTTGCTGGTCAAAATTTGGTCAAAACGATGAACGAAAAAAAAGTTGAAAAATCCAATTTTGAGGTCCTAACTTCACAGACCTACACAGAGCTGCATTCTAGCACCAACCACTGACGAATTAAATCTACTTGAAATAGGAACTTGTCACTACTTTAGAATATCCATAGGTGGTAACCAATGGGTGAATAATAAAACAAATCCATACTTAACTAGCATTAGTGGTGGTAGGGTAAGTATTACCGCTATATAAAAATTTACAATGTTTTCAAATTGCATTCACTTCACAAGCAGTTATAAAATATTGTGCCTTACATATTCCTGCTATAATGTCGCAATGTTTAAGAAAACAATTTGGAAATCGAGTTATTAGACACGGAAGATCAATTTTCTAGTCTGCTGGACCCTCAAATACTTCAACACATTTATATTTTGGGGATTGTTAATTACAACAAAATATATAAAATGTTATTAAGTCTATTAAAAAAAATACACTCTATTTAGACATATTTAGTCATTGTATTTAGAATGTTATCTTTTCTATGACTTATTAAACAATATCAAAAATATTATAAGAATAATTCAAATTTTATGTTTTAAGCAAATATCTCGGAAACAACTGAAAAACAGTTAATTCGATTTCGATCAGTTTTAATCATCTCTAGATGATGCCAACTTTGTTGGTGAAACGCGCGTCGAGTGTAGTGTATAGTGTTTTGGTAATTTGCGGAAAACTAAGTTAGTGTTATCTTCACATCAAAGGTTCCAACCAAGGAGATTAAAGAGAAGGAGAATGAACTTCCATGCATGTACCATTGTTCGTTTGATAGAAAATACGGCGGTATACCAGGCGGCGCTGCGACTGTGCTCGAACGTGCGCGGAATACCATTCGGGCTATTCTGCGCATATCGTGAGCCTTTGGTTGGAATTTCAAATTCTCCCACTTCCACCGTTTGAATCCACTTCATGCGCAAAACACCTCGATTAGTTTTCCGCGCACTTTCAAGTACGCCCACAGCGCCGCAAGGTTTACCGCCATATTTCATCTCAGCTAAAATCAGAAGCTTACTCTCCTTCTCTCTAACTTCTCCTTGGTTCCAATCTACTCCAGTAACATTGTTTTTAGTTTATAAAGTTGCAGCAATTTTAGCGTAATTCATAGTAATGAAGGTGCAATGCAATACCATTAGAAATTAACGAAGAATACATATTTCCTAATTTTTCTATGTACAGTAACATCAAGTCTCTTTTTAAGCGATTAGACGCTGTAAGAAAATGTAATCATTTGCCTCACCATCATGATTACCAATTTTTGTATTTAGTAAAGTAATGTTACTTATTCTGAACTATAAGATTGTTGCATAAATAATAGTACAGGTAATCTTTTGCATACAATCTTTATTATATATCAAAAGCTTGATAGAGCTCGCTCTGGGATTGCCTCCCTCGTGAAAAAATCCACAACCAAATATCGACCACCGCATAAAATGATAACTGTTTTATGACATATTTCTGTAGGATATAGATGAAATGTTTTTACATTTCCTCATATGACTGTTTATTGGTATGATTCATTTGAAACTCATTTATATTTGTAACTATCGTTGCTCATAATTGCATTTCCTCTGGACTAGTCACTCATCTTATTTTCTAAAAATGATTTAGCGTAGTAAAATAAGAGAACAATAACCACATTCACAGAATATGGTATTTTTTTTTTTTTGAGGAGTAATTTGTGTACATACATAGGTGTAATATTTGGATTTGGATAACTAATATTTACAATGATCATTGATCAAATTACATTAACGCTATTACAAAGATCTATTTACATTTTATTTATTTTAACCTGTACAAAAATATCTATATCTAACTGGCAAACATTAGTTATTTAATAGTAAATAAAACTATTTGTATTTCGATATACTTCCGAACTGGGAGGTATCCTGACTATCCTTAAATTGATTTCACCCGGCGATATTGTTCTCTTGTAGAATTTCTGGAAGCGCGTGCTTAACATCCATAGACTACCATCTTCCTTCCATCTCATTTCAGCCAAGAATTGGAGCCTCTCGCGGTCATACGCAAGCACCCTAATAAAAACAAAATGTTAATATAGTCAAATAGAAAATATCTTTGTTTTACGCTCATGTGACTTTAGTAATACTGGGTTTACACGGGTCAAGTAGACGGTCATGAAAAACAGTAAAGTCAAGTAGAATTTTCGACTTGCATCACGTAGACAGTCTCAGTGAAGTTAAGTACCGACTTGCATCATGTAGTGAAGCAAGTCAAGTGATTCTGCACGGTGGACAAGTAGCTTGACTTGTCTACTACCACCACCACCAATTTTTTCGCCTTATTGCTGGACCACCCACTTTACAGCTGATGATTCAAGTATGCAGGTATAACCTATATTATAACCTATAACCTTATAGGTACTCTATGGTATTGATCGTGTGTTTGCTCCCTGAGTAGTGCATTTTCTGAATGATGAAGTGGTCAGAAAGTGCACTAGTTATGGAAGAAGAGAAGGATCTCTCTTCTTCCATAACTTCTACTACTTCTTCCAAGAGAAGATTTGTTAAATTAATTAAACTATTTCGCAGAGCTTCGCGACTTCGCGGTGCTGCAACAGCCATGTGTCAAGTACACATGCACTTGAATCCTAAGATTCTTCTTTACTGAACCACATGTAAACGCGTTGGCACAATCTGCAGTTGAATCAAGTAAAATAGTACGAAACTGGGCAAGTTCGGAGGAAAATTACTTGACCCGTGTAAACCCGGACAACCCCAGAACAGAGGACCAATTTTCCACGAACATCAAGAGATTACACGTTTTCGACGCGTATTCCATCAACCAAGTTAACATGATCGGGAGATGGTCAAAATAGTTCTAATCATCTCCCGATGATATTGACTTGGTTAGCGAAATACATGTCGAGAAACGTGTAATCTTTCGGTGTTCGTGAAACACTGATGTCTTGTTTTTGTTGCTGCATCGGAGGTTCCAGCCCCTTCCCAGCATTGAGATATGAAACTCACAACTCTAAATGCATCGAGTTTAAAGATAATAATTGATTTTAATATTTGAATATAATTCGTTTACAATAATATGTAGGTACTGTACTGACATTATTAATATTGTCACATGGATAGATAAGAATCTAAATTATTCTAATTCTGCGGGACTAAATGTCCTTATTGTATCCATAATTCTCTGGAAAAAAATTATAGAATATTTAATTCAAAACTAAATAGCTAAATTATAACCTTTATATTTAATTAATAGCTAAGTTATTAACGAAATAAAATACAAAAATTGAATATCAGGATTTATATAGAAACTGGAACAATTAATTACATATAGAGAAAACTGCTGATGAAGTACTCAGAAATGGTATACGTAAATACCAATCTTAAATTACACATGGGGTCACTCTGAAATCTGTTGTCCATAGACCATCACCCTCATTGATTGCACCATGGGGTAAGGCACTTTTGATAATGCCAATACCATATTTCATTTACGTATTTTATTTGTTGCTGAATGTATTTGATTGTTCGAATTTATGTTTTTAATAATTCTTTCCCTAGTAAAGCTGTTATGTGTTATCTATCTAAAGCCTAGTTAAACCAAGATCGTGGCACAATGCGTCATGACATGTTTGTTATGATGCTGAAAATATAAAGGAAATTAAGATTGTGTTATAATCAAAAGAGGTTAAACTCCCGACAGGATATTTCTCTACCATCCAAAAAGTGACCAAAATTTTATTGTGAAAATAAACACGAAATTTTTGAATAGACCAATTGTGAAGAATTAATCAGTAGAAAGTAACTACGGCGCCTCCACCATATATCACGACCCGGACTTGGTTAGGCTTCACTGAGGAAAGTAAATAATTTATATAGAAAACACATAACAACTTTATCGGTGGAATAATTGTTAACAGCATAAATTTAATCAAACAAGTTCAAATAACAAATAGAACAAATAAATAAAATAAAGCCTAGATAGCTGGTACATTATTAATATTAAAAGCGTCTTACCCCATGATCGGTGAGGGTAATGGTCTATAAACAATAGACTTCTGATACTTCTGATTCACTATGTGTATAATTTAAATATGTTATTTATACTATCTATAAGTACTTCATCAGTATTTCTCATTATACGTCATTAACTGTTGCCCCAATTTCTATATATATCCTGATACAGCACTTTTTTAAACAGTTTTGTTAATAAAAATGATAATTTAGCTATTTAATTTTATATTACCGTCATTTGGGGTGGAATTGATAAAAAAATATATTTTTGTCGTTTTTTTCATAAGTAAAAATGAATTAGTGGAGAAAAAGTATTTAGGCATGTAGAAAATAGTAATACGAATAGAATTGTAAAATATTACTGCCTCATATTTTCCAGTATAGCCTATATACGGTAAAAAAGTCGTGAACAATCTCATACATGCTTTGGGGTGAAATTGTTCACACCCAATAGAATGCATACGCCGCAAGCAAGTAAAACGCAAAGTGATCAATCTCACCGGCACTCCTCTATTCCAAATACTTTAAAAGTTATGACATTTTTTAAAGTTCGAGGTGACTTAGATCAGTGAGGATGAGATTGATCAGCATATGTTATTTAACATAACTGACCATTTTTTTACAAATAAAAACAAGTGTATCACTACAAACTCTTTATTTACGAACAATAACAATATTATCTTGTTGTATGATGTTAAAATATAAATGAAAATTAAAATTCTGACAAAAAGAAAACACTGCACTTTGTAAAAGCTTATTTCATTTCAAATATGTCAACCACTTTCTGGAAACTGTATTTAACCGAACCATCAACATTGTTTATGGAGGGATTTGGTAAAATGGCTAATATATCAGACATATCTGACACAAATTCATCATCATTCTGAACAGTGTACAATTTTTTTGCTTTGTCCAATGACTTCATGCCTAATAAATCAACTTCTTTTTTTTCCTTCTTTGTTCTCTGTCACCTTCTGTATAATAGCTGCATAAAGATATACAGTTTTTTTTCTAGATCTTCCATAAATCTGAACCAATACGAATTTTCCAGCTACAACTTCATTGTCTTGTGGTTCAAAATATTCCGTTTCTGCACGAACATCGCCATTTTCATCCTCTAAAGAATCATGATCATGATCAATCTCGCCCCATACATACGATCAATCTGACCCCATGCAATAAAACGCCAAGTTTTGTGGAATATAATGAACCGATTGTTTCCGGCCAGACATGTGAAGGTCACGAAGCATGAACAACTGTGTAAATTTCATTGAAATAGAAAAAATCTCATTGGATTATAACTTACCGGACAAAGTTCTAAGGGTTCACTTTCACAGAATAACACCACTTTATAATATACTGCCGTTTTCTTACTAAATATGAAGCAGCTAGATGTTTATGTGTACATATTGCTGTCGGCCATGTCTCTGATGTCACCTAGCGGTAGAAAATGGCGCGTTCAGATTTGTGGTTATGGCGCTAAGTTTAAATGTTCAAAACAGTGATTTGGTGATCAATCTCATTCAGTCAATAGTCATTGTAAATTGTAAATTATTACTACACAGGATACCTTCTGTATGAGCATTCTGTTGCATAAAAGGCTTAAATTTAACATTACAATCATAACTGTGTCAACAAACATACCCTTTACAAACATTACCTTTAAGTGCCTTTAAATTATACATCTTATAATTTTTTAAACATATATAATGTAAAGATAATAAATAATTATAACTGAAACTCAGTTATGAAAACAATAAATAATGATAATAAGTAAATAAATTATTATTGGAATACTACCTTTATAAAAGTATACAAACAACTACTAAAATATCAGGTAAATAAATTGACACTGGGACCATCTACTTTTAAATTGGCTTCCTTCGTGGGAGCACAACAACCATCTAATTTATTTCGAGCATTAGGCACCATATGTATCGCATTAATAAATTCCAAGAAGGATACATTCGCGATATTGCATTCTAGTGTCTAATTTATTCCCTCTGTAGAGCATCACAGAGGGGATAAATTAGATGTTTAATTGACTTGTGGAACGAAATAATCCTTTAATTAGTTAATCTTAGCACTACCTTGCAATAAAACAATAAAACAGATTCTATCAGAATTCCATTACAAATTTTTATTAACTTCTTTAGAGCCAGGATGAAGAAATACGAATTATTTGATTGTATATCTGGTTTTTATCATACAGGTGTATAACACTATCCTTTTATAAAACTTTTATTATTTAAAAAAACGTTGTATGTAATACTTCTATATATATCTATAGTCATGACAAAGTATGAATATAGACCAAAAGGTAAAATTAGAAAAATTTCCTAAAACACCAACCATAATTTATTGAAGAAATGCTAGGCAACACTGTTTGTCGACACTACAGCATAAGTAAACTTTTTTTCTGTTGCTTGTCCTTCATCAATTCCAGCAGAAGTAGCTACATCTTTAGTCAGGAATACGTTCAAGGTTTCTGGTCATGGACCTTTGACCACCGTTTACGAGATTCATCGGGTTGCTCGACACAAAATGAAGTCGCGAAATTTATAGAAAATATGTCCACCTCCAATGTTTCATCAATATTTTTCCTCATACATATAAAATTCCGGTTGTAGCTCAGTCGAAGTAGCAATAAAAGCGGTTGAACCTTACTGGCTTACACTAATCGCATACAAATTGCGTCTTTAACAGAATCAAAATCATCACCAGACTAGTACAGTCCTGCAATACACTTAATTTTTTTGGGGTATTAATTTTTCTCAAGGCTATCCTATCGAAAAGTAATAAGCAGATCATCATATATATCAAGTTGCTTCAATTCTGGCAAATGGACAAACTCCCGAAGTAAATCCGTTTTGTGAATACTTGAGAAATGCCAAAAAATGTATTGAAGCAGGCCTAAAAAACTGTTCGCCAGCAACACTTTCATGTAATTGTTAGACACAGTTAACTATTACAAGGATTTCAAAAGACTGAATACGTATACTATACGCAAAATTAACTCATAAAGTCAAATATATAGGCAAAATACTGTTAATATTTACAATAAGTATGTACGCAAAAAAGATTAATTCGGTTGGATAGAGGGCGGAATAATTCCTACATGTGCAATATATCATATCCAAATAGCCTCATATTTATTTAATTGATTTGAAAATATGGAAGATATCACGGAACTATATTTTTCAAAATATACATGTCCATTTCTTTAAGACGAATATTCTTTTTTGTTGCCTGTAAAAGTTGTACTTTCGTAAAATCGTCATGTAAAGGGTGGTCCAACCACAATGCACAATGTCAATTGTGAGTCACACCTTAACGTCAAGTTTTTTGCCCAACTTAATTTGACATTTCTTTATTTTAGTGTTTGACAAATTCAACCATGGAGAGGTACACAATTGAGCAGCGCGTTAAGATTGTTGAAGCCTTTTACGAAAATGGGCGTTCAAATCAAAATGCATTTCGTGCACTTCGTAACTTTTTTGGTCAGCATAATCGACCAAATGTGTCCACAATCGGGAGAATTGTGCGCAAATTTCAGCAAACCGGGTCTGTAGGAAATGTGAAAACACCTGTGCATGCTCGCCCAGTTCGTTCTGCGGAAAACATTGCTGTTGTTCGCGATAAGGTCGGCCAAGCAGTTACCGTGAATGGTGTTCGCTATCGCGAGATGATAACGGACTTCTTGTGGCCAGAAATTGAGGATATGGACCTGAACGATATGTGGTTCCAACAGAATGGTGCCACTTGCCACACAGCCAACGAAGCAATGGCACTTTTGCGCGAAAAATTCAATGGCCGTGTTATCTCACGTCGCGGCGATGTTAATTGGCCGCCACGATCATGTGATTTGTCACAGTTGGACTTCTTTCTTTGGGGATATTTAAAAGAAAAAGTGTACATCAATAAACCAAGAACAATTCAAGAGCTAAAGGATGAGATAATTCGGCACATTAACGACATTGAACCTCAATTACGCCTCAGAGTCATTGAAGATATGGACTATCGGATAGAGATATGCCACCGAAGCCGTGGCGAGCATTTGGCCGATATTTTGTTTCACGCATAATTGTCATAGATCCTTCTATCATAATAAAAAATATTAAGATAATTGTCTGAAAACTTTTTGTTTTATTTACAATTAACATCGTGCGTTTTGGTTGGACCACCTTTTAGTTGTTAAACAAATTTATACGAAACGTTGTTCCTGTACACTACTCTTCATAGAGCGTGAAATAGAAAAAAAACTTGTTTTAGGTATTTTAAAACAATGTATGTTGCAATAGAATAAGCTCGTTGTACTCTTCTATGAAACATACTCGTATTAGTCTTGACGTCGATATGTTTTGAGATGTAATTATTAGAGTAAATTTATATAGCATAATAGTATTATGATTTTATATGTAATATAATAGTTTAAACAACCCAACAGAATATGGAGAACACTGGAACGGTCAATGCCAGGATGCAAAGAGGTTTATGCATTTTAGAATGAGGAGTTTTGGAATATACAGGGTGAGTCGGGAGGAACGAACCAAACTCCAGGAGTGTATTATACGCGTGAAAATAATGTAAAAAAACTCGAATTTTGTTATCCGACTTTTATTTATTTTCAACTTATAGCGTAATTAAAAATACACTAAATTTCATACATTAACAGTTTGGTAATCATAGCGTTATAAATGTTCAAAAATACCGCCAATCACCTCTAAAAATGTTTTGCTACTAGGAAGGGCGCCTGTAGCTCTCCTGATTGAGTCATGTCTTTGTTTAAGATCGGCTGCAGCATTTCTAATACGTTGAATTAGTGCATCTCGAGTGTCCACATTTATTTTATACACTTCATCTTTGAACCAGCCCCATAAACAATAATCTAGTGCTGTGAGGTCTGGAAATCTTGGAAGCCAACTAATAGGACGACCGCGACCAATCCAATACCCTGAAAACCTTTCGTCCAAATATTTCTTGACCTGATGAGTGAAATGTGCAGGAGCTCCATCGTGCTGATAGTATATTTGCATTCTGATGTTTAAAGGAACATCCTCTAGTAGTCCGTGTAATTCATTTTGTAAAAAATTTAAATAGTTGTCTCCTGTTAGGCGATTCTGCAAAATGAAAGGGCCAATTAAATTATCATCGACCTTACCATATTACACGTTTACTGAAAACTTATGTTGAAAGTTACTTTCGACTGTTGCGTGGGGATTTTCATCTGACCATACATGACAGTTGTGAGTATTATTAATGCCGTCACGGGTAAATGTTGCTTCATCTGTAAAAGGTATGCGCGATACAACACGACGATTCTTATTTATCCACTGACAAAATTCCATAAGCTTAGAATACTCTGCCGGTTGTAGGCGCTGTACTCTCTGTACATGGTATGGATGTAAACCTTGTGGTGGAGTGTGTTTATTACTTTTGTTTGTGGAATACACAATTGAATACTAATTCTTCGTGAACTGGTCGTTGTATCTTCTGCTACTACATCCAGAATATATTCTACCTCTTCTAAATCCTGTCGAGTAGCTTGTTCAGATGTTACGTTAATACTGGGAAGTTTTCCGGTCTCGCACAGTTTGCTGAGAACTCTGATAAATACATTTTTATTAAGATGTCTGTGATGTGGAAACCGTTGACGATATTCTTCAACAGCTATTCTAGTATTCCCATTACAAAAACCGTAAACAAACACCATATTTGCATATTCTAAATTTGAATGCGTGTGTGGCATTTTATAATACTTTAATCGTTCAAACTCCAAAATAAACCTTAAATCACTGTCACAATACACTGACACATTATCAATACAACAAAGTTATCAAATGTTTTTGAACCTCGAACAAGACATACCAGATAAACATTTTTATTACGCTATAACTTGAAAACAAATAAAAATCGGATAACAACATTTTAGTTTTTTACATTATTTTCACGCGTACAATACACTCCTGGAGTTTGGTCCGTTCCTCCCGATTCACCCTGTAGATGGGCAAATTTAAATTAATAAATCAGAGGTGTAATTATTAACTAATACTACTCTATTTATTATTTGTATAACACGATGATTTTTTTCATTTGTCCTGCATATTTTGTAACTAACTGCAAAAAAATGCATTTGCAACTGCAAAAAAATGCGTCCCTAAATTTTAATTTCGGGACGCTTTAAGATTTTTTACGTGAATACATATAAGTGAAACAATTAATTAACACAACATAAAACTGACATATACCTAATTATTTAATTATGTACATGCAAAATTTGTGGGAATGTTATTAGTCACTTTCTTAAATAAATTCCAAATACAAGATTTATCACTTTTGCAATTAAACATTGGTAGTAGACGGTGAAATAATTAACACCAAATATTATTATATACTTTTTTAGAATGGCGTGTATCTTACTTTTGACGATTTGTGACCAAATTGTAAGATGCAACTGAAGTTTCGGTCATTGGACTGAAATAAAGGGTATCATCAAAACTATTTACAGCCAATCCCAGACCCTGTGACGATTTTCTACCGACCAATGAGATTGGAAGGTTTTCAAATTCTCCTTGAGGACCTCTGGTTAGTCGGGAAGTCGGTATACTGAAAATTCTGAAACAAGGAACATCATTTTAAAGATATTTACTTTATTCGTAATTATATAGCCCCCCTCAAGAGAGTTCGACCTTTTTCCTTTTAAGGAGAACTTACCTATCGGTGGCTAACGGTTGAAAGAACAACGTATTCAAATAAGGTGAATGAGCCATGCCTACAATTCCGTCCATAAGAGTAAACATTTCCCCATCAATTTCATAGTCTGAAAAGTCTGGATCGGGATAGAAAGATGGATCCGTCATTCTCCAAGATCGGTCACTTAATCCGTCGTATACAATAAGACCTAGAAGAACATACTTAGGCTGTAATATATTTAACCAAAAGATACATAATTAAATATAATTCAAGCGGTAAAAAATAAATTACAGCTTTGATTCCACTTTGATAGTATTGGTGTTAAATTGAAAGGTAATAAGGAGCGACAAATATAATGAAAGATCAAAGAAAAGTAATGGAGATAAGCTTGGGACAAATACCGATATACATCTCTACTCGTTCGCCAACTCATACCTCCTGCACAAATCATTCTGTATATATTAGTGGTATTTTAAAAGAAGGTCAATAAAAAATAAAATTTTAGTGGTTTGATAGTTTTTCCTAAAATTCATTCCTTGAATTTTTAACGAAATTATTACTTTACGAAAGCGCTATATATTTAGGAATTAACTATATGAGGATTATATGAACTTTGGCGTTTCTAAATAGCCAAGTTCTTAGTTCAAAAACCAATATACGAGGATGGGGTGAAAGGTTTCCGGCCTGAGCGAGAGATAGCGCCATCAGATCTAACTTTCAACTCGTATTCTGCGGTACTATAAAATGGAAAAATTGGACGCATGCGGTCATCAAATACTTCTGCTTGAAAGACTTAACACCACTTTAAGTCAAACAAGAAGTGAATTCAACACTGAAGGACTCGTCTTCATTATATTCAACAGCCAAACAGTAGTTTTCTGAATTTAAGAAATGTTGCGTGATAGTGAACCATACTCAGGACGGCCAGTTGAGGTTACAACTGCCGAAATGATCGAGCGAATTCATAGAATCGTGGTAGAGGACCGCAAATTGAAAGTAACTGAGATAACTGAGAATACTTGGATGTGAACCGAACGTGTATGCAATATTTTATATCAACATTTGTGCATGGAAAAGCTCTGTGTTACGTGGGTGCCGCGTTTGTTAACTATCGATCAAAAATTGTGCCGTAAGACTGTTTGACCTAGAATTTGGTACTGCACAAGCGAAATTCCAGGGAATTTTTGCGTCGATTTATAACTGTTGATGAAACTTGGGTCCACTATTACACTCCTGAAAGTAAACAACAGTTAAAACAATATACTGGAGCAGATAAGCCAACGCCAAAGAATCATCAATAGTGAATATTACGAAGAGTTATTAAATCACTTGAGTGACGAAATGAAGGGGAAAATGACCTCATTTGGCGAAGAAGCAGATCTTGTTTCACCATGATAATGCACCTGCTCATTCGCCAATCATTACAATGCCTAAAATCAACCAAATGAATTTCGAAATGTTCCCCCATCCATCGTATTCACCAGATTTAGCCCCCAACGACTATTATTTGTTTCCTAATCTCAAAACAAATCTCAGAGGTAAGAGATTTGTGAGCAACGAGGAAATCATCAACGCTGTAAGTGCGTATTTTGAAAGGCTCCATAAATCGTTCTAAAAAAATTTTATCAAAGTATTATAGCACTGTTATGAAAAATGTATTAGACTTGGTTACGTTGAAAAATAAAATAACAAAAAATAAAAAAACATTTTTCTTCAGCAGGTCAGAAACTTTTCACCCCACCCTCGTATAGTATACAAAAAAAATACACACAATAGATATGGTTCGTGGAGTTTCTGGTTGCTTACACTATTTAGAAGTAGCTGTTTATAAATTGTATAACTAGCAAAATTATATGCAAATTGTCTTTAGAGTATACTTTCTGGACAAGAATATACCATTGTCAGTATTAATGTCTTAATAGGCATAACTATTTACCTGGCGATGTAGTGTCAGATATGTAAACAAATGCGGAGTCGCAGGATCCTTGGGACTCTTCGTCTATAATTAAATTCGTCAATAGGGAACCTGGTCGGATTACCTGTCGTGGAAATATAACAGTCCGCGCTATGTGATCCGTATCGAGATCAAAGACGACCAACTTCGGTTGACATACCTTTCTAAAGTCGTCTATGGATGACATGACTCCGGAATCCAAAACCTTGAAGTAAACAGGAGTAGTAAATATAATGTAGAATATTCTACTAGCAGTTCAATACCTTCAGCTAGGTCATTGTCTCAGTAAGCGAGGTAATAAAGTTTTAATTAATTACGATTGTCAAGGTTAAGAAGTTGTTCAAACACAAAAAAATATATAAGAGCTGCGAAATCCTATTGCGCGCCTTAAATAAACGATTATTTAATTATTGAATAAACAATTATTTAAGTAAATATAGAATATACGTATAATAATAAATTTATAGTTATGTATGTATATATGTAGATAGAACAAATGGTCCGTAGCTTTTTTTTTGTATGAAAAAAAATGAATATTTTTGGATTTTTTTATAAAATTATTCAATGTGGAAATTAATTATGAAATAACATGATTACTGAAATTTTAGAGATTTATAAAATAACACGCGGAAAGGTGGACTTTAGTCTAACATAACATTTTTAATGTACTCGGTGTTTCATGTAAATATATTATAGGATAGGTTTCGATAATATAAGGATACCTTATGTATCCTTATATTATCGAGAACTTCTTGGTGAGAAAATTTCAACGAGCTATATAACTTGTCATCTAACTGATTGATTAGTTAGTTACAGGGATTAAACATTATTATTTATTTAAATGTATTACATGAAAGTAAATATTTTATATGTTTTCTGTTTCCTTATTGGCCTAGTATTGTAAAGTAAAGTCCTGCTTAACTTTCACCAAAACTTGAGAAAAAATATTCATTATTTCCTCATATAGTAAGAACTTAATTCATCCATCACATTTCAGACCCATCAGCTTGCTGCCCACACTGAACAAGGTGATAGAGAGAATCACCCTGGCGCACCTTCACGAGAAGACCGAAGAGATGGAAGTCATCCCTGACGAGCAGTTCGCCTATAGACCTCAATACCCGACAGAGCTGTAAGTGCTACGACAAGTAGAATACATTACGGAGAGTTTCAACCGGAAGAACGTCACTGCAGCAATATTCGTAGACGTCTCCAAGGTATTCGATAGAGTCTTGCATGACGAGCTTCTAATCTAAATGATAGACTTGGGATACCCGATGGCCCTGGTGAAAATGATCAAGTCCTACCTGACAAGAAGGCGATTTCGGGCTAAAGTAAGGACCTGTGTATCCGACAACACGACCATCGAGGCCGGAGTACCGCAGGGTGCGGTGCTGTCGCCTCACCTCTTCAACATCTTCACGTCATATCTGCTAAGGACATAGCGTACGCCCACTGTGCTGTACACTGACGATACGGCGATCGTTGCGAAGTCGAAGTGGGCGCACGTGACAATGACGTACCTGCAGCGTAGTGCGAACAAACTAGCCAACTGGTGCAACAAGTGGAAGGTAGTCATCAACGAGAAAATCACGGCGGTGCTTTTCAAGAAGACGCGGTAAGCCCCGGAACGACATGTGAGCTTCAACGGCAAGGACATCCAATGGCGGAACAAGATCAATTACCAAGTAGTTGTCATGGACAAGTCGTTAATACGGAGAGACCACATCCACCAGGTAAGGGGCATGTCAAAGCTACTGCGGCCAGACTCTGGACGATGACGGGAAACAACAACCAGCTGAATCTCAGGAACAAGCTGCTTCTCATCCGGCAAGGCCTTCAGCCTCAACTAATGTACGCATCAACAACTTGGGGCTACGCTGCCTAGACACACATGAAGACGATTCAGGCCGTCAAAACTCTCGCCCTCCGTCATGCTGTGGACGCCCCTTGGCACGTGAGGAACATCGACATCCAGCGAGACCTAGACTTCACCACTGTGACGGCAAAAATCCGAGCTAGGGCTCGGAAGTTCTACGATCAGGCGGGTTCCCACGACAAGCCCCTCATCCGAGCAGCTTCAGACTACGACCCAAAACCAGGAAGACACAAGATACACAATATCCAGGTAGTATAACCTCATAGACCCCCTTTACAGGTCAAACATAACTATTCATTACAGCTGAGCTCTATTGCTCCACTAACCATTTTTTATGTCAGAGGGCTCTACGGCCCTTTAACCATTTTCTGTTACAGGGAAGACACACGATCCTTTCACACATATCTGGCCCCAAATCCTGGTATTCCTTTCTAATAGAGAAAGACCCTTCCTGAGTAACAAGACTCGCTCTCTTGGCGGCAATCCAAGTGGCGCGGTTCGCCCGCATTGTCGTGGAAGATCGCCTGATATAACCCAATTCCCGGGCGCCGTGCTGGTCGCGGCGCCCACCGAGTAAAGAGCGGTAATCTCGCTCAACTTGATGCAATGAGTACTTACCATCACCAATCATACATATGAGACAGCTCAATTATCCGGACGCATTTCCAATCGAGGTGCAATATTCCTCTCTTCTATTCTTGACCATCGACGAAGCCAACAGATTACCAGAACAGAAACAGATAATTTCAGAATAGATTTATATATTTTTCAGTTGTCAAATTCTCGTCACTACTAATAACATGGTTGCTGATGGTACGAAAATAGTCCGATAGGTCCCCGACCTAACAAAGAAAACACAATAAAGAAGTAACAAAATATCTTTATTTCTCTACATAGTCTCCTTTTAGCTAGATACACTTTTCCCAGCGATTTTCAATAGCTTCAATACCCTGTTTATAGCGAGAATCGTCACGATCCTCAAAATAACCATCAACTGCAAACTCCACCTCTTCATTGTTGGTCAATCTTTTACCACCGAGCCATTTTATCAAGTTTGGAAACAGAAAATAATATGAGGGGCCTAAATCTGGCGAATATGGTGCGTGAGGAAGCAATTCGAACTTTAACTCATTGATTTTGGTCATCGCGATAACGGATGTGTGCACTGGTGCATTGTCTTGATAAAACGAAGCTTCCTTCTTCGCCAAGTGTTGCCATTTTTCTTGATCTCATCACTCAGACGCTGCAATAAGTTCACATAATACTCAGCGCTGATGGTTTTTCTTTCCTGAAGATAATCAATGAAAATTATCCCATGCGCATGCAGAGAGACATGATCACTTTGTCTACAGATGGAACTGTTTTCGTTTTCTCTGGAGCCGATTCTCCCCTTTTAGTCTATTGTTTTGACAGTTTGTTCATCTTAGGTGTGAAGTAATGAACTTATGAGTCATCTATAGCTATGAGTCGATGCAATAACTCGATTTTATTCCTGTGAAGCTTCGCCAAACACTCGATTGAAACATCATCATGACGCTGTTTTTGTTACATTGTGAGTAATCGCAGCACTCATCTTGCGCGCAGCTTCTTCGTGTTAAAATTTTTAGTCAATATGCGATGTGCAGCACTTTTTGTTGACCATGTCTGCTAGCTCACGCACATGCAGTCGATTCAGTCGGTCATCCAATACCATTTTGTGAATTTTCTTCACCATTTCTGGCGTGGTCACTTCATATGGTCGACAACCGCCATATTCATCTTGGCAGCTCGTACGGCCTCATTTAAACTCTGCCACCCAGTAAATCTGCCGTTTACTATTTTAAACGAAGGAGCAGACTCCCCCAGAGTAAAGTCTAGCTTCGCTTTGATATCGGTTGGACTAAGGTCTTTCAAATAAAAGTATTGTATCACGATGACCAATTTTCTTCATGTTTACAAATTCACTGAAAGCGTTCACTATTGATGGCTGTCATACAAATACTAAACAACGTAGCATTGTCACACTTCGAACTTAAGCTTTATAAGGTTGGTGCTTTCTACCATAGCCATTCTTTTAAACAACAATCGCCATCGATACGTCAGGTCTTCTGGGACTACCCTCGTAGCTCCTCAAGCGTTAAAGTTTTAAGGATGTTGTGTATCTGTTTCCCTGTTATCTAATGAGGATTCTTCACTGATCAGTACCTACAATTTACTTCTCTACTACTTTGCAACGTAACAGTAAGTTCGTTTGATATAAGAATATATCCCAGAGCTGCCTCACTTCCATTCAGAAATGAAGTCGAAGGATCGAATTATATTTTGTTAGTTCCTGAACAATGTTATAGGGATGCAGTTATATATGGAGAAACAGTCGATTCAATTTGGTGTTGGACTATCTTGGACACCATTGATTATCTTGAATACAATTTCTAATTTCTCTGTCTTATATAAAATTAGGGTTTCTTTTTAACGATATTCGCTCTTCGAATTTTCCTCAACTATGGATGCATTTTAGATATCTAGATATCTTCTAATATATCGGGAAAATCCACCTTACGTTATTTTACGAAAGTTAGCAGCCTCCACTTAATTTCTTCATATATTCTTGTAGCCGATCATCGTCAAAGTTCCATATGATAAAATTTCTGTTAAAAATTATTACATTACATTTCTTTCATTTATTTATTAATTTTGTCGTCAATTCTTGAAGGAATTTAGGCAATTCTTGATAATATTCTACATTGTACACAAGAAGTTACTATATATACCCTGATCTCAAATATAAATAAAGAAAGAATTGTAAATGTATCTTATTTCCTTTTAACTCATATCTTTGTAATGAAAATAATTAAATCTATAGACACAATTTTGTGTAAATATAATGGTAAATACAAAGAAAACACATTATGAGTATTGTGTGATAAAAGTCACAGATTAACTTCATATGTGAAAGTTTGTTTATCAACTTCTCAAACTTCACAGAATATGATCTATAGTTATAGCAAAAAATATCTAGCATTATATCTGATTTCACTAATGTAGTTTTTTATGCCTTATAATGGTTTCATTTATAAGTATATGAAATTATACCTCCTGGTATTCCAATAAAAACGAGTACTATGTTGAACATTGTAAATCAAGTACGAAATTCACATAAAATACATTGTTATACAGGATGATTTTAAATTAAGTATTAATAATTATTTCAATGCATGGAGAGTCAAGAATAAGGCAATTTAAATAAAATTAGCTTGTAAGTTGTACCTCTGAGGAGATGTATCCACTTAAAAGTGGGGCTGAAACCCACATTTTAATTTTTTATTAGTAGAATTTATTTCTTCACAGTAACTACAATTAGCTCATCTTTATAGAAGATGCTTATTATCGATCTGTAACGCCCGCCGTTGACGGTTATGGCAATGGCAGTTTCGTTTTGGAAGAAATACGGACCGATGATTCCGCCAGACTAAAATTCGCACCAAACAGTGACTTTCTCGGGATGCATTTGGTGCTGGTGTATTTCGTGCGGATTGATATCGTCCCAAATCCGACAATTTTGCTTGTTCCAATATGCAGTATCCATACATCCAAAAATGGTCCTCGTCGCTAAAGATGATTTTTTTGATAAAATTTGGATGAACTTTCAATTGCTTCAGAGCTCAATTAGCGAACAAACGCCATTTTCTATGGTCGTTTACCTTAATTTCCTCGGTCAGTTGGATATTATACGAGTGTAGACCCAAGTTCCGACGCAGAATTCACCAAGTTGAAGTCGCAGAAAGGCCAATTTCTTACGAATGACGAGAAATTGACTTCCTCAGGTTTTACTGTTCACTCGCACGCACGGCAGTGATCTCTTCAGCAGACGTTGCGTTCCGGTGACGTATGGGTGTTAGCTGGTTATTTATCGAACTGCTTGACTCGAATTCGGCCACCAAGCGTCGAATAGTCGACTTGACGGGACGGTTGTAGTGAGGATAAAAATGACGTAATGCACGGAATGTCACTCGAACGGAACACTGATTTTGAAAATAAAATTGGATGATTTGCACACGCTGGTGATCGCTATAACCTTCCACGGTGAGTTGACTGAACAATTCACAACAAATCTGATAGATGTTGCTTTAACAACATGGCCGCTTATTACAAATTGCGAGAGACCCTTTATTCTGCAAAGTTTTATAAACCTTATGTGCGTAACCGTATGTATATTTGATACATTTCGCGTATATTTTATGATATATCAAGAGATTTATTATTTTGATATACCAAATCACAAATAAATTAGAAAATCCATTGGAATTATAATTTTGGAACACTCTGTATATATTTATATTTTATCGCTTAATACTGCTTTTCCTAACTCACATATAACAGGTATATACTGATATTCAGGTAGCATATAATTAGGAAAATAGGACGTATTTAGGAACATGAACCGCCCATTTACTGTCGCTACCGTTTATCAAAGGAGGTCCTATTATTACAAATCGACAAAGACCGAAATTCTTTGAGACACACGAAAATAAATCGTCGTTCACAAACGCCTTAGTGTAGTAATTCGACATACCCACAGTCTGTTGCAGGAGTCCGCTTTTATTCTATAAACGGAAATGAGTCCCGTGCAATTAAAATTGCCTGATATGGCTCTATGCATAGACCAATCCGGATACGCTCGAAGAACCGGGCTCGATCCAAGGGGTGTATCCCTCGGAATAAAGGAGAGGGTGGCGGGCACACCATCACGCAACCTCGGCGTCGCAATGAACAGCCTGTCGTCTGCTATTTCCAAGCCCGTGAAGACGGTGTTTTCTAGTCTGCAACAAAATCTTTCTCAAAAAAAAAGATAATCTCAAAAAATATATCGATTAAGAAATAGAAAATTGTAAGGGCAAGAAGTACAAAGAACACTGGTAAGATTTATTATATGAGGCAACATTACCAAAAGATTGAAATTTTCTAAAGTAATTTAATGAAATCTTTGAAGCTTGTTCACAATTAAAATTCTGATTGAGTGCTTTTATATATGTATGTCTAGTGCTTATATAAAAATAAAAAAGTACTTCCTCAAAAATCTGTACAAATATTAGTAGGCGATTTATACTCACTTTGTGTTTCCATAACCAACATTATAAGGTAAATCGAAATCAAGAAGATTCCATTGATTTACTATTTCCAGTTCGGAACTGTGCGAAGTGTAAATCCCAAAAATGCACCAGCAGGTAGTCAGAATAGTTAGGCATTTTTTCATTATCCTTCAATCTGAAAAACAAAAGAGATATATCAATAAAATTAAAATGAAAAAAGAAACTTTCATGCTTTACAATATGTCAAACGTTATTTTAAATTAATATAAAAACGAATTATCTTTTTTATTTTAGAAAATTGTGTATTGTTCTGTAATTATCCACTAACTATCCGCAAAATAATTACAAATTAGTATATAAGTGTAATTAGAAAAATATTAAGTTATAGAGTGTAGACCTTCACGGCTGCCTTGGTTTGTTCAGAGTTTTGTCAATTTGTCTTGACGTTTCGCTGATCATTCTGTCAACTTCTTCAGAAGATTTCCAAAGATTGTTATTGTCGTTTTCTTCTTCTCGTTGCGTACCTAAATTTGGCTTCACTTGCTTGATGGACAGTTGTGATCGAATGATTGCTCTGCTCACCAATAGTGGTTAAGTGCCCATCATGATGTCATTAGTATTAGATGTAGATCCGTTAAGAAAATCCAGGAAATACTACCCATACGCCAAGACGCCATTCCCAGACTACAGATCTGAGATGATTACCAGTTACAATGCAATTGTGGAAAAAACTATATTGACCAGACAGGGAGGAATATGAACTGTATAATCAAGGATTATCAACGACTCATGAGATTTGATTACAGGGGCAAATTGTCAGTTGCAGAGCATATCCTCTACAATGACAACTTCATATAAGATAACGTCAAAGTGCTAGACAACAATTCAATATACTATCAGAGAATTAACAGGGAATCGATATTACAAAAAACAGAAATAACTTTAATAGGGAGGACGGATACAGAATAAACAACACCTGGAGTTTTGCTTTACACAAACACACGAGCCATCAAGCCACTGAGCGAAGCAGTCGTCTTAGAAGAGTCAGTGAGAAAAGCTATCACTTAAGAACAAACAGTGAGCATGGTGGGCACTCAAGTATGGTCAGTAGCAGCACAGTCATTTGATTATAACTGTTGATTAATCAAGTCAAGCCTAGGTATATAACAAAGAGTAGAAGACGACAACAATAGTCTTTGAAAATCTTCTGAAGAAGGTCACAGCATGATCAGCTAAACGTCAAGACAAGTCGATCAACTGCGGAAAGATTTTGAAGAAACCAGTACATTAAAATATGAAGTTGCAGAAATATTCTAATATTTAAATACAGTGGAAATGCTTTTGAAAGTCGAGTAATTTACAAAGAAGGAAAAAAATCACACAGCGGTATTGAACGCTGCCTCCCAAATTATCGATTTAATTGTTTTGTAAGGAGATACATAACCAGTCTCCATGACAAATGGTGCTTACTTTAGTCAGGCTAAATTAAACAATCCACAAATTATTCTTATTAACTCATCGCCATTTTTACTCAGCTAGGGATACAGCATTAACAAAACAAAAATAGGTAGATTTGAAAATATTCTATTCGATATATTGAAATGTCTACATCAAATGGGTCATCTCCTGCACAGGAGTCTATTAGCCAGATAAGTTCAGTTAATCCAAAAAAAAAACTAGGATAATGCCATGCTGGGAAGGGACTGGATGCATCAACAAAAACACAGGACCAGCTTTCCACGAACATCGAAATATTACATTTTTCTCAATTATTCTCTTGCTCAACATGTTCTATTATAACTATTTCCATTCATGGTTAGTGAACCATAATGAAGTAATCATTCAGTTCACTGGTCCATTGATGTAACTCATCGTATTTAACAAAATACCGGACTGTAGGTCGCTATAAAACGCCCTTGTTTATGTATAAAAATCAGTCATCTCTCGATGATGCCAACTTTGGTTGACAAAACGTGCGTCGAGAAACGTTTAATCTTTCAATGTTCATGGAAAATGAGTCTACTGCTTTTTTTAGGATAATACCAATTTTAGGAAGGCATTAGTCGCGACAAATCGAAATATTATTTATGTGTTTAATATTAAATTTATTAAATTATTAAACATAATACTTTTCAAGAAGGATATTTAATTTCTTATTCAAATTGCTACTGACATAAAAAATATCCTTTTGTCATAGTAATTTCTCAAAAGCGCCTCATACTTGATCCATTTGTATTATATTCAGTACAGTATTATCAATATAAAATGGATAAATATTAATTATAAGTAATTCATAAATTATTTATATTTTGAATATCCAGATATTTATGCAACCAGATAATCAAACACATATTATAGTTGGTGGGAAACCTATACAAAAAAAAAGTTAACAGAAATGCGATGGTGGTGTAATGGTCAGCATAGTTGCCTTCCAAGCAGTTGATCCGGGTTCGATTCCCGGCCATCGCATTGCTTTTTACGTATAAGATACTTAATTAAGGAACAAGATAAGAACAGTGTTTAATACAATTTTAATATCACATCAGTTTGATTATACTGTGTAAGTATTAAATGAAATATAAATTTACATAAAATAAGTCAGTAAATTTGTTTAATAAAAACTATAAAATTGCATTTCATTACACGAGATATGTAAACAATAATTTGGAAATTCTTACATATTTTCACATTATATACTTTGTGTATATATTATAAATTCTAGTGATTAAATTTAATAATAATAGTACACAACAGATTTATATAAGTACATATTTACAAAATTGAGCTATGTGATTATGTTCACATAATCATGAATAGAATTCTATACCATAATAAAAACCTAAAATGATTTTTTATTGGTTTCCTACAATGGGAAGGATATAAATAAATAAAACCCACACACACAAGAATCTCCCTCTGCTATTATTTTTTCTATCATGTCCCTCAAGAGGGACGAATCCACATCGTAATCACAATACATGAGATTTTATGTATCTTCGAACCTCTTCCTTCTCACCGAAACCATACCCTCATATTAAAATCCTTTCTTGCTCTTCGCATATTTCTCCTTATTGCTGTTTTTCTCTTGCTCATTCTTTTTAAATACTGCTCTTTCAATAAAATTAGCTTTCTTGTTATTTCCTGTTTAAATGATCATTATATTCCTATTTACATTTTCATTCATTTTAATTTCATATTAACCTATAATTTCCTCATTTTCATTTTCTACTTCGTTATATATTTATACAAAAAAACCTAACATGCGCATAATTCTGGCTAACAACTCAGTTGTTTATTTTCTTTTGACACAATTTCTCTCAACAGGTCACGCTAGTTGATATAGTAATTTATTAAATTATAGGCCCCTAGCAGGTGTAAAACGGTTAATTATAATATTAATCGTAATGAATATATTTAATTATGGTTAAAACAATATCCTTACACATACAGTGAGAGGGCATTGGTCTTTCACGTACTAGTCTTTCACGCAATGGTCTTTCAAAACAGTATTAATTGTATACAACTAATAAGGATATGTAAATATTAAAATATAATTCTGCAATTAATTCATGGAATATGGAAAGGTAATTTTAAATATTTCACTCCAAAATGGAAATTTATTGTAGCTACAGCTAAATTTCAATCCTCTCTATTGTCTTAATGTTTTCTATTTTCGTAACAAGCACTAAGAAAATATTATATAAACAGTTTTAAAACCAAAAATCGGACTTTTTCGTACGTAAAACATATCTATCTCGACACTGAGTGGCCGAGAAAAAATAAACTAACACATAAATGCAGAATATGTGTTTTATGCGACAGTTTTATTTTTGTAAATAGTTCACTATCGTGCTTTCTCATGATGCATGGTGGGGTGTATTCTATCCACCTCAAAATCAATAGATGTCATCTGGTAGACGTCCCTAATCAGAATCAGTCGAAACCCGATCGATCCGACACGATTTAATGGAGTGATCGTGCTAACAAAAAAAATTTCTCACATATTCCACCATTGTACTTTCTCATGACCCATGTACATAGTAGAGTGTGTTCTATCCACCTCAAAGTCAATAGGTGTCGTCTGGGAGACGTCCCCGATCAGAATCGCTTAAAACCCGATCTATCCGACACGACTTAGTTCAGTTGTCGTGCTAATAAAAAAAAATCTCTAATAGTCCACCATCGTGCTTTCTCATGATCCATGGACAGGGTGGGGTGTGTCCTATCCACCTCAAAGTCAATAGGTGTCGTCCGGTAGACGTCCCTAATCAGAATCAGTCGAAACTCGATCGATCCGACATGATTTAATTGAGTCATTGTGCTAACAAAAAAAAAAAGGAAATCTCAAATAGCCCACCATTATACTTTCTCATGACCCATGTACATGGTAGAATGTGCTCTATCCACCTCAAAATCAATAGGTGTTGTCCGGGAGTCGTCCCCAATCAGAATCTGTTAAAACCCGATCGATCTGACACGATTTAGTTGAATTATCGTGCTAACAAAAATAAATGACAACGACGACGACAACGAGATATACAAAGCAAAAAATTGTTTAAAACCGTGTCTTTTTTTGTTTTTAGGTCGAAAAGCGAAAAATAAACCCAACAAAGTATTTAGTTTTTTCACTTTTTCTTTACACGATTACATTACTTTTCCGCGTATAGTGGAGTGCGGGAAAGTAATATATTATTTTAATAGGCTCACAAAATATTTAAATAAAACTAATATTGTCCTTATCTCCACGGTTTAGATAATTTTCCTTTTTCCATCTAAAGGAAATAAATGACATTCATAAAAACCTCAATTCTGCATAACGATGTATGCGAATACTTGAGATAGAACAGTTGCGGATATAGTAGATATATCAGTTGTCTGTATATTAATTAAAATTATTTCAGGGATTACATTTCTCAAAATGTAAAGTGGGAAGTAACATATACTATTAGAGAATATGATCTATATCTTTACAACGATGAGTTATGTGTTTTGAGCAAAAATAATAAGAAAAGCCTATATTCATGATCTATAGTAAAAGTATTTGATATTATTTAAGCAAAGAACTAGTTCTGGATACATCAAATGTCAGTCTCACTTCATCACTCTGTAGATGTTGAGACAATAAATTTAAACCGATTTATGAAGTGTGAGTTTCTCTCTCTATTTCGTAATTCTAACCACATTTGTAAATGTTGCCGAGACCACTTGGTGAAATTAGAGGTTTCACGAATAAATATTCAAGTATTTACAATTAACAAAATACCCAAGTGGCTAAGATGGGGTTTGTCTTTTTTTTGCATTGTTTAAACATTAAATTGTAAAATCATCTATTTATCTACAATGCCATACTCCTAAAATTGTAACCCAGAAGAAATATTGATTTCAATTTGTTCTAGAATATCATTAGTAAAGCCACGATTATTAGTGAAACCAAAACGAAGTGTCGTTTAACTTGTAAAAAGTATCACTTATTTACAATAATAGTTCATGTAAACAAAAATAATTGTACCAATAAAATTATTTCAACTTAAACATTATGCAGCATTATATTATACAGTTGTCGAATAATTTTTAGTGACATTTTGTACAGTGGAAGAAATCGAAGTATATATGTCAATATAAATGAAATTTACTTCCACAGGTATAAGAAACTTCCTAAAGGTGTACCTCAAATGGCAAAGGAATTTTGTAAATAGTACAAAGCAGGGACGGGCATATTCGTAATCGTAAATACGAATACGAACGTATTCACAAAAATCAGATTCTATGAATACGAATATAAATATATTCATGTATATACTTTTAAATACGAATATATTCGTAGTCACACCTGTGAATATAAACTCGTGTGATTACGAATATATTCGTATTCAAAGGCGTTAACACGAATATATTCATGTTCATGGCAGAGAATATGAATATATTCGTATTCACATCTATAAATACAAATATATTCGTATTCATAGCCGTGATCTCAAATACAGTTGTATTCATACATCCCTGCGAATATTCGTATTCACGGTGTGAATACAGTGTAACTGGCCTATGATATTTCACACGATTTTCCTTACCACAATGACGAATATCCAAATTTAAAAAATTAATTACTAATTAACTATCATTTTCTCAGACATGGCACCTTCGCCATATTTTAGCTAATTTTAAGTACATTATTTGTCAAAAGTTTGAACGGAATCGTTGTAGCCGTTTTTGAATACTAAAAAAAGTCTATTTTGAATTAAATTTTCAAACCTATAAGTAACATACGAATGCAGGAATACAACTGTATTCGAATTCATAGATATAAATACGAATATATTCGTATTCATATACGTAAATACAAATATACTCACACTTACAGCCATGAATATGAATATATTCGCATTAACGCCTTTGAATGCAAATATATTTATATTCACACATTAAAATACGAATATATTCGTATTCAAAAGTGTGTGCAAGAATATATTTGTATTCATAGTCATAGAAAACAATTTTTGTAAATACATTCGTATTTACGATTACGAATATGCCCATTCCTGGTACAAAGTAACTAATACATTCACAGGGATTACATATATAATAAATAAATAAATAAGTCCTTCCTGCACAGGCAATTCTCTGTCATCGAGGAAATCGTGGAAGGGAAGATAAGGGATGTTAATATTTAACTTAGAAAATACCTCCATCGTCCTTCAATAGAATTCGCCAAAAAAAGGCGTTTAGGAAATTCACCAGCAGTTTTGAACATTTCAAAGGAATTGCATAGTCTAATTTAAAACTATTCTAAATAAATTATATTGCTGCAGATGTCCAAGAAACTCTATCCAGTTTATAGATGTGCGAAGGTAAGGTGTGCGAAGTTGTTTGATATTTTTTCAATATATTGCCAATCAATTAAACCTTAAAGATGGTAGTATCCAATTTTATATTTAATATACATTAATGATTATTGTGCTTGTTCTTGTTATTGTGATTGTGTTTGTATTGTCTTTGTGCTTATTGCCACATTCTCTTCTAATAAAATCAAGGTCGCAAAGAAACCTTCTTGTAATATTAGATATTAACAAATTAATACCTTAAATCAGATATGGTGTTATTATAAGAGTTAACAAGAAGAAAAATGTCATCAAGTATAATAATTTGGAAGCAATAAACTAGGCATTGCATTTTTTCAAGTTGTGTAATTTTACTTCAACTTGTGTAATTTTCATTGTAATTTTATTGTATTTTAACCAAGGAGTACTGCATGGTTCTGCATTGATTTGACGTACTTTTGTGTTGTAGCTCCGCTTGGTTTAGTTAGCATCATGGAGTGGACAAAGGTGGAGCGCGCGTTCAACTGTTGAGGTATACTTTTCTAACGATCGCTCAATCAACGCCACGCAACGTATACCTATTTCAATATTGCACCCCGTGGTCGTGTTCCTGGCCGGTAGTCGATTATTTCCTGGGCAAACAACTTCAGGAAACTGGTGATATGAAGAAAAAAAACCTGGGCTTCCACGGACAGTAGGTTACCCCAAAACATTGACAAGGTTTTCAGTTTTACGATATCCTCAGCGCTCTGTCCGCAAACATGCAGCTGCTATTGGGTTGTCTGCTCGATCTGTGAGGCGAATCCTTCATGAAGAACTAATATGTCATCACTATAAATTGGCTGTGGTGCAGGAACTTAATCAACGCAATTTTGTTGTTCGATAAAATGCATATGAGGCGCTTCTTGGCATCTAACGGTTGTCCTAGGACCCTGGTTCACCTGAAGAACAACATTCGTCAAGTTGTCGCCAACATACCCATTGATTTGCTGGAAAGAGTTGAACGAAACTTCCGATTTCGATTAACACAGTATATTGAGAATAATGAACGCCACATTTCTGATACCATCTTTAAGACTGTGTAAATATAAAATTTAAATATTGTACTTGATGCTGTTCAAAGAATTAAATATATATCTGTATTACATTTTTTAAATTGAATTTCTAAATAAGCAAGTTGCTCTGCCCCACCCTGTAGAATATGAGCGAGTTATTGACGTATCTCATATTGTTGAAACAAACTATACAGATAATGTATTTAACCATTGTAACTCATTGCGATTAAATGAAGTTATCCATTTTTGTGGTCAACAGTGGTCGTGGTCCAGTTCGTACGGATGTCGTCATCTGATCACATGGGGATTCATAATGAACTATTTTTGTTTGATCATCTAAACAACTAGCATCTAAATAAAATGTTCACTATGGAGTCTGAGCTGGAAGGGACAATAACATTCCTGGATGTTTCAGTAAAATGCAGTCAAAACAATAAATTGGTGTACAGAAAGAAGACACATACAGATAGCATCATCCCCATTCTACTTCTTATCGGTTAAAAAAACATGGAAAGGACTCTGGATGTGAATGGAAATATATACAAAGGGTCATAAATATCGAGAACATGAAAAACCAAAACTAAAAGCAACCAAAGATTTATGCATACCTACGCGACATTGTCGGAGTTACAGACAGACTAAACATATTTATAAAAGAAAAATATGGCTACATTTCCAAGTAATTAAGAATATACAGCAGATACATCGTTCCACCAAGAATACTATGCCAGAATTATTAACGAATGGTGTACAAGATTGAGCGTTCCTGGGGAAAGAGTTATATTTGTGAAACAGCAGAAGCATTGTACATAAGAACCAGAACCACAGAAGATATTATGATAATGGCAAAGGTTTGGATAGAAATTCTTTTTATTATCCAGGCGTTATTAGAGAATCACTCGACGAATTGGACGATGACTACGATGTAACTTAGAAGAATTTTTGTTAATCGTAATCGTCATTTAAATGAAAATCATTTATAGAATAGAATAGTTAAATCGGTATAATAATTTAATCCTGGGAAGAGGCTGGAACTTTCGATGGAGCAACAAAAACAGGAGACTAATTTTCCACGAACAAGTTGGCATCATGGGGAGATGATTGAAACTACTTAGTTGTAATCATGACAATAAACGTGTAAACTTTCAGTGTTCGCGGGAAACTGTTCTTATGTTTTTATATTAATTTAGGCTGATATTAAAAACCGTGATGGCGAAGACGGGGACTTATATGTTTAGTAGATTAAATTTATATATAAACAAGATCAAGGAGATCGTGGCACGTAAAATATATTTAAACAACTATGCACGTGATATCAACTATATAAAATATTTCACACGTTTGGATAATAATTTAATAACTTATGCAGATTTTCGCAATCAAGGTTAAAATATAAACAAAAAGAAAACAATGGGTAACACAGCATTGCGTATAGATAAGAAAGTGAGTATATTCCAACGGGAAAATAAAGAACAGTAGTCCTACTCGGCCTAGACCTTTCATTCAATCATTCAAAGGCCATTGCTCATTTTATAATATTGACACATTTATCAAAATCATCCTGTATTTGATATGTTTGTTTGCTTTGAGTATTTAACATAATACTAATTTTCGCTGCATATCGAGTATTTTTCAGCCAATGCAAAATATAAAAAAATTAATAATACTCATGTTTCTGTTGACAATCATTCATGGTAAAGTTATATATAAAAAAGTGTACGACAGTTTCAACAGTAATGAAAATATATATAATTTTATAGAAAAAATATAAAGAGTTCTATATTTATAATATAGAGCCATTGAACGTGTACAATACGAAATGCTTAGAATATTAATTAATTTATCCTTCCTTTACAAAAATCACGGCCCAAGAAGTCAAAAATACCATTATAAAAGAAGTCAATCCAAAAAATCGCCTGGATTCGACCTAATTACAGATAAAATTCCTCAGGAGCTACCAGAAAACTGTTTGAAACTAATCAAACATATTTTCAATGCAATTCTTTGGATCCATCATTTTCTTAGTCTACCTATGGAATGTAGCATAAGTAATCATGATTCCTAAATCTGATAAAGGAAAACAGAAGAGGTGATTTCATATAATCAGCTTTTCAATAACTATATTATCACTAACAACAATACTATTCTATCTGGTATGCCCCAAGGAAGTGTGCTGGGACTAACACCCTATTTAATCTATACGGCTAATCTACCTACATCTACATTAACAACAGTTGACATCTGCAGATGTCACCGCAATATTAACCCTCCCACACAAATCCCATTCAACAATCCAAGAACCTTCAAATTAACTTGAACAACTTAGTTTTCCACGTGGCGTCGCGTCGAGTGTAGTGTATAGTATTTTGGTGCTTTGTGGAAAACTAAGTTAGTGTTATTTTCACACCAAAGGTTCAAACCCACTCCAGTAACTTGAACAAAATCCGAGCATGGCTAAAGAAATGGCGAACCAATGTCAACGAAACCAAATCTGCACTTATTACCTTCACTTTAAACAGATTAACATGTTCATCTGTAGAGTTGAATGGACAACCATTTACTCAAACCAATAGCGTTAAGTAGCTATGTATGCATTTTCATAGGAGGTTGACATGGAATGAACACATTAAAAGAACTCAACTTCATTTTAAGCCCAGGCAAACATATTGGATTCTAGGTAGGAAATCTCAACTCTCATTGGAAAGCAAAGCATTGTACCTTGTACTATTGTACAAGGTTATACTCAAGCCAATTTGGACATATGGCATCCAGCCTGGGGTACATTTCCAAAATAAAGTGCTATGTATAATACCAGATGCACCACGCTATGTTCCAAACTTGGTAATAACACGTGATCTCTTTGTGTCCTCAATCGAAGATGTTATCTTGTGAATCATCCCAACATACTCGCCAACAAGCTTTTAGTCAATGCAAGTGAAGTACGAAGGCTAGAAGATTCATACCTGGAGACCTCATTAGCAGATTTGATTAGTGTCAGGTATCTCATAAACATTACATGTATAAACTTGTATATAAACTCTTGTTAGATGGTTAGTTATAGTTAATTAGCTTAAGAATAGAGATTGTACACTGGTATAATACCCCTGTGACATATTAATGTATTTATAGAGTTAAAATAAAAAAATAATTTATACTAGTTCTGTAGCCCATTTTCTTACTGGCTATAGATATTTTCTTCAACGGATCCTTTCGAACAAGAATGTCCAATAGATAGATTATTGTATTTTCTTTCAATCCATTATATATATTGACCTCAAAATGATGTAAACATGATGTGTAAACTATCATATACATACAACTATTTTAAGTATATAAAACCACAATATTGGCATGTAATTTAAAAGCCACAAGTTTTAATAAAGACTCGACCAAAAAGTGAAAGTATTCATGTCATTTAAGATAGTTCTATGAATTCAATCATGTTTACTACGTTTTCTCAACGTTACAGAACAACCAATCATCAGTCGCCATTGATTCTATGGAGGTCTTCAGGGTGCATGTGGTGAAATGATACTAGTGGTTAGGTTATTGCTATAGCTAGGTTTATTTATAATAAATGAATAACGAGCAATTTAGTACCGCAACATGTTTCGAGGCGAGATGCGGGAATTGATTGATTGAAAAACTTATCCCAAAAGCCGATAACCTGGTGCAGTTATTAGCAGACGTCACACTTGTCATAAACCAGTGAGCTAATCTGCAAGGGTCTTAACAAGTGGATGGCTAGGGCAGTAAATAAAGTATATTATTGCCTGAGATCGTGTTTTTACCCCTGAGAAACATATGTGTCCTGGTTCCGAGTACTAGCATAATATACAATGTTTATATTTTCTAATATTTACAAAACTTAAAACTGACACTGAACACATATTAATTTCATCACGGCTGTCAATAGGCGTATGTGGAGTCACGTGTGCCCACAATTAAATTGCGCTAAGGAAATTGATTGTTTATATCTATCCTCTTCTTAACTATATGCAGAATATGTACAGAAACTGAATCCACTTGTCTTTATTCCAGTTCAGATATTTTACGCATTAGTGAACATAGAATCTTAATAATACAGACAATAATACATAACATTTTCGTAGACAAACCAAATTCATGGCGTGTTAGTGAATAATTCATGGTGAGATGGTATGCAGTGTTTGGCAACAAAAACTATAAAATACCGTATATTAGAGAATGGTCCACAGAGTCTTGAACTAGATTTTATAAATAAGTATAAACACGGAATGTACTTAAAAATAACTTAAAAATAATAAATATTTTCGTACACTTGTCCAAACCAATTTAGTGACATACAGCTTATTCATCACAAAGAAAAATAAACGAGAAACATTTACCTGAAAGATGTATAATCCCTTCTTAAGATCACTAAGCACGAATCATAAAATCTCACCGATCACTGATGTTAACAAATAAATAATTTGATACATATAGATAATGCATAAAAAAAATGTGACACTCTAATACCATTAAAATGCCGATGTCAACGATAATTTAACATTTGGTTTTGGCCAACAAAACCAGACTGTCTTGACGTTATACCAATAACGGTTACTCGATGCGTTTTTGTCGCTGTTACTTTTTGTTACAAAACCTCTTCTCGACAAAAAATGTGACAATTAATTAAAGCACATCAATACGAGTGGAGAAAGGAACGCGGACCGTTCCCATGAAAGTACTTAAGAAACATTTAGTGATTATTGGCGAAAATGGTCGAAAAATAAATAAAATAAACAATATGCGCAACAAGAAGAAAGTATCAAAATAACAAATCCATAATATTACGTAAATGAAATACATAATACGGCATAACGTTACGCAGTACATTGAGAATCGTTATTGTTAATTAGCGATTGCACGTTGTGGGATTCATTTTTAGTATTAAATTCATTCAAAATGGAAACAATTTACATTAAATGCGTTAAACAATAATACAATACAACTATGTTGACCATTTTACATTTGTAGGTCACACATGTACTCATATTTTCGTATTCTATTCTTCTCTAATCTTTAACTGTTAGCATTTCGTAATAGGTATATTACGATGCTGTATTTTAATACAAAAAAATTATTTATTATAATACTAGAACTGTAATGAAACTCTTTATAGTACTAGTACTATGATAAGAAAAAAATGCATATTAACTGTTGAAATTTTATTCAAACTAAGCTATTTATTATAAATATTAAAAACGCATTTATTGTAGTTTATTAACTTAATAGTAGATTTTAAACGAGTTGATTCATTTTCTTATTGTATTTGAACATATATGTCGTCACCGTCTCCAAGAATTATTATTGAGGCTTTTTTGTTCTGTTCGACGGAATTTTCTATATAGCTGTCAACTATGGCATTACCAGTACTTTTCTAAACTCCGTGCCATCTCACTGTAGACAAATTAGCACCAGAATCTGCCAAAAATTAAGTACAACCCGCTATATTCTTCTCGATGTTATTTAGAAGAAGAAAGCTATTATATATGGAATTTTAGGGAAGGTATGAACTCCAACTGATTATTTCGTACATAAAAACTCCTCAACAAACGTACCATATCACTGAAATTGCACATTCTTACTTTTATTTTTTCGAAGAAAATTTAAATCATTGTATTTACGTGACATTATAATTAAATTATTTCAACTAATGTTGAATAAATTAGAATGATATTATTGGGAAAAATTTCAGAAAGTAAATATCAGAAAGAGACAATAATGTCAAACGCCATGATAACGGTGTTAATGAAAACTTTGGAAAAACAATGGAAGGTGAAATTAAATCGTAAGAATTTGAATTCAGTAGCGTGTAAATCATGCTCTAGCTCTTATCACTGCTTTTATTCGCCTGAGCATGCTATTAATCATTTGATTAATGATTTCCTGAGGAATATTCTCCCATTCGACAAAAATGACTTGTTCGAGTTTGCTACGAGTCATGGGGGCAGATATGTAGCGCCCAATTGATCGTTTTAGTTCATTGATCGTATCATTCATTCATAGATGTACTGTCGAGTTCATATCTGGGCTTCTTGGTGGATAGCCCATAGTTGGAATATTAACAAATCGAAGTAGTCCAGTATCTCCCTCTTTAGCAACGTGGGGCCGAGCATTATTATGCATAAAAATGATATTGTCCCTGATAAACGAAGAAAATGGAATTACAGGGTTTTTTACGATGTTTTCTAGCTCATCAAGATTAGGAATAAGTCTCAAACCTGCTATATCGGACCGCCCCCATCAATAGAGTCAATATTGATGAATATATATTGAATGTACTGTACACATATACTGGAGTGGGTTGAAATCCTTTGATGTGAAGATAATATTGACTTAGTTTTCCACAAGAAAACCAAAACACTATACGCTATTCGACGCACCTTTCGCCTACAAAGTTGGCATCATCTGGAAATGATTAAAACTCTAACTCTTATTTTTAATCATCCCCAGAGGATGCCAACTTTGTTGACGAAGCGCGCGTCGAGTGTAGTTTATAGTGTTTTGGTGTTTTGTAGAAAATTAAGTCAGTATTAATGTACACGAGTTCGATCTGACCGCGCATAAAGTGCATCCTTTTTCCTCCGAATACTGCCTCACTCTTTCTTCTACGAATACCTACAGAATTTCACACTTTCCCTATTCTTGATGAACAGTATGTAGAAATGTGCATTTATGGATCACCCTCGTATAGGAACCAAATCCGAACGACCATCAAAACCAATTACTCCCCAGAATATTGTTGATCCACCAAAAAATGGGCTCCTTGGAGAGATATTGCACAGCATATCTCTCTCTTGGCCTCAGGTAGACTCTTTGACATCTATCTGGTGAATTAATTATTCTTGTTTCGTCTGAAAACAAAACTTGCTTCCAGTTGGCAATGGTCCAGTTTATGTGTTCTCTAGCAAAACGCAGTATAGTAACTCTATATTCTCTGGTTGGCAGTGGTGCAATACTGCCAACAATCTTCTACTGTCCAATATTTCTTGTGAAGCCTTCTCCTGACCGTTCGTTCAGAAGTTTTCCATTTCTAGTTGCTGCTGGGCTCTGCTTACGACCTTGTCCTAGGGTTCTACAGTAACTTTCCAATTCATTGAAATGTTTAACTGTTCAGCTAATTACTGATTGTCCAATTTCCAACAAATTAGCTACGTATCGCTAGCTACGTCCCCTTTAACTAGAGTTACCACTTTCATTGCTTCATGTCCTCTTACGTTACATTGCATAAAACGTTAAGGGATTTAAAACTTCGAAATATTAGAAGAAACATGATGTTTTGCTAATGCGTTTATTTTGTCTAGGAGTGTATCATTTCTATACCAAATAAAAACATCATGATGGTTTATATTAATTGGGCGCATTACAGTATATGATCCACCATAGCACCACCATATCAACCGAAACTTGCCTAGATGTGACCACAATATTTCGCCTAATCTTTGCTTTTCTATTTGGTAATATAATTCGGAAAAGTATATAATATTTTCTATTGAATCTATCAACTCTAGTCTTCCACAGACTTCACTTAATCTAATTATTGTAGCTTTTGTAACTAATAGCGATTCAAGTCTATACTCATGTGATTTATGATTCAACATTATTTACTAATATCAACGTTTATTTATTTGATAAAATGCGTCTTAACATTGAAAAGCATATTCACAGACAAGACCACTTTTTTCTTAAGATAAATATTCAAAATACGCCAGTAAAACTTTATACAGACAGAAAACAGAAGACAGTCAAAAAAAAAAAAAGCGAGGTACAATCAAAATTTGTACCAGACTTAATTTGACATTTTCATCGAATTCATCCTCCAGTTAAACATTAGTTTCATTTTTCAGATAATTTATCAGATAGTTTACCCCCTGTGAAGTACGGTTAGGATTTTTCAAAAGTTTTATAACCAATATTCTATAACCATTAAAATAATGATAAATAATATAATTATAACCCGTTCCACAAAAAAATTATTACGCTTGAGATATTTGATTTAATATTATATGTTCACGATGTATAACTCTTCGGGGCTATTTAAGGGTATTTACTTATAATATTTTTACTTTTCAGTACTCAACTGTACTAGCGAAAAAGTAATGTAATCGTGTAAAGAAAAATGGATTTTTTTTTCGTTTATTTTTCGTCTCTCGGCCTAGACACCAAAAAATAGGGTTTTTAAAAAATGTTGTCTGTGTGTGTGTCGTTGTCGTTGTCGTCGGCATTAATATTTCTTGTTAACACGATAATCCAACTAAATCATATCGGATCGGTCGGGTTTTGACTGATTCTGATCGGGGACGTCTCCCAGATGATACCTATTAATTTTGAGGTGGATAGGATACACCTTATCTTGTCCATGGGTTTATATGATAATTTTTTTTTGTTAGCACGATAACTCAACTAAATCATGTTGGATCGATCGGATTTTGACTAATTCTGATCGGGGACATCTTCCAGACGACACCTATGGATTTTGAGGTGGATAGAATACACTCCACCCTGGCCATGGGTCATGAGAAGGCACGACGATGGACAATTTGAGAAATGTTTTTTATTAACACGATAACTCAACTAGATCATGTCGGATCGATCGGGTTTTGACTGATTCTGGTCAGGGACGTCTCTCAGACGACACCTATGGATTTTGAGGTGGATAGAATACACCCACCCTGTCCATGGGTCATGAGAAAGCACGACGATCAACAATTTGAGAAATGTTTTTTAATAACACGATAACTCAACTAGATCATGTCGGATCGATCGGGTTTTGACTGATTCTGATCGGGAACGTCTCTCAAACGAAACCTATTGATTTTGAGGTGGATAGGACACACTCCACCCTGTCCATGGGTCATGAGAAAGCACGACGGTGGACTCTTTGAGAATTTTTTTTTTGTTAAGACGATAACTCAACTAAATCATGTCGGATCGATCGGGTTTTGACTGATTCCTAATCGGGGACGTCTCCCAGATGACACCTATTGATTTTGAGGTGGAAATAATACACTCTACCATGTTCATAGGTCATGTGAAACCACAATGGTGGACTTTTTCAGATTTTTTTTTGTTAGCACGATCACTCAATCGGAGCGATCGGGTTTCGACTGATTCTGATTAGGTACGTCTATCAAATGACATCTATTGATTTTGAGGTGGATAGGACACACCCCACCCTGTTCATGAGTCATGAGAAAGCACGATGGTGGACCATTTGAAAAAAGTAAAACTGTCGCATAAAACATATATTCTGCATTTATGTGTTGGTTTATTTTTTCTCGGCCACTCAATTTCGAGATAAAGATGTTCTACGTGCGGAAAACTCCATTTTAACTTTAAAAATATAAAACTGTTTATTTCAATTGATTTAAAATTTCAAAATAATAACAATATATAGTGTATAACAGAAACTAAGTTTATAAATTTGTCTAGTAAAGTATAACAGAAATTTGCCTTAAGTTACTTCAAGTGTACATCAACAAATTGACGCAGTGGCTTTATTATAATTACTATAATGTCTTAGAAATACCTGTAGAAATATTGAATATTTTCTTATTTTATTTATTATTTAATAAATATACATATGTAGAAAAATAACAGGAAATAAGTTCAGAAACAGCGAAATATCATTTATATTATACGTCGCTCGTCGCACGTTTCGACAATTAAAATAGTATCATCATTAGATGATTAAAAGACTAGTTCTAATCATCTCATGATGATGCCAACTAGGTTGGTGAAACGCGCGCCGATCAGTGGAGAACCTTTCGGTGTTTGTGGAAAATTAATCACCTGTTTCTATTACTGAATAGTAGCCAGTTCCAGCCCACTCCAAAGATATAACTATATGATCGAATCAACTAAAACTTTTAAAAATAATAGCCATTATGTTTCGGATTTGTATTAATCTCGAAGTCAAGGATATATATCATGTTAATTATAACCCAACACAAATTTAAAAATAAGCTACATTATTCTTTATTATTTTTACGAATAACGAAAAACAAAGTTAACGCTTAAAACATTTGTTTTGCTCAAAAATATTGGAACAAATAAGCTTCTATTTTAAGATGTGATGCCTAATACAACATCAAAATACAACACAATTATGCCATGATTGTGTCACGATTTTTCAACAATACGGTACATGACCGCAACAAGGTTAAAGTAAAGTTCATCATGAACCGGATACTTTAACCTATATTTGACATCCAATTTCAGTAAGAACAGTACGTACGTAATATTGAAACATGATATTTATGATATAACACTCATCTCCTAACTCATATAACTCATCTCCTAACTAAACCCGGAAAAACGAGTTTCCTTAATTATAAATTGAAGTGTACCATATAAATTAAACTAACCTTGATCATTAGCAATTAAAAATCACAAGCTTGTCAAATTATTTTCAATTGTCATGTAACCTCGTGCAATGCACTATACAATCATTACAGTGAAAATCATACTATACTTTTGGCAGCAAACTTGTTAACGTAGCTAGTAAGCATACTGTTGAGGACACTGCAATCAACATAAATCCATTGTGCATTTGGGGTGAAGCCATACAGGGAAACAAACCACCCTCTATGTAACTTAACAGCATTCCGCATGCCTAATGGCAGCATTTTCTGTACAGTAAAGTAAGTTTGTAATTTAGTGTACATATTCTCAATAAATCAGTGAAGTAGTGACCGGCGTAGTGAATCGTAACTCCTAATCCAAAGATTCAACACGAATAATACAAAATAAAAAACTACAGTCCATAATTTAAAATATTTCAAAAATACAAATAATTAATACTGAATGTTAGGGATGTACAAAAGCATGCGTCGTTAACACATTCTAAGTATAATTCTTTTTTTCTGTAAATTTAGATTAATAATAAGTGAATTGACCTAAAACAATGTATGTGCCAAGGTTTCCCTTCTTGGGTACAGGTTTCAATACGGATGTTTTCCAGGTAGAAAGCAACTGGATTTATTGCTACGAATTATATTCATATACCGCCACTTATTGGAATATTTATGGTCATATACTTTAACTGCATATAATTTTAAATCTCGTGTCATCATTAATTTCACTTTCTTTCTGTACCCTGACTGGTTTTACTTGTTCTGATATCTGTTACACATTTTAATTTCGGAGATGTCTTAACATTGTAAATTTAATTCTTAATATTCATAGATGCCTTCATCATTATATGTCTTAACGTTCTACATCTTTCAAATTTAAATTGTTACTGCTAATGATCGCGTTAGGTTTTAATCTCCTAACGTCTTAGGTAATATTACAAACGACTAATCTATGGTCACTGCGAATATATATATGTACATTAACAATCAATTATTATCAATTTAACATCTAAATTATACCAGAACCAAAAGCCAACGTTAGATGCTATGATGATAAAGTCTATCAAAATATTTGTTAATCTTATTAAGTCTTATTGATATCTAATTAGGTATTCTAAATTACATGTGCTGAATATGCATAGGAAATAATTCTCCATAGCTTGTATAGCTATCCTCATATAAGATATAAGGATAGCTATATCTATTATGGTCATCGGCCGGCGTGGTGAAGTTTCGATCAATATTTATATTTTTTATAAAAACATAAGTTTTGTTTCTAAAACATGTATGTCAACCTTATATTTCAAAAAGGCATTAACTGACGTAAAAATGTCTTTTCAGATTTTGTTCGAATTATGACGTCATCATAGTATTTGTTTAATTTTAATCCTCTCTTATTAACCCAACTTTCTTCTCGTAGAATTTGAATCGAAATTAAAACTATCAGCCCGAATATTATTGAATGTTCAATACAAAGTATTGACGGATGTCCCACCCAATGTCCGATTGTTAATGGTGGGCATTTTTAACAAATTTAAAATTTCTGTCAAAAATAAAGTCGTATTTGCTTTAATTGTACTTTTCTTAACAAAAAAACAAATACTTTATAAACTCTAAAGAAGTAGGAGGAAATCTATGATATGGGGTACAGTTATATCGGAAAATTTCGAACCATAAGGACTTTTTTTAAGTCCTTTGTTCGTTTGCGGTCTAAAAGCAATTGAGGAGCTTCGTTTCAAAACGCAATTTCTACAAAAATTTCGTTATTGATCTAGAGATGGCGTTGCGATCGGTAGGTTGAAAGCTACTGATTTACGCGATAAAACTTTTCAATACGTAATTTGTATGCTGTATATATATATATATATATATATATATATATATATATATATATATATATATATATATATATATATATATATATATATATATATATATATATACCTTTTAAGTATAGTTTCTTTTCAGAACGCAATTTCTACAAATAAATTTCAGTTCAAATCGCAAATTCTATATTGTGCTTTCAAAACGCATTTTCTGCACTGACAGTAGTTTTACTTATCTATGGATTTAGTGTTTACTTTAATTTTTCGGTTACTTGTGTGTAGTTAGTAGTGTAGAATAATGGATTGTGATGTGATATTCTAAAGTGATGGTACCAGAAAGAAACAAAAAAAGACAAATAAGGATGTAGCATCAGCTGTATGCGATTTCCTACGTCATTTGGAAATTCCAGAAAATGTAAGAAATATCAGATTTTTTTACAGATGGCTATGGAGACCAAAACAGAAATGCTTATGTCACACATGCTTTGTCTATGTGGCTGTATCACGATGCGCCTCCACACCTCAACAGCTTCGCCGTTATCTTCCCAGTTAGGGGTCATTCTTATATGCCAGCTGATGGGGTATTTGATCAAATGGAATTAAGCATATCGGAAGCACAGTGTCATCGCAATGAAGGAAGAAACGCAATGAAAAGAGGAAAGCAAATAAGTAATGCCAAACTAAACCCCTTACATTTACTAAATGATAATATTAAAGCCAAGAAGTTGATAGACATAAAGAAACTCAAGGATTTATATTGGGAGGATTGGGAAACAGATGAAAGGTTTGACTTTTATAAAAAAATTCTGGAAGAAGCAAATCTCAACCCTTTAGAAGAGCAAGATGAAGAGGATGGAGAAATAGGGAACATCGATGAAGAATCTGACTGCGATTGTATGGAAGAGGATTGTGGTCTTCGATATTGACATGAACAAGTTTTGTTAATTTTCTAGTTTAAATTATTTTTCTTAATGATTATATTACTTAATGTTCATTTTTATAATAAAACATAAAATGTGTTTTTTTCTCTTCAAAATGCAATTTCTGTTACTTTTCTTCAAAACGAAATTAAAGTTTACTTTTTTTTCAAACTGCAATTTCTTTTTAGCAAAAATTTTCTTTCGGCTACGATAATAGGTGGTGATTATTAATCATGTGATAATTTAAGATTTTATATGCTAATACATTAATCCCTGTAAAAATTTTGTTGCCAATCGTGATCGTTTGGTCTATGTATATAGAAAAACGGTCTTTGTACTAAAATAGGATTTTACCAGAAATTGCAATTTGAAACGAAGCTCCTCAATTACAATATTTTCATATAGTCTAATTGATGAAGCTTATGACAATCAGACAAATTAATCACACAAAACTTATGATAGTTATAAAGGTAATGTAAAATTTGAAAAATAATTTTTACGTCAGACAGTTTTTGTAAAACAAATTATCATTTTAAATTTTCAAAAAATCATTTATTTGCAAAATTAAGAATTTTGTACTATACTTTATTACCATGCTGCATGTAGTTAGTTACTGATAGAAGCCGATGCTGATTTAAGGATTACCCATAATAAAATTATATATGTATATATTATAACAAAGGTTTACATATATATAGTTTATTTCATCGCTATTTGCCAAATAAAAAATCTCAAAACATACCGTGGCTTGTTTTTATGGCTAGGCTCAGGTAGACTGTTCCGTTTATCGGCAAGAGAAGAGAGATTTTTATTTGGCAAATAGCGGTGGAATTAATAGTACATACAAATTTAAATTCAAAAAGGCAGATTTGCCAAGACAAATATTGACATTAGAATAATTTTGTGGTTTATTTTCTATAGATTTAGTAGCTTCTACTAGGCATGTATTTCACTTAATTTGTATATTTTTCTGGTAATTACTTTAACGTAAAGGTTTCTAATCCTCATAAAAATTTTGCAACCCCCCTATTTCCGAGGATGCTGAACAAGAATCTGGCATCATTTTTTAGTGGTCGGACGCAGTTTTTGAAAAAATTAATTTTCAAATTTTGATACAACACTTCCTTAATATATATATCATATGAGTACATTAAAATCATCATAAAACTTATTATTCATTACGATTCTCTCAATTTACCTGCTATGTTTACAATTTTCATGCAGCCATCCATTTATAATTTATTTCATCACTATTTGCCAAATAAATAAACAGTTTTAAAACCTTCAAACGGACTTTTCAGCACGAAAAATCTATATCTCGAAATTGAGTGGTCGAGACAAAATAAACCAACACATAAATGCAGAATATGTTTCATGCGACAGTTTTACTTTTTTCAAATAGTCGAACATCATGTTTTCTCATGACCCATGGACAGGGTGGGGTGTGTCCTATCCACCTCAAAATCAATAGATGTCGTCTGGTAGACGTCCCTAATAAGAATCAGTCGAAAGCCGATCGACCCGACACGATTTAATTGAGTGATCGTGCTAACAAAAAAAAATCTCAAATAGTCCACCATTGTACTTTCTCATGACCCATGTACATGGTAGAGTGTGTTCTATCCACCTTAAAATCAATAGATGTCGTCTGGGAGACGTTCCCAATCAGAATCAGTCAAAACCCGATCGATCCGACATGATTTAGTTGAGTTATCGTGCTAATAATAATAAATGCTGACGACAACGACAACGACAACGACAACGACGACAACAGCAACGATACACACACACAGCAAAAAATTTTTAAAAACAATTTTTTTTAGGCCGAGAAATGAAAAATAAACCCAAAAAATATTCGTTTTTTCACTTTTTCTTTACACGACTACATTACCATATTTTAAATAACTTTAAAATATTTCCGACATATGAACTCTGCAAGTGAATTAAGAAAACCGTAATGAATAATATTTTATGACGGTATTAATGTATGATATATATAAAGGAAATGATATAATATCTACTTACATTAATATTAGGTATCTACGTAATCTAAAATGAAAGTTATTTGATAATAAAAAGTGGTACCACGTGTGGAAAAGTTGAACATTCGTTATCTCGAAGACTGCCTTCTCTTGTTTAGCACCCGCGGAAATAGGGGGTACTCCCAATTTTGTTGAGGATTTGAGAGTTTTACGGGAGAGTTTTAAGTAAATAGTTCCCATTTTTCTTTATACAAAGAAATGTATTAATAAATATGACACTATATTTTTTAATGTATAAGCACTACAGTGCTATTTTTCACCTAACCCTACTTACTTACTTAAAATCTTTTGTTGACTATTATACATACATTTCACTTCTTAAACTAGTGTAGGGTACTTCATGTATCATCTCTTCTATAGCAGAGACCTCTCCCTGCTATGACGAGGGAACATAGTATGTTTAGTGTATATGTATTTATTTATTTATAACAAGTGTCTTATTCTCGTGCTTCTTACAAGCTCAATCTATGAGACACTCCCTCCACATATCGTTTTTATTTATTTCATTTATATTTTAACACAGTTCCCTATATCCTGTAATATCTTTTAATTTAATCAATTGCTTTTGGTAATAGTTTATTTATTAGTCGTTGTTTATTAGTAGTTTCTATGTTTCCATCTAACCCATGATATCTACACGGATACACATACACACCCAGATGACTTGGTGTGGGAATCAAACCCACGCTCGGATTACTCGGGGCCAGCAATCTAGGCCAGCTTCGGGGGACGGGTATCATTACCCTACATTAATCCAAAAAACTTGGAGACCCTCTGTGAGGTAACTATCACACAATTTATCTCAGAAGATCTGGCCCTACCTAAAAACATCCATGGTAATTTAAATTCGAATCAAAACTTAAGTAGTCATTTGAAAAAACCCCAAACAATTCTTGCGGACGAGTTGATCCCGAGACACTGGAGTGAAAGACTGGAGCGTTGTCCGCTATACTATGTGACCAACAGGGCACAAGACCTGTTTGCCGTCAAAATATCGGGCAGTGGTGAAATAGATCCTTGCCATGTCCTATCCGATCCTTTGACAGCCAATCATGGGTCACACAAACGTTTCTATGCTCAAACTTGGAATAGATTGTAGATGACTTGTTTGTAGATAAACTTACAAAGCAAGGCGAGTTGAGAGGCAATATAACTAACGATGATTATATTGCCATGTTTTTAAAATAAAATTTAATTTCACGTTTAAACAATCTTCTAATGATTCTTGTAATATATACAATAGTTTTCCAATTATGTTACAAGAAAATCAGTCAAAATCAAAACGAACAGTCATTGAAGAAAAAATTACCACTTGGAAGATGATGAAACTAACTACATTAACTCGAAAAACTATAAACTGAGATTTTCAGAAAAAGGCAATGTAGCCTTGTTAAACTTACAAGTGTTTATCAGCATCCCATCTATCTAATGCAAAAAGTTTTTATTCGTTGAAGCTTTAGACCTTGAATTTACTATAACAATAGAGGAAAATGTTTACTGCATGGTCTTTATGGAAATGGCCTTGTTAAATTGGGCCAGCGAAGTTTTTTGTGAATTCTGATGCGGAGACTATTAATATTTGGTCTGATAAGGCCAAGCCAAAATTGAAATATCACAATGGCACTAGAGGTAAGACAACTAAGTTTCTTCTAAGAGATCAACTCACATGAAGATATACCATATCCACTCTTATTGAACGAACTGCGAACAAGCAACCTACAATGACTATCCACATCATGACATGGGTGACGGTTAATTAGACCTATAAGGCTTATACACACACCGTCAAAAGACTTTGACGCCCCATATATTACAGATTTCGACTATGTTTATTTTGTTTTCATTGCTAGACAACACAAGTGAGTTATTTAGCTGTCAAACAAGATAAAATAAATTGCTAGATAAAATATTGTTGATTAGTTATAATTTTTTTTAAATATTCGTCAGTTTTATTGCATATTTAGTAAAGCGACTTTGATACTTTTCTTTCGCTATAATGCCAGGACGTGAGGTTTCTACAATTAAAAAGGCAAGAATTATTGCTTTGCGTGATGCTGGACATTCCAATCATCAGATATCCGAGATGTTAGTCATTCCTAGATCTTCTATTGTGCGAATAGTGCATATGTATTAAGAATCAGGAACAGTGGAAAGAATACCACGTAGTGGTCGGCTTCGAGTGTCAAATGAACGGCAGGATCAGTATTTGGTTTAATATGTCCGCAGACACGGAAATCCTTCACCTCCAGCCCTCAGGCCTCACTTTCAAAGTACATTTCGCCTTGTTATATTGACCTATACAGTTCGAAGAAGACTCCGTCGTGCAAATTTACGTACAAGAAGGCTTTTGAGGGTATCCACTCTACTTCCACGACATCGAGTTGCCCGCTTTCAGTGGGCACGGAAACGTAGTGATTGGCTTTTGCAGCAGTGGCGATGAGTCTTATTCACAGATGAAACCACAATTGGACGGGTGAGTCATGACAATAGGCAAACAGTCTGGAGAGAGCTAGGTCATCAAGAATAAATTATCCCCGTGAGGTTGCTCCCTACAATGGTGGGACAATAATGTTTTGGAGAGGAATAATGTTTAATAGCCGTATGCCGTTAATTTCCATAAATCAGAATATGACAAATCAAGTTTATATTGAAAGTGTTATCAGGCCCATTATTATCATTATATCCCCTACGCGACGAATTAGGTGACAATTTCATTTCCATGAACGATAACGCGAGCCCACATCGTACAAGAACTATTCAAGATGTAGTTGAACAGGGAGATATTACCCAATTAGATTGGCCAACTAGTCGCCCAGATATGAATCCCATTGAGAACATGTGGGATTTTATTTCTAGAGCAACTCACAAACGAATTAACCCACCTCAAAGTGCGGAAGAGTAAGCTGCAGCAGCAATGAAGGAATGGAACAATATTCCTCAAGAAATTATCAACCGTTTGATTGTTTCAATGCACAGGCATGTCAATATGTTACTGAGAAGCAGAGAAGGCCATACTGACTACTAACTTGTAGTTTACTTTGTTAAAAAATATGTTTTGTTAATTTTTGCCATAATAAATTTACTTAAAAATTACAAATTCTTTCTCATTATTTTTTAATTTACTAAATTTTTAGAAATTATTCCTGTATTACAAAAAGATACATTTAGACAAAATATACTTTTAAAAACAAATACAGTATTTAAAAGAAAATTATTTATTAATACAAAACATTGGGGGTCCAAGACTTTTGACGGTGTTTGTAGTTTTAAATGCCTATATGCGCATACGTGGCTCCGCATATGCTTATTGACAGCCGTGATGGTTTTTTGTATATATTAGTTTTAAGTTGTGTAAATATTAGAAAGTACAAACCCTTGTTTAGCTAGTACTCAGAACTAGGGCACATCTGTTTCTTATGGGTAAATATGCGCTTATCTCAGGCAGTAAATTTCCCTTTTTGTTTTCTGCCTCAGCCATCCTCATTAAAACCCTTGCAGATTAGGTCCATGGTTTGTGACAGGTGGCGTCTGATAATAATCGCACAAGGTAATCGGCTTTGGCGATAAGTTCAAAACAGCCAATTCCACGAGCCTCCTCTAAACATTGTCTCTCTTTTCGGTACTGGCTTGCTCGCTATTTATTCATCTCAAATATACGTAGCTATAGCAATAACATACCACTAGTATCATTTCATTCCAATACAAGTAACCCGAAGACAGCCATACCTATAAAAACGTTGATGTACTGTATATAATAGCTACTGTACTGTATCTTCAAGTACCAAATTTGTGACCCGAAGTTTTTATTTTAGTGTATGCCTAAGGAAGTTATTTTTTATTTATTTTTATAGAAGTATGAAAATGAAGTAGTAGGGGAAACTGATACATAATAAAATTTAATATCCACAATCTTTTAAATTTTCTTCTTTCTAATACTTCGTATGTTGATTTGGAGTTACGATTTGTGTTAATAAATTTCATAATAAAAAATTTCGAAAACTAAATTTCTATTTTTATTTTATATTTAAACAAAACGTCATTCCCACCATTTTAGAATTAAAAACTTTGTTTTCTCTAAAAACCATAATTTAGAGATATGATTATTTTGCACTCAGGTACAGATTTATATATTTCTATATTATTTACATATTTATAGCTATAATACTTGTTTACAATAGGTTTATTATTTTCTAAACATTCGATAATTATTCAAATTGCGTAGGAAATATATTAAACCGTAACTAAACTATCGAATAAAGTTACAAGCAAAGTTTTGTTCTCTACTAGGTACGTGATCTTGCTGACGAATAGTGTTTCCCTTTGTTTGATGCTTAATATAAAAACCAATAAATCATAACAACCTTAGAAATTAACCTCGATGAAATGATGATTTATTAACAGAAAAAAAAAAAGTATCTTATTCAATTTGATGGGTGTGGAAGGGGTGTGCTTCGACTCTATATCCTTGATAAGATATTACCAATCCCATTTATTTTATATCACTGTTAATACAACATAATTGTTTCTAAAACTAACAATATACATAAATTATAATACTCTAAAAAAATTATAAGTAATTTAATGAAAATGAAAGTGGATTAATAAATGGATGAGATGTAACCAGGATATGAAGGAGGAGACAAGAATGCGATAAAGAATCTTCGTCTATTGAGAAAGATTGAGATCAGTAAAGTTCATTAACAATACGAGGTGTTATGGTGCAACGACTAATACAATCAAAATAAAGGTTACGAAATTCCTTTATTTACAATTTTGATTTAGTATAACTGCAACGTTCGTATTAGGTAAACGTTTTTTAAATAACCACATACATTGTTTAAGTGCAAGGTCAATGGGCTCGTGAAACAACAAGAAGTAAAACTATGATTTTTAATATACTAGTAGGGTATTATATGGTTAGTTTATTTACTAGTTAGGTATTATGTGTGGTTTAAAAAAGAATTGGCTAAATTCGCAAAAATTTGTAGTGCAACAAATATAATTAACAATATTATGAAATTGATGATACGATAAAATATTTTTCATAATCAGGTTAATTAGATATACCTCTTAGAAATATGTAAATATTCCATAATTCAGACAGGAGTTTAAAATTGACAAAGTCAAAATAACTGTAATCCACGAGATTAGATTCATACTTTGATTAACTATGATAGTTTATAAAAGAAAATAAGGCAATTAATATAATATGCAAATATGCTTCTGATTCTTCATAAAGGGAACTATGTATCACTGATATTATATTACAAAATAAATTATAAAGTCCCTCTGATACTCTAACATTGCAAATAATATCTGCAATAATATCATACTTTGGAATAATGGACATATTAGGGATGACATTGTATGTTTGGGCTCGAGGTCCAATGGGGAAGCTGGGTTTTGTCCTTATCTCTAACTGTGGCCTTTCATTTTGTAGCCTAAAACATTGAATGAAGTTGATAGTCAATTTCTGTGTGTCTAAACTAAAAGAACCCTTAAATTTTATTATTTACGTGGTAAAGTTAATAAGCAAGTGAGTTGCTATAATTACTTTATAAAAAAATATATAACTATTGCTCTAGGATGGTACCCTCAACGATTCGAACGGTAAGGGTAGGGTAAATAATAAAAATAAAAAAGGGTAAAAAAGTCAGGTGAAAAACATTCAGGATTAAAATTTTAATTTTTTTTATTGCCGAATTTAATAATGCAGTATTTTTTACTTGAAGAATATCTTATGGTATCTTAGATGACAGTTTCATAAACCAAAAAGTCGAGAATATGTATAGTTTTTCATTATAACAAACATTGTCTGCATCAAACAGCTAAGATAAGAAAATACTATCACAGGTTGTTATGGAAAGGAATCCCATCTTTCACTTTTAGACTTCAAAATGAAAAAAATTAATGTTGTATAAATTTGGGAAGAATCATATCGTAGGAAGGAAGGTTCTTCCCTAAAAAAATATGAGGTGTAGTCGGGAGTGGTAAGGAAATATCAGATTACAACAAATAAATTAGAGAAAAATCTAGCATCTAATCAAATGTGAAAAATTACAATTCCGAGGACCTATTCATGTCCTCGAACCCTTAATAGACCCCAATTAATGTGATAAGTTTAAACATATTTTGTAATACAACATAAGGGAAGAAATAGATCAAATTATCATAACTAAGTTACAAATAGAATCACAATTCTCCCGCAAGTATACAGAATATAAAATGGAAATAGTATAGGTTATGTTAGTATTATACTTTTGTAACTGTAATAAGTAATACCAAGTACTTCGATAAGTTGGACTATTAGAACAATATGCACGGTTCGTTAACAAAATCATAAAGTTTTACTGAAGATTCTGAAATGTTCAATTAAAATCAAAGTGAAAATAAAAAAAATCGCGTTTAACAACTATAATCTGCACAATGAAGAAATGATATAAAAATATGTAAAATTAGAAAAAGATTTAAGCTTGGAATACAGGGTTATATCTGATTTGGCACAACTTTGTACGAACTTTCTCATGCAGATATACACTTATAGCTTTAAAATTTTTATGCTGTTTTCGAAATAATAGTTATATTGAAACCATGAAAGGTTTACGAAAGATTTACGTTATATAATGGTCACACAAAGACTTGAGATATGATTTTAAAAAACTATGTTGCAAATATTAAATATTTCCAACTGCATAAGAATTATTACAACGCAATAATCATTAGCCCGAAAAAAACTTGTGAATCATAATTAATTTTATTTTAGTTGAACCAATTAACAAATACCTTTAGAGAAATTGTTTTATCAAGATAAAATTGTATCGAGAACTATTGAATTACGTCTAGTTTATATAAGGGTTCCAGTTAATATTCTCACCAATATTAACTTTGATGAAAAAATTATTTAATTTACGGATAAAATAATTATCTTTACTGTAATAAATGTCAGATTATAAACGAAGTATCTTCTTATTTTGTTAGGATTGAATCAAATACGATTAATATACAAATAGTAAATCAATTATAATAATACAAATCCTACTCTCAACAGTAAAACTAATGTATATATTAAATAGAATTAATAAATAATTACAATGTACAAAATTTAAATAGATGTATATTTGACGTAAAAATATAAGAAATTCAATTAATAGCCTTGTTCTATTTTGCAACAAATCTATACGTCAATTGGAATTTTTCCGCTTTTATACAGGGTAGGCCACGGTGGATGAACTATTAAAAGTATATGGAGAACGAATCAACGGATTGCCTTAAAATTTTGATTGTCAAGATAATCGAGTATGATCTAGCCAACTAAAATATCTTCGAGAGTACTCCATCCATCAAATATGGAATATACAAACATGATAGATAATATAAATAGTTTCGTATTTGAGAACGTCAAGTTATTAATAAGGATCTAGTTCTATTATTGCCTGATAAACGTGACTATTATTTTTGTGGGCTAGATTTTAATGTTTAATGTTATGGCATAATATATAATAATGGCAAAAGTTTAATGTTATTTTTATCATTAGGTACATTATTTTGGTGTTTCTTGAAATATATAAGTTCTTGTTCGGCATAAGCATCTTACGTTGTTATATTTTTTTAGTTTAGTTTTAGTTTAAGTTGTTTAATTCTTGTATCTTGTAATTTTTTATTCGGCAGAATTCTTCATCCATTTCAAATCATCGGCACCGTCAGTATTATTATAGTCGATTAATATTCTACCATTACTTGTATATTTTACTTTAGAAATCCCCGGTTGAAATTCTGTCGGATTCAAATTTTTATTTATATATATTTTAGTTTGAATATTTAGTTAACGAATATCCTTAGGTATACTAATTATCATTAATTGACATGTTATCTATAACTTGAGAATGTAAGCTTTCGGTATGTTCTAAGTCAATAAACGTGCTTCATTTAATTTTTGCCATTTGCAAAATTTCATCTTTTATGTCATTAAAAAGGCTCTATGTATGGGTTACTATATTATGTATTTTAAGCTTCCAATGTATTTTATAATAGTTATAATCATTCTTTATTATATTACTCGCATTTCAGTACACGTGCAGGGGTTCCAGGGGTTGCTGGATGTTTAAAGACATCAGGCGGAATTCTAGCACATTCCGTATGAAAATGACGGCCACAAAAACCCACACATGACAAGGATGAAGTTCGCACATAACTTACAATGGAGCTAGTTTTTTTAATTAATTTCCATAATACAACCTAATCTAATATCCACGATAAACATTCTTTCACCTGTATTATCTCTTCTAATAGTGGCCTGTGTCATATATTGTCTTCGTCTCTATGTGTAGTCTTAATTAAAATTAAGTAGTATAAGATTCCTATATTACATTAATGCAAATTATCGTATCATTAATTATATAGTAGAACATTGTTTTGGATATTTTGTATTTGAGACTCAAAATGTTTTAATAAACTTTCTAAAAACTATTGGAATCATCTACTTGAAAAGTGTATAGTCCCTGAAACAAAAATATTTTTCTCAAACTTACAAGTTTAGCAAATAATAGATTGTGGATAATTCATGATGACGATGCATTATTTCCTCATACAATAAGGACATTAAATACACAATTGGGTTTGGTAATATAATTACCATTAATTATCTGAAAAAAAAACAACAATTATTAATGATAATTAGTTCTACCTTAATTGAATCAATTAACGAATACCTTTAGAGAAAGTATTAAACATTATATGAAAGCATATGGAATTATTTATAGTTTATGTAAAAGTTTGAAGTAGATCCACCCATTGGTATTAACCTTTAAATGCCAACAGAACTTCACGCCTACGGACATGATTCAATGGAAGTATAAAATGGGAGTGCGATGCACTTTTTAAAATAGTTGGCACATTTCGTTATTATAATATGCATTATGCAAAGTCAGATTGATGAAGATAATTTAATTCAATGACCTTTCTTTCTTCGTAGATATTCTTACTTTGTTAAGTGGAACTAAAAACGTTTTGATAAAAAAAGTATGTGATATAACAGTTGCCAATATTTAATTATTAATAATCAATTAGGAAAAAATGAAAAGGCAAATCTTATGAATGACATTTTCAAGGCTTATTAGTAATTAGTAATTGAATATTACTAAATATAAGATATTATATTCCTTTCAACAATGAAGTTTTTAATTATTAAAAAAATATAATGTGCAGCACAGTACACGTAATAGAAGTGAATACTTCTTTAGAATAGAGTATGAGAGAGATTAAGAATGATAGATTGAAAGAGAGAAAGAGAGATAGAGAGAGAGAGAGAAAAGGAGAGGGATGATTTCAAAAGAAATATAACAATATAAAATTTGTGTAAAAAATATTCGGTTTATTCATTATCTACACTATCATTGGCTGGTGGTAATACTGATATGATTGGTTTGTGATAACTAAAATATGAAATATATGTTCGTGATTCGATATTTTCTAGATAACATGTAAAAACTGCATCTATTGTTGTTCCGGATTTTGTTGTTGATTCTTTGGGATTGTTATTTATAAGCAGACCAAATTTTTCTCGAAGAAAGTTAATCAACGTCAAAGAATCATTCGATCGGAAATTTACATTGAAATCTCCCTCGAGAATCAAAGGGATTTTGCCCTCGCCTCTTCCAAGTGTATTTGCACCTGTGTGGCTGTAAACCAGTAGGGAGCGGTGAATGAAATATATTATATCTTCTAGATTTTGGTTCGGTGAGATATAGATGGCTGCGATGACGATATTTTTTCATCGCTTCGTACTGAGTTTATATCGCTCTCTCTTGCTCCACTCCCGTGTGGCGTCAGAGTTGTACGTACTCGCGCGCATGCGCGTCATACTATATTTTCTTCTATTGCCTAGTATTCAATGAATACGTGGCTCTCTCTCTCTTGCTCGTACGATGCTTCCTAAACTATTCCCCCTTCAAGCAACTTAGACCTTGTACCTAGCGTATGAGTGGGCGTTAAAGACGAAGGACCGCACAAAAGGGAGACGCAGATAGCCTAAACTGATATATATATATATATATATATATATATATATATATATATATATATATATATATATATATATATATATATATATATATATATATATAATGTATAGCTCTCTTTCTCCTTCTCTCTACGTTATATCTTTTTTCTCTCTCGTGTAACGAAATCTCGAAACGTTACATTTTTTCCAATTCACTCTCCATTCTCGTCAAATATCAGAACGCCGCCAAAGAAGTATTCACTTCAAAAATAGTAAATAATATATTAAAAATAAATACTTGTGAAGGGTCTCCATTATGCACTGATTATATGTTCTCTACTATTTAAAGTTACTGTTGACTTTCATTTATATTTGTTCAGAATAAAGTATAATTGAACAAAATAGTCGATGAAGTTCCCGGTGATGTAATGCTGATATTTGCCAAAATATAGTTTATTTCAGTTGTACGGTTTCCACTATGGAAGAACAAGAAACAAGATTTTTAGAAGAAGAAGACTATTTAATGGAATTTTAAATTCCAACAAGCTTAAGTTAAAAAAATAGAAAACCGGTCAACTGAAAAGTCGATTAAACATTACTTGCGTGGTTGAAATATAAAAGACGTTAAAATATACCGATAAATGGATCAAATTTCCAAGAGAAACAGAAGGATGTTTCTTATTATTAGCGTATAATAACGAGGCGAGTCTTGTTTAAAAAGCTGGATAGACCAATTTAAGAAAGAACATCATATTCCTTTGAGCGAAGTTCAATAAAAGCATTTCTGCAGAAACAACAAAAAACTAGCTGGATAAGATTTGGTCTGAAATACGAAGTTATTCCGACAATGACATTTTAAATGGTAGTGAAACCATGCTCTTTTATGAACTCATGCATGATGATACTCTTGAATTTAAAAAAAATGTCATGAAAGCAAAAAGAACAAAAAAAAACACGGTTTCTATCAATGCCAATAGGACAGGCATAGAAAATAGAAAGTTACTTGTCATTTATGCGTCAAATGTTCGTCGATGCTTCAAATCCTCTGAATTATTACCTGTTAATTACACAATCAATAACAAAGCATGGGTGGCATACTATATTTTTGAGAAAGAGATTGAGATTCTGATAATATACAAAAATAAAAAAATAATCCATATGACCCGCCTGCACATCTTATAATTGATAAGATCATCTGCGCTCCATAAAACTTTTCCTCCTCCTAATACAAGAGCAATAAAAGTATAAAAACAGACATACAGATTCTTATCCTAATTTAGAATCTGAGGCTGACGATGATGATGATATCTTATTGCCACAGTGGCTCCAAAACAAAAACTCGAATGCAGACAATGAAAGTTTCTTCAGCATACATGACTGGGAAACTAAAAACAATATCTTAAAAGGATCATTCATTAACACTAATACATGTGAAGAGATTGACAGTGATTTAGTATGATCCTTGTATCGATTAGAAATAGAAATAGCAATTGCTGTAATCACATAAAAGAAAAAGATGCAGAGTCGCAAATATCCGAAGAAAAAGACATCTACAGAAGAAGAAGATCACCAACAACCCAACAAGTGTTTACTGCAATGAAAATTATATTTAGTGATTATATTTATATTATTAGAATTTTGTATTGAATACGATATTGAGAAGATTGATTTCATTCAAAGAAGACTAGTTCAAAGTTAGTTTTTACATAATAGTAATATTAAATAAATTACAAAATATCCCAAGTAGATTACCACAATGTAATATGTTTATTCATATATTCTCACTCATACATTCATAAACGAATGAAATTTACGAAGTTTGGTTTCTATTAGAAGATTTTCGAGAACTCTAATGTTCTATCAATACATATATTATTTAAATTATTTTTTGATTTATGTATTATGAAATTATAATTTATAATTAATCTTCGTCATAACAATTCAAACGCGAATCTCCATTATGACGATTAAAATGAGCATTCTCGAACGAATTATAATGAATTTAAATATTTTCATATTATTGTTTGATATATATTACATATTTTTCTTTAATAAATATATATTGTGGAAAATAAAACATTACAAAGTTAATGAAATTACAATAACAATATTGTTATACTCATTTTGCTGCTGATTGTAAATTTTTATTTATAATAGAATATCCAAGAAATATCGAAATTGCCCAAAACTAAAAATAAAACTGAATAATGCTATGACCTAACTGAATGTCTGTGGTCGTACTAAAACTATGTATACATTCCACTACTATTTACCATCGAGATTCTACAAAATATACTGGAACAAATTTTGTTTTTATTAATACACAATAATAGGTACTTTGTTAATATAAAAACGGAATATTTATCTCCACCGACAATGGAACACATGTCTCTGCATTCTGTTGTAATAAGTATATTACTATAAAGGAGTGTCACAACTTGAGATTCCAATCTAATGTTGTTGCACAGAAGGAATGTCACAACAGAGAATGATTACATGAATTTGATGTGACCACATCAAATTCATGTAATTGGTGAAGATTTAAGTTAATAACAAGCAAAAAGTCATTCTCTATTAAATACACCATTTTTCGCAAGTATTTAACAAGAATTATATATGCTGGGCGTGTATTATCTACCTCCGAAGTATTTTAATTAAAATTAGGGTTAAATTGTTTTGGATAAATCCTAAATAATGGTCAGAAAAATATTTAAAGAAATAATGGAAGAATTATTTAGTTTTTACATTTCGTCTTGAAATGTCATTGTATTTGGCAAGGTGAAAAGAACATGCTGAAAATTCTGTTAACATCTTTATCTGCTTATACGACATCTTAAAACTAACTGCGTAGTAGAGCGTCTCATGTGTAGTTGATCTACGCAAAGGACTGTGAACTGCGACTGAATTAAGCGTGCAGCTACCTATGATTGACAAATAATATCGGTTATTAGCAAAAGCCTTAAATTGACGGCCAACCTCTTCAGATCGATTAGGATAGATTAGTAATTGTGTATTTTGCATATTGAACTCACATACATTGCCACAAGATATGTGACGGATATATATATATATATATATATATATATATATATATATATATATATATATATATATATATATATATATATATATATATATATATATATATATATATATATATATATCGGAATAATATTAAGTTAATAAACAATAAGTTCACCAATCAATTTTATTAATCATATTTTAAATAGGTTTGTTTCAACACAAAGAAATTAATCTTTTCCCCTAAAACTCCAGGTTTTGGATTAGAAAATTACACATAGAGGTGAGGACTAATTCACCGATGCTCAAGGTGAGATACCAAACTTTCACCGCTGGAACTCAGACTTAGGTATACAATCATTCACTTAGTACTGTGCTCAGTTCGTCACCCTAGATTATTGTATAAGTGGCATTATTGTAGACATCTCTATAGGAGATAGGATAAGTCACCCATTCATATTTTGGGCGCGAAAACGCTGCATTTTCATTAGCTCCCTATTGGGTAATTGTGTCAAATACCCACGGTTTCTCAAATATCTTTTCACAAAATCTTATCTTCTAAAGTGCTTAATGGGATTCAGTAATGAGTAGAGAAACAATTATTTTATTGGATAATATTTAAAGACACATAACGTTTAATTACTTGGTTCTAGGACAATCTGCGTAAATATCCTTCTTTCCTATAAGTAATCACTAGCTTCAACACAGCAATCTTCCAAATCAATTTTGAAGTTATTTGTATAGATTACTGTAACCTGTCAAATGTTGGCAACAGTTCAACTGCCTATCAGGAAAATAAGAAAATGTAAAATGAAGGCGAACACATCAAGTTTGTAGAAACTTCTAGTCTAATAATAGAAATGGAAAATGAGGAACAAATCTATGAGAAAGATAAAGCAAAAGGTGTCCAAAGGAAGCAAAGGGAATAATATTAGACAAACATATAGGGTATTTCACATTTCAAATATCGGCAATGATCTTTGCTGCCAGCCAGTTTATGCCAGCTAATTTTTATTTGCTTATTGTATTATATGATTGTTTATATTATATAGAGTATCTCATTTCAACTTTTCCCTAGTTAAATCACATGCTCTTGCATGCCATCTCTGTGGATGCATTTCTTTTTCGTGAACAGCATGTTGATTTTCAGCATCCAAACTCAACAATCCTGTTTGCTGACGTATCCGTTAAGATGAAAATGTGGTTCATGGCTAAACAAAGTTTTGTTGCAAAAATCAGCATCATCTTCTTTCCTTTTTAACACCCAATTAACAAATGTACGACATTGTTAAGGGTCTGTAATAAAAAATTCTTGTATCAATTGAATTTTGTATGCTGACAGATCTTTCCTTAAAATCCAATGCGTGGCTCTTGACAGATTTAATTCTTATGCACGACGTTGAACTGACGTGTTTGGTTACTCCCGTACACTTTCTCTCACTGTAGCATATTTTCATCTGACCGACTACGACGAGGACGTATTGATGTTGCCTTATCATTCTTATCAATAATATAACCCGTCTCTTCAAATTTCTTAATTAAGTTACAATCTGTTAACTCTGTAGGCCCTTCATTGTATCCTAATTTTGTGCGAATTTTTCTTAATGCAACTGTAAATGATCGTTCAGTTTCATAAAAGAGTTGTATACAAACTACCTATTCGTTGTTGAACTGTTAATTCTAGCATATTGATGTCGTGTGGTTTGTAGATGACAGTCGTTAAATATTGACACGTTATGTTTGACAGAACACAAATGGCGTGCAATTCAAATCCTGTAGTTCCAACTGAGACACCCTATATAATAGTTTTATATACTTACATCTTTAAAATACATAGATTTTTATTTGGTAAAGTAATTTATGAATAAAGTATAGCCGTTTGATTACTACAACACCTAGTAATTGGTTACAGTAATTAATTATAATAAATCTTTAATCTATCAATATCAATATGACTATCAGTTAACCCAAGTCGAGTGAATAGTAAAAATATTACATATAAGCGATAGAATTTGAGAATACCATAGACATACAATACTCCACCACAATAAACCAGTTACGTCCGGAGCTAATAAAAGTTCAACACATTCCTACGTCCACTATATTCTTCTGTGTAACTGTCGGCGATATATTCAATCATATTATGGTCCAGGGTAGCGAACTAGATGCAAAATTGAAGGTGTAATTGTATGCCTGAGTTTGGACATCAACGGGGGAAGTTTTCCACACCTCCCTGAACTTGGGCACATTTATCCTCATCTCTATGTGTAACCTTCCCGCTATGACTATGTGTAAGCAAATGTATATGTAAAATTTTTGAAATTGTTACGCTATAACAATGATACATCATAAAATAACTTTATTAATCTTCTATAATTATTAAATTCTTCATTTTGTGGGTGTATTTCCCTTCTCTACAAAACTAGACTAGCCCTTGTAAATATTGAAACAGTTTTAATTGCTATTTATATTGAACAGTATTTTACTTAGGCGGATACTTCGACATTTGCCGTCAGTGATTAGGATCAATTAATAATATAATTGCCGAAATCCCCAACGTATTATAATAAATTGCAGAGAAATTACCTAACCGCGGAGCGGCCTACCTTGACTGACACCGGCTTCCATTCAGTTCTTGTAATAGTAGTAACATAATTGCTTACTCACGTTCACATACAGTGATCAGCTGTTCTGTAATAGGTAACCCAGATTTTATTTTAATTATAATTCTTCCGCACGCTACGCGTTGTGTATTTAATTGCTAAAATAGTGAAATGTATTGAGTTTTTGTCACGTGAAATTTTTGGTACACAAACTGATTGAATGTTTCAATCGGAATTAGTAATGGCTGCAATAATTAGAAACCGTATGTGTATTGAAACGAATTTAGAGCTAATTATAATTATTGTAAAGCTATTACAGATGCGATAGATGAAGATTCAGGAGAGGAAGAGAACATAACTCTAAGTAAACGTTTTAGAAGTTAACTGGGGTCCAATGTGTACTTTTAATTTAAACTCGCAAATTGGTTGGAACGCTGAAGATGACCTACCTTTTTCAAACTTCTTTATAAAAAAGAGAAAATTTTCGAAAAATAACTCAACAAAAATAGAACATGTTAGCGCACGTTCGTCTATTGAACTGAAAACAACCTTTCAAATTGGACGAGTCCGCGCTCAAGAATGAGTATAATGATGTTAATAGAAAAGAGGTAGAGAAGAACTATGAGCAAAAAGTAATAAACAAATAGCAGCTGAATTTGTAGATCATCTTGTAATGGATATAACTCTTTACTAGTGAAACATCATAGGAAGACGACCTCTCCTTGTCTAACAAGGGGAGGTCACATCCTGTGGATCACCGAGTTGGCCAAGTCTCTGTCTATTTAGAGACTTTCTGGTGTATATCCCCAAAGCCCTAGAGTGCACAGCTCAGCTATAAGGGAGAAATATCTCTCGAAAATGTGGCCAAATCAGTGACCTACAGTGTGTGACCTCTCCTTGTAAGTTTATAAACATCCTACCAAATGTTGATACCAATTAGAAGAATCACTGACTCCAAAGTTAGGGAAGAAAGAAATTACAGAAGTTATGAAACCATGCAGTCAGAGTAATTACTCAAATTTTTAATACCGCAATTGTGACTGGATACTTTTCAGGTGAATGGAAAATAGTCCAAATTATTATGATTACAAAACCTGGCAAACCCACTACTCAAATTACTTGTTGCAAACCTATCAGCTTACTTCCTGCAATATTCAAGGTTTTCGAAAATATACTCATCAAACAAATATTAGAAGTGGTAGAAGACAAAAAAATTAAAACCTGATTATCAGTTTGGATCCCGATGCAAACACATCGAGGGGAAACGATACTGTTCTACTGCATTTGTAGACATCAACCAGACTTTTAATGATAGGATAAAGTCAGGTATCATGGTATATTCTACAAAATGGAATAGAATCTTCTATATGACATGTACATACTACTAAAATCCTATTTAACAGATAAACACCTTCTGGTCTGGAATATAATGCCACTGTATACCATTCTATATTCCCAGAACTGTTAATCGGTTCCATTTCAATCGTTGAAGTAGATGATTAACAGTAAGCGGTGATACAAAATATGATTGAAACGAAAAAAACTAAACCAAGAAATCTAATAGACCTAGGTAATCTACTTAAGAAATCTAAGATATTTTAAGAACATAACTGATGCTGTAAATAACGTAACTGAATATAAATTACAAAAGATGCAAAATTTCCTCTATCGTCTTGTTTTTTGATTTAAAGAGTGTATGTAATAGGGTCTGATCAAGAATTAATGATTTAAGTTGTTTAAAATTAGAAAATCTAACTACAGAAATAAGGAGTTTATACTCCAACCCATCTGCAAATGCCTTATATAATAAGGACTAAACAAATTAGGTCAAAACAGCTATTCTCCTGGCTATATGCCAAAAGCCGAGCACTGAATTACATGACAAAATTTGTCGTGTTTTTGTCTAACAGATTAGCACTAAAAGTACAGTGATTGTTCTAAAACCACCAAGAAAGATCCAAAGTGTCACCTATCTCAGGATATCGTTAACTGCAGACCGGTTTCGACCTTTCTATATTGGGTCTCCTCAGTGCAATGTAAACGAGTATACCACTGCACTGACGAGGCCCAAGATAGAAATGTCGAAACCGGTCTGCAGTTAACGATATCCTGAGATAGGTGATACTTTGGATCTTTCTTGGTGGTTTTAGAACAATCGCTGTATGTTTAGTGCTAACTCTTTATGTTTCTATTCTATGTTATATCAACTGTCAACTCCGCGCATATACTAAAAATTAATACTTACACGTAATGTCCATATTAATATACAATCTTGTAATAACCTTATGCTGCCAAAATTTCGCTTAACTGTGCTTGTCAGATCGTTTATATATAGTGCATTTAAAATTTATTATCAAATTAATGATGAATTGAAAACCTTTTGATGAACATTTTCGGTAGTTAAGTATAAAATTTACCCAAGTTTCTTACCAACTTGCAACTAACTAATACCTTTTCACAACTAATCTGTTATACCAAACGTGATATGGGAAATGCAATTTAATGCAATAGTATATAATATAATGGAACCATATGCACTTCATAACCATTTCTTTAATGAACTTTTTCTTTTTTCTGTCTCCATTTTTCACATATTTAGATACGTTTCAAATAATTTACTGAATTTATGTCATCTGCAGTACTTTAAGTGTACTACTGTTATAGTAATAACATAATGCCCTAACTGTAAATTATATTTTTACTTTATGTATAATCAATGTGAATCAATAGTGTACATATACCAATTAACGTTAAGTGGAGTAGATTAGTTAGCGTCCTTGCAAAATATAGGTATTGTATATAACGACATAATAAAGGCAATTATCATACTTACTTACTTCAAATTGTCAATACAACTAATAATGAGTTTTAAATGTTTTATATAATAACGCACAGAAATCAACTTCTTTCTCTTAAATCCTCAAGCTACTGAGGGAAATTGTGCACATACAAGTGAGGACAAATACAAGGTGTCCCAGCGAGAGGTAGCCGATTATGTTTTTAATTATTGGGCAAATAAATAACATTTCTACAATAATTTTGGGTTCAGTTGTATATTTAAACTATGCCATTAGACACGGAATACAATATCTTGTAAGTGGCCGCCTCTGCTTCTCTGGTAGCAGTTGATTCTTTTGCTGAAGTTTTCCACCACTCCGCGGCATAGCTATAGCCCTATGTCCGCAATAACTTCGCTGTTATTTTTCAGTTATTCAATCGTAACGGGATTATTGGCATAGACTTTTCCTTTAACGTAGACCCACAAGAAAAAGTCTAATGGGGTTTAATGGGGAGTCTAAAAGTCTAATAAAAGTCTAAAAGTCTAAGTCTAAAAGTAAGTTTATAATTTTGTTATTAAATATATGTTTTTAAACTCTGAAACATTCTTTTTTCAAAGCACATGAACTAATTTTAAATTAATTTTTTACCATATTTACTCGATTTGACCTTCTTGAATTTGTCTGTTGAATTAATTAAAATCACGGATCTTTAGAGCATCCGAAGCGCTGAATTCAAACTAAAATAGAAACTGCCAGCTCAGAAATTATTAAACGTTAATACAATATGTTTACATGGGTCGTGACCAATGTCATAAAATCTTTGTTACGAAAAATAAATTAAATTTGTATTGTTTGCATTTCTCTAATATAAAAATACCTGTACCACGTAAATGCTAAAAAAAGGAAACATTAGTATGGGGTACTATTCTACTTTATTTTTTGTTAAAAAGTTATTTGGGATTTAAAAAAGACTGATGACGTCAGAGCGCAAACACGAAACATGATAAAAATAAAATTGTATGTCAGCGAATGACTTTTTAAAAAATATATTTCAGGATCTTCGAAAATCATTTAATATTTTAATAAAACTATGAATATTGGACAAAACACATTAGCACCACACTGTATATTTAATTACTTGACCCTCCTGAACTGTTAAGGTCTTGGCACACGCTAGATTTTTTTGTCAGAGTTCCGTCATCAGAGCTCCCAGAGATGTGTAAACGCATGGCAGGGTAGTGACAGAGGTGATGCGAGAGTGGTCTGCTGGCAGATCTGTCAAAGTTTTTCATCTAGCTTGTAAACACTATGAAACTTACTCTGGTGCAGTTCATTTAGTTCTCTGTCACTCTGGTTCTCGTCGTACTATTTTTTTTTTGTCTAAGTACAGGGTTATTTGTATTTCGTACGCAATTTCTCATTTGAATGATGTCACAAAGATTAATTAATTAAAAGTAATTCGAAAAGGAAAGTCGAAAGTCTAGGAATATTTTCGGACCATGGTCAAAAGACGAAACCAGACTGTTATACGGACCGACTCCGGTTATCTCATCCCTTTGCCACCTATTCATAGAGTAGTTGGCGACTGTCAGATACTTATGTAGTGTTAGCAACGCTGACATTCAAGGAATAACATCACGAGAGTTCAGTACATACGCATATACTAGTTAATATACTTTCTATTATAGTTTTACTAACTTTAATTGAGTCTTCACCCCAGTAAGACTACAGTTAATACAACTGTACGAAATACACCCAGTTCTACGGAACATCACTTTACAGGATTATAGGAATGTACATAAGAATACGATTATTGCTGATATTGCAACTGAACTGGGAAAGAAACCTCTAGATATCAAAATGGTAAAACTTGAAGTGTCAATTTAGTGTAAATAGTGACAAAATTGGAGTGTCAAAAATATTGGTACATACTAGGTTCACCATTTCTCAGTTCCAAGTTTATTTTATTATAAAAACCACTTTTTGGTCTTTTGCAAAATAATCTTTAGTCCACAACTCTATTTACTTGCTTTCTTTTTTCTTTTTCTTTCTCTTCTTCCAATAATAAATAAACTACAACTGCTGCCGCTGTCCTGACTTATGCTGCCATGTTGTGAATAATGTGGAGTATACATATATTTATTTTATTTGTTCTTACCTAAATATAAATCTCAGGAGTAAACAGACGCCAGAGATTATGACAAATAGATTTGCCAAAGTTCTCTAATGCTGTCCCTGCCAGAGAAAAAAGTGCCAGATTTTTGTCTATCGTGTAAACGCCGATGACAACCCTGGCAGGTCTGATGTTAGAGATCTGGCAAAGCAACTCTAGCGTGTACCAACCTTTACAACCTTGTGTAGCCTTTAGTTCTTTGCGTGGTGTTAGAAGCTTAAATAATTTTAAATTGAAGTAAAAGCCTTTTTAAATTTAAATAACCTGAAAAAGAGGATGTCCAATAATCATAATATTGCAATCATAACGATAAATGTGACACCAACAAAAATATTTAAGAAGTTTAAAAGTACCTGTACAACGTAAAATATGTCATGCAATTTAGATTGCATATATGTAAATAATATGCTGTTTCGATTGTGTGAAATATTTTTACAAATTCTCCATTACTCGCCAGTGTGTAACGTTGATAATAATATATAATTATTCAACCCATTAGACGTATCCGCTGAAATGGAAATAAATGTGACATATGTATCAATTTTTCTTATTAAACTACCACGAGGAAATGTACTATTCCTTAATTTATTTTCAGGTGACTTTGCATATTTTTGTACAGAAACAACTTTTACTTTCTGTGAGAAGTGTGTATTCAGACCGAGTATTCTGAACGAGATCATTGCAATCTAAATGAACTATTCCAGTTGAACAATGGGAAAATGTGAGACAACGACATGTTGCTTAACATATTTACGAAGGTAGCTATCACGTTACTAAAATACAAGCAAAAGAACTATTAACTGTAAGTATTGCCTGTCTTACCGTTCTTCTATACCTTGACAAAATATTTTTAAAAACGTTGTTTAATACCACAAACAAGAACAATTAAAGAGAAACCGCAGTGAATTGACTTCTCATTTACCACAGACGGTATCTCTTACTTACTGTTAATAGTCAATAGTTGTTTTTACGTAAAAGTTTAAATTTTAACTTAAACAAACATATTGTTAAATGGGATGAACGTACATAAATAATTCCCCATAGTTTAAACTATACGAGGATGATATAATTCGAAATAAATTCTTACAATTAGACAAAATTAATGCATCAGTGAAATTTCACGTTATTACTTTTATTTTTTCGAAGAATTAAATCATAGTACCTACGTGATATTAAAATTAAATTATTTCAACGAATATGTAACAAATTAGAATGGTATTATTTCGAAAAAAACATGAATAAATAACAGAAAGGAACAATGTCAAATGCATTGATAATGGTGGGTTAATGAAAAACTTAAAAAAAATAATGGTGAAATTAAATGATAAGAATTTGAATACAGTAGCATGTAGACCTTCCATTAGCTCTTATCACTTCGCATCTTCACTTTCATTCACTGGGCATGCTATTGATCAACTGTTGAATGGGGTCTTGAGGAACATTGTTCCATTGTTCGACAGAATCGAGTTGTTCACGTTCTCTAAGAGTTATAGGGGCACATATGTGGAGCATAACTGATCGTTTTAGCGCATCCAATAGATTCTCTATGGGGTTCTGAGCTTATTGGTGGCCAGCCCAAGTTGGAATATTCACACATAGAAAATAGTTCAGTACTTTTCTGTCGATCTGGGGCCAAGTGTTATCCTGCATAAATATGAAATTGTCTCCGACAAACGGCGCAAATAGTATCATATGTTCTTCTATGATGTTTTCTACGTAAAAATGTGCATTTATGGATTTTCCCTGTATAGGAACTAAATTCGTGCCACCACTGAAACAAATTCCTCCCCAGAACATAATTGATCAACCAAAACATGGGATCCTCGTAAAGATATTGAAGGAACTAAACCTCTCTTCTGGCCTTCGCCAGACTCGTTGACGTCCATGTTGTAAACTTAAACTTTTGTTTCGTCTGAAAACAAAACTCGCATTCAATGTCAATCGTCCAATGTACGCGTTTTCTTGAAAAACTCAGTCAAGTAACTCTATGTGTTCTAATGAACAGTAGTGCAAAAGCTGGTTTGCCACTATCCAATCATCTATATTTACTAAACGGCTGTTTTCGTGTGTGTGTCACGAAATTTTTAGGTCGATGTACGAAATGATTTTCCTTCGGCATTGTGACAAAATCAATATAGTAAATCTACCCTTGCGAACAACGTAGTAACTTTTGTTTTTTGATCCGAAGCCTCTAGAGGCATGCTCCGGAGGTGCCTTCGATATGAGCGAGGGAGAGGCGTAGTTTTATTGCCATTTTCTTACTCGTCCTTTATTAAGCCTTCTCCTGACCGTTCGTTTAGAAGTTGCTACATTTCGAGCTACTGCTAGGGCTCTGCTTAGTTCAAAACTGGCAAAATGCTTGTTCCTTAAGGTGACTTGCATAAGACATCGCTCATCTCTTGTATCTGTAGACTTCTTACGACCTTATCCTAGGGTTCTACAGTAACTACCAACTTGATTGAAATGTTTAACTGTTCGATTAATTGTTGATTTTTTAAATTCTAACAAATTTGCTAAATATAGCTAATTTGCCAGAGCTGCCGCTTTCACTGCTTCATCTTCTCCTCAATTGCGTGGCCGATTCATTTGTTCTACAGACAGAGGATATCCTACTTCAACTGCATACAATCTTTAAGGATTTGAAACTTCGGAAGATTATAAGAAATAAAGAAAGATTTTGCTGATGCGTTATTTTATCCAAGAGTGCCTGTAATTTGGACACAAATAAGATATTATTTTCTTTATAGTACTATAAAGTTGGTTATAATAAATTATATGTCCCTAAATTTTGAAATAAAATGATCGTTTTTTCATTTTTGAATGATAACGTCATTTTTGATGATCAGGAAACACCTGTACAGTTTATTTTCAACACCTCACCATCATCTTCAATCCCATAAGTCTAAACAACTCATACTTGAAAATTTCAAATGGAGGATACCCTGTATGATAAATCCCTTTAATTAGATTGATAGATTGTCAACACCTATTGATAGATTGTGAAAGGCACCAATAACTCCTAGGGGTTCCTGGAGACTTTAATTATGCGTAGGCAACAGAAAAGAAAACTTTTATGTTGAAAAAAGTTTTTAAGAGCTACAAACATTTTCATAAAAATATAAGTGCGAAGGGACATATATGAAATGAACAGTAACATTTTTAAATGTGACTAATGTCATAGATGTCGAATCCTAGAAGAAAAACAATATAATCACTTATTCATTTTTACGAGCAACTGAATATAGGTCGAAAGTTAAATTAAAATTTATTTATTTTTCTAAGGTGAATATTGGTTTTTGTATACAAATAATACAAAATACAATAAAAATTAGTATGATTACTAATGATGACTAATTATAGAGATACATCGTAGTAAACTAAAACTAAACTACATCCTTCACGTTTTTGATCATCCTTCCTTATGGATTTATCTCCATTTACCAAGTTAATCAGCCAGCCCAAAATTCTCTTCCAAGATGAAACAGTTGCAACTTGGAAGTGACAAATATTCCATTGAATCAATTTCATATCATACCACTACTACTCAATGACATTTCGCGCGCTTTCATTACCGTCAAGACAAACTTACTAATTAAGAAAGTGTAAATTGACAAAGATGATGTAAATGTAAAGCCAAACACTCATCACGCAATTATTCCGTTTTGATAATTGGTGTTTAAAGGATGAAAGTTCTGGGAATGTAATCAGATTTAAATACTTGATAAATAAACAAATGAAAAATATGTAAACAAATTAACAGTAATAGTATATTAGTATGTACTTGAAATAAATAGTAACAACAAGTTTGTTAAACATATTTTTTACATTTTAAAGTTAGTATTAGTAATAATAAACCAATCCACATCAATAATTGAACATTTTGGTATATACGAATATCTATATATACACTACGCTCAATCACTGGAATTTATATATATTCACAAGAAAATTGCATTTGACTACCAACATGGCGTAAATAACAGAGGCGGATCTACAATTAAGAGCATATTACATTATAAGAATTATTCTGGACAACGCAGTAGTTCTTCAAGATCAACATCACCACACACCTAACACTATTTACGCGTATGATCACATCAATTATCACATAAATATATTATTAGTAGCTGCCTCTAAGTGTTCAGCAGTTAACGAGCGACGTCTGTCAGTAAATATCCATTTATAATGTAAAAATGATCATTCTACATCAACGTAAGTCCAAGAAATGTGAATAATGTTGTAGAGCCTTCATGTTGATTTCTGGATTAGAAACATGAACTTCTTTTGGCTGTAAAATATCTACTATAACTGCTACAGTAGAAAACCCCGGGTTGTTATCCAAAACTGCAGTAAATGTTTTCTTTATAGCCTTCGCAGTATCCCCTCTAATTGAAAAATATACTGCCGAAGGTCCCAAGCAACGTTTATAGCATCCACTATTGAAAATTCGTCTGTCTGTATATTTTGTGATAATGTGATATTTCAGAATACGTATAAGGCCGACTTTAAAATATCTGCATTCAAACCCAGGACGAAAATACTACTTTTTTTCATAACGCCAAATAACTTGTAAAATATAAAACATTAAAATTAAACATTACTTCTGATGCAAAATTAATTTTAACTTGGACGTAAGCCCCTTATTTTCCAAATATTAGCATTAAGAGGAATCAGTTATTGAACTAGATAGATTTATGCCCTACATTAGACGTTAATATTGAAGATGAAGAGGAGAGGAATGGCTTGAACAGGAATTTTCGTCACTACTACGTAAATCTTTCCTAATACATTTATTCTCTACGTATGTTTAAATGAGATTATGAATAGATAATTATAACTAAATAATGCCATAGACACCTGTAACAATTAAACTATTTAGAGTCTTGATTAAATAGATTGAGATTAGGAATATATATCGCCTAATATTTAGGGACGGATATTCAACACAGATAGAAATCTTTGAATATAAGATGAAGTCAGTTTTGATTTTATTGGCCAATTTGCTTCATAGATAATCTCTTTAACGGCATTGGTAATTAACTATGGTAGTATATAAATACGAGTGTTACATACTTTGTTTGGAATGTATACGAGATCACATTCAGATGAATAATTTACGTTCCAGAACAATACGATAGAGGCAATAGAATTAAAAAATCATGCCGTTTAAACAGATAATTATATATTTCATCTTTCCTTTTAATTTTAAGCACAGTTAAAAGTAATAATGGCCGTACCGATAATCGGTATATGGAAGATTTTATTTATATTATCAAAAGTTTCCGAATGGCCTTAATGTACCTAGTTATAACATATCCTCTGATCATATACCGATTATAGCGACTATTAGCAGAAACGTAAGACTCTAGAACTTGAGAACAAACTGGGAGGCATATAGAAACATAAATGACAAAATTTTAGGTATGAGAATTACTCAGAAATAATTCTCATCCCTAAATCATGAACAAACTTAATCAAAGTTACATCATAGAGGCCCAATAGTTTACTATCCGTTATCTCTAAGCTACTAGAAAAGATACTCCTCCACCGGATAGACCCAATTATTAATATACCTTAACATCAGCTGAGCTTTCAACAAGGGAATTCATCCCAGCAGTGTCACCGTATAGTACATGCAATTAATGAAGCCATAGATAAGAAAAAATACTATACAGCAGTTATTATAGATGTGAGTCAAGCGTTTGGGTAAAGTTTATCACAACGATGTCCTACTACATATGTATATAAAATCAATAAGCACTTTCTATACCATATTAGAATGTTTTAAGATCATACTTATCAAATAAACAATTCAGTACAAAAGTGAATGGATAAAGTTCGAACTTTCGTCACATCAAAACTGGCGTTCCCCAGGGAAGCGTTCTGGGACACATCTTATGTCTTATCTACACTTCACCTCCCTACATCTGATTCCATTATCATCCATGCGTTTACACACGACACAACATTGTTGTCTATAGACGAAGACCCAATAACTGCCTCCTCAAACCTCCAAGAATAACATTTTCAACTAGAAGATTAGCTTAGAAACTGGAAAATCAAAATTAATGGAACCAAATCACAAAACATAATATTTACCATAATAAAACAACAAAGTCCACAAGTATTTATGAATAACGTACATAGAAATACCAAAATCAATATACGTGAAATGTTTAGGTTTTAAAATTAAAAATGTCATTAGAAAATAAAATTTTAATAATATACAAAACTGTTATCATCAAACTAATATGGACTTACGACATAAAACTATGGGGCTAATCTAAATCTAAAATCCTCAGGGCCATGGCTGACGCGCCATGGTACGTGACAAACCAAACGACACCCAACGACCTTCGTATACAACAGTCAAACAAGAAATACATTAAAGAAGCAATAAGTACCAAGGGAGACTAGAAACACATACCAATCACCAATTATTGTTGTTCAGGAACACAACAGCACAAGACTCAGAAGATGCTGGCTATCAGACCCAAAATACGATTCTAGAGGTTTCTCTCATTGGAGGAGCTTCATCCTGTCAGAACAAGAGGAACAACCTTCAAATTCCCTAAACAGTAGAATAAAAATTTTAATGAAAGTTATATATAAGTATGTCACATTATACTCCAGGTTAAACGTCATTAATTTTAATAGGTGATAAAACAACAAGAAAAAAGTAGACTTTCATAAGAAAACTTTGTTCAAAAATGTTTCCTAACAAAGATACAGGGTGTCAAAGTTGTAAAAAAAAAACTGGTTTTCTCATCATAACTTCTAAATCACTCGATCAATATCCATCAAACTTCTCACATATACTACTGTAGTACATTTCTAAGTAATGATTAGAATCGTTTAAAGAAATTCTCCAGTGATGTAGATAATGGGGGGTCGGCAGCTCCTTCTCCCCTCCCAGTCTTCGGCGCCACTGGATATTTTACAAAGAAGATTCAATTTTTGGATTCCCTGTTTAATTTAGAAAAAAAATTAGCCTTCCAAATTTTTGAATTATGGCTTTGTTTTTGAGATACTTATTTTAATTTAAAGTGTTGCAAGCAGGCCAAAACTTATGACTGAAGTACCAAGAAAATACGATGAGATGCCAAAATTTTTTTAAACATTTTATTACTTACTAGACATAATGTACATCAAAAATACAAAAAGAAGCAAATAAACAAATAATTACACTAACAAGTAACAAAAGACGAAGGCATAAATCAAAAACTTGCAAGGGTAATTTTTTTTTCTAAATTAAACAGGAAATCCAAAAATTTGATCTTCTTTGTAAAATATCCAGTGGCGCCGAAGATTGGGACGGGGTGCCGACCCCCCAGTATCTACGCCACTGGAGAATTTCTTTAAATGATTTTAATCATTATTTAGATATGTACTACATTAGTCTGTGTGAGAAGTTTGATGGAAATCGATCGAGTGGTTTAGAATTTATTATGAGAAAAGCTGTTTTCTTTTACAACTTTGACACCCTGTATCTTTGTTAGGAAACATTTTTGAACAAAGTTCTTTTATGAAAGTCTACTTTTTTCTTATAGTTCTATCACCTGTAAAAATTAATGACGTTTAAACTGGACCACCTTGTATAATATAAATCGTTAGATTTATAAATCATTATCAGTTTGAAAATTATTAGTTTTAATCATACTATTGAAGTAAGTTACTTATTGTATATTAAATAGATATTTCCTAAATTATTTTCTAACCTAATGTCTCACATTAATGTAAAAATATGAGTTAAGATTGTGATTACTATTGCCTAATTAAAACTTTAAGATGGTTTTGTAATTTTTCTCTTCTAAAAGAATGTACATATTTTTACTTAGAAGTGGATATACTTATATCATATTCATTAATAAAATAATATCAATCGACAGTGAATATTTAATTCTCATTAAATTAATTTAACATAAGACTAATCTATATAAATTAGTAACGGTTCATCAGATAGAGGGATTTTCTCCTTGACTTACTTTAATATTTAACTTCATTTACTTAAATCGTAATTTTAATGTTTGCAATTGCCCTCCACTATTTAATATTGTAACATATTATCAATAAAATACCTAACTAATACAATCTGGTACAGAGAGGTCGTTTATAGTAAAAGATTCAGTAGTATGTATTTAAATATCGCACTTCGTTTTGTTAGCGCTTTTATCGTACATCTATCGCGAATGATAGTAAACGAGCTGTTGCGAAATCCAACGAAGATAGACGAAGACAAACATTATATTAGTTTAACAGATCATGGGATTTGAAAATATAGCCACTAAAATTTCCTGTAGTAAAAAGGTAACGGAAGCATCTTAAGGTAGTTTCGCATTGATTTCTATCTAATCAGACACGAGAGACTAAATAGTTTGCAATGTTACTTTTTATAATAAGCAGTTAATTATAGGGACTTGGAGATTATACACGTACCCTTGTCCTTGTGATTGACTAAATATGTTAAATACGTTTCCACTCGAAACCTGTATTTATTTACGTTATATTTTAAAATAATATAAGTTGGTAACTGTAACAAACTGAGTTTTATTACACTCTACAGTTGTTTAAGCTGAAATTTTATTTATATTTTTGTCGGTGACCGTTTATTAAAAAGTTCTTGTCAAATAATGAATTAAATTAGACTGTAATAATAGCATAGACTTTTTCAAAAAAATTTCTGTTAATTCGTATTTTGTTTTCATGTGATTCCAATTGGTGTTGCTTTTTTTACTCTCTAGTTTCCATTTGTTCAATCTGCATCTTGTGAACCTTTTAGTTTCATAGCTTCCCGGATATCTTTCTTCCAACTGTCAGTGGGCTTCCTGGTTTCCTCCATTCTGGGGGGATCCACTGCCAATTTTTGTTTGGATCCAACCTTTGGATATATCTATACCATTATAACCTTTCCTCTCAAGTATATCCATTGAGATGATAATAGTCTTTCGTATAATAATAAATTATAAAGGGTGGTCCAACCATAATGCACGATGTTAATTATAAGTCACACCTTAACGTCAAGTTTTTTGCCCAACTTAATTTGACATTTCTTTGTTTCAGTGTTTGACAAACTCAACCATGAAGAGGTACACAATTGCGCAGCGCGTTAAGATTGTTAAAGTCTTTTACGAAAATGGGCGTTCAAATCAAAATGCATTTCGTGCACTTCGTGACTTTTTTGGTCAGCATAATCGACCAAATGTGTCCACAATCGGGAGAAATTGTGCGCAAATTTCAGCAAACCGGGTCTGTAGGAAATGTGAAAACACCTGTGCATGCTCGCCCAGTTCGTTCTGCCGAAAACATTGCTGTTGTTCGCGATAGTGTAGCAGAAGAGCCGTCAACCTCGACTCGTCGTCGTGCCCAACAATTGAACATCTCACGAACATCACTGATGCGAATTTTGAATGGAGATTTTTACAAGGTTCAATTGACTCAAGAGCTGAAGCCTACTGACCATTTCAAACGTCGTCAATACGCCGAATGGTTGGTTGAACAGACAGAAGTGAATGGTGACTTTACAAAGAAAATCATCTTCAGTGACGAGGCACACTTTCACCTCAGTGGATTCGTTAACAAGCAGAATTGCCGCATTTGGGCAAATGAGAATCCACGAGTGATTGTTGAAAAGCCGATGCATCCACAAAGAGTGACTGTTTGGTGCGGTTTATGGGCTGGCGGCATCATCGGGCCGTACTTCTTCGAAAATGAGGTCGGCCCAGCAGTTACCGTGAATGGTGTTCGCTATCGCGAGATGATAATGGACTTCTTGTGGCCAAAAATTGAGGATATGGACCTGGTCGATATGTGGCTCCAACAGGATGGTGCCACTTGCCACACGGCCAACGAAACAATGACACTTTTGCGCGAGAAATTCAATGGCCGTGTTATCTCACGTCGTGGCGATGTTAATTGGCCGCCACGATCATGTGATTTGACACCGTTGGACTTCTTTCTTTGGGGATATTTAAAAGAAAAAGTGTACGTCAATAAGCCAAGAACAATTCAAGAGCTAAAGGATGAGATAATTCGGCACATTAACGACATTGAACCTCAATTATGTCTCAGAGTCATTGAAAATATGGACCATAGGATAGAAGTATGCCACCGAAGCCGTGGCGAGCATTTGACCAATATTTTGTTTCACACATAATTGTCATAGATGCTTCTATCATAATAAAAAATATTAAGATAATTCTCTGAAAACTTTTTGTTTTATTTACAATTAACATCGTGCGTTTTGGTTGGACCACCTTTTATATAAAAAGAATATCCCAAGGTCTAATGATAAATATTTAAAAGCATCATTATTTCTGATTATAAGCAATGATTATGAAGGCAGTGTGAATTCTAACCATCTATTTGTTAATACATGTAACGCAAAGTAAATTATTTTGTTGTTATTTTGTATTATCTTCCTACAAATGTATTTTGTCGAAATGTAAGTATGTTTAAAATATATCGTGAACAATAAAATAGTACTATAAACGTTGCAATGTTTCAAGTAGTAAAATCGACGACCAAAATTATTACGCAAAGATTTTGCATAACCATATATTTTTATGACTGTATACATAAGCCTCTGATACACGATATTCGCATTTTTAGTTTTTTGAATATTTTTCCTCAAAATGCATACACGATTACAATTTTGGTTTTCAATTTAACAGGATGCCATGGAAATGGGAAAAAATATTGAACATCGAAGCGTCGATTTTACATTTTAAGAAAAAAAAAAGACAAAAAATTAACTTTTGCTAATAGAAATAAGAAGAAAAATAACATTTTAAAGTAACAATCAGTTTTCGAGATAATTAGTCATACACAATAAAAATTTTAATTAATCATCACATGAAGTCTCAATGAATCCTCCTTAAATTTGAAGACATTTCTTAATTTTTTACGATTGTGAATAGCTACTCTTCTCAACTCTGGAATGCTGATTTCGTGACAGGCTTGCCTTATTTTAGCACAAAGTTCTTCTCGATTTCTGGGATTTGTCTTGTAAACTTTATTCTTCACTATTCCCTAGAAATAAAAATCTAATGTTGTAATATTGGAGGACCTAGAAGGCCACAGGTCAAAAGGACTATTTCTTCCTATTCAGCGCATTGGAAAATGATTGTTCAACCACTGATGAATAATTCTGGAATTATGGATTAACGCACTATCTAGCTAGAAAAAAATCTTCTATCGTATATTAAGAGGAAGATTTTCAATTGCATTCCATGATCGTAAAAGTTTACTAAACCCTCAGCATTTAACGAGTTATTAAAGAAAAACGAATAAATTATTTTGTCTCCTAAAATTCCACACCTTACATTAACTTTTTCTGAATACGGGTCTTTACAATTAATAACCCAATGAGGATTTTCTGCAGCCCAGTATCTACAGTTTTTAGAAGATACCATCCCATTAGTGGTAAATGTAGCTCATCATCACTTTGTTTACTCGTCAGTAAACAAAATTTGATATAGAAAATTCTGGTCGTCTAGAAAATTTCCCTAGAACTAATAGCAATATTGTAATCTTTTATTTTCATTACTCTATACTCTGTTTCAAAGTATGTAGAAATTTTCGTGAAAAATTTGAAAATATTTGATTGATTTTATAACGACTGAAATATCTAATTTTCTCCTTGTCGATATTCAGCTGAGACGTTAAATTTCGTAAACTCACTCTTGGGTTCGGTTAATTTGCTACTAGTGTTACGTTATTTTCAAGATGCGAATGTATTCGACGAGGTTGATCATTCTAAGATTTTTTAATAACATTGCATTGATAATTTCATTGAAAAGATAATTTATAGCGGCTGCAGATCCATGACTCTCTTAAAAGATGTTTTTGATTAAGTCTGCGGCTACTTCTCTACTACTATAAGCCGCATCACCAAATAACCTTATTATTACGATTTTTTCTATATACTGAAACTTTACATAATATAACTCAAAGCTTTGTCAGAGTTAATTAAATGTCATTTAATTTAATCATAGCGTTTGCTTTCATGGAATTCTATTAAATTTAAAACTAAAATTGCAACCGTGTGTAGACCGCGAAAAAATATTGAAAAGGCTAGAAATACAAATATCGTAATGAAATTTTGTGTTGGGCTTCAAACCTTTCTAATAACTGTTTTCGATATCTTCAAGGCGAAACAAAATATCGGGAATGGGCACCATTTGGGACGTTGCCATTATTTCAGTTTATTACTTAAATTGAAATCGGTTGCCTCAACCAAAGCTCAAATCTGGATTTCAAAAAATAATGAAAATATCCGGGTATCCTCATTTTAAATGAGACACATGGTGTCATTATTCCAAATATCGGTAGGGGTTTAATGACATTTTTGACATTAGTAATCTTCAGGCCTGATACTTACTCATCACTATTCGCACTATTCACATAGATTTAAAATAATTCATTATTTCTGTATATAACAAAGCAATACACCGCGACACAACATAATCACCTCATTTTGATCGTGTGGCATATTATTAGTATAACTAAGTGGTACGTTAATATAAAAAAACTGAATTGATTAATCATCTAATTTTATAATATAATTTCCCAAGAAATGTGCTAGTTAATTTCATTAAAGAATAACAAAAGAAGTTCCCGTGAAGATTCAATCAATTTCTTATCTTAAAATCTACCTTTACAGATTTAAGTAACTCCGGCAGTTAAAAAAAAACCCGTCTAATAAGAGCGAGACATCTCTGTGTAGTAGTTTCTCAAGCGATTTCAAGTCTAGTTAGCGGTTTTCTTTTTTGTCGCATTTTGTACATTCTTTGTACTTAAATTTCTTCTGTCCGAACGCTATAATTAATCAGGATAGCATTTGAGTCTATGTAATTAATCAGATAGGTAATTACCGAAAAATTAATTGTATTAACTTCTTGATTCTTCTTATACGAAAAATGTTGAACAAGGGGCGAGTTCACAGGGAACATGATAACGATTGTAATGAAGAATTTGAATATGCATTCATATCCAACCCATTTTACTAGCAGATCGCCCCCAGACGTTGCAATTACTCTTTTATTTTAATTTTCAAACTTCTAGAATTAATTAATGGATCCTCTAGAATTAATAACACATTAATGTCAATACGACAGGTAACTTTATGAACGTTGACAACATTTGAAGGGAATAATATAAGCTAGGATGGACTTTTTTCATTTAATAAGCAACTTTGATCAAGATGACTTTTTTATCTCGATATACAGTGAGTTGTAAATATATTTTGGCCAGTAAACGTCTATACCTAATAAATGGTTATATTAAAAACATTTTTTAGTATCAATATTATTACCAGAGTTTATAACGGTGAAACTGACACAACATTTTGAAAATCCGTGATTTAAGTCATATTAGGCTTGTAGTGTCTAATTTTAGCAAATATTCACATTGAAGTATTGGCATTTAGTTGAAAACCGAATGGCCAATAATATATTAGAATACAAAGAGATGAAATGTGGACCGCGTCCCTAACAGCTAAAATATTAACCTTAAAAAAGTGTTCTCAAGTATTCTTTGCATTTACATAAACTTTTACTTCATTTACATTCAAAACAAAAAGAAATGGCAACATTTTTTATTTATTATCTCCTAAACCTGTATAGAAGAATATCTCTGTAGAGGAGCTGTCAAATGAATGAAGTATATACTTATTAATCCATAAAGGTAAGATCTCTCCAAAATAAAAAAAGTAAATTTATTTTATTTTTAAATAGAAGGATAGTGAATATCAAACGACACCTAACGTACAATATAAAGTACTCAGTTATAAAATTGCAACCACAAACATGAATATGGAGAAATCAGTTGTCAACTCCCTAGAATGATGTGTTCTGCAACTGAATAACCTCATATTCAACTCATTATTGTCTTATATTATTCGATAATACCGATAGTGGATATGAATGTAGTAAAGACTGAAATTTAGAGCAAAAGTGTATATCCATTTATGTAAAAGTAGCTTTCGACCAACGTGTGCTTTCTATATTATTAATTATATTAGTGAACTCCAAAATATCGTGAAGAGGTTATGTCAACTTCTGTCATCTTTAGATGGTAGTTCTAGATCCCGGGTATCCTTAGATTTAGAAGGTAGTAGTAGGGGATCCCGAAGAAAACTATTATTCGAGTTTATTTTAGTTGAGACCTCTAGGAATTAGTACATACCTTACATTAAGTTAGTTTAGGGATATGAATAATCCCTGGAAATAGTATTCTTAATAACAATTTCAATGTTTAAGGGAACAAACTCGTCAAAAGAATTGTTTTGAATATTTGAAAATTATTTTCTCTGGGTTTAAACAACTAGTTTTGATTAATAAGTAAATTTACCAAAGAGGACGTTCCGATTTATAAAGAAATATTGATGAACTGACAAAAATATTAAATTCACTAATAATTGAAACTTCAACAGTTTCGATTCCATTTATCGATAGAGATTTCAACAGTTCCAACAGCTTTCACATTATATGAGGATTCGTATCACTCCAGTATCTTACATTTTGAGTATTCACATCACCATTTAGGAAAAACGTGGAGTCATTAGTAACACTGACTCAGTTTTCCACAAAACACTATACACTACAGTCGATGCTCGTTTTTCTAACAAAGTTGACATCATCTGGTTTAAAACTTATTAAACTCATTGGTTGGTGGAGATGATTACAATTTATTAAACTCATTGGCGATTAAAACATAGATTTATTGGTAAAACAAATTATTTTTGAATGCTGGCGATTTTTTTTTTTTTGCTTTGATAGCATTTCACAAAATTGAGGTCTGCGATCGGGATAATCTTGCTGATGAACCATTTGCAATTTATAGGGGTGACATTTTTGTTTATTTAAAATCCTTTCCACAGTTTTTGCAGATTGCCGCAGTTTGATATATTTGTACCTAAGTATATCGCATGAGATTCAAAACTGTTTCAATAACAATTTTTATTTGTTGATTTTGTGCAATGCCTGGCCGTCTAGTTCTTTTTTAATCAGGAATACTACCTGTTCTATGAAAATACCACAATATTTGTCATGAGTGTGTTCTAGAGACAAGATGATCATGATATATCTCATTGAAAATTAGTTAAGCTGCGTGTAGATTTCGTCTAGTCTCGTCAATAATTAGAATAGCATTATGATTTTCTTCTAAAGTGAGAAAATGTTTAAATGTAATAATATAATCTATACCTCTTCTACGGTTAGGTGTAGAGGCTAACTATACATTTCTTTAAACAAATAGTCTAAATACTACAATTACAGTTACTTAACTAAATATCCTATTTCGTGTTAAACAACTTAAAAGAACTTCTACAATTTCATTCCACCCTATCTTGCTCTGTCCCTATATCTAAACTCCACTCCGTTTGTGGTATCATTTGTCACTTCACTACCACTTCCATTATGCACCCTCTCTTCTCCTCTTTCTCATCCCAAACCTATCAAGTATGATGAACACCTGACTTCCCTTCACTCACATTTGCTTCCCCACTTTCACGGTTTTCTTCACTATTTTATCATTAATCTCCATCTAACCCTGTCCCTTGCTGCAATTTCAGCCTGCTTCCATGTGATTCCTCTTGTCTTCATTATCTTCGCCACTTTTCCGTCCCACGTCGTCCTTGGTCTGCCTTTCTTTCTCTTTCCAGTGGCTTTTGCTTCCCATATTTTTCTTACTTGTCTTTCTTGGCTCAATCTTTTCATGTACCCCCACCACCTCAGCTGAGCCCTCTCTATGACCTTCTCGATACTTTCGCTATCCAATCTTTTCTTTATTTCTTCATTTCTTATTTTATCCATTATCGTAACATTTGCTACTTTTCTGAGATATTTCATTTCTAATACCTGTATCTTTTTAAGTTGCCTCTCTGTCAACACCCATGTTTCGCATCCGTACAGTAGCATCGGCAAATATACAGTTTTATAAATTAACATTTTAACGTCAAAGTGACTGCTTGTTTGATTGCTGGTAGAAAATCCTGGACACTTAGCTTTTACTACCCTTAAAGTATGATGGTATGTCATTATTAAATTTAATCAATTTTCTCAAAAATCAAAAGATACTTGAAGCAGCCTCCAAATGAGATATTATTCAGATTGTTAAAAATAAATAATGTTCATCCATCCATAATCTATATATTCTATATATATATATATATATATATATATATATATATATATATATATATATATATATATATATATATATATATATATATATATATATATATATATATATATATATATTGCGGGAAAAATGCCTATTTTACGAGTCGAAGAAGTGTGCCAAAAATGTTGGATCACCACCAAACACCATTATCTTGGAGCCGCTATATCGAGAAAAAATAAAAGTGCAATATGACAAGTGGGAAAATCTACAACAATTTTTAGAATTTATTCCCCTCATGTATCAGGATTTTTACACAAATCAGTCACATAGGGAGAAAGAAAAAAGAATCAAAAGAAAGAAAAACAGCCTGCAATTGCTTCAACTTCGAAACACATTGATGTGGAGGAATTCCTAGATTATATGGATCTAGTCTCCGATTATGAATAAGTAGATTAGATTTTTTTTTAGTTGATTTTTTGTATTAAAGATATCATTTTTATAATATTTCAGTCTGCTTATGTTACCTATGCGACAATGGAATCCTCAAATTGCTTAGAAGCTAAACCACCCAAGTGACTTTTATTAACAAAAAATACATTAACAATAGAATTTCTTTACTATTTTGTATTTCTATAATCTCAAGATCATTCTCAACAAACATAATCCATTCAAAAATGTTATGTAATTGATAGGAATTATTAACTGAACTTTAAGCCTAATTATCTCAGAACATTCATTTTGCTACTTGGGCTATTTTGCTTCTAACCCCTTCAAATTATAACGTAATAATTTCCATTTAATCCAAATAAAATTATGCTATTTATATTCAAGTCTCCCGATAACGACATCTTCTAATAGACATATTGAGTAATATATAATGCGCGTCTAGCTAACCCGACAGACGTTGTCCTGTCTTATCTATGAATATTCAATTCGGACTGGAATAAATAATAATAAAAAAAATATTTCAAAAACAGTGTTTATCAGAACCTGTTCGATGACATATTTGACCCTGAATTTGCAAGGGTAAATAGATGTAATATAGGTAATTGTATAGCGATGTATTTGTACCGCCATGTAGCTGACAAAATACGTTGGCAGCACTGCCATTCCCCCATCAACTTCTGTAAACACACTCACTTCTGGTTTCTCTTAGCAATTCAAAGCTACCAACGTACTTTACATCATGTCAATTGAAAGCTACCAACGTATTTTGCACCAGCCACATGGTGGTAAAAGTTCATTGTTTCCCATTATACTTACCTTGAAACTAGGCATAAAATTATCTCGAATAACTTTTGTTGCGCCAAAAGACGTCATTTGAAAGCAATTATTGAATTTCTGGATATGAGTCAAAGAATGTATAGAATCTGGCCTATTTCCGGAAACCAATGAATGTAGTGGCTCTGGTGGCGGTACCACTGGCGTCAATTTGACTTGGCCACTGGCTCAACACAATCCAGGGGCTTCATTTTTAAACTTCAATGCCTTGCAATGTGAACACACAACGTTCATTACATGGGGGGAATAAATTCTAAAAGTTGTTGTAGATTTTCCTACTTGTCATATTGCACTTTTAGTTTTTCTCGATATAGCGGCTCCAAGATAATGGTGTTTGGTGGTGGTCCAACATTTTTGGCACACTTCTTCGACTCGTAAAATAGGCATTTTTCCCGCAATTTAGTTTTAAAGTAAAACTACGAAAACCATTTTATACCCCCGCCATTGAATTACATGATTTTCTGAATCTTAATACATAAATTTAGCTGAATGTTAAGGAGTAAAATAACCCAAGCGACATTTAAGCTATTTCACATCCATATATTAAACGTATTTTGTTACCTCACTATTTCTCCTCAACAATAGATGGCACCAATAAAACATTTTCACTTGGATAATTTTTACTCAACAGATAGAAACTTTATGAGATCGTAACAACACTTAGGTCGCTTTGTCAAAAAACTGCACTTGGGCCGTTTTGCTTCTAACCCCTTCAATTACGGTTAATGATAGATACTGACAACTATTCGATAATCATCGTACTCCCTCCTACACATAGTAACGATAATAGACATCACCGTTACTGATTTTCTGAAGACACGCATACTCACTGACTGCTGCATTACATAAATATTTCATAACTGACTGATTACCTATATTTTAATATAGCGCATCGAACTGCTATGTATATTTCAAGCGATTAGTAATGCGTTTATAGCTTATTCAGATACTTTGCAGGCTCTAGAATTGATTCTTTAATATCACTTTATTCTAAAGTACGATATAATTATTTATTTTGCATTTAGTCTGTTTCATACCGAGAGAAAGTAAAAATGTAAATGTGGAATTGGCGACATGTGGTTTGCAGCAAGTCAATTAAGATCATATCAACATTCTCACATGAAGAATTCAAAGCACGTAGGTGCATTTCTTATCTACAGTATGTATGGAACACAATTTCAAACAGTTTTTTTAATAGAGAGTACAAAAATTGTAGTCAATAGTAATACTCGTTGTATTTCCATTATAATGTGATTTAAATTTAAATACATTTCATAGAGGAGAAAATAGCGTTCTCTATTGGGGAAAACAGGAAGTAAATAAGAATCGACGTAGTCAAGTGTAATATCATAAATGATGAAAATTATTTGAGGATACTTTTCCTATGTTTAAAAATGCCGAAATTCGAACGAAGAGTATTTCGTACATCGACCTGAAAATTTCGTGACACACACAGGAAAACAGCCGTTCAGTAAATCAGCAGTTCGTGGGGGCTGTCATTTGCGTAGCGAGAAAACATATCCCTAGGGGCTTCCGGAAAGAATATATTCCAGGCTAGAATGCGGAATCTGAGTCCATGTACAAACTCGATGCAGCCCGCAGGGAAAAGTGGAGAAGGACGACCGAAGAATTTGATTTCAAATACTCAAGCAAGAAATCATGGAGCCTACTCACAAAATTAGCGAGTAACCCTCCTACACGAAATGATAGTGAATCACACCAAATCAGATCGCTGACTGCATAGTTACCCTGTCGAGAGTCCCTAAAGATAGACCTCATACTACAAAGATTAAACACGAACTGAATAACCTGAGAAACAACAATCCGGATGAGTCCCCCCTCTCAAGGCATTTTGATCTCGAAGAGATTGGACAAGCACTGTTGAACATCAAAGCCAATAAAACCCCAGGATTCGATGGAATTTATAATGAATTTTTAACAAACACTGGTCACCGCACTAGAAGATGGCTCGCTGATTTCCTTTCTGACATACTTAATACCTGCACCCTCCCCAAGGAATTTAAAAAAATAAAAATCATGGGTATCCTTAAACCGGGTAAACCAAAAAACAGTACACAATGCTAAAGACCAATATCACTTCTAAGTGCGTGCTATAAACTCTTGGAAAGATTGATCCTTGAAAGGATAAAAGCCAAGGTGAATGAACACATTCCAACATACCAAGCGGGTTTCCGTGCGAGACGTAACTGCACAGACCAAATACTGAGCTTGACGACCTTCATAGAAACGGGATTTCAAGCACATCAGCTGTGTTCATAGACCTAACGGCTGATTATGACACCGTTTGGAGGCAGGTACTTCTGTATAAATTCCTAAGAATCATAGCCAACAGAAAACTAACTCAACTACTAAATAACATGATGAGCGATATATTATTTCAGGTAGTTATGGGAGACCAAATCAGCAGGGTGAGACACTTACAGAATATGCTACCACAGGGCTCGGTCCTTGCCCCAGTCCTCTTTAACATCTACATCGCGGACATGCCGGAAACCATATCAAAGAAATTCGCATCTATAAGAACCACAGATCAAATCCTAAGCAACGACATTCAGAGCCTGACAGAATACTACCGGAAATGGAGGCTAACCCCCAACCCAAATAAAACTGAAGGTACCTGCTTCCATCTAAATAATAACTTGGCAAACCAACAACTAGCAATATATTTTAAAGGTACGCTGCTCAGAAACAATCCGACTCCAAAATACCTGGGAGTCACCATCGACGCTTGAAGGTTAGCGTTCTAACCTTCAAGCAGCACCTTCATAACACCTCAGCCAAAGTCCGTACAAGAAATAATATCATCCAGAAACTTTGCGGCACCACTTGGGGAGCAACAGCGAACACCCTACGTAGCTCTGCCCTGGGCCTCGTATACAGTACTGCTGAATACCCTACCCCTGCATGGTTAAACAGTAGACATGTGCATAAACTCGACGCACAACTGAACTGCACGATGCGCAACATCACGGGATGCATCAAATCCACCCCTACATACTAGCTACCAACACTCAGCCACATCGCTCCGCCACAGCTCGGAAGTCAAGATGCTCTAACTCGCCAATACCATAAAATAATGGCTGATCAACAACTCCCCATACATGAAGACATTGGTAAAGCAAGTTCTAGCAGACTTAAATCCCGAAGACCACCAGTCAAGACCGCATTAAAACTCTGAGCAAGCGGCTTCAACGTGGCTTTCAACAGAGATGAAAGGAGACCTGGGAATAGTCCACACCGCCGGATGTATTTCCTAAAGTGACAGTCCAGAGTAAACCCACTGGATTCGACTTCCCACGGCAAATATGGAATACTGCCAACAGGGTCCGAACTAAGCATGGCATATGTGCGGCCATGCTAAACAAATGGGGTAAGCTGCCTTTACCTGAATGTGACTGCGGGAATCCCATCCAAACCATAAGCCACATTGTCCAATACTGTGGAAATAGAGCATACCCAGGAGGTGCGGACGATTTTATATCCCTTACACCCTAGGCGATCGAATGGATCAAAAACCTGGATCTGGCACTGTGAAATATATATAACAATGATATTTTGTATTTTGTAATTATTGTAATTTGAATCCATATGTTAATCCATACGATAAATAAATAAATATACAAATGTAGGACGAGGTTAAACGAATTTTTTCCACAATTTTTCTACTAATACCAAAAGATTACACGTTTTTCTACGCGCGTTTCATAGACCAAATTAACATGATCGGGAGATTATTAAAACCACCTCTAATTTCTATTTATACTAAACCTTTGTTCAGATTCAGTTCACTTCCGTACATTCAGTATTCGGTAGACATTACGAATATTTTTCGACTTCATGCACTGTTCCCCAATAAACTCACTCAACTTAACTATGTTTCTTCATGGTCAATGAACAGTGGAAGAATAGTTTCTAATACATAATCTCATAACTATTTCCATTCATGGTTAATGAACCGTAATGGGGTAAACGTTCGGTTCACTAATCCATAAATGTCATTATTCACCCTATCAATCATATGACATTTCGTTATCTTAATACTTTCTATGGCATCAAATAGTCTGTTGTTGGTTATATTTTTTACTAACTTTAAATTACTAGTCTATTCTATGATTGTTTTCGAAGGCATATTGGACAAGGGAAAATTTTTATAATCTTCCATGTTCTAAATGGACCGTGTACTCCTTAACCTAGTTACAATTGAATCGGTCGTTTCAGGAACAGCACATGTCAATTTTTCAGCCATTTTAGGTTTGTCTCAAAAACATAATATTTACAGGTAAATGTACCATTCTAGACAGTAACAGCACTCGTCAAGCAATATTTCGATAAATTCTGAATGCTTATATATCGAATTGTATTCGGAAACAGCACAAGTCAGTGAACTCTGAATATACTCAATAATGGAGTATACTGAAATGATCGTAAATCCAACAAAAATATCACAATTTTCGGTAGAAATGATTAGAACTAATGGTATTGTTGATTACAAAGCATGGTGGCCGCGCTTTTGCAAACGAAATAGCCTATCTGTTAATTCCTTTGGGAGAGATGTACCGAGAGAACAAAAGCAAAGTTTCCAGATAACAAATTTACCCATTTTTACTATTGCTCAGATGAACCAGGGGTAATCAAAGTCCTTGACTTTATAGATGGATTTACAAGCCATAAATTTAGACTTTCTACATCCAATTTGGTCACACTGCTTCATCCTGTACGAGACCGGGATTATTCAGACGGTTTGGTTCTCATAAATTCAAAAAACTTGATAACATCAAGAAATTGGTTTATTATGTTCCTGAATAGCATCAGGACTTTCATAGTGAAATTCTACGTTGGTATGACAAAAGACAATGAAGAAAATGATAAGTAAATTGCCCCTAAAAGATGATTTGTTGTACATATTTCTTGATATTTGTAATAAAGGTTCTTGAAAAATGATATTCGTCTCTATTATTTTCATTGTTCATTTCAGAAACAGCACATGTCGACACTTTTTCAATGGCTATGTCTTTTGTATTTTTTTTTTCTTTTGTTTCAAAATTATAAGACCAACATAACTTAATATCACCGATTGCTGTGCCGGTGACATTTGAAATATATTTTTTTATCTATTTTCTACTTTATGCAGTTTTTATGGCCGACTCAGTTACTATATTTATCTGCGCAATTTACCTTTGACTATAATCTTCACAAATTATTTCATAAACCTCGGACCTTTCATTATTTTCAATTTTATCTTTGGGATTTCTCAAAAGTTGTTGTAATTTGCTTCTAGAAGACTGCACTAATGTTTTTCCCAAATCTTTCAAAACTCTCTTGAGGCCTGTAATAAATTCTGGTTCATATGGAATTGATCCAACAAATTTCTAAATCTTCCGGAAAATTTATGGAGTTAGGAAGAATTGCCTTAAATCTGCGGTTTCTAATTAATTTATCTACAAGATGAGAAGGATACACATTATTTCTAGCTACATATTTAATGGTCATTTTTCTATTTCAAACCTATAATTGCCAAGTAGAGAACACACTCACATACATTTTGATTATTTTCTTTCTATATAGTTTTTCTAACGTGACCTATAAGATAAAAAAATAGATAATAAAATAATCATTTATAAATTTAGAATTTTTATTGAATCGTTTCATAATAAAATTGCAAAATAAATACATCCATCTGTCTATAATTATTTTGAACTAACAACACCAGAATGCAAATCTAAATCTTCAGATTAGTAAAAATGCTAATCTGAAGATCTAAAATCAATGTCTTTTATTTCATAATTTTCATAAAATCTATTTTAATAGAGTTACTTTTAGCTTTGCAACCATTTGATAAAATACAAAAAACAAATCGGGGAAGCATAGAGAATTAAAATATCTTTCAAATGAAAGATGAGATAATATTATTTCCTATTTAATTGTTTTAGTAGATAGACAAGTACCCTCTACAATATGATACGCATTAAAATTTTGTTAATATACTTTTACGTGAAGCATCTAGCATATTTTGAATCCAATCATATAATTTAATGGGAAGCTCTAAACCGTGTATAATTTCTAAGAAATTATTTCCCTCCATTTATCGTGATTATCTTTTTCGTCGTACAATTATATTTATATAGTTACAATGTTAATTTTCTATTTTAACTTTACTGAAGTTACTATCATACATATAATATATTTACTAAAATAGCCAATTCAAATGATATATTTGGTTTAATTTTGAACTAAAGTCTCGAAATTATAAAATACTACTAGTATCATATAGTCATATTGTTTTCCAATATACTTCCGCAATGTTTTTATTATATTTACATATACAACATGGTAAGTATAACTTAAGAATTTTGTCCTTTAGTATAGATCCTGTAATTAAATGAATTTACATAATTAGCAGATAAAAAACTATTTTAAAATATTTCACTGTAATCCATATGATACAAAGTAATCTAATACTATCATTATTTTGTAATATTTTGTAATATAACAATCAGATTGTGTATAAATATTCAAGTAAAAATAGTGAAATAAATTGTGGTATCTTTTTTAATATATTTTTTAGAACAAATCAAGTTTACGGTAATTTATATTTTCTTTGTCAAATTAAATTTCTTTATAAAAGTTTCATATATTGGACACTGTCGACAATAATTTAGATATTATGACTGATATACCCAACATATAAGTACTTTGGAATTTTTTTTTTTAGAAACTTCTATATATATCTAAATTTTTATAAAAATAATAAACACACGAAATGTGAATTACGCGTGTATACAAAATTATTATCTAAACGCTCTCGACTTTCTACTCTGGTTTACATAAATTTCATCTTTTTCTGAGTGATTGCATTATATTATGATAGACAGTATTATTATTGTTTGCAGCAAATATTATAATATTTATATTATGTAGATACTCACGAGAGAAGTAGATCTGTGAAAATATTTTAATATGTTTTTGTTGATAGTAAGAATTTTATTTATCGACATACCATTTATTTTAAACAATACATACATCATAACAACTGAAATAATATTATTTATTATGTGTATTTTGAACAAGCCAACTTCAACCTAGTCATTGTGAGTTTAATAAAGAACTTTGGTTTATATTTCACTTTGAATTATGGTAAATAAAAAGCATCATAGTATTCAAATTATTTTCTTACATATTACATAAATGTAACAATTCAGTTAAATTAATAATGTCAGGTATTAATTCACCTACTTTCTGTTTATAAAATGATAATCGAACATACCTACTATCACAATTAATCAGAAGATAAGTTTACTTTAGTAGGTAACTCGTACGACTTAATAGCATTAAACATTAGGGGAATACTAGGATTTGTCCCTTTCTGTTCAATATAAATTCGGTATTTTCCAACATTTCAAAAATACTCGTAATAACATTGAAATGTTTGCAACCCCTTCCAAATATGAATAATTTCTTGTCACAATATATTTTTTTCACAGCAATACCAACGGTTTTCAATCATGAGACGCATGCTCCAAGGAAAATTGTTGTTTCTCACAAGGAAACAAGTCATCGGTGACTCATTAAGTATTGTACAAGAGCTCTCTACAAGCCTTGGAGCATAATTCTAACAAAGATGCACTGGTCTAGAACATATGTCGATGACTTGGATGGCTGAAATAAATTCACTCATTTGGACTTCTAGTTACATTGAAGTAACGGGAAATCAGATCAACTAGTCGATAAAGTAGCATATCAAGCTGTCAATTTGGAATATGTGGATCTTATGCCAACATCCGCCTGGTTATTGAAGACTCGTGTAACGAGAATAGGAAATATGATGAAAAAAATAGGCTATTCGAATACCTATCACATAATTTCATAAATTGTGGTTTGATTAATAGCCACAGTACATTATGTCTAATGTTAATCTTACTACCAACCACTTTTCAGTAGATTGCGACGAATACAGGGAACATAGACAAATATACTGGACATATTCCCACATTTGATATTCAAAATGAGCGAATTCCAAAGCAGTGATAAAACCAGATCGAAAAGCCGCGTTTACATGAAGATAATTGGCCTATTTCACAAGATATAATATGATGGACAATGTTAATGTGATGTTTACCATAATATGCCTATTAAATGTGTAAATTTTATATTTTGTTGTTTGTTATTATTTGTTATTATTTACTGTTTTATTATTTATTTATTATGACATAAGGCGGAATAGAAGAGAATTTCTATACACGAAAATTATTGGTGGAAGGTGTGACTAATGGCAATGGCCATTGATGTCGATACGGCAGTGGGTAAAAAAACAGAGAAACAAGTTTTCAAACAAGCCCCAAACCTAGAATTAGATGTTCGTGCAAGACTTTCAAAGTATCATTAAATCATTTTCTGACAGTCACAGTGCTCAATGATTTATTTGCAGGCATTAAACCGACGCCGACGTGTCGCTTGAGAACATAAATCTACTAATAACTCTGGGAAGATTTATGTTTTATATAGAAAAGTTAATACAGATTTTCTATTCTGAACGCAGGGCAACTATAACACGACACTGACAATTACTGGTATGAAAAACTCACAAAAGGTATATCTGTAAATAAAAAAGGTAAATATTAAAAATTCTTTATGTAACAATTTGTTATTGAAATTAAAATTATGGATAATATTTTTTACTATTGATTAAAATTAAGTCGATAGCCAATTTTTATAATAATACGTTAAAATACAATTATAAATTAAGATAATCACCGGCTATGATAATAATAGGAAACGTACGAATGACAGAATTTAGGTTATGTTTAATTCTTTTCTTGGATTTTACTCCTGTCTTGTAATAACAAAGCAGAAACTGTTTGAAACTAGTCCCCAAACACCCATATGTGAAAGGGATGGTTTATAAACTAACAGAGATGTATTGTAGAAACATACCTATGTAAACACATTATTTAAGCACTAAAGAACTGAGACACTGTTAATTAAGGGGACACTGAACTACACTTTATCCATATGAGAAATATTTCTGAGTTTAGGTACATATAATTTTCAAAAGCATTCAGTTTTGCTTAAAATTTTAACCTTATGTTATGTTGTGCTTGTTATTTATCACAAGTGTAGTAATACCCTGGCGATATCATTATAGTAGTATCCTGTATTAATACCATTTTATGAAGCTGTAAATACAACATAAAAGATTTCATCACTTTTTTCAACTTTTCAATTGCAAGCTTTTTCGATGTTCATCACACTTTTTTTTACTTTTACTTAGTATTTTTTAAATCAGATTTTTCAGGGTATTTGTGTACTATTTCAGAAGAGGATTTCAAATTGTCGGCTGTTAAATACGCGTAATTTAGGAGTTTCATTTTCCTAAAAAAGCAAAACCTAACTTTTCAGGAAAGGAGTTTATCGAACAATCGCCAACTTCCAAGAAAGCTCGTTTTGAAGCTCGATTCTATTTCTTTTACGACTGATTTATTATTTTTGTTGGTCACATTGGATTTCTAAGCATTGAACATTCCTACCAAGTTACAGGCCTTCGTATTATTACGATTATTTTCAGTCTGTAACTTACAAGTCGGGAATCGAGAAAGGAACCACCAAACCGCAAAACGGTTATCAAGTTGTTCCCGAATAGCAAAGCTATTACATAATTGCTGTAGAAAACAACTACTCCTCGAGCTATAGCCCCGCCAGGCATTGAATTATACCTGACAGCGATCCTCGACACCTTTCTCGTGTTTCTGCACGACCAAAGCTTTCTTGAAAAGGGACCCCGCCACGGGTAGGATTCAACATTTGTCCCGGATGGAATCCGAATGGCATACAGCTGTTTCGAACTTGTTAGTTCTCATCAGTGTACACGGTACGCCGATCCAGGACAAATGCCGAAGCAAATCCGTGTGGTTTTCATATAATCCGTGGTGGTTCCTTTCTCGATTATCGATTTAGATGAAAACCATGGATTTGTTTCAGCATTTGTCCTGAATCGGCGTACTGTGTACAACACTGATGAGAACTAATAATTTCGAGACATCTGTCTGTCATTCGGATTCCATCCGAGACATACGTCGAATCCTACGCGTGGGGGGATCCTTTTTCAAAAAATATTATTTTCAGTGTTTTGTGTGTTCCTGTGAAAATGCCTAAAATTATGCTACGTTTTTTACATTTGCTTATATAGAAAAGAGAAAGTGGAGTTCAAATTTCTGATGTAGAAGAAAGGGAAAAGACACCTGCATCATCGAGTTTCCGACGTTCTTAGAGGCGCTCCTTGTTGTCCTCGTCCTAAGCTAAACTTAATATGCTTGTGGAATACTGTACTTTCTAAATCAATTCAACCTACAATTTACTAAATGTAAATAATCTAGGTGAATTTTTGAGTCCTTTACTAAAATGTTGCAAATGTAACGGAGGTCGGAATTTATTTACTGGAAGGAGATTTGGTTTGGCAGTGGAAGTCATACTTTCTTATCCAAATTGTCCATTAAGAAAGACTATGATAAATTCTCCTACGATTGAAAAGGAGATTAAAGGGAAAACTAATATAGTTTATGGGTGTAATATAAAGCTTGTTTATGGAAGCAATGCACTTTTTTTGTTGTAATGAATTTGCATCATCCACCTAAATTGTGGCTACATATTACAAAATTCTTATACTTGCAGCAGAACAGAGACTAGAATATAACCCTTGATAACCTGTCCTATAGCTCAAGACCAAAGTGCATACATGAAATCAACCAGAGGTAACTGAAATGTATTAAAAAGAAATAAGGAAAAAATACTTCTAGATTAGATAGAAATATAAATCATTAACAAACATGATTTTTATATTTTTCACAAACCCTCACATACAGACATAACAATACATAGCACTTCTACACATCCACTTCAACATAAAATAGCAGCATATAATTGCATGATACATAGATTCCTAAATATTCCAATGTCTGATAAAAATTATAATAAAAAATTAAATATAATAAAACAAACAGCGTTAAATAACGGTTACTCTCCAAAAATAATAGACAGTATCATAGTTAGAAAAGTGTACAATAAAGCTATACAGCAAGTATATCCTAAAATTACTGTAGAAAATACACATATTTTCAAAATTATAACCAACATAGGGAAACCATCTCAAAAAATTGCATCGATATTAAAGAAAAGAAGTAATAAAATAGCATACCAAACTACTAATACTCTTGGAAAACACATAAAAAATGCTGAAGATAAAACCAATACCAAAAATAATTCAGGAGTCTATAAGCTGACTTGGGGTACTTGTCCTAAGGTATATATAGGACAAACAGGATGAAACTTCAACACTCGAATAGCAGAACACAAAAAGAGTTTTAATAATAACAAAAGAGATTCAACATATGCAACTCATCTAATTGAAGCAGACCATACTTTTAACGAAAATTTTAAATTGTACATGTAGAGAAGAAAGGCTTAAAATTAAATTTATTAGAATCTTTAGAAATTAATAAAGCAAAGAAATCTGATATCATATTAAATGATCAAATAGAAACAAACTCGTCCCCGTTATTACATTTATTTTAGTTCTACATGTTATCCAAAAATCGTGTTTAAAATTTACAGATAACATCCGTTGAAATTTTACTTGCAATAGTTTAATAGTAGGAAATCCCATAGTAATAAACCTAGGTTTATTACTATTGCTCTAGTTATATAAACGCAGTTCCACAATGTAAAATTTAGTCTATGTACTCAACATCTGATGAAGCCACTGTGTTGGCGAAACAATTGTTATGTTTATTAACAAATAAAAAAATGAAAATCTATCCAGCAAAGGTTTTAATTTTGTATAATATAAATACAGTTTCATCGAGCTCTATAACACAGTGACATTTAGATATTAAAAAAAATAGTATTTTATTCAATAACATGGTTTGGAACAATGCCAACTAACATGCATAAGTGGGCTACTTTATGCATAAGTGCGCCTAATAACAATAACTATGCGAAAGCCTTGCCCTCCGTGTAGACTTCAGGCATGCTGTTACACGACTGAGCGGATAATGCGTACTTTCCATTTTTTATCTTGTACCTATTTGTGCGTTTCTTGATTCCAACCTGTTTAACTGACAAACAGTGCCGCTGGATTTCCGGCATATTGCACGTTATATAAAGCCTCGAAATCGCTACGCAATCGCTCCGTTTTTAAGAAACGTGTGGGTGAGAATAACATGTTGGAAATTTCAATTCAGAAACATTGTAATTAATATTCCGTAGATTTAGAGACGAAATATGCACATGAATGTAATGGTATATTAAAAGCTATTCTATATTTGCTGTTTGTATATCTATTATGACCAGTTTTTATGATACAAGTTTATTTAATGCCAACGAAAGATAATCTGAGACTCCCATTCATCAGCTATGGTCAATTAAACACAAGAAAGATATTTTAATGCATGATTCTTAATTATTTGAAAAACAGATTGGCTGAGACTTTTACATAAAATAAACATGAGGAAATAGTTTGATATTTATTACTTTTCCGCGCTCAACTATACCAGATCGGAAAAGTAATGTAATCGTGTAGAAAAAAAAATTTAAAGAATAATTTCTAGCATTTATTTTTCGTTTTTCGGCCTAAAAACAAAAAAAAAATTGTATTTAAAAATGTTTTGAACGTGTGTGTGTCGTCGTTGTCGTTGTCGTTATCATCGTTGTTGTCGTTGTCGTTGTCGTCGGCATTAAATTTTCTTATTAGCACGATAGCTCAACTAAATTCTGTCGGATCGATCGAGTTTGACTGATTCCGATGGAGGACGTCTCCCAGACGACACCTATTGATTTTGAGGTGGATAGAACACACTCTACCATGTACATGGGTCAGGAGAAAGTACAGTGGTGGACTATTTGAGAATTTTTTTTTGCTAGCACGATCACTCAATTAAATCGTGTCGGATCGATCGGGTTTCGACTGATTCTGATTAGGGACGTCTACCAGACGACATCTATTGATTTTGAGGTCGATATGACACACCCCACCCTGTCCATAGGCCATGAGAAAGCACGATGATGGACTCTTTGAAAAAAGTAAAACTGTCGCATAAAACACATATTATGCATTTATGTGTTGGTTTATTTTTTCTCGGCCACTAGATTTCGAGGTAGAGATGTTCTACGTGCTGAAAAGTACGTTTTAAGGTTTTAAAATTGTTTATTTTATTATCCATCGTTGTATTTCTTACAGTTTTGAAGCTCTGTTAAGGTTTTATATTGGGATCCCATATTTAATGCGATAGGCCAAAATTGGACAAGAATGTTGGCGCAAAATAATAAGGGATGGATCAAGATTCTAGATCCCCTATTGACTGACATTTGACTGACACACTGCCGTGTGTCTAGATTCTATACACACGGCAGTCTGTCAATTAAGTTCGGACAGGAAGAAGGCTACACACCGGCAGTATGTAATATTAGACGAACGATTTCGAGCTACTTTCGACCCCCCCCATACCTAATACTTGAAATTTTGCATGTCTAATACAGCCCCTTCAATACCTAGAATCTCAAGATTCAACACTAAACCTATTATGGTTCTCGAGTTATTAAGGTCTGAAGAGTGCTATTTGTATTACTCACTAACTGAGTCATCAAAAACCTAGACCGCTTCTAGGTGACTTAGAAACTTGAAATTTGACATCAAGGTAGATCATTAGATATATACAAAAGAAAAAATCTGAAACCACAAATTATTGATGTTCGGTGTCGACAAGATGATTGATGCGGTGAGTTTCAAGTACTAAGTATTAATTAATTAGTATCAAGTACTAAGTATAAATCAATCCAACAAAAAGAGATGGCGCCACTACACTACGGGATTTGTTAAATTAATTTATTTTTACCAAATATCAAACACAAGAGTAACATAAATATTCGCAAGAAATTATAATAAAATAGGCAATTTAGGTATACCCACAGCAACCATATTGTATTATATTAAATAAATATATGACATCAATTTCTTACTTATTAATTGTCAATAGGTGTCAAGAACAGTGTATTTTTATACTATATAAGTGCATTATAATGTCAATAGAGATGATTTAAGATGGGCGTATTCCATACTTTTAATTGACCGATAATAAACCACAGCCTCCTTGAAATGTGCAAAAAGGATAAACTTTTTCAAAAATTAATGATAATAATATCATCAAAAACATAAATGCGAAAATTGGTCCAAGTTCGGTGCAAACGACGTTCTTAACTTATCACATTTATGTTGTTGGTAAGATATAATATACGTATCTAAAACCAATAGTAACACCCCAACAATATTCCAGTGCGCGATACTAACAAGGATCTAAGAAAAAGGTTTTATTTTATGAATCTGGACCAGCTTTTGGCATATCTAAAGGTAATGTTGTGAAATATTTTATATATTGGAAAGTGGGAAAAGAAGGTTCCACTGAAGAAATACTTAAGATCAGATCTAAACGAATAAATTCGTAACTTGTTACCAAAGGAACACTGGCAGCCCTCCTTTTGAATTTGGTAACTCGATCCTGGAAGAGACCGGGAATCCTCCAAGACAAGCATAGCCATAAGAAACTGGAAACCTACTTCTCACAAACACCGAAATATTATGCATCGCTCAATACCTGTGTAGTTTATCAAATTTACATCATTAGAAGATGATTGACACTAACTTTTAAGCTGTTACTAGCGATTGTTTTGAATCGGTTTAGAGATGATACACTGAAAGTATCGAAACTATAGTAGCGTTAAGTTATAATAAAATCTATGATAGTAACAAAGTTAAGTGTTTTACTGTATCATTATGATCAATTATCACAAAGTAACGGCTAACTCCATTCAACTTTTAAACTTCTGGTCTCTATTTACACAGAAATTTTGTTCAGATTCAATAAACTATTACGAATTTTTCCAGTTCTATACACTGTTCATTAATAATATCCTAACTTCATTTAACTATTGTGCTTCATGTTCCGGTTTACTGTATCATTGCTTTGAATATATCTTTTTTTTTCAATGGTTAGTAGACCGTAAGAAACTTATAAGTCAGAAATCGAGAAAGGAACCACCAAGTCGCCAAGCGGCTATCAAAGTAGTTCCCGAATAGCAAAGCTATTACATAATCGCTCTAGGAAACAACTACTCCTCTACTCCTCGGGCTAAAGCCCCGGCAGGCGTTGAATTATACCCAGAAGCGATCCTCGACCCCTTTCTCGTGTTTCTGCACGATCAGATAAGGTTTCAAAAAATAAAACCGGCCTCCTACCGGCCACAAGTAGGATTCGACATTTGTCCCGGATCGGAACCGAACGACATACAGCTGTTTCGAACTTGTTAGTTCTCATCAGTGCCGCATACGGTACGCCGATTCAGGACAAATGCCGAATGAACTTTATGGCCTATACATCTTTATCGATACGATCTCTGTCAGTAACTTATAAGTCGGAAATCGAGAAAGGAACCACCAAGCCGCCAAGCGGCTATCAAAGTAGTTCCCGAATAGCAAAGCTCACATAATCGCTCTAGGTTATAATTCAACGCCTGTCGGGGCTTTAGCTCGAGGAGTAGTTGTTTCCTAGAGCGATTATGTAATAGCTTTGCTATTCGGGAACTACTTTGATAGCCGCTTGGCGGCTTGGTGGTTCCTTTCTCGATTACCGACTTATAAGTTACTGACAGAGATCGTATCGATAAAGATGTATAGGCCATAAAGTTCATTCGGCATTTGTCCTGAATCGGCGTACCGTATGCGGCACTGATGAGAACAAACAAGTTCGAAACAGCTGTATGTCGTTCGGTTCCGATCCGGGACAAATGTCGAATCCTACCTGTGGCCGGTTTTATTTTTTGAAAGACCGTAAGAAGTTAAATTTTCAGTTTACTGATCCATAAATGTCGCCATCCATCGTATCAACAAAAACAATGAACTTTTAAGGACTGAGCTCTTATCTTCGTTCATGCTATTATAATATTTAATTATCCTGGCGCATTTAAAGGCATCCAATAGTCTGTTATTCGTTATACTTTTAACTAACTTTACCAGAGTTCTTCTAAATTTATTTGAGTTACTAAAGTACATTTTATGATTGTTATTGAAGTATGTAAGGCAATGGAAGATTTTTATAATATTTAACCAAGGCATGTGTTATGCTCTTGCTAAATCTTTGAGAGCTCTTTTAAATCCTGTGGTTAATCGTTGGCACAGAATGGGCAATTTTTAGAGTCTTATCAGAAACTCGTGAAGTTACTCAGAATTGCCCTAAATCTACATTTTCCAATTCAGTCGAGTATTCATTACTGATAGCTGCATTCTCTTCACTTGAATTCTGAATTATCTTCTTTTCTTTTTTAAACCTCTGGTTACGAAGACGAAAATTTAGCAACAGATGGATCAGAAAGTTTAATGGCAAACTTAAATAGTCTGGCCCATCATTTGCTAAGTTTTCTGGTTAGTAAAGTTCACTAATCACTAACCATGTAGGAAAATAGTTACAAGAAATAAGGCTGGTATGAAGAAAAAGTAATCATAATGGTTTACTGAACCTAAACAAAACAGGTATAAATACTATAAATAGTTAAAAAGTTAATTTTAGTCATCTTTTGATGATGCCAACTTGATTGGCGAAATGTGCATTTATATTTGTGGAAAGTTGGTCTCCTCCTGTTTGATAATTCACGTGAAATATTATTACTGATTGATCAAATATTGTTCGAGGAAATATTTAACACGGATGGCATGATGCGAACGAGGTATACAGATTTGAAAACAATGTTAATTAGATTAGTATTATGCCTATCCTGCAGGCTACTAATCTGCATACAGTTGGCATAAAGTACAAGTCATTGATTCACATGTTAAATTAGTTCCTATGGAAAAATTAATTCCTCTATTCAAGAAAATCATAAACTTCATTTGAATTTTACATAGCCAGAATCAGTAGTACTATATGTAGAGTAAATTACAAATAATGCAGGTCAACTTGATGAAAGGAAAGGAAAGAGTTAAACGGCCATAAAATTATCGACAATCTATAGACTTATGCATATATTCTCATGAGTTTGATAGAAATAAAGTACAATAGTTCTTAAGCTTTTGCAGTTAATATCCTTCGATTGTATACTACCATTTTCAAACCTTGATCAGTATCTGCCTCAGTCATAAATTTTATTAGTTATGACTACATCATAACTGAAAATACCATGAGCGACAATGTTTGTAGAAATCATATAACCTGAAAAATGTTACGGTATAATTAATAATAATTATTACCTTTTTCGTAAAACTTTAAAAAACTAATTGGCTATTGAAAATGATAACAAAAATAATCCCCACAATATAAACAGATCAATTGAAAACAAAAACTAAAACAATAATAGGATGTTAACATTACTGGGAATGAAAACATAGAAGTAAGTTAATTCAATAAAGTTAATTTAATATCTTTAATGTGTTTATAATTATTTTTTGTTTTTTATTTGCGAATTTGAGACTTTCCACTTTATTTTATTATGAGAATGAAAATGAACATACGCACTTAATCAAACTTTATCTCAGATAACAAAAGATTTGTCTATAAAGGCGTAAATATATTCTGAACGTAAAGGTATTCAATCATTTATCACACATGGAAACGACTCTGTTATGAAACCAATAGTTATTTCAAACTACGTAGCTAGTAGGTTACTTCTTTTTAAATATACAATTAATTTGGGAAACGAAAAATTAAATTTCTATGTTCAAGGTAGTTATTATAAATATTTAGTTCAGTTTTATATGTTTCTATTGAAGGTAGTTTTCAAACAATATAAATCGAAATGAGCGTAACTTATTGATAACCGAAAAAGTCCTTTTAGGCGTATTAATTTTCTCATCTGATATGATAGGCCGAAATATGTACGTATATTCCTATTATTTGGAATAAAACGTGTATTTTTTTCTCTTTTCTTCTCTATTTAAATACAGCAGCAAAAAAGACATTGAACATAGAAAACAGAAATTACAAACAATCTAAACTTAAAAATACGATTAAATAATCCAGATGAAATGGAAGAAGCAACCGACAAAGTTATCTCAACCCCTCAAAAAAAAGCTGCTAATCAAGGAATTCCTCACCTAGATGTATAATGCCAGACCATCAATATCAGACCAATCAAAATAAAGAAACTCATAGCCAAATAGAAATCAAGAACGATATGACAGCGTACCCATAACCCTAACGACAAAACAGCATACGATAGACTGAGCAATACTCTGAAATCAAATTTGAAACAAATGCGTCACCAGAACTGTTCACACTACATTTCGAATATTAACCGTTATGATCACTCAATCTGGAGACCAATTAAATCATTCAAAAAACCTGTAACAGTTTCATCTCCTATACGCATAGAAACACTAAACAGAACGATCTCGGCCAAAAGCAATGAGGCACAAGCTATTTGCACTACATTTAGCTAAAATATTTACTCCACTCAATGACACATCAGGCAATACTTTCAAATATAATCCAAATTTCAACACAACAAAGCCAGAATAGAACATAGACATAAATCTAATCTGCCCTGAAGAAATCAAAGAAAACAAGAATGCTAAAGGAACTACCCAGGAAAGGAATAGTTATATTGGTCTATATCCTTAACGGTATCTTAAGTCTTCAGTACTGGCCTAAAGCATTAAATACATCGGAAATCATTCTAATACCAAAGCCTGGAAAGAAGAGAGAACCGACACAACCTCCTATAGATCAGTATCACTCCAGGACGAGCTAGTTGCAATTACATACGGTGTTCTGGGGGCCGACCAAAATCGAACCCAGGAGAAGGTATGTATCTGCTCGGATAGCAGGGCGGTGTTGGCAGCTCTGAATTCAGCAACGACAAAGTCGAAGCTGGTCCATAATTGCTATGAAGCATTAAACCATTTGGCAGAGAAGGGACCGGTGGAACTCTTATGAATACCTGGGCATAATGGCATTAAGGAAAATCTAATTGCAGATGACCTTGCCGGACTAGGGCCCAGGGAATACCTCTATGGACCAGAACCTGCAGTGGGAATAAGTCGGAATCTGATCATAGACCGCATCAATGACTGGGCAAGAGACCAGCACAATAAAAGATGGAGAGAAGTAACGGGTTGTCGAATAACCAAACTCTTGGGCTATCAAATGATTGAGAGATGGGCTCAAGAATTCATTAAATTGAACAGGCACAAATTCAGAGCCCTCGTGGGAATCATAACGGGCCACCATAGTACTCTCAATGCATATAAGCACAAGCTGAGGCTAACTGACAGCCCGGCCTGCAGATACTGTAAAGAAGACAGGAAACCTCGATTCATCTTCTTTATACTTGCCCCGCACTGGAGGAGAAGAGGTATCTTATATTAAGGACCCCTGTTATCCTAGAGGAGGCGAGGCTTAAGGCGGGGGATGTGCCTAAATTGCTCCTTTTATGGGATAGCATTTTTGGATAATGACCCGGATAAGAGGGGATCGCCAAGGGACTACTCATGCGATCAGTGGTTGATGAGGCCCAACCCCATATACCATAATGTAATAATGTGAGTCATATCTAAGGGATAGACATTCTAGTACAATAGTAAATTACAAAACTTCTCAATTTCAACTCATCAAATCTGGAGTCCCACAGGGCAGCGTTTTAGAACCAATGTTATATCTAATTTACACTGCACTCTCCCAAGCTCAGACTACACTGTAACTAGTACATTTATAGATGACACTGTCATATTGGCGATCCATGAAGATCGCATCCGCAAATCTCCAAGATGACCTCTTCCATATTGATCAAAGATTGGATCAATAGATTAAAAATCAAAATCAATGAAAGTAAGTCGCAACATGTGACTTTCGCATTTAGAAAAACTCAATGTCCACCAGTATTTATAAATGAAACAATCATATCGCAAACATAAAAGGCAAAATACTTAGGTCTCCATCTTGACTCCAAACTCAATTGAAACGAACATATTTCAAAAAAATACAATCAGGTGGATACGAAAATGAGTGAGCTAAACTGGCTACTTGGAAGAAAATCAGAAATGTGCCTAGAAAACAAAATTTTAATTTACAAGACTGTCTTCGCTTCCATCTGGATTTACGGCATTAAACTGTGGGGTTATGCCAAGTAAGCAGGTAAGTTCAACATAGCTATCGTTCAGTGAGCACAATCTAAGACCCTTCGAGCAATAGTAGACGCCCCATGGTAACTATGTCACTAATCAGATGTTGCGTTATCACCTCCGAATTCCAATGGTCCAAGAAGTGATCAAAGGCAGAAGCCAGAAACATCAGCAACAATTGGAAAGTCACACATACAGCTGTTTACTACCACACGTACCAGAAAATAATGACAGAAGACTTAAAAGGAAGTGGCCAATGGACCTTAATTAAGGTGTAGGAGGCTTTCTCGTTGGAGATATCTCATCAGTACATGTATGCGACTACATTCCAAGTTTCTTAATAAACAATATAGCTCATATAATTATAAATTCTGCATACCACGATAGTTAGCAGATGGTTCCTAATTTATCACCACATGAATTACTAAATAAGGGCTCCATATTGATGATATTCCTGATCGTCACAAGTTTCTCACTGTATGTAAAATAAAATTTCATTTATCCTGCTCATCAAGAATAGAGAAATGTGTGATATATTTTAGGTATGCGTAGAAGAAAGTGTGAGGCAGCATTCGAAGGAAAAAGGATGCACTTTACGGCTGGCCAGATTGATCTCTGTGTACATTCACATTCAATACATATTCATCGATATTCATTCTGCAAAGGTCTCAATTCGACTGAGTAAAGACCAGGCTACTACGCACCTCATACGCGGTCTGATATGGCAGTTTTGAGACATTTTTCTATTCTTAATAATTAAGTTAAAGTCAATTATAACACGGATTTATTATGAAATTGAAAACAAACATTTCAGCTGGATGGTAATCATTTTAACAATTTATTTTATAATTTTCACGATCATATTATAGAAAATAAATAAGTATTACTTACATCTTTCTCAGAATAAAATTTAACAGGTAAATTTGGACAATAAAACATACTAAATGTCCCCAAATTAAATAGCAAATGATGGAATTTCAATATTGAACATTTTCTATTACAATGATTAAAAAAACATTAGACCAATTTTACACGAACATCGAAAGATTACTTGTTTCCCAACGCGTATTTCGCCAACAAAGTTAGCATCATCGGGGAATGATTAACATTAATTACACTCAACAAAAACGGATATATAATATTTATTTAACAAAGCATTTCTTAGATAATTTATTCAGTTTTCTTAACGACAGCATTTTATGTATCGTGCAAAATAACCCGGTATAGCTATTGAAAATTAGTAATTAAAAACTAGTTATATATACTTAATAGTTGTACACAATATCGCACCTTAAAATAAATTCTATACCTGTCGCAAGCTAGGATATATCCCGAATTGATTGATGTTATGATTATAATAACAGTTTTGTGTAGCTCCAGGCTACAACCAATTTATTGGGCTTACAAATACTTGATCTCGATAGAAAGATACATGATTAGTGAGTGTGTGAAATGTATATTTATTTACACGCATTTTTAAGTTGCGAAAGTTGATTTTTTGCTCGTTTAAGGTTAAATAACACTGCTATTAATATGTTTGGTATAATTCGATGTTAGTAAAGTGATATTATAAAAACTATATGAAATCATGAAGCAGTAATACCTACATGACTTATTATTTTATTAGTTCAATATGTATACACTAGTTTTCATTGTTTTTATGATGGTATCGTTCAAAAGTGGCTGTGCTGTTTGTTAATAATGAATAAAGTGTAGGATCCCTATAGTATACCTTAAGTGTTGTTGCAATGCATTATTTGATATCATATACAACTCAACATTGTATTTTATTTACGATAGTTGTGTTTGATTAAAATAAAATGTCGAAACCTATTCAAACTTCAATGAAAAATAAATAAGCTTTATCGCGTGCTTCTACTAAAGACAATACAGTTTACGTTCTAGAAAATCTGTTTACTTGAATCACTTTACCTGTATATTATATATCCATAATTATGTAAATTAGCCATGATGCAGAGAACTGATTAGGAGTGTGCTTGCGTGGGATTTCAGAACTTTGATGATATGATGATACTTTCTCATGGGACTTTTAATGCGAAGTCACATAATAGGAAACGAGATTTCACAAAACACCCACACTCTTTGAAACATTGTGCGTTTCGCCAACCAAGTTGACATCATCGAGTGATAATTCAGACTAAATTCTAAAATAACTTGTAACTCTAGTCACAATCTGCTGAGTTGTTCAGGTTGAGTAAACTATCACGATGTAATCAGTATATTTTACTGCACTATTATTAATCCTAATTGTCTGAATTTTTTTTTTCATGATTAGCAAACCATGACAAATTGGCTTCAGTTTACTGAACCCATTCTGTTTCGTTTATCGTATTTAGTACAGATCTTTTATTAGTACTGATATCGTTGGCATATTCAACTATCTAAATGTTTTCTATGGATTTTAAAAGTAGTGATAAAGTATGAAAGGTTGAAAACCTGAAATTTTGTCCTTAATACAACGTCTAATTTTAATAATCATTAAACGATTATATGTGAATTAAGTAGAGGAGAAAAGTATGATTGGAAACAATTTAGATTCAGTTACATATGTAATCCCATTTTTGTGACATCTTATAATTCTGCACAATTTATCAACTAAATTTGAATATTAGATGAGAAATATGATAATGATTAATGAAATAAGATAATGATTGAGTAAGTATTTGACAAAAAATGTGATCATAGATTTAATATAATTTAAATTCTGAATTGTAGGGAATTATATAAGTGCATTAAGTCATATAGAGGGGGACTAAGCTACTAATGTAGTAAGCATAAGGCGATTACATAAAAATACTAATTGCTGCTTACCTTACGTTAATTTTCCAAAATGTAACAAAAAAAAACATGTAAAAAGCAAAATATAAAAGTATTTGATTAGGTTTCCAAAGAATATATTGTACTGCAATTGTATGATGATTTCAAAGAAATACAAGGTACACTTAGGTTCTAAAATAAATCACGTAAGTAAAAGAACAAATTTTTCATCTTCCATAAAAAAAATATCATGGGTCATCATTTTTGTTAGCACGATAACTCAACTAAATCGTGTCGGATCTATCGAGTTTTGACTAATTATGATCGGAAACGTCTACTAGACGACACCTATTGATTTTGAGGTGGATAAGACACACCCCACCCTGTCCATGGGTCAAGAGAACGCACGACGGTGGACTATTTGAGAAATGTTTTTTGTTAATACGATAACTCAACTAAATCGTGTCGGATCGATCGGGCTTCGACTGATTCTGATAGGGACGTCTACCAGACGACATCTATTGATTTTGAGGTGGATAGGACGCACCCCACCCTGTTCATGAATCATGAGAAAGCAGGATGGTGGACTATTTGAAAAAAGTAAAACTGTCTCATAAAACACATATTCTGCATTTATGTGTTGGTTTATTTTTTCTCTGCCACTCAGTTTCGAGATAGAGATGTTCTGCGTGTGGAAAAGGCCGCTTTTAGGATTTAAAATTGTTTAGTTTTTATTATAATCTAACAACTATGTCTTCGACACTTTTCATAATAACCTCCATACTTGATAACAACACTTCAAAGAGCGCTTTGTCTGCATTCAATATGTTACATATTACATATTTATTGAGACAATAAATATATTCAATTTGTTTAACTAATAGAGTAAGTCTTAATCCTATTTTTTTTGTAAATATTAAAAAAAAATAATAAAACAGAAATACATTTGGAAATGGTTAATTATTTCAAATAACAAGCCTATGATAAAACTGAGGTCTCACAAATAGGTCAATTTAATTTGATTCAGTCACTTCGCTCTGCAATTGCATAATATTATAATACAATTTAGATTTAAGATAGCCTCATAAAAAACAAAAAAAAATTAGTCGAAGTTGTTGCTATGTGGCAGTTAATTATTCACAGAATTATGAATAAAACAAGTTTTTTAAGCTGTATTTACAAATATCTGTAGTTTGGACTATCAATAAAAAAAAAATTAAACAATTATTCAAGAGGGAATCAGTTTCGACTATTAGGTCATTATCAAACAAATATTTAAAACAAATATTTAAAATAGAATCTGTCGCGAATATTTGTCACGACTTTTATGTAAATGTACTGGTAAAGAACTTCATTCATAGTATTAGTTTATTCATAGTTATATCACAAACCATTTAATGTTATTTAATCTGGAAAATCTAATTGGCCATTATATTGATCTGCGGCTGTCGATCCATTTATGTGGGAAAATTTGAATGGAATAATTTTTCACTGTCGCCAATAATGTACTAATATGCATTAGAATTCTTACTTTGAATACAGAGCGACAAGTTTGATATAATATATTTTTTTTGGAACATCATATGGCGTTTACTATTTATTATACCTTAAGCAAAAATTAAAAATGAAATTGTCGTACCATTTTCCATGCATTAAATAATAGTAAGTAACGAAATAATAATAAGCACCTGATTATATGTTCAGTATGTATCAGTTGAATACGCTTCATGTTTCTCCAGTTGTTTCGAGCTGGAGCGATGTTGGCCGTAGTAAAAAAATGTTCTTGTATGAAGAAAACGACCACTCCACATCTAATGACGGAATAGTAGCATAATTAAAATAATGGTTACAATTATGTATGTAATGGATCTATAGACGTGGAAATGCCCAAAATAAAATGTTGCATGTAAACATGCTCCCCAGAGAGTAAGGATCGGCTGTAGTTCAGGTGGTAGTTCAGGAATGTCGAGACATCGATTCTGTGAAATTCTTGAATACTGTAACGAATTTACTAGAAAGTTCTTTATTTCTCGAACACTTATTTACAACTCAACTATTCACAAGTCCAACTAACTAACTAACTTTCTCTCTACTTTAACTTTATAAACTAACTTTCGCACTGTATATCACTTTCTTCGCACTATATCGCTCACTATCGCGGTCCAAATTCAACTAACTCCTGGCCGGACGGCGTTCCTGGAGGAACGTCTCTCCAGGCGTTTCTAGATAAAGAATTTTGACGAACCTCGGCCACTCTATTCTTGGGTAGCACGATCTGTAGTCGGTTCCTTGCACCATCCGGACTTTCCCAAACTCTTTTCAGAATCCCGGCGTCAATAACCAGTGAGTCCCATTGAGCCCAATAACATTTCGTAATTGCGCCGAGGTCGCTGATATCCGCCCACAATGGTCTATTCTCTCCTGTTTCTTTCAGACGCATTATAGGCCCAATATGTTCATCGTTCCTTTAATCCTCGGCACTTGGGGGAATCCTTCGTTTTGCTCCAGATTCAAACAGTGCTGGCAGTTATCATTTGCACATGGCCTGGACATAGCGTCAGCATTGTGGTGATGCTTTCCAGCTCTGTGCTTAATGGTGAAATCAAAGATTTGTAATCGCTGGAGCCATCTCGCAATTTGCCCATCTGGATTTTTGATTTGGAGTAGCTACTTAAGAGAAGCGTGATCGGTTCTTAACTTCGTCCGTACAGGTACTTGTGGAAATGCTCCAAAGTCTTCACTACGGTTAGAAGCTCCCGTCGAGTTACACAGTAGTTTCTTTCGGGTTTGGACAAGGCTTTACTGAAATAGCCAATTATTTTCTCCTGTCCATCCTGTTCTTGCAACAGTACTCCTCCAATTCCCTTGCTGCTGGCATCGGTGTCTACGATGAATGGTTTGTCAAACTGTGGATAGCCTAATTGGAGCTGTAGTCAGTTTCTCCGACTGCCTGTCTTCGCTGCTCGCTTGATTCCCATGAGCTCGGCAATCACGTCGAAGATGTCCCATGCGGCCGCAATTCCAGCACCTTAGTCTGCGTGGCTCTCGGTCTTCTAACACAGTCTTCTTCAGCTCTAGCAGGAAGTTACCAATTTGATCCTGCTTGGTCTCTTCCTCATCGTTGACTTCGGCCATGCGCACCCGCACGTGCCCTTTCGATGCTTGATTTGCGGCCTCAAACTCTAAGGCGCGCACTAATACATTGCTGAGAGTGTCATGTCGTGACATTCTCAGCACCTGCTGCATGTCCGGGTCCCTCAAGCCATCGATAAATGTTTGCACGCCCAGTTGATTTGCAAACTCCTGAGATGCTGTTGAGTATGCCAGCTGTACTAGTCGCTCGACGTCTGCCCCAAATTGTTGTAATGTCTCTCTGTTCCTTTGATTTCGGCTCTTCAGTTGTATTTGGTAGACTTGTTGCATGTGTTTGTCACCGTAGCGCATCTCCATACGATCTACTATTGTTGTAAAATTCTGTTGACTTTCCGGAATAGATCGGAGTATATCAAGAGCCTCCCCTCTTAAGGCGACGATAAGAGCTATAGCCTTTTCCTGATCGTTCCAATAGTTTGCGCAAGTAGCAGCCTCGAATTGTCTTCGATATACCGACCAAGGAATCGAACCATCAAAAGTTGGTGCTGTTATTCTGGCTGTCTGTTGGACCCCAGGTGCAACACTTGTAGGACGTATTCTTAGTCGGTTAACCTCCCATTGGATCTCTTCCACTTTTGATGCTAAAGACTGACTGGCTTTTTGTATCTTCTCGTCTATTTCTGCTTCCTGTTTAGCTAGCCCTGCTTTTAGCTTCTTTTCTGTTTCTTCCCGTAAGACTTGGAGGTACATCGCGACTTGTTCTTTTATCTCCTCTTGAAATATTCTCATGCCGTTGTGTACAGCTTTAAGTTCGTCTTTCATTTCCTCTTGGTTTGCTTTCATTTCTTGCTTCATTTCGTCTTGTCCTGCTTTCATTTCTTGTTTCATTTGATATTGTTCTTCTTTTATTTCTTGTTTCATTTGACCTTGTCCTGCTTTCATTGCAGCTAACATTGCCAGTAGTGCATTCATTTGTTCCTCCATGGCCGCGGCTTGGCTTCTAGTTCCTACTGGCATCCAATTAACTTTTCTTCAAAAATTTCCCAAAACCCAGTAGACGTTTTGTTCTTGACGAGACAATTCCGGTGATGCGTCACACTTAGGGGTTTTCTTGGCTGCTATCGAAAATTCGAGAATGTTCTCTGATTTTCTAGAAACGTCGATATTCGACATCTTCACGACGAGACGAGTTCAGTGATATGTCACACTCGTGGGTTTTCTTGACTGCTATGGAAAGTTCGAGAATGTTCTTTGACCTTCTTGAAACGTCGATATTCCACCTCTTCATGACGAGACGAGTTCAGTGATATGTCACACTTGTGGGTTTTCTTGACTGCTATCGAATATTCGAGGAATGTTCTCTGACCTTCTCGAAGCGTCGATCCTCAATTTCTTCAACTAAACCAAGTATTCCAGAACTTTCTACCACGTTCTATCCCACTTCTGACACCAATGTAACGAATTTACTAGAAAGTTCTTTATTTCTCGAACACTTATTTACACTCAACAATTCACAAGTCGAACTAACTAACTATCTTTCTTTCTACTTTAACTTTATAAACTACTTTTCGCACTGTATATCACTTTCTTCGCACTGTATCGCTCACTATCGCGGTCCAAATTGAACTAACTCCTGGCCGGACGACACAATTCTTATATAGGCAGTGAAACGTCTCTCCAGGCGTTTCTAGATAAAGAACTTTGGCGAACCTTCTAGTATAGAACGACACTGGAAACAAATACCGCACGCTCTCAAGGTTTTGAATATTCCCGGGCGTTCGGGATCGCTCGAGGCGTTTGTGACAATACGTTTAGAAGATTTGAAAAACACGGATTTTGTAGTTGGTATTAATTAATCCATTTACCCTTGAATGCAATCTTCCAATTTCTTCAGTCACAATATCTAACGCATGAAGCTTGCACGTAATATGCAAGAAGGTACCACACACTTGCTCAAGACAATGGCCTACATAACGCATGGTTACGGCTCTATCAGTCCCAAACCTGAACACTTTTTACAACCTGAATAATTTTTTTAGTACCGCCCTTGTATTTAATTCGCCAATATGTTTTTGTAATCATTTACTAGCTGGTAAGAATGAATATAATGGTTTCAATACAAAGGTTTATCACCACCTAAACATATTATTTTTGCGACATCGTATAAATATAAACTTACTTACTTGATCAATAAATGGTGGTGCTTTAGTCCTATACATTCGACTTCAAACATATACAAAAATGGAATTAATTCATTATGAATTAATTCCATTTTTTAATGTTTTTTTTTCTGAAAGTAGAAACCTTTCTGCATCTTCTGACATTGGTTTGATGAAAACCTGAATGATGATGATGACTAGAAGTGTTGAACATAATTCTTTGCAGATTGCAAAAAGTGTACATTTTGGGTCAAGCAAATGCATTTTTTTGTATTTTATTTCCTGTATCTTTTATCGTGACCAAGGCAGGGGAGTAAAATAGAATTCAGGAGGCCTTATAAATGGTTTTCTCATCATAAATCAATACTAGACGTATGCTAATTGAAGAAACAACATATCGATAGCTCTGGAGTAGCAAAAAGCGGTAAAAAGGTATTTTTTTGAATAATCGTGTCATGAAAAATCATATTTTTCACATTCATGTTTCCTTTTCTCGTAAACTATTGAAAGTATCATGATGATTGTTTTTGGAAAGATGTAGAATGAAATAAAGAATGAACTGAATGAAGAGTTTTTTGAAAAAGCTTTTTGTTCATATATAAGAAAAAATGTGAAATATAAAAAAGTAGCCGAAAAAGTGCCGATCTTGTCAAACAAATAAATAAAACCCTTCATTTAAAATCATGATATTCGATTAAGTGTGTAAGAAATTTTAGTAGGATTGGTAAAGGAGTTTCAGAGAAAATAGACTTATGTGATGGCAGTTTTCCCATATGAATAAATGCACGTGACTCTTGTACCTTAATATTTTACAATGCAAACATATTCGTATCAAAATGCAGTGTACCACTACACACTACTGCGATAATTGATCGATCGATCGAGCGGAGACGCTGATTCACCGACTCACTATCTCTACGTGTGCAAACATATAGCCCGCTGATACAACTTAGCGGCTCTACTTATGACACTTCGTTAAACTTTATTAATCTATTAAATGTTAGAAACATATTTATAATACTTTCAGTTTTTCTATAGTGGGGATTAATAATATCTATGCTTTAATATGGAGCATCTGAAATAGAATTTCTTCTAAAGTAAAGTCCATAGTAAAAGAAAAATACTATTACACATTAAAGTACTAGTAGTAAAATTAGTACTAGAAACGTAATCAAAATGTAATTATGTGGTCAAACTAGAGAACACGCGTTCTAAATAGAAAATAAAAATATACTAAACATTCATTTCACTTACGTGCAGATTTCCTATGAATAAAATGATTTAAATGCTGTTGATAATGTACATACGTTAAATAATTTCTCTCACTAATGTTACTAGTATGCGAATCAAGTTTTACTTATTTACATATTTAATTATATCTCTTTCGTCGTCTAGATTAATAAATAAGCTACCTTTCTCTCTGAAAAACCGTTTTCTTTCAGTATGAATCTTTAGTGAGTATTTATTAAAACATAACATTTAATTTTATTAAAACATGAAAAATTTTACAAAATTTTAACATAAAACGTATTTGAACTACAGAACACTGATTATTAAGAATTATAATTACAAATGGTCTTTAATAGGTCCACACAAGATTATCACATGTTGTTACCATCTTATCTTGGAAATTATTTGACACATAAGTAAGCTAGGAAATGCAACTAGTATACAGTGGGTCCCAGAATATCCTTTAAAAGCATATGTTATTTAATAATATGGAAAGATTAAGTAAAACCAGTTCAGATGACATCTAAAACCTTGCAGACTGCGTATTATAAACTTTGTTGGTCATTGTAACGCTTAGGGCACTACCTCAAACTTTTCGTCAAATTAATACAAATCAATTTGTTTTATTGTTGGACGCACAGATGTCGATCTTCTACCCATAAAGTTTCAGGCTGTCGAGATAACAGTCACACATATATGTAGACAAGGATAAACAGACCCATGCTCAGGGAGAGATACCAAAATCCCTCTATTGGGACTCGAAATTAAGCATATAATGGTGTTCTCCCCCCCCCCCCTCGGGCGACGTACAGTTCGAATAACATTTTGCAGACATCTTTATAGGACCCAGAGTATTATTTTTATCAGCTTACTGTTAATCAGGAGTTCTTAAGGTGACTAGATTGAATGCCCACCGTATTCTCATATTGCATTGCATCCCTAATTTCTTTGGCTGAAATTGAGTCCTTCTTCATTAGTAATACGATAATATATGTCATAGGTAATGAATGAAGTTATATAGCAATATATATGTCTGATATAAGGGTGTGACATACTACACTTGTTCAAAAACTCGGTGAACTGTGGTAAGGTATTTTTGTGTGTAAAGATTCTTCGATGTTAAAAAACAAAACCTAAATACAGAATATCAACAAAGCCAAATACTAAGATTTTAAATTTTGGAAGCGCAAACCCAGAAAGAAAAATGGGGAATCTTTATATTATTAAAGTATACCTAGGTTCTATAATTTACCATAACTCAAATTAATTAATCGGAATTAACGGAATAATGAAATTAATTAATCTCCTACCCAGAAATAGATTGCGGAATTCTTAAGCAACCGTATCTTTAAAGTAAAAGTAAGCTGTGACGTTTCTTACTTTTTCCTAAAAGGGAGTGTTCCTCAACGTTTGGTTTTAGGCTATCATCGTTTACTCTTATACGAGGGTGTCCTGAAATGTTCTTCTGATTTATTTGTTGGAAAATGGTAGTAATAAATGTGCGTGCGCATGTGTTTGTTGGACACCACACCTTGTAAGTTCATCATTTCACTGATGAGCAACGTGCCATGTATGTCAGAAGCTTTTACGAGAATCATGGTTCTCTCATAATAGTTCATCGCCTGTATCTATGTTCTTTACGACATTATCGAGCTCCTTCGGTAATCTATATTTACTAGACGGTTGTTTTCGTGTGTATGTAACAAAACTTTTAGGTCGATGTACGAAATGCTTTTCGTTCGAATTTTGGCATCTTGACAAATTGAATACAGTAAATCGACCCTTGCGAACAACGTGGTAACTTTTGCTTTCTGATCCGAAGCCTCTAGAGGCATGCTCCGGAGGTGCCTTCGATACGAACGAGGGGGCGGCGCAATATTATTGCGATTTACTTACTCGTATTAATTAAAACGCTACATCTGAAAGCGAAGTCACTACTATTAATAAAATATCAACGGATCGACTCAGAAGAACCAGAAGTGCCCCCTTAATTCAAATACACTAAGAAACAGGTATTGACCAGATATACTAGGACGTATTGCAAAACATTAGCAACCATGTTGTGCAAAATTTTGCGTGCTTCATTATGAATGAAGCAACTGACGCATAAGAGACAGGCGCATTTTTTTAATTGATGCGGTAAAACCTGAAAGTGCTAGTAGTAATCATTTAGTGGCTAAGATATTAAAAAGAATCAACCACAAAACAATTGTAAATTTTGTGACTAAGTGCCTTCACTGTGTATGGCATGTGTATGTATTGTGCATAACTTACTGTAACTATAAAATATAAAAAATGATGTCCGTTACATTAATAGTAGCTATTCCGTCTTAATTATTTCAATAAATAAACAAGGTGTGTTTTCGAAAAATCCTGGATATAACAGTTTGAAACACATGTGTTCATTTCCAAAGTACATATGAAGAATTACGAGTATCTCCTACTTTACTACAGTATAATCAATATATAGTTAACTTCCTATATTGTCCTTTGGTGACAGTCGACGTTGAAAATACTTTGTCATTACTTAAACTGTTGTCAAGTGATAAGCTCGAAATTTTACTACGGAACGTTTAGAAAAATACCTAGTGATAAACTTTCATTACTGGCATCGGTCTACATGTGAGTCTGAAACCGAGACCGACTGAGACATATGCTGGTATTTTGTTATACATTTGTTTTCCTGTTTTTTGTTTATTGCAGTATTAATATTCATTATTCTATTATGATATATTTTCTCTGAATCATTGTTGTATAATAATAGTGACCTGAGTTCGACCCTGTTCCGACTCTTTGGAGTAGACGCTTTACTTATGGCTAGGTGCTGATACGTACAGTAACTATACACATTTCCTTGAAAGACCAGAAACAAAAGGAGACCAGTAAAGTATAGCACTTGACGCTATTCACAATAACAGGAAAACAAGGCAAATTCGAGTTGCATTACCGTGTAAACGTTTTTATAGGCTCTATGCTTCATTTGCAATTTGTATTACACTTTTGTGTATGTGTCTGTAAGAAGTAACGGATTAATTGCTTCCTCTTAATTTGTTACAATACAGTAATTCTTTCCTGTCTTTCCTTAATATTTGTCAGTTCTTGTCAGGCGTGTGTCACTATTTCTAGGAATGCATGTTCGAGACATTGCAATGTTGTGTGAATAGATTTTCTTCGTCTGGAGTAATTGAAAATGAGTTAACAATCTGTTAGTGCCACAAATTTAGGCAGGCAGAGTTCCTGTTTCAATTAACTATTGAGACACACACTATTTTTTATTTTTATATGCACCTCGTTATATTTCTACGAATGACAGTTATGTAAGCTATTTTAGTTCTTTAAGACCCCCTGACTGATAAATTTTGTAATCATTTAAACATTATTAACAGCTTACCAGGTATGTAAATATGAAACCGGAATTTGCCCATTGATGGCTTAAGCTGCTAATGTTGTTACCGTCATACCGCGTCATTGACGCTATTTTCTTGTTTTGCCATCTGATAAAGGTTTTTATTTCACAACGATACCAGTTTCATGCATCAACATTATTTTTAATAGCGTTGAACATGTTGAATTTGTGCCTGGAAACTACGATTCGTACTTCTGCAGAATCACATAGAATGTCTGTTGAAGCCTACCTTCCGTGTGCATTCTCTTGGTAAATTACAGTGCTTTAAGTGGTTTAAAATATTCGAAGTGACAGTTTTGGCGTGAGAGACGAAGAACTTGGAAAGCCACCGAAAAAGCTTGAAGATTTCAAAAATTGTTGAATGAGAATGACGTTCAAACGGAACAGGAATTCGCGAATCATTTAAAATGTGACACGAGAAGCCGTCTCCCTACCTTTCAAAGTAATGGGAAAGACCAAGAAGATGGGAAAATGAGTTCCATATGAACTGAATGAAAGACAGAAGGAAAACCGAAAAACCATTTGCGAAACGCTGTTCTTCAGGTACAAAAGAAAGTAATTTCTCAATCGAATTATAACGCGATGAAAAGTGAATACATTTCGAGAATCCTAAGCGTAGAAGATCACGGGTAACTACAGACGAACCATGGACATCGACTACAGGGCCAAATCGCTATGGACGGAAGACAATGCTCTGTGTTTGGTGGGATCACCGTGTAATCTATTATGAATTGCTAAAACCTGGCCAAACCGTTAATACTAAACGCTACTGACAACAAATGATCGATTTGAATCAAGATTTGCGTAAAAAACGACCATAATATCAAATAAATGCAACACAAAATGACTTTGTTCCATGCTAATGCGCCATCATACACAACAGAATCGGTCAAGGAAACGATTGAGACATTTAATTGGAAAATACTTTCGCATGCGGCTTACTCACCAGACTTGGCTCCGTCCGATTACTACTTATTTGCATCTATGGGAGGAACATGCTGAGCAGGGCTTCAATTCTTACGGAAATGTACGAAAATGACTCAATGACTCAAAAGAGCAAGAATCTTTTTGGCATGAAATCCATAAATTGTCAGAGAGATGGGAAAAATGTATAGCTATCAATGAGCAATACTTCGAATAAAATATTATTCATCACTTTCATACAATAAACGTGTTTTCTCTACAAGAAAAATCCTGTTTCGTATTTACATACCTGGTATATTACAAACGAAACAGATTGTATTTCAGCTTATTGGAATAATTCCGCATTTATAGTTTTGGAAAAAGGATCGAAATTAACAAATACACCTTATAAAATGTGTATCTTATAAAACAGTATTTAACACCACTGATTATTTGCTTTGCAGTATCATTTTTATGACAATAGAAATTTGTTATTACGAAACATCATTTACTTCTTGTTTAAACAATCGGAAAAACTGAATAATGATTTATTTCTGTAGCGTGACATATTATTTGTTATATTCAATTACTATAAAAATTTCAATTTTACTCTAGTCTTTTACCCTATTCCAAATGCCAGATGCTGGTAGAAAATATTAATTATCTTTTTGTTATAATCGTCAGTCGCGAAATCGTTTACAGGTGGTTTCTTATCGTCACACAATATTAGTTTTGATCGCTACACAGACATCTCATCTTGCTGTATTTCCATGTAAAGGCAGATAATATGTGGAATTAAAAATGTGTACGTAACTAGATATTATAAAACAAATAAGTGAAAATTCTAAAAAATCAATTACAACTCTATTTACTATTTCTGAAATATTTGAATTCAATGTATTTTTATCTGCATGTTTTTATTTTTTGATGAACCATCAATTTAAATATCAATTAAATATATCATCAAAAATTGATGTCGGGAATTAAATTAACTTTTTTTAATTTATTATTGCAGTAACCAATTTATTACCACTCGATTTTTCTTATGAGTATATTTAAAAGATGTGTATTAAAACACAAACAGTTTTTTCTTAAGTACTTGATTGAAGTTATTATTATTATATTATATAGGTTTGGGCCTCATCAGCCACTGATCGAATGGGTAGTCCCTTGGCGATCCCCTCTTATCCGGGTCATTATCCAAAAATGCTATCCCATAAAAGGAGCAATTTAGGCACGTCCCCCGCCTTAAGCCTCGCCTCCTCTAGGATAACAGGGGTCCCTAATATAAGATACCTCTTCTCCTCCAGTGCGGGGCAGGTGTAAAGAAGATGAATTGAGGTTTCCTCGTCTTCTTTACAATATCTGCAGGCCGGGCTATCAGTCAGCCTCAGCTTGTGCTTATATGCGTTCAGGCTACTATGGTGGCCCGTTATGATTCCCACCAGGGTTCTGGCTTTGTGCCTGCTCAATAATTCTTGAGCCCATTTCTCAATCTCTGAGTATTCGATGAAGAGTTTGGTTATTCGACAACCCGTTACTCTTCTCCATCTTTTATTGTGCTGGTCTCTTGCCCAGCCATTGATGCGGTCTCTGATCAGATTCCGACTTATTCCCACTGCAGGTTCTGGTCCATAGAGGTTTTCCCTGGTCCCTAGTCTAGCAAGTTTATTGATAATATTTTCATTAATATTATACAGTATAACATGAAAGGATAAAATAAGTTAATTGTTTTGTAAACACTATTTTTTACAAAACTATATTCTATGTTGTTCTAACATTCTCTTTAATACTTCAATATTGAACACGATTTTCTTAAGGGTCTCTTAATCCTTTATATCATATTATGGCATTCATTATTCTTTCAATTACTTCCTTAGATAACATTTTCTCGGAAACTTCCGGTGATGGATTATTTTATATGTTCTAATTTCTGAATTCACTGATCATGTGACTAAATAAACCAATTGACTGTTCGAATTCTATAAAGAGAAGGGGAAATAGGAGTCCACATGCACTCAATCTAAGCAAGTATGCACTATACCACTAGAGCACTATAAATTTCAAAGATTATATCCTTAAACGCAATGAAGAAATTAAATAGTTGCAGGAAATCAAACATGTAGCTCATCAAGAATAAGAAAAAGTCTCAAAAGTGCGATATCGGATCACCCACGAGGTGCGCAGTAAATATCCTGATCTTTACTCAGTCGAATTTAGACCTTTTCAGAGTGAATATGGATGAATATATGTATAATGAATGTGAATGTACACAGAGATCGATCTGGCCGCGCGCCTTGTGCATCCTTTTCTCTCCGAATGCTGGTTTACTCTTTCTTCTACTCATACCTAGAGAATCTCACACTTTTTCGTATTCTTGATGAGCATTAGTTATAACTATACGTAAATGACCATTTAGTATATCTCATCAATTTTGCAAAATTTTGAGTGAATAATCTTATACTTCGCGGTATAATGAGGTAACGGAGGTTCATGATACAGTCTAGATGCCGTCATTTGATCGATGTCGGTACAAGGTATTCAGTTTAGTATTGCCGTCATGTTCGACCACCTGTTATGTTTTCGTTGTGGTCATGTAAATATCTATATTTCTACCTCGTCTCTGTGCCATTCGTTCATATTTCGCGGAAATTTCATACCCAATAACTGATATTCCATAATATCAACAGCCGATTCTTACACGATGAGAAATATGATTTGAGACAGGGGTACTAGTATAAGCGAACAACTTAATAGTAAAATAAATAAAAATCAAGATTGCACGAGACTAAGACATATTTATATTATCAGTGATGGCACAGATCCATTAAAAAATTCAGAGGCCATTTTAGCTATGCAAGTATTACATCTTTAGATGTTGAATGATGGTTTTGTTTATATAACATGTTCTCACCGCCCCGGGCATCGCTTACGGAAACGATCGACAAAATGCTGTCATTATTTAACCGAGTTAACTGGAATTTTGAATGCTAATAGTAACTGCTAACTAGTTACTTATATACGGCGGCACCTCCACTTCTGAGGCATCTAAATGGTCAGGTTTAGTGATAAGTGTAATGTAATTATAATCGAATAGCGACTTTCATTCCATCGTTTCATTTATAGATTCAATAGTCATAAATTTGACTATTTATTTTGAAACTACAAATATGTAGTTTCTTATGAAAAATATAACAATCTTGTAACAAACTTGGAACTTTTTTATTTTCTCCATCAAGCTGTCATAAAACTCTAACAGCTTGCTTTTTCATTTTGTGTATGAAAATCCTCTAAAATATTTTCAATAAAGTAAGTTCTTTTGGGAAAAATCTAATTGATAGGCTCATCGAAAATTGACGATTGGCATTTGACGCATTTTTGGTAGCAGATTACAAGAATGATAAAAAATCTGACACAGTATCAGCAAGAATGAATTCTTTTTATATATAATATTTAAAACGCTATCTTCTCCTTGTTTCCACGAATACCGAAAGATTACACATTTATCGACGTACGTTTCGTCAACCAAATTGACATAATCGAGAAACGATTAAAACTTTATTAACCTGATGATTAAAACAGTTTTAATAATCAGGTGTCCTCAGGTTTTTGTTGCTGCATTGCACGTGTCAGCGCTTTCAAAGGATATCATCTAGTTTCTTGATAAAAAATTTACATCAAAAACTGATAAGATTTATATTAAAAATACACAAATAAACAATCGACTTATAAGATTCTAGTTGATTTCGTCAATTTCTATTATTTCTACTAATTTTAATATAAAGGGTGGTCCAACCATAATGCACGATGTTAATTGTGAGTCACACCTTAACATCAAGTTTTTTGCCTAGCTTAATTTGACATTTCTTTGTTTCAGTGTTTGACAAATTCAACCATGGAGAGGTACACAATTGAACAGCGCGTTAAGATTGTTGAAGCCTTTTACGAAAATGGGCGTTCAAATCAAAATGCATTTCGTGCACTTCGTGACTTTTTTGGTCAACATAATCAACCAAATGTGTCCACAATCGGGAGAATTGTGCACAAGTTTCAGCAAACCGGGTCTGTAGGAAATGTGAAAACACCTGTGCATGCTCGCCCAGTTCGTTCTGCGAAAAACATTGCTGTTGTTCGCGATAGTGTAGCAGAAGAGCCGTCAACCTCGACTCGTCGTCATGCCCAACAATTGAACATCTCACGAACATCACTGATGCGAATTTTGAATAAAGATTTGAATTTACACGCTTACAAGGTTCAATTGACTCAAGAGCTGAAGCCTACTGACCATTTCAAGCGTCGTCAATACGCCGAATGGTTGGTTGAACAGACAGAAGTGAATGGTGACTTTACAAAGAAAATCATCTTCAGCGACGAAGCACACTTTCACCTCAGTGGATTCGTTAACAAGCAGAATTGCCGCATTTGGGCAAATGAGAATCCACGAGTGATTGTTGAAAAGCCGATTCATCCACAAAGAGTGACTGTTTAGTGCGGTTTATGGGCTGGCGGCGTCATCGGGCCGCACTTCTTCGAAAATGAGGTCGGCCAAGCAGTTACCGTGAATGGTGTTCGCTATTGCGAGATGATAACGGACTTCTTGTGGCCAGAAATTAAGGATATGAACCTGGACGATATGTGGTTCGAACAGGATAGTGCCACTTGCCACACAGCCAACGAAACTTCTCGTTGAATTTCTCGCGCACTTTTGCGCGAGAAATTCAATGGCCGTGTTATCTCACGTCGTGGCGATGTTAATTAACCGCCACGATCATGTGATTTGACACCGTTGGACTTCTTTATTTGGGGATATTTAAAAGAAAAAGTGTACGTCAATAAGCCAAGAACAATTCAAGAGCTAAAGGATGAGATAATTCGGCACATTAACGACATTGAACCTCAATTATGTCTCAGAGTCATTGAAAATATGGACCATCGGATAGAGGTATGCCACCGAAGCCGTGGCGAGCATTTGGCCGATATTTTGTTTCACACACAATTGTCATAGATCCTTCTATCATAATACAAAATATTAAGATAATTCTCTGAAAACTTTTTGTTTTATTTACAATTAACATCGTGCGTTTTGGTTGGACCACCCTTTAGTAGTATTCAATTTGTATAAATATAGTATAATATAGTAGTCTTATTTCATATTCGATATTTATTGTAGTACTGAATTTAATATAAAACTTATTTGTACGTTAAAACCTCATTATTATGATCCTTTGAGGTTCACAGGGTATAAGATGTTTATGTTCCTTTTTTTAAGTATAATAGGTATTATTTTTTTACTATAAAAAAGAAGAAACATTGTTCCCTATATTTATAACAATTCAAAACACTATATCAATAGTTTAAAGTTCAGTTAGAATGTTAAAATAAAATAATAACTGGGATTAAACAAAAGGTATAAAATAATAATATTAAAAAATTCCCTGTGCTCTTTCATGTACTTTCTGCCCTTTAATATCTTCTATGGTTTAAAATTATATTTTTTTATCACTAAAAATTTCGGACATATATTAATTTACGTTTTCTTGGAATAACCTTTAATATAATATTACTATGTATATCCATATAGTGTTCTAGTCTCGGTAAGAGAACTGTATTTTATAATTTTTATAACCAACTAATTCGAAGCCAATTTTTACCATAATATTTGTAATCTACGACTTAAAGTACGTGGATATGAAAAAATGGTAAATTTTTGACGATGATCTAGATAATAACTTTACCTTTATTTCATTAATATGTACCTGTTATGGTAAATAATATATTTCAACTACCCTATATTTCAATTATTTACACAATTAAAATATTTATATAGAGAATCAAGAGTTATTTCAGTAAAAGAAGTATGGGCGTGTAACTCTATGAACCCGGTGAAAAAGTAAAATAAAAAATATATATTACCTTATTAATGTCCTTAATAAGGTAATGAACTTCTTATAGTTGCACATAAAACATGTAGAAATAGAAAGGAAACACAAAAAACGAAATGCGAAGCAAAAATGCATAATTCGAATTTCATAGTTTATCAATTCTTCTATGATTGTCAAAATTGATAATTGTTAGTAGTAAGTATAACTATTACTAGGAGAATACTCAATACTAAGGCACATCATATGTGATTTGATATTATGTCTTGATTAATTAAAACTGAGTAATAAGTAGTTATTACTCACTCAGAACTTCTATTGATATATTACGGCTTTAATATTTGAAGTGTTCTAAACATATTGAAGTGTTTAATATTTGAAATGTTCTAACGCTTTACTCAATTGTGTTATTCTAAACTGTTCAGCACTTGCAATTGCACATAGTTGTAACATAATTTAACCAAAATGGTAGAACGTATTATTACCACCTCAACATTATAGTTACTCTGCAGTATAATTTGTTAAAATCGCAAGTTCATTATTTTGTAATTAGGGCCATTACAGCATTACACAGTTATTTAATATATACGCGAAACATTGAAAATATGAACTTGGTGAAAAGTTATAAATATTAAATAGTAGATAACAGTCTAATATGCTGTACGTGAACTAAAAATACGTATAAGACAGTTTAGATCAGATCAGTATATAAAAACTTGAGTTCACGAACAAATAAAAATGAGAAATGTTGACCTAAAGTAATACATGGAAACTTTGTAATTAATTTTTTTGTCGGTATTACTGGTAATACTCTATTATCCATCTATTAGGACAATGAGTAAACAATTAAAGTATCTTAAACACGTGCGGTTAATTTATAATCGATTAAAATAGTTGCTTATAGAAAAAATACCTAAATGCATAACTAGATAGATCAGTAGATAACTGGGCTACTAAACTAGATACCGAATTTTCTTCTGTTTAATACAAAACAGACAATTAAGTAAAATATATTATATCCTTAGTAATAATATGAATAGTAATAATAGTGGCTTTATTGCGCAACAGAAAAATCCATTTCTAAAACATAAATATGGAATTCAAATATATGTGTACAGTATATAACTAAAAAATAAATAAAGAAAAGGTAACCTCTAAATAACTTTGACATAAATATACAATGGCATGCTTCAGTAACATATAATGTACAGGAAAGTAAAAAGTTGTTGTTTCCCTGAAGATAGTAACTCGTCATGAGTACAATTGTTCAGATCACAAGTGCTAAATTTCACATTAAAACTTTGTGGTATTACAAACATTGGCATTTTACCAGCACGTTAGTTCTTACAGTCTGGCTATAAAATATACTTTCTTCTTGAGATGCTAGTCTAGGTATACATGTACTAAACATGCTTAGTAATGGAGGTGCATCTATACTATTATGGAACAGTTTAAATAAAAATGAGAGGCTAGTAAGCACTCTTCTATAATTCAATTACTGGATGTCAAGTCTTTGTAAACGCACAGTATGATCATAAACCCTTACTGGATAATAATTATCTATACAAAATGACAAATACTTTAAGAAACGCCTTTGAATATCTTCCATACCGAGGATACCAAATAAGGCCACAATATTCCAATTTCGAACGAACTAACGTAAACTATAGACATATTACTGTAGCATTGTTATTAAACGATGTTCCGTTTCTAATCATGACACTAATGGTTGTATCTGCATTAAGAGCCACATGGTTGATTTATCCATTTACCCAGAGGACGATACACGAACGAAGTGCACGTCAAGATCCCTAATATTTTGAGAACGTATTAAAACTGTACCACCAAGAGAATAATCGTATATTAGTATTTGCTTCTTTAAGATATGCAAGCAAATTTTACATTTATCCTATGTTTATTGATACTTTATTCTGCGAACAACATAATACAAAAACCTCGAAGAGTTTTTATAATCTCAATTGATTATCTAAAATAATTTTAAGCCACCCATGAGAGACAAACCGTTAATACATGATAATGATAATATGATAAAGAAAGATGGTCCCAAATTTGAGCATTGCGGTACTTCAGAGGACGTTAGGAAGGTCTCGAATTTAAAGTCATTATATGAATCAAGTAATGTATGTACGTCTAGATAAATACGATTTTACTAAATAAAGAAGATTACTACTCAATCCATATAATTCTAATTTTGAAATTAGTATATTATGATTCATCTTATCAAAAATCTTCGAAAAATCAGTAATCACAAAGTAAACCTCAAACTTATATTCACAAATGGTTTATTATTTACTTAAATACATGTTCTTTAATAAGGATATTTATGTTAGCATTGCTGACTCTTGCAAATTCTTGGAATGACAATGATTTGGAACACTACTTTTTTATATGTTTATAATTTGAATATTTTTCATATTCACCCCACGTGTATTTTATTTTAATCAGCTATAAGTACTTCTACATTTGCCAGAATGTTTCTGTAATCAGTTTATTTATTATTGCCTACTTTAGCTGACACTTCTTGAAAGCTCAATCATGATGCCTTTTCTTGATCACTCATAGTTATAACGAATTCTCTTTAAGGAAAGTTTTTACAAGTAAATAGCATTAGAAACCATGGATATCATGATATGATGGCTTCTATATGACGAAGAAACTTTTATAACCACATGGCTTTGATAAAGCACAAATTTACGCTGAAAACAGATTTTTGCATTATTTTTGTCATTCAAATTTTCACTTTTTACATGATCGGTACAAGTAGTTACCGTCAGAAACCTACTATCATGAAGTGTTTGGACTGCAATGACAACTGCCCTGAAAATGGAATGTGTAGAATGATTCGTTTATTCTACATCTTCCTGGCATCGAAGCCAGCGAATTTGTGCTGTTTTGTAGAGAGAACCCAACAAGAAACGAAGCAGAAATGCATTACATAGACCATTTGCAGACAAACGTGTGCAGAAACGAAAATAAATATAAGAATCGTACCATCGCATCGTATAGAAACAAATTTCTAGTTTAAGATTTTTATCGGTTTTTATGGTTTTTCTTAGTTTGGTCAGTAACCCCTAATTCTGACTTTAAATTTGCGTTCAGCGGGAAAAAATACAAGAAACAAGTATGATTTATTCCTTAGCATACACAACTATTATTTTTATGGGCCTGTGTTATTTAATTTAATATATCTGGAATTGAGTACAAATCTGTCATATCATATATTTTAACGTATTGTCACGAACGCCTCGAACGATCCCGAACGCCGGGAATATTCGAAATCATCAAGAGCGTGTGAAGTTGACTTCCAGTGTGTTCTATACTAGAAGGTTCACCAAAGTTCTTTATCTAGAAACGTCTGGAGAGACGTCCTACTGCCTATATAAGAATTGTGTCGTCTAGCCAGGAGTTAGTTGAATCGTCTAGTTGGGCGTAGAAAGTGACATTGTGTAATACAGTGCGAAAATTAATTTATAAAGTTAAAGTAGAAAGAAAGTTAGTTAGTTGGATTTGTAAATAGTTGAGTTCTAAATAAGTGTTCGAAATAAAGAACTTTCTAGTAAATTCATTACATTGGTGTCAGAAGTTTGGATAGAACGTAGTAGAAAGTTCTGGAACACTTTTTGACCTTTTATCGATAATTACAACATTATTAATGAAAGGTCAGAGACAAATAAAAATAAATTATAGACGTTACATCTCGAACTTGGAATGGAGTAAGTGAAAAATTGACATTTGCCGGTACGGTCGCTTGGATTGCTTCAGAAGCCATCCAATAATTGGCTTGTAGTGAAAAAGTAGACATTTGGTCCCTTAGTATTGTCCTGTAGGAACTTCTAACGTGTGAAGTTCCGTATGATGGCATGGAACAAAGTGCAATAATGTATTCCGTGGGTTCGGGAAAATTAAACCCCCCAATGCCAACGATTTTTCTAGATGACTTTAAATTGATTATACAGATGTGTTGGAAATGGAACCCCAGAGAAACGCTTTCTTTTAAATTGATTTGCAACCATCTAGAAATTGCTTCGGTAGAAATACTAGCTAAATACGAAAATAAAGTATTCCTTAAAATACAGAAAAGTTGGAAGCAAGAAATGAAGTCTCAAATTACACAATTCTGTGAACAGTTGCAGAAACATAAAATTGAATATCAACTTAAAGAGGAGCAACTTATAAAGAAGAAAGAAATGGAAATCAAACACATAAAGGACATCAGGGAATTTTATGATAGAAGAAAAGAAATATAAAGAGAAGAATGGAGAAAATACATTGAATTAGCCAGTTTATTGAGGTAAAAAGACAGAGACAAGGGGAAAGGAAAAGAAGATTATTGCCACCATTTATAAAGAATATGGAAAGGCGGCGACCTAGTCAGCAAAAACAAAATTCTGCAATTTTGCTTTTGCTTAATTATATATATAACATTGATCAAATATGCTACTATTTGTGTTACTTTCGACTCCAAGTTAAGTAATGTTTATAATTAAATTTAATTTGGGCACGCAACTCATTAAGCCCCGAGGTTCTGTCTAGCCCCACATGTATGATATTTCATCGAATTATATCTTGGAATGTACTTTTATGAGCGTCTAATGAAACAACTACTAAATTCATAGTTAACCGACCACGACGCGAGTTAACGTCACATGCATATTAACGTCAAACTTAAACTCAACTTTTACTGAAATAATGCGTGTTTTGAAACGAAATCGAGCCAATTATTCAAATCGGTGCTTGTCTCGCTAACGTTTTCAAAACTGCAACCGGAATAATTATTTCTTAATATGGAGCATTGTATAAAAAATAGTTGGAATAAAACATTTGTTCATTTTTTGTGATACGTTTTTATGTTCGTACATACAGTGTATGATACATTGTAAATAATTTCAAAAAAAAAAATTATGCATGTTTTTAAAACCCTTAGGGTAGGGTAATCCTTGTTTGAGAAAGATACTAATGTAATGCTGAAAGTAATTTAAGGAGTATCATTGTACAGCAACCCTTATTTTCTTCTGCCTTTAATAGGCCCGTTATTTATCAAAGTATTTATGTAAAATTTTACTACCTGCACAAAGAAATTTTTAAAATAAGCACTAAATTAAATAATTTGATTATTTCTCAAAATAATAGTTAAAAACATATTGGTATTACTTTCGTGTGTAGTGTTTTACTTTACTAAACAAAAACGTGGAATGCCTCATGGTCTGCAACTTCTTTTATTTTATATTTAACGGCAAAATTATTATAAATTTGATTAGAACTAACGTCATTAATTATTCATCCTAATTACTTGAAATGGCTGTTGCTGTCAGTACCACAATTAAGAAATCCTTTGCTGCTGTCATGACATTATTCTTTCGCTCAAAAATAAATTAATGGGGAACGAGAATGGACCGTTACAACTGCATAATTGTTAATTCTCTTATATCTTGTGTAGTAGTTTGTGGCCTAAAGTATATAAATGTTATTGGAAGAGTTGAGGCTGGGTTTTTAAAAGGTTACTTCTATCAAGCTATATACCAAGTCATGTAGTTGAGTTAGAGATGTGTACAATAAAATTAGAATATCTGGTTTTCAAACAATGCCTTAATTGATTAGAAAACCTGCTATCAATGAACAATTCCTGACTGCCAAGTATATGTTATCACACTAGATGTATTCCATTATGTTATGCCATATGTTATTACACTAGATTAACTACAGCAATAAGATTTACAAAAATATTAGGTATAACTGGGTCATTCAAATTAAATATTTTTTGATAATAGTTGTTTACATATACGGAATGATATTTCTTTAGCTTCACTAAAATTGACTAAGAAATAATTCTCTAAAATCAATCGAGTGTCATGCTTTATTCCATGATTGCCTCTTCTTTTGAAATAATGCAACAACATATCTACTTCAGAAAATGTATATTACTCCATCAACTAAACAGTTCAATGTAATCTGTGTAATTTGTTCGAACCTGACGATGTTGTTCATCATCAGAGCATAAGGTAGAGGTCGATATTCCTTATATGTTCATTGTACAATGAAATGCGCCCCCGATTATTAAATAATTCTATAACCTTTAAGGATAGTGTGTAGATAAATTTTAGTGGAAGATTTGAAGATGAAAATGGTGGCTGCCAAATTTGTGCCTCGACTGTCCTGTCTGTGCGCCAATTTTTGACCAAAAATGGCATAATTCCCATCCCCCTTATTCACGAGATCTTGCCCTCTGTGACTTTTTTATTTCCCTGAATGAAAAGGGACATGAATGGAAAGTATTTTGCCGATGATGCTGAAGTGAGGAGAAAAACGTCGGAGCGCTGTCGGTCATCACAGAAGACGAATTTAAAAAATGTTTAACAATGAATAAAAAATTAGACAAGTATACTAGTGCCAGTGGAGAGTACTTTTAAGGGGATTGAAGATTTTTTACTTAAAAATTAAATAAAGAAATTTAAATAAAATAATTTCGGTTTCTTTTGGGTACCTTCTCGTATAGATATGAATACTTTAAAATTGAAAATACCAACGAAAAGTTTATTTTTAGCATTGATACTTATATATATTTGTACATTATACGCGTGTGTTATCAGTTGCAAGGTATGAACTAATAATATGTGTATTCCATTTAGAAATACATATATGCCGAAAACAAATTAATGATTCTCTTTAAAAACAGTGAAATTATATTCTTATTCTGTTTGTATGGTTATTTTGGTTCTAAGAAGGTTTCTGTTTTAAGTTCTAATGTACACAATACTGTGGTGAAAGATCTGTCAGTGAACTATCTTTTTGATAAACTTTTTTTCTTCTACTGCAACTGTACTCCACATTTTAGCAGAACATCACAATATACGAAAGTTAGGGGACGAGCAGGTGGATATACTGCTTATTTGCTTTATCCATTAGAGATGTGATGTAGCTTCCCAGTTTTAACTAGTGAAGTGGAAGATAACTGTTCAAGTTTAAGATATTTCAAGGTAGGACAAATAAACGGATATTACAAGCAAGTGTTTTAACAACAGAGACAGTAGCTGCCACATAGTATTTACGTATCAGTACCATCTCTTTTGTATGATTGCTGTCCGTAACGTGTTTTTGTTCTACTACAACTAGGAAACCTGTACATTTTAATTTAATATTTTTAAAAGTGGGAAATCATTAGAAAGTGTACAAAAGCGAAAGAACAATGGATAGAGGATAAATGCAAAGAAGTAGAAGATGAGCTCCAAGTAGGTAAGACCGATGAGGCTTACAAGATAATTAAGAGGAACTTCAGGGATATAGGACCAATAAGTAGAAACGTTATAAGTCAATCGGGAGACATACTGATCGGAAGAGATGACAAAGCGCAGATAGATGGAAGCAGTACTTAGGAAATTTATACCAGAGTCAGGAATTAGGAGAGATATTAGAAGAAGAACCTAGAATCGATAGATGTAGGAAAACCTATATTGAGAGAGGAATTTGAAATAGCACTAAGGGGGCTAAAGAACAATATAAAGCGCCGGGTGTAGATAAATATAGGCGGAAATTTTGAAATGTGCGGGACAGAAAGTAGTAAATAGGATGTTTGAACTGGTAAAATACATATACGAAACGGGTGAGATGCCGGAGGATTATAAGAGGAACATTATAAGAGAGGAGCCGACAAATGCGAGAACTTTAGAACGATTAGCCTAACTTCCCACGCGTCAAATATCTTAACCAGAATAGTGCAGAAGAGGATTCCATCCTCTTCTGCAGAGGAGAATACTAGAAGAACACCAATTCGGGTTTAGGCGAAATAGGGGAACTCGCGAAGCTATTGTGGCGCTAAGAGTAATGTTAGAGAAAACAATAGAAAAAAGAAAGAACGCTTATATAGGATTTATAGATTTAAAAAAAGGTTTTGATAGTGTAAGATGGGAAAACATGTTCGAGATACTAAAGAGCGCGGGAATGAAGTATAGAGATAGGAGAGTAGCACACAATCTATACAAAGAGCAAACTGCTGTTATAGAAGTAGAAGGGGAAAGAAGGGAAATAGGTATTAGGAAATGAGTAAGACAAGGATATACGCTATCACCACTAATTTTTAATCTGTATATCGAACAGACGATTAATGTAGTAAAAGATAGAGTGGATTTCGGGTTTAAAGTACAGGGACAGAAAATAAAAATGCTGAGATTCGCGGATGATATAGCAGTATTAGTATCTAATAAGGAGGAATTAGAATCAGCGCTGAACGAAATGGAGGCTGTGTTGACAGAGGGATACAGAATGAGGTTGAATAAAAACAAAACTAAAGTGTTAGTGTGCAGAGGGCGCGAGAGCAGAGCAAAAACGAAAGTATAAATTAATAATAAAAGATTGGAGGAAGTTAAAGACTTCACTTATTTAGGAAGTAAAATAAATTGGGATGGAAGAAGCGATAAAGATATAAAACAAAGAATAGCGTAGGGTCGAGTAGCTTTTAACAAAAAGAAAGCACTTTTATGCTCGGGGGTAATAAACTTAGAAACAAGGAAGAGATTTTTGAAAACGTATGTATGGAGCACGGCACTATACGGTTGCGAAACCTGGACGGTAGGGGAAGCAAATAGGAAGAAATTAGAAGCTTCTGAGATGTGGTGTTACCGAAGAATGATGAAAATACCGTGGACTGATAGGGTTAGAAATGAATAAGTATTAGAGAAAGTCGGCGAGAAAAGATATATAAAAGTGGAAAAACATAAAGAAGAGAAGAGATAGAATGGTAGATGACTTTCTGAGACATGGGGGAATAGTCTGCGATATTTTGGAGGCAGAAATAGTGAAGAAAGGCAGAGGTAGGCCTAGATTAGACTACTGCTCGCAAATAGTAAGGGATGTAGGTTGTAGCACAATTAGCGAAATGCGTAGGTTAGCACAAAATAGGAGAAGCTGGAGGTTAGCGTCCAACCAATCTTAGGACTGATGACCTCATGATGATGAGTTTTACAAATCTATAAAGCTTCTCATTTATAAGATTATCATCTATCATTTATCATTTATTTTTTTATGAAACATACTTTTCTTTATATAAATATATTAACAAAAACGTTGCATTTATAATTCAGTGAAAGGAACCTGCCTTTAACATCCGTTTATACTACTATTACAATTTTCACATATTGTGAACAAAATTATATGAGATTCACGACAAACCTAATCAAGCGTGAATCGTTTAAAATTAATGTTTCAGTGTTTGCATTACAAATATGTACAATAGATCATGTAGACTATAGACGACCTTGTTAATATAAATTTATTTTATTTTATGAGCATGGTGATCAACCCAATTATTTTAGGAAACATATTTTTATTAATTTAGATATCAGTAGTTCGAAATTGGAAATCCTAATGAAACAGGAATTTTAACATTGATACCGGCATTAATACAGGATGTCTTATTTGGAACTATAGGATGTGATTTGTAAATATAACTAATCATATTGGACAAACTGAAGTTTTGTTTATTCTTCAACATAAAATAGAGACGATACGACAACCGATAGAAAAGATTATCGTGCATATGACTGCCTCGACTCATTTCTCTATTTCTGGCTCTATTTCCCGAATAGCACGTTGAATGTTTGCTCTCAGGTCATTGATTGCTACTAGCTGGGTACATTTTTTCCTTGATATAACCCCAATTAAAAAAATTTAGAGTATTAAATCCCATTATCTTGCAGGCCAATTGATGTCAGCATTCCGCGAAAGAACATGATCAGGAAATTTGGTGAGAGGAAGGGTACTCCCGTACCCTTCCTCTCACTACAGCAATATTTTAAACTAAGCGACCATAATGAGGACGTATTGGTGTTGCCTTATCATTAACAGAACCCATCTCTTCAAATTTATTTATTAAGTTATGAACTATTAACTCTATAGGCGCTTCATTTTGTCCTACTTTTGTGCGAATTTTATTGATACAACTGTAAATGATTGCTCACTTTGATAAAATAGTTGTACACAAACTATTCGTTGTTGAACTGTTAATCATAGTACGTTGACATCGCATGATTTGTAGATGACAGTCGTTAAATATTGACGCCCTTATCCTGACGCCTTGATCTTTGACAGAACACAAATAGCGCGCAATTCAAATCTTATAGTCCCAACTGAGAGATCTTATATAATATATATATATATATATATATATATATATATATATATATATATATATATATATATGTCGTATACGTATAACAAGTCACTTTGATTAGGAATTTGATAAATTTATCTTCTAATAACTTATTGCACAAATTATTATTTTTTAAATTACTATACTCAAAATTACAAAATAGTACTAACTGATCATAATAACGATTATCATAGACATACAATATCAATTATATTATCTAAAAGCTACATTAAATCTGCATTTTTAGACCTTAAGCGAGAATGAAATAATCAATAAATATTAAATTTGGATTTTTTTTTTAGGTGGGCTTAAATTAGTTTTTAAAATCATAATTTAGAAATGATTAATATTATCGTTTCAATTTTATTTCCACTCTAATGACTTTCTCATTTAACTATATTTCAAAACGTTTAATAATATATCAGATAAAATTCGTTTGCCGGATAACAAAGGACAAATATTGACATCACTAGGTCATACCCAAGCGGTTGATTAGTGCGAGTGGGAGACAAATACATAAATTTGCCTTAAGGCAATTTACTAAAATTTTATAGTAATAGCTTTGTATTATATATATTTTTTTAAACCTACATGAATTATGAAAGCCATATATCTTATTAAATGTATTTTTTAAAACTTGAAATTAAATCATGTAAAAATATGTAGGTACATAAAGTTGAGTTGGGAGTTAAAAAGAGCCTAAAATAATATTTTTTATAAAAAAAATTATTGCATATTTGACAATAATAAATTACTTCTAAGTAACCAATACCACTCCAACCAATACCAAGTATTACCTCCAATATTTTCTTAAATACAAACACCAATAGTCGCAATTAATTCTGATATGCATAAATATTGTCGAAGATAATCCTATAGTAGACGATGATAAAAAAGACAAAAATATTACTTGAACCTTTTTCGTGGTATTTTTTATTTATACGGCTATATTCATATTTACCCTTCTTTATATTAAAACAATTACTATATGTCTACTGAACAGTTTCTACATGAAAATAAATTATAAAGTTAATAATGAATAAAATGAAATAAAAATTTAAAAATGAAAATACTTTATATGATACATTTTATAATTTGGCACAAATTAACAACTGATGAAAGTCTGCTTCATAATAACTCAATAATGCTGTATCTGTTTTTGAATTATAAAGATTTTCAAAAAATGGATTAAGAAGATAAAGCTATCAAATATCCCTGTTAAATATATATACTTCAAAGTAAAGGGAAATATTGCTATATACAATATACATGATCTGATGATTGATCAGATCATCATAGAATAGAGGATTAAATGATATACAAATGCTATCCCAGTTACCATAACTCTCTTTTACCTGCTCTTATTTTAAATTGACGATCTTCCTGACGTATTCATACTAAACTTACAAATATAGAGCATTTATCCAGGCCCAACAGGAATTTTGACTGCATTACAAAACATAAAATGTACCCCAATTTCAGTGAGAGTTCTTCCTTTTTGGAAAACATGCTATGGAATTATTCTAAATTTTAAATGCATCTATTTATTTCAACTGAACTGACACTGTATATTTTTCTAATTATTCTATACTTAGTGAATTTGATATTTTTAGGCTTCTACCTGATTTTCGCTTATATTTGTGTTCGATGTTTTAGTTTGCAGACCCTTTCAAATAGCCATGCTTGGAAATCAATAGTCTTTTGTGGTACTGACTAAATATTTTTTTATCCAACGTATATCTCATCAAAAGCTTCCAAGATTAAATTCTTACCATTCAAATTTTGATTTCTTTTTCGTGAAGTAGTCATATAAGTTGTACAATAATATTCTGGGTAGTTATTAATTGGTTTTTTTGATTTTTAAGTAATTTTTAATTAAGTAATGTGTTACTTTGTTTGGAAGGTTTATTTAATAATAATTGGAAACATTAGAATATTTATAGTGATATAGAACAATTGGTGTAAAAGTGTATGGTTTTAACTATTTTCCCTAATTCAGAACATTCGATCCCAAAATTTTAACGTTTTCACTATTTTTTTATAACTAAGTGGAAAAACTATTTACTTAACGATAACTTGCATAATTAACGGCGAACTTAACACATATTTAATTTAACTTAATACACATGGTTGAATGCACCTTTACTTCTAATAAATTAAACTATATTATAATTTTATTATAATATAGTCTATACTTATAAGAGTTGTTCAGAAAAATGTTTAATGTGTTCATCTAAATAGACATATAACAATGAAGAGAATATAAAAATAATTAAATACTAATTTAATACATATATTATATGCATGCGTATTTGTTTAATATAAAATACATTAATCTTTATTTACATTTCTGTTTAAACCAAATCTAACCAAAAAATGACCGAGGATGCTTTAAAAAATTATATTTGCTTAACGATGTTACATCTAATTTTACCTTTTATATCTGCAATGAGCGCCTCCGCCCGTTTTCTCAGTTCAGTAACTCATTTTTTCTGATCTAAGAATAAATATCTGATACACAATATTCACACTACACCATTTTATGCTTTTCCAATGCAACTGCGTACTTGCAAAAAAATGAAAAAGCAAATGACGAAAACTGGGAAAATGGCAAAGGGCGTAAGGTGTACTGATGCAAAGACGTAACAGGTGTACCCGCGTATCGTACATATACGTAAAGTGATAATAATAATAATAATACATGTATTGCCCAACAACGTTAATTCCAGTTACAGAAGAAAATAAATAGAAATTATACAATACAGTCACGTAAATATTTTACGTAAAAACATAGATCTACAATAACAATATGTGACGATATATATCTAATATATAAATACAATAATATCATAATAATAATATATATGTAAAACTATGTATTAATAACTACGAAATCAATTAATGTGAATTAATACTGTTTCCCGAAAGATAACAATCTATTCAAGGTACTATGTAAATCACAACCACTGGATAATTAGTCAAAATTATCCTACATTATATACACTTGAGGATTTAATAATATACGAGTAAGCAAATAGCAATAATATTGCGCTGCCCCCTCGCTCATATCGAATGCACCCCCGGAGCATGCCACTAGAGGCTTCCGATCAAAAAAACAAAAATTACCACGTTGTTCGCAAGGGTCGATTTACTATGTTGATTTTGTCAAAATGCCGAAATTCGAACGAAAAGCATTTCGTACATCGACCTAAAAATTTCGTGACACACACACGAAAACAGCCGTTTAGTAAATAAATTCGTTCTTGCATTGTGAAAATTTTTTCAGAAAGTACTTATAAGTAATTAAGAATAATTTTATTTGCTCATGGTAGTATTTCGTAGATTCTGTAATATAGAAATAATATTTACTAACATGTGATTTTAATCGTCAACAAATAAATGGTTTTTAAAACGAGGTTTGGTCCCAGGAAAATTTGAGTACTAAAAATGCGCTAAATATTCAAGGCAAAATGGTTCACTTTTAGTCGTGTTAATGTTTGTACTCGAGTTTAGATTAAGATGAAAACAAAGACGAATGGGCCAACTCAGAATCAAATTTATTTGAAGGAGTTACAGCTCTATAAATATGAAATAACTTCTAATGAAAGAATAATTATAATGAAAACTATATCAATAGAGGACATAATATCGATGTGATCTTACCTTCTATTGTCTCGTTATCGACGTGACCGTCTACATTTTCCTGTGAAAATTCTGATATCTTCTAGGTATAGAAAGGCTCTCAAGTCTTTCCTTTTCGTAAATAATTTATTATATTTGGGTATTTTTTTACAAATTATAAAAAGAGACATGACTTTTAGAACACAAATAGAACTTTACACATGAAAATCACAACATAAAGTGAGGGTAAGGAGAGATAAGAAAGTAATATCGTAATAACCTAAGCAATTTCCCCATTAGGAACCCCATGAGGATATTTTAAGGCCGATAAACATTCGAGATATCAGCGAATATCGATTTCATACTTTAAATACGATGGTTTTATTTAGGTTTTAATCAGAACTGGGTATGAAAGCGGAGTAAATATTCTTTTTCAGAAAAATCCTTCTCTTGAAAAGTTGCATTTTTTTGGTTTTCAGAAGAGATTTGTCACAACCAATTGATTGGATTAACTTAAAACTTATACAGGCTGTGTACGATATAAAATACAAATTCTCAGCTTGTGGTTTTTAAGAATATTACTCAGGGGTGGAAAAAAAAGTTGAACAAGAAGGGGAAGAAAAAGTTGAGTTGTAAAAAAGTGAGGTATTCTTACAGCTATGTATCACAGGCCCCTAAAAATTATTAAACGAAAATATTGTCACGAACGCCTCGAGCGATCCCGAACGCCGGGGATTTTCGAAACCATCGAGAGCGTGCGGAGTTGACTTCCAGTGCGTTCTATACTAGAATGTTCGCCAAAGTTCTTTATCTATAAACGTCTGGAGAGACGTTCCACTGCCTATACAAGAATTGTGTCATCCGGTCAGCAGGTAGTTAAATCTGGACCGCGATAGTGAGCGATACGGTGAGAAGAAAGTGATATTGTGTAAAAGTGCGAAAGTTAGTTTATAAAGCTAAAGTAGAAAGTTCTGGAACACTTGGTTTAGTTGGAGGACAAACCCCCAAGTGTGGCGCATCGCCGAAGCCGTCCCGGCGTGGAAAAGCTGAAGATCAACGTTCCGATTAGACCTGAGAATATTCTGAAAGGTTCGACAAAGGACAATAAAACCCACAAGTGTGACATACTACTGAACTCGTCTCGTCGTGAAGAAATCGAGGATCGACGTTTCGAGAAGGTCAGAGAACATTCTCGAACATTCGATAGTCGTCTAGAAAGCCCACAAGTGTGACATATCACTGAACTCGTCTCGTCGTGAAGAGGTCGAATATCAACGTTTCAAGAAGGTCAGAGAACATTCTCGAACTTTCCATAGCAGTCAGGAAAACCCTTGAGAAAGAAAGTTAGTCTTTCATTTACAAGTCTTTAGAAAGACTTGTAAATGGTTGAGTTGTAAATAAGTGCTTGAAATAAAGAACTTTCTAGTAAATTCATTATATTGGTGTCAGAAGTGGGATAGAACGTGGTAGTAAATTCGTTACAATATTAAAAGTTTACAGACTGTAATTTTGTAATTGGCTATGCTGTACAATAAGAAGAAAGAGTGAAGCAAAAATATTAATTAAAAGTTGAGAAAACGATTCCGAAAGGAAACAATTTTTCCCATAAATATAAAAAACGGTTACACCTCCCTTAAAAACAAATAGACAGTAATTTGTAACTGGTTCTTTATTAATTGTAAAACAGTTTTACCGACGATATTTAAATTATAAGCTATCGATAAACATCACCTGAATGACAGTTAATTAATTATAGAATAAATTTAATGACTATTATATATTGTCGTTCAGTATGTGCTGTTCATCTTGCATATGTAATTTGAACGTAAGATGGCGTAACGGTATTGATTACACTATCTTAGTGTGATATCCCACACAGATGCTTACCTCTTGGATATATCGGTTTTATCAATTTGTCATTATCATTAAAATGAGTTATAGTTTTACAATTAGTTACAGTTTTAATGATTTCTTGATTATGCCAACTTAGTTGGCAAAACGCGCATCGAGAAACGTGTAGTTTTTCGGTGTTCGTGGAAAAATAGTCTCCTGTTTTTTTTTTTTTAATACGATGAAGTTCACTGAAAACGCTAATCCAACATATTTTCAAAATATGTGCCATTCGCAACTAAATTAGAAGAATCACATAGATATACCATTTGTAATTAATTCACATAAATTATCTTTTAACCACAAATGTAATCTAAAGACAGTGCCAAATAAACTCTTACTTTAGCCTTATTATAAGTTATGAGAAAATTTAGTATAAGGACATGCTAATTAACTCGATGTCTACAAAGTGATAGTAATTAGTAAACGCTTACTATGTCTGACATGCATGTGTGCACCCGTTGCATTTCCGTAATAAGCAATGAAGTTATTATGATATTTTGTTTATATAAATTAAATTATATAGGTAAATAAGTTTGATAGCTACAAGACAATAGGAAATACTCTCTTCAAAACATATACGTGGAGACATCTCACTCCAAAACAATATATAAATATTTAAAAATACTTATATATTGTTCTGGAATGTATGTGATTGAGTTTCGGCTTACAAATTAAGTATTTCTTCAGTCTAATCATGAAAATAAAAAGAAAAATTTACTATTACTGTATTTTATTTAATATTCTTTTTTAATTCTAATTGAAAGTGGTTTTTAAAAACCAATCACAGCAACACAAGTAGTTATCACTTTTACCTCTTTGACATGTACACACATCCATTCGATATATATGAGAAACGTGTGGGTATTTCGATAATTAATTATTTGGTTACAGTTCATATTATGTGGTTTGGTATATAATATATGGGTAACGTAAAAAATAGTAATAGAAATAATATTGTTTTGAGAGTGGAATTCTACAAAATCAAAAAAAGTTCACTATGTATATAAACTTTCACTTCAATTTAAAGAATTGTTAAATTATTTGGATCAATTTCAAAATACTTGTTACTGATAATTAATTAAGAATCACAGCAAAGAATAAAATTCATAAAAAAACGTAGAAGGACGTGAAAGTTGTTTCAAAATATTACAAATTTCTCATATGTGCTTAGAGAATTCTAGATGTACTTATTTCTACCAATCTATTTAATATTTCAGATAACTAATCAGTACAAAATGAGTTTTAAAATAACTTAATACTTTTATACAGTACAGAAAATTTTCTTGATTTCATTTCATTGAATCAGACATTTATTGGTTTCAATTTATAGTATTACGTTAATTAAATGCATGTATAATGTACAATTATGTGCACATCCAAGCGTTTAATTTTGTTGAAATATCTGTTATTTTATACATATCCATCACTTTCTTTGAAATAATTAATGTGTTATAATATTGTATAAGTTGTAATACTTACCTAGTTTTCCACAAAACACCAAAACGCTATACACTACACTCGAGGCGCGTTTGGACAACAAAGTTGGCATAATCTGAAGATATTAAAACTCGGTTTTAATCACCTTCAGATGATGCCAACTTTGTTGGCGACACGCACGTCGGGTGTAGTGTATAGTGTTGTTGTATTTTGTTGAAAACTAAGTCAGTGTTATCTTCACACTAAAGGTTCCGACCTACTCCAGTATGTATAAGTAGTAAAATAACTGAAACATACCCGATCAAAACCCTCAATCAAAATTATCACAAAATCATGTCGTAATGATTAATTAATTATTAACTTATTTCCGTTATTTACATAACATATTTAAATATATAAACATCTTTTACACATCATCAAAATACTAAATTAAATATAGCCTAACATTTGTGAAGATCAGTAACATATAAGTCGGAAATCGAGAAAGGAACCACCAAACCGCCAAGTGGTTATCAAAGTAGTTCCCGAATAGCAAAGCTATTTTGAAAGAAAAAAAATTTGTGAAGATGTATATGCCTTTGTAAATGTAGAAAATAATTTTACATATATGTATAAAACTATAAAAAATACTAAACGTGGAATAATATAAAACCATGTAAAAAATGAAAATACTAATTTCTTCGTACTAGAAACTGCTTTAGAAGATAATTAGATGAAGCAGATTAGATTAAGATAATTTACATACTTACTATTCATTTCATCGCTATTTGCCAAATAAAGAACTTACCCTGACGATAAACGGAACAGTCTTCCTGATTATGTTTGACTTAAGTTAAACATAATATTTAAACTTAATTTTGTCGGAATTTGAAAATGGACCGCCTATCAATAAGTAATAGCTCTTTATCTATAACTTTTCTTACTTATGGGGGTATCGAAAAATTCCATGAAAATCACTTTAAATGTAACTCCATCTTATCAGTAATAAAAATTTATGAGAAAGCAGTTTCAAAAGACAAATTCTAAACGTTGATAGACCATTTCGAATGTTGATAGGCGACTACTAGTGAATCTTCTTATGATTTTATACCGAAATTATTACAAAGTCGTTATCATTATCAAAATTTGTTATTTTCATTGTACATGTGACCTCTACTTGTGCGAGACGAACAGCTCGTTGGTTTGACACTAAAATGTTTAAGATATGTGTTGGGCGATATGTATAAATAGCATTTTTTTTAAAGTGAACAATATTTTAGATTCTAAATATGGAAAACACGGCTATCTATAAATCGAATTTGTATCGAATTAAATTAGTTATACAATATTGTTTTGGAAGCTAGTTGGAATTACATACGATGTTCTGGGGGCCGACCAAAATCGGACCCAGGAGAAGGTATGTATCTGCTCGGATAGCAGGGCGGCATTAGCAGCCCTGAATTCAGCAACGACAAAGTCGAAGCTGGTCTATAATTGCTATGAAGCATTGAACCACTTGGCAGGGAAGGGACCGGTGGAACTCTTATGGACACCTGGGCATAATAGCATTAAGGGAAATCTAATTGCAGATGACCTTGCCAGACTAGGGACCAGAACCTGCAGTGGTAATAAGTCGGAATCTGATCAGAGACCGCATCAATGGCTGGGCAAGAGACCGGTTGTCGAATAGCCAAACTCTTCATCGAATACTCAGAGATTGAGAAATGGGCCCAAGAATTCATTATCAGGGCACAAAGCCAGAATCCTGGTGGGAATCATAACGGCCCACCATAGTAGCCTGAATGCATATAAGCACAAGCTGAGGCTGACTGATAGCCCGGCCTGCAGATACTGTAAAGAAGACCAGGAAACCTCGATTCATCTTCTTTACACCTGCCCCGCACTGGAGGAGAAGAGGTATCTTATATTAGGGACCCCTGTTATCCTAGAGGGGGTGAGGCTTAAGGCGGGGGAAATGCCTAAATTGCTCCTTTTATGGGATAGCATTTTTGGATAATGACCCGGATAAGAGGGGATCGCCAAGGGACTACCCATGCGATCAGTGGCTGATGAGGCCCAAACCTATATAATATAATAATAATACTGTTCTTCAAATATTTGAAAAATATGACTACATATGAGTTTATCAATAAAGCTAAATTTTTAATATTTTCTATCAACTTTTTACAATTTGTATCAGGGTGATTACTTTATTATTTCCTTTAGAAAGAAAAGATACGTGGTTTGTAGAATACGTAGAATATATGTAGTATATTTGAATAAGGAGTGACAAACATTTATTACAGGAGAGACTTCGCAACAGGAAAGTAATATGCTTTATATTATATCTACTTTATAATATTTTTCATTATTCTTTACACAAGGGCATCAATATAATTATATGTAATTAACAATAAACGAGTATAATTAAGCACACGATGAAAACTAATCTGTTTTTAATTCAGAAAAAACTTTTCATTATTTTTGATGAGGATATTGGAATTGCTTATAGAAATATAAATATATCTAAACTTAATTTTTTTATATCTAAACATATTTAACCACAGTTAAATAACATTATTATATTATAAAGCAGATATGAAGAATAGAGAAGTATATATTTTTTTTTTGTTATTTTTGCTTATTCTAGGATTTATCATGCGGTTTCTCATTGCATTAATAGAGTACATAAACATTATTTTCATCAAATTATTATTATAAGTGCGATAAAATATTGTTATTAAGGCACTTATTTTTAATACAGGTAAAGTTTGGCTTTAACTTATTTTTTTCACTTAATTCCCATAAACAGTATCCATGCAAAGATGCATACATACACACAGCTGACTGACGCAGGAATCAAACCTACTCGTACATATACAATCCACGCTAAAGCTCTATCTACCCCGATTAATGCAAAGAAATCGGTTTTCTGCAAAGTAAGTATGAAGTAATTTACCTTAATGTGATATTTAGAGACATAGTTCATGTATTTAATGTACATATTATATATACACGAACTATTGGTACAGAAAAAATCACTCTAATTTGTTTTCATTCAGTGCAACATTTTTTAGAGTTATTTAATATAACACATTATTTTTATCTAAAATGTTGTTTTATTAATAAATAGATAAAAACACTTTATATTATAATGATATATACCGACAAATATCTAATTGATTTATTTTTCATTGTAGGTTAACTATGGATAGAATGAAATAATTATTAGATACTTTATTGAATTATTGATTAATACTTTACTCTACAACTAATACTCAATAGTAATTCAGGTAAAAAGATGTTACAAAATTATTACAGTTTTAGTTTCTAAAAACCATGTAAGAATTTATTTATAAATGTCAAAATAACACGATAAAAACATTTACTTATTAAACTGGCTGACTGACTATGCGGTGGGTTATCTATAAAAAATAGGAAATGAAGACCAATTTGAAATACCATTCTATGTTTCTTTCAACAATACTGTGGCTGTATTTTCAAGTTGTGACCAAATACATTGAAAAAATTAAACAAATAATATGTTCAAAAATAATATCAAAAAATTTCCTGACTAAAGTGGCAGTTTGCGCTAGTCATCTTTACTAAAAGTAAATGAATAAAACTTCAGTTACCATTCTGTTTTTCTTACTAATCTATTTGAACAACACAGTGACTCTAATTTCGAGTTAACACCAAATAAATTCAGATAAACAACATTCTTTACATATCCAAATGTAATATTCTATTTTCGGATTTATTTTCAGATTTATTTGAAAATGATTTGATATAAAGATAACGATTTGAAGCCTGTAGTTTCGGCATGTATTTTGTAAAACACGTAATATCGTTTTACTGCTATCCTTCTTTTAAACATTAACTAATTACTATATAGCAAGGGATCATTCGTTATCTCCATGCCATAATATTTAAGCAAAATGTTACAACTTTTAGAAAATACAACACATTAAATAAACGTTTGAATTATTTTAGCATAATCTATTTTTTCACGGAGATGTAGTAGTAGCTAGATTATATTTTATCAACTAAGATCAGTGACTAGATTAACAGCTCTATATATTTTCCTGTATTTATCTTTTTAATATAAAATATTTGGTCACATAAATTTACAATGTGTAAAAATTATTTCCTTTTATGTAAATGTGTTATTTTATAGGTTAATATGTTTGTATGACTAGAACATTAAATTCATGTGTTACAAACATACAATGTACAATAATATAAATAATTAAAAAGTTTTATTTATGGCTAATTTCAGAATTTAATCTGATCTAGTAAATAACATTATTATTCAATTTAAAATCCAAATTTAATAAACTATTAGTTTTTCTTTCAATATTTTGAGTTTTAGATAAATTACAATGTACAATTCCTCAAAAACGACAGCAAAGAATCAAACTCACATTTATTTGCCGAGAGTCCAGAAGCGAAACTATAAAAACGAAACCAAAACTCACTAGCACAGGCGTCACCGCTTACGAGGTTGCGTATATCTCGAGCTCCCGAGTAGTGCACTAAATCAATGCACTGTATATAAGTATTTGGAAATTCGGTAGACATGTCTTTGGCTTCTGCAGCACTTTCCCTAAACCCTACCATGAGTGCGACCTCGACGAGCCCCCATTTCTGGTCACACCCGCGACTCGCGGGGCAACACCGTCGCTAGTCTTTGGTGACCTTAACACTTCGCCGAAACCGTATCCTTGCCAAACGGAAACCGATGACGGCTCGTGGCGAATTACCCGCTGATGCCGATGGGACAGCTAATCCAGGCTTTTAGATAATCCAGTCGTTGATTGTCTGGCAGGAAAGCTAATGACACGAGTCCCATAATGCGTTGAGGGTTATTTGCACCAACGTGAAATGTTTGCAACGGCCGGCGACGGCAACGCAAATTTCACATTGACTGCCGGCCCGAGTTCCGCACGTATGTTAACGCAAATAAAGTAAGAGAGCGTCAAGTTTTTAACGTTTACATGTTCAATAGTATCACAAAACCAAATAATTAAATATAGTAATACCTATTTCTTAAACTAATAGAGTATTTTATCTAGATAGTAATAATATAAATAGGTAAAAAGGTACCGACTCATCGAAGATGAAGAAGAAGCGGTTTTATTTTTCGCATTGCATACAATCTGAAATGTGACCCACCTCATTACCTGTATTCGTATATGAGTATGTGATTGTACAAAGTTAACAAGGATCGAACAGAATCTAGTACCCATTGATGCTTTTACTTCGCAAATATCAGAAACATTTATACGAGGGGGTACCTAAAACAAATTGAACTGATGTTGTGGTGGGCGGAGTTTTTATTGTACCGCGTTCTGCCGCTTGGAGCGTCAAAACTATCACTCCCGAGAGCTATCATAGAGCTATCACTTCCGAGTCAGTAAGCCAAGCGTCGTGCTAAAGACGGTTCCGTTCGGCTTTCGTTGATTTTTTAGTGAGAGTTATTTTATGTGCTCGTCGTTTTTTCAATGATTGATCCTCGTGAATAGCGCGCGCCGGTAAAGTTTTCCATCTTGCTCGAAAAAATTGGTACAGAAACTCTTGAAATATTTCAAATGGCCTATAAGGATGATACTATTTGGAAAACTCAAGTGTTTAAGTAGTTTTCCTGTTTCAATAGAGGTGAAATTTCAATTGATGACAAATCTCGTTCTGGTCGTCCATAAAAGAGAAAAATTTAGTTATCCTGAAAGTTATCCTAGAACATCTACGACTGACCATTGACGAAGTTGTGGAGCTGTGGGAGTGACCTGGAGTCAGTTTAGCAAATTTTAATGAAATATTTCGGGAAGAAAAGAGTGGCTGCCAAATTCGTGCTTCGTGTCCTATCTATGCGTAAATTTTTGTCCAATAATGGCATGATTCCTCTGCCCCATCCCCCCTATTCACTCGATCTTGCCCCTGCAACTTTTTTATTTAACCGCGTGAAAAGAAACATGAAAGGAAAGCGTTTTTCCGGCGTTGCTAAGGTGAAGAAAGAATGACGGAAGCGCTGTCGGGCATCACACAGAAGACGAGTTTCAATATTTTTTTAAATAATGGAATAAAAGACTAGACAAGTGTACTAGTGCCAGTGGAGAGTACTTTGAAATATTGAAGGTCTTTTGTTTAAAAACTAAATAAATAAGTAAAAAAAAATTCGGTTTCTTTTGGGTACCCCCTCGTATATTTATTTTTGAATAAATATGATGAAATACAAACTTATTTTTTCGAAATTACTTGACAATGATTTGAGTGACTTTTGTGAAAGCTTGGCTTTTCCAGGAAAAGCTTTTACCATGTTGGCCTATGACAAACAAGCAAAAGAAGTCAATGCCATTCACTCTAAGTTACTTGAAAATATTTTATTAGAACATATATCGATGATAGAGAATCCGTTACAGTAGAAATAGTTTTAATAGTCCTTCTTCTTCTTGAAGTATTATTAGTTGACCTTTAAACAGATCCTGTATGTGATGTAGATGAAGTAGAGGGGTGTACTAGTGCGAAAAATAATCAAGAAAAATCTGACAGATTTGCAATTCGCCTATAACATGCATTTCATCCAAATAAAGGTAATGCCATCTTAGATCAAAAAATCAACTAGGAAGATGTGTAAATCAATCAAACCACCCCCAAGGAAGTCATTAAAGAGATTAATGGAAATATACATCCAATCCAGCTCCTGGATTTGATCTAATTACTGGAGAAATCCTGAAACAGCTCCCTAGAAAAGCAATCGCTAAACTGACACATCTTGTAAATACAGCTTTTAGACTGAGATGTGTACCATTGATGTAGACGATAGCATATATCATAATGATCCCTAAACCTGGCAAGCCGCCAGATGAAGTTCCTCCTATAGGCCAATTTCTATCCTGCCTGTATCGAAACTATTCGAAAAACTTATATTAAAATAACTAAAGCCATTAATAGAGGAAGATAAGTTAATCCCCTTACATCAATTTGAGTTCAGAGAAAGACACTATTGGTTAGATTCACATAATTATAAATATAATAGAAAAATCACTAGAAGAAAAGATAGCCTGTTCTACGATTTTCTTTGATGTGGCACAAGTAGTCAAGTAGTCAAGTAGATTTCAAGTTTTCTTTGATGTAGGCAATGAATATTTGAGATCGCACGACCACCTTCCGAATTCATCATCATCATCTTCCTAGTCTCAGTTCAAAGAAGGCGATCTTTTTGATGTTAAAAATTGACAATGTAAAAATAAATCGACCTCTTTCAGAATTTTTCTTAAATTAATAGTAACATTCAAATTAAATGATATACAATCATATTTTCAATATTATATACATATTTTTAAAATATGTATATATTTCCATGAATTTATTCCCTATACAGTGTGTACATAAAGTATGGAATAATTTCGTTATTTCAGAATATATCCTATGTATATTTTCATAAATTATTTTTACTTTATTGCTTTAGCTATGTCAACGCTGCATGAGTTATGACGTAATCCACTGTTGCTTTACATTGAATGCCCTTATTATTTTTTTCTTTTATAAATTCCCGATGAACAACTGATTTAAAAAAACTCTACTTAATATCTAGAATTCATAAATTCGTAGCTATAGATATTCGAAAGTATTAGTTCTTGATGTTCAATAATTTTATTTATTGTTATATTTTACAATAAGAACAGTAAAGCAACAGTAAGTAATAACTCAAGAAATGAATTAATCAAATCTTCAAATTGAAAACCTTCTTACGCTCGACAATATCACCAATAATCAATGAATCCTTACTGAACATTATTTATCGTATCTTGGCAAACGTTTTGCATTGTAATCTAACCTGTTTTTTTAACTCCTAGCAAAAAATGTAAAATGATAGAACTGTTGATAGGTATTTGCTCTAAAAATGATAGTTTTAAGTACCAGCCTACTTAAAAGACATTACAAAAAACAAATTTGTTTAATGTGAAAAAAGTTGTCCCTTCGTTATTACGGGAATTAAGCTTTGTTTAGGGCTATTCTTCCACCTAGCCTTCGACACAGACATAACCAAGTGCCTTATGTGGGAATCGAACCCACGTCCATATTACTCCGAGCTGGCAATCTGTGCCAGTCCCAAGCGATTGACATCATTACCCCAGATTAATCTAGAGAACTTGGACCTTCTGCGAGATAATAGTAGGATGATTTATCGTCAGAAGATCTGGCGACACCTATGACCATCCATTTCAATTTATGTGAACCAAAAGTCAAGTAGTTATGTGAAAAAAATGGTGAATTTATTCATTTAATTTAAAAACATATATATCCTCCTTGAACACATCTTATGCTAGCTATTTCTTAAGGTATTTATATTATATTATATTTATAAATATGCGTAGTAGTGTTCCGCATGTTGCCTTTTCATTGCCACCCGGTCTCTGTTTGGAACTCTTTAGAGCTATAATTCATTGTTAATCGTGATGTTATTTTGTTTTCATCTTGAAAAGGGTTATTCCTTTATTAATTCCAAGTTTCAGTTTTACTTATACTCATTAATTTCCTACATGGAATTATTTATATTTGTATCATTTTGTATGAAGGAAAAAATATTTGGAAAATCTGCCTTTTGGTGAAAGACCGAAGCGTTATCCACTACATAATTTGACCGACAAAGTGATCAAACTTAGGGACTTTAGGGACTCTAAATGACGTAGGATACGTCTTTCTTTTTATCATATCATTTTATCAACCATATGATACAATTATGGGATGACATCATAATTTTGTTAGGATGTTATATAGAGCACGCCACAATAGGCAATTTGCATGATTTTTAATTATGTTGTCAAAACATTCTATATGTTATTAAATCCATACAGCGTTAAATTTACCACTTTTTGTGCAATAATAGACACAAAATAAGTAAATGAAATTTGAAATTATTATCGGCGCGCGTAAACACAAGAAATGCAAATGGCTGTCGCGTGACGTCACTGTATATTATTTTGTTGAGAGATAGATGGGCGTTTAGTGTAATTTCGTTAAATATTCCTTTTTAGGTGTGCTAATCTATTTATTATTATTGATATTGAACAATTGTGTGTAGACTATGGCAACAGACAGTGGATTTGTGCAAGGACAATCTGATAACTTGCCAAAGATTGATTCCTTGACCATGTTTTCCTTTCTAAGGGAACATTCACAATTTATGGGTATTGAAATTAGAGGAATTAAAATTTCCTCCAACTGTAAAAAAGATTCAAATGTAAATCTTATTTAAGTATCTATATCTAATGATCTTCAAAACAAATATTTTCTAAATATTCCATGCGGCAAGTAATATGAAAACAGCATACAACGTGAAAGTGGGGTTATGTACAAATACATCCAAAACAAATAAATGTTATTAGGTACTAGCAATAAAATGATCCTCGCAACAATACAGCGGCGTCGAACTTGATTGCTTTATATTTTTCTTTTCGTCCCTTTTCATTGCTACGCACCATTTCTTCCGCATTCTTTCCTCTTTGGGAACCGAGAAGAACAATTTTTCGGGCGTTGATACCGTAATATTTGTATACATTGGCACGATGCAATACTTGTAAAATTTGTGTTTTATCGGCTCTATACCGTTAGGCACTTTATAAAACGCACTTGTTACAGATTTTACAAACTGTTAGCACTAAATCAAATCAAAACAGTAACGATTAGGATACTTCCCCATACAGTGACGTGGACCAATCAGACTAGCGTTTTCGAGCACGTGACTTTGTTTACATAAATGAGTGAATTAATTTTATTAATTATGCAAAAACTACAGATTTTCATGAAAAATGACTATAATATTCTTTTTAAGTACTTATTATATGGCAGAAAAAATATATTTTCACGCGTGTAGAAGTTTCATGCAAATTGCCTATTGTTCCATTTCATGTGCGACTCGACGGGTGGGTTTACCGCCGCATAGCGTGCGACTCTATAGAAACTCTAAAAAGAAGGCGCTTACAACGTACATCTATTGATATAATATAAATAATGGGTTGCCTTTAAAACTTCGCAGTTTCACAAAACTCAGCGGCTTATATAGAGTCGTGCTCTATGCATCGGTAAACCCATCCGTCGAGTAGCACATGAAATGGGACAATTGTGGCGTGCTCTAATGTCATCTATTGATAAATATAATTGAAATTAAAAATCTCCAAATATACTCGTAATCCGAAAAAATAAATTTATCCCATAATTTATTAACACAGTGTATGAGGACCATCCTGTGTAAATTCTATACTTTACGAAAAACGAACAAATTGCTTGACAGACATTGTTTGTGCATACATTGCTTGGCAAATGTCAGTTTATAAGATTTATTTTTTCAAGATATTGTATTAGATTAGGATTAAAACGATAACTGTAATTATAATTATATATAATTAAAATAGAACCATAATTAAGAAAATTAATTGTGATATTTAAGAAGTCTTTCTGGTTCAACACCGATAAATTATTCGAAAATCGTCGGTTACACTTATAAATTTATCATCCAAGTATCGTAAAACCCCGTCCCAGGCAAAATCATCACATCTTGCATAAAATGCGGTTTATGTGAGTAACATTATTTCGTCTTCATTATTGTTACTGTTCCACGGTGACATATCATGGTTTAATGCGAGAAATGTAGTAGTGGTTTAAGACTGTTCCTCGGACTCTGCAATGTATTGAGCAACACCTTCGTTTGTGGTTTTAAAGCTTCCACATTTTAACGAATTGCTAACATTATCAGTGAAATTATACCGTCTTATAGTTTTGGCAATACCAACGCGATATAGGGTTACTATATTAATGCAAATTAGTAAATAAATTACGAAGTTCCTCATTAATTTATAAGATTACGAGAACCTCAAAATTTATATTAGATAACAGACTCAGTGCTGTAATTGATTAATATTAAATAGGTTTAATATTAATATGAACTACTAAATTTCAGTCTAAGTTGTTTAATCACCAGATTATATTAATTTTAATAGAATACAAATTTTCTTGGTTATGATACTGAACTTTAAAAATGATGATACGATACAAATTTTCATTGAACCCTAATGAAATTTCCAAGTGTTCCTTCTCAGGGGACTATTTGAACTAAATGGCTTGCATCAATATATCATCAACAAATACATTACTTTAAGTGGTAACTATAAAATAACTGGTAACTGGTAAACAGGTAATTCTTTATCACCTTTTATTGTAAACCTTTTCATGATGATCTGTCTCAAATCTAAGACAGAAGCCAAAGAGGATTTGAATATTTTAAAAATTACAGCAAATTTACCTTAAATTTACTCTTAATTTATGTACTCAAGTAAGAAGTAGGTATATAAGAAGAAGATTTGTCAGGCTTGTAGTAAGAAGTATATTGGGATAACCAAGAGGGAAATTGTAACTAGGTTCAAGAAGCACACAAGGGTTCACCTGAAGTGTAGTATATTAGAAAAATTTTCCGTGCTTTCAAAAATAGTAGGAGTAGTATATAGAATAGAATAGTAAAGGGTGGTCCAACCAAAACGCACGATGTTAATTGTAAATAAATCAAAAAGTTTTCAGAGAATTATCTTAATATTTTTTTTATTATGATAGAAGGATCTATGACAATTATGTGTGAAACAAAATATCGGCCAAATGCTCGCCACGACTTCGGTGGCATACCTCTATCCGATGGTCCATATTTTCAATGACTCTGAGACATAATTGAGGTTCAATGTCGTTAATGTGCCGAATTATATCATCCTTTAGCTCTTGAATTGTTCTTGGCTTATTGACGAACACTTTTTCTTTTAAATATCCGCAAAGAAAGAAGTCCAATGGTGTCAAATCACATGATCGTGGCGGCCAATTAACATCGCCACGACGTGAGATAACACGGCCATTGAATTTCTCGCGCAAAAGTGCCATTGTTTCGTTGGCTGTGTGGCAAGTGGCACCATCCTATTGGAACCACATATCGTCCAGATCCATATCCTCAATTTCTGGCCACAAGAAGTCCGTTATCATCTCACGATAGCGAACACCATTCACGGTAACTGCTTGGCCGACCTCATTTTCGAAGAAGTACGACCCGATGACGCCGCCAGCCCATAAACCGCACCAAACAGTCACTCTTTGTGGATGCATCGGCTTTTCAACAATCACTCGTGGATTCTCATTTGCCCAAATGCGGCAATTCTGCTTGTTAACGAATCCACTGAGGTGAAAGTGTGCCTCGTCAAGATGATTTTCTTTGTAAAGTCACCATTCACTTCTGTCTGTTCAACCAACCATTCGGCGTATTGAAGACGCTTGAAATGGTCAGTAGGCTTCAGCTCTTGAGTCAATTGAACCTTGTAAGCGTATAAATTCACATCTTTATTCAAAATTCGCATCAGTGATGTTCGTGAGATGTTCAATTGTTGGGCACGACGACGAGTCGAGGTTGACGGCTCTTCTGCTACACTATCGCAAAAAACAGCAATGTTTTCCGCAGAACGAACTGGGCGAGCATGCACAGGTGTTTTCACATTTCCTACAGACCCGGTTTGCTGAAATTTGCGCATAATTCTCCTGATTGTGGACACATTTGGTCGATTATGCTGACCAAAAAAGTCACGAAGTGCACGAAATGCATTTTGATTTGAACGCCCATTTTCGTAAAAGGTTTCAACAATCTTAACGCGCTGCTCAATTGTGTACCTCTCCATGATTGAATTTGTCAAACACTGAAACAAAGAAATGTCAAATTAAGTTGAGCAAAAAACTTGACGTTAAGATGTGACTCACAATTAACATCGTGCATTATAGTTGGACCACCCTTTATAATAGATTCTAATAATTGAAAGACAGTTAAACATGTAACCAATAAGGGTAATTCTATTTTTTAAAGTATCGAAATAGATAGATATGATAATATCATGAATAAATACAAGACCCCATATCTAAGAGTTCTTTGTCTTGGTTGATACAGTTAATGATGACATTAATAGATCAGTGAACTGAATATTTACTTTCTAACACTTTCTTACCATAAAAAAGTTATTACAACATAGTAGATATTAATAACAGAAGTCGGTAAACTGGAATATTTTATTCATTCACTGTTCACTAACTGTGGAGGAAACAGTTAGTAAATGGTGGATTCAGCCCGAAAAAAATATAGCTAACGGTTTACTGAACCTGAGAAAAACTTTGAGGTAAATATAGACTATAATTATCTCCTGATGATGCCAACTTGGTTTGCGAAATTCGCGTCAAAGCTCGCCTCCTGTTTTTCCTAATGTTGCAGTGATAGGAAAAGGGTCAATGATCCGACACTGAAGGTTCAAAATGAGACGTTTTATGAACCCTTTCCAAATTTTATGTAGTTTTAATAAAGAATTATACTAAGTGTTTGACTGCAATGACTACGACTTTTAAGATGAAGCCAAATGCCTCGTCATCTAATTAGTGACGTGAATGAATGAATTTAAAAAACGCCGACTAACCTACTAATGGTTCTTCCTTTACCAAGTAACTACTGTGGATCACGACCTTTTGATTTCAACGAATGCAGAACTATACCGTTTTTGTATCGATATTTAATTTTGCGATGCTCGCTGATAGCTGACGGAACAAATGAAGCCGAACAAATCTCGATTTAGCCGAGACTATGCTTTTTGAGGTGAAAATGAAAAAAAAACAGTGGCTCAAATGTTGATTTTTGCACTACATCACGTCTAGAACTAATTACATTTAAGTTATGTTCACAAAAAAACTCATAGTATTTTATCTCGTGTTAAAGCTAATAGATGCCACTATTTGAATTGTTGAAACTCACTTTGAATAGGTACTATAGTTGATGAAAGATAGGGGCCGACAATTCATTTGTACACCCAATTTATATGTTCCAACTATTCATAGTTTACCAGAACGTTATATTGGAGATAAAAAGACCCACGAAAGTACTGGAATATGCGGTCTCCCCCCAATCGGTGATATAATGGAATATGGAATTGGCTCTAGTTATTATTAATGATAATTTTGACTCGAATTTGGAGGTTTATTATACAAAAAATTATTATGCAAAAAATATATGTATATTAAAAATAGTATTCTATATTAATTTGATGGAATTAAAAACGTGAAAATAACATGGAAGAATATCATTTTATCAATTAATAGATAACACATCTTTTCTTAAAAATCGACTTCCCAACTATACCTAATAATTCAGTTTTATTATTGTATATCTTGAAAGTAACAACTGCTATTTATCCCGAGACAAAGAATTTTAGTATAATACTTTTAACCCTAACCATATTACATATTTATTAATATGTACTTGTCTTCACTTTTTCTTGATACACGTAGCCAAAATCGTTTTTGAAGAAACAATTTTTTTTAAATATAGCCTTACATATTTTTGATTTTTTAAAATCTGGACACGGCATATGGAATAATTCCTGATCCTGTAAAATTTTACCACCATTTTCACCATTAAATCTTATACTATCGTAATACTGCCCGTCAAGAATAAGGACAAGTCTCTATCGAACCGTCCACGAGGTGTCCACTAAATAGCTTGGTTTTACTCAGTCTTTTTAAAGCCTTTGCAGAGTGAATATCAAATGTATCGAATGTATGTACACAGTGTTCCATCTGGCCGTACTTAAAGTGCATCCCAAGTGCATTAACTGTCACGACGCCGACGTCGAACTGATGTGTTTGGATACTTCCGTACACTTTTTCTCACTTCAGCAATATTTTCATCTGACTGACCGCGATGAGGACGTATTGGTGTTGCCTTATCAAGAACAGAACCAAGTTATGAACTGTTAATTCTGTAGGTGCTTCATTTTGTCTTAATTTTTCTTAACGTAACTGTAAATGATCCCTCACTTTCATAAAACTTTAAAAACAGTAAGGTCATATAGTTTGTAGATAACAGTCTTTAAATATTGACGCCCTATCTTTGACAGAACACAAATGGCGCGCAATTCAAATCCTGTAGTTCCAATCGAGAAGTTACCCTATGTAAACATTTTAGACCATATTATTTCTAATAACCCTTTAATTATATAGATATTATCCATAATTGGTTGCCACTATTTTGTTATTTAATTCATTCTATATTTTATTACTATTTCGAAATCTGTCGTGAAAATTGCAGAAATTCTTTCAGCAAGATTTCAACAGGATTTCGGCACTGTAGAATCCTTACAAAATTAGTTATATGTCTTTAGACCATACGGCGCATATGCTTTGAGTAGATATAATAGATAGTAGATAAAGATAAATTCTGTAGCTTCTAGACTAATGATCAACTTATATCATCGTCAGTTATTTTCCAATGACGTTTAATTAAATTATTAGATGCAAAATGTTCTTATTATTTTCGATTCCATCACAAAGCCAATAACTTAAATTCCTCTAAAATTAAAAAAAACACTTTCAATCATTATGTTTGATCGAAAACAGCAAAAAAATATCTTACACTATGAATTGGCTGCAGTATAAAGCTTTCACACTCCACATGTATTTTAAAGTCACCAAATTCATAATCCTAGTCTAAGCAATGTACAATTAACTATGTTAGATTATTTTAAGACATACAATTTGTATAACGGATCTGATCTTTGGACGTGTATCAATTTAATGACGACGCACGGATCACATGCTACACTCGTAATCGTTACTAATATGCCACAATTACCAGCACGTATGTCTAGCGACATACGGTGTCCAAATTGAACCACTAACCGTCGCAGTACCAGAAATCGTCACAGTTGTGAGTTTTCTCTCAATATTAAGATTCTAATTAACTATATTAAGTAACAAATCCAGTACAAATGAGCAGTGACATTTCAGCTTTCTAAGTTGGTATGATATATTTTTCCCGCAAAAATGGGCTTCTGGCAAGTAAGGTTTAGATGTCAGCATATTGTATTGTTAAGTGTAAATGAAGGTTACTCTAACATTATATTAAGGTAAGTACTTTTATTTAACGTTCTATAAAATAAGATTAATCAAAGTGTTGCATCTATGAACTGTTTATAACGAAAAATAATATATTGTTGTACATGAAAAAAATAGTTATTAGCTTTCTAATCTAATTTTCTTGTAAATTTTAGTGGTGACGAATACTGGTAACGTATAAATTAACTTCTACCCAGTAATTGTCATGTATGCCGAATATTGGTTCATTGGCTTCTACTTGAAACTTGACTTTCTTTACTTTGAGCTTTAATACCCTAATGTTTTAAGGCTATAGTATTTACATTCAGAAATAAATTAATAGCGTCTATTAAAATTCGTAAAGTATACGACGATTACTCGAGCATATCTGTGATGATAACTCGTTCTTTTACAATTTTAGAAATGCCGCAGTTTCAGTCAAGGTTTCAGTATACCGATGAAGACATTCAAAATGCCATAAAAGCTGTCAGATATGGTATAAGCATTAGCGCAGCAGCTAAAACATTTAAAGTACCACGGATGACACTGTCGGATAAAGTTAAAGGCAAAACGCCATTAAGCAGGAAAATTGGCCCTCCTTCTATTCTTAGTCAGGGTGGGGAAGAAAGTCTGAAAAAATGGATTCTCCATTTGGGTGAAAATGGTATTCCCGTTACTACTTGTTATATAGTGTTCAGATGTTAATAAAAACACTGAAACGTGATAATCTATTGACAAATGAAGGACCTGGATGACACTGGTATGAAGCCTTTCTCAAAAGACACCCTGACGTAACTCAACGGGTGTCAGAAAATTTGACGAGAACTCGAGCTGGAGTTACTGAAACGAATATTAGAAACTGGTTCAGCGAAATTACTGAATGTTTTGAAACAAAGAACTTAATTGCGGTTGCAAAAACGTCTGGGTCTAGAATATTCAACTGCGACGAAACAGCATTTTACCTTAACCCCAACGGTAACAAAGTTTTTGTTCGAAGAGGACAAAGAATTGTCCATAATGTAGTTAATTCGGATGAAAAATAATGCATTACTACGCTCGTTATGGCTAATGCGAATGGACAACTTGCTCCTCCAATGATAGTGATAAATTTAAAACGTGTTCCGAAATCCCTAATTTACTCTGTACCACCTTCCTGGGCCATAGGAAAATCTGACAATGGTTGGATGACCGGGCAAACGTTTTATGAATATATAACGAATATTTTTTATCCCTGGCTTTTAGAAACAAAAATAGAATTTCCGGTTATCTTATATTTAGATGGCCATGTTTCCCACTTGGCATTGCCTTTGAGCGAACTTTGCACAGAGAAAGGAATAGAATTGATTGCTCTATATCTCAACTTAACACACATCCTTCAGCCTATAGATGTAGTACTGTTTTATCCACTTAAAAATGCTTGGAAAAGAGAGGTTTATAAGTGGAGGATAGAAAATTCTGGAGTCAATTTAAAGTGTGACAATTTTTGTCATCTGTTAAATAATATTTTATATAATACTGTAACGCCAGCAATATAAAAAATGGATTTCGAGTGTGCGGATTATCTCCGTTCAGTGGGCTCAGTTCTTAAGCCCCAGTGTTAAGCTCAACATTCATTAAATCAATAATCACCCAGGAAAACACCTCAGTTATCTCATCCATGTGCCCAAGATTTACTTGAGCATCTTTCTCAACAATCACCTCCACGCTCAACTCAGCAGGCATGCAAACATTCACCCCAACATACACTGCATCGATCACTTCAACACGAGCTTCAACAGTTACTCCAGTGTAACACTCCATTTCATCAAAATAATTCTACTAACATTGCCCTTAACATTCCATTGCCATTCAAAAATAGTCTGTTTTGGCCTGAATTAACCACACCCAAAACAAAATCAATTAGAGAAAAAATTGCTTCCATTGCAACATCTGATAAATGGAAGGAATATCATAGAAATAAAGAAAATTTTAAACTTCAAAAACAAAAGCAACTAGAAGAAAGGAAAAAGAAACAACAAGAGCAGAAGGCTAAAAATGATGAGAAGAAGAAAAATAAGAAAAAACTTGTTGAAGATGAGTCTAATTGGTATTGTGCTATATGTGAAGAAAATGTGGTAGAAAGCATGATACAATGTATGAAGTGCAAAGTATGGTTGCATGAAAAATGTGCAAATGGAACTTAATTCACCGAAAAGTATTTTTGTATTTCGTGCCAAAGATGCTATGGCTTTAGGTTTTATTTTTTCCGTACTCTCTTATTGACTGACGATTAATGGTACTTGCAATTGACGAATACTGGGAAAGCTGTCATTTATAACCGACGAATACACGGTTATCTGTACTTTTCTATTATTTAATAAAATATTTAATTCTTCGCGTAATAAGCACGAGCTTTTCTATTAAAAATTCGATTTATACTAAACAACTAAATGTAGTATTAAAAGATTATCGTAGTTATACATAAATTTGAATTTTTTGTTAAGTTGCTATTATAAGAGTATACCTTAACATGACGAGCATCGGTACAATTACCTTATGTTTCAGTCAACTACGTACGGCATAGATAGTTAATAATTTGCCGAACGAAGTTCAATTATGAAGTCACCACTTAGCTTTATTGTATAATTTGATTTATTAGCGTCTCAATATTTCTCTAAAATATATTTCATTTTTGTTTCATTGATTTTTGTTGAATTTATTTCATTTATTTTGATGGAAATATCACTTCCGTTGAATGTTTTTGTGGAGAACCTTTTCATTACTCTGTCATAGGTTGACGGATTTGTATTGTACTAACTGTTATCCTAAAATGTGTTTTCTGCACGACACTGCTCAAAAATGTCAGTTGATTGATTCATACGATTGTTACCTGTGACGCACACGCAAAGGATCATTATTAAAATCATATTTCTTTTCTACATCTCTTTATGTTTCCTAACAATGTTATAAATTTTACTGTAAAGCCTTATCCCCTATAACGTAATGTGAGTGATAGTAATATACATAATTAAATATACGAACGTCTGTAATCTGAATACGATTTTTACTTTTTTTTTTTTAATATCTAGTGCATACAATTTTTCATATCGCATATTACGGTTTTAATTACTATATGTTGTCGCTTTACTGTATGTCGTCGCAGGCACTATCTGTATGTATTGCGAGGTTAGATAAATACCTGTGAATATTCAATTGCCCATATTTACCATATATTTGCATTAAATATGAAGACGTCTATATAACGCCAAGTCCTGGACTTTTGGTAATAATTGCTTTTTTTGCGGGAAAAGCGAAATTTGCAAAATGATCGCTACTAAAATTCTATGTTTAATTTTTCTCATCATAATGCAAACATTTTGTGCAGTACAATCAGACTTTACGAAAGCAGGTAAGCAATATTTTTTTAACTGAATTATAAAAAATCCCTACATATTGTGCCCACTTTGTTATGTAGTTTGTACTATTTACATTAAACATTAAACTTAAATTCATTCACTGTTTCTGACGCAAAACGGTACACAATTATTTTACTGGATTATTCTGTATACTTAAGCGGGTAAAGAGCAATAATACTGCTCGACCCACACCAACCGCTATTACGCCTGCCAAAATATTGGCACTTTCTATATAAGCATCGATTTAATTGCGACTAATCAGTTATGGGATTCCCTTAATTTTGCCTATTTAATTTCTAATGTGAATTTAATTTCTTTGTAAATAAGTCAAGTATATTCTTATATAAAAACTTTAATGTTCCAATATTGTTAAACATACTATTACTATTAATATTAATTAATATCAGAGCACTATTTATTTATTTTCAAAAATAATGTAGACTTTGAGCGTATTTTGTGTTACATTTTAGATAGTGGAAATATTGTTTAAATCCTATTCTGACTGAGTTATTCAGATATAATTCAGTTAGTTTTTAAGTTAGCGATTGGCCAACGATATACGTAAGGCATATAAAAATATAACGATATAATATTATCATTAAAGTAATTTGAAGAACATTAACAAAACTGAATAGTTTTCATAAATTATGTGCGCAAATAATTGTTTACTATGGAACTTCTTACAATATAGGCATGTTTCACTTTTGGACCAATTGGAGTGACCAAGGAAAGAGTTATTTAATCTGAAAGGTTCTGAACATTTTATTTCAATTATTTACCTTTCTTTGATAGATTCTCGTTCCAGAATTCTATATTTTATATATTTGTCTTCAGTTGGAATTAGTGTTTTTAATGATTTCACTTTCTCGTATTTATTAGATAAGATTAATTGTTATTTAGTTGAAAAATTCATTATTTCATCTGATTTTTTGGGTTTGTTTATCGTTCAGAAAGCTTTATAATAAATAAATAAGATTATTGGCATGCCTATCTGCTTTCTAAAAATATGTATTTCAGTATTACTGTCTTCAGATCTTGTAAATAGTTGATTTAAAAGAACTAAATAATTATAGTTGTTTTACTCTAAATTGTGTATATTTATTCAAGATAAAACTGATACAACACTAACTGAGTTTTCCAAAAAACACCAAAATACTATACACTATACTCGACGCGCTTTTCGCCAGCAAAGTTGGTATCATCTGGAGATGATAGTTTTAATCATCTCCAGATAAAGCCAACTTTGTTGGCGAAACGCACGTCGAGTATAGTGTATAGTGTATAGTATTTTGGTGTTTTGTGGAAAACTCAATTAGTGTTACCTTCACACCAAAGGTTCCAACCTACTTCAAAAACTGATACAGATGAGGTTGGCAATCTAATCTCCTGTATTCAGTATATTCCTGTATAGAAAAATTCTTCTGTATACAAGCAAATTTAAAACATTCAAAGTATAACAAAAAATAACAAAGAGGGTTCCCTTTTTGTTATTTGAAGTTGCTAAAGCAGAGAGTTGTACCAAAAGTTGAAGAGTGGCCAAAACTTATTTTCATAGGATGAATCGTACCTACGGAAACATAGAAAATATATAGGATGTCCCAGCTGTACTTAGACAAGCATAATCTCGAGAATAGTTTTACACAAAAATAAATATTGAAGAGAAAAGTTATTCTATTCATTCTATTTGAATATACGCATTTAACTATTTTATTTTAAAATGTATAAGACTTCTCAAGAACATGGCAAGTTATTAAACTTTCGTTTCGCAAGTATAGTACCTTAATATTGTTCCATTTTAATGATTTACGATATATCCATAGTTTAATCTTGATTATTTTGTATATTATTCAGAGATTTTTCATGTACAAAGTGAACCTTTATCATATACAAGAACAAAAATTACTGACTGTAATTTTGTGACAATTTTAATGATAGTTAACTTTTCGATGCGTTATTTAATTGAGAAATATGTCAATGTTTGCATTTAGTGAATATGTTGATATGTGCCTTACTTATGATGGGGATATAAATTGACAAGTGGAATAGAAAAATTGTGTAAAGAAGGATTTAATAATAAACGTATGCAACGTGCCTTTCAAGACAAAAAAAAAGTTCAGAATGCCCGTCTAGCAAGGTAGAAAGAAAGTGTTATTAATTTTTGCGAATCCTCGTGATTATGTTCGTATTAGAAATGTTAGAAACCCAGTAGTAAGACTAGTATACTAATGTGGGTTCACACCGTATTTTAATAAGTAATAGATTTAATCCCGAATTATTGCAATATATGTCTGAACTATATGTCTGATAAGAATAACAAATAATTATGATGATTTAAAGAATAGAATAAATTTTGATTGACGTAAAATAATAAATTAATAAAGTTTTATTACTAGTGTCCTTTATTCGATTTCAAACTCTTAAAATAAACTTATATGAAGGGGTCACATTCATGTATGTAACATTATTTCCGTGAACTGTAAGTATAAATAAATAATGTTACATATATGTACCATTACGTAATATGTTCGTTTCTCTAATTTCATCAAGGGTACTTTAGTTATACTCATACTACTTTACTTGGGCTTTCTTTGTACTATTTTACTTGGTCTAATTTATGTACATAAGGCTACTATTACCAGTCACAGTCAAAAATTGAAAAACCCTTTCTTATCTGGTTAATAATTTCGTTCGAACCTTAAATCATTGACCAAAGTATGTCTTCATATAAGCCATATAGCCGAAGAATTTTCTGAGCAGTTTGACCACAAAGGGATTTGTGAAGTACTTAACTTACAGCGTTTGCAACGCCTCATCATTAGAATGTCCCATCCCCTTTAGCAGATTTTTTTTACAAAGATGTACATTTTCCTAGAAAAGAATATGTACAATAATAGGTTTAATTTACCGTTTTTTTTTTTCATTTTTCAGATTGTGAGCAACACCACACCATACCCAACGGCATGTGCTTAGCTTATATAACCCGGTACCACTGGAACAACTCCCAACAAAGATGTGAAAAAATAGTATATGGCGGTTGTCGAGCAACTAATAATAATTTTAGTACACTTAAAAGCTGCGAAGAAATTGCCGGTAAAATTTGTAGGTCCTAAAACTAACTAATATGTATATAAACATTAATTATACTCCACTGTCCCATTTAATATAACAATTAGAACTATACAAATACTGAGTATTATTTACCATTTTTTTGTTGGGGTATGCTTTATCTTTACAAAACATAAACCATACGCTTCACTATCTACATACATACTTAACTGACACATTTATTTGTAGAGTACTAAACCTGAGAAAAAAATAACGTTAAAATAAGTTCATATTTCTAGCTTTAGAAGTATGCTGATAGTAGTATATTAGTTTGTTGTTGATAAGAATTACCTTTAGTTCATCATACAAAATAATTACTTTTAAATTTTAGTAAAATAATAAAAAAAGGCAAATCCTCGTTGTCTAATGTCAAAAACATACATCGGCGAAATTTTGTTGAAGATTACTAGCTTTTATTGTTATTCATCATCATTAGGTCATCAGTCCTAAGACTAGTTGGACGCTAATCTCCAGCTTCTCCTGTCTTGTGCTAACCTACGCATTTCGCTAATTGTGCTACAACCTACATCCCTTACTATTTGCGAGCAGTAGTCTAATCTAGGCCTACCTTTGCCTTTCTTCACTCCTATTTCTGCCTCCAAAATATCGCGGACTATTCCCCCGTGTCTCAGTAAGTGGCCTACCATTCTATCTCTTCTCTTCCTTATGTTTTTCCACATACTTCTTTTCTCGCCGACTTTCTTCAATACTTCTTCGTTTCTAACCCTATCAGTCCATGGTATTTTCATCATTCTTCGGTAACACCACATCTCAAAAGCTTCTAATTTCTTCCTACTTGCTTCCCCTACCGTCCAGGTTTCGCAACCGTATAGTGCCGTGCTCCATACATATGTTTTCAAAAATCTCTTCATTGTTTCTAAGTTTATTACCCCCGAGCATAAAAGTGCTTTCTTTTTGTTAAAAGCTACTCGGCCCTGCGCTATTCTTTGTTTTATGTCTTTATCGCTTCTTCCATCCCAATTTATTTTACTTCCTAAATAAGTGAAGTCTTTAGCTTCCTCCAATCTTTCATTATTAATTTGTACTTTCGTTTTTGCTCTGCCCTCGCGCCCTCTGCACACTAACACTTTAGTTTTGTTTTATTCACCCTCATTCCGTATTCCTATGTCAACACTGCCTCCATTTCGTTCAATGCCGATTCTAATTCTTCCTTACTAGATGCTAATACTGCTATATCATCCGCGAATCTCAGCATTTTCTTGAAATTCAGCAGAATGGTGAATAGCTTCGCGAGTTCCCCTATTTCGCCTAAACCCGAATTGATTTTCTCCTAGTATTTCCTCCGCTCTATTTTCTATCCTCTTCTGCACTATTCTGGTTAAGATTTTTGACGCGTGGGAAGTTAGGCTAATCGTTCTAAAGTTCGCGCATTTGTCGGCTCCTCTCTTTTTCGGTGTAGTAACGATAATGCTCCTCTTATAATCCTCCGGCATCTCGCCCGTTTCGTATATGTATTTTACCAGTTCAAACATCCTATTTACTACTTTCTGTCACGCACATTTCAAAATTTCCGCCTGCATCTTATCTACACCCGGCGCTCTATTATTCTTTAACCCCCTTAGTGCTATTTCAAATTCCTCTCTCAATATAGGTTTTCCTACATCTTCCCTATCGATGCTACATTCTTCCTCTAATATATCTCCTGACTCTCGTATAAATTTCCTAAGTACTGCTTCCATCTATCCGCTTTCTCCTCTCTTCCGATCAGTATGTCCCCCGATTGACTCCTAACGTTTCTACTTATTGTTCCTATATTCCTGAAGTTCCTCTTAATTACTTTGTAAGCCTCGTCGGTCTTACCTACTTGCAACTTATCTTCTACTTCTCTGCATTTATCCTCTATCCATTGTTCTTTCGCTTTTCTACATTTTCTAATGATTTCCCACTTTATTGACTTATAAGTTTTTAGTCCTTCTTCGTCTCGTCTGTTTTTGTAGCCTCGTCTCTTTTGCATTAAGTTTAAGATTTCGTCCGTTATCCAGGGCTTCCTAGCTTCCCTTTTATCGTGTCCTAAAACGTCAGTAGCCGCGGAATCTAGACTATTCTTGATACCCTCCCACTCAGTTTCTGCGTTCTTGATTTCGTCCTTACTCGCTTTATTTATTAATTGATCTGTTTTCTCCTGGAACTTATCTTTCATATTCTGATTCCTCAATATGTCTACATTTATACGTTTCTTATCCTTCCGGGTTTTCAGATTTTTGAACTTTAATTTAGCTCTCATGACTACCACGTTGTGGTCGCTGTCTACATCTGCTCCTGGATAACTCTTACAGTCTTTTACTTGATTTATAAATATCTTCCTAACCAGAATGTAGTCTATCTGATACCTGTCTATCCCTCCTGGCATTTTCTATGTGTACCGCCTCCTAACGTGATTCTTGAACAATGTGTTCGCAACTACCATCTTGTGCTTCTCACAGAATTCTATCAGTCTGCTACCTCTCTCGTTTCTGTTTCCTAATCCATAAGAACCTACAAATTCTCCTTCTTTCCCCTCACCTACGACTGCGTTAAAATCTCCTACTATTATTAAATTTTCATGACCCTTCACAAATCCTATTACCTGCTCTATGTCCGAATAAACGGCTTCTAACTCTTCCTCACTGTGGCTAGAAGTAGGCATGTATACTTGCACCATTACTGTTTCCACTGGCTTCGAATCTAACCTAACCATCATTACTCTCTCGCTGTATTGTAGGTAGCTATCTACATACTGTCCTGCGTTCTTCCGCATAGCGATCCCTAGTCCCGCGTTTCCATTTACCGATCCTGTGTGTATTACCCTATAGTCACCGCTCCAAAAATCTCCTACTTCCGGCCAGCGCATCTCACTTATACCTACTATATCTAATCCTAACCTATCCATTTCTATCTTCAGATTCTCTAGCTTCCCTGCCTGTCTCATGCTTCTGACATTCCACGCTCCGACTCATGAAATGCTACACTTCTTACTATTCTTGCACTCGGTCACGTCTCCCGGAACAGTCCTCACCCGGAGATCCGAACGGAGGACTATTTTACCTCCGGCGTTTTTTGCCCTAGGAGACGCCATCATTAATTTGGGATAAGCTTTCTGTTAGCTGTTCTGAGGATTATAATGTGGTGGTTTCCTCTTGCCTTCCACATCGCAGTCGTGTGTGTCATAGCACCATGCCAACCCGCACGGTTTCTGCCACTATGACTACTGAAAGAGCTGCTGCCTTCCTTCAGGGACTTGTCTTAGTCTGGTTTTTCAATAAGGACCTCCCCACTATGGTTAAACCTATGGTACGGCTCCTTAAATCATTAAAAGGCGCAAGCCGACCCACCCGTTCTAGTTTGCATTAGAACTTCGTCAAGGTGCAAGTCCTATCGGATCGGTTATTGTTATTATATAAATATATATTGATTAGAGTGTGATACAATTTTTACAAAAGAATATTTTGACTTAAAGTTATTAATCATGCAATCATTTAAGTCGATTATCGACAAATAATGTCATATTCACAAAAGATTTTCAAATACAATAATGCTCTAAGCTGATAAGTAATGTAGAGTCCATAATCTATTAGACAAATGGAAGGTAATGGAACAAGAAATTACTGATACAATGGAAAGCTACTCGAATAATAGCTACTCGAAATTATATAATAAAAGACTACACGCTGAAGTGTCACAAGGACACGTGGGTCAAAAGTAGCAATTGTAGACAGACAGAAATACTATCAAGTACATCTTAGTAGCAAAATATTGCTTAAATCTGTCTCTGATACAAATCTATAAATAATAATAGAATTGTTGAAGAAACAGTGCAGCCTAAACAAGCATCTCCAGGTTATGGCCTGTACTGTTACTCCTATGTACAGAAGATGCAATCCGGAGAACGGGACTGTGGAACATATCCTAGTTACATAAGGGACTGCTCTTATTTCAGCGGAACAAAAGTTGTCTGAATAATGAATATATAAATTTTTAAACCATTACATACCTATTTTATATTATCTTAAGTAGTATTTGATTGTAATTCTATATGTTGATCGTTCCTAGTTACCAAGATAATACCACGCAAAAATAATTTTATCATTTTTGTAAAAGAAGACAAAGTAACAGTAAAATTCAGAACTATATAATTGCTGTATTTTTACCTCGGATCCTAGAAAATGAAAATCTCAATGGTGTGGTCACACTAGTCAATGTTAAAGGCGACGTTGGCAATAACTCGACTGAAAATGTTGAAAACTCAAGATTTCCCAATTTGCTTATTTTTCTTAAAAGCCAAGATAGTGGGTACAAATCAAATGAATCTAGAATATATACCAAATGGAAACTGCAGACCTTTTTAAAGACGTGCCAGATTATAGATTCCCATTGCAAAAGGTAAGTGATTTTCTCTGGTATAAATAATTGGTGGTATTAAACAGTTGGATTCTTATAGATTGTCGCTATATTGGTTGTATGAGTGAGTGGAATAATACGTGTTTTAATAATTTTATACTGCTTTTAAAAGTATATATTGGAGTAAAAATTTGCTACGCCACCATCGTATTTGCTAATTATTTAACTGGAAATTGTACCAATGGACCAAGTTTGGTAAAGTTCCAGTTCAAATTTCTACGTTTCTAAAATTGCCGAATAAAAGAGAGTATACAGATCGTTAATTCAGAAGAACATCAGCTACATTATTGGTCGATGTATGCGGTGATGTGATAATCTCGCAACGCTCCTGAAACTCCTGAAACTGAAAGTTAACGAAGGATATATTAAAAACTCTATTCCAATAAAAATGGGTATTATCGAAAATAATTTAGGAGAAATGAATAAGGAGGCAATTCAGAAAATATTCAATCTCTTCGTCGACTCCAAAAGTAAATTCGGAGGCTTTACAGTCTGCCTTGAAATCTTGTGAATTACAGACTTCAGTAATACAATTTCGAACAGTACAAATTGTATAAAAAACCTTACACAACTAAAGTTTATGATCAATGTTTTCCAATGCGTAGTATTTCTATCTATGTCTTTTTACTAATAAATAAACAGTTTTAAAATTTTAAAACGGACTTTTCCACACGTAGAACATCTCTATCTCGAAATTGAGTGGTCAAAAAAATTTAACCAACACATAAATGTAGAATATGTGTTTTATGCGACAGTTTTACTTTTTTCAATTTTTTTCAAATAGTCCACTATCATGCTTTTTCATGGCCCATGGATAGGATGGGGTGTGTCCTATCCACCTCGAAATCAATAGATGTCGTAGATTTGATTGACGTCCCTAATCAGAATCAATCGAGCCCGATCGATCCCATACGATTTAATTGAGTAATCGTGCTAACAAAAACAATTTCTCAAATAGTTCACCATTGTGCTTTCTCATGACCCATGTACATGATAGAGTGTATTATATCCACCTCAAAATCAATAGATGTCGTCTGGGAGACGGCCCCGATCAGAATCAGTCAAAACTCGGTCGATCTGATACGATTTAGCTGAGGTATCGTGCTAACAAAAAAAAAATTCTCAAATAGTTCACCATCGTGTTTTCTCATGACCCATGGACAGGGTGGGGTGTGTCCTATCCATATCCAAATCAATATATGTCGCCTGGTGAACGTCCCTAATTAGAATGAGTCGAAAACCGATGAGAAAGCACAATGGTGGACTATTTGAGATTTTTTTTTTGTTAGCACGATTACTTAATTAATTGAGTAGAGACATCTACCAGACGACATCTATTAATTTTTAGGTAGATAGGACACGCCCTACCCTGTTCATGGGTCATGAGAAAGCACGATGGTGGACTATTTGAAAAAAGTAAAACTTTCGCATAAAACAGATATGCTGCATTTATGTGTTGGTTTATTTTTTCTCGGCCACTCAATTTCGAGATAGAGATGTTCTACGTGCGGAAAAGTCCGTTTTAAGGTTTTAAAACTGTTTATTTTTTTACACGATTACATTACTTTTCGCACTCAACTATAGTGCGAAAAGTAAAAACTCAACCACACTTTTAGTCAACTTTTCTTTCGGCAATGAGTAAAGTGATGAGTAGTATGTAAGGAAGTATATTTTACGTAATGATGTCTATTTTACGCACTGATGTGATAAAATTTCACTGTATGTATTATCAGCAGTATAAAATTTCGCATTTTACAAGCTGCTATAGAAAAAAGTTTACATATCAAGCGCATGAATGTTTATATAAATTTTCGATATAATTGAATACTTCTTAAATGATTTGCTATTAATTTATGATTAGTTTCGTAATATATTTTCTAACAACTATATTCAATAGTAGTAGTTCTAATTCTCATTTGATACGGCAATACATGTTTACATCTTTAATTATATTATAAATGAAACATACATACTTTCTATTTCCATCGTCATATATATAATATATTTCTAAATTATCTATACAGCAAAATTTACGAACAAATTGTCTACTAAATAGAATTTACCGACTGTGACAATAATTGTAACAAGCACTCATCGCATAATTGGTAAACAATAGCTCGTTGCCTTTTTTACATTGTCACAAAATATCAAACAGTAGGAACCCAATAATTAAAAATACTTGAAGGTTCATTCAATTTAGCTAATTTGCATGTCCAACTGCTTTTTGTTCTAGACAAATGTCACGCTTTGATGCGTATAACCATAAAAAATAGTAGTTTCAACGAAAGAAAATCATTATCTAATTCATTTGTATTGTAATATTTAACTGAGTCTATGAAATGAACCATGTTGAATGTTAGATAAAGAGATGGGACAAAACCTTTTTTATTGTGTCTAATACACTTCAGTCAAATGAAATTTTATATCATAATAATTGGGATGAAACGATTCATTTTTTTAATTTTAAAATATAGACCATTCTATTTCTGTACATACTCCAAGTTAATAATGTACAGAAATGTATTTTATAGGGATGGAACTTTTCTTTTGCTTACAATTTTACAACCATGGAATGGTCGATACCATTATTATGCCCCAATTGCCTGGTAGAAATGTAAAAATATTCTTTATCCACGACCACTATATTAGGAAGGTTTAATACGCCTGTTTTCCGTGGATTAGAGGCCTTCTAATACTCTAGTGGATTAAAATTCATAATACCACGCTTCTTGATATTAATATAAAATATTCTTGATCAAAATAAATCTGACAAATCTGACGTTTTTCAAAACCAGAATTTTTCACCTCCTAATTGACCGGTTTTGCCCGTGGTCGTGGATAAAACGTTGAATTACATTTGAGAATTAACAGCATTTAATCCGCTCGAAAAAATGGGTCCGCATTTTTTCTCGTGGATCAAAAGCTTGGTAATTCCCTTATATACGTCCACAACTTGACGTCTCCTATATCGAGATAAATCGTTTATACTACCAATTTCCAAGACAAAAACTTTTAAGCTAGTCTACTTACTGTTGATCTTGAAATAAGTCTATCTCTATTTACTAAACGGCTGTTTTCGCGTGTGTAGCACGAAATTTTTAGGTCGATGTACGAAATGCTTTCCGTTCGAATTTTGACAAAATCAATGTGCTAAATCGACCCTTGCAAACAACGTGGTAACTTTTGTTTTTTGATCCGAAGCCTTTAGAGGCATGCTCCGGAGGTGTCTTCGGCATGAGTAAGAGTGGTCGGCGCACGATTATTGCGATTTGCTTACTCGTCACGATATTATTGAGTAACCTTTGTCAATATTTGTTTCCTAAAAGCCATGGAGGGCTGTAATTGCGTAACATCTACATTTGGTAAAAATTATATAGGCCAAATTTCAGTAGAAAATGTCCTCCTTCTTCTAAAATAGAGTGTCGAGTTATATCATAGAAGGAGAAAAAAAAAATAGTTAATTTATGTTATAACCGAGCATCTTGGATATTATTTTTTTTTTATTTTGATTAAGTTCTTTCAGAGGTAATGCACTTTTCATGCAAATGGATTGTTCAGAAATGAGTTTCACGCCAATCACACAAGCTTTCTTATTGTTTTCACTTGTCAGGTGTCACCAAACATAGCAACTACCAACAACAAGAGACATTCCATGGCTATCATGAGGTATTGAGTCCAACGCAAAAAATTGATTCCAACGCAATATTCGTCGCTTCTTCTCTTATCTATTCTTCTGTGGCACATATAAGCAAACTATTAATTCATGATTATAGGCAAAAATGATCTAGTTTTGAGGTCTTGTTTCGGTATGTTACATGTTGTTTGGTAGAAACTTCTGTTTTTCCTCGCTGATCTGTCATGTTCAGTAGTGTCATTTTGTAGGGGTTGTAATACCTAGTTAGTTGCATAGTAATAGAGAAGTTATCACTGGTGACATTTGGTATGTATTTATTTGTATGTGATTTATGCATTATGTATTTTGGTGTGGGATATTTGTATCTGAACTGTAGTTTATGTTGTGTGGATAATGTAAGATGCTAACCCAGCGCGTTGTTAAAAAATTTAATCCAATAAAGTCCAATACGCAATATTCGTCGTTTTATAATGGATCCTCCATACATCTTGTTCATAATGTCGATTTCGCGTTTGATTTTATTCTAGTAGTTTATAATCTCTGGGTTTGCTGCTAGTGTATCTTCAACTCCTCCCGTCATTTGCATCGATGATAAAAAAACGACTGATTTGTTCTTCTGTGGTATATATGAACAAACTATTACACCATGATTATAGGCAAAATTGATCGAGTTTAGAGGTTTTGTTTTGGTATGTTGCATGTTGATTGGTACAGGACCTTTTGTTTTTCCTTACTATACTGTCATGTTCAGTAGCATCATATTTTAGATGTTTCATACCTTAATTAGTTACATAGTAGTAAATATGTTATCATTGGTGACATTTCTTCGAAAGCCTTTATACGATCTAACTAGGTTCAGTACTATACATCCACTAACGTTACTTATTGTTAGTATTTGGTATGATTTCTAAATGAAAACTAACCTTATTGTTATAACCTCATTATTCCAACAATAAGGTTATTTAGTTAGAGTTAGAGGAATAAATATGGAAGACAATTAACACTTCAAGGATTTCAAGAAAGGTATTTTTAAGGTCTATAACATTCTTAACTATGACTGATCACGAATTAACTGGATCATCAGGACTAACTCAGAAGATTTTCAGAATTATCCTTCACTAATGTTCTTCCGAGCTTCCTTATTTGAGACAGTGTGTAGTGAGGGGTATTATTCTGAAAAAATACATAAAGGCTATAATAAGATAAAAGACCAAACCCCAATAAAATATAATGTGCTGTAACACCATATATTAAATATTACTAAAATTAATATAATATTCTCAAAATCAAAGTACTAAGTTGCGAAGTATTATAAACTAGTAATATTGATAAAATAATGCCTCATTAAATTTCAATAACAGGTAGAGGAAGAAGCTTCGGTAAAGGTGATCACATATAGAATAAAGGGGCTTATAATAACAAGACTCGATGAACATATTTGATTTGACACGATTATATTTTAAAGAATATTTAAAAATTTTATAGAATAAGGAAAGATATCCCTTTAAATTCCTTAAAAATAGAAGACACGTTAAACGGTTAAGTCTCTAAAAATTAATAAGATTGAAATATTATCAAGCGACACATTAAGGTTCGTTATTTATTTCAATGGGCGAAGTTTTACAAGATATTCTAAATATTTATGTATGCTTTGTATATAAAAGCATAGTTATTTTCTTTTATAAGGATTTTAGGTGTTGAAAAATGCATTTTCCTTTTATAAGAAATCTAGCCCTTGAGTGCCTATATTCAATTATCATTATTCACGAAGAAATTAATTTAATTAGAAAATTAATTTTCACAAAGCATATGCAGTCATGTAACAACATTATATGAACTAGACAATTGAGATATATTTTTTTACAATAATACATAATAATAATGCAAAAGGTACAGTGAATGCAATATATCATTTTGTTTTTCTGTAAACAATTTATTTTCTTTTTTCTATAATCATAAAACGGTCAAATATAAAAATAGAAACAAATTCTTGTCATTTTTAGTTTTATATTAAAATAGATTGTCTTTCTTTTAATATTTGGATAATTGATTTTTCAATTGAGTTAAGACCATTTGTTTTTCAGGTACCCTGAAAAAAAGTTGGGTTGGAATACGATAGATTAAAAATATCAACACATTCTTGGACACTCCCGCAATGTTCTCCATATATAAGAATTTCAATTTTGTTTTGCATACCTAGCAATGATGGTGGGTCAGATTAAATGCTAATTGTAAAAAATTCCGAGGAAAAATTTAGACGTTGCTACGTACCAGCTACTGTCATTTAAACTTAAAAATAGTTGTCACTAGGTAGGAGAATGCGGATAGCATGGCTTTATTGTGGATAAGAGACTAAAATAATTTTTTATTAACTGTTTCGTTACATCAACTACTCCATACTCACGTCCTAATACGAGTACTTACTGCTCATCAAAAACAGTAAAAACTATGAGACGAAACGGACTTCTTATCGGCTTTTTCTTAATCTTTGGTCGCCTTGCTTTGCCGCATCGCTTCGCCAGCGTCAGACCTACAGGGGGTCTTTTCGTGGGCACCGTGACCAGCACGACGCCGACGTCCGGGAATTGGGTCATGTCAGGCGATCTTCCACGACAATGCGGACGAACCGCGTCGCTTAAATCGCCGTCAGCAGAATGAGTCTTGTTACTCGGGAAGGGTCCTTCTCTATCAAAAAAGGATCCCAGGATTTGGAGACAGGTGTGTGTGTGAGAGGGAAATCATGTGTCTTTCCTGTAACAGAAAATGGTTAAGCGGCTCTGACATAAAAAATGGTTAGTGAAGCAATAGGGCTCAGCTGAAAAGAAAGGATATGTTGGATCTGTAAAGGGGGTCTATGAAGTTATACTACCTAGATCTTGGGTCTTTTGTGTCTTCCTGGTCTTCCTGGATCGTAGTCCAAAGCTGCTCTGGTGAGGGGGTTGTCATGGGCACCTGCTTGATCGTAGAGCTTTCGAGTCCTGGCTCAGATTTTCTCCGTCACAATGCAGTGGTGAAGTCTAGGTCTCGCCATATGTCGATCTTCCTCATGTACCACGGGGCGTCCACGGCACTACGGAGGGCGACGTTTTCGACGACCTGAATCCTCTTCATGTGTGTCTGAGCAGCGTAGCCCCAAGCTGTCGATGCGTACATCAGTTGAGGCTGAAGGACTTGCCGGATGAAGAGCAGCTTGTTCCTGAAATTCAGCTGGCTGTTGTTTCCCGTCATCGTCTAGAATCTGGCCGCGGTAGCTTTGGCGTCCCGTCACCTGGTGGATGTGGTCTCTCCACGTCAACGACTTGTCCATGATAACTCTAAGATACTTGGTCTTGTCCCACCATTAGATGTCCTCGCCGTTGAAGGTCACATGTCCTTTCGGGGTTACCCGCATCTTTTTGAGAAACACTGCGCTGCTTTTCTCTGCGTTGATGACTACCTTCCACTTGTTGCACCAGTCGGCTAGTTCGTCCGCTGCACGCTGCAGGTACGTCATTGCCATGCGCCCTCACCTCGACTTCACGACCATCGCCGTGCCGTCAGCGTATAGCGGAGTGGCCGTGCGCTCTGTCCTTGGCAGGTCTGACGTGAAGATGTTGAAGAGGTGAGGCGACAGCAACCGCACCCCGCGGTATCCCGGCCTCGATGGTCCTGTAGTCCGATACAGAGGTCCGGGTCCGGTCCTTACTCTGGGCCCGAAATCGCCTTCTTGTCAAATAGGACTTGATCAGTTTCACCAGGGTCATCGGGTATCCCAAGTCTAACATTTTGATTAGAAGCCCGTCGTGCCAGACTCTATAGAAGGCCTTGGATACATCTAGAAATATCGCTGCAGTGACATTCTTCCGGTTGAAGCCCTCCGTAATGTATTCTACCAGTCGTAACACTTGCAGCTCTGTCGAGTGTTGAGGTCTATAGGCGAACTATTCGTCAGAGATGACTTCCAGCTCTTCGGTCTTCTCGTGGAGGCGGACCAGGATGAGGTAGCAGTCGGAGGTAAAAGGATGCACTTTACACGCGACCAGTTCGAACTCTGTGTACATTTGTACATTATGTACACTCGATATTCACTCTGTAATGGTCTCTATGCGATTGAGTAAAGACCTGGCTATTTACTGTGCACTTCGTGGGCAGTCCAATATCGCTGTTTTGAGACTTGCTCTTATTCTTAACGAGCTGTAGATTGCAATTATGGAATAACTACGAAGGGGGCGGCACCGCGACTTTGATAAATCTTCTCTGAATTATCTAGTAGCCCATTCCTTGATTTGCACATCTAAAAAGTATTTTACTATCATTTGATACATATATAAATAATACACCCTTGTGAAATAGTTCTACAGTTTTACAACCATGCAATTCTTATGAATACAGATAAATACAATCGAATAAATAATGTGGATGATGCCAGTCTATTCATTAGCTTGGAATTTGGTTTACCTATAAAGGTGTGTAATGGGAAATGCATGCCCTATCTCCTGACACTATGTCGTCTAATAATCGTTGCAATAGCATTCCAAAATTTCGTGAAATGCTCCAATCCCTAATAGACTTGAATAATCTGAAAATATGATATGCAAAATAAACAAGTACTCTGTATTGTTAAATGTTACGGACTACATTTTTTGTATGGCAAGTGGCAAAAGAAGTATGATACTAGCGAAAAATGACACAAATCACGCATTCTATTTGGTAACTCTATCATAACTAAAGCGTCAATGACTGGCGAGCGTTGCGAGAAATTTGCTGAAAGTGCGTGGATAAAACGTTTCCCAAGCTTCTACTTTACTACTTAGCAGTAATGAAATTATATATAGTTGCAATCGGTAGTGAAAAATATTACATAACAATTATAATGTTTTGGTGATTTTAACAGTGATATACTATATTTTGTACTCAAATATCTATCACAAAGCATTATCCACTGGTATATATCCGGTATTAGTTGGAACAGCTTAAATGTTTCTGGTGTCAATATACGAGGTATTAATTATAGTGCATAATAGTAAAGGACCTGAAAGAAAACATTATTTCTATTTGTATTTCTAATTTTTATTGACAAAATCAAATTCAAATTATTTTCAAGTAATAAATTTTATAACTTTTGATTTTACTAAAATAATTTTCAGGAAAAAACTCGGAAGGCTGAAGATATGAGTATTGCAAATCCAGAAAGTCGTTATTTTGACATGAAATAAATAGTTTTAAAACCTTAAAACGAACTTTTCCGCACGTAGAACATCTCTATCTCAAAATTGAGTGGCCCAGAAAAAATAAACCATCACATAAATACAGAATATGTGTTTCATGCGACAGTTTTACTTTTTTCAAATAGTCCGCCATCGTGCTCTCTGATGACCAATGGATAGGGTGGGGTGTGTCCTATCCACTGAAAAATTAATAGATGTCATCTGGTAGACGTCCCTAATCAGAATCAGTCGAAAATCGATCGATCCGACACGATTTAATTGAGTGATCGTGCTAACAAAAAAAAATTCTCAAATAGTCCACCATTGTGCTTTCTCATGACCCATGAACATGGTAGAGTGTGTTCCATCCGCCTAAAAATCAATGGGTGTCGTCTGGGAGACGTCCCCGGTCAGAATCAGTCAAAATCCGATCGATCTGGCACGATTTAGTTGAGTTATCGTGCCGACAACAACGGCAACGAGACACACACACACACACACACACACACACACACACACACACACACACACACACACACACACACACACACACACACACACACACACACACACACACAAACACACACATACACACACACACACACAAAATGGTATAAAAACCTTTTTTTTTTTTGGTTTTTAGGCCGAAGAACGAGAAATAAATGCTAGAATAATTTTTTTTTTACGCGATTACATTACTTTCTCGTATAGTTGAGTGCGGAAAAGCAAAACTATATTCACAAGGAAAGAAGGGCAGAAATATATTTTACCTTAAATACTTTTTAAAAATAACTTTTATATATACATCGTTTCCTAATCTTGTATATAACCTTTGGTTATATTCTCTTTTGGTAGAATTCTGCAGTTATATTCACTCAAAAATGGTACATCTTTTATCCCCTCGATTATTTATTGCGATATTGAAATTTTTGAGACCTAAGACTTAACTATTAATGTCTTTACTAATTGCTCCTCGAACTCCTTTTGTGAGATGTGACACCCGAGGAGGTACTAAAATACATCAGTGAGTGGTGTTCTGTAAACAATTTGTCTTTAAATTTAAAGAAATATATGTCATGTCATATACCCAGGAGAAAATAAACCCTTGTCTATAATTAAAAATTGAACGATACAATTCTAAGTAGACCTACATCAGTATATTCTGGAAATTGGTGTTTATTTGAAGCTGTGTTTAAATAAGGCTTAAGTTTCGTAAAACATATAGAAATAAATGTTTTCTCCACAATCACTAGTTTAGGTTTTATTATTAGGAATTATAAAGAATTTACAATCCAATATAGTCCTCTGTTACTACATGTTAATGTTGTTAAATCCAAATTAGAATTTGCTTCGACTATCCAGAATCTGATGTACCAAATTCATAAAGATAATATAGAAAAAGTGTAGCAACGCTTTATGAAATATGGAGTTTGTTTTTTTGATTGAGGCCTCGGCAAGAACTGGTAACGAGCTCTGGGAAGTAGGCATATTGAGACCTCGACGGCAAGTTATATACCTTTCCTGAACCAAATTCCTTCTCAAGTTCGAATCGAGAAGTGTGCAGATTTAGGCCTCGGTACGTATAGTGTCAGTTAGATTTCTCTTTATATAATATTTTAATTTTTCCCAACTATAATTGGGGTTACCTGTAGGGTAGTGTGTATAAACAAATAAATAAATAATGGAGCCATTATAATACGGAGAAATTAAAAAAATATATGTGTGAGTAAAACGGAATAATTTATATTGAAACAAAAAATATTGTATTATACTTTATTTCCACATGTTTATATATTTATAATAATATTGTCAAACATCACTATATAACTCGCTAAATGTCATGCTTTTACTGATTTTTACTGCATTCTTTCCGTTATATTAAAAAATGTCGTACAACACAATCGCTTGATCAACTGCAGTTTTGATAACTAGAATTATATTTCACTTTACTTTTGTTATTTTTTAAGCAAAACTTTTATTTATCTGTGAAAAGGAATAAAAAATATTACGTACAAATACAGTAAATTAAATTAACCATTTACTTATTAAACCTCTAAGGTTATATCAAAGAATCCAATCTATGACTTTTTATTACGAATAATTATTAACGCACACCTACTGTCACCATTACATTTTTGAAAAAAGGATACAATTTATAAACGCTGAAAGTATGGAAAAATACTGCTTGCGACGTGAAAAAAGAAGCGATAGAATAAATTTACATCGATTTAGAACGTCTTCAATAAAACTGATGTAAATACGTGAGTAGAGACTTAATTTTGTATATTTTTTCTATTGTTGTTATTTCTATGCGTTCTTCTTTTTTCCGGAGCAATCGAGTAGGAAATAGCATTAATGATAATAAATTTGTGTCAATTTTAGTTTATCATCATTTAATCCAAACATAATATATGCACAAAAGTGAGTTATCGTTTATGTAAACATCAGATCAATATTACTGATGTGGCTAGTATTGAGATATAGTAAATTGTATATTAAGTCAACTTTGTAACACATGAATTGACTATAGTGAATTGACATTTTGTTTGCCACAATGACCAATGTAATTATATAAGAATTGGTGTACTATTCAGTAGTAGCGCACCCAGTATTCGTGAACAGTTCGAAATCGTTAGACAGATTTTCATATAAAGGACTTGTATATTTTTAAGAACATTTGGCATGGCACAGATAGTTTCAGGAGCGAGAGGGAGACTGGGGCTGGAGTATATGGGCATAATAGAAGAGAGAAGTACTGGATTCTTCTCGGAAGTTATGCCCCAGGATTCCAGGCTTAGGTGATGGCCAACCACACCTATGTACAAACACAACTGGTGAATAAAATTATGGTGAATAAAAGTACATTACCATATGCTCCGAAAATAAGGCAGCCCTGGCTGTTTCAGAGGATCTAGGAGTAAATAATATAGAGATGCAATAGAATCAATAGTCAAAAGTAACAAGCTTTCTCTAATCCAGGTACCAGATCACACTGGTACCCTGGTCAATGAGTAGGCGCACAAATTAGCCAGTGAAGGAAACGGTAAGAACTTAATAGGATCAGCGGTCAGGCTTAACTAGCGGTCAGGATTGCACACTCTCTGTGCAAGAGGGCGATCAGAAAATGGCTGGAGATTAAAAGGCACCTAGGGATGCAGGCAAAATAAACTGCTGCTGGATTGACGCCTAGCAGCGGAAAAAAGATGGGAAAACTCCTGAGAGGTGATAGGAGAATGTCCGAGAACTCACGGGGTTGTTAACAGGACAGTTTCATCTTCACTACTATCTTAGCAAGATCGGCTTAAGTGACAACAAGGAATGCTGACACTATAGAGGAGAGATGGAGATTTCCAAACCTGTGCTTACTATGCCAGTGTTTGGCTGCCATATGGCGTAGGCGCTTCGTGTTCTTTTTCTTGGGACGCTATCCAAGCGAACTGACAAATATCGGCCTGGATGGGCTATCTAACTTTTGGATGAAGGGTGCCAGATCCGTACTCCAACAATGCTGACTGCTTTACGGATATACAGTGAGCAGTAGCCTGAGTATTGCAGGGCTTCGCGGCCCTCCCCAGAAAACTAAACTTAAATCTAAATTTCACACTAAACATCTGCTAAGATCTGAAACTGAATATTAAGAAAACATCTACGATATTTACTGAAAATATTGGCAGTGGCTGAAAGTTGAGTATTTCTCTATGAACTAATCTAAAAAAAAGGAATGAAAAATCTAAATTTAATTAAAATTCACAGTAAGGAAAAAACCTTGATTAACATTGACAACAATATTTTTTTGTGTTTTGTTTCAACGTCCTGACCACTATATGTCTCTATATTTCTACACGTATCATTTCAAAATACAGTGGACCCCCGGTAATCCGGCCCCTGGCTAATCCGGCGCCCCCTGTAATCCGACATGTCTATTATTATTGAATACATATTTTTTTGACAATCTTCGCTAATGTAGATAATGCATGATTGAACAGGTTACAACTTGTACACGCCACCACTATTGTGCTCGACGCGTAGGTATTGTTTTGATTCTGATTGCTTAGTTTGAATTTGACTACATGTGATAGCGGTGCGGCCTAGCGTGCATTCATTGTTTATTGTTTATTCATTGTGTATTACGTATACGTATCTAGTGCATAATGTCGTCACAAGCCCAGGAGCGAAAGCACAAAACACTGACAATTAAAGAAAAATGCGATATTTTAGACCGCTTAAATCGTAATGAATCTTTCAGGAGTTTAGCAAGTGAATACGGCGTAGGCCGATCTACAATTTATGACATTAAAAAAAATCACGAGAAGATTAAAAACTTCGTATCAACTACTGACTGTGGGCAAGAGGCAGACACTCAAGAAAGCTGAACATCCAGAAGTGGAAGAAGCTTTGTACATGTGGTTTCTTCAGGAAAGAAATAGACGTGCGCCCATTTCGGGACCCATGTTGGCCATGAAAGCTAAGTTTTTTTATAAGGAAGTAATAAAAAATGATGATTTTGTGGCTAGCAAGGGATGATTAGGACGTCGTCATGGCATACGTTTAATGACTATGACAGGAGAGAAACTTTCTAATGATGCCACCTGCATAGAGCCATTTAAATTAAGATTTTTGCAAAAGGTGAAATATTTAAATCTTAACCCGTCACAAGTGTATAATGCAGACAAATCAGGGCTTTTTTGGCGTGTGATACCAAATAAAACTTTCGTTTCCTATAACGAAAAACCCGTACCTAGACGAAAAGTAAGTAAAGAGCGTGTAACCATACTACTATGTGCTAATGCTGCGGGTACACACGCGCTAAAGATGGTGGTCGTTGGAACATCTAATAAACCACGTGCATGCAAAAACATTGATTTACCTGTACACTATTATGGGGTCAAAAAAGTGCGTGAATGACAAAAAACCTTTTCAAAAAGTGGTTTGATGAATGCTTCGCATCAGAAGTTAGAAAATAGTTGAAAAATCATAATCTTCCTCAAAAAGCGTTATTGCTTATTGATAACGCTCCGGGTCATCCGTCTGAAGAAGAACTGACAACTCAGGATAAATGCATCACTGCGATGTTTCTTCCGCCAAACTGCACTGCACTGATTCAACCAATGGATCAACATATCATTCAGTTTGTCAAGCAAGATTATAAGAAAAATCTACTTCTGAGAGCCGTATCAAAAGAACAGCCAATAGAAAAAACTTTAAAAGAATTTAATATGAAAGACTTGGTTTTTGCTCTTTGTCAATCGTGGAATGCATTACCTTCATCAACTATTACATCGTCTTGAAAAAATTTGTGGCCGGATATAGTCGCCAGTCCTAGCAACGATCCACAAATCAGTGTAACATCGGAAATAATAAAGCAAGTTGCTGCTGAAACACAGATAAGTCCGCAAGATTTGGAAATCTGGTGCCGTGGAATGGATAAGGAGGAAAATATTTTTTATGATATGTCTGACGAAGAGATTATAAAAGAGATATCTAGTAATAAAACAATAAATCAGGAAGATGACGACGACGTAATTGCAACTACTCCGCAAGTGACAGCACAAGATGCAATTAACGCCTTTGAACTGGGTTTGCAATGGGCTGAAATGAATGGTGCATCCTACAGCGAACTTTTATTTTTGAGAAAACTGAGGGACAAAGCTTTGGTCTCGCGTTTCAACAATGTTAAACAAAAAAAAATTGATGAATATTTTCATGCTTCATAGATTGATTGATTCATATCATGATTTTTGATTATTTTAATATGTACATTTGTTTGTACACAATTATTTCCTAATGTAAAATTATTATTTTTTGTAAGTTCTATAGCATTAATGACGTTAATTTTATAATAAAACGTAAGCCCTCTATTGTGTTGTTTAATTTACTAAATTCGACATGACGATGAAATATGATTTGTACTTCAGAGTATAACATATAGAATCTTATCATTGGATTTGTGATTTGTCGGATTACAAGGTACTCTATTGTAAAAAATCCTGGAATATAGGGGGTCTCAGGCAATACTCTATAATCCGACAAAGTCAATAGTTCGACACTGACCTGCAAAACGTTTGCCGGATTACCGGGGGTCCACTGTAATTGGATAACTGAAACTGATACATCAAACACAGTGACCGTTTAAATGAATAATTCTTCAACATTTTCACCGTTTCAATTTTTTATAAGGAAATAGATGTGTCATAGAAAACAAGATAATACGTTACATTACTCCTTTATAATATTATAGCTTCAATATATTTCAGTAATAAGGTAATTACACTTTGTAGTAATATTAATAAGGTTAATTTTTCATAAAAAGTTGAATGTTCGTTATTTGGTAATAATAGTAATGATATTTTTCAATTTATTTTTAATTTAGACTGTCATTTTTTCGTGCTTTATTACAGAAAAAGCTCTATCGCAATATAAAATTGTAGGCCCAGCCCTGATCAGTAGATACACATACTGTTGAGGACAATGCAATGAAGATAAATCCAGTGCGCATGTACGCATCTGGGTTGAAGCCATACAGGGAAACAAACCACCCTCTATGTAACTTAACAGCGTGCCTAATGGCAGCATTTTCTGTATAGTAGAATAAGTTTGTAATTTAGTGTACATATTCTCAATAAATCAGTGAAATAGTGACCGGTCAGTGTAGTGAATCGCAATTCCTAATCCAAAGATGCAACAAGAATAATATAAAATAAAAAACTACAGTCCACAATTTAAAATACTACAAAAATACATATAATTCATATCGAATGTTAGCGATGTATAAAAGAATGCGTCGCCTAACACATACGTTATAAAAATAAGAAGGCAACTTCGAAAGTACTGTCACCTCGCCTGTTTTACTAATAAAAATATACCTTCCATGTCCATGCCTTCATAAAAATATTAAATTTCGTTCTTACATTACGGGAACCTAAAACTGAGTACAGAAAAATAACGTAATAATATATTCTTGCTTTCATTGCACATTTATTTCGACAGGAAATATCGTTTTACTAAATTCCTAATAAAAATGAAAGTAAGGTTTATATGCATAAAAATGTATTTCTTTAAATGTAATTGCAATTATTCCCGACGCATATGTTTCCGCCATATTGTTGAACTGTACCCCAAAAAAAAATATAGATAACTGTCAGTTACGTGGCGTAACGCACAAACAAGTCACAAAAACTACTCGTAATTTAAGGCATTTTTGGCACTGCTTTTAGAATACACAAAAAAAAGGACAACCTTACAATTTGGATAAAGCCCAAAGGCTTTAGGACACAATTAAGCTACGTTCTATTTATTTTAAAACATGTACATATATATTAGTTTTGCTGCTTAAATCTATGTTTTCAAAAATATTAATATATTTCGAAGTACAAAGGCGAGATGGTAATAAAATACACTGTTTTTATTTAAGTATTATTCAAAGTTACTTTAATTAGTGTTTTGCCAAAGACAGCGCGACAATATTTAACTCATCTACAAATCATGCGACGTCAACATGCCGCGATCAACAGTTCAATAACGAATAGTGTATATACAATTGTTTTATGAAAGTTAACGATCATTTACAGTTGCATTAAGAAAAATTTGCACAAAATTAGAAGAAAATGAAGCACATACAGAGTTAATAGTTCGTAACTTAATTCTGTTTGTTCTGTTATTGATAAGAAAATACCAATACATCCTCGTTGTGGTTGGTCAGATGAAATATTGATGCAGCGAGAGGAAGTGTACGAGAGTATCCAAACACATCAATTCGACGTTGTGGACAACAATTGAATCTATGAAGAGCCATCACGCATCGTATTTTAAAAAAAGATCTGCATCTGTCAACATACAAATTCAAACACAACAATTAAAAGTTACAGATCATTTACAACATCGTGCATTTATTAATTGGACGATAGAAGAGAAAGAAGGTGATGTTGATTTTTGAAACAGAATTTTGTTTAGACACGAAGCACATTTTCATCTTGGCGGATACGTCAGCAAATAAAATTGTCTAATTTGGGGTCCTGAAAATTCACATAATGTTCACGAAAAGGAAATGTATCCACAAAGATGCACGGTTTGGTGGATTGGACCAGAATTCTTTTAAAATGAAGCCGGTAATACCATCACAGTAAATAGGAGACGCTGTCGGGACATGTTAAAAAATTACTTTTTCCAACAAATTGATGATTTGGATTTGAACAATATGTGGTTTAAACAAGATGGTGCAACGTGTTGTACGTGCAACCATAATTCTATTGCATACCAAATTTCCTGATCATGTTGTTTCGCAGACATCAATTGGCCTGCAAGATCATCTGATTCAAACACCACTGAACTTTTTTTTCTGATTATGTAAAGAGAAAAGCGTATGCCATCCAGTCAGCATCAATAAATGACCTCAAAAACATACATTCCACTTCTTATCAGAGAAATAAAGTCAGTTCTATGTGCCCGTGTTATGGACAAATTTGTTAAACGGCCAGATGAGGCAGATGAAGCGGCCATATGGACGATATTTTTTTCATTTGTAGCCGTATCGTCTCCATTTTATGTCAAAATAATAATTATTATTACTTTTATTCACAAATCACATTCTATAGTTCCAAGCGAGACACCGTTTAGAATAGAGCTTCAAAATCTCGGAGGACTTCGGAGATTTACCATAGATTGACTGCATATAATATAAAAGTTTTTTTGCGTATTTATTCTGTTAATAGCTATATGTTTGTTTTTCATATGTATGGCTTTATTATTAATATCTTTACATACACTATACTTCTATCAGTGTGCAGTCCAGTTGATTTCTCTATATAGCAGTCATAAGTTACGGTTTTATTTTTAAAATAAAATAAAATATCGAACATTTTACGAACTACTAACTAGAAAGCACATTTTAAAAATTAGTTATACTAAATAGTGTTTTTATGATATTCACAAATATTACCCATTTATTACATTACTTTTCAACAGGAATGCTATTTTACTATATCCTTGTATCCTGCTTATGATACTATGTATAACTAATGTTTTCTTCTTTTTGAGCGAATAAAACTCGATTATTAAGAAAGATATTTACATTTACTACTTTTTATTTAAATTTACAATGTAGGGAATGTTACGTATGAATAATTACATCGTCAAAGTGCCTTCCTTCATGCCGCTATATCTTAAGTCTCAAGGCGCGACTTAAAATTTGCAATAACTCGCCGACATAATGCTGGTTCAATTTCCTCGTGCATTCAGACATTTAACTGAAGCAAAGTCCTAGGAAGATCAATGTACGCCTTAAATTTCAAGTGACCTCATAAAAGGAAATCCATTGACGTTAAATCGGGACAACTGGGCGGCCAGTTAATGTTCCCCCGCTGAGAGATCCTTTTTCCAAGGAACATCATTCTAAAAATTCATTCGTTAATTCAGTTATTCGTTAATAATTATCCCTCGAAATGGACTTCTGGAGAAGAAGTGCAAGGATCTCAAAATTAGACCACGTTAGGAATGAGAGAATACTGGAGATCATGAATGTGAAAGAAAATATATTGGACATAATTGGAACAAAACGACTAATATGGATATATTAGTCGTTTGGAAAACAATAGATGGCCCAAAAAAGTCTGAAGCTGGATACCACCAGAACGCAGAAAAAGAGGGAGACCACATAGAAATTGGAAAAAGGATGTAGAAGAAGCTATGGAAGCCAAAGGACTTCAGGAAGGAAATTGGCAAAATAGGGACTACTGGAAGTTGAGATGCGAGAAGCGGCCAAGGCCGTAGAACCTCGCTATATATATATATATATATATATATATATATATATATATATATATATATATATATATATATATATATATATATATATATATAATTGAGTTTTATTCAGTGTTAGTTCGTTGAGTTTTCATCTTGAAATATTATGAAAAAGATTTTTTTTTCTAAAATGCATTATTGATAACAGTTTGTTTTCTTTCAAATTTAAGTACCATAGATTCTGTAAACATGTCATTCAGGAATTGTTTATATTTCTTAAACTCACATACATTATGTCTTTAGAATTATAATGTCTCTGTTGAGAGGATTAATCAATCATAAAGGAAATAAATACGTAAATTATTCACAAACAGTTAATATTTCTAGACGGCAAAATAAAAAACATTAGTTAAGATCTACTGACATGAGCGATCAAATTCAACTTACGTGTATTTAGTAAGTACTAACAATGCGTTAAATTATTTTTAAATAAAATAACGTATAATTAGATTAGCTATACAAAATTGGAAGACCAACCACATTTTTTTCGATTGCAGAATTTGGATCATCATCAATTATCTCTTTACTATCTCCTGGAATAACAATCACTAACAAAATTTCTAGTATTAACATTATGGTGTCGTGCCCGACTACCGCCTAAAAAAAAGGTTGGAAATACTGACTGTTATTTCCAAACTATTTTAAAAGAAATAATTCGTCGAAACACAGACCTATGCTAATAACTGTAATAGGAAAAGGGCCGAAGGTGGCGGCCAGGTAGCGTGCAAAATTGGTTTGCGGATAAAGCCACAATCTTTAGCCACTATAATTTACCACAAAAGGTTATTCCTATTACACACCTGATCCGACACTGCAAATATAATATTACTGTAATTGTATGATTTTAGGGGAGAAACGGAGAAGAAAGTTGTATAATTAAATCTTGTAAAAAATGCCATCTTATTTCTTTGGGGTTTTTAAGCTGTTACCAACATTGTCACGCATTTTTAGCCGCTGGTCTTGATAACCGTCTCGAATATAAATTATTCCCTGGCGCTTGATACAATTTTTTTTCTAGGATGTATTAACTTGAAACTATTATAAGACATCTGTAGAAACTAAGTGACAGTTTTTCTATGTTTTAAAACATCTGTCATATTTGTTAACAATAGACTACATTTCTTATTTAAAATTGTTCTCTATTTTGTAAATACATTATATACTTTCATTAACCGAGTAATTTAAGTGAGAAAACATCGGAAAAAGTACAGATCGACATACGTTGAATTTAGAATAAAACGATCTACATAATCCTTAAAAAGAAGTTCAGGTCCGTATTTAAAATTTTAATGTTTGTGACAAAATTTATGGTAGAAAACGTTAAATTTTAAATTTAATATCACCACTATGTAGATATTCAAAAAATGATATAAAAGACGTCTCGTTAATTTTTGCAGAAATCGAAATTTAAATTTTTTGATATTATGCAAATGCATTTCAAAAAGGACTGAAAATTGAGTAAACGAAATAAAATTGTAAATATACAACTGGAAAATGTATAACGGATAGTGCAACTCAATTAGTGCAATTCAATGTTATAGATAATAGGATTCCATATATTTACTGTTTCATTTTCTAACACCCAATATATTAAATGCGTTTGACAAATTTGCACTTATTGTTACGTCTCGTATATCAAAAACATGTTCCGTGTCTCACTCCAAATGTAAAATTATTACTGATGGAAAGAAATAATTCTTTACAGCTATTTAAGAACTAAATGTATGTAATGGAGTAATACAAGTGAGACACGGGGTTGACATAACAAAACGTTTATTTCAAGCTTACAAGATTCACTGTTAGTAATGAAGGACAGAAATGAGTATTTATAAAGTTTCTTATCTAAGGGCTGTGTCAGCTTCTGTTGAGATAAATGATTCAAATAATTATATTACGTTAAGCGTAATATTGCCAAGAGATATGTTATCGAAAATAAAAGGAATGGTATAAGCATGGGTATCATATTACACCTCCTTCCCTAGGTGGAAGGCTATCAGGTTCTGAAGGACCTGTAGGCTTCTTAAGAAGTAATATTTTTACCTTTTGGTGGCAAAACTTGAGGTATATATAAATAAGCAAGCCCATGAACAGTATAGATAATAAAATATAAAACATAGTATTCTGAGAATTGTTTTTTCCAAAGTCTTTAATCCGCACAGGGTGTAGGCTGCCAAGTTGGGTGGAAAGGTCCTGTAGTTTGATGTCCTGAAGGTGGAGTTCTGTGGTTGGGGTTGAGTTCAATTTGAAGGTAGGTAACGCCAGGGACGTTTCGTCGGGAAGCTCGTGATTGGCGTTGAAGATGTCGTCGTTGATAATTACGGGGCAGCTCTCTAGAGTAACAATTGAAGGCTGCTCGATAAAGTGGTCCATGGGGGTGTTACAATTTTCTTCGATTCTGGTCCTTTGTATTGGGACGACTATGAGTTGTGTCTCTGCAATTTGTTCAACTATGGTAGCTCCGAGTCGTACGCTGGTTAGATTACATCGTGGATTTTCTCCTTGTAGAATAGGAAGGTAGCACTCGTCGTGGTTGTATGGGCTATCCTTTCTACACAGGCATACATTTTCTAGCCGTGGACAGGAGTCCTCTTTCCAAAAGGTGAGTTTGGTTCGTAAACTTGCAATGAGATAGGGTTTGGTTGGTATAAGAACTTTGGATTGGTAAGGCGTGGGAATCAAATGGTAAGTATAGTAAGGTGCTTGGGTGGCTATTGGCACTGACAATTTTATGTAGATTTTAAGATCTTTAACCGTTGCTGAGATATGAAAAAGATTAAGGTAACTATGCATATTACTAAGATGTATCAGTTGATCTCGTTTATATAGACTCGAGAGTTTAGTTAAAATGATTTGTATATTTGGGACTGGCAAAAAATAGGTGTGAATGATATTATGCTGAGCCATGGCGACTGCATTCTCTAAAGTGTCTAATAATTCTAAAAATATATTAAATTCGTTTTTTATAGTGACACCAGTTTCAAAGTATGACCAGTCTTGTTGAACTTCCTTGAACGTTTTGAAGAGTAGTTCTATATTCGCGTTTATTTGGGTTAGACTTTGATTAACTTTGTCGCTAAGAGCTTTAAATAGAGAAGTTCTTAAATTAATTTCGTGCGTTAGAGTTTCCTGATTGGACATTAATGTATCCATTTTAGAATGGAGTTCTTGCACATCATTGTCATCGGCAGTACCAAATAATATTTTTTGAACGGAACCTATAGCGTTTATAAGTCCACGTTTAAGTCTGACTTCAGGATTCCTAAAATTATTTAATTTATATTCGGTCAAGTTTACGAGGTATTTTAACTGTTGATTAATAGTACTATTAGAATATTTATGTTTATTTTGGAAAAAGCTTAGGTCGGATTTTAATTTGTATAAATTGTTCGTTACGTCCTTTAAATCGATAATGTGAATAAAGTCATGTTGTGATTGTATTATTTTAGTTTCACATGTTAGGCGATTTATGTGAATGGAGGATCGCGGAGGCGTAGTGAATAAGAGTGAGAAGGACCAGGTTGGTACTTAATTGTAATTGGAGGGATTTTATCCTCAAAGTCAACACCTTCATCTGTCTCGCTGCTTAGTTCAATAGGTTGTATTTCCTCTGGGGATTTTTCCTGTAAAGAAGGTTCAGTATTAACCTTTTGTTCGCTTTTCTTTTTCTTAAGCCTGGGTTTTCGTTTGATATAGGCTTTATGATATTTGCCTTCAGCATGTGCCTTACGTTGAAACAGTTTTAGAGTGGGACCTAAGTCTTCTACTACTTTAGTTTGAATGAATTTTTCGTTTAGTTTCCCACGTGCTGGATTTGCAATATATACGTCTTCGTTGGGTTCAAAAGTTTCCGGTAGTTCGCGTGTTTCATTGGCTTTTTCTATGACTCGCATTTTAGATTTGTCTAACTTGGTTTTTATTTGATTGTAAAGGTTTTTTAGAACATTTTTATGGGTGTTAATGTACTCTGAGAGTATCCGTTCTTCATTAATATCGAAAGGGTCAGGGCGTTCGTCTCCACGAATTATATCGATAGGACACATTTTGGTGCTTGAATGAATTGTATGATTGTAACTTATAACTGCGATTTGTACTAGATAGTCTAAGGGTGCATTTGGGTTTTCATGTTTAAGACATCGGACGCTGTCTAATAAAGTAGAGTGGAATCGTTCGATGTTGCCGTTGCTACTATGTCCTTGTATTGAAGTAAAGGTTAGTTTTATTTTGTGCAGATTGCAGAAATCTTTCATCATCGCGTTGTTAAACTCTAGGCCAGTATCCACCAGGATTCCGTAGGGTAGTCCATGATGTTCGATAAATTTCAGTAGCGCACGTTGTATTGACATGCCTGTCTTAGTTTCGACGGGGTAGGCTTGAGCTATTTTCGAAAAGGTGTCAATGATCGTTATAAATTTTTGTCCTTGGATATCTAGAGTATCAATGTTTATGGTTTCAAAGGGTTTCGTAGGCGTTTCAGTATATTGAAAGATTGGTTTCACCGGGTGCCGGTCAGTTTTACACGTTTTGCATGTTTCGCATTTGGCGATAAAGTCCCGTACCTGATCAAACATGTTAGGCCAGAAATATTTCTTAATTAAAGCTTGGTGGGTAGCCGTTACTCCTTTGTGTGTAACTTTGCCTTCGTGGTTATAACGTATCTTCAGTTGTTGTTCTTGTTCTGATGTTACGTCTTCTACTTTCTTCTTGCAAATTAAAAACTTGAGCCAATGAGATAAGTGGTTTTGAAGGATTCTGATGATCTTATTTTCTAACTCTGGTTGCTCGAAGTATAGAGCATGTATGGTGGTGTTACTTTGAACGAATGGAGATAAAAATTTAAAAATTTCTTCGTCGGATGAGCGTGATTTTAAGTTGAAGTGATGTTCTTTAACTTTGGGGAAAGGCTGTATTGCATAATGCGAATTAACTTTATTACTATCCTTTTCCAGGAGGATCCATCGGTTGTTATACCTATTTAAGGGTGTTTCGGAGTATTTGACTTCTAGAATAGGGTTTTCGTGACTAGAGTGAATAGTCTGGTTAGTTCTTGAGGGCGGCGCGCGATTCGGGTCGTCTATTGAATTTAAGTCGTCTAAAACTTCTTGGAACTTTTCTGGGTCTGGTTCTGGTAGATTATCGAGTAAAGTACTTACATCGGAGGCGTTATTTATCATTGACATATTGTCTTCTTCTATTGCGTTAAGTTCATCAATTTTGATACGCGAGAGCGGGTCAGCTTGGTTTGTTTTTCCTTTTTTGTACTTTATTTCGTATTGGTATTCTTCCAATTTTAGACGCCACCTTACTAGTCGCGAGTTAGGGTCCTTTAGGTTGAATAGCCACTGCAAAGGCTGATGGTCGGCTTCAATTATAAATTTAACGCCAAACAAGTAAGGTCGGAAGTGTTTAACGGAATTTACGATGGCTATCAACTCCTTCTCAATTGTACTATAATTACATTCAGCAGGGTTTAATGTCCTGGAATAATAACTGATGGGGTGTCCATCTTGTGAAAGTACGTTTCCTATTGCATACCCGGATGCGTCGCAAGTGAGAGTAAATGTTTTATTAAAGTCGGGGTAAGCTAGGATAGGCTCATTGCAGAGTAAATCCTTGCAAGTTTCAAAGCAATTGCGGTAGTCTTGGGTTAACTCGATTTTTTGGTCCTTTTTGAGGCAATTGGTAAGGGGTTTAGTTACACGAGCGAAGTTGGGGACAAATTTGCGGTAAAATCCGAGCAATCCTAAGAAACTCTTGATTTGCTTCGCCGTTTTTGGGATTGGAAATTCTTTAATGGCTTTTATCTTCTTCGGGTTTGGCTTGATACTATCTTGGGTTATAATGTGGCCAAGAAATTCCACGTGTTTACAGAGGAATTCCGATTTGTCCAATTGAATCTTCAGGTTGGCCTTTTCGAGGGTTTTAAATACCAGTTCCAGGTTTTGTAGGTGTTCTTGTAACGACGTGCTAAAAATTATGATGTCGTCCATATATACGAAGCATATTTTATTCTGCAGATCTTTTAATATATTATCCATCACCCTCTGGAACGTTGCGGGCGCATTCTTGAGGCCAAATGGCATCCGTACGTATTCGAAGTGGCCATTTTCTATGTTGAAAGCAGTTTTTTCTGTGCTGTCAGGGTGCATCTCAATCTGGTGGAACCCTGAAGCGAGGTCGAGAGTCGTGAAATACTGGCATCTGCCCAATTTGTCCAGTATATCCGCTATGTTAGGTAACGGGTATCTATCAGTCTTGGTTTTGTCATTTAACTTCCTGTAATCGACCACAAGCCTCCATTTTTGTTTGCCGCTCGCGTCGAGTTTTTTCGGCACGATCCAAATGGGGGAGCTATAAGCGCTGGAGCTAGGTCGAATGATCCCATCTTGTAACATTTTATTAATTTGCAATTGTACTTCTTTTTGGTGGACATAAGGATACCTATATGATTTTGCGTGAACGGGGGTGTCATCGGTAGTTTTAATCTGGTGTTTGACTTCGTTTGTGAAGGTTAATTTGTCATTAGGGAAGTGAAATACATGTGAGTAATTTTTACAGAGTTCAAGAAGGTTAAAACGTTCCTCTTCATTGAGATGGTCAGTACGTAGAAGATTTTGTATGTGTTGATTGGTGAAATTGAGAGAATTATGAGTTGGCTTATCGTTTTTTGAAATTTGAGGTTCAAAACCAGTATACTCGGAATAGAGTTGGACATCAATTGGGGTATCGAATTGAGCCGTGATAGGGTAAGTGTTGGTGTTAAATATTTCGACTTGAGCTAGGCCATTCTTGGCTTTGCTTATACCAGAAGGAATAAGATAATTGTCGGTTTTTTGAAATGGGATGAGAATTTCGCCGTTGTCAATAGAGACAGGGATTTCTCGAATAATACATTCGACGGGGTTTAAAGAATAAGTACGTGAGATTTCTTCGGGTTGTCGAATAGAAATTGGAATCTGGAAGTAGTCATTATAGATAAGATGATTTTGGAAATCTATTTGGATATCTAACGTTTGTAGGTCTTCGAAACCCAAAATACCATCATAGAAATCATGGAAATCATACAGAAGTACGTTTAAATCGAAGTCTATATTAAATTCTTTAAATAAAGGGATGTTTGCCTGGAATTGACAAGTCGATTTGCCGGTTGAAGTTTTGATAAGTGTTTCATGAGAGAAAATATGGTTGGGGTAATATTTTTGAGTTATTTCAGGACGAATTATGGTCTTTGATGATCCGGTATCGATTAGTAATTTTAAAGGAGGTTCTCGAATATTAATATATGGAAGCGAACACGGTGTATTGGCAGAGTTTAGTTCTACTATGTCCGGTTGTTTATATTCGGGGCTGCAGGAAAATTTTGTTCTTGACTTTCTTCATAATCATTCGGTATATTCTCTTCGTTTCCATTTCCGTCGTTTAAGTATACCCATTCTTCTCCTTGTGAATCTTCTTCTGGGAGGTTCATTTGACTTGTTGAGGGTTCGTCGTAAGGTGTCAGCGTCCATCCAGCAGGGATTCTGCGATGTAGGATCCGTTTCTTGATTAAAAAGTTCTTCTACCATGTACTTCGGCTGGTTGTGTCTTGGTTGCCAGTTGTGGTTTGGGGTGTTCTGAATTCTTGATGTACTAGGTTGTTGTCTAGTTGCATTCGTTCCACTGATTCCAGACATTGGGGTGGGTCTAGCGAATTTTTGGTTCGGGTTTGGTCTCCACACATTTACGTTGGATCTATTATTTTGGTTTTATTGTATTTGGGTGCCAAAGGGGCGTTGTTGTTGTATATTATGGTTTTTAAAATTACCAGGGTTATTAAAATTGTTTGCATAATTGTTAGGTTGAGACTGAAATATTGGTAATCGCACCGGTTGATTCGTTTGTTGGCGTGGTTTAGGCATTGTTAACATCGGATATCGAGGTGTTGTACTCTGTCGTCCGAACGCGAAGCGTTTGAACTTATCGTATTTAACCTGCTCGTCGATAAAAGTAATGGCGTGTTCTAATTCAGTAATGGCGGTATTATACCTAAGCATGTTTTCATAATTAAGGGGCATATTCATTTTGTAAATATTAAAAACTTGGTTCTTATAAAACGCTATAGACCCAGCCTTTTCATTTATTGGTATGTTTGATAACTGAATTTTTGAAATTATTTTAGATTTAAGTTCAATTAAACGATTGCCAAAATTAATCAAAGGTTCGTTTGGTTTTAATCTACAATTTTGTAACTCTAGCTGTAATGTTTCTAAACTTTTATGATCTGAAAAGTTAGTGGAGAAAAGATTTCTTATTTCAGGCCATGTTTGAATATCTGGTCTACTGTTCAAAAGTTGAAGAGCTTTGCCCTTAATTTTAGTTTTTATGCAGCTTACTCTAATATGTAGGGGAACATTTGAATTGCACACTTCCATTAGATTTTCAACAGCATCAAAGAAATTACTTATTTCCGTTTCTTCGCCAGAAAAAATCGGAACAAATTCAGAAATGTTCTTAAGTTTATGCAAATCTAATTCAGACATCTTGTTAAATGAAAGAGTGTTATTCAAAAGATCAGAAATATCCGAAATCTCGTCTTTACTTAAAGTGTGAGAATAATCTTCGTCTTCTGAAGAGTATAAACTTGTCATAAAATTCAACTGATGATTTCTTAGCAATGTAAATAAAAAATAAAAAATAAAAATAAAATAAAAGTAAGGAAAAATTAAAAATTAAAATTCTTTAAACAGTAAAATAAATGGTAATTATTTAATCTCTACTGAAGTTATCTTTAAAATTATTAAAATGTTTTAATAAATTTAATTTCTTGTTTTTTGAAATCTTAACCTAATCTTTTTAATTTGTACGATACAAAAAATAAAAAGCTTCCCTTAGAATATCGCACGATGCGGGACTCCAAGAGGTTGTCACTAAAATTACACACTTTCCAAAAGTAGCTTGAAAATTGTCAGTGCAAAAATAGGGACGGGTGAACAGGAATAATGCAAGTTTACTTACGTTTGGTGCCGTTGTGCTCTGGGATTACGTTTTGAAGATTCTGGATAGTTGAACCGTTGAGACGGACGATCAGCGACTTCTGATTCTTCGGGAAATTGAAGAGTGCTCGATACACAGCAGAAACGTTGAACGACTATCCACTACCGACTGCGCCAGTAATACAAGTGAGACACGGGGTTGACACAACAAAACGTTTATTTCAAGCTTACAAGATTCACTGTTAGTAATGAAGGACAGAAATGAGTATTTATAAAGTTTCTTATCTAAGGGCTGTGTCAGCTTCTGTTGAGATAAATGATTCAAATAATTATATTACGTTAAGCGTAATATTGCCAAGAGATATGTTATCGAAAATAAAAGGAATGGTATAAGCATGGGTATCATATTACAATGGGTTTACTATAAGGAAATAAGAAATTATACCTTAAAAACAATTAGAAATAAATAGTTCTAAAACCTTAAAACGGACTCTTCCGCACGTAGAACATCTCTATCTCGAAATTGAGTGGCCGAGAAAAAATAAACCAACACATAAATGCAGAATATGTGTTTTATGCGACAGTTTAACTTTTTTCAAATAGTTCACCCTTGTGCTTTCTCACGACCCATGAACAGGGTGGGGTGTATCATATCCACCTTAAAGTAAATAGATGTCATCTGGTAGACGTCCCTAATCAGAATCAGTAGAAACCCGATCGATCCGACACGATTTAATTGAGTGATCGTGCTAACAAACGAACTTAAATAGTCCACCGTCGTGCTTTCTCATGACCCATGGACAGGGTGGGGTGTGTCCTATCCACCTCAAAATCAATACATATCGTCTGGGAGACGTTCCGATCAGAATCAGTCGAAACCCGATCGATCCGACACGATTTAATTGAGTTATCGTATTAGCAAAACAAATTTCTCAAATAGTCCACCGTCGTGCTTTCTCATGACCCATGGACAGGGTGGGATGTGTCCTATTCGCCTCAAAATCAATAGGTGTCGTCTGGGAGACGTCCCCGATCAAAATCAGTGAAAACCCGATCGATCCGACATGATTTAGTTGAGTTATCGTGCTAACAAAAAATGCAGACGACAACAACGACACACACACCGCAAAACATTTTTAAAAACCATTTTTTTTCGTTTTTAGGCCGAAAAACGAAAAATAAACCCAAAAAAAATTTTGCTTTTTCACTTTTTCTTTACACGATTACATTACTTTTCCGCTTATGGAATGCGGAAAAGTAACAAAAAATCTGCGTACCTAAATTTTCTTCTAGAACTTTGATCTGGCTTAAACTTATTAAATATTAAACGTACAAACACATAATATATGCCAGGAAATTTATCAAATGTAAATAAAACTATATCTATTTTAGTTCTGTTTTGTCCTTCAAGTAATTGTCAAAATACTGTTATAATCATAATTTGTCCCAAAAGTGTTATCCTGATAAGTATTTCTAACTAGCGACTATGATGAGGAAATCGAAAATATTATTATGTGTTTTAAATCCCATGTGGTAATTGTTGATGACATATATGCTTTAATGTTAAGTTCGTGCTTTACAGTTATTTATTTGCAGTTATAGACCCACGTTATTAACTGTTAGAGTCAAGTTATTTTTACAACTAGTACTGTAAACTTTCATTTGTAATTACATTACCTAAAATAGATCAACCTCTTACTTACAATAATTTAAGATCTATTACTATCATCTCGCGCCATTGAAAGTATTAGAAAAATTGACTAAAACTAAAATATATACATATTGCAGATAACGGCATTATATTAGTCATGCAGTCGAGGTTTAGAAAAAGTTTTAACACAAACACTCTGGTTCTAACAAACATTACTCAAAACTTGCTTTTCTCTTTAGACAAAATTGAATCCACTGCATTAATTCTACTCGAATTCTCTTAGACTATCAGTGGTAAACATCTTCAGAGCATATTTTAAATCCAGAGAATAGGTAAGTGGTTTTGTTAGATGGTGCACAATCGGATGCATCTAGCATCACATCGAGCGTACTACAGGGATCAGTGTTAGGGCCTCTCTTATTCTTATTATACGCTGCTGATATTTTTCATATAATTACTATTTCATATTTTAACACCCAATTAAAAAATCTATAGTACCTAGGCTTTCTTTAAAAACAGTCCAGTAAAGAAATCTGGTCTGATCTGGCTTAAAAGAATTTACTACTAAGAGTACAAATAAACCATGCACTTCCCGAAATGTATCAAATACAAATTAGTAACCTATTTTATTTGTGTTTAGTCCTGCCAATACGTAATTGTCAAAATACTGTTAATCTGTTTTTCCCCAAAAAATCTACTCTGATGATTTTTTCTAATGCAATCTAGCTTCTAATGAAGAAATTAAAAGTATGTTATGCGTCTTAAATCCCATGCAGTAATTGTTGATGTATATCTACTTTGATGTTAAATTTGTGACCTCCAGTTACTTCCCTGGAGTTATATACACACACGTTATAAACTGTTATTTAGAGACAGGTTATTTTCCCAACTACTATAAATTTTCATTGGTCATTACCTAAAATAAATCAACCTAAGCCATATCTAAAATAAATCAACCCCCTGCTTACAATGATTAAGATCTACTACTATCATCTCGCGCCATCTGAAGTATTATAAACATCGATTAAAACCCAAATATATACAAGCTCGTCAAGAACAGGAATAACTCTCAAAACTGCAGTATCGGAATTGCCCACGAAGTGCGCAGTAAATAGCCGGGTCTCTACTCAGTGGCATTGTGACCTTTGCAGAGTGAATATCGATTAATATATATTGAATGTGAATGTACACAGAATTCGATCAGGCCACGCGTAAAGTATATTTTTCCCTCCAAATATTGTCTTACTCTTTCTTCTACGCAACATAGAAAATCTCACACTTTTTCCTATTCTTGACAAACTGTACATACAAATATTACACATAACGGCAACATATGAACTGTGCTGTCGAGGTTCACAAGAAACTGAACACGACTATGGTCTAACTAACATTACTCAAAATTTACTTTCCTCCTTAGACAAAGGTAAATTCTCTATATTAATTCTTCTTGATTTCTCTTATGCTATCAGTGGTAAACATTCAGAATATATTTTAAGTAAAAAGAACAAGTGTTTTCTTTCGATAGTAAGTGATCTTATAGATCTAGCATCATATCGGGCGTACCACAGGGATTAGTTTTAGGACCTCTCTTATTCTTAATGTACAATATTAAGCCGACGATAATCAATTATCATATAACCTTAAGCTAGAAGATTGTAGAAGAAAATTATGTGACTTCATTAATTAAAATAATGTCAGATTAAGTACTACCAAGGATGTAGTAGTATGCTTTACTCCTAGAAATGTAAGAGAGTAGTGGCAAACCTAAATCTGGTAATTAATAGTCAATATCCCGTCGTAAAGCAAGTAAAGATCAATCGTTGACTATACATTGCGATTATTCTATTACAGTACCATAAATTGTTAAAAAAATCGTATTGTACATTTAAATTTTATATTGAAATATAAATATTTTTAATTTTAAAATAAGGCAAAATGTGCAAAAGTTTGGTACATAATTCCAATATTATATTACTGTAATATAGTTTATTTTCCTTTTCTAAACAAAGTTACACAACAGACTACGACAAATGCAAAATTTTTTGCAGATTCATATTCAGATTAAAAAAATACATGTATATTACTCCTAAAATTAATTATACATACAGTTGTTAAAACCTGAATACATGCGAGTATACAAATATAATTTATATTTCTTTGTTTATAATATATGGAATATTAACCAAGTTATATTATCTATATGAATAATTTAGATATAGTAAGTAATATAAGTAATACCCATATTGCAAATATAAGATTCATATCATTTATTTATAACTTTGTCTTAATTTATAATAATATAGCTGACAAATACAAACAATATTCTGTGAATAAATTTTATAAAAGCTTACTATATATGTTGCCAGTCTAAAAAAATATTAAGTGTATTATGTTTTTAATTTATCATTTTAATGTTTTTATTAACATTTTTTTAGTTCCTATATTTAGATATATATTTTTGTTATCATCAAGGTGATATTTATCTTATCATTATTTCGTATTTTCAATTACCATATGCTATTAAAACATTAAATTTAGTTCTTTTTAGAACATTTTTCTATATTGTCCAAATTTATTTTTTAAAAAGGATAGAATAGCATAGCTAGACTTCCTCTATGTTAAGGATAATTTTTGTAAAAAATATTCTTATATATAGCTTATAAATAGCTGAAAAATTTGTTGCAGATAATTTTACAGGTAATATAGATATTTTCCGTATTTCGTATGGGAATCAACGCCTTATAACTTTTTAAGACACTAACAAAAATTTTTACTGGCCTACCTCAATTGAAATTTAAAAAATAAATATCATCTCATCTTTATCAGAGAATTTTAATGGTAAGCTGGTATCTTTGGAGATATACTTGGTTTCTTTAGTCTTACCACGGTCGTTTCAACTTGTCTTGACGTTTTGCTAATCATCAGTTTCTTTAGACGGTTTCCAATGGCTAGAATACAGTCTTTAAAATGTCATGATCAACTCTTAGTTAGATCTTAGTCGTCTACAAGATATATCATAGTCATAGACAAATAAATTTGACATACTTTACATTGTATGAATCATTGATATAATGGTAAGGTTATTTAATCGATTTAAATGATCTCTTCAGTTCTTCCACAATTTCAAAACTTAAAAGCCATGATTATATTTACAAATATCTCCTTGTAAAATAACTTAAATCAGTTAGTTGATAGTTTCCGTTTGGGTAAAGAAATAGTTTTTAAAGGAAAATAAAGACGAGCAAGGCATATCCAATGAAGAAAATTATTTTCTATGTACATTTTTAATACTTTAGTAAACAAATCTTCTTTAGAATTTGTAGAAATTATTTTTACTTACAGAGTTTACTTCGGCTAAGTACTCCGATTAACTTATGTCGCAAATAAGAACAAAAATCAGCTTAATACAACAATTTATTCTTCGTGTAATAGCTACACTCAAATAATCACAGTTTAGTTTTCCTATCTAACATAATAACTTAATCGTAGGTCTTGATAAGAGGATGGACAACCATCGAGGGTCCAAGACATCCAACAGCATTAAGAACGTAATCGTGGAAGTTACTCTCAATAACCCACATGAGTTTCTTGTATCCAGCAACAACCTCAGTAGACAGTCTACAGTCGTCTCCTTTCTGTACCAATAAGAAGTTCTCAGGCCTGAATACCGTCTCACTATTCCAAATGAATATGTCCGACTCTCCTTTATACCGGAAGAATATACCTGCCCCATTATCAGTTCCCAAGAGGACAACTTGTTGATATGCGGGTTTAGCTCCAACATCCACGACCGCACCAGATGCTTGGCCGTGTTGAAGGAACTCAGCCTTGATGGAGAAGAGCCTTGGGTTGGAGAGGTAGGTGAAGTAGAGACTGTTGCCGGAAGGTTTGCGTATCAGCTGAATGTAGAGAACATCATTGCAACCGCCGGAAACTGAATGGGCTGGCTTCGGTAGTACCACGCGGTAACCATTGCCGAGTTGCAAGTCGTACACAATTATAGCTCCTGCACCTCCATCAGCGATGTAGGCAAATGGACGGCCGTCCTTGGAGTAGTCGACAATTAGGTACTGAAGACGGCTCTCTGGAGTTACGAAATCATCTAGGCTGAGTACTTTGATCACTAGTCCATTCTTCAAGTTGATACCAACGATTTTTGGTGGACAGCGACGTACTGGTTGTTCCAAAGTATTGACTAATCCGATATCGAGACACCACAGTTGGTCGACAGGATCGATGGAAATATCTACAACGTTTTGCAAAGCTTCACAGTTACCCTCTTCTTGCATTCCCCAGCATGGGAAAGGGATTAATGTAGCCCGGCATCCTTTGGATTTCAACGAAAAGGTACCAAGTGTGAAGGGTACTCCATGTTTGTACCTTGGTAGGGCAATGAAAGCTTGATCTTTGTAGATCTGCATTCTGGTGGCAATGACATTGCCGGGTACATAACGCCCAGTTGACTTATAGATGTTTTTAGTACTGGCACACGGGAAAGCCAATTCTTGCCCGGAAAGTTTATAGCTTAAGTCAGGAATTAAGTTTCTAGAGCAGCTCTGTGCTTGTGCTCCGATGAATAAGAAAGCGGCTACACACAATATCGAGCAGATCCCCATTTTGATCTCCTGTAAACATATTTAAAACATTAACATACAAACATTACTACTTAGACTTTGTTTTAAGTATTTCTGCGTGACGAATTTACGTTTATAACTTATATTCTTACCTGTATGTCCCCTACACGTTATAAGGGGAAAACTGGATGTTAACAAACGCATTCACTCAAATTTATATATTATTAGGCGAATATTGTTTTCAAATAAAAACATGTCACAGGGAACAACAGTTTATTTAGAAATTACTGACATCCTAACCTTGACAATTAAAAACGTCGACTCAGTTTTGGTTAGCAGGTTATTGAATCCATCCACCTTGAATTTATGTGTGAACGGACTTCGTGTTTTGCTCGGTGCGCTATGCTTCAAGTAAAGATGTATTCTAGTAATCCACTGCGATGCATTAGAATTAAATTCATATATAAAACAGTTTTGCATCATTACAATCGTTTTCAGATGTTATTAATATTATTGAATACTGCATTTTAATAATAATGTACAAGCGGTTCGATTAACAAGTAGTTTCTATAATTCCGTTATGCACTAAGCCCAAAAGTATTGATTATACATAGGGGGTGGTCAGTAAAAGTAAAAAAACATACATAAACTCAATACACATATTAAAATCTAACGTGATAAATTTCACTTTTCGGTCTTTTATCGTAAAGCAAATTGAGTTTATCTCATAGTAGAATTCCTTAAATAGAGATTATTTGAGATAACTTTTTGCAGATGTTTAATATACATCTTGTGAAGTTTTTCTGCGATAACATCCTTATGAAGTAACCACTGAAATTATCACGAAATGACGTGTAATGCAATCAGCGTTGCATCGTTTTTTTTTTTTTCGACATAAGTTAAGGAGAAAGTTAACAAGAATTAACAATGTTAGAATAATTATATAACGTGAAAACCAAAAGACATCTGAATCCCATTGCATCAACTAATATTTCTCAATAGAGCACTTCATTTATGTGTTATCGGTTTTGTGGAAAACTCACTAAAGCATCTTGAAAATTGTTGCGAGAGACATGCCTTTTTGCGGTTAGGATCCGAAGAAATATTTCACTGATTTATGCAATTTAGGTTATCATTTAATGGCAACATTAAAGTGTAAATTTTGCATTAATTTGATATATTGTTTATATCTGTGTATTGTAAAATATTAATACACACAATTTTATTTATTCATATAATTTTAATTACTAAATAAAAGATTGCGAGGAATAAGCTATGTTTCATGTTTTGTTTAAATCAACAACAGATGATTTTTAAGGCAAATTAAATCATTAAATACATTTCTTTAAAATATCATAATTTCCTCATTTCTTTCAAATTTAATAAAAGTCATATACGATGGTAAGATGTATATATACATACTTATAATAACATAAACAGCAGGACGAAAAATAATAAGATGTGGTGTAATGATAACTTTAACAACCTATTCATAATTTATTCTGAATAATGCAATAATTCAACTTTACACTTATGGGTAAACGCACAAAGAGAAGATTTTCTAAGAATTATATATGAGATTAAAATGGTATAACCCCAATTATTGACTAATTTTATAAAATAACATGGCTTATATATGAAGATGAGTCACCAATATTAATTTAAATAATTATGTTTTTCATTATTGTAAAGAAAAATATTTATTATTATAATCATTTATTGGTTCAAGTTAGATATCTAAATATGTCAAAAAGTGTGAACAAACAGTTTTTGGCCCCAAATAATAGTAGAGTCCAGATAATGAGTTGGCAAACTGGGCCTCCTCTATTGAGGGTATGCTTTGAGTTCCAACGGAGGAAATTCAGCACCTCTCCCTGAGCATAGATGTGGTTGTCCTCTGTTCTATATGTAATCTTCCCCTCTATAACCTGAGGCTTTAGGGGAAGGTCGATTCTGTGTATCCAAACTTCTAAGTTATTCGTTACAATACGTTATATGCATATTCATCAAGAATAATGAAAATATATACATTTTTAATGAATGATAATGCAGTTATTTTAATCTTTATTATGTACTATTTTTGATTTTAACATTATTACCGAAAACAAATGATTGGTCACTTTTTAGGTATACAATTTGCTCTTGTTTCATGCTCAAGATTGACTTTTTATAACCAATTGGTTTATGAGCATACAAATGTCTTTATACGAATGCTCACTAAAGCCTTTATTTCGAACTTTTATGGATCTTTTGAAGGATTAATCCTAGATTAGTCTCACATAATCAATTTTGTCCAGTTTTGTATCATTTAGTTCTATTGGAAATTATGTCTAGGTTTTCTCTAGGTTTTAGTTGAATGTTTCAATAATCTTTATCTATTTTTTTTCTGAGATCAACTTCTTTTATAATACTCTTGATTATCAAAATTTCGATTCTTTAATTGTCCCTTACATAATAGCAATAATATTCCACTTCCAATATTGAATGGAGAGAACATCGACAAGCAGAGCTAGCTGAATTGGCTAAATGCAGGAGATCTATACTCTGAAACCGATTCACTGCTTCATGGTAGTAGTTCAAGATAGTGTGATACTAACTATACTCTACTCGCAATGAGGGGAAGTATGTATTAAGAAAGGAGGTGGAAACAAATGTAAATGCAACAGACTAGGGCAAACAATCGACCGTATCATTGGAGGATGTTTAGTCTTGGCAGACTCAACATATCTAGGAAGCCACAAATAGGTGACGAAACTGTACATGCGAAGATGGCATAAGAGTACATCTTGGTGTTGAACCCGTCAGTCACCATACTATAGATATTAGCCGCAACCAGTCCTCGAGAATGATAACCACTTACCATATTGGGACAGGCCAATAACCACTGACAGAACAGTGGATTTTAATAGATAAGATATCGTCCTCATTCACAAAGTGCATCGAAAAAGGTATATTATAGATGTAGCTTGCCCACTGATCCAAAACATCAGAAAAATGGAAAGCGAGAAGATTAGAAAATATGAAAAGCTCGGGATGGAAATTGAGTACATCTAGAGCCTGGATAGAGTAGAAATTATTCCAACGGTCATCTCGGCAACAGGAGTAATGACCAAGAACCTGGGAACTAACATCGAAAGGTTGGGACTTACCAAAATACATCGTTAAGCCAATGTAAAAGAGCGTCACATTGCAGACCTGGCAGACAACAAGGAACTTCCTTAATCATTAATCGACAAAGCGGAATAAACATGGATGGAGTGAATTACATCCTGTACCATTCGAGACTAAATCCTGAGATAGCCTCAAAGTTAGATGAATGTCTTCCAGAAATTTTTCTGCGAAAGTTGCTACTCATAAAAATATCAACTGGGTCAACAAATGAATATAGTAGTGTGTAATTATAAACAAAACAAATAATGTGAAATTTATGCCGGAAAGGTAGATTGTTGGTCATTAATTAAACATACATTTATAACATTTATAATATTTGTTTGTTTAGAATGAGGTATTTATGTTTGGCTTTAAATGATGTAGAATCCTAACATATCATGTGGTAATAAATTAGACAATTTAATTTAATTCCATTAAGAAAGGATATATGTTTATTTGTCAATTCCAGACAGCTATTAAAACGGGTAAACGGGGTATAAATTTACTTTAACTTAGAGGATATACTATTCATTTCATCACTATTTGCCAAATGAACAACTCTTATCTTGCCGATAAACGGAACAGCCTACCTGAGCCTAGCTATAAAAACAAACCACGGTATGAGATAAGAGCCGCTTGAGATCTTTTATTTGGCAAATAGCGATGAAATAAACTATACTTGTAGAAGGTAAAAGTGAATGTACAAATGTAGCCAAGTTCTATGGTCGTCCATATTTAATCGTATTAATTCGTTAATTCCATGAGTTGCGTAATCATATTTTTTTAGACCACAAATTAAGTGGCAACGACAATTCTGAATCGTTTTTTTTTGTCGAGAACCGACAAACATGAACCGTAGATAAAATCGTAGTAATTAATATGCGAAAGGACCAAAGAGTCCTTACAAAAAATTAACTTAAATTTTAATATGGCTGTTTTTTTTTAAGGAGACACCCTGTTATTAACATCTTTATTAATAATGGGTTTACGATATAGGTACTTTAGGACTTTTTTAATATTTGCACATAAGGTACTGAAACGCAAACAGAAATATTTTGTATTATTTCCAGATACACTGAAAATAGCATTAACTTTCGAATTTCAAAAGGAACATTTTTTTTTCTGTGCAATTTTATAGGACCATCAAATAAACAGTTTTTCATCTAGATCTATATGTACTCAGGACAATATCTCTTAAATATAAAACAACTTGGTTATAGGTATAACAACTTGGATATAGGTATAATTTTTAATGTACCTGGTACATGAGTATATCGTTGTGTATTATATTGTTCCGTGAATACAGTATGAGCTTCTTTTAAGTACTTAATATCAGCTTATACAGGATCTTAACAAGAATATATCTAGAGAAGGTCTAGAAGGAAGACTATACACGAAGGAGTATACAAAACTAAAGAGTATTTAAATATCGAAAGGTATTGTTTTAATCATGCCAACTTTGTTGATGAAACGCTCGTCGAGTGTAGTGTATAGTGTTTTGTGGAAAAATAAGTTAGTATTATCTTCACATCAAAGGTTCCGGCTGACTCCAGTAACCGAAAGGTATTATTGTAAGGAATATTTGATATATGCCGAGTGCAATAATGTAGCGAAAACATTGTTAATAATTAAAACGTATCGCAGAGTAACCTACAGAATGGCGAAGAGGAAGAAGAACTGCAAATTGAAGATCCTGTTTTAATAGACAACGAAGAAGAATTATCATTTATTGTAGAGGCTCCTCCCATTGGGAGTAATGGAAATATATGCATGAACAACTAATGTGACGAATCATTTGCTGGCAGTAATATATCCAATCCTTTAGACAAAACATCAAAAAATATAAAAATAAATATTTTAAAACAGAAAAAACAATATGCGGAAATAGGCACTTTTAATACACTAATTTTATCGATTTAGTATATTAGAACAAGTAATTTTGTACATGTGTCATAAAATGTGTTACAGTATTCGTAGCTTTTGTCCAAATTTATATTTTTACGTTAAACAAATATATTTCTAGTAATTTACTGAAAATTAATATTTATGCCTTTGAAGGTAATTTTAACTAAACTCATTATTTATTTGTGGTCTCCATTTTACACAATGGTTCGATAGTAAGCCAATAAGAATTAGCGGGCACTAAATGTAGTAACAAAATAATGTGGTTGCTTCAGTTAAATCATTGGGTACATAAAAGAGACATTTCTTCTATTTGCAACAATATATATTCTGCAACAATATATATATATATATATATATATATATATATATATATATATATATATATATATATATATATATATTCTTGCAACAATATATATTCTGATATCCGAACCTACGGTCATAGTACTTTCACTAATTGTTGTATCAATGTATGACGTTTTACTTAATAATTAGTTAAATATATAATTTTTTTAATAACAACACAATTAGAACGAATTAAAACGAAGAACAGTTCAGTAAATTTCAGAACAATGTCAAAATAATTGTTTTTGTAATATCAGTTATTAACTATTATTTATAAAAACAAGTTTACATAATTTCCAGTGATAAATGGAGGAGTGTTTCGATTGTTTTATAATTTTTATATAATAAACAATGAGTATATTCTTAGTTTAATACGAAGCAGATGTTTCCAAATGGCATTGTTTGTTAATTCGAATTTTTGTAATGGAAATATAAATTACTATCTATCATAAAATTATGTTTCTAAAAAAGGGACCTATATTATATGAGATTGATATTTTATTTGGAAAATATAGTTTAAATAATTAATTAGATAAATAGTTAATAAACTCTAAGACAACTATTTAATTCCTCCTGGATTCACTATTTATAAATATTAGCCAAAGAATGTAATTAAGGCATTATTTGTATAATTTTGAAATACTTTTTATTCCGTTAATCTTAGTGTTCGAAGACTGTCACAATATATATTTACTTTGAAACTGTAAATAGTAAACAGACGATTGTATCATAAAAATACATTTTTGGAAATAAGTAGGCAAAAGGCGACTAGCTTTAGTTGCGGGTGTAAACATTACAATTAAAATATTGTGTGAAATATTTCTTACAAATATCATTTCTCTTGTAATGATCTGTACGGGTACAATAACATTTGTTAAATTAAAGCTTTCATTGTAAATTAAGTGTGATCAATGTAAATACAATTTGTATAATGGATCTTTGCGCGTGTATCAATTTAGTGACGACGCACGGATCACATGCTACACCACTCGCAATTGTTACTAATATGCCACAATTACCAGCACGTATATCTAGCTATATGTGTTTCAATCAACAACATACGACATAAACAGTTTGTTTAGTAAAACTTTCCGAATAAAATGCAATTATGAAGTCACGTCGTAGCTTTATTGTATAATTTGATTCATTGGCATCTCAATATTTCTGGAAAATTTACTTCATTTTTGTTTCATTTATTTTGATTTTTGTTGAATTTATTTCATTTATTTGATGGAAATATCACTTCTATTGAATGTTTTTGTGGAGAACCTCTTCATTACTCTGTCATAGGTTGACGGATTTATATTGTACTAACTTTTATCCTAAAATGTGTTTTAGGCACGACACTGTTCAAAAACGTCAGTTGATTGATTCATACGATTGTTACCTGTGACGCACACGCAAAGAATAATTATACAAACCATATATGTTGGTTACATGATAAGAAATAATTTTCCATTCGTTGAACATTTAATGCAAACACTGAGTGTAATATTGTTTTAAACTGGATAAAAACTTAAACTGAAGTAAATTGTGTAACTCGAAGATTCGAAAATGGAGGAATTAAATAAGGATTTCAATCCTTGATATAATTAATTTTGGTTGCTCATCGTTGGGATTAATGACCTTTACTTATCTTCATCCTTAGCTACTTCAAGTAAAAGTTTTATATAATTATTCCACACTATATTTTATTTAAGTCTACAGACTATTAAGATTCTATTCAAACTAGATTATATTCAAATAATCTATTTAGAACAATTTTCGTAGGTATCTGACATCTTCAATAATTCTACTTCTTCTTCCAGTATACTAGATTAATTGCTGTTAAAAAATAACATTTCGAATTTCGTATGTCTTAAATGATTTTACTTCTTCTGACGTTGATATTGAGTGAATGTTATTTTCGGTGTAAAGTTAATCAGAGTTTAAAACCGAATTTAATAACCTTTTTAATGTTTTTTAGGTTGTGTATGAATTTGCATGAATTACATGATTCTACTTCTAGTAAGGATATTTCAAGAATATTAAGCATTAGTACAAAGATAGTTGCATTATTAGAATACATTCTCATACCACATAAAAGAAGTTTTGTAGGTTATGTTGCAAATCATTATACAGGGTTCGACAAAGATGTATGACGATTTTCAAAAATCAATAACTCGGTTATTTTTTAATTAAATTAATTTTTTATTTTCTCAAAACATTCATTGCAGAATACCATTTTGTTATCACATGAAAAATATTAAAAAATATTAATTAGGAGTGAAAAATAATGTCATCTAACTGGCAACAATTTTTTTAAAGCTTTCCAATAAACGAGTAAAAAAATTAATACTAACTGAGTTTTCCACAAAACACTATACACTACACTCAACGCGCGTTTCACCTAGAAGTTGGCATCATCTGGAGATGATTAAAACTGATTAGAGTTTTAATCATCTCCAGATGATGCCAACTTTGTTGGCGAAACGCGCGTCGAGTGTAGTACATAATGTTTTGTGGAAAACTCAGTTAGTGTTATCTTCACACCAAAGGTTCCAACCCACTCCAGGAGTAAAAAAATTGTCCATGCATCGCTATAGTACGTCGGCTGGAATAACTTTTAATGGCTGGAATTTTCCTTGTTATTATTCCTTATATTGTAATATCTCACTTGAAAATCGTATTTCCAACATTGAAATGATTTCAAAACCTGAGTTTCCTAGCGACAACAGGACGACCAGTCTCTATGAACGTGTCGAAACAATAACGATGTTCAAGCGTTCTTTACGGCACACCATGCCGTAACCATTCATCAATATTTGGACGAAATATTTCCAAATATGTGGATTGGACACCTACGTGCAATTGAGTGGCCACCAAGAGATCCAGATACTACCCCACTTGATTTCTTCTTGTGGGGTACTTGAAACATAAAGTTTTTGAAACTAACTCTGACAACGATGCGGTTTTGCATCAAAAATAAGACATAAAATCAGACAAATAACTGATGCTACAGAACGTAAGTGATCGATTGTAACATCGATTATATATTTATCAAGAATTACCATAACTGGTAGCAATTTTGACTATATCTACAGATCGTTTTGAATGGTACTTATATATTTTACGAGGAGATGATCATTAATTTAAAAAGTAAATTCATTTTTACAAATAATCGTCAAAAAAAGGCACGAAGTGTGCCCTGTATTCCTGTCCATGCAATCATTCAAATAATGTTTCATTCGACATAGTCTTACATTTGGAAGAAAATAGGAAAGATTATATCCGCAGGGCGAAGACAACTGAAAATTGTTATCCCCGATGTATAGGTAACCACGTACAATAAAAAAAATCGACGTGTTTCAGGATTTTTTATTGAAATCCTCCAAAATTTATTTCAGCTAACGTATCCACCCTGTATATAATATTAACTGCTACCTTTAATTTAATAACTTGATTTTTTCTGTCTCTAAGGAGGCTTACAATATGGAAATATTGTTATGCAATGTTTACAATGCCCTTGCGTTTGGATTTTTTGGAAAGGAAACACATTTCTTGTGTCTTATACCTTACACATCTTGTTCCTAACATTTATGGAATAACATATGGACCATCCTGTGTGATAAATTTTGTATTCTATTAAGACAATATGCAATTAAAAATAATATTGATGATGTATCAAAAACAATAAATTCGTAGTATATTTACTACAACAGTTAATGTTAAAAGTATTTCCTTTACTATTTTCCTATATTGAAGGATTAATAACCTACAACAATATATTTGCTATTGATTGTTTGTTTATAGAGAAACACCAGTCTAGCATAGTCGAGCTGCTTCGGTTAAAGTAGACAAAAGCAAATTTATAAACAAATTCCAATACTACGTTTTAACAGCTAACATAGAATAATCACGTCTTCCATCTACGGCGACCTCAGTTTTCCAAACAATAATTTTGAATATATATAAAGACAAGCAGCTGGTAAGCCTGTACATCATTTTGTTCTTGTGCGTGTACAAGGTAAGGTTATTTTTCATTCGCACTGTTTCCTAGTTCGTCGAGTAATTAGATAAAATTAGTGGTTGTTTCAATGATAATTAGAAAGTACTCAAAATCCCTTAATTATCTAACATACACTTTACTTTAGGGCGTACATACCGAGTCTATTGAATTTTGAGTAGATTTCCAAATACAGTTGAAACTATCTCTATCTGTAACATCATATATTTATATAAGACTTTATATTTCAGAAAAAAATGATCTTCAAAGGGCTCATTTTGTTAACCGTAGCTCTTTACGTGAAAGCCCAAAACTCCTGTGACCTAGTTGAATGGACCGGAGGACAATTCGACTGGCCCAATGGCGCCACTAAATCAATCTATAGGTCATCGGGCCGTTACATCCCCAAAAATATCATCGCTACCAGAGCGCAAGTCTTCAAAGATGAAGTATACCTTGCTCTACCTAGATACAAGCCCGGTGTACCAGTCACCTTAGCTAAGGTTTCATTGAAACAAAAAGGGTGCGAGGCTGTCTTACAACCCTTCCCATGCTGGGCGTCCCAAGAGGAAGGAGACTGTAACGCACTCCAAAATGTTGTAGACTTATACTTGGATGAGAATAACCTCCTCTGGGTTTTGGACATCGGAGTTGTAAACACTCTGACTAAACCAATTCGCAGGACTCCACCAAAGGTAGTTGCCATCAACGTGTTGAACGGACGTAAAGTGAAATCTATAGATCTTTCCGGATTAGTTTGCCAAGCCTCTAGGTTGCAATATGTCGTTGTAGAGTACGCCCCCGATGGCAAGCCTTTTGTGTACGTAAGCGACGCAGCTACTCGATCAGTCTTGGTCTTCGATGTTGCCGGAAACAAAGGTTACAGAGTAGTCCTTCCAAAAGCTATCTGCGCATCCAGGAGAGACGTACTATACATCGCCTTGATCCGCAAACCCGGTCCTCACAACAACTTCCTGCTTATCACTTATTTATCTGGCGCTAGGGTGTTCCAGATCCGTACTGAATACTTGAGAACAGGATCTGCAGCTGGAAAAGTACAAGACTTAGGAGTTAAAGGAGATAAACTTGTTATTCTTGGAACTGATCTAGGATCAGCTGTGTTCTTCCGCTACGAAGGTAAACCTGAAGTTTACAGGTGGGAAGTAGGTTCCCTGTTCAAGGATTACGAGCTAGTGTACAGATCCCCTGAGTGCTATCTTGCGACTCAAGCCGTTCCTGATGTGAGCAGGCACAGAATTCGCGTCCTCGAAAGTAACTTCCCTGATTTCATTTCGGGCTGTGTTGGGTGTGGTATTTCTCATAGGGTGGGCTTGATGATAAGTTGTTTAAATAAATAAGACTTGTTATCCTACTAGATTGTACAATAAATAAATTTATTATTATTATTAATACTTGACTTTAATTTTAAAATATGGTAGGTATATGATATATATTTAAAAAAAATTTAATTTTCAAAAGGTATAAGAATTAAGGAAAAGTGGAAATGGAATAACTACTTAAAATTTAATTTCCTTTACTTTACATTTTAAAAATATTTTTTATATCTTTTTGTACGATATGAACTACTACATACACAGTTTTCATTTGACGTTGTTCTGTTTCTTGTGTGTACATCAAAAGAAATTAGCAACCCACGCTAGCGTCCCATCGTACGCCTCCAGTTTGAACACTGTAATTGTTGCCTCTTATAATGGAGATCATAAGTCAATTTTGGGAACATTTATGAACAAATACACATTACAATATATCGCGGATAAAGCAAAAACAACGCTGTAGAAAGTTGCTACAACATTCACGCATGCACAGTACGATGTGACGCGTTTCATAAAGATGCATCTTAACCCTCGGCCGGTCGCATTTCTTCCCATGACACCAACGGTCGCGCATTGCAGGCAATGCCAACAAAAAATGTGATTAATTAGTGATTTTCTTTTATCTCTCGAATTAATGTAACCAACAAATTAAATGACAAATGAAATAACACGAGAAAGAGAAACAATCACGATCTCCCATGATTTGTTTTCTTTGTTTGGATGTACATGTTCGTAAAATATGTAATGTGATCAATAATTGTGTGGTCAAAAAATATGGAAAAAGCATCGAGCGATGTGGGTACATTACGAGCATCTTTTTCTGACTTTGGCAAAATTTTTATCATGTTCTTGGATCTGGTTTTACCTTTCTTTTTTAGCAACTTGTCCCATTTAGAATTTTTGTCCTTTCCGACATAAAAAGAACAAGGATTCTCATGTTCGACGATTTCATCACCGGACTGTTCTGACTCATTGAAATGATCAAGTTGAATTTCTTCATCTTCACTTAGGTCACTTTCATTATCAATTGCATCACGTTCATCGTCTGGAAGAATTGCAGGGACATCGTCTAAACTAATTGTTTTCCCACCGGTCCTATCACAAAGACACAATAAAAAACAAAAAAGAGTAGAAATCAAAAATAAAAACTCACATAGGTGGTCGCGGGTAGCACAAAACAAAATAAACGCTCGAAGTCACAAAAACTCCCACGAGCGGTCTGCGATGCTAACCGCTTCTCAACCAAATTGCGACCAAGGCGATGGGGAAAAAGTCGGCCGGAAAACGTTACCTGCTTCAGAAAGGGTTGACCAACAAATATAGAACAGCGAAAACGAAAAATGTGGCACTAAGTGCAACAACGCGACCAGCCGAGGGTTTTAAGGTAGAAACACACTACTGTCATGTCACGTGAACTCATGTGATATCATGGGTTTCGAACTCTCCCTTTCAATTACGAGGAAACTAGCCACTATTTCTTCTTCTTACTCCGAATCACTACTCGACCGCTATCGCCGCCAATGCACTATTTTGTAATTTCTCTATTGCACTTCTTTATAATTGGTATGAATAGTTTTTAAATCAGTTTCAATGGAATTATCTAGAATTTGTGTCTAGCTTCCTTAATAGCTGCAGCCTCGGCAGGATTAAACTGTAGTATTACAGGTTTCATTTGCTGGAAATTTTCAGCATAATAAAAAGCTTCCTTCAACCATGGTCCTGAACGTGTAAGGATCGGCTTTGGTGATTCGGGAATTTCAGACTTTCTGTGAAACTCGCGAAGACATTTAGGATATTTTAGAAACACTTTTCTGTACTCGCTATTTATAAATTTACCTTAGGAAAACATTGTTCAATAGTTCCTGCTACAAGATGTACAGCATGCACTCACACGTAACACGTAACAATTTATAACAGTGTTGTGAAAGAGAAACGGCCTACTGAACGCATTATCGTGGCATCAACGGTCACAAACATTTGAAATTTTAGATTTTTCTAACATATCCAGCAACATCTGCGTAATTGTATTACTAGTATATTCAGTGTGTCTTTTGCATATCTAATACCAATGAAAATTTCGATTGCCGAGGGTCCAGTACATGTGCTATAATACTTACAATAGAATTTTATTACGATCTGTCGCCTCGTCAACACATAACCACAGTTGTGTATTTTATAATTTACGTGTAATCTTCTCTATAGTGTCGTAGCGTACAGTTGATATATGGTTCCATAATGTTATGATACTTGGTAACTGAAACTGTGTATTGTATTTGTGCCAAAACTTTCGAAATGGTTCTTTATCTAGTATCTGAAGCGGAATATTACAGGCTATCAACATCAATAATAAATCAAACCTAAATCGAGTTTGCAAGGGCACGTTCTGTTTTCTATATTGATGTTGCACAGAATTCACGTGACGTGTACAGTCGGATATGAACCAACACATTAAGGGTTTATCGCATTACTTTCACTCCATCGTAGAATGAATCATCAAGTTCACCATTAATCTTTTTCACTTGGTGGATATATAAACGTTTTCTGGGCTTTCGCACGTGCGACATACTTTATTATTAAATAAAACGTTTCAACTAACACAGAAGAGACTGTACGTACACCTCGATCGATAAATGAAGATTAACTACAGCCCACAGTGGCCGGATTTCCCGATTTCGTGGCCAAAATTCAAATATTCTGTGTAATTTATTGAAAGATGGTATACAGGGATTTTCGAGATTGCTGATCATGATATTTATTTTTTTTTTTTATAAAATGGCCGCCTCAAAATGGCTAAATTTTTCTATAATATTTTTCTATATAAGACGCTGTTAATACATTGAACAATATTTATATAGAGGCTTTTGAAGTTGCTGAGAACGAATCCGGTATTTCGTTTTCAAAAAACAAAATGGCCAATTATATCTATAAAAGAGATTGTTGCTATATTAAAAAATATTAATATAGAGATTTTCCTCGCTGAGAATAGATCCGGAAATTGTTTTTCAAGAAAATGAAATGGCGGCCCCAAAATGGCCGACTACTTCTATAAAAAACATAATTTTTTAAGTTAAAATATGTTCACGTAGAGATTTTCGAGATTCGAGAATGAATCCGGAAATTGTACTTCAAAAAAACAAAATGACGGCTTCAAAATGGACGATAAAAAACTTTCTATAAAAAACACTGTTTTTACGTTGAAAAATGTTAAGACAGGGATTTTCGGGGTCGCTGAGAACGAACCTGGTAATTTTTTTTTCAAAAACAAAATGGCCAACTTTGCTCTAGGCTCTATGGCCAAGTTGCTCTATAAAAAACACCGGTTTTTAGTTTTAGTACATTTTTTCCTATGTTTAAATATATAAAAGAGTATTATGAAGGTGTAGGATGGGACTAAATCGAATCATTACTATTTCAAATATTTTCATTCTGGAAATAAAAATGCCTTCGACGCCACGTTTTTCTGCGAATAAAATGAAGTCATTAGAAGTCTTTGTTAAAATGCATTAAAAAAAGTTACACGCACTCGTATAACATATACACACGTATCCATGTATGTATAATCTAAGTTGAAAATGGTTTTATAAGTGTTTCAGTTTGGACGCATTCTTGCAGCGCTCCAAAGAATATTAATTACAAAAAATGGAACACGTGATAGCAGCTAATTTTCTATATGTATTATAGACAAGGGATTGCAAAACACGGAAAAATTTTATTCCGACCGGGATATCGTGGGACTTTTAACTTATTGGCTTTTGCATTTTGATTTTTTTAAAAATACCGACAGAAAATGCATACTTTTTAAGGCTTAATTGCTCATTTACAAAATATATTTAGAAAAAACGATCAAAAAGTACATACTTTCAACAATAGAATCTATGTTTCAGAATGGAAATCGGTGAATTCGACGTAAAACTGTGAACCTTTCAATTGGACGCAACTTTTCACTTAGCGCGAACATGAGATCGACTGTGACTGACGCTCAGATTTACAATGGTTTCCCGTTGTAAATATGTACATGTGGGCCTCAAATAATGCCACGTCATATGGTACATATCCCAACCTAAATATCTAGGGTGAAAAAGTCCTCAAATTCAAATTTCGACTTTGGGAGTTTTGGCAACGAAATCGGGCAATCCGATCACTGTGCGGCCCTACGAGCATGAAAAGTGCATTGCTGATCCACCTCCACTACGCTTCGTGGACTACTTACCTGATTTGAATTACCATACATCATTTACAATCTAATAGAAATTTTAGGACGAAATTTTATAATCAAGTTTTATGAATATTATTATTTTAGAATATTTAGCTAAGATTTATTTATTTGATAAACGAAACGTTCGTTGCAGTAAAAATATTCATGCCTCCACATGCAGGGCCAATGATATGCAGTGTTCGCCCATAGTTTTACTGGTTATCATATTAACTTATTTAGAAGAAAACCAGTGGCTTACATCAGTCTCTAGTTTTCTTCTGAAAAGCTAATGGGATGTGATAGGATAATCAGGGAAACATTAAAACGAATTCGACCCAGAAGACCCAGTGACCCAGAAGAATATACTTTTCTGGATATGGACCATGAAGCCCTTTATTCTGCCAAAGGATAGGAATAGTTCTCTTCATACAATTTATACCTAATATTTGATTAAATTTGATGGAGGCCAGTTATATTAACACCATAAAGTAATTTTATAGAAATGTTCCAATACTGTAAGTGGAAGTAATCTACCATATAGTCGATAGCTGTTCACTATGATCAAAAACAATAATAAGATATTAAAAGTTAATTTAAATTTATTTATTTATGTCTTGATTATTAAACCTTAAAAAGGTTATTGATTATTAAACTCTTAAGTTTTAAACTTAAAAGATTCGGTAAGGACCGTCATCATTATTTATAAAAATTTGTTGTGTGAAATATTTATTTATACACTTCTCACCCAAACTATTACAAACAAAGATATGTGAACTAATTACTGTAATATTAACAGTAATAATATTTTTTCTATTCTCTTACTGAACAAATGTGCTAAAACATTGTCGGTCCTGAAAAAATATCAGTATTTTATAAGTCTGGCAACGTCTTGTAAACCGGTATAACTCCTACCTATAAATTATTGTAAGCGATTTTGCTCTCATGAATTCTTCAATAAACCCTTCAGATATTCTGAATTATTACAATAAATTATCGCCACTTCTAATAATAATAATTAATTAATAGAATGCCTCTAATAATGCTATTAGAGTATATTAGAAATACTGTAACACCTTAAATCAACACCAATATTACTTCACAGTTAAATAAACTATCTGTTCTTGTTCACTGATTTTTAATAATACCATTTTTTTCCATTAATTATAGGAATTGTATCTAAGAATTGTATATGACAGCACGTCCGACACAAAATATAATATCAAATCAAAACATTTGTATCAATTACACATTAATCACTATGTAAATGAACGGCTACAACACAATTTACTTCTGTGGTTTCGTGAAAGGGTGCTTCGCAATATCAAAGGTTTTTCTATCGTCCTTGATAGACTTATTAGCATATGTTGTTGAGGCCCATAAATCTGAAAAAAGTATATGTTGTTATCAAAGATGTAAATCAAAAGACTTATATTATCAGTGAAGACTATTTGAGGATACACTTGTATTGTCTTAGTGATTTTTTATCACTCAAAAGATTTTCTCCATATTTTAATATTTCATGATTTATTGTATGAGATTTGTGCAATAAGGTTTCTTTAAATTTTATCCATTATGTTCTTTGTGTTTTCTGTTTATAATAAATATATGTGGAATGTTATTCAAAACAGTTTGGAAACATTTCGCATTTATAATGTACGGTGAATCTTTTACAATTTCTATTTTCTAAAATAATGCATTTTCTGAGTATTTATTTGAAGTAATTATCTGTTCCATTTTTTTGCATTGTAAATACGTAATTTTTGGAATATAATTTTATTGTTTTCATTTCAACTAAATCTTCCTCCCAAAATATCATTACAGCAAGTTTTCGAAAGCAATAAAGATATATTTTATATAAAACTGATACCTATATGAATGTACGTTTGATATAAAGCAGAAATATTACTGAAAACTATTGAAAACTATTCCCAAATTTGCAATACTTGGATACCGTTGTCATTAAATTATGTTCTTCACTTTCACGGTTTAGATGTCTTCAGAGAAAAAAAAATTAAAACAAAATGTGTTATTCAAAATACTGTATAAAGTTTCCATAAACATGAATTATTGAAAAATAAAAACAAATCATTGGATATACGTAGTACATATAATAATATAGTCAACTAAGAAATCATGGAAATTGATGAGTTCGATACCTATGACACTAATAAATGGTTTTGCTCCGCAAGTATACCACGTCGAGCAATATAAATAATATATTTCGTACCATGAACTAAACTATAAATTATACACTTAAGATCGAAAATTCGGTTTGGGAAATCAAAGTCCGTGCGAGCCGAAGTTTCCCTTCCATTTGACACCTTAAAAGTGACTTACAGTTTGCGGTTAGTCAATTATTTTCTTCGATACCTATTCAAATGAACGGAAAATAACTTCTAAAATGATTTTTAAATTAAGAACTATCAAATTACCTTACACTTCTATGATGTAATAACCAAACAAATACTGTATGAGAATACGGTAGACGTTTAGGTCAGTTGACCAATGTGGAGCTAACAAAAGCGCAGCACTTTGCTCCGCACGGATCGATGGGGACCTGTCGTATTCTCTTATAGAGGTAATAACTAGGACAATGCCTTTCGTATTATGGTCCGAAATAGTTGGACCCAGTATTGAGGGTATCATTGTATACTTGTATTGGAATCCTAATGGGGCAGGTTTGACACCTTTCCCTGAGCATAGATATATTTGTTCTCATTTCTGTGTAACCTTTTCTGTGAGTCCAAACGAACAAAAGTAAAAACAACACCTTTAATATTGAAACTTTATTTTCATATGAAGTTTTATTTATCATTGTAGTTAATACTGTGTTAGAATATATTAGGGCAATATCAAAACCGTCGAAAATATTGCATGCATATTTCCCTGGCACGTATCAGAAAAATTTAAGAAAATGTAGAAGTGATTTACGACGTGTATTTCTTTAGAAAGTGACGTTAGTGTGTTAAGATGACGAATCTTAATTTCATATGTTCTGAAAAAATGTAAAAGTACAGTTCTTCTGCAAGTGTATGTCGTGAGTAATCAATACCAACATTTCAATATACGCTTAATTAAAGGTGTCTTTAAAAAACTAAAATATTGGATATCGATTATCGCGATGCCACGTTTTCGGGCATTAATTGTATTAAGGAGAAGGAGCACTTCTCTCTGTCCCTAAGGAGAACAGGAGGAAGAGTTGATACGTGTTCCAAGTGGTGAGATCAAAGAAATTTGTAGCAAGTGGAGTTAAATGCAGGTTTTCATTGAGAAGCACTACCCTAACAAAACTATGACCAATAGAGCGGTTAAATGACAAAGTGATGTCCCATGTTCAGAAAATTATCCAACAAAGAAAAAGACAAATTTCTTTGGATATTTATCTTGTGAAAACACCGAGCTACCAGACGAACTACTTTCAGGTTACAGACAAGAGAAAAACATCAGAAATACATACATACCGATGAAAATGTTTTTGTTCTGTTGAATACTATTTTCCTGTGGCAATATATCATTTTCACTTTCTTGTCCCCATAGATTTTCCTCCTGATATTCGTTCAGTAAACAAATTTTATAGAACTAATAAACATTAAATTCAATTAAAACAAAAAAAATCTGATGCAAATAATAAATGTACATCTTTTTAAATAATTAATTTCAAATCAAATTACTACGATGAAAATCGCTTGTAATTAATTCAATTTCTTGGGAATTTTGTACATATCTATTCTTTAATCTCCATATTTAATTTTTATTTAATCTGATTTAAAAGTTACACTTTAATTCTTGAAAGAAGTAACTAAGTTAGTACACGACTCTCAAGAATATAATTGAATAAAAGTACAACTCTTAAATCCAAAAAGCAGGATTAAGTGAAAATTTGGAAGACCTTGTCGTAGGTATAAGAGAGCGGATTTTAAGAAAATAAAATTAATAAAAGACGACATGTTTTTACATATTTTATGCATGAAACATTGATCTGCGTTCTACACATTTCTGGTCAATAAGACTTTAATATATTAAGTATTGTGATATTGAGTATGACACCAATATGTCGGTGACCATAAAGTATTTTCATATTCTAACAAGCGTCGACAAAGATAGTTAATAGTTTTACATAGCTGGAATACTAGTTAATTTTGTATATTGTCTTAATGCAAAACGACACATCCTAAATAATCAAATCATCAAATGTAATACAGTTGAAATTCATTCTAAATTAATACTTTTGATATGCAGCAGGACAAAACATTTTTATAGCACCAAGTAGATATGTTAGTTAAATCGATATGTTCTAGGCTACATAAAATATGTAATAATCATGAGGTCATCAGTCCTAAGACTGGTTGGACGCTAACCTCCAGCTTCTCGTATCATGTGCTAACCTATGAATTTCGCTAATTGTGCTACAACCTACATCCCTTACTATTTGCGAGCAGTAGTCTAATCTAGGCCTACCTCTGCCTCTCTTCACTCCTATTTCTGCCTCCAAAATATCGCGGACTATTCCCCCATGTCTCAGCAAGTGGCTTACCATTCTATCTCTTCTCTTCTTTATGTTTTTCCACATACTTCTTTTCTCGCCGACTTTCTATAATACTTCTTCGTTTCTAACCCTATCAGTACACGGTATTTTCATCGTTCTTCGGTAACACCACATCTCAAAAGCTTCTAATTTCTTCCTACTTGCTTCCCCTACCGTCCAGGTTTCACAACCGTATAGTGCCATGCTCTATACATATGTTTTCAAAAATCTCTTTCTTGTTTCTAAGTTTATTACCCCCGAGCATAAAAGTGCTTTCTTTTTGTTAAAATCTACTCGAGCCTGCGCTATTCTTTGTTTTATATCTTGATCGCTTCTTCCATCCCAATTTATTTTGCTAAATAAGTGAAGTCTTTAACTTTCTCCAATCTTTCATTATTAATTTGTACTTTCGTTTTTGCTCTGCTCTCGCGTCCTCTGCACACTAACATTTTAGTTTTGTTTTTATTCACCCTCATTCCGTATTCCTCTGTCAACACTGCCTCCATTTCGTTCAACGCTGATTCCAATTCCTCTTTACTAGATGCTAATACTGCTATATCATCCGCGAATCTCAGCATTTTTAGTTTCTGTCCCTGTACTTTAATCCTGAAATCCACTATATCTTTTACGACATTAATCGCCTCTTCGATGTACAGATTAAAAATTAGTGGTGATAGCGTACATCCTTGTCTTACTCCTTTCCTAATACCTACTTCCCTTCTTTCCCCTTCTACTTCTATAACAGCAGTTTGCTCTTTGTATAGATTGTGTACTACTCTCCTATCTCTATACTTCATTCTCGCGCTCTTTAATATCTCGAACATTTTTTCCCATCTTACATTATCAAAAGCTTTTTCTAAATCTACAAATCCTATATAAGCGTTCTTTCCTTTTTCTATTGTTTTCTCTAACATTACTCTTAGCGCCAGAATAGCTTCGCGAGTTCCCTTATTTCGCCTAAACCCGAATTGATCTTCTCCTAGTATTTCCTCCGCTATATTTTCCATCCTCTTCTGCACTATTCTGGTTAAGATTTTTGACGCGTGGGAAGTTAGGCTAATCGTTCTAAAATTCTCGCATTTGTCGGCTCCTCTCTTTTTCGGTATAGTAACGATAATGTTCCTCTTATAATCCTCCGGCATCTCGCCCGTTTCATATATGTATTTTACCAGTTCAAACATCCTATTTACTACTTTCTGTCCTGCACATTTCAAAATTTCCGCCTGTATTTTATCTACACCCGGCGCTTTATTGTTATTTAGCCCCCTTAGTGCTATTTCAAATTCCTCTCTCAATATAGGTTTTCCTACGTCTTCCCTATCGATGCTAGATTCTTCCTCTAATATCTCTCCTAATTCCTGACCCTCGTATAAATTTCCACGTGGAAGTACTGCTTCCATCTAACCGCTTTCTCCTCTCTTAAGATCAGTATGTCTCCCGATTGACTCCTAACGTTTCTACTTATTGGTCCTATATCCCTGAAGTTCCTCTTAATTATTTTGTAAGCCTCATCGGTCTTACCTACTTGGAGCTTATCTTCTACTTCTTTGCATTTATCCTCTATCCATTGTTCTTTCGCTTTTCTACACTTTCTGATAATTTCCCACTTTATTGACTTATAAATTTTCAGTCCTTCCTCGTCTCGTCTGTTTTTGTAGCCTCGTCTATTTTGTATTAAGTTTTGTATTAAGTTTATTTAGTTTATAAAATATGTAATAGCACTAATAAATGCTACATATTTTAACGGCAGGATCATTTATATGACTAATATATTAATATTTTTAATTCATTTTTATATTCGGTTAATTAAAAGTAAGTAAAAACACAATACCTAAGCGTTAGATATGATCCTTAGGGTATACCTGATCCTTAGGGTATACCTGATGTGATTTATCCTTAGATTATGTTTTATTTACGTTATAAATTATATGTTAAAAAGCAATCAAGGAAATAACGGGATATACAGTTCAACAGTAGTGATATTAATAAATAATTATCTTCTGGATAAGAGGCCCTTTACAATTTACGAATATATTTATAATGAAACCGGAAGAACATTTGCTACAGTAGATTTGCTATAAGCCTACCTGTGGTGTGGGAAATTGTCATCGTGTTTATATTAAATAAGAGAATATGCCAATATAATATGCTAATATTTTGTCATACTTCAAGGTCGGCAAATAGGTCTATAATTAAAAATGTTATTTTACTAAATAACTTAACTACATTAAATACAGCATAGACAGTAAGAGGCGATCAATTTTCTACACACATATCGAAATATCACAGGTTGCTTTAAGGGCACTTCGCCAATGAAGTAAGGTAAGGCAACATCATCGTTGAGGATGATTAAAATTCTTCCAATATTTACAGCCCCCTGATGATACCAACTTGGTTGGCGAAACACGCGTCAAGTAACTTATGATATTTTTGTGTTTATGCAAAATTGATCCCCTGTTATTATTGCTACATCGAAAATCCTAGAACTTCCCTAATATAAATACACTATACTCACATTTCAGTTGCAAATGAAATTAATGGTACTATTTGCCAATTACCATTTCCAACGGTACATTTTAAATCACAAACTTGAGCCACCATAGCGATGTAGAAACCAATCGTGACGTTACGTTCACTACCACTACTAGATGTCAAAGCAAAAAATTTATGATGTGATACAGATGATATTTCATATATGCGAGTATAACACATGATCACAGAGCAGTTACTTTCACAAAATATTAGACTTAAAACGATTAATTCACATCTTCTTAAAAAGTAGCTATGCCATTTAATGAGATATACACAAACTGATACCAATAAATTAACTGCAGTAAATTCTTGGAAGTATATCTTTTTTTGGTTATACTGTACTAGTTTTCTTATAGTACTGATGTTAGTAAATAACACCACGATTATATTGACAACAAAATCAAACTTATCTATCTGACGTAGCTCAAAGTTGAATACAGGAATTGTCGAGTTCAGTGAAATAATTCGCCTTTCCAAATTAGTATTCATGTTAAAAACGGTTTTCTTTAAGATTATGTCGCTTTCGTAGGTTTCAGTACAATAATATAAAATTTACGAACAAGTGTATATAAATGAATGATAATGATACATTATTTAATATTTTGAAACATAAATCACAAACTGTTGTTAAATAATGTAATATATTTGGGGGACTAGTGCACCTCCTGAAGTTATAGTGGGAGACGAAGCAAATTATCTTTTAAGTATAGTTTAGGTGTCTAATAATATGGTTCTTAAAAAAACGTCTCTCGTGTGAAAGTTTTCTGAATATTAAATAATTGATTCTGTCACTTATTGTACCATTTATTAAACATATAATTATTGCGTTTGCGTCATTTATGAGGTAAATTTGAAAACAAGGGAATTTTATATTTGTGGTAGAAGCTAAAATAAATTAAAAAGTCGATTCGTAGTTGACTTCACTTTCTAAAATAGAAAAACTTCTACACCTTTCCTATTTCAAACCTGTTTTTTATTGTTGTTGAAGCTTTCGTGATGGTGCATCGCATGATGTTTTTGTTAAGTAAGATATTATTTTGTAAATAATAAAACTAATAATATTTGCCAAACTGAGGTTTTTTATTCCTCAACATAAAATGGAGACGATATGATACCAGTGGAAAAGAATATCATTCATATGGTCGCCTCAACTCATCTGGCACGTCATTTGTTTAGCAAAAATATCCATAACACGATCACATAAAACTGGCTCTATCTCCCGAATAACAAGTTGAATGTTTGCTTTGAGGTTAATAATTGTTTCTGTCTGGGTGACGTACTCTTTTCGTTTAACATAACCCCAAATAGAAAAGTCCAGTGGTATTAAATCGCATAATTTTGCAGGCCAATTGATGTCACCATTCCGAGAACATAATTAGCAAATTTGATATTAAACAGAGTTATGATTACACGTGGCGTATGACACGTTGCATCATCTTACTAAAACCAAATACTGTTCAAATCCAAATGATCAATTTGGGGAAAAATAAGTTATTTCACATGTCACGATAGCGCTTCCAACCAGTTTCATTTTCAATGAAGTATGGTTCAACTACTCCATCACTCTAAATGTCACACCAAACTATGCATCTCTATGAATGTATTTCTTTTTCGTGAACAGCATGTAGATTTTCTGCACCCCAAATTCGACAATTTTGTTTGCTAACATGTCCGTCCAGACGTAAGTGTGCTTCATTGGGGTGTAAAGCTAGTTCGCGTCCGTAATGGAACACTACACGTGCACCCTGGATAACGCTAAATGAACTAGCAAAATTAACGGTCAAATAATCTTAGGAAATAATCTTAGGATATCCTGACCATAAGACACTTTTTACATTCTACATTACCTTCAAGAATAGACATGCTACCAGACAAAACTAACGGTCCCCTTCAGGACCTGTTGACTAGAAAACTCGGACCCTCTTGTCGAATTTGTCACTTAAATATAGAAAGTATAAGTTATTCAAAAAGCCAGTATCTATCAAAACTCCTAAAAAATGACAACATCGACCTAATCGCTATACAGGAAACTCATTGTGAAACAGAAGAGCAACTACGAAAGAGGGGAAAAATACCGGGCTATGATCTGCTAGGAGCTACATACCATCCATCATATGGCGTAGCAGCGTACGTTAAACAAGATATAGAAAACGCTTCTCTTGTCTACACGTCCACTGACGACGAAAGCCATAACGTTGTCATAAAAATAGGAAGCATTACCGTTTCCAACACCTATAAGCCGCCAGCCGTATCCTGGCCAGCCCAAGTCATCCAAATACACCCGCATCCTGCTATATCCGTGGGGAATTACAATAGTCATCACGAGCCATGGAAGTATAGAGACTGTGACCCAAATGGCAACACAATAGTAAAATAGGCAGAAGACGAACACCTCACCCTTGTATTCGATGGTAAAGACCGATTCACATTTAAATCAGCAGCGTGGAAACGTGAATATAATCCTGATCTATGCTTTGTCTCGACTGACAACAGAGGCCAGCCCATAGAAGTTTCACAAAACGTTCTCCCCGACTTCCCGCACAGCCAGCATCGTCCAGTCATAGTAGAGGTAGGAACACAAATCCCCCTAATTACCTCTATCCATCGTCCAAGGTGGAATTTCAAAAAGGCCAACTGGACAAACTTCTCCACGGAACTAGACAAATGTCTAGGTTGGATACCCCCTACCAGTAGAAATGACAACAGATTTGTTGACGCCGTAATAAGCAGTGCCAAAAAGTATGTACCAAGAGGCAACCGCAAAGAATACATTCCCGGATGGTCCCAAAACAGTGACGAGTTGTACCAAAATGTTCTTGAAACTGGTGATACAGGAAAAAGCAGACGAGCTACTTCATAGCCTAGATGCAGCGAGACGGGAAAAATGGACAGAAACAGTAGAAAGCCTGAACTTCCAGACATCGAGCAGACAAGCGTGTGTACTATTAAGGAAACTAGGAAGCGGAGGTCCCACACAAAGATAAAATATAACAGTCAGCCCAAACGCCGTTGCTTCACACATAGCAGCGACATCCAGAGCACCCAAGGATAAAGAACATACAGTTGAGGTCAAACAAGAACTTAAAACCTTGAAAGCTCAAGCCACAGAAACAGAATATTCTTGCCCCTACACTTGCGAAGAAGTTTCGAAAACTCTTAAAGATGTCAAGCCAGGAAAAGCTCCAGGGTTTAACAATATCCACCCTGAATTCTTGAATTCTTAATAAACTGTGGCAAGTACGCAAAAGTCTGGATGGCTCACCTATTCACAGATATTATACAAACTGGCAATGTCCCAAAACAATTTAAACGATCGAAGATAATCTCCATACTAAAACCAGGCAAACTAGCCGATAGCCCCAAGAGTTACAGACCAATAACTCTGCTGTCTGCGACCTATAAGCTACTAAAACGGCTTATTTATAATAGAATTAGCATAAAAATACTTGAAGTGATTCCGGTCGAACAAGCAGGCTTTCGGCATACACGAAGCTGAGCAGATCAAGTCTTATCACCATCCACATTGAGGCAGAATTTCAAATAAAACTTAAAACCTCAGCTGTATTTATCGATTTATCGGCGGCCTACGACACAGTGTGGAGAGAAGGCATGATATACAAGCTCTTACGTGTAATCCCCTGAGCCCGACTGATAAACAGCATGCTAAACGACCGAGTGTTTCAAGTAGCTATGGGATCCGACAGCAGCTCCCCAAGGAAAGTAAAGAACCGGCTACCACAGGGATCAGTCCTTGCTCCACTCGTCTTTAACCTGTATATTGTCGACAAGCCAGAAACAAGAGCAAGAAAGTTTGGTTACGCTGATGACTGGGTACTTACAACAAGGTGCAGTTCTATTGAACAGTCAGAGGAGACCCTAACGACAGATCTAGAAGTAGTGGGAAAATATTTTCGCAAGTGGAGGCTCCAACCTAATGTCACCAAAACAGAAGTTATCTGCTGTCACCTAAATAATAAACTCACCAGAAGAGAACTCAACATACAATTTGAAAACACCCTACTTACCCACAATAGAACACCTAAATACCTAGGCTCTTGATAGAACACTATCTTTCAGAGAGCACCTATCGAGAACTGCTGAAAAATTACAAACAAGAAACAACATAATTCAAAAACTGTGCGGCACAACTTGGGGAGCACGGGCTTCCCCTCTGCGCTAGGCCTTGTCTTTTCAACTGCTGAATACTGCGCTCCAGTTTGGTTAAACGGCCTATATGTACATATAATAGATATATATATATATATATATATATATATATATATATATATATATATATATATATATATATATATATATATATATATATATATATATATATATATATATATATATATATATATAGCGAGGTTTTGCAGCATCATCGCCGCTTCTCGCATCCTAAGCGCCATCTCTCTTTATGATTCCAGTCTCCTTCCTGTAGTCCTCGTTCTTCCATTCCTTTGTGAATATTCATTATCCACTTCTTGCGTGGTCTTCCTCTTTTATTTCGTTTGTATGGGGTCCAATTCCAGATTTTCTGTGGTATTCTTTCTGCGTTCATGCGTCTTAGATGTCCGTACCATTTTAGTTGTTTTTCATTTATTGTATCTATAATAGTGTCTGAAGTTAACCTGCAACATCTTCTCCAATACGACATCTCAGCTGCAAGTATTTTCTGGTTCATATTTTTGCCTGTAACCCACAGCTCTGATCCGTATGTCATGACTGGTTCTATTATTGATTTAAAAATATTCTTTTTTGTTTTAATTGTAATATTACTTTTCCACAGGATGGGATGTAGTGTTTTTATCAAGTTCCTTCCTTTAGCCATCTTCTCCCTGATGTCCTTGTCGTCTTTCCCATTTGGTCACATTTTTTATCATCCCGCTGTCCAGTTCTATGTCTTCTCCTTTACCTCCTATAACCATATACTGTGTTTTCTCTGTATTTACCTCTAGGCCCCATTTATTATATTCTTCTATAAGTTTATTGAGCATGTATGACATATCTTGCTGATCCTCTGCGACTACTATCTGGTCATCCGCAAAGAGGATGGTGTGTGTATAGATGACTGTTTTCTAAGCGTATTCCCATCGGGCTGCACTTTCTAGTCCATTGTTTTAGAGCAGCATTTAAGTAAATTTTAAACAGGGTGGGGGAGAGGCAACATCCCTGCTTCACGCCCTTTGTTGGTGAGAAAGAGGCCGATGTATGTTTTCCAACCTTGACAACAGCTTGATTTTCTCTATAAATGGTCTTAATTGCGTTTATATATACCGTGTCGATGTCCGATTCTTCTAGTGCAGTCCACAATTTCTGGAGCGGGACGGAGTCGAATGCTTTTTTTAGGTCTATATAAGTTACATGGAGTTCCATTCCTTTTGACTGATATTTTTCCGCTAAATGTCTCAGGGTAAATATATTATCTGTACAGGATCTTCCTGGTCTAAAACCGCTTTGTTCCTCCATTTCCTCAATGTCTTTCTCTATTCTTGTCTTAAGGATTCTTCTATATAGTCTTCCGGTTGATGAAGTTATACTTATACCTCTGTAGTTATCGCACTTCCTTCTGTCTCCCTTCTTATATATCGGATTTATAATGGATACTGTCCAGTCCGTTGGTATCGGTTCTCTTCTCAAACACTTTTTAAATATAGTACAGATCGTTTCCAGTACTTTTGTTGTAGCATGTTTCAGTAGCTCGATAGGTATATCTCCTGGTCCCGGCGCTTTGCTAATCTTCATTTTTTTTAGTTCCGTCTTCACTTCTTCTAGAGTAATTTCTTCTATTGTGTTATCTTCTATTTCTCTATTGGTTAAGCCAGTGTCCAGATATTCTCTTCTATTTTCTATCAACAGATCATTGTAATAGTCTTTCCATGTTTCTGTTCTTATAGGGTTTATCTTTTTCAATTCGTTAGAGTTTTTTTTTAAGTTGTTTATCGTTTTCCATGCTTCCCTGGACCTAGATCCTCCTATCATTGAGCTTATTTCCGTGCATTTATTGTGCCATGCCAAGTTTGTCTTCTTTTTTATTTCTTTTTTAACTATATATTTGTATCTGTTGTACTGTTTACGATCTTCCTCATTGTTGCTAGATAACCATTTGAGATATAGCTTCTTCTTCTCTTCTACCAATTCGTTTAGTTCGTCACTCCACCAGAAGTTTTTGGGTCTTTTCTCTTTTGTTCCTAATGCCTCTGAACATATAATAGATGCGCAGCTAAATAAAACCACGAGAATGATTGGTGGTGTCATCAAACCAACTCCCACGCAATGGCTTCCAGTCCTAAGCCACATCCCACTCCCTCAACTGCGACGAATAAATGCTTTTACGAACGAGTATAAAAATATCATGGACAATAGAAATTTACCCATCCATCAGAAGATGCCAACCATAACCGACTCCGGTCTAAACGACCACCAATAAAAACGGCAAGGGTGGCTGTGGAAGATGAGTTCACTCTTACCAATGCATGGACTCAAGAATGGACTCCACAACAAAATAATAACATGCCGTGCATTACCCACAAGCCACCGGGTTTCGATTTACCACGTAAAATATGGTCCACGCTTAACAGAATCAGAACCCAACATAGCAGATGTGCAGCATACTCTTTACACAAATGGGGCAAGCAATCTTCTCCTCTCTGTGACTGCGGGGAAATCTAAACCATCAGACATATCACAGAAGAATGTACCATACGATCATATAATGGTAGACCAGAAGACTTCCTGATAGCGACCCTAGAGTCGATAGATTACATAAATAGACTAGATGTTCGTTTGTATGAAATTTTTTTCATTTTATGTTTGTAACCTTTTAAAGTATGTTTTATACTCGTATTATTTTATATTCTATGTTGAATTGTATTCTATATTCTAGGAATGTTTTATATTAAAATTATCTTTTAATGTGTCTAAAAGCCATACGATAAATAAATAAATGTGCTTCATTGCTAAACAAAATCTTGTTGCAAAAATCAGCATCACCTTCTTATTGTGTCAACTGAATTTTGCATGCCGACAGATGACAAATCTTTCTTTAAAATCTAATGCGTTGTGGTTTTGACAGATTCAATTGTTGTGCACGATGTCAAATTGATGTGTTTGGACATTCCCGTATACTTTCTCTCACTGCAGCAATATTTTATAATATGACGAGAACGTATTGGTGTTACCTTATCAGTAACAAAACCCGTCTTGTTAAATTTCTTTATTAAATTACGAAGTGTTAACTCTGTATGCGCTTCATTTTGTCCTAATTTTGTGCGAATTTTTCATAACGCAACTCTAACTGATCACTCACTTTCATAAGACAGTTGTATACAAACTATTCATTGTTCAACTGTTAATCGCGTCATGTTGACATCGTATAGTTTGTAAATGACAGTTGTTAAATATTGAGCCTTCTATTTGAGGCCTACCTTTAGACAGAACACAAACAGCGCACAATTCAAATCGTATAATTTCAATCGAGACACCCTATATATAAAAATTTTAAGTCATGTTACTGTGTAACAATGTTATAGTTTTAAAGTGCATTAGTTCTACTTCTCACTCTGAACGTTTTGATTGCTGACGCTTCCTTCATTTCACATACTTTCCAGGGCATTATTTATATGGCATACTTTAATATACAACATCACCTTACAATGCTAATAACTGACGGAGTTTCGATCAGATTTAACTCAAAATGCTCAAAACATTTCGTCTGGATTTTCTTTATGTCATATGTTTACTATACACGATTCATCTATTGAACTATTAGAAAGAAGTATACAATAATGGACTAGCTTACAGCCAACAAAAAGAAAGTTTTTGTTAAATCTCCGAAACGTATTCGGGTATTCCAAACATCTTGTCCAGGCTTTCATGACCACCTAAACGGATATTAATCAGATGGGGTGAGTCGTTTGATTCAGCAGTATATTTATTACAGCAAGAATTTAACAGAAGCATGTACTATAGTTGATAATTTAAAAACGTCCTTAGAGAAATTGGCAGATGGTATAGGGTGCTCATTTTACTGTCGTGTTAAATAAAAATCCAGATTAAGGAGTTTAAGAAACTGTGATTTATAAATACGTGTATAAATAATCAACAAACATGATATTTTAACAGGAATATTTTAAATTCGCAAATATTACTTCGCGATTAAAGTAGTTATTATCCCACTACAAAAAGCAAATTTTCTCCATCTCACAGATATTTGAAAAAACCCTCAAGGAAGCAATGTTACCATTGTTTACGTCTCTGCTTTGCAGTGTGATCTACCTTTGCTAATATCCCCATTTCGACAATAAAAGATAAGCACATTTAAATAATTTTTATGTGTATCAGTCCTTATATGAACGTTGTACGCTACTGAGGCACGACGAAATGTACAGATCTAGTCATTATCAGGAATTATTTCTTTTTTTCAATATATTATAGTTACTTTAATTTACTTTTAATATTTATTATTGTCCAAATTCGTAACTATTAACTATAATGGTAAACAATTCAAAACATCATTATGGTAGTTTAAAGTACGTAAATAGTTTATAGTAAATGGGGTTTCATGGCATTTTCACATTTAAAAATAGCGATATTATTTAAATCGCAAAGAATTTCGATAAGAATATAGTTTAATGTTTTTTTTAACTAGTTTTTACTGATGTAACATTGCTAACATAAAATAAAGCTATTTACTATTAAACGAGGAAAGTGCCAATTCCGTTTATTATTATTGTAATCTATAACCCAATATATTCTGTGTGTTCTCTCTATTTCCTCCTTCACGTAAGTATTAAACCAAAGAAAGTAAGACTTCAATTCCGATAGAATTAATAAAATCCTAAATCAAACTAACAAAAGCAGATCATAAATGAGATAATTAAGACAAGAACACAACGTAGCAAGGTACTTCTAGACAAAATTAAATTATTAAGCCGTCTACAACCCAAGATTTGATGTAATTCAAAGATTCCAAGAGTAGATATACAGCCACTCACTTGGAGAGGTCATCCAGAGGTAGGAATTCGTTTCTATCATATTCTGGAGGTATGATATTAATGTATCTTCTAGTGATGGAACGTTCTTGCGATAGAATGTTTCAGTTTTAAATAAAGAAGAGATAGAATAAGGAACACAAAACCATTAATTTCTTTGATGAGGTCCCCTAACTATATAGTTAACTTTGATCCTTGATTGATCTTAGTTTTTAAAGTAACCCTAAATCTTAAGTTTTTTACATAAGCATATGCTAATTTTTAACAAAAAAATATAAATATATAAAAGAAAATTTCATTAAATTAAAATAATATCTTTTAATAGAAAATTCCTTTTCTCATCCCAAACCCAAAGCAAAATACTTTCTTATTGCAACAAAATAAGTAATGTGATACAAAATATGATTAAGATAGTGATACGAATAATATTTTATAATACTACATTTCAAATTCTGCCTTGTTAAATACTAGCCAGATGTAATAACAGATACTTTTTATTGAAATGGATACCTTACCTTCAAATTTTGATATACTAACGATAACGTTATGCCTCGTACGATATTGTAAGAGTAAAAGTAATTAATCATATTTCAAGAAATAGCCAATATAATTTAATCGTTCAATCATATTATAACAGGTTTCAAAAAGTATTAAATTATGATTAGAAATAAATATATGGAGTATATTTATTCAACAGAGTACTCATGTTGAAGAGGTGAAGGTCAGTCAAACAAATGAACGATATAAAAAATACTATTGCATATTAAATAGCCACAGCAGTCAATGTCAGCAAATTAACAGGCAGTGAATGAATATTTTGCCTGGTCAAATCTGATATAAAAACCGCAACAAGTAATTAATGACAATACAATAACCAAAGCATTAACAATTGATTTTATTACATAAAGAGTTAGTTTATTACAATTAGCTTGAAGTGAAAATTTCTATTGGGATCCAATTTATAAAAACGGTTTTCTATATATATAATAAACAAATTTTGTATACTGATAGAGACATTAAATTCAAAAAGATTTTTAGTATATATTTTCCACCTTCATTCATAAAAATACTATTAAAACCTAAGCAAATTATTGCATTTAGTAAGCGTTATATTTATTGTTCGATAATTAAAGATGATTTTGTAAAATGTAGACAATGTTACAAGAATACAGTGCCTAGAAATGCTGGAAAAATGCTAACCGATTCTGGTGTAATAGACGGAACACAAACTTATATTTGGGACCATAATTCAACATGTTCAATAATGTTCAATAAGATGTACATTTTAAATAAACATGATTTTCTGTAGCAAAGTATTGAAACATTTATTGATTTATAATGTAGATATCTGGGAATTTTGTAGGAAACAGCACATCCGGCAAATGGCCGCCACGGCTTTTGTGGCACACGAGTATTCCTCTGGTAAACTTTTCAATAACGGTTTTGCATAAATACGCAGGAATTTCATACAGAGTTTAATTTCGGCCTTCAATGATTAGCTGGTCGTGAGCTTATTAGCGTAAATCTGACACTTTAGAAAACCCCACAGAAAAAAATCCATAAGTGTTAAATCGCAAGATTGTAGTGGTCAATTCTGATCACTAATATGGAAGATGATACGATCAGGAAAAGGCTCGTTCAAGACCGTCAATTTTTTACAAGTGGTATGGCAAGTGGTACCGTCGTGCTGAAACCGCATGCCTTCAAGAGCAATATTTTCCAATTGAGGCACAAAGAACTGGATTATCATGTCACGATAACTTTTGTCATTTACCGTTAATGCATTACCTGCCTCGTTTTCAAAGAAAAATGGTCCAGTGATTCCTTCAGACCACAATGCACATCATACAGTGACACGTTAGGGATGCGTTTGTTTCTGATGAATCATTCACGGATAGTCTGAGTCCCACATTGTGGCAATTTTGCCTATTAATGTTAATGAAGCCATAAAGGCAAAAATGGACCTCATCGGTGAAGATTATTTTGTCCACAAGATCGGCATTCATTTTTTCTTGTTCAATGATCTAATTGGTGAACACTCCTCGCTGTGCATAGTTTGTTGGTAAAAGTTGCTGAACTCTCGACCACACTCTCGCGAACTGCCGTGGTGTTTTGTTCTAAACGACCAATATGAGTTGGTGCTGTGTATTTCACATCAATAACTGAACCAATGCTTTCGAGTATTTCGATAGTTCTTTTGATAAATTTGGCAGTTGATAGTTGATACATTTGAAACACTATTTCTATTCAAAATTGGACGAATTGTAGCAACTAACCTTTCACCGTTTTGATAATAATCTTTAACAATAACGGCGCGTTGTTACCGTTGTAAGGGGTATTGTATAGCGCTCCATGTTTTCTAACTCCTATCTGTCTCCTATCGACCTGTCGTAATTATTGACCTATCGAATCATGACAGCCTAAATAGCATGCAATTCAAATCTTGCACTTTTATCTTATTATATATATGAAAGTGAATCAAATATAAACGAGACTTTTTTTTTATTTTTGTTATTTGAACTTGAAAAAGAAAAAGAATAACAGCTCATATTTCTACATAATCTTCTAATATAGAAACACATTTTTCCCAGCGTGTAGGTAATTTTGAATGCCCTGCTCGTAGAACGAAGTTGGTTGTGTCTCCAGCCAATTGCGCACATAGGCCTCAACTTCCTCATCGTTGCTGAATATTTACCCTCCCATGGCTTCCTTGAGAGGACCAAAGAGGTGAAAGTCGCAGGGTGATAGGTGAGGGCTATAGGGAAGGTGTGTCCCACCCCAATTCCTCCAATTTTTCTCTGGTTAGTGCTGTTGTATGGGGACGAGCATTAAGTTTCACTTCTCTCATCGGTAGGTCACGTCATTTGCGGCGATATGCAAGTCTAACCTCACTTAAAATGTCGCAGTAGTACGCCGCATTAATGGTCCTGCGATTATGCAAAAAATCGAGGTGCAACAAGCCACGCTGGTCAAAAAAAAAACTGTAGTCAAAACCTTGCTTGCTGACAGCCTTGACTTGGCTTTCACTGGCCCAGCCTCCCCTTGACGTCTCCACTCCTTTCTCGCTTGTTTCAACTTAGGAGTATAGTGGTGCACTCACGTTTCATCACAGGTGATAACGTGAGTGAGAAATGAGTCTCCCTCTTCCCGAAATTTCGCTAGGAGATGCTCATACATCTGAAAACGATGCAATTTCTGCTCAGTTTTCAGAAGGCGAGAGACCCACCTTGCGCATACCTTACGAAACCCCAGCTCCTTTGCGATGATTGCAAAAATGCTTCCATAGCTTATTTCAAAGTTAAATGCAATCCCATTGGTGGTCAAACGCCAGTCACCCTCAAGAAGTTGTTGAACGCGGACGATGTTGTCGCTAGTGATGCTGGTGCAAGGTCAGCGATCGTTGCTTTCATTTTCAACTTTCTCACAACCCTTCACAAACTATTTATGCCATGCAAACACTCTAGCTCGGGACAGTATCTCTTCTTTGAACTGCACAGTCAATCTCGTCAAGATTTCAGCTGGTTTTACACCTTTCGGGGCGAGAAGCTTGATGGTAACACGCTGTGCAATTGACAAAGGCACCTCATACTCAGACATCGTCACAACGGGTACTGAAAGGAACGAGCGAGGTCGCCCACCTGCTCTCCCCCCTCCTGACATCCTTACTCAACACCCCACGAAGTCGGAACCCTCACGCGTTACTATTGAATGCCCAGGACCAAAAGTCTCGTTTATATTTGATTCACCCTCGTATATATTGCAATTTATATATTTATTGCAATGCCTTTATAATGCAAGTTTATGTTGCACTGTTTTCATATGTAAGTACCACCACTTATACGATGTGTACTACTAAATACTGATAGTATTAACAAATGCAGAAGATGTCGTGATGGTAATAACCGAGGCTTCGGCAAATTTTCGTATACAACATTAGCCTGCAATGCTAATTACTGATGTTTGAAGCATGAAAAAGTACTTTATGAGAAATACCAATAATATAGCTACTAGTTTAACTGTTCAGTAGACATATTACATGAAGAATACCCGGAAGAGATGTTTAGATTTTTTTCCATAGATAATGAGGTTTCTCATATTCTATTATATAAGAAGTGTTTAATAATTGGCCAGCTCGTAGCCAACACAAAGACAACTGTTGTCAAATCCCATAAACGAATTCGGGCACTCCGGATATGTTATGCCTATAGTGCCCGAATCAGGACTCCAGGATTTCCATTAGCACCTGAATACATATTAACGAGAAGAGGTACGGCGATTGATAGAGTCGCATGTAATACTAAGACTTTTCAGATTATGAAATTATTCTTCATGTAAATGAACTCGCATGAATCAGAAGCATATAAACGAATTTAAGAACTTTTCGTATCCTCAAGTTGAGGCAGGTATAAGGCTTTAATGATCGTTATATTTATTACTTGATAATTAAAATCAAACTCGTAACATTCCGATATATTCACGGCCAATAACTTCGTCGCCATATAAAATAAAGAAAAATTGTTATCACGATGGGTAAAATGTAGACAATATTAAAAGAATGTAATGTCTAGAAATGCCTAAAGGTACCGGGTCCGGCAACAGGATTGAATGGTTTTGAATAGGTTGATGTGGCAATACCGTTTATTTGACAAACATCAAATAGTGATAAAATTGTATTTTATTATCGAAAGTTTTGTATTACAGTGGCAAATTGGCCGGTTAATCAACGGTTTTCTGCTGTTAAATCATTTATCCTGACTCAGTCCATCCTGCAAACCCAGAGGCGTTTTTGCCATGAATTAATTCGCCAGTACGAGCTGAAGTCCAGTGAAGTGCCATCAAGAAATGCAATTTTGAGATGGGTAAGAAGAAATTTCGACAAAATGGACAGTGTATACTCAAAATTTGTCGGAGGTGCACGTACAGTTTGTACAGAAGGTAATATTGAAAGAACCAGAGCAACCGTTGAATGGAGTCCACAACGTTTTGCCATTCGGCAATCAATTGCACCTCGAATTTCAGAGCGAAGTATGCGATAATTTCCAAGAACTGCGCCACAGCGCATACAGCTAAACGGTCCATTGCTGTTTTACAGCATATCCATGTTCCCTAATCGCCTAATTTCTAGGTTTGGCGACTTTGTATGGCCCGCAAGATCACCGAACCTGACAGTCCAGGATTTTTTTCTGCGGGTTCTTAAAGTCCAAAGTGTACTCTATCCGTCCCCAAACACGTCTGGAACTCAAAAAAAGGATTCGTGAAGAGATAAATTCGACAAACGAAGATTTACTCAGACGCGTTATGTTCAGTTTCAAAAATGGATTGCAGCAATGTATAGAAGAAGACGGTGGTCATCTGAGGGATGTGATCTTTGCAAACTAAGTGTCATAATTGTGTATTTAGTTGTAATAATAATTAGTCCTAATATATTCTTTATTTCTCAATAGTGGCCTATTAAAGACCGTTCAATCCTGTTGCCGGACCCTGTATTATATGTGCTAACCGATTTTGGTGTAATAAACAGAATACAACTTATAATTCGTAAAAAACATACGCGTATATGTTTGTATTGGCTAAGAAAATGCTAAAATCTTGTCCTTATATCCTTAGTAAGTACTACCAAATACTGATGTTTTATCTTAGAGAACAAAACAAAAATAAATTCTTCTCGCCTTTATCTACTGCTGTATCCGTCATACTAAATATTTTAAGATACATATCGAAAAAGTTCTTAATGTTAGTAAAATCCAAATAAGGTGGTGCATAAAATTAAACGCCTTATAATCATTATATTTAAAAAATATATTAAAATAGAAGGTATATTTAAAAAATATCAATGAGATCATACTACTTGAATTTTGTAATATTTTCAAAATAATCCACAAATTCAATAAATTCAGGCTAATCAATATGTAATTGTACAATATGCAATATGTAACTGTCAATATGTAGTTTAACTAGTTTACTAAATGATCCTCCATGTTTTTTTATCTTCAGATGTTTAGACTCGCGTGATACAACTTTTCACCCCTGTACCACCCCCTTTATTGAAACGCCATTAATTATAGGTTTCAATATTTATATCCTGGCCTACTTCACATTTTATATGGAAGGTATACCTCCAACACCCAAGTTATAAATAATACGAATAGTTGCCTCAACTATAGTAATTACTCTACGTTTGTAATATAATTATCTATATACATCTTAAATTCCGGAAATACAAGCAAGATATTTTATCCTTGAGTTGCATGAAAAGAGCGACTTACAAGAAGCAAAGAACTATCATAAATATTCTACGAAATATTTTAATAACTTCTATACCGTACTTTTGTAAAGTAGTAAATAGATTCGTTAAAAATTTTAAACGAAATAACTTTTGGGGAAAGTTCTTGGACCCGTCAAAATTTATGTTAAATTATACATTTTATAAAATATGAATACCCCCTTTTCTTATTACGTAATATGAAGGAGCACATTTTTTACATAAACACTGGTAATAATTGGTGTAGGTTAGATGCATAATAGGAGAAAAATTATTTTGAAATTTCAATATACAGTAGAACTCCAATTGTCCGAACTCCAACTATCCGAATCGCCAATTATTCGAATCGGTTTTAGGTGGACAAAAATTTAAAACATGCATGTCGCTTATCCAGTACAACACTGAGACAAGTGCACAAGGTATAGTTTCGAGAAATTGCGCTTCAAAAATTTTCGATTTTTTGTTTTGTTGTAAATTTAAACTAACTAAAATTTCGTAATTTTTCTTGCACATTTTTGTTTTTATAAATTTAACTTAACATTGACATGCTGCAGAGTCAAAAAAAAAATTATATTAAGTATATTTTTTTTAATTCTTGCAGATGTCTCAGTATTGCACCAAAGCAATGAAATGTATTTTAAGATAGTGCCTTGGGTTAAATAAAAAATGCCTACTTTTTATAAATATTTATTCAAAATTTCTGTAGCAAAGAACATTATAAACATTAAGTGCAAAAATAGAGAGCTACTAATAGAGTTCACTCTGCTGTCAAGTTTCTGAAAAAATCTTGATATTCCCTCTTAGTGTGATTTTTATTACAAAGAGAAAGTAGATGTTGATGTTTTAATTTTCATATTTTCTACGCAGTTTTATAAGCTAAAGGCAAAGAGAGGTTTATATTTAATTTTCTTCTGGGGTTCTTTCTAATATTTATACTCTGGTATAAAGTATCTAATATACCTTATAATTTGTTTCTGTATAGCTTGTTTTATAAAAAAACACTGTTTTCCACATCTTTCTCCATCCGAAAAATCTTAACGTCATTCCAATTGTCATCTTATTCTTATAAACTGAAGTTAACTCCCATTTCATCACATACCTTCTTCCAGTCATAAAATTCATCTGTTGTCATTTGATATACTTTGTATGGAGAGCTCGGTTGTTTTTTTTTGCCAATTTTGTAATCATTGTCATCTGAGAGGGAATAAAGATGGGACCACTTCTCACGGCTCTTGCTTTTTGTTTTTCAATACACGAGTGCATTTGATCTCCCTCATTTTGGGTATGACCACTAATTAAATACTTATGGGTGATGGAGTGTATATCTAACATTTTTAAACAGTACAGATACATGCAAACGACGCAATTATCGGAAAAAGTATGATATCTTTACCGCGACAACCATTTTTTTAAAATTTATAAACACACGTTGCAATTTCATTGGTCCCGCGCTTATCTAGAGCCTCATGCCACAAATAGAAATACCTTGATTTATCGGTAATGTTGTATACTGAAAAGTTTATGTAGTTAAGTTTGCTTTTATAAGAAAAAGTCGATATCTCTCCTCATGGCAATGGAATTACTGCTTGTAGATCAAAACAATACACAAGGAGGCTTGAATTTTCTTGGATAATTCTTTGTCTTCATTTTTCTCATTTCTTGACATTTTTTTTTGCTTGTAAATGTGTAGATATCGTATTTTTCTTCAATAGTGTTTTTTTTTCAATGTCATTCTCTGAGCACATATTGCGCATTGATCTTTTTTAGGAGCAAAAAATCCTATATTAAATTCCTCGATAAATATTGTTTCATAGGTACATTTCTCGCTGCCGTCCAATTGTTTGTTTTACAATACTCAGTATATAATCTGTACATTGTAGAGATATTCAGTGAACCATCCAAATATTCTTTCTTTGTTTGGGAACGACAATAATGTGATTCAATTGTTGGTAACAGATTAATGTGGTCTCTTATATTCCCTTTTGGAGCTTCACTCACTTTGTTTTGATTATTATGCTTTCCTCTTTTTTCACTCTCTAGAAATCCTTCTGAGTTGGTCTTCTTTCTAATTGCGGATATGGTATTGTTGCACACGTCTAATGTTCTTTTGAAAAAATCTTTACAAACCGATGTATTTTCCATTTACTTCAAAAAAGAATGCATAAGTATTAGCTCTGATCTTCTCCTTTTTCAGCTAGTACGAACAATTATCTCAGTGTTTCACCGATAAAGCTTGCCGACGCACACTTTCTGGTCACAGTGCAATACTGGGTCATCTGCTTTGTTCCAGTGTTGCACTCAATATAAACGCTTCTTTCCGTTTATACAAGACTGAGTTAAATTATTTTCAGCCTGTTATAATTGGTTTAACACATATCCCACTGGTTCATTGAAACATACGGGATTCTGCTGGCCATAGCGATATTATCCATAATTTTGAATTATTGGCAGATGTCTCAGTATTGTACTGAGCAAGCGATATGTATGTAACTTTTTAAAACATGCCAAAATTTACATTACATACCGTAACACTTTATTTTGGTGTAAAGTATTTAATGTAAAACATTACTACAATATTTATATCTGAAATTTTTTCTAAGAAATTACGTCTTCTTCGTGAATTATCCAATTATTATCCGAATAGGGTCCGGTCCTAATTGATTCGGATAATCGGAGTTCTATTGTACTAATTATAATAGCAATATTTATTTAAAAAATCAACTAACAGAATTAATCTAGAGGTGTCAAATCTGGAGATCTAGCTGGTCACTCAATCGGCCTCCTTCCCCATATTCACCAATTCCACAGAGAAAGTCATTCCTTGGAATATCAAATTCCTCAACATCTGTACATACCTAAAGTTATTTGTACACGAATAAGGTTATCTCTAAGAAAATCCAAATATTTTGCACCAGTTATGTTCATATCAAAGGAATATTGACCAAGAATTCTGGACCGTCGACTATTCCGTACCACACATCCACATTCTAGGGATCTTGAGTGTAATACTCCATCATTCAAGGGGATTCTCGGTACGATATTTAAGTTTTTATCTGACAGCAATAGAAAAACATTATAAGCTGCTAAGGCTACTCTCAGACAGCCTTTAACAATTTTAACATTTAATTTAGTTCACCATTAAATGTGATATGTTCAAATTGCAAAATCTTTTTGTTCAAGTTTTGTTTATCTAATCTATAGTCATAGTAATGTATTTATTACTGTAGCATATATAAAAAAATGAGCGCTTTCACATTAAGTAATGAAAAAGGAGTTTCTATTAACACATATATAGATGACATCATACCTCTTACAAAAGTCGCCCTATATATATTAATTATATTTAAAAATATACGCAACTAAAAATAAAATTTGACGCGTCCGTGAGTTTTTCCCAAAAGTTCCAAGTTATTCCTTGAATTTTTAACGAATTTATTTATTAAAGCACTGTATATTGAGTGACCCAAAGTCCAACATACAACTATTTTTTCTTGTAATAAAAAATGTGAATGGGGTCGCAGATACAAGAGAACTAGTATATACAGTTTGATTCAATTCATAACATACTGAAGAAGATTAATCAAATTAGTCATTCCTGTCAATTTCAGCATTACTCAAAAAAAAGAAGCTGAATTAAGAACTAAAGTTTTCAAAATATTTTCTTTTCGCAAACAAATTATATTCTATTAAACTTCCAATGCGGTGGATGTATATTTTTTTAACAATGGAAAAGTTAATTACTGAATTTTTATTATCAGTAAGCTGTACTGTTTTAACAACGGTAATTAATTAAAATCTTGCTTATTTACAATTTTATTGTTATTATGCATGTAGAAGGAAAAGGGTAAATCTAGTTATCTGAATATACCTGTATATAATGATATTCAGCTAAATGTTTTACTAGAAGCAGAAGGACAGTCTCATCTATTGGTCAGATGGTTCTCGGCCGTGAAGTCTTCCAGTCCCATCATTAATCAACAAAAGAAAATTCCTATTGTAGTGACGCATTAGCAGGGATAATGAGTGTGCCTCAATAGCTCAGCGGTCAGAGCAACTAACCGGAAATTGGGAGAGGCGGGTTCGATTCCCGGTCAAAGCATAATCACACTTTATCTTTGCTATTGCCAAAGTGGTGACCCCGACGTGATGTGATTCGCTTCAGTACATCCAACCTCCCTTACATCTCAAATTCGCGGATTCGATTCCCGTCCTATCCATCGCCCTATAGTCCGGGGGTTACCGAACAACGGTTCGTAAGAATGGCGAACGCAATCACATTCCGTTAATTGTATCGAGACAAACCATGTCTCTATGGGGGGAGTACTGTAGTGACGCGTTAAATTGGGGCATTAGCAGGGATAATGAGTGTGCCTCGATAGCTCAGCGGTCAGAGTAACCAACCGAAAATTGGAAGAGCCGGGTTCGATTCCCGACCGAGGCAAAATGCACTTTTATCCTTGCTACCGCCAAAGTGGTGACCCCGACGTGATGTGATTCGTTCAGTACATCGAACCTCCCTTACATCTCAAATTCGCGGATTCGATTCCCGTCCTATCCATCGCCCTATAGTCCCGGGGGTTACCGAACAACGGTTCGTAAGAATGGCGAACGCAGTCACATTCCGTTAAATTGTATCGAGACAAACCATGTCTCTAGGGAGGGAGTACTGTAGTGACGCATTAAACTAGCGCATTAGCAGGGATAATGAGTGTGCCTCGATAGCTCAGCGGTCAGAGCAACTAACCGGAAATTGGGAGAGCCGGGTTCGATTCCCGGTCAAGGCATAAGCACTCTTTATCCTTGCTATCGCCAAAGTGGTGACCCCGACGTGATGTGATTCGTTTCAGTACATCCAACCTCCCTTACATCTCAAATTCGCGGATTCGATTACCGTCCTATCCATCGCCCTATAGTCCGGGGGTTACCGAACAACGGTTCGTAAGAATGGCGAACGCGGTCACATTCCGTTAACTGTATCGAGACAAACCATGTCTCTACAGGGGAGTACTGTAGCGATGCGTTAAATTGGCGCATTATCAGGGATAATGAGTGTGCCTCGATAGCTCAGCGGTCAGAGCAACCAACCGGAAATTGGGAGAGCCGGTTTCGATTCCCGACCGAGGCAAAATGCACTTTTATACTTGCTACCGCCAAAGTGGTGACGCCGACGTGATGTGATTCGTTCAGTACATCGAACCTCCTTTACATCTCAAATTCGCGGATTCGTTTCCCGTCCTATCCATCGCCCTATAGTCTCGGGGGTTACCGAACAACGGTTCATAAGAATGGCAAATGCGGTCACATTCCGTTAAACTGTATCGAGACAAACCATGTCTCTAGGAAGGGAGTACTGTAGTGACGCATTAAACTGACGCATTAGCAGGGATAATGAGTGTGCCTCGATAGCTCAGCGGTCAGAGTAACTAACGGGAAATTAGGAGAGCCGTGTTCGATTCCCGGTCAAGGCATAAGCACTCTTTATCCTTGCTATCGCCAAAGTGGTGACCCCGACGTGATGTGATTCATTCCAGTATATGCAACCTCCCTTACATCTCAAATTCACGGATCGATTCCCGTCCTATCCATCGCCCTATAGTCCCGGGGTTACCGAACAACGGTTCGTAAGAATGGCGAACGCGGTCACATTCCGTTAATTGTATCGAGACAAACCATGTCTCTAGGGGGGGAGTACTGTAGCGACACGTTAAATTGGCATTAGCAGGGATAATGAGTGTGCCTCGATAGCTCAGCGGTCAGAGCAACCAACCGGAAATTGGGAAAGCCGGGTTCGATTCCCGGTCAAGGCAAATGCACTCTTTATCCTTGCTATCGCCAAAGTGGTGACCCCGACGTGATGTGATTCATTCCAGTATATGCAACCTTCCTTACATCTCAAATTCGCGGATTCGATTCCCGTCCTATCCATCGCCCTATAGTCCCGGGGGTTACCGAACAACGGTTCGTAAGAATGGCGGACGCGGTCAGATTCCGTTAAATTGTATCGAGACAAACCATGTCTCTAGGGAGGGAGTACTGTAGTGACGCATTAAAACTGGCGCATTAGCAAGAATAATGAGTGTGCCTCGATAGCTCAGCGGTCAGAGCAATTAACCGGAAATTGGGAGAGCCGGGTTCGATTCCCGCTCAAGGCATATGCACTTTTATCGTTGCTATCGCCAAACTATCCTTATAAAGTGACACTCCCACACTAATTGTCAGAGGATAAGTTTATTAGTCGTTTACAATTATATAAATTAATGATGAGGCCATATGATGACACTCCAACTTTGTTGTTAAATATTATGTTCGATGATGAAATTATTTCTTATATAGTACTAATCACATGGATCTTATACTCAGTCTTATACGCTCCCAGTCAGTATTTAGATAGAAATTGTAGGTAATTGAAATTTGAGACGGATTGAGCAATTGAGGGAAATATTTTATTTGAAATAGTATTTCAAATAAAATCTTTCTCTTCGTTATTTAGAATTTCTAGCGGACGATTTATTGATTGCCTTACTTGAGTTACTAGTTTTGTATACAAATAATAATAATAATGACGGATGAGATATTAAGAAGTAGTGTCCGATTTCAGCAAAATAGGCCACCTCCATATTTTAAAAGTGTGGGAATCTCCGAATAATTCTTCACACAATTTCACTAGAAATTAAAATATATTTAAATATCACATAATTTACCTTAAACTGTTAACAGCAACAATTAAAAATTACAATCATGTTCCACATTCTCTCTCTCTCTCTCGAAAAACTCTCTAACTCGTCAAATTTTGTTATTAGTTGCGCATTTTTTAAAATATAATTAATACATACAGGGTGATTCGTATAGGAGATATGAGGTTCTCGTTTGTGCAATTTGAGAATATTAAACTAAATGGTAATGATTATTAAATAAAATTTAAATACAATAAAACTAAATTAAATATTCAAATTGTGCATCGTTTGTTGCCTGAGAATAGCCAAGACGATCAATAAATCCTTTTGAACATTGTCATTAATTTCAATAGGTATACGTTGTATTTAGTGACAAATTCGTTTTGATTTTAAATCTTCCAATTTCTCCGGCCTAATAAATTATACTCCGGTTTTTAAATATATCCACGAAAATAATCTAAGGGTGACAATCTGGCGATCTGGCTGGCCTCTAAATCGGCCCTGTTCTTCCTACACAAGGATTCGGGAAGATCCTTGAAGACACATTTTTTACAAAATGACAACGTTACTACTAAATAAACAACACTTAAAATACGCTGATTTAGCTAAACAAACTATAAGAGATGTAGTATTTAAAGAAATAACTTAAAAAATCAAAGAAACTATTTAACCAAGTACGATTTCAAGGTACTTATTATCTGAATGTAATAAGAGAAATTAATGGTCGATAGGGCTACTATCAGGGATTTAGCTATACACAATTTGACGGTTTCAATTGATTCAGTTAATTTCTTCAGTTTATTATCTAATTTATACTCATGCTAATGAAATTATTACTGTCATGTATGTAAAAATGTACTCTTTCACATTCCGTAATAAAAAAGGAAGGTTCCCAAAATATATAGATGGCGTCATACATCCTATATAGATCACCCTATATGCATTGATTGTATTTTAAAAAATGCGCAACTAAAAATAAAATTTTACGAGTCGGAAAGTTTTTCCCAAAAGTAACTAAAAGTTAATTCACTTTAGCTGATGACGAGTAGTTTAAAACAATATGCTCGGAACATCCTATGTAAGAGTTATTCTCCCGGATGTCTAGATAATGAAAACACAAATTCCAAGTGCGTTCAAATTGTTTTTAATTGAAAGCAATTACACGGTCTATTTACTTATTTCGCAAAACATAATTTCGTTTTGTTTTCACATAAATATATTTACGGTTTTTATTCTCATATAAACAAGTCTGAGGTTTTATAAAAAAAAGGTGCATATAATATACATTTTCAAAGCCAAGGACAATTTCAGTAAGTAAATAGATTGCATTATTTAATATCAAATGAATTTATTTATAAAAAATCAACAGCATCAGCGTTACTCGTTGATCGATATTCAACTTTATTCTTGAAACGGCTAATATACTTTATTTGGTTCTTTTATTTGAAATATGTCATCTATGAATCTGTTATGCTTCAGGATCTTCACGACTCTACTTTCCACTTTCGGGATATTCTCGATTATTGTATTATTAATTTCGATGCACTCCTCTGGAGAAAGGGGATTCACAAGGGCCCACAATCCATTCTGAGGTCCAGTAAATAGTTCCGAAACATACGGAAGCTTTTCGTACGATTGCGCCAAAACATCGTGATATTCTGCCTCCAAAGGGAACCTAAAAATGAAAAAGAGTCAGTAACATATTAAATACTTTTATTACTTCCAAATTTCATGTATGCTCACAACACAAGAAACTAGGGAAAGGTATGAGAAAGATTATCTCTGTTACATACTTCCCAAAATTTTCTATTTGGCGTGTCAGATGATCGAAGATAAATAATATATACATGACATTTTCCATGTTTTGTCATTTTCAATTTAGAGGAAATTAAACAAAATAGAATCTCTAATTAAAGGGAATTTATTAAATACATTCTATTCTTAAAATCCTGTAAATTATGTAGTTCATTCTTATGCATGATTTTCAAGATAAACATGTATGGAAATCTTGAAATTGGTAAACGATACGATTTCGGTTAAATAGGGAAACAGATGTGGAGCCAGAAGGTAATTCAAACGATATTTGTAGATCTCACTATTTATTTTTTATTTTCAGTTATTTCGAAAAATTAATTTTTTTTAATTCTTGTTTTATTATTTTCCATAAGACATCGAAAAACTAATATAATTTCATTGTACCACTTTTTAATAAGCTCCAAGGCAATAATGATATATTTATTTTTCGACGTACCCCTGAAGACATCAACGTTCATTTTTTAAATTTAAATGGGTCTGTACTTATTAGTCATTACTCAAAATTCCTTTATATATTAAACATACATCTTGAAAAATTTAGTTGTAGTCATTTAACCGCATTTCTAATTTACTTTTATCAAAAATGTTTTTTACAAATTTGATTTTTAAAATGCCCAAGAACTGCAAGTATGTGTTATTGACGCGTTCAACAATCTCCCTTCTTAAATGTTAACCAATGTTTCAGACTCCACTGTAAGGTGTTCTTTTTGTGTAGAAAATAATGGCTCTTAGGTACATTAAACATTTGCTATGTAACATCTATCTACAGCTTTAAAAGTATCGATCATCTTCGTTTTATGTTACCTATGTATTAATACGTTTCTCCATTTAACAAAAGTCGTATATTTTACCAATAAAAAAGAATCAGAATATCACATCAGGATAATAGTTGTTCCCTTTTTTCCTTCTTTCAGAAAATATTTCGCCCAAAATAATCACGAATATCCATTGAACCTGTCAACATATTGACCCTAAATACTCTTGTTTAGTAGACAAGTGTGTTTGGAAATAAATGTAAGCTGGTATATGGTTCCTGTATTCTGTATTCGGTCTTCGATATATCTAAATGGCTTCTCAATAAATCTAAATTGTGTCTGGCACAATTGTTCAGTTATATTATTTTCAAGGAACACTCTTGCCTTTTATGACTGTCACATTATGGGACACATGTAAATAGAATATAATACCTTCTGCAGTTAGTAGGAACAGTAACATCCCTGAACAAATCTAAAGTTCCTGGATGTAACGATAAGCCAGATCGTTAGTTACAGTTCAGCAGTTACAGAATGTGTATTTTCTTTCTTCTATATAAAGTTGTCCATCCTTGATACTCCTTTAGAACTTATAGAGACGGTAAATCTATAGCAGCAAATTTCTTTTTATTGGAAAGTACTGTAATGGCATACGTTTTGGAGATCTTTGAAGATAAGGTGTCAACTTTTTGGGCCAAATTATTGAAAAGTTTCTCATCACTTTAAAGTCCGATTGAAATAGAGGACATGAATTTAAACCATTAATCAGCATACCAACTTGTCCGAGTAAATATTTGTGATTAAATCTTTAAATTCAATACATATATTTTAACGTAAAAAAGTTATGGCTCGAAATGTTTTTATATAATATCATGTAGCTACTTCTTTCAAAAATTTTACGAAATAAGCTGCAGGTAATATTAATTACTTCCATCTAATTTTACTTTTCCACACTCCACTATATGCGGACAAGTAATGTAATCTTGTAAAAAAAATGTTTTTTCTAGCGTTTATTTAGTTTCTCGGCCTAAAAACAATAAAAAAAATTGTTTTTTAACCATTTTGTGTGTGTGTCGTTGTCGTCGGTGTTAATAAAATTTCCTGATAGCACGATAACTCAACTAAATCGTGTCGGATCGATCGGGCCTTGACTGATTCTGATCGGGGACGTCTCCCAGACGACACCTATTGATTTTGAGGTGGATAGAACACACTCTACAATGTTCATGGGTCATGAGAAAGCTCAATGGTGGACTATTTGAGAAAGTTTTTTTGTTAACACGATCACTCAATTAAATCGTGTCGGATCGATCGGGTTTCGACTGATTCTGATTAAACATCTACCAGACGATATCTATTGATCTACTGATTTTGAGGTGGATAGGATACACCCCAGCCTGTCCATGGGTCATGAGAAAGCACGATGGTAGACTATTTGAAAAAAGTAAAACTGTCGCATAAAACACATATTCTGCATTATGTGTTGGTTTATTTTTTCTCGGCCACTCAATTTCGAGATAGAGATGTTCTACGTACGAAGAAGTCCGTATTAAGGTTTTAAAACTGTTTATTTTTTCTCAGTTACACTAAGGCTGTCCCGGAACTGTATATCGTAATTTCATTCTAATTAAGTATATAATCACTGTAAGTACACCGGACTATGCCCGAGATGCTCTGAGAATATTAGATGATTCTTGTGACGATTTGGTATGAGCAATACATATAGAAATTTGGCAATTTAATAAAGCAGATGTGTGTTTTATGTAAAGAAGACTCTTACCCAATTAACCATCTCATTACGGCATAATCTCTGACCATGAAATAACTAAGTCCCGACTTAAAATCAGTCTCCAATCCTGTGGAAAGCCCAAGCTTATATCCAATAAATGTCACATTATATTCTATTGTGTTATCCTAAAATTATAAGTTTTTATGTTTAAATCAACATGTTTAAGTTTAATATCAAACGATAAGTTTAATATGAAGTTATTCTGAAGTGATTTTAAATGGTTTCACATACTATGTTTCTTTTTGGCATGTTTTATACATTTATATTGAATTTGTGTATTGAATTCTGACAGAATGAACTACGTAACATAATGTACATATTCACCTATAATAAATATAATAACATAATACAATAACAATAAATATAATAATATAAATGTAATACTGCAAATATGCGTAGATGTACAAAAATATATTGATATTAAACTATTAATTTACGATATTTCTTTCATTTTATTCGGTTTTAAATAAACTACGTTTTGAAAATAAGTTTAATATGAAATTCTACCTCTGATTCGTGCTTTTAACAATTATTATTTTCAAGTGGAAAGTATTGTTTATACACTAGGAAAAAACGATTTACACTCCTGTGTATCATTTGTTTGAATGTTATCGGATTCCCCATTCGAAGATTATTACAGTTAAAAAAATATTGTATTAATACTGATGCACACAATTCAAAGAATGGTGATATGAAAACAAGAAGAAAATATTTTAAAAACACAATTTTTCACAAGGCGAAGAAGTAATTTTATTGCCCCAAAAAAATCTAATTACATATAAAAAATATAACATTATCACTACCAAAATAACAGACTAATTTTGAAGAAATCTAGAATTTAAAGAAAGCATTTAATATGAAATGATATTAGATTGACATAGATATGGAATAAAATTTAAAAATCGCAAAAGATTACGGAAATATGGAACCACCCAACAACCAAAACTTCCTTTCCCCAGGATTCTTGCTAATATAGTTTATTTATAACAGGTCAATTAATTTTTATAACACATAGTAATAAAACTACTGAAATATATTTAGTTGATGGGTAATGGCCAAAAAGTAGCGTTAACAACGGTTAATAAGGGTTAAAAAATGATAGAAAACACTTTTTAGGTGATTCTTACGGTGGGCAACTATAATAAAATATACATAGTGGTATGTTTTTGTATCAAAAAGACGTATTTTATTGTTGAGTGGATGATTAAGGAGAAGCTTATATTCCATTTAGATAAATAAGAAATGTAAAATAAAATAAAGTAAATAGGAATGTACTTCTACCATTATTATATATTTAGATACATTTTAAGGAGAATTATTATAATCAACATAATTTATAGAAGAACCTAATACTTTCTGCAGTGGTTATGTTTTCAACAACTTCAAGGAAAATAAATGGAAACTATCCGATATCAGAAAAAATAGTAATACATTAAACCATTTTGTAATAGTAATGCACCACAATGGTGATATAAAGAGATTTTTTGTGTATCGCGCTTTTAATATAGAAAAATGTTGATGATCAGCAACAACAATAGCACGAAGAAATATGAAAAATACAATTATATTGTCTTGTTATTTATTAGTTGGTTACTTCCTGTATATCTACTTAAAGCTCATGTAACTTTCTTAATAGCAACAAATTTTAACAAGAACTGTTCTTACACCAATATACTTATTATTATAAAGTCATCATCATTAGGTCATCAGTCCTAAGACTGGTTGGACGCTAACCTCCAGCTTCTCCTATCTTGTGCTAATCTACGCATTTCGCTAATTGTGCTACAACCTACATCCCTTACTATTTGCGAGCAGTAGTCTAATCTAGGCCTACCTCTGCCTCTCTTCACTCCTATTTCTGCCTCCAAAATATCGCGGACTATTCCCCCATGTCTCAGCAAGTGGCCTACCATTCTATCTCTTCTCTTCTTTAAGTTTTTCCACATACTTCTTTTCTCGCCGACTTTCTCCAATACTTCTTCGTTTCTAACCCTATCAGTTCATGGTATTTTCATCATTCTTCGGTAACACCACATCTCAAAAGCTTCTAATTTCTTCCTACTTGCTTCCCCTACTGTCCAGGTTTTGCAGCCGTATAGTGCCGTGCTCCATACATATGTTTTCAAAAATCTCTTCCTTGTTTCTAAGTTTATTACCCCCGAGCATAAAAGTGCTTTCTTTTTGTTAAAAGCTACTCGACCCTGCGCTATTCTTTGTTTTATGTCTTTATCGCTTCTTCCATCCCAATTTATTTTACTTCCTAAATAAGTGAAGTCTTTAACTTCCTCCAATCTTTCATTATTAATTTGTACTTTCGTTTTTGCTCTGCTCTCGCGCCCTCTGCACACTAACACTTTAGTTTTGTTTTTATTCACCCTCATTCCGTATTCCTCTGTCAACACTGCCTCCATTTCGTTCAATGCTGATTCTAATTCCTCCTTACTAGATGCTAATACTGCTATATCATCCGCGAATCTCAGCATTTTTAGTTTCTGTCCCTGTACTTTAATCCCGAAATCCACTCTATCTTTTACCACATTAATCGCCTCTTCGATGTACAGATTAAAAATTAGTGGTGATAGCGTACATCCTTGTCTTACTCCTTTCCTAATACCTACTTCCCTTTTTTCCCCTTCTACTTCTATAACAGCAGTTTGCTCTATGTATAGATTGTGTACTACTCTCCTATCTCTATACTTCATTCCCGCGCTCTTTAGTATCTCGAACATTTTTCCCATCTTAGGTTATCAAAAGCTTTTTCTTAATCTACAAATCCTATATAAGCGTTCTTTCCTTTTTCTATTGTTTTCTCTAACATTACTCTTAGCGCCAGAATAGCTTCGCGAGTTCCCCTATTTCGCCTAAACCCGAATTGGTCTTCTCCTAGTATTTCCTCCGCTCTATTTTCCATCCTCTTCTGCACTATTCTAGTTAAGATTTTTGACGCATGGGAAGTTAGGCTAATCGTTCTAAAGTTCTCGCATTTGTCGGCTCCTCTCTTTTTCGGTATAGTAACGATAATGTTCCTCTTATAATCCTCCGGCATCTCGCCCGTTTCGTATATGTATTTTACCAGTTGAAACATCCTATTTACTACATTCTGTCCCGCACATTTCACAATTTCCGCCTGTATTTTATCTACACCCGGCGCTCTATTATTCTTTAGCCCCCTTAGTGCTATTTCAAATTCCTCTCTCAATATAGGTTTTCCTACATCTTCCCTATCGATGCTAGATTCTTCCTCTAATATCATTTATAATTCCTGACCCTCGTATAAATTTCCTAAGTACTGCTTCCATCTATCCGCTTTCTCCTCTCTTCCTATCAGTATGTCCCCCGATTGACTCCTAACGTTTCTACTTATTGTTCCTATATCCCTGAAGTTCCTCTTAATTATTTTGTAAGCCTCATCGGTCTTACCTACTTGCAACATATCTTCTACTTCTTTGCATTTATCCTCTATCCATTGTTCTTTCGCTTTTGTACATTTTCTAATGATTTCCCACTTTATTGACTTATAAGTTTTCAGTCCTTCTCGTCTGATTTTGTAGCCTCGTCTCTTTTGCATTAAGTTTAAGATTTCGTCCGTTATCCAGGGTTTCCTAGCTTCCCTTTTATCGTGTCCTAAAACGTCCGTAGCCGCGGAAGCTAGACTATTCTTGATACCCTCCAACTCAGTTTCTGCGTTCTTGATTTCGTCCTTACTGCCTTACTGGCATTTTCCATGTGTACCGCCTCCTAACGTGATTCTTGAACAATGTGTTCGCGACTACCATCTTGTGGTTCTCACAGAATTCTATCAGTCTGCTACCTCTCTCGTTTCTGTTTCCTAATCCATAAGGACCTACAAATTCTCCTTCTTTCCCCTCACCTACGACTGCGTTAAAATCTCCTACTATTATTAAATTTTCATGACCCTTCACAAATCCTATTACCTGCTCTATGTCCGAATAAACGGCTTCTAACTCTTCCTCACTGTGGCTAGAAGTAGGCATGTATACTTGCACTATTACTGTTTCCACTGGCTTCGAATCTAACCTAACCATCATTACTCTCTCGCTGTATTGTAGGTAGCTATCTACACACTGTCCTGCGTTCTTCCGCATAACGATCCCTACTCCCGCGTTTCCATTTACCGATCCTGTGTGTATTACCCTATAGTCACCGCTCCAAAAATCTCCTACTTCCGGCCAGCGCATCTCACTTATACCTACTATATCTAATCCTAACCTATCCATTTCTATCTTCAGATTTTCTAGCTTCCCTGTCTGTCTCATGCTTCTGACATTCCACGCTCCGACTCGTGAAATGCTACACTTCTTACTATTATTGCACTCGATCACGTCTCCCGGAACAGTCCTCACCCGGAGATCCGAACGGAGGACTATTTTACCTCCGGAGTTTTTTGCCCCAGGAGACGCCATCATTAATTTGGGATAAGCTTTCTGCTATCTGTTCTGAGGATTATAATGTGGTGGTTTCCTCCTATTATAAAGTAATAGTACAAATAAATATGCACGTAACCTAGTAGATTGTTAAGCAATACCTCTGTATTTGTTGGTGTTATTGAATGTCTAACATTTGCTAAATCTATAGAAAACAATTCGTTCGTGTTCCTCCCACTGATGTACATAACTGGATCCGTTTTGGATATAGACAGGAAGTCTGCTTTTACTGATGTAAAGGGGTAAGACACATGCAGCAATTTTATTTTCCACCATTTGAGATCTTCTAAACAAAATATTAAAATGGTGTCATCACCTAAAATGTAGCATTATTAGTAAAGTGTTCAATATGCGTAATTACATAATTAGATTAACTCAGATACTTGAGCAACGTCCATATTTATTTATTATAAGATAATTCGTACAAGGTCTTTCAATAGGGACGCTCGAAATTTATGAGATTATAGCGACCATATTGTTAAAGCAACACCTGCTAAATTCATTGTGAATCGTTCAATGGTGAATGGCAAATTACTGTGAAAGGTTATAGAGTTTCACAACATGTGAATATCATCAAATTTGCATTCTTCGAAATTCTACGTTCGAGAAATGTTCCGGGCATTACGTGATTTCTATCCTCGTCTCAAATATCCTGCCTTGTCGAGGCGATTACTCGACGTTTGGTGGCCAAATTCAAATGAGTCGGTCCCCTACGTCACCAAAACGCAAGGTCTGCTGAAAACATCGCTGCTGTGTGTGAGAGTGTACGGTTGAACCCGAGCCAGTCAATATCTCGTCGTTCGCAAGAAGTTGACTATTCTGCGACTTCAACTTGAAGGATTTTCCGGAGGCACTTGGGTCTGCACCTGTATAAAATCCAAATGACCCAGAAACGATAGGTAAACTTAAGGTAAACGACCATAGACAACGCTGTGTGTTTGCTGATTGGGCTCTGGAGCAGTTGGAAGTTTACCCAAATTTCGCCAAAAGAAAATCATCTTTAGCAATCAGGCTCATTTTTGGATGAATGGATATGTAAACAAGTAAAATTGTCAGATTTGGGACGATACCAATCCACATGAGATACACCAGCACCAAATGAGTCCCGAGAAAGTCACTGTTTGGTACGGATTTTGGTCTGGCGGAATCATCGGTTCGTACTTTTTCAAAACTAAACTGATCATAACCGTCAATGGCGAGCGCTAGAGATCGATGACAAGCAACTTCTTGTGACCTAAACTGGATGATATGGATACCGACGATATGTGGTTCCAACAGGACGAGGTTACGTGCCATACAGCGCATGCCACGATGGACATTCTGCATGAGCGATTTGACGGTATGGTTATCTCGCGCAGCGGCGACCTGAGGTGGTCACGTAGATTGTGTGATTTAACGCCTTTAGTCTTCTTCCTTTGGGGCTATCTTAAATCGCAGGTCTATGCGAATATACTGCAAACAATTAGTGCCCTCAAAGTCAATGTAAAGAACGCCATCCAGCAAACTCAGACATATTTATGCGACAAAGTCATCGAAAATTGGAGCGCCCTTATTGAAAGACCCTTTACAAGTAAACGAAGTTTACATTTTTTATTATAATTACAACTTTTATTCAAAATATTCTATCAAGGTAATTTTTAGGAAAGATATCAATCCCAATTAGGTTTTTCACTCTCATAAACATTTTATTATATTACGACTGTTACTATGTCTCCTATATGATTTAACATTAGAATTTTAGTTACTTCAGAAGCTTCTGAACAAAAAAAACTATGTAAGTACAATCATAGAAAAATGAATTTAATAAACCGGCATATAGAATCTATGTTATTTTTCATTATAATTATTAGCAGAAGATAGGTTTGATGAACTCAATATACGAGGGGGTACCCAAAAGAAACTGAAGTGATCTTGTGGTGGGCGGAGTTTTTGTAGTACCGTGTTCTGCCGCTAGGAGCGTATAGAGTTATCAATCTCGAGTCAGTAAGCCAAGCGCCGCGTCATCACTAAAGAAGGTTCCGTTCGGCTTGTGTAAATTTTTGTAGTGAGAGTTGTTTTATGGGCTCGTCATTTTTGCAATGGCTGATTCAAGTGAACAGCGCGCGGCCGTAAAGTTTTGCTTCTTGCTAGGGAAATCTGGCACAAAAACTCTTGGAATATTAAAAACGGCTTACAAGGATGATGCTACTGGAAAAACTCCAGTGTTTGAGTGGTTTTGCCTTTTCAAAAGAGGCGAAATGTCAATTGACCACAAACCTCGCTCTGGTCGTCCGTCCATGGCTCTAACCAATGGAAATGTTGAAAAAATCATCCCGGAAGATCGACGACAAACCACTGAGAATGTTGTGACAAAAGATGAATTTCAAAAATGTTTTGAACAACGGAATAGAAGATTAAACAAGTATACGAGTGCCAGTAGAGAGTAGTTTGAAGAGGATTGAAGGTTTTTTGTTTAAAAGTCAAATAAACGAATTAAAAAATATATATTTTCGGTTTCTTTTGGGTACCTGTAAAAAGTAAAATACATGCACCTTGTATGCATGTATTTTACATAGTCAAATGTATATGTATTGTGCAAACTATTCTCGTCTGATGTTTTATAATAAACATATTCGTTACTAATAATTTTCTTTGGTTAAGTATAATTATTTATTTCAATATAATGTTTCGATTAAATAATAAATATAACTTAATTAAGCAATATTCTGATATATAATGTACTTTGTTTATATTCCATATTCTGCGATTTTTCTTTTAACTCTGTCCCAATTTCATTTAATCACATCTCTCATGTATTATTTATTTATTTTATTAATGTATTACCACACTGTTCAACAGGTTATACCCAATTACAAAACAGGACAATACAATAATAATAAAAAGTAACAATTATCAGAAAATATCAGCAAATTCGACTGATATTTGAAACATGACGATATCAAAAAAGGTCCAATTAAAAAGATATTAACTGGTAAAAAATAATACCAAAGCATTCCGTCTTTTACTTTTTAATTTTTTTAGAATGGAATGTAGATATATTAGATTTCTGGGTAATTGAAGTACCTATTGAAAAACCTGATATATACCGATATATCGATACCGATATATATTTTTAGTTAATTTCTGCTTAATAATATCAATGAAAATGAAGTATAGTCAGGGGCTTGTACAAACATAAAATTCTTAATATTTCCATTACAATTATTACCTGCGTTTCCTATATACGCCCTATGCCCCTTTTGACTTTGTTCTGGATCAATCACCAGGATATTCAAGTTTCGCCCTGGAATATTCTCTAACTCAAGACTATCAAATATATAGTTATAAAACAAATTATAAGACAATATCTTCGGTGGGCATAGTTCATTCCCTTTGTCCAATATCCAAATTTTCGGTTTCTTCGGTGCGACATCCAATGAGATTGCGTCTTGTATATCATGACAATCGCCCCACAATTGATGGTCTAGTAATTTATGTCTAGTAACATAAAGGGTATCAAAAGGGTATTGTGGAAAAGGAACCAAGTAATTACTCATAAGACAAAACATAATACTAAAGAAATATGCATAAAACATTACATTTTGAAATACAAATACGTTGGTACTTACCGCATATTGATTAAAGGCGTAGATGTATAAATATGATCCCCCGTCCATGGTATCTCTACGACTGTGGGATGTGTAATATTGTTGGGACACATACTTCTGGGTAAGGTCAGAAAGGCCCTTGTTCTGTAAATTCCTATACTGGAAATGTAATAGTTTTCACTTACATTATAATTACTTAAGTTCCAGCAGTTTACTAGAGAAAAAAATAATGAAAATAACGAAATTAGTTTCATAGTAGGTATAATGGATGTGCTTTATACATATATATCTACATCGTCGAATATTATCGCTGATTAATACAATTATTTATTTAGAAAACATTTTAATAATGTGCAGATTGTGCATATTTGTACACATTTTACCATGCTTTTCCACCAGTACTTATTCACATAATTAAACCAGTGCCGGGTTTAGGGGATATGTTTTAATTATCTACTAAACATTATCATATTATTCTTATTATTTCTGAATCCTTACCAAAGTCTGTCTCAGTCAAATCAGATATCAACAATTCATATAAGGAAAAACAGAAAAATAACAAATTGTTTTCTTATATCATCATTTTGTAAAATTCTATAATTTTTACATCAGATAGATATGAAAATATACATATTTCTATTTAAAAATAATTTATATTATATCAAAACTTAATAAACGTATCCACCATAATAATTGTGACATACGAGGGGGTACCCAAAAGAAACCGAATTGATATGGTGGGTAGAGTTTTTGTAAAACCGTGTTCTGCCGCTAGGAGCGTATACATATACAGCTATCATTCCCGAATCAGTAAGCGAAGCATCGTCGTTAAAGAAGGTTCCTTTCGGCTTAGGTTATTTTAAGTGAGAGTTGTTTTATATGCTCTCGTTTTTGCAATGGCTGCTGATTCTCGAGAACAGCATGCGACTGTAAAGTTTTGCTTCTTTGTCGGAAAAACTGACACAGAAACAAAAGAAAATCAACCACAAACCGTTGACAAAAATGTGGAGCTGTCTGGAGTGACTTGGAGTTCAGTTCACCTGATTTGTGGCAGTCAGGTGACTGGTTTTTTCACCACGATAACGCCCCTGCTCATACAGCTCTGTCTGTGCGCCAATTTTTGACTAAAAGTGGCATGACCTCTCTGCCCCATCCCTCCTATTCACCCGACTTTGCCTGAAAAAAAAAAACGGCGAAGGCGTTGTCGTGCATCACAAAAGATAAATTTCAAAAATGTGCTGAACAATGGAATAAAAAATTAAGTAAGTGTACTAGTACCAGTGGAGAGTACTTTGAAGGGAATTGAAGGTTTTTTATTTAAAAATTGAATAAAGAAATTAAAGAAAAAAATAATAATTTCGGTTTATTTTGGGTACTCCCTCGTATATAGTGTATACAATTTATAAATATAACTGCATCTGTAATTAATTATTATTCATGTGTTATTTAGTGTCACCAATATTTCGATAAATTGTGTTAAGACATTTATGCAAAACAAATAAATTATCTTTTAAATGAAATTAACGTCACAGTAGATATGATTTAATGTAAATAACAGGTAATGCTATTTTCTTAGGAGAGAAAGATAACTTCCCATGTGGCACCAAAAGACAAGAGACCAGCTTTCCACAAACACCGAAAGATATACGACGCCCGACGTACGATTCGCCACCCAAGTTGACATCATCAAAAGATATTTAAAACTAATTCCAGAATCCGATGAATGTGAGCTTTAGTCAGCGCCTAATGATGCCAATTTAGTTGGTGAAACATACGTGAAGCGACGTATAATCTGTTGGTGTTTGTGGAAAACTGGTCTCCTATTCTTTAATGCTATTTTCGATCATCTTCGTGGTACAGTAAAAATTATAGTTTTTAACACTTATAACACAATTTACATGTAACATTATTACTTTTCCAAAACTTGTAAAAACTTTCAATACAAAAGATCTAATAATACTGCTAAAACTCATCTTTCTGTAGTATTTATACTGTATATCTTTAGATACTGTATGTCTTCAGCTTTATAGAAATAAAAATATAAGTACCCTTTTTGTATAGAAGACTGGCAGAACATTGAATGTTCTACTAGTAACTGATCTGTGAACTATACCAAAGATTGAATGTCAAGTTGGCTTCACATAATTGTTTGGAGCGTTTGAACTATTGTCGCGCAAGCGCATTTTGCAATATTATGTTTACCTTTTCTTAACATAACCTAGATTTTTATTTCAGTAGATAGTACTTAAGTACTTTGTATATTGTAATACATAAACTTATATTTTTTATAACTAGAATTTAAATAATGAATAGACAGAAAAAAATAGAGTACAAAAAGACGTTGGTAAGGAACACCCAAAAACCAATTCCAAAATGCACAGTTGTGGTAGATTCCCAAATACAATCAAGAGCCGATATCTTGGGTAGTACAAAGGTAAAAGTGACACCAGAAGACGGAACAGAACGAATAGAAGAGTCCAATAAAACTACTCCAAAACTGAGTACCCCAGAGTTACATTCAACATTAAAACTATCCAAGAAGATTGATGGTATTGTAAAACCAAGGAAAACGAAAAGTTGCTCGGATGTTGAAAAAAAGAAATTAGCAGTTGATGAAAAGGTAATTATGTTTTATAAAGTCGTTTTTTATTGATAAACTTTATTTTTAGGTATCTCGAAGGGTAAATTTCCCATACGACCAGCCAATCTACAAGGATTTAATTCCCTTAACCTGTGATCGTGTTCAGTCACAGCCTATTATAAGTACAAGAGGGCCTTTGCCACAAAGAGATATAGAACCAGTACTTTCAGATTTTATAGAAATAAAAAAATTGCCACCTAACTATTATTTACCTAATGTTAAGTTTGAAAATAAATTGACAATTATTAGTAACAACAATTTAAGGTTATATAAAACTTTGCAAAAACACAATGACAGTGGATGAAGATTATTTTAATACTAGCTTAATTACGATATTTATGTAGGCAATATTTGTATTTTTTATATACTTTTCAGTAAATATTAATGTTTATTTGAAATTTTAAAACAATATTTTCTATAACACATTAGAAAATTTATCAAAATACTAAAGATAAACTCTATTGATTACTACGGTCTATATGTAAGAAAGAAAATCCAGTTTGTTGTATCATTTATAATACACTAAATATTTTAGGGTTTAATTTTAATACATTATCCTATTAATAAATTAGGTGTAACAAAACATGCAAATTTAGCTACATCCATAAATCTGTTCAGATTTACTAGTAACATTGACAGCTGAAATAGTATCAAAAAAAATAAATAAAAAAACTACCCTCTGGGATCTTAAAGCATGGTTTATTAGATAAACACAGTACAAAATTTAAATTTTATTAAAAGCAGCAATATCAACAGATTGAACGAAATCTTCGAACTCTTGGATTTTTTCAACTAGTTCATCAATGGAAACCTTGGCGTCTTCAACAACACACATTATTTGAAGCTTATTAATACCATAACCTACAGGAACAAGCTTAGAGGCTCCCCAAATTAATCCGTCCATTTCAATAGTTCTGGTGGCCTTTTCCAATTCTTTCATGTCAGTTTCATCATCCCAAGGCTTTACATCAAGTACGATGCTAGACTTGGCAATAAGTTCGGGTTTCTTTGATTTTTTCTCTGCATACGCCTTAAGCCTTTCCTCACGTATCTTTGCTGCTTCTGCATCCTCTTCTTCGTCTGATGCAAATAAGTCGACATCGTCATCATCATTTTCCTTAGCTGGTGTAGTGGTAGTAGCAGCAGTTTTCAGTGGTGAAGCAGGAGCAGCACCTAATTGTTGAAGATCTGCAGCTGAGAACGATTTGATGTGATTGTACCAACGGAGAGCATGTGGGAAATTTGCGGCAGGTGGTTTTGGCAACTGACTAAGGGTATCTACATCGGCTTGACTTGGGGTATATCTGAAATTAGAAATTATTGTATAGTTCATGTAGGAAAACTAATAATCAAAAATGGAATATTACATAAATGTTAATAGCTTCATGCAACATAAATTGTGTAACGTCAATGAGTTTTCGTAAAGAGAATTTTGTCTTCACCTGTGTACCCATATGTTCTTATATCTATATATGCATATGCCATAAAAAGCATGTTATTTGAATATTTATGTGAAGCCATAGAAATTGTTTGTAGAGGTTGTCTGAACATCCTGACTCTACTTGTATATTACTGTTCCAACAGTAATTTTCTGACAAGATACGTAAGCTAATTTTATTATAAATTTATGTTGGGCTGTATGTTTATTATGTTGGGCCTCTAGTACTAATTCTGCGCCAAACACCAAATATCTTCAATAAGCTGTGAAATTCTTATGTCCAAAAAAATAATCTTTTGAAAACACTATTTTAATCTAAACAAAAATTAAAGCATGAAATTTAAGATGCAGTTTCTATGCCACTTTAGTGGTGTATTTTAGAATTTGAGGGGTAGTTTTTTGTAATTTTTAGCTTGTCACTTGAAAAAACAGCTCTACAACCAACCCTGAATGCTTTTTTACGAATTAGAAAAGTGGTTTATTTGTGATGCTCGTAACACTTTTCGTAAGATATCCTTGTAATTATTCTTCTACTACAAGAAAGCCTACTGAGTAAATGGTCACTGACACGTGTTAAGAATGTAATGGTGTACGAATTAGATGTTTAAATAACGTACCCACTAATGTAACTTTTATCTTCAAGAAAGCTGTTGAGCTCTTTGACTCCTTTTTCAGTTTTTAAGTCTCCGAACGTCATTTTTTGTATGATTTTTATGAAAATGGCCACACCACAGGCAAACTTTCCCAACGGCAAAGATGAAAAGGACGATTTCTAGGTTAGATTCGGATTTGTCAATGTTCGACAGTGGACCATTTCCGGTTAGACTAGTCCATTTTTATCGATTTCTATATCGCACTGGAAAAAGTTGCAAGGATACACAAAGTTGAACTAACCATTTCAGAATTCATCATTCATGCTTCATAGATGTGTAGTACCTATAGTTAAACTGATCAAATTAAAAAGCGTTTGCTTCGGGCACTAAGGCACAGAAAATGATAACGCCACTACAGGGTTCTGTAAAATTTCACTGGCTCGTTTGAAAACAATAAGAAAACATAAGAATAAAGGCTAAAATTTTTAGAATTTCTCACTCTCTTCTATACATTGTAGAAAAATTATAAATAAAACATACAATCCTCTGTATTGTCCAATAATTCTATTAAATGGAGATTGCTTGTTTCCATTAGGTCTCATTACTCATTTGTTACCACCTACTATACATAAGGACACATTTGTATTCGATGGTCCACTATTGCAATCATTTAATTTTATAAATTCTGAATTTATCATGTTATGCCATCAATTTTCACCTTTTTTATATTGGTAAAAGTAATTTCATGGATAACATGCAATTAATATTTTATCAGTATCTATCTCATTATTATTTTAAATATAGACTCTGAAGGTGATAAACGGTTACATATTACTATGCCTCGTTCCTAATCTCTATTATTCATGACATCGACCAGAAAACTATGAATAAATATCGTGACTAATTTATTATATCTCCATATTGCAGAATATGTACCCCTAGTATAGTAGCACTATCATGAATTTTGGTTGTAATATGTTGGAAGATGAGATTTCAATATTTCTAGAACAATATGATTTAGGCTTATTCAGTTTTTATCATTGTTCAATATTTAAAAAAAATGTAATCTGTTTAATTTGCTTAGTTCGAAAATTGATGTTTTTGATCGAGTTTTGTCGACGTTCTATGTTTATATTATTGACGATGATATATAATATTAGTTGTGTGGAAGTGTACTTATTATCATTAACTGTTTTCATTATTCATACCAATATGAAGCCAGTATGTCTAATTCGTTATAAATTAGTATTTAAAGGCATTATTAGGCGTAATAATAAATTTTAAAATAGGAATGCGTCGGTTGATTATAATGACATTAGTTATTAAGAATGCATTAACGCGCACGACTTATGTTATAATTAACAAAATCTCATATGAACTAATGCACTGTCTATTTATATAACGCTTTCATCGAATTTTCTGTTTCTACATACATGAATACAATTTTTCTATATTCTTTTACGATTTGGAAGTTGCACTTGAGGGCTAATGAAAAATTCAAATTTTTGAAAATGAACTGCAGATAACTTAACATGTATAATTTCGTTTTGTTAAAAATTCTGCAAATGGTGTTTGAAATGTTCTCTGAGGATATCATGAGTACAACTCTGACATTACAAATGAACACCTATGGTTTACTATATCGATTGCCAAAAATTGCTTCAGAAGTTAATGTCAAACGTCAACATGTCACTTTTTTAAACTAATATACTTTTATTTATTTAATTAGAAAATTAAAGGTATTTCCATAACCCTCTTATTTCAGTAAATTATATTCCGTTTCAGTTTTTCCCTCTATATATTTTAAATAGAGTATACGTATGTTAGGTTAAGTACTCATTATGTAATATTAGTAAGTTTGTATTTCACTTGCTTATTGTTGCAGGCATGTTGCGTGTAACATTAAGTAAAATTATAAATGGGGCTAAAGTTAGCCCCAAACATATATACATCGCTACAAGAGCTCAAAGTGGAGAAGTGAAAAAACCTGACACTGTCGAAGTATTTATTGATGACAAGCCTGTTCATGTCCCACCAGGAACAACAGTATTACAAGCCGCCGCAATGGTAGGTGTTGAAATCCCACGATTTTGTTATCATGAGCGATTGGCAGTCGCTGGAAATTGTCGGATGTGCCTCGTTGAAGTAGAAAAATCTCCAAAACCTGTGGCGGCATGTGCAATGCCAGTTATGAAAGGTATTTGACACTTTTGTTCAATATATACATTTTAATTAATATAATCGAATTATGTATTTAGGTTGGCGTATAAAAACAGATTCCGAGATGACGCGCAAGGCTCGAGAGGGTATAATGGAATTCTTGCTGGTAAATCACCCATTGGATTGTCCCATTTGTGATCAGGGAGGAGAATGCGATCTTCAAGATCAAAGTATGGCATTTGGTTCTGATCGTTCTAGGTTTACCGATATTGACTTCTCTGGAAAACGTGCTGTTGAAGATAAAGATATCGGCCCTCTCGTAAAAACTATTATGACTAGATGTATCCATTGCACGAGGTGCATTAGATTTGCTTCAGAAGTAGCTGGAGTAGACGACTTAGGTATTATGGACAAAAATGAATTACATATTTGATTTCCAAGAATTATTTTGTAGGAACTACGGGTCGTGGCAATGATATGCAAGTTGGTACATATGTAGAAAAAATGTTTATGTCCGAACTTTCTGGAAATATTATAGACTTATGCCCAGTAGGTGCACTTACTAGCAAACCTTACAGCTTCACTGCGAGACCCTGGGAAATTCGTAAAATTGATTCTATTGATGTGTTAGATGCCGTAGGCTCAAATATTATAGTTTCCACACGAACTGGGGAAGTAATGCGTATAGTTCCAAGAGTTAACGAAGAAATTAATGAAGAATGGTAAACCAGATAAAACCGTTGTTTTTATATTGCCAAATAATAATAGATAAGTAGGAGGAGGAGGATTAATAAATTTTTATTTAATTGAAAATGCTGCCATATAATGTACTATTGAGAAAGAATGTAATGAGACTTTCGATATGTTCAAATGTGGGTGTGACCATTTTGAGATCACGAGCATAGAGACCTCTAAAATTCATTCATTATTGCCTATATTTCCAGTAACTTATTGAAAATACCTCATTATATTCTTTTTCTATGATACATTACATATTTAATGTTATTATAATATGACAATAGAAGGAAGAATGGACAGAGTCAGTAGTCAGGGAATTTAAAACATAATGCAAATACAATTCTCTAATCATGATAACGTATCACGAACTTCATAAGTCAAATTATTTATTTTAGGTTAGCTGACAAATCGAGGTTCGCATATGATGGACTCAAAAGACAAAGACTTGTCACCCCAATGATTCGTGATTGTAATGGGGACTTAAAACCAGTAGATTGGGAAGCTGCACTCTTAACAGTTGCCAAGGTTATTAAGTGTGCAGGTTAGTAAATATATCTAAGGAATTTGAGGTCACTACTTTTCCCCCTTTGTGAAGGCAATATATAAACTAAACATTGGTCTACTTTGTCTTGGTAAGAAGGTAGATTTATACTTTGATATTCATGTATACATGTTAAATACATTTATGACATTATCGTTTGTGTATTTAGAGTACCAGAGCATTTGTGAATGTTGTGGGTTTATCAATATGTTTAAGCAAATGTCACTTTCCAGTAACACATCATTACCCATCAGTTTATTTTAGAAGTAGGAAATCTGATTATATTATGGCATGTATATTTAGACATTCTTCTAAGTTCAATAACCCCAATTTAGACACCCCTAAAATCATTACTACCTTTTTTGATCCATTAGGATATATACACCAATACTTATTTATCCTTTTTCTATACTATTAAAGTATTGAATATTATTACCTTTTTCCTCAATAGTAAAGTGCTCAATAGTAAAATATGTTATATTAATAAATGTCATTTTCAATAATTAATAATTATTTAATACTCTGTTTTATTATTTTATTTAAAATAAAAAAAAAAGACAAAGTCTCAGTCACCAAATCCCATTTCATTATAATTATTGAAAATGTAAAATTGTGTAGGGTTATACTATACATAAAAAAAAAAACTGCTAATAACATCATATGAAAAATCATTGCAGATCATTGAATATATTAAAACTACAAAAACCTTTAGTCCAGGTATTTTTTAATTCAACTTATAGTTGAGCCAGAAATCATTGCATTTAGTGGAATCATATTGAAATTATTTAAATCTGTATAATTGTCTTACAGAATCTATTAATTCTAAGAATTAATAAATTTTTACGTTTTAAATTTTTAAATTGTATGGAAAAAATTTCCAATAAGGCATAATAAAATAGTGGTAATAACTATTAACCAAATTAGTATTAATATTTGGAGCTATACAGCAATGATCTATTGAATTTGTTTATTATTAGGTTCAAATGTAGGAGCAATTGCTGGAGGTTTTGCCGACGCCGAAGTTCTCGTGGCCGTTAAAGACCTTTTGAACAGGCTTGGGTCGGAAGCCCTCTGCACAGAACATACTTTCCCGATAAATGGATCGGGTACTGATCTCAGGTCTAGCTATTTATTAAACAATAAGATTGTTGGAGCCGAAGAAGCTGATCTAATACTCCTGATTGGCACAAATCCTAGATTTGAGGCTCCCCTTTTAAATTCGAGAATCAGAAAGGCTTGGGTACATAATGAACTTAATGTAAGTACGAGGAATAGGATGGGGAGTAGTTTTAAGTGAAGTAAAACACTGAAATACTTTTTAAATATATTTTTATTTATTTATGATCAAAATATAAATTTTCAGGTAGCATCTATCGGACCTAAAGTGGACTTAAGGTACCCATATGAGCATTTAGGTGATAATCCTGAAATTATCCAGCAAATTATCAGTGGACAACATAACTTTAGTAAGCAACTGCAAGCTGCTAAAAAGCCCTTGATAATTGTGGGCTCGGAGACTTTAGAAAGACCAGATGGGGCTGGTATTTTAGCAGCGGTCCAAACTCTCGCATCAAAAATTAACGCTGGTAAGAACTGGAAAGTTCTGAACATATTACATAAAGTTGCTAGTCAGGTAAGTTATTTAAAAGAAAACAGCGAGATACGATTTTACTGATGTAACACTTAGGTGGCTGCCCTTGACATTGGATATGCTCCAGGTGTAGACAAAATTAGAGAAGGTAATTTAAAAGCACTACTGCTGATAGGTGCTGATGAGTGTTCTGTTAATAAATCGGACTTGCCCAATGATTGCTTCATAATTTATCAAGGTGAGTGTGGGTTTATTTATAAGTATTTTTTAAAGAGATATAATTATTTTAGAAAATTAACCAGAACAATGTTATTAAAAATAGTAACTTAAAAGCCATTAAGGCAAACTGTTCTGTTCTGTTCTGTAACTGTTCAAATTGTTTGTCAATCAATTATCAATTTCTTGATAATGTGCAAGTCAAATTTAAAAGTCCTGTAAAGTCTTGTTTAGCATTAATTATTTACTTCATTCCGAATTTTGCCATTTAATGCCTCACTAGCATTTGGTCTATTAAGATATACCCTGGATTTAAGGTAACCACAAAAATAGTCTAGCGGTGTTAGGTCTGGAGATCTAGCTGGCAATTCAATAGAACTTCTATAGTTCACTTATTCGGCTTATTGGGAAAGACTGTTCTCTAGCACATAGTTGTAGCAACTCGTTCGTGCTTTTCAGTACTTTAATGCACAATCAACAAAAAATGGTCCGGCACTAATCCTGCCCACATGTTGAGTTTCTCTAGAGTTCTGGCATTTAATAAAGATTTTTAGGGGCCCAATAGCAGCCTATTAATTGACACATTTGAAGAAAATTGGGCCTCAACAGAGAAAATAACATAAGGCTCTGGGCTTCATTACAACTTCGCCCCCGATAAGGGGCCTATTTTTCATCCTATATTTTGAGGACCTGTTTTTCACCCAACATCAAGCAAGTCGAGAAAGGGATGGTTTAAATTTATATCTATATGTAGCAGTAGTCTACAATATATTAATACTATATATTGTACGAAAATTATGACTCTTATTAGTAGGCATTTATGTTATCATAGCTGTAGAAGAATTTTGATGCCTAATTCCTTCTACCTACCTTTCTAAAAATAACATTGAATAATTATTGCTAATAGTTTATATTATTACATGTTTCATGCATGCTAATTCTAACATGAAACAGTGTATATACGTTGTAAAGAAACATGATTGCCAATAGAATTGTTAAAAAAAGATTGTCCACGACCACCGATTACACGTTTGTCGACGCGCGCTTCGTCAACCAAGTTGGCATTATCAGGAGATAATTAAAACAGATTAGTTTTAATCATATCCCGATGACGCCAACTTAGTTGGCGAAACGCGTGTCGAGAAACGTTAATCTGTCTATGGCCGTGGAGAAACTGGTCTCCTGTTTTTTTTTGCTGCACCAAAAGTTCCAACCCTTTTCCAGGATAGAATTGTTTGTACACTTTTAGGTGCCCAATGCCCATTTTAAGAAAATAATAAAATTTACACAGTACATGTAATGGCAATAAATGGTGAATATTTTCGTTTATAATTCCACATTTTAGGCCATCACGGCGACTATGGAGCATCCATCGCCGACGCGATTTTGCCTGGCGCCGCGTATACCGAAAAACAAGCGACGTACGTTAATACGGAGGGAAGAGCACAGGAAACACTACTTGCCGTATCACCGCCAGGTAGGGCAAGGGAAGATTGGAAAATAATTAGGGCATTGTCAGAAGTTGTCGGTGCAAAGCTGCCATACGATAATTTGGACGAAATCCGCGACAGACTCGACGAAGTGGCGCCCCATCTTACAAAATATGGATATGCTGAAGACGCTAATTACTTCAAACAGGCTGAGCAGTTGGCTAAGGTACGTAGATTAAAATTATTTTTTTGAATACAATTCTGGTAACTTTAATATTCCATTATATCATTATATTTTAGCTATTAATTAATACTCCCTCCGTCCCAAATTAGTTGTCACATTTGGTGTCTAAATTTTGTCCCAAATTAGTTGTCACATTTCGAGAAAATTACAAATAAAAACAATTAGGAACACAGAAGCGGTTAAATAGAAACTGAAATTGTTATTTTTTAATTAATTTCACAAATAATATTGATTTCATACTCGTATTTCACTCATTTCGTAATCATTTCATAATTATGGATAATAATTTTTATACTCCTATACGAAGGTAATTCTAAGCTGCTACAAACTATATAAGTAATATTAAGACAATTTTTGGCAGTTAAAATAGCTTCAGGGTTACATTTGATGCTATGTGGAAGGCAGTTTTCACGTCTTAATTTTTCTTTATTCATATGTATAATCTTGTATGCATTGCTCCCAGAACACATCATTATTTTTTCCATGAATGTTTGTAAAGTTAAAAAAATGGCTAATTTCTCTCTCCCCAATTTATTGAAAGCAGTTTCCACAGCATCTATTAATTCATCTATGTCAAGCACATTCAGGTCGGGACTATTTGAAAGCTGACATTTTAGATGCCAGTTTTAGATGCCACCCATCTTTATTCATCTTTTGCCTCTGCTTGTACATCAGGATTTTCAGAATTTTAGATCAGAAGTGAGGCTTTGCATTGTCTTGTTGGATGTAGATTGGGCCATTCTTTGCAGACCGAGGACATTTTACATGAATGGCAGACATTACTTTTTCAAGAATAATTTTTTTTTATTCCTTGTTGACAGATTCGACAACTGTAGTAACAAGGGTGCCCTTTTGTCGAATTTTTGATTTCTTTTGGCTGGTTCTGCATATACAAAAAGCCACACACCCTATTTTCTATCAAAATATCTTTTCTCATGAGGATCCCACCGGAGTCTTGCAACAACCACCATGAACATTACTTTTGTTATGAATCATTTACTTTTACACTCTCGGTGAGGGTCTTCTTCATTGACGGCAATATAATGAGAACGTGATGTTTTCATAATATAGAACCATTTTTCGTCAATATGAATGTGATCCTTCATATTGGAAAATATGCTGTCTGGTTTCAAATGTTGAAGACAAAAGCGAAGTCTTTCAGGCTTATTTTCAGCAGTTAAGAAAGGTTTTACTGCAGAAGAAACATGTTTAAATGTTTTACCTTCTTTTGACATTCGATGTAATGAAGCTCTTGGTATGGTTACTGTGCATGATAACTTCTCAGGGTACTTCTTTTATGGAACATTTCTCAATTTTGCTTAATTTTCTGAATAAGTTTTCTTTTTTCTTCCACGTTTGCCTGGTTTTAATGAATCGATGTTATAGAATAATTTTCCAGAAAGTTTGGAGTTTTTTGCCTGTTTCCATAGCCGAGAAATTGTGCGTCTATGGAGCATGAATTGCTCTGACGCAGCAACCACACCACCATGTTTGAGTTTTTCATTTTCACAACGTTGCAGCAGAAACTGAAAAACTGCATTTTGGCTAATGTCGTCTATTTCCCCTTTTTTAATGAATCTTCTTGCCGAATTACTAATTTTTGACACTTCACAACGAATTAAAGTGATAGCGGTGCACTTTCAAAACTTTGTTATTTGCCAATCTGTCACCAGCCTATTTGTAATTACAACCTTCAAACTAATTTTATGAATGATGTGATTTTAAGCTTCTCTTTTGAGTATTTAATTTTTTAGTATATTACTTCCTGGATTAAATTGTATTTGACAATAATCAGCAGAAAAATGGTCAAATGTGACAACTGATTTGGGACAGAGGGAGTAATAATTATGATACACTTATTGAAAAAAAAGTACAAGTACAGATTTCTTCCAAAAGGACAATTTACTTCTTTTATAATTTCCTAATTTACTTCTGACTGTCGCCACCGACATATTGCGATATTGAGTAGGTAGGTTATTGACAAAATATGCTGATATATCCGATATAAGTTATTACGTAAATAATCAAGTGTATTGATCTTTATAACATTTAAGACAAATCCAGCAATATGTATAAATCTCCATTCAGATGCACGCATGTAAGGAGAAATATGAACAAATGGTGGTACGGTAAACAAAATGTTAATACTTGTGTCTAAGTATTGGTTTAAGAAATACTGCTATTTTAAGGAGATAAATATTTTATATATTTTATGTTACTGATATGACTAGAAACGTTCAATGTAGAATCAAACGAAACCCAGAGGTTTTTTACCAAAACACTAGTTGAAGAGATTACTTTCATCATTAACTTTAATATTTAATTCATCTGTATTGTGAAGTTGATGTGGTGTACCAAAAACGATGTATTGACTTATTAGCATTTATAATTTATATATTTTTAGATATTCAATCAATAGTTTTTTATAAATCGTTATTTTTATTGTAATTTGAGTTATCAAGTCTTAAGTATGACTGCATTTGGTCAAGTTATGACCAAATCAGAAGGAAAAGAACTACAGTGGTTTTTTAAATATTTACAGAAAAAATATTACATAGACGTGACCCAAGTATAGAATCTTGTGGCATTCATGAGTTTCAGTTAATCCTAGTAAAATGATATCTTTCTGAAAGGTAGTTGTTCTGAAAAATATCAAAGGTAGTTTTGAAAACAATAAGGTGTTTGCACAAATGCCATAATAGTTTTCACAAACAACATAAGTGCCAGTGCACACTTGCTGCAAAAGTTATCGGGACGCTGCGTCATTTTCAATCGCATAAGAAGAAATGCAGAGCAACTTATGTTGGGATTCACACGTGACGCCGATATCTATCCGACGCCGGCGTCACTCTTGATAGTTTCCAGGTTGCCGCAGGTATCTGCGAGACGCGCGTCACAATCCTGTACCCCGATAGCTAGCAGTACTCATTTGTATATAGGGAAGTGCACATTTGCATCATATCTTCTATCGAGCTTGTCTCGTCTCTCTGCACGATGTCTGATGAAAATATGTATGTCGAACTTTTCATGGAAAAAGTAAAAACGTACCCGGTGATTTGACTATAAAGACCGAATTAAAAAACAGTCTGCTTGGGAAAGCATTTGTGAAACCTTTAAGTACTTCTTTTTTCTAATTTCACTTTCACGTTTTACGTACTTATACACACTAAGTATGAAAAAACAACTTCCTTTTTAAATATTTGGGCGCGTGTACAATCCATTTTGGTTGGTGGTAAATAAGATACTGTCACTGAGACGCTGAGGCCTATCAAGTGTGCACAGGAACGCCGATAAGAGGCAGATTGGAAATGATGCAGCTTCACGATAACTTTTGCAGCAAGTGTGCACCGAGTTTAATTTGGCCCCCAAACAACTAATACCTAGAGAATTAAACGTTTTAGTCATATTCAGTATAATTAAATATGTATGTAACCTGTGAATAGCTCGTAGGATGTCATCAGTTACATTAACGAGCAAAGTAGAGGTACTAAAGCCTGTCTTTTCAAAATCCTGACTGATTCGAGGGAATTATTCCATTTTTGGTAAAATATTGAAACATTTTTTCGTATATTACAGATTCAACGATTTCAAAAAATGTATTAATTATATGCGTCAATGGCGCAGATGTCCATTGCAATGAGAGTTGCAACATTTTTTGCATTTAGTTCATGTGGGTCTATGGTACGCGGATTTTATTTAATTATAATAAATTAATGATTTATTATTAATAGTCTTCATATTTAATCAACTTATTAACCTTTAGATACAGCTATGAGCAAAATATCTTTGTTTTTTTTAATATTCTGAACTAAAATCGTGCCTGTAAACTGCAAAATATTATGCGTACTTCTTTGTTTAATTATTATCTTAAATGAAATGATTTCATTAAATAATTTTTGTTGTGTTCTTTTTGATGTTAACTAAGATTGTCAATAATATTGACGGCCTGGATTGAAGAGTGCGTCAATGGGGTTCAATGAACCCGCCATTCACAGCCATTAACATACATTCTGGTACAGGAATTCTAAAATTCCAAATTCAGATTTGGGTTTTTTTCTTTGACTGTGACAGGGTGATCGCGATATAAAGCAATCAGCGTCATAAGAAATTAGTTCGAGGAGGGCTTTATCCTCATTGGAAAGGAACTGGGGAGCGCTAGCTACATATACTTATCCTCCGCCATGATGTACGACAAGCAACTGACGGAAATATTGACAATCACGCTCCTAGGCGTGCAATACGCTCTCTCAATCGCATCCGTCAATGTGCGTCAATAAAAAATCGTATCAATCATTGATAATCCGCGTCGCGTCGATCTCCTAAACGATCAATCAACCTCCGTCAATGTTTTTTGATATTGATATATCAATATTGATAATCTTATTGATCGTCTAGGGATCCCTTAAGAAGTCCCACGATATGAATGGATTGAGAAATTTATTACAATTTCACTTTGGATTGGGTTAGTATTGAAGTTTATGTCGATTTATATAAGTTATCAAAGAAGAATAAAGATAGGGAGATAAAATAGAAGAGGGAGAAATAAATATCGACACTTGTGCACATCTATCTTTTTTTTTTTCAGAAAACAAAAGCCAAGTTGGATTGCGGCGTGCCAATAGATGTCAAAATAAAGGAATTGGAAGACTACTTTATGACGGATGCAATCAGTAGAGCGTCGCCCACTATGGCGAAATGTGTGCAAGCCGTACTCAAACAAAAACAGTCAAAATATTAAGTGTAATATTTTATATTAAACTAAATTGCTAAGTTATTTTTAGTGAAAGTATATCAGATACGACTTTTCTAGCGAAAGAAAATCAGCTATGACTTTTAAGCAACAAACATTGTATAGTTTTAATTTAAAAAGATTATTGTTCCACTGTTTTTTTTTTATTTTATTTTCCGTATTGTAGCCGTCATTTAAATAAAGCCAGAAAAATTATGTGTTTTTTTACTCAATTATAAAATGTGCATAAATATCACATGTAACATTTAATTTTTTTTTATTATATTAAATAACATAATATTTCAAAAACGCATTTTCCGAATACTGTAATTCCAATAGTCCCATTGAATTTGTAAGGCAACTTGTAAGGCAAGGACTTGTTTCAAGAGTTATAGTTTTAATTGTTGTTTTCACAACAATTCTATCCAAGGTATAAGTAAATAGAAATGACAATAATACAAGGATACAATGGATGAAGAACTTCGTTATAAAGATGTGTATTCTCCATAGAGTGTAAATAACTATTGTCGTATACAGGGTGTTTAACTAATGAATAGAGCTGTATAATCGGTGCTGCGTACATGTGGCTTGCGTATGGGAAGGTGTAGCGGGGGCCTCGAGCACGTGACGCGGAGTTCAATTCATGTTGATTTAATCTGACTTTCCACTTTTTCCCGTGCAGATGGTACATAGCTACGCACTGTGGCCCTAGTCGCTAATGGGTACTTTGGATTGTATTCCAAAAGTCCTTAAACGCTCTGTGTCAAGTAATGTAAGTAGCACAGCTTACTCAATACGTAAGCTGTGTAAGTAGTAAATGACAGGTACTTAATATGAGAAATAGATCAAAAATGAAGTCCGTTTTCCGTGGCAGGCCCTTTTTTATATTGATATGTTCCGTACTATTTATATGTCTTTTGCAGTATCTCTTGTCCCAATAAAATAAATCTTTTTCATAAACTTTACATGTTTGCCTCATCATACATCAAATCTGGAAAGTCTCGAATAAACTTATTCATATTTTCGGCAAGCGGCCGTTTTTTCGCCTTTGGCACTGTGGTAATTTTTTTGTAACACACGCACGCTGTACTAATTATGGCTGTAATTACAATGATTTAGTTCTTGTCTCAATGTTAAACAGTACTGGATACCTAGCACAAATCGAGTGTTTTGTGATACCTAGTTTGTTTACAGCGTGAATTGAACTCCGCGTCACGTACTCGAGGCTCCCGCTACACCTTCCCATACGTAAGCCACATGTACACGGCACCGATTATACAGCTATACTAATGAATTCACCATAAATAACTATTCCTTTAAACTTAACTATAAAGTTAATCACATAGTCATGAAATTTTATTCATGTTCAAAAGACATATAGGACATTCATTTGACACCATTATTAAATTTATAGTACATTGGTTTATAGTGCCAACTATACAATGTAGTTGGTAGATACCAACTTTGTCGTCCTGTTAAATACAATATACTATTAAAGAATTCTTTAAGCCATTGTAAGATTTCAACGAGACTTTTTACCTAAAATATACTGAGTGCTCTAAAGTTTCGTGCAAAACTGGATCCTCAAAAATATTGAAAAATTCAGATCTATCAAATTGTAGATGGTTTTTTTTTATTGAATTAGATACTCATTTATTAAATATTTAGTGTCAATATGACCTAAAGTTATGTATTTAGTATTAAAATCCAAAGCTTTGATGGGGATTTATTCTTATCTTCTATTAATCATTATTTTTATTGATTGTTATATACCTAAAAATTTAGCAACTCATAATTTTTTTTTTCAAAATTTATGCTAAATAATTTTTTAATATTGCGATTCTACATCAAGCTAGGATTTTCAACACCAGGAGACAAGGAGCAGAATATCTATCATAAGGACTAACAAGTAATGGTCAAGGAATCTACGGTTTTACATCCTATCCGAGAGAAGGATACTTATGTGACAGATAAAATTGAAAAACAGTGTCTTTATTGAATAAAGCAAAATTATGTCTGGCTATATTCTTGAAAATTCATATATACATTTTACTAGTTTAATTGCAATAAAAAATATGGTTAAAGTACTAATAAACAAGAGTTTGAAAGAAATTATCTAGAAATTGCTTTAATTGTTACTACTAATAATAAGAGGGTACTTACGTAACACAATCGCAAGTGCATAAATTATAAACTTATGCAAGATTTTACGCTAAGAGATATATCAGTTTAAATTTTTTAATTCGGACTTTTTGACACAAAAGAGATTGCAGTTGAGTCACTGTTATGGTACTCCACGTCGTTAGAGCGCGGTATGAAGCAAATATCAGACTAGCAACTGGCTATACACCTTTGCCCAAATCCATGTGCTGGCACTGGCAACATCATGGGCATGGATGTTGTCTATGTCTGTTCAATGTGTCCAACAGCGAAACTATCCACTTGGATACTTTGGTTTTGGGTTTGGGGGATTATCTAACTTATGTAGCATATTTCATGCTTGTTATGTTATAAATTATTTAATATCTATATTTCACATTGAATTTGTGTTTATTTTAAATAAAATCGTATTTTTCTTTTAAGTATTTGCAACTATGTCTTAAATATTATGTACTCAAAAATCAAGATACTTTTGGCCAGAACATTTGAAATACAGAAATGTAGAGATAAAGATTGAGATCAGATAATGAATTTTCAGATCATATATTACATTTAGGATTAAGACATATGTTTTTATTTTCCCAATTTACGTGATGACGTCTTCTTAACGTAATCTATAAAATACAGTGTGTAAATTTGTTTTATTAAAATTTCTCAATTATGTTTGTAAATCTAATGTAAGCATTATTTTAACAATGAAAAGTATTCTCAAAAATAGGTCTGCTTTAACGCGCAACACCAGAAGAATAAATTATATTCAATTCGATCTATAAAACCAAATAATCCTAAATATATAAAACTAAATAATTCAGTACAGAACCGTCAAGCGCTTATCAAGTAGTTCCCGAATAGCAAGGCTATTCAGGATATATTGCATAATCGCTATAGGAAACAACTACTCATCGGGCCAAAGTCCCGCCAGACATTGAATTATACCTAAAAGCGATCCTCGACCCCTTTCTCGTGTTTCTGTACAATCAGACAAGGTTTCAAAAAATAAAACCCGCCACGGGTAGGATGCGACATCTGTCCCGGATGGGAAGCGAACGACAGACAGCTGTTTCGAACTTATTAGTTCTCATCAGTGCCTTACACGGTACGCCGATCTAGGGTATGTCGAATGAAATCCGTGGGGTATTTAAAGAGACGTATTTAACGAAATAAAAAAAACAGTATTAATCTAGTGAATATCAATGTTGCAGATGTACTATTAATGAGAAATGTAATGGGCCACTTTCGATACTTTCCCGTGAAATATAGACAATAACCAATTAATTATTCAAGTTAATTATGCCTTGGTCTCAAAATAATCACGCCCTCTATTAACAAAAATATAATTTACTCAAAAATGAGTTCGGTATTGACTATATTTCCGTGAAATGAATCGAAAACGCCTCATTACGTTATTTATTGATGGCATACGCCGTCTATTTTGTGTATTCATGATTTCCAGCAGTGAGAAAGTTTAGTTTCATTGTAAAACTATTCAAATTGAAAAACATTAAAAGAATCATCTACAATGTTTACAACATATCAACAGATAAGAGCAAATTATTCATAAACGTTCATGAAAAAGCCCCTTCACATCATATCGACTATTCTTTGTGAAACATTAACAAGAAAATTATTGAGTACGGCTCTGTTACCAGCGAGCATGTCAATCCTGCGCATGTCAGATCGATAGCAAGTAGAAATGTCAGTGTTGTTTTCAGCAGCCAAAACAGTGATTTCTGGAGAAATTAAAGACAATAAGGTAAGTTTAATTTTTACCCAATATTATTAAATTCTTATGTTATGGATAGTTATAAAAATGTTTAACAGTCATACCTTCATACAAAATATATTAATATTCAAATGCTTCATCAGTACCGTACTTATGAGTAATATTTAATTGTTGATATTTATATATTGTAATTGTTTATTTACTTATCAATGGCACGGTTTAATAAAATTTCTAACCCCTAGATATATTTTAAAAATTGTTTATATTTTTAACATTTTTTAACGCGCAGGGGTTGAAGCTAGGTCATGATCATTGATTTTACAACCCCCACACGGACAGGGCTGTAAGGGGTGGCATGAGTCATAGGGGATACTCAAGAATTTCTATTTTTATGTATATTTGAAGAACTTTGTCGAATTGCCCAAATTAATGAATAGGTTCTCTTGGTATTATACCTTCATGAGTAAATAACAGCCTTCAATAGGATTAATATTCAACATAGCAAGACACTACCGAGAAATGAAATAAGACTAAGAGACGAAAAACTGAATATTAATAAAATTTCGAATATCGTGCAGTTCAGACCTTTCTAGACTTATATTTAAAAAAATCTGCTGTTTGCAGCGAGAATTTTGCGATGTTTTATTTTATTTGCCATATACAATGTAATGCTTTTAAATTCTATTAATGTAAGTATATTCTTACTATTCAATATTTAATTGAGCATTACTTTATTTAGTTGTATTTTATAAAACAAAAAAAGAACTGGATAGCACACATGTATTTGGGTGAAAGTATCCATAATGCCATAAAAAATAAAGTATCCATATCCATAATATTCCACCTCCATTGGGTGAAAGTATCCATAATGAAAATGTCCATATCCATAATAATCATACATACAAGGGTAACACGCATAATCAAAAGATATTTTTGGCTTATTTTGTTATATGTTTAACTTTAAACGGTAGTAATTATAAGAATTAACATCAGTATATACAGTGGTGCTCAGATAAATAGCACATGGGCGTTTTTCATTAAAAATCTTATTTCTATGATTTCAATGTTGCTTAAATAAACAAGGTAACAATAGGATGCAACAACATATTTTATTTCCTGTTCAGCAAAAGAACAACATAAGTAGGAAATACATTTCATAACGAAAACTAAAATAAAAATGTGAAAAGTAAGTGTTCAACTAAATATCACAGTGTAGTTAATGAAACCTATTAGTACAACTAAAACTAAAAAAATACTACAAAACGTGACAATAACTGCAATTTAGTTTAATATTTAGTAGGGTAACCCTTATTTTGAACTACAGCCAAACACCGCTTTGGTAAAACTTTCTACCAAACGTTTGCATTGTTCTATAGGAATACGGTACCAAGCAGTCTTTACATTAGGCCACAAGTCACGTGAATTAGATATTTTTCGTTTTTATAACTAGGTCTACGCCATTCCAAAGGTTCTCAATCGAGTTGAGGTCGGGGGTTTGAGCCGATCAATCAAGGACAGTAATTTTGTTCAGATAGCCAAGTCTTCACTAAACGAGAACAGTGTTTGAGGTCGTTATCATGCATAAAGTGCCATATTACTGGCATGCATTCGTCGGAATAAGGTTCCATGGTATTCTGCAGAATCTGTTTATATTTAAACTTATCTAAAATGCCATCAATTTTTTTCAATAGGCCCAACACCATGCCACGATATTGCGACCCAAACCATGATACTACAACCCCCACGTTTGACGGTCTTAATTGTATACATAGGATTATATTCCTGGTTCCTCGGCCTTCGCATATACCTTGTACCATTGTACGAGAAATATCTAATTTACGTGACTTGTGGCCTGCTGTAAAGACTGATTGGAAGAGTATTCCTATAGAACAATGCAAACGTTTGGTAGAAAGTTTTACCAAAGCGATGTTTGGCTGTAATTCAAAATAAGGGTTAGCCTACTAAATATTAAACTAAATTGTAGTTATTGTTACGTATTGTAGTATTTTTTTAGTTTTAGTTGTACTGATAAGTTTCAGTAACTACGCTGTTCTATTTAGTTGAACACTTCCTTTTCACATTTTTATTTTAGTTTTCTTTCTGAAATGTATTTCCTAGTTATGTTGTTCTTTTGCTGAACAGGAAATAAAATATTTTGTTGCATCCTATTGTTACCTTGTTTATTTAAGCAACATTGAAATCATAGAAATAAGATTTATAATGAAAAACGCCCATGCACTATTTATCTGAACACCACTGTACATATACGATTTAATTTGCACACAAAACATGGTTTAATTAAGTATTTTCTTATACTAATAGTAGGTATTATTGTTATGTGTCTGTATGGAAAAAAATCTCATTACAGGAAGTATTAAACACTATTATTTTTCCATACTAATATATGTATGAGTCCAATATAAATTCATGTGATATTAGGAAATTTTAGAAGAATGAAGATTAACGATGAAGGGGGATCTTCGTGCATACAATGAAAAACGGAAACAGTTTCAATAATGATTTATTTAAACGAAGAATAATTACTATAACAATGTATCTCCTGTTGCAATTTCATGCATTCTAATTAACTAAAAGTATGTTTTCAATATTTGATTTTTCGTCACCAATATTTTCAGGCAAGAAATGTTAATAAATAATAATTTTGCAGGTAAAATATAAAATTACTTGTTTAAAAAAGTCCTTTCTCTTCAATTCAATATCTTACCTTATAACACAACATGTGCAAATATACAGAATGTAATTATTTGTTGTCATTCGTTACTCGAAGGGAAACGATAAATCTTCCGTTTCCGTTCTTTGTTTAACGACATTTAATGATCTTCTATGCAAATCAATTAGCATTGTAAGCAAAGATGAAAAGCGTAATGTTAAAAAAGACACCGCATGCATCTCTTACATTCATCATTTACAAGTTGATTGAACCCATAGGTACTAAGATGTCTCATGTAGTTCCGTTTCTATCTACAAACCAGATAAATCTCCATTTCTGTTTAAGCCTTTTGTTTATTACTTTTCCGCACTCCACTATACTAGTGGAAAAGTAATGTAATCGTGTAAAGGAAAAGTGAAAAAACAAAATATTTTTTGGGTTTATTTTTCGTTTTTCGGCCTACATGGGTCATGAGAAAATACAATGGTCGACTATTTGAGATTTTTTTTTGTTAGCACGATCACTCAATTAAATCGTGTGGGATCGATTGGGTTTCAATTGATTCTGATTAGGGACGTCTAGCAGACGACATATATTGATTTTGAGGTGGATAGGACACACTCTACCATGTACATGGGTCATGAGAAAGCACGATGGTGGACTATTTGAGAAAAATTAAAAAAAGTAAAACTGTCACATAAAACACATATTCTGGATTTGTATTGGTTTATTTTTTCCCGGCCACTCAATTTCGAGATAGAGAGAGATGTTCTACGTACGGAAAAGTCCGTTTTAAGGTTTTAAAACTGTTTATTTTAAAATATATTAATTATCGTTGTTACGCAAATCTGCAGATATATTTCACGTTCTATATATTCTTTGACTTCATTTAAACCGTATGTTACTATGATAACCGTATATCATTTAATTTTAAAATAAAGTGGATAATTTGGATTACAAATGTATTAAACTATATCATATATAAAATATATCAGCAAAACATATTTACATGAATTGTGTTTTTAAATAATGTTCATACAGCCATTACTGTAGTTAAATTAAAACTGTTGAAGGCTAATTACTCAGCTGGTGTCATGAGTCATCGGGTTGTATATACACAACCCGATGACTATTTCTATATACATATGTATATATGTACATCATTGACACACTGCTAATTTAAGTAGGAGAATCTGATGTTTTAATAGTTAAAAATTAAGTTTACTTGTAATATAATAATAATATAAATATACATATTTAAAACTCGTATAATTGTATACAATTTACTTTATTTTCATATTTATATGGATGTACATCTGTATGTATGTAGGTTACTTATTATTTATACCCGTATAACTTTTTACTTCTTCTCCTTTTCAGTTAGCTTTATAACTTTTTTTTTTAAATAAATATATTTATATGTTTGTTATATAATTTTTGTTTGTATCATTTGTATAAATGAAAGTAATCATTATTTTTCAATTGTTCTAATCAATATGCAAGTGGTTTACCATTCATAAAGTACTGTTGCCTTGAACTGCTTCTAATATTTCATATTTAAGATGTATAAGTAATATTCATAAGTTTCCCTACTTTTCCTTATCGAAAAAATTTTAAAATTGTCCCTAAAACAACTGATATTTTAAATAAGTTCTGTTTATTTAAATAAGTCTCTTTCATTTATATATTTAAATAAGTTTATGTAAATTATCTCTTTTAATTGTTTCATTGTGATCAGAAGGTATTTTATTGTGAAATTAATATTCTCGACGCTCCGGCACCCATCTCGAATACCCCCCTCAATATTCATGTTACTATAAAGAACGTTTATTTTTTTTTTCGTAATTTGTAACGATTTAATAAATATTTTCAATTTGTTATCGTTGGAAATACTTTCGTAAAAATCTGTCATAAGGGCAAAAATACGGAAAATAAAAGTTGTTGTAAGGTGTTGCAGTATAATGACACAGCTTACTCAATACTTACAGTATTGAGTAAGCTGTGATAATGAGTACAGATATAAAAAGAAACCATTTTCACATACGGTTTTCTCTGCTGGAAGTATTTATTTTGTTTTTTAAATTGAACAATGTATAACATAATTGTGTGCAGGGCCGGATTATGATTTTTTTTCACCCATAGTTAACTATATTATAGCGCCTCCTCCCACTACAAAACTTTTGAAATGATATTAAATTTTTTATTTATAATATAAAATAATATATAAAAAACAATATATACTCAGCACAAACTAAAAAAAAAAACATTAAATGGAAAAAGTTAAACAAGTAGATATATGTAATAGTTATTTATGATCAAGTGTTAAAAATTTTATTTTGTATTGTATTTTATTTTGTGAGTGGGGAAGTTTGCGAAACGAGGGTAAGCGAGTTGAGCAACCCCACGAACAAAACAAAAACAAATATCTTATAAATAAAACATCATTTTTAACACTTGTATCATAAATACATAACTATTATATACGTTTTCTGGATTTCTTACTGGCGAAACTATTTATAATATCAGTAAAGTCAAGCGCACTAGTTAAGTTATGATTTATTGACAGCACAGTTAAATTATTAAGTCTTGATTAATGGCATTTCGTAAATATGTTTTTGTCTATTTTCAAAGTAGAAAATGACAATATTTTCTATGTTTTCAACCAAATATTTGAACTCAATACATTTTTCAGCAAAATACTCATCCAAGTCGTTTGTATATTCAGCTTGCAAATTATATGAATCATTTCTTATGTCGTCGTTATTCATAATCTTAAGTTTATTTAAAAACCCGAACTTTTTTCTATTTCTACGTAAGCCATCAATCGTTTCTTTAATTCTTGATCTAGCCTATCAATAATAGTAAGAAAAGCATCAATTCTCATATCACTTTTGCCATCGAAGTTGATTTCATTTTCATGAGTTCCGTCAAATTAAAGCTTTCTCTTCTGTATCGTTTTTTCTATCTTTATTATATTCTATAATTTTGGATAGTTGTTTGCTCCTTTCTGCATATTTATCAAACTGGTCTCCGTCTCATAATGATTTAAAGTAGCCAACCAATGATTGAAAAATTGCAATTGTTGTTGAGAAATCAATATTAACGGTTTGTAAAGTCTTACTGGCTTTATCACATTTCTCTAAAACAACGGCCAAATCACATATTCGTCCCACATCTGTGACCAAATCTACCAGGCAGAAAAGAAATGACAATATTTTTTAAGAGATGTTTTATTTTTTGTTGATAATTTTCAAGTATAAAAATTTGTTGTTTTTTTTGTTCGTCACCGGCGCCCCTCAAGCTATCGGTGTCCCTAGGCAGCTGCCTATAATATTGCCTTATGAATAATCCGGAGATGTTTGTGTGCAATATTTTTTGGACATTCATAGTTAGCTATTTGTCAATAATTTTAGTTTATCATCAAATGTAACACTAAACATATTTTTTTCTTTGTTGACGTGTTTTTTCATTTCAAAATTCCCAAATGATGTAAAAGCTCAAATTACATTTATCCATTTATTGACAATGATACAACACAACTTTATATTTTTTTAACTATTTTTGTTATTGGCTCAAATAAATATTAACAAATATCTAGCTGATTTTCCATTTTTCTAAATATTCAACAACAATTAAGTTTTTCGTTGAATTCAGAAAAATGTTTAGCAAATTAATTAAAAAATACATGACATTCCATTTAAAAAAGTTAACTATTAAAAAAATAGTGTTGTTTTTCAAGTCAAGTAGGCAAGTTCTTGCCTACGCTCAACGAATAATTCGGTCACATCCGTATGTTTTCACTTACAATATCTGGTTGAATGGTTGTTCCAGAGACAACCTTTCTGTTTCTCTTTCCATCTCCCGCTGTTGCAAACATAACCTTCGTCTATTGTTGGATTAGTATTTTAATTATATTAATTAAAAGTAAATTATCTTATTTTTCCTTTGTGTCCTATAGTTTCATTATTCGACCAAGCAGAAGTTATTTAGTTTTAGTAAATCCTAAAGCAGTAAAAATATTACTAAATATGAGAAAATTTAAATATACTAGACTGTAGGTGAATACAAATGAAATTAATTTTCAGAAATTGTTTTTTTATTTCAAAGATTAAGTGTAGACATTTTGTATTGTATATGTTATATTTTAGGAGCTGATGTGGTACATTCATGTAATATATTCAGTTTAATAAGTCTGGTGTATACACAATTATATGATACTAGTCTAGCGTCGTTTACGTTGGGCAGAATTGTAGAAGTATTGGCATTATAGTAAAACAACACAAAACCATCAATTTTATATAACAGTGAGGACGCATAGATACAGATAACATGGAATTATAAACATGAAGCTGCTAGTTCTGTGGATAATTGGAACAAACGACCAAATATTAGTATCAAGTTCTAATTAAATGTGATGTTAATAAAACTGATTCACACAGAAATAAAACCCAAATATGACAAGATGACTTTGGACCGAAAGATTTAGAATAACCGAATACAGTATTTTTTGGAGGGCCCATATACTTTAATGTGTAATTCTACTGTTAATTTATTTTTTTTATTGTCAAATACTCGTAAGTTTCCATAAATACTTTTATGAACATTTAGGACTTTATATTTGATCACAATACATATTCCAATTTTAAAAATATCCCAATTAGTTTTTGTGAATATTTATGTAACATAAACTTTGAAAATAACGTTACTATTTAATTGATGAAGGATTATAGAAGGTAAAACAATAATAATACATGCAAAGAGTGATACTAATTACTGTATGTATGGATGTTATAGCAAGAAAGCGAAATTTATATTTGTTTTCGTAATTTTCCTACAAAAAATCTCTTGTGTATTAATTTAAACTGCTTTTAGGGTACGGAAAAGGGTAGATAGGTATAAAAGTTGGATGCCCAAATTGGTGAGTAAACGATACAATATTAAGAAATGAATGAATATATGTGTACACATATTTTTAGAGTTTTGAAATCCTTTACGTCTCATTCACGCCCTATACTAGCAAAACTATAATATAAAATGTTGTTTTAGTAACACTTAAAACCATTTTTATTCACTATTAGGACACTATTTACTTTATTAACATAATTAAAATACTAAAAATTACACAACAACGTGAAATATTAAAAAGCAAGGCATATACGGCCTACAACTAAACGTTTATGTGGAAAGTCCAAATATTGTCTAATGTAAATAAAAAAAAAAAAATACTAACACAAAACGATCTATAAACAAAGGGAACCATAACCATTGAACATTATTTGAAAAGTAAGCAAGGAGAAAGTACTTTATTAAGTTAATTTCCACCATTTGCAAAGCGATACTAACGGTCCCATCGAGGCATTGTCATCAAGTACACTGACGCTAAGTTTCTACTGGAAATAGTGAAATTTTACACCATTAAAAGTTTTACCCTGGTAGATTTTTAACAGTGTAATAAAAAAAGTTCGAAATCTCCAAACTTACTATCATATTAGACGTTATTGACTATGTTGGTATGACATTTAACTGGAAAAACTTTTAACAGAATGATTTCAAAAGGACGATGTAAGCTAAAACAGACATTCTCTATTTCATGACCACCTTTTGACCGAGATAATTTTTACTTTTCCGCACATACGGGGAAAAGTAATGTAATTGTGTAACAAAAATTTGTAGCGTTTATTTTTCGTTTTTCGACCCAAAAACAAAAAAAAAATAAACAGTTTTAAAACCTTAAAACGGACTTTCCACACGTAGAACATCTCTATCTCGAAATTGAGTCGCCGAGAAAAAATAAACCAACACATAAATACAGAATGTGTTTTATGCGACAGTTTTACTTTTTTCAAATAGTTCACCCTCGTGCTTTCTCATGACCCATGAATAGGGTGGGATGTGTCCTATCCACCTCAAAATCAATAGATGTCGTTTGGTAGACGTCTCTAATCAGAATCAGTCGAAACCGGATCGATCCGACACGATTTAATTCAGTGATTGTGATGACAAAAAAAAAAATTCTCAAATAGTCCACAATTGTGCTTTCCCATGACCCATGAACATGGTAGAGTGTGTTCTCTCCACCTCGTAATCAATAGGTGTTGTCTGGGAGACGTCCAATGCAGAATGTGTTTTATGCGACAGTTTTACTTTTTTCAAATAATCCACCATCGTGCTCTCTCATGACCCATGGACAGGGTGGGGTGTTAAACCATTTTTTTAAACCATTTTGTGTGTGTCGTTGTTATCGGCATAAAATTTCTTGTTAGCACGATAACTCAACTAAATCGTGTCGGAGCGATCGGGTTTTGACTAATTCTGATCGGAGATGTCACCCAGACGACACCTATTGATTTTGAGGTGGATAAGACACACCCCACCCTGTCTATGGGTCATGAGAAAGCACGATTGGTGAACTATTTGAGAAATTTGTTTTGTTAATACGATAACTCAACTAAATCGTGTCGAATCGATCGAGTTTTGACTGATTCTGATCGAGAACGTCTCCCAGACGACACCTATTGATTTTGAGGTGGATAGGACACACCCCACCCTGTCCATGGGTCATGAGAGAGCACGATGGTGGATTATTTGAAAAAAGTAAAACTGTCGCATAAAACACATTCTGCATTTATATGTTGGTTTATTTTTTCTCGGCCTCTCAATTTCCAGATAGAGATATTCTACGTGCGGAAAAGTCCGCTTTAAGGTTTTAAAACTGTTTATTTATATCCGTATAACATAATTTTGAGATACAGCAAAAATTGTATTCTTCAAGATTAATTCTATTATCTGATCTATAATGACCAACATTGTATTTTTGAACATTTCACGTTCACCTATTAATTTTAGAATATGTTATTGATATCGTTAATCAAAATGTATACTGTACATATGTATATACTGTCGGATTAATAACCGACTAAAAATTCTATAATACATAATTATTATATCAGATTTATTGATTTATACTATGTATGAATATATACCCTGAACATAGTTCCTAATAGGTGGTCGAGCGTATTTGCGTCAGTGAGAAACGTGGGCTAAGGCTAAACATATGTTTGTCTCCAAATTGATTTCTATTTATGTTGACCCCACGAATACAAACAATAAGTTCAGGAGAAAATAAATTCTGCCATCTGTGCGATGTAGAACAGAACGATGCATTTCGAGAAGCTACAAACGACAAACATAAAATAATTACTTAAAGGTGCCAAATTAAAATAACTCTACCTATATAACACTGTCGTTATCGTCGTGTATACATATATAAAAGCAATGCCAAAGCAATCATTTGCTAGTTGTTATTATACACATGATCCTAAATTAATATTAATTATTTCATATTATTAGATAATACAGTACAAAAATCTCTAATTAATTAAAGTTGACTGTACCTAATGAGATGATTTTAATAATATAGCTGAGGCGGTTACTCATAATTTCAATTGTTTAATTCTACATGTATTTAAATTTTAATATATATATATATATATATATATATATATATATATATATATATATATATATATATATATATATATATATATATATATATATAATTAACAGGAACAAAATAATTAAGGGGAACTTCAGGGATATAGGACCAATAAGTAGAAACGTTAGGAGTCAATCGGGGGACATACTGATCGGAAGAGAGGAGAAAGCGGATAGATGGAAGCAGTACTTAGGAAATTTATACGAGGGTCAGGAATTAAGAGAGATATTAGAGGAAGAATCTAGCATTGATAGGGAAGATGTAGGAAAACCTATATTGAGAGAGGAATTTGAAATAGCACTAAGGGGGCTAAAGAACAATAAAGCGCCGGGTGTAGATAAGATACAGGCGGAAATTTTGAAATGTGCGGGACAGAAAGTAGTAAATAGGATGTTCGAACTGGTAAAATACATATATGAAACGGGCGAGATGCCGGAGGATTATAAGAGGAACATTATCGTTACTATACCGAAAAAGAGAGGAGCCGACAAATGCGAGAACTTTAGAACGATTAGCCTAACTTCCCACGCGTCAAAAATCTTAACCAGAATAGTGCAGAAGAGGATGGAAAATAGAGCGGAGGAAATACTAGGAGAAGACCAATTCGGGTTTAGGCGAAATAGGAGAACTCGCGAAGCTATTCTGGCGCTAAGAGTAATGTTAGAGAAAACAATAGAAAAAGGAAAGAATGCTTATATAGGATTTGTAAATTTAGAAAAAGCTTTTGATAATGTAAGATGGGAAAAAATGTTCGAGATACTAAAGAGCACCGGAATGAAGTATAGAGATAGGAGAGTAGTACACAATCTATACAAAGAGCAAACTGCTGTTATAGAAGTAGAAGGGGAAAGAAGGGAAGTAGGTATTAGGAAAGGAGTAAGACAAGGATGTACGCTATCACCACTAATTTTTAATCTGTACATCGAAGAGGCGATTAATGTCGTAAAATATAGAGTGGATTTCGGGATTAAAGTACAGGGACAGAAACTAAAAATGCTGAGATTCGCGGATGATATAGCAGTATTAGCATTTAGTAAAGAGGAATTGGAATCAGCGTTGAACGAAATGGATGCAGTGTTGACAGAGGAATACGGAATGAGGGTGAATAACAACAAAACTAAAGTGTTAGTGTGCAGAGGGCGCGAGAGCAGAGCAAAAACGAAAGTACAAATTAATAGTGAAAGATTGGAGGAAGTTAAAGACTTCACTTATTTAGGAAGTAAAATAAATTGGGATGAAAGAAGCGATAAAGATATAAAACAAAGAATAGCGCAGGGTCGAGTTGCTTTTAACAAAAAGAAAGCACTTTTATGCTCGGGGGTAATAAATTTAGAAACAAGGAAGAGATTTTTGAAAACGTATGTATGGAGTACGGACACTATACGGTTGCGAAACCTGGACGGTAGGGGAAGCAAGTAGGAAGAAATTAGAAGCTTTTGAGATGTGGTGTTACCGAAGAATAATGAAAATACCGTGGACTGATAGGGTTAGAAACGAAGAAGTATTGGAGAAAGTCGGCGAGAAAAAAAGTATGTGGAAACACATAAAGAAGAGAAGAGATATAATGGTAGGCCACTTGCTGAGACATGGGGGAATAGTCCGCGATATTTTGGAGGCAGAAATAGGAGTGAAGAAAGGCAGATGTAGGCCTAGATTAGACTACTGCTCGCAAATAGTAGGGGATGTAGGTTGTAGCACAATTAGCGAAATGCGTAGGTTAGCACAAGATAGGAGAAGCTGGAGGTTAGCGTCCAACCAGTCTTAGGACTGATGACCCTCATGATAATGATGATGATATTTAAAAGAAAAATGTTTTTTTAATGAAAATTTAGCTAAGTACGTCAAGTAGAATTTCTATTTCGAAGTTGAAAACCACCAAATTCCCAACATCATATTCTACAATATACAATATTATATTTAAAATAATGTAATTATGTGTAGGTCAGGCGTTACGCCATAATGTCTATATTTAAAATATTTCAACTTGGTTCACCGAACAGTTTTCGCATTCTGTAAAAATGCGTCTCTATAATTGTAATAAAAAATAGAACTATATTTGCATTATTTGGTGTACAATACATATTTGGGTTGATAACATTGATTAAACTTTTTATTTAGTTGCTACGTATTTGTATATAACCAGTGTATGTCATAGCTTCGTGTATAATCGGTGTATGTGATGAATATAAATTCTATCCACTTAATAAAAATGCGATCTATCACAAAGACTTATATCCACTTACTACTCAAAGAAATGCCTTGAAACTATGTCGATGATTTATTTCTTAACTCCATAAGCAACCGAGATATCAATATGAACAAAAATTCGACAAATCTAGTTTCCCCCAATAACTATAGAATAATAGACAGAACAGAAAATTTAATTTTAGTCTTTTATTATATAAAACGAAATCGAAAATTTATGGTTTATTTTTAAAAAGCCTTTAAGATAATTACATTATAATTATAATAACCAATGTGTGCACCACCACCACCATTCAAGCGGTGAAAATTCAAAAACTTTTACGTTGTTATTCATACAACTGTCTAAATGAGTATAGGCCTTCGACATTAAATAGTAAACTGTACAATTTCCTACAATCGCAATATATGCAACCTAATTTCTTTCCAGGACTTTTGCCACAATGGATGTCTTGAAATTGCGACTATGTTACCCAATGTACACTAATACATTTGCAATTATCACTTAGTAGAAATAGCTTTTGGAAATTGGCCAAACATGCAATTTTATTTTCCTATCATGGATTCTGTTTTTCTTGATTTGTTTTTTACTCCTTTGTCTGTATACGTCATTTTTTTAAGGGCGTGAGCTTTAAGCTTTACAATAGCCACACACTATTATTACTTTAATACAATAAAGTCAAAACAATTGTCATTTATTGTTAGCTTTACTTATCTATTTAATAGTTTACTTATCTGTTAGAAATATTCGTTCGATAATCATCTATTACTCATAAGTAGAGCTGCCTATTTGGATGCTCCATCAGTGGCGGCACAGTGTATACGTAACTACGTATAAGTTATAATAATTTATACAATAGGGTATTTCAGTTAGAATTAAATCTTGTTTAGCTTGCCTAAACATCTATAGCATTACATCTATAGCCTCAAGTCGTTTCCATGAGCTAAATCCACTACAGTCAAAAAATATTCTTATACAAAGTAAATTATCATTCGTCATCTAAAGATGTAACATTTACACATCTAAAATGGTTGCTGAAATGATTTAATTGATTCATTCTAGCTCTGTTACTATAAATATGTATGACGAAATATAGATTTTTTATTATTATAGTAAGGTAGTATAATCTTTTGCTCCAACACGAATAACTTTCTCTTAATTTAAAGTATGTACTACTTTTAGCAAACATCAATGATTTATCTAAGGATAATGAAGTATTTTGTAATTTGTTTATTGCATCCGCTAGTTCTGCTTGAGGACTTTGAACTTTTGTCTGACTTTTTCTAATGGCAGCTGATTCGTTAGAATTTAACTAACTTTAAAACTAACGAATTTATTTTTGAAAATATTACAAATAATAAAACGCTGCCTCTAACCGTGTTCCCCATTCTGTAATAATCGGCGGTGAAGTTTGATTCTGGAATATCAGGAGACGATCGTATCTCGGCGGCTGCGGAATTACCCGCTTGTAACACCACTGATGTAATACTCACAGTGGGCAGCTTTACTCTTAAGAACTATGTCTGTCATTGAAATGCACGTATTGAGATACACATTAGACATATTAATTGATAATAGTTATTGTTTGAATTATTCAATATGTTTTTTATTATTTATATACTAAATTTCTAAGGGCAATCATATGAGTATGTTTTATTACATATTTAATAGGAGTAATATGTATATAAAAACATTTATTATTAAATATATTTCTGAGACAACGTTTGAAATAATCTGAAAATCCAATCAAATAATAATAATTTGTCCTTGTTCACCTGTAAATTCATACATTATGTATACATGTATACAAAATATATTAAGTACACTACGCACAAAAATTAAGGGATGTAAAAAATTCCTAAATTTTTGGGTAATTGATGAGCAGTTTTTGAGGAACCATAAGAAAACTATCGGGAAAAAATGCAAATTTATTCAGATCAAAAATGTTGATGACCACTCAAATGATTAAATTCTTATGATTACTGTTCTGTATTGTTATGAAAACTGGTGATGGTAACAAATTTAAATTCAAGATCTGAAAACCATATACTTGCAGCTTCAATTTGCTTTTTAAAATAATTGCTCTGCAACTATTTCTCTCCAAGTTACAGCCCCTTGAAAATCACCTAAAAATTTAGGATTTTTTTACACCCCTTAATTTTTGTGCCTAGTGTATAAATTATGTAATGGGCGAAGTATCAGCATGAATCTACTTTTCATCTTAACCCCGTAACAAAAGTACATGAAACAAAAAATAGACCTCAACTTTGAAATAAAAATAAATTGATTTATAGTTAATTATATATGTATAGTTAAGAAAATCTCATTAAAAATCATATCAGCTGATAACGCTGGGGATCAATTTTCTTTCATCATCGTCATTAGCTGTGGCAAGAGCTTTTATATCTGATTTTAGTTTTTCATCACTGATTTCAAATCTGAAATTAGTTTTTTGCTACGTGCCCCGGTTTTCATGCAATTTAATGTTGAATAAAGAACGTATCATTAAGTTAGAATCCTATAATGCACCGCCTATTCTATAAGTTTCTTTGAGCAGGGTATTTATTGTGGCCTTAGGAGTGCTTCATTTATTTATTACCATACTTTTTCCACTAACAGCCTTACATGTGAAATAGTTTCAGTTAAAGAAATCTCTATTGGTACCCCACTTTTACTTAGCACGGGCATCTGAGGCACGGTCCGTCTTTAAGCAGGTCTCTGCTTGTTGGGGGGGTAAGTAGTTGGGTATTTATGTACGTGCTTGAAAGTGTATGTGTGTAAATATACTATGCAAAACTTTGTCAGGAAAATAAATGGCAAGGACAAGCAACGTGGCTATCTTTCCTGCAAGTTATTCTTTGACAACTTCAATAGCAATAACAAAAAACTCTGGTACTACAATACTGTTGGCTTTCCGAAATATTGGTTGCAATATGAGTGTCAAGCTCCATTTCCTCTATAGTCACCTCTATCAGTTCCCACAGAACCTTGGCGCTATAAGTGACGAATAGGGGGAGCGTTTCTGTCGAGACTTCCGGAAGATGGAACGTATGTCCAAGGACAAGCGTATGATCGCAGAGTACTGCTGGAGCATCAAACGAGACTGCCCTGAGAAGGTCTACTAGCGCAAGAGCTGCAAGCGTAAATATTAGCCCTTCATAGGAGCATCTAAATTTTCATCCAAATCAGTTGTTACGAACCACCTACTATCTATTGCATTTATGTTCAGGAAGTGTCAAATTTCGCGAAAATTAAAATGAGCTTACGGAGCAGAACTACCTACAGATTTGAACTCAACACCTTCAAATTAGGTAAGAACAAGTGCAGTAATTAATGCAACAAAAGTCTTGTTGCCAGTGTAATGAATGAATAAAGAAAAAAGAATTTCGAATTTCGATTATTCTAAAATAATTCACAACAAAATATTCACGATAAATCTTATCAGCTAATTATTATTCACGAGTATACTTCAAGACGTCAGTTGCACTGATGGACGTTTCATCTACCTACTTATGATGTAAAGTCTGTTTAATAATCCAAAGTGTCATTCACTTGAGTCCTTTAGACGAAATTATACAAATGAGAACAATTGTGATTTGCATTTCGGAGACGGATTTTTTAAATATTACATGAAATAGGGGACCCTATTATAAAACGTAATTGTTATTCATTGCAATTATAATTAACTTAACTCCCACTTAGGCGTTAAGCTTTTGATGTCTAATTCAACGCATGAATGAGGCATTAAAGTACACTTTAATGTCTGTTACAGAGCTCGTATATCTTATGGAATAGGTGTAATATTAATTGAACGAGGGAATATTAATTCTATCTGACAGAGTGTTTTTAAGAACTTGAGGATTTATTTTTGATGGCAGATTCATCTTGATAAAAGAAACTGTTAGGATTAGAAATAGTTAAAAAATATGTATAGTAATAATAAGCAATAGGATTAATTTATAATAATAATGTGTAATATAACATCACAGAATTGTGCAGAAAACAGGTATGGTATTTGAATGAATATTCTATGGTATTAAGTCTGGAATATAACGTCGTTCAAATGTCCGCCGCGGCTTTGCTTGGTGGCACGTATTCGAGAGGTCCAATTTTCGATGACTTTGTCTCAAATCTGACTGAATTTGCTGGATGACGTTCGTTGTGTTGACTTTAAGGGTTCGATTGTTTGCGGTTTATTCGCATAGACCTGCGATTTGAGATATCCCCAAAGCAAGAAGTCTAAAGGTGTTAAATCGCACGATTTCTGTGGTCAGTTTAGGTCAGCGCTACGCCAGATAACCATACCCTCAAATCGCTCGTGCAGAATGTCCATCGTGACATGCGCTGTGTCATGTAGCGCCGGCGCCATCCTGTTGGAACCATATGTCGGTATCCATATCATCCAGTTTAGGCCATAAGAAGTTGCTTATCATCGACCTGTAGCGCTCGCCGTTGATGGTTATAGCAATGCCAGTTTCGTTCTGGAAGAAGTATGGACCGATGATTCCGCCAGACCAAAATCCGCACCAAACAACTGACTTTTTCGGGATGCATTTGGTTCTGGTGTATCTCGTGTAGATCGGTATCGTACAAAATTCGACAATTTTGCTTGTTCACATATCTATTCATCCAAGAATGGGCCTCGCCGCTAAAGATGATCTTTTTGGCGAAATTTGGGTCAACTTCCAAATGCTCTAGAGCTCAATCAGCTAACACACGGCGTTGTCTATGGTCGTTTACTTTAAGTTTCTGGGTCAATTAGATTTTATGCGGGTGTAGACCCAAGTCCCGACACAAAATTCTTATGAACTACGAGAAATTGACTGACTCAGGTTTTCCCGTACACTCTCATGCACAGCAGCGATATTTTCAGCAGACCTTCCGTCTCCCTGACGTACGGGTGTTGGCTGATTATTTATAAAACCGGTTGACGTTTCTCGAAGCACTGATTTTGAAAATAAAAATTGATGATTTGCACACGTTATTGAACGCTATAACCTTCCATGGTGATTTTCCATACACTATTGAACAATTTACAACAAATTTGACAGATGTTTCTTTAACAACATGACCGCTATAACCTAACAAATTTTGAATGTTTCTATTAAAAGACCCGTAGTAGTCCAAGTTGACCGAGGATATACTGCACTCAAAATAAATGAGGGAATGCCCATATAGGGTCACTAAGACCAGACACCACCTGACGCGAAATGGTTATCAACAACAAATATCCCACTTTATTAGATAGAGAGGGTATCGATAAGTAAAACTCGTTGCACTCGATAAATACAGATATCTATCCTGAAATCGAGGGTTTCATGATATCAATCTAAGATGACGTGTATGAGAATTATATATTAAAAATGGAGGTGGAAGACAAATTCCATAAATGCAACAGACCAAGAGAGACGATCGTCCACATCATCCGCCCTGGCAGACTCAGCATGTCTAGGAAGACACAACCAGGTAGCGAAAATAGTACATGGTAAGATGGTACAAAAGTACAACCAGTCTTCGAGAACGACAGTCACCTGCTATATTTGGACAGGCCAATTATCACTGCTAGAAGAAGTGACAGTGAGTACAATGGACCAGATATCGTTCTTATTGATAAAAGGCAGAGAAAAGGACACCAGGAGATAAAGCCCAGATTAGAAAATATGAAAATCTTGCGATAGAAATTAATCACATCTGGGACCTGGATAGAGTAGAGATTACTTCAAGAGTTATGTCGGCAGGAGGTGTAATGGTCAAGAAACTGAGAACTAGCACCAAAAAGCTGACACTCCCAAACTACATCTTTAAGCCAGTGCATAAGAGCGTCATATTGTAGAACTGCCACATAAGAAAGTTCCTGAACCAATATTAATCCACAAAGTGGAGCGAACAGGGATAGAGTGATCTCCCCTATCGTCTGAGCCTAACCCCTGAGATACTCTCAGGAGTAAGTGAATGTTTTCCAGAAATATTATTGAGAAGGTGCTTTCGAAATCGAATAGTATGTATATTTTTTAAACGCATTCACAGATCACTCAGCGATTTAGAAATGTCATAGTTTTATAGTGGCTTAAATGTTGAACCACTTAACATGGATTGGAATTATTAGTAATCATTGGTATCCTGAATCATAAAAAAATACCGTTAAATATGTTTATGTACTTTTTTCTTGCTTTTAGCATAGATAAATCACTAATTTTTACTATCTATTATTAAACAAATCTAAATGGAATTGCTTAAAATTTTATTTTGCTTTCCATTGTATCTTTCGTAATAAAAAATAAAAATAAAGCTCTTCATTATTTTCTCCATTAAACATAAAATGTCCAACATTAGAATTCATTTAATTTAATGGTGTTTTTACTTCCCATTAATGAATTAATAAACTATCGGTAAATAACATATGCAAAATATCCAATACCCATTTTTTTGTTATTTTTTCTCGCATCAGTTGAAAATCATAATGTATCAGCTGTTAGTGCTTTACCAAAATTTAGCTGTGCAATAACACTGATAATGGGATATTGCATTGCGCTAGACACCCAGAATTATGCAGCCCACAATACTGCACAGTCACATTGTGAGTTGCAGCACGTTTTAACGATGTAATCATAATTTTATTACTAAATGATTTAAAAAAGGGCGCTTAAACGCATCAATCGTATTTTTTAAATATACATATAAAAAGACATTGAATGCCGTACACGTTTTATTTCTTTTAGATTTTGACTTGTGATGTTATCATAGTATCTTTTAAGCTGCCCTTTTTTTAACAAACAGAAATTCCTAAAGTTGTCCAAGTACCAGCGTTGCCCTATTTTAGGAATTTCCTATTTATCATTCATAAAACAGAGGATGTTAAACTTAAAATTGTAAAATACGATTACATTGAAAAATAAGAATGTTTTACAACTACATAAGTATTTCGTATCAGGGATCTGGTAGACATGTTTACTAAACATCGATTTCTTGCAGTAAGCCAATTTTATTTTCAAAATAAAAGCGCTTTGGTGGCTTTAGGGAAAATTTGACTACTGTTAGATATTTAGAATTTCAATCTTTCGACCTAGTTCCAGTTTATCCAAGCTTTCTCAGCAGTTATTTATCGAAACAGGGAGAATACGATGGACACTCAAGTCAGTTGTCCGACGTGAAGCTATAAAAGTGCAGCACGCTATTCCGCAGTCATTATTCTCCTATGGTGACAGACATAGGTAGCTGCGACAATGTCATTCATATTGTACTGTGGTCCGGAGTGCCGGTCTGGGCCCAGTATTACGATGTTCTTGTATGCTTGGTTTCGAGCCACAACGGGGAGAAATTGACACCTCTCTCTGAACATGGGTGTGTTTGTCTTTGTCTATGTGTAACCTTTCCTCTATACCCTGATGCTTTAGGGGAAGCAAGTAGATTTCTGTACACTGTCCAAACTTTAAACCACGAAGATGATGTTCTCCATCAAATAATTTAATTTCAACAAGGCGGAACTGCTTATTTTAATGTTGATATCCAGTCATTTCTTGATGATACTTTTCCTGACAGATATATAAAGACCAACTGAATGGCCACCACGTTCACCTGATTTGGCCTCCTGAAGGTTCCTCTTATGGGGTTACTTAAAATCGAAGGTTTGTTTTAATAGGTCAAATAGACGTTAAAATTGTTTACGCGCCTTATCCCATGCCAGACTGTTAATGAACGGTTTTTCAACAACTTTAAAAAGTCTCAAAAATATTTTCTTTAGTTGTAAAGTTGTATTTTCTTTATTTTTATTTTTCTCAAAAAACACCTATTTTATAAACAGTATACAGAAAACTCGTAATATGAAATACTGTTGTACTCGGAAATCATTTTTGTAAAAAACTCACATAGCCTCAAGAAATGCATTACAAAAGTAGGATGTTTCAGAGTTTTGGCAAAACATGATTTAATAACAATTGTGAATATAATGCGAAACTCTCAGGCTATAAAATGTAATATTTGATGCATGAGAAGATACTGTTTTATCTCAGTAACCGAACTTAACAACCATTATACAAGGAGATTTTTATTACGAAAAGTTTATTCTTGTTTCATATAGACAATCTCTATGTTTGTAAATTCACTACATATGCACTTAATTACCCTTGTAAATTTGTACATGTAGTGTACAATAAACCCGAATATTTTTTATACGAACAATAAATAAAAATATATGCATATAAAAAATCAATCAATACAATTCAATGCAGTAATGATTCTAACGAATCTATTATCTATATTATAGCAATATACATATATTATTATTTTTGGGAAATCACCATTTTCCTGCATAATTATTCAGTTCCATTATTTATAATTTTTAATATAATTTTGTATGCTCTATATACACTTAACTGTATCTATTTATGCTTTACTTATGTGACTATTACCAAGGTAAAATGGGAATTTTCATTAATTTTAAATATATAATGTCATCAAAAATGAATGTACAAACAACATTATTGGCTTATGTACAGTACGTATCTAAATTACTAATTTTTTATTCTTCTAATTTTCCATATTAATTGTCTCTATTATAAGCAGCTCCACAAAAACAAATCAAAGAGCGATAGATCTGGAGACCGAGCAGGTCACTCTATCAGACCCAGAGTTCACCTGTTGAAATACTGTTCATTGAGATAATCTTTTACTGTGCCATAATAGGGTGAAGGAGTATCATCCTGTTGAAAAGTTAATACCAGATCTCGAAATTCATCAGAATTTTCCCTTAGTTTCTCAAAAATCAGCGGTTCAATAACATGGACCGACAGGCCCACAGACACCTCTTCTGTTAAATTTCTGTTTAACAGAAGAGGTAACACACAGGTCCCACTATACGATTGCTCAAGATCCTTGCCCACACGTTTACGTTTTCTGGAAATTTTGTATGGCTCTCACGAAAGATATAAGCATTCGTATCACTCCAGCACCTTCTATTTTGAGTATTCGCATTACGATTTATTATAGAAAAAAACGTGAAACATTGTTTTTGAATATCCAGGTGCCCGGGTAATTTTTTCTGACATCAATTCACAAAATTTATCCTCTTGTGTTAGTTATGATCCCTGCTATAGGAATCAGGAACAGCTGCAGTTTGAGATGTAGATTGTGTGGGATTGAGGACTGTTTCAGCGGCAATATTTATTTGTTGGTTTTCTGCAATGCCTGGGCATCCACTTCTTTATTCATCTTGAACATTACCTGTTCTCTGAATCTTCTTCAGTATGTCATACGTATGTTCTAGAGACAGGGCATTGGGATGTCTCTCATTAAAAATTATTTCACCTGCATGTAGATTTCTTCCAGTCTCGCCAATAATTAGAATCACATTAACTTTTTATTTTAAACTTCGTACCATGTTATTAAAATCAATCAAAAGTACGTTAAAACAAATTCACAAAAACAAAACGTTTTTTCAGATATGTAAAAAGTGACATTATGCGTGATTTCTGTCAGAAAAAACTTGACACAGCCTAAAAAGTTTGCTGGTATATCAATATTAATTTAATTAATTTTTTTAATAATCAAAAGACAGATGACAAAATAAAAACAATGTTTGAATAGATATTTGAAGGAGCTTCCAAATGAGGTTTTACCTACACATTGTTACCATTTAAAAAATCAAAATGGCGCCTTAACGTCATTTCTGATTATTATATCACAATTTATAAATTAAAACATTATTTTTACACTTTGGCGCATGTATTCCCATCAATTTCCGTTCTTTTAGGTCTCTCAGTTATATAAATAAATATAAATTACTAATTACGAATATATCTATTATATATATATTTATTATCACCAAAAGTGGTGATAATAAATAGAATTAACGCAAACATCTTCTAATTCAGGTAGCATTTTTTTTATTATTAAATGACAACTACTTTTAAGTTGCTTACTATTCATTTTGAAAGTAATACAAAATAAACACATTGTCCAAACAGAAGATCGTTACAATATAATAAAAATTCTACTGACAGTATGACAATGATGAATGTTGCTCAATACTCATTCCTTGATTGGCTAGTATAGAAATGTCTTTATTGTTCATAATATAATTAATCTGTTAGTCGTTTATATTTTATATACCAATTTATAGTCGTTTATATACCAATTCGAATACAACCCCAATTTGCTTAGTCTCAAATTAATATTAATACCTTGTTTTAAAAATTAAGGGAATAAAAAATAAATATAAACTAATTTGATCTGAACTATAGAAATTTAATTAAATGTACTAAATAGTGTATCTGGGTGTACTTCATCCAAAATTAACTTGTACATTTACACATAGACAAGTCTCCTAATCAAGTAATCCTAGTTATGAAAATAGGGACGTACCACTAAAATATTTTATTTTCTACATAACTTCCTTCTACAGTTTTAATAAATCAATAGACATTTATGAACCTTATACACCCTATTTATGTTTTTTGTCAAAAAGTAATCGCAATTTTCAATAAATTGTTGGCCTTCTTTCTCAGTGCCGCTTTCAAGTTATGGATTGTTTTTCTGTGTGTTCTGAATTTAATTGTAGTATCCTATTTTATATAGTAAATAAATCAATGAGTTTTCCTTGAATATATGTTATTCAATTTTATCCTCTCAGCTTTGAAAAGGTTATATGAAATTGAAGGTTTAATAGTACCAGCATATGTGACTAATGTTCAGCATGAAAGGTCACCAGACAGACCGTGTAAAATCAAACCGACAAAATTAAATATCTATATTTCATGATCTAATATGTCTAATTGTAAGTAAAAAATAAACACATTCAAAACTGAGCTATAAATGTATATATCTATCTATCATAGGCATAAACATGGCTTGTCATTTAACAAATGTTGTTCATGACATCGTATACGGAGTGAACCAGCACAACTCATTTATTTTCTTACAGAAACGTAGGTCCAGCTCTTCTGAATTCTAATATACTTATTAAAATTCAGAAGATGATGCTTTCTAGCATTAATTTTCTAATCTCGAGTAACTCACTAACTATGGCACGATCCATTGACGGTGGCAGGTGACTCGATAATACATTTTCGCCCTATTCATCTAGAAAAAAAACTTAATTTTCTAGAAAAGATTATCTCTTATCTTTCAAATAATATCTTTTCAAAATGAGAATCTCCCTGAAAGCAGATATTAGCTCTTGTAGGTAATCGTCGTTATCATTTGAATACAAAAGGTTTAATTGAAGATACGCGTCGCGTGAAGAGTCAACAGGTAGGATTGTCCCCTAAAAATTTTAGATCGTCACCAAGTCATGTTAGCTCTAGAATCTCGCTACCTATATGCATGCCAATGCACAGTGAAGCCAAACGTACTAAAACATGAAAAAACGTCTCAGTTATATCTGCTTTAGGATTGAACTGAAAATTGAAAATCTGTACAGAAATAGGCAGATCTATAAAAATTACGAATTGAACTTTGTTTCTAGTAGGGATTTTCAAAAACTTATTTCAATGAAATAAAAACAAAAACAAAATGAAATTTTAAATCAAAACTAAATATTATTTTGGGTATTATGACGTAATGTAAATTTCGTTCAACAATTTGTTAAATTATTTTTGTTTCACCCAATCCTTTAGATTTTGCGACAATGTTCTTATAACATTATGCAACACAATGACAACTATAAAACCAAATTATAGTAATGTTCTTTATAACATTATGCAACACAAAGACAACTATAAAACCAAATTATAATAACAATTCCATACCTTCTACGGTCATAGGGCCAACATTCTTTTTGGAATTCGGACTTAAATGAGTTAGCGGATCGGAAGATACCATAAACATATTAAAAACATTTTTATATGTTGCCATTCAATAGCACTTCCTGGTGTGGTATGTTCTATAGTATCTGTAGTCCTTGTTTTGGCCCTCTTCAGCTTCTTCAGAAAGAGAACCGACCTGTAGAACTGCTTATTCTTGCGGGAAGATTGTACCACGCATATAGTGAAACAATAGCTGTTCCTTCGCGTAGATTTGAAATTTATTGGAATCTATCACGGACTGACAATAAATTGCTTCCAATTGTTGCTAGCCTTTGGAACAAATCTACGTTAACTTTGGTGATCTCAGCGGTAATGATTGGGGTTTGAAAAAACCTGCGTGATGCAGTCATTTGTAGTCTCTGTTCCCTGCTTCACAACCTCTACTTGTATTCCTATTTTTTTCTTAAATTCTTCGTTTCCTCTGTCATAGGACGTGCATCTTTCGATGATCGCCAGAACTTAAAAACTTCGTTGTAACTTATCTTAAATTACAATACAGTGGCTTTGCAGTAAATTAATGCCTCCGTCAACAATAAGGAAAAAGGTAATCCTCTCGTTGAGTAAACAAAAATATATACGAACTGTTTTGGATTAGGTCCGTTCCATTGTTTTTTGTTTGGAATTGAATTGACGTCATAGTCGTAGGCTATTTAGTATAATATCTTCTACTATTATACTATACTATACAGTATAATATTATGTTCACACCGGAGGAAGGCGAAGCTTTTTTTAAAAGTTGAAGAGAATCAAGAAAATGTTAAAATGCCAGACAATTTCTGGCAAAATAAACATTCCTGTCCTCGAACACCCACCGTATTCGCCAGATCTAGCTCCATGTGGTTTTAACCGTTTCCTAAAAATTAAAACTGAACTCAAAGGAACACATTTTTACTTTTCCGCACTCAACTATATTAGCGGAAAAGTAATGTAATCGTGGAAAGAAAAAACATTTTTCGTTTATTTTTCATTTTTCGGCCTAAAAACAAAAAAAATGGTTTTTAAAAATTTTGTCTGTGTGTGTGTCGTCGTTATCGTCAGCATTAAAATTTCTTGTTAGCACGATAACTCAACTAAATCGTGTCGGATCGATCGGGTTTTGACTGATTCTGATCGGGGACGTCTCCCAGATGACACCTATTGATTTTGAGGTGGATAGGACACACCCCACCCTGTCCATGGGTCATGAGAAAGCCAGATGGTGGACTATTTGAGAATTTTTTTTGTTAATACGATAACCCAACTAAATCGTGTCGGATCGATCGGGTTTTGACTGATTCTGATCAGGAACGCCTCCTAGACGACACCTATCGATTTTGAGATGAGTAGAACACACCCCACCCTGTCCGTGGGTCGTGAAAAAGCACGACGGTGGACTATTTGAGAAATATTTTTTTATTAACACGATAACTCAACTAAACATGTCGAATCGATCGGGTTTTGACTGATTCTAATCGGGGACATCTCCCAGACGACACCTATTGATTTTGAGGTGGATGAAACACACTCTACTATGTTCATGGGTCATGAGAAAGCACAATGGTGGACTATTTGAGAAATTTTTTTGTTAGCACGATCACTCAATTAAATCTTGTCGGATCGATCGGGTTTCGACTGATTCTGATTAGGGACATCTACCAGATGACATCTATTGATTTTGAGGTGGATAGGATACACCCCACCCTATTCATGGGTCATGAGAAAGCACGATGGTGGACTATTTGAAAAAAGTAAAACTATCGCATAAAACACATATTCTGCATTTGTGTTGGTTTATTTTTTCTCAATTTCGAGATAGAGATATTCTACGCGTGGAAAAGTCCGTTTTAAGGTTTTAAAACTGTTTATTCATCACTGGATGAGGTAAAAGAAAAAACGTAAACCTTCTGAAAAGCCTTTCACCTGAAGACTTCAAACATTGTTTTCCCCAATGCAAAATTGGTATGGAGCGGTATGTGGATTAAGAACATAGAAGGTGATCACTCTCAAGAATGTATTAAACACTAAATAAATATTTGTTTGATACTTAGTCCGGTTTATTTTTAGCCAGACCTCGTATATATGAAAAAATGTTTTATGCGCAAACTTATCTCTCAACTCCTAATAGTTATGAGAAAACGTTAAAGGTTTTTTCATCGTCAAATTAAAACGTCACATTATAAAAAAAGTGATACCTTGTGTAATATTGTCATAATATATACTTTTTTGGAGATATTTGATTTGGGGTGTGACAGAGATATATGACGATTTTCAAAAGTCAATGACTTAATGTTATTTTTGAAAATAATACAAATTAATAAACAACGAAAATATGAATTTTTTAAAAACATTCGCTATAAGATGCCATTGTGTTATCATATGAGAAACATTAAACACATGAATTTGGAGCGAAAAATAACGTTCTGAACTGTTATACTCCCTCTGAACTGTTATACTCATTTCAAAAATGTCATACATTTCTGCTGGGCTCTGTACATTACTTTTTTGTGATTTGGTGAGATACCTCTTGAAAAGGCCTGTATTTCTGAACTTTCTCAATTATTTGGATTGATTAAAATTCTCTGTTTGATTTAACATCAAGTATATAGTTTTATCAAATACATTGTTCTTCATATGTATTTATTGTGTTTGGGTAAATTCAAAGTTAAATACTTACCTTATTACTAATTCTGATACATGTACAAATAATAAGAAACAGTTTAACAAACTGTTTCTACAGTGTATTACAAAATCACGTAATTTCTAACTACGTCTCAAATGAAAGTGGGAGTTAAACTGAATATTATAGTTAAATACATTATTGGCGGATTTAGACAAATAACGTGTTTTACATCAATTAGGGGAAATGTATTCGATCCCCCAATTCGACTTATCTATTGTCCTTCGAAATATTGGATTAATATTACAATGTATTCGAGCATTTCTATATCACTAATCACTGTAAGTGTTTACATAACATTATCTTAATATCTATTTAGAACATTTCTTTTTTAATTTTTAATTTGATTGTTTTTTCTATCAATCTACCAATACTGTTAGTCGACCGGTGAACAATATTGATGGATAATTTTCTCTCTTAATAGGGTAAAAAGGTGTAACAGGTGTAAACCAATGATTTTCATGTGATAAAGAGATAAAAACCCACATTTTTTTAATTGCAACCATATTGATTCGGTATGTTCACTAATAAGCCCCCCTTGCGAACAACGTTATTGATTAGATCACGTGCCGCCGTCTGCGCATAACCGGTCCTTTCAGGATTTCAGGACGTCAGAGACGTTCTGAAAACACAGAAATTTTCATCGCGAGTGAATTTTCATCGAAATGACTGTAAAAAATGAAACATTGTCGGTCTTTACATAACTCGGTTTTAGTGACTTGTATCTAGCATTGGTGAGACTTATATTCAGCAAGCAAGGTAATTTTAATAGTATATAAGTACAATTTTTTTGTTTTGTTTTTAAATATGACGTTATGCGGCATCAAGGGCGTAAAAGCTCGGGATTTTACTTGGAATTGAACTTCGTAGACACTGTTTAATATTCTGTAAAAGTACACCCCAATTCGATGATCATTGGGTGCGCGATCAATATATAAAACTTCAAGGTATTTTTGCAACGCTAGGTGTTCTCGGAGTAACCTTAACTTTTACGGTCTTTATGAGCCTTTTGGTTTAGATCGTCAGTGTTGTTTTAGACTCGGAAGGTTTGTGTTGTTTTTTAACGCTTTGTCTGAGCGTCATAGTTGACGTAAAATGCAGATTCATCATATTCCGCTACATACGAGTATATTGGACCATAAACTGTAAGCTCTTATATCGGTAGAGCAATTTAAAATACGTCTACGAATTTTTGCAGGGTAAGTGTCTTTATTTCTTAAAAATATTAATCCATTAAAAATTATTTTTAACTGTTAAATATAACACAATTTTGATAATACATATGCTGCAAATATTTGCTCGTCATCAAAGCAATTAGATGAATCAAATCGTCCACAAATGAATCACAAAATAATGCATAAATTATTATGCAATATGGCTGTTTTCAAACTGAGCCCCATTTTAGTTTGGAAATATTGAATTCTTATTCAAAAGAAGTATCGTAAAAAAGAAGGTAATAAAAAGAAACCAATAAAAGTCTTTCATAAAGATTTCGTGTTTTTGGCATGTTCGGTGTTCTTCTTATTTACTACCCTACTATATGAATAATTTTTCTATGCAACGGGATATAAAAAATGAAATGACAAATTTAATTATGCATACGACAGATGTGTCAATGAAGATAAAAGATAAGAAATACAACTAACATGCAAATTACATGCCATTTTTATAATTATTTAAAGTATTGCATTTCATATTGTTTTTTAAGGGCGGAAAAATAAATTCAGTGCGAAAAAAACGTGTGATCTATAGATAATTGAATAAGCCGGGAGAGAGACAATGTAAGTAATTACATAAAATTCTGATTTCGCTTCATATCCGAAGTGAAGTTCTACAAAATATCGAAGAAAATACAAACTTCTAAGTGTACAATTTTACAGTGTATGGTGGTATTTTTCAAGTTGCGTAATTTTCAAATTAATTGGATATTCGTTAATTAAAGATTGCAATATGTATACGAGTACACACAAATTAATCGAAACAAATTACAAAAACAACTCAAGAAAAAATTAGAAAAATTTAAATTTTATCAGACAATAATTTTTGCAGAACTAAATAATTACACAATGACTTATCACTTTAAGACATTATTTCAAAACAACTTATTTTGAAAACAAACGCAATGAAGAACTATTAAACGTAATCTATGTGGTTTTACAAATTTTGAACCGGTACTTTCACTATCCACTGAGAGAAAATATACTCATACGAATTTTTATATTTTCCACAGCTATTTAGAATGTTAGCCGTTTCTTGACTTCTTGAGATTCTTTAAAAACTCATACATCATTTTCCTATAGGCAATCAATTTTTCTAAAGGCATCAGAAGTTCTACTTCAATTTGAGTTTTAGTTTTCAATAAAGATAAAACTATTTTATGCAAAACTATGCGAAACTGTAATTTGTCCCTAGCAAGAATAGTTGTAGGAGATATATTGTAGGTACATACTTGAAAAATGCCTTTGCAAGAGGTTTACAGGGTTTGCTAGCCATCGCCCTAGAGCTTGTTGAAACAGTAATCATTTTCCGATATTACTACGTAAATATCTCTTTTAGTTATATCCTTTCACATAAAATGTAAAATATAAATGTTATACTAAAAGCTACCACTGATTTTTCTAACTATATGACAGTTCCAACCATGCCAAATCAATTGTTTATATTAAAGAGAGAATTCGTTAATTTCATGATGTATTGCTATTGTACAAAAATACAAACGTATAATTTTACAATTACATTATATAGTTGTATTTTCTAAATTGCACAATTTTCAAAGCAATTAGATACTCATTAATTAAATATTGGAACTAAATCGCATATAATTTATAATATGCGAGAATTGGTACAAAAGAGAAGCAAAACAATTGCAATACAAACCTAACAATTATACAATGATTTATTACTTTGAGACCTTATTTCAAAATATATTTTGAAAACAAATGCAATAAAGACTCTGAAATGAGACAAACGGGAGAGTACAAATTTTATAATCAATCTCAAACTCTCATACTGTATCCCATTTTCGGTTTCTACTGAAGAAAAATTCTACTCATGAAAATTCCACGTTCACAACCATCTAGAATCTCAACTGTTTGTTAACTTGAAAAATTAACATATGAAATATTTTATTCTACAGATGACAGAACAGCTACTTTTGTTTTTGTTTTAAAGAAACTGAAAATATGTGAAACTATATTGTTTCACTGGCAAGAATAGTGGTAGGAAAATATCGTACGCTACATACTCGACAAGTGTGTTTATCAGAGGTTTCCAGGGTTTGTTAGCGATTGTTCTAGAGCTTGTCTATTTGATCAGTAGTTTTCATCTTTGGCTGGTACTATGTAAAGAACTGTTTTAGCTATATTCGTACAAATTTAATTTCAAATGTAAATGCTGTATTAAAGGACTGCAACTGATTTCTCTAACTGTACCATAGTTCCAACTATGCCATATAAGAAACGTATTTTAAAGATAATTATGTAATTCTCTGATTGATTTTCGGCTTTAAATGACATCGCTATTTATGTGTAAATATGTTTTCTTTATATTTATTTTTAATTACCAACTTTTGTAAGAGACAAGTTTCAATAGTCTGTAAATTCTTATTAAAGTATTTTGCTACCACGCAATCTCTATTTATAACTCTAAAGATTGATATAAAAAATAAAACGCTCAGTACTTAATTCAATCTATATTTACTGAAAACTGCACAATACTTTTAATTTCGTTATTCCTTGAATCATATACAGGTTCAAAACATGTTTTGTCATTGAGATGATACATATTTTTAGAACCGCAATTAGGAATTATGAACAAATTTGGAAAGATTCACTGGAGTATGAAATTATGATTGCTTTAGTAGCTAATACCCCACATCACTTCTCCCACTGGTTGTTATAATTATATACCAATTCCTTTGTAGCAAAAACAAATGTTTTCAATTAATTATATCGCTTAAATTATTAGGTGTATAAAATATGTTATCGTTCCGATTAATGAGTAAAAAATTCCACACTCTATATGAAAGTGTTGAAATATTTTAGTAAATACATATATAGGGTATAAGAAGTATACATAACTGCAATTATTTTAATAGTTGATAGTTTGGACTCAAACAAACGAAAAAAAATATATACAATATAGGTTCTCAACAATATAGGTACAATAGGTGTACTTACCAGAAAAAAAATTGTAAACCTAATTATAATAATAATGATAATAATAATAAAACGTCTTTATTAGATGAATGTGTAAATACTACAATATATTTGTTAAGGGCGAAGTTTAGCCTTATAGATATTCTTATAAGTTATTATATGTGGTAAAATAATAATAAGAATTATTTTGTGAGTGTACGAGATACTTATATGAAATAAAAACTATAAATATGTGAAATGTGTACTATTCATTTCATCGCTATTTGCCAAATAAAAAGTATAACATATAATAAGCCGTTTGGGATTTTTGGGAAAATAGCGATGAAATAAACTATAGTTGTTTCTACTAATTATATAAAAAAAAATATTTGTAATTATTGACAAGAAAATCATAATACTATATAATGCTATAGTGTATACCTACTTAACGTTATCATGTTAGTAAAAATCGATATTTCCCCACACAAAGAATATGGAAAATAAAAAACGAAAAATGAAAATATATTGAGGCATTTATTATTTGAAAACTAATGTTTGTTAGGAGTAGGAAGGAGTAGTTTTTTAGGAATTCAAGGAGTAGGCATTGTTTCAGTTTATATCGAAATGTAATTATGGGGTATAATAAACACATTATGGAACAAAAAGTACTAGTAAAAACTGCAAAATTTATGGAATTCCTTTATTATTTAAGAAATTCCACCAATCTTGAAATTTTTGCTTCTATTTTGGTCCCATAATGTATTTATTATTCCCATAATTAGATGATTTACCGATGTTATGTGTAGTATATCATTTTTTCGTTTGTGTAGGTCAAAACTACCATCTGTTAAAATAATGGCAGTTATACTTCTTACACCCTGTATTTTTCATATATTTCAGCATTTTGTATCTTAGAGATTTTACAAAATTCTTAAGGCTTACTTTCATTCTAAATACTCTATTGAATTTCTTAAAGTTGTGACAAGATCTGAGTCTCTATGGATAAATGCATATTTTAAGTTCACACTTTGACTTAATCCCTTTTAAACTTGCATTTAACATACAAATTTAATTTGCATGCCTAAGCCATGCAAAGCTAGAAATGAAATGTATTTTCTCTATAAATCAATAGAAATGTAGGGTTAGAATCTTTCACTATTAGAAAAGTGCAATATCACCTAAGCCACAGATTGGGATAAGGATGTGCCCTTTATCATATTTCTATTTTTAAAATAATTAATCCTTTAAAATAATTCGCTTTTAAGGTTTTGTCGAACTACCTACCCAACTAAATTTTCCAAAATTGAACATATTTTTCAGACTGAAACCTAATATCTATTAGTTTTAATTAACTTGGCCATGACAATGACTATGTTTGCTCCTTAGGACAGACCAACCATTTGGGCATAAGTTGTTTATTCGGAGATTATACATATTTAGATATTAATAGCGTCAGGTTGTAACAATTATTAATAATTTTTCTTATTTGTGGTGGTGTTAATGATGAACCATTAAAGTGGTGTAAAATTTTACCAATTACACTAGAAATAGTGTAATTTTACATAATTTTCAGTTATTAAAGGTAGTCAAGTTTTACCACGGTAGACTGTCAACAGTTTAGCAGTTAATATTTGATTCAAAATTGAGGATTAGCAACTTTTCGTGTATATATTGGAGTATGAAGATTTATCACAAAAAAAATCCTATCCTACAACAATATAGCTTAATAAAATTGGTTTATTTAATTTACTAACACATAATAAGGGTTGCCCTCTCTTCATTTCATAAAGAAATGATCAGATCGTCTGTTCCCCAAGGATTTCAGTAAAACTCGAACAGATACAATATATATATCACAATAAAATATAAATGTACAAAAGCGTTTCTATTATATCCTTTTCCTTTTATTATGTTTGTCGTGCCCGCATTTTATTGGAAAATACACAAGAGGGAAAAGTTTTTCTTGTAACTGGTGTTTTACGAGCGAGACCACTGTTTTTATGCAAAGCGAGAGATGATATCGAGCAAAGACGGGGAAGTTACTGTTGGCGATGAAACATTATCGTGCCAAATTTAAATTCAATTCTTTAGATATTTTCTCGCGGGAGCCGCACCTGTTAGGATTTATTTTAAAACTTTCATGTGCAAAATAGTTGGAATATGCAGAAGTAAAATTCCATAGATACGTTCGTTTCCTATTTTTTTTGATATATATATATATATATATATATATATATATATATATATATATATATATATATATATATATATATATATATATATATATATATATATATATATATATATACAAAATAGCATCTATTGAAAATTATAGCATCTATTTTGTCAAACAAAATACATACGAGTATACGAGGTCTATTCAAAAAATAATGGGAATTTTGTAATGTCGCGAGTTATATTAGTCCGATTCGCGCGATCGTTTCGTTATTGCGTTGGTAAACATGCCTGAAAAGTATCTGTACATTGTTAATCATATCGGATGTTTAGTCTGTTGTCAGCTGTCAAAAAGGTTACATGTGTTTTGGTACGATCGGCGATTATTTATGTATTTAAAAATGGATCAGAGAATTTGCATTAAATTTTGCTATAAGAATGGAATAAAGTGCAGCAATGTTTAGAGCGAGTCTGCTATGAGTAAAACAAAGGCTTACGAGTGGTATAAGCGTTTCTAAGAAGGCTGTGAAAACGTTGAAGGTGATGCAGACCCTGCATCCCAGCACATGAAACCGATGAAAACATGGAAAAAGTGAAAGAAATCATTATAAACGATGGCTGAATCACAATTAGAGAAGTCACTGATGATATTGGCATACAAACTGGCTCATGCCATGAAATTTTTTCGGGTGTTTTCGGTATAAAACGTGTGACAGCAAAATATCTTCCAAAATTGTTGAATTTCGAACAAAACGAATGGAAGTTGCTCAGGAGTCGCTAAATGAAGTCAGAAACGATGCATGACTACTGAAACGTGTCCTAACAGGTGATGAAACATGGCTTTATGGGAATGACGTTGCAACTAAAACTCAATCGTTCCAGTGGAGGTATTCTGGATCGCCAAGACAGAAAAAAAGCCCGACAAGTGCGGTCGAATGTGAAGGTGTGTTCTTCGATTTTAAGTACATGAGTTGTTTGCACAAGGTTAAACGATCAATAAGGAGTACTACCTACAAATTCAACGCCGTTTGCGTGAAACAATTCGAAACAACTCTCGGACTTTTAGCGAAACAATTCATGCATGCCTTTCCACCATGATGCATGCTTGTTCGTGAATTTTTGTCCAAAAACAACACTGTAATGATGCCCCACCCTCCATATTCGCCATATATGGCTCCGTATGACTTATTTCTATTCCCAAAAATAAAGAGACCCCTAAAAGGCCATCGTTTTGCACGCATAGATGAGATTAAAAGCGCATAGCTGAGAGAGCTAAACACTGTTCCAAATATCGAGTTTTAGAAGTTTTTCGGGGATTGAAAGAAGCGCTGACATAAGTGTATAATATCTAATAGGGACTATTTCGAAGGGGATAGTATTCATGTCTACATCAATGTATAACATTGATGTAGACGAATAAATAATATTCTTTCCAAAAAACGAAAATTCCCGTTATTTTTTGAAAACACCTCGTATACATAAAAAATTATAATTGAAAATTATAGTTACATCTATTCTGTCTTCTAAACAAAATACATACATATATCTGTATGCATAAGAAATTTATAAAAAACATGTATATATAGAAAGGGGTAAAAAATTGTGTATCGGAGTATTTATGTATACTTTTATTAACATTAAAAAATATATATTTTATTTCCCCCAAGTGATCACTTAGTTCACAAAAAAAAAATAAAAATTATATATTTAATTATACGCCAATCGTCAGTTTACAAAAAAAAAATCCATAGTGTAATTACCGAAGTAAGGAAAATAATAAATAGCTTATCTGTTGGGAAGCTTAAAGCGGTGTGAAAGGCAGATAACGTAACATAAAATGGCTGCTAAATTCTGTCCGGTAATGTTGACGAGTAAAAACTTTTCTGCTTCCCGGTATATGCTCTCCCCAAAATAAAATCTCTGAAAGGAAAGGTGTAATCTTCTCAAATCGTGTTCCCAGGAATAATTGGGAACACTCGAACGAAACGAGGTCCAAAAATAGACTTGAAGAAAACAAGATAAAAAATCTAAGAAAAAAAAACGAACAAAAAAGAAAAGAGAAACCATGAAAATTTCATTAAGATGAGAAAAAACTTTCAAAAGTTAATCCACTTACTCTAAGATGTGGGATAGCTTAATACGAGTAACTAGCCCAGATTCTTAACTATCTGAGAGATTAGATGCACGTTCTAATGATAAAAGAGACACATGTTAGATACTAATTTGTAGAAACAATAAAATACTGCAAGTTTTTTTTATTGTTTATTGAACTTTATTGACTACAGATCAAGTTCAATAGGATCCCACACAAAATCGAGGAGAAATCTAACAAAGACTCCAACGAGAAAACTTCAATAGCGAGTCTTAAATTGTGAATCCCAGCAATCTGGAGTTCAGTTCAATTGAACTAAAATATTCGACCAAAATCACAGGACCATTTGAATTTGATGCTATAAACGAATCAACTGACTAAATAAGCAGACGAGTAACTGAAATAAGCCATTCCAACAAGTGACAAAAGAGGTTAGATTAATCAGGAAATAAGAAAACGTAGAATACACGCCTACAAACAGAATAAAAATGTACAATATTCAGGAAACTGAAGTTGAAAAAATAGAAAATTAACGTACATATATCGTATTTATTAAAAAGAAAAAAACGTAACATGTTTTGTAATTTAAATATTTAAAATAACAACTCACGTCTATTGGCTGTCTTAATTAATAAATTATGATACCTCAAAGGTTCGTTACTATAAATAGGAATACCAGATATAAAGTAATTACTATATTACTATAGTACCCCAAACAACGTATACAATCAGTCAATACTTACAAAAGTATTACTAGTAGATATGTATATAAAGATGGCTTGCGCACTACACCATTGTAAGATACTCTAATTCTAATCCTTTCATTGAATTTTAAACTATTCCATGGTTCATTATAATAATTCTCCTGGCCGGATTCTAATATAAAGGTTGATACGTCTTCATTCAGAAGGGAGAGAACTTTAATTAAACGCCTATGGAAACCATTTTCGTTAACATTTACCGATTTCTATAAAATCTAAATAGTAGAGATTCTACATATTCTATTGTTCTCAATGCCTATTCAGTCTCGACTTGAAATATAACTGAAAATTTTAAAATAAGCATGAGACAAAGAGACTTAGCATTTCAAAAATATAAGCGGGCCCGTTTAGATACCGATTGGATAATGTATAAGCAGTAGCGTCATAGCACCGTTGCTATGGTCAGAAGAGAAAAAAGAGTCGATCTTGATTTGCTAAGTTCAAAAAAAAAAAATCCCAGAAAAACATGGACTGCATTAAAAGACTTAAATGTCCGTTCTAATAGCTCCATACACATCCCTGTCGAATTGTCGGATCCAGACGAATTAAATAATTACTTTGGTACAATCTTACAAAATATTTCCAACTGTAATAATAAATGCAATTTTTATGAGAGTCATTTGTATAACGATAACATTAATTTTGATTTTACATTAACTTCGCCTAAGGAGGTGCATAACATTATAAATAATCTTAAATCTAATGCTGTTGGCATTAATGCTGAAATACTGTAGTCCGACTATTGATAAATATGTTACTCATATAATAAACTGTTGAGTTGAGCAACACTGTTTCCCACAATTGTGGAAAACAGCAATTGGATTACCATTACCGAAAAATTCCAGTCCAAAATCTTTTTCTGATCTCAGATTAATTAGTATATTACCTGCCATTTCCAAAGTCTTAGAAAAAGTTATGTACGCTCAAATTTATAATTACCCCATTTCTAATAAAATAATTCCTGACACCCAATGTGGATTTAGAAAAGGTTTTAGTACAGCTACTGCACTTGCAAATGTTACAAGCGATATTTTGGAACAATGGGACAAGGGGATGGTCAGTGTGGATTTCTCGAAAGCATTTGATACTATTAATCATCAGCTACTATGTTCAAAATTAAAATTCTATGGATTTAATGATTTTAGTATGAATTAAAATCGTATTTACATAATAGATCTCAAATAATCAAAATTAATAGTAAAATGTCAACTAGCTTATCTATACTATCTGGGGTACCGCAAGGATCAATATTAGGACCGTTATTATTTCTAATTTACATATTAAAGTCTGACAGTCTGACATTACATCTGACATATTAAAGTCTCTGAACCATTGTCAAATTCAAGCATATGCTGATGACATTCAAATCTATTCAAATTTTAGTTCTAGTAACTATCGTCTCGCTATGGAACATATAAATAGTGATTTGCAAATTATTAATCAATTATCACAAGAACATAACCTAAAGTTAAATTCATATAAGTCATTTGTGATGCTTTTTGGAAATATTAATCATGTGAACTCATTAAAACCAAAACTTAAATATTACTATAAATGGAGTAAACTCACCTGTTGTAAAATCTGCAAAAAATCTAGGTGTTATTCTAGACAGTACCTTGAGATTTAAAGAGCATGTTATAAAAATTTTACAGAGAACATTTTTGCCATTAAAATTGTTGTACTCTAATCGTCAAATTTTGAACTCCAAATTGAAAAAAGATCTTTGTGAGACTCTTGTTTTATCTAATTTTAATTATTGCGACTTTATTTATGGTCCATGTCTAAATGTGCATGAAAAGAACCGCATTCAAAAAGTCCAAAATTGTTGGGCGCGTTTGATATTTTGGCTTCGTAAATTTTATCATGTATCTCACACCCATAAGGAATTAAATTGGTTACGCATGGAATCGCGCCGAACTTTACACCTCGGTAATTTTACAATGATATTGATTAATGGACAGGATTGCTCTACCCCCTTAAAAGAAAAGCTTGTACCACGATTGGCAATTCATTCTTTAAATATTCGTAATACAAATAAACTAACAACTCTCCATCACAGTACAGAAATATTTAAAAGATCATTCTTGTATAATGCTATAAAATTTTATAATTAATTAAATCCTGAATACATTAATTTAGAGCCAAAAAAATTTAAAATCAAATATAAACAAATTTTATTAAGCAATCAAGTATAATAGGTTATTAAGTATTGCAAGCAATATAAGTAAATATGTTTCAAGCGTCATAATGGTTTGTTTATAGTTACTTTAATTTAATTTCTTTTTCTTTTTTCACTATTCTTATTATTTAGATGTAACTTGCTGTATATCCTCTACCATAGGTGGTTGAGTAGAGTAGCTCATAAGCTAGACTTCGCCACTTCTTGGTAGTATATTGAGGTTTATATGTATAACAAATATTGTTAACCATATTTTAAAACACAATAAAGACGATTATTATTATTATAATTATTATTAAATAAGCGTCGGTGTTAGGAAGTGAAACGATGACTGGTGGCAAATTGTTCTCTGACAATAATCTTGTGTACAGCTCGTCGAGAATAAGAACAAGTCTCAAAACTGCGATATCGGCCGTTCACGAGGTGCGCAGTAAGTCTGGTCTTTACATAGTCATATTGAGACCTTTGCAATATATACCGTGCTTTCATCTTAAAACTGTACATAGGTTCCACCGTTCGGTCCTTCTCGGAAAATTAGCCCCCGCTCAGGTGGGGAGTCCGGCCGTACGCCGTGATGATCGACGACTTAGATTTCACATTTACCGTCACATACGTGTTTGGCATTTAGACGAGTGAACTTCGCAGTAATACGTGTAATTTTAAATAGATTCTCTTAATTCTAAACTTAGTAATTATGACGTACTCACTTGAGGAAAAAATTGATTTGATATCATTACGTGCAATAAGGGACCTTTTCTCAGTCAAATATGTAAATCGTCCGATCCCTGCCTTGAACACAATATCGATAGTACTCGAAAAGTTTAAGTCAACGGGATGCATTTTAGGTTGTAAATGCCACAAGACACCTAGAATTAACGAGGATGCTGAAATGCAGGAATTAATGGTGTGTGCAATGGTAGAAGGAGATTCAAATATTTCTATCCCAAAAATTTCCGAGGAGACTGGTTTTAGTGTGGGTAAAATTCACAAAATTTTAAAGAAAAATAAATATTCCTATAAATACGAAGCCCATCAAGAAATTTTCGATGAAGACCAGTACCGTAGAATCGAATTTTGTAACACGGTAATGGAACGTGCAAATGCCGATGACAATTTTATTTATAACATCGTGTTCACCGATGAATCCACGTGTCCGTTACATGGTAGGCACAATCCATCAATTCTACGGTATTGGGCTATTGAAAATTAGTATCGCCTGTTAAATACAAGGACACAATATCCCGAAAAATTTAATGTTTGGGCTGGTATTTATGGGAATGATATTATTGAACCATTCTCTATTGATGGAAATTTAAATGGGGAGACTTATTTGAATCTTCTTCAAAACCAAATTGTTCCTGCATTGGCAAACATTAACCCCAATTTTGACAACGTTCGGTTCCAGCATGATGGGTGTCCGGCCCATAACTCAAGAATAGTCATTGACTATTTGAATACGATATTCCCCCAAAGAATTATATCTACGAGAGGCGTAATTCAATGGCCACCAAGACCTAATAATTTTTTCTTATGGGGGTATATTAAATCAAAGTTATACGGGCATCCTCATGAAAGAGCTAATAATTTAAATCAACTGAGGGCTAATATTGAAAATTTATTTCAAACTATTAGCCCTCTTATGCTGAGCAACATTCGTTCAGAATTTTACGATAGGTTGAGTTATTGTTTGGCGCAAGACGGAGGCATCTTCGAAAATTTTCTTTAGTTTTTTTCTTATTCAAGGGGATATTTTTTAAGTTTTAAGAGTTTGTATTTTATTTTTAATTATTTTAAGAGAAGCTATTTATTTTTTTAACTAAGTGTCTTCTAACGTTTTATTAGAAGGCACTTTTCTTTAATGCAAAACCAATTATAAAAATAATGCAAAAAAGATCATAGTTTGCTGTTAAATATGGCCAAGATATTTTTTCTTTAAATACCTTGATCATCTTTTAACAGTAAACCCATCAACATCACTTCCCACGTAAAAGTTTTTCCCCGTTACAAATGCGATGTACACTCCCTCACGTGTAGAACGTAACTGTCATAGCGCCGCTAATTATCGACACTGGACAACCTGAAGCAGGGCGTACCGTCCACGTCCCCTTCCTACACATTATACGAAATCGACCGATTGACTTGCTGTCTAGTAAAAAAATGAAAGAACGGTATGTACATGTATAGAGAGTTCGATCTGACCACGCGTAAAGTGCATCCTTTTCCCTATGAATGTTGCCTCAATCTTTCTTCTACGCATACCTAGAATATCGCACACTTTTTCCTATTCTTGACGAGCAGTAGTATTTTAATTTAAATGTAATTTAATGTAAGTAACTAACAGTTATTAATATCTAAAAGTATTTCTAAGTGCAATGTTAATTATAATATTTTCCCGTTGTAATTTTTTTTTCAAACTAACATCATATAACCCTCAAGAATAATTCATGCGGAACTAGAGCATTATAGAAGATTAATATATCAGCGTCAATATAATTCTCGATGAATGCAAAAATTATTGGCTATGTCGACAATTCCCATAATGAACAAGCCAAAAGGGTATTTGGTTTTTTGTATTGTTTCTCGTGCTAATTGACAGTCATTTACTATACAAATGTTATCACAAGAAATCCCAAAGAGGTTCCACGAACGACTTCGTTTTCTAAAGTTAACATTGAAAAATTATTGATTATATTGACTAAAGCCCTTAAAACAACAAAATTGTTTCCAATTTCAGGTGTTTCAGTAAAAAAAAAACAGGCGAATAACGTTCCTTAGACTGCCTCGTTACCAACAATAATGGAAAATAAATTGTATTAGCCACCGTAGTCCGCTACAGTCAATAAGACTTAAAAGTTCAATATAGGAATGATTGTCGTGTCAATAAATTCAACTAATGTGTAATTATTTTCATCCAGTTAATCATAATCAACTACCTATTAGTAGTCTGACAGTCTATTATTAAATATCCACCCAGTGGGATACCCATTTATAGATGTTTACTAGACATTTGTGAGTCATTATTGGACAGTGCGAGATGTTAACTACATATTTCAGTAAAGTAGAAGATAACTCTTGATGTGTAACTCTTCAGAAATGAACACATGTGCTCTAAAAGGCTGTATCCAGGATTTTTCGTAAACACATCTTGCAGTTTTTCTTAATCACAATACTGACTTCACGTGCGTTGTGGCAATTAATTTTTTGTTTAACAGCATTTAATACCATAAACTGTTCTTGTAGCGATAAATCATGTTTCCAGTTTCTCTATTGCAATATTTAAAATGGAATAGTTACTATTAATGTAACGCGCATCATCTAGTATGCTTTGCAGTAGCAGGATGTTCTGCATTGTGTGTATGGCATTGCTTTCGTTGCGATCAAACCTAAAGATCTTAGCTTTGTCAACACGTTTTAGTTCCTCAAAATGCTTATCATGATAAGCTACAGCTATCTAACCAAATACCCCCCCCCCCCATTTTGTGATAGTTGGTTCAGGAGGCAGATATGCCTGGCAGAGCTTCTCTAAACCTGTCTCACCGAGTGGGCGCTTTTACATTTTTTTTTCTTTACATTCGCTTTTTTCTTTCCATTTACATTCGTTAACTAAAGGGAAATCATCTCTTCTCTTTTCACTATCTCTTCTCTTCTCACTAATATCACAAGTGCATGAGTTGTACATGAAAAGTGTGTCATATTTGGAAAAGTTTCAGTTAAAAGAGATCTCATCCGTCCGTTAGTAGTACTAAGTACTAATACTTTGTGAGAATTGCCTTGATCTGTCCATGCTCAGCGAATGCACTGTCACAAAATCTACAATTGTTTTGTGGTTGGATGGGATAATTTTCCAAAGTATTAACTACTTAAAGGTTTAACTGCACGTTAGTTTTTGCAGTCTGGCAATAAAACATACTTTCCTCTCGAGAGCCTACTACAGTACACGCCAAGATCCTTAATATTTTCAGAACTTATTAAAACTGTACTACCAAGAAAATAATTATATATTGCTGGTTGCTTTTTCAAGGTATACGAGAAAACTTTACATTTATCTATGATTATTGTCAGTTTATTCTCCGAACACCACGATTTAAAGCTGCTTTAAATGCACCAAAGCTTTAACTACCATAATCGATTCCAGGGACAGGTCAGGAAAAAATAACTACAGAAACTACCTCTTCTTTGAACTTGCTCTATTTATACACTCTTAAAGTGACAAACATGAATTTCCATGTTATACATACTCGTAGCTTCATTCTATGATGGATATCAATGCACTGTTCAAGGAACAGAACATTCTTCCTTCGTGGTGCAGTGCTCTAATAAAGTTGCTATTTTACATTTACGCACTCCACTATACGCGGAAAAGTAATGTAATCGTGTAAAAAAAATTTTCCTAGCGTTTATTTTTCGTTTTTCGGACTAAAAACAAAAAAAAAATTGCTTTTAAACAATTTTGTGTATGTGTGTCGTTGTCATCGACATTAATAAATTTTTTGTTAGCACGATAACTCAACTAAGTCGTGTTGGATCGATCGGGTTTTGACTGATTCTGATCGGGGACGTCTCCCAGACGACACCTATTGATTTTGAGGTGGATAGAACACATTCTACCATCTTCATGGGTCAAGAGAAAGGACAATGGTGGACTATTTGAGAAAATTTTTTGTTAGCACGATAACTCAATTAAATCGTGTTGGATCGATTGGGTTTTGACTGATTCTGATCGGGGGCGTCTCCCAGACGACACCTATTGATTTTGACGTGGATATAACACACTCTACCATGTTCATGGGTCACAATGAACATGAACAAATGGGAAAGCACAATGGTGGACTATTTGAGAAATGTTTTTTCTTAGCACGATCACTCAGTTAAATCGTGTAGGATCGATCGGGTTTCGACTGATTCTGATTAGGGACGTCTACCAGACGACATTATTGATTTTGAGGTGAACAGGACACATCCCACCCTGTCCATGAGTTATGAGAAAGCACGATGCACGGTGAACTATTTGAAAAAAGTAAACCTGTCGCATACAACATATATTCTGCATTTATGGGTTGGTTTATTTTTTCTCGGCCACTCAATTTTGAGATAGAAATGTTCTTCGTGCGGAAAACTCCGTTTTAAGGTTTTAAATCTGTTTATTTAAAACTGCTGTGGCGTCAAAATTTTCAATTATTATTGTGATATATATCATTAGCGAGACCTTAGCAAGACTCAAAAATAATATTACTGCCAACTTGTAAGGCAGTTTTATTCAGTGCCTTTTTTAAGACATTGCTGTAGTTTTCATTTGATTCCTTAGCTATCTCTGTACATATCTTTAGACTTAAAAGTACAACAAAAGACATTTAAACGTACGAATCCTTGACATGTTTTACTACCAGGCGTTTTTTAAATACATTAGGGGTTTTATTATTATATTTAGTGCTCGAGTTTTGTCAATATATTTTAATGGAGGTTCTTTTAAAGGAATTTAGTGCGATATCAAGCCGATGTTTCCATAGTTGACATATTTACTCTGGCCACGACATAATTACGATACTATGTAATAGTCTGCCGCCTTTGTTCACATCCCAGCTAATAATACCCTTTAGAAGCTTGCAGCTTCCCTCGTGGCGACGACTTTTATAGATCGGACGCAGTTTTATCCCACTCATCGCTTTGTAAACTTCACACTGTGACCTCCGCCAACGCTGAAAATAAATAGCAAGCTATTTGGGGCTGGATAAGGGGTTTATTCGCGTTAGTTACTTTCATCTAACTTCATTATTCTTCGTTAGCGACAGTTAGATGAAAATGTTGAAAGGGCGTTGATTGGGTCATTATTATAGGCTTACATAATTATTATATCTCATCTGTCCCACTTCTGACAGAAATTCGTCTCGGAACCTACAATTATCTCGAGAGCTATATGATGTTGTCTTCGGGTTTCAAGAGGTTTTTGACGGTGGAAATTGATCGGCGAAAACACTTTTGTTTCAGAGTTATAGAGCGTTCTCCAAAATTAACTAATCAGTGCTATTATCTCTGTCCAATGCTTATAAATGAAATGCAATTCAAATCTATTGTGTATCTTGTAACTTTCAGGAAGTTTATTTTAAAATTTGAATGAATGTTTTAAACACTTTGCCACATAAATTGCAATTAGGTGCCATTTTATTCGATTTTTGGAATGTACCGAGAAAATATGTTATTTGGCTTTATAATCTCTTTGATTCTTTGAATCAAAGAACGTCTACCATTCTTCCAACGTATCTCAACAAAATTGGATCTATTTTATGAATAAATTATATTAATTAGACAAATGAAATATATCAATTATACTTATAAAAATAACATATTACTAAATATAAAGAGGTACTGTTTGATTCAATAAAGAATTTTATTATATTAAACAATTATTTCTTTGACATTTTAAATAAACCAGTTTATTATTTTAATACACATATTTCAGTGGTATTAATTTTTAAATCAAAGGATCACCTTTCTATGTAGTCATGTGCATGAAAATAGTAGATAAAAAATACTGAATATAAAGATCAACTGTTTAATTCAATAAAGAGTTTTATTATATCGAACGATTATTTCTTCGACATTTTAAAGAAATCAGTTTATTATTTTAATACACGTATTTTATTGACATTGATTTTTAAATCAAAGGATCACTTTTCTTTCGGATGTATACATGTGCATGAAAACAGCGAAATTTAGTGAAGTCTATGCCATGCAGTGTGACGAAGTTTTACGCAGAAAAGGCCACGGAACGAAATACTAAATGATTATTTAGTATGTCTCCTTATAGAATATAAGTTTAGTTAATTTGTTTAGAACACTATTGCTATTTTATGCTATGATATATTAGCTATATGCTATTTTCATGAACAAGCTTAATATTACTTTTTACGAATATCTATTTTTTTTTTCTAAGACGGGATTTTATTGTAGATCAGTATGAAAATATATATTATTTAAAGTGTTCTACGTGTACATGACGCTAAATTTCAATATTATGATACTCTAAGAAACATTACTCGACAAAACTTGAATACTGCTATTTTCATGCACATGACTATATGTTACGACCATAACTTCTACATCTGACAAAGAAAATCGTATTTTTTTCTATATATTTACAATGTATAGCACCTTATAGAAAACATAACAGTTAGATTTGAACTAAATTTATGAAAATAAAATAGTTAGTACCCCACGTACAGTCTGTCTCATCGCTATTTGCCAAATAAAACACTCTCTTATCTTGCCGACAGACCGGCCGTCGAATACATACAGGACCGCATTTATGCGTTTTCATGTGGGCAGAATAATAGGAACAATATATTTTAAATCAAAATAATATTTTATACCTTGTCTATGATTCATTATGTATGTGCTCAGTTTAGCCAACAATTATTTTCAAATAAAAATTATTCTTGCCCAGCAAGGACCACGCGGAGGTATGAGTATATTCCTTGCCAGGAAGGCGAGGATAGGGTGTGGGTTTCGTGTAAGCATAACCACAAATATAAAATTTAACAAAAAATATATTCTTTAATATAGTAAAATAACATAGTATTTCTATACCTTGCTTATGTGGGGTAAAAGGATCCATGGGATTATAAAGTAAAATATTTCTTTTACGAATAAAAAATATACAAAATTATAACAAATTTGCATAACTTATAATTTAAAATAAACTTATTTCTTATAAAGTAAAAATGAATAATTTAAAATATCAAAAAATATATCAAAACACAAATATAATTATTATTGGCAGTAAAACATGCAAATGCATTATTGATTGGTTAAAAACCCAATCATTCATTTACCTATTCGCCGTCAAATTGTCACTAAGGTCACTATCACTACTTTCTTCAGAATCTTCATCCACATTTGTGATAAACCGGTATTGATTAGGGTTTATGGCTCTTCCGAGTTCAATGTACAGTTCATCTTCAATTTTCTTTACATGCTCCTATAGATTTCTTTCAGTTATCTGGTGATACTTTCTCTACCTCCGATTTTATAAGATCAATAATTTTTTTATCAAATTTAGGAAATTTATTGTTTCTTCGAATTCTGCCTTTGTTTCCACTCCATATTAATTAAATTGGGCTAAATATGCAAAAATGCGGAGGTAATCTTATAACAGTGTGTCCATGAGCTTTATCCATATCATCGATAACATATGTATGTGTTAGAAAAAATATTCTTTTTTACTATTTTCAAAAGTTTAGCCTTAGTAAACATTTTCTCAAATGCTAAATTATGATTTTTTAAAAATTGTTGAATTTCTCCTTTTTTAGTGCTTATTTCCTTATTTAGAATCTCTAAAAATCTTGAGTAGTATGAGGCGTTGTCTAAGACAATAAGGCTATTCCTTTCAACATTCGGAAGTAAGGTATCTCTAAACCATTCCTCAAAAATGTTCGATGATATTCTACGCTTGAATCTTCCAACTTCATTCCACTAAGTTTGAGGCAATTAGGAACCCATTAATTCTCAGTACCACAATGTAGAATTAATAACCTTTTTCTTCTACTTGGAGACATATCTATTTTACGTCCATCTGAACTATCCGTCCAGCCTCTTTTGACTGTATCATGTGTGTCGTACCAAGTTGCATTCAAGTAATAAATCGGTCTTTGTTCTTCTCTAAATTTGTTTATGCTTTCCAAGTATTCCATACGCCACAAAACAATTCTACGACTTTCCATTGTCGTCGTCCCTTTGATAATTTTAAATCTAAATCCTACCTTTTTAAGCCATCGCCAAAGCGTTGCTTTACTAATATGCAACATATCATTTTCCTTCAATTCCATATGTAATGAATCGACAGCTGGAATTTCATTTTTTTTATATTTGTCATAAACTGTGTCTCGTAGTAGTTTTACCTGTGATGGATCAATTTTCTTTGGTATTCCTGCCTCATCTCGTACTTTTATTTCCCTAGTTCCCTTTTGAAGTATTCTATAAATAGTCCATATCGATAATTCCGTCAAATATGACGTTTTCTCTACAACTTCTTTCTCTCTCTCGCTGGTTACTATATTTTTGTATACATTTAATACAATTTGTCGTGCTTGTTTTCTTAAATGTTGTACACCTGTTTTGTTTTCCACTGCCGTCGTATTAAAATCTTCGTGAATTTGACTCGTGCTAGGTTGAGGATTTTCCCACTTTGTCTGAACATTTTACTATATTTAATAAATGACACTTATTAAATAAAATTATTATTAAAGGGCACCACCACAAACCACAAACTGATAAATACCCACTAAATCACAATATCTATCCCCCAAAATATAACCACTCTAAAATACTAAATATACACCATGAAAACACGAAATATTAAACAGCACAAAAGTCTCAGTTAAGTTTAATCAAAGACGCCTAAAAATTAAATATCAGACTTACCGAAATCCGTCCCTATTGACACATAACCTAGGACAATGTGGTTCGATTGCAGTTTAGAGTTATTTCATATCGGTTGTATTTATCTTTTACAGCGTATTCTAAGGCAGGCAACGTATTTCGAGACTTTCTTGTCCGTTCTGGCTTGGGTCGTGTTAGTACGCTAAGAAAGTCTACGTTGCCAAATATTATTAGTAAGTACTCAGATAATCTACAAGAAATACTCAATCTCTTACACGTCTTATGGTTCGTCTTTTACGTCTTATTCATATCACACCGGCAACATTGTGATCGCCCAGCCATTAAATATAGCATGTCATATTGGGGTAGAGTGGGGTAAACATCAATTGTTGAACTAGAAGTAAATCAGTTATTCTTTAATTTCATGTCTATTTCTGATTAATTTTGTTTTTAAATTAAATAATTATTGATAATATATAAAAACACAACAATTCGTCGCATGGAAGCGCATTTGTAGTGGCTATTTTAACTTGCCGTAAAAATTTTATCTGTCCCGGTCTCTCATTGAGTCAACCGCCACCGCCGGTTCTATTGTCGGTATCCTTTGAGATTTTTTATTTGGCAAATAGCGATGAAATAAAGTATATCAGAAAATTTTGTCAAACAGTGTCATAGTTTTGGTAGTCACTGTATACCTTATATTAAAGATCTATTTGTAATATAACCACACATCAGTTATTTGTTTGATTGCACATCGTAAAGCACTCGTCCTATTGTGAATGAAAGATACTGCGATGGAGTGTTTTACACTACGACATACACAGGCCAGTATCCTTTACAATTTTAAATGTGGTTTAAATAAACAAAACTATGTAAATGAAATGTTTACTGTACTCGTGAAAACCGCGCATCCTTCTGAATAATAGAATGGTGGTATTTAAATTTCCAACATAGTAATTTTAACTTTGATAATGATTTTAATTTAGGTCGACAATCTGATACGTGAACCGAAGACAATATAATCGCTGTTGACAAAACTATAAGAAACAATCGTCCTGTAGACAGTTAGAATAAAGCTTGCACATATCTATATCGATTTTACGTTCAATTGTCTCAACCATTTAAACATACGTAAAGTGTATACACTTTGGGTCCCCATAGTTTAACAGGGGAGTAATGGAGTAATGTGAACGCCGACTATCATATCAGAATCATCTAATGTCATTTGGAGAATAATAGGCAACAAGTCTTGGTTATATTACTGCGACGTGGCCAACTAAATCAAAAATTAAGGTGTGGAAGCGTTTTTAAAACCGAGGAACAACCGGGCTAAAAAATATAGGTCTTGTGGGTAAACCGATGATTGTCGTCATCATCATTAGGTCATCAGTCCTAAGACTGGTTGGACGCTAACCTCCAGCTTCTCCTATCTTGTGCTAACCTACGCATTTCGCTAATTGTGCTACAACCTACATCCCTTACTATTTGCGAGCAGTAGTCTAATCTAGGCCTACCTCTGCCTTTCTTCACTCCTATTTCTGCCTCCAAAATATCGCGGACTATTCCCCCATGTCTCAGCAAGTGGCCTACCATTCTATCTCTTCTCTTCTTTAAGTTTTTCCACATACTCCTTTTCTCGCCGACTTTCTCCAATACTTCTTCGTTTCTAACCCTATCAGTCCATGGTATTTTCATCATTCTTCGGTAACACCACATCTCAAAAGCTTCTAATTTCTTCCTACTTGCTTCCCCTACCGTCCAGGTTTCACAGCCGTAAAGTGCCGTGCTCCATACATATGTTTTCAAAAATCTCTTCCTTGTTTCTAAGTTTATTACCCCCGAGCATAAAAGTGCTTTCTTTTTGTTAAAAGCTACTCTACCCTGCGCTATTCTTTGTTTTATGTCTTTATCGCTTCTTCCATCCCAATTTATTTTACTTCCTAAATAAGTGAAGTCTTTAACTTCCTCCAATCTTTCATTATTAATTTGTACTTTCGTTTTTGCTCTGCTCTCGCGCCCTCTGCACACGAACACTTTAGTTTTGTTTTTATTCACCCTCATTCCGTATTCCTCTGTCAACACTGCCTCCATTTCGTTCAATGCTGATTCTAGTTCCTCCTTACTAGATGCTAATACTGCTATATCATCCGCGAATCTCAGCATTTTTAGTTTCTGTCCCTGTACTTTAATCCCGAAATCTACTCTATCTTTTACCACATTAATCGCCTCTTCGATGTACAGATTAAAAATTAGTGGTGATAGCGTACATCCTTGTCTTACTCCTTTCCTAATACCTACTTCCCTTTCTTCCCCTTCTACTTCTATAACAGCAGTTTGCTCTATGTATAGATTGTGTACTACTCTCCTATCTCTATACTTCATTCCCGCGCTCTTTAGTATCTCGAACATTTTTTCCCATCTTACGTTATCAAAAGCTTTTTCTAAATCTACAAATCCTATATAAGCGTTCTTTCCTTTTTCTATTGTTTTCTCTAACATTACTCTTAGCGCCAGAATAGCTTCGCGAGTTCCCCTATTTCGCCTAAACCCGAATTGGTCTTCTCCTAGTATTTCCTCCGCTCTATTTTCCATCCTCTTCTGCACTATTCTAGTTAAGATTTTTGACGCATGGGAAGTTAGGCTAATCGTTCTAAAGTTCTCGCATTTGTCGGCTCCTCTCTTTTTCGGTATAGTAACGATAATGTTCCTCTTATAATCCTCCGGCATCTCGCCCGTTTCGTATATGTATTTTACCAGTTCAAACATCCTATTTACTACTTTCTGTCCCGCATATTTCAAAATTTCCGCCTGTATTTTATCTACACCCGGCGCTCTATTATTCTTTAGCCCCCTTAGTGCTATTTCAAATTCCTCTCTCAATATAGGTTTTCCTACATCTTCCCTATCGATGCTAGATTCTTCCTCTAATATCTCTCCTAATTCCTGGCCCTCGTATAAATTTCCTAAGTACTGCTTCCATCTATCCGCTTTCTCCTCTCTTCCTATCAGTATGTCCCCCGATTGACTCCTAACATTTCTACTTATTGTTCCTACATCCCTGAAGTTCCTCTTAATTATTTTGTAAGCCTCATCGGTCTTACCTACTTGGAACTTATCTTCTACTTCTTTGCATTTCTCCTCTATCCATTGTTCTTTCGCTTTTCTACATTTTCTAATGATTTCCCACTTTATTGCCTTATACGTTTTCAGTCCTTCTTCGTCTCGTCTGTTTTTGTAGCCTCGTCTCTTTTGCATTAAGTTTAAGATTTCGTCCGTTATCCAGGGCTTCCTAGCTTCCCTTTTATCGTGTCCTAAAACGTCCGTAGCCGCGGAAGCTAGACTATTCTTGATACCCTCCCACTCAGTTTCTGCGTTCTTGATTTCGTCCTTACTCGTTTTATTTATTAATTGATCTGTTTTCTCCTGGAACTTATCTTTCATATTCTGATCCCTCAATATGTCTACATTTATACGTTTCTTATCCTTCCGGGTTTTCAGATTTTTGAACTTTAATCTAGCTTTCATGACTACCAAGTTGTGATCGCTGTCTACATCTGCTCCTGGATAACTCTTACAGTCTTTTACTTGATTTCTAAATCTCTTCCTAACCAGAATGTAGTCTATCTGATACCTGTCTATCCCTCCTGGCATTTTCCATGTGTACCGCCTCCTAACGTGATTCTTGAACAATGTGTTCGCGACTACCATCTTGTGCTTCTCACAGAATTCTATCAGTCTGCTACCTCTCTCGTTTCTGTTTCCTAATCCATAAGGCCCTACAAATTCTCCTTCTTTCCCCTCACCTACGACTGCGTTAAAATCTCCCACTATTATTAAATTTTCATGACCCTTCACAAATCCTATTACCTGCTCTATGTCCGAATAAACGGCTTCTAACTCTTCCTCACTATGGCTAGAAGTAGGCATGTATACTTGCACTATTACTGTTTCCACTGGCTTCGAATCTAACCTAACCATCATTACTCTCTCGCTGTATTGTAGGTAGCTATCTACACACTGTCCTGCGTTCTTCCGCATAACGATCCCTACTCCCGCGTTTCCATTTACCGATCCTGTGTGTATTACCCTATAGTCACCGCTCCAAAAATCTCCTACTTCCGGCCAGCGCATCTCACTTATACCTACTATATCTAATCCTAACCTATCCATTTCTATCTTCAGATTTTCTAGCTTCCCTGCCTGTCTCATGCTTCTGACATTCCACGCTCCGACTCGTGAAATGCTACACTTCTTATTATGATTGCACTCGATCACGTCTCCCGGAACAGTCCTCACCCGGAGATCCGAACGGAGGACTATTTTACCTCCGGAGTTTTTTGTCCCAGGAGACGCCATCATTAATTTAGGATAAGCTTTCTGCTAGCTGTTCTGAGGATTATAATGTGGTGGTTTCCTCTTGCCTTCCACATCGCAGTCGTGTGTGTCATAGCACCATACCAACCCCCACGGTTTCTGCCACTATGACTACTGAAAGAGCTGCTGCCCTCCTTCAGGGACTTGTCTTAGTCTGGTTTTTCAATAAGGACCCCCCCACTATGGTTAAACCTATGGTACGGCTCCTTAAATCATTAAAACGCGCAAGCCGACCCACCCGTTCCAGTTTGCACTAGAACTTCGTCAAGGTTCAAGTCCTATCGGATCGGATGATTGTCGTATTCTTTGGAAAACGAGGATTGATTAAAATTGTTGCGTTGGAAAACCAGAAGCCTTGTGTATACCTCCAACTGATATACACAAGTTCGTTTTTTACAACTGCTTGACACTATAAAATTTATGACCAAATTCTGAGCTACTGCCGTGGTTCCTTCATCACGATAATGCCCCAACACACAGGCAGCCTTACAGCACAAAGTTTTTTAATAGGTAGTATAATATTAGAACATCGCCTATGTAGCTCAGATCTTGCACCTTGTGATTTTGCTATTCTCATATGTCATATGAGAATAAGGCCGCAGATTTTCATCGGATAGCCAGCTTTTATTATAGCATTTTAGATCTGTAGTTTCGTAATAACAGCGCAAGGGAATAGTTGGTTTAGTGAATGGTTTGTACGTATGAAGAAATGTATTGTTTACAACAGAAAGCATTTCGGAAAAATGTTATAAGGCGGTACGACAAGACTTCCTGAACATCTTACGTATTGGTGAGATATCTGCGAAAATGTATAATGTGCATTTAATCAATAAATTGTCAAGTACGTCATCTACAAAAGATAGTTCGTCAATTATATAGAATTTCCAGATTTTCTAAAATGAATTAAAATGATCAAAACAGGACCCATAATTTAAATTATATGGAATAGTACCCAGATTCACCATTATTAAAACACCATGCCACAGTAATGATTATAACGAGTAAGCAAATCCCAATAATATTGCGCCGCCCGCCCCCTCGTTCATATCGAAGGCACCTCCGGAGCATGCCTCTAGAGGCTTCAGATAAAAAAAACTTACCACGTTGTTCGCAAGGGTCGATTTACTACATTGCTTTTGTTAAAATGTCGAAGTTCGAACGAAAAGCATTTCGTACATCGACCTAAAAATTTTGTGACACACACGCGAAAACAGCCGTTTAGTAAATATAGATAATACATTTATCATTAAGTATTCAAAAATCAACGTATTAATGAATCAAAATTTATAATATACAATACTGATTAATTATGATTGTGCTATATATTATTATTCACTCAGTTTCTCATATATAAAAGGACATTTGAATATCCTTTTAATGACCTAAATCTAATATGCCACCTCACAAAGATACATACATTCTTCACCTCACAAAGATACATGCATTTACACAGTCGTCTTTTAACACAAAATAACTATTTAACGGTCGAGTTTAAGTTCCGACTGAAACACATAGCACATGTCTCCGGGGATGAATGGTTGTATGTATGTCTGACTTGTTGTATCATATATGACTGGCAGACTCCCTATCTCTCTCTCTCTCTCTCTTTAGAGCAACTAAATTGATTACACCGTCCCACAAAAAATAGTATCAGGTGCGGCAAACAAGGGTATCCTATACCCATATATTTTGATGTGCTGAACACGAATCCGAAGTATGATCAGTCTTTGGCTGATCAAACACGTGACACGAAATCTGTTGGAAATTTGAGCGATTTGAGGGCATGGTTATCTCGCGCAGCGGTGACGTGAACTGGCCACCGAAATCGTACAATGTAATGCTTTCAGCCTTCTTCCTTTGGGGCTATCTTGAATCGCAGGTCTATGCGAATAAACCGTAAACAATTGATACCCTCAAAGGCAATATAACGAACGCCATCCAGCAAATTCAGCCAAATTTATACGACAGTCATAGAAAATTGGACCTCCCGAATACGTGCCACCAAGCAAAGGCGTGGCGAACATTTGAACAACGTTATATTCCATACTTAATGCCATAAAATATTCTTTCAAATAAACAAAAAAATCAGTGGATATCTCACACACTTGTTTTATTTACATTTAAAAATCGAAAGTCCTTATTTAAAGTCTTTAATACAGGTTTTTACCTTATTATTGTATTATATACCGTTTATATTTTGAGGTTAGGACAAAATCCCGACATGAGGAAGCAAATCTTCAGATTCGTGTTCAGGGCATCAAAATACATAGGGATAGGGTACCTTGGCCGGTACTTTTGTAGGGTTTTGATGGTACTGGGTATGATACTTTTTTGTAGGTCTGTGTTATCAGCAGTTGACGCTATTTTTATTTGTTTTTTATATTTAAGAAAAAATTCTTATAATTTTCCTTACAAAACAAATTGGAATATTTCGGAGCTTCTCATTCATTCTCGGCTTTACGGAAATTTCGACGAAATTTTCACATTCCATTATCCTCAACGATAATCATATAATCATTTCCCTCCGGAGTAAATTGTGGGACAAAGTCGTGCAAAGTATGCCGTTTAGCGCACCCTATTCGCTTTTACGGCGTCTTTTGCGTAATTTCTTGATTTTACAACGTCTAAATGGGCTTAATTTGCATATTTACTTCGGCTATTTGTTAACTTGCAAAATTACTGACAGATCATATATAACCAGGCAGGATGTAAAGTCGGCGTTAATAGCTCAAAATGTAATGTTTTATACAAAACATAAGAATGTACTTAAAGGTTATTTATATGCAATACCAGCATTATATTCTATTTGCTCGTCTATTAAAGCACAACACTGACCTAGTATTCCACAAAACACTATACACTGCACTCGACGCGCGTATCGTCAACAAAGTTGGCATCATCTGGAGATGATTAAAACTAATCTTATGCTAACAATGTATCCTATTTATACCTAAATTATTGTTGCGGCTTCGTGAGCCCTGACCGTCACGGTTGTGGCTCACTAACCTCCGATCGTCACGGTTGCGGCCCAGTAAGCCGTGAGTAACTAACCAATAAAGGGGGCTATGTGGAATAGGCCCTTTGTCACTATTCATACTGTTTTTACACTTTTAAATTTCTAAACTTTCAAACGTATCTAGCTGTTTAGTATTTGTTACATTCCTAATTAATTAAGTTGCTGATATCTATCTTATGGTTGTTCTCGAAAGCATGTTGCACAACACTAGACTTATCTGTTCTACCATATTTGGGATGTGCCATGTGCTCTTTGAACCTGGTTTGAATGGATCGTCTAGTCTGTCCAACATACCTTTGATTACAGTCCTTACAGCCGATTTCGTAAATTCCCGAACTGTCGTTTCTGTTATTTTTTTCTCTTGGATTGCCTAAAGTTGTTATAACTTATTTATTGATTAATGAACTACCGTCATCCCTATATCTTTAAAAATCTTAGTAACACCACGGGGGAATCGAGGGTCGTAAGGAAGAAATACATATTTTTCTGGACGTTTTGAACTATACCAACAGAATATCCTTTACACTCAGCTATTAGCGCTTTTTCTATTTCAAATCTATCTTTATTGAGAGATAACCTTAAGCCTGGACTAGAAAATTGAAGCTCGCCATTTTGTGTTGAACACAGTGTATTCTGTGATAAGATATAAGGTGTATTCTGCAGTTTTATTGATGAGATAGTCATGTTTCCTGTTTTTGTTTCTTCAAAATTTCTCTTGAAAAAGCTAGTAAAAGGAGGGCGCTCCATTAGCACTCACTCTCACCTCCACTGTTTGCTAGCTGATAGCCAAAGTGATGAAGAGAGATCACGTAGAGAAATTTTAGAAATTTCAGAAACTTGTACCTTCACATCCCCTTGCTACGGCAACACCTTCTGTTTTATAAATAATAAATAGGAAACCATAATATGTATCGTTATCTACCGTTGTATACGTAGAACTTAAAGGAATAAACTTCTGTTAAAAAAAAATATGGAATGTAATATGAAACATATTGTAATGACGTCCACGCCTAAAAGCAAAATCTGATGATTGAAAAATCAGTCGATGTCTTATGAAAAAGAAAAAAAAAATATAGTTTAGGGTTTCAGGGTTCTTCAAAAAATCATTGAACATTCATATTATGAATATTGTGCAAATTTTTATCACTAAGCTGTAACTAATTAATCTGAAAAGTACCACGTTTCAAGGAATGATACGCGTTGAATGGTGTAAATATAAAAAATCAATTAACACAAACACTAGTGTAGTTTACCAGAGAAAGAAGAGTCATGGTAAGAGGGTTCACAAAATTAATTAGGCCGTAACTTTGGGGACACTAAAGATATCCTGCCACAGCCTAATTTCTAAATTTACTAAACATAAAACTGTCGAGTATAGTAAATAACGTTGACCCTTGTAATTTAGTACCTAAAATGGCGATTTGTTCTAAAAATAACGGCCTATTTAATTCTATAAATCTGGCGTGACGTATCAAATCTTTTACATGAACAACGTCTACTAAATATGCGTTAATTATGTTTAAATAATAATAAAAACATTTAGCGCTTTAGTTATGCACAATACTATGATTACTGAATCCAGTCATCTTCGATTGATTTAATTATTAAGTCACTGTTTGAGGAACGTATACTATAATTACATTCATACACATATATTTTCATCGTAATTTTAATTACTTCAAAATTCCTAATTGAACTTTTATGCTATGTACTGATATGATAAATTGGAAAAACACAATTTTTTAATAACTATACGATAACGAAATGGATATTTTCAAAATTAGATACATATGAAGTTGACGGATACTGAAAATCTATATAAAGGGTGTACAAAGTATAACTGTCATTATTCTAACAACTAATAGTTTGAAACACATGGGTGTTAAACTCTACCATGTACTAGAAAAGAAAAATGTGAAAATCACTTAAATATGGATATAATAAGTATTTTATGGGGTAAAAATAAAAGTAAAAACTGCAAAATTTGTGGAATTCGTTAAATAATAAAGCAACATTTATTGTTCAAAATAATTTAATTTGTAAAAAGTAATTTTTATTGACCGTTGAGATTTGTAGACTGTACAATAAAATATTTATATACAATAAACATTATTTTCTACAAATTAAATAATTTTGAACATGGGAAATGCTGGAATATAGAATTCATATGCATGAAATATGAAGATGTTTTATTATGTATTTAAGGAATTCCCCTTTTTTGTTTGTTCCAAACTGTCAGTTGTTAAAATAATGGCAGTTATACTTATATTATGTACAACTTATTTTTTAGTAAAATTTCCTTCAAACGCATGAAATATTTTCATAATAAACATGAAAAAGGCTTTCGGTGTCACTATTTTTAAAGTTAAACTTCAAACGTACGAAGTAGCGTTTTTTTAAATCTTAATTATGAACACTTAAAAATTTAAAAGAGAGTTGCCATTTAAGGATTTTGTACTAATTTATTATTAAATTATTAATGAGACACAAGGATTTCTCCGTTACGGGGTGGAAGTTCTATGGTACAGATGGGGGAGTTAGAAATCGAAACCTACTGTGGCAGTTCTGTACTCCTTAGAATAATAAAATACCAATCTATTTGTTAGTTTTGACAATACGTCGTAAAAATATTGCGAATATTATATGTTGCCCAGATCTGTCTTCACTGATTTATTTAAATTTACTTTTCTATTTCTATTATTAATCACTTGACGAGAGTCAAATGATTAAATAGTATCAAATAACGAGTGCCTACCGTTATTAAAAATATATATCAGGTTGGGGAAAAACTAATTTCGGTTTTTTCATGTCTTTCAAAGGGAATTTATTCATATAAATTTCACACACTAATCAATGATATATGTGCCGTTTTGATCGATGACATTTTGTCACTTTTCTGGTAAAACCGTAATTCCGTCACTGTAGAACTTCTGAGATTTCTGGGCGAAGAACTGAACCAAGTGATTTTCACAAGCCTCTTTTGAAGTCAGCTTGACACCATTAAGAGAGTTCTGCAGAGACCGAAGCAAATGGTAGTCGGACGGGGCAGGGTCTGGGCTATACGGTGGATGCCTTAAAACTTTCCAGCCAAGGTCTCTCAATTTTTGCCGAGTCACTAAAAATATGTGTGGTCTAGCATTGTCATGATGGAAGACAACGCCTTTCCTATTGATCAATTCTGGTCGCTTTTTTTTAATCGCCTGCTTCAATCGCATTAGTTGTTAACAGTAGAGAGTTGAATTAATGGTTTGGCCAGGTTCGAGCAGCTCATGATGAACAATTGCTTTCCAATCCCACCAAACACTCAGCATCATCTTCCTTGGCGTCAATACGGGCTTTGCAACCATTTGTGAAACTTCTCCGGGCTTCGACCACGATCTTTGTCGCACATTATTGTCGTACGTGATCCACTTTTCATCGCCCGTAATCATTCGTTTCAAAAATGGTTCGATTTCGTTTCATTTCAGCAGCGATTCGCAAATGGAAGCTCGGTCCATTAAATATTAATTCATGTGGAACCCAAGTATCGAGCCTCTGTCGATATCCATCCTTATGTAAACAGTTCAAAACTGTTTTATGGTCGATGTCTAGTTCCGTAGCGATGTCGTCGGATGAAATATGTCGATCTACCTCGATTTTTTCCACAATTTCATGGACTGTTTTAACGATTGGCCGGCCAGGGCGAGGTTCATCTTTAACATCCAAATTTCCGGAATGAAAACGAGCAAACCAATTCTGACACTGGCGTTCACTTAAGCACTCATCACCATAAACACCACACAATTTTCGATGAGCTGTGCTGTACGTTTTCCATTTCGGAAGTAAAAAAGTAAAATATTCCGAAAATGACCTTCTGAAATTTTCATTTTCAACGCGCAATAACTTATGACTGCGTAAATGAATGACGCTACCTTTATATCCAGACTGTTCTGTCGACTGTTACCTTTCATACGCGCTATAGTATGGCTGCATTTGATAAATATTCCTAGGGATATGCGACTTTAAAGTTATCTATTGGGAAAAACCGAAATTACTTTTTCCCCAACCTGTTATATAAATAAAAAAAGCTAACAAAAATAGTGATATATTTATAAATAAATACTATTTATTTCAAAACAATAACCTAATGGTGTTTTCATAATAATTGATTAATCCAGAGGCGTAAGATTCATACTGACAGATACATAGTTTCCTAGTCATATAGACGTATTTTCTATATTAAATTAAATAATACTTATATATTTATAATGGTATATAATTGGGTAACTGAACTATATCGAATATCTTAAGACAATTTACCAGTAATGTATTCCTCATTATACGAAGATAACAAGCTAACTTTATCAGGTTGCAAAATGTCTCTTTTCGGGGGCCTGTTTTAGTAAACTTATTTTTAATATGGCCGAAGTGAATACCTTTTGATACAGTATCAGGAGGTCATTTCCTATTTATTGTTGGATACGTTATAGAAAGGAAATAGTCCACTAGCTAAATAAGTGCATTAAGTATTTAAGAAACTGTCGTTAGTTTCTTACATACTTAATGCTATGTTAATATTATCGTGACCAGGTTTTTTTTACCTTTAGCCTTTTAACCTTATTATTATTTCTTTATCATTGTACTAACCATCTTTCATACATGTATTACATCTCTACTGAAAATAAAAGTAATTATTATTATTAAAAACAAGAAAGTCGCAACATTTCAAAAGTATTTATTATTCAGAAATGGAAAAGTACTTATTACCTGTTAAGTCTTTTACTATTCATTACATACCATTAACTGTTTTTCATCCCATATCTTCTTTTAATGTAGCTTACATATGTCTAAACATTTTTCGATGGGGTTTCCATCAGGCGACTGTAATATCCAATCAAATTTTGGATCACTGCCCTCTACAATATCTAGTTTTGAGGTTACGTAAATTTATATTTTAGTAGATGATAGTGAAACCTTATTTTTGCGTTTCAATTTTCCGCAAACAAGTACCTACACGTTTTCAGAAGCCATGCTTTCAGAAGCAACTAGAAACGCGATCCTTTATTTTCATTTAATTCGTTAAAGAAGTATTGTAATTTTTAAACAGGTAGCTATAATTGTTTTAAGAAATGGCTAAGGGACCATTATTAACTTATTTAATGGATAAGGATATTTTCATGTACTCTAATTTATTCAAATGTTTCTGCTATTTTATTTCTGACTCACTATTATTACACATAATGGTTGTACATGGTTAACCCCATGATGATTAGAAGTTATAAACTAAGTATATAGTAACAGCAAAGAAATTTAAATAAAATTAATTATAACAATATCACCTAACAACTTTAACGTTACATCGGCACCTTCGCCATTTTCTTAAAATTTTACCAATTGGAGTATTACTTGGGTATAGACTAAGCTTAAAGCAATCCAAAAGTTCAATCGAAGGAAATGACATCCCGTTTGCAATCAATGTTTTTTTTTACTCAAGTGATGCGTCTTTTGATGCGTTTCTATGGCAGCATAAGTTTTTGGTTTCTGCACTGCCACGTGACGTAAAGACGGCAGCTGCCAATGGGCTTTGAATAATTTCATGTGATATTTATACCTTTAGTTAGTTTCTAGAATGGCATGTGACATATTTATATCATGTGATTCTTTCCTTTATTCTTCTTGCGCATTGATTAAAAATGATTACTACTTTGACAATTATTATAGTATGTCTGTTTGTTAATTGTTGGTCATGTTTTAGTAAATGTTCGACCATTTTTGTGTTGTCATATCACTTCATCCACTAATTTATAATTTTCTTCAGCTTTTCTAATATGATTTTCACTATCCTGATAACGTTTCACTATTGCCTTTGTCTTTTCGGCCAGTAACACGTTTCTGTTAAATTTGCAGTTAGTCTTTGTCTTTTTGCTTTTAAAAAATTACCTGGCATGTAACTACATTTTCAAACAGCAAAACAAATAGTACATTCAGAAATAAACAGTTTTAAAACCTTAAAACGGACTTTCCCGCACGTAGAACATCTCTATCTCGAAATTGAGTGGCCGAGAAAAAATAAGCCAACACATAAAAGCAGAATATGTGTTTTATGCCATAGTTTTATTTTTTTCAAATAGTCCACTATCGTGTTTTCTCATTACCGATGAACAGGGTGGAGTGTCCTATCTACCTCAAAATCAATAGATGTCGTCTGGTAGATACCCCTAATCAGAATCAGTCTAAACCTGATCGATTCGACACGATTTAATTGAGTGATCGTGCAAACAAACAAAACAGCTATTCTCTTGGCTACATGCCATCGACGAGCGACATGGCTTAATTTGTTTAGTCCTTATTGTATAAGGCATTTGCAGATGGTGTGGAGATATCTCCCCACTTCAGTAGTTTGTAAAAATTATCTGCCAAGTAAAGGTTTGCATTGTATTAATATCAAGTTTTATTTCGATTTGGATTGTTTTTGAAACTATCGCGAGACGGCGCTTGTTAAGCTCTACTGTGGTAGAATTTACCGGCGTTTACAAGATGCCAGCCTCGTTTGTCAAAGATATACTCACTTACACTGCACTGACGAGACCCAAGATAAGGTCGAAACCGGTCTGCAGTTAGTGATCTCCTGAGATAGAGGACGCTGTGCATCTTTCTTGTGGTTTTCCAGCAATCTAAATCACTGTAGTTTAGTGCTGACTCTGTTAGACAAAATACGGCCAATTTCGCTATATAATTCAGCGCTCGTCGTTGGCATGTAACCAAAAGAATAGCTGTTTTCGCTTAATTTGTTTAGTCCTTATTGTATAAGGCATTTTCAGATGATGTGGAGATATTATCCCCACTTCAGTAGTTTGTATAATTACATTCTTAAACTAAACTGAAACTTAACTATTGAAATTGTACTAAAACTTAAATTCTATTGAGGAAAGTTTATTAATAATTAATATTATTTATTGGAAGTAAATAATTTTAAAATTAACATGATATCTAAACTATTAATCTGTCCAAAATTAATTGTGTATGTTTCTTTTTTAAAGAGTCTATCACATCTAGACCCCTCCTATCACACCTAGACACGAGATACTACTTATTGAAAACTTATTAAACGTGTATATATGCAACACCAAAATTATAAGATTACTTACTAATTAAGTCATTTAACGTTTAAGAGCCGACTTTGATCTATATAATGGTCTTATACGTAAATAAATGGCGCCGTTATAACGATTTATGGTAATATGCTTTAATAATAGTTAATCTTTTACGATATTTAAATAAGTGTAACGCGCTAAGGCTAATTGACGTCACGTGTAGGAGCGTAGGTGTGCTAGAAGTAGGTTCATAATAATAAAGGGTCTTTCAATAAGGACGCTCGATTTTCAAACGTAAATAAAATAAGTTGTGTGTGAAATATCCACTCATTTTTTTCTTATTTGAAAGAATACTTTATGGCATTAAGGCCTTAAGTATGGAATATAACGTCGTTTTGGAAAAAATACGGAGCGATGATTTCGCCAGACCAAAATCCGCACCAAACAGTGACGTTCTCGGAATGCATTTGGTGCTAGTGTATCTCGTGTGGATTGGTATCGTCCCAAATCCGACAATTTTGCTTGTTCACATATCCATTCATTCAAAAATTAGTCTCGTCACTAATGATGATTTCTTTGGCGAAATTTGGGTCAATTTCCAACTGTTCCAGAGCTCAATCAGCGAAACACACGGCGTTGTCGTGTCGTATGGTCGTTTACCTTAAGTTCGTGGGTCAGTCGGGACCCAAGTCCCGACGCAAAATTCGCCCAAGTTGAAGTCGCAGAAAGGCCAAGTTCTTGTAAACGACGAGAAATTGACTGCCTCGGGTTTTGCCGTACACTCTCACGCACAGCAGCAATGTTTTTAGCAGACCTTGCGTTTCGGTGCCGTATGGGTGTTGGCTAATTATTTATCAAACCGATTGACTCGAATTTGGCCACCAAACGTCGAACAGTCGACTCGGCGGCGGCGGGACGGTTGTGGCGAGGATAAAAATCACGTAATGCGCGGGACGTTTCTCGAACGGAGCACTAATTTTTAAAATAAAATTGATGATTTACATAAGTTGTTGAATGCTATAACCTTCCATGGTGATGTCATACACTAGTCAACAATTCACAACAAATTTGACAGATGTTGCTTTAACAACATGGCCGCTATAACCTAAGAAATTTCGAGCGTTGAAAGATCCTATACAAAGCACAAGCGAAATAATGTGTTAAGTCCATGCAAATTAATTTTCCTTCTAGTAATACACTTATATGCATCAATAAAGTGTAATGTTTGTTGTTTTCATACAGTGAGCATATAAAATGGAACCAATAAGATAAAATCGTTATAAATAGTCCAGCGGTGTTAAATCTGGACATTCTGCTCCCCAATCAAAAGCCCTTCTTCTACCAATCCACTTATTGGGAAAATGGTATTTATTATATCATGCTGGTACCAAATTATTTATTCTCGTATCTGGTACACTACAAAATCTTAGAAAGAATATTGGCAAATGCAATCACGGCAAGTAAGGTAAAAATAACAAAATTTAGAAACATCAAAAAGTAAAATTCTCAAAAAAGTAGCTACAATCAGTGTCGTAACGAAATAATGTAAATACTATTAATTTCATTGCTATTTGCCAAATAAACTCTTTTATCTTGCCGATAAACGGAAGAGTCTACCTGAGCCTAGCCATAAGAACAAGCCAATGTTATGTTTTGAGATTTTTTATTTGGCAAATAGCGATGAAATAAACTACACATGCTATGAAAACTGAAATTAATAAATCTAGATAAATTAGAAAGTTGTTATATAACCTACCACAAAATTCAACATAACATACGCAAAAAATGCGTTCTCTTAAATATCATCAGCAGACAAGGATGTTGTCATTTAAAAAAAAATATATGTATACTAAAGAATTTGTTTCATATATGTCCACAAATCGACTAGGGTAAGAATTGTAAATCTTAACCAGTAGTAAATCAAGGTTAATTCTTAACAAATTTATAGGCTCTTATTCTATAAGAAGTCACCTAATTAAGAAGTCATTATACGAAAGTCTTATACAGGGATTAATAAAAGTAATATACAAATTCGACAAAATTAGTACATAAACTCCATACAGGGTACAGTAATAATTCAACAAAGCAAATGAAAATATGATATTTTAAATAAGAAAGTTAATGAATTATAATAATTTCTTAATAAAATTAATAGTTCGTATGTTAATACTGCTAATAAATGTGAAAAAAGGATTTTGTTTTATTACAATGACTTTATTATAACGCTTTTTATTTCCTCTTGATTTCAAAAAAATCACTTTCACAAAAATTCTTGTAACCAATTCCACATATGACGCGATAAAAAATGAGACTCCGTAAAAAAATATACCGATAACGTCATAACTTTTAAATGTATGGCTCAGAAAAAAAAATGCTTGACAAAATAATGTATTAACTTCATAATATTTCACTGTCAAATAAATATAATTGATTGGTGTTAAAATGAAAATCTGAATTTTTAAAACAACGAAATGGCTAATTTCTAATCATCGTGGCAAAGTTGTTGACTAGGTTTAGATTAAGAAGCCATATCAATAGAAGACATAATATTAATGGGAACTTACGTTTCATATATAATCTCTTGTGAAACTTCTGATATCTTCTTCCTGCTCCAGCCTTTCTATTTAGTTAATACTTTCTTGTATTTCAACATTTTTTTTAAGATATAAAAAATAAATCACTTTTAGAACAGAAATAGAACTCTATATGTAAAAATCATAATGTAAACTGAGGGATAAGGAGAAATAAGACAGTAATACCGTAAAATGACGTGAGCAACATCCCCATTGAGAACCCCACGAGGAAAGCCATGGGTCTTTTCTTTGAACAGGTGTTTTTAGACCGATATTATCAGCGAATATCGATTTTGTACTCTAAGTATATAATACCGATGGTTTTTCGATTCCGGGTATGAATGCGGGGTAAATATGAGCTGTTTCAGAAAAAAACCCTTCTTCTAAAAAGTTTTTTGTTTTCGGCAGACATTTCTCGAAACCGATAGCTATATAAAATATCTATCAAAAATCACAGTGATTGTGATTCTTGAATGTGATTTTTAAAAATATTGCTCAGTAGCTAATAAAAAATAAACAGTTTTAAAACTTTAAAACGGACTTTTCCGCACTTAGAACATCTCTACCTCGAAATTGAGTGGCCGAGAAAAAATAAGCCAACACATAAATGCAGAACATGTTTTATGCGACAGTTTTACTTTTTTCATTGGCGACTGCTTCAGTGCCGTATCAATACATTTGTGATCGAACGAAATTATTTTTTCTCATTCATTCGTATATAATACAGACCGAATATGTTTTTTTCGTTCAATGCAAAATCGACAATTTTTTCTCAAATAGTCCACCATCGTGGACTATATTCTCATGACCCATGAACAGGGCGGAGTGTGTCCTATCCACCTCAAAATCAAAAGGTGTCGTCTGGGAGACGTCCCCGATCAGAATCAGTCAAAATCCGATCGATCCGATACGATTTCGTGGAGTTATCGTGCTAATAAAAAAAATTCTCAAATAGTCCACCATGGTGATTTCTCATAACCAATGGACAGGGTGGGGTGTGGCCTATCCACCTCAAAATCAATAGGTGTTATCTGGGAGACGTCCCCGATCAGAATCAGTCAAAATCCAATCGATTCGACACGATTCCTTTGAGTTATCGTATTAACAAAATAAAATTCCCAAATAGTCCACCATCGTGTTTTCTCATGACTCATGGACAAAGTGAGGTGTGTCCTATCCACCTCAAAATTAATAGGTGTCGTTTGAGAGACGTCCCCGATCAGAATTAGTCAAAACCTGATCGATTCGACACGATTTAGTTGAGTTATCGTGCTAACAAAAAAAGATTCTCAAATAGACCCATGGACAGGGTGGGGTGTATCCTATCCACCTCAAAATCAATAGGTGTCATCTGGGTGACGTCCCTGATCAGAATCAGTCAAAACCCGATCGATCCGACACGATTTAGTTGAGTTATCGTGCTAACAAGAAATTTTAATGCCGACGACAACGGCACACACACAGACAAAATTTTTTTTAAATCTTTTTTTTTTTTGGTTTTTAGGCCGAAAAACGAAAAATAAACGAATTTTTTTTCCATTTTTCTTTACGCGATTAAATTACTTTTCCGCTAGTATAGTTGGGTGCGGAAAAGTAAAAATGTTAAACATTAGACAATGGGGCATTTCTTACAGCTATGTATCACAGGCTATCAGAAATTATTAAATCAAAATTTTAAAACTTTGCAGGCTATGATGTTACGATAGGCTACGTTGTACAAGATGAGAAAATAATCAAGCAAAAATATTAAATGAAAATTGAGAAAACGATTCCAGAAAGACCACTTTTCCCATAAGGATAAAAAACGTTGTCAAACCCTCCTTAATAAAAACGATTTATTCATAAAACAAATCAATTTTTATTCGATCAAAGAATATCCTTTTAACCGAATGAAGTAAAAGTTAGAAATACTGATATTTTTTTATGAGAATGAATTAATTTTCTCAGTGTATAAAGAGCCCAGTAAGTCCAGAATCCGCTCAATAAGTGAAATAATCTTTAATAAAACCTATTTCCTCTTATCTTAAAAGTCCCTCAATTAATTGATACTTTTGTTTGCCTAACATACATACATACACGCTATTTTCTATTTCCATTTTCCAATGAATTTCCTCGGCGCCGCTTTTATGAGTATGACTGAAACTTGGCGCCAGCTAATCGGAGACCCAATCTAGTATGCAAGTCACGCGATCTTTCAAATTCGCAGGATATTCAATGCCAGTTTGTAGATTTTCAGTTCTCTGCAGTTTGTGTTTGTGACGGGTTGCGAAATCATTGGTGTAATTGCGGTCGACGAATGCGGAGCTCAACTACGAGTCATTTTTTATTTCGGAAATAACCTCTAATGGAAGCGTTACGGGTTGTGACTCATGTCAAAGTGTTAAAGAGTATAATGAACTCGACCGACGTGCTGGTTGCGAGGCGATGTATTGAAAAAATGTGAAAGGATTTCAGCGTAGTATAAGTGACGTAGGTCGGTACGCTTTAATAAGGATTATCCTTTATACGCTTTGCTTTCCTGTTTTACCCTTTACTGTATTAATCCGAATTTTATAAAACATTATCGTTGTGTATCGATCCAGCCATTCATTGTAATTCTCTGAACGCTGAATATTAAATTCGATTTTATGGTGTGAATAATAATGTTAGCTTTTTAGACTGTGTAAATAGATGGTGCCTCCCACAGTATATGTAAACAATATACTTGCTTCACAGGTCTCTTAAATTTTCTATTAAATAGTCAATTTAGTACACATTTCCTAATTTTTATAACAGAATTTGTGGACAGATACACTAAATGTTACATGATATTAGATAAATTACATGCACCGTCTGAAATGCTGTGTATTTATAATAGTTTTATACCTAAAATGTATTAAAGTTTACAATTATAGTGATGTAAAATCTTACCAATTACACTGACGTTAAGTTTCATACCAAAAATAGTGAAATCTTACCATTCAAAGTTTTACCACGGCAAATTTTAAACAGTATATAAGTCAAGAGGGCACCAAATAATGACAACCATAATATATAAATTAAAACTATAATTATAAAAGATCACATATATAGGAGCAGAAATTAATCAGAGTAATTCCATTAAACAACAATATTAAACCAACAAAAAAAAAGCATCATGATTCGCATGTTACCAGGCAAAAAATTATAGCAAAAATACAGGGTGATGATAATGTTTCGCACAATAATCATACATTTGTTATTAAGTATATATTTTTAAAACCCTAAAACATCACAACCTTATTTTTAAAAAAGACATTGACTGGCACACAAATTTTATTTTTCTATGTGTTAGCTGTGATCACAGTATTTTGTAAATACCTCCCTCCCTTGGTGCACTCTTTAAATCTTTGCTTTCCGAGTACAACTCGGCCTTATACTAGGTTTCGTACTTACCGTTTCTGAGATACTAGAGGGCGTTTTTTTGATAAAAATACGATTATAACATTAATTTTCACAGGAATTTTAAAGTTGTTCAAGCATACTTCTGACTAAGGATCTGACATTGGCCACCATGCATGTAAATATTTTGTATCCAATGTTCAATAATTTTGGGACTTATATTTTCCATTTCGATTCGAATTCCTTGCTTCAGATTCTATATATTACCTGGTCTATTAAAATACACCTATGATTTTAAGTGATTTCATAAGAAAACATCAAAAGAGTCAAATTGGGTAAACGTGGAGACATCGTCGTTGACCGTCGTCGGTCTGCAGTTATAATCTATTGTTTCATTGAAGAAAAAAGTCATTCAGTGAGAAAAAGCAAACTTGTGATTTTGGATCAGAACGATCGGAATCATCTTCATTCAACTCTTGTGCCTTATAGAAGTGGGACTTTTCTTTTTTGAATTGTTCAACCGTGGAATAGTGGTCATGATTGTGTAAACCCAGTTCCATGATAGAATTGTAAGGATATTTTGTAACTTCAAGCAATATGTTTAATTTACATAATTTGAGGTCTGCCTTCTTGAGTTTCACTGAACATTATTAGTCTGTGAACATTTTTGAACTAATGTTCTTCCTATAGATGTTGAAATGGGTAGTTTATCAGAATATTCTTGATTAAATAACGGAGAAGTTTCTTCGTGAGATCTTGATCTGGCACCGTATCCAACGATTATTAACACTTCAATTCTCCGCCGTTCAGTTAAACAGGCCATTTTTATTTATGCTTTCAATACAGTCTTTAAGAACCCTGCCTAAGAAAGTCAACTTGATAGTAACAGTAACAGAATAATTAATCACTTTGGTGATCTGATTCAGTTCAGTAACGACATAACTGATGTATTAAATTAAATTTATAATAATGATCAACATGGATGGGATACGTCAATAGAATAACTGAAAGTTTGTTGGGAGAAGGAAAAGTGGAAGATCTAGGGTGATACTATGCAACTAGATGATGTGCATGATGATCTAAGAGTTATGCATATTAGCGAATTGGGAATAAAAGTTCAAGAGAGAATAGAATACAAAAAAAAATAGCCATGGACCCACCCAAGATAGTAGAGCCAGAAGAACTGAATAGTAAATAATCAAAAAGAGGTTGTTTTTTTTTTATTTACAAATACACATCAATTGCAAATTAACCATTCCACATATATATCTTTTTTTAAATAGTTACAATTAAATTCTATTCTTATTTCTATATAAATAGTGTTAATGTTTGTAGTTCCCTACATGGTATTAACGCATATAATACTAATATGTAAAACTAACGTACAATACACGTCAATAATATATGATTTATTATAATTACTATTTGTGCTTTTTTATTATTCTCAGATGCTCGTGTGAACACAAATGTTCGTATCTATGTATTAAATTTAATTTTAATTGTCTTATGCTTTCTTGAGAAATAAATTTTATTCTATTCCTGCATTGTTATGAGTTCTTGATTTTGTTTCTTTACAATTTCATTCAACACACTAAAAAATAGTTTGAACACACTAATTAACGTGCTATAAACAGACAATATGGCATTATTAAAATGAAGTTTGCCTTTTACAAAAAAAAAAAAAAAAATGCTGGATAAAGTCAAAAGTGGAAGAACTATGACCTTAAAATGTACTATTGGTAAATTTATTCTTATTTATGTATGTGTAATAAAACTGAATATATGTTCAATTTATTAAAAAACACATCACTACTCTATATAAATACGACTACAGCTGTTTATTTGATATTATAAGCAACCTCATCTAATGGCCGTTGATATTGTAAAAGTTTTATTTACTTCGACGTTACATGATGACGAAGCGAAATTCCATAGTTAGAAAAAACTTTAGGATTCGCTGAGTTCGTTTATATTCAAACGGCCAGACATTATTCAGTTGAGAGACCTTGGGGCGTCGTAAAGTCGATGAGACATCGGAAGCATCCCCATCTTGAATTCTGTCTAAATATACTTATTGCGCACTTTATCGGCTGTGCAAAATATTCAATCTACAGATGGTTATATTGTATGCTTTCTTTTACGTTCTTACCATCCTTACAGATATATTTTTGGCGACGTAAATATATTCGGACTTTCCTGTTTGTAATACAGTACTGCCCGTATTTTATTTTATAGTTGATTCACGTGCACGACTACAACACATCTTTTGAAGATATTATAAATGTATTTATATATATATATATATATATATATATATATATATATATATATATATATATATATATATATATATATATATATATATATATATATATATATATATAGATTTTTCTTATAACATAGTATTGTTTAAAATTTTAGTGCTAATAAATGGTGAATGCGCCAATATTACGGGAAAGTAAAAATATATAGTTAACTCGTATACAGTCACAACTCAAAAAAAAACAAAATTTTCTTAACCTAGATATGTATATCTACTGGGGTTGGTAAATAGCACTAATATTACTTTTCCGCACTCAACTATACCAGAGCGGAAAAGTAATGTAATTGTGTAGAGAAAGGTGGCAAAATTTTCTAGAGTTTATTTTTCGTTTTTCGGCCAACTGGCTTTTTTGGCCTTTGGCTTGGCAAAAGCCAAGCCAAAATAAAAAAAAAATGGTTTTAAAAAAATTTGTGTCTGTGTTTGTGTCGTTGTCGTTGGAATTACAATTTCTTGTTAGCACGATAACTCAACTGATTGGGGACGTCTCCCAGATGAAACCTATTGATTTTGAGATGGATAGAACACACTCTACCATGTTCATGGGTCATAAGAAAGCACAATGGACTATTTAAGAAATATTTTTGTTACCACAATCACTCAATTAAATCGTGTCGTCGGGTCGATCGGGTTTCGATTGATTCTAATTAGGGACGTCTACTAGACGACATGTATTGATTTTAAGGTGGATAGGACACACCCCACCCTGCCCATGGGTCATGAGAAAGCACGATGTAAATGTTTATGTTCATTCTGAGATTTTAAGCCTAAACATTTAAAACGCGTTGCTGATTTTGCATTGAACGAAAGAAACATATATTCGGCCTTATTCATATACGAATAAATGAGAAAAAAATAATTTCGCTCACAAACCTATTGATACGGCACTAAAGCAGTCGCCAATAATAAAAGTAACTCTGTCGCATAAAACACAATTCTGCATTTATGTGTTGATTTTATTTTTTCTGGGCCACTCAAGTTCTAGATGAGATGTTATACGTGCGGAAAAGTCCGTTTTAAGGTTCTAAAACTGTTTATTTTTCAGTTGATTTATATGAACGGCTATAGCCACATCTTTCTTTGAAATAATTTGAAAGCTCGCTTTAAAAATATAATGCAATTTTCTTTTTGCTACTTATAGCCAGACAAAAAATATCATATATTGCACACATTATCGGCCTTGAAAAAATAATCAATCTGCTAATGGCTATATTGTGTACTTTCTTTTACGTTACCATCCGTACATATATATTTTTTGACAATGAATATTTACAGACTTTTTATCTTATAAGTTCATAATATTTTGGTTCCACTGCTAATAAATGGCGAATGCGCTAATGTTACTGGTAAGTATTATAAATACATTCTAGCAAAGATGTATTAAAGAAATGGCAATGCCACTATAATTGTGCGATATCTCAGTAGAAATATAAGACTAATAGAAAATAAAATTTCCATACCATCTCATAGAAGTTAAATACTTAAACCCTCTTTATCGTATATAATCAGCGTATGTCGTGAACAAGTTACCTACTCAGTATCATCATACGTTGGTGACAACACTCAGGAGTAAATTAAAACGGGATATACTTTCATCAAATTTGCAACTTTTTAATATATGCCTATTTTAAGTTTTATTTTTCAGTTTGTTTATTTTAGATCGCCATGTACATACGAGTATGTTTATGATCAATGAAATATATTAATTATATGTGCTTGCGAAGTATTATAAGTCAACTTCGTTGATATATTTTGTGCAGCCAAGTCTGGTGAATAAGCCGTATGCGAAAGTATTTCCCATGTAAACGCCTCAATCGTTAGCTTGACCGGTTTTGCTGTGTGATGGCGCATTATCATGAAGCAAAATTACTTTGTGTTGCCTTTTTTGATATCCTGATCGCTTTCACGTAAAGCTTAATTCAAATCGATCAATAATTATCGGTAGCGTTAAGTATTAACGGTTTGGCTAGGTTTTAGCAGCTTCTAATAGATCACACCTTTCTGATCCCACCAAACACAGAGCATTGTCTTCCGTCCATACCGATTTGTCCTTGCAGTCTATGTTCAATGGTTCGCCCGGAGTTACCCATGATCGTTTACGCTTAGAATTCTCGAAATATATCCACTTTTCATCGCAGTCACAATTCGATGGAGAAATGACTTTCTTTTGTACCTAGCAAGCAGCATTTTGCAAATGGTTTTTCGGTTTTCCTGCTGTTCTTCATTCACTGAATGAAGGACATGTGAAGGTGGAACCCATTCTCCCAACTTCTGGATCTTTCCTATTGATTTCAAACGTATGGAGACGGATTTTCGTGTTACGGTTAATTGATAAGTTGATGTTGCGTTTGAGCGTCACTCTCATCCAACAATGCTTGCCATTCGCTATCTTCAAGCTTTATCGGTGGTTTTCCACGCTCTTTGTTTCTCACGTCAAAATTACGACGTTTGAATTTTTTCAACCACTCAAAGCAGTGATTTGCCAAGAGATTCTGCAGCAGCTTTCTTCAAATGGTAACAAAAATTCAATGCTGTCCGCAAATCGTAGTTTCCAGGCACACAATTTGACATGTTCAACGCTATTAAAAACGATGTTGTTGTATGAAACTTGTATAGTTGTGAGATGTCATCGTTATCAGATCACCTTTATCAGAAGATGTCAAAACAAGAAATAAGCAAATTCCGGTTTTATATTTACATACCTAGTATAGTGAGTGGCATTGTCTTTTCTTTAAAGAATGTTTACTAGGATATACTTATACTTGCCCGCAACATTAGCGCATTCGCCATTTCTTGTTCTGGTTAGGCGTTCGTTTAGTTTAGCTAGTTAGACATTTAGAAATCGGTAAATGTTTACATTGCCAAAAAAATGTAGATATAAGCATGGTAGCGTAAAAGAAAGCATACGTATATGCTTATATTAGATGACTAAAGCATTTGATTATTTAGATATTAGTTGTTTCAGAGCCAAATTACATCTTGTATTATAACAGTGGTGATAACTTACTTTACTGGTTTAAAAACTACCTTTCAGGTATATGCAGATTTACTAGGATTAATACAAACTCCTCGATACTTGTATCACACAAGAAATGAGTTGATCGGGAGTTCCGCGAGGTTCTGTACTGGGGCCAGTTCTATTTAATATTTTTCTTTTGCAGATACTTAAGCAATTCCCATAAAATGCAAACTACATATATGTACGCTGACAACATACAGCTCCTCCATAGGTTTTTACCTTCTGATTCGTTCACGACTTCTTGAATCATTAATAACGATTAAAACATTATTTTTGAATGGACATAAAAAAACACATTAACTATAAACGCTAATAAAAGTCAGAATATCGGTTTTGGTACGCCATATCAACTTCACAGTATGGATCAACTAAATATTAAAATTATGAAGTAATTTTCTATATTTGATTCTACATTGACATTTTCTAGTTATATCAATAACATATGTAAGAAAGCATTTTTCTCCTTAAAACACCTATATTCTTTTAAAAGACATTTAGATACGAGTATTAAAATTTTGCTTAGTAAAACCTTAGTTTTATCTCATCTGTATGCTGATATTGTATTCAGGCCCTGCCTGACACAGGACAAAAATCGTTTGCAAACATTCAGAATGCCTGCGTGAAATATTTTACAACTGTACCACCATTTGATTATATTTCTCCTTACAAGAATACACTTAATTTATTGAACATGCCTGGGAGGAAATTTATGCGTATTGTCGGATCTGTCTTCAATATTATAAAAGACCAATGCACCTGAATATTTATGTAATACGTTAATGTGGTGAACTATCACTCAGTAGAAATTCAAAAAAATTCAATACAAAATTTCCATTCCATCTCATCGAAGAGAAATCTTTAAATTCTCTTTTTTGTATATATCAGCGTATGTGGTGAATAACCTACCTACTCAATTTCATAATATATCAGTGGCAACAGTCACAGGTAAATTAAAAAGGGATATACTTTCATCAAATTTGCAACATTTTAATATGTTCCTTTTATTTTTCAGTTTGTTTATTTTATATTCTCATATACATGTGTTTATAATCAATTAAATATATTAATTATATGTGCTTGGGAAGTATTATGAATCAACTACGTTGCTACACTTTCCTTTTGGAAGATTGTACTTGTAGTTTTTTATTTCAATAAATATATTATTATTATATCATATTATATTACATGCTTTCTTTTATTATTATCATCCTTAAATATAATTTCTTGACGATGTAAACATACATGAAAATTTTCCTTCTTATAGTAAGTAGCCTATCCATAATTTACTTCTACTGCTAATAAATGGCGAATGCGCTAATGTTACTGGAAAGTATAAATCTATAGGAACTCGTAACCACTCTAAATAAACCAAATTTAAATCTAAATACGTATCCGTATTTAAATAATATTTAAATAAAATCCTTAATCTAAATACGTGTTATACCTACAAGCGTTCGTAAATTATAATTGTTTTTTACGAATTTCATTTCGGCACTAACGTATTTCAGTTGATTAATGTGTATAATCACAACGTCTTTTGAAATAATTTGAAAGCTGACTTATAGAGGAATATAATACATTTCTCATCTTCTAATGATAGTCAGAATGTCAACAAATATATACGAATATATTACAGACTTTATCTGCAAAAATATGCAATCTGCTAATGGTTATATTGTATGGTATCTTTTACTTTGCCGTCCATACATATACATTTATTTTTATGAAGTAAACATTTACAGATGTTCTGTCTTATAACACAATTGTTTATACCTTAGTTGAATTGCTAATAAATAGCGAATGCCCTAATATTACGGGTAAAATATAAATATATCCTACGAAACATTTTTGTAAATAAATGACGATGCCAGTATAATTGTGAAACGTTTCGCCAAAACGAGTGTAACCATCTACATTGATTAAACTAACAGTGGTACTTCCAGCAACTTTTTAAAATACTTTTGTTGAATACTTTCTTAACTTATAACTTAATTTATAACTTTTTAAAATACTTTTGTTAAATACTTTATTTTACATAATTACCATTCTTCAATAATTTTGTTTATGATGTAAAAATGCGCAAGTTTTCCTTTTGATAATACTGTCTGCTCATACTTCTATTGTTAATAAATGGCTAATGCTTTAATATTACGGTCAAGTATTATAAATATATAGTAACTCGTAGTTATCATTTTTCACGAGCACCATTTCAGCATTAATATTTTTTAGTTGGTTCATATAAAAGTGTATAGCTACATCTTATGAATGAAATTATTTTAAACCTGAAGGAAATATAATGCATTTTCCATTTGCTAAATATGGCCAAGAATGTCAACAAATATCATATATTGCACACTTTATCGGTAATTTATTAATGGTTATATTATGTTTTAATTTTTATTTTTCATTATCATCCTGCCATTTTTTGGCAATGTAAATATCTATATATAGATTTTCTATTTCTGTCTGCATACTATTGTTCCATTGCTAATAAATGGCGAATGCGCCAATGCTATGGGAAGCACCTACCACAAAATGTTTGCTATGTTGCTGTGATACTCGTAAGCTTTATTTGATTATGCCTTTACTGCTGATATAATATTACTTACTAATATTCATTCACCACTGACAGATAACCATATTTAACAGTATGTATTAGTTACGGGTTAAAAATAAAGAATCAACATAATATATAAATAAACTTGAATATAATCATTTACACACATTAAATTAACAGTGGCACCTCCACTAATATTTTAAAAATTGTCACTAGAAAAAACTCTAAACAAAATAAATTTTATTAACCTACATATACATGGTACCTAATATACTCTTAAAACGTAAATTTTGCTTTTTTACAAACCCCATTATAGCACTGATATATTTAGTCGCTTCATGTGAAAAGCTATAGACATCCATTTCTTCTTTAATATTTGTAAGCTCACTTTGCATATAATACATTTGTTATTTTCTAAATATGACAACAACGTCACCAAATATAATATTCTACACTCTTTATCGGCTATGCAAAAATATTTAATCTGCTGACTGTGATATTGTATGCTTTATTATTATCAGCTTTGATGTAAACATATGTAGATTTTCAGTCTTGTAAAACAATACCGGTTATACTTTATTTCTATTGCTAATATATGGTGAATGCGCTAATATTAGATGTATGTATGTGTACATATATTAACTCAGATATAGTAAAAACTAAATGATACAAAATTTTCTTAACCTACATATGTATATCTACAAGCGTTTGTAAAACGTAGATTTTCATTTTCTACGCACGTCATTTTATTACTGTTGTTTTCTAGTTAATTCATGTGAAAAGCAATAACAAGATATTCTTGAAATAGTTTGGAGGATCACTCTCTATGAGAAATATAATGCTTTTTCTATTTTCTAAATATGGCACGAATGTCAACAAGTATCATATAGTGCACACTTCGGCTATGTAAAACTATTCAATCTACTAACAATTATATTGTATGCTTTCTTTTAAGTTGGTTCTTACACATATATTTCTTGACAGTGTACAAACATATGCAGATTTTCCTCATTACTAATAAATGGTGAATGCGCCAATATTACTAGCGATTATAAATACATTTGGGTATAGTAAAATCTGTAAGCGAAAGAAATTTTTCCTGACCTAAGTATATAGATATCGGTAAGAGTTTGTAAAATGTAAATTTTCGGTTTTCACTAGTCTTATTTTAGCATTGTTTTTTTTTTTGGTTGATGAAAGACTTTTGAGAGGCATATAATGTATTTTTTGTTCTTTAAATATAACATGAACGTCAATAAATATTTATTGGACATTTTATGGCCATGTAAAAATATTGAACATTTTATCGGCTCGGCTGTGAACAATATTCAACCTGTTCACAATTATACGGTACGTTTTTTCTTGTTATCCTTTTCGCCGGTGTATAAACTTAAAACTATAAATTTTTAAATTATTTTCCCCATTTTAACACAGTTTTTTAACTGATTCGTGTGATAGACTTCTGGGAGGAATACAATGCATTTTTAATTTCATAAATATGGCATGAACATCAAAAATATTTACTGGACATTTTTTAACTATGCAAAAATATTTAGAAAATGAAAAATGCATTTCTTTCAACAAATATCATTTGTTTTAACATTTTATCGGATGTGTAAAAATATTCAACCTATTAAATACAGAATTTTACGTTTTGTTTTACGTTACCACTTTTGACGGCGTAAATATACGCTTATTTTATTTTTGTAACACAGTACTATTTATATTTTATTTCTAGTGCTAATACATAAATGACGAAGGCGCTAATTCCAGCAAGTATAAAGACTACAGTAACTCGTCTACAGTACAAATTCTAAAATAAATGTTCTTAACCTATAAATCGCACCCCTGCCTTAGATGTGACAAAACTAAAAACATTTCAAATTGCGACAACACAGTTTTAAAACCACCACGGTGGACTGCATCTGTGGAACTAACGTCACATCTCAGTTTTCAATAGTTTCTGCTACATGACAGCAGTGTCACTTTTTACTATTCCCAGTTGGTACCAATTTGTAACAGGTGAACTGACATATTGCGAATAGATCCGCTACACGAATCGCTAAAAAGAAATGTGATCCGTATAATGTAAATGAATTATTCCATAATGAATTCTTTCATATTAAGGCACCGAACGGACAACTACAAATAATTTTGAACTCACTTAAAATAAGTGAACTTAAAGTTTTAAAAAGCGATGAGGACAACCTGAACAAACCATAATGAAAATGTATGCAGCCGATGAATACCAAGAGATTATTATAACAAGCAGGAGTATTGGCCTAAATCAAGGTGTTCCTGCTTTAAAGCCCGTTTACAAAATAAATAAATAAAATTAAAAAAACAAAATAAGTTCTTTTATGGTTGCTAAATTTAAAGTTTGTAAAATCTTATTGAATATGTTAATACTTTGACTTGATATCTTCCATTGGTTTAAAGTTTCTGTACTTATTAATGTACTAGGTCCTTTTTTCTTACTATCAGACTCATACTTGTATTAAAAGGGCTCATACTTGATTTATATCGTGTTATAATTATTATTATAGTACCTATAGATCTTTTTGCCATTTTTTGTTGTGTTATTTATTTACCTTTAGTACACTTCTATATCAGTTTATTGAAACAATAAAAGAACAAAAAGCTACATAGAATGTCAAATATTCAGAAACAACATAACTCACCTCCAGACCTAAAGCAAGTTAAGATTGAAGAATTTTCTTGTATTAACCTACCAAGTAGGCTAAGGCCAAAATTACTAGGTTACAAAAATTAAATCAAAATGGTTAAGGTAAACTTAATAATTAATCTGATTTTAAGCAAATTTAAAATCTGCCTTAAATCCCATTGTAACTTTTTTGAGTTATGTCACTTCTGAAGCGGAGGTGAGATATATATATATATATATATATATATATATATATATATATATATACATATATATATATATATATATATATATATATATATATATATATATATATATATATATATATATATATATATATATATATATATATATATATGGTATCTACAAACGTTCATAAAATGAAGTTTTCGTATTTCACGAGCCATATTTTAGCACTAATATTTTTAGTTGAATCATGTCAATAGCTACAACCACAGCTTTTGAATCATTAGAAAGCCTCACTCTTAGGGGAAATAATCCGTCTCTTATCGCTTAAATATGACAAGAACGTCAACAAATATTTATTGCACATTTTATCGGCTATGCAAAAATATTCAACCTGTTGTTGGTTATTGCATGCTTTCTTTTACCATACGTCACTAACCTTACATAAATATTACGTTACAGATGTTCCTTCCAGTAACCTTACAAGTGTTCCTTGTTATAATATACTATTTCTACTTTATTCAGTTACGAATAAATGGCGAATGCGCCAATATTAAGGTCAAGTATTGTAATACAATATATCTCGTATATAGTTAGAACTATAAATGAAATAAATTTTATTTACCTAAATCTTCATATCTACAAGTGTTCCTAAAACGTAAATATTTGGTTTCTTGGTCCCATATTAATACGTGTTTTTAATTGATTCGTGTGAGAAACTTTTGCGAGGAAAACGAATGCATTTTTTGTTTTTTAAATATATGAACGTCAACAAGTATTTATTAGACATTTTATGGTGATTCAAAAATATTTAGTAAATGAAAAATGCATTTTCTTTAAAAGTATAATTTATTTGACATTTTGTCGGCTGTCAAAATATTTAACCTGTTGACAATTATACTACGTTTTGTTGTATATTACCATCCTTATATACTTTTTTGTCGGTGTATTGCTAATAAATATCGAATGGGGTAATATTCCAGGCAAGTGTAAACATTACAGTCACTCGTATAACATAAATTCTAAATGTAATTAATTTTCTTACGAATTTTCTGAGGAATATATAATCGTTGACGTTGTCGGTTGTATTGTATTTTTTACGCCACTAACTTTACATATATTTTTTATTTTTTGGTGATGTAAATACATGCATATTTTCTTTCATATAATACGTTTCTCTTGCTAATAAATGGCGAATGCGCCAATGCCGCGGACAACAATTGTTGCAAGAACTGTAAATATATATCTTGTATTTTGTAAGGACTCTAAATGAAACAAATTATATTAACCTAAATATACATAATATTTGCAAATTTCCTTCAATTATAAATGTTCGGTTTTCACGTTTTGTTTCGCCCCATTTTAGCGTTTATCTTTATTAGTTGATTTGACAGAAAAGCTACTTTGCTTTCTTTCGGAATAATTTTAAAGCAGAGAAATGTAATGAATTTTTTTTAAATATGGCAAAAACGGCGACAAAAATTATTTATCCCACATTTTATCGGTTGTGTAAAAATATTAATTGCCTGATAGTTATATGACCTTCGTTACGTTACTATCCTAACATATATATTTTTCAGCCGTAGAAACATATGCAGACATCCCGTCTTATGATATAGTAGTGATTATATTTTATTTATATTGCTAATAAGTAGCTAATACACTAATATTGTGTGTAATATTGAGCTATTAAAAATATATAGTAACTTAGGTATATAGTAAAAGCTTGAAATAAACTAGAAATAAATTTTATTAACCAACATGCACATAACATTTTCAAACATTTTTAAAAGGCAAATTTTCATTATTTACGAACTTCATTTTACCTGCAAATATGCATTGCTACGTAGCAAGAATCTCTTTTTCAATAATGTAACAGTTCACGTTGAAAGGGATAATGCATTTCTTTTCGTGGCAGTATGACTAACAAGACGTAGTCTCCGAAGATAGCAATCCTTCCATTGATTTGTCTGTCTGATAGCCTCAAAAGTTTTTCAATGCGAGTCCGTGAAATAACTTTTTTCGAACTACTCTCTCTACAAATTCTAATTACGCTTACATTATGACTGATTTTAAAAAAATTGACGATTTGGCTCCCAATAATACACACTCTTTCAAACTCAGACTTAACCGTCGTTATTTATGTACTACTAAATTAGTACTGTATAAAATATGTATTATTGCAAATATATGCTCTAAGCAATACAATTTTCTTGGTGAATTAATTTCCATTATCTCATAGTAATCTGATTTCAGTGAATAGTAACATATTTTTGTGTAGGATGTTTTATATTTATGACTGAATTTTTGACCATAATAATTCTACTTTTAAAAATTATTCAATAAATAAAACTATAAAACATTTTGCGTTTGCAAGTTTGCATCGTTAACGTATCAAAATTGATGGTGCTTACTTTGTTTATAAAATATTACTTCACAATTAATTCCACTGCAATTATTAGTCAGATAAATAAGTAGCGACTAATCACTGTTAATATTGTAGAAACATTATTCACTTCGACTTTACACGATGACGAGGCGGAAATAGTAGTCAGAGAAGATGACTCTCAGATATTTATTCTTTCACTTCATTTACATTCAAACGCCAGATATTATCCAGTTGAAGAACCTTCAAGCGACGCTGAGCCGAAAAATGGGAAGGGCCCTTGCCTTCTTTATAAATATACTTACTGCGTATTTATCGATTGTGCAAACATATTCAATCGACTCATGTATAAGTTTTTGCATTACCATCTTCACGTAATATATTGTGTTTTGTCATGTAAGCATATGCAGGTTATCCTTTTTATATTAGTGGTTCATTTAAAGTGTTTATAAGTGGCGGATGCGCTAGTATTATAGGTCAATATCGAAATTTTATCAAGAACTATTTTTAAGAAATTGGCGAATGCGCCAGTATGATTTACGAAAGTATTTACATAACATTGATGTAGTTAATTTAAGTTTTAAGTATTGCTTTATTGTATTTTTACTTTCTAACTTCTAATCACTGTGGGGAGGTACAACGTATAACCGTTATATATTAGAAAGACAGAAATATATTTGAATAAACTCGAGTAAAAGAGAACATTCACTTGCATTAAAATTATAGTGAAACAGCCATTTAGTCATTTATTTAAAATCGCTAGCTGAACTGATACATAGTAGAAAATAACTGGAAGCAAATATAGTGCATTTTTTATTTTTTTATATTATGGTATTGAAAAAACAACAAACACAAAGAGAAGCAGACAGCCATTTAAATATAAGTTACCACAAGTCAGTTTTTAATTATTTTTCCTACTATTTGCAGTTATTTAGCTCGCACATTTGAGGGTACTTAATGAAGTAGTCGATATCATTTTTAATAGGCGATCCTATTACTAGAACAATTATTAGAACTATCCTTTATATCCTTTATAAAACTCAAGTAAATCTTAAAAATATAAGACTTACCAAATTGATCTGGCCTGGCTTTTGAGAAATTGACAAACAATTAGTCCCAAAAATGAGATATACAAGTCGTAATCTGTCTTCTAGAAAAAAAAAAAAACAAGAGAAGGCTAAAAGTAAATAAAAATATGTATTAATAACACTTAAATATCGTAGATATGTCAAGTGTGTCAAAAACATTTTTATTAAAGTGATATTTCTCAATTTGTATATTTTACTTATAAATGGATTATAGAACGAAACAACTATTTCTTGGGAAAGTCTAGACATCAACAGACCTTCTTCATCTTTTATTCGTTAATTTTAACACCAATTTTGCAAAAACAAGTGATTATTTAACTAAATTTTTAATTGGAGTAACTAAATTTTTAGGAATATATCAAATAAGTTTATTAACATAATTAAAAACAGTGAAAAATATTTTACGATTTTAAACTTCTGGCTAAATTGAGGCAAGAATTACTCACCTTTACTGCTTAAACAACCGTTTAAACATGATCTCAGATGAAGACTTATTCTTCATATAAGAAACGTGTATTAAACTTTATAATGTGCAAAAACACGATGATAACGAGATAAAGAGATAACTCAAGAATTAAGGCTGACTAAATAAAATTGGTTTAATGTTATTTTCATAAGTTTCAAAGTAAACTACAACTTAATAGTCAGTATGGCCTCCTCTGCTTACTTAGCTCTGCTAAGTAACATATTGATATGCCTGTACATTGAAACAATCAAACGGTTGATAATTTCTTGAGGAACATTGTTCCATTCCTCTATTGATGCTGCAGCTAGTTCTTCCGCGTTTTGGGGCGGATTCATGCGTCCGCGAATTGCTCTAGAAACAAAATCCCATATGTTCTCAATGGGATTCATATCTGGGGAATTAGCTGGCCAATCTAATCCGGTAATATCTCCCTGTTCAAGTACTTATTGAACCATTCTTGCACGATGTGGCCTCGCATTGTCGTCCATGAAAATGAAATTGTTATCTATCATCGCGTAAGGAATAAATAGTGGGGCTGATAACACTTTCATTATAAACTTGACTTGTCATATTCTGATTTATGGAAATTAACGGCGCACGACGATTTAACATTATTCCTCCACGAAACACTACTGTCCCACCATTGTAGGAAGCAACCTCACGGGTAACATGTAGTCTCTCTTGATGACCTGGCTCTCTCCAGAAAATTTGCCTATTGTCATCACTCACCAGTCCAATTCTGGTTTCATCTGTGAATAAAACCCATCGTCACTGCTGCAAAAGCCAATCACTACCTTCCTGTGCTCACTGAAAGCAGGCAGCTCGATATCGTGGAAGTAGAGTGGGTACCCTTAAAGACCTTAAAGGACGTAAATTTGCATGATGGAGTCTTCTTCGAACTCTAGAGGTCGATATAACAAGATGAAACGTACCTTGAACTACTACGTGGTCTTCTTTCAACTGTCCCTAATTTTTGATACCTATGCACTACTCGCACAACAGAAAATCTAGGGATGACTAACATCGCGGATACCTGATGATTGGAATATCCAACATCATGCAAAGCGATAATTCTTGCCCTATTAAATGTAAGAACCTTACGTCCTGGAATTATAACGAAAGGAAAGTATCAAATTCGCTTTGCTAAATATGCAATTAAACTGACAAATATTAAAAAAATTGTAACTAATGAACAATATTTTATCTAGCAATTTATTTGATCTTGTTTGACAGCTAAATAACTCACCTTTGTTGCCTAGCAACGAAAAAAAAAATTTGAAATCTGTAAAATACGGGGGGTCCAAGACTTTTGACGGTGTGTGTAGTTAAAATAAAAATTCTTTACTCAAAATTTTATTTGAGGATCTAAAATACTGTGTTGCCATTTTGCTCATTTTGATAATGAATGTATATATTTATAGTGGATAATTTGTATATTGTTTCGACCTTAGTAGTCCTTAATATATAAGGCATTTGCAGATGGGTTGGAGTATAAACTCCTTATTTCTGTGGTTTTTATTATTTGGTTAATGAAAATTTTACCAGGATAGTAACGTTCAGATACTACGTATCTGTATTCTGAAAACAGATCAGAAACACGTATTCTGTACACATACAGATTTGTAAACACGTATTCTGAAAGCCAAATGAGATATTCGTCTTTTATGTTTCAAATTATTTCACTTTTAAAATGAAATGGTGCTCTTATTATTTGAATATTTTCGCAATGAAACGGATTTATCTATAACTAATAGTAGACTTTGTAACGTATAATATGTTCATTTAAGAGTGTCAATCTAAACGCCTGTCAAACTGGCTATCAATATTTAGTAGAAGAGATAACAGCTAAAATTTTTGTATAAATGGCGAAGGTGCCAATGTTATTTTAAAATGGTTCCGATATATTATAATAGATATTACCTATATTTAAAACTTCCTTTCTTTCGTGGTGTTTGTTCAGGCCGCTGCGCTGGTATACATTTTATTCATACACTTTATTGTTCCTTTGTGGGCTCCAATAGTATCCAAAGGGGGGGGGGGGGGATAGAAACTTTCTGGACCTACACCGTGGGTGTTTTGGGATTGTACCCTACTCGTCTACACGTGAAGATTTCGTCTACCCTACTTTCACTTTCTATTACGTACATCAAAATCTGTATTGTAATTCTTTCCTACTAAAGATTGTATCTGTTTTATGTACTAACAAAACAAAACTTTTTTACATTGTTACACAGAAAAAAGAACAAAAAAAACAACGTAATGTGGTTTATCAAAGTTAATGAACATGAACATATACAGCGTCAACAGTATTGTATGCATATTATACACTACTGGAAAAAATTAAGGAAAGAAAAAAGGTTCCTAAATTATTTACTGATTTTTGAAACGCTGTATCTCAGTGAAAAATGGTTATATGGAAATTAAGAAAATAATTTTGAAACTTTAAATTTACAATTTTGAGACCTTTTGACAACAAAAATTGTAAGCTACAGTTATCGCATAATCATAAGAAATAGCGCGAGATGAAAATTTTCTAAATTTTTATTAACTGAACCAATGCATTGGATAACTAGCTTGCTTATTCAGCTTTAATTTAATTTTCTTTATTCTTTCTATGTCGATTTTGCGCTGAGATATCTGACTTTAAATCAAAAAGGATTCTTTTGTTTTTGATTATTAATATCCCAGCAACTAATAATCGTATAATAAATCAAAATGTGAATTCAAAAACTTAAATAAGACCCTACGAAAAAAAAAAATGAAGGGTCAATTCTTTGATTTTTTTTGTTTTGGAAAAATTGTCTGGACATTTGACGGAACAATATCTAGTTGTTTGTGACATGGTCGAAAATCAATGTGTGCATGAATGTGTGTAAATCGAGGCCGAAATTCAGTTCAGGGCATCAACTTTGAATTTAATGTAATTAAATGCAAATTAGCATAATTCTGGAATGCAAAAGCAGAACCATGTCAGAAACGATTGGTCATTGTTCCCTCAAACGTCCACGAATTTCTCCAAAAGAAAAGAAAATCAAATAATTTTTGAAAAATTTTATTTGAAAATAAAAAAAAAATCTTTCATTAAATTTAAACGATACCTATCTTATGTAAAATTGTCAAAAAAGTAAAAAAATCTTATATTTCAAGTTGATAGTAGCGGAGTGCTTAGAAACAATAAACGTGTTCCTTTATTTCTTTTCAAATCTGATCATTTGGAACAGAAAAACGGTACGATGAATGAATTTGTAAATATCCAGAGTTACTGTTGGTACACTGAGCTGTAAAAATTACGCTCAACATCAGTCGTTTTATCAAAATTTGTAAATAAGCTGTAGATTAAAAAAACCGTAAAATGTCACTTTTTTCAGTTTTTTTAAATTAATGTGGATGAAAAAAAATCTCTAAAAATCATGGTAGGTCCTTATAGGCTTTTATTTAAGTGTTTGTAACCACCCTCTGATTTACTGTACGATTATTAGTTGGTTGTTAGTTGAGATATCGATGATCAAGGGCAAGAGAATCCTTTTTCATTTAAAGTCAGATATCTCAGCGAAAAATCGGCGTAGAGATTAAAAAACTAAATTAAAGCTGAATAAATAAGCTAACTAACCAATAAACCATTGATTAGTTAAACCATTGGTTATAACTAAGAAAAGTTTTTCCAAGTCAGTGGACCAAAAATAAAAAAAAATTGGAAAATTTTTGTCTCGCGATATTTCTTATGTTTTACGATAACTGTAGCTTACAAAAAATGTTTGCTGAATCATCATCTCAAAACTAGAAACTCAAAGCTTCAAAATTCTTTTTTTTTTAAATCTCGGTACGTCCATTCTGATGTAGCGTTTAATAAACCAGTAAAAAATTTAGGAAATTTTTTTGTCAACGTAATTTTTTCCAGTAGTGTACATATTATATATACCGTCTTATATACCTGTTATAACAATTTCGAAAGAAGGAATAACAAAAAATATTTAAATAAAGATTGTTACTTTATTTTTCTACTACTATATACTTTATATTCTTCTACTTATTTAAATATATAATAAAGTAGGACGCCGCCACCTCCGTCATTTAGCGAATTTATCCATTTAGGCAATCTATCGAAATTATCCTACATTTATATAATGTTTCAATATACATATTTTAGTTATTATTATATTCCTAATAAACGTACTATACAGAAACGTAAATTTAACCTTACCGATATTCACCTTATTCACGTCATTGCGTCGGGTTACAACTGAATAATTTATAGATAACACAGGAACATGCGAGCGACCATCACTAAATTAGCCAAGATATCCTTCGATGTTTTATTCAAAATTCAGCTATTGTATTTCTCTTTATTGTACTAAACAAAGTTGGTGGTAACTAAATTTAAATTTACTTTAAGTTTAAATTTAGAATAGATCACTACGTAGACACATTATATGGAACGGTTGGAAATTACAAAGGATAAATATCAAAAACAAAAAATATTTAAGCATACACGAATATCACAAAATATCCAGGCACACTAAGATGTCAGTGGCCCCTTCGCCATTTTCTTGATTGTTATACACTTCAAATAATAATTGATACATATGTATCAATTATTTTACAACTAGAAAATTGTATAATAATAGTTTTCATGTTCATTACTAAATTTAATGGCTTCCTAAAAATTGCAAACACTTTTTTATGTCTGTGATAATTTAGAGCTCTATTTTTATTGAGTTGTGCTCAAATTTAGTTGGATATGTATTTGCCTTTTTTCTTCTAACCTCGCAATCATCACTTATAGTGATTATACATAGTTAGTTTCCCACGGTACTTAGATATTAGGAAGTAAGAATATGGTGGCAGAAAGAAAATATACAAGTAAAGTCTAAAGCAACAATATATCTAAAAACTTAATAAATACATTTGCCTTCGCCATTTATTTAAAAATTTCTAACTATCCAGCTAGCAATTTTTAGATAATTTTACATAATATCACAATATATTTATCACAATATATAATATCACAATATATTTAGAACTCCATAGTCACAGCGACACCCTTAATATTTCTTTATAAATTCCTGAGTACCCAGTTAGCAATTTTTAGAACATTAGTAAAGATGCTATTTGTGGATGTTTTGCCATTTTGTGGATATTTTATCCGAATTTACTTAAATATGTTTTTACTATTATTTCTTTCTAACCCATCACCATCATTTATACCTTACATATGGGGCGTTCCACGCCAAATCGGATGGTTTGAAAATTTCTGATTTTTGATTTCTCTAATTTTTTGGTATTTTTTAGTACCCCTCAAAAAAGTCTTTGTGGTAAATTTTGAGATTTTTTTGATTACTTGTTTAAAAGATATCAAATAAAAAAAAAATCGCACTTTTTGATTTTTTGTTCATAACTTTCTTAATAATGGTCCAAATTAAAGATTTTTTTGTTAAATCTTTGTTTTTAGATGGCCTTTACAGAAAAAAATACAAAAAAGAAAATTCAAAGTGTTTTTGATTAAGATTTTTGAGTTTGAAATTTTAAATCGTGTTTTTGAAAGTGAGTATCTTCCGATTTTTTGAAAATTTTTTATTTCAAACTACTTGATTAAATTTCATTCAATCATTCCAAAGAGCAACGGAAATATATTAGCTAAGGAATATTCTAGTTCACAAAATAATTGTTTATATAAAATTTTTAAAAGAACACGAAAATAAATAAAAACGTTTGTTATAATTGTTTATAAATATACTTAACGTTTATTTGTTGATTTTAAACACCTATTAACAGTTAAAAAGTATTAAAATTAATTTAAAATAAGTAAAAGAAGAGTATCCAGTAACAAAAATCGGTACTTATAATGATTTATAGAGAAAAAAAAATTTTAAATTTTTAAAAATCGAAAAAAAAAATAGTAATTATGGAGGGCCCACGACCGGACTGGTCTTAAAAGTTGTTAAAAGAATAATAGTTTGAAATGAAAAATTTTCAAAAAAATCGAAAGATACACTCACTTTCAAAAACGCGATTTAAAATTTCAAAAAACTTAATCAAAAACATTTTAAATATCTTTTTTGTATTTTTTTTTCTGTAAAGGCCATCTAATAACAAATATTTAACAAACAAAAAATCTTTAATTTGGACCATTATTAAGAAAGTTCTGAACAAGAAACCAACAAAAGAGCGATTTTCTTTGAAAATTTGATATCTTTTGAACAAGTAATCAAAAAAATCTCAAAATTAACTAGAAAGACTATTTTGAGGGGTACTAAAAATATCAAAAAATTAGGGAAATCAAAAATCTAAATTTTTCAAACCATCCGATTTGGCGTCGAACGCCCCACATATACCAGTACTTTCCCACGGTGTTCGGAGGTTAGAAAGTAAAAGTACGGTGGCACAACGAAAATGCATAAATGTCCTATAATGTATCTAAAATTTTAAAATCACAGCGATATTTTCGTCATTTCTTAAAAAACTTCTAACTAATACTAAATTACTAAACTATGATCTTTTGTTCGACTTTATCGAATACCTATTTATTCAAATATATTCTTTCTTTTAAGTCGTCATAATCACATAACAGTTATAAATGGTTACTTTACTATGATTTTATTTTCTATTTTATATACAGCAATTATAATATTTAATAAAAAATTTGCAAACAATACATAATTTTCGACACTAACATCCTCGTGTATGTTTATGGCACATGATTATTTATATAAAAGTCCTCGATTCAAACATTCAATACAGTCCATGTCAAATCATAAAGCATTACGTTAAAATAATTTCTCACCAAGATCCCATGTGAATGTTTCGCATTATCAAGGCAATTTTAACAATAGACATCAATACCACAGATTAACGAATATAAAAAAAAATAATAATGTTTCTGTTGATTAAAATAATCCTTAACAATGCGTATATTTTTCAAAATATTTTCATTGTCGTTATATTGTATTAATTTAATATTACTAAACTGGTACATATTTCTAGAGTTTAATTTTATTTGCATACGCTAACTATTAATTAAGTTACATGTTAATAACATCTGATGTCATATGAAGAACAGCATTGAGTATGATACTATCATCCACCTATGGAGCAGGCGATAAAAGTAAACATGTTTAGTAAATCAGGAAACAATCTTATGAATTACGAATTCTTTGCATATTTCTCAAATATTTTAAGAAATGCGGAGGCGCCACGGTCATTCACAATAAGAATTATATATGATTGATGGTTGAAATAAATCAAGTACTTACTTTATTTTAGTACTTTACTCTTACTTTATTCCTAATATTCAAGTATATAACTACGTAGTTAGATAAATATAATCATTATCTATAATAATTAAGGGTTACAGTGATAAAATAGCAAAAACAAAAAATATTTAAGATAATTCCAGTACCACAATATACTCATGCACATTAAAATGGCAGTGGTACCTTGTATTAATTTAATATTGTTATAAACTGGTAACATATTTCTAGTTTAATTTTATTTACATTAACTATAAATGAAGGTACCTACGAGTATTGATAATATGTCACATGAAGTGACATATTGAATGTGACACTATCATCCACCTATGGAGCATGTGATAAGAATAAACATGTTTAGTGAATCAGGAAACAATATCTCTTATGAAATATGGATTATTTTCATATATTTCTCCAAGCAAATATTTTTTAAAATGGCCGAGGTGCCACGATCATTTAAAATAAGCAGAATTAAATATGCAATTGATGGTTGAAATAAATCAAGTATTTGTTTACTGTTACAGTATGCTTAACATTGAGTTAACACGAGTAGATAACTACATAGTAGATAAATATAAACATTATATGTGATTATTAAGGGATATAGTGATAAAATACTAAAATATTCAAGCCAAATCCAGTACCATAATATATTCATGCACATTGAAATGACGGCAACATCTTGTATTAATATAAAATACGGGTTTTTCCATATATTCCTCCAAGCAAATATTTTTAAGAAATGACGGAGGTTGCACGATCATTTAAAATAAGCAGAATTGGATATATAATTGATGGTTGAAATAAAACAAATATTTGTTTGTCGTTACTGTATTCCTAACATTCAATCATCATGAGTAGATAACTATGAAGTACATAAATACAATCGTTATATGATTAAGGATTAGTGATAAAATACCAACATACAAAAAATATTTAAGCCAACTCCAGTACCACAATATATTCATGCACACTAAAATGATAGTGGGCCTTGTATTAATTCAATATTGTAACTGGTAACATATTTCTTATATAGAGCTCATATAGAACATAGAGCTCAATTTTATTTAAGTTAGCTATTAATTATGTTACCTATTGATAACATCTAATCTCACATGAATAACGGCATTGTGTATCACTCTAGCATTCACCTTTGTAGCAAGTGATAAGAATACATATGTTTAGTGCATCAGGAAACAATGTCTGACGAAATGCGGATTACTTTGATATATTCCTCAAATCAAACATGTTTTAAGAAATGGCGAAGGTGTCGCGATCATTTAAAGTTTAATTCTATTTACGTCAACTATTAATTAAGTTACCTATTGATAACATCTAATCTCACATGAAGAACGGTACTGAGTATGAGACTATCATTCCCTTTTGTAGCAGGTTATAAGGATATAAACATGTTTAGTGAATCAGGAAAGAAAATCTCATGAAATACGGATTATTTTGATATATTCTTCAAAGCAAATATTTTTTAGAAATGGCGAAGGTGACGCGATCATTTAAAATACGCAGAATTAAATATGCAATTGTTGGTTGAAATAAATCAAGTATTTATTTACTGTTACTATATTCTTTATATTCCGTTATCACAAGTAGATAACTACGTAGTAGATAAATATAACCATTATATGTGATGATTAAGGGTTAGTGATAAAATACCAAAAACAAAAAATATTTAAGTCAACTTCAGTACCACAATATATTCATGCACATTAAAATGACAGCGGCACCTTGTATTAATTTAATATTGTTAAATTCGTAACATATTTCTAAAGTTCAATTCTATTTACGTCAACTATTAATTAAGTTACCTATTAATAACATCTAATCTCACATGAAGAACGGTATTGAATATGAGATTATCATTCCCCTTTGTAGCAGATCACAAGGATAAACATGTTTACTGAATTAGGAAACAAGATCTCATGAAATACAGATTATTTTGGTATATTCTTCAAAGCAAATATGTTTAAGAAATGGCGAAGGTGCCGCGAATGATTAAAATAAGCATAATTAAATATGCATTTGTTGGTTGAAATAAATCAAGTATTTGTTTACTGTTACTTATTCTTGACATTCTGTTATCACGAGGAGATAACTACGTAGTAGATAAATATAACCATTACATGTGATGATTAAAGGTTACAGTGATAAAATATCAAAAACAAAAAATATTTAAGGTAACTTCAGTACCACAATACATTCATGCACATTAAAATGACAGCGACACCTTGTATTTATTTAATATTGTTAAATTCTTAACATATTTCTAGAGTTCAATTCTATTTACGTCAACTATTAATTAAGTTACCTATTAATAACATATAATCTCACATTAAGAACGGTGTTGAATATGAGACTATAATTCCCCTTTATAGCAGATCATAGGGATAAACATGTTTACTGAATCAGGAAACAAAATCTCATGAAATACAGATTATTTTGATATATTCTTTAAAGCAAATATGTTTAAGAAATGGCGAAGGTGCCGCGAATAATTAAAATAAGCATAATTAAATATGCATTTGTTGGTTGAAATAAATCAAGTATTTGTTTACTGCTACTTATTGTTGACATTGCGTTATGCTATATGAGTAGATAACTCAACCACTAATTCATTCAACCACTAATTTTCATTCAACCACTAATATCTCATCAACAAATGGTCCTACAGAGTCCTTTAAAAAACCAAATTAAATCTGAATAAACAGGAAAACCGGCCTTCTTATTGATGTAGTACAAAATTTTTTTTTTGAGATCGGGGACGGTCGTAAAGAATAAAAAATTTACAAAATTTTATCTCGCGATATTTTTTTGGATTACGCAGTGACAGTAGCTTATAAAATATCTTTGAGATTCAATTTCAAAATTATAAACTTCAGGATTCAAAATTGTTTTTTTTTCATCTTAATACGATCATTTTTCACAAAGTTACAGTCTTTCAAAAAAAATTTCGGAATTAATTTTCTTGTTCCCACAATTTTTTTGAGTAGTGTTTTATTACGCTGTTTTCATCTCACCCATTACCAGGTATTATTTAAACAATGAACAACGTTGGCATTTCACAAACATACATTACATTGCACAATATTTATCCTCTTACATCTAAGAACTTGTCTGGGGAATGGCCACGAGGCGCCGCTTCGTTCGAGACTATTCGGATATTAATGCCTGCTCGATGTGAAAAATTTAGCGGCAACAGAAATATAGTTACCTGGCCGTATAATGGAATTATATATGAGAGTTTACAAAATAAGAAAGCTACTTTGGGGGAATGGATCCCAGGAGATCGCGCATGACGCAATTCCAAGATATTTATGTCAGGCGGATAACGTAAAAGAGCGATGTTTCTTCTAAATAATATAAGTACATTAACTGAGGCATTTTTCTTTTGTCTGTTTTTACTTCTTCCTTCGTAGGCCTCAGCCATAACAGTATTCGTCATTTATTAGATTTAACAGGCACTTTTTCGTTATTTAATTACAAGCACTCTCCATAAATTGTATAAAGGAATACTTCGGCGTATTATTTCGATTTTAAGCATAAGAGCCCAAAATCACATGAGTTCGCCCGTACTGACTTTTTAGTTAAATGAGCTATAAACGTTTTAACACAAGAAGACTATTATGATAATTCTCATTCCTAATGCCAAGTAGGATCAGTTTGAGTAATTCTTATAATAATAAACAAAAACATTGCCTTCGAAAACATAATTTGTGCTTAAATGTCTGATTTGAGTAAATCTCGTCACCGAAGTCGAAGCGCAAACATTGGCGTCAAACCATTATTCTGTATAAAACTAGATCACGATACCTCTGCCGATGGTGTTCTGTGTCTTGTAAACGACCTTGTTGACAGTTAGAGTTGAAATGGCGCGTGGAAAAACATTATCGCAAAATTTATAGAAAGTTTTGATAAAACTGCACCATTAGGGCAAAAGTGTCTACCAGATTGCAAGAGAATTAGAATTGTCCCGTTAGACTGTTGGAGACATTGTGCGCTTGTATAAAGTTACGAGTCCCACAGTCGGAAAAGCACGTGTTGGTAGAAAAACCGCAGTGACTGCTGCAGAATCAAGAACTTTGGGACGCATCATAAAGAAAAACCGTCGTGCCAATTTCAGTGCTCTAACAGTTCTATGGAATGAAGTGACAGATAGGCAGTATTCTAAATCGACTTGTACGAGGGAACGAATCGATGCAATAACCCCTACTCACTTAAAAACAGAAGAAAAACCGCTTACTATGGGCCAAAATACATAAAAATTGAACTTTGGAGCAGTGGATGTTGGTTATTTGAAGCGACGAATCAAAATTTGAGCTTTGTGTATGAGATTCGCCGAGTAGGGTGATTCGAACGAAAACCGAGGCTTACAACAAAGACTGTCTTCGGTAAAAAGTGAAATTTCGCGCTTCAATTATGGTATGGGGATGTGCGTCCGCCAATGGCATTGGCAGGATTCACTTTGTTGAAGGCACCGTAAACGCAGAAAAATACATAGTCATTTAAAATCAGTGCCTTCTTCCATCAATCGAGCCTTTGCAATTAGCTAACCGGGAATTTCTCATCCAACAAAATGGCGCGGCTTGTCATACAGCCAAACGTGAGAAATCCTGGATGTCAGAAAACTATATTTCCGTCGTAAGTTGACCCTCGAGTAGTCCTGATCTTTCTCCGATCGAGACATTATGGCATCGAACACTTCAGTCATTGCGACATCGTCTCCAAGAAATATGGGACTCTTTTTCTTTAGAAGACTGCCACCATGCCAGAGTCTTGTAGACACCATGCCTAGACGTATAAATGCTCTTTTTAAAAATAGAGGTGACGTAACACAGTGGTAATTGGTTTTACAACTCAGTGTAAACTAGGTACTGAAAATTTGAGATTTTACTACTTCATGTTTTTATGCCTTCTTCTGTCACTAGTTTTCTTGTTATTGCGAATGTACAGTTCTTATATTTCTCAAGTACAAATAAAATCTGTTGTATTTATTAACGCAGTTTATTCCTACCTTACCGTTTATATTGCGTGGACGTGAAAATATCTAACGGACGAACTCATGTGAGTTTGGACTTAAGCCAATGACTTAAGATTATTTTTAAATATAACCTGCATCATGGTATTCAGAAAAGAAACTATCAATAAACATAGATACATGTAAAGTTTGCTCCTATACCTTAAAGAAGCAACCACTAATATGTGTCTATTCTCTTGGTGGTACAGTTTTAATACGTAAATATTAAGGATCTTGGTGTGTACTTTGATGATAAACTATCATTCAACAGTATATCAATCATGTGGCTCTTAATGTATATAAACCTTCTAATCACAAAACCCTTGGTTTCGTGATTACAAACACATCATTTAATAATACTGCTACCTTAAAATCCATATACATTGAGTTCATTCAAAATTATAATATTGTAACATTATTAGGTATCCCGATATCTAGATCATAATAATCTTAACTTGAAAATATTCAACACCATTTTTTAAAATATGTTATTTTGAGTAAAAGGTTAAGATCATACTCTGTTTCTACAAAGATTTGATATCCAGTCATTGAACTCTAGAAGGGTGCTTACTAGCCTCTTATTTTTATTTAAATGTTTCCATAATAGTATATATGCACCCGCATTACTAAGCATATTTAGTATCTCGAGACGACAAAAGTATGCTTTACTGCCAGATTGCAAGAACTAACCTGCTGTTAAAATCTCCAATGTTTGTGATGTCACAAAATGTTAATGTAAGCACATGTGATTGGAATAGTTGTACTCATAATGAGTTCTACTACTTCTAGGGAGATAACCCTTTACTGACCTGTAACTTATACAGACTAAGTAATCCAGAGAATTTTTGGAAAACAAATATTAAAAAACTCACGCAAAAGTAGCAAAATTAAGTTCACAGAAAAATGTTTAATGGAGTAAAGATTTAAAACAGGTTGCATCGATAATTATGATGAAGTGTAGTAATATATTTATTAGACTAATTACCTAATTAAATAAAAGGTTAATGCTAATTTGTACAATATATGAAACTAAAATATACAAATGGTGGAAGAAGGTGTCACAGTATTTTACGCTCAGGCGCTTACAGCGCCTCCTCTGCAACATGTAAGAACACCTACCATGTAAAACACTTATTTTGACCAGAATAGGATAGTAATCTACACACAGTGTAATAAGTTGTTCAAATATATACATTAGTAAACTGCAATTTATAACAAACATATATGTATCCTTATCTTATATTTCATGTACACAAATATCGACGTTGAATATTATATTAAAAGTACACAAACAAAACCTAGTACAAATAAACATCAGTGTTGTGCTATCAGATATTTTTCCGAAATGAAAAAAATCCATAGGAAAAATTAATGTATGCGCTGTCTTAGAGAGTTATGAGAAGCGCACCGTCAAGTTGATTTTTTTTACACGACGAACTTTAAACGAAAATTTAAATATACACGACGATTCAGATAAGTGTAGCACTCATATAAGAAATATGTTTTTTTTTTATTGAACACCTTATAGCTGATTTCAATAATCTATAATGCTTGTGGTCTAACTGATTGATTAGTTAATTTCATGTATTAAACTGTGAGATTATTCAGCTTGTTCATTATTTCTTCGCATAAATAAACTATACGATCTAGAACGTCTTCTATTAATACTTGAACAGAAGTTGTTTGATAGGTAAGAAATTTTTCTTTATGGGCACAATTCAAAACAGCTCTATATCTGACTTTATTTTTTTAAAAGGTAATTTGGCGTGAATATCTACTTTCATATCATCTTTTATAAATGAAGGTTTAACGATTTAACCCTTAACTACCGCGGTGCTAGTTTTGTTACGCAGTAACTGACGTGCGGTCATGGTGACCGCAAATTTGTACAACAATAAAAAAATGTGGATCATTTTAATGTTTTCCTGTTAACAGCTGGGTGCGTTGTTGTATGGCGTGGAAGAATATAATGTACAACATGTATATATACATTCTTTTTATAAAAGAAAACATACATATATTCTCTTTGCGCGTAACAATGTCGTATAGATATATATAGTGATATCAGCTAAAGCTTTCAAAAACAAAAATAAAGAACATTTAAAACAAAATGATATTTTCCTGTTCAAGTTAAAAGTATAGTCACTATTACAATAAAAAAAATGTCAAAGGAAATTCTGTGATAGAAACCACAATACTTAAATATGTTACAGATGCCACTTTAAATTTTGACATAATTTTGAGGAACACTCAAGACATATTGGTTTATTGCACATACAACACAGGTGATATGTTTTTCTTTTGATTCTTGAAGGGCAAGTATAACAAGTTTTTCGCTTCTCTAATTTCTCAGAAGCTACTTGTTCAAAGGGTTCTTCAGGAACACCTAATACTCGTCTAATACAAAAGCGAACTTCACGGGGGATTCTAACATTTGCTACTCGCCTTTCAAGATGTGGTTTTACTAACTCATCCGCAAGTAGTTTTATGAAATCTGCTTTTTCTAAGACTGGACTATTTTTATATACTCGGTGGACAACATATGATGTTATGCTTCAGGGTTCTACTGCGAGAAATAAAACTTTCAGAGGACCACTTATATCGATTTTTTCCAAAAAAACTTTTGATCCTATTAGAATCTTGCTGCTCGTATTCCTCACTGGGCTCTTCTGTCTCCGTCTCTGGTTCATTATCTATACTGTCTGCTTCCGAATCTGTCTCGTGCTCACTCACTTTACAGATGTCTTCATTGCCATTCTCGTCCTCAATGTTGCTATTTAGTTCATTATATCATCTTAAAGCCACTTCATCGAAGTTTGGATCAGTTACTCGGATCCGCTTTGATGGCCCCGCACCATTATCCATCGTAAATATAAGTCTTCCGCCAAAATACAGGTCAAAAGAAAGTAACATTAACAGTGATGCCCAATGAACTATGCCTGAATTTTAGATACAATCTCTTGAGATATTGGTAAAATGGAAATATTTCTGATTAAAAACGTTAGCAATTTCTATACATATTCCCGTAACCAATAATAAAAATATCTATTCTATAAGTTTCTGTTAAATATCGCATTATTTATTAAGACTTAATGACTTTTCACGAAATAATTTACTAAAATGTCCTTAGTTTTGTACGTATATAAGTACTGACTTTCTTTTATTGTTTGCAATTCCTAGGTTGTTCTTATTTTAGATAGAAACGTTTTTGTAAAAATGTAGGTTATAAACGTCTTATATACAATTTATTGCTCACATGAATGCACTTAGATCGTACGAGGAGCACTGTAGAAAAATCATCTGATTTTAAGAATCTCCATTTTACCCACTTTTATTTTATTTTATAAATTTAACCCCTCATTTAAACCATACGTATTTTATGTATGTCGTTGAAATAACCTCATTCTTAAAGAAAATAATATTTATTTAAAATCAGAAGAAATCGAAAATGGAAAAAATTAATAGGGTTATCATTTAAAGTATTTAAGTGGTATAGATAGCTTGTTACTTCAAAACATGCTGAGACTAATTTTATCTACCAAGCGACTTTTACGTAGAATGGTTTTCTCCTATTTGAAACAGTTTCAAGACACTTCTTGGAAACAATTACTTATAATGGGTGCCTCACCTAAGATTCCTTCTTGCACAGATTTCTTCTATTTTAGATTTTAGAAACATTAAAGAAACACGAAGTGATGAATTTTATTGAAATACTCTATGCGTATATACACTCTGTATATATTATATAATTAATATACTTCTCTTTGTTTTAGACATAAAACAACAAAATGTCATCTGTAAAAGTAGCTGTGAGAGTAAGGCCGTTCAACAATAGAGAAAAAAGCAAAGAATGTAAATGTATAATACAAATGAGTGGCAACACAACAGGTAAGTTTTTTTTCTTTCATTTTCTTTCGCATTATTATTACTTTCCTCCTTATTATTGTCTGAATAAAAATTTTCTCATAGGCTCAATTTAAATGGTAAGATTTTTCAAAACGTATATGTTTTAAAAGACGCGGTGAACCAAAGCAAACTATTCAATTTCGAAGGAGTGTACTACGTGCTAAGTCTAAAGCTCAAAAATCTTGAGCTTTAATTCAAAATTTATTTGCTTTTGATTTTGCAGAAATACATTTACTAGTGTATTTGACAAATAAAGGAATATATACTAAGAGAGAACATATTGTCACATAATTCTTCTTTTTATAGATTATATAAATACATATGTAGTCATGTGTTTTTTATTGCCGTTTCATCATTTTATGTACCACTGTTACACAGGCAGAAAAGCTTTATAGGCACAGTAAAATGTATACTAGTATATAATAAAGTATTTCATTTCTTAATAAGTATTATTATTATATAACCGCCTTACTCATTAAAATAAGTAGCTAGTACATATAACGGTAAAAGTAAGGAGCATAATTACATAATCAGGGCTATAAAATTACTATATACTAGAAAGTTTTAAAATATTTTTATTTTTTAAAAATACGCTGGTATTTTTATCATTTAAATAAAAACAGTGTCAGTTTTATGTTATAAATGTCTCGACATTCTGAATAATGTTTCTTTAAAGCGTTTGTCTTTTTGGTAAAACAATGGAACTTGGAATATCAGCAACGAAAAAGTTGATAGCCTTTCATTCTCTTGTCAAATGATTCATCATACAACGTCTGAAGTTAACCATTTTCCGTAGTATTAGCTATAAAAACCGTTTTTCGATATTAAAATAAGTTTTTAAAATCAAAATAAGTTTTAGTGCTCGTTACTGAACTAACCTTATTAAGACCATCAAAATAGTCAGAAGTATATTGGTAAACACTCTCAAATATGTTGAAATACAACGAACAAGGCCTAATTATATTTAAAATGTAAGGTACGAGTATATGAATACAATAATATTAAGAACAAAATAAATAATTTCACTGGCAGCAAATATGTGAAGTGAGTACTTGTCAATTACGATGGACTAAAATAGGATATCCTAACAAGGAATAGATTTTCACATCTTTTTCTGACCTGTCAAGTGTGTCATTATATTTAAAATAGTTGCACGCAGGCAAATGATATATAAGGAATACTACGTGGTTCCCCGAAAAATTTTTCGTAATTCATTATTAAAACAATTACAATTTGCTAGTAAAAATTTGTGGGCACAGGTAGCTCCACACATGTCTATGGTAGTTGTATATAATAGTTTTATGTTTTGAATATTAAAAAGTAGAAATCCTTTCTTTGTGTATTGCTAGTACTCGGAACCAAGACACATCTGTTTCTCATGGGTAAAAATACGATCATTCCAGGCAATAAGTTACATAAAAGCCGACGGCGACGCCACCCTTGTTATAAACTATTGACCTACTACAGAGTAGGTCAATGGTTTATGACAAGTGTAGTGTCGGATTTTGAGATGTTTTCTGGTCAGTCAATTTCCGCATCTCACCCTGAAACATTCCCCTCTTTCGGTACTAGCTTGCTTGCTATTGCTATTTATTTATTTGCAAAGTAACGTACCATAGCAATAAGATACCACTAGTATAACTTCACTATACAGACACCCCGAAGACCGTCATAACTTTAAAATATAAGAGGCGTATTGCCAAGATTTAACAATGTCGTGTAAATAATAATTGAATATTGTAAAATGTGGTAACTTTGGGAAGCTTCTGCATGTCTTTTATCTCCTCTCAATACTAAATTCCAAGATTTTTATGCATTCGACCATCGTCTTTCTAAATACAGACATAATTTTATTAGTTCGACAACAATTTTCTTGAAAATGCTTCCTTTTGTTGACTCTTACCCTATTAAGTAGGGGAACCTTGGGACAGTACAATTTCTCGCTTTGGAAAACTCAAGGAAATTAATTTGTTCTAAATTTATAAATCAATTGTATATTTATAGATAAAAATGTTGGTATGTTTTAATGCTATTTCAGCACCTCAACATTTATTTTGCGTAAATTATTTTTGTGAAAGAATTCTTTTTGGTCAGTTCACACATTTTACACTGAAAAAATATTAATAACAAAATCATATTTTATTATTCTCAACGTTTTTCAAAAATAAAAACAGAATCACAATATAAATGAGTACAAAAAATATTTTTCCAAAATAAAGCAATATAAAACAATTGCAAGAATGAAACTTTGTTTTCTAGCATTCATTATACACTTTTTAATTTCGAATCTCAAAAAATATATACATAAAGTACCGAATAATAAGCTTAGGGTAACTATGGGACAGTATCAAGTGACCAGGGACTGGTAACTACCAGTTACTAGTAGTAGTATCGAGTAATTTTAGGATAGTCACAAAGTTACCCGGATTAAAGCTATATTTCTACAATTGAGAGATTATAAAGTAACACGAACAGATCAAAAAGTTACTATAAAATAAAACTAATGTCAAAACATGTAGTTTTGAAAATACATACCTTGAAAAGTACGGTAGTGAAATATATAGTTTTTTCCATTATATTGAAATATCTACAGTTCAAGTAAATGAAAGATTTTGGTGCAATAATGAATATGTACCGGGAGAAAAAAGTTAAGATATAACGACTGTCATCGTTCACGACTGTCAAAGTTGTCCCCTCCGTCCCAAAGTTACCCCGCTTTACGGTATTAATATTTATTCTTTCGTAATATTTTGTGATTAAAGTAAAATACATGTCAAAAATTCCTCATCGCTGGAGAGATAACTCACGTATTTATTTCAAAAATACGTAAAATTTGCGAAAACTTTTCACGACTGACTTCCGCTTTGTAAATTTTAGGAATATAGTAGGCATTAGATCAAGAAACTATCATCTAGTTCAGGGCTATTAATAGGCAAACAGCAGTTTTTTGTCTTTCTTCTTATACAATGGTTTTTAAAATATTCGTCAATCTCTACTAACTTTTTGTCAGCACAAAGTATGAACTTATTAATAATATGATAAGTAACATGGTGTTGAGGCAGCCACCTACTATACATTTTTCACAAATTTTCGCAATCACAATTCGCTCATTTAGTGAACGAAGACGTATTTTATTTTTTTACTAGAAAACTACGATCAGTTTAATCAAAAAATTACAAGAAATTAAAAATATTTAACTAAAATCTTTACACAAAAAAATTCTAGTGAAATATTGAAAAGAGTTTCGATTCTTTGATCCCTTTCTGAAGTTAGAGAATGGCCGCATAAATAATGACAAGCTGTCTCTCTTTTAATAGGATGATCATACCTAATTTTATGCCTTCAGCATTCTACTTTTTATAGAAAAAAAAAAATTAAACATGATTTTCAACCCGCACTATTAGGTGGGTATATCTCATCAAGGATACAACTTTCATATAAGGTATTTGTCTTCAGTAAGGTACTTAAATCATCAGATCTTTGACTTCATTCACTGGAATTGTTTTTGCTACTTCATTTACAAACACCTTGTATATTACAATCAATTTTGTTTAAATTACATATATATCACCTAATATTTAATATTAATAAGTTAACCGATTTCCAAATTTTGTACGACAATTTCCTCCACTTAAATTTCTGTCGACTTAATTCTTGTTCATACTTCTAAATTTGCTGAAAGTTCTTATCGTCGGTTTTATTAATCGGGTTTATGTTAAGTAACTCGACAAGCCTTTTCATTAAAGTTTGTTTGAAAGCAATTAAGTCTAAAGTCACTTAAAACTTTCGCAAATATTTTAATAGCTTTTATTAAAATTGTCTAAAGAATTACATATATTAATCAAAGTAGATCTAAAACAAAACCCAGAGTATATTTTGATAAAATTGATAGATATTATTTTGCTTTTTCTGGTGATAATTCCGATTTGTCTGCATTCGTTGAGGAACCTTAGCCGTGCTCTCTAAGACAACCCCAAATGTATCGTTCTACTGGAAATAAAACTAAAGAAGATACGAATAATTTGTTTAATACTAGTAATATAAAACCTTCAAAGGCGTATACACAAAGAAATTCCACAGAATCTGTGGGGAATAATAATATAGTAACAAAAAAACATATAATTATGAGTAACCATTTGGGTACAATCGCAGAAGAACACCAAGAAACCATTAAGTCTACATTATATGAAATTTATCAGTTGAGGAGAATATTATTCTATATAAAATTCTATATAAAAAAGACTATTGGCATAAGTTTCTCCAAATTGCGGTCAATAAGTAATAATACGATTGTCCTTGCATCTTTGTAGAAATAAGTAGAATTCATAACTAAACAAAAAATAAGGTTTAAAGACTAGGCTGTATTCTAGGAGACAGACAATTAAGTTGATTTGATCTCGTATACATACAGATGACAGTTTGAGTTTTCTAAAAAATTTCATGTGCAAGACTTTGCTGAAGATCTTACAGCGTTTCATAATCTGCCTCGGATAAATTTTGCTAGGTCTCTGAAATTTGTCAGGCTTAGATATTTTTTGAAAGAATGAACAATTTTAAAGTATCGATAATTTGAGGTGCCTTGGCTCCATTAAACCCTACTTAGATCTGTCAGAGTAGTGAATAGGTGGGAAATATCCAGGGCCTGTTTGGGGGGGACTGTATTTCTTTCTTTACTCTATATATAAGTCATAAAGCCTTATATGCATAAAACATTATTCCATTCTTCGAACAAGTTCTCCCTTAAAAATGTCCGTTTTTGTTAACCTACCGAGTATGTACCAAGAATAGTCTAGCTTCCGCGGCTACGGACGTTTTAGGACACGATAAAAGGGAAGCTAGGAAGCCCTGGGTAACGGACGAAATCTTAAACTTAATGCAAAAGAGACGAGGCTACAAAAACAGACGAGACGAAGAAGGACTGAAAACTTATAAGTCAATAAAGTGGGAAATCATTAGAAAATGTAGAAAATCGAAAGAACAATTGATAGAGGATAAATGCAAAGAAGTAGAAGATAAGTTGCAAGTAGGTAAGATCGATGAGGCTTACAAAATAATTAAGAGGAACTTCATGGGTATAGGAACAATAAGTAGAAACGTTAGGAGTCAATCGGAGGACATACTGATAGGAAGAGAGGAGAAAGCGGATAAATGGAAGCAGTACTTAGGAAATTTATACGAGGGTCAGGAATTAGGAGAGATATTAGAGGAAGAATCTAGCATCGATAGGGAAGATGTAGGAAAACCTATATTGAGAGAGGAATTTGAAATAGCACTAAGGGGGCTAAAGAATAATAGAGCGCCGCGTGTAGATAAAATACAGGCGGAAATTTTGAAATGTGCGGGACAGAAAGTAGTAAATAGGATGTTTGAACTGGTAAAATACATATACGAAACGGCCGAGATGCCGGAGGATTATAAGAGGAACATTATCGTTACTATACCGAAAAAGAGAGGAGCCGACAAATGCGAGAACTTTAGAACGATTAGCCTAACTTCCCATGCGTCAAAAATCTTAACTAGAATAGTGCAGAAGAGGATGGAAAATAGAGCGGAGGAAATACTAGGAGAAGACCAATTCGGGTTTAGGCGAAATAGGGGAACTCGCGAACCTATTCTGACGCTAAGAGTAATGTTAGAGAAAACAATAGAAAAAGGAAAGAACGCTTCTATAGGATTTGTAGATTTAGAAAAAGCTTTTGATAACGTAAGATGGGAAAAAATGTTCGAGATACTAAAGAGCGCGGGAATGAAGTATAGAGATAGGAGAGTAGTACACAATCTATACATAGAGCAAACTGCTGTTATAGAAGTAGAAGGGGAAAAAAGGGAAGTAGGTATTAGGAAAGGAGTAAGACAAGGATGTACGCTATCACCACTAATTTTTAATCTGTACATCGAAGAGGCGATTAATGTGGTAAAAGATAGAGTGGATTTCGGGATTAAAGTACAGGGACAGAAACTAAAAATGCTGAGATTCGCGGATGATATAGCAGTATTAGCATCTAGTAAGGAGGAATTAGAATCAGCATTGAACGAAATGGAGGCAGTGTTGACAGAGGAATACGGAATGAGGGTGAATAAAAACAAAACTAGAGTGTTAGTGTGCAGAGGGCGCGAGAGCAGAGCAAAAACGAAAGTACAAATTAATAATGAAAGATTGGAGGAAGTTAAAGACCTCACTTATTTAGGAAGTAAAATAAATTGGGATGGAAGAAGCGATAAAGACATAAAACAAAGAATAGCGCAGGGTCGAGTAGCTTTTAACAAAAAGAAAGCACTTTTATGCTCGGGGGTAATAAACTTAGAAACAAGGAAGAGATTTTTGAAAACGTATGTATGGAGCACGGCACTATGCGGCTGCGAAACCTGGACGGTAGGGGAAGCAAGTAGGAAGAAATTAGAAGCTTTTGAGATGTGGTGTTACCGAAGAATAATGAAAATACCGTGGACTGATAGGGTTAGAAACGAAGAAGTATTGGAGAAAGTCGGCGAGAAAAGAAGTATGTGGAAAAACTTAAAGAAGAGAAGAGATAGAATGGTAGGCCACTTGCTGAGACATGGGGGAATAGTCCGCGATATTTTGGAGGCAGAAATAGGAGTGAAGAAAGGCAGGAGTAGGCCTAGATTAGACTACTGCTCGCAAATAGTAAGGGATGTAGGTTGTAGCACAATTAGCGAAATGCGTAGGTTAGCACAAGATAGGAGAAGCTGGAGGTTAGCGTCCAACCAGTCTTAGGACTGATGACCTAATGATGATGACCGGGTATGTTACCCATAGATGGCCTAGCTGCTAATGTAGTTACCGTCATACCGCGTCATTGGCGCCATTTTCTTGATTTGACATCTGATAACGGTTTTTATCACACAGCAATACAAGTTTCATACAACATCGTTTTTAATAGCGTTAAGCATGTCGAATTTTGTATCTGGAAACTACGATTTGCAGACAGCATTGATTTTCTGTTACCATCTGAAGAAAACTGCTGCATAATCGCATCGAATACTTGTCGAAACCTACTGTGAGCATGCTCTTATAAAACACAGCGCTTTGAATGGTTTAAAAACTTCAAAAGTGGCAATTTTGACGTGAGAGACGAAGAACGTAGAAGACCACCGAAAAAATTTGAAGATAGTGAATTGCAAGCATTGTTGGATGAGAATAACACTCAAGCGCAACAATAACTCGCGGATCAATTAAATGTGACACGGGAAGCCGTCTCCATACGTTTGAAAGCCATGGGAAAATTCCAGAAGATGGAAAAATAGGTTCCACTGAACTGAATGAAAGATAGCAGGAAAACCGAAAAATCATTTGCGAAATGCTGCTCGGCAGGTACAAAAGAAAAGACATTTCTCCGTCGAATTGTGACTGGCGATGAAAAGTGGATATATTTCGAGAATCCTAAACGTAAAAGATCATGGGTAACTTCAGGCAAACCATTGACATCGACTGCAAGGCCAAATCGCTATGGACAGAAGACAATGCTCTGTGTTTGGTGGGATCAGAAGGGTGTGATCTATTATTAGCTTCTAAAACCTGGCCAAACCGTTAATACTGAACGCTACCGACAACAAACGGTCGATTTGAATCAAGCTTCGCATGAAAAACGACCAGAATATCAAAAAAGGCAACACAAAGTGATATTGCTTCGTGATAATGCGTCATCACACACAGCAAAACCGGTCAAGGAAACGATTGAGGCGTTTAGTTGGGAAATACTTTCGCATGCGGCTTACTGACCAGACTTGGCTCCGTCCGATTAGTACTTATTTGCATATATGGGACACGCACTTGCTGAGCAGGGCTTCAATTCTTAAGAAAATGTACGAAAACGGCTCGGTGACTAGTTTGCCTCAAAAGAGCAACAATTTGTCTGGCATGAATCCAAAAATTGTCAAGAGATGAAAAAAGTGTATAGCAATGGGCATTACTTCGAATAAAATATTTTTTATCATTTTCATTCAATAAACGTGTATTTTCTATACAAAAAAACTCCTGTTTTATATTTACATACCTGGTGATCTTACCCCATCAATTTGGGAAGCAAAGTTTCAGGAGTAACAATGAATGTAGAAAACGTACCGTGTGAAACACGCTCAGATAATAGATAACGATTGAGTACAAATTTCGTACTCAATCACAAAGTTGGAAATATTACGAAATTTAATTAACATTACGAATTACGAAATTTAGAGACGTATTCTGGGAGTCAAATAAAATCAAATCCGTAATTGTTTTAGGTGTAAGATGAGTATACGTTAATGCAAACTAAAGATGGATATTATTAAGAATAACAGATTTCTGAAAAAAAAAATCGTAGAAGACTTTGGCGACGGTTTTGTAGAGAAATTTTAATCTCGCTCTATTAAACTTCTATTGGGTCTCTCAAATTTCTCTGCTTTGGATATTTCTTCACAGAAAACTATTTAAAGTGATAATTTGAGATTTCCTGGCTTCATTAAAAACTATTTCGATCTATATAGACAGAGTATAATCAAAAGTGTGGAAAATATTCGAGAGAGTACTCGGGGGACTACGTTTCCTTACTCTTTATTTAGTTCATAGTCTTCGTGTTAGAGGCACAAAACAATTTATTTTCTCTCTTGGTATATAACTAACTTATTTATATGGACAAGTTCCTCTGCTATAATAATACAATCTATTTAAATCTCATACAACAAATATGAAATAATTTTAAATTATTTCAGACATGTAGGAATAATCAGCAGAACCAATTTTTCCAGTATCTCAAGATAAAAATATTTTTCATAAGTTGTAAGCTTTTTAATCCACGTTAGATAACACAGGCCTACAAATTTTGACATTGAAAGTTGATTTGGGTTTGATAAGTGATTATTTGATATTATTATGAATGAATTTTCATGTTCATATTACAACCAAGTTGCTTAAACTTATCCAGCATTCTGTTGACAATTTCCTCATATTTTGGATGTCTATAATTTCCTAAACAAAATTCTGTTACATTTTAAAAGCATATTCAAGATTCTTGTTCAATTTATGTCATTGTTTCTTCAAACTGTTGGTCCTGCATTAATTTTCACATTTGTGGTCCTACGAAAATGCCTTCGTTTAATTTTGCTTCAGAAAGAGCTGGAAACTTACGACATAAGTACTTAAAACAATTCCCATTTTTATCTATAGCTTTTACATATTGCTTCGTTAGTCTTAGTTTAATATTAAGTGGCAGCAAAAGAATTTTTTACGCATTAACAAAATTTGCATAAATAACGCTTTTGAACCAGGTCATAAGTTTATAAAATATATTTGATTTTTACAACTTATAGGCATTTTAAAAACAAAATAAAAACACACGACGCGATGTCATGAGTAAACGTACACACATTAAAAACGTACTACAGCGACTATGTAAATACCCTAATATAGTACTAGATACCCTAATACCCTAGTATAGAACTAGAATATCTCCACCGGTCAACTCTGTTTCGATAAATCCCCCACACTTGTGTGTTCGTTTCAAACCGATTAAACACAGGGGCGCCGCAAAGATTGAAGCAAAATTTAGTTTTATAGAACCTCGATTTTAAAAACTACAAATTATTGTAGTTTTTTTAAACTTGTACACTGTACATTTACAAATACTAGTGCGTGATGGAAACAAAAAAACAGTGTTTCTGTAGTTCATGATATGTAACTAAGCCAAAAAGTCAAAAAAAAGTTCGATCATAAAATCTTTCTTGGCCTGTGTAATGAGTCCTTCAGCCGCAATTTAACAGCAATGAAAATATAACTAACTAAACCCTGATATCACACAGAAGGGAACATTTAGTCACAGAATATATTAAAATAAATGCCATCAGTAATGTGAAAATTACTACAGATCTTTTTTATATTTTTTGTACCTGTTTTTTTCCAGCGATCACCAACCCAAAAGCAGAACCCAACACAAAAGATGCTCAAAAGAATTTCAACTTCGACTACTCCTATTGGTCCCATGACGTAAGTAGTAACAGTAAGCAACTTTGTTTTCACAGTAAGCACAAAAAGATTATACTATTTCAGGAAAGCGACCCAAAATTTTCCTCGCAGCTCTTGGTCTACAAAGATATAGGCGAGGAGATGCTACAGCACTCCTTCGATGGGTACAACGTCTGTATCTTCGCATACGGCCAGACGGGCGCAGGAAAATCCTACACCATGATGGGAAAACAGGAGGACGGCCAGGAGGGCATCATTCCACAAATATGTAAAGACTTATTTAACAAAATACGTACCAATAGTTCTCCCGACATTAAGTATTCGGTAGAAGTTAGTTATATGGAAATTTATTGCGAGCGTGTGAGAGATTTGTTGAATCCAAAAAATAAGGGTAATTTAAGGGTAAGAGAACACCCTCTCTTGGGGCCGTATGTCGAAGACTTAAGCAAACTGGCTGTTATGAGTTACCAAGATATACACGACCTCATCGACGAGGGCAATAAGGCAAGAACTGTCGCAGCTACGAACATGAATGAGACCAGTTCTAGGTCGCACGCCGTTTTCACCATATTTTTTACACAACAAAGGTAAGTTAACATTACACACACACTGAGTAATATTAAAAACACTTGATAAGACTTACAATAGAACACCGTTTTCATACTTCCGCCTGGGCATAGTTGTGATGTGAACAATGTGGAATATTAAAAGAAGGAAGTCGGTTCCTGCATGTTCAAACCCTTTAAAGTTTTTTAAACTTTAAAAGCTAAAAATATCATGGATATGAATAATAATCGTCATGATAAGGTTTAGGGACCCTTTTTTATTATCAAGATTATACGATATACTTGTAATTGTCCTAAGGCGATTTGTTCACAATACTGATTTCTTTAAAATTATCATAAAAATTATGAGGCTATCTTTCGGCCACCAACAAGACATGTTTAGTGAAGCAAAAGTTGCACTTAACATAATCTCACACTCTTGCACAAAATTAACGCATCAGCAAAACTTTTCATTATTTCTTATAATTTTTCATTTTAAATCCTTAACCATTTTATGTAGGTAGTCTAAGATATCCCCTATCACTACTGATAAACAATTGCAATTTTTTGAAAGATGTACAGTAAAATTTTGTAATTGCTTCTTAATAATTTCGAGCAGGTAGATCCTGTAATGACAATTTATTTTGTATGAAACAAATCATTGAAAAAAGAGCAGCCACAAACCAAGAAACTCATATTTTGCTTGTAGATCTAACAAAAGCGTATGATAATATACCAGTATGTAAACTGTGAGAAACAATAATGGACATAAATATCAATCACACACTCATCACGGCAGTACGAAATCTGTATAAATATTCAAATTCCAGAATTAAAGTGGGGAACAAGCTATCGCGGCCTTTCCAAGTTACAAAGAGTTTGCGACAGTGATGTTGCATCTCAACCACTTTGTTCAAGATATACATCAAGAAAGCTCTGTGGAGATGGAAGCAGAAATGTCACGGGATGGGAATACCTCAAACTCAACCATTTCCACATTACAGTTTGCAGATGATCAAGCAGTACTGGCAGGTGACAAAGAAGATCTAGAATACATGACTAGGAAATTGAAAGAATCATACGAGGAATGGGGTCTGTAAATTAACACACAGAAAACAAAATATTTGTGCATAGGCAATGACAAGAGTGACTCACATATCAACGATTTGGAGACAATAGAAGGGTGCAACGAATATAAGTATTTGGGAACTATGTTTGATTCAACGGGAACAGATGATAAGGAGATACCAGCAAGAATAATTCACGCAAAAAGAGCAATTGGGTGTTTAAATGGCATTCTATGGAAGAAAAACATAAACAAAAGACAAAAATTTAATATTTATAACACCCTAATAAAAAGCACCTTAATCCATGGGGCTGAAACATGGAGGCTTGCGGACAGAAATAAGAGGAAGATTGAAGCTACGGAAATGGATGCTCTGAGAAGATCGACTGGCATATCAAGAATTGAAAGAATAAGAAACGATGAGGTACTTCGACAAATGGGACTTACAGACACAATAACCCGTGATATTGAAAGAAAACAGCTTATATGGTACGCTCACGTACACCGTATGGCCGATTCTAGATTACCTAAACAAGCCATGACGTGGATACCAGCACATCGGAGAAAAAGAGGTGGACCAAAGAGAAACTGGACAGAGGGAATAAGAATATATATATATATATATATATATATATATATATATATATATATATATATATATATATATATATATATATATATATATATATATATATATATATTGTTTAAAGTGATTTGTAAAAGGCAACACATTCAGTTAAACTAGAGATTTTTTTCATGTCATGCAGTGAATGAAACACTGTCCAGTACACTTAGAGTAGGAAAATGAATCATCCACTCAACTCTTAAGAGAAGATGAAGCAGTGAAAGCGGTAGCTCTGGTTAACGAGCCAGCGATATGTGGTTATTTTATTAGGAGTAAGACAATCAACAATTAGTCGAACAGTTAAACGTTTCAATAACTTGGAAGTTACTGTAGAACTCTAGGACAAGGTCGTAAGAAGTCTACAATGCAAGAGATGGGTGATATCTTAGACAAGTCGCCTTAAGAAATAAGCGTTCTACCAGTTTAGAGATAAGCAGAGCCCTAGCAGCAGCTCGGAATGTAGCAATTTCTGGACGAACGGTTAGGAGAAGGCTGTTTAATAAAAGAGAATTGGACAATAGATCAGCTATTGCGCCAACGCTCACCAGAGAACATAGAGTTATTAGACTTCGTTTTGCAAGGGAACATGTACATTGGACCGAAGACGAATTTTGTTTTCAGACGAAACAAGAGTAAGTCTCAATTTATCAGATGGACGTCGATGAGCCTGGCGGAGGTCAGGAGATAGGTTTGCTGCCTGCAATATATCCAGGGATCCCATTTTTCGGTGGATCAATAACGTTCTGGGGAGGAGTTCGTTTTGGTAATCGCACGGATTTGGTTCCTATACGGGAGAAATCGATGGATGCATATTTTTATATAGAAGACATCATAGAAGAACAGGTGATGCCATTTGCCCCGTTTATTGGGGATACTTTGATTTTTATGTAAGATAACGTTCGGCGCCATGTTGATAGAGAGGTACTCGACTGCATTCGATTTGTGAATATTCCAACTATAGACTGGCGACCAAGAAGTCCAGATATTAACCCCATGGAGCATCATGGAGTGCACTAAAACAATCAGTTCGGCACACATATCTGCCCATATAACTTTTTAGGGAACTCGAACAAGTTATTCTTGTCGAATGGGAGAATATTTATCAGGAAACCATTCACCACTTGATCAATGACATGCCCAGACGAATGGAAGTAGTGATAGAAGCTAGAGGAGGATCTATACGCTACTGAATTCAAATTCTTACGATTTAATTTCACTTCCAATTTGTTTCCTTTATTAACACCGTTTTCAATGCGTTATTATTCCTTTCCGTTATTTATTCATGTTTTTCCCAGTAACACCTTTCCATTTTGGTAAACAGTTTTGTTTCAACTTTCCAGTTGAAATCGTTTAATTATAATATCACGTAGGTCCTATGATTTAAATCTTCGAAAAAATAAAATAATGTGAAGTTTCACTGATGCGTTAATTTTATTTTGTCCAAGAGTTTATATCATACCGGATCACATGCAAATATTTTACAAGAGCATAACTATGTATCAACATACTTTATTGATGTATCTTGATACAATAATAATTGCATCTTCATTATACCAAGTGCCTACATCACATAATATGTCATCACCTTTAGAACAACAATAGCAAATCAATTCAATATTCCTAGAAACCATTTACCATGGTATTTGAATTACCACATATTGTAAATGTTTCTTGCAACAGTAATGGTTTGTCGCGGTATGCCTGTCTTTTCTATTTTCTTCCATATGCGCTGATGGTGATGGTCGAAACGTTTCTTAAAATCTGTTGCATATTCTCCAGTATTCTCCTTTATGATGTTTTTTAATGCAGAATAATGTCTCCGACTAATACTAGGTTATTAAATATGGACTGTTTTGTACCACAGTTTGTCCGAGTTCTACCACCTTTCTTATAACCACTTTAAATGTAGCTGTAATTTTCATTAGAATTCTATAATCGCAATTCAAAAGGGGTTCAATTAGATGTCAATGTTTTTCTAATTCTAAGTGGCGTATGACCAGAACAACCACTAACAGGCATTGCATGGCTAAGTAGATATAAATAATAAATATAATAAATACGTCTTTTTTTCTTGGAGCGCTTCTCACGTACTGATTTTGCCTCTATGTCAATTACAGATTGCATTAACTCATTTTTTGTTTATTCATGTTATTCTCAATATAGACAAAATGGAATATTTTCTCTCCGTTATTATATACGTTTTCTTTTCCCAACTTTCTCATTTTGTTATTAGAAAAACACGTACATTTACCATTAAAAGATCCGATTAACTAACTTTTAGCAGGAGTTTAGGGCTTGAACGATATGACATCTAAGATATACATTTTGCTGAATTATTTTCAGCATGTGCCAACATAAGTAAAGAAATCATGCCATAAAGATTTTACCTTATGAAAAATCACTTTCTAATTCACAAAAAAAAATATGTTCAAAAATATTACAATTTTTGTTGGAATATTATACGAATGTGTGATATTTTAGGGTTGATGAAGCCACCCAGTTGTGCACAGAAAAGGTATCTAAAATATCGCTAGTAGATCTGGCGGGATCAGAGAGAGCTGATTCTACAGGGGCAAAAGGAACCAGATTAAAAGAAGGTGCGAATATTAACAAGAGTCTCACAACACTGGGTAAAGTTATATCGGCCTTAGCTGAAATCGTAAGTATCGTCTATATCGTTATTATCGTAAGCCTATTTTTATACTAACCACACTAATATTTCTGTTGCTGCCCTTAATTATATAGTCTGTAAGTATGACGAAACGTTATAATGACATATACACGATGGTCCATAAGTAAAGGATAATTCGTTATCGACGTAATTGACAATTTTAAAGTAAAATCCTAATACACGTCAATTTTTTAAACTAAAACTATTTTTTTTTTGAGTAGGATTGTATTACCTCTCTCTTCCACCCCATCGGAGTATCCGTTGTTACCCCTTTAAGATTTTTATATCATAATTTAACGCTACTTTATATCGTAATAAATTATAGTTAATTATTAATATCTATGGGTTTGAAATAAATACACTTACACTATTTTAATAGTTTGTTTAACTGTGTTAAACAAGCTATGTTAACTACGTTCTTCCACTACACCACCATTATGTACTAAAATGAGAAAACTAAAACATTTTATTTCACTTTAATTTCAAATTCTCGCACCAACATATCACAAAATCAATTCGTTTAACCGCTGTCGTGTTGTTGTGAATTACAACAATTTGTAATTGCATGTATTTCTTGTTTTTCAATCTATGTGTGTATGGATGACGAGGTGAAGGAAAAATCATTCCCAATCCTTTCGGTACCAGTAATGCAGACCATCAGGTGACAGGTAATATTAAATCTCGTAGTCAATTACGCTACATACCTCATTTTGTGTGTAGCGTAATGTATTTCCAAATGAAACTAATGTGTGACCATCGCATTTTTCACTACGTTTTTTTAGTACATAGAGTAGAATAAAATTTTTGTCAATTTGGAAACGTCAGTAATCATCCCAAACCTGGTAGGAAGCCCATTTTAGATGATGTAAAGAAACTGGACATATTGAAGTAGATCCATATAGAAACAACACAAGTTGCACCCGATAATGATATTAGTAAAACGTTTATACTGCGTTTTATAAAAAAATAATTATATTAGTAATACAAAATGAATTTGGTTGAAAAACTATAGATTGGAATTTTGCAAAATCGAGGCATATAGATGCCTAGACGTTCTATTAAGTAGAGAAAAAGTTTCTCCATCTTTTCCCATGAAGCACCGTTTATCTTAAACAAATATAATTGTAGATACTAGGATAGAAAAAAAAAACTACATTAAGGTTCACACTCAATATCCTAAGTAAAGTCGAAAGTTAGAATTATAAATAATAACATTTTTGCAACATACTACTCTGATAGCACAAAAATTAAAGAGGATAAAATTATCTAAAAAAGTTTTATGATGAAATCACTGAAAAAAATTTATTGAAGTCCGTGGACCATTTGAAAGGCAAGCAAACAATTGGAAACCAAGTTTCTGATAGTTTTCTTTGATTACTCAAAAACTGCTGATTGTAAGAAAATTTTAACTCAAGATCTGAGAACTAGAAACTTCAATTACTTTTTTTTTTAAATTGCTCTGCGACTATTTTTCTCCAAGTTAGTCAAGTTATTTTTTTACATCCCTTAACTTTTGTGCCTAGTGTATGTATACAAAATATTTTAAATATAAATATAAATTAGGTAATGTCAATCTTCAATCCACCCCAAGTGGATTGAAGAGAAAGGGAGAGTGGAAATTTTTTTTCCAGTGTCATTTTTTAATTAAAAATTAACGTGTTTAGGATTTAACTTAAAAAACGTAAATTACGTAGAAAAAATATCCTCTGCTCATGGACAAGTGTATAACAGAAATTATAGTGATATTACATAGGAGGGGTACTCAAATATGTCGTTTTAGGCATCCAAGAGCAAGAAGTCGAAAAAGGCCGATTTCATCCCCTACAGAGACTCGGTATTAACGTGGCTGCTTAGAGAAAACTTGGGTGGAAACAGTAAAACTGCCATGATAGCGGCCATATCACCAGCCGACATTAACTACGATGAAACACTGTCAACATTGAGGTATGCGTTGAAACGCGTTGGGAGCTGATTTGATGATATTTATACTCTATCGTTTTTTAGATATGCCGATAGAGCTAAACAAATTGTATGCAAAGCCATCGTTAATGAGGACGCGAACGCCAAGCTTATTAGGGAACTTAAGGAAGAAATTCAGAAACTCAGGGAGTTACTGAAACAGGAGGGAATCGAAGTACACGAGGGTAAGTTTTATCAAGAGAACGACTGATTTTTCGTGCTAAATTAGTGCTATCATTAATGTATGTTGTGCATTCTAATCTCTATTATAAATAGTTACTCCTACTTTATTACGAGTTAAAGACAAAGGTCCACTAGAACGGCATAGAAATATTCACTATGAAAGGGGAGATTACAACAAACGTGACGAGAATTTTTACCAGGTTTCCCTGAGTTAATCTGACGTATTTTATAATCTATCGGAATCGTATATCGTAGTATTTTGTCTTGGGACTGACATCTAATTAGGATCCCTTAATTCAAGTGAAGATTTTACACCCAGATCACGTTTCAGATTGTCTTATTTGTTACAAACACGTCTATACGTACACAACCTACTATATTATCTATATAAAAATGACAAGAGAGGCGTTCTGCCTTTAATACAATTTAAAAATAAATGTTAACACAATAGTTAACTATTTCATTAACTTTAGTATTGTATTATTATAATTTTCAACGAATAGTTTAACAACGATGCTCGGACAGTCGGTCAAATATTTAAATTTATTTTCTACGAATCTACAGCGAGAAAACAATGTATTTGTTTTTATTGTATTACGTTTACATAAATACCGATTAAGTAGGCACTTAATTTGATTAAATTGTACAGCTCTTGTACTGTCATGTCACTGCCATTGTCTGGGTATCTTATGTGGAAATAATGTAAGGCACCCTTCTTTATACCGTATTATTAACTGATAGGTATTCAGCGCAATTGAAACAATAATTTTATTACATAAGAAGGGGGCAGATGATTAGGTAAAACCAAAATAGTACAAATCAGAATTAGTTAAATATACAATTATATTTGGTGCTTCGAAAGAAAGATCTGTTGACGAAAATAAATGATAAATGAAAAAATAATTTTCTAATAAAAAAAGATTATTATATTATACATATCTACACATATTTTTGGCTAGAAATTATGGTAAGCCGTAATTTTACAATGAACAAATATATTTCTGATACTATATTCACACATTAACTATAATTTAACGTATTTACATTGAATGTGAAATGAAAGTCTAATAAACGCACTTTATGGTTAGAGATAAACTGTTCCTTCAGTGTAGTTTCTTGTTTTTTAAAATATAACCTGAAAGGTCCCAATATTATTTATGAGACATATTATTTATGAGACCAATATTACGTTTTTAACTATGTTACAGTTTCCATGAAAAAAAAATGACGAAATACAAAAAATAGTCAATAACTGAATATTTAATACCAACATTGAGAATTATAGGAAAACAATAAAGTATAACCATATACCTTTTTCATTCATTCAAATAAATAAAATACACACTTTTGTGGTGCAATTCTACTGTACCTTTTGTCTATTATAATAAACTAGCATCCCACGGCCAATACTTACAATTAGTACAATATTATTTGTTAATTCGTTAATTAGCATGTGTAATACCCACTGTACTAAAAATTTTCGTAGTTCACATTGTCAGTGAAATTAATTGAACATCACCAAAGCTTACTATATAGAAAATAATTCTATTACATCATGAAATCACGATTTTTAATTTTTTCCTCATACAGGTATTTCACGTTAAATTTAATTGTATTTATTTATCACATCCAATTAACAGGAAAGTTTTAGTCGATTACCTAATTTACTGGAACAGTAATTCAACCCTTCCTCGTATATTCCCATTTATTTCGAAATACCATTATATTCGAGTTTTCCTCTCGGTGTATTATCACTTCGCATCACCTGTCACAAGTATTGAATCTATACCACACCTTCTTCAGCCTTTCATGTCATATCTGCTGAGTTTGCCAGTTCCAGATATTTATCGTTTTCCGATACTGACTTTGACCTTAAAATCGCTGAACTTTTGTCTTCTTGACAGGCCGTCACGCATTGCTTTAAACACAATATCCTTAGAAGGTTCAGTACGACTGCCTTGTTTCTTATTGCACTTATCCTACACTGATAGAAATAAATTTTCCTTTTGAAATTGTTGCCTAAGTACAACGTTGTTTCCGATAGTTAAATCAGGTTTTGTACTCACTTTTGATACATATTTGGTTTAAGACATGTGTCAACCTAAGAATCACAAAGTACATTGAAAAAAAGGTATCCTTTAAATTAGTAATCCCACTTTTATTACACTCGTTTAGAAAAATATTGTATAAAAAATAATGTGTTGGTATTGTGAAATTTATAAATTATTCTTTAGTAGAAATAAATATTCTGTATACAATACCAGTTTAATATTTGTCAAAATTTTATTGACATAAAAAAACTATTTATATAGTACCAAATCTATAATAAAACTGTTGACTAATTAAATGTTGTTGTTAATTAAGTGAACAAATTTATTAATTCAAATAACCATGTCTTTGAATGTCAAAGGAACCTCTTGTTTATTTTAATATACACATTTTATGTGCATATTAAATATTCATGGTTCAATTTAAATTTATGGCATATTTATGGTTCAATTGAAAGAACGGAACTCTTTGAAGCAATGAGTTTTCTTTGAAATTACAGAATCGTTTTTTTTTTCTATATAAATGATGGTTTAAATACATATTAAATTGTAAGAAAATAAATTCAACATGTACGTATATGACAAATAGCATGATTTTTACAAAAACTATGGAATTTCATATAGCTACATGCAAAAAAACTTTTGCACAATCCAAAAAAAAAATAAAAACCCATCTAAATCGAATTATAATAAAAATTAAACCTTTGTTTTATTAAATAGTCATATAAAAGTGTCAATTAAGTGATCAAATAATCATCCATTGATGATAGATCCATTTTCAACTCTGGAAATGGATCTCCTGCTTTTTATTGTTAAGGTTATTTCAAATCTTGCGTCGTTTTAAAACATAGTTTATATTTTTCAAATTTATGCGAGAAACTCACTAAAAATTTTAAATTTTATTTACTATTGATTTTAAATTTATTCAAAATTACTTTAAGCAAAATGTTTTTTTTTTCATTTTTGATCAACCTAGAAAAAAATCGTATTCCATCTCGATCTACGTTGATTATAATGCACTTCATTGTGTTAGTATACTTCGAATAACATTGGACATAAATAGCATAATTGTAACCTCCCCGTTCTTGAGTACAAATATTAATTTTCGATTATAGTTATGTAATGTAACATCATATTGGTCTATTATATAATGTGTCCCAAGATAAGTGAAACAAATGTGAATTTTCGAAATCGATATTCCACGTTTTACGGCCGTGGAATGTATTTTCTGGTATTTGTATTTTTTTAAAAATCAAGTAAGCCCTGAAAGGAGCGAAATTATATTTTCTCTGCTGAAAAATTTATCTTTCCATAAAAATAACAAATCTACTTTATCAAAGTCGATACTAATTATAATAATATTTAAAAAATTGGTTTACTATTTTTATTCTATATTTCAATTAAAAAAACAAGTAGAAATGAAATCAGTTACACCCGAGTATAAAAAATATGTTAGCTTTAAACAGCATTACACTTTTTTATATAAGTATTTAACAACCAATGCACCATTTGGCCCAAACACAGTTTATTACTTTTTAAGTACAAGGAAATGGAATATATTTGTCTTATTTGTTAAAAATGCAACCTAAACAAAATCATAATAATTGCAATACTTTCGTGTTTTGTTTATTTAAATTTGACCTAATACCATCCAACGAGAGAGACAGTAAGGGAAACCATTTGTGTTAATATATACAGGATGTAAGAAGTATAACTGCCATTATTTTAACAGTTCATACAACATGAGCATTTAACTCTACCATTTACAAGAAGAAATGTCTAAATCACCCAATTATTAGTATAATAAACATTATAGACGAAAAATAAAAGTAAAAATAGTAATATTTGTGATCATCAATATAAGTTAACGATATCCTGAGATAGGTGACACTTTGCATCCTTCTTGGTGGTTTTGGAACAATCACTGTATTTTTAGTGCTAACTCTGTTAGACAAAAATGCGACAAATTTTATCATGTAATTCAGCGCTCGGGGTTTGGCATATAGCCAGGAGAATAGCTGTTTTGACCTAATTTGTTTAGTCCTTATTATATAAGGCATTTGCAGATGGGTTGGAGTATAAATTCCTTATTTCTGTAGTTAGTAATATTTGTGGAATTCATTAAATAATAAAGCAATATTTCATGTTCAAAATAATTTATAGAAAATAATTTTTATTTCCCTTTAAGATTTGTTGAATTTGTACAATAAAATATTTATATATAATAAAGATTATTTTATTGTATATAAATATATTGCAAACTCAATTATTTTAAACGTAGAATACTACTTTACTATTTAGATAATTTCATAAATCTTCCAGTTTTTATTTGTATTTTTGTCCCATAATATATTTATTATACACATAATTAGGCGAATTCCACTTTCTCTTCTGGTAAATAGAAAACTGAACACCCATGTTGTATAAATTTTTTTTGTTTATTTGGGTCTAACTTATCAACTGTTAAGATAATGGCAATTATACTCCTTGCACTCTGTATATTACACAACTATTAAATGTATGATTTTTCTCCTAACTACATTGGATCTTAAGAAAGATGATTTATACGAAATTGTTCATAATTTAGGACTCCGACTATAGTCTAATACTTCTCTGTAGAAAGCTAACTACGTCCGCACATGAATGCGTTCGAGACTAAATCGATGTTATATTAACTTGGTCCAAAAGTTGGAATTGAGTTTAGGGTAGTTTAAAAGATTACGTTCAATAATTTAATTTCAATTGTTTTACAAATTCTGCAGTTCATTTGATGTTTTATTTATTTACGAGATGATTTAAACCATAACCATTTGTTTTATGTTTTGGATGAAAAAAATACTTTGCCTGCATAGAAAATAAATATTAGCTTCTGTCAAGGCCTACGTGGAATTTATACAGGCGTTTCAGTCCAACTCTCTAATACAACAGTCACATTCTTTAGCTTAGTAATTAAGTCAGGAGTAACTATTTCATATATAAATATGTATATCCAAGAGTACTTTATAAAAAGTCGGTGGCTGATGAACTTTTAAACTTCATTTCGCCGCCACGCAGGGCCAGATGGTAAAGTAATTTATGAGAAAAAGGAAACTCCTAGTAAGTATTTGCTTGGAAAACCAACGGCTTCTGGCACCCAATACATTTCAGCCTGAATGTCAGACACCCCAGTAACTTTGTCCCCAGATCTATGTGTCATTGCTTTGTTGTTGCAACACGAAGTACTACGTCATTGTTTTCACTAACGTGTCATTTTTACTGTTTCCATTATTGCAGTGAAGGGAAAATGAAATTGCTTCTACAGATCTTGATGTAGTGGTAAATATAGGAGAAATCCAAAAATTCGATTCGATTAGAATAGAGCATAGGTTGAATTCCACTCCATATAACGTTGTTCTATTGCTCATATTCGAAATTATATGAACAATGTTGCCTGGCACAAAAATTATATTAATTTATTTTGATTTTAATTCACTCAAAAAATAATTATTTCTGTTTCATTAAATTTAAACTTTGTAAAAAAACTTAACTTGATCTATAGATGCAATCTGTCGGTTAATTTACTGCTTAAAAAATAAGCATTAGTGACAACATTTTGCTTTTAATGCTCACTTACTATCGTGGTCTTTGTAGACACTTCTTAGATCGTTCCGTTATGCACTCTTCTTTCATTAAGGAAAAAACTTTGTAGGTCAAGCTCAAAGAATGCGGAAGTCAGTGGCGGCTCGTGGGTGTCAAAAAATATTAATAAAAAGACATATATTACCGTTACTTGTAGAGGAAATCTGTTCGTCTATAAATACCAAACAAATGAAAATAGTTTATTTCTTTTAGGACCCCATATAACCACTTAAATTTATCGTATACGTAAATAAACTTTCCTACAAGAATACGAGACGTTCCAACGTCGTCATTTGAAAATGTGATTGTGATTTATGGTTTTAATTAAAGTTTGCTAACTAACTGTCAACAAAGCGTAATTTGCTCGTTTAACGAAAAAGAACGACTAGGCACGACTAACTCCGAGGGCGACCTAAACATGTTGTCGTAATAGATGCGTCCTCATACGCAGGTCTAAAAATTCAGACTACGGTGGCCGATGAAGAGTCTAGCGTGTAGAATTTATATTATCAAAATCCTTTATATAAGGTCTTTCAATAAGGACTGGTATGCGGTGTGTCACGTGGCGCCGTCCTGTCGGAACCACATGTCGTCGGCATCCAGTTTAGGCTATAAGAAGTTACTTATCTTTGATTTGTAGCGCTTGCTCTTGACGGTAATGGCAATAAATTCGCATCAAACAGTGACCTTCTCGGGATGCACTTGGTGCTGGTGTATCTCGTGTGGATTGGTATAATCCCAAATCCGACAATTTAGCTTGTTCACATATCCATTCATCCAAAAATGGACCTCATCGCTAAAGATGATTTTTCTGGCGAAATTTGGGTCAACTTCCAACTGCTCCAGAGTCCAATCAGCGAACATACTGCGTTGCCTATGGTCGTTTATCTAATTTCCTGGGTCAGTTGGATTTTATACGGGTGCAGACCCAAGTCCCGACGCAAAATTCGCCAAGTTGAAGTCGCAGAAAAGCAAAGTTCTTGTGAACGACGAGAAGTTGAATATCTCGGGGTTTTCCGTACACTCTCACGTACAGCAGCGATGGGTTCAGCGGTCTTGCGTTTCGGTGACTACGGATGTTGGCTGATTATTTATCAAACCGGTTGAATCGAATTTGATCACCAAACGTCGAATAGTCGACTCGGCAGGACGGTTGTGGCGAGGATAAAAATCACGTAATGCGCGGAACGTTTCTCGAACTGAGCACTGATTTTGAAAATAAAATTTGATGATTTGCATAGGTTATTGAACGCTATAACCTTCTATAGTGATTTGCCATACACTACTGAACAATTCACAACAAACATATAATGCTTGACAGACGTTGCTTTAGCAACATGGCCGCTATGACCTAAAAAATTTCGAGCGTCCCTATTGAAAGACCCTGTATTATAAAGGTATAAAGTTTATAAATACAATATTATTAGATTCTTTAGAAAGTTTATAAATAAGGTATTACAAAATTAGCAGAAAACACAGTTGTTTTCCTCTAAAAGATGTAACTGTGTGGGTATTACCAGTCGCCACTGGCAGAAGTATATCCCTCAGAACTGGGTTATCTCATACATTTACATACGTGGCGATATATTGGTAGCTAAACGTAATATTAACGTAGAATATTAGCGTTAATCAAATGTAATGTGTGCAGTCCGTTTTCAAATTTACTGACCAACAAGTTTACATTTCATATATACACAATTCTTGCCAGTTTTATGTTTGCTGGCCATAATAATTGCAACAAAATGATATAGGTTATATTCCGTAATCATCAAGCCACAGAACTGCATGATTGATTGCAACAGTTTTTTGTTATAAAAATCATATTAGGATATATTTGTTATAAATACTAAATACTATTACCCTTCCTAGAAACCATATATTTATTTAGCCGTCACGGTAACTCAGTTGGTTAGAGCGCGTTATGTAACACAACTCGCCACTGACCGTGGTTCGAATCCCAGCGTCAGTACTAGCAATGCCTGTGGGAATGGGTGTTGTCCACGTTTTTTTCTATGTTTCGCAGTTCCAGATTTGGTTTTGGGGGACTGCTTAATTCATGTGATGCGTGTTTATTTACTCTTAAATGTTGATGTTTTGGATAACAATACAGAACATACAAAAATATTTTTAGTTTATACAAGTATTAGAAACACTTCTCCACAAGATCTCTGAATTGACTTTAAGTTTTGTGTGTTTGAAGGAATAATTTCTCATTTTCAATTTAATTTGGATAAAGAAATTTCATACTTAACAATCTCAACATAAATTTGGTTAATAACAGATTCTCAGTTTTATAGTTTACATCATGTATAATTTTAACATCATTTAATTGTTTCTTGAGAAGCAATTCAATTTCAATTGCAGTTTTTCTATTTATTAGAACTTAAATGTTTCTCAATCTTTCAGTGACATTTCAAGAGACACGCTCTTCAAAAAGTTTTCTGTAACTTTCTGGAATGTATTCTAGAAAGCCTTCTCGATTTCTAAAGCCATAATCAATAAATAGTGACTCTTGTCCATAAATATCCATACCGTTGACAATTTTTGCATATTCTGTATTTCTATATTTTCATTAATTGAACATAAACATCAATATTTAGATACTTCAATACCAGCCTTTTAGTTTTAATTTTTTTTTTATTTTTATTAAAAGTACGCCGGTAATGCTTCTTCAAAAACATTACATACTCGCTTTTTTTACCCAATAGCCTTAAAATTGCCGGTGTGAACAATATCATATTTTCCGCGAATTGTCTCAATTAATCCCTCTTTTCCCACGAAGTAATTTATACACTCATTCTTTAAAAAACACTAACAAATCAAAGTAAATTGATTCAATCAGTTATTTTCTATGGTTTCCTTAACTCATACAACGACCAAAAAAAGTGTACACTATCGAACAGAAAAGAAATCGAATTTGACCCAATGACGCAATCGAATTTCACCTATTAGGGAAATGAAATCATTACGAGGTGTCTTCGATACTGAACAAAAATCATTAGGCACTTATTAGATAAATAATTATCAGGGTCGTAGCGTGAGAAAAGAATCTAGGGATGTGATAAAAATGTTATAATGGGAAGAGGTATAATCAGATGTCTAGGCCATATGAAAATGGTAAAAATAAAAAAGACACTAACCTAAAATGATTATGCCGATATTTTTAAAATGAAGATCAATTTTTCGGTTTTTGTTTGTCCAGCGAAAACGTCTATCACTGTTTCTTCAAATGTTGGAGACGATCTCATATCTTCTAACAAGGCACTTTCAATATTTATTAATGCTAAAGCTAACAGTCTTCCTTGCTTTTAAGAATTCCGCAGATAAGTCTTTATTCTCTTTAAACGTGAAAATGATCTTTCCGATGAACTGCTTGTGGCAGGAATAGTCAAAATTAAATAATACAATTTTGGTGACTCCGGGAAAACGGATAACTGAAAGATAATTGAAGGGACATAATATATTGGTGAAGCTTAAACACGGTGCTCTTTTTCATATCGGGATCACTATAAATCACTGAAAGATCGGTTTTTAAACGATTTGCGTCAAAGAATGTTCCATATGTATCTACTAAAGAAGAAAAAAGTTCGCCAGGAAAACGTTTCACGAATAAAGTAAATTGTGTGGAATCTAGATTTAAGAATTTCAGTTTAGAAATTTCACTAAACCGTTCACTAATGTTCAAAGTAATAACGTCCAAAATTTCATAAAATAATCGGGCATAGGTACTTTTCTTATCTTCTTCAGGAATTAAATCCAAACGCATTCTTTTACTTGGTGGTTGATTTTCTAACAGAAATCTGTCCATACGGTCCCAAATGTCACTAACTCGTTTCTCATTCTTTGTAACTAATATCTGATATTTTTGTCTATAGAATTTTAAACAGACTCTCGGAATGTAGGAATATTGCAGAAAACACTGTTAAGAAAAAATTAAAAAAGTTAAAAGGCCTCTAGCACAAATAACGGTTTCATCCTATTCCTCATTTTCCACAGTTACCTGAAACAGCGCTTCCAAATCTTCCTTATGTTATGGCGTCAGTCGCCAAAATGCGTTCACATAATCGCATAACTGAGTCCGGAAATAACTACAACGCCCACTCGAGGTTCTACTGTTGACTGCATAAGATCACTGACCTTTTCGCCCATCTAACGCGTAGCTTGGATGTAACGTGGACCATCGCATTTCAGCAAGTAACGCAGGAGTCCAATAATTTCGGACGCCTTTCGGCCGATTTGAAATAAAAAAGTTGATGATAGAGTTTAAAGTAAATAATGTATGTTTGCGGTTGGTTTAAAATAATTAAAAAATTGTAATAATTGAATATATCGATTAAACTTTTAAATAACACTAATTTGCCAAGTTTTTAAGGGGTGCGACGCATCACTCGCACCCATGTACGCTACGCCCCTGATAATTATTCCCTTAAAGCAAAAGAAATATGACGTACGTTGTTAATTATTATTCTGAAATATAACTATAGTAACTAAATTTAAATTTGCACCATTCATTTATGACCTACCAAAATGCCGTATTTAAGCATGATCTTAAACGTTGTGGAATAATTTTAATCAAAGAGACGGCTAAATTACATTATATTCCTGACCTTCCTTTACATTTCTGGAAACAACGGCTTAAAGAATCCTAATATGGTACTCTGCATACTGTTGCAACTAACCTAATATCGTATCTGAATGACACAATCTCATATAAGTATCTGATATTCTGAATGCTAAAGCTTATGCTTGGCTGACAATTCTGAACACCAACAAATTGGCATACGAATAATTTCTAAATTAACATATAATTTTTTCAGCTTTAAGCAGCTTGTAAACTATTTGTATTATCTAAATTCACAATGCTCTCATTTTGTAGGGGTGGAACAGAACATCGTTGCTAGAAATAACAAAGAAAACGAACGGACTAGGACACCGTCGACGACCATCGCTGAGGAGGCCGTGGATCAACTTCAGGCTAGTGAAAAACTTATAGCAGGTAATAATTACAAGCAATGCAACGCCGCCAGGTACAATATTAATAATTATCTCATCTAGAATTGAATGAAACTTGGGAAGAGAAACTTAAGAAGACCGAAGCTATTCGAATACAGAGGGAAGCTGTGTTTGCTGAGATGGGAGTGGCGGTTAAAGAGGATGGCAACACTGTAGGCGTCTTTTCACCGAAGTGTACCCCGCATCTTGTTAATTTGAACGAGGATCCATTCATGTCTGAATGTCTGATATACTACATCAAGGTTCGGTGGCATAATTACGTTACTATTTTTAAATCGTGATAAATGAACGATCGTATATTTAATTCCTGCCAAAAAATATTCTGCGAACATTTGTTTTTAAATCTTACATTTTCTTCGACGCTTGCACGAAAACGTTCAGAAAAATGAATCCTCATCAGTCATCAGTAATGAAAATTTTCTTGGTGACGTCAGAGAATCACGAATATGACTTGGTGACGTATTCCTGATATAATCACTTTTCTTTTAAGTAGCTCCCATAAAAAAACAAAGATTTTTCTATTTAATATTGTTTTTTTTTAATCTAAAGTCAAAAATAGTCTAAAGGTAAACGTCCAGGAAAATGTTCACGGTACAAAGATTTTTTTACAAAAATATTAATAAATTTCGTTTTGCAGAACCCTATATTATATTTTAAACTAATTCAACATTTTCAAAAGTTCTCTCATATGATCCATCTGAAAATCTGTTCTACGTGTCCTCATATTTCAACTAAAAACTAAATATATTACAAACAGCGCCAATTGAAAGCTCTCTTAGAGACTGTTGTACTACAAAAATATTTTGTTGCAATGACCATAGTTAGCAATATATTTCTGTTGTTATTATCAAATTTCAAATCCATTTTAAATCCACAAAGAACGCGATTGCATATTTGAATAAAAAATCTAAATGGCCGTAGAATATACAGAAGCGGCAGGCTTCTATGTGAAGCCTTTAATATTTATAATGTATGTTCATCATCATTAGGTAATCAGTCCTAAGACTGGTTGGACGCTAACCTCCAGCTTCTCCTATCTTGTGCTAACCTACGCATTTCGCTAATTGTGCTACAACCTACATACATTACTATTTACGAGCAGTAGTCTAATCTAGGCCTACCTCTACCTTTCTTCACTCCTATTTCTGCCTCCAAAATATCGCGGACTATTCCTCCATGTCTCAGCAAGTGGCCTACCATTCTATCTCTTCTCTTCTTTATGTTTTTCCACATACTTCTTTTCTCGCCGACTTTCTCCAATACATCTTCGTTTCTAACCCTAACAGTCCATGGTATTTTCATCATTCTTCGGTAACACCACATCTCAAAAGCTTCTAATTTCTTCCTACTTGCTTCCCCTACCGTCCAGGTTTCGCAACCGTATAGTGCCGTGCTCCATACATGTTTTCAAAAATCTCTTCCTTGTTTCTAAGTTTATTACCCCCGAGCATAAAAGTGCTTTCTTTTTGTTAAAAGCTACTCGCCCCTGCGCTGCTCTTTGTTTTATGTCTTTATCGCTTCTTCCATCCCAATTTATTTTACTTCCTAAATAAGTGAAGACTTTAACTTCCTCCAATCTTTCATTACTAATTTGTACTTTCGTTCTTGCTCTGCTCTCGCGCCCTCTGCACACTAACACTTTAGTTTTGTTTTTATTCACCCTCATTCCGTATTCCTCTGTCAACACTGCCTCCATTTCGTTCAATGCTGATTCTAATTCCTCCTTACTAGATGCTAATACTGCTATATCATCCGCGAATCTCAGCATTTTTAGTTTCTGTCCCTGTACTTTAATCCCGAAATCCACTCTATCTTTTACCACATTAATCGCCTCTTCGATGTACAGATTAAAAATTAGTGGTGATAGTACATCCTTGTCTTACTCCTTTCCTAATACCTACTTCCCTTTTTTCCCCTTCTACTTCTATAACAGCAGTTTGCTCTTTGTATAGATTGTGTACTACTCTCCTATCTCTATACTTCATTCCCGCGCTCTTTAGTATCTCGAACATTTTTTTCCATCTTACGTTATCAAAAGCTTTTTCTAAATCTACAAATCCTATATAAGCGTTCTTTCCTTTTTCTATTGTTTTCTCTAACATTACTCTTAGCGCCAGAGTAGTTTCGCGAGTTCTCCTATTTCGCCTAAATCCGAATTGGTCTTCTCCTAGTATTTCCTCCGCTCTATTTTCCATCCTCTTCTGCACTATTCTGGTTAAGATTTTTGACGCATGGGAAGTTAGGCTAATCGTTCTAAAGTTCTCGCATTTGTCGGCCCCTCTCTTTTTCGGTATAGTAACGATAATGTTCCTCTTATAATCCTCCGGCATTTTGCCCGTTTCGTATATGTATTTTACCAGTTCAAACATCCTATTTACTATTTTCTATCCCGCACATTTCAAAATTTCCGCCTGTATTTTATCTACACCCGGCGCTCTATTATTCTTTAGCCCCCTTAGTGCTATTTCAAATTCCTCTCTCAATATAGGTTTTCCTACATCTTCCCTATCGATGCTAGATTCTTCCTCTAATATCTCTTAATAATTCCTGACCCACGTATAAATTTCCTAAGTACTGCTTCCATCTATCCACTTTCTCCTCTCTTCCGATCAGTATGTCCCCCGATTGACTCCTAACGTTTCTACTTATTGTTCCTATATCCCTGAAGTTCCTCTTAATTATTTTGTAAGCCTCATCGGTCTTACTTACTTGCAACTTATCTTCTACTTCTTTGCATTTATCCTCTATCCATTGTTCTTTCGCTTTTCTACATTTTATAATGATTTCCCACTTTATTGACTTATAAGTTTTCAGTCCTTCCTCGTCTCGTCTGTTTTTGTAGCCTCGTCTCTTTTGCATTAAGTTTAAGATTTCGTCCGTTATCCAGGGCTTCTTAGCTTCCCTTTTCTCGTGTCCTAAAACGTCCGTAGACGCGGAATCTAGACTATTCTTGATACGCTCCCACTCAGTTTCTGCATTCTTGATTTCGTCCTTACTCGCTTTATTCATTAATTGATCTGTTTTCTCCTGGAACTTATCTTTCATATTCTGATCCCTCAATATGTCTACATTTATACGTTTCTTATCCTTCCGGGTTTTCAGATTTTTGAACTTTAATCTAGCTTTCATAACTACCAAGTTGTGGTCGCTGTCTACATCTGCTCCTGTATGTATGTTACAATAGGGAAAATTTACCTACATGCTACTTGCACACACTACATTAATATTGTACATTGACCATTGATTGTTAACTGTTAGATTAAGTATTATTCTGAGCGATTCGCCTTTATCCTTATATGCGTCCAACAGAAAAGTCTAAGGGCACAATACGTTGCATCAACCGCAGTACAAGCTACAAAATAAAGGGTCTTTCAAGGAGCCCCAATTTTCAAACGTAAATAAAACAAGTTGTGTACGAGATATCCACTCATTTTTTTTTTTTTTATTTGAAAGAATATTTTATGGCAAAGTATGATATATATTTTCGTTCAAATGTCCGTCGCAATTTTGCTTGGTGGCACGTATTCAGAAGGTCCAATTTTCGATGACTTTGTCGCATAAATCTGGCTGAATTTGGTGGATGGCGTTTGTTATGTTGACTTTGAGGACACCAATTGTTTGCGGTTTATTCGCATAGACCTGCGATTTAAGAAGTCTAAAGGCGTCAAGTCGCACGATCTCGGTGGCCAGTTCACGTCGTCAATCCGCGAGATAACCATGCCCTTAAATCGCTCGTGCAGAATTTCCATAGTGGCATGTGCTGTGTGGCACGTAGCGCCGTCCTGTTGGAACCACATGTTGTCGGTATCCATATCATCCAGCTTAGGCCACAAGAAGTTATCGAAGAAAAAAATTTCCAATTTTCATTAACAGTAGCCAGAATACTATGTCTCTCATTTGGGCCTCATAATTTACCGGGACAGCTCCACTGTCTATTGCTATTTCTATGGCTTCTGCGAAAAATGCATTCATATTTTTGAAAATCTTTAATACAATAAATTGTTTTCAGTGAAAGAGAAAGCCTATTTGAAATATTTTGTTAAAAATGCCTTTAGTTTCATCCATCGATTGTTCACTGAAATGTTGCTTAATTATTTGCTACGTTTCAGTATCCTCGTTAATTATCCATTTTGTTATTATTAAAGATGTCTTACATTTAAGATACGCTTACAATGATCACTGCTCTTTTCGAAGCGATGCCCAATAGTTAAGCCTCGGCCACACAGAACCCAATCTACCGTCGCAGGCAGCGTTCTCTGCCCGCATCAGTCAGGCGATCTTGTTGTATGATGCAATATTGCATCATTCATGTCACACAAAATTCGATCTGTCGCAGCGGGAAAATCTAGATCGCAACGTGCAGCGATACAGTTGTACATTATTATAAAATATCGCACAGTTGAGCGGTCAGTTCCAATCAGATTTGTCTCGCGTGCGCTAATCAGTTTGGCAAAATCAGTGAACCTACAGAATTATTAATTGAAAAAGTGCGAAAACATACGTATTTATTTGACATATCGCATCAATATTATAAAAATGTTGTTAAAAAGGCTGAAGCATCAACTAAAATAGGTTTATTCCTCAAAACATTCTCGGGACATACGAAAATATTAAAAAAATCGGTCTTCATGATTTCCGTTCAATACATAAGCGATGGTATTCCCAAATTATTCTCTCCTTGCATTGATATCATGCACGCTATATCGACTTTTCTTTCTATTATTTCATAATGCTAATAGTACTGCTATTAGCTCCTCGTCAGAACTACTAATTTTGTCCCAAAATCAATGAATAAACAAACAACCCACAAGGTTGTGTGAGACTGCTCGTCTGAAATCAAACATAATACTGAATCACTCACGATATCGCACAGTGCCATATCGCTGACCGCTGCCAGCGATGGTAGATCGTGGTCTGTGTGGCCGAGCCTTTAGTTTTATTCTTCTTCGTCCCATTTCTATTCCGTTATATTCCTATCACTTTACCTCATCATAATCGCCGATGATTAATTACATACCTCACACCAGTTTGTGCTTATCCGAGGAGTTCACTCGTTAATTCCCCTTTGACTCAGTAATTCTCCTAACCGCCTTCTGTCTTCGGTATTAAATGCTAATATAATTGTGTTGAACCTGTTTTTTTTATGACGACTTGAACTTGCTACAACAAATTTTCTGAACTTTTCCGTTAACACATTGATTCAAATGAATTTTAGGAGGGGTTAACCAGGATTGGTTCGGCAGAGGCGAACATACCACAGGATATCCAGCTGTCTGGATCTCATATTAAATCAGAACACTGCGTTTTTGAAAATAAGGACAATCGAGTTACATTAGTACCCTTGAACGGGGCATTAATATACGTTAATGGTAGAGAAGTAAGTGAGAACATAACCCTCTTCCAAAAGAATCTTCTATATTTATCACTTTGTAGGTCACCGAACCGATATCATTAAAAACGGGTTCCAGAGTGATTCTCGGCAAGAACCACGTATTCAGATTCAACCATCCCGACGAGGCGCGAGAGATGAGGGAAAAGAATATGACGCCCTCGGAAAATGTGGATTGGAATTTTGCGCAAATTGAACTGTTGGAGAAGCAAGGAGTCGACCTCAAGGCTGAAATGGAGAAGAAATTGGTGACATTGGAGGAGCAGTACCGCAAGGAAAAAGAGACTGCTGATCAACTTTTTGAGGAACAAAGAAAGGTAAAAGAAAGGCAGACACGTTTATAATTATCATTAGTTATCTGTTAATTTATGATTTACAATAACGCAAGAGGTCTGATAAAAAAATACGGTGAATAATTTTATTATGAACGAAGTAATAAGCTTAATTCAAATTGGAATTAATATCCTTCAAAGTACTGCCCTTGGCTAGCGATGCAATTACCCCAACGTTGTTTCCATGCTTGGAAGCATTTCTGGAAGGCTTCTTTCGGAATGGCCTGCAGCTGCTCTGTCGTGGTCCTCTCAATCCGGGAATGGTGTCAAAACGTTTTCCTTTTAGCACGGCTTTGATTTTTGAAAAGAGCTAGAAGTCGCATGGTGCTAAATTCAGAGAGTAAGGTGAATGTGGACAGGAATCTCTTTTTCAGTCAAAAACTTCCGGGTCAGCAGCAAGGTGTGGCACGGCCCGTTGTTATAATGAAGGAGGAAGCCATTGGTCCTTTTTTTCTGGTCTCTTTCTCTGTACATCGTCTCACAAACGTTACAGTACGCCTTTGTAATATTCGGAATTTACACTTTTGGAACATTTTCGTCTGTTTATGAGGTTGAAGGTCGTCCCGACCGTTGCTCATCTTCAACCGGCTCATTTCCGCTTTTAAATCGCTGATATCACTAGTAAACAGTGTTCAGTCACCACAGTATCGCCATATACTGATATTAATATTTCATGATATTCTTTTCCACCTTTTTGCAACTTAAAACATTTAATTTAATGTTAATGCGTTGATCGAAATCCATGATGCGCAACAGACACGATAAACACGTTCTCGCTCTTCCGGCTCTGCAAATCAATTGACAAGTCACAACTTGTTCAAACACTGACACTGACTATCTCAAAGGATCAGGCTATCGGATACATTACTTCACACAGATGTAGCGTCAGCTATTTCTGCTGTAAAAATTCGTTCACTGTATTTTTTATAACACCTCATATACCCTGCGGAGAAAAATCTGGAATACCTGACAAATCTCGCAAAACATCTTTTTCTTGCAAAAACGCTGGAAGGGGTCAAAAAGTATTTTAAATTTGCTGTTTTGAATTTATTTAGTTCTATGTGTACAGTGGCGTACGTTTTCAGAGTCAAATGGGGAGCACTTTCTTTAATGGCAACCCCTATTTTTTGTTCGATACAGTGAAGGTACATTTTTTAAATTTTATTTAAAAATTCTGTTGCATAAAAAAATTGAGAAAAATTTAAATAAAGTTTTAATTGCTGAATAATCTTGATAAGGCTCATTAGAGAGGGCTGAATCCCACTGTAATTTTTCTTCTATTTTCATAACTATACATCACAAGAATTTCAATGCGATCTTTTTCCGAGAGGGACATTGTTACAAAACTGCAGATAACACAAAATCACAAGCATAAATTTTTTCGAAAGCTAACTTGTAATTAACATTAAATAAAAAAAATTTCAACTCCTAGGCAACATATTAAATAAATCAATTTTCGCAATTAAACCTTTATTTAAATGATCTCGAAACTTTATATAACTTAATAAAACTTTTATAATAATACTCAAAAAAATGTGCTCTTCCATTGCATCGAACATCGAGGTTGCTATTTAAACAAAAATGCGCCCCTTGACCCTGTAAATGTACTCCACTGTATATAAAGCTAAAGTATTTCAAAAGACGGCACATTTAACATATCTTTTGATCCCTTCGAGGGTTTTTGCAAGAGAAAAATATTCTGCGAGATTTTTCAGGTGTTTCTACAGTTTAAAAGTTAAATCGATATTTAATTATTTCCACTTAACTACATTTCACGTAAAATCCACTTATTTGTGTATAATAATTAGAACTACGAGGCCAGAATTGATGCTCTGCAGAAACAAGTCGAAGAACAGAGCATGACAATGTCCATGTACAGTTCGTATACACCCGAAGATTTCAATAATGAAGAAGACATATTTGGTAAGTAAATATATTTATATTGGAATGCTGCATTGTCTTTAGAAAATTCCCTGTAGTTTATATAACGTATAGTGAAATAACGTTCACCGATGTATCGTCATCATTACATTAAACTAATTACTGGCACGTGGCGAAGCTTTCCTCACGTTTGCACACACTCGCTTTCCGCGCCGCTTTGTCCCTCTGATCGACTCTAGAAAAACTCAAGCGCATGACTGCTTCGAACAGCTTTAAAATTCAGACCAGCGCTTTTGCAGTGAACCCTCTGTTTGACGCAGAGTGCAATTGGACCGAAAAGCAGTACGAGCTGGCAGCCAATGCGTGGAGGAAGTGGAAGCACCACCAGTTCACTTCTTTGAGGGACGACCTCTGGGGCAACGCCATCTTCCTGAAGGAGGCCAACGCGATCTCTGTCGAGCTGAAGAAAAAGGTAGGTTTTGGTATCTCCGAGGGTACATGAAATGCATTACGTACGAAGGTGAAGATGGCCGTTACATTAATATTTTCTTTACTAAAACATGTCAAGGTCAAAGGCCAACCTTGTTGGTAATTGTTGATGGCTCTCAAGTTATCAAAGTAAAACCGTTAACTAGCTCATAATCGGAACTGGTTGAGTGGTAACTTAAAGCTTTAAACATAAATTAAGTAAACAGGACAGGGCGTCAGTAATCTATAGAAAGTCCCTACGTTCCTAAACGTCATTAAAATTTCAGCTAAAAAATTTTAAATACAACAAAATATATATTTTGTATATATCAAATGTTAGAGTACCCAAATACTATCTCCCCAAATAAATAAATAAATCAAGTCCAAGGTACCAAAATATACTTTGCTTTAATCTCACTCGATATATTGACACAACATTTGCGTGACTATGTAAGAGAGTTACACAGGGCTATACAGGGTTACCTTCATGTAGGTAACAGAATCAATTTTTATCAATTACACAGGCCTATAAATTTTTACAATTTGAAAGTTGATTTGGGTTTGATAAATGATTATATCTGAGTTATTTACGCTGATTTCATATCTACCTTCCGTTTTTACCCCTCACGTAAGGTTCTTGATTAACTGAATAATCAGAATAAATTAAAAGCTAAAGGAAAAATTACATTTTAATAAACATTAAAAAACAATAAAAATTCCGACGCGATGTCACGAGTAAACGTACACACATTAAAAACGTACTACAGCGACTATGTAAATACACGAATAGTATAACACCGGAATATCCCCACAGACCAAATCTGTTTCGGTACATCCCCCACACTTGTGTGTACATTTCAAACCGATTAAACATAGGGGCGCCGCAAAGATTGAGGCAAAATTTAATTTTGTAGAATCTCGGTTTTAAAAACTACAAATTATTGTATAATATACATTTACAAATACTGGTGCGTGATGGAAACAAAAAAACAGCGTTTCTGTAGTTCATGATATGTAACTAAGCCAAAAAGTCAAAAAAGGTCCGGTCACAAAATCTTTGTTGGCCTGTGTTATTATTCAAGTATTAATTAGTGAAAATTTTAATATTCTTATTTATATACACGCAAAAATAGTAAATGAAAATACCGCTCGTTATTACGTGTGGTGCATACTAGGTTCTACTTATAAGTTATTACTAAGTATACTTATGAGCGATATACAAAGTGTCTAGCTAACAATTACCCCCACTTATTTTTTTATTTAAAAAATTTGAAAAAACTATTTATACTAACTTTTTTTCAAATGATAACCTTTATTGTCAATTTTTTTTTCTAAAACTACATTCTTTCCTCAGAAAAATAGAAGAAAAACTTTTGTTTTTATGGGGTAATCTCAAAAAAAAACAAGACTCTCACCATACCTAGGAATTTTCAACAGCTGTCAAATTCTGTACTCGACATTTTACTTTTAATTCATCTTCAAAGAGCAATAAACGTTTGAACGTGGAAAGCCGTGGTAATATCAAAAATGCAAATCGCAAAAACGGAAAACTTCAAAAATTCGCGATGCCGTTAAATGTAAAACGATTCTCAAGAAGTGATACTTATTTTTCTCGGGAAAATTTATTTTTAGAAAAAAAATTCAAAACTAGATGTTACCATTTGAAAAAAAAGTTAGTATAAAAAATTAGTACAAATCGGTGTAAAAAAAATTCAGTTGAGATTCGGAAACTAGACAAAAGTCAAGAGGAGTTTATATGACTTTTCAAATTTTTAAAATGAAAAAAAAATGTGGGGTACATTGTTAGCTAAACACCCTGTATAATTATACGTATATAATTAATTATACGAGAATGCTTTCGTAAAATACTAAATAAATTCGTTAAAAATTCAAGGAATAACTTTTAGGAAAAACTCTTGGACCCGCCAAATTTTATTTTTAATTGTACATTTCTTAAAATTCATCGAATACATACAGGGTGATTCATTTTAAAGGTATGACGTCATCGATATTTTTTAATAGGAAAAAATATTAAAAACTATTGTTTTGAACATTTCCTTTAGTTGATTTCTTAAATAATCATTGCCGTTAAATTAAATTTTGAAATTGCAAACTCGTTTTTCCTCAGTTTGTGTATGTAACCTATACTCACGCTAATGTAATTATTACCATAGTAGCGTATGTAAAATGGGCTCTTTCACATTCCGTAAGAAAGGAGGTCATCGATGACGTCATATCTCCTATACGAATCACCCTGTATGTATTTTTTTAATGCGTAACTAAAAATAAAATTTAATAGTTTTTCCCAAAAGTAATTTTTTTATTTATTCATTATATTACGAAAGCACTGTATAAATATATATATATATATATATATATATATATATATATATATATATATATATATATATATATATATATATATATATATATATATATATATATATATATATATATATATATATACATAATCCATATACATATACTCTAGAACTATCGACCGATTAAAATAATAAAACAATATTTAAAAACGTACGTTAATTATTTTGTTTCAATATACCATATAACTTTTTAATACTAAAAACAGTAACTATAGAGTAATAAAATAACGCCCTGTCAATGATTTTACTACTGTCCTGTGAAGTCTAAGCTACTAAAACCCGGTAAATTGAGTTTTGTTAGCAATTAATCTTAATAATGAGTAATGTATATTATTTTTATAAGAAATATTCTTGGTGAGTATCAAGACAGAATTTAAGACTTAAGATTTTCCTTATTAATTTTCACACAATTACGCGATTCTTTTTCTAACTACTGAATTCCAGCATGTAACGAAATTTTACTTTAGGTTCAATTCCAATTTACACTGCTCACCGATACACTTTACTCTCCATTACCAGCTGATTTGAAGCCTGTTATCGACTACGATCAAGATGAAGATGCCACCATACCAAGAACCATCGTGGCTGTAGAAGTACAAGACATCAAAAATGGTGCAACACATTACTGGTCATTAGACAAGTTAAGGTAAGGCGATTTTTTAGTATTACTTTTTTTGTCAAGCATTTCACTACACATATAGATATTACACAAATGTATCACACACAAACATGCAAATACAGAAATATGTTTGACGGAAGATCGTAATAGCGGAGGGGTGGTTCGCTCGTTCATATCGTAGTAGTAGACAATTGTCGATGAGTCTATTGATTAAGTATTCAATCAATAATAATTTAATCTGCAAATCCTGGTTCACACCAATAAATATCTCAACCATTTCATGGTCCTGATTTCACTTTTTTTAACATAACATATAATGTTCCTTCATAGTTCAATCCATCTAAAAATACAATTCAGACTTCAATTTATTGCATCTCCTCATTTATTTAAATGAATGGTAGGTTGTTGTTCGAATGATGTAGTCGTAACCTAGAATATGAACATGTATAACCCACAAGCAATGGAAGAATATATTTCAAAATTTACAGAAATTCATTATTCATTAATTAACTGCCTAACTTATTACAGCCGATTGTAAGCCCAAAAGCCTGTTCTGATAGCGAAGCATTTTTGCGCTATATACGACGTGATACGCTCAGCGTGTTACGTTGTCCACTCCTCCCCACAAATTAAGTGGGACTATTTTCCTACAGAGCGTAACACGTTCCACACTGACGTGATATGCTCTACGCGTTTGATAGATTGCTTCGAGAGGAGTCTATTGCGTTGCACGCTGCGTGATAGTTGATAGTACCTCGTTGGTAGGATGGGCTGCGATTTTCAGATGTAGTGGGAGATGAAAGGGACAGTTTTATGAACGTTCCTACTACGGCCAACAATGAACTATCAACTTCGACTAAAGAAACTGGCTCTGCTGATTTGGAAGATGAGGAAGGTGTTCCCACCGAACGCCTGGGCAACCATCTCGCCATGAGTCGTCTCTGCAAACACTTACCCCAATAGAACGACAATGAAAATTACATTTTTTTAAACCGTGGCAGCTGCTGTGAAAAAAATTGACACCAGACCTCGCCACTCGGACGATTTTTTTTTTAAATAATTACAGTAATGGAACTACTGAACCACCTGTCGTGAATTTCGCATATTTCCGAAGCATATAGTCCTCTTCTTCATCATCACCCATAATATGTTTCAGAATAAGCATTTAGATCATTTTCCTTCTTCTTTGGGTTTTTTGATCCATTTATTCATTTCAACACACTCAGACACTATCCGTGCGTCAACTGAATAGATCAACACACTGCCCCTAGGAAAACACTAAAACGTCGCGTAAACATTTTGCGCTCCTGTCGACGTGATTGGGACAGAACCGGTTCCTGCTGTATAAAAAACGCGTCACTAGGAAAACAGGCCTTTAACAGTTGTCTAGCAGATGTCTCCGTCCGTCTCTGTCCTGTGCCCATTGTCATCCGAATTTCCAAGCATTAGTTTTCCTACACTACGTTATCTGATGCTCGCGTAAATCAACAATGGTCTCGTTATACACTTGGTACAGTTTCAAATGATAGTGCGTGCACCATATTATATTTTCAGATATTTCAATAAATAAGTATTTTTCTCAGAATTTACTGTTGAAAACATTTAAGTAGCTCTTCATTTTCAGTCAGTGTCCAGGTCTCATAGGTAATAACCGGTCTTATCAGTGTCTTGTAAAGAGCTACATGCTCTTTACAAGACAGTAAACAGCTACATGCTCTTTACAAGACAGTAAAGAGCTTGGGAATGCGGACGTAAATTTCCTACTCAAGCTATAGTATGCTCGATGTCGCCTCCACCACCCTCCTTTTTATTTCTTCGTCGACGTTGTACTAGGTGCTAAGAAACGAAGTCGGATAGATAAACTACATATTCTGTTTTCATTTGATAGTGTTACTAATTCAGCGGTTGAATTTCTTGTAGAAGATTTCTTATATATTTACTATTTTATTTACTTATCTTCTTTCTTGAGGGCTTTGCTGAAGGCCAACATCTGTACTGATTTATGAACATATTACCTATCTAAGTATTACATTCAATTTTGGAATATCTGTTTGCTTTTTCCGAAGCTGTATTACATAGCAGTCATGAAAACCTGTTCCCTTGTCTTAGACCTCGTTCGCATTTGATTAGTCCAGATAATACTGCCTGTACACTGACTTTTTCCGACATATTTTGGAGAGCTCACTATATAAATGCAATCATATGTTTGGGAATTTGGCAGTCATACATTAGTTAAAATAGGGAAACATTATTTACTATATGATTCGTTGAATTCTTTTCTTAATTTTTTTAAAAAGAAACCTCCGATTTTTCACGTTCGAAGGATGTAGAGTGGGGTATGAACCGAAGTAAGGATTGTGAGCATTTTCCAAAATCCATACTGAACACAGTAGAGAGATAATAAAAAGATATGCTTTCTTTTTTCAATATCAATTAAACATCTAAGACATTTACAAGAAAAACGTGTTGAAGTAAATCCAAGTAGTGGAAATGGAAATATTCATAATTATAGAAAATATTTTTCTGTCTGCACCAGTGACCATGTTTCCGTTAAATTTAAAATGAAAATAAACAGTTTTAACACCTTAAAACGGACTTTTCCGCGCGTAGAACGTCTACGAACGAATGGACAGGGTGTGTCCTATCCACCTCAATATTAATAGATGTCGTCTGGTAGACGTCCCTAATCAGAATCAGTCAAAACCCGATCTATCCGACACGATTTAACTGAGTGATCGTGCTAACAAACAAATTTCTCAAATAGTCCACCATCGTGCTTTCTCATGACCGATGGACAGGGTGGGGTATGTTCTATCCACCTCAAAATCAATAGGTGTCGTCTGGGATACGTCCCCGATCAGAATCAACCAAAACCCGATCGATCCGACACGGTTTAGTTGAGTTATCGTGCTAAAAAAAACATTCTCAAATAGTCTACCATCATGCTTTCTCATGACCCATGGACAGGGTGGGGTGTGTCTTATCCACCTCAAAATCAATAGGTGTCGTTTGGGAGACGTTCCCGATCAGAATCAGTCAAAACCCGATCGATCCGACACGAATTAGTTGAGTTATCGTGCTAAAAAAAATTCTCAAATAGTCCACCACTGTGCTTTCTCATGACCCATGAACATGGTAGAGTGTGTAGTATCTACCTCAAAATCAATAGGTATCGTCTGGGAGACGTCCTCGATCAGAATCAGTCAAGACCCAGTCGATCCAACACGATTTAGTTGAGTTATCGTGCTAACAAGAAATTTTATTAATGCCGACGACAACGACACACACACACACAAAATGGTTTAAAACCCGTTTTTTTTTTTGTTTTTAGGCTGAAAAACGAAAAATAAACCCTTGAAAATAAAATTTTTACACGATTACATTACTTTTCCGCATATAGTGTAGTGCAGAAAAGTGAAAATTTTTATCTACTTGTGTTTACATCCTTCTCAAATCTCAAAGGAAAATGAATGTAGTAAAGATAAACGATGGAGTTTTGTTAAACGATGTTTCAACAGAATCTAGAAGAATGTACTTATTGTAAAATTTAAGTAAAATTTTTCCTTTTAAAAGAAATAAATTTCATTATGTTGTGTCATGAGATTAGTGTTTCAGTTTCAGAGTAGATTTCATTTCAATAGGCTTATTTTCACGGTATATTTAATCCAAACTGAATCGTTTGAATGTGTTGTTCTTTAGATCGAACCACCCCGTCATAATACTGGAAGATATTCATTAACTTCATGATCATTACTAGAGCCGCTCGTTTCGTTAGCCTACCAGGGGCTTTATTTCAAAGCCGTGGAGGTGACCACGGCTTTGTAATAATTCCAATAAAATAAAATAAGTAATGCTATGTAATAAATTAATAATAAGCATCTGGTTATACATTATAATTTATACAACATTACAAAAGACCTCCTAAACATCTGCAGCATTAGGTACGAGGTACGTTTCTGCAGTTATTTTGGCGAGCAAGAATAGAACAACTGTTCGACATCTAATGATGTAATATTGACATACTTAAAATAATCGTTGCAATAATGTAACGGATATGTAAGTGCAGAGACATTATGCATTTGTTTTAATCTGTCAAAATCTGAATCTCTTTTTAAAATACTATCAGACTTTATTATAACTATTGTTTTTTCATCCCTTAAACCATGCACCTATGTATGTACACAACATCCACTATTTGCAGCGACCCCATTAACTACTAGGAAGGATTTTATAGTTTTTCTATTGCCTCCGCTAGTCCCGTGTAATTTTTATGAATAGTTTGTAAATCTGCTTCCACTTGAGGATCTTGAAATATTACTTGACTTTCCTTGATGGCAGCTGCCTCTTTAGAATCCAATTGTAATACTATAGGCTTTATTTTGTGGCAAATAAAATTCTCAAAATAAAATGTTGCCTGTAAGAAATGCTGCTTTTGAAAATATTAAACCATTTATGCTTAGATAATATTTTCGAATTTCTTCAGCCATAAAATGTAAGACATGAAGTTTACACGTAATATGTAAGAAGGTATCACACTCTTGTTTAAGACAAGAGCCTACAGAATCCATGTGTGCGGCACCATCATGTATCCACACATAACCACAAATTATTATTGTGTAGTTCAGATTTCATACTGTTTCCAATTTAATCCCGTGAATATGACACATACGTCTGAAATACTTTCCGGCCTGGTAACATCATGGTAGGGTTATATTTATTCCAAAAGTGTCGAAATGCTTGTTGATTAAGTAATGTAAATGGGAAATTACACGATATCAACATAAAAATTAAGTTAAACATAAAATCAGTCCTCCTCGGTCTTTGACCACGTCTTTATATTTGTGCTATGCTGTTTACATGCATCTCACAGTCCGTCTTGTCCGAGCAACAAATATTGATCACAAACTAAATATATTATTTTTGCGCCACTTATTTGAACTCTGTAAATTCTCGTATAAACTTATTTACTTAATCAATAAGTAGTCGTTTTTAGCGCTACATATATTTGACATATAGCACTATGCAATGCAAAAATATTCATACCAAAATACAGTGTATTTTTAGATCTTTAATAATCTTTAACAATTACTGCGAAAGGCGATCGATCGAGCGGAGACGCTGATACATCGACTTACCGTCCCTACGTGTGTATAAATATATACACATGGCAGCAATGTCCCGCTGGCAAGATCGAGCGGCTCTAATCATTACCTAACAAGCCCCATAACTACCAAATTTTGCACAGAGCTGGAATCAATATGTTTTAAACCATGCTGTCGATTCTTTATTGGTGTCATTAATTATTCGAAATGGCGCTGGCCATATACACAGATGAATAAAAAACATTGAACTTCAACTAATAAGGGAACCTTCTAAAGAATTGTCAGCATGAAGAAAGATATTAGGTTTCCAAACCGGCCAAACTCAAAAGACGCCAAATTAACTGGAATGTCCATCATTTCCATTATTGTTAATTCACTCAATTCAAGGTAATTTCATGAAATCGTAATATGTACAATATGTCCGGAATTTTAACCAATGACGGCATGTTATATTAAATGCTACCACAATAATGCTAAACCACTAAAAAGGATATATATATATATATATATATATATATATATATATATATATATATATATATATATATATATATATATATATATATATATATATATATATATATACACGTTGGCACACGTTTACACAATGAATTCTTAAAATATCTGTAATATTACTTTTCTCAGTACTGATTATTATTTGGTTATTATTACACGGTTATTATTAACTATGAAATGTCGTTCACCAACCAAGTAAATGTATATTTGAGAAATATCTTTAGAAAAAAAACTAAATAACTAAATAGAAAAATATTTAATGGCGAGATTGCAATAGAAATAATTTTGAAGTTGTATAAAATTTGCTCCTGTACAATATTTTCCCCAGATATCAGCATTTGACGTAATAATTTCCAGCGTACCTTCCATACCGTACTAAAAACTAAAACTACCCATCCAACTTCCATATTAATGAATTTTATTTCTTATACAATCAGTATTCGAGATCTGGAACTATTGTTTAAGATATTCGATAAGAGCTTCTAAAGATGTGAAAATAAAATTGAGGGAGTCAATTCATCCAATAAAAACTATTCATCCAAAAAGTATTAGCTATACATAAAGAAGGACATTGACAGATACCAGCCACAAATTAAACAATTACTGTAAGATGAAAACTGGACAACACGTCAACTAATTGTATCTTGAAATAAATATATTCGTCTGTAATAAGAATAATACAAAAAAATATATTTAATGTCAGTATAATTATTTGGCTGGTTAATAATACAAACGTAATTAAGAAAACTGCTTTGAAGAATAGAACTTTAGTCTATTGAAATTAAAAGGGTTAGAATCAATTATAGAGTTATACGTTGACAGTATAATATCTAATATAAAACATCAAATATCAATAAAACAACACTGACTCGCGAAATTAAAATATTTAAAAAAGACACGCCCTCTCAATATGGTGTTCAAATAAACTTCGAAATCGATATCGATTATGTTTTTTGTCGCTTTAACATGGAAGATTAATCACATTTAGACAATTTTGTTCCATTACACTCGAAAAGAGTAAACTGTCTTAAACTGTGTTAACCGGATACAATTATCTCTGATATAGCTTAGAAGCTTATTTTTTTTTTCTAGAACATTTTTAATTAACCACTCAAGCTGATCAAAAGGTATATCCACTTTTGTAGCACCGTTTACTGATTAGCTATTTTAAGGAAACATACGGTATATCACAAAATTAATCAACCCGATGGATGGAAGCAATATCCCTTCACACACATTTTATTGCGAATACAGAATATTTGTTAATCTCTATTGCTTAATTATTTTAGGGTTATCTCTATTATTTAATTTATTTTAGGGTTATGAGAATCTGATAATAAAATCTTTTATAATAGATTATTTATTAATTTATGATTTAAATAGTAGTGATTTGGTTGAGGAGTAAAATGGCTTGAGTATGTTAACAAACCTCTTAAGAAATATTTCGTGAAAAATCGATAATGGTAATTTGTTAACCATTTATAGCTATTAGAGATTCCCCTAAACATTTAAATAATTTTGTGAATTTTAATTTCTGCATTACTATTTTTATTTGCCACAAATTATCTGTTTTTGTCTCACCAACAACTAAATTCAAAAAGACATTAAAAATACAAAGGATAGATATCGATAAAGACGTGGAATACAAAATTGAAAATGATCGATCAAAAGTATAGTGACGCGCATTTTCTCAAAATCATTTTTCCTTCAAATTACCAATCGTTGTGTGTCAAACCTGCTATGAAAACACTGTACTTACTTCTGGAGATAGTAGCAAAAACGAAACCATAATTTATTATATCTCAACATTCAAAACTGCCGAGACTCGCCTTACTCGATAATGTTTAAAGTACGTCAAATATTTTCAAAATACGAGTATACATACAATATACATTTTATTTGGATGATGAACGATTATCTCATTAAATCAATTCTAATGTGGTTGATTTAATAATTTTAAATTTTCTTTCTATATATTCACATTCTTCAATACCTTATATATTATAGTTCGGTACCGAAATAATTTGAAGTGATTCATACGTAATATAAGATTCAAATAATATACTATTTCAAATAATATACTATCTATTACTATTATTATTTATTATGCAACGTTTAATTATCTCTAAGTGATCACGTAAGTATGTGCCATTTTATGCGCATATTGGACAGAGCAGTCGGTAACTTGGTCGGTAAATTAGACATCTCTGGATACCTTTCATCGTAATTGTTACGAATATTTATGTTTTTACCTCCGTCAGTAATAACATGCGTTCTACATTCAAGACCACGTAATGAGATTATTTTAAGGTTACATATAAAGGCATTATACGTGCTGAATTTGAATTAGTTATTCTTAAGACTGCCTAAGAAAAATTAAGAGAACTAAAGAAGTTAAATTTTATAATCATGTATCCCGAAAACATTTGGGACATGTTTATATAAATTTATTGTCTTCAATTCATACCAGAAATCACCTCTTAAAGGTTTCTTCTACTTCTTACCTGTTAAAGATACTTTTTAATATTTAACCTCTGGCATAACACGTCTATGGTATAGCATCTAACCCATCCAGATAGTACCGATAAATCACATCATATTATTTCAGTACTGTACTACAGTATTTATTTACATTTATATTCCATTTATATCAAACTACAATAACAACTAGATAATGAAATTACAAAGGCAAAAAATACTCCTAACTATAAGTAATGTACTGGGTATACCAAAATATGTATATATATAAAATACCGTAGGAAATATATAGTTTATTCAAATAGAAGGTAATGTAATATTACAGAAAACAATATCGAGTTACGCCGTAGTAGCCTTCAAGTATTTTTAATTTACATATTATTTTTCTAACATAAGACAAAGATTGGAGATAATGCGTCTAATCTATAACGAGGAAGTGCCAGAGATTCAGAGCCCGGAAGTTGGTGTTGATCCCACGCCGCCTCTGCTGAGATGTCTGGCTCAATGTCCATCATCGCCATCACGCTTCTCACTTACCAGTTTAATACCGTCGAGGTTGGTGCCACTGTATACCACCTCTTTGGTTCGTTTCATGTAAATACTTTGCTTCCATGTAACTTCTGTTTGTACAGAACCAGTTTCCATTTGGAAAGTAATGTGGTTTTCCGTTTCCAACAGGTGTAATAAAAATTCGGACAATATGTATACGAGTCATGTTTCGTAGAAGATTGCAAAAAGTCACATTACTTTTCATGTCACACTTTACACAACAGGCTAACTTACTTTTTCTATTATCAAATATTCCTAAAGGAAGACAGATGAAATGATTTTCGACCAGTTAAACGATTGTCCAAAAAGTAGTATATACCAAACAGTTCAGGTTTTTAATTTTTAATCTAGCTTAAGCATTTATTCGTGTATACGAGAAATTAAATTAGGTTTATTGTATATCACTGTTAGAACAAATTCAAATAACTTTCTTTTATTCTGACATATACCAGGTGTTAAAGAGATCGTGTATCAGCCTGTCATTTTTTTAATTAGAAAAGAAATGTAATTTTAAACCCATGGATCAATCATGGATTATCAGTACCATTTGCGGTTTCGCCACAAGTGTCATCAATTTTTAAATGGAATACCCTGTATATTTTAACAAATTCCTATTCTGCGTAAAATTTCCTATACAATGATTCTAAATTTTTTACGTTTCGCTCAAATATGGTGGGCTTAAAATTTTATAAAAATCCAGATTTTTTTTTTATAAAAATTTTAATTAACAATTAAAAATCTTGGTATTATGAAAATTCTCCAAGTAGGAATTGGAAAGGATAATATGATTCGCTGTTTATACATATATATGAATGCAATATTGAAGCGAAAATTTATTATAATGAAATTATTTAAAAAAAAAATTCCTGTAAATGTAAGTAAGTTTCCTGATTATTGGTTGACAATTGACTATTTTTTTTCCAAATAATAACTTCTATTTTTCTTTATACGTAGGAATTGTTGTAATTTAAGCTTTAAATTGGTGTAAATATAACAAATTTTATCGTCTATGAATTATATAAAATTTTAAATGTTTAGTTTCACATGAAATAATTTGGGGCATTAAATGAATTTTAAAATAAACGAAATTGCCTTTTCCTACATTCATGTTAACATATGTACATCAGTATTATTTCATTTAATAAAGAGATTTTAATCAACTGGAGACCTAGACAAAAATATCAATAATCTATTTATGTTTAGCCATGCAATCATTATTCATGATAAATTCCAATAGAAAAATCACTTAATAAATAATAAGCATACTTTAAATAAATTGCAATAAGTTATTTTCTAGGTAGGCAGATTTTTCTTAATATTTTTACACTTGATATAAAATTGACAATCACACATGTGTAGTACAATATATTTTTTAATAAGACTGCTCAATAAAAATATAATATTCAAAATTGTATTAGATGCCAAAATTTTAACAATATTACAGTAAAATTATTTAAATATCTTAGATTGATAAAAAAAAAACAAAAGAAGACTAAATCCAAAGCAAAAATTATAGTCTATTGTTTCCGGAATATTCGCATAATGTACCTACAAAATGACTTATTTTGGTTAAAATTATAGGATACAGGCTAACAGTGATATACAGATGAAAAAATATATTTCAGACTATTCAGGCAAATATTAGTAGATTTAAAACTTTCAGTAAAAATATTCAGTACAGTTTGCTGGTTTTCAAAATTGAAGCGGAAACGTCAATAACTAACTAAAGATGAGTAATCCTGTAAAGTAATCCTGTAATGACGTAAAAATGTTCGAAACCCTGATGTACATACTTTATTAAAAGCATAAAATATTTTAAGGCTATATTTTATGCTTCTTCTTACACGTGATTTTATATAATTATGTGTATAGTATCGTAGTACCAAAAAGAATTATTAGTATAGAAAATATAATTTCGATGTAATGCTAGCTGTAAATAATTGCTTTTCCAGTAATGTAGAACAGCATTTTTCGTAGCACTTGAAACTGATACTTTTTTACGATTAAGCAGGAATGCTTATGTAGTATACATAAGCATTCCTGCATCCTGCACATAGTATCTTAACATATATAAATAGCAAAATAAATACATTAAATTGTTAGATAACAGCTTTTAATATCATAAAATATGTATTGCTTAACTTGTTCTGGAATTATCACAACCTTTTGCATAACAAGGATGGCAATGACATATAATTAAAAATTACATCAATGATGGTTGGAAATATGGTATTTGAACATTGTTTTCCTATGTTGAACTCTTGAATATTTCATACCCCCATCGTTTAATAGAAACACGTTAATTGTTCTTGAATCGGTTCAAACGAAACTTAAAAATTTGGATTATAAAAACAATGGCGTAGGTATCCTAATTTAGGTTATGTTCACTACTAATCTTTTCTAAATCTAATACGCAATTATTGATAATTCGACGAAAATTGAATACTGTATTTTTTCATAGCAGTCAGTACTCTCCATTACAGATAAATTTTAGAATTCTATAGATTAATACTAAACGAACACTATCTTACACATATCTTCTACTAGATCAAATATCTAAAAAAACTCACTAATATTACATCATGAATCATGATCTCTAAATTCAACCTGTTCTGATGAAATCAGTGCCACATAAATTACTCTAGTGTTTTAATTATTGAGTAGTTCTCGTCGAGATCACACGACTTGGCAACTAATAACTTCCTTGCGCCTGAACTGTCACATTAAAAACTCGGACTGATGTGTCGGCTCGATGAGCATGCCTCTCGTTTTGTGGTAAAATTAGGTACGTCGAATCAATCGCCATGTAGAAGACAATGCGTCTTAGTCAATTTGAAGAGACCATATGATACGTCGAGCCGACGCGACGGTCAAGTCGACGAGAACAGCACCATCTGTTTTTGCCCTTATATTACTATCAATACCGTTTGTTATTATATATTATGTTATGTTAATAATGATAATTAAAATTTCATTGTTTCATATTATTGTATTACTTCATTTGTAATATCTATCCTGTAATTAGATTTCTGTTAAATATTAATAAATATCAATATTAAAATCATTATATAAATATTTCCATCCATCTCTGTAATCTCTCCAATTCTAGTTGAAAAAGGGCTCCTAAATTATTGTTCTGGATTATTCATTGTTCTGGATTATTCAGTTTTTTTCCCGTGTTTTAAAGGTCTTGGAATCAAATTGCAGTTTTATTAAATATTAGTTAGATAGAAGAGTTGGGTTTAAGTGCCCCTTATTATTATCTATATACAGGGATATTAGAATAAATAGTTGTAAATATGTACACACTTGTTACTGCATTTTTGTAAAATTAGTGTCACGCGCAACATTACATCTATTGAAGTAAATTAGCCTCTATACGCTTCTTACTGTAAAAGCATTGTTTTACTTTTCACCATTAATTTCAAAGCTTCTTTCTTCTCATGGTGGCACCAACCTAACATCTCTTTTTTGTTTTGTACAAAAACAATTTCTTTTAATTTTTTTCTTTATTTCTATATTTTATAAAACATCATTTGTTTACATTCATACGCTGCATTTTAATATGGCTTACAAACTAGTGTTATTTCAGGCAGCGACTTGAATTAATGCGCGAAATGTACCACAATGAGGCGGAAATATCACCAACGTCGCCCGATTACAATGTTGAATCACTAACAGGAGGAGATCCATTCTACGATAGGTTTCCCTGGTTCAGAATGGTTGGTAGAGGCTTCGTCTACCTTAGCAATTTGCTGTATCCCATAACGTTGATCCATAAGATAGCCATCGTTAGTGAGAAAGGTGATGTCAGGGGTTACCTCAAGGTTGCCGTTCAGGCCGTTATGGACGAGGATAACTCTGATCAAGTTGGAGTTCGTCAGAGTGCTAGGATAGCATTCGAGTCAGCACCGAAAGGTAAAATGAAATGTTATTAATTTTCCGGGTATATAATATTGAATAACGTCATGTTCCTGATAATTCAAGATGGGTAATTCAATTATCTAAAGTTTTTTATGCGCGACTCACATGTTTTATGCTATATCCTAACATTTTCAAGTCATACAGGTTTGGCAATAATGATTTAGATTGACAGATAAGATAACCTGTAAATCTAAAATCGAATAACAGTTTAAAAAACAATATAACCCATGAAAAAGTTGGTGGTATTATATTTTTAAGGGGTCAAGTAAGGTTTTTTTTACGTATAACACGAATACTGCAATTTTTTTTTTTTTAATATTAATTAAGTAAATAGTTATTAAGTGTTTCGTGAGAAAGATGTTATCAGGTGTTTCATCAGAAATAAATTAAAAATGACAACACAACGTACGGTATGCACCATTTTTATTAATAATACAGTTAAAAAAGACAAAAATAACAGCATTTGCTTTCATTAAATGCATAAAGAATCTGCCTTCATTTAATAAACAAAAGTGTACTTGTCTTTTTTTAATTATTAAAAGCATCGTGTAATTCAGTTTCTGTTATATCTTTACTTTTGTTAGATATTTAAAATTCCAACGATGTGTCAACTATGTCAGAACTAATAATAGAAAAATAAAAATCTAACGGTATTAAATCGGGTGATTGCGGAGATCACAGGTTACGTCTAATTATTTAGTCATTATAAAAGTTACCACAATAAAAAATAATTAAATAAAATTATCACCACAATAGTGTGATGTGTTGCACCGCCTTGTCGAAAATAACTCTCTTGCAGTTCATCATCATGAAGTTGTTGTGTTGTCAAAAAAAAAATTACCTAATTATTGACTAGCGAGATAGAAAGCCTAAACTCAAACCTTAAAAATAGAGTGTAAACTTGATTTTATTAACGTGTTAATGACATTGACAATCGAAAAGCATTGAACTGTCATGGCCAGGCTTTCCAACTAATGGCAGTCAAGTCAGTATTAATCAATAAATTTCGAACTTGAACCAAACATCGCTAAGTTAAACGCAGATGACTTTAATTTTTGTAAAAATTGGCACAGAAAAATTAAGCAAACTTATCACAGATTTGTTTTTTCCATAAACGTATCCAATTCTCTTATCATGAACTCTTAACGTGTCAATTTTCAGTAAAAGGTTTACAATGTATTTTAAAAGTCCCTTAAAGCCTACAGGATCAAGACATAAGAGTGGTGATATTGATGAAAACGCCACTATAGGGAAATAGTTTTAATAAAATAGAAATCAATTTTAATAACTTTAGCGTATTTTCTGTGTAACGTCACCGTCAATCAAACTGAATCTCTCTGTATTCCGAATACGATTCTATTTACCCTCTTCAGCTATCATCGAAAGACATTCTCACAACATCAATGATGAAAGGATAATTGAAGGCCACAATAACATCGATCCTATCAAACTGGACGAATTAATAGAATGCGACGCTGATTCTGGACGTGGCGACAGTTCCATATCGTCGGATTTGAAGGAGGAAGACATTCCTGACCATCTCACCGTTGGTAGGGAATTTACGTTTAGAGTTACAGTTTTGCAAGCCGTTGGAATATCCACCGAGTACGCTGATATATTCTGCCAATTTAAGTAAGAATATTTTCGCTAACTCTGGCATGCATGATATGTGTGACCTACTCTTTCAGCTTCCTTCACAGACACGACGAAGCTTTCTCAACAGAACCAGTCAAAAATACTGGAAAAGGAACACCGCTAGGCTTCTACCACGTTCAAAATGTAAGTAGAATTATACGTATATATAGGGTGTCTCAGTTGGAACTATATGATTTGAATTGTTCACTATTTGTGTTCTGTCAAAGATGGGGCGTCAATATTTAACGACTGTCATCTACAAACTATACGACGTCAACATGCCGTGATTACAGTTCAACAACGAATAGTTTGTCTTCAACTGTTTTATGAAAGTGAGCGATAATTTACAGTTGCATTAAGAAAAATTCGCAAAAAATTAGGACAAAAGGAAGAGCCTACACAGTTAACAGTCCGTAACTCAATCAAGAAATTTGAAGAGTAGAGTTCTGTTATTGATAAGGCAACAACAATACGTCCTCGTCGTGGTCGGTCAGATGAAAATGTTGCTGCAGTGAAGGAAAGTATGCGGCAGTATCCAAACTCATTAATTCGACGTTGTTCACAACAATTTAATCTGTCAAGAACCACCACGCATCGGATTTTAAAGAAAGATCTGCATCTGTCAGCATACAAAATTCAGTTGACACAACAAAATGTCACAATTTATAATCTCGTACATTTGTTAATTGGGTGTTAAAAAAGAAAGAGGGTGATGCTGATTTTTGCAACAAAATTGTCTTCAGCGAAAAAGCACATTTTCATCTTGACGGCAAACAAAATTGTGATGCTGAAAATTCATATGCTGTTCACGAAAAAGACATGCATCTACAGAGATGCACCGTTTGATGCGCATTTTGGAGTGTTAGGGTAATTGAACCGTATGGTACTTCTTTTAAAATGAAGCTGGTGATGTTATCATAGGCACATTGATGTACGGTTTATAGGTGACAGTCGTTAAATATTGAAGCCCTATCTTTGACAACACAAATGGCGCGCAACTTTAAATCCTGTAGTTCCAATTGAGACACCCTATAGTATAATATTTATATTTCAAGTTTATACTCGAGCGAGAGAACTAAGAGCTTCTGATCAAAAGATGATTATCTATACGATTAAAGTTGTTGCAATTGTTTAAGTAATAAATTGTTTAAATAACTTCTTACAAAAATAAAAGGTAGAAAAATATTTTGCATTTCACACAGAACATTTTTCTTGCTACTCAATTCATTATAAGAGAATAAATGAACAATGATTAAGTAAATCATAGAGATAACCAAACTGTTTTGAGATGTAAATGGAAGCATTTGGCCAAAAGATGATTTCAAAAAATAATTATCCATAAAAATAATTTTTAAACTGGTACAAAAAATTAAAATTACACAAAACTAAATAATACAGAGCTGAAAATACATACAGTATGTGTATTTAAGTTTTTTTTGTCTACTCAATTTGTTTTAAGAAGTAAACAATTATACAGGGTGGTAATTAAATATGCAAACAAACTTGTATCTTGTAAAAAAATAAATAACACACAGTACACATATACGTAGTAGAAAAAATACATATAGTATGTGTATTTAAGATCTTTGTCCACTCAATTTGTTATAAAAAAAAAAGTAAACAATTATACAGGGTGACAATTAGGTTCGTAGACAAACTTTAAGAGCTGATGCATGCATGACTTTAAACATGACAAATTTATATAAACATGTGTTCTAAAACGTTATTGATTTTTGAAATCACCTACAAAGTCCTACTTTTTTTGGCCCTCTTACATCCCTCAATTTTTTTCGTTGAAAAGCAACAACATTGAATGCCTTCTAAAATAAAGTCTAATTTAATATTTTATTCTTAAATTTTTCATTATATTGTACCGTTTAGTACAATAAGTTATTTAACAAAAAAGGATAATTCAATACAACAGTGTCCATGAAACATCGTTATAATTTTGTAAATAATCTTACAAGGTACTAATTAAAACTAAAATTATGGTAATCTAAAGAAAAACAACGTTATAGCACTTAACTTAGAGTGACTATTATACCATTATTGTTTATATTATAATTTTAATTTTAATTAGTGTCTTCGTTAACAAGTCTTCTAGATTATTTCAAGACTTGTTAACGATCACGGGTATTGTTAAAAATACAAGGGACGTTCAAATATAAAAGAGAATTTCAGACGAGCGGCTTTGGAAGATGCAGAGTTGGGTTGGGTACTGGTGGAAAATATAGAACTGGTGAAGTACAGGGTAATGGGAAGCGAGATTGTCGCCGACGCAGCCCCAAGAACGTTAGTGGGGTAGTAAACCGTTTGTTGCGCAATGCATCATCAAGTTTTTGATAGGAGAAGAGATCCATCCAGCTAAAATTTTGCGACAAATATCCTTTCACAACCACGAGTATTTTATTAGCACAAAACATTCTCTGAAGGGCGAGAGAGACTCGAAATAAACCCCAGAATAGCCGACCCAGGACGAGTTGAGACGAAGAACGCATTCAAGTGGTTTGTGACCTTATTAAAAATTACCGTGGCCTCACCCTCGCTGAAATCACTTCTGAGGTAAACATCAGCATTGCAAGTATCCATTCGATTATCCACGATGAGCGCTGTTTCAGCAAGATTTTGACTTGTTGGATGCCACGCCATCAGAAAAACAAAAAAACGCTTGTCTTGACATATGTCAACGGCTACTCTCTCATTATCAGACTGAGGAAGACCCTTTCCTTAATCTCATTATGACCTGTAACGAGAGTTGGGTTAATTACACTCCCTGTAATGAGAGTAACCAGGCGAGCAAAAATTATAAAAATAAGGAAAGTCTGTCTCGAAGAAGGCCAAAACCGTTTGTCAACGGGCAAAAACTTTCGCGACGCTTTTCTGGGATTCAAAAAGGCATTTTTTTGCTGGATTTCCTTCATGACTAGAAAATAATTAATGCTGATTATTACTGCGCTCTCTTGAGTCAAGTGAATCCCGCTTATCGGAGGAAAGACGACAACCCGTCAGGAACGTCATTTTGGTCTACGACAAAGCCAGGCGCCATATGGCAAACGAAACACATCGGAAATTGGAGGAAATCTTTTTGATTGAATTCTAGTCAGTAACTTATAAGTCGGAAATCGAGAAAGGAACCACCAAGCCGCCAAGCGGTTATCAAAGTCGTTCCCGAATAGCAAAGCTATTACATAATCGCTCTAGGAAACAACTACTCCTCGGGCTAAAGCCCCGCCAGGCATTGAATTAAACCCAGAAGCGATCCTCGACCCCTTTCTCGTGTTTCTGCACGATCAGATAAGGTTTCAAAAAATAAAACCCGCCACAGGTAGGATTCGACATTTGTCCCGGATCGGAACCGAACGACATACAGCTGTTTCGAACTTGTTAGTTCTCATCAGTGCCGCATACGGTACGCCGATTCAGGACAAATGCCGAATGAACTTTATGGCCTATACATCTTTATCGATACGATCAGTATGCGGCACTGATGAGAACTAACAAGTTCGAAACAGCTGTATGTCGTTCGGTTCCGATCCGGGACAAATGTCGAATCCTACCTGTGGCGGGTTTTATTTTTTGAATTCTAGTGAAAAATTTTTAATTATAAAACGTTAAATTATACTTTATTCTCAAACTTAATTCTGTCGTAACGAAGAATTTAAAGGGCCATGACCCCAAAACTAGTATCTCACTTGTACTTTTCTTGTTTTAGATCACCGTTAGCATCACAAAATCATTTATCGAATACATAAAGACCCAGCCGATAGTATTCGAGGTATTTGGCCATTACCAACAGCATCCATTGCACAAAGACGCCAAATTGGAAGGCAACGTTCGTCAACCTCCTCGTCGCATGTTGCCCCCTTCGATACCGATTTCCCAGCCAGTGAGGTCGAGCAAGTTCGGCGCCCTACCGTCCCCATGTACTGCTCATATTCACGCTAAAGTAGATGTCCTAGTTTGGTTCGAGATTTGCGAATTAGCGCCCAATGGCGAATACGTACCAGTAGTCGTCGAGCACAGTGACGATCTGCCTTGTAGGGGCTTATTTTTATTACACCAGGTTCGTATATAGTTCTCTTTCTTTATTTAGTAGGATAAATACAAAATAGGAGACCAGTTTTCTACAAACATCAAAATATTATACATTGCTCGACGCACGTTTCGCCAATCAAGTTGGCATCATTAGGATAATCATGGTTTTCTGTTTTGTTGCTGCATCAAAGGTTCCACTTCTATCCCAGAATTAGGATAAATACATTCAATTATTAAATTTTTTGGTCTATTTATTTTCACATTATACGAAAAATATTTGCGAATGTATAAGGGTTCATATTATTACCGAATAAATTTTAAATGAGTATGGAATTATACAAGGTGTTCAGTAATAAATGCCAGGAAATTCAAGCAATAATTCTGCATTTGAAAAAAGTGTCTTGAAATAGGATGCATACTTCCCTTCTGAAGAACGCTACACCTTCAAAAGGTAACCTCTAAAGACGAGTGAGTTAACCGCAAATTTTGATTTATATACAAAAAGATTTTATTTAAAATCTGTGAATCAGTGACACAATTTTATTTTTATTTAACTAATTAGATCATTTTACTAAATGGTTATAATAATTTTGAATTAACTTAAGTACTTAACTAATATATGTTGGAAAAGTGATTACAAATAATAAAACAGTAATTATTTGTTTAAAATGTGCTCAAAGTGACCACCACGCGTTTCAGGATAACCCTGAAGACGATGTGTCAGAGATCGTAGCCTAACGAATTCTCCATTTCTAATTCACAACCGATCAAAATACGTTGTTCCAGTTCGGTCTTAGGTACAGAATTTTCAACCATAGAACATTTTATTTAAGTAACCTTAAATAAAAAAATTGGATTTAAGCCTGGAGGTCAAAGTGGTTACGCGGTACATTCATCCTTTCTGGTCATTCGCTGAAGTAGATTTTGTACATTTATAAGAAAGTGAGGTAGTGTCCCCTCATCTATATATCATATTTTAACTAATGTTCGGTGTTCAACTGTCAGTTTTCCACAGGAAACATCCGAATTAGCTCTTTTGCAATAGTTGTGTCAAACTTTGTCAATATTACGTACCATTCTGACTTAAGTGATACTTACCAATTCTAGAGATAAAACAATAATAAATTGCAAGTCAGAAAAGTGAAATGAATAACTAATAATATTTAACAAAAAAGCTAAATTAACGAAACTGTTGGAGACGTCCCCTGCTTTCTCCAATGCACAAATTTAAGTGTCCCCCTCGTGTTATCGAACACATTTTACAGCATTTCTAAAATAATGGGTGCACGTCCTTCAAAGTGAGGATGCATTGGAGATACGACAGATATACAGTACTGGAAAAAGTTAAGAGAACAAAACAATTTCCTAAATTTTTTAGTGATTTTTGAAATGATAAATGGTAAATGATAAATGGTAAAATGGTCGTATGGAGATTTAAAAAAAATTTTTTTGAAGCTTTGAAACTATTTTTGAGATATTTGGGCAATAAGTTATTTTGAGTTAAGTATGAGCTACAGTTATCGCGCAATCATAAGAAATAGTGCGAGACAAAAATTTTCCAAATTTTTTTTCTTTGGTGCACGGACTTGGGAAAATTTTTCTTAGCTAAACCAATACATTGGTCAGTTAGCTTGTTTATTCAGCTTTAATTTGATTTTTTTTATTCTCTCTACGTCGATTTTTCGTTGAGATATCTGGCTTTAAATGAGAAAGGATTTTCTTATCTTTGAGCATCGATATCTCAGCAACTAATAACCACACAGTAAATCAAGAGGTGGTAAAAATAACTTAAGCAAAGCCTCTATAATAACCTACCATGATTTTTAGAGAAAATTTTTTTTTTTAATTATTAATATTAATTTGAAAAAAACTGAAAAAAATTACTTTTTACGGTTGTTTAGAAAATCTACAGCTTTTTACAAATTTTGATAATTTTTACAGCTCAATGTACCCACAATAACTCTGTACATTTACAAGTTAATCCATCGTACCGTTTTTCTGTTCCAAATGATCAAAGTTTTGAAGGGAATTAAGGATCACGTTTATTGTTTCTAAACACTATGTAATCATTATAAAAATGAAAAAAAAAACGATTTTTTTACTTTTCTCACTATTTTACTAAGATATCGTTTAAATTTGAGAACATTTTTTTTCTTTATTTTTGTTTGACTGTCAGTGTTGACAAACGTTGAAGGATAGGTTTTTCAGAAGGGAATCTTTTTACGTAGATCCAATTTAACATACCTTTGGCTACGAAACAACGTTTTTAACTCTTCATATACCAAATCTCATTGTTGTGGCTCAAATGAGAAGCGCAGCTTCTTTGAGAAACACTTTTATGATGTTTATGAGAATGACCTCCCGAATTTCCCAGCATTTAATAATTTTATATTACTTAAATACCTTGCATATTAGCTTGTCCAAAGTTGCATTACTTTCCATTCAATATTTTTAAAGCTCATTTCAAATTATTTCAATCACTGGTCAGAATATTTAGACCAATTTCAAAGACCAATAGACAAGGCTATTGAAGATTATAACATTACTTTATTATACTTTCCATGAGTGTCACAAATTATTACGAAACGAATTACGCTTTACAGGGTATACAACGTCGCATTCGGATAACGATAGTACACGACCAGGCGGCTGAAATCAAATGGCGGGATGTACGAGAACTGGTGGTAGGCAGGATAAGGAACACACCTGAATCTGACGAAGACGAGGATAACGACAATTCAGTATTATCTCTTGGGCTCTTCCCCGGGGAATATTTAGAAATACCCGGCGATGACAGGATGATGTTCAGGTTCGAGGCAGCTTGGGACAGCTCTCTTCACAACTCCCCTCTCTTGAATAGAGTAACCTCGCAAGGGGAGCAGATATTCATGACTATATCAGCGTATTTAGAGGTACATAATCGTAAATATTAATGATGAAATAATCTATTAGATATGTTTTTCTTGAATTATAGTTAGAAAATTGCGGACGGCCAGCTATAATAACCAAAGACCTAAGCATGATCATTTACGGAAGAGATGCAAGGACTGGTCCAAGATCTCTGAAACATCTGTTCTCCGGAAGCTATCGCAACGCTGAAGCTAACCGCTTGTCCGGAGTCTACGAACTATTATTACGTCGAGCTAGTGAAGCAGGTAGTCCAGGTAGATTCCCTTTAGCATCCACCCTCCCCACCTCTCTCTATGTTTGATGATACCCTATCGACCTCTCTCGTGTGTCTGGCACTTAAAACTTGGTTCCACCATATATATATATATATATATATATATATATATATATATATATATATATATATATATATATATATATATATATATATATATATATATATATATATATATATATATATATATTGAGAACATAATGGGGCTTTTGGAGTATGGGTAACGATCATTATCGATTCTAACATAGGAGTATTAAAGGGTCTTTCAGTAAGGACGCTCGATTTTAAACGTAAATAAAACAAGTTGCGTGTGAGATATCCACTTGTTTATTTTTTTTTTTTATTTGAAAGAATATTTTATGGTATTGAGCATGGAATATAACGTCATTCAAATGTCCGTCGCAGCTTTGCTTGGTGGCGCGTATTCGGGAGGTCCAATTTGTGATGACATAGTCGCATAAATCTGGCTGAATTTGCTAGCTGGCGTTCATTATGTTGACTTTGAGTGCATCAATTACTTGCGGCTTTTTCGCATAGACCTGCGATTTAATAGAGCCTCAAAAGAAAAAATCTAAAAGCGTTAAATCGCACGATCTCGGCGGCCAGTTCACGTCGCTGCTGCGCGAGATAACCACGATCGAATGTTCATTGTGGCATGCGCTGTGGGCACGTAGGGCCGTCCTGTTGGCCCCACATGTCGTCAGTATCCACATCATCCAGTTTAAGCCACAAGAAGTTGCTTATCATCGATCTGTAGCACTCGCCGTTGGCAGTTATGGCGATGCCAATATCGTTTTGGAAGAAGTACGGACCGATGAATCGCCAGATCAAAATTCGCACCGACCAGTGACTTTCCCGGAATGCATTTGGTGCTAGTTTATCTCGTGTGGACTGGTATCGTTCCAAATCCGACATTTTGCTTATTCACATATCCATTCATCCAAAAATGAACCTCGTCGCTAAAGATGATTTTTTTGGCGAAATTTGGGTCAACTTCTAACCCAACTTCCAACTTGGACTCCATAGCCCAATCAGCGAACAAACGGCGTTATCTATGACCGTTTACCTTAAGTTCCTGGATCAGTTGGATTTAATACAAGTCCCGACGCAAAATTCGCCAAGTTGAAGTTAGAGAAAGGCCAAGTTCTTGTGAACGACGAGAAATTGACTGTCTCGGAGTTTTCCGTGCAGTTTCACGCACAGCAGCAATGTTTTCAGCAGACCTTGCGTTTCGGTGATGTACGGGTGTTGGCTGATTATTTATCAAACTGGTTGACTTGAATTTGGCCACCAAACGTAATGAGTCATTTGTGGCAAGGATAGAAATCATGTAATGCGTGGAACATTTCTCGAAAGGAGCACTGATTTTAAAAACTAAATTTGATGGTATGCACACGTTGTTGAACTATAACTTCCATCGTGATTTGCCATACACTACTGAACAATTCACAATAAATTTTACAGATGTTGCTGTAACACCATGACCGCTATAATCTAACAAATTTCGAGCGTCCCTATTGAAAGATCCTGTAGAATTCTCTACTTGAAAATATGTATCGGTGAGCTGCGAAGACTGCAGATTACTCAACTGCAAGACGAGCAAATCTTATTCCCCATACATAATTTCGTTAACCCCTACTACTGCAAAAAGGTTAATTATGTGTCAAAATTATTAGTTTTCTTATTTGATTTTATGCTTGTGGTAGAACCACGTTTTGAGTGCCTTTCGTGTCTTGTCTTTTCATTAGTTTAGCAAATATATTAGTTTTCTTTAATACACCGGATACTCGCAATTGTAATAGGCCACCTCATGAAAATATGCGCGCAGATAAAAATGTGTATACATTATTATAACCTTATGCTAGCCTCTGCCGCTAGCAACTATTGTCGATTAATGTTGGACGGTTTCGAAATATGGTCTATTATAATGCGGAATACTCGCACTACTACTTGCACCAGCATCGATTATCTCTTTCGTATACATGAAATAAAAAGTGAAATAAAGTCTCATAACAAATTCTATGAATATTAAGTTCTTGATGTACAAATATGATTTCTACTAAACCTTAAAATAACTGTGCTACATTCACAAATACCCTGTATGGTGATAGTTTCGATAATACATTATTCAAACTGTAAGTGGGAGTGGGAGGTTGGTTAAACATCGACAAATAATACTAATTATTTGATTGACTACTAATTATGATACGAATTATGTATAATCAATCAATGCTATCAATAATTATATAAAAAAGATAACCTTAAATGAGGATCAATAAAGCCACCCAACAATTACTAGTGTAATTGTATTTCTATTTACTATTTATTATTTCTATATAAAGAAAAAAAAATTGATGCTTTATATTAACTGGGCCCATCTCGGCATATTTTTTATCAAGTTCCACTATATCAACTCTCGAAATATTCCCAGGTGTGACAAAAAATTTTCGCCTCACCTTTGAATATTGTATTTGGTAATATAATTCGGGAAACAAAGCCTTTCGTCTATAACATTTTCTATTAATAAATCTGTCGATTCCAATCTTCTACAGACTCCACTTAGTCCAATATTCATAACTACTTTTTTAATCAGAAATATCTATGTTCGATTTTTATCAAAAAATTTATGACGTCTTGTTTAGTCAAAAATTAACAATTGACCATATATGTACATATATATTTTGCATGATTTATTTATTATTTATCGATGGTAGTTGTTAGATATATAAATCGAACTTCTGCTAGCCCTATAGCTAGATCTTTGCGGCTAAAGAAAACATATTTTACAGGTGTGCAAAGAAGGCAGAGGCGTGTATTAGACACCAGTTCTACTTATGTACGTGGGGAGGAAAACCTACACGGCTGGAGACCAAGGGGAGATTCCCTTATATTCGATCATCAGTGGGAGCTAGAGAAACTGACCCGTTTAGAAGAGGTAGAAAGGGTCAGGCACACGCTTTTACTCAGAGAACGTCTTGGCTTAGATAGGGCCCTAAATTATAACAAATACCACCTAGAGTATACGAAAAGTGAGAAGGAAGTTTGTAATATGGTCGCCAAAAACAACAATATCAATATTACATGTAAGTAACAAAGTTAGCCACCGTCAAACGAAGGTACATTTTTATTGTGATGAAGACAGTGAATAAGTTCAACTTAGTGTATATTAATTATGCATAAACTGTGTGTAACGGTTACAACGATATAGTAGGCATTAAAGAACCTCGAAGAAAGATGAAGACAAAAACTGGCATTAGTTATCATTAAATACATTTTGGTCTTTATCCGTATATTATTACCTCGCCATGTCACTTTATTAAGCAGTAATATGTACAACACTCCGTTTTGGTGGAAGAGAGCTGATGTGGTGATTTCTAGATAGATAATGGGCACCTAGAAAACAATAAAAAACAGCATATTAATTTGGTATGTATAAATATAGAAGCTTTAATACCTCATGACAAGACAGTTCAAATTATGACCTTTCCTATGCAGCTACGAGTAAATATTGAAGCAGTTGTACTGGCCATTCAAAGAAATAATAATTCTCTTACACATAATAAATTTTTCTTATTTTGCTATCTCGATCTTTTTCACTACAGGTCATATATAAATAAGGGATGTATCAGAAATACTTGAAGAGTCTCATATGCCTTTAAAATATTGTTTTCCACATGAGTCTAATCTGCCATGTGACATACACATATGTGGGGTGCTTTCATTTATTTAACGTTCTTGGCGTGCTTAAATGGTATTCCTTTTTCATCGGTTTAGATCAGGGATATGAAAATAAATACAGGGACTCCATATACGTACAGTGGTGCACAAAAGTTAAGCGACATAGTGAATATAAATGTGTAATCGATGAACAATAAAAATAGAAAACATATTTTATTAATCTTCTTACAATAAATAATCTTTACATTATATGTAACCAACTGATCAATTGTTGGTGTAATAATAACGAAAAACAAATATATAACTGTATTACAACTGTGAATTAATATATTGTAGCATGTCCATTATTATGTACCACAGCAGCACATATGTGAGGCATAGATGATATCAAATTGGCTATTATTTTGGGAGAGGTCTGTTGCCATGCATTAGAAAGAGCTGCGAAGAATTCTTCGCGATTTGAAAAGACACTGTTTTATCGACCTTGTCTTTCTACAATAGCCCACCAATTTTCCACTGGATTTAAGTCCGGAGACTGAACCGGCCATGGTAAAACTTATACGTTATTGTCCCTAAACCAAGTTTTTATGAGCTTCGCTATATACTTTGGATCGTTATCATGCTGAAAGATCCAAGATAATGCTATTTCCCATTTGGCACGAGGTAACATAACATTCTGCAATATATCCCTATACTTAATCTGATCCATTATAGTCTCTATTTTAAATAATGGGCCAACCCCATAGCCTGAGAAACAGCCTCACACTAATACATGACCTCTTCCATGTTTCGCCGTTGTAATATAATATCGCGGATTAAATCTCTGGCCAGGAGGACGTCGTACATAACACAGACCATCACTTCCTATGAGATTAACCTTCACTGCATCGCTGAACAAGACAGTTTTCCCGTTTTCAGCAGTCCAGTGTATGTGGTCACGAGCAAATTTATGTCAGGCCTTTATAGTTTTCTTACGCAATAATGGTTTTTTGACAGATCTTTGGGCATGCATGCCTGCTTGTGCCAGTCGTCTGCTGACAGTTCTTGAACACACGTTGAGACCTAAATCTACTCTAATTTGACCTGCAGTTGCAAATGGGTCCTGTTTACTTTTCTGATAAATTAATGTATCTTCTCTTGTTGTCGTTTTCCGAGGACGACTACAACGCGGGACAGTTACGACTGTTTGTCTATCCCGACAATGTTTCAATATACGGGATATAACAGGTTTATTTATATTAAATTGTTTACTAATATTTGCTTATGATATACCCTGCATCACTCATTCTTACAATTGCTAATTTTACATCGTTAGAATCGTTTTCCGCAACATGGCTGTAGGGCACTTGTTCATAGAGTTAGTACAATTCTATAATGTGCGTGACTCACGTGCTCGTTAATATACCTTACTTTCAGGGGATTCCCCGATTGGATCATTATTTGTTGCCTAACTGTTGTCGCCTTGTTATCGGTTATTAACTATATACTGCATTTAATTCTGCTATGTTTTTCTTATACCCAGTTTTATATATTAGAAGGGTATGAATTGATGGTTATTAAATTAGGATAATTTCTATCTGTTTATTATGTTTCTTTAAAATGTGTAATAGTTGCTTGACTTTTGTCTACCACTGTATATACATCACATCCCAAATTAGCCTCCTCTACAGAACACTATTTTAGAAGGGTAGGAAATACTTGAAGTCGTTCTATTACATACCTATTTTTATATCAGCTGTAGCGAAAAAGGTTGACAGCGAGGTAAGGAAAACTGGTTATGTAAGAAAATTAAGTTTTAAAATATTGTCTATTGAATAAAAATTACAGTTGTACCGTATCGGAAATTTGACAGACAAATTGTTTCCATAAGCGAAAATCATACACATCTAAAGGTTGAATGTATCTAGTAGGAATTGTCATTATTTTAACTGTCTTGTCATGGGGTACTAAAGCTTCTATATTTATACAAAATCTCAAAATAACATTCTTACTTATTTCATTTTCTCTAGGTACCTATCATATATCTAGAAACCACCGTACCAACCTCCTTTCACCTAGATATGTTATACATATTGCTGTGTTTAATACAGTAGTAGTGTACCTACTATGTAAACCAGTAAGAATGGGCCGTAAGAGTACAGAGTAAGAATGGACCGTCAGACTAAGCTACATTGGAAATGAATAGTATTATGTGTGGGAAATGTCAGAAACAAACTGTTTTATAAAATTGCACTGTACAAAATTTTTTTTAAAATACGTAAATTTAGTTTATGTATTTAAGGAGGCAACGGTCATCCCATGTTGAACATCGATCCTCGTCCGATCACCGATGTCAAGCAACCTCGGGCGCAGGTATAGTCCAATCAATAGGAAATGACCTGGTCACTAATTGTAAACAGCAAAAAAAAATTTGAGCATATAGAAAATGAAATTTCAAGAAACTTACAGTTTTTTGCTCTCAAAATGGCGGCCGCTAACATAACCTAAAAAATTCGCAAAAGTCAAAAAAACGACTTTTGGCGAATAAAAAAGAAATTTGTGCTCGGATTGGAAAAAGTTAAATGAGAAAGTTGTAGATAATGAAAAAATCTTTCGACTCAATTTTTATGAGCTCGAATCGATTCATTACTTTTCGAGATATGTCGAGAAAACCGTTGAAAATTGGGATTTTTTGTTTTTGCTCTAAAAATAACAATATTTGATGAAAACATTTAATAATTTCAGAAAATGTAGTCTTAAGTGAGACAAAAACAATCATTTTTGTACAATTCCAAAATATATATATTTTTTAAGTTATAGCTGTTTTCGTAAAAAAGGTGTTTTCGTAAAACGGCTTTTCCATCGAAACGGATGGTCCTACAGACTTGTTCGAGGGCTTATTTTCTTCGTCAGGAGTTGTACTACATATATATTTTCGCAACAATCGTTTTTTTAAGTAATTATATAAAAAATCGCGTTTGAAGATGACGTGATTTTCGTACATCGGTTTTTTGGCGATAAATTAAAATTCTTGTAATAAAATTTCTTGAAATTTTATTTTCTATATGCTCAAATTTTTTTTGCTGTTTACAATTAGTGACCATTTAACATAGGGGCTCAGACAGATTGATTGGACTAGTAGCACTTGAATGGGTTCCGCTTGAGAAACACCGCGTGCCGTGTCAAGTCTCTCCTATCAACCCGCATTAGCCAGCGTGATAGGAAAATTGGCTAAAATCCCCGTAAACTACGGGAGGCCTATGTTCAGCAGTGGATACAATTAGGCTGATTGATGATGATGATTCACTAATAAAATTTGGTTGCCCTACGTTGCTTTATAGGGACTTCTAACATAATCGAATTTCCTTATCAATCGATGAGTTCATCTTTTTCAGCACTCTCTTGTTTGATCGTTTTCTCAAGAAATTCTCAGTTGTAATGAATTTGACATATCAGTCATGTAGACTGTTTTTTCTTATGCTCCTCATTCTCCTTCATTTTCTACTGTATTTTTTTAAACACTCATTACTATTTCTTGTGTATTTCACAAAATTGCTTTTGATTACTCAGGGCATAATATTTCTATATTCTAAATTTTCACCATCTCCTTTTGTCCATAGTTTCTTTATAAATAGAATAATAGACAACAGTTTTACTGAGAGCCAACAACCACATACAAATGGGATATTATTATGTAAGATAAACATTTTACAGAATTTTTCATGTATTTGGTACTATTAAGATCCTTTCCCTTAGCGAAATTAGGGTAACAGTACAACATATTTCAAATTATTAACGCGTTTTAACCTACTCTCTCTTCACCTAGAGAAATATTAAAACGTTAGATTTGTTTTAATTACCTTTATTTATTATTAGCTCAGAGCTAATCCTCCACCTAACCCTCGGATAATCACATGAATACACATAAACACATCCAGCCGACTGATGCGAAAATCGAACCCACGCCACGCCCAGAGTACTCTGAGCTGGCATTATAGGCCAGGTCCAAGCAATTAGCATCAGGGCTCTTTTGGGTCTTCTGCGAGGTAATAATGGCCCGTTTTACTCGTACAAGAGCTCGCCATACCTCTAATATCCATGTCAATCCGGATTTGAACTGGAAGTCGGGTAGTCTCTGTGAAAAAATGTCCGATCAATCTTTGCCGTCACTCAGCATTGCACCCGGGTGCCGGCGTGAATAGCAGCGTGGTGCACTACACCACATGACCGACTGCAATGTTGTACAACCACCACTTTCTTTACAATATTTTAGAACCTCTATATATCAGCGAGGGGAACTAATCTTATAATTTTTTTTTTCAGCAAATAATGACAACAATGAATACAGCGACCGCGAAATGGAGCTACTTGACAAGTGTATACATCTGATACAAGGTAGGCACCGAGATAGCTCAAATAATGTTAAAGATAACGATGAGGCCAGTCCTTCTGACGAAATCACCGAGATGAGTACAAGTATGATTTCGAGTATAATGTCTAACGGTTCCATTGAACTCTGCTCTCCAGAACGGGCCGCTTTACCGGGAGAATGCGCACCTTTCCCCCCTGTTCCCGCCTCACCCCCAGGTCCCAGAGATCCCGAACTTGTATTATACGTGCCAGATATGGAGGAGATAAGAATCTCGCCCGTGGTTGCCAGAAAGGGCTACCTGAACGTTCTAGAGCATAAAACTCACGGATGGAAGAAGCGATGGGTGGTAAGTAGGCATTTTTTAAATGCGCCTGTGATCGAATGTGGTGGACACTTTAGTATTTCTCTTTTATACAGGCTGTACGTCGTCCATACGTATTTATATTCAGAGACGAAAAAGACCCCGTCGAGCGAGCCCTAATAAACTTAGCCACTGCTCAAGTAGAGTACTCCGAGGATCAGCTGGCTATGGTCCGTTTACCAAATACCTTTAGTGTAGTGAGCAAACATAGAGGTTACCTGCTGCAGACCCTGCACGAGAAAGAAGTGCACGACTGGCTGTACGCCATCAACCCACTCCTCGCCGGTCAAATTAGGTCCAAATCCGCCAGGCGTAACCCACAAAACGGGAACGACACGAAAGAGATTACGGTCAACGTAAAATGAGATTTGATCACTATGGAATCCGTACTGGTTTATTAGTAGCTTCAATGTGTATTTGTATGTTTAAAAAATTGTGATTTCGTTTTAAGTAACGAGCTTCTCTGCAACCCGAATAGGTGATATTCGAATCGCATAGAATTTCTTGTACATAAATTGTCACAATTTTAACAACAAGTAGTATAACTATATTTTCTCAAAATGTGCAACTATTTCGAAAAGTTTATTGGAGACATTGAATGTTGTGATTTATTTTACCACCTTGATTTTCCGACGGGTTTCATAGTGCTAATTTTATATTTAAAGGAAATGTTTGGTTCTAGTCATTTATAGCTATTTATTTTCACTGCCTTCTTTAATATATTATGAATGTGAATATTTGATCTCAATGCAGGGATCCGGTTAAGAGAGTTTTAAAATAAATACTATTGTAGAATAAAGAGGAATTGTATTGAGATAAGAAGAGATATAAAATTGTTAAAAACGAACCTCAAACGCTGTCTTAATTAAATAAATATTATATTTAATTTTGGATTGATCTCAATGTTTTCAAAAGGAGTTAAGAAGCTTACTATAAAATTTAAATATAAAGAAAATACATGTACCAATCTAAAATCTTCACCCTCTTATTACAAAACTTTAAGATTAAGGCCTCATTTTTTTAAGTGCAATATTACGTACTATAATTATAATTAATGTAAAATATACACTTTTTGTAAGTTTAATTTTTGTTTCCGGGCACAGTAAGTGTATAATGTACAGGGTGTTTCCTATTTAATTCTTGTTCTTCATCGGAGCAACGTTTAGGGCCCAATTTTTGCTTGGAGTTTGTTTGCTTGTTTTTATTTTCGAACACCTACCCAGTCACGATTTATTGGTTAGTTTAAAACGTAATAGAAAAGTTAAAGCACTGCTTAAAATAGATTACAGAAAATGATTTCTGTCAAATTTCTGGCATCGCCTTCAAAACCTTTAACGTAATTAATTTTCCAGCCTTCTGTCTTACCCAGTAGTTTGTAATGAAATAAATATTCAATAAGATATTTAAAACTTATGCGTGTTGCTTTATCTTTCAAACCTGTTACAAAATTATATATGTATATTTAATATTGGGATAATATAAAAAAGAACACATTTTAAATCTTGACTGTGGTATTTTATGCATTCTATTTTTGCGAAGTTCTCTTGCATTCCGTAATTTTATTTTGTATATAAGTAATATGCACAAGATAGTTTAATAACATTCGATGTTTATTTGGTAAATGTTACAAACGATTTTTTTTTGTAGGTTTTATTCTGTTTAAGTATCTAAAGGATCTGGCATTTGTAAGGTGGGTCTTACATAAATGACCATGTGACTGAATTTTATGATACAGGGTGAATCGGAATATTATAGCGATTTTATATAATTTATTATTACGATATGTAATTTAAGCTCAAGTCTAGAAGGATATTTTAAAAAATAGATAAAAACCTGGAAACGATTCTTTGATTCATCCTGTGTAAATTTTGTTGTTTTTCGCAAAATGTAATAGAAGATTCCAGTTGAAAATTATATTTGTTGTAGAAGCTTGTTAAATATCGTATATATATATATGTTTATTTTTATAGTTATACTCATGTTACTTTGTCCCAACGTTACACATCCGCTATATGCTTTACTATAAGCTATGAATGTATAAAAATATGTATTACGTACTATTAAAAAATTAAGTAGAACAATTTAGGAAATTTGTAATTTATTATTTTATTTGACGAAAAATACCTTTTGTCATTCATACATATTATTGTATAATTGTATAAGTATTATATGAAATAAAAAACTGATATGAGAGGTTTTGGCTTTAAATATGAAACCTATCATTTAAATAACTTCTAAGGTATCACACAGTGAAATGACACCTTAGAAATTATTTAATCTGCTTCATTAGCATAATTCCTATATAGTGCTCTGAAAACTTGCATATACATTATGTATTATTACAAATATTTGGGCATCTTTCAATAATGCAAATATTCAATTCAATAAAATAATTCCATTAAATTTATTGCAGGAATGGTTGAAAGACAAATTAAGTAAATTTGAAGAAATTATATACCCTGCAATATAAATAATATTTTTAGTTAAATATTCTCAGTTGCAGCACTGGACCGAGAGAATAGAATAGTATTTTTTCAAAAGGAGCAAAAAAATATATCGGCTGTTTATATTCTTTTATCAGTAGTCGTTTTGATGAGAAAAAAATGACAAGAATGCTAAAAGGTTTTAAAAAATTGGAGCAGAAACAACCACTACATAAAGCCGGTGTGATTTTGTACACATCCACAAAATGCTTGCTGGTGCAAATGGTGTTTACCCACGGTGATTAAATTCAACAGGTCTTGTATTTCATATTGGCGCTATCCATCCACATCCACATACACAAATGTAATTAGGATGTTCGATAATATTGTTCTAATCAGGGGCGGCTGGTGTATAGGTGCTGCAGAGCTGCAGAACTGCCAAAAAAATTAGATATTTGTATATTTTCGTGACATAATCATTAATAAAATTTATTAATAAAATAAATTGGTTAGTTGCTGCAGCTAACCAAATTATTGCGTTAAAGTCGCATTATGCCCGCCGTCCTCTATTGAGTAGTAGACCAGATGAATTATCTGGGTCTCTACGCGAGCGCGTCGCGGTACATTGAACTGGGCCACGCCAGGTAGTTCTCAGCACGGCTCGGCACACCCGTCCTCCTCCTCAACTACCGCGACAATCCACACTTGGCGCTCGTAAATGCGGAAATTTACACGGTCAGTGAGCTGTATTTTTTCCAGGTAAGGCAACATTAGTGAATGTTTACTCCTTCCTACTCCTCGGGCGGGCGTTAATCGCACCTATTTCGTATTTCGTGTTAATTTGAGATTTTAAATAATGTTTTGTGAATTTGTGTAGTGATTTATTGTACTAATTATTAATATTTATATACTGTGATAGTGACAATGGATTTAGTTTATAATTTAATTCATGTGAAGCGATTTTTTAAATACTCTTATGAAGAAAAAATTGATTTAAAAAACAATGGTAGGCCATTGCCCGATATTGTTATTGAGACTGCAGGTGTTAGCCGCGGAAAAGCATATAAACGTCAATTTAATAGAGACATTTCTTCGAAGAACAATTGGATTTGTGGGTGCAACAAAAAAAATGCGTTATGTTGTTTTCCTTGTTTACTTTTTGGCGGTGATAAAGCATGGACGGAGGTAGGGGTGACAGATTTGGTGCACTTAACTGAAAAAATAAAAAAGCACGACAACTCCAAAAACCATCTACATAATACAATGGAATTAGTTTTATTAGGAACAACTAATATTAAAGCGCAGCTAGATTCAGCTTATTGGATAAATGTGCAAAAGCATAATGATAATGTGACAAAAAAGAGATACGTTTTGTCAAAAATTGTAAACTGCATAAAGTTTTGTGGGGCCTTTGAACTGGCGCTGCGAGGACAAGACGAAGCTGAAACCTCTCAAAACCCGGGGATACTTCGTGGTTTGATAAATTTTTCTGCTGAGCTTGATGTAACTTTAAGCGAGCATCTACAAAATGCTTCAGTATTTAAGGGAACGTCTAAAGAAATACAAAATGATCTTTTAGACTGTATATTAAAAGTATGTCATGAAGAAATAATTAAAGAAATTAACAAACCTTCATTTTTGGCAGTTATGGCAGACGAAACAACTGATGTATCTGAAAAAACTCAGTTAATGGTAGTTTTAAGATATATTCTCGATGGTGAACCGATTGAACTTTTTTGGACATACCTGAAACCTACAAAATGTGACGCTGAAACTCTTTCGGAAAATATTTTAAGTGTTATAGACCCTCTAGTAGAAAATTCACCTTACAAGCCTTTTCTCTTAACCAAAGAATATGACGGCAAACATGAATGTTCTTCAAAAAGGTATTAAATTCCAAAAATTTTTCTCGTGAAAGTCTATATTTCTGTATAAACGGATTTTACATAAAAATTCTGAAGCATCAGGAAAACGCGTGACCTAGAAAATTTTCAAAATTTTCGCCTGTGGCGCAATTTTTTGCGTCCCCTACGGTGCCAGTAGTTTGGATACGTTTGAAATTTGCACGCGGGCGGCCAATACCCTAGGAGCGGCCCTGTGCAGAACACCCGTTTCATTTCATCACGAGCCGCCACTGATTCTAATCTACAAACACAGAAATATATATATATATATATATATATATATATATATATATATACGATACTTCGCTTTACGAGGGACATTAATATAAAAATAAGATAAGACGAATTTTCAGTTTAAAAACTCTATCAGTTTATATTAACTCTATCTCTCGAAAACAACTATAGAATATATCCTTTCACGGCGGATAAAATTCAATAAGAAATTGAACAATGTGCCAATAACGGTATTAAAACGCAACTTAATATTTAAGAAAATCGAATTAGATGAATTTTCGGCTATGTTCAAAGATGAATAAAATCTGAAAAACACGATGTCGAGCAGATGTCTCAAGTGAAGATGGTAGTCAAGTAGGTCTATTTTCACGGGGAATGAGTCACTTCAATGTACCCATTAAGGGGACATCTTAAAACGCAACTGAACTTTGGAAAAAATTGAATTAGATGAATTTTTGGCTATGTTCAAAGATCTGAACATAGATAAAATCTGAAAAACACGATATCTAGGAGATGTCTCCAGTGGACATGGTAGTCAAGTAGGTCAATTTTCACAGGGAATGGGTCGCTTCGGTGTGCCCATTAAGGGGGAGTCTTAAAACGCAACTGCACATCGAAATGTCATTAATCTCTCATTTCAATTTTTTCAAGCATGCAGCACATCGTTGTTACACCTAGAATTATTAAACCTAGAATGGATAACATATTTGTATGATATCTATATTTACTAAACGGCTGTTTTCGTGTGTATGTCACAAAATTTTGAAGTCGATGTACGAAATGCTTTTCGTTCGAATTTCGACATTTTGACAAAATCAACATAGTAAATCGACCCTTACATACAACGTGGTAACTTTTGTTTTTTGATTCAAAGCCTCTAGAGCAGGCATGTCAAACACGCAACCCGCCAATACATAGGTTGCGGCCCGCCAACTTTTTAAAATTTTTTTTAAAAAAATATTAATTATTTTAAGTAAATTTTATTTTTATTTATATGCACTTTAGTTTAATGCAGTTGCAGTATGCAGTTTAAATTTTGCATTTCAATAATTTTTAATTTAGTGATTGAAAAATAGAGAAAATATAGGATCCAACATACATAAATCTCATTTATATGCATGTATGGTTGGGCAAACACTTATTTGCAGGGACGATAGTGTGGAGGAAAGTGCGAAGGTACCTCTTCATTTCATGCTTGTTGTATGATATATTACATATTTATCTGTAGAATCAGTTTCCTAAAATGTTATCGTTTATTTAGTGTATACTGGGTATGTTTGGAAGCACTTATTTAAGCGAGCAACTATTTTCTTTAATGAAAAATAACAAAAATTCAGACAGATCAAGATTAACTGATAAACATTCATCATCAGTTTTAAAAATTGTATCAGCTCAATATGTTCAACCAAATTTTGATGACTTGCTTTGTGAAAAAGGATGTCAAATATCTTCTAAAATGTAATAATAAACTGTGATTTAGTTTATTCCTTATTATAACTTTCATTTTTGTTTTTTATAAAAAATATAAAGTATTTATAGTTTAAGTTTAAAAAATAACATGAAATATAAAATGTCTGTGTATGTATATTGTATAATATACAATAAAATGTAAAATATTTCTAGTTTAATAAATAATGATATGATATACCTACATGTGTTAATAATATTTAGTCAATAACGTATAATAACATGACCAATATACTTATTCTGTCATGGCCAGTTGTATTTATTATTTGTAACTTTTTTTTTAATCTTCCTGCATTAAGATTTTGGAAAGCCTGAGTCAATTGTGTGAAACCGGAAATAATGCAACTTATACAAAAATATATTTTTTATTCTAATATGTAATACATGTCACATTGTATAAATGACTGCTAATTATGTATTTTATATGGTGAATTTGTTTTGAGGGCGTAATTAAAAAAACTATTTAACCATAAATGGATTCCTTGTATACTAGTTATATACATATTATATGCCATAAAGTTTGTTCAAAAATGGTTTTTTTATTTCTAAATCTATTTTTGCCTGTGATTAAGTAGGCAATGTAATATAATCATTAACATATATACATATCATTAACCATATTTGATTACAGATTTTTTGAAATAAATACCCATTTTAGACATTTGCGTTGTAGTGCTAGGAATACTTACTGAAATAGTAATATTAAAAATGTTTACTTCTTTACATAGTAGAATCAGGACTATTCGGGACTATTTTTCCAGTTACATATTCCTAAAGTTTTTTACTCTATATTTCTTTCCTTCCAAAAATTTATTATAAAACCTTAAAATAAAGAAGCTACCTTCTACTCTTTGTAAAAGGCATTTATGTATTTACTAATATACTGTCATATATACACAATATAAAAATGTTAATATAAATTATTTGTCAGTATTGATTTTTTTTTCCAAAAAGATTAAGATTACAGATTGGTTAATTCATATTTGCCAGGTGTTTGAAATTGAGGTATGGTCATTGCTAATGCAATAAATTTAGACTAGGTATTACTATCAAAATTTTATATCTAGATATAAAGCGTTTCAATGGATAGGTTTTACTTACTTTATAAGCGGGTGAGGACTTCTCTAGATCAATTTCAAAATATCGCACTTCTACCTACATACTCAATACATCGACATAATACTCAACTCAAATATACTGTCTTATAAATGTCCACTTCTTTAGCGTATACGACGCTCACAGGTAACAATATAAATTAATTAATCATTAAAAAATGTGAAAGAATATAACAAACCGGCACATTAAAAACTTGAAGAATTAGGTAAAAGTAGGGATATTCAAGATACCAACCTTGCAACTTTCCTATCCTGTCCATAGCACAGATCAACACCAGTAAATGGTCCATAGGTGCCAACCGAAACATTATAAGGTCGAATAAGATGTAAGGTTTTTCACAAATCAACCGTTTTTTATTGGTCGCTGAATAGGTTATTTACGATATACAGTTGACAATACAATCAATTTTCAGGAAATAAAAAAAAAAGGATTTTAGGATAAAGGGTATAATATAGGAATTATTTGAACACCTGAGTTTGCTATCGTTCATCAAAAGGACGGTTAGAGGCCAAGTCTTCATAAAATATTAATCAGACCAATAGTAAATTTTGCAGAGTTAAATAATAGAGCTGGAAGAAAAATTATTTTGTAGAAAAATGCAGCTAATATTCTCTTTTGCCAAATGTGTAACATGAATATTTGTGAAATATAGTTCATTATATTAAAATGATTAACATGTGGGATACACAAATTAAAATTAGTGTAATTTTATATATAAAGTAATGCTAGATTATGAATGGCTGCCATATACACTACGGTCCACTAGAGAGGTATACCTGTGCAGGTAGACAGGAGCGTGTGTGGGAATAGACCTGTGCAGTTTTTGTGGTTGACCTATGCAGGTAACCTCTCCGGTAGACCGTAGCATGTATGGGTTACATAAGTATATCTAACAATTTTACTCTTATGAAGACAGTTTTTATTTCTTTAATGCGAACTACCTCCACAGAAATAATTGACAACTACTTGCTCTAAGAGTACAATTATAGATAAATCAATGTATTGTATAAATTAATTTTGATTGTTTCTATGAATCATTGATTACAGGGTACAATCATGTAACCCATTTATATTTCTATTGTGGTCTTTTAAAACATAAAATGGCTGTAATTGAATTTAATAAAATACTATAATACACTAGTCTATTTTACCATTCAGATTAACATCATCGGATTACAAACTAATGTGATGTTGGTATCATAATAGAAATAGTAAGGTCTCAAAACGACTTGAATCTTAAAGGGTTGTAAGGGTTAATAGAAAGACAAACATGTCTGCAACATTATACTTTATTTAATCTTAATTTCGTAGTTTCAGCATTTGTACATAGTGGGGACAAAATCCTTAAAAATTCCATTTAAAAAATATTTCATATGAGACTATAATATAAAATTAATATCTTTATACACATAAAGAAAAACACCCACTACAATAATAAATAAATCATAATAAAACCAGTTACTAAAACTGAAAGTTACTTGGCAGATTATTTTCAATAACTGTATGTATTAAGTTAGCAAATAAAAAATAACAAAATATTGCTCAAACCGGAGCAAACTGTACAAGAACCGGTTCGCGGTCAAAGGAATGGTAACAGTACCTAGTATAGCTTTTACCTAGTATATGTAGTAACATTTAAAATGTTACACAGTTTTAAACTTAGAATGATTCTGACACATTTTATTATTGCATTTGAAATTCAGAATGATAATTATCATTTGGTGAACGTTCCCATTACTCCCAGTTCACTCAGTAGAATCCGGAAGATCCCGCAAAAACTGAGTCATAAAATTTTTTGAATGAATATTTTATTGCATAACCATATCAGGGGTTGAACTTCCAACAAAAAAATTGTAATATTTAGCCTCAGAGATATGACCGAACTTATCGAACTCAAATAAATTACTATTTTAAATTAATATTAGAAGACGATGGAGGGTATAACGTTTTAAAAACATTTACTACATGTTCTATTATTGTGGTTTTCAATTATTAATGTAGTAACTGAAATTCACACTTGTGTGTTTAATTGAGATTTAGATTTTCTCAATTGTATTTAGACTTATTTTTCATTTGCCTTTTCCATATAGTGTCAACATTGAGAAGGAAAATTCCAAAATATTCAGTTTCATTCAATTAATATTAAAAATTTGTAAAATAACTTATGACAACATTGTTGTAAATTATAATAAATCCATCTCCAATGGTGACTGGCAAATGTTACACTGTTTCTTTGTAATGTAAAAATTAAAAATATTAAACCTATTTTCAAAATCAGTCCAAACATTCCTTCATCCCGCAAACCAAGCTTAATATTATTATATATCTAAGGATTCATGTAAAGTAGTCTTATATACTTTCATCATAAAGCGGTGTAGCATCACCTAGTGACATGGAGTGAGGGGAAGTGTTGGTACGAGGAGTAGATCGCAGTGATCTTGGACTTTTGCCCATATTTTTCATACGCGATCTATCAAAATCGTTCCTACCGTCATCAAATCTTGGAGTTCTTTGGCCTGCAGATCTGGGGGTGTTACGCCCCTCACTTCTTGGAGTGCCTAAAAACAAGCAAAATCCCATTAGCCCTCACCACTCATAGATATTACTTATAGAAATTTATAAATACAATTTAGTATAGCCGTAGTATAGTACAAGGGTTGTCTCAAAAATAAGGTTCCCACATTTTTTTTAAATAGACAGCATTGTTTATTATCAAAGTTATTTACATGGTTGGAAAGCTTGAACATTAACCTATTTTTCTACATAATCGCCATTTCTTTCAATGCATTTTTGTAGACGTTCTTCCAACTTTTGTATCCTAGTGTCATAGAACTCCACCGCCAACCCGTTGAGGTAGCGATTAATCTCTTCTTTGACTTCATCGTCAGTCCGGAAGCACAAGCCAGCCAAGTGTTCCTTCAATTTTGGGAACAACTGGTAGTCACTAGGGGCTAGGTCTGGGCTGTAGGAAGGGTGGGGAATGACAGTCCAGCCAAATTTGCTCAGGAGATCCTGGGTTTGTCGAGAGACATGGGGACAAGCGTTATCATGCAACAGCTTCACACCTTTGCTCAGTTTTCCTCTCCGACGGTTCTGGATGGCTCGTCTGAGTTTTTTTTAGTGCTTCACAATACCTCTCTGAGTTTATTATTGTCCCAGGAGGCATAAAGTCGATGAGCAATATTCCCTTACGGTCCCAAAACACAGTTGCCATGATTTTCCCCGCAGATTGCGTTTGCTTGAACTTTTTCGGTTTAGGAGAACTTGAGTGGCATCATTCGCGTGATTGTTCCTTTTTTTCGGGAGCGAAATAAAACACCAACGTTTCGTCGCCTGTGACGATGGAGTCCAACAATTCCTCCCCATTGTTGTCACATTGTTGAAGAAGTTGGCGAGGACAGTCGACGCGTTGCTGCTTGTGCGCATCTGTGAGCATTCGTGGGACCCACCTTGTGGTACTGCAATTTCGCGGACACAAGTCTGTCAATTGAGCTGGCAGATATCTCAAGAATGTGATGAGCCAGTTTACGGATGGTGATCCTCCGATCTTCGAGCAGTAAACTCTCGACGTTTGCGAGTCTCGTCGGAAATCGACGGTCGCCCGTTCCGGTCTTCGTCATGGATATCTGTACGACCGCCCGAGAACTCCCTACACCATTTGCGGACATGTTGAATGGTGATACACTTTTCACCATAAACTTCACACAACCGACGATGAATGTCTATGGGTGGAACTTTTTTACGTTCAAAAATCAGATCACTACGCGTATTTTGCACCTGGCTGTGACGGAAATCGGAAGGTCCATAGCAGACGGTTATCAGGCCAACACTGTGCGGCTTAGTTTAACAGCGAAGGTGAGCACCGAGAGAGAGAGAGAGAGAGAAACGGCGCGCACGACAGTGTTGTCAGATTTCACCTAACACTTCTTGTGGAGCTATCGCAATGGGAACCTTACTTTTGAAACAAGCCTCGTACTATGCTAATAATAATAGTAATTGCGTCAATCAAAATCTCAGGTCCTGTGTCAAGATACCATATGCACTGTTCCTCTTTCTATATATACAGAATGGGCATGGCCCACGTCTCTGTGGAAATGTTGTCTTGTTTAGCAGTAATTTCGTGTCTCTCAATTTAAAGGTGGTTTTATTTCATGTTACATCCTTTTTTATTTGCGTCCAAGTTAGCTTATCTGATTCAGTTTACCGTCTAGTGGTAACCAGAGATATTACACCACAAGCTTTACCCATTTCATTCACTATGCACAGACAGAAAGTCCAATTGTCCCATAATTGGGTTCAATAAGAAAGAAAAGAATGAACACTTGTGTAAGACTGTTTGACCGAGAAATAACATATCTGTAGTTGTCAATCTTTAGATATTGTTTTGTCTTAAGGATATATTTTTCTTGAACTTACATTAGTTACACTTCATCCCTGTTATTCACATAAAAGGATAGGAGAAGAAATATGTATTGTTTATGTTTGGGCATGAAAATAACATATTGCAAATTTTATAGATTCTAGTTGTCAAATTGACAATCAAATTAATTCTGTGAAGAGTTCATATGAAATATTTTATTGACTAAGAAAACTCGTTTTCCAGCAACCAAAGTTTTTCAACATGAGTCGTCAATGGTTGAATCCTATATGCTAGTAAAGGATCTTCAACGGGCAGCCTTTGCGCCATCTCATGTTTACTTTTTTAAACCTTAAGTAGGTCGAAGCCTCAGTGTCATATGTTATAAGTGGATTTTAATAAGGATTTGTTCCTAAATAAAATGAAAAAGAAAGACGTAAGTGTTGTCTAGTTAATTGTGAAAATATAGAGGGTCAAAATCCAGAATTACAATTTTAGCGTATTCCTGGACAATCTTACGAATTAGAGAGGAAAAGAAAATAGATTATAGCAGTACGTCGTCAAAGGTAATTATTTTTCTTTAGATCTCAAATCATTATTAAATACATAAAACATATAAATACAGGTGTTTTAGGCTTTGCACATATAATGTAACGTCAGATGAAATGATGAAGAAATTTACTGGAATACTTATTTTGTTCCGAATTTTACTCAAATTTATTGTTCCTAGGATAGAAAAACCTGCATTTTTTTTATTTTCTGCTGGGAACAGACTTAAAGCTAGATTTGTAAGTTGAATACATCAAAATTCTCTGTTCGACTGTTGGTAGTACGTCAGTACGAAGTTGAGTGCAATTAATTATTGCTCGACAGTTCGGGTAGTTTAAAAAACTTTGAGGCAATGTTTCTCTAATAGCCTCTTTTGATCGCCAAAATATCCACGTTCTTGTTTTAGCAATCAACGTTTTCAAAAGACCTGAAAAAATGTTTACAGCAGAAGTAGGGTATACTATAAACTCCAAGTACAGCGAAAGGTAATCCAAGTTTCATCTTCATAAGAAATATCAGAACTGCAGAAACCTTTAAAAAATGCAGGTTGACTGTCTTGTCCAGAAACAATAAATTTGAGTAAAATTTGGAAACAAAAGTCTATTACAGTAAATTTTTTTGATCAGTTCGTCTATCGTTATATGTGTAAAGCCTAAAAAACCTGATTTTTTTTTAACAAAATGGCAATTATTATATGTTTATGTATTTAATAATGATTTGAGACCTAAAGATTGTCCAGGAAAATGGTAAAATTGTAATTCTGGATTTTGACCCTCTATATTTTCACAATTAACAACACAACATTTACGTCTTGATTGTTTGTTTTTCATTTAATTTAGTAACAAATCCGTATTAAAATCCATTTATAACATGAATGACACTGAAGTTTCGACCTTCAAGGTTTAAAAAAAAACAAACATAAGACGGCGCAAAGGCTGCCAGGCAAAGATCCTTTACTACACTCCGGTTTCAAAATAGTGAGCAGTAAGGTATAGAACACTATTCTTATGAGCTGGTAATGCGATTCAACAAGTCTCGTGTCTGTTTTACATGTAAATTGTAAAGACCACTCCCTGCACTCTGTGATCTCTGTTCTCTTTAGTCGCTCGCGGGACAAGGCACGTGCCTTGTCTATTTGCCTTGTCTAGCCCACATGTTGTGAATTACTTACTGCCTACAATTATGAAACCGGGGTATAGCGTATGCACCATCAGTTTAAAATTGGGAAAATTATATATCATATGGTGCAGTACAGACTCCCACTCACACTTTACCCCCTCCCCTACCCGTCTACAACGATTCACTGCATATTATTTTGGGACAATACAATGACATAGTAATCATTTTAAGTTGTTTTACCTTAAGAGGACCAGGCTTTGTCACTAATAGACACTTTTAAAAATAAATGAGAAATTTTTAGAATGCTTCAGAAACTTTTAAAGTGCTCATCCATCATTATTTCCAAATAACTAACAAAGTACCATTAATATACAATTTCCACAAAAAAATATATTAAAAATTATTTAAGCCCAGATCTAATCAGAAAATATAGAATACAAAATATAAACTTACCCCTAGATCTGGCCGCCCATGCTTCCGCAGCCTTCTGCCAATCCATCGATTCGGCACTTCCACTTCCATATCTAACATTATCCGGATAATTCCTGTTACTGTTATAACCTCTCGGCGAGTCGACTGGCTGATATGGCCTTGAACCATCTCCATAGCTACTCCTAGGATGTCCTAGACTGCTGCCGAAAGAGCTCTGCGAGCCGGGACTAGGTGCAGGGCTCGGAGGTATCATAGGAGACTGGGTGGGAAGACCTCTATAGCTCGGCGTTCGTTGTGAGGGAGTTACAGCGCCAGGGTGTAAGAAAGGACCGTTAAGGTGCGGTGGAGCACCCGACATGTGTTGAGAAGGCGTCTGCTGTCCGTAGCGTGGAGTTTGTTGGGTGTGGGGAGTTTGATACGGTGTCATGAAGGGGGTTTGTCCGCTGGGCGTGTAAGGCTAAAAAAAAAGATATTATATTAGGTAAATAAATCTTAGATAAAAGAAACGGACATTACCGTATTTATGTAATTTGCTGCACCGTAAGCACCTCCTGGAGTATGAGGATAATGTGGGGTTTGATTGGCAACAGCCGACAATGTCTGCATCATGTGACTAGGAAGGTTTTGTGCTACCCTTTGTATAGCTTCTGTGTTCATATCTAAATATAAAAATATATTATATATAATGACTTTAGAAAATACCAAGCATTTTTATTTAGGAAGTTACAGACTCTCCTAAGTATAGATAAGTCATTTTAGAGAATAATCCATACAAAACTGATATCTTCAGTATTTTAACACATGTAACATAAATATCGCACCTCCAGAAGAATAACGTATATGCAAAATGTATAATTATTCAGGAAACAGAACTGAAAAATCATATATATTATGGTTTTAATTAATATTGCAGTTCAATACTTGTACTGAAAGCAGTGAAAATATATGGCAATAAAACACCTACCTAGAGTTCATGCTGTGTAAGTAATATTTGAATTTTAACAAAATGTGAAAATTGTCACTTATCAAAAATAAAAAATTCCAGTTATGTCATTCTTCCAAAAAGTTGTGCAGTTATCACAACTCTGACAAATTTATCTTGCAAAAAAAGGAATTAGTGAAAGCGCAGCAATCTCCATTGAGATTGAAGAGTTTCTAGAATTTTGACATGTTTAGCTCAAAAAATTAAAAATTTGTCGTTCTTCCGGAGGTGCAATATGACAAACTTAATAGTAAAATATACTGCTTAGGTACTTTCAAAATTGCGATGAATAAATTTAATGTATCATGAAGAAATAAAGCAAAGATAAATTTTCCATATATTCCCCTGCAATATAGCCAACAATAAATTAATTTTAGAATTAATGAATAGAGGATACACCCATTTTGAGACCAAGAGCATATTATTTCATTATCGAATTATCAAGATCTTATAATAGTTGTTCATTAACTTACTAAATGATGGAGTAGCACTTCCACCATATGGAGTGCGTCCAGACGACAGTCTCGGTGTACCAGGTGTTATTCCTCCAGGAGGGGGATCCCTAAAGTGCTCCTTAAACCATTTGAATAACGATGCAACAGAATCAAACATTTGTTGTCTGAACCGGAAGCCTTCTGGAGTAACTGTGACATATTCATGCCTGACTTTGTTACGTGGAAGATACGATAATAAAAATTTGCCAGGAATATTCTGAAAAAAATATATTGAAAACATTATATAACAGGTTGTGTTGTATTTTTGTTTTTGTACATTCTACCACTGTAATATATTTATATAATATACAACTGTTTAGGCAGAAAAAGTTCAATTAGTAGCCAGTTAAATAGTTACGGAATTTATTAGTGCTAACATTGAATCTACTGAGTACTAAATTTAAAAGCCTATTGTTTAAATTCAAATTGTTATTTTATTGCTTAATATCCATAGACTCACAAAAATTACCAAGTGAGATGTCTATCTGTAAATTGATTAGAATACCCATCTTTAACATAATTTGGAATATTAAGGTGCGTCTTCATATGTAACAAAAGCCCGTCACGATCTCCGTCGCGAACTTCATCGCGTTCATATCGCCCCATAGTATAGACGGAACTCCGTAACACCGTCGCGTAACATCACCGCGATCCATCGGTTGTCGGTTTTCTTGCGTCGCATCATTGAAATGTTCGTTGTTGTGATACGCATAGCCACATCGACGACGTTATGGTGCGTATACATGTGTAATGCTGGTTCCACACTCGCGCCGCGAATCTCGACGTGAATTCACGCTACGATTCGCGCGCTAATTTTAAACGAAAAACATGCCCCTCCACACTCGCAAAATTCGCAGGGTAGTTCGCGCTTTCAACTAGTATGGACGTCGAAGTAGGTACTACTGCAGCCGCGGCGCTTTGTGCAATAGCGTACTACAATTATGTGTACATTAAAAATAATAATACAAAAAAAAAAAATTTCGACCTAATTATCATGACAGCTCCTCGCCAGAGAACACAACCAGACTGAATTCACGCCGTCAGTGTAGATACATTCGCGTTCGCGCCTCGTAAGCGTACCCCGAACCCTTTGTCGCGGGTACAGAAAACCGACTCCGATCGGGGAACGCCGTGAAGATGCGAAAGCCTCTACACTCGCGTTCACGCCCTTTCGCGAGTATTCGCGGCGCGAGTGTGGAGCCGGCTTAGCAAAAGCCCGTCGCGAACACCGTGGTGGAAATCGCCGCTTAACGTTTTAAACGTTACGCGGCGATGTTCGTGACGAGCTTTTGTTACATCTGTAGACGCACCTTTAAAATCTGCTACTGTAACTAATTATTTTTAATTAAGTAAATTATAATTAGTAGCAGACTTCAAAAAAAAGATTCATATATATTAGCACTGTTAGTGGTTTGAATATATAACACTAACATATTAAGATGAAAACACGGAAAACTGATTTTTACTCCAATTAAATCAACATCTTGAAAAAAAAAATTAGAATTCCAGAAAAATCTAAAAGTTGCATTCAGCGATTTCTCTGAAGCAAGTAGCATGACCCTCCCTTGTTTGTGTTTGTTAAAGTTATGAACAACCCTAAAAAAAAGCAGTAATCGTCAGGCAAAAGTTCAGAGTCAAACACCCTACTGTCTAACCAAATTTCAGTTAAGGCAATTGGATTAAACTGACATGTATAGACTGAGGGAAATAAATCATATGTTTTAAATGTTAAACCATGAACATTTTGATAATAAAAGTAAGTTTTTCTTTATTGGAACATTTTTCATTAGAGTTATCCATATCGCTTTCAGGTAATTGTTATTTACTACCAAACAAGGAGTTCTTGTAATGAGCACGCTCTGTTTTATAAACAGTGTATTTCTCATTATCCCCAACAAAATGATTATGAAATATTTTCACATTCACACAATTAAGGGGGGATTCGTCTTTGGCGGGTCGAAAAACAGACAATTTTTCAGCATAAAAAAAAACGCTGGTGATAAATTTAAATCTGTGTATTATACAATGTTTTTATTATGGTTTTATCTGTTTATATAAATTTTATTGATGCTATTTTTTCACTACTCTGCGTTGTGGGTCCCATTGAACGTAGCTCCACGCAAATTCCTTTCCAAACGGTTTAGATGATATCTCTTCATCAAATGATCTGAAATGAAAAAAAAACATGGCATTACATTTAAAATACGTGCAGTTATCGTGTGAACTAAGATAAGGTAAATTTTTTTTTTTTATAAAAATGGTGACAGATCAAAGTTCAACATAGGATTTCTCTCAAAGAAATGACCGGAAATCATGAAGTAAAAAAAAAAATTTGCAACGTATCGTTTTAATTTTAGTCCGAATGATAGACGAAACTCATCTGAACATACAGTTATAATTTCGTATTGATCCGTCTAAAACTTTTTTAGTTATTGTGTAATCCAATCGCAAAAAAGCTGTTTCGAGAAAAACGTGTTTAAAGATTCAAGTACAGCTATAAATTAAACATTCAATACTTACAGCTAATCCGCGACTCCAGGGCCGTACAATATTCCTTCCTCTTGCTCGTGAAATTGATTTTTTTCTAAATTTTCCATTCTAGCCGACGTACGAGCCTCTTTTGTGGTTTCGAGACTCCTCCGTGTTGAACGCTTCAAACGCCCCTCATCCCTCTGCTCGGCGTAAATGCGGCAATTACTACCAATGATAAGCCCAATGGAATCCATAGTTTTTAAAATAGCAGAGGCGCCTTCGTTGAATATACTTGCTGCTAAAAAGGTCGCACATTCAATTGTCTTCAATCCACAGTGTAGGTGTTTAGAGGCGAGTCGCCAAAGTGTCGAATTGAAACTTTCGTTATTATTTTGTGTTTCGCCACCCAAACACCTTTCATAAATGGGCTTGATAGCATCTGCGACTTCTTTATGAAGAGGTGGCTTGTGGTTATATTCATCAAGGGTGCCTTCTGCTTCCGCCTTACGCCATTCACACCAGCTATCAACTCCTTGTGGGCAGTACATATGCTGTAGTCTATCATTTGTCGATAATTTATGATAGTAAGTTGCCCAGACACCTTCATACATGGCATCAACCGATTCTGGATGTCTCCTAATAGCTAATCCATAATAAACGGTCAATTCTTCCGGTCCGACACATTCAAACGGTCCGACACATTCTTTTTTCTTGATAGGACAATCTTCGCCATATGGATTCTCGTCGAACAATGCTTTAAATGTTTTTGTATCGCCATCGCCAATATAATTTACATATCGTACTCCATAATTTTCACAAGATCTTAGGAACATTTCTTTCACAGCGTCTACTTCCATCTTTCCAGCTGATCCAGTATGATTTGCAGTACACTCTTCGATGTGTTGTTCCATCCAAAGATCATATTCCACAGTCCCAGCTCTTGATTCCCACAATTTACAAGCATGGCAATATGCAGATTTCACATCCAAGTCCAAAATTTTATTGGAGTACTTCCCAATCAAAGTTATGGCGCCAAATAGCGAGTTGAAGCCTCTCTTTTTCCATGTTCCACCGCCAGACACTGTAATGTCATTTGTTGGGTTTCCATTTTCCTCGTTTGCTTTTTTCTCCTCTTCCACTGCTTTTTTCTTCAGAAGATCAAACACTGCTTTAGCTCTACGGGTTTTAAAGGTTTTCTAAAGACGTATAGTAAATAGTTGTACCAAATCCTTGACACAAATCCATCAGGCCACAAAATAAATTTATGCCCTCTCTACCAACTCCCAACAGTCGCATAACCATAACAATTCTTCTGTTGATTTCATATGCTCTGTTGATCAAAGGGCAATAATTTATATACGCCACATATGAATTTATGGACACTACATTTACATTGCATTGCAATTTTAAAACCCAAACCATGGGCGTTACTCTCACAAAATTTGATTTCCCCTTTGCACTCTTTGCAAACATACCAACTGAGAAATGGTGGAAAACACCGATAAAAAAGCTATAATTCTGTAAACATGGCCTGTTTCCTAAACTGGAGTCCACAAGAAACTCTTCATAGCTATTTGTGGCTAATGTTTTGCAGATGTACTTGCAAACGAAGTTTCAGCTTCTTGACTATATCTGTTACCAGCGAATTTCCTCTTCTTCGACCTGCTGGTAGGTCGAAGACTTCCATGTCCTCGAGAACTTCTGCTATGTTTTCTATCCATGGTATGGCACTACTAATGACACGTCTGCACTCTACGAAATTTCACAATGGAATAAATAATAAATTTGTGTTACCCTACACCTGACTCGACAATACTATCTATTCACCTGCTCAGCAAGGGGACGCGAACACCTGCCGCGCGCTCGAAAATCTATCTCCGCGTACTCGAAAATTTACCTCCGCGCATCCACTCGACGTAACGGCTGTAACATCGTCAATTTTACGAATTTCAAACTAAAAATTTGTAGGGATCTTCTTAAGAGTGTAAATGACGCAATTCCGCCAAAAACAAAAAAATCGATTTTTTTGTCCTGAAAAAGGCGAATCCCCCCTTAAATAGATTTCCTTTGTATTTACCTTAGCTGCGCTAACGACATAATGAATCTTTGAACTATTTTTCTTTTTCTCTTCTTTAAGATATTCCTCTGCCTTATCCTTGTGACCACCTTCAGTATCCTTGTAGTACCTAAAGTACAACAAGTCTCTGGCATGTGCGGCCATAGGAGTAACATGCCTCGCTATGATTTCGTCTAGATCTTCAAATTCTTCATTTCCTATCCACAGAGATTTTCCTAAGGAAAAGAAATATGTAAGGTGTAACATGAATAATTACCATATTAGGGGTACCAGAATATTTTTTAGTTCTTTAATATCATTAAAACAAAAACAAATTATGAGAAAGAAATGCGCTCTATTGAGTAATATAGTTTCCACACTGATCAACACTCTGACATCTAAGAGGAAGAGTAAATATTCTCGATTTATGCAATTTCCGTTTTTTGAAGAAAAGAAATCTTTAGGGGTAATTTTATCATGGTTCAGATCTCTAAGTGTATTGTTTCTTAAAAAAATATTTGAACGATTAAAATAAGTCATGGTCGAAACGTACAATTTATGATGCGTAGGAAGAGTGTGGCAGATCCTCCCCACCAAACTCAGAAATGTTTTCATGTGTTTTTGCTATACGAGGTTGGGCAATATCGTATTGAAGAATAACTCCTCTATTCATAATTTCTGGACGTTTTCAGATTATTTTGATTCAAGCATGTTCAAAATATAGATCAGAATTGACAGTTTACCCCAGTCTTGTTTGGTGATACATTATTTGGTGACAACCGTTGTTTATTACATTTTTTGTATAATACAGTATCCATTTCTGGTCACCAGTGATAATGTTTTAAAAATGGGTCAGTAGAGGATACACATTTTTATCCCAACTACTTTATTATCTTTACCTTCTTTCCAAACCTTTCCAATGTTTTTTTTTTTTTTACATATTTTTGTTCTGCTGACAAGGAACATTTAAGTCTATTAGACTTCAAACTGGATGTCAAATGGTGGGATAGCTCTCACAATTTCAAAATTGTCACCATTTTTTATTATTACTGGCATTTAAAATAACACATGTTTTAATGAGCAATATTTCACTTCTGAAGAGTTTAATTTTTAATTATTATTATTTATCTATTCCTAGTTAACTTATTAAGCTTTTAATTAATTTTTAAAAGATTTAAAAGGAATAAAATGTAAGCATAACTTCAATCCAGAATATTTGATGAAAATGATTTTCTTTTTTAAATATACAAGACCCCTCAATACACAAAAATTATAATAATTATCATATAAACATGAATATAAATTGTGCTATTTAGTATATTGTATAAATTAAGAAAAATATTCGACTACATACCTAAGGAAAAGGCGTTGGCTTTGCCTTCCTCTCGTACATCTATGTGCTGATAAATGCCATCCGCAACCTTCCAAGTGATCGTCAGATGGTCTGCGCCCTTACTAGAGGGCCGCACAATGACCTCTCCTTGATCCATATTAGCCATACACTTCTCAGCTTCGGCATATGATATGTTATGGAAGGCAGGATGGACAATTACTCTCTTGATATACGTCTTTCGTTGTTTATCTTTCCTTTTCTCTGCTTCTGACCTAAGATCGTCTTCCTCTCGTTCCTGATCATAGTATGGATCTCTCGGTGGCCTACGAACGACGCAATATTTAATTTCATAGAATTAACTATAAAACTGGTTATTTACCTCCACTCGTGATTTTTGTCTAGCAGATCGCTGGACTTCGAAGTGCAATCAACCGAGAACCTCTCAACATCAATTTTCATTATTCGACAATGTATAAGTTGGCCTATTCCGACCCGTTCCTCTGGATTAGAAACTGGCTTGTCGCTGATATTTTTTATGTAAATATATCCTACAATTTTGAATAAAATTTAGTTTTAAACATTCAGGAATACTATGTAATTAATATTTACCTGAAATACCATTATCTAGCCGTAATTTTACTCCAGTGGCCTGGCCTGGACAAGATCCAGCATCAAAATGATTCCATACGTCTGACAACTCAGGGAAATCATTTTTCAGACAGAAGGGACACTGCCAAAGGCCGGTTTCGTCATTACGAACTGGATTGGCTTGATCTAGTTGATCAGGTTTAGGTTTCCTGCGAGCAATTCCTAAAAGAAACAGAGGGAATGAAAATAGATTAATGCCATGTCGTAGAAAATGGTGGTAGTTATTGTATTAACATTATTGTGTTAACAATTATGGTCAGAGGTTTGTGAAAATTGTATCTTTAATTAACTGTAAGCTGTAAAAAATTCACCGTCTATGCACAGGAGAATTAAAGTGATTTAAATATACAATGCCCTTATAATTGTAAACTACCCAACAAAATTAAACACACTCCATATCAAAAATTAATATCAAGGACAGTAAATGTAGTTTTTAAAGACGAGAACATTAATTAGCACATTTTCACGAAAATTAAGTACCAAAGAATGGAAAAGTACAATATTATTAAAAATGTGATGTGAAAGTATATATTTTTTGTAAAATTAAAATTTCTTTTGTAAAATATTTGTAAATATCTCCAAATAATTTGTAAAATATGAGGTACATTTCATGATACACGAGTACAGATGTAGAATAGGTGAGATACATCATTTTATATTTATCACAATCTTTTAATAAAGTTTTCATGCAGTGAAGTTTTTTATGAATATTCAGAAGTTCCAAAGCTTTTCAAAAATTTGAAATGCTTTTATTAAAAAAAATTATTAATTTCTCAATTGGGGCATAATTTTATTCTTTTAAATATGTATTAGTTGCTATTATTATATTATTTTTTAATTTTGAAATAAATAAATCATATTTTCATAACAAATTTGATTATTTTAAAAAATATGTATTAAAGGATTTATTATTACTGCTCCATTATAATTTAACAAAAAATTATTTAGTACTTACCAATAACTGTAGCAGTAACCATTTTACCAATATAGAAAGTTTCTGGAGTTTCTTTGGTGAGCATATCAAATAATTCTTCAGGATTAGCCGAACGATACGGTTGACGCAAATCCTTGTATTTACAATTAAGCTCAGCACGAATATCATACAAAGTAATACTTTTATTACCTAAAAAGTGAGTGTAAAAATAAATAAATATTATAACGTATTATATTACAACAAGCATTATATTACAATGTTATATTTATTTACCAAATCCTTGACGTCCTAATTCTTCTGCGAACGCATCAAGATCCAAGTCCTTTAATCTCTCGGGAGCCTCGAGAATTTCCTCAAGAGCACCCGCAGGATTCGCTCCCTCATCATCGTCATAATCTAGAGCATCCACAGCCATTTTCCTAGCCCACTCATACGTCTCCGGATGTACCCGAGACCCGTCCAAAATTTCTACATACGCTTCGGTACTGAAAAATTATATATTATAAAATATTTCATCATCCATATAAACACCCAATTCATTTCAACGTACCTATCTCCTAGGCTATTAGTGTCAATTTTTATAAAACCAGAACAATTAATGAAAACCTTAGGACCCATATGGCAAGCCGTGACAAGCTGCGTCCTATTCTCCAGTCTTTGGTTTGTTTGCTTCAATACCCTGAGTAAAGCTTGGCCCTTACGGGGGCCCAAACCGCAAATGAATTGGACTAGATTGCTTTTATGTGCCTGTTGCACAGCAAGATTCACGTCAACACCCACCTCGTTTGTTCGGTTTACAAATTCTAAACATAGAGCTTCCAAGAGCTCCTCTTTACTTATTTGCTCCTACAAAAATAAATACGAATTAATTTATATAGCGATCTATTATACCAGGTGAGCCTTAATTTGTCCATATACAGTGTTTCAGAATAGTTTCTGGCATAACTTTATATACACATACCTCAAATACTAAGCAATATAAAAAAATAACACTTCTAATATTTTAAAAACAAAATATTTTTAAAATATTAGAAGTGCAGGTTTAATTTCTTATAAGTCTTATTATTTTATTCAAATCATTCGATTATATTGAACAAGCTTAGAATTTGTAGGTGTTATTTTTCTTAAGTTCTCTTTTTTTATGATGGATCGCTCGTGAATAAACATATTACAAAAAAAACAAGTTCCAACTTCAATGTTGCCAAAAAAATTTTGTTACTACTCCATATTAAAAGTAAAAACATTTTCTAGAAATAAAAATAATACAGTAATGGAATAGTTACCTCATACCTCAGCAAACTATTATAAATAGTTGGCATAATAAAAAATTATCCTATCAAGAAAAAATAAGGTACTTATACTTGAAGCCCCTTGCATATATTAGAAATGATTGTAACATTATTTTTTAACACAATTTCATTTCTTTACTATACAAATAAAGACATGTATTTATGTTCTTGCAAAGTGCATAAATACAAGTTTTATGATATTCTCAACTGCTTATACAGTGGAACTTCGGCTATTCGGACACTCTAGTCAGTCGGACACCCGTTATAGTTTGGACACTTTCAGATTTTTACCTGTGTAATCCGGACACTAGCCACAAAGCTCAATTGGTGTCATATGAAGATGATATTTCGCTGGCCGATCTAAGAAAAAAACTCCTACTTGAAGAAGCTATGAAAATGGATGACTTGAAAAAAATGTTAAGAGTTTAGTCCCAATCCCAAAAGTGAACTGACTGATGAAGAAATTACAAACTGGATGACAGGAAGGGACGAAGTAGCTGCTGATAATGTTGGCGACAAAGAAATAATTGAAGTGGTACAATGAAGAAGAAGAGGATGTTATTGAAATTCCGACAAAAATCGAACATTCAGAAGCAGTACAGTGTTTTTCGAAATGTGTGCAATAGGCGGAGGAAAACAAATTGAATTATCAAGGAGTCCTTATAATGAAAAAAAAAAAAAAACAGAACTAACAAGAAAGCTTCACGACGAGAACATTACTCAAAAAAAAAAAAAAAAAAAAAAAAAAAAAAAATGAGTGACTTTTTGACTTGAAATATATTCCTTTTCGCCAGTTTCATACGTATGTACGAATATATGCACATATGTGTGTCCGTACATTTAGAATATGTCCAATTGTAAAACATTTGAGTTAATGTTGGAATAAATAAACTTTACTTCATAAATGTTAATCAAGGGAATTCATCGAACTTCGGTAATCCGGACGAATACCTAAACTATATCTGTCCGGCTTACTGAAGTACTACTGTATTAATTCATAGTTCACTTTGAACATTATTAGTGAATATAATCGTGATTCAACATTGTCATTATGAGAGAAACGAAAGGTATAATTTTAAGAAAAGAGGAAGGCATAGCGCAAGGAATTTGTATGGTATCGAAGAATCATATTCCCCTTAGTTTGATTATAAGATCTGTTTATAATATATATAAATGCTTTGTTTGTCAGTTAATGGACAATCTTTAAAAAAATTGGTTATAGCTGAAATATTGTATATAGGTGTTGATTGATGAGTAGTTAATAATCGTGGGACATGGTAATGGTAGGTAAAATATTAAAGCCGTGATTATTTATTGTATTAGAGAACTTTGAATCTAAATAGTAAGGCAAATAATAAAAATAAGGGCAAGCTCAATGAATGTGGAAGTAGTCTTTAAAAAGATAGTATTTTAACTATGAAAAATTCCTGTCAACTTTTTGTGTCTTTTGATCTCGGATTATTTGAAATTATATTATTTTCCGGCCATCTATGTTTGCAACACAGAACTAAAACCTAGTGAGAAAATTTGACAACAGTGTACACCAAATACATCTTGATCCAGTAGATCAGTAGTTCTGAAAATGTGAGGCGATTATTTCTAAATATTTAATAAAACCTTGTTAACGGTAATGATATTGAAATTATAGTTATTACTAACAAATATTTTTAACTTCATTGTTATTTCAATTAAAGACTCACCTTGTGTTTTTAATTTCGTCCTTAAATAAAAACTAACCTGCAAAGGGTGGAAGCGTAAACTTAAAATTTCCTCATCGCCATTACACAATTGGGAGTATTCGATCAGAGGATCTTGCATTTTCCTTGCCAATGAAATGGCTTGACGTAAAAGTTCAGGGTAATCCCTGAAATCTGCTTGTCCTTTATTAGAGTTAGCATACACTTTAGCCAACTCGTTATCTATAATTTCCACTTTAATTGTGGGAAACTGTTCGGACTCCACTAATTCACTTATGACGCCTTTGAGATCTTCAGCCAACATCAGAGCTTCCCGAGACTCCCCACCAATGGCGACAACATGTGGCTTCTTGGTGCATATAAAATTTCTTAGAGCTGTCAAATCCGCTTCCTATATCAAACAAAATAATTTTAGTTTTTATAATTAACTTAATGCTATTATTTCCTTTACCTTCATTAGTTTCTCCTCTGTCCTAAAACTGTTCTTTCTTTTTAGTAAGTGAGGTAACCTTAAATAATCCGTTATTTCGCCGTCAGGTGCCGATATACACGCAAAGACTGAAACTGAATAATCGGGGACATACGCCAGACCCATCACTCTAATTCCCTTCGTCGTATCCCATTCATCTTCGTGTTCCTCAGGGAATGTAATCGAATATGGAGAAATCTGCAATGGTTTTTATATAAGTAGATAGATAGATAGATAAGATGTTACAGGTGCAATGTATATTTCCCACAGGCATACACTCAATTACATGAAGTGCATATTGCATAAAAATAGTGTACAAAAGTATTATCGATTAATAAAGAAAAAAAAAACAATGTACAAGGTGCTTATATACATATAAATAGATTAACTATGACATGACATTTTGGCATATATTTTTAACTTCCCGTCAGGCGCAGTATGAATCCAAACACATTCCGGCACAATGCATCTGAGAGATCCCATAATCAAATCTTACACAATTTAGATCTTAATGAGCTGGAGACTCAATTAAATGCTTATTTTAATTAATACAATTCGATAATATATATTTCACACTAGTTTTTAATCGCAATAATTAAATTTAATTAAGGAACTCATTTAATGTTGTAAAATAATAAATTTGGAATAGTTTTATAGGAGATCCAGCTATTGACAGGTTTTTTCTGTTTTAAGGACAAACACAAACATAAATTAGTATTGAACAATATTCTGAATACAGAAATCAAACCACCTATATTTTCATGTAGAAGTCAACGTTATACATAAAAAAAATATTGGACTTGAATTACAAAGAAAAGTTATAAGTTACTGCCTATTTTAAGTGTAAATAATTATACATCCTCTTCATCATTTTAGCATGTTCCAAACAAAAACAAACATCACATTGTTGGTAACAATATTCAGTAAAAACTAATAATTTAACACTCAAATGTGTTAATTTTGGATAGTAATACCATAAGAAGACAGAATAAGTGTAGATATCCAAAAAAATATTAATTTAAATAATAAAAAAATATATAAAAATGAAAATAATGCCATAATCAGGCGCAATGCATCTGACAGATCCGGACGGCCCATACAAGGCCAGGGAATGTACTAGGAAAAGTGATTTGGAGCTAGGAAGCTGAGGGAGTTCAAGTTAATATTTGTAATACACACGAAAGGGCAAAGAAAAAAGTGACAGCCGGATCTCATAGATCGATTGCGCCCGATGGAGGGTTAAATCATCTGCGTACAAAAGTTTTAGGCAATGAATTACATCCACTAGATGATTGCTAAATAGTAAAAATAATAGGGACCCTACATTAGAGCCTTGAGAAACCCCCACTGTCGGGTCACTGATGAAAAGGATGATTTCTCTCCTCACCTTTGACAAACTATACCCTATTACATAGGTGGGACATTAAAATACCAAGTTACTTACGATATACCCGGTACGATACTTATGATATACCTACCCAGTACATACAATATATCCAGTATAATATCCAGTATCAAAATGAATGGAAAAACAAGTACTTTGTCAAGAATTATTGAGATTATATAAACTTGATTTTTTCAGCTTTGAAACTATTTTATTATAAAATAACTAAAATGTAAAACTTTGTTTTATATTTGATCATTGATTAATACACTGTTAACCACTATGTTAATTGTACAATAATTTTTTAATGCCAAAATACATGAAAAAAATATCAATATATTCAATTCTGTGACTAAAATAAAAACAGGAGAAGAATTTTTCGCAAATATTGAAAGATTAGATATTTCTCAACATGTGTTTCACCAATCAAGTTGGCATCATCGGGGGATGATTAAAACTGTTAATAGTTTTAATCATCTCCCGATTATGTCAACTGGTTGACGAAACGCACTGCAAAATGTGTAATTTTTCGGTATTCGTGAAAAATCGGTCACCTGTTTCTGTGGCTGCATCGAATGTTCCAGCGCCATCAGAGGAAAAAGTTAATGATTTTATCGAATTAGGTCTCTTCATTATAGCTACACTGTGTGTATTTTTTAAAACAATTACTCGCCTTGATCCAGTTGTACAATTTACGACAACAAGCTTTCAATACAAATTCCTTGGCCTCTGCCAACAGAACCCTCTTTAATTCGGCACAAAGATCAGGCAAGACACTTTTAGTGAGGGCTCTTTCAACACACTCCATCCTGAGAGCATTCCAATCTTGCACGTTTTTACTGAACTCGTCCTGAAAAATGCCATTTCACAATTAAACAGAATGTATCTCAAAAATTTAAAGATGGGTCAAGGATGGGAACCATGTGGGATTATTTATCGATGTCTATTTAAGAAATAACGTTGATGTGTTTCAGTTTTTCAATAAATCGTTAAATAACAAAGTTATGAATAGTGCATAAAACTTTATCATCACGCTGAATCTAAATTAGATAGATATTAGAAACATTTTCTAAATATGTTTATATCAGTTAATACACATTTATATGAATAATGGGTTATTTGTGGTAACCATTTTAGTGATTTGCCATTTACTTAAAGGATAAAAACTATATACTCACCCTAATATAAAGCTGCTTAACTTCATCAATATAGGACGATGTTGTGTTGCCTTCGATTGTTTCATGAATTGTAATCGTTAGAAGCTTTTCATCTTCAGCCATACAAAGCTTCAGGAACTGATCGCCCGTTAAATCCCGAACTGGCTTGCTCTTCACATATTTCATGCTAAAAATAATTCACTGTTAAAATGCCATTATTAATAAAAAATGAACACAAAAAGAACTGAAAACCTACAAAAATATTTCTTACTTGTAACAATTATGAGATTCATCGATCACTTTCAGACCCTTCTTTGTTGGATACACACTCATTTTGGCTCTCTCGAAGAACACTTCCCTCACACATTTCCTAACAAGAGGTTCCCTGGCAATCTGCAGGGCAACCATATATTTAGATGCCTGCAAGACCTCGTCAACTGTTAAGAATTTCCTAAAAATTGAACAACATTCAAAAATCACATTTCATTTTGTATGTATTTGATACATACGCTGACACAAATTCTTTCGCCGTCTCAGTTGGTTCTACTGGTTCCTGTTCGACCTCGTGCCTCTGATAGTTGTCTCGCAAGTTTTCGGCAAAGTGCTCAGGTGTTAAGCCAAATTTCTTTGCCAGGGGATCTGATAAGAATGGTAAACACATGAAATATATATTAGGTATCAACATGATCATGTATCAGACCACCATTTCTTAATACATATGTATATTTTATACATTATATTATTAATACCACTTCCTGTTTTCCTAGAAGTGTCAGCAATTTTGAATTGTAAATTGAACACCCTGTATATTGTAACATATACCTATTCAACATAAAATGAATGTATATTTTTGGCATTTCTCTCAAATATTAAGGGCTTATTTCATTTTTTATAAAAATTAAAGGTTATTAATTGAAAATTTTGTAGGGACTAAAAAAATACTTATTTTATAGAACTGATTTGGAAAAATTCAAAATAATTTTTTTCATGATTTTTGAGCAACAATTACCGTTATTTTTCAGAGTAACCTGTTTTTTCTTTTCCTATAAGAATCGCTATAATTTAAGCTTTAAATTGGTGTAAATATAGATTTTATTGTAAATTTATCGCAATTTAGGCAAAAAGGCAATTTAGTTTATTTGTAAATTGCGTTAATGCTGTAAATTAATATCTTTTGTATGAAGTTTTAAATTTTCTACAATTCATTTACAATGAAATCTGTTGCATTTACACCACTTTACAGTTTAAATTATGATTCTTATAGAGAAGAAAAAAAAAGGTTTATTTGAACAAATATTCGCTTCAATTTGCATTGAAACAAAATATGAGCCATATTATTATTTCCAATTACTTAAAATTTACATTATACAAAGATTTTCAATTATTAATTTTGATTTTCATATAAAAATAAAATTGATGAGTAATATTTGAGGAAAACATCAAAAATATAGATTCATTGTATAACATATTTAAAGCAGACTCAGAATGTTAAAATATACAGGGTGTTTCATATAAAAATTTGCAATTCATGGTCTTCAGTTCATGTTCAGTTATCAGTTCCAAATGTGAAACTGGAAGTGGTATTGATACAATATGTATTTGTATACATACCGGAAGTATATGTATGAGCTTAAAATAAAAAAAAAAATATTCTAATAAAAAAATTTGTGATGTTATATTGCCACAATTGCAATATGTTTTTAGAGAACCGTAAGGCCAACGAATATACCCTGCGAGCACTTGAACTATGTCAGTTCACCCTCAATAAAATTAGCAACATGTCAGGGCAGCCCGAGTATATTCTAGGCTTAGTACTGCTCTTGTCCAATGATACACTGACACCACTGAAGTGATTGGAAGTTGAATTCGGCATAATGCAATAAAGATCCCTAGAGCTATATTTAAAAAAAAAAAAATTAATTTTATTCTACTTCCAAGATTTAGAAAAAATTAGTCGATAATTTTTTCAACAAAATAATTTTTCCTTAAATTAGTGTATTAGTTTGGAAAGTAATATAAAATCAATAAAATTTACTTACCAAGCCCCGCCTTAGTACACAATGCGTAACTTCCCGACCTATTTGCATATTTCAAAGTTTCGGGTTCCGGTTCATCGTCATCTATTTCCTCTATTTCTTCCGGAATTTCGGCTCCTTCTTCACTCTCCGCGATTAATTTAAGCCTTAAAATCATGATCTTATTAAAAAAAAACACAAACTTAAGTGAGATAAAACTTACCTAGCCGCCCTTTTTTCCTGTTTCTTTCTCTCTTTTTCTTTAATTCTCCATGCGGCGTGCATAGCAGGTAGATCAGCGGCATAGTATAATATAAAATGATTGTGGACATCATTAAGTTCGTCAGCTGTTTGGACCTTTTTCAATCGTTCTATGTCCGAGTCCTTCATAACACGCACATTGTCAGGAATAGGGGCATCCGGGTCTTTCATTAATTGGTCAAGTTGGTAAGAGCGCATTTTCTCGAAGAGTTGGAGAAGATTTTCTTTGCGAGTTTTTAGCTGGCACCACTACAGATTTCAAAATATGATTTCAGATTTCATGAATTATAAAAATGTTTTCATATTATCAATAAAAAGTAGAAAAAAAACAACATTAAGATTAGATAAAGAATGTATAAAGTGACTAAAATGCTTTGAGATTTTCTTTGATTTTTTTAGTCAGCACCAATTGGAAAAAAATGGGTTTAGGGTAGTTTCTCTGGTACCGTCCGGTCCAAAAATAAATGTGAGTAAACGTAAAATATATTGTTAGCGCCCTGTATATGAACGTTCCGAGATTAGATGATCATGATGTCATGTTTCTTATGTGTGTTGCTGTCATTCATATAGCTAAATCAGCAACTTGCTGATTTAGCTATATGAATGTTTATGTTATTGTATTTTGAAGGGAACCATTGAAAGGGCGAGGCAGATAAATTTTGTAACGCAGACAGTACAGCTTGAAAGGCAATAAATAGTATTTTAAGTGTAACGTGGCCGAGTTTTTTTTTACATCCCCCTGATAGCTTTCAATATGGAATATCAGTAGTCTATAAGTTCATTATATTTTTTTCAGACTGTACTCTACCCAGATACTGCATGTAGACGTATGCACACAATTCCATGTAAGGCAATATTGCATTGTCTTACACTTAAAATAACTTTCAACTTTTTCGGAGCGTTAAAGAAAATTTATAGAAAAATTAAAAATGAATTTTTGTCATGTTTAGTTGCGGGACAAAATTTGCAAAGGGGAAAGTAATACCGAAATGTTTAAATTGTATTGCAAAAGTGAATTTTGCAAAAAGTAAACAGAGTAACTAACCTAAGCATTGGACGACATATTGTTGAATTGAGTGACCTTGGGAAAAATTTTAAGATGTGAATATAAAAATGTTCTTCACTTGGTAAAATAAAAAAGGTAAGTGGTTTAGGACTAAATTCCATTTTAGATATTATTTGTGACGAATGTGCAGTAATAACATAAGTGGCGACTGATAAAATGTATGCCGCTGCGTTACCAAATGTTAATTAACAAGTTCTCGACTTACCGAGCAAAGCTTAAACTGGCATATTTTAAAAATTTTTATCTTTTGAACAAATCGGGTAACAACCGATTTTTTTAATTCAAAATATTTGTAATAAACTAATGCATAGATGAGTTGTTTTTGGGAAAAATCTATAGAAAAGTCTTCAAGTTATGATGTAAAATGTGTAACTTTCAGTCAACTGGTACAATCAAACCATGCCAAAAGTTCCAACTTTGATGATGAATATCTCCTTTATTGTAAGGGCAAAAATTTTTCATTTTAGCAATTTCTTTTGGGAAGTTTATTCTGAAGTTATGTGAACCCGAAATTTGATGAAATTCTATAGAAAAGTGGGTTTCCAGAGAAACTACTTTAAATGAACCTTAACAATAAACAAAAATCCACAAAGATTAGAAACTTAAAGTTATTCCCTTCTCAAATAATGACTGTGCTTTTCTCTATCAGGTTTTCATTTTCTTCAGATTCTTTAACTTCTCCGCTAACAATGAAGATTTTTTTTAACTTCTCGATTAACAATGTTAGCACAGCTAACCACTTCTCTGCTAACAATTATATTTCATATATGTGTCTTTACAACGAAAAGTTCAGGCACAGAAATCGAAGTTAAACAACCTTTTTTTCTCTCTCTCTAAAGCCCCAGGCCACTGAATAGAAATTACAACTAGCAGGTTCACTCTATGGCGGTACTTTTATCTTTCGCTTACAAAGGCATTGCCGCCATGCAGCTGTTGAACGGCGGCCTTCTTTAGTATATGGGGGAGACTTCCTATGATTCTATACATGTGTCCCGTGCTAATTAGCTTATATTCGCTGAACAGTGAGACGGGGTAAGGAAGAAAACTTAGCGGGCGGCGCTTAGAGTGAACCTTCTAGTTGTAATTCCTGTTCGGTGCCCAGGCTGTAAGAGGAAAGTTACACTTTATGACGAGGACTAATACATCTTGACTCAAACCGAAACATGAAATGCCAGAAATTCATACAGATAAAATTGTCACAAAATTCAATAATTATTTTTTAATCCACCAATCTTGAGAAACAATTCTCTTATTTTTTTTTTTTATTTATATAAAAACAAAGATATGAAGAAATGTTAGGACGTTGAAAATTTCTTCTAACTTTTGTTTTAAAACCATTTGTTCTTTTTTTAAATGGCACAACTAATTTAATAACATTGTGATTGTGTCAATGGGACCAATAAAACAAAAATAAACAGGTAATTTTCCAGTTGCTTCTATATAGTGTTATAATATGCCCCTATCATTGATGTAAAACGACTTCAAACTCATTACTGATTACGGTATATTTGATTGGTTTATTTCAACTATTTCAAAAGATTTATGGATATTCTGATATAATTATACAAAGCCAAATTAGTACTAAAATATGAAGTACTTACTTAATGTTTTTATAACATATCAAATTAATTAGAGAAAAATACACCATTTACAATTATCATTGTCTGTTCATAAGAAAAGTATGCATAATTTGAAACCGTAATTTTTTACAAATATATTTCTTATATTGCATTTATTACGGTTAAAACATTTTATTTATTCGCTGACTAAAAGGATTTTGGAAATCAAATATAAGAAATCTCCTCCTGTATATTTGTTTATTGCAACTTCAAGTTTTAAACACTTTAAACTTAAAATCTGGACTTTTTACTCAGATATTTTTTATATCATATGTTTATGTTGGCAAAGAACTTATTACTCAAATTGAAAATATATTTTTCATGTGTGTATTTTGTATTATTCCTCTTATTCGAATAAAACGATTTTAAAAGTGTAATTTGTTCCATTAGCTCAATATGGTGGTTTATTGCATCAACTTAAATATAATGGATTTATTTTTTACTGAGTAACACATCGATAATAAAAGACATTGGTGTTATTTTCAGATTTAGTTAATTAAAGTGTGTTAATAAGCATATACAGTATTGGACATAATAGTTGGAACAAACTAAATTTGCACCAAAAAAATATATTAAATAAATATCCGGCAAATGTACAGTTGCTCTCGGATTATTAGAATATTCCCTACAATTTACAAAATTTTTGCTGGTATTTGAAGGTAGCAAAAGAAAACAAAAACATATTTTTATTTTGCTTTCGGACAAAAAGGTTGGAACTTTTTATAATTATAAAAATATTTCGTGGTATTTACTTACAGAGAGTCAAAGAGTGTTTAGAAGTTGAACAGTAAGGCATACCGATATTTTCTATAACGGCGAAAGGAAAAGCACTTTCTGTAGATATTCGCAATAGAATTATTACTTATTATAAAGAAGGGATTTGGCAAAGTGAAATATCAAGAAGACTTAATGTACGAAAAAACAGTGTGACTCGAATTATAAGAAAATTTAAAGTGTGTGGTAATGTGCTTCCAAGTAAAAGTCCAGGGAGGCCTATAAAGACAACTGCGCGTCTGGATAAAAAAATTATTCGTTTATCCCAAAATGATCCATTTCTGTCTTCAGTGAAAATTCTGCAAAAACTTGAAACTACACCATCCGGCATATGCGACAGAACAATAAGGCGTAGGTTAGCTGAACAAGGTCTTCTGAGCCATAGACCTTTAAAAAATCATTACTAAGTAAAAAGAACGTTAAACCACGACTTGCATTTGCAATGGATCACGTCAATTGAACTACTAGGGATTGGAAAGAAGTCATATTTAGTGATGAGTCTAACTTAACTTGTTTGGCAGTGATGGATCAAACATGTACGGCATCCTAAGGGTCAGCGATTAAATAAAAAGTATATTTGTCCAACCCTAAAATATGGCTGAGGATCTATCATGGTGTGGGGGTGTTTTTCATGGTATGGTATGGGTCCATTACATCGTATACATGGAAAGACGGATCGTTTCATGTACAGAGACATTCTTAGATATGTACTGGAACACTATACATTTGCAACCATGTCATGAAATTTTATTTTCCAGCATGATAACGATCCAAAACACATGAAGCTCGTAAAAGAGTGGTTATAATGCAAGAAAATAAATATTCTGAAGTGGCCGTCACAAAGTTCCGATTTAAACCCCATAGAAAATCTATGGGAGTTGGTTAATACAAGAATCCAGCGGGAAAATGTAAAAAATGCAACTGGACTTTTTGAAAAACTGACAGAAGCCTGGAATAGTATAGATAGAAATGTTATTGAATATTTAATCGAATCTATTCCAAAGAGGTGTGCAGATATGATTAGGGCAAAAGGATATCACACCAAATATTAAAAGTTAATTACGTAATCAGTTTTTAGAAAAATCGTTTTTGTTCCAACCATTTTGGCCAACTTATTTTTTATTTTCTTGTCTCAAAAATGTGATACTTTGAACCAAATTATAAGTGTAGTTGTTTTTACCCAAAACGCCTTAGCTAACTATTAATAAATATAAGTAATGCAAATGTCACATAATTAATTAATTATTTTAAAATTGCAAAAGTTCCAGCCATTATGTCCAATACTGTGTTGATTCTCATATTCCTCAATTCCTATGTAACTCAATTTTTTAAATATGCCTTTATATGTATGTGTATGGTATAATAAGCACACAATTTAATTTTTTGCTGAAAAATATGAAATTATTGTATTATTCAAGCCTAGAATTACATTCATTACCCAATTAGCAAATATAGAGTATAAAGACACTTAATTAACTGAAATTACTGTATACTGTGTGTATTATTAAAGACAGGAAATAACTTTTATTCATGTTTCAAAAATACATACAAAAATTACCTATTTTTTAAGTGACAATGAAAAAATAACTTTAATAAGATTATAAATAATGTACTTCAGACTCACCTTTGCGTCATACTTATAAACTTTCCATAAGTCATTGATATTTAACTCTGGCTGGACGTACTCCTTTCTATAAAAGGCAATAAACGGTACTTCCAGTTGCTGGTTCCTCATAAAGTCCAGAGCCTTTCTGATCTTCCCTATAGTTTGTGGCCCTTTCTTGGATTTCTCCCTCGCTTCGGATGTTAAGTGGGCATCCATATTAGACACGCTTGGCTTGCAGAATGCCTGCTTGTATATCCATTCAGCCTCATCGTCTAACTCCGTTGAATCGTCTGGAACTGACGTTATGGGGACATCGCGAAGCTGCATTCGCTCAGGAATATCAGTGTTTCGAATTTCATTGTCGAGGTCAGTGAAGAAACCACGTTTAAGTTCGCTGGGCTCATAAACTTCAAAAATCGATTTCTTTGTCGGCTTCTTCTTGGCAGCCTTCTTAGGGACCCTCCTAAATTCAAGATAAAATATCAATTTCAAGTTATTGTTGTCTATTATCATACACGTACCTTCTTTCGCCATCGTCCTCAACGTCATATTCATCCTCTTCTTCCTCTTCCTCCTCCTCATAATCATCTTGATCATACTTCGAAAATTCATCATAATCAAAATCAACACCAAAAGTTTCTTGTGCTTCTTGGAGGGCTACGTCACTAAATATGGGTTTCCTCTTCCTCTTTTTTTCTGCTATAGGCCTGCCATCATCATCCACAATAAAATCATCAGCATCTGAGTACTCCCCTTCTTCCTCTTCTTCACCAAAATATTCTGGTTCGGCAAGTGGTCTATGGCTCCTCTCTGAACGTCTTTCGTCATCCTAACGACAGCATAAAATATAAAATAGGAAACGGTGGAATTAAAATAATCAATACATATAATAAACAACATGGAAGTATTAACTATTTTCAAAACGACCTACACACCCAACTACAATTAATTATGTGAAATGTACCGAACAGCACCATATTTACTTGGAAGTTTATTAAAAAACAGTTTACCTTTTTCCGTACCTGCTCTTCTTTTTCCTTAATGTAAGCAAAATGGCAGTTAATGAATTTGAAAACAGGAGACATAGTCAAGTTCTATTTTCATGTTACTATCATTCATTATTATATCAATCAATTCCATAAAATAATTTGGGAAAAAGCCTTTTAGACTATAAATAAAATAAGTACTTACGTCCTCAGAGAAGAGATCCATAGCAATATGATCTCGTTCTTGCTCATTGGTGTGTTCTTCCTCACCTTCACTTTCTTCATCTTCCATGCGACGCAAACGTTTAAATTGCTGTAATTTAAAAACATGCCAGAAACTGATATTAATAAGTAACTAATAAAAAAAAAATACCTTTCTCTTAATGCTAACACCCAAATTTTCCTCAAGTAGTTCGTAGTCTTCATCTTCCAGACGATCATCCAAATCTTCATCATCTGATTTTTTCCGTTTTCCTTCGCCTATATAAAAAATAATGTAACTTAAAGTTTACTAAAATATAATATTAAATATACCTGAGGCATCTGATTCTGCATCACTTTCTTCTATAGGATTGTCATCAATTAGGTCCTTTAATTCTTCACGTAATCGCTCATCATCGTCTACAACGTCAAAAATACATATTCAGTATGGTTACAAAAAGTGAAAAATCTACGTCTTATAATAAAAATATCTGACTTACCTTCTTCTTCCTCATCTGAGCTGTCAACAGCTTTCGCTTTTTTAAGTTTTTTTCGTTCGTGGGGCTCTAATTCCTCCTCCTAAGGTGAAATTGAGGTTAGGTATAATTTGCGTAATATCAGGTATTATTGTAAATACTCTATTAAGAACAAATTTTTTATATATGTTTTTGTTATTTACAATATTAAATGGATATGAATTTAAAGAAACATATTGGTAATTATATAAAACGAAAGTACATTAATACCTCACTACTTTCTTCTGCTTCGGATTCAATAAAATCTGCCATGTTTTAATTAATTTAGCTAGTACTTCTTCAAGTGGCTTATGTAAAGATTGGGTGTATATAAAATTATGTTTAAAAATATATACTTTTATACTTTTATAGTAATTCACTTCAAACTTTTAGAACACATAACGTCAGAAAAAGATGTTTGGTATTAAAGAAATCACATCAGTCGTAGTACCAACATTCATAGAAATGACAACAAATTTCACCAACGAAAGCGGTAAAGATGCCTGCTATTCATGTACAGGGTGAGCGAAACTCGTTGTCTCAGCTCTATTATAAGAAAAGGAAAAGTGATAAAAAAAATCTGAAAAGAGGTTCTTAATTGGGATTGAGTAAGGTCCATTTTAAGCCGAATTTACATATTTTTCCATGTTTGGAAACTGAAGTAATGACGTCATCGAATTGTTTTTTCCCAGAAACGTACCAATGTTTTAGCTTATTTAAAAAGAGATAATTTTTCTAAACAAATTTTGTAAAGAAAAAAATTTGCTATCTATTTCCGTTAAAGAATTGTAAGCAAATTTGTAAGAAAAAGTATTATCAAAAATTCGCAATCGTCACGATTTAAACAAGTAGCCTTTGGAAACAAATAGCATCTGTCAATAATTAAACGTTATTAATTAGTATTATTTATTAATTTAACATTACAAAACACATAATATGTTACAAACTATTACCACAGAAGGAAACAAAGAATGTAGGCAATCACTACAACAAATTTTCAATGTGGCCACCTCCTACTTCTAAACACTTATCCAATCTCCGCCTTACTTCTCTCACTGAAGACTTACGAAACATTTCTCTAGATAATTCATAACAAGCATCTTTGATTTTTTCTTAGTTGGTTTTCAAGTTAACTGATGGTGTTCTGTAAACTTTCTTTTTCAAAGTTCCCTACAAGAAGAAGTATAGTGGGAGCAAGTACCGTGATTTAGGCGCCCACTGTATCGGTCCATTTATACATATCCAATTTTCTCTGTAAGTTTCATTTAAATATTGTTGAACAATTCTTGCTTTATGCGGTGGAGCTCCGTCATACTGGAAACACATGTTTGATCGTAGCTGTAATGGCACATTACAAATATCGCTCACTATTTAAAATTCTTTCGTAAAAATATCGACCAATCAACTGTCCATTAATAATACCACACCAAACGTTGATTCTAAGTGTACTTGGTTTTCAATCGGATTGACAAAATGTGGATTTTCAGTAGCCCAAAAATGTTCATTTTTTTATTCGGTTTACCGTTATTAACAAAACGGCTTTCGTCCATCCACAACACATTCTGAAAAAGCCGATTGTCATTGATCTCCAAGTTTACCAATTCTTCGTTGTTGATGTTGACCTGACAAATGTTCTAAGTTATGAATTTTATAATCGTGATTACTATTTTCTTTCAAAAATTTTCCTACTGAACTATATTTTAAATTGAATTGAAGGCTTGCCGAATCGAGTTCCTTGGATGGTCAAAATACTGCAACAGTATTGTCTGAATTGACCCTTTTAACAATTTTTCTTCCTTTGCGAGTAGAAAATGCCTCGTTATTTGTACGTAAATTGCGTTCCAATCTTGCAAATATTTTTAAGCTTGGAATAACACATTCGCGGTATCTCTGGGCGTATATCTGAACTGATATTCTAGGGTCCTTTTGAGATTCCCCATAAACTAATAACATATAGACTGTTTCGTTGTGCGTGAACATTTTTCAAAGTCAAATGACAACAAAACAATATTTGTCAACCATTAGATTAATTATTGACATATGCGACTTTGCTATTTGTTTCCAAAGGCTACTTGTTTAAATCGTGACAATTGCGAATTTTTGATAATACCTTTTTTACAAATTTGCTTATAATATTTTAACGGAAAAAGATAGCAAATCTTTTTCTTTACAAAACTGGTTCATAAAAATTAGCTCTTTATAAATATGCCAAAATATAAGTATGTTTCTGGAAAAAAAAATTGGATGACGTCATTACTTCAATTTCAAAATATGGAAAAATATAAAAATTCTGCTTAAAGTGGACATTGCTCAATCCCATTTAAGAACCTCTTTTCAGTTTTTTTCTATCGTTTTTCCTTTTATTATAACAGAGCTGAAACATCGAGTTTCGCTCACCCTGTACGATAACGTTGTCGCTATCTACGTGCTGATGGGCTTTGGGGAGTATTTGGAATAAATTTTACCCCTACACTACAAGACTAGCAATGGGGATCCATTATTAATTTTTATGATTTTATTTCCTGTAAATACAAACATTTGAATTTTAAATATTTTCTCGATAATAGTCCTAAAAGGAGACAACATCATAAGACAGAAATATGTAAATTATACATAGATACATAAAGAGAACACTAACATTTCCAGGGATGTCTCCGATTATTGTAGCCATTTAATGCGAATGTTGAATGAACTACAAAAACATATTTCTCAGTTTCTATCCACAAATATCTATTGTTTGTGACATTATTAACACACATGAATTACTAGGTTCGTGGTAGAGTTTCTCAGCATAATTTACATGTACAATATATGAAAACATTTTGATTGGAGCATTGCAAAATTGCTGGTAATTTTTTAAAGTATTAGAATAATGAAACATGAAGCTTAGGAGTGTTCAGGAGTGTTCATCCATTATTAGAAAATGTTCTCATCAATGTCACTTATAATGTTCTCAAACTTAATAACAATGAACGATAAGGATTTAGAATTTAGATTGTTTTAATTTAGTGATATTGGTTTAATAAAAGCCTTTTTAGTATGTAGATCGAGGCAATTTATATATTATTCAATACTTATTATAATTCAGTTTTTTTTCTTGGCTGCCCATCTCGTATACTTCTATAGGGTGTGTTTGCAGTTATATCTGTTTCTAGTCTATAATTTATTTATTTAGTTTATTACTTGACACTTCTGTATACATCTTCAAAATAATGTATTTTAGTATCCTTATGACAGATTTACGTAAGTGTTTGAATGTTTATTCAAGAAATATAAATTTCATATAAAAAATGATAGCACATTTAATCGTTATTACTCCATTTACTGTCCAAAATTTTACTTCATCTAAGATTGTATTCAAATAACTAAATGAAATGATACTAGAAAACAGGAAGTATTGGAAAATCTAAGTATATTTCGTATTCAGAATTAGAAAACTAAACTGCAACAAAATGTGTTAAATTATAGCATCTTTTGTATAAATCTAGTAAATGAAAGAAAACACTTGGTAGGTCTCACAAAATTGCAAACTATCTTTCTAACAATTTTTTCGGCTTTTATGCCATTATCAAAGAGTAACAAACTTTTACCAAACCTAATAAGTATAAAATTCAAAAAATTCCAAAACTTGGAGAATATCCAAAATCTATTTGATCATTGGTTATTACTTTTTTGTTAAACATTTCTTTTTTATTCCTAATACCTCTAAAAAATCTAATCTTCTGCTTTTACGTTCATTGTGTAAAAGCTTTATTTTTTGGTAGTCCAGAAAATGATTTGTTAGTCTTCTGAAGTGAATGACATAAAATCCGAAACAATTATGAGAAATGTAGTTTGCAAGTTTAGTAAAATCTACCAAGGGTTTTCTTTCATTTACTAATCAAAAATGTTTCACCAAGGACCCAGCGACTCCTCCATTTCTACGATCTGTATATAGTCCCTTCAAATTAGACAAAAAATCACTGATTTTGGGAAATTTTTCGTACAGCTAAGCAACCCATACAGAAAGTTGTGTTAGGATTGTGTCAACATATTTTTCACCTAGCGCATGATAAAAAAAGGGTTGGTTTTTAGATATAGACATATATATATATATATATATATATATATATATATATATATATATATATATATATATATATATATATATATATATATATATATCATCATTCGGTCATCAGTCTTAAGACTGGTTGGATGCTAACCTACAGCTTCTCCTATCTTGTGCTAACCTACGCATTTCGCATGCTACAACCTACATCCCTTACTATTTGCGAGCAGTAGTCTAATCTAGGCCTATCTCTGCCTTTCTTCACTCCTATTTCTGCCTCCAAAATATCGCGGACTATTCCCCCATGTCTCAGCAAGTGGCCTACCATTCTATCTCTTCTCTTCTTTAAGTTTTTCCACATACTTCTTTTCTCGCCGACTTTCTCCAATACTTCTTCGTTTCTAACCCTATCAGTCCATGGTATTTTCATCATTCTTCGGTAACACCACATCTCAAAAGCTTCTAATTTCTTCCTACTCGCTTCCCCTACCGTCCAGGTTTCGCAGCCGTATAGTGCCGTGCTCCATACGTATGTTTTCAAAAATCTCTTCCTTGTTTCTAAGTTTATTACCCCCGAGCATAAAAGTACTTTCTTTTTGTTAAAAGCTACTCGACCCTGCGCTATTCTTTGTTTTATGTCTTTATCGCTTCTTCCATCCCAATTTATTTTACTTCCTAAATAAGTGAAGTCTTTAACTTCCTCCAATCTTTCATTATTAATTTGTACTTTCGTTTTTGCTCTGCTCTCGCGCCCTCTGCACACTAACACTTTAGTTTTGTTTTTATTCACCCTCATTCCGTATTCCTCTGTCAACACTGCCTTCATTTCGTTCAATGCTGATTCTAATTCCTCCTTACTAGATGCTAATACTGCTATATCATCCGTGAATCTCAGCATTTTTAGTTTCTGTCCCTGTACTTTAATCCCGAAATCCACTCTATCTTTTACCACATTAATCGCCTCTTCGATGTACAGATTAAAAATTAGTGGTGATAGCGTACATCCTTGTCTTACTCCTTTCGTAATACCTACTTCCCTTTTTTCCCCTTCTACTTCTATAACAGCAGTTTGCTCTATGTATAGATTGTGTACTACTCTCCTATCTCTATACTTCATTCCTGCGCTCTTTAGTATCTCGAACATTTTTTCCCATCTTACGTTATCAAAAGCTTTTTCTAAATCTACAAATCCTATACAAGCGTTCTTTCCTTTTTCTATTGTTTTCTCTAACAATACTCTTAGCGCCAGAATAGCTTCGCGAGTTCCCCTATTTCGCCTAAACCCGAATTGGTCTTCTCTTAGTATTTCCTCCGCTCTATTTTCCATCCTCTTCTGCACTATTCTAGTTAAGATTTTTTACGCATGGGAAGTTAGGCTAATTGTTCTAAAGTTCTCGCATTTGTCGGCTCCTCTCTTTTTCGGTATAGTAACGATAATGTTCCTCTTATAATCTTCCGGCATCTCGCCCGTTTCGTATATGTATTTTACCAGTTCAAACATCCTATTTACTACTTTCTGTCCCGCACATTTCAAAATTTCCGCCTGTATTCTATCTACACCCAGTGCTCTATTATTCTTTAGCCCCCTTAGTGCTATTTCAAATTCCTCTCTCAATATAGGTTTTTCTACACCTTCCCTATCGATGCTAGATTCTTCCTCTAATATCTCTCCTAATTCCTGACCCCCGTATAAATTTCCTAAGTACTGCTTCCATCTATCCGCTTTCTCCTCTCTTCCTGTCAGTATGTCCCCCGATTGACTCCTAACGTTTCTACTTATTGTTCCTATATCCCTGAAGTTCCTCTTAATTATTTTGTAAGCCTCATCGGTCTTACCTATTTGCAACTTATCTTCTACTTCTTTGCATTTATCCTCTATCCATTGTTCTTTCACTTTTCTACATTTTCTAATGATTTCCCACTTTATTGACTTATAAGTTTTCAGTCCTTCTTCGTCTCGTCTGTTTTTGTAGCCTCGTCTCTTTTGCATGAAGTTTAAGATTTCGTCCGTTATCCAGGGCTTCCTAGCTTCCCTTTTATCGTGTCCTAAAACGTCCGTAGCCGCGGAAGCTAGACTATTCTTGATACCCTCCCACTCAGTTTCTGCGTTCTTGATTTCGTCCTTACTCGTTTTATTTATCAATTGATCTGTTTTCTCCTAGAACTTATCTTTCATATTCTGATCCCTCAATATGTCTACATTTATACGTTTCTTATCCTTCCGGGTTTTCAGATTTTTGAACTTTAATCTAGCTTTCATGACTACCAAGTTGTGGTCACTGTCTACATCTGCTCCTGGATAACTCTTACAGTCTTTTACTTGATTTCTAAATCTCTTTCTAACCAGAATGTAGTCTATCTGATACCTATCTATCCCTCCTGGCATTTTCCATGTGTACCGCCTCCTAATGTAATTCTTGAACAATGTGTTCGCGACTACCATCTTGTGCATCTCACAGAATTCTATCAGTCTGCTACCTCTCTCGTTTCTGTTTCCTAATCCATAAGGACCTACAAATTCTCCTTCTTTCCCCTCACCTACGACTGCGTTAAAATCTCCTATTATTACACACTGTCCTGCGTTCTTCCGCATAACGATCCCTACTCCCGCGTTTCCATTTACCCATCCTGTGTGTATTACCCTATAGTCACCGCTCCAAAAATCTCCTACTTCCGGCCAGCGCATCTCACTTATACCTACTATATCTAATCCTAATCTATCCATTTCTATCTTCAGATTTTCTAGCTTCCCTGCCTGTCTCATGCTTCTGACATTCCACGCTCAGACTCGTGAAATGCTACACTTCTTACTATTATTGCACTCGATCACGTCTCCCGGAACAGTCCTCACCCGGAGATCCGAACGGAGGACTATTTTACCTCCGGAGTTTTTTGCCCCAGGAGACGCCATCATTAATTTGGGATAAGCTTTCTGCTAGCTGTTCTGAGGATTATAATGTGGTGGTTTCCTCTTGCCTTCCACATCGCAGTCGTGTATCATAGCACCATACCAACCCCCACGGTTTCTGCCACTATGACTACTGAAAGAGCTGCTGCCCTCCTTCAGGGACTTGTCTTAGTCTGGTTTTTCAATAAGGACCCTCCGACTATGGTTAAACCTATGGTACGGCTCCTTAAATCATTAAAACGCGCAAGCCGACCCACCCGTTCTAGTTTGCACTAGAACTTCGTCAAGGTTCAAGTCCTATCGGATCGGATATATATATATATATATATATATATATATATATATATATATATATATATATATATATATATATATATATATATATATATATATATATACAAGTTTTTGGTCGTTTTTTCGGTTTTTTGCGCTTTTCTAAAAAACTATGCACTTTTGGGAAAACATGGCCTCATTTGATGTTGTAGATTTTGCGGTTCTCCACAATTTTTGTTGTTTTCATTTTTTCGAGATTCTGCTTAGTTGCACCGCTAGAGCGCGCTGAAGTATTTTTGAGCTGTTTTTCGATTTGAAGCCAAAACTATGCATTGTAGAGAAACATATCCAGAGATCAAAGTTGTAGATATAAAAATTTTCGACACATTTTGTTTTTTGTTTTTTTAATGTCGCACGGTTTTGCCGCTAGTGGGCGAAAACCGCTTTCTTTTTTTTTGTAATATGCTTGTGCAAGTGAAAAAACACTGTAGCGCTTTATTTTTTGTTTATAGAAATTTTTTAGAAAAGTTCAATCACATAAAAAGTTGGAGAGCAAAAAACTTCCTACAAATTGTCTTACACCTTTTCTTTTACAAAAAATGCATAGCTTTGCCTATAAATAAAAAATAATGCGCTACAGTGTGTTTTTCATTCGCACAAGAGTTTTACAAAAAAAAAATAAAACGGTTTTCGCCCTCTAGTGGCAAAACCGTGCGCCTTTAAAAGAAACAGAAGAATAAAATGTGTCGTAAATTTTTATATCTACAACTTTGATCTCTTGATATGTTTCTCTACAATGCATAGTTTTGGCTTAAAATCGAAAAACAGCTCAAAAATGCTACAGCGCGCTCTAGCGGTGCAACTAAGCAGAATTTCGAAAAAATGAAAAGAACAAGAATTGTGGATAATCGCAAAATCTACATCAAACCAGATCATGTTTTCCCAGAAATGCATAGTTTTTCAGAAAAACGCAAGAAACCGAAAGAACGGCCAAAAACACGTGTATATATATATATATATATATATATATATATATATATATATATATATATATATATATATATATATATATATATATATATATATATATATATATATATATATATATATATATATATATATCTAAAAAACAACCCTTTTTTATCATGCGCGGTCGCTTAGCTGTAGAAAAAACTTCCCTCTATTTTCCTAATTTGAAGGGACTAATAGATCTTTTGTGTAATTCGGTGCTTTATTTATGGAAATTTTTATTGCCAAATTAATGTGCAACCTTCATAAATGCTAATGCCCCACCTATCCATTCTGGAATTATTAGTCGCTTCTGAGAAAAGTGCCTCCATTTACATATGCGTGGTTCAGAACAGGTAGGTACGTAACAAGATATATTAAACAACCAATGATTCGTACCTGGATTCTTAAATATTTACTTTATATATTTCTCTGTCCCAACAGGTCATTCTTAGATGTCAATATAAATCGAATACTTTTACATTTAAACTTAACGACCCTGTATTATATCAAATAACGGAAATAAAAATATATGAGTAACATATTGTTAAATAATTGAAAATTTGGATTGGGAATTGCATTTGATGTACGAAGCCTGCCGTGAATGAAGCAACTAATGAAAGAATATGTCAAATTAGATACAATAATTGTAACGATTTGATGGCCACAGTAATCATAACTTAGGTATTTACTTTATTTGTTAAATTTGGGTCATGGTTTCTTCGAACTTTGAATCAGCGATAGCAAGAAATAAACATTTCCTTACCTATGAATTGTGTCAAATCGAGTTTAGCCAAACATTAATAATAAGTATGAAGTGCGATTCCAGATGTTAGTAAAAATAAGATGTTAGTAATAAATAAATGTTAGTAAAATCAAGTTTTTATAGTTCAGCCTGTTGATTAAATATTATCAGTAATTATGTAGAAAGCAATTAGGAACATTTTGAAGAAACATCTAAATCTAATTTATGTGTTTTGAACTATTGGTATTTTAAAATATACCTAATATATCAGGTAAAATTCCAAAACCATAATATTATTTGTTATTTTTATATTTATTATAGTGATAGTTCCTATAGAACATATATAGATGGTAAAGCAGTATAGAACATCCAAAAATCTTTTCGAGTGCTTAAATACTTGAAACTGAAGTGAGAGTTTGAAGCTTGCCGGTCTAGAATTACTTATTTAGAATCTATTCCAAATTTACAAGTTCGTTCTTCAATCGATCTTCAACACAAGTATTCCGTCGCATTAAGAAAATATATTCTCTGTTCTTGAAGCTCAGCAGAGACATAAATTAACAATGAAGATTAGATCAACTTACACTCAATTAATTTTGCTAACACTCTTACTACCCTCGAAATCTATGTCAAACGGTATTCATAATTTATTTTTGTAGTATGTATTTATGTACTATAGTAAACCAAAAATCACCTTAAACAGCTCGAGAGGTATCTGCAATCAACTTTTAACTCACATATTTTATTCTGAGAAATGTACAGCCTTATGTTATTTTTATTTTATATACATGTTTCAGCAATATGTGGCACCAACACGTATTATTTTACTTTGATCTTTTACGACAATTCAGATAGGTGACTACTGAACTAAAATCTATGACAGTCTTATCATTTTCGACCCACCTCAATTACTCCCATTTAATTTTATTACTTGATCCTATTTTTACATTTGATCAAGTGATTTTTTGCTTTATTGCATGTTTTGTTTTACATAAATATCTTCATCGGTAGGCGTCAAAAATGATGTGACGTACTCTTCAATTCATCGCTATTTGCCAAAATGAAAAACTCTCTTATCTTGCCGATAAACGGAACAGTCTACCTGAGCCTAGCCATAAAAGCAAGCCACGGTATGTTTTGAAATTTTTTATTTGGCAAATGAAATAAACTATACTTGTATATGTACTCGAACTTATTCCGAATGATGGCAGTAATTTTTTTTATTAATTGATTTGAAAAACCAATTCGGTAAATATTTGGTATTATAGAGGTTGTTCTCTATTGATCAATGTTGTTATTAATATGTCTGTTATTTTCCATATTAAAACCATTACTTTTCCCGTAAGTCATAGAATTAAGGTACAGCAAGGAATCAAACTGAAATTAAAACTATAGTAAAACCCAACTGAGAAAGGGAGTTGTGGAGTTTTATGCACTATTTAATTAAAAAAAAAGATTCATAGAAAATATTGACTGGTGAATAATACATAATTATTCCAGTGCAAATATTTACTCGTTGTTATTTAATTTCAATTGAATTTTAGAGGTTCCTTAAACAAATAGTTTTCATAATGCTACAGTAAAACACTTAACTTTGTTACTATCATAGATTTTATTGTAATTTAACGCTACTATAGTTTTGATACTTTCAGTGTATCATTTTCAATGCGATTCAAAAAAGTGAATGAACAGAGGGGTGTTTAATCTATGGATATCCAATTATTACAATATGTGGAGAATTTCTGAATAATAACGAGAGGATGTGCCGATTGAAGGGGTGAGTAAATTGGGCTGGGAAATTTTACAAATTCTCGGAAAGGACTGGTTATATAGGGATATAATTATTATTTATGATTTAAATCAAACAAGGTTGTAATATATAAGTCTAACTGGTTGTTAAGTAGGTTGTTCTCCGAAACTCCGTTTTTAAAAACACAGAAAACACAGTAACAAAGTTAAGTGTTTTATTGTATCATTATGATCAACTATCACAAAGTAACGGCTAACTCCATTCAGTTTTTGAAATGTTTTTCATGTTATAAAAGCCGAACATTTCAACGTAAACTGATTTAGAGGAGAAGATATTTTGGGTTTGGTTATGGTGAAGCCGCTTTCTCTGGTCTAAACTTTTGAACTCGATCTTTCCTACTTCTTCCAGTACCATAAACGCCCATGACTCTTTGTTAATGTATTTGATTTGTACTTGTTAATGTACCTAGTTTGTTGTGATTTGACCTCTAATCTTATTAACATTACCAAATTGTAATAGTTTATCAAAAGAGAGTATTTTACAATTTTATTTCAAAGGGAGTCTTACGTCAAGTTATACTATACATATTACTACGCGAATTCTATCGTGAAATGCTCTTACTTGTAATTAAGAAAAGGAAATTATTTCTTACCATCCACCTGCCTCTTATCACCTGAGTTGACTATTTTGACTCCATATCGCAACAAGTGCTCCGCAACCACTTGACTGCAACTACCCATCAGGTAAGTGTGAGGGCACTTGTACAACAGCATATCGTCGCTAGCTTTCTGGAAAATTTCGATAAACACAACTTTGCCTTACTAATATTGAGAAAGGTTATTTAGAATAGACAGCTTAATGACAATCATTACGTTTACAAATCTATATATTTGCTCGAAGAGACACTAGACTGAGTATTTCCACAATAAGAAGAATGCAAAATAACCGTCATGTTACATTGATAAAATTTTACATTGTGAATTTTATTTTTTCCGTTAGATTATCTTCTACATAAATTCCTAATTTTCTCATTAAGTTGAAAATTTATGTATACTGTCTACTGGTCTCTACATGAAGATAGTTTCAGAGAATATCTGTAAATATACAGAAGGCACACATGTAATTGACGAGTAAACCAGGATACGGAAAAATGTTCAGCTCTCGAATTCATAAATTAAAATCTGTATCTTATATAAACTGACAAATATATAATTAATTCCTTCCTCTTTATTATTTTATCTTAAAATATATGAATCATTAACACGGTTGGTCAATATACCAATACAAACATGAGTATAGTTTATTTCATCGCTATTTACCAAATAAAAAAACTCAACACATATCGTGGCTTGCTTTTATGACTAGGCTAAGGTAGACTGTTCCGTTTATCGGTAAGATAAGAGAGTTTTTTATTTGGCCAATAGCGATGAAGTGAATACTAGTTTGGCATTTAAAAATATCCATATCTTCAGGTACTATTCATAGCTATTTACTAAATAAAAAACTCTCTTGTGTTGTCGATAAACGGAGCAGTCTACCTGAGCCTAGCCATAAAACAAGCCACGGCATGTTTTGGGATTTTTTATTTGGCAAATAGTGATGAAATAAACTATAATTTGCTTTCGAATACAAGATAAATTCGACAAGTTTGTACCAATTTTCTTTTTTTCTCTAATATGAGATAATAACTTGCTAGTGTATAAAGTAATTTTCAGGTATTATAAGCATTTTTTTTAATAAGTATGCAATCCTATTGCATATTTCTCCATTAAATTTGTAAAGTCGAATAACCAATGTATCCTTAAATATTTTGAAAAATTTATTTAAAAGTTAAATGAATGTATTTGTTCATTTAGGTTTTTATATTTATGACTACCACTAATTTAGACCTTAGTTATATCGTCTGTAAAGTATCATCTGTTATCAACAACAAATATTCATCGAAAGTATTACTATTTCTATATAATTCTATATATATTCAGGACTGTAACAGGAACTGACTAAAATTTTCCTGATAACTACAAGTCAATAAATTTGTAATTAAAGGTATATTAATTAAATATAGAAATCGTTTTTATATATTTTTTAAAATTATAGTTATGGTTATTATGTCATTTCTTTCTTCAGATATAAGTTTAATGATGACCGGAAAGTAATTTATACTCAAATTTATGAGGGTAGATAAAGGATAATGCTACTTACATACATAAGTTTGGTTCTTTATGCAATACGTTAAACATTATTTGAATACCTACATGATTTAATCGTATTCCCAAACTTGAAATACTACGTACATTACAAGAGATTAGTCACTTCGAAACAAAAATTTTTGTATCCTGTTGCTTTCTGAATAAATTGGACATCAATTAATAAAAATCGTGTAATAAAATAACAGAGTGGTGGCAACCTTGAAGGAGAAATGGATAAACTGGTTGGAAGTCACACAAATATAAATATGTATATCCTTTAAAAACAACTGAATGAAATAAATATAAGTAAAATATTCTATAAGAGACTAATTCTATAAAATCTACATACACACAGGGTGAGTCGGGAGGAACTGATCAAACTCCAGGAGTGTATTCTACGCGTGAAAATAATGTAAAATAAACTGACATGTTGTTATCCAATCTTCATTTGTTTTCAAGTTATAGCATAATTAAAAATAAATAAAATTTTATTCACCTCTAAACATTTTTTGGTTCTTCTACGAAGAGCGTCTGTAGCTCTACTGATTGAGTCATGTCTTTGTTTAAGATCGGCTGCAGCGTTTCTAATACGTCTAATTAGTGCATCCCGAGTGTCCACTTGTACTTTATACACTTCATCTTTGAACCAGCTCCATAAACAATAATCTAGTGCTGTGAGGTCTGGAGATCTTGGAGGCCAACTAATAGATCCACCGCGACCAATCCAATGCCCTAGAAACCTTTGGTCAAAATTTTCCTTGACCTGACGAGCGAAATGTTCAGGAGCTTCATCGTACTGGTAGGACATTTTCATTCTGATGTTCAAACGAACATCCTCTAGTAGTCCATGTAATTTATTTTGTAAAAAATTTAAGTAACTGTCTCCTTTGAGGTGATTCTCCAAAATGAAAGGGTCAATTAAATTACCATCGGCCATACCACACCACACGTTTACCGAAAATTTATGTTGAAAGTTACTTTCGACTGTTGCGTGGGGATTTTCATGTGACCATACATGACAGATGTGAGTATTATTAATGCCGTCACGGATAAATGTTGCCTGTAGGTGCTGTATTCACTATACATGGTGTGGATGTAAGCCTTGCTGTTGGAGTGTGTTTATTTCTCTTGTTTGTGGAATTCCCAATTGAATACTAATTCTTCGTGAGCTGGTCGCTGCATCTTCTGCTCCTACATCCAGAATATCTTTTACCTCTTCTAAATCTTGTCGAGTAGCTCGTTCAGATGTTACGTTAATACTGGGAAACTTTCCGGTTTCTCAGTGTTTATTGAAAACTCTGGTAAATACATTTGTATTAGAATGTCTGTGATGTGGAAACCGATGTTGATGATATTCTTCAACATCAGCTTTAGCATTTCCATTACAAAAACCATAAACAAACATGATATTTGCATATTCTAAATTTGAATACGCGAATGACATTTTGTAATACTTATACCAGATAAACATTTTTAATTATATGCTATAACTTGAAAACAAATAAAAATTGGATAACAACAGTTGAGTTTTTTTACATTATTTTCACGCGTACAATACACTCCTGGAGCCCGTTCCTCCCGACTTACTCTGTATAAAGTATATATGTAGAAGATTTATATGTAGATTCAGAAGTATATATATAGATTCAAAATTTAGGTAGTGAACAAAAATGAAACACATCCATTTTGTTCGAGAGTATGCACTTTATTTTTAAGAACAATACTAGAGAAGGTAAAAAGATAAAAATATATGCTTAGAAAATGTTAAGAATTATTTTTAACTGATAATCACAGATGTGTTCATAGGCTAAAAAGAATGTCACAGCTTATGGAATTTGTAAGCATTATATTATTTAAAAACTATGATTTAATCTTTGTATATAATGTATGTACTTGAGATACATGTCCAGTAAATAAATGAAAATTAAATATATACATAAGTAAATTCTCAATGAGAAAACAGGTACAAATATTCCGTTTATAAAGCCCAAAATATATTAACAAATTATATAAAAAGAGAAGAATGGGTAGGGTCCAAGTGCACTCAGGTCATCATATCGGGCCTTTTGTGCCACCTCCATTGGAATTTCCAATATATAGGTGTAGTGAAAAAAGGTGCTCAGTAATAGTTGGCATAAATTGGCTGCTTCTTCCTATTAATTTTTCAGTATAGCACCTCGGTTTGTTGTGAGTACAGAGCAGCTCTTTAAAATATGACCCGCAGTCTCATCTTCGAGATCACATAATGCAGATTCCTATATGCATAGCTATCAGTGTAGCCCATAACATAGAATTGCTTACTTCTCATTCTTCTCATTATTTTGCAATGCTCATTTAGTATTTCTATTATGATTGTTAATTAATAATTGAAGGGTACAGGGGACGAAGGCGGTTTGTCAAAAATCGTAAATATTGCAGGAGAGATTTTTTATTAATTTATTTAATAATTTCCGATCATGTCATTTGTACTCGGATGGCTTTTTTCTATGTGGTAATGTTAAGTAAGATTTTTTATTATTTTATTAATAGTTATCCTTAAGAAAAATTCTTGTCCAGAGCCTTATTTTTGAGAAAAGGTCGAATTTTTATGTTGATGTCAAAATAAAATAGGCAAGAATGAGGTATGTCAACATAATTTATTTTATGAAAAATAAACAGACTGAAAGAAAAAAAAACATTTGTAAAAAGAATTTTTTCATAGAAAAACATTAAATAGAAAATAATAACCAATTCCTAGGAATATGACTTAATGGAACTGCATGAGTTTCATTTTTTGAGTTTCTTCTTTGGGTTATTTCTTGTGTTACCTCTGAATCCGGAGATGTTTGTTTCATTGGTACTGGTCTCGATGTTCCTGGTTTTTCCGTATGTGCCAGATTATTATAGTACTTACAGATTGTAGGATTTTGGCAAAATTTCATGAGCGCCTGAAGGTTATTGTACTTTTCAAGGGAAATCGGTAGAAGTCCTGAAAAAAGATAATGAAAAAATAATTAACACGATTCTCTAAGTATAAACCTTCATAAGATACATTGTGCAGTTCAATCTGATTTTCTGTTCTCCTCCAGATCCAGTTCTTCCATTTTTTTATCCACTATAACTACAGCTTCCCAGCATACATTCCAGGATGATCTAACATGGGGAAACTGTGAATCTTCTATCTGGGATCTATAATCTGGGAAACTGCATGCGATGCATTTTCTTAATATTATAAGTGTTTTCGGTAAATACATTTTTTTAAACTTTCAAGCTAGAATGGCTTCTACGACCCTTGAATAATTTAATGTGTTCAATCATACAATTTCTTACCTTTATGGAAATTTTATTTGGTCTGATGTGATAGCGACCTCGTCTGTCTTTTGGAATAGCACCAGAAAGCTATAGCTATTTTTGTAAACCTTTAAAATCCATCTGTGGTAAATATTACTTTGTATGAATAGGATGCCTCGTGAAAGTTTGTGAGATTTTTATCAGCCACTCTTGATCGACGTTGCTGTACAGGAAGAGCTGTATCCGATTCGCGTAACTACTTGGTACAGAATGACTCTAACTGAAGTGATTGGACCTTATTTTTTGAGAATAATGAAGGCAATGCAATGGCGGTCAATGTGAATCAGTACTAAATAATGGTTTGAGAATTTTTATTTTCAGCTTTTACAAAACCCCAAGAATTTATTAATTCAGCAGGATGGTACCACATGCTGCGCTGTCAGGCAGGGTATTGACCCTTTAAAGACTGTTTCCTAACTGAATATTTTTTCGTAATTGCGATCTGAACCGGCCTTCAAAATCGTACGACTTAATGGCGCTCGATTTCCTTTCATAATAATTCCACACAAATAACTATTTTGTTCAAATAACTACACTATTTAATAAATTGAAATTTCTAATCATCATATTTCTGGCCTCCAAGGGAACGTTATCAAAACATTTCAACCATTTTCAGTGACAATTTTCTCCAGTTACATGGCTTTGGAGGTTGTTTCTTGCTCACATCGCGTAACCTTCCACGTTTCCTTCTTTTTTTTCCTTATTTTCAACACAATAACTTTTTTTGTACACAAGTACACCATTCACCAGCAATAATATTAAACTAGATATTGTTTCGACTGACACAACGTGCTAACACAATGGCAAAACAAAATATTTGTACTGGCTTTGTTGCGAGATTTCTCGGTGTTTACGCTCATCTCGGAGTAATCGGCAAGCTCAATTAGTTACACAGGTTGTACATCCTGGGAATCAACTGGACAGTAGGCTGATGTCATTATGATGTCTCTCTTACCATTACCTAAGTTACAATTCAAGATAATTGCTGTTTCATCCTTGGAAACTCAAATTAAATATCGAATCTATCGAATTTTTCGAATATTGAGAGAAATAATTAATTTTCCTAATGTGTGACGTATACGATCATCACAAATTTTTAGGCTGCATTATTATACATAAAAAAAAAGAAAATGTAATAATAAACTTTATTGTTTAGAGACATAAATCTCCAATTTATTTTCAATGGAATAAAAACTTTCTTGTATTATACTATATAGTTACCACATGATATTATTGTCTATTTATTCTGATATCCATTTCTTATCGTTAAGCTTTGATGAAACATTTTTGCATGGTCTCCACTAATATTCCTCATGCTTTAGCTGCAGAATTTAAATAGAAGTAAAGACTGTCCAACTAACCACTTTGTCCAACTGCAATGATATCAGACATCTAAGCGTTTATTATTATACATAGTAAAGTTTATGTGATATTAATGCAGTGACAACAAGATTGAAGTAAATCCTACATTTTCCTCTTCATACGAACCCTTAATGTTGACCGAAGTGAGCGCAATATGACATGTGGAAGGTATACTGAAAAAAAGACCCACAGAACATTTCGACATTCAGAACATTTTTCCCCTAAATTCTTGGATTACGAAGAGGGAAGATGTCAATTAGACATCCTTACCCTTACCCTAGAAACACGGTATCCAGGGGCGGGTGCAAAACTTTTTATGTTGGAACTCAAATATAAAATAACACTCTTAATACTGGACTTAGTCCGCCACCCAAATATAAAATGATAGCTCTAATATTGGACCTAACTCACCCCCCTGGACACAGCACAGATGGTACGTTATTATATACATCATTAAGAAGATCATAACAGGACACCCATCCATCTGTAAGACCCGAAGGAAGCGCTTGACTTTTATAAATTTCTCATCGGGCAATGACCTGGATGCCCATCGTATTCTAATGACCCCTATACTTTTTTCTATTTAAGGCGGTTTAATTTCACCTAGAGCAATAACAGTGTGTAATTAATATATTAATCTAAAATACAATATTCAAGACAAGAGAAAATTTTATTATATTATAGAATGTCCTTAAAGGAATGTAGTTATCATGCAACTGCATTTTTAAATTCTATTCTCATTTTATACAGTATTTTCATGTCAAAATGAGAACTCTGTATTGAATGGTTATTTTGTATAAATTTCTATTATTGATAAATCCCTTAAAGGATGTAAAACATTGTAAATTATTAAGCATTTCAAAGATTCTTATAAATATTTTTAAATAAATTACTAACTATATATTAACTCTGTAGACTACCTATATACAACATAATATTGTTTATAACAATAAGGTATAATAAATGTATTAACGCATTTAGTATACCTTTATTTAAAAGTATTTAGTTTTTACAACTTGGCGAGATGCAATTAGTACACTTTGTAAACCATTCAAAATTATAACAACAACAAATAAATATTTATTTTAAATATATTTTGCAGATATACTTTATGCTGTTGTTAATTGATGATTTATACCGCAACTAGTCCGAAATAATTGGGAAGCGTAAAATTCGAACAATTATGTAGATCAAAGATAATTGCATGTCATAATAATGGTTTCGGAGACACTGACGGGTAACTATAAAGCGTTTATTTTGAGATGCACGCATTAACAGTCATACTAAATTCAATAGTTTGATTAATTATATAAGAAATTTACGGTTTGTGTTATTATCAAAACGGGAGCACTGCGAATTATTCTCCACCAAAGTATCACGAGAGGTTGAAAAACGAATACCCTTCAGTAGGCGTCCACATTATTTGCGCTATTTCCAGTACCGGGTATCGAAAAACCCTGTGGTATCTTTAACGGAAGATCAATTTAATGAACTTTTGTAGTGATTCTGACTTCGTCTGAAATTATTTTTATATACATCGAAATGGTTCTATGTTAATGGGATACTACAAAGCCATTTAAAGTATTTATCATGTAAACATATTAAAGTATTTTACATGTTTTTGTCCCTATTATTAAATAATATTTAAAAAATGTTAAACACCATAATTTTTTAATCGAACAAATTGGTACTAAGGCTATTAACGTAAATTATAAAGCAAATATTCTACTAGATGAATTATGACTCATTCGTTAGAGGATATCCTGTATATGTCGTAATCAAATTAAATATGTTTTTTTTTAATATTGCGGTTTAAGGTATAGGTTTAACATTTACTAGAGAGAAGGCGTTATATTGTGAGCACATAATGGTTGAAGCAAATTCTACAAAATGGTCACTGGGTAAGTAGGAAAAAAAATAGTAAATGGGGTTATTACGTCATCAACAATTTTTTAATCTTAACGATATGATGACAGCATTGTTATTTAAAGCTGTCTTAAGAGAGCACATTTATTTACATATCACGAGTAAATTTTTTTATTAGGTTACATAACAACTGTTTTGAAAAAAAATACTTATGTAATTTTTATTAATGTACGTCTTTCAATAGTCATCGAAAATTGGACCTCCCTAATACGTTCCACCAAGCAAAGCCGCGGCAGACATTTTAGCGACGTTATATTTCATATTTAATGCCATAAAATATTCTTCCAAATAAAGAAATTGAGTGGGTATCTCACACACAACTTGTTTTATTTACATTTGAAAATTGAGCGTCCTTATTAAAAGACCCTTTATTTGAAGAAAATAATAAACAAATTAATTATCACATTAAATTTTGACATAATATATTTTGAAATATATCTTGACATGTCGATATGTGTTTTCTATTACATTTGCTGTAAATATAGATAGCATCTCTGAAGAAATGAACGTCATCATTTTTAAAATGATTTTCATGTTCATGTTCACTCGCATATACTTTTTAGTTACTGTCGTCCTGATTATAGTTACACAGTAATGGATCTATCTATCTCTTTCAGTTCCATATCGGTGTTCGATGTAAACAAGTCGAGGAGACAAAGACAATAAATTCGATTAATAAAGGAGACTCGCTGATATTTTTAAACACAAAAGCGAGTTCTTAGGTATTTTTCTACTGTCACAATTAATTTTAAACACGAATTTGGAATTTGAATGTTGATATCTGATGGAGTGAAAAGGAATCGCCATCATATGGCTGATGTAAAAAAATTACATCGTCATTATTTCTGAAATATCCGATGACGTCTGTTATTATATATCAAGGTTTCTTCAACCATTCATTCAACCAAACCATTCATTTACTAGGTATACTAGATGTATATAATAGCGTGTGATATATATTTTAGGAAGAAGGTAAGTATGTACTACGAAAATTGCCACCAGCGGAGAACCAGTACGGGTTCAGGGTGAGGAGATCTACGATAGATTCTGTCATGGTCATTAAAACCATTACACAGGAGGCGTGGGAGTCCAAGAATTTGTGCGCGTTGATCACTTTGGACGTGAAAAACGCGTTCAACTCAGCCTCATGGGGAAGGATCACGGGGAGACTGCGGAAGCTATAAATAGCACCGTATGTGGTAAACATGATCGCCAGCTACCTGTCCTGCAAGGGCCTAATATTGCTGACCGGGGAGGGTAGCGAGAGGAGGAGAATCTCGTGTGGAGTACCACAGGGGTCGGTCATGGGTTCTACCCTATGGAACATTATGTTCGATGGGATATTTAGACTCAGAGTGCCCGAAGGAGTGAGAGTCTTGGGCTACGCTGATGATGTTGCGGTGGTCGTTACCAGAAGAAGTCGCAGTGACGTGAGGAAAAACGCCAAACTCACTGTCAAGAGGATCAGGAGATGGATTGAAGATAGGGAACTGACTCTGGCTTCGGACAAAACGGAGGCGGTCTTCCTGACAAGGAGGAGAAAGCCTCCGTGCATCGTGTTTCGAGTAGGGAATATCGAAATCGCGCCGAAGCAGAGTATTAAGTACCTGGGAGTCTGGATCGATAGTTCCCTGTCGTTTAGGGAACATATCAAACAAACGCTGGAAAAGGCTGGAAAAACTGTCTTGGCCCTTGGTCGTTTGATGCCAAACATTAAGGGTCCCAGGGCGGCAAAGAGGAGAGTCCTCAGCGGGGTGATGCAGTCAATCTTACTGTATGCCGCCCCGGTGTGGGTGAATATATTGAGAAAGGACAAGTAGAGGAGAGAGCTCACCAAAGTCCAGAGAAGAGCAGCATTAAGGGTTTGTAGTGCATACAGGACGCTGGTGATAGCCTGTGTCCCACCCATTGGCCTTCTACCAATGGAGATATGGGAGGTGTACGGAGGCGCTGACAGAAGTACAGCAAAGGAGTGCCTATGGGAACACTGACAGGAGAGATGGGAGGCGGAGCCCCGAGGGAGATGGACGAGGGTGCTAATCCTGAACATAATGCTATGGTGCGAAAGGGCACATTGCCATGTCGGGTATTATTTAACCCAGATCCTTACTGGGCACAGCTGGTTCGCGGACTACCTATTGGATATAGGAAAACACGAGAGCTGAGAGTGCTGGTCCTGTGGAGGGGTCGACGATGGACCGGCCGCATGGTGTTCAACTGCAGAAGGTGGATAGGAAAGCTGCGGAGAAAAATATAGGACATGGTATCATTGCAAATAACATGATCCCAATCATGCTCGAGAGCAGGGAAAGATGGACAGTGGTGGAGCAAATGGTAATGACCATCATGAAGGAGAAGGAGAAAGAGAAGGAGGAAAGAAAAGTGGGGAATGAGTAAGTATCCTGATTGACATGCCGAAGAAAAGTAAAGCGAGAGCGGTTCCTCTTCGGCATTACACTGATAGAATAGCGGGGGTTTTTAGTCGGTAGGCGTTTACGAATCCGACACTACCTGGCCAAACAATAACAGAACACCAGAGGCCAGGTGTCTTTTGAAGATTTTCCCCTCGAGAAAAGAAAAAAGATATTAAAATTTAGATATGTAAGTGAAATTAAGATCGTACTTAAAAATAATAAATTATATCGATACACAGAAATCGTCTTCTTCTCCTAAAGCCTCAACCTGTGGACGGGGAAGGTTACACATATAGTAAGAACAAGGACAAACACACTCATGCTCAGGAAGAGGTACCAAACTCCTATCATTGGGACTCGAACCCAAGCATACAATAAGAATTTGCCCATCCATGTGGTGACCGCGGAAGACCCTGCTGTACTTATAGCTCCGTGACGAAAAACTGATCTGAGTGCCCATGGTATTCGATGGTCATTTCCTTTGATTATTAATTTTCATTACCACTAATTTAATTATCATGCCGATAACTAATTCACCTATCAAAAATGCATAGGAACTTTGTATAATACTCAGTAATATAGCTTATAATTCGGTAATGATGAAAGGTATTCCTTACTTCAATTTGATACAGCGTGTCAACCTGCAATAAGGAATTGTTTTTCTCATTGTTTTTTGTAATGTTTGATATATACTTTGCATTCTCTATATCCTGTAATATATAAAGGTAATCTTGCTGAAAATTTTATTAATTTAATTTTTAACACCATGTTATTTCTAGTCTCCCCTTCCAACGCTGATTGTAACAATTTCTTTTTGAATTCTACTTTTTTCTGTGTCTAAATTTTGTTATTTGACGTGACTTTTTTGAGAATTCTATTCTAGGAATCTATAGAATCTTTCTAAGATTTTCTAAGAATCTTTCAAAAAGTGTTTGGGTATTGTTTTTACAGTCATTGGTTACTTCACTTTGTTAGGTTATATAACACTTTTACTTACCTACAGTGATAAGTTTTCAAAACATGGTGCATATATGTAAGTATAATATAACGAATTGAATGTTTGATAATGATTAGCTATTCAAACAGGACCCATACACAAGCTAATGTTTATTGTTATTTAATAATAAGTATCCTAACGATCTATTACACGTTCAACTATAAATAAAATGGAACAATATTTTTTTAAATTTTGTACTATAAGAAACGTTATATTAAAAGCTGTTCTGTTATTTTAAAAAGTATACAGTTAGATGTGTTAGTATGTGTGAAGGAAAATCCTTATCAACCAATACACGATATCGCATGGGAGCTTCCAATGTGTCAGTTAAAGTGTTTTAGATTATTCGTTACAATTGAATTTTCAAGAAATACTATTTAATTTACCTATTTAAAACCCATAGAAAATTTATAGAACATTCAGTATTTCCTTGAACTCAGTAATAAAGAAATAAGTTCCATATTTTAATTTAATATTGTCAAACTGCAAAAATTAATTTCATTCCTATTTGTTTTTTGTAATGTTTGGCAAACTATACTTCGTATTCCGTATTTTCTGCAATATACAAAGGTAATCCTACTGAGGTAACAAAATTATTTTGGCCAAAGGTGGTTATGAAGTGGAAACGTCAGTCTTGGCTTATATTATCAAAACATTTCCTTCAAAGATTATCTAGTTAAGTGGCATATTGATATCAATCATGAATAACGTATAAATATATTATGTATTAATTGTAAAGACAATTGAGAGAGATAATAAAAAAGATTAATAAAAGAGGAAATACATATTTGAACATGCATTGTAAGACTTGTAAAATGTAGACTAATCCCGTTTTTTTTAACAAAAATGATAATGTAACTTTTGTAAATTTTCTCCGCCTTACTCGTTGTATAATTTTAATTGCCCTCATATGCTATTAAAACCGTTTTGCAGAATTTCTGACGTTATGGTTATATATTTTTGAAGTGAATACTTCTTTGGTTACGTTCTAATATTTGACGAGAATGGAGAGTGAATTGGAAAAAAATGTAACGTTTCTAGATTTCGTTACACGAGAGAGAAAAAAGATATAACGTAGAGAAAAGGAGAAAGAGAGCTATACATTTGGTATATCTAAAACACAGGTTTCATTACAAGACAGAGTACACAGATATATAACATAGAGAGAAAGAGAAAGACATAGAGAGATACATCATATATATCGGTTTAAGCTATCCGCGTCTCCCTATTGTCGCGCATGCGCGCTTTATAGATGTATGCGTCTGTACCGAATATTTATCATTGTGTTTTGTAATTATTTACGTTATTTACATCTGTGTTCTGTGATTATTTGATAATATCCTTGAACCGTTTAACTTGTTAAAATCTAGAAGATATAATACATTTCATTCACCGCTCCCTACTGGTTTGCAGCCACACAGGTGCATATGCACTTGGAAGAGGCGAAGACAAAATCCCTTTGATTCTCGGGGGAGATTTAAACGTAAATTTCGGATCCAATGATTCTTTGACGTTGATTAACTTTCTTCGAGAAACATTTGGTCTGCTTATAAATAACAATCCCAAAGAATCAACAACAAAATCCGGAACAACAATAGATGCAATTTTCACACGTTATCTAGAAAATATCGAATCACGAACATATATTTCATATTTTAGTTATCACAAACCAATCATATCAGTATTACCAATTGAACCACTAGCCGATGATAATGTAGATAATGAATAAACCGAATAGTTTTTACACAAATTTTATATTGTTATATTTCTTTTGAAATTATCCCTCTCCCTTTCTCTCTCTCTCTCTTTCTCTCTCTCTCTCTCTTTCAATATCTCACTCTTATTAATCTCTCTCATTCTCTGTTCTAAAGAAGTATTCACTTCTATCACGTATACTGTGCTGCATATGATTTTTTTTTGACAGTCCTTTGTTTTGGATCTTGAAAATTAGCTACAAAGGTCTTGAAAATCTTATTTTTAAATGAAAGATACAAAATAATGCATGGTAGTCAATCAAGGACACCTTGGAGGACACTTCCAGTATGTATATAAACACGTGTCTATGCAAATTATTAACCGGTCATAAAACAATTAAAACAGCGGAGAAAACTACAGTGTGTCTTGCCTTATATGTTGTTGCATAATGTTGTTGAAAATTGTTCAACATATTAAAGTTGAATTGTTGAAACTTGTTCAAAAAACTGTTGTTTCTATACTGCTCTGTATTAACTGCGAAATTGAAAACAGTGATCTCAGTTATTCTTTTACAATAACCTACTATTCACACACGAATTTTGTGAAGATGTAGTGGATATTGATCAAAATATGCAGATTACTAGTGATGCCACCAAAAAAAAAAAAAAAAAAGAAAATGGTTTAACAGATCGTCATTCATTAAACTGTTAACAAACTAGTAGTAGCATATCAGGCGTCTAGGGTGTTTTCCGGATAAAGGATTCGATATGATTGAATTAAGGTTAAGATTGAAAAAGTCCAATTATTAAGAAAATTCAATTTATTAAGGAAGATGTTTCAGCGTTTCCTGTAATTGACTACCGGAATTTTAAAGACACACATAAAACGCTAACTGTAACAGGTGTCCTGGACCGTTTTCCTCCTTCTGGGCGAATAAAACTTAGTAGTTAAAAATGATGTTTACATTCACAATTTTTTATTTAAATTTGAAATGTAAGGAAAGTTATATATGACAAATAACATCATCAGGATGCCTTCATTCACGCCACTGTAACTCCTGAAAGCACGACCTAAAATTTGCAATAACTCGCATGCTGCTTCAATTCTCTGAATTTTGTCGCATATTCAGGCTTTAACTGGAGCATCAGTGCACACCTTAGATTTCAAATGACACCGTAAGAAGAAATCCATCGGCGCTAAATCGGCACTGTTCGGTGGCCAATTAATGTCTATGTGCTTAGAGATCACTTTTCCGGGGAACATCGTTTTAACGGCTTCCACTGATAAATTTGCAGTATGGACTGTAGCCCCATTTTGCTGAAACAATGTGTCTTCCAGGCAAAATGTTGAACTTCTGGTGCAAGAAAATTCTCTAGAATACCTCTATATCCAAGAGAAGTAATGGCGAGTGTAACACTGTTTGCATTTTCTTAAAAGTAAGGGCCATAAAAAGATGCATTCGTTACCGTCCATAGCATTTGGGAGAATGTAAGGATTTTTCTATTGCTTCTCTCGGAGGTTTTCTATAGATCAGTAATGGCAATTTGGCTTGTTTGCATCCATGTAAATGGAAATGTGCCTCGTCAGTGAATAGTATAGAAAAGGTGGTCCAACCAAAACGCACGATGTTAATTGTAAATAAAACAAAAAGTTTTCAGAGAATTGTCTTAATATTTTTTATTATGATAGAAGGATATATGACAATTATGTACGAAACAAAATATCGGCCAAATGCTCGCCACGGCTTCGGTGGAATACCTCTATCCAATGGTCCATATTTTCAATGATTCTGAGACATAATTGAGGTTCAATGTCGTTAATGTGCCGAATTATCTCATCCTTTAGCTCTGGAATTGTTCTTGGATTATTGACATACACGTTTTCTTTTAAATATCCCCAAAGAAAGAAGTCCAACGGTGTCAAATCACATGATCGTGGCGGCCAATTAACATCGCCACGACGTGAGATAATACGGCCATTGAATTTCTCGCGCAAAAGTGCCATTGTTTCGTTGGCTGTGTGGCAGGGGGCACCATCCTGTTGGAACCACATATCGTCCAGGTCCATATTCTCAATTTCTGGCCACAAGAAGTCCGTTATCATCTCGCGATAGGGAACACCATTCACGGTAACTGCTTGGCCGACCTCATTTTCGAAGATGTACGGCCCGATGACGCCGCCAGCCCATAAACCGCACCAAACAGTCACTCTTTGTGGATGCATCGGCTTTTCAACAATCACTCGTGGATTCTCATTTGCCCAAATGCGGCAATTCTACTTGTTAACGAATCCACTGAGGTGAAAGTGTGCCTCGTCGCTGAAGATGATTTTCTTTGTAAAGTCACCATTCACTTCTGTCTGTTCAACCAACCATTCGGCGTATTGACGACGCTTGAAATGGTCAGTAGGCTTCAGCTCTTGAGTCAATTGAACCTTGTAAGCGTGTAAATTCAAATCTTTATTCAAAATTCGCATCAGTGATGTTCGTGAGATGTTCAATTGTTGGGCACGACGACGAGTCGAGGTTGATGGCTCTTCTGCTACACTATCGCGAACAACAGCAATGTTTTCCGCAGAACGAACTGGGCGAGCATGCACAGGTGTTTTCACATTTCCTACAGACCCGGTATGCTGAAATTTGCGTACAATTCTCCCGATTGTGGACACATTTGGTCGATTATGCTGACCAAAAAAGTGCACGAAATGCATTTTGATTTGAACGCCTATTTTCGTAAAAGGCTTGAACAATCTTAACGCGTTGCTCAGTTGTGTACCTCTTCATGGTTGAATTTGTCAAACACTGAAACAAAGAAATGTCAAATTAAGTTGGTCAAAAAACTTGACGTTAAGGTGTGACTCACAATTAACATCGTGCATTATGGTTGAACCACCCTTTATTAAAAATTTTCAAAGTTTTCTTCTTAAAATAAAGAATAATTCTTACGCAAAAGCGGGTCGAATTGCATAATTTTCAACCTTGCACCAGTTGAGTCTTATAAGGATAAAAGCTCAAATTCTTTGTTAAAATTTGTGGCGGCTATATGTTTATGTACAGAACGGCGATGTATACCTGTCATTCCTCTACGAACACCCTCGACATTTTCGGCACTTATTGCTCTTCTGGGTCAATCCATTAGAATTTAATTAATGGTAGTGTGTCTTCCAAATTTAACGACCTATGATTTAATTAATTTTGTCGAAGGAGCTTGATTAGTTTCGTGAGGGAGGTAGTGCACTCGATATAGGCAACGAACTATTATGAGAGAACGATGGTTCCTGTAAAAGCTTCTGATACACATGGCACGTTTCTCACCGGTAAAACCATCCATTGCAACTGAATTTCCAAAGCCTGGTGTATCTTACCACTACCACTTTCCGAGATATTCAACAAACAAATGAGAAAAACATTTTAGGGCACCTTTACTCTGTAGTGAAAATCAATAACTATTTCAAAATCCACTACCACATTTGATCAAAATAATTTTTAGAATCTCGTTATAATATTAATTACAAGGCAGATCTATTATTCACACAAAAATGAAAATGGTAATATAAATTATCGATTCAAGCTAAAAACATTAAAATTAATGCGCAAGGAAAGATGGGAATACCCTGTTTATCGGGCATTATATTTATAATATAGAACGTTACAAGTTAGAGAACATGGTTAAAAGAAAAACTATCTATTTTTGTGTTTTCTAATACATTGTACTTTTAAGATTATCCTTTAACCGAGAACATAAAAGTACTCTATCAGTATTTAAATACATCGTTATCGTTGGCCATGTGACGATTCACGCCCAATACCTTCATAACTGGTTGTGGACATCTCACAGTTTTATTTTCTCCAGCATCCGGCTGCTTCACGCGGATCTGGGATGGTATCTTGATATTTAGCGGTAACTGTTAAACGTTTCAACTTACTCATTGTTCTCGGATCCCATTATGATTCGTTTTTAAACACAATGGTCAGAGATTATTTATTCTGCGCGCGTTGTGATAAAACATATGACAAATGACTGCAAATTGGAAGACCACATTAGGAGACGGTTAATTATACAGAGACAATTGGAAAATATCTTATCCTACTGCCAAATACGCAGGTTGTGACATCTATAACGTATTTTCATCTGCGAACATTATTAAGGATAGTTCTCATAGCCAAATATGATATTAGATCATTGCGGATAGGTTTAACAAATTAATTTTTTATTATAATTACATTGTGGTTTGTAAGATGTCTTATTAGGGAATAACGCGAAAATGTTATGCAATGTAGTTCTTAAATGGAGGTCCAATAATAAGATGTAAATTGTAAAGAACAATCGCGTTTGCACGATTTATTATATCGTCTATATGTTTATTTCTTTATCCATCAAAGTACTGATTTATATTAACAAGAAAATATGTTTTATAAAAATATACAGGTAGAGTGGTAGAGCTAAATGATCTAAGTGTCAAAAACATTTTTTTCTGTTTTACTTTTCCACACTCAACTATACCAGAGCGGAAAAGTAATGTAATCGTGTAAAGAAAAGTGAAACAAATTTTTTTTTCTAGCGTTTATTTTCTGTTTTCGATCTAAAAACAAAAAAAAATAGTTTTTAAAAATGTTTGTCTGTGTGTGTATCGTCGTTGTCGCCGTTGTCGTTGTCGTCGTTGTCATTGGCACTTATTCTTGTTAGCACGATAACTCAACTAAATCGTGTCGGATCGATCAAGTTTTGACTGATTCCGGTTGGGGACGTCTTCCAGACGATACCTATTGATTTTGAGGTGGATAGAACACACTACAATATGCATGGGTCATGAGAAAGCACAATGGTGGACTGTTTGAGAAATATTTTTGTTAGCACGATCACTCAATTAAATCGTGTCGGATCCATCGGGTTTCAACTGATTCTGATTAGGGACGTCTACCAGACGACATCTATTGATTTTGAGGTGGATAGGACACACGCCACCCTGTCCATGGGCCATGAGAAGGCTCAATGGTGGACCATTTAAGAAAAATTTGCCGATTTTACATTGAACGAAAAAACATATATTCGGCCTGTATCATATACGAATGAATGAGAAAAAAAAATAATTTCGTTCGATCACTGACGTATTGATACGTCACTGAAGGAAAAAGTAAAACTGTCGCATAAAACACATATTCTGCATTTATGTGTTGGTTTATTTTTTCTCGGCCACTCAATTTCGAGATAGAGATGCTCTATGTGCAAAAAAGTCCGTTTTAAGGTTTTAAAACTGCTTATTTTATACCAAACTGTTTTACAAACTAAGGCCATGCAAAATTATCTATCTCCTGATTCGTTGTGAAAGTAGTTCCAACAGAGGCCGATAGATTTCGTTTGTATAACTCCATTAGTATATTCCGAGCTAGTAGATCAACTAGCTCGGAGTGCTTATCTTTGTGAAATTTTTGGTATAAGTTCTCAAAAGATTATTCATTATTCATTCAAAAAAACTAGAGTTTCAGTATTTCGAGATAAACGTGGGGGCGTGACAACATTCAAATATACGGCGTCGGATAGAGAAATGATTACGGCGCATATTAACAGTTTCCCTTGGAATAAGAGTCACTACAACTGACTCATATGAGAAAAAGAGTACCTGTGTCTGGATTTAAATGTAAATAGGTTATGTAAATAGGCTATGAAGCGTTCGCCAAAAAATATGTTGATTCCTTGGTGATATACAAATTCCACCGACAAGTTTTCCTCAAAGATTTTTTAAACTTATCATTCAAACGGGGGGGGGGGGGGTAGTACCAAATGGCATCATGTGTGTTACAAGCCATTTAAATTGGAATTCTTGAAACATATAAGCGGAACCTCCCTCATTGTGCGTAGTAGCAACTGTGCTGGGCAATTAAAGATCGGCGTTCTTATATTCTTGTGGGTACATTCTGCTTACGTCAAATGATCACTTCGATTGCATTGATCACAAATTTCTGGTCTCTGACACAGTTTCTCTGTATCAGATAATTGAGAATTAATTGAGAAACGGGCTAAGTGCTCAAAGCCTCAGGTAGTAGCTGATGTGAAGAAAATCATCAAGGAAACGTCCCTTAAGGCTCTTTAAAGTACTAGACACGAGTCAAAAACCATTCTTTGATTTCTACGGAGCTTCAAACCAATACATCAATACGTCCAAGTTAGATATAACCCAAGCTTCTTGGCTAAGAATAACAAAAGAAAATCCTGCCTTAGTTTATTCCAAGAAAAGCTTCACTAACTTCAGCGACATTTTGAGATGCGTCGAGTACTAAGAATAAACGTAAATCTAGTCTCTTAGGTTTGATGTTCTCTCGTATTATCGAAGAAAATAACTCTTAGTGCCAACAAGAGAAAGCGGACATAACGGACATGCTCAATTTCATAGACGAGAAGAACAGGAAATTTATCGTAGACGTTCTAAGTATCTAAGAATAAAAAAACATGTGGAGATAGATCATTTCCAGCACAAAAATCTGGTACTTAGATCATTTCCAAACATTTTTCACGTTTTAGACGACACATTTTTGTCCTCAACTTTTCTTTTGTAATATTCTTCATTGTGAACATTTCTAATTTAATGCTTTTTCTAGAATAAATTTTAATGAAAATTGTATATTCTGTGCAGTTTTTCTTCATTTCAAGAACATTTGGTTTTTGGTACTTAGGTCACTTAGCTCTGCCACTCTACAGATGCAAATCAGGATCACTCTGAAATCTAAAGTTTCTGAAGGTATACTTTTAAAAGTACACATATGTACTGAAAAACTAAATTTAGCACTTTCAGTTTCTTCATTATCGCAAATCGGTCATAGCTCATTCCAAAATATGATAACTAATGCGTCTATTCTGGCGAGCCGCAACAGAGACGGACTAACAATCGACTCGCTGCCGATATCCAGTTCTATAGCAAGAAATGAATGTATGATAACAAGACGTGTGAAAAGCCATGATGCGTCTAGTTACCATGATAACGATGGCATTATATTTTTCTGTAACCTAAGTGATATTCTGTTACATAAATTGACGAACCTCACACTACTCTAGTTTCTAGAGAAATATATCGACCAACTCACTAATCCAAATACACTAGGAAACAAATTTGTTGACCATGTATGCGAGATTTGTTGAACATGTATACGAGAATTTTTTGTACTTCATCATAGACGAAGTACCCGACGCATGCGGACGTTAAGTGAAATTTTTTTAATTGCTTCATTAAAACCTAACGGTGCTAGTGGCAGCTATTTAGTGGCATTTAGGATGTTGATTCTAGACAGAGTCAACAACAAAACAATTGTAGATTCTGTAATTGAGCACTTTCACTGTGTATGGCCATATCAAGACAATTCTTAGAAAGTATTGGAAATAGTAACGAATGCAACTGCATATGTATATGTGAAAAATAGGAGATCTATTAACTGAAACTTTTCCACATATAATACACACTATAGCTGTCTGAGAAGTTCTACTAGACATATGTACATTTAAATCCTGAACCAGTTGTCACAAGATAGAGTACTTGGTTAGAATCTGTAGTTTATTATGATAATCATTTTGAGGAACTAAAACGTGTTATTATTAAGTTTGACTCCAGCGAACTCAATACCACACACATAGTGCAGAACTTAGTGCAAGTAAAAAATATATGAGATGATGTTCGTTACATTAATATTAAGTATTGTATCTTAATTATTAATTACTACATTAATAAAACTATAAACATATAGCTTATCATTACAAGAACAGTCTATAAGACTAGATACTATTAAAAAAATAAATAAATAAACAACCACAATACACATAAAGCCAGTTGCAAGACGTGTTTACGAAAAATTCTGGATACAGCCGTTTGGACCACGTGTTCGTTTCTAAAAGCCACACATCAAGAGTTATAGCTTACTTTACTAAAACATAATTTACACTTATACCGACATGATACTGATACTGAGTTGGTAAGTTTTTGTATTTATATATTTATTTTCCCGTTTTTCTGTTTATTCGAATATTCATTAATGTTCATTATTGTATTATGATGTATTTTCTGTGAACTACCGCTGCGTAATAATAGTTTGACTCTGTTGCAGCTTGCCGAAATAGACAGTATAGTGATAACTTTAATTTTTTAAGTGCAGAATTCTAGTTGCCTTTAGATTTTTGGGTTCAGATATTTCTACATATGATGATATAAAATTTCTCAATAATATTACCTTAATGAGTCAATAGACACTTTTTTTTCAGAAAATCAAAAAGGAAAAATTGATTGATAATTACGTTAAGCGAGAAAATATAACCATACCAGCAAAAAAATTATATATCTACGAGTATTTTAATCTAGTAAGATATACTGTAAAAAATAATTAAGAATTATAATTTAAACATAAATATCATGGGCTGTAGAAAACCCAATGGCCAAACGTACTTTGCTGATATTGACCTACACACAGCAAAATCTGAATTACGAATTATTTAATTCATAAAATAAGTACATAATATTTCATCGTGTCATGTCATTCGTCCTTTCATATTTTCAAAAATATGCATATTGGGTGTTCCATATAAAGGCATGAGTTTCCGCTAAAGTGTATTGAAAATGTAACATGAATATATATTTTTTTTATTTTTCAACCTAAACGCATATAAATTAAAAGAAAATACATTGAAAATAACAAAGACAATAGACGGTTCCGGGATTCTCGCCAAACCCTCGAATGTCATGTTCCACTTACAATATCTAATTTTGTAATAATATATTTCCTTTGACCTTAGACTTCCTATCTTCTAAATTACTGCCTTATTTTGTGTTCTTTTTCAAATGAGATTATCATATTTCCCTGTATTTGAAAGCAATTCGAATTCTCTGAATTTTAACTAATTAGCTCTGAATAAACAAACCCATATGATTAAAATTAGCATAAAATAATTTATGTAAATTATTTCATTTATATAATTTATATGAATAAAAAGTGATGGACTGATGAGTGTTATAGCCGTTGCTTCATTTTTAATGTGGATTATATCTATCACAAGTTAGTCTAGACAACCGTCCGCTCGGCTTTGGGACTTATTTTCTCCGAATTAATTTTTCTTCTCATTTGTAGTTAGATTCCTTAATGATGTTACACTTTATGTAATAACATATTTATAGTATAAGTATATATTAATTATATATCCTATAAAATATTAAGTGAATTTTTGTTTTTGGGGGCAATAAAAATATTCTTTAAAAGAATTCTTCTAGTATATTTCGAGAACGTACTATTTTGAATGTCGATACAATAATTCACTTGAGACATCGTGAGTATTTAAATTTTCATTACATAATCGCATACAATGGTATATAAGATGTGTTCAATAAAAAACTAAAATTTTTAATTTTAATAAGAATTAACACTTATTAAATATTAACTAAATTTTAATAAATTAGGTATATGAACAAAGAACAATTTTAGATTAACAAAATAAATTCAAAACATGTGAGCCAGTAATAATTTTCATTAAAATTCTGGGTAAAATGAACTAAAAGTTATATTGCTATTATTTAATATTAGAATACAGATACTGATTTTATTTGCCTCAATGATTAAATTGCTTTTCTACATTATTATTAACGTAGTCATTAAAAACGTTTTAATACATTTAGATTCTATAAACACAGTGTATCCTTAATTATTATTTGGTAATTATGATTATGTAAATACACATATTTATAGTTATAGAATTTCTCAAAAGAACATTATGAATATATATGGAAGATTACTAGTACAATAGTAAAAGTACGAAAACTAAAGTGGGTCCCAAAAGTAAAAAGTATAAAATGCTTATTTTTTAAAGTATTTGTTTCTAAAATAAAACTTAGAACATGTCAGCTAATACACTGATTTTAAATACCAATTCACTAACTTATTATTATGATATAATTGTACTTGTCTATCATATTTGTCAGATGTTCGATATCATCTATGGTTTTTTAATATCATTCTTTATTTTTATGATATATATTGGCAGATAGTTTTATATATATTTTTATAAATACTGCAAAAACTTTCAATTTATTGTTCAAATAACTTAAGTGTGGCTTTCGTGATAGTCAAACCTCATGATAGGCTAGTGTTACATCACATACTTCTTCACACGCACACTTTATACACTCTCACAATTCTTCAGTAGACTTAATACATCTACATACATTTTATTTTTTTTATGAATTTATAAACATCAGTCTAGTGAACTTAAATCAGACGAACGTGGCGGATATTCGATAAACTCTCCTCTGCCTACTCTCCTGCATCAAGTCAAATTGAGAAATCTATTCTGGCTCGGTGCTTTCACGAGAAAAATTATAAAACGAAAAAACAATACTCGCCAGTCTTACGGAATTAATAGAAGAATTAATTTATTGTCATGTTTGTATGGCCGGCATATTTGTATAGTTATATATCGTTCCGTGTCTAGTAGAAGACAAGTGGTTTTAACTATTAACATAATTATAATAGCTGATTAAGGAATTTTCCAAAATATGGATCACATGAGTTTATATTCTTATTTAAAATCATTACTGAACTCACTAGTTCGATTTTATAAAACTTTATAAATAAGTAGGAATACTAACAGATATATGAAACTATTTTCTGATCGAAGGAAAAAAAAATTAAGGAGGTGAAACGAACCTTTTAATTTTTTTCTTTCACTTCTCTGTTTTTAAAACGATAATAGTTAAGACTAATTATATTTTAAGCCGTTTCTCTATATTTTCTCTATGATATATGTAAAAATTATCAATCATATTTTATTATAAAAAATATTCCTCTTCCCTATATTCCTCTTTCCTATAAAGAAAAGTATTAAAAAAGTTATTTATGTTCTATTTTATAGAGCTCATTGAATGCCGTAAGAAAACATACAAAATGTATTAAAAATATGAGGGACGAAAACATTTTTTTTCTGTACTGTAATGTGGAACCAGGTATTTTATCATATTTTGTGAAAATGTATTTCAAGTGCAATAAGAGTAGGTGATCATTTAAAATAAGATCTAAAAAATGTTATGGGCAAGCAGACCATGTTATGAGATAGATCAAACTATTTTTAAGGGTTTAAAAATAGTTTGAAAGAGAATATCATATTTTCTATTTGTTACCAATAAATAGAAGAAAGGCAGAGCACAATTAGCGAAATGCGTATGTTAGCACAAGATAGGAGAAGGCGGAGGTTGGCGTCCAACCAGTCTTAGGACTGATGACCTCATGATGATGACCAATAAATAAGCAGTTAGCTATCAAAACTGAAAATTTTGAGAGCAAATAAATGGAAACACAATACATAAATATAATTTTCATTGTTACATCTTTACAAAAATAAAATTAGTTGGGCAGCAACTCCTGTTCATATATTATTATTAAGTCCTTTAACTCCTACACGGAACATAGGGCTTCGGTAAAAACGCGCCATCTGATTCTGTTTTGCGCCACGACTTTGGCCTCATTCAATGCCTTTCCTGCCCTTTTTAACTCGTCCATCGCTGTTCTTCTCCGTGTCTGTACCGGTTTTCCTACTTTTCTAGATCCCTGTAGATTCCATTCTAGAGCCTGCTTCGCAACACTATTGTTGGGTCTGCGGAATGTGTGCCCCACCCAACCCCATTTTCTGCTTTTAATTTCAGATGCAATTTTTTTCTGCCTTGTTTGATCCAGAAGGTCGTCATTTGCTATGCGGTCTGGCCAGAATATATGAAGTATTCTTCATAAGCACTTGTTGACAAAGACTTGCAGTTTATGTGACAGTACCTTTGTGACTTTCCAGGTTTCACAACCATATAACAGAACTGACTTGACATTTGATTCAATTCGTAATTTTGTTTGTGTGGAGTATTGTCTGGAATTCCACACTGAGCCGAGTGAGCTGAAGACTTGCTGTGCTTTTCGTATTCTACTACGAATGTCAGTTTCTGCACCCCCATTTTTTATAATGATACTTCCCAGGTAGGTGAATTACTCAACATCCTCTATTTCTGTGTGATTTATATGAAATGGGGCATTGTATCTGGTGTTAATTCTCATACATTTTGTTTTATTGATGTTGATTTTTAGGCCGATCTTGCTGGCTTCTATTGAAAGTATCTGCAACCGAGTTGCTGTTTCTTGAAAAGTTTGGCCACATCATCTGCATATTCCAGATCGCCCAGGCTGGAGGTTAATGTCCAGCGGATACCTTGTGCATTGCTATTGACTCTAGATAGAATGTGAGAGCACGCATCCTTGTCTGACCCCAGGGAGTGTTTTAAATCCTTCACTATTGGTTCCATTATGCGCTACCCTGCAGTTAGCTTTTGCGTACAGCGCTTTTATGAGGGATATCACTTTTTCAGGAACCCCTCTTAGCTTTAATATTCTCCAAATGGCATTACGTGAAAGGCTATCAAAAGCACGTTCAAAATCAACAAATATTAAGTATAGTAACGTTCGTCACTCTAAAGATTGCTCTACTATCATTCTAATCGTATTTATGTGGTCTATGCAGGAGCAGTTTGATCGAAAACCTGCTTGATTAGGTCGGAGCTCTGGTTCGATCACATTTGTGAGTCTCCTAAGTACTATTGTGGCTAAAATTTTATTTATTGTATTTAGCAGGGTTATACCTCTCCAGTTCTGGCATTGAGTGAGATCTCCTTTTTTGGGTAGTTTTATTATTATTCTTTCCTTTCAGCCAGCTTGAATGGTGTTTGTTTCCCACACTTGCCTGATTATGGGCTCTAATAACGTTGCACTTAACTGGAGATCTGCCTTCAAAAGTTCTGCCGGTATATTGTCCGCCCCTGGGGATTTGTTATCTTTTAGTTTCTTTATGGCACGCTGTATCTCTGCCTTAATAGGCGGTTCACAATTGATCGGCAATTCCTCTGCATTTTCTTCGTTTTCTATTTCGTTTTCTTCCATTATATTATGTGAAGCGCCCAACAGTTCCTGAAAATGTTCCTTCCACCTATCCCGCTGCACATCCGTTGATGTTAACAACTGGCCTTCCTTGGATCTTATTATTCTTGCCTCATTAAACACTTTATTGGTCAACTTTTTAGTGATCTGATAAAATTCCCTGGTGTTATTATTTTGTGCAGCTGTTTGTGCTTTTTGGGCCAGTTCCTCTGCCCACTTCCCCTTGTCTTCTTGCTGATCTTTTGACTCGCTTGTTTAGCTCCTAATAGAGCTTCTGTTTTTCTGTTTTTTTGTTTTCCCTCTATTGATTCGGCCTATGTAGGCCTAGGTATAGGGGCCTAACCGTCCCTATACCTAGTAGGTATAGGGGCGGTTGGACCTGGGAAAATTTTGAAGACTGTGGGAAAACTGATACTTGCGTTTTTACCTAAATCACAAAAATTTGAGGCGCCGGTACACGTCATATTGAGATCACAGGATGCCGCTAGACAGGTGTTAATTACAGGTGCGTCGGACCGCCAGGTGTTAATTGGCGACAGGTGTGGTCGTCGGTACCATGGGAAAATTGAAACTTGAGTTTTTACCTAATTCACAAAAATTTGAGGTACTGGCACGCTTCATATTGAGATCAAAGGATGCCGCCAGACAGGTGTTAATTACAGGTGCGCTGCAGGGCTCCCGCTCCAGGGCTCCTTCGACCCAGGGCCCCCATGTAGGCCTTCGCTCCATGTCGGCCTTCACGCCCTCTGACGAGCCCGATCCCTTCGCCCTAGGGCTCCTTAGGCCATCACCCATGTCGGCCTTCCCTCCAGGGCCCCTTCGCCTTAGGGCTCCCATGCATCTTCCTCGCGAAGAGGGGTTTGAGGGTACTTTTCTCTTTACAACCTGTTTTGGGACGAAATATTCGATTTGTGTGTACAGCCTTTAAAAACTTTTTTAATGATATTAAAACATACATCCATTATATTTTCCGTAAACGTGTTTCCGTGTCAATAAACGGAAAACATTAATAAGATTAGCCACCACCACCATCTTGAGAATTATCATATTGAAAAAATGTACCTTTACTTACTATTAAATTAATGAATGTAGCGAGCATTTAGGTTAATTGCCCGACGAGCTAATCAAAGTGCAGCATATTGTCTCGCGTATACAAAATGGATGAAAGACCTCATCATATTCTTCTATAGAAATTCCTGTATTAGTATCATTTGTAATGTGTCCGGTATTGAAGGTGTCATTGTATGCTTGTTTTCATTTTCCAATAAGGTTTAGCACCTCCTTGAACATGAGTGTATAATATAAGTCTACTCATCTGTGTAACTTCCCCTCTGTAACTTGAGGCTTTGAAGGAAGGAGGTGAATATATTGTAACAAATTAATTGTAACTAGAAAGTTCTTTATTTCTCGAACACTTATTTACAACTCAACTATTCACAAGTCCAATTAACTAACTAACTTTCTTTCTACTTTAAACTTTATAAACTAACTTTCGCACTATATATCACTTTCTTCGCACTGTATCGCTCACTATCGTGGTCCAAATTCAACTAACTGCTGGCCGGACGACACAATTCCTATATAGGCAGTGGAACGTCTCTCCAGACGTTTCTAGATAAAGAACTTTGGCGAACCTTCTAGTATAGAACGCACTGGAAGTCAACTCCGCACGCTCTCGAGGTTTCAGATATTCCCGGCGTTTGGGATCGCTCGAGGCGTTCGTGACAATATGTCTAAACTGTAAACTTTACTCCTGGGATTAACACTGACTCTTTGGTTTCACTAACAAAGTTGGCATCACCTGGAGATGACTAAAACAGTTTTCTTTTAATATTTGTGAAGATTTGATCCTTGCAAGCTTCTCTTACGAATCCTTTAGAAAGATCAGAAAGATGTTGAATTTAACTTTCAATACTTGCAACAATCTCATCTAGGCTCCTTTTAGAAGCAGGTAATGCAAAATTTAACCCCTTATTGAGAAGATCGATTTCTTCTATATCCAACGATTGGGAAGAATGATCTTCTATAAGGAAAATATCTTTCTGAGGAACTCTTTCTTTAACTGAAGCTATTGCTTGTTGATCACTGATTAATTTTTTTATTTTCTTGTTTTGTGACGATTTATTTTCAATATTTTTGTGACGATTTATTTCGACAAAATTTATTTTATATAGAATTTTGTGTTAATTGATAGAAACATCTTCCTCTAAAAGTTACACCACTGTTCTTCTCCACTCTTTATGGTATTCCACGAAATATAGATTTTATATACATATATATTCATGATTTGTTATTTTTCTTTTGATTATTATAAATTTATAAAAAAATCATGAAAATGACAAAATATTTAAAGGATGTATGATTTACCCTTTAAATCGTACTTAAACGTTACCTTCTTACCCACAAAGCTAATTTACCAGATTCAAGACAAATCGTACAGGAAAAATATTATTTACGCAAATGTATATTTTTGCGATAACCTGGCCATAATGAATGCAACTAACATGCATATTTTTTCGAGTAACTTTTTTTTTAAGTATGTCCTAATGCTGGATATTTAAGTGAATGACAGCGAATGCAGATATAATTTCAATTAAGAATAATGAGAATCATCTTTTGTTTAATTATAATAATTAGATCTTAATCACATGGATGGTGTATAAGTGGATAATAAAATGTAAACAATTCTTATTATTTAAATACTAAGAAGGTCTAGCGGATAAATTCATTTAAAATATTGTTTAATTAAAGCGGGATGACCTAGTATCACGTTATTGTTCGCACTTAATAAAAAAGTTTTAAAATTAATGTTTAATATACTAATTTCAACAAACTGGGTACATTACTTAAAATAATCTTTAATCCCCTCCTCTTTCTACGGCGCTAATATTAGTCTGTATCCATTGACAAACGGGTTTTTAACATTAATAATCCGTTGCTGAACGCAATCCTGCTTACATAAATATTTGAACCAAACAGCGTTTCGTCAGTAACGAAGAAATTGTTCGTTAGTTAGTTTATAGTTCTTTGTTGTTTAAAAAAGTTGAAGATGTACAAGTTCGCCAGCGCAACTGTTGCTGTCATCCTGGTTTATTTTGCTGCAGGTTAGTCTACGAAATCCAAAGGGTTTATTTATGCAAACGTGTTGTTCCATAAGGTACAATACTTCCTTATTTGGTTATATTAGGTGATTGGAGCTACGATATATGAAATACAAGCGTGTGTTGCATATGCATTTTCAATTGTAAATGTAGTAAGTGTCACTTTGTTAGTTCATCTAGATTTTTTACAGGTATGCCTGTATGAAACAATGTTAGTTTAAGAATGTGTAATTACCTAAAAAGTTGTTTTTCGCATTAACAAAAATTAAAATTAGGCAACGTTTTAAATGATAAATAGTTTAGTGATTGGAATATATGGAATATGAAATTTAAATTTCCAGAAACACATGTAAGAAATAAAAATGTAGAATAAGTCACAATGTAACTTATAGAGTATATAGTGCTAATATATTATTGCACTGATTTTTTATATTTTCAATGTATTTGTTATAATGTAGATTATTTTAGAACATCAATTTCATATAAAAAAGTGTTGTGTAGTTAAACAGACTTACAGATATTTGTAATATAAATTTTCACTTGGTTCTGATGCTCTTAACTCAATTTCCTTAATTAGATTATTATTTTTATATTTAATATTTTAAAATATCTTTTAATGGTAATGAACCTTCAAAAGACATTTATATATGGGTAATATAAACCATAGTGACTTCATAACAGCAGTGTAAATCGAAAGGAAAACTTTAATATAAAATATTTTCAGACAAAATCAATTAAAAAGAACCAATACAATGTAACCGATTTTTCGAATCAGAATGTAATTTCAATAACCCTCGTATTATTAGGAATATGAATTTAGCATGAAACCAGCGAAAGACATCTTAAAGAGTATTTTAGGAGGTAGTTAGAACCTTCAGTGCAATGAAACAGAACACAGGCGGTTATTAAAACTATAATTTTATGCGTTTTGTGCAGATTGTTTTGTGTTTTTTAATGATCTCTTATGAGGGTTATTAAATTTAATGATTTGCTCGCCCTTTTATGTATTTTTTTTCATTGATTGACCCATTGAAAGAGAAAACGATTTTAGTAATATTTAACAAATGTCACAAAATTTCCCAAAACTGTTTAAATTTTGAATTAGGAATATGAATAGCTTGCTTGAAAACAATGCAAATTTTTTCATGTTTTGGAATGAATAAAATTTTGCTAAATTACAAATATGTCAATGTGCAACAATTAAATAATGTAATTACTTTACCTTTTTCATTAAGTTAGGATACCGTAGTAAAGGTGATTTATTTCAAACGAAATTTGCAGAAAAGATTTATATCATGCATCTCGATATATTTTTATCAACAAGATACAAGACTTTATTTTTCTACATTTTCTTAGAGATATTAACGTAGTGTATTATATTAACATGTTATTAGTTTCACACGTAGCTGTTAAATATATTTAACCAATAATAATTAATATAGGTTGCGTAATAACCGTTTTCATATTTTATAATTTCTTGGGCTGAAACCTTGGATGCAGTGTCAAAAATAGGACACCAGTTTTACATGATCACCGAAAGACGGTACATTTCGCGCACGTGTTTTGCCAATCAAATTGACATTTTCACGAGTTTTAATGATATCCCGATTGTAAATCTAATTATAAATAATATTCTGAAGCAGATATTTTCTCAAAAGAAATATTCTCTTATTTCAAAAAGAAGGATGTTTAGTTTATTTAAGAAGTAAGAATTTTAAAATTTTAGGTAAAACTATGTTCAGAAGAATATTTTAAATTAACGCTGAATGAAATGATTAAAAACATCATTAAATATCCAAATATCCTTATTATTGTACAAAATCTGTGTCTCAAAATGAAACATTACGATTCATATCAAACAACTAATTATATGTAATTTGTAAAACACTGTTCGGTAACTAGTTTTTCAACAAACGATTTTACGAACGTAATCAATTCGCGTATTTTAAAGTCATTTTATATATTTGTTTTTGCCATCAATTGTATTTCCTATTTGGATTCACTAGCCAACAACAAATTAGTATTAGGTCATTGTTAAAATACACTAATAACGTTTTTAAACATATACCCATTAAAAGTGACTGCACAGATAATTAAGTACTGTATTAATGCAGAAAGTTAAACGCCGTGAATAAATTTATGGTTTCATATGATTTATATTGCTCGAATTGATACAATAATCTAGATTTAAAGTAAACATTTTCATAACCTCTTATCATATAAACTGAATATTTGTGTACTAGATTAATAGAATCCATAAATACTCGAGAATCAATAAATTATATGCAATTATTAATTGTAACCTACTATATGAACATCATTACATTATTTGTTTTTATCTTATCAAAATAAATAATTATTTATGTTTATTTTGTTCTCTGTATTAGTTTTTTTTTTATTTTGTGAAAGGTTAAATAGTTTATCGAATTAAGTCAAGTGAACATACATAGAAATCATGATATCATCTTTCATCCCACTAGATGAAATTCTGCAAGGTTGCATACGTAGACGTGAAGTAATAAGTATTACCTTACCATTGGATTTTAATTTTTGTTCATTTGTAGGTAATTGTATGCATATGTACGCAAATAATTTTCACATTGGCTTGATGAATAAGTCATTAGCTAGTCGGTATATATGGATTTTAATAATGCTATGGTGTAGCGAAAACACATGGTGTCGGAAATATATTATTCATAGTGATTCCATTATAAAATATATATTTTTTTTAAATCACAAGATAGTCATATATGACTCTCTTGACTACCCCAAGGTCTTTGAATATTTATATCTTATGAGTTAGAGTATATAGAAAACGGAATTTAAGTTTGTAGTTTTCCTGCGATGCTTTATCTATTTGAATATCTTATGTAAATTCCACAATAATGATTTAAAGTACCATTTTGTGTTTTATGATATTTTTATAGGATAGGATATTTACCATGTTTCATTTTAATCTAATTTTTGTTGTTCATTTAGGGACTAAATATAGAATAAACACTTAATTTTATTAAGGACAGTTGATCTAGAATTTAGGAGAATAGAATATGGAATTTAACTGATTTACCTAAAATAGTGTAAAGATAAAAGAAAATATTTCTCTTAAAATTTGATTAAAATATTTTTTGCATTTTAGTGCCTAGATAAGCACTGATATATAATATACAAGAAAACTGCTACTATTTATAAAAAAATTGCTTGTTTTGAATAGAAACTAATATACAATAAATGTCTTATTTTATAAAAATTTTATCACAAATTTTTCATATGGATTTGTGATAGATTTTATATTTGATATAGAATAACGCATCAGAGGAAAAGGTATAATATATTTCATGTAAGAAAAGTGCCACTTCTATTTATATAAAATATTATTATATTGATATATGAGTTAGTTATATTAATCATAAAAAATAGACGATTATAAAAAACTAATATACAATGAATGTCTTATTTTATAAAAATCGAATAAAAAATTTTTCATATGGATTTATGATAGACTTTATATTTGAATTACAATAATGCATCAGAGAAACACCGACAATTTTGAATAGCAATTTTTTAAAAATTTCTGGATAACTATAAAAAATTATAATATACAGGGTGTAAGAAGTATAACTTAGAAGTATTGTTATAAGGGACTTAAAGGGTAACAAAAAATAATTTTCTACAAATTAAATTTTACTTCATTATTTAAGGAATTCCACAAATTTTTACTTTTATTTTTGTAACGTAATGTATTATTATACCCATTATCAGGCATTTTACACATTTGGTTTTTCTCGTAAATGTTACGAGTTGAGCACACATGCTCATGCTATAACACTTTTTTCTTTGTTTAGATCCAAACTATCAACTATAAAATAATGGCAGTTATACTCCTTACACTCTGTATATACACTTGCATCAACTAGATAATAAGTGAGATATTTATGTTGTCTCAAATTTAAGAATTAAATTTAACATTAAGCACGAATATTTTGTGATGTACGCAGATCAATTTCAAATATTCAACAAAATCCATACAACTGTTAGTTAACTATTGACAATTTTAATAACATTTATTCAACAGTATAGTAACTGATGATAATTACAACGAATAAATGTGTTGTATATATATTTTTTATTAGAAGTAATAGGTTTTATATAAATATGTGGCACAATTATATATTTTGTTTTATTAAACAGCTTGCAATTTATTTTCCGTTCTATTTTTTTAGGGAAGCTAACTGTCTGTAAGTTTTCTAAATACTGTTAGAATGAAAGTTCTGAACTATATTCTATAATTTCAAGTACCAAATGGGTACAATATTTTCAAAAAGAAGGGAAGAAATTTCGACGTCCATTCCATGAGTTTTAATTCTTGTTTCCAATTCACAGGTTCGTGAGATGTCAATTGATATAAATTAACCTTAACAGAACAAGACCTCTCTCTCTCCACAATGCCATTACTGTTTGTTAATTTCTATAGTCGACGTTTTCTAATATGATTGAAAGGCCATGCACATACATATATCTGTTGGGCTACCTGATCAAATTCATTTAGATTCTTTCTTACAGGATTATTTAAAAATTAAAATCTCTTCGATTATGCCAAATTTCAATATTTTTTAATGAATAATCAAAAATAAGTAAATGCAGTTAATGCAAAATAATTAATTAAAATATAGCAGTCATATAAAAAAAGACATGTCAAAAATAGTAGCCCAATGGAGTTAGGTCTGGTGACCTGGTAGGCCATTTTATGAGATATTTCCTCTCTATTCAACGATTTAGAAATATAGCATATAAACCAAATATGCACGAACAGGACGAGCAAATTGAGGAGGCACATCATCTTGTTGCAAATAAGTTGATTCTTTTGGAGGTCAGGTTCCTGTGGATTAGAGAATAACATTAATAATGAATAGCTTCGATATTACCCTTTTCAGAATATCATTATTCTTAGACAATTGTTCTATTGTTTCACAAAACTCGCGTTACGTCTGTAATTCATATACCAGAGTAACTTTGTATGGATATTTGTGATTCAGAACTATGTCATGGACAGTAGCCTTCGGTATATTTAAATTTGCAGCCACTCTGTGTGTGAATAGTCTTGTAAAGATACCAAAAATTAAACTCAGAATTTGCGTCTATAGTGAGGTCATCAGTTTTAGATAAATCTCGAAGTCTCTAAATTATGCCACTGCATTTTTGATTACACTTTGCGAAATAGGAGCACACCAAGGTGCTCCTAGGTATTTTGTTACACAAATAGGCTGCTCTTACTTACCAAATCATATGTATAGTATTTCAATTTTATCCCATTCACATATATTCACCATGTTATACCGTTACTAATTAGACTTATATGGCTTAAAGATAGAAAAAGCAACAGCTACAATCAGAACAAAAGGAATTCCAACAGAGCAAAAACTGAATCAAAACATTCAACAAACAGTGAACATAAGTAGACATAATTCGTCTTCTAATACTGCCTAACATGAACGAACAATTTTGTCTTACTTCAGTAACGCTTCTTATTTCTTGTTGATTTCCAATATTCACTTGTTCAACGAAATATTATGTAACGAATCTTTTATTTGACTATACATGACGTTATAACTTTTAAAAATACGATTTGAAAAAACTAAAGGGTAGCTTTGAAAGTCACATTTGAAATATGTGACTTTCAAATTTGAAATTTTATGTGACTATTAAAATATGTGTACATGTCTAAGTGATTAAAAAACATTAGTACCAATTCCATAGGATTTATACATTATTTTTCTGACTCACTGTCAGTGAGTTCTGTTACAAGGTTAGTAGTGTTTGATATATTAAAATACTGCATGCATAATATACATATATAGCTTTAAAATATATTGTTTTCTAGAAATATATAATCGCATGTAATTTTTTCTTACATGTAATATATTTTGACGTTTACTTTAAGGACGTACCAGGTTAGGATTAATATAATAATAATCTAAATAAACAAGTTAAATATACAAATAACTGTCATTTAGTATTTATACGTTAACAAAGTTATCAAAAATTGACACATTATTATATATCTTTAAATGATATTTTCTTCTTAATTAAAAAATTGTTATACGATTGGGTCAGTTATTCTATTTACTATTTAATTCTCATGAAAGTCTCGTTTCGATGCTCCGTGTATTAAAGCACAATTTATCATATAAATAATCACCTTTATAACAATTCTTAAATATTTAGAACATATTATTCAATAGTTCTCGGTTATGTACGATTCGCGGTAATTAATGATAATATTATTATTCTAAAAAGGATATATCGTGACTAACATGGCATTCCTTTCTTCTTTAATACATTAGATTAGCATCAGAAGTGTATCCGGGGAAAATCCATGATATAGAAACGTGTGTTTATTAATAAATTCATTTTTTATTAGCATTAATATAAAGCTGTCATATAGATTGGAGCAGAAATGTGTCGCTAGTTATGTCATCGTCTCATCCTTGTTCGGAAAATTACTAGATACTAACTATTAATGTATTTAGAACCATTTATATAAAAACAGAAATCTAGTTGCTGATCTGAACACATAAATATGTTCGATTTATCACTTTACCATGACACCTTTTGGTAATTTTTATTGGATTCTTTTTATGTGAACTTATAAACTGCCGAATATACCACTCTGTATGGTTTGCATAATGATTCTTTGGGTGTGCGTCACAAGTAACAATCGTATGAATTAATCAACTGACATTTTTGAATAGTATCGTGCCGAAAACACATTTTAGGATAACAGTTAGTACAATTCAAATCCGTCAACCTATGACAAAGTAATGAAAAGGTTCTCGACAAAAACATTCAATGGAAGTGATATTTCCATCAAAATAAATGAAATAAATTCAACAAAAATCACAATAAATGAAACAAAAATGAAATAAATTTTATAGAAATATTGAGACGCCAATTAATTAAATTATACAATATAGCTAAGATGTGACTTCATAATTGCATTTTGTTCGGCAAATTATTAACTGTCTATGCCATACGTAGTTGATTGAAAGATATGTCGCTAGACATACGTGCTGATAATTGTGGCATATTAGTAACAATTGCGAGTGGTATAGAATGTGATCCGTGCGTCGTCACTAAATTGATATACGCGCAAAGATCCATTATACAAATTGTATATATGGTATTTATATTGACAATTGTAATAAATTCCTGCTGCTTAAATGAATAATAACAAATAACAGTTTTATAAATTAGAATAAGTTCTGTATTGTGAGAGTAGTTTAAGTATTACTTTTTACAGTATGTTTTGTGCGGTAATTATGAGTTTATTGGATCCATTAATGAATTAAGTAAAGAAATTGGATCTTAAAGTTTAATAATAAAGTTCTCATACATAAATTCCATTGTTATATTTGGAAATATTTGTTAAGAAAATTAGCCCTTAAGCGCTGTTTAAGTATTAAGTTGTAATTCAAAAATAGAAGAAACAAAAATCATGTATTTCATAGAATATACAGATTTAATGTAAATGACAAAATATGTGTCTAGTCTAGTACAATGTATTGTGTAAAAAATGATTTTTAATACTGTAAATACATTCTGATGAAATTTCCTTCAAATATTTTAATGAAAATGCTAATTAACTTGTCATAAAGTACAAATTATAGGTTAATTCTAAATATGGTGTTACTTTTAGCTAAATACAAAAATGTTTATCACTATTAAATAAAAGTGTATTTTTTTTTGCGTCGCTATTTTTATTTGTGTAGAACTGCGGTTGATTTTAATTTCCAACAGACATTGTTATATACTTATAAGCTATAAAAATTTACAAATAATATACAAATATACATTTAAATCTATAAATGCATATTGTATATGTTATGTATATTAATAATTTAGTACGATTTTGTTTTAAATAGAATATGAATCTTAAAGAACTTTAAGAGAAAAAAATCCATATTACTGACATCTACACTATTATAAACAAAAATTATCCATAAGATACTGAAATATAATTGTTTTCACACAGTGGTAGTTTGCTAGTCAGACTGATATTATCTGCCTGTTTCAAAAAAGTTTGTATTTTTAGGAGACTGGATGGATAAAATATTACTACTTGCCAAGAGATGGGTACCACCAACCATAAATCTTCAAACAATAAAATAATGTCATGTTTATCGACCTAACGGTCTATAGTATCTTATACATACAAGTTTGTCTTGTGCAGAGGCAGTTGAATGACGTCATATTTTTTTGCCTCTGATGATTTATATTTTATCCATAAAATAAGATAAGATGTATGTTCAGATCTGTTTAATATTTATTAGTCTCAAAACAGTTTAATTAATAATTCATAAATTTTTTCATGTAATTGATGATGAAAGAAGTTTATTTAAAAACATTTTTAACATTGTAAATCTGCACAGACGTTGTTCTTGTATCTTGAACAGAAGATAATTTAAATAAAAGAAGTTGTCAATGACAACTATAACATAAAATTACTGTGATACATAGATTAATGTCACCATCTTTTGACATTAAAATGATAATAACGGTAGATATTGAAAATCGCATTAAGTGATATCTTAAAATGTGCCAAAACGGATCATCAAAGGCAAACTATTTTAATAATATGCAATGTTAGTAACGTTTTGATACATTCAATTATGTTCTTAAACAAGAATGTGTCGAATTTTATCCTATTACATTATTATTATTATTCAAAACCTGTTAAATTTGTATTACTCTTTTAAAGTTATCAAGGACTTTAGCTGACTCTAACAGAGGATAAAAATAACAGTTAACGGTTTCTCATTAAATATCAATTGATAATTAAGTTTTCAGTATAAGATAAAGAAATACTCAAAGTCCTAAAACTATGACGAAAAGTAACATTTTATTTGATAGATAATTGCATCTCTTTATTTCCTAAACTTATAACAAAGAAAGAATATTGAGTTAAATAATAGACGATTTAATATGGTGGCACATAATCGTTAAAGTCTTATTTTGAATGTTATAAGTAAATTAAAAGTTGTTTTCCATACAAAAAAATAAAAATACAACATATAATAAATAACATAAAAGTACAATTGCTAGCACTTCCAACTTGGATATAGTTTATTTGCCGCTTACATTGTAAAATAGATTTATCCTATCACTTTCCATTTTCGCATTTATAAGCACAATAGCTATTTATAAGTAATTTTGTAATTTACAGTTAGCTTATTATATATGTACAACATAATAAAACCATTAAGAAATTTTTGTTACGGTGTTTAGCACTAGGGTTACTGTTCTGATCGACTATTGAAGTCTCTGTCTGTTTTTATTTACTTTTCCTAATGGAGATGTTTAACTTAGCTTTATACTATTTCAAAATTTTCAATTATGTATCGATGACATAACAACGTGTTTTATTTAAATTATATCGTGATAATTACGTGGTAAACAATATGAAAGTCGCTAAAATTAATTTCCTTTCATCAGGTTGTTATTATTTTACTAGGTACACTATTCCTTCTACGATTTTGTACAAATTCAGTTCTACTCTTGTATATAGTGTGTTAATCTTTTAGCCTTCATTATATTTATGTAAGACACGGTTTTTTGAGATATTACTAAAATAATGTGCATATTACTAAATTAAATTATCAACTGGTATTAAATTTGTGTACTATTTTTTACTGATGTTTGATGAATGAATGTTGGAATTAGCATAAATTTACTTAGAATTAGAGTAGTTTAAATAGTTTAACTTTTTGAAGTGAAAGCGTTAACATTTCAATAGATTTTTAATTGTAGTCAATTGAGTGTAACGAGAATAAAATTACTCTATACAACGTGAAATTTCGCAGAATTGGTTATTTAGGTTTGTTCAACTAGAAACTATGTTTTGTCCTAATTTGTAAACAATGTGATAATCAAAATCATTATTATAGTTACACATGTCTCTATTTGGAGAATTTTATTATTAAATGTACAAAAAGGAATATAGTTATTAAAAGCAATATTATAATCTTAAACAATTTAATATTTTGTCACAATCGTGTTTGTAATTAAGCATAATTTTAAAAGACTTTTTAATGAACATGGAGGTTATGTAACTCTTCTATTAGAAGTAGTGAAGGCATCGATTACAAGTAAATAATATTCGTGCCTAAAATTTTTAAAAAGAGCTTCGTATATTTATATTATTTTTGAAGAACTATGGACATAGGGGGTTTCAGGTATATTCCGACTTTAAAATACTGCTAGTTATTTATTTATACAGAAAATATTCTTTATTGAACTAACATTTTGCCTAATCTCATTATTTTCACCATATTTCTTTTTGACTATTAATCCCAGTCATGCGTATTATTTCTAATGTTTTTTATAGTTATAAGTAGTTAAATTCTTCATCTCATTATTTATATGTAGATCATTAGTAGGATTTGTCAATATGACAATGAACACAAGAATAATTTTTTATATTTTGTCAATATTTTCAGGCAATTTTCTATTGAATATAAGATAATTTCGGTTATCAGATTTGCATTCATATTTGATATTAAATAAGTATATGCAAAACATGTAGAAAAATAAATATTGCAATACAACATTGACACATTTTAAAAATACTTGTACATACAATATTGAAATTTAAAATGCGGAAATAATATTTTCACTTATGTTCTAAATTAATCTTATAACACCTTTAGGCTAAGCTATTGCTATTATAATTGCTATTTTAAAAGATTTTCGTTTGTCTAAACTTATAAACTGAATTCTCGATAATGAATACACAAATCATATTAAATAACATGCACCTTTGGTTATAACTATAATTTTCATATTGAATTATAATCAATGATTCCTTTTCTATATATCTAGTAACTCGTTTTATACCAGAGGCATTAATTTTAGTGTTGTTGATATTTAGGCTTACATTTATTTCTTTATATGTTAATCTGGAAATAAAGTTGATGCTTAACATAATTGGCAAAATTATACTTATTAACCGAAAAACATAATTAATGATGACTGACTGCGCAGTTTGTGTGATTTAGTACCTAAATTGATAACCTTCTAAGAAGCTACTATATTCATAATTGTTATAAATATTTGGGAACGTTGGTAAATATATGGATTTATATTCATGTTAAAAATAGAAACAATACGTCATTGTATTCACAATGGCGCCTATTTCAGTACTATAAAATGGCAGATTCTTGTTTTACAAATAAAGGTAACGATAATATGAAAATTATTACTTTCTGGCTAAAATAGCGAAAGTAATTTACTTTGTCTTTCAATGTTATACAGGGTGAGTCGGGAGGAATGGACCAAACTCCAGGAGTGTATTGTACGCGTGAAAATAATGTAAAAAAACTCCAACTGTTGTTATCCAATTTTTATTTGTTTTCAAGTTATAGCTCAATTAAGCATGCTTATCTAGTATAAGTATTACAAAATGTTACACACGTATTCAAATTTAGAATATGCAAATATGGTGTTCGTTTTTGGTTTTTGTAATGGGAATGCTGGAGCTGCTGTTGAACAATATCGTCAACGGTTTCCACATCACAGAAATCCTAATAAAAATGTATTTATCAACTCACGAAGAACTAATATTCAATTGGGAATTCTACAAACAAGAGTAATAAACACACTCCACCAGCAAGGCTTGCATTCATACCATGTACAGACAGTACAGCACCTACAAGCAACATTTACCGGGGACGGCATTAATAATACTCACAACTGTCATGTATGGTCACATAAAAATCCCCACGCAACAGTCGAAAGTATCTTTCAACATAAGTTTTCGGGAAACGTGTGATGTTGTATGGTCGATGTTTATTTAATTGGCCCTTTCATTTTGGAGAATCGCCTCACAGGAGACAACTACTTAATTTTTTACAAAATGAAATGAATTACATTACAATTATTATGTTCGTCTAAACATCAGAATGTAAATGTATTATCAGCACGATGAAGCTCCTGCACATTTCGCTCATCAGGTCAAGGAACATTTGGACGAAAGGTTTCCAGGGCGTTGGATTGGCCGCGGTGGTCCTATTAGTTGGCCTCCAAGATCTCCAGACCATACAGCACTAGATTATTGTTTATGGAGCTGGCTCAAAGTGTATAAAGTAAAAGTGGATACTCGGGATTCACTAATTCAACGTATTAGAAATGCTGCAGCCGATGTTAAAGAAAGACATGACTCAATCAGTAGAGCTACAGGCGCCCTTTGTAGAAGAAGCAGAAAATGTTTAGAGGTGAATGGCGGTATTTTTTTGAACATTTATAACGCTATTATTACCAAAACGTTAATGTATGAAATTTTGCTTATTTTTAATTACGTTATAACTTAAAAACAAATAAAAATCGGATAACAACATTTGAGTTTTTTTACATTATTTTCACGCGTACAATACACTCCTGGAGTTTGGTCCGTTCATCCCGATTCACGCTGTATAATAATAACAACACAGAATTACAAAAATAAATTCCAGTTCCAAGAAAAATATCGAATGCAAATACAATAGTTTTAAAATTCTAACTATGTTTTTGAGTGCTCAGTTAACATCAATTAAAATATACCCTTATTAGTGTATACAAATGAGAAATTGGTCATTGACTTGTTTTAAGTATTTAACTTACAAAACAATGCCAGAAAATAATTCTTATTATTTATTCCTTAGGTGTAGTCTCCCAAAGCGACCTGCCAGTGACCCAACAGTGCCTAGGATGTATTTGTGAGGCCATATCTGCATGTAATACGACAAGCGCGTGTTCAGGTATGAAAAGTAATTAATATGTTTAAGTGATTAAGAATGTTTTAATGTACAAAGAGCGATTGTTAATGAAATTTAATGATGTTTTAGTAAAATACTGAACTGGTAGTAAAATCAACAGCGACGAGGGATAAGTTGCATTAAATATTTGCTTAATTTTCTAAGAATGAATAAAAAAGAAAATAATATGTCCTTTAAGAGGTACAAAACTTTGTAAAAATTCAATATTTCACTATAATTTTTTAATTTAGCCCATTTTCATGAATTTGATTAAATAAATTATTGAATTACTTTTTCTGCCTTTCAATATTTAACAACAAATTTAAAAACTCGTATTTGAATTTGAATTTAAAAATATTGTAAAGTAGTTTAGATATTTTAACATATTCAAATATATATTTATTATATAGTATAATTATATAGGGTGTCTCAGTTGGTAACTGTAAGATTTGAATCGCGCGCCATTTATGTTCTGTGAAAGAGAGAGCTTCAATATTTAACGGCTGTCACTTAACAAACCTGTCGTCAACATGCCTGGATCATAGCGTTTACTATGATAGCACTACCAGCTTCATTTTTAAAGTAGTCTAATTAGTCTATCACTTCAAAATGTGCGCTACAGATGATAGTCCATCAAGATGAAAATGTGCTTCATCGCTGACCTTTTTGTTGCAAAAACCAGCATCACTTTCTTACTTTTTTAACACCCAATTAATAAGTATACGACGTTGTAAATGATCTGTATCTTTTAACTGTTATGTCAACGGAATTTAGTATGCTGACAGATGCAGATCTTTCTTTAAAATTCAATGCGTGGTGGCTCTTAGCAGATTCAATTTCTGTGCACAGATGTCGAATTGATGTGTTTGGATACCCCCATACACTTTCTCTCACTGCAGCAATGTTTCCATCTGATCGACCATGACAAGGAGGTATTGGTGTTGCCATATCAATAACAGAACCCGTCTCTTAAAATTTCTTGATTAAGTTACTAACAGTTAACCATATAGGCGCTTCATTTTATCCTAATTTTGTGCGAATTTTTCGTAATGCAAGAGTAAATGATCGCTCACTTTCATAAAACAGTTATACGTAAACTATTCATTGTTGAACTGTTAATCGCAGCATCTTGGCGTCGTACGGTTTGTAGATAACAGTTATTAAACACTGACGCCCTGCCGTTAGCAAACCACGAATGGCGCGCAATTAAAATCCTATAGTTCCAACTGAGACACTCTATGCAAGGACACATTTAAAAAATTGTCAATAATTAATAAGTTACTGAAAATCGTTCTAACATATTTTACCAAAGGCAAATATGTAAGAAAAATCTCAATTAACCGAAAAATTGTTACGGCAATATGAAAAACATACAAAACATATGTTATATATATACGTTTCTTAAGCGATTATGAGTATATAATTTTGACCCGCTATTAACAATATTTAAGGTCTAGATATGGTCTATATACTTCCCATTAATATAATAAATATTTAAGTATCTGTTAGCTTGACAGTAACCTTTGCATAAAACAATGAAATATAAAAGATATTTCTATGCAAAAATGTTGAAAAAAGACAATTACTATTGATTTCATCGCTATTTTCCATTAGGCTGAGCCTAGCCATAAAAACAAGCCACGGTATTGTTTTGAAATTTTTTATTTGGCAAATAGCGATGAAATAAACTCTATTTAATTGTATCATTCAAAGTTCTATATTATACTAATGATTGCTAAAAATGATTTCACCAATATACCATACATATATTCAGTAATGTATGTAAATAAATAGTAACTAATTATCTTCTATGTATAGTACTTAGTTAAGTTATTATAAAAGTTAAAAACGTATTCATGACTTTATTTGCATTTCAAATAGATATTCTTTTAAGTAAATAGTATATTTGTCAAACTACAATTTCACCATTTAGTAGCTTATCATTGTGCCACCTATGTAGTATCTAAAAATCAATATATATTATTATCTGATGATATCAATCCAAATTTTAAATTCTTTTTAAAATATTTTATACTAGTAAACTTTATCTTATACTCGTATGGGAGGTATATGTAAAATATTATATTTTGTATAGTAGTAGACACATTCACGTAAGTTTTTAAGTTTTCAGTAACATGAAATTATTTTGAAAAGCATTTAGAGAAAAATACTAGAATTATTGAAGGTTATACATTTTGACTTGATACTGATAATATTAATAATATACAAAAATATGTGATTTGAGGGGATGAAAACAATATTAATCGGAGTAAGGCGTATACTAAATTGTATTTATTTAACAGGAGATGTGTGTGGACCATTCAGGATAACGTGGGCGTACTGGGCCGATTCTGGTAAACCAACTGTCGGAAGTGAATCCCCCGAGTCCGCTACAGCTTATGCCAATTGTGCTAGAGACACTTATTGTTCGGCTCTCTCTGTACAAGGGTACATGAGCAAATTTCAACAGGTATGATACTTTTCTCAACGCGAAAAAGAATACATAATTATACATACCCTAAATAGTACCTGTAGTTAAAGGAACGGCGAAAATAATATATTGCAACTGAAAATAACTACAAAGACTTTGAAGAATACTTATCGGAATAAATGAACCATCACAATCTTCAAGCAATACGTAAAAAATTATGTATATACTTAAATGCACAGTGGAAGACATGTGGTATGCATAAGGATGAATTTATTAAAACTTTTGTCATTATACACAGTCACATGACGTTAATTTATTAAGACCAAGTCACCCTAGTGCCTAGTGTATACCTAGTTCTAAAATGTTCGATTTTATTCTATGGGTATGTCAATTGAAACTATAGAATTTGAATTTGTGTTCTGTCAAAGATAGGACATCAATATTTAACAACTGTCATCTACAAACAATACGACGTCAACATGTCACTGTGATAGCAAAGTTTATAGATTATTTATTCTGTAAACTTTGGTGATAGCTTTACCGGCTTCATTTTTTTTTTTCGTGAACAGCAAGTGGATTTTCAGCACTCCAAATTCGATAATATTGTCTGCTAACATATTCGTCAAAATGAAAATGTACTTTATCATTGAACAAAATTTTGTTGTAAAACACTTAATTAACAAATTTACGATATTGTAAATGGTCTGTAACTTTTAATTGTTATGTGAACTGAATTTTGTATGCTGACAGATACTGACTTTCTTTAAAATCCGATACCTAGTGGCTCTTAACAGATTCAGTTGTTGTGCATGACGTCGAATTGATGAATATCCTATACTGTATATACCTATATGATGTATATAGGAGTACCCGTTTGGATACTCCTATACACTTTCTATCACTGCAGCAATATTTTCATCTACCCAACCACGACGAGAACGTGGTACTTCATTTTCATATAATTTTGTGTGATTTTACTTTTCCGCATTCCACTATACGCGGAAAAGTAATGTAATCATGTAAAGAAAAATTGAAAAAGCAAAATATTTTTTGGGTTTATTTTTCGTTTTTCGGCCTAAAAACAAAAAAATATGGTTTTTAAAACATTTTTGCTATGTGTGCGTCGTTATCGTTGTCGTTGTCGTCGGCATTTATTTTTGTTAGCACGATAACTCATCTAAATCGTGTCGGATCGACCGGGTTTTGACTGATTCTAATTGGGAACGTCTCTCAGACGATACCTATTGATTTTGAGGTGGATATAGCACACTCTACCATGTACATGGGTCATGAGAAATCACGATGGTGGACTATTTGAAAACAGTAAAACTGTAGCATAAAACACATATTCTGCATTTATGTGTTGCTTTATGTTTTCTTGGCCACTCAATTTCGAGATAGAGATGTTCTACGTGCGGAAAAGTCCGTCGTAAGGTTTTAAAACTTTTTATTTTAAAGCAACTTTAAATAATCGCTCAAATTCATAAAATAGTTGTACACCGACTATTAGTTGTTGGACTCTTATTTGCGGAATATTAACGTCGTATGGTTTGTAGATGATAGTGGTTAAATATTGACGCACTATCTTTGACAGAATACAAATGGCATGTAATTTAAATTCTGTAATTTAAACTCCAATTGAGACACCCTATATATTTCAGTCACAAGCAGATCTGTATTTTATTAATAAACCAAAAGTGCATCTTTAATGTTCCATTAATATTAAAAAAGTAAGAAACATTAGAAATATGAAATTAACATATATATTGTTTCTGAAAATGTTATCTATGTATATATATATATATATATATATATATATATATATATATATATATATATATATATATATATATATATATATATATATATATGATTTATTAAAGTTCACGATATTTAGAAATATTTTATCGATGAATACTACAAATGAAATATCAACGAACAGGGTGTTGCTTCAGAAATAACAAGAAATATTCTTAATAACAAAGTAGCCTTGACATACAGCACTGCACCAAAATCCGGGTGCTTTATTGGTTGTGTTATGATAAAGTAAAGTTGGGAAGTTTTACATTGGCCTTGTGATTTCAAGTCAATGAATATATTAGAACAACTTGGTAATCTGAGATTAACGACCGTTAAAACAATTAAAATATGATAATCGTGTATAGAAATGTCTTTCTGGTCGAGGTTAATAAATAAAATGTTATAATTTACGACACGTCTTCCATTAACAGAGACAAGATACCACGTCTAGTTTTTGCAAGAAAAAAATGCTGAAGCGTTGACCAGATGATCCTCTTTAGTTGGCTTGTAACTTCAAACGAGTCTATAAATAGAATGTGACAATATCCATTAAAAATCTTACCTGTTCTTAACCGGATTTTGCATTTAGATTCCCCATCATTAACGACACGTTACGTTTATTGCCAAAAAAACAAAAACAACTGTTATTTACTGGGAGGAGAGACGTACGTAATGATCTCATTTAAATAACTGTTTATGTATTCAGCTATATATGTATGTAATATGCCAGTCAGGACTTTATAAATTCCATCACTCCTTTTATAGTGGTCGAATATAGGGAATTAATAAAGCAATGACCAAAAATAAACAGCTGAAAGGTCAATGGTACTCCATGCTGAAGGCAAAATCTTGACGTATTTCAAAACTATCGGGTTTTACTATTCGAATTATGCTTACTATTATACTGAACATTTGTATTACCTTACTGATATTCTCACAAACTACTTATGCAGCTCTTCGGCTCTTTATAAATTTGTCATGTGTTAGTAAAATTATAGCAGTAAGTAGCAGTAATAATAAGTAATAAATTTATCAATCCAATAGACATACAATTTGTATAATGGATCTTTGCACGTGTATAAATTTAGTGACGACACACGGATCACATGCTATACCACTCGCAATTGGCATAATTACCAGCACGTATGTCTAGCGACATATGTTTCAATCAATTACGTACGACGTAGACAGTTAATAATTTGCTGAACAAAATGCAATTATGAAGTCACGTCTTAACTTTATTGTATAATTTGATTGATTGGCGTCTCAATACTTCTGTAAAAATTATTTCATTTTTGTTTCATTTATTTTGTTTTTTTTAATATATTTCATGTATTTTGATGGATATATCACTTCCATTGAATGCTTTTGTGGAGAACCTTTTAATTACTCTGTCATAGTTTGACGGATTTGTATTGTACTAACTGTTATCTTAAAATGTGGTTTCGGAACGACACTGTTCAAAAATGTCAGTTGATTGATTAATACGATTGTTACCTGCGAAGCACAAGCAAATAATCATTAGACAAACCATATGTCCATATAATGGGTATGTATTACAACTAAGGACCAATATTTTAAATGAGCTTTAAAGAATATCACTAATATTATCAACGAGTCAACTAAAGATACTAAGTATATAGCAGTATTTTTTTTAATATATTAAAGTAATATGCTAAATCATATAACAGTATTTTTTTATTTTAATGTTAACGGCAATGACTGCATTGATCTTTAACTGTTCATAACCATAATTTATTATATTGATAATAGCACCTGGTTAGATTTTGTAAAGACACATTTGTTTAATGAAAAGTACCACTATTCATACGGAATTCGTTTAATTACTGGAAATATTTTTAGTGTTATTTTGTAAATGAAGCTGTTGTCTTGCATTGTTATAAAAAAAATGGGGATCCAGTTAGTTGTACATACCTAGTAGTAAGTACATACCTTACTCTTACATGTTTCGCATCTAGATTGGATTCCACCAAGAAATAAATACACTGGTCAAATTAGTGTGTCAATAAGTTGACAGCACCTGTTCTCTTTGAGTAAATTTGCAAAACGATCTGTAAAAATCAAGTGTGGTCTTTATTAATTTTAATTTGCTGTTACTGTTGTACCATTTTTTCTGGCATATGGAGTTTATTTTAGTTTTCAGATAGGGCTTTGAGCCTTCAAATCTGATTGCTATATTTTCGATAACCTGATTTCTTGTAGTAATTTTGATAGCATAATCAAATCACGGCGTCCATGTGTTGGTGTCCAAACAAGATGTATTTTGTATTCAGTAGTACTAGCCATTGCAAATATGATATTATGGGTAGGATTTGTTGGTTGAGTTAGTATACCAATTATTTAATTGTCTATTAAACTATTTCGCCTGAACGTGAGAGGAGGCATACCAGCTTCACAATACAATAGTAGAAGATGGGTAGTTTGAAAGGTCCCTTGCTATTCTTGTTACTGTAAAATACAGTACCAAGTATGATAGTGATTATTCAATATCACACAAAGGTATGATATTGAATAATTTATAGAGATTAGGAGCGGAGTACGTTAACGACTTTCGTACATCTCACCAGAAGTTCTTTTATAAGATCTAACAACCAAAACCAATAGCAGTACCGCAGATTTACATTATTTTGGTGTGCCTTTAATAAAAAATTGTGGTTTAGAGTGCCTTTTCCGAAATGGGCTGAAATGACACACATTTTTTTGGTTCTATTAAAAACTGCATTAAAAACTTTTTATTTATTATTTGACTACAAATTTGTTTATGTTACATTATGAGTAAGTAGGGGTGAGTAGTTTCATTCCCTTGGCGGAATTTTCGCTGAAACATATTAGGGGGAGGTAACGATGCCACCCTGTCGCTGTTTCGATCAACTTCTCTATCTGCAACTGTTTTGTTATATTTTCTCCGTGCTGGTTCCCGATACATATAAAGAGATTGTATTCTATTTTGTTAGATGATAGATATTATTTATCTTTATTTGTATCTATTAACGAGTTATTGCGTTTATTTTTATTTTATACATGTAGGAAAAATGATGTAAAAGACCTACTTCTAAAGATTCTATAAACGTAAATCCTTTACTCTCCACTGTTTTAACAACTACATTAATATCTTCTTGTAGTATAACTGTATTATTACAATATATTTCATGTGCGGATTAATAATAAATTAATGTAGAATTTATATGTTATTATATAGCTTCTTTATTTGAAGGTAGACAGCACATAAAGGCTATAAGTAAGCGATATTTACAAAGTAATTGTTAATATAGAATTGTTAACCTGACCGAGACAACAGATAAATTTAAAATAATTTGATAACTTCCTTTGTAACTGTAATTCTCGTTCAGAATACTTAAATTTATAGTTGAGAATCTCAATGTATATGGGCATTCGAATTACTCCATTTTATTCAAAGTAGTTTATATCCTCTATATAAGATTTATCTCATGAAAATAAATAACCTAATTTCTTCATCTTGTTTCCATAATAGTAAAATTAAATAGGTATAACATGTCAGAATATGGAGTATATCAGGATAAAAGTTAAATTCAATATAACATAACTATCTAGAAAATGTATCTTGTATATTTTCATCATGACTAAATATGAATATTATAATAATGAACTCATGAAAAACAAGCGTACTCTAGTTTGCTAAGCATATATCAATAATAGAATGCCATTATAATTTTAATTTTATGTAGAATATATTATGATAATGTGGGAAAGAAAAAGAAATTACTTCATAAAAAAACAGGAGACCAGTTTTCCACGAAAACTGAAATATTGCATGTTTCGCAAGTCGTGTTTCGCCCTCCAAGTTGGTATCATCAGGAGATGATTAAAACTAACTAAAGAGTTGCTTTGTGTTTTCTGACGTATGATTTTAAAACGACTCTACTAATTCTGTAGCTGGATCTACCATGTTTGTCATTTAGTTCTATATTTGTATTAGTAAAATTATATACATCCGTGATACTTGTTCTTTTTAGCCTAATTTCATGCAGTTCTGTCTAAAATACATACAGTTAATTTTCGGTATACAGTGTGTGAAATGATATAATGCATAAATGCATTTTCAGAAACTAATTATTCCAGAACATGTCGAGACTGGTTGATTATAATTTACTATATTTTTCAAAAAGAGTCCAATACCAAAGTGATTCAAATTCGTGTACGACGTCACTGACTTATTTTTGAAATAGCATACACAACATATCCTGCTTGAACAGATGATTCCAAAAATATGTTATCCACTATTAAGTACTAAATAGGAGTATTATATTAGTTTACAATAATTTTTACTTTTTCGCACTCCGAAAAAGTAATGTAATCGTGTAAAGAAAAATTGAAAAAAATCCTTTTTTTAGCGTCTATTTTTCATTTTTCGGCCTAACAAATGGTTTTTATATATTTTGCTGTGTGTTTGTCGTTGTCGTCGGCATTTAAAAATCTTGTTGGCACGATAAATCAACTAAATCATGTCGGATCGATCGGGCTTTGACTGATTCTGATCAGTGACGTCTCCAAGACGACACCTATTGATTGTGAGGTGGATAGGATACACCCCACCCTGTCCATGGGTCATGATATAGCACGATGGTGGACTACATCAGAATTTTTTTTTGTTAGCACGATCACTCAATTAAATCGTGTTGGATCGATCGGGATTCGACTGATTTCGATTAGGGACGTCTACAAGACGACATCTATTGATTTTGAGGTGGATAGGACACACCCCACCCTGTCCATGGGTCACGAGAATGCACGATGGTGGACTATTTGAAAAAAGTAAAACTGTCGCACAAAACACATATTCTGCATTTATGTGTTGGTTTATTTTTTCTTGGACACTCAATTTCGAGATAGAGATGTTCTACGTGCGGAAAGGTCCGTTTTAAAGTTTTAAAACTGTTTATTTACATTTAAAGCATTATAAATATTATTTAAAAAACTATACTTTCATTGTTGAAGAAACAAAAACTTGGAAAGTTGATCAGTTTTTGTAAATAACGAATGTCGGGTATTATAGGTTGAAATTCGTGTCAAATTATTTTAATTAGCTTTCTTTTAATTCAGCGAAATTCAGCGATATTATAATGCTTGTAAACAAAAACTTAATTAAACATAATTATAAACCTAATTTAGTACAGAAAGATCTGGCGAAGGAGCGGGTCATTGCTCCCACTTCCGATTCACTTATTTAGAAAAATCACATTTAAAAAAATCTATATAGTATATTTACATTAATATATGGTGACGCATTATCTTGTTAAAACTAAATTGGGTCATCCAAAATGGTAGAAAAGTGGATATCGGGAGAAAGACGTGTGCAATAGGAGATTAATCTATTTTGCAGAAAATCGAAATTTAAAATTTTTATAAACAAGAAATTAAATCTAATTCAAATTCAAAGTCATATAATGCTCACTCATGTATTGTCGTTCTATAGTCAAGGTCAATATTTGGATTTCAGGAGTTATATTTTCTTAAAAATGCCTCTTGATATTATATAATTTCAAATTTACATACCTAAACAAAAAATTAAATTTAATTAAAATTCAAAGTCCTATAATGCCCGCGCATATATTAACGTTCTATAGTTAAAGGTCAACATTTGGATTTCATGAGTTATATCTTCTTTACATGCCTCTTATTATCTTATATATCTTAAAGAATTGTAAAATTTGGATTTGCCTTACTTTCCTAATATAGATTTCCTTTAGTATAAAGGATTTTTGTAAAATATATAGATAACATTTTCTTAAATATCTTGATGACATATACTCGGTATGACTTGGATGGGTGACACATGGTCTCATTCTCATGTCGCGGTGGTACTGACTTGGTATTTAGTAACAGGGTGGCAATTGGACCAAATACTGGGCACATTATCTGCATGAGTTCGATTCTCACCGGAAAGAACTTGGCACTTCCCTCAAGGCTGGGTATTTGTCCGCATCTATATGTGTAACCTTCCCCTACCCAAGCCTGCTTATAGGTTTTCTGAGGAAGGAAGTCTACATTCTGTCTGTCCAAACTTAAAACTTTATATAAGAGTAAACAAGCAATATATGCCTTGTACTTCCAAATGTGCTTTATGCATCTCTGTGATAATCTGTTTTAAATTAAAAATAAAAGTGTATGTATATAAATGTAAATGTTGTGTACAATAAAAAAAAAATAATCCGCAACACAAACGTCGCACATTATGAAATTCAACCTGTCAAAATTTATAAAGGTCACTTTAAACACACAAAACAAGAAAAAAATCACTTAAATTCATTAGAATACGAAAGACGTGACAATATAAAAACTATAATACCATAATTAATTGTATTAATTATATGAAGAATCATGGGAAAGATTATTTACTTTGTCTTCACATCTGTTAAGATATACTATATTACGTGTCTTGACTAATTTTAATGAATATTTTTAAGCACATTTTACGCAGTATTTAATATATCTCTATCTCATGTTTTTAGTGACTTACATAAATTAGATAAATTACCTGTTTAGACAAAGGTTAATTTTATTTTCCTTCATTATAAGTTTAGTTCCATAAATAATCGTTAAAATATCTCTTTTTAATATAAATATAATTTATAAAGGAATCGAAAAAGTAGATTTTTTTATTTTATTTCATATATTTCATAAGTTCGTTTAATCTTGACTGACTACATTTTTAATACCATATTTTCAACTCGGTATGCTTGGATTTGCAGTAATTACAATATTAATAATAATTATTTTTTTATTTCCAGGATTGTACTGGTGATGGAAAGATCGACTGTGATGATTTCGCTACTATCCATAAGACTGGAGGCTACGGTTGCAAAGGCATTCCACTTCCTGAACCGTATGGTGAACGTTACAGGCAATGCAAGCAAATCGTTGGATCTCTTAGGCCTTAAATTAATAAATCGTGCCAAAAGTATAAGAATACTTTTAACCTTTGCATAGTCTGTCCTATATAAATAATAAAATTCCGTTCTTATTTTTATTTCTAAGCGTAAAACGATTCTACTAAAGATTACTTTCAATGAACTAAGTTCAATGACTTGATTTTATTCGTAACTTAATTATGTATACAAAATTAGGTATAACAACTAAGTCCACTATACGTTTATATAAATTATAGTCATGTATGCTGTGAGGTATTTTTAATAAAAATATTTTTCTAAGAGATTTTCTGAATATTCAAATAATATTTCTAATGACACCCTAGAATTACGGTCTAATATGATTACTTATATTACATAATGCGATGACGACACTAATTCCTACCTACTGATAATTTAATATATATATATATATATATATATATATATATATATATATATATATATATATATATATATTAAGTCCCTTAACTCCTACATGGAACATAGGGCTTCGGTAAAAGCGCGTCATATATATATATATATATATATATATATATATATATATATATATATATATGCCGAAGCCCTTCATCATTCCGTCATTGACCATTTTCTGCTTTCAATTTCAGATGCAATTTTCTTCTGCCCTGTTTGATGCAGAAGGTCGTCATTTGCTATGCAGTCTGCCCAGAATATACGAAGTATTCTTCGTAAGCACTTGTTGACAAAAACTTGCAATTTAGGTGATAGTACCTTTGTGACTTTCCAGGTTTCACAACCATATAACAGAACTGACTTGACGTTTGATTGAAAAAATCGTAATTTTGTTTATGTGGAGTATTGTCTGGAATTCCACACTGGGCCGAGTGAACTGAAGGCTTGCTGTGCTTTTCGTATTCTACTACGAATATTAGTTTCTGCACCCCCACTTTTTGTAATGATACTTCCCAGGTAGGTGAATTCCTCAACATCCTCTATTTCTATGTGATTTATATGAAATGGGGCATTGTATCAGGTGTTAATTCGCATACATTTTGTTTTATTGATGTTGATTTTTATGTTGATTTTGCTGGCTTCTATTGAAAGTATCTGCAGCCAAATTGCTGTTTCTTGAAAAGTTTGGCCCATAAGACACACATCATCTGCATATTCCAGATCGCCCAGGCTGGAGGTTAAGGTCCAGCGGATACCTTGTGCATTGCTATTGACTGTAGATAGAATGTGATCTAGCACAATATTAAATAGGAGGGGGAGAGCACGCCTCCTTGTCTGACCACAGAGAGTGTATCCAATCCTTCACTACTTTTTCCACCATGCGCTACCCTGCAGCTAACTTCTGCACACAGCGCTTTTTTTTGCAGGAGCAATTTGATCGAAAGCCTGCTTGATTAGGTTCGATCACATTTGTGAATCTCCTAAGTACTATTGTGGTTAAAATTTTATTTATTGTATTTAGCAGGGTTATACCTCTCCAGTTCTGGCATTGAATGAGATCTCCTTTTTTGGGTAGTTTTATTATTATTATTTCCTTCCAGCCAGCTGGAATGGTGTTTGTTTCCCACACTTGCCTGATTATGCGCTCTAGTAACGTCGCGCTTAACTGGAGATCTGCTTTCAAAAGTTCTGCCGGTATATTGTCCGCCCCTGGGGATTTGTTATCTTTTAGTTTCTTTATGGCACGCTGTATCTCTGCCTTAGTAGGCGGTTCACAATAGATCAGCAATTCCTCTGGATTTTTTTCGTTTTCTATTTCGTTTTCTTCCATTATATTATGTGAAGCGCCCAGCAGTTCCTGAAAGTGTTCCTTCCACCTATTCCGCTGCACATCCGTTGATGTTAACAACTGGCTTTGTCAATTGCCTGATAAGCAATATATATTGATGGAACATTTTTTATCAAATTGTTATTTTCTAAATAAGAGATAGTAACTCATTTCATTATTAACTTCTTCTTTATCTTATACATAAGTTTCATAAACTACAAGGACATACTTCTTCGACAACAATCTTAAAGACTCTTGGAACTCACCATTATCAAAAATATAATTGTAATAGCACATACGCCGCCTCCCCCCGCCGTCACACCTTTCGCGTTTCTAGGATCGAGATGTGTCCATGGTATTTTATGTAAAGGTGTACAAGGAATCGATTAGTCACTATAAGAAAAATGTACTTTATTTAGTTTTAAATATACGTTGATCAAAATCAAAGCAAACGAGAATCTATAACATATTGCTTGCAAATAAAAGAATATCTCGAAAACCGACCATATTATCAAAACTCATTTCATTATTGAAGTCTACTTTATTTTCTACATAAGTTGCATAAATTGCAAAGACATATTTCTTCAACGACAATTTTAACGGCTCCTGGAACTCACCATTGTCAAAAATATAATTGTAATAGCACCTACCTCGCCTCTCCCCCACCATCATACCTTTCGCGTTTCTTAGATAGAGATAAGTCCATGGTATTGCATGTAAGAGTGTGCAAGGAATCGGTCAGTCACTAAGAGGAAAATGTACTTTATTTAGTTTAAATATATGTTGATCAAAATCAAGACAAACGAGAATTTATTTGCTCACAAATAAAAGAATATCTCTAAGACCGACCATAGTGTCAAAACTCATTTCATTATTAAATTATTATTTATTTTCTACATAAGTTACATAAACTACAAGGACCTACTTCTTCGACAACAATTGTAACGACTCATGGAACTCACCATTGTCAAAAATATAATTGAAATAGCACATACCCCGTCTCTCCCCGCCGTCACACCTTTCGCGTTTCTACGATAGAGATGTGTCCATGGTATTTTATGTAAAAGTGTGCTAGAAATCGATTAATCACTATGAGAAAAATGTACTTTATTTAGTTTTAAATATACGTTGGTCAAAATCAAGACAAACGAGAATTTATAACATCTTGCTCACAAATAAAAGAATATCTCGAAAACCGACCATATCGTCAAAACTCATTTCATTATTAAATTCTTATTTATTTTCTACATAAGTTACATAAACTACAAGGACCTATTTCTCCGACAACAATTTTAAAGACTATTGGAACTCACCATTATCAAAAATATAATTGTAATAGCACATACCCCGTCTCTCCCCGCCGTCACACCTTTCGCGTTTCTACGATAGAAATATGTCCATAGCATTTTATGTAAAAGTGTGCAAGAAATCAATTAGTCACTATGAGAAAAATATACTTTATTTAGTTTCAAATATATTCTCCCAAGAAATAAATAAAAAAAAAATTAAAATATTATCAATATTTTAATGGAATTAGCTTTGTAATTATTCAACACTATCATTGTTATCCTACTGGATGTGAATATAAAAGTGGTTTTTCCACTGATCCTCTGAAAGACTGAAAGTCTCTGATTAGAAATTTATAGTTGTATGTAGTACGCCCATAGTTTCAACCTAGAATGTCGTAGAGTCAGTGAGAACTTAGTGACTTACTAATTCCAAAGTTTAGATTTTCTGATAATCAGTGAATCTCTCATATTCGGATCTTTCCATTCTTGAAGTATTAATGTAGGCTACAATATTATAGCACCTGTCATTTCTGTACCTAGTCTATATATACGACATGGCACCTTATTCCCCTATTACATACTACCCTGATAATAGATTTTGTTTTACAAGAATTTTCGATTTGAGGTTATTAAAGGGTATTTTAAAGAGAAGAAGTAATAAAATAACATACGTAAATAATAACAAAGGTTGTGTAAATATAACGCTTTATATAATATAAATTTAATATATATTCTAATCCATGCTCCCGTTAAAAGGACGGTCTATTTATTGATTTTGGACAAACAAGAAATCAGTCGCACCAAAAATAAAATGTAAATAAAAAAATAAGTGTAAAATGTTGTATTACAAAGGTAAAATATAAATTAGCTTTTTTAGTTTTGTTATAAAATGTAAATTATACCAAGTATTAAGAATATAATAAACAAAAGACGAAAATTTAATATTTATAACACCCTAATAAAAAGCACCCTAACCCATGGGGCTAAAACATGGAGGCTTACGGACAGAAATAAGAGAAAGATTGAAGCTACGAAAATGGATGCTCTGAGAAGATCGGCTGGTATATTAAGAATTCAAAGAATAAGAAACGATGAGGTACTTCGACAAATGGGTACTATAACCCGTAATATTGAAAGAAAACAGCTTATATGGTACGCTCACGTACACCGTATGGTCGATTCTAGATTAGCCAAATAAGCCATGACGTGGATACCAGCACATCGGAGAAAAAGAGGTAAACGAAAGAGAAACTGGATAGAGGGAATAAGAAAAGCCACGAGTGCCCGCAACCTACAAAACAGCCAATGGGAAGATAGGAAGAACTGGAGTGTACAAATCGGACAATGTCGCCGAACGTTCTAAACCAAACATATATATATATATATATATATATATATATATATATATATATATATATATATTAAGAATATGTAAAGTAATGAATAATAAGTAATTATAAATATCGAGGGATATAATAAATTTATACCGCTTGCTGTTTTATTTGAAACTATCGCCATCTGAATAAGTCATTAAATTTATTGAATACCACTCCATATTATTTTTTCCTTGTGTTAGTTCATCTTATATTCCACCAATTTTAAATTTCCACACATTTTAAAATTTTATGATAAATGTTGATAAAAGAAGTGAGAGCCTCGTCGCTTCCATTTAGATTCTGTTTCTCTTCTCATTTCCTATTAAAATATATTCATGTGAAGAATATTAATAGGGCAGAAAATATTGAGTAGTTCCATTAAGTTATGTCAAAGGTGAAAAGGTTATATTCGGAAAAATGGGATGGTAGTATTATAGATGATTATGTGAAGGGTTTCCCTCACATAATCATTCACTCTTCTCTGGTATTTTACAGGCAGCAATGGTCCTACATCCTATGACATGTGATAGTATTATGTCCTACGTGATTTTAATCCTACGATGTTCCTAATGTTTTAGCATATAGACAATTATTTTTTTTTGTTTCTTTGATTGTGTAATAATATAGTTTTTCTGTTGATTGAGACACTAAAATATGTGTTTTGATGTATTTTGATAATTTTGTAATGCTAGCTGTCTCCAAAGTAGGCTCTGAGTGAATGCTAAAGATTTTAGAAAAATACTCTGAACTCTAATAATGAAAATAAAGTAAATAATGAAAATAATGAGGTTTACAAAATACAATTATGGCATTCTTGTTAATAGATCGAAGGTAGAAAAAACAAAAAAATATAGCTATCTAGGAGTCGAGTTTGTGTCTTCCTTCTTATGTAGGACGATGAGTATGGCTGCCACTTCAAAAACCAAATAAGCAATTTATACGATAATTGCACTACTCGTTGCTCCTTGCTATAAGCAATAAAGAAAGTTATTATTTGCCTGTACACTATGGGTCGATGGTGGAGGCGCCGTCTCAAAAATACCAAAAAGTAAAACCCGAATAAGTAACACAAACCACGATTTTCTTATAACTAATACGTCAAACTTTTATAATTCGGCTCGGTAATTTATTTAAATGTTGAGTGGGTTCAGTTAGTAGACTTCAAAAGTAGGAATACGGAGAGATTTAGATAAGTGTTGTTTTGATGCTTACATTAAATAAACAATTTCGTGCTTAAAAATTAAATAAAGTACAATTTATTATACACCATTTCAAAGAGTAGTTCTTCTAATATTAAAAATATAAAAAATATTTGTATATTGCTTATCGCTTACTACAGTAAAGAAATGATAAAGGTCTCATGTTACTGGACTGACTTTCTCAACTTCAAGAAAACTTTTAAGTATTAGCAGGGTTCGCCCGGGTAAGTTTCTTTTCACCGTCTGGCAACTAAAATGATCCTGTATAAGATAAAAAAAATATTGCGGATTTTTTGCGCTTCTTTTGCAAATCAACAAAATATACAAAAGAGCGCGCGCGCCGAACACTTAAAAATCTGCAATACTCGTTCCGTAAGAATTATGAATTTGCAAAATACGGCGTAATAAAAAATACATATACATTATGGAATTCCAACAAATAAGAGCATAGCATTTCACTGAATGCCTGAATTTTAGAAATAATATATCGGGACGGTCCCATCTGATTTTTTTAGCAGCACCACCATGTCCCACGTTTGACCAAATATGTTTATGAGTGCCTTGCGGTTAGATAAAATGAAATAAATATTTGTAGTTGCTAAACTTATTAAACAAAGTGATACATCGATAAAAATTGTTTACGATGTAATTTGAAAAAAATATATTTTGGCCATGAAAAGTAAATCAAAGAGAAAATATTTTCTTCTTCGCCTATACACGGGATGTTTATTCTGCGGTTAAAATTATCCTTAAGAAAGTATATAAAGTTGGGTTTGTTAAAATTTTAGGTTATTATTAATGTATACAATCAGCATTAATTAATAGTAATCAATAATATACCGCTGTCAGCTGTACCTACGACAGTAAACAATGAACAATTTCAAAATTACTCAACGTAACATATGTGACGCTTTTATAGAGCACGGAAAACATATATCAATAGCAGAACGGTATATTAAGGAGCATTTCGATCTTTCTGAAGAGCAGTTGCAATGTGTTATCACTAAAATTCAGAAACACTTATTGTCCGAATTTAAGATACGTTGGAATAAAGCCGGAAGAAAAAGGGATGTGTTCTTACGCGGCAACGAGAAATTGTTAGATGGCGAATTTTTTGTACCATTCCAAGAAGACGAAAAAGCATCGACGTCCTTATCTGAAAACCCACGAGGGAGGCCATGTAAGTCATTTATCGAATTCGCAGAGAAGGCACAGAAACGAAAAGCAATAAAACTATTTTGAGACTCTGGACTTGATCACATTTATCATTCATATACTCAGGGATTACGTTCAATTGGTGAGACATGGGAATCAGAAATTATAACAGGAACTACGTTCTGCATCACAAGAAAGGAAGGCTTTTATCCACACATTATTAAGACGTAATACTTCTGTTGAGCCTTTCACAAATCAAGAGGCCTTGACTCTTTTCATTGATTTAGATTTAACGAGAAACCAATATACATACCTTAGAACCTGTTTACAAGACGAAGACTGTACTGTACGCCCATCATATACCAAACTTATAGAAGCCAAGCAAGCATGTTATCCAGAGCACATGAAAGTAACTGAAATTGGTGCTACAGTAAGTTTGCAGTCTCTTCTAGATCAGACATGTAAGAGAATAATCAAAATTGATTCTGTGAATGTGGCCAACTTTTTACAATCAATATTGTACAGTAAATGGGGCTGTGATGGATCTTCGGGGCAAAGTGAGTACAAGCAAATGTTATCTGGTGAAAGTGACTTAATATCCGATACTAACTTATTTGTAACATCCCTGGTTCCATTACAAATTGTAGATGAAGTCACAAAAACGTCGTCTGGAAAAATCCAGCCTCGTCCTCTGTTCGATACTGTAGGCCCATTTTAATAGAATTCTCAAAAGAGACTCTAGAGAAAACAAGATCTGTTGTCAATGAAGTGGAAACTCAAATAAGCATTCTTTTGTCTTCTTTTGTATTGAAGAATGGAAAACAGCTGTCTATTAAACATAAGCTGTTTTTTTACAATGATAGATGGTAAGGTTACGCAAGTAGTAACAAATACTCCATCAAGTGCTACATGCCATATACGTCTTGCAAAACCAACAGAAATGAACAATTTGGAATGTGTTAAACAGAGACCTGAGAATGAAGAGCATTATAGATTTGGACTCTCATCTTTACATACATGGATTCGATTTATGGAGTTAGTACTTCATGTTTCATATAATTTATCATTTAAAAAATGATCAATAACCTCAGAGGACATGAAAAATCAAAATAAATCTAAAATAGGATGTATGTGCAGGAGCAGCTTCGAAAAGAATTAGGGTTACTAATTGATAAACCTCGACAAATCAGCGGAACTAGTAATGACGGAAATACCGCTCGAAGATTATTTGCTAATTCTGCTTGCACTGCACAAATTACTGGAGTTGATGAAAAATTAATTATGAGATTTCGCATACTACTTCAGACAATGTCAAGTGGTATGGCAATCGATGCCATAAAGTTTGGTGAATATGCTTTTAGAACAGCCGAATTATACGTGAGCAAATATCCATGGTACTATATGCTCTCCTCTGTACATAAAGCACTCATTCATGCAGAAAATATAATTCGGTATAATGCACTTTTACCACTTGGCCAGTTGTCCGAAGATGCACAGGAATCCAGAAATAAGAATTATAAACGTCTCAGGTTATATCATTCTCGCAAATGTTCCCGAAAAGCTGCTAACGAAGATGTCTTTCATACTTTATTGTATACATCAGACCCTTATATAACAAGCTGAAGACAATATGTGTCACGCAACATTATGGAACTTGAAGAAGAGGCCTTGCAACTATTACAATAAGTATTTATTTACATATAAGTATGTACATAAATTACACCTGTGTGCTGTAATATATGTTGTATGCTATCAATTATAAAATGAAATGTATAAAAACAAAATAAAAATTATTTGCATCACGACTGTACGTAAGACCTTTCTTTATATCTGTATACCGAATTTCATGTATCTATAATAACAAATAAAAAAGTTACAGATTTTTGAGACGGCGCCTCCACCATCATCAGCCCATAGTGCTGTGGTCAGCTTGATTGTCTTTTTATTGCAGTTATAGAAATCTGCGGACGATGCTGTAAGTGTCGATGATTACTGATTTCTGCATCTGGAAGTAGGTGTTTTCCTTAATCTTTAATGACTAGGGCTGTTTTCAAGCTGGTAGGTATTTCACCTGTAGCGCTTACTGTAAAAATTAATTACTGTAGAAATTACGGTGACCTTCTCCCGTTGCCACGTGAGTTTGATCTTCTCAGCAAGGGCTAAGTATTTCATGATTTTTCCCCTTCTTTCTTCTCCATGTTCTCTGGTAGTGGTACGGTGATATATATTAGGTATATTTGTTTTCCTAATGTTAGTATTACATCTGACCTATTATTGGGGATGTATTTGTCCGTGATGATAATTCTATTCCAGTATAATTTGGCCGTATCAGTTAGTATAACTGATGTGGGTATATATTGGTAGCATGGGACCTGAGGATGGTCCGGTTTAATTTGCGTCAACAGTGCCTGGTGAACTATCTTTGCTACATTGTCATGGCGCTTCGTGTAGCTGTGCTCAATACTCTCCTCAGCCCCGGAACACGCTCGACATTTATCCGTGGCAATCCTGGTGTAGCCCTAGCTACATGTTCCATATAATTACGGGTAGTCATTATCTTATCCTGTATTGTCATCAGGAATCATTCGGTCTCTGGGAAGAGATTACTGTTCTTTAGTTAGCTAAACATTGCATCGGGATCAATTCTGTCTCCTCAAATTGAGTTGAGATTCTTTCCGTGGAGTGGTTTAGACTTCCACTTTTCTATTAATGTATTATGTTATTGGGTTAGGGTCTCCGGTTGGGGGACCGGTGAGTGAAGGTTAAGTGGGGTAAGACGGTTGTCTGTGTTGACTATGGCTGCATGTAGCGGACTGGTTTGGACCTTCCGCGTCAAGTATGAATGAAGGTTGTATACTTGATATATGTGTTGTGTACTCATTTGAGTTATACCCTTTCCGCTCCGCGAGCGAGGCAAGCGGAACCGCTATACGGAATTTTTTGGGTGGTGAGACCTAAATTTAGTAAACAGCGTCCTGGTGCTTGTGTCTAAGGATGCTAGTTCCGTTTGGGTCCAGTTTATGATGCTAAAAGTATAGGTAGCGACCGGAAGGGCATAGGTATTCACTTCCTTAACTTGTTGATTCCACATAAGCTGGATTTGAGTATGATCGTGATTCTCTCCTTCAGCCTATCCTTCACTTTACTTTTTCTTGTTTTATTATCCCGTCTGCACTTCTGGTCGACTCCTAGGTATTTATAGATTCCGTCCTCCTTCATACCTTCTTCTTTATTATTATTATTTTTGTATTAGGGATTTAATACGAAATCATTCTTCGCTCCATCACATAATAGACAGAAAGTCTTACAACTTCTAAGTTGCCTTTAACGCATACACTAATCTTATTTTTCATGAAGTCAGATGAATTCATATATAGAAAGTTTTAAAATATTTAGAAACCGAAATAAAATAAAATTGATCTGTGGTAAATCAAATTGTAAATAATATCTTTTCCAAGGTTACACTCTTACTACTCTAACACCGTTTATTGGATACCGAGTGTTTCACTCGTAATACGAGTTTCCAGCTGACTGGGCGACTCAATACAAACGCCATTACATATGTTGTTTGTCGTCTTGGGTGAGTTTGAGACAGTTATCGATGCATTTACGATGAAACATTTAAACGTTTTATTTTTGTGTCATATTCATCTTGTCTAAAGTGAAGGATTTAGAGCCATTGGTCAACCGACAAAGGATGTTAAATAATAATTTATATTATACTACACTTTGTCTGTGGTACCCTGACGACAGTTCACGCTCATACAATATATCAAGTAAATATTGTTGTGTACCATGAAAATAACAAATAATAAACTATCAAAAAAATTACAATAAAAATTTTATATTTTGTATATTAGTGAAAGAGATAGAATATTAGTGAAGATGCAGTCAATATAAAATGCTAGTATGTTAAACAGACGATTATTTCCAATTATTATCAATCAACTATGTTATCGAAGTAATTAAAATTAAATATGCACATATTTAATTTTCATATAGAGTGGATAAAAGAAGTAAGACATAAAGAGACTGTAATACTTTTAGTCCATCTGAAATCTGGGAAAGGTCTGCTACTCCCCGCCAAATTGTCACTGTCAAACTATTCAGTTTTAATCGTTTCCAAATGTATAATCTTTTTGTGTTTGTGGAAAACTCATGTCCTCTTTTTATAGCAGTTATCGAAAAATATGGAAAAAATCCTATTTTCCAATGTAGCTACAATTATTATATCCGAGGACATACTGCAAGTCGGTAATGGATAACTTGGAGGGTAGAGGATATCAGTTAGTGGATACACCTGGCAAGGGATAGCGTGTTTATACTTGGCCGCACTGTACGATGGAATGAGCTAACATATAAATTGTCTGAAATAATTATTCACTATCATTGCCCTTGTTTCAGATAAATCTGGCTAAAAAGAAATTGAATTATGAATTGGGAACTTAATAAATAATAACAGAAAGTGAATAGCAATCTTACTCTAGGTAAATGAAATATGATAGTACATAACGAAAGCAATAATAAAATAACTCACCATCACTATCAGTTCCCTAGGAAATGCCATATTTAACATTTCCTACATAAATTGGGTACTCTACAGAGAACTAAGTGTATTTTTGTTCAAAGATTATGGAAAATTCTTAATTCATTATTATCTATTATATTCCACAATCAGAAGAAATATAAAACATGAAAAATTCGTCATGTTTCGGCTTTTTACGTGATAAACTATCACTATCTGCCTTAATGTGATTTACTATTAATGTTTTTAAAATAACTGTGTTTATATCTAACTACAATATTGTTTATTACACTACAATTTGTGTCTTGTATTGCTATTTAATATATTCCAATTGTCTCCAATTTTTTATATTCTATTCATAAATTGCATGGTCATTATTAAGAAAGGGATTGTAAGAGTTCTTAATTCATACAGCATTATCTATAGAATTCTATCAGCATTGCATCTAGCATTGCATAAGGGAGCTAATAAAAAAGTTACCCCCACCATCCCCATCAATTTCTCAGGCAACATTTACCCGTTATTTATTTTGTTTCTTAATTCACTTGCCATATTTTAAGTAGATTTATACTTGTAAATGACCAAAATACGTTGTTTCCCACAGTGGCGGCTCGCGGGTTAGAAAATAGGTGAAGAGTTGATTTTTTTAAGTCCATTTAGGTGGCTAGACATGACGCTCGCACCATCATAACACTGCCTTATTAATTTATTTTTATAATCAAATTATTTAAAATTTAATCCAACATGGATCCCAAAAAACGTTCTACTATTAGACCTTCAGAATTAACAAATTTTATTATTAGGGAACATTGAGAGGTTTGTGTGTATCATCAACCTGTATAGAAGAGAACAACGCTTCATTAATATATTTTTTTATATATTCATTCATGTAATCAGAAATGCAACTGATGATTTCATTTTGAATGGTTCTTGAATTTCCACTGAAAACATTAATTTTTTCACAATGTTTTCTGATTTCTAAAGGACACCTTAATAACAGCAATTCTAAGAGTTCTTTGAAATGTATTACGGAGTCTGTGCTTTCGTCGTGGCCGCGTAATTCTAATTCTTGCTTGCCAAGATACAAAACTGCGCCCATAACCGTCATTAAGAAAACTCTAAACGAACACTTTTATTATATTGTAGTTTAAAAAGTCTAGCATTCTGTTTTAAAGCGTTGACTATAGAGTTCTGTTTTTTTTTTCGAAATTTTTTAACAGTACTTCACATTTTAAATGCTCGGCAGAATCGGTATGTTTATGTAATGCCCTCATAATATTTAAGATATCTACAAACCCATCCCTGTTCCATACCAATTGTTTATTAGAAAATAGTAAACAGGGCCAGCAATATAGTTTTCGTAACATTGGGCTGCTACATAACCATTTATAATTTGTAAACCACGAAGACTTGATATTTACGTTATAAAATTTACCAAATTTCTTAATCTCTTTCAGACCATTCTTCAGTACATTAAATAGGTACGAGTGCACTGTGCAGATAGCCGATAAAATCTCGCCAAACTCTTCATCCAATTGGTGGGAGAAAACAGAATAAACGAATGTAGCTATTGCATGACGTCATGTTACCATGGCAACCCGCTGTAACTGTGCATACTCGAGGGTACTCGATTTTAATCTCTGTACCTGCGGGTTATATATATATATATATATATATATATATATATATATATATATATATATATATATATATATATATATATATATATATATATATATAGATAACGCGCGCATACACTATTGAAGATTTAAAGAATGTTCTAATATGAACACGATGTTTTTAGTATCATAGCGGCATATTATGCTTGACATAAAAATATAATAGGTTTATATAATAGGTACATAACAAAATTTATTTGAATGTACATATTAAAGACATGATTAAATATCCCAAAAATATAAAAAAATCCCAGTCTCAATTTCTTTGGTGAAGAGGCACTTCACCTACTTCACCTGAACAGTAGCCACTGGTTTCTCAATGATGATCTGCATGGTGTGTAGACCAAATTCTCCAATTCTTGGATTATAAAAATCTTCGCGGCTTGCTAAGTCCTGGCATTACTGCATGCACTAACCTACCCTAACTGCATGCGTCAAATGCAGTTAGGGTAGCTTAGTGCATGCATTACGGCTAGCACCATTGACACCGAACATATATTACAACTAGAAGGTTCACTCTAAGCTCCGCCCACTAAGATTCCCTCCTTACACCGTCCGCGTCCCGTCGTCCAGCGAGAATTAGATAACTAGCACGTGGCGCATGTATAGTATCGTACAAAGTATCCTCCATATACTAAAGAAAGCCGCCGTTCAACAGCTACATGGCGGCATGCCCTTTGTAAGCGTAAGATAAAAGTACCGCTGGCGAGTGAACCTATACTCTGGTTTCGAAATTGTAGGCAGTACGTAATTCGCTCTTTGTTTGCCTACTATAATAGGCAAACAAGAGACACAGGCACATGCCAACTATCTGCGAGCACAGTAAGGAATTCGTTCTTTGTTTGCCTGCTATATAGGCAAACAAGATAGACAATGCGCATGCCAACTGTCTGCGCGTGACTAAAGATAGCAGAAATCACAAAATGCAGAGAGCGGTATTTACAATTTACAAGTAAAACAGACACGAAAATTGTTGAATAGTATTACCAGCTCATAAAAATAGTATTCTATACCTTACTGCCTACTATTTTGAAACCGGAGTATATTTGTAATCCCTGTTCGGTGCCAATGCCTTTGATATAAATGAACACAATAGGTTGCTTCGTGACTCACCAACTCACGAGGATGCGCAGTGTGACTGCAGGCTTAGAGTGAGATTTTCAACTGAAGAAAGAATCAGTAAAATTAAAAATTTTGAGGACTTTCTTAAACCGCATATAAACATTTCTTCTCTGACAAGAAATTACATTTCTGTGACACCTGCTATTTTAGATAAATTATTCATGAGGTTATATATTTCTAATTTTAGTTAAAGTAATGCTTTTTCGTTATTGTGCGATTTATTGATTAATGCATTTCGTTTTACATTAAGAAACCTGCTTAAACAGCTCGTTATGATAAAACTTTTCTACTTCAATCACTTACTGTGTGAGATTTAAAAATATCCAAGAAAATGATTCAAATAAACTGTAATGTCATATATTGCGTATTTATGATCATTTTAAATAAGTACGTTCTGTAAAAATTTCATAATGCGCCTTAAATAATCTTCAGTTACTCATGTCCGACTTTTCTTCACCCACTCTGTATATTTATTAATTTCTAATCTTCAAACGAAACTATTACTTATGATGAACTTGCCACAGAGCTATTCGTAAACATTCAAGTTGAATTTGAAATTCAAATAATCAGTCTTGCAATAGAAAAATTAAATATTTCTGCGAAAGCGAAAAACTTGATTCCTCACGAAACATGATTCCTCTCGTATATGTACATATATTATTGTATTTCACTCTTAAACACAGCAACTTGTTTTGCACAGGAATGGAAAAGAAAACAAAAACATCGCGTTGTGTTGTGTTGCAACTAATCTGATTTTAGACTGTGTGTTTTTAAAACACTGGTGGTATTACAGAAACTTAATACGAGTGTTAAATAATTGAAGATGAATAAGTTGTTATTAGTCTGGTTTTCATCGGCAGTGTGCTGTATTTTAGCTCTAGGTAAGTTTTAGATATAGGGAACATAGAATAATTACCTGCTATGCGTATACAAACAGTTGTGGTTTGAAAATTTGACTACAGCGCCAAAGCGTCAATTATGCAAAATGTACTTCAATAAGGAGTAAATTGTATATTTTAATATATATTACAAATATTTCTTCTTTTACCTTTTATTCTTATTTTTCATTACAGTTGGAGGAATATTATATATATATATATATATATATATATATATATATATATATATATATATATATATATATATATATATATATATATATATATATATATATATATATATATATATATATATATATATATATATATATATATATGGTACTGCGTAATCAAATTCATGACATTATTTAACACGTAATCAATTGATTATATAACGTTGCTTAATATACACAAAATAACAGTTGAATAATATCGAATATAACATAAAATCTTCAAATATTATTAGTAAACAAATTAAGTACCAAATTGTAAATCTACCTACAGGTCTATAGCGAAACAAACCTGTTTTAATTCCAATTTTCATCTTATAAAGTTTATGTATTCATGAGTGTGAAAGAGAAAATAAAAATGAATTATAAATACTATAGTAACTCAGATAATTTTAAAAAGAAACGCTGAGATGCCAAATAGTATACATCTGATGCTAAAATATACAGAGAGATTCAGATTAATTACGCATTCTGCTGCCTAAAGATCTTTTATGTGTTGCTTAAATGTTTTGTGGTGTCTACTGATATTTTAAAATCACTCAGTGGGTAAAATCATTTAGATTGGGAGATACGATAACTTATAAATGTATACTCAACCAATAAAGTTTATAAAAACAACCTAAAACATATTTTACTTTCATTAGATGTTACACACTAATAAATTTAGAATACGCAATAGCATTGTAACTAATTGTTTTGAAACGGAGTTGGAATTTTAAAGTATATTTAGTGTCAGTTTTTCTTAAAGTATACTGTCTTTGTATCTTAATCAAAGGTTTGTAGAGTTGGTGCACATATAATTATTGATAATACAAATATCCAGTTAGTGATAAAAGAACGTCCATGTAACCGTAGAAAGATAACTGATCGGGAGTTAAATAAAATATATGTGCATGTATGATATTTTGAATTACACCATGTATAGTTAGCTGTTATATGTATGTCGTGAATTACTACAATCACTATACCAAAACAAACTACAAGAAAACGTACATTGGTGCGTATAAGACTCGGTGAAAAATCTGAAACTTCATCAGTAATGTAATACTGCAACATTTTAAAACATCCATTTAGTTCATCAGCGTAGGAACGACTTTAATACTACGTTGGTCTGGGTACGTTCATTATAGTTATTTAGTTTTATGATATAGTCATTGTTATTTTTCTCTGTTATACTGGTTTTACCCAACCTAAATATGGTTTTCTTATGCAGTAAATGGTTAGTATCTTTATATATAAATATTTTTATTTCAACCTTTCTATAATATTTTAAACAATATATTAATGTCAATAAGTCAATGTTAAAGTGCAAATTTCTTTGTATCTGAATAACATGAAAGTATATCATTATATGCACAAAGAAAGACATTATGTATCTGAAATGATAATGCAAATCTTCTAATATAATAACGTATATACAGTTTTTCCCAACTATTTTACTATTCCTAAATTTTTTCTCCGAAATAATGGCATCGCTGAAATTTAAAACAACTTCTAATTATAGAATTTTAGGAAACATATGTATAATAATAAATGCCGGCCATGTAATAACGTCAGTTAAAATTAAATAAATAAGAAAAGAAATATTGAATGTAATTGTCGCTATTCTGAGTCTGGTTATTTATTCTTTATGTTTCTACTTATCTGCACCTAACAGATTGAAAACAAGTTTCGATGAAAACAAAAAAAAATCAGTTTGGTAATATTTTAGTTTACAATATGATTATTCCTTTACAATATATTACAAAAGACAGTTATTTGAAACACTTACTTACGTTTATTTAAAAAACAGAGCCGCGACACTATTATTATAAATAATAACAATAATAATCATAACAATAACAATGATTGTAACGTTAACACTGATATGTATATAGCGGACGAGCGTTATGCATATTTCAATTAATTCTATTAATTAGCTATACCGAATTCGACTAATGCATTGCATTGATCTACTATGACTAAACTAGTGAAAGTACTTCTGAAAAATTTATAATAACAAAGTAGAGTTTCATCATGTGATACCAAATTTAATATGATGGCAATAGTAGGTACATTCCCTGGCTTGGACTAAGCTTGGAATAAATGGAAGATTCTAAATTATTGGAAGATTCCAATAATTACCTCCCATAGAAGCTGAATGCAATGTTTTGAATTTAAATTTAGACTCATGATGAATAATCTCATTATGTTTCTCCTAATTGACACTAGTGCCAGGTTTATTTCCATCCAATTGGTATCCAGATATGACAAGCATTAGCAATTATGTTGAGCTACAAACCCATTACTGGAAAGCATTGAATCAAAAACAAAATAGTCAAAATATTGTATTCCTAATAAATCTAAAATTGGTTAATCACAATTTTATATTTATTTTCTATCTCATTTTTCTATTGATAATATGGAAGCAAGGATGAATGGAAAATTATGTATTCATATATTTTTTGAGAGAACTACAGTATTCTCTTCGTTTCCTAAAATCACAACAGAGCATAATATTTTACCTTGGTTTTGATGGACTAGAACAAAAATTTAACATGTTGCTATCAGTTAACAGTAACTGAGTTTTCCACAAAACACCAAAACACTATACACAAAACAAAATTGGCATCTTCTGGAGATGATTAAAATTCAGCTTTAATCATCCCCATCATCGCGCGTTGAGTGTGGTGTATAGTGTTTTGGTGTTTTGTGGAAAACTCAGTTAGTGTTATCTTCACACCAAAGGTTCCAACCTACTCCAGGATTGCCATCAGTTGTTTCTTCTTATATCACATTACTTTGACTTAGCTATGATAACTCACTTGAATTGATTGACATATAATATATAATTTTAAGGCATCGGAGAGTTTTTGTTGAATGATAAGTATTCTAATGTATTTTAATTATACATGGATATCCGTAAGGTTTTATTTTGGGCCCTCTATCTGCTCTTCTCTGTTTTTTTTTATTATTTCTACAGCTGACTTAAAAATGTGTTACAATGTTCTGATGTAATATAGTTCTGATGTAATAGTGTTAATGTTCTGTTCTGTTTATTTCTATATAGATGAATGCATAGCTATAGTATTTATTTGAAGCCTGATTCTAAAATTACCACATTTTTGTAATCTTTTACAAATACAATTGACCTTTGATAAAATAAATCTTATAGTGTACCACATATATTAATATGTACCACGTAGTGCCAATAGCATTGCAGGTCTACCTCATTCTACTTAAGTAAAATGAGTACGCTAGAAGCATTTGGTTTATTTTTTTTCGGTATACCACTCAAGTCTCGCTTTTGTTAATTTTGGTTAATTCACAACGCACTCCTTAATCCATCGAGATGTGTGTGCTTTGAAAGTAGATAGTGTGACGTCTAGTCAAACTGTCATCGTTTGACGCTATTGGTATATATTGAAAGATATATGAATGTAGAAGTAGATTTTATAATCTGCCACACGCTTTAAACGATTGAAATGTTGTAGATTAAACAAAATAATATTTTGCTACAATACATATTTCACTAGTAAATTAATACCTTATATTATTAATACCTTAAAAAGAGTACGTCAATATTAATCAAAAATCAATCAAAGAATCATTCAAAAGTGTTAATAAAAACATTTATCGGTCATATATGTATACGGGCCGATTAACAACTATTAGATTAGATTGGATAGACATTTTACTTATCCTGGGAAGGAGCTGGAACCCCTAATACAGCAACAAAATTTAGGAGACCTTCATTAAAACATAACTCAATGTTAATCGTCTTTCGATGATGACAATTTGGCAGGCGAAACGTGCGTCAATAAATGTGTAATCTTTCGGTCTTCGTGGAAAACTAGCCTCCTGTTTTTTTTAATTCTTATTTATGTTTCAGATTTGCCATTACTGATAAATTTCGACCGGTCTTGCATCAGATGTCTGTGCCACGCCGCTACGGGGTGCGATTTCACTCTTGGCTGCTCTAAAGGATACTGTGGACCTTTTAAAATTAGCAGGATCTATTGGATTGATGCTGGAAATATAACTCTACCGCTGGATGATCCAGAGAGAGCAGGAGGTGGGTTAACTTTTTCTTAGTCTATTCAATATAATAAATGTTTCTGAAGAATTCATTGATTCGAATCGAAGCCGATTGTACACTAAAAGAAATTTGTATTAATAAGTAACAAGCGATTAATACCCAAAAAATATTTGCTTTAGTTAGGCTCCAATGAGGCTGGTTACTACCACAGTAAAAATGATCTTGCTGATAGTTTAAACGTAAAGAAAGTTTTACTAACATTTTGTATATTGCCATTCTTTTATAAGTCGGTGGTTTTATTAATCAGTATGCGATTTAAACATAAATACCTGGATTTTATTCTTACAGTTAGTAGATAACATATCCATCTATTGACTGGTAATATTTTTCTTGCACGCACACTTTATTGGTGATAATGAAAGTAAAACAGTTATACTGTATAGATAATTTCGGTATTAGACTGCAAAATGGCAGTGTTGAATCGTTTTTTCGTGTCTCAGGCGGAATGTAGTGATGGTGTATAACTGCACAGAATTATCGATTGGTTCAAAGTGTAATAAGCATATGAACTGGGATCACAAAAGCGTAAACTTACCTTAATTGGAGACCATATTAATCGTAAGTATGTATTTACCCAGTAATAGAGATATTAACAGAGAAAAGACGCTTCCTAGAAGTACTGGTAGGAATAGAAGTCTTAGAAGAAGAGATAATATAAAGTGGTAGGAAACCGCTAGGTAGAATTACTTATAAGCCAGTTATTAATAATAGATTTTGACCATGAAATGGTGAATTAATATTATTTTGCATCTATTCTCTTCTCCAATATACTCAGCTCTACATTTTCAAAGAACTCTACTAATATATTAAGTAATTAATCTATAGAAATACTTTTTATACTATACCCTATCGTATTCGTGCACTAGTAATGGATGTGTTGCAACATATGCAGCTCATGTAATTTTTTTTAAGGGAGTGTACCTTTTAATACTTTTTCAAAAATCAGATTTTAAAAATTGTTTTTAATTTCTATGCAAGTAAAAACAGTATATTCTTAGGCATTTTTGGCATCCTTGTAACAATTGTGTAGCTCTTGTATATGCACTTACGTTGATTGAGACCAGAAATGCTATTACCTTAAGTTTATATCACTACTTATTATTTCCTTCAGAATCAGTAACTACCTCAAAAGCTAATGGGTTCGTAGTGTATCAATTAGATAATTAATACTATTACTTTTTAATGTCTACCAATAAATAGATTTTATAATTTCTAAGGTTTAATATTTATCTTCTAATTCTGTTCTATTTTGCAGCCTACGAAGATTGTGCCTTATCTTATCCATGTGCGCAAAGGATTGTAGCAAACTATCTAATAAAATATGGAAGGGTAAGTCTAAGAAATAATATAATGTATCGTGTGTAATAATATTTTATACATGTGTCTATACAGCAAACTAAATAGCTAACAAAACACCCTTTTCTATGTACTTTTTTCTATACAGTAATATTTTTTCGTTATTAATTATTCAATAAAATAACACTTGAATTATTTACTTAGTATTTTACATTTCTTATTAAAGGTAGTAGTTATCTAAAGTTTAGCTAAATAGAAATTATCATTTTTCAGCAGTGCATAATATATGTGAAAAACAGGAGACGAGTTTATACGAACACCAAAAGATTATGAGACACTTGATGAGTGTTTCGCAATTTAAGGTACATCATCAGGAGACAATTGAAACCAAGGATTTAATCATTAGCATTCTGTTTATATTATCGCATTGAACATTCTTGGCCTTTTTCATATTGTACTCGTAATTGTGTACCTACCGGAGTCTACCGGGGAGTGTAATGATTTATTTTTATTATTTTGCAAAAATCTTATATTATTTTAGTGTGGTCTCTTTCAGAAAGAGTACCTTAGGGCAGTTTTATATTTAAGATGACGTAAAGAGATATTCTGAAGTTTGTTTGTAGTAAGTCTCGAGGTTTCAGAGAGCCTGTCGGGTAAGAGCTGATTCTATTTTTAGTTCTTCTTCTCTAAAAATCTGGTACTTTTTTCATTAAAAAAAAACGTGGCTTCTGTAGAATAATTATTAGAGAGGTCTCATCTCTAAGGTAATTTAATGGAGACTATAAGGGCTGTTTGTGGTGAACGTTGAAGTTTACAAGGACCCACTGGTGTGTCTATTAATTAATTTTCTCTATAAATCTAATTTCTAGGGAATGTAGAATTTCCTTCATTAAAAATTCGGAGTGTCTGGAAAAAATCATTAGGGCGATCATATTTTTGTATTAATATTTCAGAGAGCTTACTGGATGTGTGGTGATTATTGTTAATTGTTTTCTCTAAAAACCTTAACACTCAGTTAGAAAAATCGTAGTGTCTAAAACAGTAAACAATTTTAAAACCATAAAACGGACTTTTCCGCACGTAGAACATCTCTATCTCGAAATTGAGTGTCCGAGAAAAAATAAACCAACACATAAATGCAGAATATGTGTTTTCTGCGACAGTTTTACTTTTTTCAATTTTTCTCAAATAGCCCACCATCGTGCTTTGGTATGACCCATGGACAGGGTGGGGTGTGTACTATCCACCTCAAAATCAATAGATGTAGTCTGGTAGACGTCCCAAATCAGAATCAGTTGTTACCTGATCGATCCGACACGATTTAATTGAGTGATCGTGCTAACAAAAAAAATTCTGAAATAGTCCACCATTGTGCTTTCTCATGACCCATGAACATGGTGGAGTGTATTCTATTCACCTCAAAATCAATAGATGTCGTCTGGGAGACGTCCCCGATCAGAATCAGTCAATATCCGATCGATCCAACACGAGTTATCGTGCTAATAAGATTTTTAAATGCAGACGACAACGACGACAACAACGATGACACACACAGAAAAATATTTTAAAAACAATTTTTTTTATTGTTAGGCCTAAAACGAAAAATAAACGCTTTTCCGAAGTGTGGAAAGTAAAAACATTAGGGCTTAACATCTAACATGATCTAATAACATTCTAAGGGTTATTTCTGGTGAATATTGTGGTCTTTGTTTTGCCTACTGGAGGTGTGACAATTTTTACTTTAATTTTCACCTAAGAATCTTGTTCTGTTTCATACAAGATTCGTAGTGTCCGTAAAACAATTGTTAGGCAGTCTTATCTATAATCCGATGTAATAGGAATCCTAAGGGTTATCTGTGGTTAGTATCGAGATATTGGAAAGCCCACGGGGGGTGTGGTGTTCATCACACGAGAATTTATTAAAAGATGATCTGTAGCGTGGCTATTTTCAGCCCAAGTTCCCATAACACCTATTTAAATTTCCATTTCTGTATGTCCACATTTTTATGACTGTAATTGTATTTATGAGCAGCCAACAATATTGATTTCTTTTTTGTAAAATTCCATTCGTCAGAAGCTCCCATACATTGGAGACACGAGGTTAATCATAATCAAGGAAATTACTGATTGATATGAGCGCTTACCCTTGTATCAGTCTATTAAGAGATCTAGAATAATGTGTATCCAAACTTAACCTTAAAAAATTCTCATTCTTTTTAGGATTGCAATGAAGACGGGGTGACGAATTGTGATGATTATTCTATGATTCACTTCAATGGTGGCGTTCAGTGCCAACCACCCCTCGAAAGAAATGAGGCTGGCAGGAATTGGACAATGAGATACAGGATATGTAATCCAACAAATCGTGATTAATAGATTTTAATATGGAATTTATTACGGGAGATTTTAATAACTAACAGGAAATAAAATTTACTAGTCCCCATTATTTCGTCGGCTTTGGCCTCATATTATTAGCTTAAATTATATAGATATAAGATGCATTTTATAATATTGCTATTGATTTATTATATCAAGAAATACATACATCGAGAAGTTGTAATATTATTTTCGTTATTTGTGCACATTTTTATATAGAAATATGTAATTCTTAACAGCTCAATAAGGGTAATCAAATTAAAATTTATTTGTTTATTTAGTTTCGCAAAAGTATATATTTATGGAGTAATTGATTATGAATTGTAGTGTTATATTAATGCAAATAGAAATTAATATTATTATGTTTATATTTTATTAGTATATACAACATGTAACAAAATATTCATCTTCAAAACGTTTTTATAATAAATGGTTGATCTGTATTTTTTGTCACTTTAAGTAAATATTATATGTTTACTTTTTTACTTTTGGCTTTGAATTAATAGAAGAAACTCATATGTTGTAGCCATTTGTAGATTTTTTCTTATTTTATTTTAAGAACCCTAACCACGATTGTCGAGGTAGGGAAGTAATATGGATATAACACTTTTCTTGTCGAAGGGTTAATCAGAGCATACACAGATAGGTGCACCACGGTATTACTGGAATAGGTATTCAAATATGTAAGCCATGGGAATATGAATTCTAACCTGATTATCCTATTATAAGTTTAACTTTATATTCCTTAAAAATGTAACTAATATTCGATGTACAATTGTTTTTGAGGAATGTAGTGTTTTGATATTAGTTGGGAGTGGGATATTTAAAGTAGTTATTCCTTATGCATGTGTTCACTCGAATATGGAGTCCACAATTAAAAATATGATTTAAGTCACCGACAAAGTCATTAGCACATGTATTGTACAGTTCTGAGTGTTCAAGATCGCAATTTTATTTAGATGTTCTGGAAATCAACTATGATTTAACCTCATCCTAGTAATATTTACTGAGAAAAATCTTACTACCACTGTTGCTTGAAAGCATGATTAAAATGGTGTAGAGAAAATAGTGGCTGGGTAACACCAATTTTCAGTGCCGCCTGTTTTGCAAGTTGGTCCAGGATGCAATCAATCGTCGTCTAAGCTATTCTGTTCTTTCACCCATATACTGATATATGAACGTAAGCCCTTCTTTTACAATTAAAAGTTATTTTTGCTTTACTTCATATATTATTTCGCTTCAACTAGAATGTTGCTTAGGATTTTGTAATATAAAAGGATCTGATTTTGATCCTAATATTGTTTTTTTGTGGACTTTTTAATGGTATATATGTATGTTACCGGAAAAGTATGTAATCCAACATTGTATTAAATTCCTAGGTATGATATATAATTCCTAAAATCATCAGGCATTGTATGAAATACATTATATTATATACATTTCCTAGGCATTGTATGGAATGCCGATTGAATAACTGGCAATGTGTGAAAGAAGCACAATTATATATTTGAAATGGTAGTGGGGCATGGTATTGACGTGACATTTTTTAGTATTGCATAATACTTCTTATTGTCTAGACGTTGTTTAAGCACATGACGTCCGATTCACGTATTTCACTTATGAAAGAGAGATTTTACCAAGAATTAAAAACCAAAAGAAATTTCAATGTAAAGAATTTCGTTTATATTGCTGATGAATAATATACAGTGTTAATTAATGATGTTAATAATGCGAATTCAACCTCAAAGAAAGTTCCACGGGATTATTGGTTATTGAAGTGATATGATATTCTCACTCTTGATCAGAAAACTAAACTTATTTTTCCTGTTAAAGATTCTGGAAGCAACATACTTTACTACGTCTCTGATAGTGAGCTATTTGATGTTTTACACGAGGCTCATATTACTATCGGTTATGGAGGAAGAGACCACATGATTAAAGAATTGTCAAATCGATATAAAAATGCAACCCGATATCATATAGAGCTGTACATTCAACTTTGTAAACCATGTCAACAAAAATAAAAAGGTGTTAAAAAGGTATTGTTGTCAGATAAAAAAGATATTGATCTCAGACTTACAGAGGATTCTACCACCATTTTTGGTGGACTTGAAACATTAGATATTGATGAGTGTTGTGTGTCTTCGGTACTCACAACCCTCTACTTTCGGTTGCTACTATATAGAAATATATTAGCAACCGAAAATTGGAATTCTGCAATAGAAAAACTTAAAACATCAAGCAGAAAGAATGTTGAAACATAGTGACAAAAATTTCCGTTGGTATCTGTTGGTAAAACTGTAAGAATTCCACTGCCCAAAGTTGGGGACGTGGTGATGCTCGAAATATTCGACATTAAAGATATTTCTGATAACGAAATTACACTACGTTCAATTGCAACTTTGCAGTCTACCGGAACAGACCAAGGATTCGTCAAGTGCAGTAGCAAAAAGAACTGTGGCACAATGAAGTGTTTGTGCGTTAAGAAGAAAACACTTTGAAAACACAAAATGACTAGGTAAGTTATATAAATCTATTTAAATTAAAACAGATTTCATACATTGCCTGAAATTGTCATTGTATATAATACCTAGGTTTTCTATAGAATACCGGAATTTTATACTTTTCCGGTAACATATATATTTCTATAACACAAGTTAGCGCTTGATAGGTCATAGACTTATCACCGTAAATATAACACTCTATGGATAGTTTAGAAAAGCCTACGATGTTATTATCTGCTGCATAGAAAACACTACCTGTACCGTTTGATAATTTTGTACCATGCGTGTAAATCTTTACTGACAAAAAGTTACTTAGCACCTAATTGAGAATCAACTGATAAGGAACTCCACTAAATTATATAGAGAATATTATGCTTGATTTTAGTAGAATAAGCCCATTATCATTGCTAAAGATATCGTAGAATGTCCCACATTATATAAAAAAGCTCCAGATGTGTAGAAAATTCCAATAATATTTGGGTGAGTGGATGACTATTCCTGTTGGTCCAATAGTCACTAATTGAACACTGTGTATCCAGTGAACCCATTTTACAATTCAATCGTTTATTATATGAAGTTGACATGGTGTACTATTTCTAATCTTCCTGTTTGTGTTGCAACAGAGCTTACTATACGAGGGGGTACCCAAAAGAAATCAAAATTATTTTTTTAAATTTGTTTATTTAATCTTTAAGCAAAAAAACCTTCATCTCCTTCAAAGTACTCTCCACTGGCAATTGTATACTTGTACAATATTTTATTCCATTGTTCAAAACATTTTTGAAATTATTTTTCTGGAGACGCTGTGGGAGCTCCCCCAGCGCCAGCGCCAGCGCCTCCGTCGTTTTTTTCTTCACCTCAGCAACGTCGGTAATATGCTTTACTTTCACGTCTCTTTTCACTCGGGAAGATCGTCGATCTTCCAGCATGATTTCGCGAATTTTCATCGGGTCGAGCTGTAGAAGGACGACCAGAGCTAGGTTCGTCATAAATTGACATTTCACCTCTTTTCAAATGGGAAAACAACTCAAGCCCTCTTGTTTTCCCAATAGTATCATCCTTGTAGGACGTTTTTAATATTCTGTGCTAGTTTTCCAATCAAGAAACAAAATTTTATGGCCGCGCGCTGTTCACCATAATCAGCCATCGAAAAAACGATAAGCACACACAACAACTTTCACTAAAAAAAATCACACAAGCCGAACAGAACCTTCTCTAGCGACGGTGCTTGGCTTACTGACTCATAAGTGGTATATACTCTATACGCTCCTAGCAGCAGAACGCGGTACTATAAATACTCCACTCACCACAACATCAGTTCGGTTTCTTTTGGGTACCCCCTCGTACATAGTTTTTTCGCCAACAAAATTTGGCTCAGACGAATATTTTGGTGTATCTCCCAATAACCAGATAGGTCTATGCCATGATAGTTCCAAGCTCTTTTAATTGACTAGGAGCTCTTTTAGTTGATATATTCCATGATAAATAAGATTTGGCGGGATTTTGAATAGTTCTTACATGCCTTCAATTGTTAACGTCACTAATGTATTGAATTTCGAAGGTTTTTCATTTATTTGGTGTAGCCTGTATCCTGTTCAATATTACTGTAGAATCACACCAATAGTATATTTGATCAAATTTCACACCTGCAGATTTTATCATATTATTAATCATCTGTGGCAATAAAACGGCACCACAAAATTCTAAACGAGCCAGTGTGAAATTTTTTAGTGGTTCCGCATGGGATTTAATACACAGAAGAAAATTTTTATTTTGACGATCTGATTCTGATATTAATTGATTCTGATTAATTTGAGGAGATATTAAAAATCTAAAGTGATCCATTGTCAGTGGCTGGGATTGATCCTGAAAATGGTGTTGAAATAATTTAAAATTAATAAAGCATATGGACCTAAACCATTTACTGTAACCTAATATATACATTGCCATAAACTAATATAAACCATAATATACGTATTTTGTAATTTGTTTATTAGGACTATTTTAATTAAATTAAATTATGTAATTGCATGTTTAATGTGGATGTCGTATATTCTGTATAATACGTTAGTAATTAAATTAATAAAACTATTAGTATTATATCTGAACTTTTATTAATTTTTTCTAACATAGGTAAGAGGTATCCAAAATAAAATATACATCATCAAAACTCGATAATTTTAATTTGGTTGCCTCGATCGAATTATGCACGTAACCTACACAACGTTATACCACACACCTACTCTTATAAAATTAAAATTCTATATATTACAGCACAAATACAGTATATATACTAGGTTTCATTATTGCCAATGTTAAAACTACTTCTCACTTTGTATAAAAACAAACACTCTTTGTACTGACAATTTCAGTTATTGTTGCTTATTTTGATTTCAGGATATGTTTGTCTATATTCTAAAAACTATTGTTTATATACAGAGTGAAAGTATGATGTACAAATCTGGATCGGGACGATATACAAACATTTTGTTTAATATTCACTACGTCTATTGCCTACATGTCATGGATAGGTAGCATAGGTAGGCCAAAAAGTTGCAACAGATAAAATACCGTAAAAATGCAACGCACACAATAAAAAAATACCGTGTACTTTTTGATTGTGTACAAACTACGACAAACTATGATGACATAACTGTAGATATAATATAACTATAATTTTGTATGACACTTCAAAGCAAGATCTCTGGACATGTGCAGCATCTGGAAAGTTTTCAGTCAAACTTTACTTAATACGAAACATCAAGAAACACGGTACATTCAATTCTATTTATAATAGTTTAATAATTTTTAGGTCTTCTTAATTTATATCGTATTGCATTTTCTATATCAACAAAATACGATCATAGGATATTTATAATTTAGAATAATTAGTAGGTAGTTTTAACTTCAATATTTCATCAACATTTCCGAGAGTCTATAACCTATAACCAACATTGAATAGAATAATAATGCATTTTATTTTAATATCACATGTTGATAATTTTGGAATGACAGTATATCAAAAGATGTGAATGTTGTATAATAAGAAAGAGCGTAACCTATATAGTCAATAAATACGTAATATTTGTTGGTTTACGCGTTAGATTAACATAAACAGGCAATCGATTCTGGTGTTATTCTCAGTGGCGAAACGTCCATTACGGTTATAAGGCGCAGCCTACCCTATATATTTTAGATGATAGACCCCGTTTTTAAATTGCCACTTGTCTTTGCCAGAATTATAAACATTTTCTATTCATATTATCATACCTATTTCCATTTAAACTAAAGCGCCAGCATGCCGGCAACCGGCAGCGCGCATGCCTTGGTAGGCCTGCGCACTGAGAGTCTGGGCTGACTCTAACGCCTTAGATTTAACGGACTTTATAGAAATCCGCGGTACATGGGGGTGGGAGGGGAGTTCGCAAAAAATGATATGAAATTTAGCTAGCCTGTTCAATCAGTTTGCGTAATACAGTGGCTATAATATTGACCTGTCGTTAGTCGTAGTAATTAGTCTTATTTTTAAGAATAATGGCGGCCCTAGACACTGCCGAGTTAGTAGACTTTTTAATTAATAAGAATGGTTATTTTAATAATTTATCTTTAGAAGATAAACTGAAAAATTAAAGCGGCAAAACCTACCAATTTATTTCAAGAACTATAGATGTTTTTGCAGAAAATAAAACGCGGCGAATGGAATTGATATACAAAAAAATATAGGTAAGTGGTTTTTGCTTCAACTATTTAATATATATATATATATATATATATATATATATATATATATATATATATATATATATATATATATATACATATATATATATATATATATATATATATATATATATATATATATATATATATATATATATATATATATGTGGGCACACGTGGCTCCACTTACGCCTATTGACAGCCGTGATGGTATTTTTGTATATATTAGTTTTAAGTTGTGTAAATATTAGAAAGTGGAAACCCTTGTTTAGCTAGTACCCGGAACGAGGGTCAATGGTTTATGACAAGCGTGGCCTCTAAATAAGTTTTTATTTCAGTTGATTCCGACAATTCACCCTCAAAGTGTCGGTCCTCGTTCAGTACAAGCTTGCTCGCTATATATTTATTTTCTAAATAAACGTAGTTATAGCAATAACATGTACTAGTATCATTTCACCACATACAGCACCCTGAAGACCGCCAAAGTGGTGACCCCGAGGTGATATTCAAGCGAAACATAGCGGTTTTTTTTTTCAGTGGTGTTGCTGTCATTATTTCGGGGTGAATTTTCGCGGTAACTGAAAGTGAAAGTTGACGCGTAGTGAGTAGATAAGCTTATCTCTACTGCAGTGACATTTAAACAGTGAGTTACCGTAACAATCATGAATACCAACGACGTTAATAACCACACGGATGGAGGTGCTCACAACACCGAAGACGTCACGGAAGTTAACCGTGTGTCGATGAAAATTCCTCCATTTACATTCGACGATCCGGAAGTATGGCTGTAACTAGTGGACCGAAGTTTTGTACTCGCGAGAATCACCAGTGAGGACACAAAATTTAACCACGTGGTGACATCACTTGATTCTCGAGCTGTGAACGAAATTAGAGATATCGTGATGGACCCTCCTGAAGATAAGCCATACACCGCTCTTAAGGCTGCTTTAGTTACAAGGTTAGGCACATCGCAGGAACAAAAGACACGACGGCTCTTTGAACGCGAAGAGATGGGCGACTCGAAACCGTCGCAATTTTTACGTCGTTTAAGGGCGCTGGCAGGTAATGGCATTGCCGAATCCTTATTACGAACATTATGGACAGGACGACTTCCTCAAAATGTCCAAGGAATTTTTGCGACACAAAAGAATTCCCCCCTAAATGAGGTATCGGAAATGGCAGATGCTATTATGGACTCGTCTCCCAACACCCTCGTGCTGGAAACCACTAGGTCACGTAGCCCCGAAGGCGATCGATTCCAGGAGTTGGAACAGCAGGTACTTTCTTTAACACGAAAAGTAGCAAAACTACATACCGGTCATGAAGAACGCCCGCGAAGAACATCCTCACGATCTCACCCACGAGACCAATGGCGATCTCATTCGGGAGTTCGTTCACCGTCGCGTTTTCGATCATGGGACCGTCCCGACGACGACGGAAGTAATTTATGTTGGTACCATAGATGTTTCGGAGCGGGAGCTCGGACATGCCGCGAACCGTGTGCTCGAAGTGCGGGAAACGACGCGGGCCGTCGTTGATGGTGACCAACGACACATGCCCTATTGTGCGCCGACTGTACGTTACGGATATATATTCAAAGGTACAATTTCTCGTTGATACTGGTGCGGACCTTTGTGTATATCCTCGCGCGTTAGTGAAAACTTCACGTACGAAGTCGGCTTACGAATTTACCGCCGCGAATGGAACGTCCATTTCAACGTATGGTACAGTGACGATAACATTAAATCTTGGCTTGCGACGCAGTTTTTCGTGGCAGTTTGTGGTCGCGGACGTGTCAAAACCTATAATTGGGGTGGACTTTTTGTCTCATTACGGGTTACTCGTCGACGTAAAAAACCGACGGCTGTTAGATGGAACCACTCAACTCACCGCGAAAGGTCAGGTAGTTAAGTGCACATTACCGTCAATCAGGACAATCGCAGGAGGCTCGGTATTTCACCGTCTTCTACAGAAATACCCTGACATTACTCGTCCCGGCGGAACCCTCAAAAGTGTGAAACACCAGACAAGACACCACATCGAATCCACTTCAGGACCACCTGTCGCCGAGAAGCCCAGACGCTTGGCACACGAAAAATTGCAAGCCGCTAAAAAGGAATTCGAAGCAATGTTAGAGTTAGGCATTGCTCGTCCTTCCAGCTGTCCTTGGGCATCGCCACTACACCTGGTACCGAAGCAGGGCGACGAATGGCGACCATGCGGCGACTATCGTAGATTGAACGCGAGGACTCGACCGGATTTGTATCCGGTGCGTCATATACAGGACTTTGCACAGACACTTTGCGGAAAAACTATGTTTTCAACCATCGACTTAGTACGTGCTTTTCACCAAATCCCCGTAGCCGAAGAAGATATTTCGAAAACCGCGATAACGATGCCGTTCGGACTTTACGAGTTTCCGTACATGACTTTCGGGTTACGTAACGCCGCGCAAACATTTCAGCGCTTTATTGACGAAGTGTTACGAGGACTAGATTTTTGTTATGCATACATCGACGACATCTTGGTGGCTTCATCGTCCGAGGAAGAACACCTGCGACACCTGGAAATCCTATTTCAGCGTCTATCGAAATATGGAGTCGTCATAAATGGTATTTTTGTATATATTAGTTTTAAGTTGTGTAAATATTAGAAAGTGGAAACCCTTGTTTAGCTAGTACCCGGAACGAGGATCCATCTGTTTAAAACCCTTGAAAGTAGGTCAATGGTTTATGACAAGCGTGGCGTCTAAATAAGTTTTTGTTTCAGTTGATTCCGGCAATTCACCCCCGAAGCATCGGTCCTCGTTCAGTACAAGCTTGCTCGCTATATATTTATTTTCTAAATAAACGTAGCAATAGCAATAACATGTACTAGTATCATTCCACCACATACAGCACCCTGAAGACCGCCAAATATATATATATATATATATATATATATATATATATATATATATATATATATATATATATATATATATATATATATTGCATTAAAAATGAACAGCCCCCTCCCTCGTCTAATTGAGAACAGCCTACCCACAAATTAAATCGACGCTTCGCCACTGGTTATTCTAGAATCAGTTCTGAGTATCCAAATTCAACCTATTTTAGGATATCTTATAAATCTGCATAAATGATGATTGTATGTAGTAGTATTTAGATAGTCCTAGAAACGTAAATAATTTCATTCTTAATTACGTTTCTCTGGGAAGATCCGCAATTATACAAATTTATTTTCTAATCTTTTTTTTCTGTCATCAATTTATTTTATAATCTAATCTCTTCCATTTGTCACAGATCTTTGCTGCATTCTGTTTTTAGTAAATATTCATATACGTTAAATGACAATAATTGTATAAACATAAAAATATAAATGAGAAAATACGTAAAAAAAGGTTTTCACTTGACAAACTTCCAATTTGATGAATGAAAATATAAAACAATATTTTCCAGTACACAAATAAGCCGAAAACTTGTCAAGGGAGGTAATAAAACTGATAGAAAATCTAGGAAAATTATTTGGGGGAAGGAGGTTGATATATTTTTTCATATTTGGAATATACAAAAAATTTAAATATATATGCCTATTTATTCTCGTCACACACGTTTTTATATTTAAATTATATTTAAAAATTTATTTTCTAATCCAGGATGCTGTGGTATTGAAAAATGATGTTTCGATTACTTCGAGTAAAATTATATATTTTTCGAATATATGACTGTATCAATTTTATATGGATTATTTTTATTATTGACAATTAATTAATCATAATACAGTCCAAACTATGGTATTAATGTAAAGAATACTCTTGTAAAATTTCACTGAAAACAAGGTGAAGACAGCAATATAATGTAACAATATTATAGACATACCATTAGGCAGAAAAATATATATCGTGTAGTAAAATATATTCAAAACCAGTCATTCAGTTTCATAAAACACTCGACAGACTGCTGTAAAAAAAGACTGCTTGTTCTTTGAGGAATTGTAAATTTTTACATAATACATATTTTTTAAATTATATATGAAATATATTTAAGAAATCAGTTAATCCATGTGAAAATAAAATAAATTTACTTTTAGCCTACCTGTTAATCTTCCATGTATCATACAACCATTACATAACCATAGCAATATTCGTCGGACCGAAAAGGGCCCGGAATTTTTAATCTTAATCAAGCATTATTTTCAATTTACAGTAGCAATTTTAATACAACAAGGATAGAGGGGGCTAGGGGGGTATAAATCGATTTATAAACAGCTAAGGTTAGGAAATTGTAGATTTACATTTAGTAAATTAATTATTCATATCGTTTATTTCTTTATACTTTTATGTAAAACGCAGAAAAAACCGTGATAGTACTTAGGAGTCAAATTATCATCACAACCGGGTATATGACGTGATTTATTTGTATGCATTGAATAAAAAATTATATATTTATATCATTTATATCATCACCAGGGATGAAACCATAAGTACCCATATACACAAGAACAATAAGTTCTTATGGTTTCATCTCTGATAAACTGTAATAAAGTATTTACTGATATATTAAAAAAATCTTTAGTATTCAATGTCTTACATATCCCAAGATTTTTATTCAAAATTTGTGGTCGCCTGAGGTAGGGTCAACGTGATAAATGCTATGATTTCATTGAATTGAATTTTATAATTACATAATTAAGACCTAAAAAACGTAAAGGAAATTAGAGAACAAATTAATTTTATTAATAGAATTATTATAATTTGTGTTATAGCTCCAGTCGAAAGTAGTCGTGGATCTTAAAAATAACTGTCCTGCATTTATATGTTTGAAATATTTTCGAGAGTGTTTCCTAGACTATGACTCATAGAAAAGGTATTGACAGTTCACCCGATGATACGGAAGCGATTTTTAAAGACCCAGATAGGAAATATGGAAATTGGACTTTCTTTCTTATGGAATATACCAATCGATTATAAAAAAGATCTTGGACATGTAGCCAGATAAGATGCAATATCAAAACCTTTTCTATCTAGACTATCCCAGACGTCTTGTGTATTGCCAGTAGTTTAGTGTAGCTAATTTTCAAAAATTGAAGCAAGCATTTGTTGAGGAATGTGCAACCACAACGGCGTTAGATATCCTCCAAAAAGCTTTTCATACATGATTAAAGTTTTGCTTCGAACAAGGAAAATGAGAACAAATAACTGTTGGAAATGTCCCCATATTTTCAGCAATTGCTTTTATTTGGTTTTCTTTCAACCAAATAAAGACTTTTTTTTGACAAAATTATTTTAAAAGAATCATATTAACCCAAGGTTTTCCATCTCATCTTTGACCTAGATAATTTTTGATATGGGTGTATCGTTATAGTTCTTCGTATATATGGCGTCAATACGTGATCATGTGGAAATAATTAGTGATGGAAGTAAATATTTGAATGTATTTCAAACAAACATGATAAAAAATTGATTCTAATTATTTAAATACCCAAGTATTATTACAAAAATAACTTAATTATGCATTTCAGAGGTTATTTATAATTGACAGCATATTATTAATTTTTTAAATAGTATCCTAGTGGGCTTGTCATCCTGAGGCAGGCAACCAGTATTACTCTCGTTGAATATGCATACTGTGATTTTTTCAACGTAATAAAAATAATTGTGATTATTATGTAACAATAAATAACATATAACAATAAATAATTGTTGTATTGTAAATGTAACCTTGCAAACCATCTGTGCAAAAATTCTACATATAATTTTACTAGAGATCAAAGTATATTCTCTCTCGAATTGCAAAGATGAATATAATATGAAATATTTTTCTATTAAATTTATCTCACAATATACTTGACCTACTTACTAATTAACAGAAATGCCATCACTTAAACCTTTGCAGACGATAGAGTTATTCTTGCAATACAGTTACTTGCTTATCAAGATCCAGGAATGGCCAGAAGTATATTGCAAAACCGCCTAAATCAAATATAATCATGGCTTCAAATATGGAAAATTAAAGCAAATGAGACTAAATTCGTCCAAGTGAACTCTACACATCGAAGACAACAGCGTCTACAATTAAATTTAAATAATGTAGCTATACTTCAGTCTACGAGCACAATACATCTATTCACTGGAACAATAGACTCACCTAGAAAACCCACTCAAAAAATGGAAACAAATGGAGTTAAAAATAAAATAGCTATATTGGATTATTGGTAGGAACTTCAGCGTGTTATTGAAAAACAAAATTCTTCTTTACAAGGTAATAATTAAACCAACATGGGCTTATTGAAGAGAGCTATCGGGATGTGCAAGTCAATCAAACATATTGATCATCCAGCGAATCCAATAAAAAATTCAGATAATAACTAATGCACCATGGTACATAAGAAATAAAACATTGCATACGGACATGAAGATACCGTATATTAAGGATGTCATCAAAGAAAACAGTATCCGTCACCATGGCAAGCTATAAAATCACCCCAACGACATAATTTAGCAACTGGTTGAACCAGAGCTCAATTGAAGACTTAGAAGACACTGATCAGCCTACCTAAAAGTTGACTAAAGGGGACAGAACATCTCACTGGAAAAGTGTTTCATCACACCATTAAGGAGCTTGATAGCTCCCAAGCCAGCACACTTAACTCAGAATATTATGTAAATTCTCATTGCCAACAAATTAAAAGAAAAGTAACATACTTAATATGTTATAAAAATGCTCAGTGTAAATACTAAAAGGGTTGGTGTAGTATATTGATGGTTTATTTTATTTTAGTATTCTCTGAGCTAAAATATTCGTTTGAAAAATAATGGCTGATTATTCTGATTAGGTTAGAATGAAAATTAATTATATGTTAACCGTACTAAAGCTGCTAGAGGAATTCGAAGTAGGACTTACAAAACAAATTAATTATAGGATACACATTAAAATAAAAATTACATATTTAAATGAACTAATGATTTATAATTATATTTTCTTATTCTGTGATATATTTATGCCTGTAAAAGTTGCCTTTATTAAATAAAATAACCTCAATATTGGGGATAACAGGAACTAGAAGCATTTATTGTTTATATTTTCTAAAGTTTGGCTTAAAGATTAGTGCTAAGTATATTATTTTCAACGTTTGAATGAAATAAATATTAAAAATGAATCACGTCATATTTATATTATTTTACCTTACTCAACTTGTAGTATTGACTGTGAATGCTAATTGACTAGAATAACACTTCAGCAGTGTAACTCAAATAAATAAAAATAGTTTTGATTCTGAGTATAAAATTTTACAGCCTTCCTTCATTTATGTTTTTATTATTTTTCTCCCTTTGTTTATCGGCCTTTGCTATAAGTTTTTCTTTCAATTCCATTTGTTTCTCAGCTATTTCGTTCTTTTTGTTGTCTATTCTCTCCTCGCTTTTTGTCCGGTCCCGTTTTTTATCCGACCACCACCGTTTCTCTTTATCGGGTGTTAGCTCTTCAGCGATAACTTCACCATCGTCTTCCTGAGGTAATTTTTCATATTTGTATCCTTTTGGCTTGAGGAGCGGTAATTCTAGTTGTGTAACAATTTTCTGGGCGCACCTATAAAATAAAGAAAACTTTAACAGGCATATTTAATTACGATTAGAGGAGCAACAGTGGAATAGAGGGCAACTATAATAAAATGTCTTTGATAAAACATGTTACAATAAAATTATTATAATTTGTATTCATATTTTAGTGAGCTTCCGGAGAACATTAAATGTACACTTTATATAATGGATCTTTGCGCGTGTATCAATTTAGTGACGACGTACGGATCACATGCTACACCACTTGCATTTGTTACTAATATGCCACAGTTACCAGCACGTATGTCTAGCAACATATATTTCAATAAACTACGTACGGCATAGACAGTTAATAATTTGCCGAACAAAATGCAATTATGAAGTCACGTCTTAGCTTAATTGTATAATTTGATTCATTGGCGTCTCAATATTTCTGTAAAATTTATTTCATTTTTGTTTTATTTATTTTGATGGAAATATGACTTCCATTGAATGTTTTTGTGGAGAACCTTTTCATTACTCTGTCATAGGTTGACGGATTTGTATTGTACTAACTGTTACCCTAAAATGTGTTTTCGGCAAGACACTGTTCAATAATGTCAGTTGATTGATTCATACGATTGTTACCTTTGACGAACACGCAAAGAACCATTATACAAATCATATATGATAAGATATACATTTTTAGTATGTACGGATGTCTCTAACACCTTCCTATAATAAAATTTACTTTTCTATAAGTCATAGAGAAGTAAATATTACGAATACCAAGAATGCAATGCATGAGACATAAATGCATTGATTGAAAATTGTAAAGGGTATGCAACTTTTTCAATAAAATGTTGCATACAATTGGCTTAAAAAAATAATGAGAGATATCATGTGGCATGTAGCTAGAGAATAGAAGAAATAAATTGGGGTGTAGTATTCATTTAGTGTTACAGTATAATTATGAAGGTCGTAAATGACGTAAACAAACAAGAACCGGAATAATGAAATACGAGACCACCCCAGACCAGTTTCCATGGTAAGTCACAGTAGTAGGAAGAGAAGTTACCTGTGATACATATTATTAAGGGGAGTTGCTAGTCAAGTTTACACAAATTAACAACTTTAGCGTGGTGAAGAACCTAAAGAAGTTGGAAGGAGTTCACGAATTTTTTCGAAGAAAAAGATTCTGCTTCTTATGCGTTGATGTGATGATGCCGATTGTACATGTTTATACCATCGGTAGGCATTGACATCAAAATGTAGCAACCTTAAGAACAGAAATATAATTGTGGATCATTACCAGGTATTATACAATTAAGACTAACCTATTTGTTTGTTTTAAGGAACTTTGTTTTCTGAATTCTTATACTTTTGTTTTTTTTTTGTTGACTATGAAATGATTGGAGTTACTTTTGATCTGGAATGTATTAATACCTTTGTACGTATATACTCAATTATTATGTTTAATAAACTTGTCAATTAGACAATAATGTTATTCAAGTACATGAATTTCTCAAAATCTGCACATTCCTACAATACATGGTTAAATTAAAAAGAAACCTTATTCGAGTAGAAGCCGGAGGGGTGTTGTGGAGCGGACTTTGACCAGGTAGCTCTCTGATGGGTGGCAGTCGATTCACGTGGTTCTTTTCTGATGGTCTGCAGTAATCTTGTAACCTCATCTTCATGGCATGCTGCTGAGATCTACGTATAGCTCCTGTTGCAGGCTGTCGAGGATAAGCCCCCAAGCAGTGACCACCGCAACAGACTGACCCTGAAGAATGTGACACTTAACTTTACAAATTAACTTAAATACAAAATAAAATATAATAAATGGAATACGTAATAATTTGAAATAACTGTACCAATAGCCTACCTTTATAACAAATAACAATAGTTAATAATAAAATCCATTGAAAGCATTGGCATTCATATATGAAAAAAATCAATAATAGTTGTGTTAATAATAAACTTCAATTCAGTTGCAACGTTAACTGAATTGAAGAGCATTAGAGTTTGTATGAATTTGTTTGAAATTTAAAATTGCGTTTAATTTAAATGAATGCATTTAGCATGAAATCGTGTATCTGACATTTTAGCATAGTATAAAGTATATAACACATTACCCAGTGCATGTCTGCAGTTTTGGATCGATAACGGTATTTGATAATATAGGTACGCTATTAAATATTTTTAATTCTTAAAGATATTTAATAGTTAGTGGTAATATTTCAGTTTCATTTTTATTTTAGCAAACTGGTACGCTTATTTATTTAGTACGTTTTCTATATACCTATTGAGTTCAGTAATTTTTAGTCATTCATGTATTCGCTATGTGCGCGACATCAGCGCCGCGTATAGTTTACAACTTTGTAGGCTGTAATGTGTCTGTCAGAAATTCTAATTAAATTGGTAATATTAAAATTGCAATTTTAAATAATTATGTAGTGAATCTTTTAATTTATTATTTACAAGCGTTGTATTTGAAAAATATTCCTGTTGGTAGCAATAATGTGACAAATGAAATACAAAGTTTCACTGGAAAAGATGTAGGCAATTTAATATAGATTTCGGTAATTGTATACAAGAAGTGTTCCTGGGCAAATGCTTACGAAATTTTTCCTACCCCCTATTTTCGAGGGTGCTGGAGACGAATGTGGCTTCAGTTTCATCCGCTCGGATACAGTTTTCGATAAAATCCATTTGCTCGAAGCAATTTATTAATTATATAAGTAACGTCATCAAAATAAGTAAATCATTTTTCTGTAATTAATTTTAACGATTGCTATCACTTCATATGAAATAATTTAAACGATTTGGTTCACTGGTCTCGACTTGATCTAAAATATTTTCAAATATTCTTGATTAAGATCACTATTTAACTTAACTACTTAAAAATGTTTTACTTATTGTATTAAATATAATTTAATTATCTAAATTTACTGAATATACCCTGAATACTGAAATTTTGATACACATCTAAAACAAACGAAGACTTATCAACGATCTAGTGGTTCATATTCAAGATTATAATTCCAATTATGTACCATTAAGAAAAAATATAATGAAACCCGTTCGTTATATTGTCGGATTTTACAGTTAATTATGTTCTTGGCCAGTAGAGGGCGCAGTACATAATTAGGCGCGAACAGAATTAGCTCCAAAATGATTTCATTATTCTCTATATTTCGGAGAAACGTATCGAAAATATACTTTCTCGGTGGTACATTTAAAGAAAATAGTTAACATTACATATATACAGCGTATCAGGATAGTTAATGTCATTACTTTATATACATATACTTCAGATGCTTAGCTATAGCGCCCAATAAAAAAAATTATCAACATCCCTCTGCCTTTTCCGTAACCTTCACAGTATTATACTCAACATCATATACAGTGAGTAGATCACGGTAGGTCATTGCGCGTTCATAATGGAAAATTTTGTGCTAATTTGACTGACTATTTGTGCCGTGTGGTATCGCGTGTTGTAGTGTCCACCCCGAATTCCCGAAATTAAAGTCAGTTTAGCTAGTTTGCTTTGCATAGAAAGTACATTTGTACGGTCGCATGCGTTGTCGTAACGACTCAAATTTAGCAGTACTAAAAATGACAGATTTTACTCACTAGCAATATGCAAATATGCTGTTAGTATACGGTAAATTGCTGCATGACGGAAATAAGATTTCAAGATGTAGTTTTAATCTTAGGTTGATCTTAATAATTTGTTTATCTCGTCAGAATGGTAATACAGTCTAAACATTAAATTAATTTTACGTTAGTAAGACAGCGAGGTCAAAAATACAAGTCCTTTACCATGTGGTAAATGACTTGTATTTAAACATGTGGGTGGACAATTTTGTTATTTCTTTCGACAACAAAAATTAGCGCTACGAAAATATGTGAAGTGTGTACTTGAGTACACACTTCAGATATTAAGTAAATAAGTAGGTAAGTATAATCTATATAAGACATTAGCTAAAAATTCCATTTTCTACATGTCGAGAAAAGCTCTTATCTGAAAGTATTGAATGAAAGCGGTAGTGTATAATGCAACAGTCGAAGTACACGGAATATCATCCACTGCGCTAGCCGTATTCGGCTTGATTTAACAATTTATTGACCTGACATACGTAGGGGACACTACATTCCTTAAAGTTTAAGATTTAAGTCCTTTTTCGTGAGGTCATTACTTCACTGAGTGAGGCATGTCTTCGTGAGAGTTATGCCAGAAACTATCCATAATTTAATACAATTTAAGTTACAGGGTATCTCAAATTGTATTAAGACATTTGATAGAGGTTGTCAAGAATAGGAACAAGTCTGAAAACTGAGATATTGGACCGCCCACGAGGTGCGCAGTAAATAGTCTGGTCTTAATACTACGAAATAAATAATAAACAATAGCATTTTTTTTCGTGTAAATTACAAAAACATTTGAAGCATTGCTGCTCAGTCGAGATGACATAGTTTTGAATGTGAATGTACACAGAGATTTGGCCGCGCGTAAAGTGCATCCTTTTCCCTTCGAATAATGCCTTAACTCTTTCTTCTACGCATACTACATAGATAATCTCACACTTTTTCCTATTATTGACGAACTGTAGCTGAGGATAGTGGTGATATCGTTTTATGTGTATGTTATAGAAACCTTGAGTTACTTTTTGTCAAAAATTGGTATATGCAAATTGTGTAGGTAGAGTGGAAAAGTATGAAATTTATTTCTAAATTACAAACCAGCTCTATAATGTATTTATAATGCATTAAAATATAATTAAGTCTCGAACTTGAGTTTTACGATCCTTATCACATAACCCTAATCACTTAATATCATTAAATTAGAATATAGGTGAAAGCTGCAGTTTTTGTATACATACTAATAGTAAATTAATGATATTACATATTTTATTTTAAACACAATTTGTATACATCATCGAGAATGAATTTGTGTAATTTGTGTAATAAATACTAACAAAAAATATTGTTAATCATTTGGAACAAACGAAATGAATATAAAACATGAACTGATATTTTATTAAGACGTGAATATCTATTAACCTTGTTACTATTATTTATCCTTTTTATGCAACTGTAATTATTGCTACTTTAAAATAATTAATGTATATATATATATATATATATATATATATATATATATATATATATATATATATATATATATATATATATATATATATATATATATATACGAGTATGTAAACGTTTCATGTATCACAGAAATGTAGACAGAAATGTTGTGTGTTTTTTGAATAAGCAAAAAATGTATGATGTATGTCAATAATTGTGCTTAATAATACACATGGTATTCATTACCTTTGCTACCATCGGAAGAACACGATGTGGAAGATATTGAAGATCCTCCGCTGCTGACACTGTAAAGACTATCCGACTGGGGTACTGAGGAGGATCGAGATGCCATCGAATAGCCACTGGCTGATGTAGGAATAATAGGCCCCGTCTAAAAAATTTTTTTCCCAAAATATATTTTTTGTGGAAATATGAGACGCAACTAATTTTCACAAAACCTAAAAAAATTCTACGATAATTATTATCCTTGTATAAGATGTCCGCGAATTTTAAAATAATTATCGGAGTTAGTATCCTACAATATACGTTATTATTTCAAAGCATCAAATTGTAAGTATTTCTCAATTAGCTCTGCAGAGGTTGTTATTGTAATCTTGTTATTGTAAGGATTGCTCGTTTGGGGGATTCAGGCGACTCACTACCTCACCAACAAGGATATGGTATGTTAAAAAATTGTGTGCATCTTTTTTGATGCACTACTACGTGAATGGGTTTTTGAAGAGTCTGAGCTTGTAGCTATCTGAGCCTAGCCATAAAAACAAGCCAAGGTTACGTTTTGAAATTTTTTAATTATAAAGGCAAATAGCAATGAAATAAACTATAACCTATTAGAATAATTGAAGATAAAGAGATAATTATAAAATAATTACAAAGATAATAATAATTATTATAGATCGATTGAGAGTAACATCTTTATAAATAAAAGTAAAACGTTGTCTAACTTTAGTATACATTTGAATACTTTCTCTAAAAATATATTGAATATGACGATTTTCATGGTATAATTTGTTTAGGTATACAGCAGGCGACAAACTACGAGGCGAATCCTTGAGTACCCATTGCTGCATTTTATATCAAAGTGGGAGAAACTTATCTATGTACTATTTGCTCTCATAGTAAGTATTTATTGGCCTGAGTGATAAATTTTTAATCTTATTTCTATGGTTATCGTCTAAGAGAAATGTCTAAGAGCACAAGAAATGATTTGAATAATAATATAAGTTACAAAGTGGTTGCTTTATGAAAGAGTCCTAACAGCCCGAATAGAAGAGGATGCCACGGAAATGGAAGAACAAAATGGATTTCGACCTGGGCGATCCTGCGTGGACAATATATTGACAATAAAACAACTGACAGAAAAGAGACTAGCAAGAGAAATGGAGCTTCACGCTACTTTTATAGATCTTCGTAAGGCATTCGACTCCGTCTCTTTACAGAAATTATGGATCGCAATGAAAGAAGTAGACATGAATAGTGTTATATATAAACGTCGTAAAAGCATTATACAGAGAAAACCAAGCGGTTCTTAAAGTCGAAAATCAAACTCCTAAGGCTTTCTCATAAACAAAAGGAATTAAACAGGGCTCCTGCCTATCTCCAACCATGTTTAAAATTTATCTCTGCAGCGCCTTAAAACAGTGGATAAGAAAATTCAGTCCCATGGGGATATTTATAGAGGACATTCACTTGTATATAATCCTCTTTGCAGATGATCAGGTAGTTCCTTCTAGGAAGACAAGCAAGACATGACTTACATGATAAACAAACTCCAAGAAGAATTCACAAAATGGGGTTTAGAGATAAACATACAAAAGACACAAGATATACTAAAGAAAATAGGAAAAGGAAAAAAATATGATTAAAGCACTACACTCAATCCGGTGAAGTAAGAACCTAATAAAGAAAAGAAAGAAATGTATATATTAGGCTATGATTTAGCCAGCACTGACGTAAAGGTCAGAAGTGTGGGTTATAGATAAAAATATGTCACAAAAACTTCTCTCAACCGAAATGATGTCTCCAGTACATCATTTTCGATGATGTATTGGATGTTCCGGGTTAACTTTACTTGACCATGTAAGAAATGAGACCATCAGAGAAAAAATGGAAGAAAAAAATACGATAATAGACGATATAACTGAAAAGCAATTAAAAAGGTATGCACACCTTCAACAAATGAATGAATAAAGGATACCAAGGAAAGGTTTGGAATTGGACACCAGTACGAAGCAATAAATGAGGAAGGCCACGGAAAAAATGGATTTCAACCATCTGCACCGCAATGGAAAGTAGAAGACTCCACGAAGGAGACTGGAACGATAGGAAACGATGATGGCGTCTGGGATGCGAGAAGCGACATTAAAAGTTGCAAAAACTCGCCATATACAAAGTGGTTACCAAATATAACAGTTAATATGATATTTGAAACATAAAAAATTCGCTACAGTTACTTGTAAAATACTGACAACAGCGATCAAGACTCGGAGCGCCTAGGCCTACGTTTGACTGTATTGAGATAATCGAATTTTCGTTTAGTTATAGGACGTGGAAACTTCTAGTATATAACTAAAAATTGGAATTCTTACAGTTCTTACGTTACAATTGCTGGTGTTTACGTTATTTATTTATTTATTTATTACAACTACTCTACAGGAAAACACATTTACAGAGCAAGAAAGTACAGTGAATGTTCACATTCTAATTAGATTAATAACTTTCACAAACATAACGATCAAATTTAATACAAATACGTATATGCATATTTAATACCTAGGTATATGAAACAATATATGAAAAATAACAGAAACAAAGATGCGGATCAAGCATAACAATGTTTAATAGACAGAAGAGTGCAGTTAAATATATCGAATTTATCACAGTTGTTGTTGTATTTAGTACACATTAAAAACAGGGGTGAGAATTTTAAAATATTAGTACGCGGAATAGAGAGGTAAAAGCTTTTGGATGTTCGAGCATGCAATTGAGGTACATAAAAATTCATCTTGCCTAATAGGTTTTGACAGTCAATCATATTGTGTATAAGCTTATATAGAAATATTTGAGAACAACATTCCCGCCTCGCGTCAAGTGTTGTTCTCGCAAATCTTGCCAAAAGACTATTTTGAGGGAAACCAATAGGTGGATACACAGTGTCTGACTTGAACAATAATAATTTCAGAAATCTTCTTTGAATCATTTCCTAGTTGTTAATATGGCATTGATAATAATGATTCCATACTAAAGGTCTGTAATCAAGTTTAGATCGGACAACAGCAAAGTATAGAATTTTCAATGTATCGGTGTTTGAGAAATCCCTGCTAGTCCTTATTAAGAAACCCAGTGTATGTAACGCTTCAGACACTACTTTAGTTACGTGAGCGATGAAAGATAGATCTTTTTCAAAAATTATGCCGAGGTCTCTGAATGTGCCAGGTCTTTGAAGAATAGAGCCGCCTAACCTATAATCGTATATTATTGGAGATAATTTAGTGGAATATGACATGATATTCCACTAAATAGATATGTTTGGATGTAGTTTTTTTACTACAACACCAATTATGAAGATTAGATAAATTGTTCTGCAGAAGAGCACAATTATCCAGGGAAGTAATAACCCTAAATAATTTAAGGTCGTCAGCATATAATAGACAACTGACAGATATTACAGTGACAATGTCATCAATAAAGATATTAAACAGCAAGGGGCCGAGAATAGAGCCTTGAGGCACATATAACGTGGCACCATACTCAAGGGAAATGAAACCATTGATGTCAATGTACTGTTTTCTGTTAAAGAGATAGGACTTTAGAAGGCTTAATAAATTTGTTGAAAAACCAAATCTTGTAAGTTTACTTAGTAATATATTACGATCGAGCCTATCAAAAGTTTGGGTGAAGTCAGTGTAAATGACGTCCACTTGCTTGCGTTAGTCAAGAGTTAAGATTGGACAGTATTATATAACTAGTTACTCAAATTACTTAATCAAGTACTGGCCGAATGTACCGAATCATAAGAAGTGTTAAGAAGTAAGTGTTGTAAGAATGTATTTTAACATACTATACAGTTTTAAAAACAACAAAAACAGAATACGGGAAAAGGAAAGAAAGTTAATTATTCCAATAGGCTGTATTTTTGTGCTAAACAGTGCCCTAATCGATCATAGACACTTTGTCTAAAATGTATCTAACATGTTTAATTTTACCCCGTGGATCAATAATCCACCTAGTAGCGTGCCGCTTTCTGTATATAATTTGGTATATTAATGTGCTAGTGGTATACTTCCATTGCTTCTAAGGTACCAAATGCGAGACAGACTTACCTTGAGTCGAAGTATCTTCGCTCTACAAATAACGCATCTTAAAGGTAACAGTCTTTGAGAAACTGCTATTTGTATGGTCTTCACGAAACATTTTCGACAAACCACCTGATGTCCACAAGGCGCTGTCTGCATAGTAGCTTTGGCGTTTATGCAGATAACACACTGTAAAGGAAAATAGTTTTTTAACATTTTTAGTAATAGATAGGGTAAATTAATAATACAAAGACCATCGTTGTAAGCTGAAAATTAGAAATAAAGTATAATAATTCTGAAGTCACATGTCATATTAATTTAATGGGCAAAAGTTTGTTCATAAAGCAAATCATATTTAGAGACTACTCGTATTCCTTATGGCGTACGCAGATCATTTTGCTGTTGTATATTTGTTTGCGTCTTAAGCTTATCTTAAAGTTTAAAAGAACCTACTTTCTTAACATACAAGAAGTGATGTCTGTTAAGTACAGATTATTTTCTTTAAAGTTATGTACCTCCCTTTTCTCTTCCTCTGTAAATTATTAAGATTTATTTTTTCCATACATTTATAAACTTATTTTATATATACATTTCATTCTGGTATATATTTATATTCTTGCCTCGTCTTGAACTTGTGATTATATGTATACATACTGTAAGAAATACATTTGCCATTATTTTATACCTCTATTGCATAGTGCCGCCAAATGGGAACAACATATTTTAAACATGTATACATGTATAGTGGCGTCATATTACATTTTGTGATGGAATTTATATGGAATACATTATATCCTGATATAGTTTTCTATTTTCTTCGATATATTTTTCACAGATGGCTCTCGCTGTATTTGTGAATCATCTTCAGACATACTGTCAAAACGGCGTCTTTTTTTATTCTAGAAGTTTTAGTGTTCTAAATAATAGTTTTTTAGTAGTTTTTGGTAAGTTTCAATTTTTTTATACAAAGCTTTAACTGTTAGGAGTAGACTTGTGTAAAATATATTTAATTTGGTTTATTTCTGTTAACACAAAATGGCACAACCTCCATCTTACCGACTGGGAACAGTGTGCATACAAAATTTAATGTTGTTTTTTTTGTAATTTGTAAACACCATTATATCCGACAATACTGGGCATTGGCCTCTGCTTACTGACAAGAGAGAAAGATGTAAAAATCGTAACTGCAAAGGAAAATCTAGTATAATGTGTTAAAAATGTAAAGTACATCTGTGATTCTATAAACATAATAATTATTTTAAACAATTTCCATGTAATTTAATTGTATAAACATTTTTGTTTAAAAAGTTGTGAATTCAAAAAATTGTTCTTTGTGTTCACAATATTCCCATTTGGGAAGAATAAAAAATTTTTTGTTTAAAAAATAAATTTTGCAAAATTACGTATTTCTAATTCTTACTTATTTTTATTAGTAATCGCTATAGGAAACAACTACTCCTCGGGCTAAACCCCGCTAGGCATTGAATTATACCTAAAAGCGATCCTCGACCCCTTTCTCGTGTTTCTGCACGATCAGATAAGGTTTCAAAAAATAAAACCCGCCACAGGTAGGATTCGACATCTGTTCTATGGTTCCGATCCGGGACAGATGTGGAATCCTATCTGTGGCGGGATTTATTGTTTGAAACACTTTATTGTTTGTTTAGGTGCAAATTATTAACTGTTAAAATAATGGAAGTTATTCTTGTTATACCCTATATATTACAAGAGTAAATTACTAAGTAATTTCAGGGCCTGAAAATAAAAACCTATATATTTTTTCTACCTTATAGCATTCCAGTATTATTATTGTATTGTTTAACGGGCTAAATCCACCTAGAAACATGAATAAATAGTCGATTTTCAGGATGAATTTTCTTGGGAACTATTGATAAATGATAAATAAACATATTTTTTTTAAGATAAATTTATTGTAAACGTAGTGAAGTGAACACAATTTAATAATCTTTAAAACCGGAAGTGGGGAGTTTATTTCGCAATCCGATTTGCGATGACCCTTCTCCTGCTAAAACTGATCATCTGAAATCAAATATAGTAATCCATCATGAATTTTTAAGTGCATATGAAACATATTGATAATTGCCGTTTCCGAAGATTGTTCTTAAGAAAAAGCGGCACATGGAACTGAAGTACGAAAATTCTGTAAAAAACTGATCCGATCCGGTTATTTTCCGATCGATTTTCGAGTTATGACGGTCACCGTTTCGGATTCAAAGGACATTGCGTCTTTTTCAGGATGATGAATTCTCGTGCTTATTTCATCTTTCTTAGCGCGAGAAATTTTGGGCGTATACATGATTACAATATAGTAGAAAAAATGCATGAAGTAATGATTCCTCAAGTTTTTCGCTGATTAGTTAAGTCGATCATTGTTCCGCACCCGACGAGGGCTCTCATTAAGGGGCGCAGGTATCAACATTAACCGCCTCCTATCCCGTGACTGAAAACTTTATATATCTCTGTAAATTTTAAAGATATCGACTTTAAACTTGTAGAATATATTCTTAAGCTTTCATACTATAATAATAATAATAATAATATATATATATATATATATATATATATATATATATATATATATATCTATATATATATATATATATATATATATGAAAAATTTTGAAGATTTTAGGTGGATGTAGTCCCTTAAAGTAAGTCCATTGAACACACTATCATATTCCTTTTTAGTACCTAATTTTATTTTTTTATTGAAAAAAAACTTTGTGCAGCGTTTGTAATGTATTTTTAGCAATTCTAAATAGATACTCTCACTAATTCTTAATAGTAAATATTAGTATTATTACTTTACTATTTAGTAATACTAAAACAACAAATAGATTGCTGTAATTGCTTTTAGTAATTGAGAAATATATTTGTCCCCTGTTCATAATACCAATACTTTAATAACTTCATGATGCAAACGCAAATTCAATATAGTTTTTTTTTAGATTTTTTACACAAACGACAAACGTCATAGCGAGCTACGGGAAAGGATATCTTAATAAATCACAAATTACAGTTGTTGGACCTTATCTGTTGGATCCTATAAGCGTTATGAATTGAGACTATATGAGTTATCCTATAAGTATCTTCTCTATATTCTTGATATTTACTTGTTTTGTACGCAATTAATTCTTCTTCGCAATTTCACAAGATTAGGATGATTATATAATCTGTAGAAAATTGTATGTGGATTATATAGTGATGAGAATTTTGATTAATTACATAAATTCTAATTTCATGGAAGCTTTCTATTGATGTATCCAGGGTCCATCACAAGAAAGTTTTAAGAAATACAAAACCTTACCCCACAAGAGAAATACATGAAAACGAACATAACGTTTTCTTTTCTGTAACTTATAAGTCGGAAATCGAGAAATCGAGAGTACCGTATGCGGCACTGATGAGAACTAACAAGTTCGAAACAGCTGTATGTCGTTCGGTTCCGATCCGGGACAAATGTCGAATCCTACCTGTGGCGGGTTTTATTTTTTGAAACGTTTTCTTTTCTGTGATTTTTGCTTTTACGTGAATAATATCTGAATCCATTTGGTAGATTATCTCTTGCCTAAATCATTGTGCAAAATTTTCAGAACCGTGGAACTATTTTCAGAACGGCTATTATGCATCGATAAATTTTAATTTTTTTAATAATAATTACTTAAATTAACTAAATTTATTTTTATGCAAATAGACATTTTTGTTTTGCATGACTCTGTTGAACAATAAAGATTATTATTATGTAGAACCATGACATATAACGATATATACAAGACAGCAATATTATTAACCTTTGAATTTCTTCTAGAGAAGCTGATAGTATAATGTAGTAATAGGAGAATAGTAGTAGGATAATGTAATCAGAGAAATGTCAAGATGATCAATTTGATGATAGCCATGACATAACCTAAACAGATTTACTTAGTTATTGAATAACTTATCTTAACACTATACAGTGTGGATGAAAATAATAGTCTTCTACTGTCTCTTAACTGAGGTAAGATGGAAACATAAAAAGGGTATTTTACTTTTTATTACTTTTCCGCACTCAACTATACTAGCGAAAAAGTAATGTAATCGTGTAAGAGAAATGAAAAAAAAAATGTTTTCATTCGTTTTTTGGCCTAAACACAAAGAAAAATGGCTTTTAAAAAATTTTGTCTGTGTGTGTGTCGTCGTTGCCATCGGAATTTATTTTTGTTAGCGCGATAACTCAACTAAATCGTGTCGGATCGATCGGGTTTTGACTGATTCTGATCGAGGACGTCTCTCAGATGACACCTATTGATTTTGAGATGGATAAGATACATCCCACCCTGTCCATGGGTCATGAGAAAGCACAATGGTGGACTATTTGAGAATTTCTTTGTTAGCACGATAACTCAACGAAATCGTATCGGATTTTGACTGATTCTAATCGGAGACGTCTTCCAGATGACATCTATTGATTTTGAGGTGGATAGGGTATACCACACCCTGTCCATGGGTCATGAGAAAGCACGCTGATGGACTATTTGAGAATTTTTTTTGTTAATACGATAACTCAACTAAATCGTATCGGATCGATCGGGTTTTGACTAATTCTGATCATAAATCTCTCCCAGATGACACCTATTGATTTTGAGGTGGATAGAATACACCCCACTCTATTCATGGGTCATGAGAAAGCAGGACGGTGAACTATTTGAGAAATTTTTTTTGTTAGCACGATCACTGAATTAAATCGTGTCGGTCGGGTTTCGACTGATTCTGATTATGGACGTCTACCAGACGACATATATTGATATTGAGGTGGATAGGACACACTGCACCATGTCCATGGGTCATGAGAAAGTACGATTTCAGAAAAATTTGCCGATTTTGCACTGAACGAAAAAAACATATATTAGGCCTATATCATATACGAATGAATGAGAAAAAAAAAATTCGTTCAATCACAAATGAATTGATACGGCACTGAAACAGTCGCCAATAAAAAAGTAAAACTGTCGCATAATACACATATTCTGCATTTATGTGTTGGTTTATTTTTTCTGAGCCACTCAATTTCGAGATAGAGATGTTCTACGTCCGGGAAAATCCGTTTTAATGTTTTAAAACTATTTATTTTAAATATGAAACTATGACTGCAATCTTCCCAATTACATAGATTTTCAGTCATAAAAATAAGCATATTCAAATGAAGGGGAAATGGAAATATGTGTTCATCTCAGAAAGTTTATAAAAGCTTCCTATACAGAATGTCTATAGAATAGTTCCTAGAAAATCAAATTCCCTACATAAATTTTCGTAACATTTTAGATATATATATATATATATATATATATATATATATATATATATATATATATATATATATATATATATACTTTATTCTGTTTTTCGAATCTTGTCATGTAATATAGATTGCCATTATAAATATCACCATAAGAAATATTAAATAATAATATTAAATCTAATATATAAGGAGTTATTTATTTTGACTATGATATATCAGTTCCGGACTATTTGGAAGCATTAGCATAGCACTAATACGGCTTTCCTGTAGTTCGTAATAAATCGACCTAGGTAACTTTCTTCCAAAAATATGTCGCACATTAATCAGTAATTGTTCCTAACCTATTCCATTGGGAATATTAAAACATTATTCATATCGAAGCATACAATATTTATGAGAAGTATAAGTCACTTTCTGAAAAAATATGTGAACTAAAATCTGTTAAATGTCACACATGTTGTTTGTTGACCTTATCATTGAAAACAAGTCAGAATTAATTTAAAAAATAAAATTTTACATGTGACGATAAGCCTAATGTAAGCTTAAATATATTTTCACAGAATTGGGTTCATTATTTTCCATCTTTTTCATACAGTACTTTAATTTCGAAACTAGCCACATCTTTTATTTATTTCAGCAACAGTTACAATAAAATTTCTTAGAACAATAGTTCAAGTTGTTCACAGCTTCTATCCCTGCATAATGAAATCCTATACTTGAAATATATGGATACGTTTCTCAACGTTTCTGGAGTTATTGCAAACAACGGATCTATGTCTAAACATTCTAGGACACCATGAGGTGAGGAACATGTATTTACAGAACATGCAGCTCGTGTTGCACAAATTGAAGAAACATATTTCCATTTAAATTACCAAAAATATAAAGTCTGGTCCAACAATAAGTTCTCTACATATTTCAGCCCACACATTCAGTTTAAAATGGTGCTGTTGATTTTACTTTCGAAACAGCCTAGTATTTTGATCAGGGTAATGATCAAAATTGTATTGCTCTGCAATCATAATGCAAATAATGGTTCATCAGTGAATAAACTTTATAAAAAAAATTGAATCTTCTTGACTTATTGTCAGTGTACAATTAAAAACTGTAGATGTTTCTGAAAATATTAGTATGACAATGCTTCATGATATTCAATATGATACAAATGAAACTATTTTTTTTTCAACAATTTATTAACCGTGCTTTTAAAAACATCAACTTCATTACTGATTTGCTAGAAAAGAGCAGGACTTTCAATTTTTCAAAAGTATTCAATTTAGGTATAGGAAATACTATAGGAAATTTATAGATCGTATCTATAAATTTCTATAGCTCTATATACACATCTAGCTCTATTTATAGTACGCAGTATGCTCCATTTCAAAATAAGGAAGATTTTTCACATGGTATTTTATAATATTTCATGAGGCGGTTCTCATACCGTGTATATCTTTTTTTCTTCTTTATTTATATAATTTCTAATATATCGCTTAAAAGAGTCATCATTTTTGAATATTTGCTCAAAACATTATTGAATTAGTGAAAAAAATCGAAAACGAAAATCTATAAAACCAAAAGATAATAACAAATATATGTGACTATATAAAAGAAACAAAGATAGTGGTTATTATTTTTGTATTATAGAACTTAAAAAATTATACAGATAAGCAGGAGGGGCCGCACAACGTCAATCTGGCCTTTGGTGAGTAGCGACACCACTTACTCTAGCTGGAGTGCAAAACCGGACCGGCAGCACCAGTACACCCGTGAGAGAATAGTAGATTCCCCTCTGGTGTCGGCCGTGGGTTTACTGAGCTAACTCTCCGATGAACCCCCTGCTTCTTGTTCCAGATGACAGGGGGAGATGCCTTCGCGATCGACCCCATTCGGATAGGGGTCATGGGCAAGGTGGTGGGGCCCAAATGGATACATTGCCCGAGGACGACTTACGCGAAGCACATATATGCTTTGAGTGGACCGAAGAACTGAGAGACGGCCTACTGCAATGTCACGAAGGCAGTGAGCCCGTACGGACAATATGCATGGCACGTATGCATGCCCTGTGGTGTGAATTACAGCCAGAACATGATGCCTTCATGCCACAGAATCTGCGTTATTATGTATCCTATCTTCGTAGAAAGGGCTATGTGAGGACTGCGCCCCGGTTGACGAATGAGGTACCCGAAAGGCTACCTAGTGAACCAGTTGAGGAGGTTGTCTTCACCGCTTCGCCAATAGTAGAGGGTCTCAGTACCAGAAGGTGGTTATATCACATGAGACCCCCTGGGCCACAAGATCTAGCCAGAGTGGACCCTGAGTAAGTTGAAGCAGCGCTTCTAGAAGGAGCCGACATCTGGCATACAAATTGTGCCGTGTACATTGCTGCTGAAATCTTCTCCCAATTGGAGTGAGTAAACAAATCTACTTCCTTACGAGAGAGAGCGGAGCGGCATGTACGGAAGATGGAGGCCAAGATCCAATCGGCGAGATAACCGGTATCCCGTATCTAATGTGTGATGGATTACATGGCGGCCAATAGGGCTTTTACGCCAAATTTAAAACGAATCGGCACCAATTTAAGACGTGTCCATCACACACTCATTGATATAGTGCTGCGTACCACCAAGCAGCATTGCCTTGATATAATACGGATGCTAGTGACGTGCAAAACGTCATTATTGAGTAAGGCGCGAAGGCTGGCGGAAAATAATTTGTTCCGCCAAAAACCTTGACGCCTATTCGAACCGCCTCAATCTGTTGTCGAAAATCTGCCGACTGTAGATCAGGTGGAAAACCTCTGGAAGACGCTGTAGGAGCAGAAGCCCTCACTCCAAAGGGACTCCAGATGTGTCACGCAGGACTCCATGCAGTACATGCGAAACCTTTCTATGGCCTGGATCAACTACTGCAAGGCATTCGACATGACATCCCAAAAGCTAATAATTTACTTGCTCCAATGCCTTGTGTATCCCGGTCCTGTAGTAAGATGTATTCAAGAACTGGTGCCACTCTGTAGGACACGGTTTACCATATCATCGGTAATCGGAGGCATAAGGTCACCCATCTATTTTACATGGATGACCGAAAACTTTATGCTTCCGGAGAAAGCGAATTACGCCAGTCCCTAAGGGTGGTGCAGGAGTATATGCAGGCAATCGGGATGGAGTTCGGGTTGGACAAATGTGCACTGCTTCATCTCAAGAGAGGACGAAGCCAGGATTACGTAGAGGATCCGGAGCTCGTAGACGGAAGCATCTTACACTACTTAGATGCCGGAGAGTGGTACACCTACTTGGGTGTTGAGTAAAGCTCCACCCAAGAGGTAAGTGTCGCGAAAGTGTTCTCCGTGGCAAGTATCAGCACCTCCTTCGACAGATCTGGTCTTCAGAAGTGTCAGGAAAGAACAAGGTGTCTGCAACTAACATGCATGTCGTTTCGATCCCCGTCTACTCCTTCGGCGTAGTCAAATGGACGCAGGAAGAGCTGTGATAACTCGACGTAGTAACCCGGAAAAGGATTCATCTCGTTAGGAGTTTTCATCCCAGATCGTCCGTTCCATGGTTATATCTTCCACGACATCGCGGAGGAAGTGGACTCTTGAGTTTGGAGTGTCTTCATAACATGATGGTTCTGGATGGAGCCTATAAAGTCATTAGGAGTTTGGATTTCCTTCTCTTCATGATCTGAGATCACGAACATACAGGGATAGAAGAATTTTTATTTAAGGCAGCGCGTAGAGCAGACGATGAACTCGGTATCGTCTTTGATATCGAACGGGCCAATCAAAACTCTATCACCGAGTTGGAATTCGTTCGGTTAAAAGACCAAGTAAAAGCGACAGAGCATTTAAGAGCCCTGCAGCTTCACAAGGGTAAGCTCTTGCACGGTGTCTCCTTTAGGAATATAGAAGCCCTAGGCGTATGCGAAAGGCTGACCTTTGCTTTCTTAAGGTCAACCGGGCTAAATTCTGAGACAGAGGGATTCATCATGGCTTGCCAAGATGGTGTATTTAACACTCTCGTCTATCGGAGTCGTGTCATGGGTATGGAGGTCCCTGATGTTAGCTGCAGGGTCTGCCGCAGGGAGACATTGATGTATATGCTGTCCGCTTGCTCAGTATATGCAGTCTTGGTCCATATCCATAGACACAACGCAGCGTTACGGGTGTCTTATTGTCATTTAAGGCAGTTAAATGAGACACCAGTGCTGCCTTATGCTCCGAGGGACATTGAGTCCGTTATGGGAAACGAGAAGTGCCTAATATATTGGAACTATTCGTTTCCCACCGTCAGGCAACAAGCCTGACGAAGTCCTCCTCGACCATCAACGCAGGACAATATTCGTCATCGAGTTCTCCACACCCGGTGACGGTAACATTATTTTGAAAGAAGAGGAGAAACGGACAAAATATCGAGATTTAATCATCGAACTCCATAGACTCTATCCATACCATTCTATTAAACTTAAGGTACTGATTATAGGAGCCCTCGGTGGAGCGAGAGAATTAAATTTCAGAATTAAACAGCATACCGGCATGGCATGCCGAAACTCGGTAGAAATCCTAGCCGGTCACACGACTTGGCCCAGTAAACACTAACCAAACGGACATGAGGAGTGATTACTGGTATCACAAGATTACCTTCTGTGTGAGTCGGATCCACAGAAAGGGGTAACTGGTTTTCATTAAAAAAGATGTTTCATTTCAACATAAGGAAGATTTTTCGCATGGTATTTCATAATATTTCGTGAGGCAGTTCTCGTACCCAGTATATCATAATTTCTAATATATCGTTTAAAATAGACATAATTTTTGAATATTTTGTCAACACATTATTGAATTAGTGAAAAAATAAATCAAAACGAAAACTTGCAAAACCAAAAAATAATAACAAATCTAGGTGACCATATAAAAAAAGCAAAGATAATGGATATTATTTTTATATTATAGAACTTGAAAAATTATGCGATATGGTGAAATAAGATACAGTTATCTCTTTAATGGATATATTGCACTTCCGCACAATAAGTGAATGCGCTTTATAGTATGAATTTCAAAGTTATGAATATGATAATTTTGAGACTAACTACAGGGCCTGGCAGAGACGATTTTCAAAAATCAATAACCGTATTATTTTTCAACGAAAGTAATTTTTTTATTTCCAAAAACATTCACTATAAGGTGCTATTTTGTTATCATATGACAAACATCAAAAACAAGAATTAGGAGCAAAAATAACGCCATCTAAGTGACGATCCCTTCTGAACTGTTATACTCACTTCAAAAAATGTGATACATCTGTGCCGGGCCCCACCCTCTGAACTGTTATCCTCACTTCAAAAACGTCATACATTTCTGCCGGGCCCCACAAATAAAAATAGAACTCATCTCCACCTTTGATCATAATAACGTTAAGTAATGTAAGAGTTTTAATTGAAGAACCAATCGGTATTAGTCAATCATCGTATATTTTTAAATCACTCATTCACTTGAATGCAAGGAAAATATGAATTTTCTGTCGTTATTAACTTTATAGATTTTCTTTAGTGTTTACAATGTATTGGATACTAATTTCTCCGTGAAGAGTAAACGATTTATTACTTAATAAGCTATATATTAAAAGTATCAACTGCAAACGATGAGGACGCGCAATTAGAAAGGAAGCATACATGTCAATATGTTGTAATTGTCGCAAAGTTGAACATTCAGTTCGTGCTCATCGACGTGTGAAGGTTTACTGTTTGGTAATGCATCATATATATTAGTCAAATAAGTGATTAATGAATTTACTACATACGCAGGGTCAATAAAGACAAAAACCAAAATGACATTAAATACAGAAGACATTTGTAATTTATCAATAATAACTAACAAAGGAATTGTGTATAACAAAATAACCACATCGTGGTTAAGTAGTTGGCAGTATTATTTTGCAATATTTTTGTCGTGATTTGATAATACCTATTCTATATTTCTTATAATTTCTTAATTAAATACAACACATAGAAACTAGTAGGAGTATTAAACAAATAACGACAATTTACTGCCCAGTCACTAGAATTCCAATGTCCAGTATCAAAAATTAAAATATTAACAGCAAATAACTAATTATCCATTACGTAACAACAACATTGTATCTGAGAATATGTCTGTCAAATTATTTGTGATCCTGAAATTGAGGTAGGTTGCTTGAAGTAGAATATGCTTCTATTCATATTCTACATACCACGTAGTCAATAATTCCTTCCATTTTTATTAATTATTAATTTTTATCGTTCACAGTTTTCATTTTGACATAATTCCCAAACATACGAGTCAAGTTTAGCAATAGCGTGAAAAACTAAATAATCATGATCAAACTACTGAAACAAGGAGATTATTATACTCCACCCCATCTGCAAATGCCTTATATAATAAGGACTGAACCAATTAGGCCAAAACAGCTATTCTCCTGGTTATATGTCATCGACGAGCGCTGAATTAAATGGCGAATTTTGCCGTATTTTGCCTAACACAGTTAGCACTAAAATACAGCAATTCACATTGATCGAGAACCACAAGGAAGATGCAAAGTGTCACCTATCTCGGGGTACCGCTAACTGCAGACCGGTTTCGACATCATCTTGAGCCTCGTCAGTGCAGTATAAGTGAGTATACCTTTGACAGATGAGGCTCACATCTTGTAGATACCGCTACTTTCTACCACAGTAGAACGTACCAAGCGCCATCTCTCGGTAGATTCGAAAACAATCTAACTCGAAGTAAAGCTTGATCACCAATATAATGCAAAGTTTTACTTTGCAGAGGGTAATTTTCAAACTACTGAAGTAAGGAGATTATTATGCTCCACCCCATCTGCAATTGCCTTATATAATAAGGACTAAACTTTAGTCCTATAAAATATTAGGCCATAACAGCTGTTTTCCTGGCTATATGCCACCGACGAGCGCTGAATTAAATGGCGAAATTTCATATAGCTAGGAGAATAACTGTTTTGGCCTAATTTGTTTAGTCCTTATTATATAAGACATTTGCAGATGAAGTGGAGTATAATAGTCTGCTTACTTCAGTAATTTGAAAATTACCCTCTGCAAAGTAAAACTTTGCACTATGAATAATGATCGCTTATTGATTACTTTATTTTGCATAGCTTTCATTTACATATATTTCCTTTTTTCTTAATAAGCATATTTGTGACAAAATTAGTTGTTGAGCCTTTATGATAAGGCAGCAATTATTTATAAATAGTATTCACGGTATATCCAATAATATCCATTTTTAGTCATTTTGTAACGAAAATGGTCGGTAATTCCATTTTAGGAATACGAAGGAAAGAAAACGACTATGATCTATTTACGTCTTTAGAAAAGGCTTACTATAATTCTGGAACAACTGACAGCGGGATTATATATGAAATTCTGCTATTTTTGATAAATAATAGGATCTACCTATGACGCAATCGGAAATAGAAGAGAGCTAGTTACAACCTCAGGTTCCTTGCATCACAACCTAAACCTCTATTAAAGTGGCGGACATTCAAAACGTATTACGCATGAGCTCACATCAGATTTTTCTTTAGAAAGCGATTTTGGATGGGGAAGAGTTTCTGCAATTTATTGGAGAAAGTACTTTATTAATTACTATGATTATGGCAAAGATAGTCTCTTTGAGTCTATCTAAAACAGTCTTCCTATAGAGATGCCTACAACAGTGGTTTATGTACTATGATGGACTGATTCCAATTTTGGTACCACTTCCTGAGCACAGATATAGTAGATTTCACGAGATTTCATAACAGATGACAGTAAAGGAACTTAACAGTCTGGTGATTTTTAACTGCAAATGGTCAAGGATGATATAAGTTGATTTGTGTGGCGGTCTCTGAGGGTAGTAAATGAGACATTACCCCATCAATAAGAACAAAGGAAGTAGCAGTTGTTTTTATTTTGTTTGATGTTTCAGTACCAAGTTTTATTTACTTATAGTCGTATAATCTTTCTTCTAATAACGCCAATTGCTATACACTATTTAATGTTATTAATACAATACCAAATTTATATAATCTGGTACAAAGAAAACGATTAAAGTTGCAGTGGTATGTATTCAAATGTCGTGATACCTTTTTACGACTAGTACATCTAGTGAGAATACTAATGAAAGAGTGGGTGTAAATTCTCATGAATTTAACGAAAGGTAAACTTTTCCTCATGTTGGTTTAAAATATAAAAATAAAATTTAAAATAATAGTTATAATTATCTAACGTTCCTGCGAGGTAAGAAGGAATGAAGTGCTAGCAGGGCGCTTTCCTCAAACTAATAAATCAAAAGACTTGCACTGTTACTTGGCGAATTGAACAGTTAATGTACGATATCGGAGGATACGTATTTCGTGCTTGTGATCTACCAAATTAAAAATGTCATGTCAATCATCACCTGATATCGTAAAATCGACTTTGTGTGTTCTCACCTCTAAACGATAATTTCTAATTAGCCTAATACCTTAGGGAAAGGAAATAGTTTTGAAAATAACTCGGTTAAGAGATACTTTTCAAGACGAACTTGCGTATAAAAAATGTGCATTGGATGTGATAGTAGGAATTTATTTGTGTACCATACTGTACAATTTATATAATTTCTTTGAAAATCTATGTATCAAATATATGTAGATAGCTAATTAATTTTCAGCTTACGAAAAACTAAAGACATCAAATAAATCTTTTGTATAGATACATTGAGTCTATATAAGCTGGTAAATATTTAATGTATTATCTATGTAAATATTCGTCCTCCCTTCGTCTTTTACTTTAAATTTAGCACTTCAAATGGACCACCAAAAAATGGAGATCTAAATAATCTTCTATGAAATTTACATAATCTATTGAACAAGTTTAATAAAAACATTTAAAGTTATGGCCTTATATTACTGTATCTAAACCACAAGATATATATTAGTACCATTTTTAAGTTATTTAAATATTAGAATATTATCGATGAAGGTTAATAAATATATGTCATTATCATGGTGAATGAAAATAGATAAAATTTTACAAGCAATTAATCTACCATGCTATTATCGAGCGAATGTTTAATATACCGTTTTATGTATCTTAAATAGTAAGACATTAACACTTCACTATTATTACATTCTGTATTTAATCCATTAATGTCAATGCTGTCAAGGAGTGCGTAATTAAACAAAAATATGGTATTCTTTACATCGCTGAAAAATACCGGGTGGCCCACGAAGTTTTGGCCAGTCGATATCTCGAAACCTATTAGAATAATACTTTTGAAAATTGACGATGTTAAACAGTCGAAAACGTTGCCCATTTTTGACGCAAAAGGACTTTATTTCACCTGCACATTTCCGGTTACGTGATATCAACTGCAAAATTTTTAACGAGACACCCTGTATGTTATTACTATTTTGTGATGGTTTATATAATATAAATCCAACCGTACCATATTTATTAGCACGTTTATATAAATCAGTGATAATCTGAGCTGTTAAATGAATGATTGATTTTTTAAAATTGATTTTTAAAACTTTTATTAAACAAGATAAATAATTATACAACAAAATACAATAATTATAAAAATCATTACAGTCGATGCTTAAATTGATGTCCACGTTCATTATCGCAATACTCAAATCTTTTTAAAACATTTGTGTAGCATGCTGCTCTAATCATTTCTGGTGTAACAGTTTGGCTTGCTGCTCTGATTTTGTTTTGCAAATCATCTAAATTTCTAGGCTATGTATTGTAAACCAAATCTTTTAAGTATCCCCATAGAAATAAATCTAAAGATGTTATATCTGGGGAGCGAGCCGGCCAAGATATTGTACCATTTACATTGTAAAATGTAATGGAATAATAATCTTATTACTATTTTTACAAACACAAAATCTACTAATACTGCTTGACAGCTCTTGACAAGTAGTAATGTCTTTCTGTTACTAGGACAACTTTTTTATTTCTACGCTACCTAAGTTTTCTTTTAATAAAAATAAAGAAACGTTCATAAACAGTTGTTTACCATTACTGTAGTGCCGCAAAAACTTAACAAATACGGTATCATTGGATTGGTATTAGACAGGCCATCACAAAATTGTAATAGCATGCAGGGTGTCTCGTTTAAAATTTTGAAGTTGATGTCACGTGACCGGAAGTGTGCAGGTGAAGTAAAGTCCCTTTATGTCAAAAATGGGCAACGATTTCGACTGTTTAACATCGCCAATTTTCAAAATTATTGTTCAAATAGGTTTCGAAATATCGACTGGCCAAATCTTCGTGGGCCACCCGGCATACATAAAAGATTTTAACTGACTGTATCGCTCACACTCTTGTGATTTTGTTACTGGCCCAGCGTCTTAGGCTCCAAAGATCTCACTCGTGCTAAATGTGTCACTTACCATACTAATTATATAATACACTGTTATATAATTAGACTATTTCAATTCCATTATTTGAACTACTAAAAGGTGATTTGTTAACGTTTACCAATGGTTATAATCTTTAAATTTACATAGTAAACATTTTTTGACATAATTATTTCGTTAATTGTTCATAGACTACTTGAAGGAATGCTTTCGACTCACATCTCTATAAGTTTCCAGAACCTGTTGTGGTTAATATTACACAGAGAAACAAAAAAAAATGAAAAGGAAATCATATTTGTATTTGGATATAGTCTGTTGGGAAGTAACCACGGTGAAAGTGTCAGATTATAATCAATTTTATAACATAGAGCGTATATTAAATGAAAGAAAACATTTTGTAGGCTTCACAAAAATTGCAACCTATATTTCTATCAATTGTTTCAGCTTTTATGCCATTACGAAAAAGTAACAAACTTTTACTAAACTTAATAATGCCAATATTCATTGACAGACGTAATGGCCTTGATGGGGGTATTTGCGAGCCGAGCGAGATTACCGCTCTTTACTAACCCTATTTTGTGACTTCTCAACATTTCTAATTTATTATTCACTATTAAAGAACCCAAATTATTTTTATATTCACATATAGGTTTTATATTGCGTTTTCTTAGTATGTTACGTATTTTATTATTAACATTTGAAGTAAAGTTCATATAGTGATATTGTTTTTTGTTTTTCATTCGGAAGGGAATAGAAATGCTTTAAGATGATTTTCTTTTTTCTTGTTCATAAGATTGCTTTTTTAGTTATTGTCTTTATGGTGAAAATCTTTTTTTCGTAATTTTGTTTATTTGAGGGTAAGGATAAAAATCTATGTATAAAAGAGTGGAAAGAACTCAGTTTAATGCCGTTTGATTGTTTTGAGTTGGCATGAGGTAATGTATCTGAAAAAGTAGGTTTTTATAAATGTCGAAAGTTATTTTATTATTTGATTTTTTCAAATTTAAGTCTAAAAAATTTAGTAAGCCTAGGTTTTCTGTTTCAACTGTAAATTTGATATTTGAATAAAAAAAATCATTTATGTAAGTTAGAAAAAAATCTAATTATCTATCCGATCCAGTCCAAATGCAAAATATATCATCCACATACCTATCCCAGTAATATACATTTTTGACTAAAATTTGAATTTACTTATTTATTAAATTAAATTTAAAATTACTTATTTATATATAATTATAATATATATATATATATATATATATATATATATATATATATATATATATATATATATATATATATATATATATATATATATATTATAATTTTGTCATTAAAATTAATATTAATATTCAGTTAGTATATTCAACAATTCTTTAGTGGGAATAGAAGGGAACAAATTTATTACGTCAAGAGAAATTAATTTAGCATTGTCTAGTAGACTTTTGTTCTTGATGTTATTTACTAATTCCAGGGAGTTTTTTATTGCATATTTTGGATTGAAGTTGATTGAAGACGGGAGTGAAGCATTGAAGCGTTTGCATAGTTTGCATGCTGGTGCATTAACAAATGTAATGCACCAGCTATGTTAGGTTAATGCACCATATATGTTAATCTATTACATATGACCCTACCGTAATATGTAATAGATTAACAAAACGAAAAATTTGACAAATCATAAAAAACTGGCGTTTATGAAATAGGATCAATGATTGTAAAAAGAGCGTTATGGTGAACACAAAAAAATGTATTTTAAATAATAAAAAACACTGGTTTTACAGAGCGTTGCATAACAAACAATAATTTTCCGGACTACCAAGAAAATAAAACTTTTACATGATGAACATAAAGGCAGAAGATTATATATATTATAATCATATAATAATAATCATATAATATAATATTAAGCAATGCTTAATAAAAATGTTCAAAATCAAACAGATTTTGGCATTTCCCCAATAATAAATGCAGCCATAGTATAAAATCACCAGATGTCAATACCTGCCTATATAGACTGAATGTTACACTCATTAGATTTAGTAAAAGTTTGTTACTCTTTGAGAAGGGCATAAAAGCCGAAACAATTGTTAGAAATATAGTTTACAATTTTTGTGAAATCTACTAAGTGTTTTCTTTCATTTACTAGTCAAAAATATTTCACCAAGTGCCTAGCGATCTTTCCATTTCTATATATATAGTGTATGAATACAATGAATACTAAACAGTTTTTCTCAAATCTCAACGAAGACTTTCCTAACTATTACTATTTTTACTTATTTTAGCATCTAGTAAACTTGGTATCAGAGCGGTAATCGAATTGATAACAATCCGTTTATTTGTCTTAGGACACGTACCCACCATTTAGATGGGTTTTCAATGCTCGTAAATTTAAAAATCCAATTACATTGCATCTGAATTTTTACATGAGTTATTTTTAATCTTTTAATAATTCCATAAATCATATTTCTGTACGCAACGTAATATTTCTGAATAAACAGAAAACATGAATTAATTTCGGCTCACCTCTTCCTCCTGACATGCAGCTAATTCAGGCTCACTCTCTTCTAATTTACTCAACAGCTTATCCTGAAACAAAAACAGATATTTTAGATAGGTTCAGTTTACGTCAAACATTCTTTACGGTTATATTCATAATTGGGATGATTGACAATTACAAGATCAGGAAAATAATTTGACTGACAAGTTAGTTTGCTTTAATTGATAAAACCAACAATAATGCGAGTATAAATTTTGACGTTAGATAGGTAATTAAGTGGATCATTATCGTAAAACGAGAAACAAGACAGACGCTAATTTAGAACTATATTCAATATCAAATTCTATCTAATTATTTAAAAGGTTGATAGTAGGAAGAAAGGACAGTGATGTATAATTTCACTGATAAATTATATTCTGATAGTCCAGTTGAATGTACTTAATATACAGCGTGACTCAACATTTCTTGTCTACAATAGATGGCAAACTTTGAGATTATTACAAAATTTTATTTGACATCAATGTTTATTTAAATTCTATTAAATTAAAATTATTTATGTGTCTTTCCTACTGACGATGTGCAGGTTATAAACTCTAGTTCCGGCAGTCACTCAACCTGTATTAATGTAGTACAGTTTACAAAAGCGGATATTCCGTCCAAACTTAAGAACAATATGATCAGTGGAGATGATCAGATCCCGAGTTTTTCTTGTTAAAGGTTGCTCAGGGGCTTTAATAGAGTCACTTCTCATATTGTTTAATATATATTAAACAATATAATTGTTATATTGTTTAATATAATACTGTCTACTCATACATTTCCTGAAGTTTCGAAAGTCGCAAGGATCTGCCCTATATTAAAAAGTGGCAATCCATCTGACATGAAAAATTATCGCCCAATTACTATTATGTTGAATCTGCAAAGGTTTTCTAAATGTCATTATACACCCATATTTATCAATGGTGTGTAATCTGTTTTATCCCCTCATGAACATTAGTTCGTAGCAAAATGCTCAACCATCACAAATTTAGCAGAATTCACCCAAATAGTTGCAAATCACATAGATAATAAAGGTCAAGTCAATGTGGTGTATGCTGATTTTTCGAATGCCTTTGATAAAGTGAATTATAATATACTAATCTCAAAATTAGAATTATTTGGCTTCAGTAGTAACTTCTTCACTTAATAAGATCATATCTATCTAAACGTATATTATTTGTTTCATACAATGGTTTAAAATCGGAGACCTTCGTAGCGTTCTCTGGAGTACCTCAAGGCTCTAGTTTAGGACCATTATTCTTTATCTTATTTATTAACAGTTTGTTTCAAATGCTTATACCATCTTATCAATAAAATAAATGCTTATCATCTTCTATTTGCCGATTATTTAAAATTATTTTTAAATATAACCTATTCAGTGGGTCAATTGAAGTTGCAAAAATGCATAGAACTTGTTGTGCCATGGTGATATAAGAATAAACTATCAATAAACATAGATAAATGTAAAGTTTGCTCCTATACTTTAAAGAAGCAACCACTAGTATTTGACTATTCTCTTGGTGGTACAGTTTTAAAACGTTCCGAAAATATTAAGGATAAATTCAATAAATAAAATTTGATTTGATTAAAATCTTTCTCTGGGTATATCAATCACGTGACTCTTAATGCATATAAAACCCTTGGTTTTCTCATTAGAAACACGATATCATTTAATAGCACTGTTACCTTAAAATCATGATATTTTGCATTAGTTAGTGCAAAATTAGAATATTGTAACCTTATTTGGTATCCTTGATATCTAAATCATATTAATCAACTTGAAAATTTTTAACTGCGTTTCTTGGAAGTATCTATCATCTCGCATAGACAATTATTATCCAGTAAGAGGTTACGACCATACTCTACTTCTACAAAGATTTGGTATCCAGTCATTGAACACTAGACGGATGCCTACGAGCCTCATTTTTATTTAAAATATTCCACAATAGTATAGATGCACCCGCATTGCTATGACAATATTCACCAACTGTGTGTTTAATACGATTCATTTTATAGCATTCTCGCAAAGTGTTATGTAAAGCAATAACAGGAAAAAGTGTGAGATTTCTCTATGTATCCGTAGAAGAAAGAGTGGGGGCAGCATTCGGATTTTTAATTAGACCAGGCTATTTATTGCGCACCTCGTGGACGGTCCGATAGAGACTTCTTCATATTCTTGATGAGCAGTATGGTAATATTGAAATTGGTTACTTTGAAGAAAGTTATTGAACATGGTACAAAAACAAATGTCAGTATGTTCCTTAATAAGAAATAGTAATACATTTTGTATGAAAAACACCTTGAAAAGTATATCTCAGTATATCTTTTAATCTTATAGATAGTCTACTTTGACAATTACCTATAAAATTATATTAATAATCTCAGAATATGAATATGCAGTCCACAACAGATTCAATTATGTACTAATGTTAACTATGATAATGCGTTTCTGACTCCTGTTTTATTTTCAGAGAATCTATTAACATTATTGAAAACAAGTAAACTGATAATTTTCCTTCGGCTTTGGAATGTCAGTAAGTTGTTTTTAATTAAATTTCATATTCCTGTCCTCCATATGGCTGTTAGAATATATGAACTTAAATGTTTTTCTACCATAATAAATGTTCAGTGATTTCATTTCAAAAAAACTTAATCCCATTATTTTTTTAGCAAGAAAAATTACCGCTGAACAATAACACGTAAATTTGGAAGTCGGACGGGAAATTTAAAACCAGTGTTCCTTGCAGTTTAGATTTTACCCTCACTTACCTCTACTTAAAAAAATATAAATGACATTATCTTGCAATACATACTTTTTAAAGTGTTTAACATTATATTTTGTGTCGGTTTAGAAAACTGAAATCAGTTGATCAGTTTATATAATACAATCAAAAGCAGACTAATTTAAATAATACAAAATAAGTTAATGAAATATTCTGAGAACTATGTTATCAGATGAATGAAAGTAGGAGGCACTGTTTTTGTGAAATCGCTGCCGCAGACTCAACACCGATAAGTTTTGCTTCCTTTAATTTATTTACCTACATCATCTTTCTTTTGCTAGTATTCAAAGTGAGATAAACCAGTACTTACTTTCGTTGCTCATTTGTACTTTGCACAATTTCTTGATTATAGCTAGAAATATATTTTCAAAACATTTATCCATGTAAGTATTTTGTATTACGGTTACTATGCAATCTGTCTATAAAACTACAAGGAGTAAATAGTAAGCATATATGTTGATTTGAAGTAAATGTCACTATAGAGAATTGTTCCAATGAATAAAACTTTGCAGTTTTTATCACAAAGTTCTTATCTTAAAGTAACTCAGTTTTTAAATGGTCCAGTGGTACCCTGCGTTTAAGTCTTCTCGTTGGTGCACTATTGTCCAAAAGATTTAATGCAAGGGCATTTGGGTGATAATTTAAACATTTTATGAATTTGTTATTACTTGCAACAATTGCTTCTTTTAGTGTAGACATCTCTAGGTCACGTTAGATATCCTTATGTGTGACCGAAGTATGAAGCAACAACTATTGAGCGTAAAACTTTTGCTTCAAATCTCTCAAGGATTGCAATGTTGGATTTACCAGCCGTTTCCCAAAGCTGTATTCCGTAAATCCGAACGGGTTTTAAGATGACATTATAAACTAGGAGCTTGTTTCGAAGTGAAAGTTGTGATTTTCTTCCCATCAAATAATAGTACTTACGAAATTTAGTATCTAATTGTTTTCTCTTCATCCATACATGTTCCTTCCATGTGCGTTTATTATCTAGACGTAAGCCTAAATATTTAATGCAGTTTCTAGTAGTGATGGTATTATTGTTAAGTTTTACTTGTGGCGACTGTCTGTGACATTTGGTAAATACTATATGTTGTGACTTATCTTCATTAATTTTAATACGTCATGTCTTAGCCCAATCATCCATTTGTTCTAAATTATTTTGTAGATTCATTGCTGCTATTCTTGGGTCTGGGTTTTTAGCTAGAGTCGCTGTATTATCTGCAAAGGTGAAGATGATGACATTTTGACTAGGTAGTAGGTCTGCAGTGAAAATCAAATATAGGATGGTAAATACTATATGACTTATTCCCATTAATTTTAATTTGTCTTAGCCCAATCATCTGTTTGTTCTAGATTATTTTGTAGATTCATTGCTACTATTTTTGGGTCTGGGTTTTCACCTAGAATTGCTGTATCATTTGCAAGAATTGAAATGATGATATTTTGAATAGTTGGAAAGTCTGCAGTGAAAATAAAATATAATATAGGTCCCAAAACACTTCCTTGGGGAACACCAGATCTTATTGGATGAAGCTGTGTTATTTCCGATTCGTATCTTACTCTAAAGAATCTGTCTTTTAAGTATGACTTAAGGAGAATAAACAAATTGTCAGGTATGTTTTGTTTTAGCTTGTAAAATAATCCCTGGTGCCACACTTTATCAAAAGCCAGGCTAATATCAAGGAAGGCTGCTGCACAGTAGCTTTTCTTTTCGAAAATTTCATTTATGTGGCTTACAGTTCTATGACTTTGTTCAATGGTAGAATGCTGACTTGGTCAGCACAAATTGCTGGTCTGAGATACAATTTCTTGCTGAAACTATACGGTTAATCTCTTATCCAATCCAACAATTTCTCTAGAATATTGATAATATTACCAAAAGACTAATAGGTCGGTATAATTCTGGTTGATTTGGAGGCTTGCCTGGCTTTTGGATAAGAATTATTTCAGCCACTTTCCATTGTGCTGAGTAATATTTGAGACGAAAACCTGCATTAATCAAGTAGGTGAGCATGACTATTCCGTTCTGTGGAAGTTTTTTCAGTATCTGGCCTGTAACCAAATCACAACTCCGTGCCCCTTTTTGGTTCAGGTCATCTATTATTTTGCATACTTCTTTTGGTGTTGTAGGTGAGATTAGTTCATTTTCATTATCTCGGTGTCTAGAAATTGGGATATTTCATCGTCGATATTTTCTTCTGTATTCCATCCATCCATGTACGAATTGGTGACTTTAAATTGTTTGTCAAATGATGTCAGTTACAGTGACAGACTCGTGTATACAAGAAATATTTTAAATTATTTTATTTTATAGCAATGAAAACAGGTGCATTCATTTGACAGTCTGAGTTTTTAATGAAAGGAATCATGGTAAAAATGTGGGACATCGATATGTGCTTGACTTTATTCAAAAGTTTTAGGAGACTGGGTTGATATGCAGCAAAGTACATAAGCATCCGAGACTTTTTACTGAAGCTGCACAGATTGGGATTTTAGGTCATTTTGCCATTGATCCTACTAGTTTAGTTCTAAAAGTCTCTAAGTTAACAATTAAAGTTAATCTACAAAGTCGATTAATCAGTCGACAAAGAAGAAGATCCACTATTAATGATCACACTGCCCATTAGATATTTGACAATGGCTAAAACAAAGGCTTCCCTACAAATAGATTGGCAGAAGGGGCGCTCTGGAATGATCGACGAGATCTTCAGAAATAACTCTAATGGATTTCTTCCTCTGAGGTCACTTAAAGACAGTTATATGCAAGACTCCGCCCCAGAGTATTCAAAACCTAAGAAATAGGATTATCAACACATGCAGATTACTTATTAAATACACATTTTAAAACGTCCACAAGAATTCGAGAATAGATTGTATTTTTGATTAAGAAATAATAGTGGGTATTTTCTTAATCAAGTAAGCAAGCGGAGCTCTTAATTATGTAGGGCTTCAAATTCTATTGAGAAAACTAAATTTATTCTATTAATTTACTCGGTTTTATTATTTTTGTTTCAATTATGAGAACGAATCAATCGATTTCAATTTTCTAAGCGAATTGAATCAGAATTAGTAAGCCCTTTAAATGAATATATTACAAGGTAGGGAGAGCCATTTAAAATTTTTAAGTGGGGGTATTTGGAGGTAAGGGAGTGAAACTTAAATTGCAGCGGGGACTGGTTCTGAACTTCAAATTCAAATATATCAAATATATCAATATATCAAAATATATTGTACGTATTGTTTTTTATCTAGGAGTGATCTTTCTTGCTGAAAGAAAATGTGAGGGTAGGTAGTATTAAATTGAATGTAATGTACATATATTTTGAATGATTTTAGTACGTACAATAACGATATTTCTGCTTACTTAATATGCTATATTCAACAGTATAACTTATACTTATTATAAGTTACAACTTCCCTTTTGCTTCACTTCAACTTCAAACTTTCATAAACATAATTTTAGGTTTTATATATTAATAATTATTTTATACATTTTTGCAATTATAATCATTTTATTAAAATGACAGTCATCATATTATCGAAAATCTATTATCTAATGATTCGTGAAAAATATTTTAGATAATTTTTCACTTAATATATGTAACTTCCCAACATAGCTGAGAGGTTACTGATTTAAATTACAATACATAAGGTCTATTCGGTGTACGATTTATTCTAAAATAACTCTCATTTAACTAAGAGTTATTTCACTGAATAACTGATAAAGTATTAGTTACTGATGTTAAAATTCTTTTATAGCGCTATACACTTAGACAGTAACTTCGTCTCTAATTTAGAATTACACACAACTCGGACGGTTAGTGAATTTGGTTTTAGCTTACTATAAAGTATTTTTTTATAAACTTACATTTTTTCTTCCTCTTCCAACAATCTTCTATTCCTAATGCATGATCGTTGAAACATAGAGGCGGTACCAGAAACTTTATAATTATTTCTATTACGTACTGAACGTGTTCTATAGCATATAATAATACATAGTATTAACGCAATGCGCGTTGCGTTTGACTGGACTACATAACATTGAAATTAACAATCAAGTAGCGGGCCCATCATTTTTCATTCTCCCGGTTAATATAAATATCTATAGCTTCGCACACATTTATACAAATAAAAAAATGACATCGTCCGGAACTACAGTGCGTGACTGTTCGGCGCTTCGACAAACGAATAAGTGCAATTTGATTGCGTTGCCTACAAGTTAATTAGACGCATTTGTGGTGCATCAGAAAAGTGTCATATAATAAGGTGATTTTTCTATATTAATTTGCATAACCCGCGAGACATTAAGACGGCGTGTTTATTGTTATTTACATCGTTTAGTGACTAAAACCGTTCGGAAGACGCCAATTTATGGAAATGTCCCTGCTGTCACAAGTGATAGGGCTCGCTTTGAATGTTATCCACTTTCCGTTTTCTTTGCCCGGAAGTGGAAACGCTGTTCCAGGCAAGGACGAATTTTCCATTTACCCTTTCAACGCACTCAGGAATATGCCCCAGCCGTGTACACCAATTTCACTCAAAATGGGTAAGAATAGTTGACGCAAGTTGGTTTTGAAGTAGTTTTTTTTTTACATTTTAAATTTTATAGTGTTTTCATAAAATACAAATTAATGTACCGGAAACTTAGGAACTAAAGCACAAAGAAAGTCAGTTGCATCAGTTTCAAGTTTTCACTCCTATAGAATATATTACTAAATTTTCGTAATTTCTCGTTATCTATCATGTGGAAACTTGATGTATGTTGTAGAAAATTAGTTTAAGGGTTTAGTGATAAATAATCTGTTAAGCCGATTTTATGATCTGATAGATACGTCATTAAACGAAATTTTAAATATACAGATTCAGATATATAGGTTCATATAAGTGTAATAGAATAGAGACAATGTGTTTAATGGAACACCTTGTATATTTCTATATTATTAAATTCTCCTTAGTGAGCTCGTTTCAATAAACACCGAAGGCTGAACCGTATAAATGGGGAGTGATATTTAAATAAAAAAGCAAAAGTAAATAAAGTGACCATTCATAAAATCAAGATCATTTTTAAACATTGGTTGTCCTACTTTGTATTTAAGTTCAAGTTAAAAATAAATTGAATCTAAGACAGTTATCGCTAACCTCATATAATTTTACAAAATAAGGTAAGGCACATTTCTTTGCCTGAAGTAAAATTGACCAAGGCAATTACAAATTATAATAGAAGTAAATGGCTATAGAGAGACAATTACTTCATTTTAGTAAATTGTTTAACGAAAAGTAATATTGAGCTTAATAAAAAATGGATATTTAACAGACATTCAACGAATAGAAATTTTAATTCTGAACAAGTAGATTTTAAAATTTGTTTAGAAGATGTGCCCTTTTATATTAAAAATTGAGCTGCCCAGGAGATTCTCATTAGTCTTTTAAAAAATAATTTTATTCCATAAATAATTTCAAGACTATATAAGTATACAGGCTAATGGCTGATGAAATGTCTATAATATTTAATGAGATCTAAGTTTTAATTTTTTCTCAACACAATACATTATTAATATTATGCACATTATTAAAACTCTGCAAATTATTAGAAGACGTAACATACATTATTTAAAAAATGTACGAGCAGTTCTAATTTGCATCTTCATACATATATTTTAATAGAATTGCTATCGTACTTGATAAATAATATTGGTTCTTGTTCAAATGTGAATTCCACATTTGAGAATTAGCATTCAAGTTTTAAGTTCGAATAAGAAATATTTATTATTGATGACAATATCATTCCAATTGAAATACGCATGTCATCGCTATTTGCCAAATAAAAAACTCTCTTATCTTGCTGATAAACGGAACAGTCTACCTGAGCCTAGCCATAAAAACAAGCCACGGTATGTTTTGAGAATTTTTATTTGGCAAATAGCGATGAAATAAACTATATAAATATGTCAAAATGTTAGTTATTATTAAGGGAAGTATAATAAATGTATTACATGACAACAATAGAAGTACTATGTGTGCGAATACTTGTTAGCGCTTCCTAAATTTGTGACATGATATATTTGTCGACTGCTCAAATACTTAAATTTATTTTAATACAGAAATCTCCATTTTCTATTATCGGAGATTTTAGAATTTACTTAGAATACGATAGCCATTCAGGTCAATTTCCCGACGTGAATCTAATAAAGATTGAGGTCAGTATTTAGAGTTACAGTGTATGGTTGAGTTCGAGTCCCAACGGGAGAGTACACATACACCGTGAGTGTATTTGTCGTCATCTCTATGTATCAGTTTCTCTTCTATAACCTGAGGTATTATACGAAAGATTTGAATTATGTCCAAACTTTAAGTTTGAAACTGTGCATTTGACACAATATTGTAGTGTAGTACTACGTACAGTCATAAAACCTTTAAACTAGTGGTACTGCCATACATACGAACAATTTTAGGAGCCATCTTCCAAGAAGAGAATACTTAATAAAGAGCTGGCTTACCAGGTTACCTATATTCTCAACAGAACATTGATACAATATGATGAAATGAAAAATTCAACAATATAGGTAGGTAATACGAATATGAGAAGGAGTTCGTATTACCTGGGAATATATACCTCCAACCTACTATCCTAAATTTTCTGGAGTTAGGACCTATTGGAGATTAACTCGTTACTATTTGTGCTAACTAGTACTGAAAATTATTTCGTATCGCAATTATTTAATTCTTTATTATTGGAAAATATACAGTGTACCTCAGAATGCCTTTTACATTCAATGTCTTCGTGATTTGAAGAGATAAAGAAATTAAACAAAAACTAGCTTCAATTATATAAAAAAACTTGCTGTTTGCTAAAAAACCTACTTGCTTTTCTCAGTCCCTACAAATACACTGTTTTTGTCTAAATCCCAATCATTTTCTGTATTGAAAATGAATACCTTGTTCATTTTGAACATGGAACATGACATAATTAATAATTTTAATTACATTGCTTCATAGAGGAAAAGATTATTCTTAAATAATCATTAGTATTCTGAGACGCTGTGTTTAAACAATCAGCCCCCTAGCCCACTTTTTGGTATTCCCTGAACTGCAATTCGTAATTAAAATACTGATGTTAAGTAACTGGTGATTATTTTAAAATTAAAATAAATGTTGTCAGAAAATAAAGATAATCGCTGTTACTAGTAAAGACTGGAATGGAATTACAACAAATGCTCTCGATTGCCTTCTACACACTTCACTTAAGCTACAAAACATCATAATAGTTTTCTGGTACATGCAGTTCAAGTGATAGCACGGTATAACAAGTTGACAAGCCTCACAAATTATGTCTTTCAAGTCGTTCAGTTTTAAAACTGAGTTTAATAAAGGAGATGTTTGAAATAACAAGAAGAAATCTAATGGCGTAAGGTCTGGAGACATTTCAGGCCAATTAATCAGACCCCTGTTGCCAATCGTTATATTCTGAAACATGTTATTTAAATATACAGTTACGACTTGTGCATTATGGGGCGAAGCACCATCTCCTTGCCATATCATCAAATTCCTCAGATCATCAAATGGAAAATGGCCATTCCTACAAGGAATATCTTCCATAGATCCCGGCAATCTTTCAGAAATATCTTTATGTTGTTAAAGTAACTTCATAAAAGTATGACTCAATTAAGGTCCAACACCATTAAATAATGCACGCCAAATATTTTTACCCCAAGCTATTTGGAAACATGTTTGTTGAATTCAACTTTGGATAGGGAATTGTACTTAAAATGTTAAATATGTTATACTTCTGTATTCAAAATGAAATAGGGAATAATGTTCAATACAAAAAGAAATAGAAGTGTGATTTAAAACCAAGAAGGTTTTAAGTTTTCAATAAGGAAGGTTTAATATACAATACAAAATAATTTTGATTCTATTTTTTTTTTATCTTTTAATTTTGTTTTTCAAATAACGAAGATAATGGCTCTAATAGACATCTGGAGTACACTGAATATCTAGAACATGAAATTTTAATATAGTTGAATTATATCCCGTCCTAGTGTTCTGATTTAAGTGACCAGTAGTATAATAAATATTGGATGAAACTGACAAGAAAATAAATTATAATTCCTTATGGTTTATAAATAATTTTAACGACTGTAAGGTAATTTTATTACTCCTTTGTATATATTTACTTAATTTGCACGTTATCGAGATTAATCTCTACATTCGTCTTACTATTTTTGAATGGTCTCTTATTTTGAATGGTCTTAGTAAATGCAAGAATCAAATCATTCTTGATTTACTTTCAATAAAAAATGTTTTTATTTACATTAGGTTTTCCAAGACACTGTATTTAGCCTTATCTGTGTTAATCCTTTACTTTGCATTCTTTATTACTTTTTGTAAGTAAAGTCTTAAATATTAAGCGGAAAAATGTGATGAAAAATTAATTAATTTTTTTTATTTTCTAAACGAGTAGATAACGTCCAGTTACATTATAGCTACATACTAATATTTTTTTATGGACCACTTTCTTATTAGTTTATTGTATTTTTCCATGGGAATTTAATATATCTATTTATTGACAAAAAGTAATCTGGAAATATGGAAGTGCAGACTTCCAATTGTAAAATAATTATTGGCTATTAACGGGTCAATAGCATCGCTTCTTGTTGAATATAAATCGGTAAATTATAAAAAGGAATAAATAGCACCCATAAATATCGGTACAAATTTTGTTTGCAAAGGAATTAGTCATACGAAGACGAAATTCATGAAAAATCAACTTCTGACGTATGAAACTAATCATCGGAATCAATCATATTTGCTTGTGACTGAATCACAAGCTTCCTACTTCCTTTTGATTCCAAATACGCCTAATGAACTTTCTTCAAGTACTGTTCTAATGAAAATTATGCATTTTTCTATAGTATGTAGAATTTTCTTTTAATCATAGTAACAAATGTAGAATTTGTTTTCAAACAACTATTTAATAAAACAATTTGATGAGCCCCTTACATATCTATCTTCGTTTTTGTGAAAATTATTTAAAATCAACAGTATGTATAGAGTCAAAACTTTTATTAAGAAAAGATTATGTAACTTAGATGATAATATGACGTTATTATTTCCAGATTATGTTGTAGAGACACTTTTTATAATTTATATTTATAAATAATCTGTATTCAATCATTCATAACTTTTACGATATAGGGAACACAGTACAGGGTTTTGTATCCTAAATATGTTACGGAGATACTAAAAAAGTAAAATTTGTAAACGTCTTAAAATTGCAAACAATAAAGTAGTAATGCTTTAAATAATTAATTTACCGCAATGTTATCGATCAATTATCAACTAGGACCAAGTGCCAACTTTCTTAGATTTTCACGTGTCGTCTGTAAATAATCAAAATACAAAATTCAATCTCAAATTTACATTTTGGGTTGGGAGAGATATCCCATCCAGGAAATGGACATGTGGAACCTATCAAACGTAGATAGGAGAAGCTATCAAATATAACGGGATTCGGTGATTCGGTTTCACGATTATCGAGGGAACGATTTATCATCGAAGAACCGGATATGACTAGTTAAGTTAAGATCCGGTTCTAGAAATTGGATCATGTGCGAGGTACAAGTAATAAGCCATCAAATAGTACAAGCAATTAATGAAGAGAATCCACTAACTTAGGCCTAAAATCTGATCCATGAATTAACGAAAAATATAACGCTCCATAAGGTGATGTAGAGATTTATTTTACAAAATAAGACATGAACCGCATCTACTAATATAAGTAGATGTTATAAATGGATAATGGACACAGCTCTGTTAAATATAATCTTAGGATATTATAATATTAAATACACTCACAGACAAAAATATTGCATATTTTACTTTAAGTCATTATTTTCACGTCAGCATTCAGTCAGCATTCATTCTTAAATTTACCACAAGGTCCGTGTGACTCTCTCAACTAATGTCTCCCCAAATCATAATGGAACCGCTACCAAAGCTAACGTTTTGTGCAAGATTATATTTTGCAAAACGTTCCCCAGACCACGTCCATCTGGCTTTCATTGTATTCTTGTTTCATCCGTTAACGACTTTTCCCCATTGATGTCCATTCCAATTATTAGAATAGGCTCTTACAAATTGTAAGCGTTTGGTTTTGTGACGTGGGATAAGCCTAAAAACTCTAGCAGGACATTTCGGGTTTAAACCGACTTCTTTAAGTTTTCTTATTACTGTTTTAACACTTACGTTGACTAGTCTTGTAATCAGTAATTTATTACTTTTCCGCACTCAACTATGCTAGCGGAAAAGTAATGCAATCGTGTAATGAAAAATAAATTTTTTTTTTCGTTTATTTTTCGTTTTTCGGCCTAAAAACCAAAAAAAAAGATTTTTAAAGATTTTTGTCTGTGTGTGTGTCGTTGTGGTTCTCGTTGGCATTAAAATTTCTTGTTAGAACGATAACTCAACTAAATCGTGTCGGATCGATCGGGTTTTGACTGATTCTGATCGGCGACGTCTCCCAGATGACACCTATTGATTTTGAGGCGGATAAGACACACCCCACCATGTCCATGGATCCATTTGAGATTTTCTGTTAGCACGATAACTCAACTAAATTGTATTGGATCGATCGGGTTTTGACTAATTCTGATCGCTGATGCCTCCCAGATGACACCTATTTATTTTGAGGTGGATAGGATATACTCCACCCTGTCCGTGGGTCATGAAAAAGCACGATGGTGGAATATTTGAGAGTTTTTTTTTGTTAATACGATAATTAAACTAAATCGTGTCAGATCGATCAGGTTTTGTCTGATGTTGATTGGGCACGTCTCCCAGATGACACCTATTGACTTTGAGCTGGATAGAACACACTCTACCGTGTTAATGGGTCATGAGAAAGCACAATGGTGGACTATTTGAGAAATTTTGTTGTTAGCATGATCACTGAATTAAATCGTGTCGGATCGATAGGGTTTCGATTGATTCCGATTCAGGACGTCTACCAGATGACACCTATTGATTTTGAGGTGGATAGGACACACTCCACCCTGTTCATGGGTCATGAGAAAGCACGAGCGTGAACTATGTGAAAAAAGTAAAACTGTCGCATAAAACACATATTCTGCATTTACATGTGTGTTGGTTTATTTTTTCTCGGCCACTCAATTTCGAGATAGAGACGTTCTACGTGCGGAAAAGTCCGTTTTAAGGTTTTAAAATTGTTTATTTTTCAGATGCAGAGCTATAAGTGAGCGATTTCACAAGGATAGAATTCTCAAATATTGCTCATCTCTTGGTGTTGTACGTCCTTAACCAGGTCATCTTTTACATCCTTAACCTAGCCGTCTTTTGTATTTTTTAGACTCATTGCATCATTTTAGTATACGAGAAACAGTCGATTGATGAATATGCAACCTCCTTGCAATATATTCTTGTCTGTAACCCTCATTAGCTAAAATAACAATTTTAACAGAAACTAATTCGCTTAAATATAACATCTTGCTAACCAAAATTATCTAAATAATAAATAAAGCACTAGAAATTTCATTCTGATAACAACAAACAAAACAGCAGTCGTTGTTAGTCGCCAGGGTATACAATTATATGTTTGTAATTTGTAATATTATTGCTTATTCAAATATAAAAGCTATGGTTAAACATTCTTTTATCCAAAATAAATTGCAGTATACTGAAAATACTCCAATACAAGTTATTTAGCAATAAAAAACACGAAGTTTTAAAGGAAAAAAAAATTAAATAAAAATAATCACAACAGAATTAATTTTTTTCGAATATATAAGTGATGAATGTAAGACTGAAAGATACAGCAGCAATGCATCTCTATATTATTTTATCGTAATGGAACAATATCACAGAAGAACCGGATACAATTAGTTAAATTAGGATCCAATTCTGGAAATGGGGTTATGTGCGAAATACATTAACCTAAACTATTGCTCTTAGTAATACCATGATAAATATGTTAATTAATCAAAAAAGTCCAGTAACGTAAGCCTAAAATCTCATCCATAAATTAAAGAAAAATATAAAATTTCGTAAATTGACGAGTATATTCATATTCCTACAAAATAAGACACACATCTACTGCATCTACTAGCATAAGCAAATGCTATAAATTTGTAATGGGCACAACTCTGCTGAATATACACATTCTTTCAATACAGGGGCACAATATAATTTCCTCTGTGCCACATTTATTTCGATTAAACATCATTAATTTTCATCGAATTCGTAAGCAATGAAAGACAAGATATCGATATATTTTTTTAATTAATTACCTTCTCAAATGGTCGTGAGAACGATACTTCGTCCTAAATCTAAGTTTTAAATTAAAGTATTGCCATTATTCAATGTATTCCGGCTTTTATTTTATTTAAGCCTGTCTCAATATCATTCATAGTAGAGAGTTGTACTTCAGAGCTTATTCAACTGGATAACCTTGATCTATGATCAGAGGTCGTAGTATATGGACGAAGAAAATGTTTTATGACTCTTATTTAATGTTATCTAGAGGTTTGTCATAATAGCAGTCCATTTCTTAGTTAATTTATGCTAGAATTCTTTGAAATCAAGCGGTTTGTCATCATCTGCTAACAGTAACATCGTAGTAATAAGTAGAATGTTATCACTTCATTTCTTGCATTACCACACCTGTACTATTCATTTCATCGTTATTTGCCAAATAAAAAACTCTCTTATCTTGCCGATAAAGGGAAGAGTCTACCTGAGCCTTGCCATAAACACAAGCCAAGGTTATGTTTTGGGATTTTTTATTTGGCAAATCAAATCCCCGCCAAGATTACTTCTAGCCGGCAATCTAGGCTAGCTTCAAGCTATTGGTATCGTTACCCCGGAACAATCCTAAGAACATGGAGGCCTTCTGCGAGGTAATTATGAAATAATTTACCCTCAGAAATCCTACACATAATTACTTTATTGCGATAGTACATCATAAATGTCAGTTAATATCATCTATACCAATTTATTCTTGGTCCTTGATAACATTATTTAAGATATCTCTCTGTTATTATTATTAAACGCCGTCGAATAGTTTCAAGTGGATTAATACGACTTAGATACCGAGGATACAGAATAAGTCCACAATATTCTAATTTTGAACGAACTAACGCAAAATATAAACATTTTAAGGCAACAGTTGAATTAAATGATGTTTTTAATCACGAATTTAAAGGTAGAAACACACTGCTGATACATCATGTGAGCTCACATGCTATCAAGTGCTGTCTCACGTCACATAATATCATACTTAGGTGCACACTGGTATCATGGCTGGCGAAAAAGGCTTATCATGTATGTAGATAGGTACTGAAGCCAGCATTCTTCTTTTGATAAGATGGCCTCCTCAAGTAGTGATTCGGAGTGGGAAGAAGAAATAGTTGCTAGTTTCGTCGTAATTGAAGGGGAGAGTTCGAGACGGGTGTGGGTACATGATATAAACAAACAGAGGGAGCAATTAGGGAAATTACATACATTGTACCCTCAGCTATTAAAAGACCCGAAGATGTTTAATGTTGTATACACATTTATGCCCCCTCACTTTCTCTATAATGAGTTCTTCAACCATTTTTACTTTTCCGTACTCCATTATACGCGGAAAAGTAATATAATAGTGTAAACCATTTTGTGTATGTGTGTTGTTGTCGTTGTCGTTGGCGTTGTCGTCGGCATTTATTCTTCTCAGCACGATAACTCAACTAAACCGTATCGGATCGATCGGGTCTTAACTGATTCTGATAGGGGACGTCTCCCAGACGAGACCTATTGATTTTGAGGTGGATAAGACACACCCCACCCTGTCCATGGGTCTTGAGAAAACATGATGGTGGACTATTTGAAAAAATGTTTTTGTTAGCACGATAATTCAACTATATCGTGTCGGATCGATCAGGTTTTGACTGATTTTGATTGGGGACGTCTCCCAGATAACACCAATTGATTTTGAGGTGGATAGGACACACTCCACTCTGCCCATGAGTCATGAGAAAGCACGATGGTGGACTATTTGAGAAATTTTTCTTGTTAACACGATAACTCAACTAAATAGTATCGGATCGATCGGATTTTGACTGATTCTAATCGGGGACGTCTCCCAGACAACACCAATTGATTTTAAGGTGGATAGGACACACCCCACCCTGTTCATGGGTCATGAGGAAACACGATTGTGGACTATTTGAAAAAAGTAAAACTGTCGCATAAAACACATATTCTGCATTTATGTGTTGGTTTATTTTTTCTCGGCCATTCAATTTCGAGATAGGGATGTTCTACGTGCGGAAAAGTCTGTTTAAAAGTCCAAGTTTCATGAAGACAATCTTGGAAGAAGTAGCAAACATATGGTACTACCGGACTAACTGAATCACTCTGAATACTTAATTGTTTCTAGGAACTATTTATATTTTGAGTATTGTCAGACGCCATCTGACGTTTCCAATGGAAAGTTTGATATTTTGGACCATAATCACTTTCAGAGCATTTTATCATTTAAGCGAGATTTGTGTTGTTACAGTGATTTGAAAATTGTATCTCAGCGAAAAAACAACGTGAGCGTCACGGGACGCCCGACAGAAATGATAAATTAACGGAATTTTATAATATTTTTTTTTAATTATGTTTATCAGAACGTGTATAATTATTTTTTTACTATGATATACTGTAAAATTACTAAATTTATTAACTACTAAATCATAGAGGCGGCCCCGCAGCAGCAGCAATGCGCACATGCACATGCACGTAGATGTAGACAGCGAAATCACGCAGAGAGGAGGAGATAGTGCTCGAGATCGTGCGAGAGAGGGGGAAGCGTCTGTCCGAAATACGGCTAGCGCTGTGGGTTAGAGTGAGAGAGGAGCAGCCTGCCTACCGCTGCCGTATGCGTGAGAGAAAGGGAAGCCAGACAGACTGGCGCTGTAACGCGTTACGTAACGAAGCGGTTTACCCTCCCATAAGAAGTAATCACTTCAAAAATAGAATTAACTGGTAAACATTTTCGTGTGATGGTTTATTACGACTTTCGACCTGGATTAACAAGATAGAAGTTCCTTACTTACCTCCACTTTTGGCGATAAAGCTCCATCTTTTGCCACTGTGAAACGCTGGTATGACGAGTTTAATTGTGGCCGCCATTCGCTCAGCGACGATAGTCGTGAAGCTCGTCCAAAATCAGTTGTTGAGCCAGAAAACATTGATGCTGTGAAAAAACTGATAACGCAAGATCGTCATGTGATATACTGTGAGATTGAAGCAACCTTAGGTATTGGATCGACTAGCATATATAAAATATCGTATGATCATTTAGCTGTAAAAAAGGTTTGTTCTCATTAGATCCCACATAATTTGAAAAAATCACAAAAATATACTCGTGTCGATTGGTGCGAACAAATGCTCAAGAAATACAATGGCGGTACTTCAACAGACGTATATAACATTGCAGCAGGTGATAAATCATGGATCCATGCGCATGGATCCGGAACTGGAAAGTAAACAGCAGTCGACTGCATGGGTGTTTCAAGATGAACCAAATCCAACAAAAGTTGTTCGAGCTCGAAGCACTTTGAAAAAATGGTCGCCTGCTTTTTCGGAAAAACCATTCATGTGGCAACAGCACCTTTAGAGGAATGTATAACGGTCAATTCTGAATGGTACACAACCATTTGTTTGCCCGAAGTCTTCGGTAGAATAAGGAAAACCAACAAGCATCGTCAGATCATTCTTCATCATGACAATGCGAGCTCTCACACATCTCGTCTAGCAACCGAATGTTTGAATACTCAAAAAATTTAATTAATGGGCCATCCGCCGTACAGTCCTGATTTGGCACCCAATGACTTCTTTTTGTTCCAGAGCGTCAAAAATAAATTGCATGGACAATGATTTTCGTTGGCAGAGGAAGCACTTGATTCATTTAAAAACCATGTTTTGGAGATATCTCAAGCGGAATGGAAAAAATGCTTTGACTAATGGTTCGAACGCATACAAAAGTATATAGGTCATGAAGGAGAATATTTTAAAAAACTATAAAGTAATCTTCAATGACAAATTAATGTTTTTTTTTTAATATTAGGCTGAAAATAGTGCTCCTCTATAGGCAAACCAAGTTAGCAATGACTATTTTATTATATGTATACAAGGCGATTTCTATCTCTTGACATTTAACAATCAGAATAAATTCTATCATATCCTCGATATTTTCGTAATTAGGCCATTAATTTTTGGCCTTCTCGGATGTATCTCCTACACGCTACACATTATCCTTGTTGATAATTTTGAATCGCGTAGCTATTTTCCCGTGTATTTAATTTTTTGTAACATTGATCTTCATGAATTTTATTGTTAGTGCTATGTAAATCATCGAAGCAACCACTTAATTTTTTTTATACCGACTACATCATCTTTAAGTCACGGTCACCGCGATGACGAATGACTGGTAAGGTCTTCGGTCCGCTATTGTATTATCCAAATTTTATGGCCTGCCATTCAAACTGTTTAGTTCAAGGTTCATTCATCTCTTTCGTATTGCAAAATCCTTTTTAAGAAATTTAGCATAGCAAAGTCTTTAATTTTTTATAATGTAAACAAACATGACCTACATATTTAGCACTGTATAAAATGTGTATCAGTTTTAAAATAGAATGTGATGTTTATATATACAGTGTTTATATTTCAAAGTATGAAAGATACAGGCAGAAAAATCGTTTTAATGGTGAATTCATTGCAGCAAGATCCTCTCTAAATATATATAATTATTTTTAATAGTGGTCTATGAAAAAAATATACTTAAACGCATGAGATTTTAACCATAATCAAATTGTTAGCGTTGAATTTTTGAGTCATCGAGTCAATGATTGACTCGATTAATTGAGTAAATTGACATTGTAGTCAATTAATTTACAAATGATTAATTAACGAATAATATATTTTATATGTAATATAAGAAAGAAATATTTATTTGGTTTCTATTTAATATTATTGCTCAGTTCATCGTAACAAGATAATTACCTTAGAGAGAAATATAAACGTGATGACGTTCTGTAGGTTATTTTTGGAGTGTCCGTGAAGATTAACAGCTATTCTCATAATTAGATGCGTCAACAGTAATATAATTAATTGCATAATCAGTATAACGTACTTTAGTAATATTCATATCCTGGAATAAACAGTAGTTACCAGATTGTGATAGCAAATATATTGAAGTAAAATTTGTCATGGGATTCAACTCTGTAACAGTGGCTTACAAACTCAAATTTGCACACCCCCTGAAAGATCTCCTCGTTCCTCGTTATTCTCATCTTAAACTTGAACTGCTAATATGTAGTAAAAATTAGTTATATATAGTCTCATGGATAAAATTAACGCATCAGTGAAACTTCACATTATTACTTTTATTCGTATTTTATCGAAGATTTAAATCATAGTACCTACCTACATGATATTATAATTAAATTGTTTCAATTAATATTTAACAAATTGTAATGGTATTATCGGGGAAAAAATGAATAAATAGCAGCAAGGAACAATAAGCGGTGGTAATGAAAAACTTAAAAAAGATTGAAAGAAGTTAAATCATAAGGATTTGAATTCAGTAGCGTGTAAATCCTCCTCTATACCTCAGTGTCGAAATAATATGGAGTGACGCATCGATGACATGTGGATGGTTCAGGGGCAAATTCCATAGGCGTATCAATTTGGAGGGGGCAAAATATAAAAAGTATTGATTTTAAGTGGATTTGTAATAGTTTTTTAGTTAGTAAACGATGTAAGTATCGTAAGTTATGTAATGTACTTATTTCATACTTACCCAGTCAGAACATCTCCTGTCAGCATATCCTGATAAAACAGACATTTAGACATTTTGGCAACATGTGTCATATAAAGGGACAAATGGCCCCTATGAATCTATATATTGGCCTACCGCTTTCACTATTTAAAACTATCATTATATTTATTTCACACCACTAACACAATCTTTATTTTATTGTATCAACAACATCGTCACAGTTATTACATTTATCACAATCATTATATATGTTACATTACTAACACAGTCCTTATTTCATTGTATCAACAACACAGTCACTATATCTATCACTACACATATATGCCACACTTATCACACATATTTTATTTTATATTATCAATCACTGTCATAATGGCAATATCACTATGTTGCGTCGCATTAATGTTATTATTACAAGAATCACTCACTTCAGATAACACGACTTCCATTTGCCATATTACCATTCCACAGTTCACTATCAAAATCACAATCACTAGAACTGCTATCGCCTAGATTGATTATAACTGGATTTATCAACGCTTCCGCTCTTGTGTCAAGAGCCCACATGCGTTGTTCCTCTATTATTTCGTGATACGTCCGTTTTTATTTGCGCCGAAATCAGCTCTATGGGGTTCAATTCGCAATGATATGGTGGTAGACGAAGTTTGGTCACATCACGAGCTTTTGCCATTTGATCTACTACATATTTAATGTACCGGCTTTTTTCTCGCTGCGCAATTTTTAATAGCTGCACTTTTAACATGATATCGCCACAATCCAGATTTTTAGATTTTAACCACTCCAGGATCTGTCCTTCTCTCCATGCTGATGTTTCTCCATGCTTTTCAATTTGCCGACTATGATATGGTGCATTGTCCATCACGACAAATGCGCCGGGTTCTATGGAAGACAATACAGATGAAAACCATTTTTCAAAAACTTCACTAGTCATATCTTCATGATAATCCCCTGTTCATCGCGATTCAAATACATTTAAACCATTTTCCAAAAAAACTGAGTCGCTTCCGGTACGCGTTATTATTAATCTTCGTCCTTTTACAGATGGTGCCTTCAATCTCGGAGATAATCCTTCTACAAATGTCTGTCGGTTATTCAGAATATTGAAGTCTTGCCACACTTTCGTCACCGTATGACCTTCGTTTACCCAAGTTTTATGCAAATAATAAATCTTCCTACCAGAATTCCGAAAATCTCTTAGCTTTTCCAAATAACTTCTTCGCCATAACACAATTTCGTTTTTTTCAATAAGAGGACTCTTTCGGTTTCGTTTTAAATGATGAAAATTTATTTCATGCATAATTCTCAAAAGAACTTTACGAGAGAACTTCGGTAAATTTTCATCTTGAGCGACGGCAGCGTGAATTTTATACAGCGTCGGAAGTTCATTAAAAAAAATCCATGAATAATCCTACGAATTATGTGTTTAACATCTTCAACTTCAATCTTCTTCCTACCGCGGGTTTCTGTTTTCTTCTTTTTTGCACTTGTTTCTTCTTCATCATACTTCATTGCACGGTATACACTACTTCCAAAGACTGTTGTTAAAGAGGAGCATATATCAACTGCCTCGGTTGTACTAATATCTGGGTTTCGCGCCCGAATTCCTTCGTAGACTTTTTTAATCATTTAATAGTTCTTCATTTGTTAAAAGTCGTTGTTTTCGATTGAAATTCTTCGTCGTAGAACCACTACAACTTGCATCCGCTACTTTCATGTTAGAAAAACACTAAACACTCATTTTTATCGCAGAATATAATAAATAAACAATTTCCCGAATCTCGAATCAATCGCACATAACCACAATGTAACGCCACTGGCGCACTAAAATCTGGGCAAACGACGCATGCGTCATTCTATCGATCGACATTGATCCGTGCCGCCAATTGCTGACCAATCGAATTCAAATGTATTTAAAACCGACTAAAATGATTGGCTAGCTTTGCTACAACAGCGGACCAGGCGGTACAACCGATTATTATGCGATTTAGAATTCAATAGGAGAGGGAGTAGTTCGCCGCATTGAACTACTGTTTCTATAGAACGGCACATAAAATTTGTATTCACATAATAGGTGATTACACAGAAATAGACAAACCGTTGAATAGTTATGGTGGTCTGATATTATATATTACACATTATTTCGACACTAGGGTATAGCTCTTATCACTATTTCCATTCACTTGGGCATGCTATTTATCAAGTGGTGATTTCCTGAGGAGTATTCTACCATTCTACAAGAACGCCTTATTCGAGTTCCATACGAGCATAGGAGCAGCTATGTGGCGCCTAACTAATCGTTTTATAGGATCCCGTAGATGCTTTACGGTGGTCATATCTGGGCTTCTTGGTAGCGAGTCCATAGTTGGTATATTAACAAATCGAATGTAGTTCAGTATCTTTCTAGCAACGTGGGACCGAGCGTTACCCTGCATCAAAATGAAATTGTCTCTGACGAATGGGGCAAATGGAATCACATGTTCTTCTATAATGTTTTCTACGTAGAAATATGCAATAATGGAGCTCACCCGTATAGAAACAAAATTCGTGTGACCATCGAAACATTCCTCCCCAGATCATTACTGATTCACCACAAAATAGGACCCTTAGAGAGATATTGCAGCCAGCAAGCCTCTTTCTTGGTCTGTGCTAGATTCGTTGACATCCATATGGCGAATTAAGACTTACTCTTGTTTCGTCTGAAAACAAAACTAGCTTCCAGTCATCAATGTTCCAATTTACATGTTCTTTTACAAAACTCAGCCTAGTAACTTTATCTTGTCTGTGAGTAGTACTCCAATAGCTTGTCTTAGACTGTCCAATCCTCCTTCATTAAGTTTTCTCTTGACCGTTCCAGAAATTGTTACACTTCGAGCTGCTGGGCCCTGCTTAGGTCTAAACTGATAGAATGTCTGTTTCTTAAGGTGACTATCGCTCATCTCTTGCATCTGTAGACTTCTTACTACCTTGTCCTGAGATTCTACAGTTACCTCCCAGTTCATTGAAATGTTTAGTTTTTCGACTAATTGTTGATTGTCTAACCGATAACAAATTACATATCGCTGACTACGTCCCTCGTTAATCAGAATTACCGATTTTACTGCTTATTGTCTTAAGTTCCGTGGCCGATTCATTTCTTCTACATTAAGTGTACTGAAAAGTGTTTCAATTTAAAATAAACAGTTTTAAAGCCTTAAAACGGACTTTTCAGCACGTAGAACATCTCTACCTTGAAATTGAGTGGCCGAAAAAAAATAAACCAACACGTAAATGCAGAATATGTGTTTTATGCGACAGTTTTATCTTTTTTCAATTTTTCTGAAATAGTCCACCATCGTACTCATGACCCATGGACAGAATGAGGTATGTCCTATCATCTCAATATCAATCAATATATATCATCTAGTAGACGTTTCTTATCAGAATCAGTCGAAACCCGATCGATCCGACATGATTTAATTGAGTGATCGTGCTAACAAAAATAATTTCTCAAATAGTCCACCATTGTGCTTTCTCATGACCCATGAACATGGTAGAATGTGTTCTACCCACCTCAAAATCAATTGGTGTCGTCTGGGGAACGTCCCTAATCAGAATCAGTCAAAACCCGATAGATTCGACACGATTTAGTTAAGTTATCGTGCTAAAAAAAATTCTCAAATAGTCCACCATCGTGCTTTCTCATGACCCATGGATAGGATGGGATGTATCCTATCCACTTCAAAATCAATAGGTGCATCTGAGAGGCATCCCCGATCAGAATCAGTCAAAACCCGATCGATCCGACACGATTTAGTTGAGTTATCGTGCTAACAAGAATAAACGCCGGCGACAACGACAACGACACACACACACACAAAATGGTTTAAAAACCTTTTTGTTTTTGGTTTTTAGGCCGAAAAACGAAAAATAAACCCTAGAAAAAATTTTTTTACACGATTACATTACTTTTCCGCGTATAGTGGAGTGCGGAAAAGTAAAAATTACTAGTATAACTGAATTCATTACCTTTTACAAATAAACTTTGAAAAGCATTAAATATATTATTAACGAACAATTTTAAAATGTTAGTTTACATCCGTTACATAGGATATCCTAATTCTAGACCACCTACATAAAATATTTATGGATTTAAAAAATTATAAGAAATAATGAAAAGTTCTGTTGATTCGTTAATATTGTCAAGTGTAGAATTACTGATTCTACTCATTTATCAAGTGATTACCACTTAATAAACCTTTTAAAGCATGTACAAAACCAAGGGGTCCAGGGGGCTAATATCTGAGGAATAAGTGCTTTGTTACAACGTCAAAATACGAGTCTGCAGTAAGAATTTTGACACAATATGCCTTTATGAAACTTATCTTTGTCATTAAGGTCGTTGTTGATGTTCGTGTTTTATTAAAGCCTTTTTTTAAAGCGTTTTATTAAAGTGTTGAGGAATTAATACCATTTTAGGTATATAAATCATATACCTAAATCATATATCATATACATAAGCTACGAGCAAAGAGACAGACTTTTTGCTCGTAGGTAAAAAGATATATAATTAGGCTACCCACACTGCACTGAAGATGTATAGCCGGTTAGTTAGTAGAGAGCTCGCTAGGCGTAATTCCTCTTAAAAATGAAATGAAATGTGTGGGGGTTTTGAAAGTAAAAGCTGCCACTGGTCTTATTTAATAGTTCATAATTTATTATCTGTTTGTGTGAAGTTGGCCGAAAATTGTCATGGGAAAATGGGCGTTATTCAAAATTTTCGAGTTATTGACACTACATGATTGTCACAGTTGACATAAACATTGTAGCGCAAGAATAATCCCAAAGTCTGTAGCCGTTGCTTAAAAAAAAATATTTAACAAACGAAAAAGCATTGACGCATATGGCGATTCAAAACTTTGAACGTCTATATCTCGGTTTGAGAACCTTTAAAAATTGTAATTTTTCGATGCATTTTGGTATTTATCAACCGATATCTCGAAAACGCGACCTTAAATCAAAAATCTCTTGCAATACTGTGAACTGAACTTTTTCTATTCCAACGGTATGTCCTTTATAATTTTCTGACGTCGGATAGCTGAGAAATTTAATTAAACATAAAGCAAATCACAGATTTTTTTCGCACGGCAGCCGACCGTCGATCACCCGCCCGTACGTTGCGCGTCCCGCGCGCTGCAGTTGTCCACATTCTGGATAGTATTTATTTACAAAATATGGCCATAGTATCTTTTATGAAAGGGCTGTTTTATCAGTTCCAAATAGGCTCTTCTGTAGCAAAATGACTAAGATTTCGTGTCTGTGATTTGTTTTTAGTTTATAGTAAAGTACCTATATACATATTTCCAGATAGTGCCCAGGTAAGTCCATTGTTGAAAACTTATGAATGATATTAAAAACAACATAACAGACATCGTTTGAATACAGCCTGCCATAAAGAAAACTGAAAATGGATCAAAGTGGAAGTTCAACGCCTGAAAGTGAGATCGAGTCAACTTCCACGTTTTACAAACAAAAAGTATTTAAAAATGTTTAATTTGTGGGAAGTCTTCCGGGAATTTTACAAAGGGTTCTGATAAAACGTTAAGAACTATAAAACAAACGCTACAAATTAGAGACAATATTTGTAAATCTGCCAGCACCAAGTCGTTGCATCAAAATATTGCCAGCACTGAAAGTGGGGACAAGAAATTGTTAATTTGGCATAAGTCTTGTTATTGCAGTTATATTAGCAAAAAAAGTATTGAGCTTTTACGTCGCAAATCAGAAAATATGCATACGGAAGAATCGAACATTTCTGAAATCGGACCTTCGGTAACACTACGAAAAGAAAAATTTCGTATAAACAAGTGCGTATTTTGTCAAAAAAGGCGTAATCAAAAATTATCGCAAGTGGTAACTACGAAATATTGAAACCAAGATAAAAATAATCGCCCAAAATGGTAGCTCCATTATGAAACGTATCGGCGAAAATGATTTGATTGCCATGGAAGTAAAATATTATGCGATGTGTTTTTTAAAGTTTTGGAGGGTATTAAAAAAAGTAGGGATCCCCAAGTACCTTCTAAAGTGGAAGGCGAATATGTAGATCCTGTAGAAGCATTGCTCTTATCAAGAATTAATTGCTGAATTTGAAAAAAGGAAAGGATTTTCTGTTATATTCTGTTATTCGTCTATATATGGCTAACACATCAGACATTATTGTGTCCTCGAAATTTTCATCAAAAGATGAAATTTTACATTCATTTATGGAAATTTCGAAGAAGATACTAATCCACCACAAATATTTACGGAATCGTCGGAATATTCCGTTCTGTATAGTGTTATTAACAATATTAAGCTGGATATGAACAAATTTCTCGATTTTGACAATTAAAAAATTTGGACTTAAACGGCTATCGAAAATATATTCCTGAAGCTTTAGTGTGGCTTATCACTCTTGTAATTTCTTCGCAAAATCATCAAGCTACTGAAATACAAATTTTGTCAATACATAAAAAAACTACTGAAAAAAAAAACATAATATTTGTATAAATCTACTAACGTTTCATGCTTTTACCGGATGCGATACAAGTCAATTTGCCGGCTTAGGCAAATACCTGCTACATGATTTGGGCGTAACATTTAATGACAAAACCTTTACAAATATTCACCGTTTTACTCTGCAACTCTATACGAATAACAAAGACATCGCTTCTATCGATTACCTTCGTGGCCTATTGGCTATTTCGAAAACAGTAGACAAATTAACGCCTTCAGAAGATAGTTTACGACAACATTGTTTACGAGCACACTATCAGACCCACATTTGGCTTAACACTTTAACAACGAAGCCAGTTTTTTTGAACTACTGTGACTATGATTGGAAACTTGAAAATTCGAATGTATTTCCTGTTTTACAAACTCTTCCGTCAATACCAACAGATTTGACAATTTTGACATCTTGTGCATGTAAGAAAGGTATTCTCACTTAAATTTTATTTTAAGACCAAATTACATACACTTGGCGTCTTTTCAGATTGCCGAGCACAATGGTGTACTTGCAGAAAGAATGGTATTTCTTGCACAGGATCATGTACGTGTTTGGGACAAAAATCCTGCCACAATGTAAAAACACCGGTAATGCCTTCTGTTTCCACAGATCTTATATAGGATGATGGCGAACCCGAATCTGACGACGAGTAAATTTTGCCATTTAATTTAGTAGGTATTGATTGAAATTCTTTCTTTTCCCTCATCCTCTTTAGTATTTATTATTTATATGTTTATTTAAGAATACGTCAATAAGGGATCATGAAATAGTTAAGAATTTTTTATAAAAATATTTATTCATGGTGTGAAATGGCTGCTATGTTCCGATGTACATTTAACGTACGTACATAATTTAAGTTGTTACTATCTGTACGATGAATACTATGCTAATGAATTTTATAATATTCATCATAATGTGACTTATATGGTTCTATAATTCATATAAAGTGATATTGTTGTTAACAAAATGAAAGATGCAAAGAAACAGCGTTAAATGCAAGTTAAACTAAACTATTTCTCTCCGCAAAATGTGGACAAACGCAGCGCGCGGGACGCGCAACGTACGGGCGGGTCATCGACGGCCGGCTGTCGTAGCGAAAATAAATCTGCGATTTGCTTTACATTTAATTAAATTTCTCAGCTATCCGACGTCAGAAAATTATAAAGAACATATCGTTGGAATTGCAAAGGTTCAGTTCACAGTATTGAAAGAGAGGTATTTTTTGATTTAAGGCCGCGTTTTCGAGATATCGGTTGATAAATACCAAAATGCATCGAAAAATTACAATTTTTAAAGGTTCTCAAACCGAGATATAGACGTTCAAAGTTTTGAATCGCCATATGCGTCAATGCTTTTTCGTTTGTTAAATATTTTTTTTTGAAGCAACGGCTACAGACTTTGGGATTATTCTTGCGCTACAATGTTTATGTCAACTGTGACAATCATGTAGTGTCAATAACTCGAAAATTTTGAATAACGCCCATTTTCCCATGACAATTTTCGGCCAACTTCACACAAACAGATAATAAATTATGAACTATTAAATAAGATCAGTGGCAGCTTTTACGTTCAAACCCCCACGGGGTGATACATTTTCGGCGACGGAGCTCTCTACTATAGTTGGTCAAAAGTAATAATAAAAATAAAGTTTAATTTTATTCAACTAATTCTTTTTTATACTACAAAATAGAACTAACAAACTATTAAACAAAGGAACTAAACGCACTGTGTACTTACTTCTCGCATTTAGAAAATACAGGAACTTACACTATAATTTTACTCTTCAAGTATATATTCATTCGAACGCTTGATTGTTATTTCTAGTTGTTAATTAACTTATTATTCAACATCTGTTATAACATTAACAAACATGTGTCTTCTTTTTCGTTTTGTTTTCTTTCATCGACATTAAGAAAGGCCTGCAATGGCTATTAGTTCAATTGAAAAAGAAATTCTTCTTGTTGCGTAGGTCTTTGAAGTATGAACTTCAACCATGATTACTCTTACATACTATGATTATCTTACTATGCTTATTTAACATCTGTTGTAATAATGTTATATCAATAAATATGTGCCTTAGTCTCAGTGGCTGGGAAACTTGATCCCTGTATTTAACTCTTGAAAAAATCCTCTCGCTGATGAATTATACCACAAAACCACCTTCGTAAATCTAAATAATCAACATTATGCATTTTTCTAATAATTTCATCTAGTATACTGTTACATGTCATCGGTATTTTGCTATGAAAATTATCAGTTGGGCAGTGAATGTCATGCAGGATCGTTAGCAGGACAAATAAAATAGACACGATTTCTTTTTCATTTTGCTTGCTTCTCATCGACATTAAGAAGGACTTACAATGCCTATTTGTTTCATTGAGGAAGCAATTGTTCTTGTTACGTAGGTCTTTTAAATATTTGTTTTATTACCTATCATTTTCTATTAGAACTAATATAAATATTCTTATCAGTTGCAATTTTTTGTACAGCTTCAATACTAATCATTATGAAATTCGTTACATAACAAGTTCCTGTAGGAAACCTGTCAAGGAATGTGAGTGTAATTAATTTTCATTTTAGAGGTTTTGCATTTTCTCTTTTTCATTATCTGTGAGTATCATCGTACAGATGCCTACTGTTGGTGTAACAATAAAGTTCTATAAGGTTTTCAAGGAATATTAAATATATTTCGAAGGTTCTCCTATTAAAGGGGAAATTTTCTTATTCTAGAGCAGTCATGGGCAAAGTACGGCCCGCGGGCCAAGTGCGGCCCTTCGGGGTAGTCAATCCGGCCTGCGACATGGTTTCGAATAGCCCCTTCAATTACACCTAGGATAGGACAAAATGTATTTTCTGCGTAGCTAGATTAGAATAATGGTTTCCTTCTCATCGCGTTTTAAGTACGGTATTATCTGAGTTTGCACGCAACCTCGCGTAGGCGTAGTGCAATACGTGTGTTGCTCGGCTAAGTTCGGAACGAATCGGGCGCTACCATCTTCGTTTCGTCTGTTCTCAAGGTTAGTGTAGTTCGGACAGTCACGTAGTCAGTGTTAAGTCACCTCTGCGCGGCTGTGTGTCTGGCTTGTGTTTCTATAGTTTTGCTTTGTTGGTAGTGTATTTTGACATTTTTTGTCGTTACAATGGCAAGTAAAAAACGTAAAGTTGATTCAGAATGTCGTATTTTTAAAGATGAGTGGACTTGGAAATACTTTCTCACGCCTATTACGAATAAACCTGTGTGCCTCATTAGCCGTATTCAAGGAATTCAACCTCTCACGACACTTGATGACAAAATATAACAACGTCACGTATGAAACTATGACCGAAGAATAACGGAAGCAAAAAGCAGAAGCTTTACGTAAAAAACTGTCAGATCAGCAATTTTTTTTTTAAACAAAGCTGTTCTCAAAAGCTAGCTACTACACATGCCAGTTACGTTGTGGTATACAATATTGCAAAAAGTAACAAAGCATTTTCTGATGGCGAATTTGTAAAAAGTTGTATGCTCCAAGTATGTAACATTTTGTGTCCTGACAAAACAAAGGATTTTGAGACAGTAGAGTTTGTCTAGAAAAACAATTACTTCTAGAATTGAAGTAATTGATAAGCAATTTGTCTCACAACTAGAGTCAAAGATAAGCGAGTTTAAATTTCGTTCTTTTGCGTTTGATGAAAGTACGGACATAACTGACACAGCTCAGTTACTGATATTTATAAGAGGTATTGATGACAACTTTTGTGTTACGGAAGAATTAGCTTGCATGCGTTCATTGAAGGGAACGACAAAAGGGTCAAACATTTTTCAAGAATTTCAAGAAACTATCACATCTTTGAAAGTACCGTTGACCAATATTTGTAACATTACTACAGATGGAGCACCGAATATGACAGGGACGAAATCTGGTTTTGTAGACATATTTAAGGAATCATTTCCTGGAAACGGAGTTGTGTTTCTTCATTGTGTCATACATCAAGAAGTTCTGTGTAAATCTGTTCTAGACATGAAACATGTGATTGATGTTGTTATTAAGCTTGTTAATAACATTCATTCACGAGCATTCAATCATAGACAATTTCGAGAGTTTCTTGACTCATTGCAGTCTGAATATTCTGATGTACTTTACTACACTAAAGTAAGGTGGCTCAGTGCAGGGCGGGTTTTCGAACGAGGTTGGTATCTAAAAGACGAAATAATATCTTTCGTGGAAGAAAAAGGAATGGACGAGTGTAAACATTTAAAAGATATTGTATGGCTTTCGGACTTTGCATTTTTTACAGATATTCTCAGTCACATCAATAAATTAAACCTTAAACTCCAGGGAAGAAATCAATTAATCCATGATATTTGGAGTCATATCAGGGGTTTCAAAATGCAATTGAATCTATTTTCCAAACAACTAGTCAAGAAAGACTTTACTCATTTTCCAAGACTAAAAACTATTGCAGTTAGGGAAGAAAAACTTAGGAGCTATGAGAAAAGCCTGAAATGTCTTCATGAAGAATTTGGACGAAGATTCCAAGACTTCAAAGTTATTGAACAGCACCTGGATATTATTAGCATGCCATTTAATGTGGATTGTGAATCAGTCAAACCAGAATTGCAGCTCGAACTGATTGAGTTGCAATGTAACACTGAATTGAAGCAACTATTTCTCAACGTTTCTAAAATTGAGTTCTACAAGGCCCTGTCAAAATCAAGTTTCCCAAACCTGAAGTCTCACGCTCAGAAGATAATTGCGATGTTTGCATATTCCTACATCTGTGAACAGGTGTTTTCTACTATGAAGCTTCGCAAAAACAGCGTTAGAAACCGATTGACTGACCACTATTTAACTTCACTACTGCGAATCAGCTCATCCCAGTTTCTACCAGATTATGAACAATTTTTAGAAGCTCAGTCACAGTTTCATCTATCCCATAACTCTTTTTAAGAATAATCAATTTTTGTAACTTTTTTTTCTAATAATATAAGTATAATATAAATAAGTTGTGTGTGATGTGAAAATCAAAAATAAAGTTTATCACTCAATCGTCAAGCTTATCGTCAAGCGAGAATTATCTAGCTAGCACGTGGTGCATGTATTGACAGTATACATGCGCCACGTGTTAGTCTCGACACCGAACCGATTGCCCAGTCGAAGTATTATACCGGTCAAATTTTAGAGATTAATATTTATAGATATTATAAACGCCTAGGATTAGTGATATGAAGTTCAAGAGATTTTGTTTCCACTGACACGTTGAAACTCTTACTTAATGCTCAGGTTAGAACTTAGAACTCGACTTGAGTTCTATGCATCTACCGTGTGTAGTACAAAGAAAGTTCTTCAAGTACCTAAAATTTCGAATGGATGGGGTATATCCTACATATGGATATGACCAACAATATCTATTAGATTCGGTTAACGTCATATCTTTAGAAAAGAGGAGAATAATGTATTCCATTATATTTCTTTATAATATTATTAATTATAATGTTTATAGTCCTTCAGTATTGGATCAGATCAAATTAAATGTATCTAGAATTACATCGCGATTTCCAAACAGAATTTGTTCCCAAACGTCAAGAACCTATTCAGCCCAATCCATCAAATGTGTGCAATTTACTTACAAATGGAAGATCAAAAATATATTTTTATTTTTGTATTATTGTGGACATTAAAAATCATTTTATAACACAATATGTCTAATATAAAAAAATACCTATATTAGTAATATATTTGCAAAGTAGTGTGTGTCTAATCCTCTTATTAATTCCGTATCTTTGTGGATATGTAGTTCTGTAGTTATTGTATTCTATAAAAGTATTATATAGGGTCTTTCAATAAGGACGCTTGATTTTTAAACGTAAATAAAACACATTGTGTGTGTTAGCCACTCAATTTTTTTAAAAGAATATTTTATGGCATTAAATATGGAATATAACGGCGTTCAAATGTCCATCGCGGCTTTTATTAGTTGATACGTATTCGGGAGGTCCAATTTTCTATGATTTTGTCGCATAAATCTGGCTGAATTTGCTGGATGGCGTTCGTTGACTTTGAAGGTATCAATTGTTTGCGGTTTATTCGCATAGACCTGTGATTTAAGATAACTCCAAAGGAATAAGTCTAAAGACTTCGTTAAAAGTTAAAAGTTAAAGTTAAATCGTATGAGCTCAGTGGCCAGTTCACGTCGAGGCTGTGCGAGATAACCATACCCTCAAATCGTTCGTGCAGAATGTCCATTGTGGTATGCGCTGTGTGGCTTGTAGCGCCGTCCTGTTGGAGCTACATGTCGTCGGTATCTATATCATCCAGTTTAGGCCACAGAAAGTTTCTTATCATCCATCTGTAGCGCTCGCTGTTGACTGTTATGGCAATGCCAGTTTCGTTGTGGAAGAAGTACGGAGCAATGATTCCGCGAGACTAAAATCCGTACCAAACACTGACTTTCTCGGGATAAATTTGATACTGGTGTATCCCGTGTGGATTAGTATCATCCCAAATATTGGAAATTTTGCTTGTTCACATATCCATTCATCCAAAAATGAGCCTCGTCGCTAAAGATTAATTTTTTGGCGAAATTTTGGTTGACTTCCAACTGCTCCACAGCTCAATCAGCGAACACTCGTTGTTGTCTATAATCGTTTACCTTCAGTTCCTGGCTCAGTTGAATTTTATACGGATGCAGCCCCAAGTCTCGATGCAAAATTCGCTAAGTTGAAGTCGCAGAAAGGCCAAGCTCCTGCGAATGGCGAGAAATTGACTGCCTCGGGTTTTCCCGGAGACTCTCATACACAGCAGCGATGTTTTCAGCAGACCTTATGTTTCGATGACGTACAGTTGTTGGCTGATTATTTGTTGAACAGGTGGACTCGAATTTGGCCACCAAACGACGAATAGTCGACTCGACAGGACGATCGTGGCGAGAATAAAAATCACGTAATGCGCTTAACGTTTCTCGAACGGAGCACTGATTTTGAAAATAAAATTTGATGATTTGCACATGTTGTTGAACGCTACGACATAACCTTCCATGGTGATTTGCCATACACTACTGAACAATTCACAAATTTGACAGATGTTGCGTTAACAATATGGCCGCTATAACCTAACAAATTTCAACAGTCTCTATTGAAAAACCCTATATTAGGCATATAATTAGTTTCCACATTAATAGTAACCTTGTATATTGAAAATTTTAATTTATTATATTTGTAAAATTTCTATTGTGTTCCCAATACTGTAATTGCAAATGTCTAATTTTTGTTGAGTAGTTGTACTTTAAATAAATAAATAAATACATAATCTGCAATAAACTTTAATGCCTCGTTCATTGCCATCATTTCATATAATTGTTCAGTTGATTTATAACAATTGTAGATTTATAAATTGGGTAGACATTGTAAATTTAGGTTTCACGAAAATTATTTTCCTGTAAACACCTGGATACCCTTTATCATCTTCCAAACTGTAGCCGCTGTAACAAATGTGGCCATTTCCATCAAAAGCTCAGGTTTAGCAAATGTGTGAAGGGGATTGTATTTTTATTTATCCTTAAAATACGAGCATGTTGACCCCTCAATAAGCACCAAATTGTTTCTTTCAAAGGTCAGAGGTAACGCGAATCTTAAACCTATGTCACTCCTAAATTTAGTCCCTTTTTAGAATAGAAAATACTTGATGTATTTTTCTAGTATGTGTAACATCAGAAAAATTCTTATCACGATGGAGGGTTGTCAAATACACGCAAGGATTTAACGGCGCTGAATAATAATTCTAATATAATAACTGCGATAATCTGCCATTCCTTATTACTTCTGCAAAGTTATAAAGGGCAGTAGGCGGTGGAAGGGCGTCCACGTTTACACAAGGAACAATTTAATAATTTCGCCGAGTTCGCAAAAAGCGAGGCGGTTGTCAAATGTTATAAACTAGACAGAAATGATATGAACCTCCCACATGCTTACTTCTGAACTTTCTGAAATGTCATGAGAGCGTATTTCGCCGTGTACGAGGGTTGAGACACCCCCATAAGTTTAAAGTACCACATATAAGCTGTTTATGGGCTTGATTTTCTCCTTATTTGGTTAGGTTGTTTTATTTTATGTGGTCTTAAATTATGTTCCATTCTCAGATATTTTCATGGTAGTACAGAATGACAGATAAAGAGGAGAATAAAAAATGTATGTAACACGGTTCAAAAAAGGAATTGAATTATAATACAAGTTTATAATGAGTACCGTTTATAATAGTTAATAAGTATATAAAATTAGTGAGGTACAGATGAATAATATGACATACTGGCGTATTGATTTTATTCTCATCGGTTAATATTTGAAATGTTTATTGAATATTGATAGTATGTTTTGAGAGCGAAATCGTTAATGCCTACCTACACACTCTCGTAACTAGAGCAGTGATACTTATAACGAACAAAACAACTGATGATCAAAGGCGACGGCGAAGCTAAACTTAAATTCTTGTACCTACATCTATTCAAGAATCTTAAATCTACGCGACTAAATACTGCAGATACAACAGTATTGCAGATACGGTGGGCAGCTCTACTCATAACATAGATCAGAGGACCGTCAATAACTTGGAAGTTTTACTTAAATGCACATACATATTTTGAAAATTTGTAGCTTGAGTTTTGTAGCATAAACATGTACCGAGAACCGCCTCAGCAAGAGAGATAACAATAGTCGTTGATAAAAATTGATAAAAAAATCGTTGATAAAAAATGCTAAACATTTTTGGTAAAACAGTTAATAGTGATTGTGTTTATAGTCAGGAAGCTGATGACGAAGGAGCTGATTTTATTAAACAACCAATTATTTGAATGACATGAAAATACTTAATACTAAAAATGCTACCAGCAGGGAACGTGCCTGGACCAAGTAACGAAATAAATAATTATTCAATGTATCAACAAATCTAGCCTCAATGGCATCCAGATACCAATTTCATATGCAATGATGCAACCTACATCAAGTAACCAAGTGCCTCAAAATCATTTTGCTACACCTATGAAGCAACAAACACCTTACCTAAATTCATCTTATGAAGAAAATAATGCCAAACGTAAAACAAAGTTTCCACATAATAACGTCAATAAGTAAAGAGGAGGAAGAAACACAAAAAAATAACGGAAATGAATGGCAAATAATACGCACTACGAAGAGAAAAGATATATACAAACTACTACAAGAATCTACATCAGAAAATATAGCTACAAGAATCTACTTCTCCTAATACATTAGCTTAAAGATAGTGTCGTATCTGATTACTAAGTTTAAAAAACATATTTTGAAAATTTGTGGCAGTAAATAAATAAAATGATTATGTAGCCTAACAAACGCACAGATCCTAGAAAGAGTAGAATGACTTTTTAAAAAATTCACGTCAAGTAAAAAATCAAAAAGAAACTACAACCAGTGTCGCAACAAGAGATTTGAAATATGAAATATATGAAGAAAATGATGCCAAACGTAAAACAAAGCTTCTGCAGAATGACGCCAATAAGTGAAGAGGAGGAAAACAGACAAAAAATAACGAAAATGAATAGCAAATAATAGACACTACGAAGAGAAAGACAATATACAAACCACTACAAAAATATAGTAGGCAGGGGCGTAGCGTGAGAAAAGGATCTAGGGATATGATAAAAATTTTATAAGGGAAGGGGGTATAGTCTGATGTATGGTAGGCCATATGAAAATGGTAAAAATAAAAAAAACACTAACCTAGAATGATTATTCCGAGGTATATATCCTAATTTTTAAAATGAAGATCAATTCTTCGCTTTTTGTTTTGCCCAGCGAAAACGTCTATTACTGTTTCTTCAAATATTAGAGACGATCTCATATCTTCTAACAAGGCACTTTCAATATTTATTAATGCTAACGCTGGCAGTCTTTCTTGCTTTTGAGAATTTCGCAGATGTCCTTATTCTTTTTAAACATGAAAATGATATTTCCGCAGAACTGCTTGTGACAGGAATAGTCAAAATTAAACGATACAATTTTCATGACTCCGGGAAAACAGAAGATAATTGATGGGACATAATATATTGGCGAAGTTCAAACACAGTGCTTTTTTTCATATCGGGATCACTATAAATCACTGAAAGTTCACTTTTTAAACGATTTGTTCAAAGAATGTTCTAATATGTATCTACTAAAGAATAAAAAAGTTCGTCAGGAAAACGTTTTACGAATGAAGTAAATTGTGTGGAATCTAGAAAATTTAAGAAATTCAGTTTAGAAATTTCACTAAACCGTTGACTAATGTTCAAAGTAATAACGTCCAAATTTTCATAAAACAATCGTACGTAGGAGCTTTTCTTATCTTCAGGAATTGAATCCAAACGTATTATTTTACTTTGTGGTTGATATTCTAACACATATATGTCCATATGGTCCCAAATGTCACTAAACTCTTTTCTCATTTTCTGAATATGTGATTTGAAATCGGCGACCTTTTTATTACAGTAACCAATATCTGATATATTTGTCTGTAGAATTTTAAATAGACTCTCGGAATGTGGGGAATATTGCAGAAAACACTAATAAGAGAAAAATGAAATCAAAGTCGCCCAATAAAGTTAAAAGGCCTCTAGCACGCAAGATGCGTTCACATAATCGCATAACTGAGTGCGGAAATAACGACAACACCCACTCGAGGTTCCACTGTTAACTATGTATGATCATTGACCTTCTTGGCCGGCTAACGCGGATGCGTTAGCCTGGATGTAACGTGGATGTAACGTGGGCCATCGCATTTCAGCACTACAGCAAGTAATGCGGGAGTCCAATAATTTCGGGCGTCTTCACGGCCGATTTGAAATAAAAAAGTTGATGGTAGTGTTTAAAGTAAATAATGTATGTTTGCGGTCGGTTTAAAATAATAAAAAAATTGTAATAATTGAATAAATCGATTGAACTTTTAAATAACACTAATTTGTCAATTTTTTAAGGGATGTGACGCATCACTCGCATCCATGTACGCTACGCCCCCGACAATAGAGAATATAGCTACAACAAGCACCTACTATTAATATAAAACTTAAATAACGAAATCTCTCGAAGCAGTTTTGTAACCTACCACAAAAGTTGAAGTAGTATAATACGTAAAAAATGTGTTGTCTTAAGTGGCGTCATGCGCCATCAAATAAGGGTGCTACCATTTAAAAGAAATCTGTCGATGATGTCATCACTGTAATTGTGATGATGCCAAAAAACAGACGTATTCCAAAAAATGCGCATTTAAAAAACAAAATACATTTGTTTCAGTATATTTTTCCGGTTACGGTTTTATCGAATTTGTTCCAACCTATACATGCTCCCTGTAAATTTCATATTTATCAATCGGTGTATTTGACGTGTTATTTCTTTAAATGTAATTACTGTCCATAAAGAAAATTTTTATATATACATTTTACATTTCTATGTGACAGACATTTTACTACAACAATAGACAACGAGAGAGTTGAAGTATGTCGTGCACATAATCTGATTAGGGTATTAATTAAATTTCATGGCAATAGAGATTCACCTGTTGTATGCGGTTCGGAATAAAGCCGCATCTTACGCAATCGCTTTGACACAGTAATTACATAGATAATGAATTTAGTAAAGGGTTATTTGTGCAAAATTAGTAGTTGTTTGAATTCTGATTACATATTAAGAAAAGAAATATATATTGCAAAATTGTTTCACACCTTGGGAGAAGAAAACTTAAGTGAAGAAGTGATAATTATAGTTGTTAAATTTTAAACAAAAAGCAGTCTTGCCATTCCTACATAGCTCCAGTAATGGTGTAAATAAAACTTTAAAATACAGCTTTGAAATAGGATACCCTCAATTGCATTTCCTCTTTTATCTGTATTCCACTAATAAAGTGTCGGACTATATGTATAAAGTGATGCAAGTGTACAAAATATATATTTGTATATTCATAAAAACTGTAGTGAAATATTATATTTGTACTATGTCTATCAGTTTTATTGACAATTCCATTTAAATATTTCCTTTCAATCTTCCAATTACTGATACTCTTTCGGGTCAATAGGTAATAAATATGCCTCGATCATTTTGTAGATATTAATAGCCAGTCTTTGAATTTCTATTAATAATTCTTATTATAAAGGGAGAATTTAAATTTTTGCTGAAAAAAAATCTCATGTTAACAACTTTTATAATATAGGTACACAAGTAATTAATTTAACAACAAATTTAATAATTGAATGATAATATATTTTTGTTAATAAGTAAGTAATTTTAAAACAGTGTTGTTAAAACCTTATAACGGACTTTTCCGCACGTACAACATCTCTATCTCGAAAATGAGTGGCCGAGAAAAAATAAACCAACACATAAATGCAGAATATGTGTTTTATGCGACAGTTTTAATTTTTTTCAAATAGTCCACTATTGTGCTTTCTCATAATCCATGGACATACTAGTGTGTCCTATCAACCTCAAAATCAATATGTGTTGTATGGAAGACGTCCCCGGTCAGAATCAGTCAAAACCCGATCCATCCGACACGATTTAGTTGAGTTATTTTGTTAACAAGATATTTAAATGTCGACGATAACGACACACATACATCATAATTTTTTTAAAACTATTTTCTTTTAGTTTTTAGGACAAAAAAACGAAAAATAAACGCTAAAAGAATTTATTTTTCAATTTTTCTTTACACGATTACATTACTTTTCCGGAGTGTGGAAAAGTAATAAAATATATACTTTACAGAGTATAGAAACTTAATTCCACTCCTCCACTCAATCTGGAGTAACAAATAAATATCGCATATATAAATTCTATAACTAATACATATAATATCATATAATATATCAGTCGCCTAGATGCAAAACCCGACAAGTCACCCTTTCCTCAAAAATGAGATTGATATGGTAAAAAATTAAAAATGTAAATGCCGACATAGTCCAAGGGAATTTTTACAACAAATACTGACAAATCAAAAATAATTTGAGTTTAAAATTTCTTTTCAGATGCAAAACCCGACATATCCCTTGCGGTCTTACATACAAAGGCAGACATTTCCAATGAACCAATAAGAGCTAAATGTTTCCTCACGTGATGCAGTTTAATTTGTAGATTTTGTGAGTTGAATAACATGTGTGTGATGGATATGGGGCACAAAACAAAAATTCTACTATCTTGAATTTTTGACTATCTATCAATTATGTTGAATTATTGTTACAATAATTCATTGTTATTGGTTACAATTTCAAGCGCCTCCACATGTAGAGAAGATAAAGGTGCTCTTTCCGGCTGTTGGGCCGGAAGAAAATGGAGTATATCAATATGATCAAAAAGCTTGCCACTGTTAACGAAATTGGAGAAGACTTTGTAATCAGGGGTTGGAGACGTGAAACTCAAAATCTTTTAAAACAACCAAGATATTTCAACTTTAAATTTTAACCTTCAAAAAGGATAAGCATTGTTAAAAATTAATAACACATCTCTCGTAAGCGGCGAAGCATTTTACAGGAATGAAAATATTATGAGTACATTCAAAAGCTTATGTAAAAGAGGAAAAAGCATCTCGCAAATTGGACCAAAGGAATTGATAATTGGAGTACTGATTAATAAAGACAAGAAAGAAAGTATAGCGAAACTATTAGAGAAATACTATTGAAAGGAATGGGAAAAATAAAATGCCTTAATTCTTTTTCCAGCTTTCCAAAATGCTTCAGATGGAGGAAAAGCAGTTGAAGAAGGGGGTAATTGCGAAGAAGAATCAACTAATTTTGGTATTTGAAAATGTATTTTGTGTTGTTCGATAATAATGAGAAATAAAATTTATTTTCAAAGGTTACACACATTTTTTTGGAACATTTCAAACAGAATTAGGTGCAAAAATCGACATGTTCATTTTATTTCCCAATTTTGAGGGTCATCTGGATGCTTATGATTTCTAGACTATGATTTGTTATCATTTAAAAACAATAATAACCTATTTTAGGAAATTTGATCGCTGCATTCAATTGAACAAAAATGTTACAAGTTTTTATTAACTATCTCATATTATGTTTGTCTGGATTTGTCGGGTTTTGCATCTAGGCGACTGATATGATATACTCAATGATACAGTCATACAATATAAATGATACAATTAATTCAGCATGCTTCAAAGTATGAAGCATGCTATAAATAATACATAAGTAAATAATTTAAACGATAATAGATTCAACAATAAACAACAATAAGTGTAATATAAACCATGAAAAAGTAGCAAGTGATAAATCATGTACAGATTTAATTTCACTTAAGCAATAAGGCATATGATACATAAAACAAATGAATAAAAGGAACTTAAAAGAAATTTGATACCATGAGAAGGAAGAAAAAGAAGGGCAATAAAACAGAAAAATATGAAATGTTCTTAATTGTAAGTATATTTGCAAAAAAATGCTTAATCATATTTCGGTTTATATTGAAACATGAGGTACATGATACATAAAACAAACGAATAAAATAAACTTAAAAGAAATTTGATACAATGAAAAGGAAGAAAGCGAAGCGCAATAAAACAGAAAAATATGAAACGTTCTTAATTGTAAGTATATTTGCAAGAAAATGCTTACTCAAATTTCGGTTTATCTTGAAACATGTGTTCTTTAACTTATTTCTTAAATTACGGAGAAGAAAGATTTTTAATGTTAGACGAGATTTTATTGCAGTAATAATGGGCAATATATGAAAATAAACTGTGATACGTTGACGTCCTATGAAGAGGAATAGTTTATTCCTCTTCATAGGACATTTTAGACTAGAATATTTGGTAGAGATGTTCCATTTTCCGAAATGCAAATATTAAACGTATACATCCATTCTAAAGTTTTTAAATTCATTGATTTTTAAATGTACTGAAGAATTTACTATAAAAAATATTTGGTTTCTTCATTGTTGTAAAACACAAATAGTTATATACCATTTTAAATAAATTCTCAAACAATTCTATTAAAAATCAATACAGATTCCAATCATCTAGATAGTTACTTTTTTGCTTTTACTTTCAATTTAACTTTCTTTAATTTTGCTTCTTTTAAATTTTTTACTTTGCGTTTTTTCTTAGGATGAATAATAGAATTTGGACATCAGTTGATTAGACAGGAACCACTAATAGCGATATTTCCTTATAGGTTAATATTCATTAATTTTCTGTAAAAATGTAATTTTAATGCAAAAATTTGTGATAAAATTATTTTCACGAAATGTTGTTAACACACTTTCAAATGTCAGTTGTAAACTAATTATTGTGAATATATGAAACAGGGAATACAAAGTCTTCATAGGCATTCTATTATTACTGCTAGTGAATAGCAGCATTTGCAATAAAACATTATTTTATACTCGATTGTTTCAATCGAATATCATCTGTGTATGAACTGATTTTGATTACTATTTTCCCCCTACATTATTTTATATTTGGATAAACTTCGCCAGCATAAGTAAAGAATATGAAGTAAATATTGCCAATTTAATGGTTATAGAATTTGATAATGTCGTGAGCTTCAGTTAGATATAAAATATCCAAATTCAAAAGCTCATATCTCGATAGTAGGTGATATATGTTATGTTTTTTAAATTTCCTGTCAAAGGCCCCTTCAAGAATATAAAACATTATAGGACATCTTACCTAAAATAAATTACATTGAGAGCAGTACATGAAACTTAGACACCCTGTATACCGTCAGCATTTCTTGAGAGATTTAAAATTGAAAATTAAAACTATGTGTCCGAGCAATTCGTTTAAATATCGATAAAAACATTTTATTAATGTTATTCCAACCTCACCCTACAGCCCTTTCCTGTACCATATAATATAAATTCCTAACAATAGTGATATAATCGGTTTTTCCTTCCCATGTAATGCTTCGTATCCTTGACTTCCCCTGCTCTAGTTTACCCAAAGTCGCGCCCCCAATGTCGCTTGCCTTTCATTCATATCCTGTCCCTGAAACGCTGAAATTAAATTTCAGTAATGTCGTTATGTTGCAGGTGAGAACGAGCTAAAATTCACAACTCTCCCCAAGGGCTTTTGTTCCAACTGCTGTCCGACTAAAGTTTATCGAGACATACGTTTCGTTCTCTACACTAGGGCCAACCCAAATAAAGGAGTCGCTATTGAACCGCTGAAGCCAGGGGCGGCCCGAAGGGCGGGGGTGGAAAGCAGTTTACCCTCGATTATATTCATTCACGGATTCTCTGAGATGTCTCCCGGGCAAAGTGGAAGGGCTGTGCTCGATGGTAAAAATAATATCCAAGTATACACTTTTGGTACTATATATGTGGAACTTGAAAGATATAAAAATTATTTGATTCAAAGGATTAACCTAGTCATATATCACTGAAGTATTTTTTATAGAAGTATGTATAAAATATATCTACATGTATGAAAATCAAAAAATGTTATGGGATTGATCATTCCCCAGAAGTTACATCTAGTTAGCTTTTATAAGTGATGCTACCCCACTTGGGTTGTTACGCCAGCCATACATACGTAATTGTGGCATATTTCTATGTAAGAAAAAATACCACGTATTTCATTTTGTTCACAGAAAAAGAAACTGTAGTTTCGAATAGGTACAGTATAAAGTGGTCTAATGGGTCTTTCAATAAGAGCGCTCGATTCTTAAATGTAAATAGAACAAGTTGCGTGTGAGATTTCCATTCAGTTTTTCTTTTACTTCAATTAGAATTTTACGACATTAAGTAATGTTGTTCAAATGTCTACTGCGTCTTTGATGGTGGCACGTATTCATGATGTCCAATTTTTGATGACTTTATAGCATAAACCCGGCTGAATTTGCTGGATGACGTTCGTTATGTTGACTTTGAGGGTATCAATTGTTTATGTTTTATTCGCATAGATTTACGATTTAAGATAACCCCAGAGGAAGAAGTCTAAAGGCATTAAATCGCACGATCTTTGTGGCTAGTTCACGTAGCGGCTTCTAGAGATAATAACCATACCTTCAAATCATTCGTGCAGAATGTCCATCGTGGCATGCGCTATGTGGCACGTAGCGCCGTCCTGTTGGAGCCACATGTCGTCGGTATCCATATCATCCAGTTTAGGCCACAAAAAGTTGCTTATCATCGATCTGTAGCGCTCGCTGTTGGCGGTTATGGCAATGCCAGTATCATTTTAGAAGAAGTACAGACCGATGATTCTGTCAGACCAAAATATCGTACCAAACAGTGACTTTCTCGGGATGTATTTAGTGCTGGTGTATCTAGTGTAGATTGGTATCGTCCGAAATCCGGCAATTTTACTTGTTCACATATCCATTGATCCAAAAATGGGCCTTGTCGCTAAAGATAATTTTTTGGGCGAAATTTGGGTCAATTTTCAACTGTTTCAGAGCCCAATTAGAGACACACGGCGTTATCTATGGTCGTTTACCTTAAGTTCCTGGCTCAGGTGGATTTTATACGGGTGTAGACCTAAGTTCCGATGTAAAATTCGCCAAGTTGAAGTCGCAGAAAGGCCAAGTTTTTGTGAACGACGAGAAATTGACTGCCTCGTGTCTTCCCGTACACTCTCACAGACAACAGCGATGTGTTCAGCAGACCTTGTGTTTCGTTAACATACGGGTGTTGGCTGATTATTTATCAAATTTATAATTTTGAAGTCGATGTCAAATAAAACATAAAAAAAATATATGCCTTGCTACTATAACAACGAGTTTACATTTAAAATTGCCTAGGGCCGGTATTCGTACTACTAATATTATATGGCACCGACTTCAAAATTATATAAAACGATTAATAATAATTACATAATAAACAATAATTTCTTAATTACATTAAACGGAACAACAAATAAGTATTAAATTGTTTAGAAAAGATTTCTTTCTTGCTTTTTAATTGTTACTTTTTTTTGAAGTTGGATTTTTTTTTTAAACTTATAATTTTACAATTTTAAGGGATGGATAGACCTACTAAAGATACTTTGCGAATGAGAAAACGACGGCTACTTGAATAAGGAGTTCCATCGTGTATCCTCGAAGTTCAAGGTGCAATACCAATGACACTAAGGTGGGATCACCGTGGAGCTATACCGAACCCAATGCAAAAAGAATAATTAAAATCGGTTTATAAACATAAAAGTTATACCTGAACATACATAAAAATATATATGTACAGACGAATTGAGAACCTCCGCCTTTTTTGAAGTCGGTTAAAAATAAAAGTTATTGGAGTACTAATAAATAATGCTACACCTAAAAGTATATTGAGTGTAGTATTTTTGGATGAAACGTGGATTCTTCAATATGAGAGTAAAAGTAACCAAAGATGGGTGGCAGATAAACTTTTGCCCAGACTATAAAAACTTTCTCTTATTAAAACGGATAACGATCAAATATCAGTCTTCGAAAAGATTCTAAATTCATTAAATATTAAAGAGAAATTATTCAATGGCTATAAACAAAAAACAATATCCCCGATCACACTTTAAAATGTAACTTACTTGGAATAGTTGAAAAACAAACCGAAATAAATTTGTTACAGAGATAAGCAGATAAGAAATATATTGAATAAAATATATTTAATGAAAGAAAATGTGGATTCTCATAATTGAATGGACTGCATCTTAGATACTGACAAATTATTATATAATATTATTATTATAAATTATTATATAATATTAGAAACGCGAAAAAAATTTAATGAAATTCCACCGTTAATAATCAACGATTAATTTCCTCTATCTGATGTAATAAAAATTGAACATTGAAATAAATAGTTCCCTAATGAGATAACTATTATTTCAGGGTCAATCACTTATTAAAAACTGCAAAGCCAAATCTAAATGCACACGTAATTCAATGCAACCCAATTGCAACATGCGAATGCTGATAAAACGTGAAAAAAGAGCGTCTTCTCTTCTTACACCGCCTAAATTCATAATGACGTTCAACTATGTACTATAGAAAAGTGTCAATCGATTGTAAATATCTGCCATTTAATTTTATGCTATATTAGGTATAAGTTCAAATGAATAAGAAAATATATGTAGTTCTACAGATGATTTATTGCCAACCTCGCCTCCATAAAACGGCCCAACTTTACATTGTTATAGAAACCAATAAAATTTAATGCTAGAATACTACACGACATAATTTCATAGCCTTAGCTGTTCAAATAGTAGACGAATTTGTCATTATTACACAATATAGGTTATAATTAAACATAAAAACTAGTTGCTTAAGTATTCGACAAATACATGAAAATATTCCTTATTTACAAACACTGCAACTGCTGGTATTTATATTTTTCACAAATACCTATGTGTACTCACGAGCTGCTACTGATTGAGCATTTGATTGGATTGGCTAACGTAGTATCGACCATATCACAATCAGGCATCAAATAAAACGGCGAAAAGTCTATTCTCATATTATTTAACAATAACAGGCGCATTGAGTACGAAATAAGTAATTTGGAACATCTAAATATACCGTAATAATTTTCTATATATAGTTATCCAATGAATTGTCATTATTTATAGAATAACCACGTTTATTTATAAATCAAAACGTACTTGTTATTTTATTGCTAGATTATTGAGTAGGATAATGTTATATAAATATAATGTTCTCTAAATGTTGCAAATAAAACAAATTTTTATGTTGAGATAAAAATAATTCTGCTTTAATATTAGTTAGTTAGCCCGATTTCTTATATAGGGTGAGGCATAGCAAGCTGATGAATTTAAAAATGAAATAACGTTGAAAATATGATATGATGAGTTTTTATTCAACGTTTTCTATCATGGCAAATATAATTACATGCCATTTTATTTTAGTGTAGGAAGTCGGAGAAATGAACTCTGTTACTGCATACACATTGTTTTAATCTACCTTAGAGATTTATTATTACTTTACCATAACCAATAATCGAGTTCTACCTACGCCAAACGGTAACTGCATTGCTATGAAGGAAATACTGGTGAACTTATTTTGTATCTGTAGGTACTCAGTGCTACATATTTGTGTATTGATATATAACACTGACTTTTCCACAAAACACCAAAACACTATACACTACACTCGACGCGCGTTTCGCCAACAAAGTTGGCATCATCTGGAGATTATTAAAACGGTTTTAATCATCGTCAGATGATGCCAACTTTGTTGGCGAAACGCGCGTCGAGTGTAGTGAATAGTATTTTGGTGTTTTGTGGAAAACTCAGTTAGTGCTTTCTTCACACCAAAGGTTTCAACCTACTCCAGGTATTCATATATCCCAATAATACAAAATGAGTCATGAACAGAAGATTCTGCACACCTATGCCTCTTACTGCAAGAAAGTATTCTACTTTTTCTTTAATTCACGTAATTAATCAGGGTCCACCTCGCTTAGCTCTTAAACAACCAACATTTTATAGGAATGAAGGTTTTTATACAGAATTCGACAGCGTCTTCAACTTGCAATTTGTAAGACATTAGCTTGCCTTCACTGATTGAACAGCGTGGATTCTGTTGGCTTGCTGCCTTCATATTATTATGGTGAAGTTGACTATTGGAGTGAACGGAAAACTATTTTACCTCCGCTGTTTTTTGCCCCAGGAGACGCCATAATTATTTGGGATAAGCCTTTCGTTAGCTGTTCTGAGGATTATAATGTGGTAGTTTCCTCTTGCCTTCTACATCGCAGTCGTGTGTGTCATAGCACCATACCAACCCCCACGGTTTCTGCCACTATGACTACTGAAAGAGCTGCTGCTCTCCTTCAGGGACTTGTCTTAGTCTGGTTTTTCAATAAAGGCCCCCCCACTATGATTAAACCTATGGTACGGCTCCTTAAATCATTAAAACGCGCAAGCCGACCCACCCGTTCTAGTTTGCATTAGAACTTCGTCAAGATGCAAGTCCTATCGGATATTTTATAAGAAAATAAAAATTATCACTACTACTAGTAATGACAAGAATTAAATTACAACTTGTCAAGAATATAAAGACATATAGGATTCTCTATTTTGCGTAGAAAAAAGAATGGGGCAGCATTCGTAGGGAGGAGGATGCACTTCACGCGCGGCCAGATCGAACTCTGTATACATTCACATTCAAAACTATTTCATCTCGGCTGAGCAGCAATGCATCATCTCCTTTTGCAATTTACACAAAAGAAAAATATGCTATTGTTTATTATTTATTTCGTAATATTAAGTTGGGATTTCTATATTTATTTAGAAAGAAGTGTAAGGAATGGGATTATATAAAAAACACAAATAAGATTTTAGGGACTTGGGATCTTTCACTGACTACACTCGATAATCACACTTGAAAGGTCTCAATGCAACTAAGTTAGAGACAAGGCTATTTACTGCGCACCTGGTGAGCTGTCCGATATCGCAGTTTTGAGACTCTTTCCTATTCTTGACAAGCTTATACAGCTAATATTCGAAGTTGCCTTCTGCACAGTACATGTAAATTTCAAAACGTTGTAATAGTAATACACCCTGATAGACGCAGATTGAGTCATAACTGGTGTAATATGTAGATGAGCATCACGAATTTTGTCTTTCAAGTCGTTCAAATCGAAAGGTTCAGTTTGACAGACGGGCTCTTTGACATAACCCCATAAAATGAATTCTAGTGGCTCAGGTTTGGTGACCTTTATTTAATGTTCGGTGACGATTTGTAAGTTACAGGGAGGAGAACAATTTCGTTGCCAGATCATTAAACTCAATTACTCTAAAGGAATATTTTTCATAAGATAATTTTTACAACAATATTTGTCCTGTCAAGTCCTGGTGTCCTGTTCAACAAAACAATCAGACAAAAACATTCAAATCCACTAATAAACGCAAATTTGATCACCGCTTGTTATACACTTTCAAATCTCGGTTTCTCTTAAGATTTTGTTGCAAAGCAGACATTTGTGGGGTCTCAAATCGTTGTGGGTTATCGAGCCTGCCCTTAAGGTAGGGTATTTGTAGGGTAAACCATTCCGCATACAACGTAAGAGTACTAATACCCCTGTGGTACTTATTATGGAAAAACAGGTTGGATTGACTCTTGAAATTAAAGTATTCAAATGATTAAATTGGCACTACACTTACATTCACAACTTTATGTCGCAGTTTGTTCCTTTACGCTTGCGTGTTTTTAAATGGACTTTCGAGTGTACTTTGGTGGATAATGGACTTTCCACATATCGAATAGGAGAATTTATTACTATGATGGCCTTTTTTATAGTGTTCGCATTGTTACTCTTGTCCTCATTGCGATCCTCACTCGACGAGTCCTTTTCGTTTTACTTAGTGACCTGCAACTCCTGACCTGCAGACTGAAGATTCTCGAAGTTGTTCAGGATTCTCTTGGGGTACGGCGAGTGGCTCCACAGGTGGTTCTGTAAGATCAGTTTGGAGGTGAAGCTTCTCGGACACAAAGAGCACATGTACGGTTCTTAATTCTGTGGTCCAATTAAATGATGCGCATATAATATTTCTCTAAACTATTTTTACTGAATTCAGTGGGGATATTCGTTTGAGCAATAGTGGATTTTATCGTTATTTTTGACAATATTTTAGTAGAAGCAATTACACTAACATTTCAACAAATTTGATCTAAAAGTTCTGGATCTCTCTGAATTATAACTTGAGCTGTAGCGGAACTATGTCTGGTGGCCTAAATTATTGCATAGCAATTCCAGCACTACATTAATTTTACACAACAGTAATACTTGTGTTTTTTCAGTATCCTGTGTACAGTGCTTTTACTTACACCAATCTTTTCAATTGTGATTCAATGGAAATTTGTAGATTTATGTCAACACCCAGCAGAACATTTATTGCAGTTTCCTCGGCTCTAACTGATTGCCTGTTCTTCATTTAAGAGAACGTATTGTCATCTAATTAATTCTCAGTTGAGAATACCAGACCGGTCCCGGAACTACAAATCTCAATTTCATCCTTATTAGAAATCATCAGTACAAGTATATTGGACTATATATGACGCTCTAAGAATATTACACGGGGTTTTGTAACAAGCTGAATGTATACATGTATAAAATAGGCAAACGCCATCTACCTGCTAAACATATTTTACACACTTTGTCGTTTAGCAGGTAGATGGTGTTTACTAATTTTTTATATATTGCTCATATTTTAAACTAGGGAAAGGCTCATTTACCCAAGGCCCAAGGAATAATTTTTTTTGTTCTACATTTAAAAGTTATGTGTGAAGAGTGATTATGTTCCTGGAAGCTTTCAAGGTATAATCGAGCTGCTTAATGAGAATCCTTTTTACATTTCCCATTCACCAACAACATATCTGCATAATCTACGCTATACAACAATTTGTATCACAAATAAGTCGCGATAATCAGTCATAAAATTATTCTAATCAAAATACACAAACTGTATTTTACAGAATTTTATGTATTTCAAATATTTAGATGCACATCCGAGACTGCCTTGGAGAGTAATTATTGAAAATTTAATTAGATAAATTTTACACAGCTTTCAATACTTCCATGACAATTTTTCTCTATTTGTCTTCTTTTTTGCTAATAATCAACTAAATCTTTTTATATAGTCTTGTAGAGAAAACTATTTTAAAAGTAGTGGTTATTTTTATGGATAATTGTGCTTAAAATATTAAGTATGTAATTCTTTCTATTCAGAATGAAGTATGAGTTCTTTTTCAGTACAAAAAATAGGGGTGTAATTTAAAAGAACCAGTTTGGAGTGGCTTATTAAGTGTTGAAAAAAATAATGATGTTATTTGTTCGCATTTGGAAAGGTGTTACTTAAATAAGTATGATATACAAGTATATATTTCCTTACGAAATCCTTCTTTCAGCGTACCTGAGTCGAAAGGAAAATTACAACCTAATACTATTGGACTGGTCGGAATTAGGTGGCTTTCCCTGGTACGGAGCGGCAGTGAAAAACGTGAGGCACATTGGGCTTCGATTGAAGCAGTTCATCGAAGCTTTTAATGACAGCGGTGAGATTCCTATAGGAAATTTGCATGTAATTGGTTTCAGTCTGGGAAGTCATGTTGCTGGAATGGCGGGAAAGCTGTTACGAAGTGATTTGAGAATACCGAGGATAACAGGACTCGACCCTGCGCTGCCGGAATTTTCGCTGAATGGTAATTTTAACTAATAGAGTTTTATTAACCTTTTAAAAATGTGCATTTAACTTTATTCGCTATAATAACTATTATTTATAAATAAATGAGTGTAAACGACTAATGAAATGGGGTGTGACACAGTCCCACACAGTGACAATAATAATGGCATACTTAGAATAACCTAATTAAATTAAACAATATTTGAAATATTCATACAATTTAGTTAAATAAATATGATGAATAGTTATATTTCAGTCATATACCACTGTATACCAGTGAAAGGTGAAGATCATACAACAATGCTGTCACCTAGTGACTAGTAACTAAAATTATACTAGAAATTATTTCAGTTGTAATTTGTAGAAATTATTTATTTACAGTACATAATATAAATATGTATTGCCATTGACACGCAAATAATTAATTGGGGTTGTGGCTTATAACTGAGAATTAGATTAAATATTACCAAAACGTTCTCTCGCCATAATATATTATATAATATTTGAACACACTAATTTGATTGCCAACAGGGACTGGAAGTCAATTAAATTTGTATGTGTATTTAATTTTGAATGATATCTAGTCTATTTAAATCTGCGTTATATATTTTATCTTAATGTCATGAGTACGAGCCTTGCCTAGCCTTTTTAGACCATAAGGCCAACTAAGTATTTTTTATTAAACGATGATATTACATGGGGTGATTATGACTTGTGACTAAATATTTACAAATAGAAGATATTGCTTGTTTTAGCAGACAATATTTTGCTGTTTCAGAGTTATAGAAAAACATAATAATGAAAGTATTTTTTAGTCCCACCAATTTCGGAGAGTGGTGTCATCTTTAGCTAGCAAAGCAACCAATAGGAAATATAAAACGTCCCATACTTATTTTTCCTTTAATTTTTTTTATTTTCGACATTAAACCTATACAACGTATACAAAGAGGTAACGAATGAAGACGAATAATGGACATAAATACATTTCCATTATTTGTCTGATGACGGTTAATTGCCTACCCTAATTTGGCGTACATATCATTGATGTTAAATGTTAAGCAATTGCCGCTGGGGATGCTATACATCCCCATAGGAATACATTTCCCATTCTCCTATTTCCAAAAATATGAATTTAAAATATTGGACTTTGTACCTCTAGGTATTTTGTTGTCAGACACTTACTTCGAACAGTTTTGAAGAATTGGCGGATGCGCCGCTACCATTTTAAAGTATTCAATATTTTATTGTATTTGGATCTATTTAAATATTTTTCGTTATAACGTTTTCTAGCACCTTATCTAGCACATACACAATGACTATACCTGACAACCTCTCCCAATGGTGGTATGGAATTAGCAAAACATTGCAGCAGTAAAGAAATATATAAAAAATAAATACATAAATAACTGGGGAACTTCCACAATATTTTAAAAATATTTTTTGTTGGGTACTACATCACATTCAACCCCTAAATGTAGACAATTTAAATAATACCATGAAAATTATAATCAATATAATCAACAGCCACTCCACCAGTTATAATATAAAGTGTAGAAGGAAATTATTAAGACATTTCAAAGCTTATCAGTTATAATTTGCTAATTTACTATGATTAACGTCAATCTTCGACCTCTTCAGGATGAGACGAGTTTAGTGATATGTCACACTCGTGGGTTTTCTTGACTGCTATGGAAAATTCGAGAATGTTATCTGACCTTCTTGAAACGTCGATCTTCGACCTCTTCATGACGAGACGAGTTCAGTGATATGTCATACTTGTGAGTTTTCTTGACTGCTATAGAGTGTTCGAGAATGTTCTCTGACCTTCTCGAAACGTCAATCCTCGATTTCGTCACGGCGAGACGAGTTCAATGGTATGTCACACTTGTGGGTTTTCTCGTCCTTTGTCGAACCTTCCAGAATATTCTCAGGCCTTATAGGAACGTTCATCTTCAGCTTCTTCATGCCGGAACAGCTTCGGTGATGCGCCACACTTGGGGGGTTTCTCCTCCAACTAAACCAAGTGTTTCAGAACTTTCTACCACGTTCTATCCCAACTTCTGACACCAATGTAACGAACTTACTAGAAAGCTCTTTATTTCGAACACTTATTTACAACTCAATTATTTACAAGTCCAACTAACTAACTATTTTTCTTTCTACTTTAACTTTATAAACTAACTTTCGCACTGTATTACACAATGTCACTTTCTTCGCACCGTATCGCTCACTATCGCGGTCCAGATTCAACTAACTCCTGGCTGGATGACACAATTCTTATATAGGCAGTAGGCCCCTCCAGACGTTTCTAGATAAGGAACTTTGGCGAACCTTCTAGTATAGAACGCACTGGAAGTCAACTCTACACGCTTTTGATGGTTTCGAATATTCCCGGCGTTCGGGATCGCTCGAGACGTTCGTGACACTATTTTAGTTAATCATATATTTAGATAATCAGTACTTTTAACTATTACATCATCTTTGATAACTGGTAATTAATTATTTAATTTAGAAGTACTCTATTATATCTCTATACTCTACTATTTGAATTAGTGAGTAGGATATGCCTGTATTGATAATATGAAGGTATACAATTTCAATGAAAGAAATATAAGGTGTAATTAGTACTATCATAAGTTGGGAGTGGTTCTTAATGACGTTTAAAACGTGTTGTTACATATTTTGCCCATAAATGCTTTCGATGCCATTCGAACTTGATGACTCGTCTATATTTGCTAGCGATTTGGATGTCTATAGAATAACAGAAGCTACCCAAACTTAGGCAAAAATTGTGTACAAAATTTATATCCTTCAGATATGGTAGAAGCATAAAACCGTAGGTGTCTAATTTATCACATGTTAGGCAAGGAAAATATCCCTACTATAACAGTATAGGTTCTACGAAAATCTATTAATGTACAAGATCACAAGACTTGGTCGTAATATACAGTGCATTGCAGAATTTTCTTTACAAGCAATATTAAAGTTGTTTGAAAAAAGAAAAAGTTTAAATAAAAATGAGTTTAAATGACATCGAAATTATTTCTGACTACCCATTTTGCATTCTCCTATTTCCAAATATATAAATTTAGAATACTGGTCTAATCCCCAGACCGTATGCCTTTCGGCATTTTGTTGTCAAACACCTACTTCAAAGCATTTTTAAAGAACTGGCGGAGGCGCCGCTACCATTTTAATGTATTTAATATAGTATTGTATTTGAATTTGTTTAAATATTTTTTTACCGCACTTTATAGCACCTTATATTCATCCACAACGATTATACCTGGTTAGCTCTCTGATTGGTGGGATGGAATTAGCAAGACATTGTAGCAGTAAAGAAATACATATATAAAAAGTAATTATTTAAAATAACTGTGGCATTTCTATCATATTTTAAAAACATTGCTGGCCGGGTACTATATCACATGTGCCTTAAATATAGACAATTTAAAGGATACCATGAAAATCAATACAGTTTATCACACTCCAACACTTATAATTCCACTCCAACACTCCAATCCACTCCAACAATTATAATTCAAACTTAATAAATTGTTAATAAAATTACAGAAGTCATTAGTGATAGTTTGGGAATTTACTATGATTACTGTTAGCATTTTTAATTTATATCATCTTAACTGTCGTAAAAAATCTTCAAAATTAATTTAATTAATTATTTAATTTATATATACTCTCTATACAAATACCATGATAAGGCATTATACATATCATACCATCGAAAATCTGTGCTTGTGTTGCGATGTTTAACTTGTTCTTTTGTATAATATAATAATTTACATCTTTCTCTTTCTGAAACAGAATCCTATTTGACATATTGAGTAGGATATGCCTGTATTCATAATATAAAGGTATACAATTTCAGTGAAAGAAATAGAAGGTGTAATTAGAACTATCACAAGTTGGATTAATCATAATATCATAAGTGGTGTTAATGAGCTTTAAGACTCTGTTGTGCTGTTGCATTTTATGCCGATGAGTGTTTTCGATGCCATTCGCACTTGATGACTCGCCTATATCTTCTAGCGACTTGTATGTATATAGACTCACAGGAGCTACTATAACTTATACGAGATTTGTGTAGAAAATTTATATCCTTCAGATAAAAAATAAACGAAGCATGAAACCGTAGGTCTGTTCTTTATCACTTGTTAGGCAAGAAAAATATCCCCGCAATAAGAGTAGAAGTTCGACAAAAAATGTCCTCCTAGTCTTGGCCCTTATTTATAGTGCGTTGCAGATTTATTTTGCAAGTAAGATCAGTTATTTGAGGGAAGAAGTTGAAATAAATATAAGTTTAAATGACATCGAAATTCTTTCTGACTACCCATTTTTCATTCTCCTATTTTCAAAAGTATGAATTTAAAATAGTATTCTAATCCCCAGACCTTAGCCTATAGGCATTTTTCTGCCATTCATCACATTTTCAAATAATTGGCGGATGCGCGTTACCATTTTATGTATTTAATATTTTATTGTATTTGAATTTGTTTAAATATTTTCTGTTATTAAGATTTATAGCACTTAATCTTCATAAACAACGATTATACCTGATCACCTCTCCCAGCAGCGAGATGAAACCAGCAAGATATTGTAGCAGTAAAGATATACAAAACAAATAGGTACTTAAAATAATTAAATAAAATAAATAATAAGTGTGACATTTCGATCATTCTTTAAAAATACTATTTGCTGGGTACTATATCACATACAACCCTTAGATGTAGACAATTTAAATAATGCCATAAACATCTGAATCCATGCGGTGTACCGCAGAGTTTCACCAGTTATAATACAAATTTAATTATATACAAATAATACAATAGTTAATTATGTATTTAGATACACTCTGTATCATGTATAAGGCATTAAACATACCGTACCATCGACCAATCTGTACTTGTGTACAACACTCTCGTTTTCTGAACAAAGAATCGTTTAAAATATTGAGTAGGATGCCTATATTTATAACATAAAACATGCTGTTACATTTTATATCGATAAGTCTTTTTAATGCCATTCGAGCTTGATTTCATTTTATATCTCTATCTTTGCAAATAACGAAGATATTGCGCATAAAGGAAATTATGAAACACCGTGTGTAATAATTTTAATTCTATTATATAAACAAAGTTATTAATTTGAAAAGTTGTGTAAGATTCGTAATAGAACAACACATCTCATAACTTATATTTAATAGGTTGGATAAATCTTCTTCCATTCTTTAGATTTATTCAAATCGCTAATGACATGACCTCAATAATGTTGATAAGATATATGTCTTTTTATCTCCTGTTTGAAATCGTATAGAATTCAATTTTTTTTATATAACAGATGAACATTAGTTCCCAAGTTTAACATAAAATTTGAGTAACATAAAATTTCTCCTATAGTATTTTTATGGATATAGACCAGTTGCACATTAATAAACAGTAGATTTAAGTAGTAAATCCGAAGGATATAAATCTTCTACACAAATCCCGCTTAAGCTTTATGTAGAAGATTTATATCCTCCGGATATTATACAAACATAAAACCGTCGGTTTCTTATCTGTTATATGTTAGGCAAGGAATATATCCCTATTATAGGAGTAGGGGTTCGACAAAATTTCTTGGGTGTAGCTCGATTCCCTGCATCGGTGATAGGGCTTGTTAGCGGTTAGGCCGAAGTTAAATAATAGAACAAAAATATTGTTATTTGTTCTTATGTATTGTTTCCATTTTATTTCAATAAAACATTAAAAGATATTTTCACTAGACAGTTAATTTAGTGTTTTAATAGTACAGCACGTTTATTGTAGTGTACAGAACCACATGTGATATTCTGATGCAATTACTAAATAGTCTTTCTTATAGTCTTTCAATAAGGACGCTCAATTTTTAAACGTAAATAAAACAAGTTGTGTCTGAGGTATCTCAATTATTATTTTTATTTGAAAGAATACTTTATGCCATTAAGTATGGAGTGCAATATTATTCAAATATCTGTGGCGGATTTTCTCGGCAGTACGTATTCGGGAGGTCCAATTTTCGATGACTTTGTCGGATAAATCTAGCTGAATTTGCTCAATAGCGTTCGTTAAGTTAACTTTGAGGGTATCAATTTTTTGCAGTTTATTCGCATAGACCTGCAATTTAAGATAGCTCTAATGGAAGAAGCCTAAAGGCGTTAAATCGCACGATCTTGGTAGCCAGTTCACGCCACCGCTGGGCAAGGTAACAATGCCCCCAAGTCGCTCGTCTATATTGTCTATCGTGGCATGCGCTGGGTGGCACGTAGCGCCGGCCTGTTGGAACCACATGTCATCGGTATCCATATCATCCCTAAACTAGATGATATGGATACCGATCACAAGAAGTTGCTTATCATCGATCGGTATCGCTCGTCGTTGACGGTTATAACAATGTCAGTTTCGTTTTGGAATAAGTACGGACCGATGATTTCGCCAGACCAAAATCCACATTAAACAGTGACTTTCATTTGATGCATTTGGTGCTTGTGTATGTCGTGTGGGATGGTATCATTCCAAGTCCGACAATTTTGCTTGTTCACATATCCATTCATCCAAAAATGGGCTTCGTCGCTAAAGACGATTTTTGGCGAAATTTGAGTCAACTTTTAATTGTTCCAGAGCCCAATCAGCGACTACACAGCATTGTATATGATCGTTTACCGGAATCTTAAATTCCTGGGTCAGTTGATTTTATACGGGTGCAGACCCAAGTCCCGACGCAAAATTCGCAGAAAGGCCAAGTTCTTGTGGAAGGCGAGAAATTGACTGCCTCAGGTTTTCCCGTACACTCTCACGCTCAGCAGCGATGTTTTCAGCAGACTTTACGTTTCGGTGACGTATGAATGTTGGCTGATTATTAATCAAACCGGCTTACATGAATTTGGCCACCAAGCATGGAAAAAGTCCACTCGGCGACACGGTTTTGGCGAGGATAAAAATCACATAATACACGAAACGCTTCTCGAACGGAACACTAATTTTGAAAATAAAGTTTGTTGATTTGTATACGTTGCTTTAAAGAGGTTACTTCAACAACATGTCCGCTATAACTGAACAAAGTTCGAGCGCCACGAACCGCAAACCACCAAGCCGCCAAGCTTGCAAGCCAAGCAAGCAAGCACGCTTGGCGGCTTGGTGGTTCCTTTCTCGATTTCCGACTTATAAGTTACTGACAGAGATCGTATCGATAAAGATGTATAGGCCATAAAGTTCATTCGGCATTTGTCCTGAATCGGCGTACCGTATGCGGCACTGATGAGAACTAACAAGTTCGAAACAGCTGTATGTCGTTCGGTTCCGATTCGGGACAAATGTCGAATCCTACCTGTGCTGGTTTTATTTTTTGAAACCTTATCTGATCGTGCAGAAACACGAGAAAGGGGTCGAGGATCGCTTCTGGGTATAATTCAATGCCTGCCGGGGCTTTAGCCCGAGGAGTAGCTGTTTCCTAGAGCTATTATGTAATAGCTTTGCTATTCGGGAACTACTTTGATAGCCGCTTGGCGGCTTGGTGGTTCCTTTCTCGATTTCCGACTTATAAGTTACTAACAGAATTAATACATTAAAATTGTGGCGGCGCCTCCGCCAATTATTTAAAAATGTTTGAAGCAAGTCTTTGACAACAAAAAGCCTAAGAACGTAAGGTCTGGAAATTAGTTCAACCAATCAATTAGAAAAATATTGTAAATCCATATATTTGGACATAGGAGAATGAAACACGTGTAGTCAGAAAGAATTTCGATGTCATTTAAACTCACTTTTATTTTACCTTTGTATTTTTCAAATAACATTACCTGCAAATAATATTACCTGCAAAGAAAATTCTGGAGCATACTTTGTAGTAGGATAAATTATTCTAATCTTATATGTTACTATATTCTTCAAAATGAATTCATTTATTTGAAACCAATTACTTATATATTATTATTTATAGTAATAAATTAAAATAACTTCAGATCTATAAACAATAATAACAACCAACAGGAAATATGGTATAAAAATATTTCCTTCTCCGCCTACATTTTACGTTTTCGTAGTTAGCACGACTTTGAAATATTTATAAAGATATGAAATAAAAACACGTTCGAATGGCAGCAAATAGTATTATTATACAACAAATAACATTGTGTCGAAAAGTCATCTTTCGCACGCAGCGAGACGGTTTGTGCACGAGCCGAAGGCGAGTGTAACAAGTCTCACAAGTGTGAAAAATGCTTTTCGCATGTGTTTTATACTATACTTTTCCTACGGTTGCACTTAAGTCACATTCGAGGGATGTATATCTTTTACTTGTTTAAGTTTTGCTTTAAAAACGATGATTTTTTTACATAATAAAACAACAATTATTTAGTTTTAATAAACATTTACTTATTATTATTAGTATTTGTAATAAACATCATTATTAACAGCCAACGATATTTTTTTTAATAATAGGCAATAACACAATCTTGTTACAAACAATATCTATTTGAAGTTGTAATTAATAGTAATATTACTGCAACTTTATAAATGAATTCCTAGCATTTCTTTGTGCTGCTTGATCAAATTTTTTACAAAAGATATGTTATTGTTTGTTTTTGAAGAAGATGGCATTTAATTTTGTTTTAGAACATCAACATGTACCTCTGAATCTACGGAGTTTAATGAATTTACAATTTTATTGGACATGTTGACTTTTTCTTGAATGGATTCATCTATGTAGCCTTCCGCCACAGTGCTAGAGCGCCATCCACCATGACGTGGGTCACCTGGATGCTAAGGAAAAACGCTATCACTACTCCACGGTGTTTTGTGCACAGCGTGCGTAAAATTCTGTTTTACAGTTGCGCTCCTAGTCTGCTTTTGCGTATTTTCTAAGCAACCGTAGAAAAAACGTTTATCGCCGATAAACGATCGGCATCAAGCCGATAAATTATCGGCTTGATGCGACACAACGTTCTAACTTTGTTCAAGGCTACTTCCAACTTTTTATATTTTTAATTGCACCTTCTATTTCTTTCATTGAAAGTGTACACCTTATATTATAAATACCATCATATTAAACTCAATATTTGAAATAGGCTAATGGTGCAGAAAATGGGATATATTAATTATTGTATTATGCGAAAAACAAGTTAAACTTTGCAACACAAGTGTATATTTGTCGTTGATCCGGAATATGTATGTGTATCTCATAGATAATATATGTATATGTATACAAAGTGTAAAATTAAGTAATTAACTAAATAAATTATAGAAATTTATTTACGATAGTTAATGTGATATAACAGTTGAAACTGCTAATAGTAATAATTGTAAATTAGCAAAAGTGTCACTAATAAGTTTCGTAATGTCTTACTAATTCTTTACTATGCCACTTGGTGATACGTCGTATGGATTCAGATTCTCACGGCATTACTCAAATTGTCTACATTTAAAAATTGTATGTGATATAGTAGCCGGCAAAAATATTTTTAAAATATGGTGGAAGTGCTACAGTTATTTTAAATATTTATTTTTTTATGTGTTTCTTTACTACTACAGTATCTTATTTGTTGATTCCATCTCACCGCTGGGAGCGGTAATTAAGTATAATTCTTATGTATCAAGATTAGGTGATATAAAGCGTAGTATCAAAAAATATTTTAATAAAATTCGAATATACCGGGTCCGGCAACAGGATTGAATGGTTTTAAATACGTTGTTGTGGAAATACTGTTTATTTGGCAAACGTCAAATAATGATTTGAATTGTATTTTATTATGGAAAGTCTTATGTTACAATGACAAATTGGTCGTTTAGTCAACGGGTCTCTGCTGTTAAATCATTTATCCTGACCCAGTCCATCGTGCAAACCCAGAAGCGTTTTCGCCGTGAGTTTAATTTGCCCGTGTGCGCCATCAAGAAATGCAATTTTGAGATAGGTAAAATATTTCGACGAAAGGGGTAGTGTAAACTCAAAATTTGTCGAAGGTACACATACATTTCTTACACAAGTTAATATTGAAAACACCAAAATAGCCGTTGAACGAAGTTCACAACGTTCTGCGATTCAACAATCAACTGCGAATTTCAGAGTGAAGTATTCCATGAATTTTAAATTTCATCCATATAAAATACAGATAGTATGTGATATAGTACCTGTTGATAAAGTTAATCACCTCAATTTCCGCAGGCAATCTATTGAATCATTGAACAACAATGCAGGAATTCTTAATAAACTGATCATGTCTGACAAAGCTCACTTCCATCTCAGTGGGTACGTTAACAAGCAGAACATTCGCTACTGTGCAGAATACAATCCAAGAGAAATGCATGAACATCCACTTTATGACCAAAAAGCAACGGTGTGGTATGGAGTGTGCAGACTTGGTGTTATCGGGTCATATTTTTTGAAGAAAATTGCCACACCTGTGGTTACAGTTAATTCACCTCGGTACGTTGAGATATTGGAAACATTTGTGGCTGTGGAACAAAGAATGGACCAAGATGAAGTATGGTTCCAACAGGACGGCATCACAGCTCATACAGCTAGACGGTCCACTGTTGGTCCATTAGGCGATTCCCGAATCGCCTAATTTCAAGGTTTGGCGACTTTGCATGGGCCGCAAGATTACCGGACTTGGCGGTCCCGGATTTCTTTCTATGGGGATTATTAAAGTCCAAAGTGTACTCTATCTGTTCACAGACACCTCTGGAACTCAAAGAAAGGATCCGTGAAGAGATAAATTCGATAAACGGAGATTTACTCAGACGCATTATATTCAATTTCAGAAACATATTGCAAAAATGTATAGAAGAAGATGGTGGTCATCTTAGAGATGTGATGTGACTTTACAAACTAAGTGCTATAAGAAATTTCCAGAACTGTGTTCTTAGTTGCAATAATAATTAGTCCAAATATATTCTTTGTTTCTTAACAATGGCATATTAAAAACCGTTCAATCCTGGTGCTGGACCCTTTACAGTAATATAATAAATATGCACGGAAATGGTGGCGGCGCCCTCGCCAGTTAAAAAAAATGTTTGAAGTAGATATTTGACAACAAAGAGCCTAGAAGCGTAAAGTCTGGAAGTTTCGTCGATGAATGAATTATATCAATATTTCAAATTCATATAATAGGTGTTCTGGAATGTTTTACTCTTCTTGAATGAATGAAACTCAGTTATTAAACAGGTATTTACATTAAATATTTTTTATTTAAATTTACAATGTAGAGGAAATTGTATATGAAAGATAACATCATGAAGGTACCTTTCTTCATACTGTTGTACCTTCTCGAGGCGCGACCTTGGGGTAACTCGCCGACATAATACTGGTTCAATTCTCTGAATTTCCTCGCATATTCTGGCTTTTAACCGCATCACCATACGCTTTACATTTAAAATAACACCATAATAAGAAATCTATCAGCGTTAAATCGGGACTTCTGGGCTGCCAGTTAATGCCTCCCATTTAGATATCACTTTTCTATCGCATCGCATTCCACCACAAGGGAATATCGCTCTAACAATTTCTATTAATAACATCAACATTAGCAGTATGAGCTATAGCCACAAAACAATTATATAAAATTGCAGGTGGTACGGAATGTGTAATACCTTATAGAGGGTATACAAATGTAGTGGTATATGTATACAAAGTGTAGAATTAAGTAATTAAATAAATTTTAGAGATTTTTTACAAAAACAAAATTATGACTAATAAGTTTCGTAATGTCTTACTAGATCCCTTCTACAGTTTCTATTATAACTGGTGGATTACGGTGATACGTCATATGGATTAAAATTTTCGTGGCACTATTTAAACTGTTTATATTTAAGAGTTGTATGTGATATAGACCCGTCAAGAAATATTTTTAAAATATTCTGGAAGTACAACAGTTATTTTAAGTATATATAATATTTTTGTATTTGTTTATGGTACGGAATACCTTATAGAGGGTATATATGTACCAATACACTTGGTACATGTACACAAAGTGTAGAATTAAGTAATTAACTAAATAAACTAGAGATTATTTACGATAGATAAGATGACATAATAGTTACTGATAAATAATATATAAAACTATATAAATAATATATAAATAATAATATATAAACCTGCCAGCAGTAATCATCCAAAATTAGCAAAATTATCACTAATAAGTTTCGTACTGTCGTACTAATTCCTTTCTACAGATTATATTATAACTGGTTAAACACTGCGATACGCCGTATGGATTCAGATTTTCATGGAATTATTTAAATTGTTTATATGTAGGAGTTGTATGTGATATTGTACCCGGTAAACAATATTTTAAAAATATTTTGGAAGTGCCACAATTATTTTAAGTATTAATTTCTTTACTGCTATAATATTTTACTTGCCAATTCCATCACACCGCCTGGGAAAGGTAATCATGTATAATCATTGTGTGTGAAGATTAGGTGCCACAAAACGTAATGTCAAATAATATTTAAATAAATTCAAGTACAATAAAATATTAAATATGCATTGAAATGTTTGCGGCGCCTCCGTCAATTCTTTAAAAATGTTTGAAATGTGCCTTTAACAACAAAGAACATAAAGTCTGGAAATTTGGTCGATGAATGCATTAGACTAATATTTTAAATGCATATAACAGGGGTCCTGGAATGTTTTACAATGCAGGGAAAGTTATGTATGAAAATTAACACTATCAAAATGTCTTTCTTTATACCGCTGTACCTTCTTTAGGTGTGACCTAAAAGTTGCGATAACTCACCGACACACTGCTTGCTCAACTCTCTGAATTTCCTCGGGTATTCTAGATTTTAACTGAAACATAGTCCTAGGAGCATCAGTGTACATTTAAAAGAAATCCATCCACAAATCTGAACTTCTGGGCGGCCAATTTACGAGTATGTTCCCCCGCTTAGAGATAAATTTTCCAGGGAAGATCTCATCGTGGTTTCTCAAGAGAAACCATGTATTCTCATAAAACCTTATGTACAACAAACTCCTCATGTTTCTATGTTCAACAAATGAAGACAACATTTCAGGACACTTTATATTAAATATACATTAAGATGGTACCGGAGCCTCCGCCAGTTATTTAAAACTGGTTGGAAGGGAGTTCTTGACAACGAGAATCCTAGAACTTAAAGTCTGTAAATTTATCCGACGAATTAATTATACCAATATTTTAAATACTGGAATATCTTAAATATTTAAAAGTAGGAGAATGAAAAGCGAGTAATCAGAAATAATTTAGATGCTATTTAAACTCAGTATTTTACCATTCTATTTTTTTCAAATAACAAAGATATTGCTTGAAAAGAGAGTTCTGTAACCCACTGTGTGTTAAGATAAATTTTTCTAGCACTGTATATTACTAGACTTTCAAAATGAATTCATTTATTTGTAACAAAGTACCTATATATTCTTCCATATAGTAATAAATTAAAATAACTTTATTTAAATTAAAATAAGGTTATTTTAATTTATTACTCCGGAATCCCACTTTTCTGTAGAACTTCATTAAACTTCGAGTACACATAAAGAATATATTTCCTGAAGGCGATTGCTTAAGTGAAAAATTTTTGCTAGTACAATGAAGGAGATATTCACCATCAAAATTGGATCTTTTTTCATGGTTTGAATGTACCAGTTGACTAAGAGTTACACATTTTACATCATAACTTGAAAATTTTTCTATATATTTTTTTCAAAAACAACTCATCTATACATTAGTTTATTACAAATATTTTGAATTAAAAAAGTCGGTTGATACCCGATTTTTTGAAAATAAACGTTTTTAAAATATCAGTTTAAGCCTAAGTTGCTAGTAAGTCGAGAACTTGTTAATTAACATCTGGTAACGCAGCGGCATGCATTTTACCAGTCACCACTTATGTATATATGTAATTACTAGTGTACATTCATCAAAAACAATATCATATCTAAAATTAAATTTAGTCCTAAGCGACTTTCCTTTCTTATTTTTTCATGTGAAAGAATGTTTTTATATTCACAACATCTTAAATTTCTGCCAAGCTCACTCAATTCAACAATACATCGTCCAATGCTTAGGTTAGTTACTCTGTTTACTTTTCATTCAAGATTCATTTTGGCAATACAATTTAAACGTTTCTGGATTACTTTCTGCTTTGCAGATTTTCCTTTATTTTCCCGCAACTGATCATGAGAAACAATTCATTTTTAATTTTTCTAAAAATTTTCCTTCACGCTCCGAAAGAGGTTACAGTCAAGTTAAATGTAAAACAAAATCACAACAGATTAAAATACGACAAAACGCAATTCGCATGTCTTTAGTTTCAACTAATTACCATCTAGTTGTGTATATGGTACGTATATATGCAGTGTCTGAGTCTGTGAATAAAAATAATGAACACTAGACTACTGATATTCCATATATTCTACGTTTACCCGCACATTTATTTTTGAACAGGACGGTACCGGAAAAACTACCTTAATAACTAGCAAAAAATATAGCCTAAAAATATAAATTTAACCATGAGCGAGGATTCCTGTTAATGACTGATATTATTAGTAACGTAATCGAATTTTCCACATCCTTTCCCCGCCTACATTGTACTGTACGTATTTCTTGAAAAAAGTGTGACGAGGGAAAATCCAGTTGTGGCAAACGACCAATTTATATTTAACTATACAAAAATACGATTTCAGACGCTAATTAACGCCCTAGCACGACTTTGAAATATTTATCAAAATCAATTTTCGCTAAACACGCAACGGCGCGGCGTCCCATGGTAAAACATATTTGTCATTCGACGGCGAGGGCCTCAGTATGAAGTTGTCCGGAAAGTTTCCGAGAGATTTAATCTATTGTGAATGTTGTTATTGAGAGCTCATTATTAATTCCCGAGAGATAATGACAGAATATGGATGATCATAATTTTCAGGAGTTTTAATAAGGTGTTACAGTATTGATCTCTGACATTAACTCATGCAAGGAGTTACTGTTTGTTAGACGTGAAAAACATTATAAATTTCGTCGCCAATATAAATACAAAAAATCTTAAGACATCCGAAGACATTCGGACTTTTCTATGAAGTAGGGGTAAGTAGTGTAATACACGTAAATAATTTGAAATATAAAAAGTTACTCACAGACTTTTTATATTTTAAATTACTTAATTATAATACACTGCTTACCCTTAATTCATAGAAAAATCGAATGTCTTCGGATGTCTTAAAGTTTCTTCAGTGTTACTGTCCCAGTAGTCCCAGTAGTACCCGACCTAACAAAAAATACACAATAAATTTGGAAAAAATATTTTTATTTCTGTACATAGTCTCCTTTTAGCTTAATACACTTCTCTTAGAGATGTCCAATAGCTTCGATACCCTGTTTATAGTGAGAATTGTTGAGCTCCTCACAATAGCCATCAACCGTAAACTCCACCTCTTCATTGTTGGCAAATCCTTTACCACCCAGCCATTTATTCAAATATGGAAACAGAAAATAATCCAAGGGGGCTAATTTGGGCGAAGAGGGTGCGTGAGGAAAAAATCTGAACTTTAACTTATTAATTTTGGCCATCGAGATAAGGGATGTGTGAACTGGTGCATCGGGTTGATGAAACAAAACTTTCATTTTCGCCAAATTTAGCCATTGTTTTTTCTTGATTTCTCACTCAAACGCTGCAATAAGTCCACATAATACTCGCCATTGATTTTTTTTTATTTCTGAAGATAATCAATTAAAGTTATCCTACGTGAATATCAAAAAACTGACGTCATGACCTTGCCTGCAGATGGAACTGTCTTCGCCTTCTTTGGAGCTGATTCTCCCCATTCAGTCAATTATTTTGACAGTTCATTCATCTCAGATGTGAAGTAATGGACCTGTGTTTCATTTATCGTTATGAATCGATACAAAACTTGGCTTTATTCCTGTAAATCTTCGCCAAGCAGTCGATTGAGACATCCTCACGACGCTGTTTTTGTTCCATTGTGAGTAACCGCGGCACCCATCTTGCGCACAACTTTCTTATCTTCAAATCTTAAGTCAATATGCGACGTACAGCACTTTTTAAAATGTCATGTTTGCTAGCTCTCGCACTTTAAGTCAACAGTTATCCAATATCATTTTGTGGATTTTATTCACCATCTCTGGCGTGGTCGACCATTGTGATGTTCATCTTGGCAGCTCGTACTGCATCGTTTAAACTCTGCCACCCAATATTTTACTATTGTAAACGAAGGAGCAGACTCCCCTAGAGTATAATTTAGCTCCGTTTTGATATTGGTTGTACTAAGGCCTTTCAAATGAAAGTATTGTATCACGTAACGATGGCCAATTTTTTCCATGTTGACAAATTCACTGAGAGCGTTCACTATTGAAGGCTGTGAAACAAATACTAAACAACGTAACATCATCAAACTTAAGTTTTATAAAGCTGGTAGTCATTATTTTCAAACAACCACCGCCATCTATACGTCAGGGATCTGCTGGGACCTACCCTGATATGGGACTCATAATCATACATTATTTCTTCGTGCATTTTGTTTAATTAAACTTAATACATTAAAATATTTAATACTGCAACTGTTTGCTATTTTATTTCTAAAGAACTAAGAATACGTCCAGAGGTAAGTTATTACCCATGGTATACTCCATGGGTAAGATTCTTTTATATAGTATAGGTGTAGGTATATCCAAAAAAAATCAGGTTGCTCGGATAGCAGGGCGGCGTTGGCAGCCCTGAATTCAGCAACGACAAAGTCGAAGCTGGTCTATAATTGCTATGAAGCATTGAACCACTTGGCAGGGAAGGGACCGGTGGAACTATTGTGGATACCTGGACATAATGGCATTAAGGGAAATCTAATTGCAGATGACCTTGCCAGACTAGGGACCAGGGAAAACCTCTATGGACCAGAACCTGCAGTGGTAATAAGTCGGAATCTGATCAGAGACCGCATCAATGGCTGGGTAGGAGACCAGCATAATAAAAGATGGAGAGGAGTAATGGATTGTCGAATAACCAAACTCTTCATCGAATACTCAGAGATTGAGAAATGGGCCCAAGAATTCATTAAATTGAACAGGCACAAAGCCAGAACCCTGGTGGGAATCATAACGGGCCACCATAGTAGCCTGAATGCATATAAGCACAAGCTGAGGCTGACTGATATCCCGGCCTGCAGATACTGTAAAGAAGACGAGGAAACCTCGATTCATCTTCTTTACACCTGCCCCGCACTGGAGGAGAAGAGGTATCTTACATTAGGGACCCCTGTTATCCTAGAGGAGGCGAGACTTAAGACGGGGGACGTGCCTAAATTGCTCCTTTTATGGGATAGCATTTTTGGATAATGACCCGGATAAGAGGGGATCGCCAAGAGACTACCCATGCGATCAGTGGCTGATGAGGCCCAAACCTATACAATATAATAATAATAATAATAATAATAGGTGTAGGTGTATTCGAATCTTGTGTTAGTGTATTCATAGATAGTTTGAATTAGTGCTGTCAGTGTATTAACCTACTAGGGCAGCAGTTCAGCTTTGTGAGTTGTACTGAATGTTTCCATAGGGTGTCTCAGTTGGAACTAAAGGATTTGAATTGCGCACTATTTGTGTTATGTTAAAGATAAAGATATTAAATGAGTGTCAGATATTAAATGGGCGTCAATATTAAATGAGTGTCATCTACAAACCATACAATATCAGCATGCCGGAATTAACAGTTCAACAACGAATAGTTTGTGTACAACTATTTTATGAAAATGAGCGATTATTTATAGTTGTATTAAGAAGAAATCGTATAAAATTAGGACAAAATTAAGCACCTACTGAGTTAATAGTTAGTAATTTAATCAAGAAATTTGAAGCGATGGCTTCTATTATTGAGAAGGCAATGCCAATACGTCCTCAGCGTGGCTGGTCACATGAAAATACTACTGCAATGAGAAAAAGTATACAGGAGTATCCAAACTCATCAACTCAATGTCGTGAACAACAATTCAATCTGTCAAGAGCCACAACGCATCGGATTTTATAGAAAGATCATACAAAATTCAGTTGACACAACAATTAAAAGTTGTGGACCGTTTACAACTTCGTACATTTGTTAATTGAGTATAAGAAAAGAAAGAAGGTGATGCTGATTTTTGCAACAAAATTTTTCTCAGCGACGAAGCATATTTCCATCTTAACGAATACCCCAGAAAACAAATTTGTGGAATTTGGGGTGCTGAAAATCCACGTGGTGTTCACGAAAAAGAAGTGCATCCAGAGAGATGGACAGTTTGGTGCGCATTTTGGAGAGGTGGAGTAATTGGACCATACTTCTATGAAAACTAAGCTGGTAATGATATCACAGTAAATGGGAAAAGCTCCAAATCGTGACATATTAAGCAAATATTTAACGTATTATTCGGAAAATAGAGACAGTTTTATGTGCCCTTGGCAGCTATGTGAACAATATTCTTTTCCATATGTGACCGTATCGTCTCCGCTTTGTGTTCAAGAATATAAAACCTCAGTTTGTCAAATATTATTAGTGTTATTCACAAATCACATCCTATAGTGCCAAATGAGACACACTGTATACAAATATTAATCAACTAACCCTCCTTCAATCGGAATACATTCTAAATTATTTTACGATTATGATGGGCTACTCTTTTCAGTTCTGGAATGGTGATTTCGGTGACAGACTCGTCTTATTTTTGTTTAAAGTTCTAGATTTGTGGGCCTTATTTTATAAATTTTGTTCTTCATTGTTTCCGATAAATAAAAATCTAATAGTGTAATATCAGGGGAGTTAGCAGGCCACAGTTCAGAAGGACTATTTCTTCCTATCCAGCGCATTGTAAAATGTTCGTTTAACCACTGATGATTCTGGGATTATGGATTAACGCACCATTAAGCTGGAAAAAATCTTATATTGCACATTGGGAGAAAGATTTTCAATTGCATCCGATAATTTCGTATCGAAAAAGTTAACTAACCGTTGAGCATTTAACGAGTTATTAAAATAAACAGTTAAAACTTTAAAACCGACTTTTCCGCACGTAGAACATCTCTATCTCGAAACTGAGTGGCCGAAAAAAAATAAACCAACGCATAAATGCAGAATATATGTCTTATGCAACAGTTCTGCTTTTTTCAAATTGTTCACCCTCGTGTTTTCTCATGACCCATGAACAGGGTGGGGTGTGTCCTATCCACCTCAATATCAATAGATGTCGTCTGGTAGACATCTCTAATCAGAATCAGTCGAAAGCCGATCGATCCAATACGATTTAATTGAGTGATCGTGCTAGCAAACAAATTTCTGAGTGATCGTGCTAGCAAACAAATTTCTCAAATGGTCCACCAGTGTGTTTTCTCATGACCCATGAACATGGTAGAGTGTGTTCTGTCCACCTCAAAATCAATAGGTGTCATCTGGGAGACGTCCCCGATCCGAATCAGTCAATACCCGATCGATCTGACATGACTTAGTGTTAATAACAAAAATTTCTCAAACAATCCACCGTCGTGCTTTCTTATCACCCATGGATAGGGTGGGGTGTATCTTATCCACCTCAAAGCCAATAGGTGTCGTCTGGGAGACGTCCCCGATCAGAATCAGTCAAAACCCGATGGATCCGACACGGTTTAGTTGAGATATCGTGCTAACAAGAATAAGTGCCGACGACAACGACGACAACGACAACAATGACAATGACGACAACGACGACAACGACGACAATGACGACACACACAGCAAACATTTTTTTAAAACCATTTTTTTTTTATTTTTAGACCAAAAAACGAAAAATAAACCCAAAAAAAAATTTGTTTTTTCACATTTTCTTTACACGATTACATTACCTTTCCGCTTATAGTGGAGTGTGGAAAAGTAAAAACTGGCCAATTATTCCTCCTCCTAAAATTCCACACCATACGTGAACTTTCTCTGAATACTAGTCGTTACACTTAATAACTGGTAGCATAATGTTGGGCGTCATACTTATATTCTGAACAACTCTGTAGAATAACTTTTTCCGATATTTTCATCGCGAAACAAAATGTTAGGAATGCGCCCCATTTGGGAGGCTGCCATTGTCTTAATTTATTGCTTAAATTTAAGTTGGTTGTCCCGGTATGTACGTCCTATAGGTTAAAACTACAGTTGTGCCAAAACTCAAATTTTTATTTAAAAAATGACCGGAATATCCACGTGTTTTAATTTTAAATTAGACTCATGGTATATACATTACAGAAAATAGAAACTAGAATAGTTGCAAAATTCGCCACTGGGATTTATCGGTCGAATTAAATACGATAACATAAATTCACATTACGAATTATCCAGGAGTCTACCCTAGCCCGGGTTTCCATAATAAATATTATGATGCCATATAAACCGGCATTACATTAAGTCCCAGTAATCTTGACGAAGCATCTGCAAGATTAACATTATTGACTTTTTACACACCTACCGACTACAATAGCGTGCTTAAAGGGTCAGCATGAATCATCTAAAAGTATTATAGTGAACTATACAACCCCTCATATCACGGTGAGTTGCTTTCAGTGTGAAACATCGTAGTAGAAAATATGAGGACGGATGTTTGAGTCGAGGATAATATTTCCTTTATGCAAGGCTAGAAAATACATTTCACGTGTTTACAGTTTAGTTACAATATCTAGGTAAAGTACTTGAATAAAGTGAATAAAACATTTTCAATTTCCTATTATATACTAAGAAATTATATTTCACTATTATATAGTAAGTATTCTCAACATTATTCTATTTGTTCAAGATATTGGAAACATTACACATCTGGAAAAATATATCACTAATAATAATTCTCCTAGAAAAAGGAGAATTCTCTTTCTCCTCTAGGAGAAAGTCTCCTAGAATTTCTGTGAATATTTATTTTAAAATATTTTCTTAAACCATGGTTATGAAATACCTTGATATTAAAATTTATTGTAGTCAATGTATGAGTTACGTTCAAAATATGTTTATGAGATATTAGAAATACGTGTTTAGCCATTAAAATGTTGTCTATGAGAAGTCTTGAATAAATTTATTGGATATATTATTAATAGACTAAGTAAAACACTGACAAGAAATTCTACAGTTAAAATGTGTAACTGTTATTTAGTTATATAGTATGTAATATTTAAGTTTAATTTTATTGTACATGGTTTATTATTTCTCCAATAGTTTACGATAAAAGAAAAGTTACACATTTCGCAAAATATGTTGTAGATATCCTCGTCTTGAAGTTGAATGCAATAATGTTTCCTTATATTTGGGTATATTCACAAAAAAACTTAAATTTAGTCAGTTATACTAGTGATTCAATAGCTCTCGAGAAACTAGAGAAGTAAATAGAATACTAGAGAAGTTAAACTACAACTCAAGAAGCTATTTAATAACCACTAAAGGAAAAACTTAAGAAAAAAGTTAATACATAATAACTTAAGTATTATATATATATATATATATATATATATATATATATATATATATATATATATATATATATATATATATATATACATATATATATATATATATATATATATATATATATATATATATATATATATACATATTTAATATCATATACTATTATTTTGTTTTCGAAATATTTGAAAATCTATGTTTGACCAATTAAACTTGAGAGATGGCAATTCTATTGGACTATATGGAACATATTTGCGTTTTTCTTCCTTATTAGATAAGTATACTGGTACATTATCCGCTATAATATCCCTAGGACATTGATAATGTGCGAGATAATTTTATGACAATCGAAAGCACGTTGCTTGGTAATAGCCCGACGCCGAAGGCAGAGGTCTATTACCAAGCAACGTGCTTGAGATATTTGTCAATGTCAGAGGGATATTCGGTCGGAACATTTTTCGAAAAAATAAAATCAAAAAGTCGGAACACGACAAAACGATTATTTATTTATTAAAAGTACAGTTGGTAAAGATACAGTTACTAAAACTTAACGCAGCATTAGATTGGTTATTTTTTCTACTATAGAAGATCTATTACCACGCATAGTATTTATGATCTTATTGTGGTGTTCTTAGTCGATGTTTAAGTATGGTTTTATAGAATTTGAATTGTTATGACCAGTAATTTTCAGCACTTGTTGTTCTTGCACACCATTTTTTGTTAATTCGCTAACAGCAGTTGACCTGTTCGAATGGTTCGTTATCTTTTTGTTCTTTACATTCAGGCCAATAGCCTCAGCAGACGATTTACTCCATCCATTAATAATATTTTTTCCAACAGGGACATTATCGTACCATCTATCGGTTTCCGTTTTTCAGTGTTGATTTGGTTTTAAGAACAGCCGTGATGAGGTAATATGTTCGCCTCGTTTTGGTATCAGTTTATGAAAAAGGCGTACAGGGAAGTTTTGACTTTCACTATTGGTAATCAACCATTTACTATTTGTACAGCTTTTTGAACCGCCTTGGCAAGTTTTACTGAATACCGAATTATATTCAATGCGATCTGTTGGAAAGCTATCGTTATTTTTCTCGATTTGAAAAACATCCAAGAGACAGGCAACTGCCTCGCCTCCTCTCCACGCTAATTATACAGCAGCAATATGGTAGAATTTATGCATAAGACCTTCAGGGGTATTTTCATCCCAGAACAATATTATTTGGTTTATTTCAGATAAACTTAATGAAACTGAACTGGTCTTACGTTTGCATGGATCTGCTTGCAGTTTCTTCCTGGTTGCATCGCGGGCATCTCGGGCAGGCTTAAATACTAAGCTCTTAAATGGGTCAATCATAATCGTATAGATATTATAGTACTTTTCTTGTAAAAGTTTGCACGAAACGTTCCACATAGTTTTTACTATTGCTTCTTTGAATTCCGTTCCATTTTTCTTCCTCATATTGACCGCCCAATCTTTCAGTATCAATGCCAGTTCCTCTACGCTTCTATGCTCATTTAATTCATATTTTCGTTCATGGCAAAACTCCATAAATATTCCCTATGTGTATTTGTGACTTTTTGTGGTATTTATTGGAATTTTTTCTTTGATTAGCGCGTTTATAGATTGAGAATTGGCATTGCCAAAACGTGACATTTTGAAATTTATTTGGCAGTTACTATGAAGTTGTGAAAGTTAAATAATTTTGTTGTCATAGTGATTGAGAATTTCCCTGGATGGTGTTATCAGTGTAATGTTAAAATGGTTGAGTTATTTGTGTCGCATGACAAGAAATAACGAAATTTAATTGGTTATTAGAACTGTAAAAATATATATTTTCATTAAAATATACATCTGATATGTTTCTTTATATCTATATATAGGTTACATCGTATTCATGATTTAATAATAGTGTTTGCCCTCCAAATACATAGATACCATTTTGATACAAAATGAGAGAAAGCGACTAATAAAATCAAACGAATTTAATTTTAAACTGTCCGCCAAAATTTGTAGTCCATATTTTTTCAATTTCTATATCAAAGTATGTAATATAATTATACCAGAAGTATAGTATGAGTAATTGAACAAGTGAATTGAATTGACCCTAATATGGAACCTTATGGTTCACCTAAGAAAAAATAATATAACGTTGATATAACATGAAGAATTTTAACATTGCCATCTAATTAATTGTCAGTTACACCAGACGTCCCGGAAATTCAATTTGTGATTTCATCTTTATTAGAAATCATTATTGCAATTATACCAGACAATGCCTAGTGTCATGAGTATACTAGATTTGTCTTGTATCAAACCGGCATAAGAAATACTTATGGAACTTCAAAATAATATACATAAGAAATATATATATAGAATGCCAAAATTCTATTTGACTGCCAAACCATCAAGTATCACCTACGCTTACCTATACTGACTCAATTTTCTAAAGCATATTACTTCGTCTAATGCAAGCTTTCACGTGACACCACAATTAAATAAAATGATCAATGTATTGCTTATGCCAGCTTGGTACAAGAGACATCTACGAGTAGTATCTAAGAACGCCAGACATACATAGTCCAGCAAATATATCGTGATGATTTCTAATAAGGATGAAATCACGATATGATGTTTCGGAAGCAGCCTGATGCAATTGAGATTTAATTAAATGACAATACTTTTTTGAATTACCGCTTTCACGTGGTATCACGTGAAAGCTTGCATTAGACGAATTAATCCGCGTCAGAAATAGAAGCGATACGGCTTCCCGCAGGTAATACTTTGTCGGTTAGTAGACATATGTCTTTTTGTTAATTCTACGAGGCTTGTTTCAAAAGTAAGGTTGCCATCACGATAGCTCCGCAAGAAGATGTATTAGGTGAAATCTGACAACACTGTTGTACGCGACGTTTCTCCCTCTCTCGGTCCTCACCTTCGTTGTCAAGCTACGCCGCACAGTGTTGATCTGACAGCCGTCTGCGATGGACCTCCCGATTACTGTCACTGCCAGCTGCGATATACGCGCAGTGATCCGATTTTTGAACGCAAAAAAGGTTCCACCCATAGACATTCATCCTCAGTTGTATGAAATTTATGGTGAAAAGTGTATCACCATTCAGCATGTCCGAAAATGGTGTAGGATGTTCTCGGGTGGTCGTACAGATATCCATGACGAAGACCGGGGCGGATGACCGTCGATTTCCGACAAGACTGTCGCAAAACTCAAGAGTCTAGTGCTCGAAAATCGGACGATCACCGTCCGTAAACTGGCTCATCACATTCCTGAGATATCTGCCAGCTCAATTGACAGACTTGTGTCCGATAAATTGCAGTACTACAAGGTGTCCGCACGGTGGGTGCCACGAATGCTCACAGATGCGCACAAGCAGCAACGCGTCGACTGTCCTCGCCAAATTATTCAACGATGTGGCAACAATAGGGAGGAATTGTTGGACTCCGTCGTTACAGGCGAAAAAATGTGGGTGTTTCATTTCACTCCTGAAAAAAGGGAACAATCACGCGAATGGCGCCACTCAAGTTCGCATAAACCGAAGAAAAGTTCAAGCAAACGCAATCTGCGGGGAAAATCATGGCAACTGTGTTTTGGGACCATAAGAAAATATTGCTTATTGACTTTATGCCTCCTGGGACAACAATAAACTCAGAGAGGTATTGTGAAACACTAAAAGAACTCAGACAAGCCATCCAGAACCGTCGGATAGGAAAACTGAGCAAAGGTGTCAAGCTGTTGCACGACAACGCCTATTCCCATGTCTCTCGGCACACCCAGGATCTCCTGAGCAAATTTGGCAGGACTGTCATTCCCCACCCTCCCTACAGTCCAGATCTAGCTCCTAGTGACTACCGCCTGTTCCCAAAATTGGAGGAACATTTGGGTGGCTTGCGCTTTCGGACCGACGCGACGATGAAGTCAAAGAAGAGATTAATCGCTACCTCAACGGGTTGGCGGTGGAGTTCTATGACACGGGGATACAAAAGTTGGAAGAACGTCTACAAAAATGCATCGAAAGAAATTGCAATTATGTAGAAAAATAGGTTAATAGTCAGGCTTTCCAACCATATAAATAACATTGATAATAAACAATGCTGTCTATTTAAAAAAATGTGGGAACCTATTTTGAGGCAACCCTCGTACATTTCTGATATTGCATTATAAAGGTTCATTTTAATGACATACAATGGTAAGGTATCCCAATTTGCTATTATTAAACCTATCGTTTATCTTCATAATCATCGTTTGAGATTATTTTCAGTATGATCAATGTTGTAGAATTTACGACGCCACAGCTCAATTTTCAACGAGATTTTTGCAGATAGTTTGCACTAGTTATTTACAGTGGCGGCTGGTCAAGGGCGGCAGGATGAGCAGTGCCCACCCAGCTGTTTCCTAGAAGAAGAGGAACACACGGTTCCAAAGTTCGTTATTTATCGTTTATAGAAATTAGTGAAGATTTAATTGTGTAATATGTAATTAATTAAATACATTATATATTACATAACAACAATAATACAATGAAAAGTTCTGATTATATATACTAATACTAACGGCGCAATCGTGGTGGAAAATTACAGTACAAGTACAAGTGCAGCAATTCACTCTTCTAACCGTGGAACTAATAGTTATTGTGATTATGCCTAGCGTGGTGGATGCCGGGCCGCGTGGGCAGCCACGCCTTTTGCCTATCTGGCTTTGTACATACGAGACAGCGCAAGCGCCTCGCATAAATAAAAAATTATATTTATTGCTTTAATAAATAAGTACAAGTAAATAAGTGTCTACCAAGATTAGTTTTAAAATTAATATTTATATTATTGACATAGGTATACTTTCAACATCTCTTGAAAGTTTAAATTATTTCACAATAATATAGAAACATGGTAATCTGGCATATAAAATTAAATAAACAGTAATCATATGAATAGAATTAATTAATTAAAAAATTACGAATGATTTGATTGATTTGAAGACATAAAAACAAAATTATACACGTGTAAAGTACATAAAACAATTTGAAACACGGGCACAGCTTACTCGAGTCTCGAGTAAGCTGTGAGTTTGTGACACGGGTGGGCTAGACCACCTTGCTGAAGAAGCTTTCGGCAAAGCGGGGAAGGAATCGAGAATCTCCGATCAGTCCGATTTCCGTATTTCCGAGTTGAGTTTTCAGAGACGTTGTAGAACGTTGTTTATCTCAGCGAGGTCTGTACTCTGTAAACACTGTATTTGTTATATTATTAAGTAAAATTATTTTGGTTACTAATGTAGATATTAGAAAATGTGTAATTATAAAAATTGTGTAGCATTCATAAGAATCGGTACTAGATTTATCCAATTTTAGTGCTATGCATTTTCAACTTGAAAGCTGAAAGAATTTTAAATCTTAACATAATACTTGTACAATAACTAATATAGAGTGATGAGTCAAAGTTTTTATATTTTACTTCATTATTTTGCACTATATAACCTAATAGTTAGTTGTTGCCCACCCAGGACAAATCACCACGAGCCGCCACTGGTTATTTAAGCAATGTTTTAATTATAACACCAAATTAGCTGTAGTCTACTAGTAATTTTGCTGTCATAAAAAATGTTAAATTAGTGGAAGTCATTTTTCATAAATGTTGTTTAAGACACAATACAACATCATATTTTGATACCAGTTTATAATTGTGGGTACTTATTTTTTAGATCTACTTAATGCGGTGTTTCAGTAAGGATAATAACAAAATATATAAATATATTGATAAATGCGATTTTTATTATATGGTATACACATTTACACCCATTTCATTTTCATAGTAGTGGTAACATTTGCGTAATTGATAGTAATTTTCTTCGTAGATACTTCAAACAGACTGACCGCCTCAGATGCTGACTATGTCGATGTCATTCATACTGATTCAGGAGTTTTTGGATTTCCCAATTCTGTGGGTCACGCTGATTTCTATCCCAATGGTGGTAAGGCCCTTCAGCCTGGATGTCAGCCGAGTTATCTTGCCCGACAGCGTTTGATATACTTCGTTGGTAAGTCTTAAAATTTTAAGTGATAATATTATCTTCCATATTATGGAAGATAATATATATTTAATAAAATTCGTTTAATAAAATTTAGTTTCAGAGAAAATATTGAATTTGTTTGATATCAAAGATTTTTTAAATTTAAATAATTTTCATCTATAATGCAAAGTTTCAGATGGTAGTTTTATACACTGTCACAATGTTGAGGACTTATACTATGCTCTATCTGTACGTTCCTTAAACATTAAGGATTGAAACAAATTAAGCCAAAACAGCTATTTTCCTGGCTATATGCCAACGTCGAGCGCTGAATTACATGGCGAAATTTGCGGTACTTTGTTCTAACATAGAGCTAAAATAAAAATGTTTGGATTGCTCGAAAACCACAAGGAAAATGCAAGGCGTCCTCTATCTCAGACTTAGAGTTGGGCTGAATCGTTCCTTTTTGTGATTCGATTCCTTGCAATCAAATCCTTCATCGGAATCGATTCTTTTACTTCGTTCACGATTCCGATTCCGCCGCAGAGTGAAATGATGTAATGAATGACTGAATCCTCGATTCTAATGATGCCTGCTTGTCGGAATCGTCCCCACTCCATGCGTAAACGAGACCCGAAACTGCTCCGACAACGCATCCTATCATAAGTATCATATCATAGTCAATCAAGAATTAAGTCAAGTCAGTGATTCCTGTGCTCTCAGGATACCGCTAATCATAGAGTGGTTTCGACTTTATTTTGGGTCTCGTCAGTGTAGTGTAAGCGAGTATACAGTTGACAAACGAGGCTTCGCATCTTGTAGACACCATTACGTTCTATTGTAGTAGAACGTATACCAAGCGTCATCTCAAATTAAAATAAAACTCAGTCATGAAATAAAACGTACTGATGGAGCAAAGTATAAGTCTCCACATTGTGACAGTTTATAAAATTACTATCTGAAACCTTGCATTATAATTTTTTTCATTGTAGATAATTTGGATTGTTTTCGAAACTATCGAGAGATGGCTCTTGGTTTACGTTCTACTACAGTAGAACGTAACGGTGTCTACAAGATGCGAAGCCTCGTTTGTCAAGTGCATACTATACTTGCTTACACTACAATGACGAGAATAATGTTTTTCTCACAGAGAAGAAGGCGAGCTAATAAGATCAAACTGTTAACCAAACAAATTCTAAGAATATTCAATAAATTGTTTGGTTTCAGATGGTATAGTGACAAAAATATAAAGAATGGCAAATTATGAATACCATCGTTTGGTATTATATTGTAAACAAGGTGACGCTTCTGGTATGTTGACAAAATGAACGGCCACATGGAATGGACGAAATAGTTATATCAGTCACCATTATTTTTTAAGAAGGACATTATCATATTAAAATTAATTTTTTTATAAAAATATTGAAGACTCGGGGTCTATATTATCGAATTTTGCAGATAAAAACAGTAGATATTGATTTTCCAGATTTTTTAAAACAGGACAGAAACTCAGAAATGTAATTCACACTGTGATATCTATTTTGAATGGAAATTTTAACTGTAGTTCAGTAGTGCATTTTTTTTAATAATAATATGATTTACAACAGAAATGAGTAAAACAACTACTACGTTTTATGCCACTATATCTTCACAGAAACGTGACTGCAGTTTCGACAATTTTTATGTCATTTCCAAACGATGATTCAACTAAGAATAAAATACAAAAGTTCTATTCCTATAATATATACTATCCAAATACAGAGACTAAGTGTTATGACAATAAGCAAATAGTTAAGGTTTACAAGAAAAGGTGCATCACTAATGGTGCAATCCCGACCATCAAATTGTGGGAATTTCCATGAATATTATTAAGAATTATTATACAGGAAGTTAATTCATTTGGGCAACAGTAAAAGAGGAGAATATAGTATATCTACTTGATCATTTAACAAGCTGAAATTATCACTATGGTAGTATTTATCGATTTCTATTGCTTCTGACCAATTAAGTCTTAAAACTTTGCTGGCATAGTATAGGATTTTCATATTATTAATATCTGGGAAACTATGTCCACTTTCTAAGATATGATTAGCAAAAGTAGAATCTGTTTTCTGTAACCTAAAGGATCTATTGTGATCAAGGTACCTAGTTCTAAATTTACGTCCCGTTTGTCCTATATATGTATGTGCTATTGCACTCCGAGCAATTTAACCTATAAACTCCCGATTTTTCATATTTATTAGTTTTATCTTAGGCGTTATAAACTAAATTTGATAACCTTTGTTGGGGTTTCAATGCTACTTTGATATTATGTTTTTTGAGAATATTTGATATTCTCATTGACAATGTATCATAATATGTGATAATGTATTATAATGCATCATAATATGGCATAAGGTATTTGTTTATCTGCTCTAATATTTGCATAAATTAATTTAAAAATATACTGATTTAGTTTTTTGTTTATTAATTTGGTAATAGTTCTTGTTGGGGCACCATTGCTTTTGGCTATATTTTGAATTATTGTAAATTCTGTATCTATCTGTGTTCCTGATAAGAGTAGTGAAAAAACTCTATGTAACATTGAATTATATGCAGCTATTTTATACGAATATGGGTGGCAAAAATCAAAGGGGATAGTTATGTCTGTATATGTAGGTTTCCGAAAAACATCAAATGTGAATTGATTATTTTTGTGTGTGATAGTAAGATCTAGAAAATGTATGTTATTGTTTGTTTCTCGTTCTATCGCGAATTTTATATTGGGGTGTAAGTAATTCATACTATCTAGGAAAGTTTTTAGTTGTTTAGTAGTACCTTTAAAGCAAGCTAAAATATCGTCCACATATCTATACCAAAATTGAATATGCTTTTTACCCAGTTGAGAATTTAGTATTAGTTATTGTAGATTAGACATAAAAATATCTGCTAATAGAGGACTTAAAGGTGATCCCATAGGTAGACCGCTGTTTTGTATATAAGACTGAGTGCTGAATTGAAAGTAATTTTGACTGATGCATGTGTCGAAAGCTAATAAAATTTCTGTTGCTATAGTGTTATTTAATTTAATATTGTCTAGTAAATTTTAAATTAAATTTAAACATTCCTCCGGAGACATATTTGAAAACATAATTTTAATGTCAAATGATACCAAAAACGAATTATGTGGGCTATGGGTATGTTCTATGTGATGGGTTTAATATATTATGATTATTTTGCGAAGTAGAAGGTTCCCGCAATTGTCATTTATCATCAATTGCTGTAAATTCCCGAAATATTGGCTCAATTACCAAAAGTTAATTGTCCGTTTTCTTCTATCTCAAAATGTATTTTTTTGTCAAATCGACACTTATGTTCAACAATTTTTTTCGTTTCCATGACACCCTATTAAATTGAAAACGAAAATTGTATCTGTGTGGACTTTTGGGAAAAATACTGAAAAAACTAAAAATACTAATTTCGTGGTATTGAGGGTCAATCTTAGATTATCATGAACAACTTTTTCTAATAACTTTTTTCGATATCTTCAACGCGAAGCAAAATATCGGGAATGGACCCCATTTAAGGAGCTGCCGTTGTCTTAGTTTGTTACCTAGATTTAAGTTGGTTGCCTCAAAATGTACACGTTATATACGACTACAATTGTGCCACGGCTCAAGTCTAAATTAAAAAAAATGACGAAAATATCTGGTTGTCTTCATTTTAAATGAGACCCGTGGTATAAAAAATTGCTCGTAAAAACTTTTTGCTCTTGTTATTCTTATATTTCCTAGTCACAATTCATATATAAATCATAAAGCGTTTTATGCACACCGTTGTAAACCCAAGCACGTTATCATTCGGAATATAGACTGGTTTCGTGGAAACTTATTAATTTCAATCAATAATGCTCGGTATTCATGTATACACATATTTATTTCAGTGGCATGCAGTCACGTAAGGGCATGGAGACTCTACGTCGAGTCGGTGAAAAACGAGAGGACATTCCCGGCTACCAAATGCACTGTTTGGAGAGGACCCAACAAACAATGTAATTTCTCTACGGATGCTTATATGGGTTATGCTAATACAAAGTAAGTTATCGTTGCTTGGAAAGCTCTTAGCATTTTAGCGATATATTTTATACAAGGAATTAAGTTTTGGATATGGTAGAGAGATGTCTGTGTTGAGAACGTACGTCACAAAACATCTGTAATTTTATTTTTATAAGGCTGACAATTTTATCCATTTCAGATTTTGTAAGAAAATTTCATTTCTTGTAACTAATAAAATAAAAAACACTAATCCGGCCTCCCTTGTCGGCATCCCGAGTCCACCTTCGAGTGGCGACAAGAATTTGTCGCTCCTTTTTTCACATAAATACTTCACTTTTAGTTCGAATTCGAATTGACGATTATGAGTATTTACAGATATGGTCAGATCTTCTGAAGGTAAAATATTTCACATTTCATTGGAGAGGGCCTCCAAATTCTCTGGATTAATCTAGGGTAATGATACCAATCGCTTGAAGTGGGCTAAGATTGCTGACTCGCAGTAATCCGGGCATGAGTTCGATTCCCACATAACTTGTCTGTGTATGTTCGTGCGAATATCGAGGTTAGATGGGAGAACAGGAGAATAGCACTAAGCTAAATTCCGCATTTATAAAATAAAAGGGACAAGCAAACCTACAAGCTTTAAAATTATTCTTTACTTCATTTTAGTAGTTTATGAGAAACATTCAAACAAATCGATTTTTAATCTAAAAAGTAGGTTATTTAATATAAATTTAAAATATACAGCTCATTAATAATAGGAACATGTTTCAAAACTGCGATATTAGACCGCCCACAGGTTGCGCAGTAAATAGCCCGGTCTTTACTCAGTCGGATTGAGACCTTTGCAGAATGAATATCGATGAATACATATAGAATGTGAATATACACAGAGTTCGATCTGGCTGGGTGTAAAGTGCATCCTTTTCCCTCCGAATGCTGCTTCACTCTTTCTTCTACGCATACCTAGAGAATCTCACACATTTTCCTGTTCTTGATGAGCAGTACATAATAATAATAGCCGCAGTCTGCATTTAACCTCCATACCTCTCTAGTTCTCTTATCCTGTAGCCCTATCATTGTTTGTCTAATTCTTTCACACAATTAAGTAACAATTCTTCTTCTTCTCTTATTATGTGGCATATATGTTAATACAGTCTTTGGGCATATTCCTTCTTTCATTCTAATTACGTGGCCATACTAGAGTAACTATCTCCTCTCTATTCCCTCTTGTATATGCTATTCTTATTCTTCTATTTATTTTTTAGCTTTATATTTCAACATCCAACATAATCCATGTCTATCATTATTTTGTCTTCCTTCATATGAGAATTAATTCTGTAATGAACACATACATATACTGTTAGTTTTGAGTTTCATCTTATATGGTTTTACTACAATAGTGAGTTTACGAGACGTGTAATTTTCCTACTTAATGGGTTCTGTTTTATATAACTCTTTCTGTTGTCAATCATCTGACAATATGCTTCCTATCAATTGCTTACGTTTCTTAAATATTGTGTTTATTTTCAGCTCTGGATCTTCTTCTTGTTCTTGCATTTCTAGTCTTATATATTCTGTTCATGCCAAGTTGATATTCAAGCCCCATCTTATATATTCCTTTTAAAATGTTGTGAACATATAGCTCATATCATCATCATAAACAATAACGACATGATCGTCAGCAAACAAAAGATTCATTAAACAACTGTCATCAATTTAAATTCTCATTCCTGCAGTTTTCTTTCTTCAGTTATTTAGAGTTTTTGAACGTAAATTTAGTGGCATGGAGTAGGTGGTATCCTGTTTAAGTTAATCTGTTATCCGAAATGATTTCCTAACTTCAACATGCTATTTAAGTTTTTATAAATATTTCAAATGCCTCTGACGTACGCCTTACGGAGTCTTCTTTTATATGAGAGTATTACTGACTTTTAGCTAATACGATACAAATTTCGATACCAATTTCTATTTGCATTATTTCTTTAGGATCATGCCATCTGACTTTGTTGTATAAACTTTATTCTTGAAATAACCATACAGAAAGCAATCCAATGGTGTAAAATTTTATGATTTATATGATCACTTGAGCGCCTTTTCGTTCAAACCCGGGTCGATTCCTATTACATAATATCAAAATACATAATACACAGCCTACAATAACGCGGTTAACTGTCGCACTATTACACCTAAATCTACGTCGATAATAAACCGATGTATACTTATAAGGCAGGTCGCATTTATACATGCGCATGATTGAATAATAGCTCAGATTATTACATTTTGATAAAGGGCCTCTTAGACGAGCCGATCCGACCCGATAAAATGGGAGCCACGCCCCGTCAGTCCGACTGGGCGTTCCTCTCGTTTCCCCCACCATCGTGGAGCAGGATTGTACGTTTACACGATCCGTTGCCATTTCCAATCCCCTTTTCGCCGAGTGTCCAGTCTAAATAAATAATATACACCTACCTACTTATCGGAGCACAACCGCAAGAACAAAAAGCAATCAGCAGATAGCAAACAGGTTTACTAGAACAAGAAGCACCAGAAATATAGAATCCCACCGGAAACAGATGATTTGGCGGGTAAGTCGGACGCGTTGGCGGTTTAAATGGTGCATGTGTCAGGGAAGAAAGGTGGGGGAAACCGAGAACGGAAGGAAATTCCATCCGTACTTCCGTTCATGTCGCCACGCCCACATCGGATCAGTAGCACCGATTAGACGTTCCGTTTTCTCGGGTCGACGAGGCGGAGCTTCCGTTTTATCGGGTCGGATCGGCTCGTATAAACGGCCCTTAAGATGGACTTGATTGACAATCATGAATATCTCATTTTTCGTTATTAAAAACTAGATCTATTTATTTCATAATTTGATTCTTTTCACGAAATATTCCAATATATATCTTAAATTAATGTCACATCTGTAAGGCAGTACGTATTGTAGTTAAAAGTGGTGTTGGAAACCTAGCTCACCCTGTAATATCACCCTATAATATACATTTAGTCCTATAACGTATATTTACTCTAAATTCTGCTGAAGATTTTTACCTAGCTTTTTTATTTTAACACGACTCTTATTTTCTTTCAGAGATGTCCGAGGGTCGTATTACTTAACAACGCACGAGAATGAACCGTATGGGCTAAGGACAAGCTAATACAGAAAAGGGACAACCTTCACTGAAGTTATACGAATTGTTATACATATTTAGGACAGTTTATATGTACTTGTTATTTATTTTTATATTAGTGTGGCATTAGTGATCTATGAAAAATCAATGGAAAATAAAACGTAAAAACCCGTATTGTATTTTAGTTACATAATAAAATGTACTTAAAAATTGTAGGACATTACTTGTAATCTCTTTAACAAAATTGGATTTAATGTGAAACTACGGTAGGTATTTTGTTCAGTGTTCGATACAGAGCTGATAAAAGTTAAGAATTTGCTCTGAAATATCTGCTTATATAAATGTGTATGTAACAGTATCAGTCGTATTATGGGTTCGACGTGGAGCACTGGTTCCAGTATTGAAGATGTCATTGAATGCTTGGAGCTGGCTTGGAGTTTGATTTCAAGTGAATAGAGTTTGGCATATCTTCTTGAACAAGGTTGTATTTTTCTCTATGTATAACCCTGCCTTTTGCAGCCTAAAGCAGGAAATGAGTTTGATATTCATCTGATCATATTTTGAGCTTTGAAGATCATATTGATCTTCAAATATCAAAGAAATAGATACAATATAAGACATAAAACCTAAAATTATATGCCTCATCAACATGCCTCCTTTAATCGTAAATAAAGATAATAAATAAATACTGTAGGTACAAGAAGTGCAAGTATATGGGAAGTGAAATACTGAAGAAATGTAGTAGAACTCAAGCAAATTTTAAGGTAGATGATTTGAAAAGGTTGACGAAGCTCTTAAATAGTGATGAGGTCCGCAGTATTTGGATACAAATATACTCAATATACCTGGACGGAGCCAATAGCATGATAACCCCTTTATTAATGAATGGACCGTCAAATTCCATTAATAGTATTGCTATACTATTCAATCCATATTTATTTTATTTTCCAATTTTCAAGATAATGTCCAAGATATGTTATATTTCTTACGAGGATAAGTGTTATTTCCACTGATTCTGAGTTACTATTGTCGACGAAAGTTTCGAAAATAGTCCATGGAAGGTTTTTTACAATACACTCGTGATTTGGCAATAGAAACCATTTGCATCCACTTTATCGGAGTGGTTTCGAAAAACGTTAAAAAATATCGATTGGTATTATACTAAATAATGCTTCTTCATAATCTTATAGAAAACAGCAATCATCATCTGTATGTGAGTAGGAATATTAAGAGATCTAATATGCTTAAGGCTTATGAGGTGGAAAGTTAGTTTGTCTATAAGATAACATATAATGATGTTATTTTTTATCAATATTTAAAATATAATTATTCTATCTGCAATCAACAAGTCACACAACAATATTCAATGATAATTGAAAGAGGTAGAAGATTCTGTTACCTAAAGATTATTATTATGTTATGTGAGTTTGGGCCTCATCAGCCACTGATCAGCATGGGTAGTCTCTTGGCGATCTCCTCTTATACGAGTCATTACCCAAAAATGCTGTCCCATAAAAGGAGCAATTTAGACACGTCCCCTGCCCTAAGCCTGGTCTCCTCCTGGATAACAGGGGTCCTTAATATAAGGTACCCCTTCTCCCCCAGTACGGGGTAGATGTAAAGAAGATAAATCGAGGTTTCCTCGTCTTCTTTACAATATCTGCAGGCCGGGCTATCAGTCAGCCTCAGCTTGTGCTTATATGTATTCATGCTACTATAGTGGCCCGCAATCATTCCCACCAGAATTCTGGCTTTATGATTGTTCAGTTTAATGAATTTTTGGGCCGATTTCTCAATCTCTGACTATTCGATGAAGATTTTGGTTATTCGACAACCCGTTACTCCTTTTCATCTTTTATTGTGCTGGTCTCTTGTCCAGCCATTTATGCGGTCTCTGATCAGATTCCGACTTACTTCCACTGCAGATTCAGGTCCATAGAGGTTTTCCCTTATCTCTAGTCTGACAAGGTCATCTGCAATTAGATTTCCCTTAATGCCATTATGCCCAGGTATCCATATGAGTTCCACCGATCCCTTCCCTGCCAAGTGGTTCGATGCTTCATAGCAATTATAGACCAGCTTCGACTTTATCGTTGCTGAATTCAGAGTTACCAACACCGCCCTGCTATCCGAGCAGATACATACCTTCTTCTGGGTCCCATTTTGATCGGCCCCCAGGACACCATATGTAATTATAACAAGCTTGGTCTGGAGTGCGGTAGGTAATTTTCCCAGGGGGACGGTTTTACCTATCTCGTCGCGTCACCTATACATCCCCGCACCCGCTCTGTTCCCACTTTTGGCTCCATCCGTGTACCAGATGTCTCCATTGAGCGGTAATCCAGCTCGACCCTCCATTCAATCGGTCTTACTGAGGGTGGACACCTGTACTGTCAAAGGGCATCTATAGGAGTCTCTCCTCAGCTAGCTCTCTTGAGAGGTTATTCAGGTCCCTTACCTTCCTATTCATGTTTCCCATCCTGTGCATTGCCTTTCCGACTTCCACTTTCAGGGTGACATCAAGAGGTGGTATCTCCGTCAGTACCCCCATCGCTTCGATCGGTGTTGATCTTGGGGCTCCGGTTATACTTCTTAGAATCAATCCTCTTAGTTTGTTAGGTCGGTTGGCTTCCGACTTTAAGCAGGCTCTCTCCCACCAGACCAATGCTCCATAAGTCAGTCTAGGTTTGATAACTGTCTCATACATCCATTTCATGGTATCCGGTTTCAAGCCCCAGCTATTATGAATGGCCATTCTCAGTTGCCGAAGTGTTGGTGTGATTTTGGAACATATGTGACTTAGATGTTTTTCCTATGACAGTTTCCCGTCCAGGATTACTCCTAAGTATTTCACTTTGCTATTATACTCGTAGCTTAGTTCTTGGCCACCAAGTTTCAACGGACATGTTCTATTCCACTTATATTTCTTGGTGAACACCATCACCTGAGTCTTAGAGGGATTGACCCAGAGTCCCCTATCGCTGCCCCAATTCCCAATCTTGTTTAATGCTCCCGGCATTATATCGAGAATCGTCTCCAGGAAAGGACCCTTTGTTATTATTACTAAGTCATCGGCATAGCCAATTACTTGGTAATCCTTTAACCTTTCAAGCAGCTCATCCACTACCAGACACCACAGAAGGGGGGACAATACCTCTCCCTGTGGATGCCCGAGTCGACCCGGTCCTCGATGATAGTCTTGCCTTTGTTGGCTACCTAAAGATACTGAAAGAAGAAAAAATAAGGCTTGCAACTTACAACATAAAACATACATCTTTATTCAAATAGAAATAACACACTCAATTGTGCATTTTGCAAACACTTTTCTCAAGCATATTCGATTAACGTATTTATTTTGTTACGCTCTTCCACATTATTTTTTCATTGACAGTTGAAGAACTATAATTTCTAAATTACAACCGTAATTTAATAATGCCACTAGTTCATGTAATTTTCATTTGTGGTAGAGATACTTGACCAACTATAGAGTTCCAATTCCTTTGTGAAAATGCGTTTACATTTTATATTTTGGTAATTTACTTAACAATGAGGTACTATTTTAAAAAATCATTCAAGCAAATCTGATAAAAAGTAAAATATGCTATATGTGTAATATGAAAGAGGCTTGATTACAATTTGTTATATGAATCAAATGAGACCCATTATCTATTAAAAAGTATGTTTATTTAAATTTAGTTCTAATTGGCCTCGTAACCATTTTAAATAAATTATAACCCAGAATCCTACTTATTTTTTTCGCCTAATATGAAATGTCCGTGAATGATACTGTCGTTTTGCGTAAATAACGATTTAGGTAACCTTTGACATTATCACTTGAGTGACTTGACATGGAATATAATCCATTAAATATCATTTATCACAGCTGGCTTTATGACCTACGGTAATTGAGAATTACAAATGTCTATCGGTAACACAAAATGAACACTGGCGCGTGATGTATTTCCTTTAAGGGTTTGGAGGACTCTTCTTATAAAAATTAAAACGGGAATTATTCATTACAATTTCAAATTTAATATTCAAAACTCAAAATTTAAATATATTGTCGCTCATATATATAAGAATAGATCACTTAGTCACCTTACGTCTAGTTGATAATCAAGTAATAGGTCATCATATTCCTTCAAGATCATCAGTAACTTCTAAATAGTAACTTGATTTGTCAATTCACGTTTTATGATGTAGACTAAAATCATAGTGCTATAATGCGGACTCGCACTACTACCCACACCAACAGCAATAGTATACAGTTATACAGATATGCTCATTTTAACGGCAGATCATGTTTATACATATACATGTTTTAATGTGTTGTACATGTATATCATATTAAGACATTAATGTGATGTAAACATTATATGGGTATAATATGTATCTATATGATATAATATTATTTACTTATTGTATACTAGTTATTTCTTGAGTTTATTCAAGAACGTAGTAATAAAGTAGAATCTATATTATTAATCAGTTTATATTACTTTGTTTATTTTAGGATAATCAGATTTGGAAACAGAAAAATTAAACTGACAAAATTTGTAGCATTACATTAATATATTTTACGACACATGAAATTTTTTTTATAGATCGTTATTCAATAGAACTGTTATATTGTGCTAATGTGTGCACGAAGGTAGTGAGCAGTAATTAAAACTACTTATTATAACATTATTAAGAAATCGCAGGAACGATTTTATGTTGTTGCATGCTACACATTTAATGCACTTTTTCTGAGGCTGCACGCAAAGCCTTCACCTTCAATTTTTATTCTTTATAGTTTCCTTGACCTTGTCATTATCTGAAGTATTTTACTGACTGCTAATCGCCTTTTAAATTCTATTAAACTTCAAAGCAATAGGGTTAATAGGAAATAGGAGATATCATTTGGATATTGTAATTTCCTTATTTCCTTGCACCTTTTCTTCTAATTCTAGGAAGAGCGAGACGAGTTTTCCACGAATATGGAAAGATTACGCGTTACTCGAAGCATGTTTTGCCATGCAAGTTGTCATAATCAGGAAACTATTAAAACTAGTTTTTAAACCACTTTTAGTCTCTCTTTATAATTAAGTTTTGTTTTTACTTTTACTTTTGTTTGCTTTTCTCTAACTTTCTTGTAATTTGCACCAGTATAGCAGTATAGCACCAGTATAATGTGGAGAATATAAACTCTTGGACACCATATCCCAAAGTAACGTATCACTGAAACTTCACATTATTATTTTTATTTTTTCGAAGATTTAAATCATACTAACTACAAGATATTATTATTAACTGATTTCAACTAATGTTTAACAAATTAGAATAATATTATCGGGAGAAAACGTAAATAAATAACGGAAAGGAACAATAATGTCAAATGCAATGAAAACATCGTTAATGAAGAACTTTAGAAAAGAAATTGGAGGATAAATTACATCGTAGGAATTTGAATTCAATAGCGTATATATTCTTCTCTAACTACTTTCATTCATCTGGACATGCCATTGATCAAGTAGTAAATGGTTTCCTGAGGAATATTCTCCCATTCGACAAGAACGACTTGGTCAAGTTCCCTAAGAGTCGTAGGGGCAGATGCGTGGCATTATTTTAGTGGGACTAACTGACTATTTTAGTGAGATTCATATCCGGAATTCTTGGTCGTCATAGTTGGAATATTCACAAATCGAAAGTTGTCCAGTACCTCTCTAACAACGTGGATCGAGCATTATCCTGCATAAAAATGAAATTATCCACGAAAAACGAGGTAAATGGCATCACATATTTTTCCACCATATTTTCTACGTAGATGTGTGCATTCATTGATCTCCCCCATATAGGAACCAAATCCGTACGACAATCAAAACAAATTCCTCCCCAGAACATTATTGATCCACAAAAATATGAAGACATATTGCAGGCAGCAAACCTCTCTAATTGCCTCCGCCAGACTCGTTCACGTCCACCTGATGAATTCAACTTACTTTTGTTTCGTTTTTTATTATAAATAAAACTCGCTTCTAGTTGTCACTGGTTCAATCCACGTGATCTCTTGCAAAACCCAGTCTATTAACTTTATATTCTCTTTTCGTCTACAACTCGTCTTTTGCTACCCAATTCTCCCTCATTAAGCCTCCTCCTGGCCTTTCGTCAACAAATAGCTATATTTTGAGCTGCTGCTATTGCTCTGCTTGAATCTAAACTGGTAGAATGCCGGTTTCTTAAGACGATTTGCATAAGATATCAAGACACCACCTATCTCTTGCCTTTGTAGACTTATTGCGACCTTGTCCAAGAGTTCTTCAGTAACTTCAAAGTTCATTGAAACATTTAACTGTTCGAATAATTAATGATTGGCTAACTCCTAACAAATTAGACACATATCGCTGCCTACGTTTCCTTTCAATACCGCTTTCAATGCTTCATTTTCTCTTATGTTGCGTGGACGATTCATTTCTTCTACTCTAAGTATACTGGACGAAGTTTCCAGTCACTTGATGACATTGGTCATTCACTTGATGACATTTTAAGAATCTTTAAATTTAAGAATCACTGGTGTAACTGAGTTTATTGGTTTTTAAGAAAATCGTTTTAAGCAGCGTTAAATGTATTATTAACAAACAATTACGTACTATTACATTACATCTGTCAGACAGTTGTAGTTGTGTATCAGTAGTGACAGGATATCCTAGGCCAGCTAAATAAAATGTTTAGGGATTTAAAACTTCGAAAAATTAGAAGAAATAATGAAAAGTTTTGATGATGCGTTAATTTTGTCTAGGGGTATATTAGATTTAACTTATCACTTAACAACACAAAGGTTTCTTTATTATACACAGCGTGGCGATAAAGTTTTGTACAATATTCATAATTTTGTTGTTAAGTAATTTGAAAATTCTGAAATATCTTGTTTAAAAGAAAAGCATTGATTGACGTACATTGTTTTTCTGATTTAATATTTTATAACTTCAGTAACGTTGTTATAGCATTTTTTAAATTATAACACTCTTATCCATAAATATTTTTATCAAAAATGGTTTTCTTATATTTGTTGAAGTGCCCATATTAGGATTTTACTATTTAATGTTTTTAATATAGAGGATGTTAGACTTAAAATTGTAGAATATTTCTGAACACACATTAAATATAATTGTTTAAGATTCAAACAAACTATTATTCGTATTACATTTAAATATATATATATATATATATATATATATATATATATATATATATATATATATATATATATATATATATATATATATATATGAAGTTTTTTGCAAACCTAAGTGCTTTCATTTGTAATTGAAATATTTCATAATCCCTTGGAAGGTGGATATCGTCAACATGCCTCAGTCAATATTCAATACTATTTTTGTCTATAATAAAACATCTCAAAAAATAAAACCCGCCACAGGCAGGATTCGACATCTGTCCCGGATCGGAACCGAACGACATACAGCTGTTTCGAACTTCTTAGTTCTCATCAGTGCCGTACACGGTACGCCGATCCAGGACAAATGCCGAATGAACTAATATGTTACTGACAGAGATCGTATCGATAAAGATGTATACCCCATAGAGTTCATTCGGCATTTGTCCTGGATCGGCGTACCGTGTACGGCACTGATGAGAACTAATAAGTTTGAAACAGCTGTATTTCGCTTGGTTCCGATCCGGGACAGATGTCGAATCCTACCTGTGGCGGGTTTTATTTTTTGAAACCTTATCTGATCGTGTATAAACACGAGAAAGGGGTTGAGGATCGCTTCTAGGAATAATTCAATGCCTGGCGGGGTTTTAGCCCGAGAAGTAGTTGTTTCCTAGAGCGATTATGTAATAGATTTGCTATTCGGGAACTACTTTGATAACCGCTTGGCGGTTTCGTGGTTCCTTTCTCGATATCCGACTTATATGTTACTGATATAATAAAACAGTGGAAATGCATTGGTCATCCATCTTCTTACAAGTCGAATACGTTCTATGTAAAAATGTTTCTTGTAAGTAATAGTTATATGTGTAACGAATTAATTATTCTATCCACAGGTAGATTCAGTTTTGTTTTAAATTATTCATCTTTTTGAAATTTCCTTCATTTCACAAAATGCGTATTTATAGACTATCGAAGAGAACACTATCGAAGAATTGCTGAAGAAACTTTCCATTAGAATTAGCAAGTTCGATGGTTACGTATTTGAAGTTTTACATTTTATTAAGATATCCATAATGTTTAAAACTCTTGACAACAGATACATGGTTTCTTACGACGGCTGCAGTATCAGTAGTAACCATATTGCGGCTGCAGTATGAAAGTCGGCAGTAAAAGAATGGTCTACTATAATGATATATAATAGAGTAGTAATTCACTGTATCCACAACGTAGTTTCATTACTTTCTCATTTAATAATGTCATGTTTCAATAGTAGATATAAAATTTTCTCTTACTTTGTTTGAATATTTCCTTCTGAAATACTCTTATGTCATACATTTTGATCTTCATAACAGTTCGATTTTGTGATAGATACGTTTTTATGACACCCATCTTAAATTTAATGTGGTTATGATCTCTGATATAGGTTTCTTTCAGTGTTATTAAGAAATTTTGTTTGCAAACGCATGAATGCTTTAATTAACTTTAATAACCTAATTCTGGAATTAGGTTACTCCTTTTATTAGAATACTATTTTTCCATTTATGAGGACATAGAAACTTTTGCCTTTTATGTTATTTGATTTGATGTCCTGAATTTATCAGAAGTTCAACATTATCTACTTGATGGTGTCCCTATTATTAATTATGACTTGTCTGTGGTGATGATCTTTTATCTCAAATCTTACAATACTTAGCTATAACTCCCAATACTCTGAGGGATGTGGTAATTGGCCTAAGTTATACTATTACAATACAAAAAAATTACATTTACTAGGTCCCTTTTTCTAATGTGACTAATTTTGATATATAGTTGAGAACCCGAGAAGTTGGATACAACCCGCCGGCAGGTTGCAAGGTCATCAAATAAGTAGTTATTAGTAATAAAGTTAAGTGGAAAAGATTCAATAAATAATATATAATATTGCACTAATATTACAGGAAACACTAATTAATCCTACTTTATATCCTAATTTTACCTTGTATTCAGATATTTTAGTATTCATCTGATAACTATAATTGATAGCCAATAGAATATTATGAAAAACTCTAAGTTTCAGTTAAAACGATGAAAGTACAGAATAATAAATATATTGCTTGAGATATATAAGATTATGAATAAAATTATTGCGATAAGTTAAGGACTACATACTGTTTCACTTTTTACATCGAAGTTACACTTGAATTTTTAAACTGGAAATAAGTTTGAATGTAATATACTTTCGTTTGGTTGCAAAATACAATTGAATTTAAAATATATGTGCTTTCCTCAGTTGTTCTCTTTGCATTATTAAAGTTCTAACATACATTTTCTAATAGAAATATATTACAGTCTTGTATCTAGAAGATCATAACATGATTTCAATACGAAAAAACTACTTACTAGGATACATTGTCTCTATTTACTAAACGGCTGCTTTCGTGTGTATGTCACGAAATTTTTAGGTCGATGTACGAAATGCTTTTCATTCGAATTTCGGCATTTTGACAAAATCAATATAGTAAATCGACCCTTGCGAACAACGTGGTAACTTTTGTTTTTTGATCCGAAGCCTCTAGAGGCATACTATGGAGGTGCCTTCGATATAAGCGAGGGGGCACCGCAATATTATTGCGATTTGCTTACTCGTATTTACTAAACGGCTGTTATCGTGTATATGTCACGAAATTTTTACGTCGATGTATGAAATGCTTTTCGTTCGAATTTCGGCATTTTGACAAAATCAGTATAGTAAATCGACCCTTGCAAACAACGTGGTAACTTTTTTTTATCCGTGACTTCAATATGAGAAAGGGGACGGCGCAATATTATTGCGATTTGCTTACTTGTTAGTAATATTAAGTTTATAGTACCTAATAATCTATTGGATAAATACCACAGTTATAAAAATACAATTCCTAGAATGTTTGTTGTCAAATAAACTGACATATCTGTCAGATTCACTCGCCAAAAATTTTAGTAAAATGTACATGCACAATCTGATAAAACAAAGTAAGTTAGATATGAGCACGTACAAGACACAGACTTCTATTCAATATACGTTATTGTAGAAATACTTCAGTCCTATAGAAACAGAAATCTAAACACCCAAAAAACGTTCCAGAAATCCATCCAAGTATGCATTTTGGGAGCACACACCCCACTGGGGCGTTTCACGAGTTTCTTGCTAAAGCAGAACCCCCTTATCTCGGTTGTAAGGCTACAGGGCGACCAGGGAGTGAAGAATCTGGCAACAGACTTGAGTTTTATTGACACTAGGTGTAAAGTTCAATCGTTCGAAGGCATATTGGAATTGCCGAAGGCTATAAGAGTAAGTAGGGATAGAATTTGCCTTTTTTTTTAACATTGAATGTCTATATATTAGAATAACTAGAGAACTTCCGAACTAGAATTTAGACTAGAGAGAATTAGACTTAGAATCAGTCGTCTCTATAAACGCTGACTGCGTTAGTTAAGGATAGTTAGAAAGGCTAACTATAATTAGCCGAGGGAGGTCAGAGGCTAACTCAAAGTTAATGGATAATAACTAAATTGTCTAATCCAGCAAACTCTAATAGAGACAACAAAAATAAATTATATGTTGCAAATAAAAGGAAGCGGGAAATCACTTTAATTTTAAAAGTTTACGTTCTATTTCATGAAAATAGATGTCTATTAATATTCCTTTGCTGTATGAGACATGTTTCTCATACTACCTATAAATGTTATACGGGGTGTTAGGCAGTTAGTTTGAAAAAACAGGAATGGTGGATAGATGGGGCCATTTAGAAGTAACCCTAATGACCTCTATGCCAAGTCTCACGGTTTTGGTATACTGTCTTTTTATCGTTTTTAAAAATTTCCCTTAAAATCACCTTTTACCATGTAAATATTTTTTTTGTTTGCAACGACTCAAAATGTTTTATTATTTTCCGCAATGCATCTTTGTTCCAACACAATCATAAGGGACGCTAATATTAAAGAAAATAGTAATTAAGAGCTAACAAAGCCCCAGAATTGGTATTAAAAATTTTAAAATGCAACTTTTCCGTGCATTTACAAAAACAAAACGAAAAACGATCAAAATGTTCAAATGCTTTCAAAAAATTCTGTTTTTAATGGCATTCTTAACTGTATGCCATATGCAATAAGGATGATCACATGATATTGCAGACCAATTGGTATCAGCATTCCGCGAGACAACATGATCAGGAAATTTGGTATGTAACAGAGTTATGGTTGGATGCTCTGTATAACACATTGCACCGTCTTGCTGAAACCACACGTTGATCAAATCCAAACCATCACTTTGGTGGAAAAATAAATTGTTTAACATGTCACGCTAGCGATCTATAAGTTAACATCTATAAGTTACCGATATTCGTTTAAATAGCAACGACATTGCCGCCGCGTGTTACACAGAGGCTTTTCATGGGTTTGTTTCCATCTCACCGCTGTTTTCACCGTTTATGCGACCTTGAAAATCACGTCGTTTATTTGAGTTGAAAACTCCAATCTAGAATTACTACAAACCTCAGTTGATAGTAACTTGAACTTGTTTGCGGACATATATAATAGAAGAAATGATCTCTTTTGTAATGTGCATGAATGAATTCGTCTAAAAAAAGTAATGTAACAAGATATATGGAAATACATGCTTCGTCTAACGGTCACGATAACGATGACACTATATTTTTGTATGACCTCACGATAACATTTTTGGCATGGAACATTCCATTATATAAAATGAATAACCCCCGACTTTAGGTTCTAAAAAAGACACGGGCACAAGATTCTAGCTTAGTGCTATTTTTTTAACTAACCCCCAAATATTCATAGATATATCCTCCATAATCATACAGAGAAGACGGATCAACAACAGACAAGAAGAATCGAACCCACACCTGGATTGTCCCGAATCTGGCACACCTAACAGTCTAGGCTGGCTACAAGCCATTGGCATATTACCCCAGATTAATCCAGGGAACTTGGAAGCTTTCTACGAAATAATCAAGGAATAATTTATCCTCGGACGACCTGGCGACAAAAAAAATTCTTAGCTCTATCAGATTCTTAAAGGAAGTGATTGGGCTTCGGAAACATTTTGTGTTCGTCTTTGATCCAAATATATTTTACGACAAGCCACTCTGATTTCTTTGCTATTTCGAGTTTAATGTGCATTCATTTGGGTTTTATTCTTTTAACTTTATCCCACACGATTTGCAAGGATTTTTAAATTAAAAAATTAAAAAACGAAGGTTACACCAAAAATTACAAAAAATAACAAATACGTTTCTTTTAAAATATCTATTTCGTATACAAATCAAAAAGAAGTCAAACCGAAAGTTAAGTGGTCAGATGAAAGAAACACTGACCAATTCCTGCAGCCATTCGGCTTTAAACTTAGCGATGATGGTGTCAAGGACCGGAGCGTGGTCCACTGCTTCACTCGACCGACTGTTTTAGTTATTAATCACCTTCTGATTATGCCAACTTGGCTAGCGTCGAGTGTCGTGTGTTCTTTTGGTTTACAAAACGACTTTTGTTGTGGTATCCAATGTTCAAACCGTCTCCTAGGATTAACACTTTTGTTATTCAGGTTATATATAGCCTAATCTTCTATATACTTAATTAACATATAATGGACAAGGGATTTATAGTTTTGCATCCTATCTGAAGGACGGTATGTCTTATACACAAATCGCGCCTCTGTTTCTGTAACCTGTTCAAATTTACTAGCATACAAGCCGCTGGGAGATATAGGTGAATTCCCCCTATCTACCGTCCCCACCCATTCAAATGGCAAACGCAGTTGCGTTATTTGACCTTCAATATCGATATAAATTAAGGTAACCACGTTCCCAAACAAAAAATATATCATTTATAATCAGTTTATTCTGTAACTACCTCTCTATGTAGTCTGTATAAAACATTTAAACTCAACCATCACTCTAATCTGTAACACTAATTGAAATATTAAATTTCTCCTCAAATGATTTTTTAAATCAATCTGCCTTAATGGTGATTTTTAATCAAATCCGTGAACTTTGCATTACACATTCGAAAGCAATTGGAATTAAATCCAATGATTTCTGTTTAATTACTGCAGAATTGTCGTTAATCTCTGAAATCGATAACGGGGTGAGGATTTTCCGCAGCGTTAATATGATTGCTGTGAAAATTCATGATGACGTTTCTAATAAAGCCCGTTTTGTTTCAATGCTAATAAATGATCAATAAATTCCTCTGGAATTCAGCTAGAACGATTCAGACTAATAGCTTCAGACTATTTTCTGACCTTGAGCATGATTTCCGTGGTAGTTTCATAATTCACTTTCATGCTTGTATCTATTTATTCTCCCACTTTATCCTTCGGTAATGTCATGTTTACTCATAATTCATTTTGGTCTACAAGTTTTTCTACTGATTGGAGAAACTGCATCCGTATAAATAAGAATTAGAAATTAATACACCACTAAATAACTATAATTAAATTTAATAGGTTATCTCATTAAAATATGCACATGTATAAATAAATATTACCTGCCTTTTAAGTACACTTAAGTTTATTTCGATGCTAGTTTGTTATAGGTGGACAGGTGGAAGTTAATGTGATTCCTTGTCATTATAATGGACTATATATGATTAGGGTATCGTGAAAACACCTCAAGCATCGACAAGAGTTACGGAATTCAGTTAGTAACAATGGTTAACGTAATTAAGTTGGTGGGGTTGAGCGAAAGTCATTCCCTTCACTCCGGGGAGTTCCCGTTACGCGTAGGATGCTTCAGAGAATGCGTAAATTGGGAAGGGGTGATATACCGTCCTTCAGCATAAATGGTAATACTTGTAGATATGCACAAGTGTTATAACTATTATGCGGCTGCTTTTCGTATGTTTTTGTACGTATGTCGTATTGTAGTTTGTCGGTGGTGAATTTCAAAGGGTTATTAAGATATAAAAATATCATTAATATCAAATACTGTAAATGAAATAGATGAAATTTTTTATTTTCTTTGATGTTTATTCGTTGTTTAAAGGTATTCTTATATCATCAACTTTTAACTATCTCAATAATCTACTTCAATATATACTGAAAAGATATCGATGAATACATAACCTTAACAGGTCCTCTTATGAGGCACAATTGTCTCTCATGCAATAATGAATATGTTGAATAAATCCTGAAGGAACTACAAGGGGTAACTCTCTGTCGCCTTTTACTGCAAATCTATTCGACTCGAGTCCAAAAACTCGAAAATTTTTCTAAAGTATGGTTTAGATTTAACTGCGACTATTAAGTTACAGCCTTTTGAAAATCACCTAAAAATTTTGGTTTTTTTACATCCCTTAATTTTTGTTCCTAGTGTAAATAGGAACGTGTTTCAAAATTAAATAACAGTTTCGCATCGATAAATTTCACATACGAAATCAAAACAATGAATAAAATTCATTTTTTTATATATGTATGTACTAATCATTAGAAATGAGAAAAATAGACGGAAAGTTTAAACTGACACTATTAAATACATTCCTAAGAATTCTCATTATTATTGTATCAATCCATAATGGTAATGTTAATAATAAGATTCTAAAGAGAAAAAGGATAATTAAGGAAATAGTGAATATTCTACTCACATAGATAGTATAAAAATATACTAACGTAGTAAATATATTAATTGGAAGACTAAAAGTCGAAAACCTATGTCGAGACTGTACGAACCATAGTTTACCAGAAGACTTAAAATATTTTTAAAACATTTGGACACTCCTTTGTATCATTAACAGTTTCAGTAATTTAATTACAAATTAAAAACAGAAATCAATCAACTTTTTTTTTGAGATTTTTTAAATAATTTGTCAAGATCGTAGTAAAAATATATTGGCAGACGAAAAGAACAATTGTTACTCGGTTTAAGGAGCATAATATGATCTACTTAAAGTATGGAAAATTAGAAAAATCTTCGGTTGCCCAAGATGCCTTCGAAAACAATAATTAAATAAACTCTAGTAACTTAAAGTTAGTTAAAAGTATGACCAATAACCAATAACAGACAGTTAGATTCATTTGGAAATATTAAAATCACTAAATGTAACAATAGCATGAACAAAGATAAGAGACAATAAGTTTACCTCCTTATTGGCTGTGAAATAAATTTTTTATAACACGAAATAACAACAAACAGAATTGCAGTAAGCTGGAATATATTATCGCGTCACTGCTTACCAACCAAGAAGAAAAATATTTACAAAGAGTTAGCCTATTAATGAACAGGGCATTAAATCAGAAAAAGGTATTTATAAAACAGGTTTATTGGACCCAAACAAAACTCATGGAGATAGTATATGGGTACAAGTAGGTGCTAGAGGTAGTTTAAACATTAATTTCAAGCATCCGTTGATGATGTCAATTTGGTTTCGCAACGCGTGTTGTAGGAGCATAATTCGGTATATGAGAAAAGCTGATCAGTTTTTAGGCATGTTTAATTATACAACCTAAATATTATCATGTAGCGATGTCTCTACTGTCCAGTTGCTTGTCCAAAGAGATTGTTTTTATCTAGTAACTGTACTGTTTAATTTTGAGGTATAGGAAATTTGCCTTTTCTGAAAACATTAACTGCACATTTTACTAGAAGAACTACATACTATAGAAATAATATTCGGAACATATTTAACATTTACCTTCTATTAGTAAATCTATTTCCATTGAAAATTAGCCTTACAAACATGTAGGGGCAAAGGAAAGAGATGGAAATTTGTTTTAATACCTCACCAAGTTAAATAGAATATTTTACCACCTATTTGTATTTTATTGGTATAGAAAAATTATGTCAACATTTCCATCAATTATATTTAACATTAAGCGAAAAGGCTAACCTTAAACTAACTAACCATAATATAGTTATGAATACATTATAGAAACAATATCTAATTGAATATAATACCGTCATTTTAGAGTGCTGATATCGTGGTACTATTAGGTAAAGATAATATTGACAATAATGCACCATTGGTGGACAGAGTGATGGTCGAAGGAAAGAGAATCTACGAGATTGCAAAAGAGTGCACAGTTTATGCGCCAAGGTCTATTATACTGGTATGTGCAAAGCCTGTGTCATTTTCAGCTACATTAGTGGAAGAAGTCTTCAAGGAAACCCATTGGTATCATCCTTCTAGAATAATTGGATCTCCTGCATTAGCACAGGTATTTATTAGCTCTCAGTGTTGTTTCTTATTAACCACGCATAACGATTTTATAGAGGATTGTGTTAACAACACTATATAGTGTTTTCGTAAAGTAATAAATAAATTCGTTAAAAACTCAAGGAATACATTACATTACATTATGTTATATGGGTTTGGGCTTCATCAGCCACTGATCCCATGGGTAGTCCCTTGGCGAACCCCTCTTATTCGGATCATTATTCAAAAATGCCATCCATTAAAGGAGCAATTTAGGCACGTCCACGCTTTAAGCCTCGCCTCCTCTAGAATAACAGGGGTCCCTAATATAAGGTACCTCTTCTCCTTCAGTGCGGGGCAGGTGTAAAGAAGATGAATCGAGGTTTCCTCGTCTTTTTTATAGTATCTGCAGGCCGGGCTATCAGTCAGCCTCAGCTTGTGCTTATATGCATTCAGACTACTATGGTGGCCAGTTATGATTCTCACCAGGGTTCTGGTTTGTGCTTCTTCAATTTAATGAAAGCTTGGGCCTATTTCTCAATCTCTGAGTATTTGATGAAGGGTTTGGTTATTCGACAACCGGTTACTCCTCTCCATCTTTTATTGTACTGGTATCTTGCCCAGCCATTGATACGTCTCTGATCAGATTCCAACTTATTCCCACTGCAGGTTCTGGTCCATAGAGGTTTTCCCTGGTCCCTAGTCTGGCAAGGTCATCTGCAATTAGATTTCTCTTAATGTCATTATGCTTAAGAGTTCCACCGGTCCCGTCCCTGCCAAGTGGTTCAATCTTTCATAGAAGTTATAGACCAGCTTCGACTTTGTCGTTGCTGCATTCAGGGCTGCCAACGCCGCCCTGCTATCCGAGCAGATACATACCTTCTCCTCGGTTCGATTTTGGTCGGCTCCCAGAACACCGTATGTAATTGCAACTAGCTCGGCCTGGAGTGAGGTAGTGTATTTGCCCAGAGGGAAGGTTTTACCTATCCCATCGCGTCGCCTATACACCCGCGCACCCGCTCTGTTACCACTCTTGGCTCCATCCGTGTACCATATGTCTCCATTAAGCGGTAATCCAGATCGACCCTCCATCCAGTCGGTCTTACTGGTGAGGGTGATCTTATATTTCTTGTCAAATAGGAAGTGGACACCCGTACCGTCAGAGGACATCCATAGGAGTCCCTCCTCGGCTAGCTCTCTTGAGAGTCTATTCAGGTCCCTTACGTTCCTATTCATGTTTCCCACCCTGTGCATTTCCTTTACGGCTTCTGCTTTCAGGTTGACATCAAGAGGTGGTATCCCCGTTAGTATCCCCCATCGTCTCGATCGGTGTTCATCTTGGGGCTCCGGTTATACTTTTTAGAATCAATCCTCTTAGCTTGTTAAGTCTGTTGGCTTCCGACTTTAAACAGGCTCTCTCCCACCGGACCAGTGCTACATACGTCAGTCTGGGTTTGAGAATTGCCTCATGCATCCATTTCATGATCTCCGGTTTCAAGCCCCAGCTATTACCAATGGCCCTTCTCAGTTGCCAAAGTGTTGCTGTTATCTTGGAACATATGTGACTTATATGTTTTTCCCATGACAGCTTCCCGTCCAGAATTACTCCTAAGTATTTCACTTCGCTATTATAGCTTAGTTATTGGCCACCAAGTTTCAGCGGGAGCTGAAACAACAACCTCCATCTGGAATACTGACTCATAACGTCCGAAAGGAATCGAGTACTCCTTTCTTCTACTATGCCCGTATACAAGTACTCCAGCCCCAATCTCCTCTTCCCTGGAGCTATCCGTGGACCAGATGTCTTATAGAGATATCTGACGAATTTGAAGGAAATTGCATAATACAGAAATTGGTATAATTACATAGGAGAGCGATTATCAAGTGGAGTAGAATAATATTTATAGTGGTTGTATAAAATACTTAATTATCTTAGAATTCTTTAGTGTAGTACAAGCATGTTATTAGTTTTGAAATTAGTTAAGTTGGGATAGGTAAACTATGAATACACATTGCTAAAATGCTTACAGAACCCTTCTACTATCCCTTCGCTGTTTCAAATATAAGATTCTACAGGGTGTCTAAGTTGGAACTATAGGATTTTAATTGCGCGCCATTTGTGTTCTGTCAAAGATAGTGAGTCAATACTTAACGACTATGATCTATAAACCATACAACCTCAGCATGCTGCGATTAACAGTTCAGTAACGAATAGTTTGTATACAACTGTTTTATGAAAGTGGGCGATGATTTTCAGTTGAATTAAGAAAAATTCACACAAAATTCACACCACGCATTGGATTTTAAAGAAAGATCTATATCTCCCAGCATACAAAATTCAGTTGACACAAGAACTAAAAGTTATAGACGGTTTACAACGTCGTACATTTGTATTTGGGCATTTAATTGGGTGTTAGAAGTAAAGGCGGTAATATCACAGTAAATGGGGAACGCTATTATTGTGATATGTTAAACAATTTATTTTCCACCAAATTGATAATTTAGTGTCTGGATGCAGCACGTGCAACTATAACCCTGTTGTATATCACATTTCCTAATCATGTTATCTCGTGCATGCTCATGATCAATTATTATTGTCTTGCAAGATTAAGTGATTTAACACCACTGTTATTTTTTCGGGGTTCATTTTGTCCTAATTTTGTTAATTTTTTTAATACAACTATAAATGATTGCTCACTTTCATAAAACAGTTGTACACAAACTATTCGTTGTTGAACTGTTAATCGCGGTATGTTGACGTCGTACGGTTTATAGGTGACACTCGTTAAATATAAACACTCTATTTTTGTCAGAACAGAAATGGCGAACAATTCAAATCCTGTAGTTCCAACTGATACCCTACATTTTGTCCTTTTTTTTTTGGACGAATATACTACCATAAGAAATTAGGATCACTCTCAATTTTTCTACTTTCCATCTGTTAAATATGTTTTATGTTTCTCTAATTTGTATTTTGATCGTAGCTCTTATCATTTTAACATTTCCTAAATAATATTGATATTGCTGCTATATACTTTCTAAAATGATAGTTATTCATTTTACCATTTTTTATAATGTCAGTTGTATATAATGACGGATATAAGTACGTTTCGATTTATTGGTATGTGATATTGCTACGTGATTATCAAATATTTATAATGTTATTAGACCACGTCGTTCCTTATTGGACGACCTTAGCAAATCCGCATCTGTATCGTCAATATAATACTGCTGTTTGTACGATATATAAATAAAATGTAGTACATTGTATATTCGATTATTTCTACTCGGAAGGCCGTAAAAACTTATTGCGGTGGGTTTCTTGCTATCTGGGGATTTGTCGGAAGAATTTGTATTCGTCTCAAGTTTCCGCATGAAAATATTTGCCTCGAGAGACTACGGAAGAGTGGTAGAGAAGTGGATATTTATAACCGCACTACGTTATATCTTAACAAAACTTGTGACAGTCAAGTTAATTTTTCAAAGATTTACGGGTAATTTCCGGCCGTTACTGAGAATGGTACAGGAGGAATTACTTACGTGCTCTTAGGATTTTATAATATTATAAAAGTATATGCTGCAATGCTGTAGTTTTTTATATTGAATTTACAAGTACTTGCCAACAGATAAAGCGGAATAAAAGTAAACAAAAGTAAATATATAAATAATAAAGTAACTGGTATAGTTGCAAATAGGAACAACATATAAGTTAGTAGATAACTATTCTGAATTCCTCTGTAAAAGAATAATTATATATTTTTTGTTATTCTCCATTTATTTTTACAGATAAAAGCAAATACATTGCTTGGCCGTTATCAAGATTTGGATCCCAAAATTTGTAACGTTCCTATTATAGGAGGCCCAGACCCAGACCTTGCGGTACCCCTTTATAGCAGAGCCTCCCCAGTTGAACTAATGGACAGGTAACTATTATTTCATTTCAATATAATAGTACCCTTATACAGTATTTTCGTGAAATAATTAGTAAATTCGTTAAAAATTCAAGGAATAACTTTTGCAAAAGATTATCAGACCCATCATGTTTTATTTTTAGTTGCACATTTTTTTAAATAAAATTAATATATATGGAGTGATTCATTTGGGATTTATATGGGCAGATCCATTATTTTTCGACGAAACTTTGCACACTTGGATCAGCGATTTGGCGTATGATTTTTTATATGAAAATAGATCCCATCAAATGAAGTTTTCTAAAATCTCAGCCCAATCGAAACAAATTTGGCTTCAGCAGAGTTTGTCGAAGTATTGAAAATAGCGATTTTTTGACGATTTTCAAAAATTTTTTTCTCAGAGTCTATTTAACCGATTGACCTCAACTTCGTCGCTTTTTTTCCCTGAACCCTCTATTTATCAAAAAAATCAATTTATATCATAGCTTAGAACGTACGCAGCCTTTCGGGGGAATATTTTAACTAACCCATTAACTTCATAAAATTTTCCCCATTCTTAAAGTACTCTGCTATTTGTACAAATTTTGAAATTAAAAATTATGTATGGACTTATGGACGTAAGCCCATGCATAATTTTTAATTTCACTTCGTGATATGACCATATATGAGAGTAACTTCTTTTGAAAAGGAATATGAAGCATATGGCGGTCTTCGGGTGCTGTGTGTGGTAGAATAATACTCATTGTATGTGATTGCTGTAGCTACATTTATTCAGAAGATAAATAAATAGCGAGTAAATTAGTACCGAACGAGGACTGATGCTTCGGGGGTGTAATGCCTGAATAGACTGATTTAAAAACTTATTTCGTCACGCTTGTCATAAACCATTAATCTACTTTCAAGGGTTTTAACGACTGGCTGGGACAGTAAAACTTATTGCATATGATAATCGCATTTTTACTCATAAGAAACAGATGAGCCCTCATTCCGAGTACTAGCTAAACAAGGGTTTCCACTTTCTAATATTTACACAACTTAAAACTAATATATACAAAAATACCATCACGGCCGTCGATAGGCATATGTAGAGCCACGTGTGTCCACAAGTAATTCAACTGAATTTATAAACACAAGTTTCTGAAATACACTAAAAAACCACTACAATAAAATATTGTTATATATTATGACAATACTATAATATGAAATAAACACAGTTAGAGCTTAATATTACATATTTATTGTAATTCAAATATATATTTTTTATTATATATGCTTAAATGCGCAAATATAAATGAAAGTGAATGGATTGCCTGTTTATTATAATATGATTTTCAGGTTCTTTGAAAATTTGTAACTCGTATCCTGGCTGGATTCTAAAGTTAAAATTTTTAGGACTTTTTAAGGATATAATAAAGCAACCTCCCTGAAAAACTTTGAATTTTAGATAATTCTAAGTTCAAAGAAAAACGTTGAAGCTCTTTGAAAGTAGCTATTTTTTGAAAATCGATTAATTTTGAGAATTCATATTACAAAGTGTAATTATTAGATACTTAAATTTTTTTATTAACTTTAAGCTTTATATATTAAACTTTGAATAAAGCTAAAAAAAAATAAGCCCATACATAATTTTTAATCTCAAAATTTGTACAAATAGCAGAACTTTGACAAATGGGTAAAATTTTATGAAATCAATGGATCAGTTAAAATCTTCTCCCGAAAGGATGCCTACGATCTAAGCTTTGATATATATTTTTTTTTCAATAAACAGAGTATTCAGCGAAAGAAATGCGACTAGGTTGAGGTTAATCGGTTTAATAGACTCATTTTTTGAAAATCATTAAAAAAATCGCTATTTTTAACCTTTATGCAATTTCAAAATACTTAATTTAATGGCAATCATTATTTAAAAAATCGACTAAAATAAATATTAAAATTGTGCATTTTTGGCTGCCTGACAGTAGTCAAAACGATTAATAAGTTCTTTCTAAACATTATTACTAACTTCAGGAACAACTTTTTAAATAACTTTTCCTGCATTCCCAACATGACATTAAACTCATCGCTTTCTGATGGCGAAAGTCAGCCGAATTTAGGAAGATCGCAAACATGTCCAAATTAGCGGTATTTAGACAACACATTGCTTATCAATATCATGCTTTGGCTAATCGGTTTCCAATCAGGATGAGTTGCACTGAATAATTAAGTTACTTCTCTTTGGATACGTATCCTATCTCCAAATCCGATCATGCAAAGAATTTTAGTTCTTTTTGGCACAGTTCATCATCATGAGGTCATCAGTCCTAAGACTGGTTGGACGCTAACCTCCAGCTTCTCCTATGTTGTGCTAACCTAGGCATTTCGCTAATTGTGCTACAACCTGCATTCCTTAGTATTTGCGAACAGTAGTCTAATCTAGGCCTACCTCTGCCTTTCTTTACTCCTATTTCTGCCTTCAAAATATCACAGACTATTCCCTCATGTCTCAGCAAGTGGCCTACCATTCTATCTCTTCTCTTCTTTATGTTCTTCCACATACTTCTTTTCTCGCCGACTTTCTCTAATACTTCTTCGTTTCTAACCCTATCGGTTCACGGTATTTTCATCATTCTTCGGTAACACCACATCTCAAAAGCTTCTAATTTCTTCCTACTTGCTTCCCCTACCGTCCAGGTTTCGCAACCGTATAGTGCCGTACTCCATACATACGTTTTCAAAAATCTCTTCCTTGTTTCTAAGTTTATTACTCCCGAGCATAAAAGTACTTTCTTTTTGTTAAAACCTACTCGACCCTGCGCTATTCTTTGTTTTATATCTCTATCGCTTCTTCCATCCCAATTTATTTTACTTCCTAAATAAGTGAAGTCTTTAACTTCCTCCAATCTTTCATTATTAATTTGTACTTTCGTTTTTGCTCTGCTCTCGCACCCTCTGCACACTAACACTTTAGATTTGTTTTTATTCACACTCATTCCGTATGAGGGTGATTCACTCCTAACGTGATTCTTGAACAATGTGTTCGCGACTACCATCTTGTGCTTCTCACAGAGTTCTATCAGTCTGCTACCTCTCTCGTTTCTGTTTCCTAATCCATAAGGACCTCCAAATTCTTCTCCTAATTGATTATACAATCTCTTTTCTTAATTTTTTTTATCTAACCTAAACTCACGCTAATGCAGTTATTACTGCAGCGGATACGGGTATTATATATGTATGTATGCACATATATGTGCATATTTGTTTTCCCATTAATATCCATCTTCACTATAGCTCCTGAATATGTTATATCCTATGGTAATGTAAGAAAAGCCACACATCTTTTTTTAATTTCTTTTCTATTTTCTTATTTATTATTTCCGAAAAATGAACGAGAAAAAAGGGGCACGTGTTTTCCCGGTTTGAAGAATGATTTTGAGAACCTTTCAATCTAACGTTTAACATAAGCGGTTGTATAGTGACAGACTTTTGAGGTAAAATTTAGTTCAGGCCACCCGTGGTATGTAAATAAATGCTCTTTCCGTGATACGAAAAGGGGGTTTCTATTAAACAAGAATATAAATAACACCATACCTTCTGCATGAATCTTTCTGTATGTATTAATGTATTTTAAAAAATTCGCAACTCAAAATAATATTTGATGGGTCCGAAAGGTTTTTCATAAAAGTTATGCCTTGAATTTTTAACGAATTTAATCATTACTTTACGAAAGCATTCTGTATTCTATTGAAGGATTAGACCATCTTCTGAAAATAAATACTAAAGGATAGAATTATTTTTGAACAATAAACCTATCAATTGTTTCTTATTTAGTGCTGCTAAATATTTACTGGCAAGGTATAGAGGAATCGACGTTAGAGAATTTCCGAAAAAATGTTCTTCGAATTATTTCGAAAGGAGAAACATGAGCGAGGCCTTTGCTCTGAATAATATGATTACGACGATCGGACTAGGAATATGTGGTGATGAAAAAGCGTACTATAGCGCGTTCGTAAGAGCAAATCTAATAGATTCATGTCGGTGAGTACACTAGGTCTGAAAGCAAATAAGATATTTTTGTGCAAAAAATATAAAAGTTTATTACTTTTCCGCACTCCACTATGTGCAGAAAAGTAATGTAATCATATAAAGAAAAATTGAAAAAACAAAATTTTTTTTGAGTTTATTTTTCGTTTTTCGGCCTAAATTCCAAAAAAAATGGTATTAAAAAATGTATTGCTGTGTGTGTGTCGTTGTCGTCGGCATTTATTCTTATTAGCACGATAACTCAACTAAATCGTGTCGCATCGATTGGGCCTTGACTGATTCTGATAGGGGACGCCTCCCAGACGACACGTATTGATTTTGAGGCAGATAGAACACACTGTACCATGTGCATGGGTCGTGGGAAAGTACAATGGCGGACTATTTGAGAAATATTTCTTGTAGGCACGATCACTCAATTAAATCGTGTCGCATCGATCGGGCTTCGACTGATTCTGATTAGGGACGTCTCCCAGACGACATCTATTGATTTTGAGGTTGATATGACACACTCCACCCTGTCCACGGGTCATGAGAAAACAGGATGATGGACTATTTGAAAACAATATAACTGTCGCATAAAACACATATTCTGAATTTATGTGTTGGTTTAATTTTGCTTGGCCACTCAATTTCGAGATAGATATTCTACTTGCGGAAAAGTCCGTTTTAATGTTTTAAAAATGTTTATTTTTTAAATTAAACTGTAATAAATTGACATACTCCTTGTATCCCTTACTCTGTAAGAATATTTCCTATTCCTCCAACTATCAGCTCGACCTAACATTCAATGCGCACACCTACATAAGAATTATTTCTCAATTAGTATTAGTAGATAGTGTAGCTCGTAATCAGTATATCGCCACCTTATTTCTAATAGGGTGTATCCCACAATAATTCAAATTTCGGTATTTTCCGTATTGCTGTTCCTTATTATCATACGCGCTTAAGTTCAATACATCATAACAATGCTAAATACGTATTTTCGGTGTATTCTAATATGGCGTATATGAAACAGTTGATTTGACTACTTTTAATAAGCCCTGACCCACATTTTCCTATGGAAATGATAGTTGATGTATGAAGCATCTATAAAAGACTGTGTTGCTTTTTGTGTATCTTGACAAGAAAATTGGAATTATTGAAGGTAATTGTGATGAACAATTAGTTAATATTGTGTGGTATTTATAATAATCATATTACTTTAATCCATTTAGCGAATTTCTCTCAAAAACTATTTTAAAGTATATTGTTGAATATTTGAGAGAATGTTTAAGAGAAAACAAAGAAAGGTTGCAAACTTGAAGAATGGGACAAAAACATAAATAAGAAGAAACGTATGTTGATTGAAAATTATGTCGGCTATACAAGAATTAGGGAAATGCCTTCCCTAGTTCCTCCCTAGTGAAATACGATATAGAAACAAGTAGTCGAGAAATGGGTCCTAGTTATAACTCTATTTTGTAAAAAAGTCGTAAATCCCTTTTGTCACTTATTTTCTGATGAAATTCGAAGACACATTTTTCACAGAGTCTGGGCGATAGATTGGAATCAGAAAGAGTTATTTTGTATACATTTCTGGTATATGTAAATATACCAGAAACTTTTTTCCAGTGTCCGATTTATGCGCTATTAAAGGCCTGAATTTAATAACATTTTGAGAAATGTTACACTTATACGTGACCTCAATAATATTACAATTCCTAAAGCACAATTGATTTGTGGTTTTATTGTACAGTTGCTAAAATTTTGCTCTTTTATATTAAATGCTTAACAACTGAAATATTTGTTTGGAATATTTTTCTCATTACTTTTTTGATATATATTCAATATTCATAGTTTCATTTATATAAAAATATTGTTTTATTAGCAATGTCCTTGTACTTTAAGAATATCATGTTAAATATATGAATCTAACTCCGCCTTTTATATAAAAGATGATTAAAACATGTTTTAATCATCTCCAGATGATGCCAACTTTGTTGGATAAACGCGCGTCGAGTGTAGGGTATAGAATTTCGGTATTTTATGGAAAACCAAGTCAGTATTATCTTTATACTAAGATTCCAACCTACTCCAGTCTCATGTTTTAGCTGCAAGTAACGATAGACTGTCCAGTATCTAGAAAAAAGTTCTCGCCGGAGAACTATTGGTTGAGAAACGGGGAGGCCGTGTACAAATTCAGGTTGATAAAGATATTACTGAAGCAATAAAGATATGTACAAATAAGCAGCTACAAATTCTGGGAAAGTCACTACTCCCGTGCAAAATGCAGGCGGAACTATCCACCTCCGGATTTAAATATACAAAAAATGTACAATACATTTTGTGACAACAAATTTTAAATGTTCTTTGGCCAAGTACAAGAAAATTTTTTATCAAAACTTTAACCTTGACTCGGGAACGGTATGTCTACGTGCTCCTAGTGGCAGAACCCAGTACTACAAAAATTCCACTCACCACAACATCGGCTTAGTTTCTTTTGAGTACCCGTTCGCATGTATAAACGAAAATAAAATCCAAATTTTATGATATTACTGTAGTTATTTTCTATATCCGATATTTATTTAAAAATACATAATTACATTATTTAAAATTTCATAATTAGTCGATTATCTATATAATTCCTTTCTAATGGTTCCTTCTAGTACAACTTTTAGTTTATGTCCTACTTTATATTACCTTTTTATTAAATATTGTTGGTCATATTGTATGTTATAGAAAATTTTCAAGTATTAATGTGTGTAAATATATGTTTATATGTATGCATATGGGCATGTACATATGTATATATATATATATATATATATATATATATATATATATATATATATATATATATATATATATATATATATATATATGCATGTGTATACTTCGGTGTATATTATGATTAATATTTGTATTTCTGCACATGCACATCATTGTGATTCTTTAGTGTATTTGTCTTTATTTGCACGTAGCTTGTATGCATAGTTTGTGGTTGGATTGATTATTATTATAAATGATGCAAATAAAAATATCGTTATTATATTATAATTATATTATATATCAGTCAAAAAATCAGTAGAATGTCTGTAAAAGTAATTTTCTCATTAAGTCATTTTTGTACACCGAAAAAACGTCTCCCAGCTTGCGTAGTACTAAAACCCGACCTGCTTTAAATATCACTTTTTACCAGGATCTAAGAACATTATTGCGTGTTTTTAATGTATTCTATTATTAATATTCCCTAACGCATTTGACGATCTTTTTATTTTTCACTTTTCATTATTTCCGCTTTCCAGGCATCTGGTTACGACTGTCAAGTTCTCTCGTGGAGGAGTCGTTCACAATTGCGGCGTGCCTCAGTTAACCAAGCTGGAGCTCGTGCTGCTAGAAAAAGCAGCTTTGCAAATCAGAAAACGAGAACAGATGGCCAAAGAATTCTTAGCTTATATGTCAGACGGTAAGTCCGTCCCGCCACCCTTCCAAGTCAAATATCTGGAGGAGATGAAAAAGTTGCAGCAGAAATTTGTCCGACTGTAATTTTAAGGACTTAATAAAATTGACATGTATTTTAAAATGAGTTGCGATTATTGTATTATACAGTGCGTTCATTCATGTTTAAAAGGAACATGACTTCTTGGTCCTTTTATATAGTTATTTAGTTGTTTCTAGATTGATTTGCACATTATATTATAGTAATTTCTTGTGTCGCCATATTAAGGGGTAGGGCAGAGTAACTTGCTTATTTAGAAATTCAATTTAAAAAAAGTAATGCAGATATATATTTAATTCTTTGAACACTATCAAGTACAACATTTAAATTTAATGCTTACATAATTTTAAAGGTGATATCTGGCGGGCAGCGTCCATTATTCTCAATAAACTACCTTAATCGAACTTTGAAGTTTCGTTCAACTCTTTCCAGCATATCGACGGGTATATTGGCAACAGCTTGACGAATGTTGTTCTTCAGGTGAGCCAGGGTCCTAGAATGATCGTTATAAACAAGTGGTTTTAGATAACCTCATAAAAATAGTTGTAGGGAGTTAAATCAGGGGACCAGAATCAGAATGAGTACGGAATTCAAGTTGACTGTTAGAAAAGTATGCCTTGACAGCGAACGAGCGTTCCACCTTCGTTCACTTCAGATGTTAACTAAACTTTACGCCCCGCCCTCTCGAATGTGCGTACCCTCCACTCTCCTAGGATCAACCATCACTTCAGGTCCCCAAATACAAATAAGCAAGTTACTCTGCCCCACTTTGTATAAAAGCCACCTCGACTACTTCAACACTACGAAATATTGTCTATTCCTCTTAGACTCAGACATGAATGTATATAAACGCCTGGACAATATTAGCGCACCAGTGAAACTTCATTTTATTACTTTTATTCTTTCGAAGATTTATATCACAGTGCCCACTTGATATTATAATTAAATCATTTAAAATAATGTTTAACAAACTAGAATGGTATTATCGGGAATAAATAACACATGAACAATTATGTCAAATGCAATGAAAACGATGTTAATGAAAAACTTGTGAAAATGGTGAAATTAAATTATAAGAATTTGAATTCAGTACCGTGTAGACCCTCCTCTAGTTTCTATCACTGCTTCCATTCGTCTGGGCATGCTATTAATCAAGTGGTGAATGTTTCTCTGAGGAATATTCTCCCATTCGACAAGAAAGACCTGTTTGAATTATCTTAGAGTCATAGGGGTGGGTATGCATTGTTCAGCTTATCGGTTTCATGCACCCCATACATGTTCTATGGGGTTCATATCTGCCATTTTTATAGCCAGTCCAAAGTTGGAACATTCACAAACCAAAGGTAGTCTAGTACCTCTCTAGCAATGTGGGGCTAAACGTCTTACATAAAAATGAAATCATCCCCGAGAAACAGGGCAAATGGAATTACATGTTTTTTATGATGATTTTTACGTAGAAATGTCCATTTATGGATCTCCCCTAAATAACCAAGTCCATGCGACCATCGAAATATATTCCTCCCCAGAATATTATTGATCCACCGAAAATAGAATCCCCGGGAACATATTACAGGCAGCGAACTTCTCACCTGGTCTCCACTAGACTCGTTTACGTCCATCTCGTGGATTGAAACTTACTTTTGTTTCATCTGAAAGCAAAACTCTCTTCCAATCGTCAATGCTCCAATTTACATATTCTCTTGCAAAACGCTGTCTAGTAAATCTATGTTATCTGGTGAGCAGTGGTGCGATAGCTGGGCTCCTACTGCTCAATCCTCCTTCCGTAAGTCTTCTCCTGACCGTTTGTCTAGAGATTGCTACAATTCGAGGTGGTGATAGGGATCTCTTTAGCTCTAAACTACTAGAATGCCTGTTACTTAAGACGACTTGCATAAGATATCGTTCATCTCCTGCATTTATAGATTTCCTGCTACCTTGTCCTGGAGTTCTACAGTAACTTTCAACTTCATTGAAATGTTTAACTGTTCGAGTAATTGTTGATTGTCGAACTTCTAATAAATTAGCCACATATCGCTGGCTATATCCCTCGTTAACCAGAGTTGTCGCTTTCAATGCTTTATTTTGTCTTAAGTTGCGTGAACGATTCATTTCTTCTACTCTAAGTGTAATGGACAAAGTGTTTCATTCACTTACTAACATTAAATTTTAAAATAATCACTAGCATAAATGAATTTATTGCCTTTTACAAATCACTTTAAACAGCATTACATGAATTATTGACAAACAATTACAAAATGTTACTTAACATCTATCAAACAATTGCAATTGTTTATCAGTAGTAATAGAGTTATCGTAGGTCACCTACATAAAATGCTTAAGATTTAAAACTTATAAACGAAAAATGATAGTAAGACTTATAAAGAAATAAAGAAAAGTCTTGCCGATGCCGTTAACTTTGTCCAGGAGTGTATTATATTAGAATAATCTTCAAAATAAATAAATATATAATCAAGAAGTGTGAGCAAATTATGAAATGAATCAGTGCCTCGAATAAGTCTCCTGTGAAGTGAAACTTTACCGCACAAGTTATCTAATTAAAAAATAATAGCAAAAAAAAAATAGCTATTTAGACAAATGAGTCTATTAATTTGGTTATTTTCACCTAAACGTGATGTTGATCTATTAAAGTAAATAAAAATAAGAATTGAAAAAAGATGTCACCATTATGCTTATAAAAATATATTTATAATATCTATGTATATAAATACGTATTCAAGTACGTACAAAAATAAGTACTTTATTCCTTATTTTACAGTTTATTGTTTAATATGATAGACTATCAGGTCTCTAGAGAATGTCCGCAAATTTATCACCGACAACGCTTTGTATATTCACGATGATAAATAAATACGATCTATATAAATAACTCCATAACCCCTTTATCGATCAGGTTAAAATTTGGAACAATCATTTGGATCATTAGGACTTTTTATTTCTGTTATAAGTCAAACTGATACATTGGGTGATAGTTTTCACGACGTACCTGCCTCTTTTAATAATCAGACAGAACTTTTACTGTAGTCATATTTTTTTAAATGGGTAGGAAAAGTGAAAAGGCCAGCCTATTCTGAAAATATGTCTGTCACGAAAATCGCTTACAGGTATCCATTCCTGGGGAAAATGACTATTTACAAGTCTGGTTGGTCCGCTTTGTGGTGTGTGATGTGAGTGTCACGGATTAAAAACTTTGGATTGAGTAGTCAATTAAAACAAGATATTGGTAGTATGACCTTCTCCTTTCCTACAGTAATTTAAAATTAAAGCCTAGGCTCGAATAATTGGTAATTTCCTATATTTTGAACATATCTACATAACGAAATAATAAATACAAATAACAAAAGCGTACAAATCTAATATATGATTGAAATGAAATATATATGTAGGTACACAACACGAATTACGATATTTTAAGCTATGCATAAAACAATAATTTAAAGTAATAAACGCAATAAATAGAATAAAATTTACAAATAACTACTAACTAACTACTGAACTGGATATAAAGGTCTAAATGCCAACTGGTGATTTAGAACTAAAAACTGCTTATTTCAACTGCCTTTCAAGGATTTCCCTATCATATCGGATACAAAAATTGGCTTAATGCAAAAAATTATATCCAACATTATTAAACATGTTAGATATGTGTCGCATCTCCTCGGCGCTCTCTCAGATCCTCTGCCACAAATTTCCAGGAGAATTAACGGGGATAGAATACACTTTACCTTTTAATATAAAAAGAAGTCCACGAGAGTATCTTCCATGGACCATCCATCTTCCTTCATAAACTTCATTTAGATGGTGTCTAACTTGAAAACTATGGTGAGCACCATGATACATAAATATAATTTCGCGGCATAGTTGCAACGGCACATCTTCTAACAACTGTGGAAGCATGTTTCGAAAAAATTCTAAATAGGAAGACCCATATAATGGAGGTGGTAATTGAACAGGACCAATTAAGAAATCGCCAGTTATTCCAGCCCATACATTAATTTTAAATTGCCGCTGGAAATGAGAAAGTCGTATTTCTTTGGGACTATCGCCACCCCACATGCGAATTATGAAAATTTACAACTCCGTCTCTTGTAAAACATAATTCATCCGTAAAAACAATTTTGCAGTAAAGTGTCTCCTTTGCGTAAAGGAGTGTACTCCTTTTGCAGTAAGTATCCTTTGCGAAGCCATTCACTAACCAGTGAAACGTGAACAAAATTCGAAACGTTTTTTATATACATGAATTTTCTTGCGGGCGACCGGCATTTGCAGAACACTTAAGAAAACCATATTCTCTTAATTTTCTATCAACCGAAAGGAACGTAGTGTGGTGAGGTGTTCGACGATTCGGGAATCTATCACTGTACAATCGTGCAGCAGCTCGACAGTTCATTCCACATTCTCCTAATATTAAATGCATGTCGGCAAGCTCATTGCATGAATAGTAGAATTTTTAATAAAAAACTTCCTCACTAAATAAACTAGCTAAACAAGTCTAAACTTGGACTAAAATAAAAAAACTAGCAAAATCGGTTAAGTAAAAGTAGAATAAATTGGTAATAGTACGCCATAGACTAGAACAAATAACAATAATGGCATTAGCCTTTTAATTATTATATTTAATTAAGTTTTTAAGCCATGGCCCTAATTTCACAAAGCAGAGCAACCAGACTTGTAGTCACTTTCCACAAAAATGGTTATCTGTAGGCTATTTTCGCTACAGACAATTTTTTGTAGAATAAAATGACCTTTTCACTGTTGCTCTCCGTTAAAAAAATACGACTGCGATAAAAATTCTGACGACTAAAAGAAGAAGGTACGCCGAGAAATCTATCACCCAGTATATCGGTTTATGACTAATATTTTGAGAAATAATAGCTCTTATTGTTCCAAATTGCTGTTCCAAATTTCAATCTGATCGGTAAAGGTGTTATGGAGTTATTAATTAAATAATTTTCTTTGGATAACTTTGAAAGCCTATAACTCGAAAACTAAATTTTTTTTTTCGTGGATCCTGTTTATTTATCTTCATAAATATATAGTCAAATGTTGTCGGTGTAATTTGTGGACACCCTGTATAGGCTGCAATGACTAATACAGTATGGGAGAGAATATTTATGTTACTCTTACTATCTCTAATGAGGTTTACTATTGTCGGGTGTGAAGAAGACCTTGTTCTATTCGGGAAATTTCGAAAGCGGATCGCGAATTTTCTAGTGATGTCAGGGCCTTAGTTCTGTAAACGTGTTAATTCATATTCGAAGGGTATACTAGAAATATAATAGAAAACAGTGTCAACCTTCTGTCTTCCGGCCGAGTCTCTTTTATGGCCAATTAGATAAATTTATTACGCTTTTTATAGAAAGCGGTTGTTATAAAAAACGAGTAAAAATTTAACTGAGATGTTTGATCCTCATTACTTCTTTTGTAGGTAATTATTGTATTCATGAAAAGTAAATATAAATGTCCAAACCATCTATAGGTCTAAAAAGTTCGTTATCATCGCAAGAGATTCTTATTCAACGTTTTGCTACGTGATTGTCATAAATAAAACATTAATAATGGTACGACGGATGGATGGAGTAATTATTATAGAAAATTTTTATGCAAAATTTAACTGTTACTATTAATAACAAGCCAGTAATTCTTTTTATTGATTTATCACTTTATAATCTCTCGAACCCAAAATCCAACGGTTTTTAAAAATGCGGAATATATATTTTAATTGCTTGCAGTCCGATTTCCATTTATATTGTAAGCCGCAAGGCAACCGATAACAGTTTATTAAGATATCTCGCCATGCCCTTCTTACATAAGGTATGAAAAAGATATCACCTCATGTTTCTTTATTTCTGCAAAAAACTAAACCTTAATATTTGCCGGACGTTTCATTGAGTAGTCGTTAAAAGACGGGACTGGATGAAGGTGAAAGTGAAATGCGGTAGTGATTTTTCTTTGCTCAATTCGATTGAAGTAATGTTTTAATTAAATCGAAAACATATAATGAGTGTGCATAAACTATTTTCTGGACATATTTTGTGATTTGTGCGTGATGGAAACTGGTCAAGACGATTGGAATTAGGGAAGGAGTTAAATAGGTATGTTAAGTATTTAAGTACTTTATATTTAATTAAAATATAAAATAGTTCTTGAAGAAAAAAATTGTAGTTGAACGGGATTATTCTTTTTCAAATTGGGGATAATACATATACCGATACATATATTGCGTATAAAGTTTCATGGGAAATAAATATAATGACTTAATAAAATGTCACGACTGATTTTTCTGTAATTAAACAAAAATACGGTAATTATTTACAATTGTAAAACTTTTGAAAATGCTTACCAAATTTTTCCTACCCCCTATTTTCGAGGGTGCTGGACACGAATCCGACTTCAGTTTCATCCGCTCGGACTAAGTTTTCGATAAAATAAATTTTCTACTTTTCCGCATGTGAGCCACTTTTTCTTATCAAATAATTTTCACTTCACACTACGTAGATAGCCAATATTAATACGAGCAGATGCTACAACACTTCCTTTATACATATCATATATTAAACCATCATAAAACCTACTATTTATTAAGATGTTCTTAATTTACTTCCAATGTTTACAATTCACATGCAGTTGTCGTCATTCATTGTAATTTGTAATCGTCCGCAGCCTCTATGAAACCACGGGCCAATCAACACACTGTACTGGTTAGTATACGGAGGGGGAGGGAGCTCCAAGAGTTAACTATGAATATTAAGTGAATTGGATATGCTGCTATTTTGAAGGAACTTAACCTAACCCAACCTAATCTAACCATAATAACTAGACAATTAGGTTAGGTTCCTTCAAAATAACAGCGTATTTAGTTCAATTAATATTCATAGTTAACTTTTGGAGCCCCCGTATACTGACCAGCACATGTGGTTTCATATAGAGGGCGCACGATTACAAATATTATAATGGACAACGACAACTGCTTCGGAATTGTAAACATTTGAAGTAAATTAAGAAATTTGTAATGAATAATAGGTTTTATGACGGTGTAATATATAATATGTATAAAGGACGTGTTGTAGCATATACTCGTATTGATATTAGATATCTACGTGGTGTGAAGTGAAAGTTATTTGATAAGAAAAAGTAGCATCTCGTGCGGAAAAGTGGAAAATTCATTTTTCTCGAAAACTGTGTTTGAGCGAATGAAATTGACGTGAGATTCGTCTCCAGCACCTTCGAAAATATGGGGGCAGGAAAAATTTGGTAAGAATTTTCAAGAGTCTTATAATTGTAAATAATTACCAAAAGTACTTTGGTTTAGTTAGACGTAATACCAATATATGAATAAAAAAGACAACAATCAAAACAATAAATTGTATTGGTGATATTATATTGCATATGAAGTAATTACATACACATGTATAATTGTTAATTAAGTAAAAATAAGTATATGTTTCTTTGCAGGTAGGTTCCGAACGAGATGGGCGCCGTTTTTTGTACAAGGTAAGATTATTTCCTATAGTAGATAGTATAACAGAATAAATAGTATAGTTATAATAACAGAATAAAATATTACTAGAAAGCCAGTACAATAATGAATAAAATGCAGGTTATATATAATGGCCACCAACTATATAGTTATGACCTCTGTAAGAATAATTTTCATTCAATGGTTCAACGATGAGTATGTTTAAAAATATATGGATAAATATGAAAAACAATAAAAATATAATTTATGTACAGGGTGAGCGAAACTCGATGTCTCAGCTCTATTATAAAAAAAAGGAAAAACGATAGAAAAATCTGAAAAGCGGTTCTTAAATGGGTCCATTTTATGCCGAATTTACATATTTTTCCATTTCTGGAAATTGAAATAATGACATCATCGAATTATTTTTCCTCAGAAACATACATACATTTTGGCATATTTAAACAGAGACAATTCTTTTGAACAAATTTTGTAAAGAAAAAAATTTGCTTTTTCCGTTAAAAAATTATAAGCAAATTTGTAAAAAAAAAGTATTATCAAAAATTCGCAATCGTCACGATTTAAACCAGTAGTTTTTATAAACAAATAGCAAAGTCGTATATGTCAATAATTAAACATTATTAATTAGTATTATTTATTAATTTAAGTCATTGATTGGTTATTGATCTCTAAGTTTAAAATCACTTGGGCAACATAATTAATTTTTCGTTGTTGATGTTGATCTGACTAGTGTTCTAAGTTATGAATTTTATAATCGTGATAACTATTTTCTTTAAAAATTTTTAGTACCGAACTACATTTTAAGTTCAACTCGTGACAGGCTTGCCAAATCGAGTTCCTTAGATGGTCTTCAAAATACTGCAAAACAGTTGCAACAGTGTTGTCAGAATTGATCGTTTTAACAATTTGTCTTCTCTTTCGAGAAGAAAATGCCTCATTATTTGCACGTAAATTGCGTTCCAATCTTGCAAATATTTTCAAGGGTAGTATAATACGTTCGGATTATCTGTGGGCGTATAACAGAACTGCTATTCATGGGTTCGTTTGAGATTTCCCATGAACTAATAACATATCGACTTTTTCGTTGTGCGTGAACATTTTTCAAAGTCAAATGACAATAAAACAATATTTGTCAACCATTAGATTAATTATTGACACATGCGGCTTTGCTATTTGTTTCTAAAGGCTACATGCTTAAATCGTGACCATTGCGAATTTTTGATAATACCTTTTTTTAGAAATTTGCTTCTAATTTTAAAACGGAAAAAGATATCAAATTGTTTTCTTCACAAAATTTGTTAACAAAAATTATCTCTTTTTAAATATGCCAAAATATACGTATGTTTCTGGGAAAGAAAATTCGATGACGTCGTTACTTCAATTTCCAAATATAGAAAATATGCAAATTCAGCTTAAAATGGACCTTACTCAATCCCATTTAAGAACCTCTTTTCAGATTTTTTTAGTCGTTTTTCTATTTCTTATAATAGAGCTGAGACGTCGAGTTTCGCTCACCCTGTACATGGAAGTTTAATATGACCAATCTATCTAGTTCCAGTCTAGTTTCATATATTTCAACTGTCTTTGTAGTTACTATAATTCACTTAAATACTATAAAGGGCGTATATATAAGATAAGGTTATAATAAACTTTCATAGCCATAGGTATATTATAATAGAATAATATCAAATGTAAAATTTTGGTTAGGGAAGTTATGCCCCCGAATAACCCTGTTAATCGCTCGAAATAGGTATTAAACAGGTTGTAGACATATACTTTAGGGGGCCATCGGTTTGGATAGTAGCACTTTTCAGTCTCGAAAGCAATAATCTTGAATCTTCATTAACAACAATAGTATTAATGACTTCCTATTTTCAAGGTAGAATTTGTGTTAAAGATTTATTAAACAGTGATAAGTCTACCTCTAGTGAACTACCGTAGAAAATATGTTTTTCCACTATGTAACTGACTGACAACCCCTACAATATACAGTAATATGACCAATGGCAATATAAATAATATTCCAGGACATTTAACTTTAATAGCAGATAATATTTCAAACATCTGTAATAGTAGAGGTGGGGAAATAGTGTGTTGACATACATATATCGCACCTCCGCTTCAGAACTGATACAAATTAAAAAAGTTACAATGGCATTTAAGGAATGATTTTAAATTTGCTTAAAATCAGATTAATATTTAATTTACCTTAACCATTTTAAATTAATTTTTGCAATCTAGTAACGTTGGCCTTAGTCTACTTGGTAGGTTAATAGAAGAATACTCTTCAATTTTAACTTTCGTCCGGAGTGAAGTTAAGTCGTTTTAAATACTTAATTTTGAATACATTCAATCTAACTTTTTGACTTATAACACTTTTAATATTCACAACGAAATTGAGTAAAACAACTACCAAGTTTTATATCACTATATTTACACAGAAACGTGATTGCAGTTAGTTTCGATAATTTTATGTCATTTTTTTTGACATAATTGAAAAAATTACATAAAATTGTTAAAACTGCAGTCACGTTTCTACGTAAACAGAGTGGTTTAAAACTTAGTAGTTGTTTTACTTAATTTTACAACAGAGTAACGGCTTCCTCGATCAACTTTTAATATTCTTTTATTCTTTCAATAAACTGATATAGAAGTGTACTAAAGATAAATAAATAAAACAATACAGAATGACAAAAAATCTATATTACACACACCGTCAAAAGCCTTGGAACCCGATGTTTTGTATTAGTAAATAATTTATTTTAAATATGGTATTTGTATTTCAAAGTATGTTTTTTCTAAATGTATTTTCTTGTAATACAGGAATAATTTTAAAAAATTAGTTAATTAAAATACAATGGGAAGAAAATTTGCAATTTTTAAATGAATTTATTATAACAAAAATTAACAAAATATATTTTTTTTAAATTATCAATCAAACGGTTGATAACTTCTTGAGGAATATTGTTCCATTCCTCTATTGCTGCTGCAAATAACTCTTCCGCATTTTGGGATGGATTCATGCGTTTGTGAATTGCTCTAGAAATAAAATCCCACATGTTATGGGATTCATATCTAGGGAATTAGCTGGACACTCTAATCGGGTAATATCTCGCTATTCAAGTACCCCTTGAACCGTTCTTGCGCGAAATGGCCTCTCGTTGTCGTTCATGAAGATGAAATTATCACCTAATTCGTTGCGTAGGGGATACATAATGGGCCTGATAACACTTTCAGTATAAACTTGACTTGTCACATTCTGATTTGTAGGAATTAATGGCGTACGGCGATTGAACATTATTCCTCCCCAAAATATTACTGTTCCACCATTTTAGGGAGCAACCTCACGGGAATAATTTAGTCTCTGCTGACGACCTGGCGCTTTCCAGATCCTTGGCGACCACTACATGGTCTTCTTTCTACTGTCCCTAATTCTTGATACCTATGCACTATTCGCACAACAGAAAATCTAGGAATGACTAACATCTCGGATATCTGATGATTGGAATGTCCAACCCATCATGCAAAACAATAATTCTTGCCCTATTAAATGTAGAAACCTCACGTCCTGGTATTATAACGAAAGAAAAGTATCAAAGTCGCTTTACAAGATATGCAATAAAACTACTTAAAAAAATTATAACATCAATAATATTTTATCTAGCAATTTATTTGATGTTGTTTCCTTTGTTGCCTAGCAACTAAAACAAAATAAATATCATAAGTCGAAATCTGTAATATACGGGGGTCCAAGTTTTTTGATGGCGTGTGTATAATAATAATTATGTAAGACATAAATCGAGTATGAGCCCATTTAATACAACTATGAGCCTGATATTAAGAAGAAAGGACTTAAGACATATACATTAACAAGTACAAAAACCTTAAACTAATAGAAGACCTCAAGGCAATGTATCAACATCTATCTTTTATCTTCCATATAAATAAAAACGTAAATGTTCATTTGTTCAAAATTTTAAATTTCCGAAAGTTCTTCGCCGATTGTTTTGAAATTTTGACAGAACATTGCACTCGAATACGCTCGTATTTTTATATACGTACAATTATATATATGTCACACCTCTGACAGGTAAGAAGCCCCAGCAATGCGTAGTGGTGTACAGCTAGTATTCAATAAGATTTTACAAACTTTCAAAGAAATTAACACAAAATCTTTAGATAGGATTTCGACCTAGTAACGATATTAAATCTTCTTCTTGTTGTGTTTAATATTTAACTTTTTTTTGTAAACGGGCTTTAATGTAGGGACATATTGAATTAGTCCATTACTCCTGCTTGTTATAATAAGCTCTTGGTATTCATCGGCTGTACACGTTTTCTTTATAAAGAGTTTGTGCAGGTTGTTTTGATCGACTTTTGAAACTTCAACTTCACTTATTTTAAATGAATTCAAATTTATTTGTAATTGTTCATTTAGTGCCTTAATATGAAAGAAATCATTATGGTATAATTCATTTACATTATACCGATCAGCGTTCTCTTTAGAGGATCGTGCAGCGGATTAATTCGCGATGTCTCAGTTCAGCTGTTACAAATTGGGGCCAATTGGGAATAGTAAAAAACGACACTAGCGCTATTTAGCGAAAACTGAAATGTGGCGTTATTTCCATAGATGCAGTCCACTGTGGTGGTTTTAAAACTGTGTTGTTAAAATTTGAAAATTTTTGAGTTTTGTCACATCTGAAGCGGAGGTGCGATATGTATATTCATTTCCTTGAATACTGTCCATAAGAGAACGGAGATCGCATTTTATGTATGTTATATGCAATAGATCACAAAAAATAAAATTCCATATATGTGTCATATTATATTAAAATACAGTGGAGATTCATTATAAAGTTATCGAAGAACACCTTCATTTGGGATTTCTCAACAATAATTATGTTATTACATAATACATTTATTTTGAACTATGAAATTTTATGAAGGCAATCAGTAAATATTTTTCGGAAATACTATAATAAATAATAAAGTCACTGTCAACATGGACCGGTATAATTCTAAAGCAAAATATCTAACCTTGAATGAGCCGTAAAAAATGGAATGTCGAGGCCATGTTCGACTTTTAAATTCTTGGCAACAAATCGTCGGTTGAATACTACATGGTTCCATATAACTTTGTATAAGAATGAAGAATTATGTTTGAAATATGCCATAAACAAATTTAACAAAATAGATAGAAGCAACGTATTTTTTCTCATGTATACGTATTTTGCTGCACTTTTTTTCACTATTTCCATTATCAAACTTTAGAAATATCACCGACAGCCTTTGTTCTAGAGATATATTTTTTCACATAGAACTTTGTTATTCCATATTACACTAAAATAATTTTTGCTAGTTACAACTTTATTGCATTCTACTGGGAAAGTCAAATATGTATTTGTAATAAAACTACTTATTGGCACATCAACTGATAAATGAATGTATAATTTTATGCGTTATTACAACTACTTTTTGGTCTGGTATTCTTTCTTACTCGTATTTGTTGTGGTAGAATGCTTTCGTAGTACTGTTTATCCACTTCAGGCGTCCAAGGTAGCATGCTTTGTAATGCACTAACTTTATTTTCTGGTAAAATATTCTGATCATTTGATTCTCTTATATGAAACAAGGCTGTCAGGGGGCTCGAATTGGAATTTCTTAGTTCTTTTCTTATATTTACTTTTTTGAAATATTCCCTGTAAGAGCACCGATACGCTATTTCTTCAAAACATTGGGTGTATTCTATTATAACGACTTTTGTGTAAGCGATGACTCCATAGTTAAAATGAGAGGCACTGAAGTTTAAGAAGTAATGTGGTCGCATTTAAATGATTTGGTAAGGATTTCTTTTGTTCACCTGCTTAAGCGATCTTAGGAGGCTGACAGGTGAAGAATATTCTACTTTAGAGGGGAACCGCTCAATGACACGGTGAACTGCATCTATTTCTTGTACGGCAGAATGGTCTGGTTTTGAATACTACATTGAAATTTTGTCCAGCTGTAGATGATCAAAAATCAAATTTCCCATTGCAAAATAAATTAAACTAAGTATTGCGATTCTGAGGGACGCAGCTGTCACTCCATAACGTTAATTGTGTAATACCAGGGTTGTCTTGTAAAACTGTTAAAATAATTCTGTATAAAGCACTGGCGATATCGTTTCCTTTGAGATCCTTCATGACCTCACACCAAGTTGAGCAATAAACACGTTTCATTTTGGATAGATGAGCAGTTAAATTATATACTGACAATTTGCTTTTGTAATAAAATCTATTTCAGCTTTGGGACAGGGCAAAATATTATACAAGTCAAAACATAAAGTTGCTTTTTGTGCATCATTTCGGTCTTCATTTCTGTTTTCTCTCATCGCATTTTATTCTTCAATATGCTTGTTGTATTTATGACATTTTGTTTCATTCAACCTTGATTCACCTTGATGTAGTTTAAATTCTTCACAGATTCCGCAATGATCTTTCTTAGATTAAAAAAATGTAAATTGAAGTTATTAACTAAAATATTCTATAAGCTGATTCTTTACAAGGTACCTTTCCCATTTTTCAGTTGTGAATCAAGGAACTGTATTGGACGTCTTTTCTTCTGCAGAGAGGGTATAAAGTTTGCGAAAAGCGTCATCTCTTTCTCTTAGGGTAATTTTGCTGACGCATTTGGAGTTCCATGATTTTAGACAATCCTTGAACGTCTTCATTTTTCTCGCCGGTACAATTTTTTTTTCGACTGGAGAGGTACTCTTCACCTTGATCATACCTTTGCAGCCCAATTTTGCGGGCTTTGTTTATGCTTTCTGGTTCTTTTTGGCTTATTCTTTTCGTTTGAATTACAGGCCTTAACTGAATTTTGATCTGCACTTGGATCTTGGTCTTCTTGTATTTCTAGATGTTTACTTTTGAATCGAATCTATTTTTGGTGTTTCGCATTTAACATTTCAGTAGAAATGAAAGATACAATTTTTGTGAACGTAACCTAAAATTTTATAAATTTTCCATTCAGAGCTGGAATTGGATCGCAGGTACTCTTTGTCTGTATCCGAATCATAACAATCACTAACATCGCTATTTCAAAGTTTTGAACCATATTATCAAACCTATTAACCGATGTTTTAAATGAAACGAACTTGGAACGTTAATCGTAAAACCGCAAAGGTGTATGAAGCTGTGAAGTCGCATACAACTATGTGACCGCAACAACGTGTTTTCAACGCATACACCTATGTTTCACTGCGTATGAAGCGATTTCAGTTAGTGCTGTCATATTTTGGATCGCAGCACAGTTAGACCTAAACACATACAACTTCGTGGCACTAAAAACTTAAAATGTCAAAAAATGTCACATACAACCATGTAGTATTGAGTCGACGATACGTGTTATATTATATTATAATACATCGGAGATTCATTATAAAGTTACCGGAGAATATCTTCCTGTGAGATTCCTCAACAGTAATTATGTTATTACATACAAATACTTTAATAAATTTATTCTGAACTATGAAATTTTATGAAGGCAATCAGTAAATGTTTTTCGGAAATACTATAATAAATAATACTATAATAAAGTCACTGTCAATATTTCTGTATGGATCGGTATAACTATAAATCAAAATATGTAACCTTGAATTAGTCACCGGAATATCAAGGCCATGATCGACTCGAAAACCTCGGCAACAGATGTCAAGGCCACACCCATAAGGATTAGCCGTGGGGGAGATGGCCATGTATAGTAATACTTTTACTACATAGTTCCATAATAATAATTTCTTTTCGTGAAACCACCAACCACGTAATATCTAAATTACGTTACTGGGAACGTCCTTCGGGAGCGTGCCTAACCCGTGTGGAGTTTGCTTATTTCATATTAATTTGCTAAGCTAAGTTTAATGCATTAGAATAATCAAGATAGATTTTAGGTACTGGTGTGTATGAATCAATTACTAATGCAACAGTTGCTCTCATATCATGTGCATAGGCACATCGTATCTTTACAATTAATTATAAATACACTTACAATAGTATTGGTTGTAAGTGTATTCATAATAAGGTATACTGCTAATTACAATTTGTAAATATAATGGATTTTTGCGCGTGTATCAATTTAGTGACGACGCACGGATCACATGCTACACCACTCGTAGTTGTTACTAATATGTCACAATTACCAGCACGTATGTCTAGCGACATATGTTTCAGTCAACTACGTATGGCATAGACAGTTAATAATTTGCCAAACAAAATGCAATCATGAAGTCACGTCTTAGACTTATTGGACAATTTGATTCATTGGCGTCTCAATATTTCTGTAAAATTTATTTCATTTTTTTATCATTTATTTTGATTTTTGTTGGATTTATTTCATTTATTTTGATAAAAATATCACTTCCATTGAATGTTCCTGTGGAGAACCTTTTCATTATTCTGTCATAGGTTGACGAATTTGTATTGTACTAACTGTTATCCTAAAATGTGTTTTCGGCACGACACTGTTCAAAAATGTCAGTTGATTGATTCATACGATTGTTACCTGTGACGCACACCCAAAGAATTATTATATAAACCACACATTGATTAGGTGTAACAATAAATCAGAGATTTGGACATTTTCAAAGAAATAAAATACGAAATTGATTATATCTTTGGTAATTAAATTGACAGTCAAGGAGAAATGCAGGAATATGAAAAATATATAATCCTTTACACATACTTGTGTTCTCATTTAGAGTAAAGAAAATATCTTAGGTGAATTATTATTGAAGGCAATAATAATTGAAAGCAATATCATTATAAATTTGTATAAGTTTTAATACTCATAACAAGAGTAACAAAAATACTGAATAAAATAAAATTAATTTCATTAATTCTCAAACACCTATATAAATAACAATGTAATTGTTCGTTTGTTCAAAATCTTAAATCTTCGAAAGTTCTTCACCGATTATTTTGAAATTTTGACACAATAGTGCATTCAAATATACGCATTTTCACATACCTACTTATTAGGAAAATGGCGAAGGCGCAAGGGACATACTAAGGTGCCCAACTTCATTTAGTGACGAGTATATTCCACATAATTATTATATGTATATCCAGTTTGTTAACTGATTAAAAAATTATTTTAAAGTTACGTAAAGGTTGAAAATTGATTATTATGTGAATTATTGTACTGACTTTAATCTTAAATCTTCGAAAGTTCTTCATCGATTGCTTTGAAATATTGACACAACGTTGCATTCGAATACGCGCGTTTTTATATACATACCTACTTATTATTCAAATGGCGAAGGCGCAAGGAACATACTAAGGCGTCCAACTTAATTTAGTGAAGTACATATCATATTCCACATAATTATTATATGTATATACAGTTTGTTAAATTATTGAAAATTTATTTTAAAGTTACGTAAAGGTTAAAAATTGATTATTATGTGAATTATTGTACTGACTTTAATGATATACACTCCAAACTTGGATTTATGGAATAATGTAAAATTTCTTTTTTATTCATATTTATTTGCCAGGAACCTCTTATACCACTTTAATTAATATCAGTCATATTTTATATTTATAATGTAACACTTTTATAGAAATATATTTCTGGTAAAGTTTATATTTCCTAGAATTGTTTCGAATTCAATAGTAAATTGATTAACATCGTTATTCAACTTTAACACGTAATTTCCAGCAAAAGACTTTATTTGCATACTACACAAATATAATATATAAACACAACAATCAAATCAAACGGTCTACAGCAATATAAACAACTACGACTAATATTTATATAAATTTAGTAACAACGCATGGTATACTAGTATGTTTGTAGCTTGATATATTAAAATAAAAATGAATTAACATTCAAAGAGTAAATCCCAAACCTACTTCGCTTAGGTAGATTCATTGTATAGGGTATCTCAGATGGAACTATAGGATTTGAATTGCGCGCTATTTGTGTTCTGTCAAAGATAGGATGTCAATATGTAACGACTGTCATTTACAGATCATGCGACGTCAACATACTGCGATTAACAGTTTAACAACTAAGAAATTCTGTACAACTGTTTTATGAATGTGAACGATCATTTACAGTTGCATTAAGGAAAATTAGTACAAAATTAAAACGAAATGAACTAGACTTAATAGCTGATAGTTCTATCACAGTAAATGGTAATTATCAATAAATTCGCAGAATTCAAAGAAAGGAGCATGGACTTTCTATTTAAATATTGCGTTTAATTTGTGTTTGTTCTATAAAACTAACATATTGGTTATTATCAAATTAATATAAACTAGGTACTTTATTATACTTTACACCCGTGTTTTTGTTAGATATAAGTGCTGCAAAATAGTAAGTAAAAATTGTCAACAAAAACAAAATTAAGTATATTTATTATCGTTTTAAAATATGAATATTTTGTACTTGTAACATAAGTAAAAAAAGTTTGTGAACCACCCAAAGTTCTCGTCACGAGCCGCCGCTGTTTTAGAGTAAGTAAAATGCTTACTTACCGTGGTGGAATAAAACTATTTTAGAATACTTTTTGCACTATACACAAAGTTATGCCTTTTGTAAATAATAAACTTACTATTTTATTGTTCAAATGTTGCAATTCCCTCTCTGCCAGTCGTTTTGTTGCATTTTCTTTCCTTTTCCTCTTGTACTGGTTGTATTTGTAAAACAAATACATTCCAGGAAGTGCCAAGACCACGAACGGCTTCATCAAGGGACTTGCCTTTGGACCTTGTGGCATGTTTGTGTATTTACTGAAAGAAAAATTAATATATTAAATTAATCATTACAATTATTAGTTGGTTACCTATTTGTTTACAATTAGTCTGCATTAAAAAGCAAGAGGAGCGCTGTATAAATATATTTATCGAAATTGGAATAACATTCTCTTTCAAATTTTGCTGAAAATATTCAAGCAACTAATAAATGTTCCTTGTGAAGAATAACGTAATAAATCAATATGGTAATTAATAAGTAGTTACAAACTCGTTCAATGAACTTTAAACTTCAAAAATATTTCATACATATAAAATATAAATTTACCTTTCTCGTCATCAATGTACATTGCATGCAGGTTAGCATTTATTGTTTCATTTTATTTTTATTCTAAAAATAGACACAGTTGGTAGCTATCGAACTGTTATAAATGCATTTCTATTATGTCTACTTTTATGTCGATATCCACAAATGCATTACACTATCAGCGCAATAAAATGTTTTAAAACTATTAAAATAAATAAGAATTTAAAGAGGAATGTAATTTTTATATAGACACTATGATAAAATTAAATTATTGTAAATTATGGTAAATAAGGTATGGTCAATTATATATGTTATATAAAATCCTACTCTATTGTTATATTAGATATAGTATAATATCATACTGTATGATATTATAATTCAGGCCAGTCACATACAGGATGTTGAGTCTAAGAAAGAGTACATGTAAAGTCATTGCTGTTATCATGTATTTAAATCCTTTCGTGTCATCATAAATTACATTGTATTATTTATTACGTTTATTACAAGTTACAAAACATTAGAGGAAAACACTTCTTGAAACCTTTCTACCACCTCAACGACAGAGAGGTTTTAAGTACAGAAATCTTCGAATAAACATTCAGTAACCTCAATCGTCTCCGACATACCTTTAAGGTAATCTCCGAGATGTAAGTAAGCAGTCATCAACTAATAAAAGAGTTTACTCCTTTTTCGACATAAGTAAATGCAGAAATCGTAAAGTGAAATAAAAACAGTTTTTAAACAGTTAGTTAAATAAAGTCTGATATAAAATAGATAATAGATATACACATTACAATATATAACGTACATAGATAGTATATAATGAAATAGAAACCGGTATGGTCTTCTCAATTATAAAAAACACATATGTATAAGTTCTTTTAAATTATTACCATTGATATTCATTTTGTTAATTATCATTATTTTTCGTTGTTATTTAATCGTGACTTGTTCGTACGTAAAATTTTTAAATAATACTTATTTCACTATTACCTTAATTTACTATATAAACGTCGTTTCCAGTGATAAATAAAAATAAATTCCGAGTTAATAAGAACACCGCTTAAAAAATTAATGGAATGGCCATTGATTTGTTGGAAACCTAAATTGTTATATTTTTTAAGTAACAGTGTCTTCCAATTATGTTTCACTATAATTTTACTATCTAAGAGTTGGTTGGTACCATAAGGTCAGTTGGTATACAGGGTGGTAGATTTAAGGCCGCTACGTGATATTTGGAAAAGGCCAGGCTATCATTGTCTAACAATATTGCAAAAAGGAAATGCCTACAAATGATACATTGATATTGAATTATGATAGTCATTATATCTTAATAAAATACATTTATATATCTAAATTTGTGAACATCGAAATACAGGTATTAACAAATTCATAACAGTTATAAAGAAAAATAACATTTATTCCAATTTTATGGAAATTCTATATAACAATATACATGTCTAAAAGTTATAATTGAAATTCTATTACTAAATATGACTACTGTTTTTTTGCGACATTTGTTGGTAACGTTTGTAACTTTTCCATCATACTACAGGAACAGTGTACTTTATATGATGTATTATGAAATGTCCAAGGGGTGGGATTTTCTGAACGGATTTAACGCACATAGGCTTTGTCGCTACAAGATTAATGATGATGGAATCGCCGAATTCCATAGCTTTAAGACTTTTTTCGGTAATTTGTCCTGGATCGGACAAATCCTGAAAAGGACGATCGGCTAATATACATACGAAATAGGTGGTGTAATAGTTAAGTATTAGTTATTGTCAAGGATGATTCGAAACTGTAACTTGAACAATAAAATCAGCTGTTACTCTAGATGGGTTAGTCTTTAAGTGTTTGACTACATAAACACGAGAGAATTCTTTAATAGGTACATTATTGACATTATACCCGGATACAGTTTCCTGTTGGGCTTCCTGTATCCCAATAGACCCTAGTTCAGTGTGCCACCGTTCCAATACCACCAGTTTTGTAGATATACTGAAATAGGAGAGGATGTTTAAAGAAATATTCGGGGAGTGGGTGGAACGATAACATCTAAACGATTGATCAAGTATTTACCATCAGCCTTACATTCTTTACGATCAATAACCGATCCCTTGTACCATCAAATCTTAAGGGATGGTTTCAATATGGTGTCTGTATGCTATCCATGAATTAGTACGAGAGCAGCAGTAGCTGGATTGTACTCCATTCTCTTGCCAACTTGTGGCTCGTGTGGCCAAAACAGGCCACACTCTGTCCCGAATCGGTAGAGTCTACTTTATTGATACCGTCGATGAGTTTTCTTTCTCTAAGGATGAATACCAGAGATAATGTTCACGGTTAGTTCATTTTTCAAACTATAGTCTTTATTCAGCAGTATCGTTGCTGGTGATACTTCTGGTATTCATCCAAACAATCATTTTGATAGATTTTGGCGTCGACGAAGACGTCGACGAAATCGTCCTTGTCGGAGGTTCCACGCGTATCTCCAAAGTCCAACAACTGGTCAAGGAATTCTTCGATGGCAAAGAACCCTCCAGAGGCATCAACCCCAACGTTTCACGTATCTATCTCATTATCATCATATTCTTCGTAATATCTCTAAATCCAGGGCCGTCAATTATGTTTATATAGTATTTATGTAAATATGGGAACTCGCGAAGCTATTCTGGCGCTAAGAGTAATGTTAGAGAAAACAATAGAAAAAGGAAAGAACGCTTATATAGGATTTGTAGATTTAGAAAAAGCTTTTGATAACGTAAGATGGGAAAAAATGTTCGAGATACTAAAGAGCGCGGGAATGAAGTATAGAGATAGGAGAGTAGTCTGGTCAAGGAATTCTTCGATGGCAAAGAACCCTCCAGAGGCATCAACCCCAACGTTTCACGTATCTATCTCATTATCATCATATTCTTCGTAATATCTCTAAATCCAGGGCCGTCAATTATGTTTATATAGTATTTATGTAAATAGGGGAACTCGCGAAGCTATTCTGGCGCTAAGAGTAATGTTAGAGAAAACAATAGAAAAAGGAAAGAACGCTTATATAGGATTTGTAGATTTAGAAAAAGCTTTTGATAACGTAAGATGGGAAAAAATGTTCGAGATACTAAAGAGCGCGGGAATGAAGTATAGAGATAGGAGAGTAGTACACAATCTATACATAGAGCAAACTGCTGTTATAGAAGTAGAAGGGGAAGAAAGGGAAGTAGGTATTAGGAAAGGAGTAAGACAAGGATGTACGCTATCACCACTAATTTTTAATCTGTACATCGAAGAGGCGATTAACGTGGTAAAAGATAGAGTAGATTTCGGGATTAAAGTACAGGGACAGAAACTAAAAATGCTGAGATTCGCGGATGATATAGCAGTATTAGCATCTAGTAAGGAGGAACTAGAATCAGCATTGAACGAAATGGAGGCAGTGTTGACAGAGGAATACGGAATGAGGGTGAATAAAAACAAAACTAAAGTGTTAGTGTGCAGAGGGCGCGAGAGCAGAGCAAAAACGAAAGTACAAATTAATAATGAAAGATTGGAGGAAGTTAAAGACTTCACTTATTTAGGAAGTAAAATAAATTGGGATGGAAGAAGCGATAAAGACATAAAACAAAGAATAGCGCAGGGTCGAGTAGCTTTTAACAAAAAGAAAGCACTTTTATGCTCGGGGGTAATAAACTTAGAAACAAGGAAGAGATTTTTGAAAACATATGTATGGAGCACGGCACTTTACGGCTGCGAAACCTGGACGGTAGGGGAAGCAAGTAGGAAGAAATTAGAAGCTTTTGAGATGTGGTGTTACCGAAGAATGATGAAAATACCATGGACTGATAGGGTTAGAAACGAAGAAGTATTGGAGAAAGTCGGCGATAAAAGGAGTATGTGGAAAAACTTAAAGAAGAGAAGAGATAGAATGGTAGGCCACTTGCTGAGACATGGGGGAATAGTCCGCGATATTTTGGAGGCAGAAATAGGAGTGAAGAAAGGCAGAGGTAGGCCTAGATTAGACTACTGCTCGCAAATAGTAAGGGATGTAGGTTGTAGCACAATTAGCGAAATGCGTAGGTTAGCACAAGATAGGAGAAGCTGGAGGTTAGCGTCCAACCAGTCTTAGGACTGATGACCTAATGATGAGTATTTATGTGGTTCAAATTTCCATAAAGTAATGTCAGAGTAATACCACATTCACGTCAAAGTGTGTCAAGTATTCAAGTATTAACTTGGTATATTTGAAGATTCTTTCCCGAATTTTCCCCATCCATCCTCTAAGCTTTTTTTAATTTTTCGATGGTATATTTATGGATACCACCACATTTGTAAATCAACTGGCCAGTATATATGAATTTGCCGGAATCTACATGACCAACTGTTATAGTATTAATGTGAGTTTTATCTTTACCTATTCTGTTTAGCGCATACATTATATGCAACAATTACTAAACACATAAGAATATAAAGAATACTCATGCGTCCTAGAAATATAACGAATTTAAATATATGCCTTGGGGGACTATTTTATTTAGTGAAGTCTTATTTATATGCGAGACATATAATACGAATTTATATGTGATACAAGCTACATTTTTGTTTATTTTTTAGTTTTTGCATTAACAAAAAAATTATTAATCACATGATAAATATAGGGTATCTCAGTTGAAACTATAGGATTTTAATTGCGCGCCATTTCTGTTCTGTCAAAGATAGGGCATCAATGTTTAACGACTGCAATTTACGAACCATACGACGTCATTATGTCGCCACTCGTTCAACAACGAATAGTTTGTGTACAACTATTTTATGAAAGTGGGCGATTATTTACAGTTTATTTAACAGAAATTCATACAAAATAAGGACAAAGTGAAGCACCTACAGAGTTAACATAACTTCAGACAGAATTTAATCCTGAAATTTGAAGATACCATTATTGATAAGGCAACACCAATACGTCCTTGTCGTGGTAGGTCAGATGGAAATATTGCTGCGATAATGGAAAGTGCAGAGGAGTATCCAAGTACATCAATTCGACGTCGTGCATAACAAATAAATCTGTCGAGATACACCAAGTATAGAATTTTAAAAAAAGATCTGCGAGAGACACTCTATATGTACATATTCCACTGTTTGCTACAATAATGCGATTTTTGCAACCCAAGCTATTGACCCGGAAATGTCACCAGAAACGAAAATTCTAACTGATGATTTATTAACAACGTAAAAATAAGGCAATTTCTAGAATGTCAGAGAATAGGGGACGGAGAATGAACTGCACAAAAGCAATTTAAATAATCTATAACCCCCTGGATAGTACCTCAACTTTTATATAGGTATGAACAAATCGTTTAAGAAATGTTAAGTATAGTAGTCACAAATTTAACTGCAATGCACCTTCTACGAAAAAAAAACAACTCCAAGATGCCAGTGCTGCAATGAAGCACTAACGGTAGAACACTTTTTGTTACTCTGTCCCAGATTTACAATGAATAGGAATGCACTGAATTTAAAAAGTACAATATAAGAGATCTTAAGTGACATGGAAATTAAAAAACGTATTCTACAAAATATAATACCTAGTGATCTACAAGTAATTAAACGGTGATAATATCACAGACACAGCTAATATCTGTAACAGTCGACAGATACCAGCTCAAAAGAAAAATACGATTTTTATCTAGCAGAAGTTGTTATTCAACACTATACTCAGATTTATGTAATCAGTGATAGAACAGAACACAATGTTCGCATACAGACCTAATATTTACGTCTACGTAATATTACCTAATGTTATTTATTCGACAGTATATAGAAATTGCGCAGTATATTTGGGACGTTGAAGTTAATTATAATAATGCTTGACCTAAAACAATTCTGGGTGAGCCAATACCTTCACAAATGTGTCATGGGAGTTCCCTTTGCTATGCTAAAGTCTCCCGTTGGGATGATAATCATACGATATACTTACCAAATCATATAATCAAATATATGCAAAAATATGCCTTTTTAAATTCTGAATTTTGTAGAAAAAAAATTAAGAATGTATTGAAAGTTGGTATTAAGTTATTAATTTATTAGATTGTTCTATATAATTATATAATTTATTAAAATGTAATTAAATATTAAAAATTTATTAAAGGTATTTCAATAGTTAGATGATTTATAAGTTACATTAATACGACACAATTGTATCTGAGCGTTGTTTGCCTATCTAGTATATGAAGTGTGAATTTCATTTTTAAGCAGAATTTTTCATTTATTCGCATATACAGAGAGACATAGTTCGAAAATATAATGTATAGTAAAGGTAGTGTTAAAATATTAAAATATCTGAAAATATTTGTACACGTTTCTCTAAGGAACAACCCCAACATGTACATTAAATATCCTTTTTTTTTTTAATAATGAATACATCACTTGAATAGTATGATGGTCCCCAAAACATATACCATAGCGTAAACGTGAATCCACTTGAGCATAATAGTTTCATTAGTCGGTCAGTATTTAGAATATTTTTTAAATTTTTCAGTTGGTAAGATATAGAATTAAGTTTGGAAATTAAGTTGAAACACTGTACTTGCCAACTTATATATGTATTAATGATTAAACCAAAGAATTTAACACTATTTTCGCTAGATACTACAGAAGTATTAATATCTAAAACAATGTTCTTACATGTATTCCCTCTATTATGAATACGCATGGCGTTCATTTTTTCAGTGTTTAAAAATAAATAGTTTTCGTTAAAGTATTAATGTCGAATAGTATTTTATGGCATTTCTCTGTTAAAACTTAAACCGATCTATGAGAAACAATTACTGATTATCTGCATACAGAGTGGTCTCAGACGTAGTATCAAGGTTATTGATACATATAAGAATGAATACAATACAAGACCAAAGACTGAACCCTATGGTACTCCAATATCGATTTGTGCTAACTGATGGCACATTATTTATTGGTACATATTGTCGTCGGTTTTCAAGAAAACTGTTAACTCAATTTAGTGGAATTTCATGAATTCAATACCTCTGCAATTTTTCAAAAAATATATTATGGTTGGCGCAACAAATGCCTTACATAAGTCACAGAATATTACAGGTAATTCACCTGTCTCAATATACTTAATGATGTGATAATAATATAAATGAATACCTGTACTTGTCGACTTCTTGTCTAAGAAACCACGTTGATTCATTGAAAATAATTTGTTATAGAAAGGATAATAATCTAAATAATAAAGTTTTCTCAAACATTTTTAAAGAAGTTGATGGTACGGTAATGTTTCTATAATTTCCTATTAATTTTGCATCATTCTTTTTAAGTGTAAGAGTCATATTTGTCTCAAGTTTATCCCTCTGTAAAAGATAAATTTATTGAATAAACAAATCGACGAATCAAAATATGCTTATGAAGAATGCATGAATATCATCATAGCCTGAAGAACGTTTTCACTTGAGTTTTTTAGACAATAGATCATATATACAACAACAGTATTAGGGTAGTATTGTATGCTTGTGTTCGATTTCCAACCAAAGTAATTTTTCACCTGTCTGTGAGTATGGATGTGCTTGTCCTCGCCTTTAAGTGTAACTCTCTCCTCCGCAGCCTGTGGCTCTAGGGGAATAAAGTCAGTTTACGTGTATTCAATCTTATTATAACGTTATGATGCTGGTTGATCCATCACACATTCACAACACGGTACTCTGGTCCCATTACCTCTGTCGACGTTGTAAGACTTTCCCTTCATATAAATGGATTTCAAGTATGTGGCTCAATGATTCACTCTTTTATAATAGATTATGCTAATATACTAGAACTCTAAAAATGATTAGTGTGCAATGTTGTGTGTTCGGTGAAATTTATTGCTCCTGTTCTTTTGGATAATACAAAGTCGACAATTAAAAAGTAATATATTATTTATCATATCTTTATGTGTACGTCAGTCTGGTGTCCTGGATCCACCCCTGACTTTAACGTCCTCTATGATTTACACACGGATATTATTAATATCAATTAAATAATTTTACTCGTCTTGTTTTAAGAAAAATTATATTTGTTGTTTTCGATTAGACACTGTAATTAATATAATTCTATTATTCTTCTATTTATTAAACACTTGCTTATTTTATCATTTTATTGCACTTCAATAAGGGCTTTTTAAATATTGTTAAAAAAAAGATTGGACTATATGCATACAAATCTTTTCTTACAGTATTTTTCACAATGAAAGAAATTTTTCAAATCAAATTAACTCACGTTTTGTAAATACAGGTATAACCATTTGTAGATCACCCTGTATCCAAGTCACTTCATAACGATTAGTCGTAATAAGAATTTCATTAGAGCCTTCTCCCTCACTAATGCTCTCCTGTAACCATTTCACAATATTTCATTGAAATTGATAGACATTAATTCGAAAATTACCTTGTTAGATTTGCAGCTGACATTGTGATAGAACGTGTTGCGAGTATAATAAATAGAAATGTTAATACCGTTCAAAATATAAAATGTTTTCATTCTTCGCAGTAACACCATTAATGCTGGATAAAATGACAATAGAATCGTCTAGAGTGCCAACGCGTTTAGGTTTACTTTAAGTTTTAAAGCAGTCGGTTTATGTAGTCATTTACATATATAGAGATTGCTCTTTCGCTCATGTTTCTTTAATTTCCATTCAAGCGGAGAAATTTTCCGCACTTATAGTTGCCTCGAATGTTCGTTTTACCGGTATTGTAATGATTTTATTTCTTGTAATAGACCTATTGTTATTATAATGCACTATAAAATTGTGTCTATATTGAAATGTTTACTCTAAAGAATTATGACAATTACAAATACTTTGGCGATTTTCTAACTGGTACTAAGCTATTTGTTGTTTACTCATACGTTCAACTTAGAAAAATATTAACTCTATTAATATTGGTCTGCATTTGCACGCTGTACTACACAAAGTACAAAATCACCTTTGATTTTAATAGCAGTCAATTTAATGTGTATTAACCACCATAGACACAAACTCTTAAGGTATTATTAAAATATTCTGTTAGTTAATGTTGATATTAAACAAATTATACAGAAAAAAGTTTAATTTGATTATAATTGTCTAGAATTGCTTTCGTAGTCTGAATTTCTGATCTTATGAGTGAAGAATTAGTACACATATGTTGTGTAAAAAGCATAATTTCTCTTAGCTTAACAGTAATAGTTTGGATACTAAACAAATAAACAAGATGTTATACAACACAGGTGCTTATCTTTACTATTTATGAGGAAAAAAATACGTAAATCATCTTATGGGTATAGTAAGTACATTATGGGAAAAAAGTAAAAGTAAAAACTGCAATATTTGAGATGAACACTAAAGGGCGTACAATGGCAATAAAAACTATTTTCTACTAATTAAATTATTTTGACATGAAATATTGCTTTATTGTTTAATAAATTCCATAAATGTTGCAGTTTATTTTGCACCAATGATGTATACATGTCTTAAAGTCAAATAAATGTTCATTTTTTATACTGAGCGATTTTTATTTTACGAAGAAATGCTTGATCTTAAAATAAACAGTGATAGTATTCATATTTTTATTGTTATTATGAATAATTATTTTTATTATTAAGAATTATTATATTTTGGAAATAATGCACACTTCAACAAAATTTATTTCTGTTTATTCGTATTTTACTATGACATATGTTATAAAAAAATGACAATTAAAATGATTATAAAGATGATTAAACACGTGATGAAGAGATGCAGAAGTAGTAGCTCCAATATTACTTTTGATGAAACAGAAGGTAGTGCTGCATTTGGAAAGGGAAAAATAGTTTTGCATTTTTTCGTTTTTCTTGTGCAAGTTTTAATATTCCAGTTATTGTAAGTTTTGACACAATAATAATTGTAAATGTCAACCTTGAGAAGACTCAGGCTAACATGTAAATTAAAATTTCTCACCAAATAGGGACACACCTGTTTGATGTGACATTGTAAGACTACGATAGCATTTGAGCACTAGTTGGTGTGAATATTTGCATAAGTGATGAAGTAAAATAAATACAATCTTTATTGTAAACTTCGCCATCTTTTAATGTAAACGTTAATCCAATTTTAACCTTTTTAATATTCATATTGTCTAAAATAGAAAAACTGTTGCCTTGAAATGGAATACACTTTTTTTGTACACTTTATTCTATTTTTTTTATAATACATAGCAGCATTGAAACCCCGGAGTATAGTATAAAGTGATGCAAGTTTAGGAAGTGTATATTCGCCAATGATGTAGCTAAATTCCAGCATCCTAATGTTTATTATCTTATAGAATAGTAAGTAATAAGTGTACCTCATTGACATTTAGAAGGCACCATTAGAATGTCTAGTAATAATTATTCTCTTAATAACAGGATTTATTTCTTACTAATATCAAAAATTTACATAACTTTAATTCAGTGGTGTTTAATGGGTTAACAGTGTAACTAAATAATTACTAAACAATAAATAATTATTTAAGCGGGCATATTCTTGATAATATTAATGCATTATTATTCATAAGTAATACAATAAATAAGAAATATGAGAGAGATGAGAGATTGAGAATATTACTTCACTATCTACCCAAAGAAAATCACAAGTGATTTAAAATTCAACATATTTTCGGATACGTATTATCCATTAGTTTTAATAAATATGGCAATGACAATGGAAATGATGACTTAATGTTTTCATCCTGTACATATACTGACTATAAACCAGTCAAGTGTGGGTTGGTTATTCAATATTACAAACGGGCATATCAATTCAGGTTCCAACAATTGTTAAGAATTATTAATAATCCTTTTTATAAAATGTGGGAATTTTATTTCCAGTGAAAATTAAAATGTTGTTATGTTGTTGGTAATATTTATATATTAGTACAAACTAAATGATAAGTAGACAATAAATAACAAATATGCCTTTATATTCCTCCATTTATTACCGTCATAAGAATAAAATAGGTTAGTTGCATACCCATTTGGTGAAATGCAACAGCTGCCTCTTTAAAAGCCAACACATTTTCAGACCTTTTTACATTATTTTTAATACACTTAGCCAATATTTTAACGTTTACTTCTTAGGGTAAATAACACCATTCGGATATAAATTTCTTGGCTAGGAATAGCTATTTCAAAAAATAAAACCCGCCATAGATAGGATTTGACATTTGTCCCGGATTGGAACCGGGCGACATACAGCTGTTTCGAACTTATTAGTTCTCATCAGTGCCGTACACGGTACACCGATCCAGGACAAATGCCGAATGAAGTTTGTGGGGTATACATCCTTATCGATACGATCTATGTCAGTAACATATAAGTCGGAAATCGAGAAAGGAACTACCAAACCGCCAAGCGGTTATCAAAGTAGTTCCCGAATAGCAAAGCTATTACATAATCGCTATAGGAAACAACTGCTCCTCGGGCTAAAGCCCCGCCAAGCATTGAATTATACCTAATTAAAGCGACGATTCGACGATTCGAAGATCAGGATTCGACATTTCTCGAATCCTACCTGTGGCGGGTTTTATTTTTGAAACCTTATCTGATCGTGTAGAAACACGAGAAAGGGGTCGAGGACCGCTTTTAGGTATAATTCAATGCCTGGCGGGGCTTTAGCCCCAGGAGTAGTTGTTTCCTATAGCGACTATGTAATAGCCTTGCTATTCGGGACTACTTTGATAGCCGCTTGGCGGTTTGGTAGTTTCTTTCTCGATCTCCGACTTATATGTTACTAGGAATAGTAACATATAAGTAGAAATTGTAAAGTTGTCCCAAGTTTTAACATCATTGTAAAGGCAACATGTATGCGTACTGTAGAATAGTTGCGTCGGTTTAATTATGATCTACCCCATGTAGAGTAAAGTGTACTACATGGTGATATACGTATATTAGTTTTAGACCTACAGTTACGATTTTATTATTTTATTATTCGTATTTTGTTTTCTTAATAATGAGGGAATCTATATTCGATATCTGCACAGACGATAAATCGAGAATCAATATTATTGGTCGAAGTAAAGGAGCCTCAAGATTTGAACCTATCCCGGTTTGGTTCGATTAATTGTAAGCCATCCCCTTGGAAAGTTGAGTCCTTGAAAAAGTTTCTGTTTTCCTTAATTGTGTTTCGGTATTTTGTTGGTAAATACTTTGATGATTGCTATTGCCTTTCTAAATGTTGTTGTTAATTTCGAGTTACCTCTGTACATCAGTAAGAAACTAATTTAATATTTCATTTCTGGAATCATGTTTCTAAGATTTTATTAAGTAACTTAAGATATTTTTTCCATTTTCAATTAAACGTTTCCCTTGTTTGTTAAATCAATGGTTTTCTATTGTTCTTAACTAGTGTTAATTTTTTTACAAGTATTTTTGAGGTAACTTAAATATAAAATACTAGTACCTAATTAAGGTAAGGTGAACCCACGTGAGTATTTGTTCCAATATAGAGCCAAAACAATCAATTCAGGTGGTAAGGGGCAGATGGAGGGTAAGAAACAATGTTCATTTCTTAGACTTTAAGTATGACCATTTTACGATAGAACCCACGTAGTAATACACATATGTATAATATAAATATGTGTAAAACTCCCTTTCGAATACATTTGTAAAAGATTCTCTTTTGATAAACTCATTCCTTTTACCTTTCAGTAAGGTTAATGAGATCAGAGGTCAAGTCGCAGCCAACATTGATACAGTTTTACATCAGAAACAGTGTTTTACAGTATCTCCACACCACTAAAATTAGTAAAGTTTTACGCTGCAGATTTTCAGCACTGCAGATACATGTAGAATTACAATAGAATAACTCATATAGAATTTTACACCAGAAGTGTTAAAAAATGGTACGAGTCCTCTTATAAGCGCATTTATTTAGAATATATTGAAAAAATAAAATAGGTACATTTTTTTGATAATTGTTATATGTATAACTTAATAATATACCAAATAGATTATTAAGTTGTACTTATAGTAATGAAACAAATACATATATTATAAGAAGAAAATCCTAAAATAAAATTCGTTGGAATATTTAATGTATACCTATTTATTTTTTGACGTGCATAACGTAATGAAAAAATATAAAAATATTTAAATATTTTTCTCTATTTGGAACAAACTATTGGGTGTTTCAGATGAAACTATAGATTATGTGTTCTGTCATAGATAGAACGTCAATATTTAACGATTGTCATCTAAAAACCACACAATGTCAACATGCGTGTAATAGCATTATCAACTTCATTTTTAAAGAAATCTAATTATTAAATCACTCCAAAGAGCACACCACACTGTGCATATCTGTGGATGCATTTCCTTTTCATGAATACTATTGGATTTTCGGCACCCTAGATTTGATAATGCTGACGTATCCATCAAGATGAAAATGTGCTTCATTACTGAACAAAAGTTTTTTGCAAAAATCAGTATCACCTTCTTTCTTTTCTAACACCCAATTAACAAATGTTGTAAATGGTCTGTAACTTTTAATTGTCTTATCAACTGAATTCTGCATGCTGACAGATGCCGATGTCGATTTAAAATCCGATCCATGGTGGATCTTTGCAGAATCAGTAGTTGTTCACGACATCGAGTTGATGGGTTTGAATACTCCCGTACACTTTTTCTCACTGCAGAAACATTTTCATCAGACCGATCATGACGAGGACGTATTGATGTTGCCTTATCAATAGCAGAACCCGTCTCTTCAAATTTTTTGATTAAGTTGCGAGCTGTTAACTCTGCAGGCGCTTCATTTTGTTCCAATCTCGTGCGAAATTTTTCTTAATGCAGCTTTAAATGATCGTTCACATTCATAAAAGAGTTTTACACAAACTGTTCGTCATTGAACTGTTAATCGGAGCATGTTGACATCCTTTTATTTGTAGATGACAGTCGTTAAGTATTGATGCCCTATCTTTAACAGAATACAAATGGCGCGCAATTCAAATCCTATAGTTTCAACTGAGACACCCTATATTTGGCGAGCACTATGTATTTACAATATTTGCACAATAATATCTAACATAATTATCTATTTTTTGTAAAATGACTAAAATTAGAATTCAGATGTTAACATTTGAAGTATTTTCGATTATAGCCTGATTAAATTGTATTTCTCTTATTATTCTCTACTCTTTCATACTCCCCTGCGCACACGTAAGCGATAAATTGGTAGACTCTATTCTTCCGGAATATGATTGATAATAAAGTAGCTAATCGATACTTTATAGAATGAGAATATATTTATAACGGCATTGAGTAGGTGCTGTATCAAGAAGGCAAGGAAACGTGATTGTGCTAAAGGAGAAGTCTGAAAAATGAATTTACCGTGCGTTGTATAGAGATATTGAAATGGTAAAATTTTCTATACTACTTTTATAAAAAGTAGATAAGTTTTACATGTATATAATGGATACATTAATTAGACCTACCTACCTATTGCTTCCCAGGTTTTATTTTCGCTGTGAAGATAAGAAAGGAGCTTAAAGAAGAGTTTACAAAAATCCATAGTATTTTCCATTAGCATTCACACCAAAGGAATAACTAAAATATCCAATACAAGCCTAAATCGATCGATCAGATCGATCTATGTTGTCACTAATATAGGGTTTTTTTTTTGAGGTGTAGAAAATTAAAATGAAATAAGACACATAAAATGTCCATGGTATTGAACTTATTAGAAAGCTAATTTTATACCATTATTATTTTAAAATGATTTCGGGCATATGGGCACATCGGTTGGCTCAAACATAACGTAATCTGGAAGTTCAATTGTCGACCCCTTTTTCCAGCATCTGGGGCCGTATATCGGAAATAACGGGACGAATGTCGACTTCCAAATAATCCATCGTCTGTGGTTTATTAACGTAGACTAGCGCCTTCACATATTCCCACAGAAAATAGTCTAGCAGCGTCAGATCGTAAGATCTTGGAGACCAGTTCACAGGTCCATTACGCGAAATTATGCGTTCGTGGAATTTTTCTTGCGATAAATTGATTGTGGCATGCGCTGTGTGGAATTTTGTGTCGTATTGTTGAAACCAAAACTCTTCCACATTAATGTAATTCAATTGGGGAATGAAGAAGTCAATAATCATGGATCTGTAGTGCTCTTCATTGACAGTAAGGTTTTCGCCGGCATCATATGGACTAATGATTCCACCAGCCCATAAAGCACACCAAACAATAACTTTTTGTGTATGTAAATATGTCTCAATAATGGCTCATGGATTGCCTTCACGCCATGTGTGGTAGCTTTGTTTATTAACGTAGCCACCCAACTAGAAATTAGTCCAAACCACAGCAAACTCAAACAAAATTTTGTGGTGAAAATAAGGATCAACAGCAATCTCATTTTCAGCCGGCTTCAATTCTAGCACAAGCTAGATCTTGTAAGCTCTGAAACCAAAATATTTCCACAATATCTTCCATGAAGTCGATGGACATTGCTCCAATTATTGTGCACAATGGCGAATCGACTCATTTGGTTCTCCTCAATTGTACGCTCCCCAGCATCATCAACTTCTTCAGTGCGTACTGTACAACGTCTATAGGGATGCACATTATCAATTAGAGTGTACTTGGTACCCAAGCGATCCATGGTTTTTCGTATTACTTACTTAGATGGCCGATTATGTCGACCATAAAACGGACGCAGTTCACCGTAAGCTTCGCCAACTGAACTACGATTTTCGAAGTAAATTTAGACAATGTGCAAGCGTTATTCTGACGTAAGCCTATTCATGGTGAAATGGCAAATCAAACTGAGCACAAATCAGCTGTCAGCTGTCAAATTGGCCGTCACTAGAAAGAGTGTTGCCAATTCGAAAAACAAACTTCTAAAAAACACCCGACAGATCTATTATTTCTTTACGTCCACTGTCAAAGCATTTCGTTGTTGTCAGGACACAGATTAAACCAATAATAAATTAGCAAATCGTCTATTTTATTGTGTTGACTATTCTGATTTCTAAAATACGACAACTGAAGTAAATAATTGACTGGATAAAAGCTTTATTTTCTCCAAGCCGTACTACGTACTACTCAGGACAAGTAACACTTTCACAGTTGTTTGTCTATAAGAGACGATTATAAAAAATAAGGCTTAGAATTCTACCCTAAGTCACTATTATGTGATAATGTGTCTCTTAAGCACCATGAAGCAAGAAGACCCACAATACTAGTAGAGAGTTAATGCAGTAATACGGCATGTTGTAATATAATACGTACTTATACAATAAAATTGGAATGAAATTTTAAACGCAATCCTCTACCACTCAACAAACCTCATATCAAGGACGTCACGTATTCGTAATATAATCTAGTGACTCTATATGATAATAAAGGTAATTATATGATTTCAACGTAATATAGCGTATCTCTACAATTTTCGTCAGTCAATATAGAAAATGTTTTAGATAAACTTCAAGGGATGATTTTTTCAAGAGGGGTTTTCAAGATACTTAATGTTAAAAATTAAAAAAATTATCGTAACCGTAATCGACACGTACACCGAATTTGATACACAATACCCCCTTATAAGTTGTCAAATTTTGTGGTTATATCAAGCTTTGCAATCAATCGTATTCGGCCGGGTCAGAGCAGTTCGGTATCATGAATTAAATACCTATACTAACTTAACCAAATAATATCATTGTCAGAGCATATGATTTTCTACTAAAAATTTTCTCGTTCGGACGTTAATTTTTACAGTGCTGACTAAATGGAGAACAATTAGAGCAATACACATAGGAGTCAAATATGATCAACTGAAAAAGAATTTTTAGGATACTGCATTGGTAACTAGCGTGTACATAGTTACAAACGAGTCCGGTAAATAAAATTTGCCGGTGGTTGTTAACAGCGACCATATCAAAATTAATTAGACACAACAAACATTTAACAAATTTATTATCTAAACAAACAATTTCACTTATTTACATAAATTTTGAATGTACAATAGCTAACATTATTAAAAAAAGTATTTGCTGGTAACAAATTAGATTCTTCACTGGATTGTTCTTTTTTAATGCTTGAAACTTTCAAATGAGATACTGAAGATAACTCGGTAATTGCAAAAGATTCATTTGCGTCAGATGAACCCAGAATTTTCTCAGCAATATTTCTCTTGAGTCTGCTGGAATCTTCTATGTAGTTGCATGCAACGGATAAAGATTTCCAACCTCCGTGTGTCATCAGAGTGCTGAGATCTCATCCACCTTCTACCAAAAGAGTTGTCCTTGAACGACGTAAACAATGTCCGGTAAGTTTCTCACTTTCTGGAAATCCTAAATATTTGTTCGGGATATTACCCACAGTATGGACACCGACAACTTGTGCCACACACTTCTTATTTCCACCGCTATCAGGAATCGCTTATTGGTCATATTAACAGGCTGCAAGGAGATATACTTCCTTATCAACACACAAAGTTGATATCCTTCCGCTTCTTCGGTTATGACGAAAGAGCGGCTTATACCAGTTTTAGTGTTTGGGAGACATACTTTTATAAAATTTTCACAATCCCTAACGTCATCGATAGTTAAATTAACCAATTATTCTCTTCGGCATTCGCCAGGAATACCAATAATTAAAATGACCTTCATCAGTAAGTAGTTGTCATCGTTGGCTTTCTTTAAAAATTTTACTACTTCGTCGTGAGACAATACCTTTGATTTCTTTGGGGTATGATCAACAATTTTCCTCCTGATGTATTGATATAATTCTCCATATCTAGGTCAATTATGGTTATTTATTATCAAAAAGCAATTATAAATATATACCTTTTTATGTCCACCGTTTCATGAATCTGTAGGTAGCTCATTATCATGGAAAAGTACGACCACAAACTTTTTGAATTTTTATAACTATCTTCAAAATAGGCAAGCATTACCCGTTCATCAACTCCAACATTGTGATTTTTCTCCCGCCAAATGCAAGACATCTTGTATTCTTTTAAATATCGTTCCGAGGATTTTTCTGGTAAAAAATTCGATCTAGCGCTGTTTACTTTATACAGTAAGCGTCCGGAAGTGCAATTATAGAAAAATTTTGGGACAAATCCATTTTATAAGGCACAAAACCTCAATGTAATCACTTTAATGTAAAAACTAAATTGTCGAAATTTTATTGGTTACTTTCTTCACCTTAGCAATAAACCAACGCACATGCGATGATTACCACTTCATGCGCCGCCCCAACGTGTCGGATAAAATTTTTGTTTTCATGAATTCTTGTTTAATTCGGTGCAGTATCCTAAAAAAATCTTATACGATATACAACCGGTAGCATTTCTGTGGCCTTGCCAAACATTCAAAGTGTTGGCATGGTCACAAAAATTTTGCTACCGGTCTAATAACGTAAATATTAAGTAAGTAAGCTATTACGCTAGAGGAGTATCATGTAAATAACCTATTTACCATCATTATATAACAATTTGCACTTAACGTTAGTGAGGCATTGCTGTGGAGCCACAAGAAAATAATAAAATAATAATGCAGTAACTGCAATTGAAAAGTGTAAAGTTTATATTCCAGATAGTTTATCATTTAATAATAAACAAAAAAAAAAACAGTGATGCTCCTAGTGGACTTTTTTTACTTTACACCCGTGATTAACGTATTAACGTACTAGATTAGTTCGACAATAAGATTTTAAATCAAATTGTAACGTAAATTGTAATTCCATAACATAATGTACAGAAAATTGTAAATAAATAAAATACTGTGCCTCTACTAAATTTTTATTAACTTAATAGACAAATACTACTTAATTATGATATTTAGCCATTTTGTATTAATCAGTGCAATATTTGTTCAACTTCTTAAACACAAATTATTTATTTTATCAAATTCAACTTCAAATATGTTAGGTTAACTTTATTTACATGTTCACAATTATTAGAATTCACAGTATTATATTCACAAGAATATAATACTGTTAGATTTTCGGGATAATTAAAAACTACTTAGACTGTGATTGAGTATAGTATTGAAAGAAAATATAAAAAAGCCTAACAATTGAAAATGTAGCATCAGTCTTATTTAAAATGAAGACACCTGGATAGCTAAGACATTTTCTTAAATCCAGAAATTAGCTTTGTCACAAATGCAGTCTTATATAAAACCTTCATTTCGAGATAACCAACTTAAATTTAAGTAACAAATTAAGACAAGGCAACCTCCCAAATGGAACCCATTCCCGAAATTTTGCTTAGCGTTGAGTATATCGAAAAAAGTTATTCAGAATTTAAGTTTGATCCCCAACTAATCAATTGAGCCATTTCATTACGAAATTCCTATTTTTAGTTTTTCCAATATTTTCCCGCAGAGTCCACCCACAGTTACAATTTTGGTTTTCAGTTTAATATCTGACAATCTGACAAAACTTACTGACTAAATAATTAGGTCATTTGGTGATGGGGCTTGTAGCAGCTAGAGCTAGAGAAGTAGTTGCAAAATTTAACCGAAGACATCCTTTACGAGTCGCTATTAGTCATGGAATTGCAGCCGCCATAAATAATCTTTCCAATGAAACTAGCAGTGCTATTAGAATATCTCAGAATCACCAATGTCATCGAATATATTCGCATCCTGAAGATAACGTGATCTTAGTAGCAAATCAAGTGAATCCAAGTGTGTCTACAAGATTTAGCCTCTGAACTGAATATCGATAAGAAGGAAATTAGAAAATGTTTCAGTCAACATAAAATTATGTTTAATAACCCAAAATTTCTTTATACTTTGAAAGAAGGTTATGAAAATAAAAGGTTAGAATATGGCTATTGATCCAAGGGAAAGTTTTTATACGACCGGAATTTTCTGCATACAATTGTGTTTACTGATCTGACTAAATTTACCACTAATGAAATGGTATCTTCTCAAAACTATATATATTGGGCCACAGAATCCTCATTGGGATATTAATTGTAAAAACCAGTATTCAGAGAAAATTAACGTATGGTCTGGAATTTTAGGAGACAAAATAATTGTTCAGTTTTTCGTTAATAACTCGTTAAATACTGAGCACTTAGTTAACTTTTCGATATGGAATTGTGAGCCTCAATTGAAAATATTCCTCTTAATGTGGACATAAAATATTTTTGTAGAAAGGGAATTGTTTGTTTTCTCTTCCTTTAAAATGTATTTTTGTCAAATCGACACTTCTGTTTAATAATTTCTTTTCCATTTCCATGACACCATATTAAATTGAAAATGAAAATTGTAACTGCGGAAAAACAAAAAACTAAAAATATGAACGATCGTAATTAAATTTTGTGTTGGGGCTGAAACTTATATTCTGAACAACTTTTTCTAATACCTTTTTTCGATACTTTTAACGCGAAGCAAAATATCAGGAATGGGTTACATTTAGAGGCTGGAATTGTCTCAGTTTGTTACTTAAATTTAAGTTGATTGCCTCGAAATGTTTATATAGGACTACAATTGTGCCATAAATCAAATCTGCATTTCAAAAAATAACGACAGTATCCGCGTATCTTCATTTCAAGTGAGACATGATATATTATTTTATTTTATTTGATTTATAAAAATAGTAAAACACGTTTTTCCATGTTACATAAAACATTATTTTTATTTTAAATGTGAAATGTAATTACTAAAGAGCATACTACATTTTTTATTGTTTTATAAAAAGTATTATTTTATTAAAATAAAAACATATTTTTTCCTTCCATGTTTCCATCCAAGCTTTTTAATACAGGAAAAAACCATAATAAGAGAATATTATTCAAAATACATTAAAACACTTTATAAAAACTCATAGGGGTTGCGAAATGTAGAGTCATTGTTACAAATAATTTAGTTGCGTCAGATTAAGGTAGGTGAGAATTCACGGAAATTAGTTATGTGACTAATAAGATGAATAATTGTGTGAAACAAAAAAAAAAGTTTGAAAATCCCGAAAGGATTATGATTAATTAGTAAGCATAGATTAGTTAATAAACATTTATTTGCTAAAAATAATAGATGTTATGTTAATTTTACGTTAGATTATAATAGAAATCAATCATTGCATATATTTTATTTTAAAATGCTATTTACTTATATAATTTCTCATATAATTTAAATATCTATCTATGAAAAATTGAAAAGAAACAATTACCTGTGAAGAAAACTGCAAAGCTACAATACAGCTACCAAAAAACTTCGTCCAAAATTCGATTTAAAAAAATCTAAAAAGTCCAACAACAACAAAATCTACTTTTGGCACAAAGCAACCCTTAGAGGGCGACAGATATAGCGCAATAGGCAGGTGCGTGTGAGACGGAAAACGATATTGTCAAAAACATTGCATTCGGTACGCCCACCGAGCGAAAAGCGTGCCGACGCAGGTCGTCGCGACGCCGTCAGACTGCACACTGCGGGTTCGCGTTCGATAGGAAAAGGTGCTATCAAAGGGCATGCGCGGGAATTGGCACATTTGTGGACCTTCGTCAGTTTACAAATCTCTGATTGTTTTTTGTGTACCGCGTCCATACATACTTGTCGATAGATATGTAACTAAGAAAACTGATATAACTTTTTCATTTTCCAGTTAAGAAGAATTCGAATTTTATGCGGTGACGTAAGCGTCTTGACATAAGGATGCGCTAGTTTGGGGGTGATTTAAAATTCCGGTCATAAAGTTTACGTTCCTGTAAAATTTCTGCAGGATAAAAAGACAACGATCGATCCCTGCCATCTCCTTTGTGGAGATAACATGATTAAGTGAGCCGAAAATAAAATTAGAAAAGTGTGTGCTCTGGACATTTGCCAGAAGTCTGCGAAATTATGAGCTTTTTGTTATTGCCCTGCGCTAGTCTGAAATATAAATGGACTATTATCAACTAAACGTCGATGCGATACTCGAAAAATGTGCAGGAACTATGTTGGATAGTGGTCATTAAGTCTTTACTATCTCATTAGATATTAGCTTGGCCAACTGTTAATTGAATTTATAAAAATATATATGTTATTACTATTTAATAACACTTATTAGAATAGTTGAAACTTCATCTTGTTTAGTATTATTTGAAAGTTAAATGGGAGACTATTTATAAAGAACCATAGCAGCTAGTTAAAGAAAATTTAAAAATATATTTCAGTACTGTTATGTAAGCTTTACTCGAGAGTGGTTAATGTTTGGGTGTGGGGGATATTCAATTCAAAGAGATTGGGAACGTTAATTATCACATAGAGGAAAAATATTTTATCACATTCTAGATGAAATACTTATTTGATACCAGAGACAAGAAAATACTCCGATTTTTGCCCTAAAATAATTTTATTTCATTTGCACATTTCCGGTCACGTGACATCAAATTTAAAATTTTAAATGAGACAACCTGTATGTTATTACAATTTTGTGATGGTCTATCTAATATCAATCCAACGATACCATATTCATTAGCACGTTTATGTAAAATAGTGATAATCTGAGCTGTTAAATGAATATATTGATTTCTAATATTTTATAAAGAAGATAAATAATTACACAGCAAAATACAATAATTATAAAAATCATTACAGTTGATGCTCAAATTGATGTCCACCTTCATTAACGCAGTACTCAAATCCTTTTAAAGCATTTGTGTAGCATGCTTCTCTAATTATTTCGGGTGTAATAGTTTGCACGCTGCTCTGATTTTGTTTTGCAAATCGTCTAAATTTCTAGGCTGTGTATTGTAAACCAAACCTTTTAGTATCCCCGATAAGGGTGTTATATGTGGAGACCGAGCCGGTCAAGATATTGTACCATTATATATGTATACAAGTAAATTGGTAATGTGAAAATAACAAATGAATGGAATAAGATATCTATTAATTACTAACCTATTAGAATAAGATACCTATTAATTAATTATTAATCTTAGTGAATGTATGTGAGGGTACGGATTTGTGTAAAAAATACCAGCTTTATTTGTACTCTAATACAGCAATGGAATAACATTCCTTCATTTCGTTGCTAAAATTTACCAATATTGTACTAGTTTATTTAAATATTTCAGACCAGAGATCTTTCTCTGCAAGAATTATTATTAAATTTATCCTGAGAATTTTCAATATATTCAATTCACAACTTTATAGAATATTAAGAATCAAGTGGGTATTTAGTAACAGTTACGTAATGTACCTTTTTTGATATTTTTATAGACTGCTAATGAATTTAATTTCACCTCTATCTGATATGATATATTTGAAAGTTATTTACATGGTTTGAGGAGATAATAAGCTCCAATCGCAAGTTTTTAATAAATGGCGAAGGCGCCATCGTCACTTTAAAGTATTTAAATACAGACACCGTCAAAAGTCTTGAACTTCCGATGTTTTGTATTAGTAAACAATTTTTTTTTAAATATTGTATTTGTTTTTCAAAGTATGTTTTTACTAAAGGTATTTTTTGTAGTACAGGAATAATTTTTAAAAATTTAGTTAATTAAAAAACAATGAGAAAATATTTGCAATTTTTAAGTAAATTTATTATGACAAAAATTAACAAAACATATTTTTTAACTAAGTAAACTACAACTTAATAGTCAGTATGACCTCCTCTCCTTCTCAGTAACATATTGATACGTCTGTGCATGGTAACAATCAAACGGTTGGTAATTTCTTGAAGACTATTGTTCCATTGCCCTATTGCTGCTTCAGATAACTCTTCCGCATTCTGAGGTGGGTTCATGCATTTGTAAATTGCTCTAGAAACAAAATCCCACATGTTCTCAATGGTATTTATATATGGGAAATTAGCTGGCCAATATAATCGGGTAATATCTCTCTGCTCAAGTACCTCTTGAACCGTTCTTGCGCGATGTTACCTCGCGTTGTCATCCATTAAGATGAAATTGTCACCTAGTTCGTCACGTAGGGAATAAATAGTGAGAGCTGGAGCTGAAGCATTTCGGCGCCTACGGGCATATTGAACCACATACCAGTCCTGCCGTTCATTTGATACTCGAGGCTTACCACTACGCGGTCTTCTATCCACTGTCCCTAATTCTTGATACCTATGCACTATTCGCACAACAGAAGATCTAGAAATGACTAACATCTCGGATATGTGATGATTGGAAAGTCCAAAGTCATGCAAAGCAATAATTATTGCTTTGCATGACTATATAAAAGTCGCTTTGCTACATATGCAATAAACATGACGAATATTTAAAAGAAATTATAACTAATCAACAATATTTTATCTAGCAATTTATTTGATCTTGTTTGACAGCTAAATAACTCACCTTTGTTGCCTAGCAGCGAAAACAAAATAAAGATTGTCGAAATCTGTAATATACAGGGGGTCCAAGACTTTTGACGGTGTATGTATATTGTTCATTGTGAAGAAACTTTATTTAAGAAGAAGAAGAGACATTATTTAAATATTTTTTTACTCTTTCTGTATTTTTATTTCCTAACCTCAAATCATCGTAATGATCTGCCCACCATGGGTAACAGATCAGTGTTATTATACATAGGTAACTCCGAAATACCCGAAATGATGAACAGTCAAATTGATATATTTGAATTGATGTAGGTACAAGCAATTATATTTAGCTTTTGATCCATTTGTATTCATATTGACAGTTTAAATATTTGTATTTCTATCTCGGCTCGGTGACTTTCGTGTAGTGTAAGTATGAAAAAGTTTGCAGTAATGAACGAATGTATGAGCGCAATATAAGAAGGTTTCTATGGGAATATCGTGTCAAATATTTTAGGAAATTACTCAGAAAATAGAAAATACAGTATGAATCAAAATAAAAAAGATAAAGCAATTACATCCAGATATCTATAACTTTAAGTTTATTTAATATATACTCTTATGTACTCTTAATGTCACGAAATCTGTATAAAAATTGTTTGAAAAATAATAAAAAAAAATTTTAAGGAATAATACACTTTACAACTTTATTTTTTTAATCTAATTCAACCCCAAAAATAGCAGGTTGTTGTTGAAAATTAGTATTTATAAACCCGTCATATTGATAAGTTTTAAATAGTAGGGTTCATTTGTATGCGCAGCTTATTAGTTTTTAAGAAACATTTATGTATAAGTTATTGACGCAGAGCCACACATAAATAAGGAAAGTGACCAAACACTTATGCCCAATTTATTTTCGAATTCATTTTTATGCTATGTTAGTGTACTGTGCCCCCCTATCTATATTAAGTAAATAACCATTTCAGCAGTTAGAAGAGATACGGTTCTACAAGGAAGTTGCCCAGCCGAAGTAAATTGCAAGAATATTTACCATATGTGCAGGAAAGTCATGGAAATAATATTCAATTCCACATATACAATAAGAAACTGTACTTAGCTGTAGATGAGATAATAGAATCCAAAAAATATTTTGTAGCCACCGTTATAGAATGTATACTTGATCAGTATCAATCATAATTTACTACCCTGCGCATTTCTCAGGAAGCCAGAGATTAGAAAAAGTTACAAGCGAAAGATTTCCGCATATAATATCAACTATATTATAAAAATTTCACCTTTCAATACATTAATACACTAGTGTGCCCTAATTTAATATTTAAATTCAGAAATGAATCTAAAGTATTATTTGGATGTAGATTCATTAATAGTTTATCTCAAATCTCCCAAATACACTGGAAAATTTCAGAAATTGTAGTTTATTATGCCAGAACCTCCACAATCGATTATAAAATGATGCAGAACATGTTTAGAGGCACAGTTTTATTATTTTCAGAATTATAATGTCCCCAATGTTACGCTTTGATACTAAAGAGTCTGCTGCCATCATAGAAAGTTAGATAACATTTCAAGGTACTCAGGTGTAAACAAATTTAAAGACTATAGTAATTACGTAGAACTAGTGAATGACATAAATAAATTACAAAATACTTCATTCATCCTTAGGTGAATTATTGTAAATAGCAGATGACGTGTAAAAAGTGCTAAAGACCTAAAACGAGAAGAGAGGTATACAAATTTGACAGTATATAGGGCTAATTTCATCTTTCTACAAATTAAGATATATTTATAGCAACAGTTATAACATGGATCACTTTAAATATGAAAATGTTACATATATCGATGCCGAATTGTCTTTTTTATATAAAGGAACATCTTGTTTTCACGGAAACGACATTAGAAGTGCTCCGTTGAAGATGTTTAGTCGACCCTATCCATCTTTTCCAGTCTTACAAATAATTATTATAATTCATACGTAGTTGCTTATATATAGCACCACCACTTTTGAGGCATCCAACTGGACAGCTGTAGTGATAAGTAAATAATAACAGAAACATATTTAAATAAATTCGAATAGAACCAAATATGCACTCACATTAAAATGGTATTGGCGCATTCGCCATTTATTCGAAAATTGTTGGTAGCAGTTTTAAGGTTTATATTAAAGATATAAACCGAAATCTTAGGTGAAGGAGAGCGTTTTCGGTTTTTAATTTGCGAGGTATATACAAGGAATTATTAAAATTTTAAGCAAAGATGTAAGTTTTACATATAAAACAGTAGCAATGTCTCTAGTTTGAAAATTGAGAAATGTATGGCTTGGAAAATTTTCGCTTGATAACACTGTACGCTATTACTGAAATCGGTATAAATCGAATATAGAGTAAGCAGTAAGTAATTAATATAAAGTAATCTAGAATAAATAACAAAATATATTTAAGAATAAAGCAACTAACAACTTCAACAGTTCATATCAACTGTAATTAGGTGCGCAACTAAAGGTATTTCGCGGAAAATAAACTCAGATTATAAAAGGGGCCTAGTTGAGCCTCAATAAATCCCATTAATCTTATATATTAACCCTTTTTCATATATTTTTGTACCCTACAAAAATAGATAAAAAACTTAAACATGGATATGAACATAGAGTTTTAGTCCTTAGATAGTTAAAATTAGACTATGCATTCATGTACCTAATAGTTCTCTTTTATGTGCTTTTATTTTGTTGATATAGGTTTATTTATGTTTCTGATCATTAAAAGTATATCATAATAAATCACGTCTTTCAATAGACCATTTTTTAAATATTGGATCAAAGTATCCCATTTGATAGCCCACTAAAGAATTAGTGACTATTAGAAAATATTAGATACTTTTTCTAGATACTCTAATGGAAGCAGATTTAAAAATTGTCTATAGTAATTACGTAGAACTAGCGAATACTATAAATAAACTACAGAATCCATCATAATCCTACCTCTACCTTTCTTTACTCCCATTTCTGCCTCCAAAATATCGCGGACTATTCCCCCATGTCTCAGCAAGTGGCCTATCATTCGATCTCTTCTCTTCTTTATGTTTTTCCACATACTTCTTTTCTCGCCGACTTTCTCTAATACTTCTTCGTTTCTAACCCTATTAGTTCACGGTATTTTCATCATTCTTCGGTAACACCACATTTCAAAAGCTTCTAATTTCTTCCTACTTGCTTCCCCTACCGTCCAGGTTTCGCAACCGTATAGTGCCGTGCTCCATACATACGTTTTCAAAAATCTCTTCCTTGTTTCTAAGTTTATTACCCCCGAGCATAAAAGTGCTTTCTTTTTGTTAAAAGCTACTCGACCCTGCGCCATTCCTTGTTTTATATCTTTATCGCTTCTTCCATCCCAACTTATTTTACTTCCTAAATAAGTGAAATCTTTAACTTCCTCCAATATTTCATTATTAATTTGTACTTTCGTTTTTGCTCTGCTCTCGCGCCCTCTGCACACTAACACTTTAGTTTTGTTTTTATTTACCCTCATTCCGTATTCCTCTGTCATCACTGCCTCCATTTCGTTCAACGCTGATTCCAATTCCTCTTTACTAGATGCTAGTACTGCTATATCATGCGCGAATGTCAGCATTTTTAGTTTCTGTCCCTGTACTTTAATCCCGAAATCCACTATATCTTTTAAGACATTAATGACCTCTTCGATGTGCAGATTAAAAATTAGTGGTGATAACGTACATCCTTGTCTTACTCCTTTCCTAATACCTACTTCCCTTCTTTCCCGTTCTACTTCTATAACAGCAGTTTGCTCTTTGTATAGATTGTGTACTACTCTCCTGTCTCTATACTCCATTCCCGCGCTCTTTAGTATCTCGAACATTTTTTCCCATCTTACATTATCAAAAGCTTTCTCTAAATCTACAAATCCTATATAAGCGTTCTTTCCTTTTTCTATTGTTTTCTCTAACATTACTCTTAGCACCAGAATAGCTTCGCGAGTTCCCCTATTTCGCCTAAACCCGAATTGGTCTTCTCCTGGTATTTCCTCCGCTCTATTTTCCATCCTCTTCTGCACTATTCTGGTTAAGATTTTTGACGCGTGGGAAGTTAGGCTAATCGTTCTAAAGTTCTCACATTTGTCGGCTCCTCTCTTTTTCGGTATAGTAACGATAATGTTCCTCTTATAATCCTCCGGCATCTCGTCCGTTTCGTATATGTATTTTACCAGTTCAAACATCCTATTTACTACTTTCTGTCCTGTACATTTCAAAATTTCCGCCTGTATTTTATCTACACCCGGCGCTTTATTGTTCTTTAGCCCCCTTAGTGTTATTTCAAATTCCCCTCTCAATATAGCTTTTCCTACATCTTCCCTATCGATGCTAGATTCTTCCTTTAATATCTCTTCTAATTCCTGACCCTCGTATAAATTTCTTAAGTACTGCTGCCATCTATCCGATTTTTCCTCTCTTCCGATCAGTATGTCCCCCGATTGACTCCCAACGTTTCTACTTATTGGTCCTATATCCCTGAAGTTCCTCTTAATTATTTTGTAAGCCTCATCGGTCTTACCTTCTACTTTATCATCACCTCTATCACCTACAGTATCATTGATATATTATCAAAACAGTTTTTATTTTAATTCTCATAAAAAATCTAATTTCTTAAGTCTTCATTGCATCAATTGAATTGGAATTGATAATGAACTATTTTTCTCGAAGCTTGTATAAAACGGCTGGAATTTTATGAAAGTGAGATGAAGAACACGTAATACATCATAGAGTACATATTTCGGAGTACTACATACACTCCACAGGTTTTTAAAGCATACTAATATTCTGAAGAAAAATGACTCATAATAAGGCTATTTTGTAGGAGGGATAAGTCTTACCCAAAAAATAATAATAAAAATGGAAGGATATAAATGGATATAATTAGAAAATACGGTGGGAGTTTTCCCTAAGTAAATGAAATAAACGTACTATCATCTAGCAATCATAGCAATTAAATTTATAACATGGAAAAGCATTTAGGGATACTTTTCTACATTATAGATTGGATTCATAACATATGCAGCTTTTAGATACATGATTCGTGTCTTCATGGATTTGTAAAAACACAATAAACTTGGCATCGTGGTGATATTGTTGGCTCGCATTGTATACATAACTTTGTAATTTCTCTTTCTTTCTACCACATATCAGTAGTTCATTTGAGTTTTGTATTTACAAAATGATATATATTACAAAATATATATCATTTATTCAAAGAAATAATATATTTTATGACTATAAACAATTTTATTTAACTATATCTGTGTATTAGTGATAATCAGAAATGTAGAAATGTTAATATACCAATAAAAGCTTAATATACTAATAAAAAGCTTAATATACTAATAAAACAATTATCGCTGTTCATTATTATCTGTGTTCGATGTTCACCAAACAATGAAATGGCCTGTACTATTTAGTTTAACCTACTTTTGCTTTTAACTCATTTAAACCTTGATAGGGCAAAACTATTTTACGCAGGGTTTAGAAAATATAATTATATTTTAAGGTTCATGGTACCTAAATGAACATTCTTTCTTAGTAAGAAAAATTTGACAGAATTGACGTTTTGGGTGGGGGTGGTGGTTGATATTTTAGCCGGTGAACGTTACGGGCAGAATACTTTACACTATCTTCTTAGTCAAAATTTCGACCACTTATTTAAAAAGGAAAAATCGAATAAGTGAAATTTACTAAAAATTTATTACGGAAAAATATTGTATTTATTCAATATCTCATGAAATGGTGCAAAACAGTTAAGGCAGTGGGCAACTTCACATCTGCGACAAAGTATTTGGCTTCGTTTTGTTTTCTTCGCTATATTGTAATAATATCAGCGACGAGAGGTTCCTTTTACGGGTAAATGATTTCCAAGATTATACGTCCTCACTGCATTTTCTATAGAAATACCCCTTCCCCCCAGTTCTTTTAGTTTTTAATCTCCAGAAACTACCGGACGCATTCGTTTTCGGCTATTATAATCTGCAATTAGTTCGTCAGCAAGAATTATCCTAAATTTGAGGTGAGATATGGGTTTCTCCTTCAGTCGCTATCACCACCGAAGTCGGAGTTCTCAGCTTGTTCGTCGTCAAATCCATCCAATCAATCAAATACTTCGTCTGAATTAATTTTGTCAATTTCTGTCAAATTTATTTTCGACATCTTCACAACAGAACCTCTAAAATACGTTATCTTTACTAACCAATTTACGTAAAATAAATGTGAAAAAATGATTATCATCTAGGAAAATTTAGGAACGACGCAACTGAATAGGATGAAATACTATATAAAGTTATATGAAAATATTCAACATCCTGGTTATCGATCGTTTTTCATTATAGTGCAATAATTATGCTTGCTACTAATTGGTTATATCAGTTGAAATACAGAGACTTCGGTTCATTATTTGAAAATTGTTTTATTTTTTCATAACATATATAGTGATATTTCCTAAGCGCCAATGGTATCATGAAAACCAACCGAAATAGTATTATCAGAATCTTTTGTGAGTGTCATGAAATACCAAATTTGTAAATTTAACACGAAATAATAAAGAAAATCGAAAAATTCGTACCTTATGTTTGACCAAGTGAGGTTATTTTTGAAGAATTAGATATATGGTAAATTTATACAAAATTACGATTGACTAGTCATACCAAATTTATTCAATTGGATAGAAAGTATGTTTCTTTTAATCCACTCACCTTGGTAAACTTTACTGCACTAAAAAACAATGGTTTTTATAATTAATTGGCACAACAATTTCACAACAACAACACATCTAGAAAGTCACAACCGTGCATTGGCGAATATTCAACCATTCATTTCCTCGAACCCGAAAAAATATTATAAGTGGCGCGCAAAATCAATTTGTGATGGATATTTCGCTTGTGCTAATTGCGGCACATATTATTCAGTGGAAGTGGTTCATTTTCAGACTTTCTGTTCATTCCACTACGAATGAAAACTAAGTGGTTTAAAATTTAACCACTGCCCTATAAAGGGTTAATATAATGTGTTTTGGCAAAAACTCTATTTAATTAATAAAACACCACTAATATTTTGTATTTTATTAACTAAACAGTGAGCGATGAGATATGTTATCGGTAAAACATATTTCCCAGCCTTGCAGAACTTAACTTCTCTAAGAATTTAACCGATAAGAGGAAAATATCAAAATAAGAGAAACTTATTTTCATCCTGTCGTATACAGAACATAATTTCAGTAACAAACTCATACAAAGTCGACTTCTCTACTTATCAGACAACAATACGGCTTCTCCGAGTTAGACAGCGTGTGTTTGAAAGGAAAGCACACCGTGGAAACCGCTATTGGACTCGGAAAACGAGAATTTACAGACAAAGAGCAACGGCAGTGAGCACAGTAGGTATTGTACTCATAGAGGGGGAAAGCTCCCATCGTATTTCAACAGCATATATGACATAATTATTGTGGCTTCATTGTTTTTGTTAAGTTATTCAACTCTAATTAGAAAAATACATTGTAATTCGAAATGAAAATAAATCAAATCATGTAAGTTATTTTGTTAGGGGTAACTGGCGTACGTATAATACTCCTTTTAATCAAGATAATTGGCAACATAATGCATTTAATTCTAAAACGTTCTGTCCTACATCTAGAATACTACAGTGATCCAATTTGAACCATTACTATTTATAATATTTATTAATTATATTACTAACGACTATGAGTTGGTTATATCTTAAGGTATTTTGTTGACCTTAAGATATACGACGCTATTGAAAGTCTTGACGATTGTTTATTTATTCAAGAATAACTATTAAAATTTAAAATTTGGTATATAATAAATAGATTAGATATAAATTCAGGGCATCTAGTAAAGAGGAATTAGAATCAGCTTTGAACGAAATGGACGCAGTGTTGACAGAGGAATACGGAATGAGGGTGAATAAAAATAAAACTAAAGTGTTAGTGTGCAGAGGGCGCGAGAACAGAGCAAATACGAAAGTACAAATTAATAATGAAGGATTGGAGGAAGTTAAAGACTTCACGTATTTAGGAAGTAAAATAAATTGGGATGGAAGAAGCGATAAAGATATAAAACAAAGAATAGCGCAGGGTCGAGTAGCTTTTAACAAAAAGAAAGCACTTTTATGCTCGGAGGCAATAAACTTAGAAACAAGGAAGAGATTTTTGAAAACGTATGTATGGAGCACGGCACTATACGGTTGCGAAACCTGAACGGCAGGGGAAGCAAGTAGGAAGAAATTAGAAGCTTCTGAGATGTGGTGTTACCGAAGAATGATGAAAATACTGATAGGGTTAGAAACGAAGAAGTATTAGAGAAAGTCGGCGAGAAAAGAAGTATGTGGAAAAACATAAAGAAGAGAAGAGATAGAATGGTAGGCCACTTGCTGAGACATGGGGGAATAGTTCACGATATTTTGGAAGTAGAAATAGGAGTGAAGAAAGGCAGAGGTAGGCCTAGATTAGACTACTGCTCGCAAATAGTAAGGGATGTAGGTTGTAACACAATTAGCGAAATGCCTAGGTTAGCACAAGATAGGAGAAGCTGGAGGTTAGCGTCCAACCAGTCTTAGGACTGATGACCTCATGATGATGATGATGATGATAAATTCAAAAAAATGTAAATCACCAACTTTTACTTTGAAGAAACAGCCAGTTAAATTTACGTACTTAATAAATTAATTTCAGATAAGAGCTTGTCAGTTTGTAAAATAGTTATGTATAATCTTCGACTGTAATCTCTGGTTTTCAGAACATATTACAGAATTCACATCAACAACATGAAACGTTAGGGTTCATAATCCACAGATGCAAAAAAATTATTCATTCGAATAAATTCATTTACTATTTGTTTGTATGGTCCAATCTGTAAAATAATAATAATAATATGTCCTTATTGATTTAGGAGTTAGAAAAATACAACAATCCTTGTCCTAATACAAGGTCGATTGTTGTTGTAATACAAGTTGTCCTAGTACAAGGTCAAAGTTTAGTCATTAGGCTAGTTTTACACTCAACCCTAAAATAAACCACATATTACATATACAGTTAATATTAGTCACAACAATTCACTAATGCTAGTGATTGTACTAAATACAAGATGTTGTATGCTACTAGATTAATTAATCAATGCGGAGTCAGCTTGAAATTTATTTAAATTAATTTCTTAAAATTGACAGTTGCACTACAATTTTCAGCTATAATATCCCTAGGATATTGATAATGTACGCGATAATTTTATGACAATCGAAAGCACGTTACTTGGTAATAGCTCGACGCCGAATGCGGAGGGCTATTGCCAAGCAACTGCTAAGACCAATTAGTGCTTCAGTTGATGTTGAAAAAATTGACATTGGTGCTACTTTATAGTGCGTTTTGAATTGCTGGTTTCATTTCTATTCTTTATTATTTAAAGCGGAAATAAATGGAAGAGGTACAACTTGCGATGCTCTTCTTTTAAGTCTACTTATATATACTACTATCTTTGTTTTATATCCAGCCAATATAACGTGTTCATACTATCTACCTACTCTGTAACAAGAGCGGAAATCGGGGAGTAGTACAAAACATTATAGAAGTATTAGTTTTCTTACTAAGCTGTTATGAAACGTGTAGTAGTCCATTTTTTAATTTGAAGATAATTGAAAAATATAGGCCATGTGTCTGCAAATTTCTAGAAAACAGGGAGTCATCCTCTTTATACGTTACAATTAATTTCATGAATTCGTGGCGCGGCTATGTCGGGACTTCATTAAAATGCTTCCTAGGGGCGTTTTAATACCATCTATTCATATTCGCGTCGGCTAGAGCTGACGAACGAACAAGTATCAAACAAAGACTAAATTAGTGCTCCACGCTTTCAAATTATCCATTTATAGCGATTTACCTTCTCTAAAAATAGCACCCCGAACCAATCAGGCTCATACTATCCTGTCTACGCATGTCACATAATCAGAGTAACAGGATGGATATTGGATTTTAGTCCGGTGAAATGGAAAATCGTGCCCACATGTTTTCGGGAAAATAATTAAAAATGACGTCTCTTGGCCCAGCTTTACATTATACGGAGTTTGGTGCAATTTGGTTTGGCTAGCTAGATTTACATTTTTTTCTTTTTTTTAATTATTTACTTCTTGTCATAGTGTGTGATATAAATGAAAGTATATATTCTATTTTAGCCTCATTTATGATTATCATTGAGAGCTATGTACAATAGGTACTGATTTCGTGTTACGCTTGTCCACTTAGATATCTTATCAGTGGCAAGGTATGACATCTGACATTTTTCCTTACTACGCTATCAAATTATTCTTTAATACTTTTCTCGTCATGTAAAGTCTATAGCATTTATTGCATATGATTCTAATATTTGCAATGATTTAGCTAAGGATAATAATGTAATAATGTTATCCTTAGGTATAATTCTTTTTATTTGCAGTTATGTGTAATTAAACTGCGCCTGGGGTTGGTTACCGAGTGGATTGAGTAGCCTGGTAACTTCCACTGCCGGTCCCAAGCCCGGATGAGGGAAGAGGGTTCCTAGGTCAGGCCAGCACCCTATCTAGGGTAAAAAGCACACTGCTCATAGAAGCGGAACTTTGCCTCTTAGGTAAAGAGACGAACAAAAACAAGCAATTGCTTATATATAAGAAGGAAGAAGAAAAGAAGAAGAATGTGTAATTATTATGCGATAGTTTTCAAAGCTTCGTCCCTTTAAGCATTTTGAAATTTTATCTGATTTTCTCTAACAGTAGTTGATTCTTTAACGTCAAACGCTAGAACTAAGGTCTTTAGTTTTCCAGTTTTTGGAAATGATGTTTGGAAATAGTTATAAGAAATATTTTTTTATTTTGTAAATATTAAAACACGGGTTATGCAAGATTATCTAGGTAGCCTGCTTTTGCTTTGCTGCCTCTACTAGTGTATTGAGTAATTGTATTACAGAATTAATGCTAATAACTTATATACGGCTAAAAGAGCCACCAGGGCAATCATTTCATTTGTTCATATACCCTAGAGGCAGATATTGATCCTGTGTGGGCTTTTTATGAAATAGGATATGAGTATCATCATCATCATGTTGGCGCTACACTCTTGGCTTGATGGACCTTGGCCTGCTCCAGAACCTCTTTCCATTTGTTTTTATCCAGTGCTCTTCTTCTCCATCCTCTCACAGCAATGCTTCTTAGGTCCTCTTCCACGTCGTCTAGGTATCGTAGTCTAGGTCTTCCTCTACGTTATTGCCCTGTTGGGCTTTGGAACATACATATTCTTGCAAGATCTCCCGGATCCATTCTAAGTACATGTTCAACCCATCACAAGCGACTAAGTTTAATTGATTTTACAATATGGGGGTCTTTATAGAGTCTGTACAGTTCAAAGTTGTAGCGTTTTCTCCAAATCCCGTTATCATTTACCGCCCCGTATATTTTACTTAGAACTATTCGCTCAAAACATCCCAGCAGCTCCTCACTATATTTTGTTAGGGTCCATATCTCAGACCCATACATCAATACAGGGCGTATAAGTGTTTTATACAATTTACATTTTGTTTGTCGAGATATGATTCTTGATCTAAGTTGTGAGGCCAGAGTAACACCCGTTTGCTAGGAGTATGCGGTGTTTTCTTTCTGCTGTGATATAATTTCGGGTGTTTACTATTAAACCTAAATAAATTAATTCGTCAACAGCCTCTACTTGCGCTTGATCAACTTGTAATATTCTCTTTTATACTGGCTACAATGTACGCACATATTTGGTTTTATTGGTGTTCACCACCAAACCAATTTCTCTTGCTGCTGCATCCAGTGCCCTATATGCTTCTTTAACAACCGCTTCTGATCTACCAATGATATCTGTGTCATTGGCGAAGGCGAGGATTTAGATACTTTTGTTTAAAATTGTTCCTGCTGTATAAATTTGAGCAATACTTTCTCAGAGATCATATTAATGTTAATTAATTAATTACATAATGTTAATTATATTCTATACTGTTTTATAATTTTTCACGTGTACATATTTAGTGTTTTTATTATTATCATTTTTTAATAAACAAGTTCTACTGATTTCTACACGTTTGTGTAAGTATATTATATTGAACGTGATCTATACTGGTAGCCGGTTTGCCTGGACTAAGATGGAGAATATTTATCCAGACTCCGAAAGTGGGAGATGGGTTTGATTGCGTGGGTTGCGTTACGGATTCAAGGATTCCCAAAGGATAAATTCAATAACAGTGGGCCAAAACGGTTTGGTAGAATGCGCAGTTTGCAATAGTGACGTCACGGGCAACATGACGTAACTGACTCATCGACTGTTCTAAACGGGAAGGGTCGGAAATTACAAGGAATAGTTTAAATGGTAGAACTTTAAATGGTAACTTAATTTGAATATATCCAAATACATCTATCTTAGTTTTAAACTTGAATCATAGAAGCAATTAGTGCCAACAAATGACAAGAAATGTACTTCAGACAGTAGAGAAAAGAAAACTGATTTATTAACATATACTTGCAGGGCTTTTAGAAAGGTTAATAAGTTCAATTCACTAACATATTAAGTCGTTGCGTGACGAAGTACCATATTTGTGCGAAACGTAAAAAGGTACTTATATTTTCATTTTATTTACTATTCAGTTTTATTTTAATCTTAAGAACCTTATTGTTAGTTTAATAAGAATGTAATTTTACAGGATTCACCTAATGCGCAAATAAAATTTATTTTAAAAGCTGTAACTAAAAACTCTATCAACATTTTTAACACAAAAAACATGAGCGTCTAATGTCTGTTTTTCCCACCCATTTAAATTAATTTAAATTAAATTGGTATACGTATGTTAATGGTTATCCATACCTGTTAACGTTCTACCTCCATTTAACTGTTTTATTTTTTGAAATAGAAAAAAATGGTTATAAGAAATTTTACTGCGATCTCAGACATATATTTAGAAAAAAAAATAATCTTGCGTTTCGGAGATCTAGACCAAGTTATTTCTTTTTTTTATATAGAATACCCTATTTATTTTTCGATTTTTGAAATCCACGTGCTTTTCCGATTACCACAATATATACATGATAGGTATATCTTTGCTCTAGTAGTTTGCACAGTATCGCCCTTTGAATTAATATAATTGATTAATATAGGTATGATACCATCAAAAATGAAATCTAATTTAAACTATCAAACTCTGTTTATAATAATTCTCGTAATTATTGTTTCAAATTTTCCATGGCGATCTTGATTCTGTTTGATATTCGATATTTCAAAGAGCGATACTCTGCAAACTACTAGAGCAAATATATAACATGTATATATTGTTGTAATTGGAAAGGTATATACATTTCAAAAATCGAATAATAGATAGGCCATTCCATTTAAAAAAAAACACAAGTTTGATCTAGATCTCCGAAACGCGAGATTCGAATGTTTTTCTAAATACATGTCTGAGATCGCAGTAAAATTTTCTACAACTTTCGTATTTACCATTTTTTTCTATTTCAAAAAATAAAACAGTTAAGGGGGTAGAATGTTATGTGGATAACCCTGTACAGCTCATGTAATCAAGCATCTGGGAACGATTCAATTTTACTGATTGTACCTTGTTTAATGGTTGGTACATCTATGTCTTGGTAAATAATCGAGCAACTTAAATAGTCATCTTAAATTTAAATAGGAAGAGTTTCCGTTGTATAACGTATTTCCAATGAAGTTTTCACTTGTAAAATCGTAAATAACATGTTAAAAGTAACACTAACACAGAGATGAAATCGAGGTGGTATCGTACTTATATATTTTGTAAGATTTAGATTAAGTTGGACTTCAAAATAATTTATCCAAGATAAAAGAGTTAAGAAGAGTACCTGAGTATGTATCTTATCAGTATTCTTCATACTATAAACTAGACACATTTTGTACACCTTTTACTATGCAGTGATATTTATAACCGTGCCGGATCTCAGCTTTCACAGGGGAGGAATTCTGAATCAAGTAGGGGTTCTTCAGTACCCTGTGAAAGACAGATCTGGATGGGGAAGTCCTCAACCCCAACACGGCGCGTCTCAATGGCTGATAGGGAACGTCCTGTAGATATACAGGACAGGTGTGAATAAGGCATGCCAAATAAACACCCGCGGATCAACTGAGGACATGGCATAGGGCCAGCAGCTATGTCATTACTGAGTCAAGGCTGACGAAGAATGACTTCTGTAAGGCTTGACGTCAGACACTTACAGGCGGCAATCACTTAATATTGTACCGGCTGTAAGACTGCAATAGGAAAAGCAACGATGAACTACCCTATTAACGTATCCAAAAAAATAATGGATAATGGCTGATGAATACAACGGCCCCGAGTACGGGCGTCCCTTAAATGGGGCAGGGGTGCTAAGAATCTCCCGGTCAGCTGCTATCAATGTCGGAAAAACTTCATACGCAATAAAGATTGGAACATGAAACGTGAGGAGCGTGTTCGAATTCGGAAAGATCCACAACACAATAAATGAGATGCAGAGACTAAAGATAAATCCGCTTGGTATAAGTGAAATGAGATGGCCTAATTCAGGAAAACAAACGGTAGAAGACCATGTTATATACTATTGAGGTAGTAACAATCTAAGTCATTGGAACGGGGTGTCTAAATCAGTCAAGAACGTTGTTTTCTACTCAGATAGAATAATTAATGCATCTTCAGATAAAAACAGTAAATATGAATGTAATACAAGTATATGCACCAACATTTGAATCTGAACACGATAAATTAGAAAAATTTTACGAAGATCTTGAACGCACTCTACAACTAATAAGAAGAAATGAAATATCGCTTGTTATGGGAGACCATAATGTTAGAGTTGGACAGGGATAACAGGATGACATCGTTGGAGAGCACGGACTTGGAATGAAAAATGATCGAGGAGAGAGATTCGCTCAATTCTGTTTGGAAATACAATTAGTAATAACTAACACCTTTTACAAACTACCAAAAAGACGTCTTTATACTTGGAAATTGAAATTAAGGTTCAAAGAAGTTAATCAAGAATCACGGAAGTATACACCAAAAATATACACCACAAAGTTAAATAATTACGCGATTACGAACTGAACAACTCGAAGAAAAAATATCTATTAACATGAATATGGATGACATTGCGGATATGTGGAATGTAACCAAAGAAGCATTATTAGATGTACTAACAGAAAAAGCTTGGGAAAGAAAACATACAAAAGAAACAAAAATGGATAAATTAACGTATGTTGAACTTTATGGCACAAAGAAGAACATATAAAAATAGTGACACAAATACAAAGCCAAATACAAAGGACTCAATAATGAAATAAAAAGGCAAATACAGAAAGCAAAGGCTGAATGGCATGTAAAAAAATGTAATGAAATATAGGAATATGAGAACCAACATGATCTATGTCATCTACACAAAAAAAAGTTAAAAATGATTCAGGAATTAGAAGAAACTGGTATCAAGGATATCTGTTACATGATAATGTAAATATCTTAATGACTAGATCAGAGAAACTACAAAGGTGGAAACATCTTACAGTTATTCACAGACAATAGAAGTACTGGTGGAGATCTAACAAATATTATAATAGGTCCCCCGATAACCAAAGATGAAGTCAAGAGAGCAATAAATATGGCAAAAAATGGGAAAGCGGGTCCAGATATAATTTCAACTGAAATTCTGAAATTTCTTGGAGATAATGCTATAACGGCTCTAACTGACCTGTTAAATACCATTTATGATACGGGGACAATTCTAACAGACTGGCTCCAATCCACTTTCATTACAATTCCAAAAAAGGAACAAATCACCACTATATAATGACTACAGAACCATCAGCCTAATGAGCTATGTGCTTAAGGTATTCCTCAGGATAATTATTCATTGCCGAATATATAGCAAACTGGAGAGTAGAATGGGTGGAACACAGTTTGGATTCCGAGGTGGGTTGGAAACACGCGGTGAACTTTTTGGAGTGCACTTTAATACAAAGATGCCCAGGTGTGAATGATGTTTATGCCTACCTGATAGATTTCGAGAAGGCATTTGATAAATTGCTTTTTATCCGAAAAACAACCGGAATTGACGGTAAAGACATCCAAATAATAAGAAATCTATATCGGAACCAGACTGCAGCAGTCCAAGTGGATAGACAGTTGAGCAAATAGGCAGAAATTAGAGGAGGCGCTCGATAGGGAGGTATCCTATCGCTATTACTTTTCAATCTGTACTCGGAAGAAATATTCTTAGAAGCAATGTTCGAGGCAAATGAAGGAATCATTATAAACGGCGAAAGTATTAACAATATCAGATACGCCGACAATACCTTAATCCTGACCAGTAACGGCGAGGATCTGCAAATAGTTACGAATCGTTTAGTTAATATCTGTGAGCAATATGTTCTTAAACTCAACATAAAGGAAACAAAGTATATGATTATTAGTAAAACAGAAATGCTCCAGATAATAGCTTAATAATAAATATAACATTCTTAGAAAAAATCAAAAGAGCACAGTACCTGGGTAGCGACATTAATGAACGATGGGACCCTTCTAGAGAGATCAAAATCAGGATAGAAAATGTCCGGGCTTCCTTCATTAAAATGAGCACGTTATTTCGAAGTCATGACCTTAATCTGGCACTTACGAATACTGAGATGCTCATGTCTTTCCCGTCCTCTTATATGGTACCGAAGCTTGTGGTCCAAACTTCGGCAACAGAGGCAACACTCAAATGCCTCGTAGCAATCGAAATGTGGTAACACTGTCGGATGCTGAAAATAAAATGGACCCATAGAATAAGAAATGTCGAAGTCCTTACACGTATGAAGAAACATACAGGAATCACGACAACCTTAAAGAGGAGAAAGTTGGAACATTTTGGGCACATAATGCGACATCCGGAAAAATATGGAATTTCTCATCTCATAATCCAAGGAAACATACAAGGTAGGGGAGGACCCGGAAGAAGGAGAACATCTTGGTTAAAGAACTAAAGGCAATGATTTAACAAAACAACTGTACAACTTTTCCGTTTAGCAGACATGATCCAGTCTATGATCGCGAAAGATCGATAGTGGTTAAAGCACTCCAAGGAGAAGAAGACGTTTATAATAAAAATATTGTTTATTTTTTTTAACTTAATATTTAGAAAGCTAGGTATGCGTTGTATTCTTCTCGATGTGATTTTTCAAAGGATGTAGTACTAGACATATCCTTATAATCGAAAAAATAGTTGTTACAATTACATCCCCCTGGATAAGTAACCGCGATAACAAGTAAAGGCGATTACCCTATTGGTGTGGACAACTAGATTTCAAAAGCGATCTGTTGCAAGGATATTTACTGAAATCCTCCACATTCAAGTTACAAAATGTATTCCAGTTGACGCTTCTACCCTACATAAATGTGAAAAGTGGTTAAAATATCGTGAATAATATATACATAGATAAATTGCAAGAAATTTAATTCGATGTGATCATATGCATATATTGTACTAAGTATATTTTTTATTATATAAAGTTTTCTGATGGTCATTCAAGTAAGCTCATTCTTTTTATATGTCATTGTTTCCATAAAAATGGATGTAAAAATGAAATCTGTTTTACTTCCACACTAATACAGGTACCATTAAACGTGATTATAGATAACTTATAAGCTTCTAGTAAGGTATTTTTTTTATGTGGGAATGCCTACATTGATTTCTTGAAAATATTATTAATTAGTTATATACTTACAAATCTACTAGTAAGTCTACAAAGTATATGCTATGATAGACATTTAATTATACAAATTATATAACATTATATTAAATACAAAAGTTTTCGATATTATAACTACTTTCGGTACTATAAATTACATCAAACATGTATTTTAAATATTCGAACACAAACGTACCTTTCGACATATTAGATCACATAGTTTTCAGTTGCTGTATGTTGTTTTACACCAAGTGAAACTTGTAACTACTACAGTGATTACAAAACTATTTAGGTCTGTCGTTAAATACTTTGATTGGATTTAAAGATATTGTAAAGTTGTAAAATGATTTCTCTTTTGTTTTAGGACAAATGCCAACAACCACAACTAAAAGAGTAAAAACTAACGAGGAAAACTAACAACTAACTAACTAGGAAAAACTAACAACTAAAAAGGGACTAACAAATAACGACTAAAAAGGGAAAACTAACAACTAATAACTATAAAGGCAAAACTAACAACTAAAAACTAAAAAGAAAAACTAACAGCTAAAAAGAAGAACTAATAACTAATAACCAAAAAAAACAACTAAAAAGGAAAACTAACGAGGAAAACTACCAACTAACAAATAAAAAAGGAAAAATAACGAGGAAAACTAACAACTAACAGTTAAAAAGTGAAATTAAAGAGGAAAATTAGAAATAAAAAGCTAACCAGAAAAACTAACAACCAAAAGGTAAAAACTAACAGGGAAAACTAACAACTAACAAATAAAAAGGAAAAACTAACGAGAATAACTAACTAACAACTAAAAAGGAAAAACTAATAACTAAGGACTAAAAAGGGAAAACTAACAACTAACAACTAAAAAGGAAAATCTAACAACTAATAACTATAAGGGCAAAACTAACAACTAAAAGTTAAAAAGAAAAACTAACAATTAACAGCTAACAACCAAAAAGAACAACTAAAGAGGAAAACTTTAAAGGAAAAACTAACAACTAACAACTAAAAAGAAAAATTAAATAGGAACATTAGAAAGGAAAGTCTAACGAGGAAAACTAACAACTAACAACTTAAAAGGAAAAACTCACAGAAAAAATTAACAAATACCAAATAAAAAGGAAAAACTAACGAGGATAACTAACAACTAACAATTAAAAAGAAAGAACTAACAACTAACAAGGGTAAAACTAACAACTAACAATGATACATTAAAACTAAACAGGAAAACTAAAGAGGAAAACTAACCACTAACAACTAAAAATGAAAACTAGAGAGGAAAGCTAAACTAAAGAGGAAAACTAAACTAAAGAGGGAAACCAAAAAGGAAAACTGTAAAGGAAAAATTAAAGAGGAAAGCTAACAACTAACAATTAAAAAGGAAAAACTAACAACTAACAAGGGTAAAACTAACAACTAACACTGATAAATTAAAACTAAACAGGAAAACTAAAGAGGAAAACTAACCACTAACAACTAAAAATGAAAACTAGAGAGGAAATCTGAACTAAAGAGGAAAAGTAAACTAAAGAGGGAAACCAAAGAGGAAAACTGTAAAGGAAAAACTAAAGAGGAAAGCTAACAACTAACAATTAGAAAGGAAAAACTAATAACTAACAAGGGTAAAACTAACAACTAACAATGAGAAATTAAAACTAAAGAGGAAAACTAACCACTAACAACTAAAAATGAAAACTAGAGAGGAAATCTGAACTAAAGAGGAAAAGTAAACTAAAGAGGGAAACCAAAGAGGAAAACTGTAAAGGAAAAACTAAAGAGGAAAGCTAACAACTAACAATTAGAAAGGAAAAACTAATAACTAACAAGGGTAAAACTAACAACTAACAATGAGAAATTAAAACTAAAGAGGAAAACTAACCACTAACAACTAAAAATGAAAACTAAAGAGGAAAGACAAACTAAAGAGGAAAACTAAACTAAAGAGGGAAGCCAAAAAGGAAAACTTTAAAGGAAAAACTAAAGAGGAAAGCTAAAAATTAACAATTAAAAAGGAAAAACTAACAACTAACAATGAGAAATTAAAACTAAGGAGGAAAACTAAAGAGGAAAACTAACTACTAACAACTAAAAATGAAAACTAAAAAGGAAAGACAAACTAAAGAGGAAAATTAAACTAAAGAGGGAAACCAAAATGGAAAACTGTAAAGGAAAAATTAAAGAGGAAAGCTAACAACTAACAATTAAAAAGGAAAAACTAACAACTAACAAGGGTAAACTAACAACTAACAATGATAAATTAAAACTAAACAGGAAAACTAAAGAGGAAAACTAACCACTAACAACTAAAAATGAAAACTAGAGAGGAAAGCTAAACTAAAGAGGAAAACTAACCACTAACAACTAAAAATGAAAACTAGAGAGGAAAGCTAAACTAAAGAGGAAAAGTAAACTAAAGAGGGAAACCAAAGAGGAAAACTGTAAAGGAAAAACTAAAGAGGAAAGCTAACAATTAACAATTAAAAAGGAAAAACTAACAACTAACAAGGGTAAAACTAACAACTAACAATGAGAAATTAAAACTAAAGAGGAAAACTAACCACTAAAAACTAAAAATGAAAATTAAAGAGGAAAACTAAACTAAAGAGGGAAACCAAAAAGGAAAACTGTAAAGGAAAAACTAAAGAGGAAAGCTAAAAATTAACAATTAAAAAGGAAAAACTAACAACTAACAAGGATAAAACTAACAACTAACAATGATAAATTAAAACTAAGGAGGAAAACTAAAGAGGAAAACTAACTACTAACAACTAAAAATGAAAACTAAAGAGGAAAGACAAACTAAAGAGGAAAACTAAACTAAAGAGGGAAACCAAAATGGAAAACTGTAAAGGAAAAATTAAAGAGGAAAGCTAACAACTAACAATTAAAAAGGAAAAAGTAACAACTAACAAGGGTAAACTAACAACTAACAATGATAAATTAAAACTAAACAGGAAAACTAAAGAGGAAAGCTAACCACTAACAACTAAAAATGAAAACTAGAGAGGAAAGGTAAACTAAAGAGGAAAACTAAACTAAAGAGGAAAACCAAAGAGGAAAACTGTAAAGGAAAAATTAAAGAGGAAAGCTAACAACTAACAATTTAAAAGGAAAAACTAACAACTAACAAGGGTAAAACTAACAACTAACAATGAGAAATTAAAACTAAAGAGGAAAACTAACCACTAACAACTAAAAATGAAAACTAAAGAGGAAAGATAAACTAAAGAGGAAAACTAAACTAAAGAGGGAAACCAAAAAGGAAAACTGTAAAGGAAAAACTAAAGAGGAAAGCTAAAAATTAACAATTAAAATGGAAAAACTAACAACTAAAAAGAAAAATTAAAGAAGAACATTAGAAAGGAAAGACTAACGAGGAAAACTAACAACTAATAACTGAAAAGGAAAAACTAATAGAGATAATTGACAAATAAATAAAAAGGAAATACTAAGCAGGGTAACTAACAACTAACAATAAAAAAGAAAAACTAATGAGGAAAGCTAAAGAGGAAAACTAACCACGAACAACTAAGAAGAAAAAATAAATAGGAAAACTAAACTAAAGAGCAAAACTAAAGAGGGAAACTAAAGAGGAAAACTGTAAAGGAAAAACTAAAGAGGAAAACTAACTAACGAGCCGAAAATTGTACAAGGTATGTTAATTTATATATATAATGCTTATATATGTATGTTTTTAAATACATGTTGAAAACCTTAACTGGAATACATTTTGTAAGTTAAATATGCAGTATTAAAAAAATTCTGCATAGGAATATTTTTCAATAATTTGTGAATTTTTAATCCTGACTGCCCGAATTTAGGGGTAATGATTTCAATTATCTTCTCCCCGGTAGATATAACCACCACCGACATTTTTTTTAAATATAAGGGTATATCTAGGGATCTATCATTTGAAACGTCGCGTCGCATCGAGGTGAATACAAGCCACATTTCATACCATAATTTTTCAAACTGTTACCCGTAAAATAATATAAAACGTACTTTTTATATTAACTATTATATTAATAATTACTTTATCACAAGAATCGTTTATAATAGGTACTGTACTTTATTCATTCTCCCCCTTATAAAATCTGGATGCCATTAACTACACAGCGACTCGGTAGATAGGCACGATGAAAATGTGCCTGCAAATATTCTATGGGAAAATTATCTTGTGTAATTTATTTCCGATGGGGACAGAATTATGTGCATTAGAAATATGCATATTTGTTATAATTAAGCCCATTGTATTTATTTTATTATAGTAATATAATTCGTTAATAGTAAATTTTAAATAACCTAATGTGTTTTACCCAGTTGATAACATTTTATATACTCAAACAAACTGTATATGAAATATATTTATATACGAGTATTTAAAAAAATAATATTACTGTCATCCAAACTTATTTATTACATAACTGAAGTCTTGTGCATCACACCCAGCACCATTTATAATAAATTTCTTTCATTTCTAATTTAGATTTCTGGGTTACCCTGTAGGAAAGTTTGGTACAAGCTTCTAAGCGCATAAAATTGCTATTGCGTCCCTATTCAAGTTTACATTATATGTTATTATAATAGGATAAGTTTTGAAAATACATTTAATACAAATCATGTATAATAATCTTATTGTGGTGAGGCAACATTCCAATAATACTAGGTCAAGTCACAAGCTGTGAGATAACCACAATAGTTTGTTGATAAGATGTTATATCTAGTACAATGTACATTCATTATGCACTATGCACTATGCACTATGCATTCATATATTAAATGCATAGTGCATAATAAATTAATTCCTAATGTTAATTTATATATAAAGCTGTCGAACTATTGGAACAAATAAAATAATTAAAATATTCAAATACAAACGCATTGTTTGTGTATGAGTATTGGTATTAAAGTTATGTCCAATAATTAATGTAATTATATTATAATGATAAAGAGAATACAGTATACATGAAAATATAATACGAGTGAATATATTCAGTATATTCAGTCAGTTATGGGAAATGAGGGAGGAAAAGCATATATAAGAGAAGTGTATCAATTAATTTACTAGTCATTAATTAGTTCCATACATCGAAACATATTTATCTCGTTTATAAATAATATTAGAAATAACTATGAGTTGTATATTAAATCAAAATTATAATATTTAGTTTTTGTTGTATCTAAAATAGATATCATAGTTTAAATATGAATTAGACTTGATTATGTTAGTATTTATCAATTAGTAATATAATTCCATGTAGTATACGGAATGTAAGGCACACATATGTGTTGAACAAAGAGGTATTGTGGCTAAATAAATTTATTGTACATCATTAAGCAGATTATTTATTAACGATGAGAACAGCAAATATTTTTAAATAAATGGCGGAGGCGTACGGAAATTTTAAAGTATTTAAATAAACTGTAATAAACTATCTTTGAAGTTTCCTCTTATATCCACCATATTCTTATTTCCCAAGTTTCATTTATTTTAGTCATGTAACGGGTGATCCAAATTGAACTTTAGGATTTGCTTTCTGAATAAAAATTAAAACATTGGAAAAATCCGAATTCTATTGCTATCAGTAAAGAGTACAAACTTAGAAGTTAGATATGAAATATAATGTCAGCCAAATACCGTTCACAGCTCCACTGACATGATATAATTCTTTTAGCGAAGTTTTTCATAACGCTTTCGCATAAATGCGGCTCTATTTCAGCAATTGCACGTCTGATGTTCTCTTTTAGCTCTGGAATCGTAGCAGGTTTGTTGACATAAACCCTTTCCTTCAAATAGACCCACAGAAAAAAAGTCTAATGGGGTTAGATCGTAAGACCTCGGTGGCCAATCGATGTCACCCCTCCGAGAGATAACACGACCAGGATATTTTGTTTGAAGTAAAGTAACTGTTTCACGTGATCTGTGACTCGATCCTGTTGAAACCACATGTCATTTAAGTTCAAATAGTTGGTTTTATTGAAAAAATAGCCGTTCATCATTTCCCGTACACCATTGACAGAAACGGCGTTGCCACCTTCGTCCCCAAAAAAGTATGGGCCAATGATTCCTCTAGCCCATAGTGCACACCGAGTAGTACATTTTTTTGGATGCATTGGTTTATCTTGAGTAATATGGGGATTTTCACTACCCCAAATGCGACAATTTTGGCGATACATAAACTCATTTAAATGAAAATGGGCTTCATCGAACAATATGATTTTTTTACAAAAATCACCATCAATTTCTGTGTTCCCTAAAACCCAGATCACAAATGTACGGCGTTTCTGGTGGTCCGTTTCTTAAAGTTCTTGTGTCAATTGAATTTTGTACGCCTTTAAGCGCAGATTTTTTGTTAAAATTCTTTGCGTACTGCCGTATGAAAGAGTCAATTTCTGCAAACAGCGACGAATAGACGTGGTTGGTTCTTCGCGCACACTATCACTTACGCGAGCAATAGTTTCATCTGACTGACCTCTGCGTTGATACCGGACCCTTGGGTTGTCAATAAGCATACCACTTGTTTCAAACTTTTGCACTAGATCACGAATTGCACGCTCACTTGGCACATTATTGCGTCCAAAATGTGGTCGAAGTTTTCTTAATGTAATCGTAACTGATCGCCTGTTTTCATAATAAATTTTTATGATATTTACGCGTTGGTGCACAGTGTACGGCGCCAATTATGAATTTGCTATGTGTTTCGATACCAACTGTAAAAATGCAAACTCCCAACGTTCACATAACACAAATGGCGCGTAATTCAAATCCTAAAGTTCAATTTGGATCACCCATTACTTATATAACTGTTATATGTAGTGGTCAGAAGTTAGAAACAAATCCATAAAAATATTTAAGTAATCCCAGGTACAAAAAACGTACCTGTATAGATTAAACAACCGACTACGGCACTTCAGCACCAGTTCTCTTACATATAATAACAGTTATTCATCTAACTCCGATTTTTGCCATAGTTGTAGTCATATTAAGTAAAATTAGGAAGACGAAAATGAAGAAATTTAGTGTATATGCATAAACCGACCTCTTACTCAACTTTGAATAATATCTGGAGGAAGTATTTGACAGCTGAGCTTAAATTGATTTTTTAAGTCTTTATGTTAGGTGGATTTTTAAACGAGAGCGAAATGGGCAAGGTCTGTCATACCGGCTGTTAGACCTTGGGTTGAGAGGAGATATGGTGAAGTAGGGTATCATCTCACGCAGGTGCTCTCCGAGCACGGATGCTTTGGGGAGTATCTGCGGGGGATAGATAAGACTGAATCAGAAGAATGTATGTACTGTGGAGAGAAGGACCACCCCGAGCATAAGTTGCTCAGGTGCCCGAGGTGGTCGGTGGAAAGGGAAGAATGTATGGCTAGTGTTGGACGATTGAAGAGTGTGAAAGATTTGGTATGGAAGATGATAGGAAGTGAGAGGGTATGACTGCTTGGGGAGAGAATGATTGGTAAAATTATGAAGAAGAAGAAAGAGGAGGAATGGAAGATCGGCCCGAAACCTTAATCGCGAGAGCGGTGGGGTATGAAGCTAAACTAATAATATTTACGAAGAAGATTGACCCCTACCTCGATAAGAAGCCACAGCGGTTCCGAGGTAGGTAGAACACTGATTCTGGAGGGCCTCTTGTCCGGTCAGCGCAAGCGCCGGCTACGTCCTCACAAAAAAAAGTTGGATTTTTAAAGATAACACTTCTTAAGTAAATATATAAATAAAAGTTGAGTAAATTCAGAGTAATGATAGACTGCTAAAAGGTGTACTTACCAATCCACATATTCAAGAACACTTGAGCAAGGTATGTCCATTTTATGAAACTGGACAAAAGTACGTTATTTTCTTGGAGCCATAAGTCATTGAAAATATTTGGACCGTATCTCTCTTGTATATGTATACAAAATTGTATATGTATAATTTCTCTACTCAGATTATTATTCAAAGAGGTGAGATCTTATAAATCTATTTTTAAATATCTACATCAATATTTGAGGAGTGATCAAAGAAAACGCAATATATCCATTTTTAGAAATATATGGAAAAAGAAAAAACTATTAGTGGTCAGGCCTTCGGGAATAGAAAAGGAGCCATTTGGACATAATGCGCAGAATGGATAAAACATAACAACATAATATATTTTGTAGCTTTTGAATGGTATGAGGAGTAATTATCACGAAAAGAAATGAATTTATTACATTTTGATTGATTGGCAGTTGAGGGTTTAATAAGTTTTACTTGAATAAAAAATGTGTTGCTAAAAAACTAATTCTTAACGTATTTGGCAAATAATAGCAATAAACAAAAAACTACAAAATTAAATGTAAGCACCATGGTCAGATTCTAAATAGTCGCATTGTTCATGTTCTTCTGCCTCTTCTTGTTCAAGGATTTGCACATCAGCACGCAAAAGGCTTCTATACGCAGAAAACTGTTAGTCATTCATCCATTCTGGACCGAACTGTGCATCTATGAGATGTTTTAGAGAATTTTTTCTTCTCTGGAATGGCGTTATTAAGTGTCACCTTTTCCAGTCTCAGGCTTCCGGTTTTTCCTCGTTTAGTTAAATTTCTTGGAGTTTCTGTTAGCGATTCAAATCTGAAATTCTGGAAGCCAACACCTTTATTGTTGCTGTCTTCTTTATTTCCTCTCTTATCAGATAAATTCGTATCAAGTCGGAAATTCCTTCTATTTTGTTTTAAAGTTTTTCCAAACTTGTTATATCGTATAAATCTCAGTCTATGCCAAGTTACTTGACGACATCAAAGTTGGAATATATATTTTTATACTCAAATTTAGACTTGACAAAGGGGATTTTCTGTAATGACTTTTCGTCGAACTGTGTCAAACACTCGATCTGCCAGAAGAAATCTATGTCCTCGATTAAGGTAGATTATTCTTATTTCGCTCACATGTGCAGGGGCTTTAAATTTCAGCCAAAAGTAGAGTGCTTGTATTATATGTGAATTTTTATTCTGCCACCACATCCCTCACAGAATAACCTGAGCATTTTTATGTCATCTAACGTAAGGGAGTAGAGGTATTGTTGAATTTATTACGTTTTGATTGAATCGCTAACAGTTAAGGCTCAATTTCAACGGGAATTATTACGTTTAGAATAAATCTGAGGTCGCCAATGGATTTATTTCATAAATAAAACAGGTGCACCGGTAACGGTACGCCGATTCAGAACAAATGCCAAATGAACTCTATGGAGTATACATCTTTATCGATACGATCTCTGTCAGTAACATATAAGTCGGCGTACCGTGTACGGCACTGATGAGAACTAATAAGTTCGAAACAGCTGTATGTCGTTCGGTTCCGATCCGGGACAAATGTCGAATCCTACCTGTGGCGGGTTTTATTTTTTGAAACCTTATCTGATCGTGCAGAAACACGAGAAAGGGGTGGAGGATCGCTTCTGGGTATAATTCAATGCCTGGCGGGGCTTTAGCCCGAGGAGTAGTTGTTTCCTAGAGCGATTATGTGATAGCTTTGCTATTCGGGAACTACTTTAATAACCGCTTGGCGGCTTGGTGGTTCCTTACTCGATTTCCGACTTATATGTTACTAACTCTAAATGACCTAAAAGTGAATATATTGCGTTTTTTTATCACTCCTAATTTATCATCAATAAATAGGTAAATAGTGAAAGTGCGAAATATGGCTAAACGCTAACTGTCATAACCTTGGTTTGAAATCTAATCGCAAGTACCGGCAATATCGGCGGAAATGCTTGTTGTTTATATCTATTAAACGTATAGTCTCTATTTAGATATCGTATTCTTTGGATACTATAATTTATGTAGTGCGTTAATACTTACATTATCTAAATGCAGTAAATAATGATATTCTTGCGTTTAATCTAGACTGTCAAAGTAGACTATCAATGTAGTCTGACAGTGTCTAATTTTCACGGTTGGACTTACTTTTCTATATAAAGGACGATTTATCAAAAAATTTATTTGTATTTTAGCATTATTTTTTTAACTTTGCAAACAATTTTAAATAACTGGCGAAGGCGCCACGGTCATGACAATGTGTATAATTATTTTGTTGTACTCGAGTATTTTTAAATATTTTTTAATATTGTTTGTTTTTCTTTGCAATTCATAACCGTCACACATAACTGTTATACATGGCCGCGTTATACATGACCGGTGCTTAGAAAGCCAGATACAAGGGCAGTCAAAAAATAGTGAACGAAAGTTCACTGTTAAAATGATATTGTCTACTCCGTCATTTCTTTACAAATTATTTGACTGGTACATATTATTTGGTTATCTGGAAATTTATTCTTGTATCTACATCATATTCAATTAATTTCTACAAAAGCTTTAGTTTACAGAAATTCCACTTTTCTCAATTTTCAACACTTTTGTCACAGACAAGAGAGGTATAGTATGATTTAATTCAGAATGCTGCTGTGGGAATTATTTTTAATATACGAGTCAATATCCCTACTTAGCAATTTTTAAAGAAGAATCGAAGATACCACGATGGTGCAAAAGTACTTAGATATACTATTCTAATACATTTTATTTAAATATTTCTTTACCGCTACATTTTCCGTATTTCTTGATCTTTAATGGTTATGCGTAGGTAATTATGTATAAATATTATATGTGATAGTGATAAGTTAGAAAGGGACCACAAAAAACATTTAAATAACTTCGAGTAATATAAAATACCTATACATTCCATGACAGTGGCGCCTTCGCCATTTATTAAAACGCCACCCATCTCCATGAATATTTTTCGTTTTTTATGTTGATTGCGTTAAGAGTCGCATGTCTAAAACATAGCATTCCTCCTCTTCATTAATACTTACCTTAATTTACCTAATGAGCTTCCTTAGTTTGGGATAAATGAGAAGTATTTTCATCAATCGTTGTTTCATTCCTTATACCCAACTGTAAATTATCACGGGCCCTAACATCTTTAGTCATATCATCTTATTATGAAAAAGATATCTGACTAGCTTCCTCCTCTCTAGCAAGGAAAACTGAAACATCTTCATCGTTGTAATCAAACATTGCACACTGATTAGAGTAATATAACAATCGTATGTTGCTCGTAAAAATATATATATTTAAACTAAGTTAGATAGGTTCACTATCTTCATTAATAATTAGTTTACTCTAAAATGTGTCTAGATAAAAACAGAATCTTCGTTTCTCAACATTTCTTCAAAATAATAGTATTTGTCAGATGTATCACAAATGCGTTCCTTACTTAATCAAATTTTGCTAAAAAATGTACTAGCTATGAGGAAAAAATGACCATATGGATAATTACAGTAAATTAAATATACTACAGTTAAAAAGTAGTGACGAAATAAAATAATAAAAAATAACATCGTACGGATATAATTAAAATAGTGTACATTATACATAGTTCTAGATATACAGGTTGCAAACCTGTAGAACTAAATGGGCATCAAAATAATGCTGGTTTTTATGGATATTTTATAAGTAACGTTGCCCTTGTAATAATTTGATTATCATTATTTTAATTATGGAAATGGTTAGCCTCATGAGGAAACACAATTGTAGTTCAATTTCCTGAGTCGCTCCTTACATATACCTCCGTTATTATTCGTTTATTTCGAGGCACATTTTGTGTATGAGTATGAGCTCTAAATATGAAAATTTAATATTACAACGGCGTATCATTTGTTACTGTTAGGATTTACTAAGTGGTAACTTTATAAATAGTGTATGCAAGCGTTCGAGAATAAGCGTCATTTTTATAAAGATTTATATATGTATTTTGAGGGTAAATTTTCACACTTATGTATGTATTTAAATCGCAACCCAATAGTCATTTCTTCTCGCTTTACATAAATACGATTAATTATAGCTGCGAGCCAGAAAGCGCTACGAGAGCGATAGACGGGGCTAATTGAAGCTACTGAGTACGGATTGTTCAACTATAGTATAAACATATTACTTAATATACATGTACATATAAATGAACATATTACTTATTAAATGAATTTAATTTGAACAAAATTCATTGAATTATAATGGAATTTTTTTGGAGAATCTGTTGGGACATGTTGATTTTTATTTCCAAATAACACGTGCTGGCGTTGTTTTCATAAGCCCTAATAATTGTAAAATTTTAAACGAAAGTACTTCGCTTGATATCTTAACTCGGGCAAAAGAAAAAACAAAACGGAAGTTCAGTTAATAAATAATGGAAGTATTTAACAAATATTATTTTTCTGAATAGGTATTTAGTTAAACGTAATTGCTTAGGAGTTAAAAATAATTGCTAATCGCTTGTACTTGCTACAGTTAGCTAGGAACTATTAAAGGAATGGCGAATGCACCACTATCATTTTAATGTGTACGGACATTTTATTCTTCTCGAGTTTATTTACATATATTTCCATATTATTCCATTCTAACGCATCACTATTTGATATAACGGCTACATATTTATTTAGCAGTAAGCAAATCGAAACTACTCTATAATTTTTTTAAATATATAGTGTCAGGCCACTGTGTACAGAGTTATCCACATAACATTCTATCCCCCTTAACTGTTGTATTTTTTGAAATTGACAAAAATGGAAAATACAAAAGTTGTGGAAGATTTTATTGCAATCTCAGATATGTCTTTAGAAAAACAATCGACCCTTGCGTTTCGGAGATCTAGATGAAACTTATGTTTTTTTTTTTTAATAGAACACCCTGTTTATTTTTCAATTCTCGAAATCTACGTGCCTTTCCGATTACAACAATATCATGTTATATATTTGCTCCAGCAGTTTGCACAGTATCGCCCTTTAAATTATCGAATATCAAACAAAATCAAGATCATCATGGAAAATGTGAAACAATAATTACGAGAATTGTTATAAACAGAATTTGATCGTTTAAATAAAATTTCATTTTTGATGTTATCATAGCTATATTAAAAACATATTTCTGGAAGGAAAGTATCATTTTATTAAAAACTATAATTATGAATTATAGAAGGTGTTCCATAATACCTCTATTTTGTGCAATACAGAGAGCATACCTGCTTAACAAATTTCGTAGCCAATATACCAGTCTCGTACATGTCTCTGATCTCCCGACATATTTTTTCTCTAAGTTCTTCTACGTTATTTGACCTTTCCGTATATACCCGATCTTTCAAAGTGCCTCACAGAAAGAAATCCAGTGGAGTCAGGTCAAGACTTCTGACCGGCCATAAAATAGTTCAATTTGAACCTATCTACTCTATAAAAGTAATACCTAAATGCCGCTTGACAACATGTTATTTATGTGCTGGAGCGCCGTCTTGTCGCCAAACAATATTCAGCTCATTTAATTGGATTATTAAATTAGAAATCTCTCCTCTTAAAGATCTAAATATTTTCTCCAGTTAAACCGCTTTAAAAAAAATACTGGCCTAATAATTGAGCACCAGCAATAATTGATATACCAGCACCAAATGCATCACCAGAAAGTCACTGTTTGGTGCGGATTTTGGTCTGGCGGAATCATCGGTACGTACTTCTTCCAAAACGAAATTGACATTGCCATGATCGTCAACGGTGAGCGCTACAGATCGACGATAACCAATTTCTTGTAACCTAAATTGGATTCTATGGATAACGACGATATGTGGTTCCAACAGGACGGAGCTGCGTGCCACACACCGCATACTACGATGGAAATTCTGCATGCACGAGCGATTTGAGAGCATGGTTGCTTCGCGCAGCGGCGACGTGAACTAGCCACCAATATCGTGCTATTTAACGCCTTTAGTCTTTTTGCTTTGGGGGTATCTTAAATCTCAAGTCTATGCAAATAAACCGCAAACAATTGATGCCCTCAAAGTCAACATAATGGACGTCCAACAAATTCAGTCAGATTTATACGACAGACAAGTCATCGAATATTGGATCCCCCAATACGTGCCACCAAGTAAAGCCGCGGCGGACATTTTAACGACATTATCTTCCATACTTAATGCCATAAAATATTCATCCAAATAAAAAAAGTAACATACACAACTTGTTTTATTTACGTTTGAAAATCGAAAATGTTTATTGAAAGTCCCTTTATTTGCTTTAGATAAATGGCAAAGTATTACCGTGTTCGAGAACTATGTATCGATATATATAGTATGGTGTTTTTAAATCTTCCAACCTTTCGCAGACATCCTGTATCATAAAGAAATGTTATGTAACTTTTTGCAATTTTTTTTATCACACTATAAATTATGAATACATTTTTGTATTCACCAACAAGTAAAGTTGTTTCATAATTTAAAAGAATATCTATTTAAAAGTTAATAGGTATTAGCTTATAATAACGCACATATCAAAAAGATGTGTGATGAAACAAAATATTTTGATAAGGTAAATTTTAAATTTATACATTTTATTTCTGTTTTGATTGTTTTACTATTCCCTATTATTCCACATTATTCCATAGTAATGTAAAAAAACAAAGAAAATTTTTAACACTTTTCACATAAAATATAAAACAATATAAAATATTGTTCTTACTCTTCGCTGTCCTTGAATGGATGTACTTTATATTGATTTCAAGACGACTTCACATGCATGAAAGAGAAAAGCAACTGGCATACCATGGTTCAAAAAAATAATACACAAAAATAAAGATACTTTATATCAATACTTCATAGACGTAGCAGGATATTTTTTGATATTGCGAAATCTAGGGCAGTAGAGAAAACGTCCTGCAAGCTGCGGTGTCCGAGTGGTTAAGGAGATGGACTTGAAATCCATTGGGCTCTGCCCGCACAGGTTCGAATCCTGTCCGCAGCGACGTAATTTTTGCTTTTTATTAAAGCTCCACTAGAGCGAATTATCTTCATGGAGAACGTACAAAATTAATACAAAATTCGAAATGATATAATTTTTTATTTCGATTATGCTTATTTTAGAGAAAACAATAGAAAAAGGAAAGAACGCTTATATAGGATTTGTAGATTTAGAAAAAGCTTTTGATAACGTAAGATGGGAAAAAATGTTCGAGATACTAAAGAGCGCGGGAATGAAGTATAGAGATAGGAGAGTAGTACACAATCTATACATAAAGCAAACTGCTGTTATAGAAGTAGAAGGGGAAGAAAGGGAAGTAGGTATTAGGAAAGGAGTAAGACAAGGATGTACGCTATCACCACTAATTTTTAATCTGTACATCGAAGAGGCGATTAATGTGGTAAAAGATAGAGTAGCTTTCGGGATTAAAGTACAGGGACAGAAACTAAAAATGCTGAGATTCGCGGATGATATAGCAGTATTAGCATCTAGTAAGGAGGAACTAGAATCAGCATTGAACGAAATGGAGGCAGTGTTGACAGAGGAATACGGAATGAGGGTGAATAAAAACAAAACTAAAGTGTTAGTGTGCAGAGGGCGCGAGAGCAGAGCAAAAACGAAAGTACAAATTAATAATGAAAGATTGGAGGAAGTTAAAGACTTCACTTATTTAGGAAGTAAAATAAATTGGGATGGAAGAAGCGATAAAGACAGAAAACAAAGAATAGCGCAGGGTCGAGTAGCTTTTAACAAAAAGAAAGCACTTTTATGCTCGGGGGTAATAAACTTAGAAACGAGGAAGAGATTTTTGAAAACATGTGTATGGAGCACGGCACTTTACGGCTGCGAAACCTGGACGGTAGGGGAAGCAAGTAGGAAGAAATTAGAAGCTTTTGAGATGTGGTGTTACCGAAGAATGATGAAAATACCATGGACTGATAGGGTTATAAACGAAGAAGTATTGGAGAAAGTCGGCGAGAAAAGGAGTATGTGGAAAAACTTAAAGAAGAGAAGAGATAGAATGGTAGGCCACTTGCTGAGACATGGGGGAATAGTCCGCGATATTTTGGAGGCAGAAATAGGAGTGAAGAAAGGCAGAGGTAGGCCTAGATTAGACTACTGCTCGCAAATAGTAAGGGATGTAGGTTGTAGCACAATTAGCGAAATGCGTAGGTTAGCACAAGATAGGAGAAGCTGGAGGTTAGCGTCCAACCAGTCTTAGGACTGATGACCTAATGATGATGATGCTTATTTTGCAAGTAAAGGTATCAACTTCCATAGTGATTCATGTACCTTGGTCCGGTGTGATTCTAAAGCGTTTTTAATGTAATTCTCTGTAGAGAATAGAATTATGGAGCACTGTATTCCTCAATACCATTTTTAAAAAGTTATTTATATTCGTGATGAGTAGAGCTGCCCATTTGAACGCCTCATTAATGGTGGCGTATACGTATAAGCAACTACGTATAAAATATACTACTTATAAAACATGTAATACTTACCCAGTTAAAACCAGGATTGGCTCTGTTAAACATCTGCACCACTGAATATGTCTCCGAAATTGTTTCTGTGAGGGATGTCCAGTGTAGTGAACATATATTCTTATATAATGAAAGTGACCGTTCAGCATCTAAAGATGTAACATTTGTATAGTTAAAATAGTCTGTAGAATTATTTATAGATCTATATCAGCATTGTTACTATAAATATATCTCAATCGGTTAAAATCAGAATTTCCATTAGCGCTCCATATTAAGCCATTTTTTTATTTATATCTTGTATTGTTTCCATGCTATATACATAAAGCTTTCTTAGAGTTCAATTAACTACGATCACAAACTAAACACTTTTTTTTAAGACCGGCATATTTTGAACTAGAAAATTCCCTTATAAATCTTCTAATATTGTGTACAAATAGTCGCATGTTAACGTAAAGTTTCAGCGTATTTACGCAATATAAATATCACGAAGGTGAGATCGAAATATAAATATTTATAATGCTACAACAAACAAAACAGTTGTCTGGAAAAATGCACAAGTTATTCCAATATTCAAAAGTGGAAATAGAAATTTGGTGAACAAATATCATCCTATATCTACATATGTTATTAGTCCCCGGTAGGTTACTTGAGGTTATAGTATCTGATTATTTATTTTTTAGAGCAAGAAATGTTGTCAGTGAACAACAGCATGTTTTTTTTGGGTCGTTCTGTAGTCATTTATTTAATACCATTTGTAAGGACAATTAATGGTAGTATGTGTAATAGAAAGCAAATTAATACTAGTTATACTAATTTTTCAATAGCCTTTAATAAAATACGTTATAATATTGTTTTAATGAAGTGGAAAAGTATTGGTATTTATGGTAATTTACTAAAATGAATTACATCTCATATTTTAAATGGATCACAATGTTTCAAAATTAATAATTGTTCATTCTCATTCGTTAAGGAGACATCTGGTGTCCCCCCCAGTCCCCCACACTTACAACTTCTTATATTTTCATTATTTCTATATAATATTGATAGCCACTTTATGTATTGTGATTACTATATGTATGCTGATGATATCAAGTATTATAAAAAAGTAAACAGTTTGTTTCTTTGTGGTAAATTGCAAAATTATGTAATCCTTTTTTACAACTATCGTAAAATAAAAATCGAATTTTTTTTTAAATATTGACAAGTGCTATTCGAAAATTGTTATTCAACTATGTAAATAACTCACAACTGCAGAAAGTAGACTCAATTATTGATCATATTAGACCCTAAATTCACCTCTGAGTTTCATATTGAAGTTAACTGTGGGTCGACAAGTTTATAGAAATTTAGGATTTATTATCAGAATTTATTATAAATCACTAAATCTCTTACTAATCCCAAATCGATAACAATATACAATTCCTTGGTTCGCAGTCATCTTGCATATGATTCAGTAATTTTGAATCACAGTGGGCAATTCACATGATTTCAAATTCATTTCAACTAGCCTGGATAAATTGTTAATATTAGAGTTAGTATTAGAGATATGCCGGGACAGGACGGCATTTACCTGGTACCTCTGCAGAAAGCAGAAGATATAATTCTTGGGCTGCTTATAATGATCATCAGGGTTTGGCACTCAAGAAGGTCCCAGAAGTGTGGCTAGGCACAAGGGTTGTTTTTATTCCTAAACCGGGCAAAGTCGGTTACACGTCCCCTAGGGACTTTCGACCGATTAGCTACACTTCATTTTTACTGAAGACCGCCGAACGATTAGTTAACAGGTACCTTCGGGATACTGTCCTAATAGAGAAACGGCTTCAAGGGAGCCAGCACGCTTATCAAGCTGGTAAATCAACAGAAACAGCTCTGGATAAGGTTGTGTCATCGATACGAGCACAACTGGACTCCGGAGGATACGTTGTCGGCACCTTCCTTGATATTGAAGGAGCCTTCAACTTTACATCTAGAGGGGTGATTAGCGGAGCACTAGGTAGATGCTATATCCCCAGAATAATCGCTGAATGGATAGACCATATGTTGGAAAACAGACAGCTTATTGCCAACAAAGGCAAGACCACCATCAAGGGCCGGGTCGACTCGGGCTGTTCTCAAGTAGGGGTACTGTCCTTTTATGATGCCTGGTAGTGGATGAGCTGTTTGAAGGGTTAAAGGATTACCAAGTAATTGGCTATGCTGATGACTTAGTAATAATGACGAAGGGTCCTTTCCTGGAGTCGATTCTTGATATAATGCTTGATTGATGCAGGGAGCATTAAACAAGGTTGGGAATTGGTGCAGGGATAAGGGACTCTCGGTCAATCCCTCTAAGACTGAGATGATGGTGTTCACCAAGAAATATAAGTGGAACAGTGAACTTGGTGGTCAAGAACTAAGCTATAATAGCGAAGTGAAATACTTAGGAGTAATCCTGGACGGGAAACTGTCAGGGGAAAAACATCTAAGTCACATATGTTCCAAGATCACAGCAACACTTTGGCAACTGAGAAGGGCCATTGGCAATAGCTGAGGCTTGAAACCGGAGACCATGAAATGGATGTATGAGGCAATTCTCAAACCCAGACTGACTTATGGAGAACTGGTCTGGTGGGAGACAGCCTGTTTAAAGTCGGGAGTCAACCGACTTAACAAGCTAAGAGGATTGGTTCTAAGAAGTATAACCGGAGCCCCAAGATCGACATCGATCGAGGTGATGGGGATACTGACGGGAATACCACCTCTTGATGTCACCCTGAAAGCGGAAGCTGCAAAGGCAATGCACAGGGTGGGAAACATGATGCAATTCACAGGCAATGCACAGGGTGGGAAGATCCCCTACCTTCCTGTAGGTCCCTACAGGAAGGTAAGGGACCTGAATAGACTCTCAAGAGAGCTAGCTGAGGGCTCCTATGGATGCCCTGTGAGAGTACGGGTGTCCACTTTCTGTTTGACAAGAAATATAAGATCACCCTCACCAGTAAGACCGACTGGATAGAGGGTCGAGCTGGATTGCCGCTCAATGGAGACATCTGGTACACAGATGGAGCCAAGAGTGTGAACAGAGCGGGCGCCGGGGAGTATAGGCGACGCGATGACATAGGTAAAACCTTCCCCCTGGGTAAATACACTACAGCACTCCAGGCCGAGCTAGTTGCAATTACATACGGTGTTCTGGGGCCTGACCAAAATCGGACCCAGGAGATGTATACGTATGTATCTGCTCGGATAGCAGGGCGGCGTTGGCATCCCTGAAGTCAGCAACGACAAATTCGAAGCTGATCTATAATTGCTATGAAGCATTGAACCACTTGGCAGGGAAGGGACCGGTAAAACTCTTATGGATACCTGGGCATAATGGCATTAAGGGAAATATAATTGCAGATGACCTTGTCAGACTAGGGACCAGGGAAAATCTCTATGAACCAGAATCTTCAGTGGGAATAAGTCGGAATCTGATCAGAGATCGCATCAATGACTTGGCAAGCGACCAGCACAGAGAAAGATGGAGAAGAGTAACGGGTTGTCGAATAATCAAACTCTTCATCGAATACTCAGAGATTGAGAAATGGGCCCAAGAATTCATTAAATTGAACAGGAATAGGCCACATAGGCACAGGCCAGAACTCTCGTAGGAATCATAACGGGCCACCATAGTAGCCTGAATGCGTATAAGCACAGGCTGAGGCTGACTGACAGCCTGGCATGCAGATACTGTAGAGAAGACGAGGAAACCTCGATTCATCTTCTTTATACCTGCCCCGCACTGGAGGAGAGGAGGTGCCTTATATTAGGGACCCCTGTTATCCTAGAGGAGGCGAGGCTTAAGGCGAGGGACGTGCCCAAATTACTCCGTTTATGGGATAGCATTTTTGGATAATGACCCGGATAAGAGGGGATCGCCAAGGGACTACCCATGCGATCAATGGCTGATGAGGCCCAAACCCACAAAGCATAATAATAATAATAATTAGAGACATTGTGACATTTTTTTTTTCGTAATATAACGATCTGTTGTTTTCTATGTAAAGTAACTATTTCCTTCAACGTATTATACATCAACGGCAACGTATTACATTTTCATCTTCAAAAAATAGAATAGAATAGAATTTATTGACAATCATATACATAGGTACATTTGTCACAACATTTACAAAAGATTGTTTTCCAAAAAGGCATTTTTAAAAATTATTTCTAAAAATCAGAATGAATGTATATTTTATTTGATAAACAGAACTGAAACAAATATCTCAAATAAAAGTCATAGTGGAAATTCATAAGAGTTACGAAAAAAAAGGACCAATATAATGCAAAGTTTTACTATCAGAGGGTAATATTCAAACAGTTTACACTGCACTGACGAGACCCAAGATAGAAAGGTCGAAACCGGTCTGCAGTTAACGATATCCTGAGATAGGTGACACTTTGCATCTTTCTTGGTGGTTTTAGAACAATCACTGTATTTTTAGTGCTAACTCTGTTAGACAAAAATACGGCAAATTTTGTCATGTAATTCAGTGCTCGGCGTTTGGCATATAGCCAGGAGAATAGTTGTTTTGACATAATTTGTTTAGTCCTTATTATATAAGGCATTTGCAGATGGGTTGGAGTATAAACTCCTTATTTCTGTAGTTTAAAAAAAAGCACTGTTACAAGTTATAAGAGTTGCAAAGAAATACGAATCCATGAAAATGTACCTTTTACAAATTTGTAAAACTAAATTAAAGCTCAGGTGATAAGGATTACACCAGATGTCCTGTTGATTTTACTTCACTACTGATATAATCACACCAGAGAATAGTGTAAATCTACCATGGCCTTGCGATATCCATTTGACATCAAACTAGCGTGTCTCTATAAATATACCACGTTTTGTGTGATTTTGGTGTCAAAATATATATCACATTTCAGACAGTGTACATATAGCATCAATTCCATAGAACAAGTCGTCTTGGAGAGAAACAACAAAAAGCCAGATTCCTCTCTTATACTGCTTTAACAGAGTGGAGAGCTTAAAGAGATATATGTATATCTTAGCTTAGAAAACTGCTAGTCACTTAACTCACACCCATCAGATAAAATACTTTAAATTGCTTGCACTGTTACTTTACCCAATGGACAGTTTGTTGTGTGGTTGAGCCTCGTAAGTACATATTTCGCACTTGTAATTAAGTTTCATCGTAAAACGTGTATCTATTTACATTACATTTTAAAGCCAGTGACTGTGGCAAACTGTTACACCCTATGTTTGTGATAAGTGGGCGTTTTATTTAACTATTGCCTGCGTCATTTAAAAAGCTAGTGACAAATCATGAATCAAAAGCAACTGAAGCAATATGATAGTCCTTTTAACAAAATTTCCATTTAACCCCTTTTTATATGATGATAAATTGTATACCAAAGGCGCGGGTAAACAAAATATTAGAAATCTTATAGATTATAATATATGGGTCTTATAGGTTATAAAATGGGCATTCAAATTTATTGGGTGTAGTTTGTAACTCTCCTTTATATCAAAATAATTCTATTTTATTAGCCAAGTAGAGATATACCTTTTCAAATTATGTCTCGTTAAAGGTTTTCATTACAATAGTCCCTAAAAAGCAATTTTGAAGCAAAGGAAAGAAATAGCGCTGTGATATACAATATTTTAGATAGTTCAGTTTAAATAAAAATAAATCATACAAACATTATATCTGTTTGTTTTAATATACATTGTCTAGTGCACAAAGGAAGAGTAATATCAATTAAGTTTTAATTAAATATAATAATATGAAAGCTTGGATACACAGAAATCGATTTACTTCCCCAAAAGTCCTATATTGCGGAGAACAAGGTTACACATAGAGACAATGACAATACAACCCCTGTGTTGAGGGAAACGTGGGACTCGAGTCCAAGCATACAATGACGCCTCCAATAATGGATCTAGTCCTTCACTCAGTGGATCCTTCACTGTACATTGTTGAAATCATCCTTTCTGTATATCTACAGAAGAATACAATAGGTCACACATCGATGTAGTGGACACGAAGCAATGTTGCACTTTTGTTAAATCTGCGTCGGGCAACTGACTTAAAAAACCATATTCTAAATTAATTTTACCAGTATATGAGGAAAATTGCGTTAAACATTCTTTTCATTTCATTTTCATCAAGGGTTTCGGCTTTTCTGAAACATATTTTAATTTGAATACTATTTCTTTAATGTGTTGATATTATTTCCTACATAAGAGTTTCAAGACCAGATAAGATAAAAATATAATTGTAATCTTTCTTGAAAGAAAATAACAGTATTCTTTATTGAAATCGTGTGGACGTGAATTTTTATTCTATTTCGATATTTAGGTTTATGCACTAATATGCATTGCATTTCTTTGTTATGATACATTTATTTATAGCACCTAATATCAAGTAAAGTTGTTTGTTTGAAATTTACCCAAAACAAGGCTGTTAAGTACTTTTTAATGGAACAACTTACGGACACACATTTTTGAGGAATATTTATCAGTTGTATTCGTGGGTTACGTGACGTTATATACGTGACACCCTATATATTCTCTGAAGAACCCCTATCGTAACCGCATCAGCGCCGTATAAACAGAGCCACTGTTTGTTTAATGTAAATTTATTGTCGATTATGCGACTTACTCATACGTTCACACAAGTCATCAACTCTATTAAATTGATATAATGAAGACACAATAATATACTGTCTGCGTATATCAGCGTGGCATACATTCACATAAATTGTACTTAATTAAGGCATAAAAATGCTTTGTACTTGATGAACACACAACCCCATACAACACAGAAGTGTATGTGTATCCATTTCTCTCGGAGGAGATTAAAATAACTTGCAATGTCACCGGAAACAAATAGAAATAACAAGTTATGCCGCAGGCCGTGGATTAAAGAAATATGTGTACAAGGCGTGCAAGATAACATATATGATATATGATCATATATTTAAATTATTTAAATTTGGAAAATGAGAATTATCTGAAAAAGACTTCTTCTTCTTTAACATATTTTTATTACTCTACTTGTTTATAATACCAACTTACTCTAAGTATATTTTATTTTGATATTAATTTATTTTGTGTTTATAAATCTTGCTATATACAATGTATTTCTATGATAGGTTTCCACTTGAAAAACTGGAATTCCAGAAGTTCTTTGAAATTGCGTAAAATCCATAAATAGTCTTTTTGTCTTCTAAAAAAGTAACCAGTTTAACTTAGAAGATAATAGTCTGAGCTGTGTTATATATAAACCGTTGTAATTATTTTATTTTATTTTTAATTTACATATTTTATTGTTGAGTCTAATATTGACCACGTTTGATAAAGTTAGAGTGTGATTTGATGTAATGTAATAAAAGTAAAAATCGTGTATAAGGTGAACATTTTTGAGAGAAGTTACAGTAAAGTACAGGGTGATTATTTAATACCGAGAAACATTTGAAGGGCATATTATTCGGATAAAAATATGGAAAAAATGTTCATGCAAGTTTCTGAGATACAAGGCATTAGTTATTTTCAGTTTGCTTTTAATAATTCTTTTCTCAAAGCTTCTATCCAATGTAATTGAAAGTTGATAGGTTTATTACTAATTACAAGTAATAAACCTATTACTAGATTGCTAATGAAAGGATCCGTTTTCTACCATTACATTTCACTTGTTTATTCCAGGATTATCTTAGGAGACAATTCATTTAATATTAATGGGAAAAATGGGGTACGCCTCTGTCTTTTCAAGTCTGATTTTTTCGCCGAGTTGAATTTTTGTCCTATCTCATTTCATTTTTAATAAAAGAAACATAATAACCTTTGCTATGCACATCTCTAAAGCTTATGGCAAAGAAGTGCATAATTTTATAAAAAAAATTGGCACCTACCTATTTATTATCATTCAACAAACAAAATAACCCCAGTTACTTTGGGGTTATTAGCTTATAATGCCCAAAAAGAAATAATAATAGTTTTTGTTACTAGTTCATGATGCTTTTTTATACATTATTTTCGTTTTGTGAATTTTTTTATTAAGTCTTTAAAAATACATACATAAAGTAGTTCATTTTCGTTGCATTAGTAAAAACTCCAATAATAGAAGAAAGTGTTCCAATAAATTGAGGAATATCCTACAAGAAGCATTGCTGTCAATCTAAATATTAGTTAGCCCAACGGTTTTTAACATATTGAAAAATCAGCTTTTCTATCCACATAATATCCAACGAAATGCGATACAGATGTAGATACAAATACAGACAGTTTTACTAGACAATTTTCTTCAAAGAGTGGTTTTTTGCCGATGGATGCTAGTTTCCTCCTGAGTCCTCAGTTTTTAACAGAAATACTTTTCTTCGATGAGGCTAATTTCTCCAGCAATAGCAAACATAATGGACTTTCATAACAATGACATATGGATATATGAAAATCCGCATGCAGTAATTGAAAACCGCTAGCAGCTACGAATTTTTAGTCAATCTCGGTCTAACCGTTTACTACTTGATATACTACTTGAATACAACTTGATTGGCCTATTTACTTTTTCTGGGAGGCTAACTGAAGAAACTTATCGTAATTTTATTAAAGAAGAATTGCGAATATTTTTGGAGAATGTCCCGTTCTAATTAATAATACAAATATTTCATGCACGATGGCATTCCAGCACATTTTAGTTTAATCACATGTCAGTATTTGGATGCAGTATGTCCAAATTGTTTGATAACTCAAGGAGGCATACAACTCTGGCCTTCACTGTGTCCTGATCTGAATTTATTAGATTGTTTTTTCTCTGGTGCCACTTCAAACTCCTGATTTACATCACTTCACTTGAAAAAGGTCGCGGAATTTAGGAATCACACAGTGGTATTACGTGAAACAATTCGACACACAATTAACACGTTGCGGGATCGAAACATGTTTTGCAGTTAGAGGTGATCTTCAACAACTGTTGTAAATTTATTTATCATAGAGATAAACACAAAACACACCATATAAATTGGACAATCCCCCAAATCCAAAGTGCGGAGACGTCTGGGTGGCATACACATTGAGAAACGCGAACTACGCCCATTCACTCCGACAATTTCGGTGCCGGTGCTTAAAATTGAACCATCATGACAGTCAGTATCTCAGTACTCAGTAGCTAGTCGAAATAAGTACACAATAAAGACAATTTTCTCTAAAATGAAGCAAGATATGACAAAAATTAGAGAACAAAAAAGTTGCACTTTTAATTACCATATCGAAAACATTAAGATTAAAAAAAAGACAGTATCGATCATCTTTTTTCTCATCAATATTAAATAGACCTGATGATATTCCCCTGAAATAGCTAATTCTAAGTGAAATATGACACAAAAAAATGATTCCTATTATTAAACGCAAACCGGTCAATTTTTAATTAAAACGGATAACAAATTTTAAAGGCAATTATTTTTAAAAGTTAATTAAAAATACAACATCCTGCATACCCAAATTGATCTTAAAGAGGCAGCTGCTATTAACAAGAGTCAAGCAATATTTCAAGATCCTCAAGTTGAAACATATTTACAAATTAATCGTAACTACAAGACACTATAGGAGAAAATAAAAAAAAATTAAAATCCTTCCTTATTGTTAGTGAAATCACTGCAAATAATGGGTGCTGTAAATACATATATATATGCTTTAAAGGGTGCAAAAATAATTGTGTTATAGCAAACATTGACACTGGTAAAAAATATTCAGATTTTGTCAGATTAAAACAAATGTACAGTATTTTTGCGTTTAAAGATCCAGTACGTGATGGTAATGATTATTTTAATTATGCCAATATTGCATCATTACATGTGGAATGGTCCTTTTCTTCATATAAGAATGTTTTTTGACCACAGCGAACATTTTATATGTTAGCTATTTTAGTTTATTTTAAATATGAGGAACCGCGAAGGCAACGCCTTTGGTACACGGTACTGTATACACGACAAGCTAAACTAATACAATAATCAATTTTATTACTTTTCCGCACTCAACTATACCAGAGCGGAAAAGTAATGCAATCGTGTAAAGAAAAATAGAAAAAAAAATGTTTTCTAGCGTTTATTTTTCGTTTTTCGGCCTGAAAACAAAAAAAAATGGTTTTTACAAAATTCGTGTCTATGTGTGTATCGTTGTATTGTCATCGTTGTCGTCATTGTCGATACCGTCGGCATTAATAAATTTTCTTGTTAGCACAATAACTCAACTAAATCGTGTCGGATCAATTGCGTTTTGTCTGATTCTGGTCGGAAATGTCTCCCAGATGACACCTATTGATTTTGAGGTGAATAGAACACACTCTACCATGTTCATGGGTCATGAGAAAGCACAATGGTGGACTATTTGCGAATTTTTTTATTGTTAGCACGATCACTCAATTAAATCGTGGCGGATCGATCGGGTTTCAACTAATTCTGATTAGGGACGTCTACCAGACGACATCTAATGATTTTGAGGTGGATAGGACACATCCACCCTGTCCATGGGTCATAACAAAGCACGACGTAAATGTTTATGTTCATTCTGAGATTTTACACATAAACATTTAACGCTTTGCTGATTTTGTATTGAACGGAAAAAACGTATATTCGGCCTGTATTATATACGAATGAATGAGAATCAATATAATTTCGCTCGATCACAAGCGTATTAATACGGCACTGAAGCAGTCGTCAACAAAAAAAGTAAAACTGTCGCATAAAACACATATTCTGCATTTATGTGTTGGATTATTTTTTCTTCGGCCACTCAAGTTCAAGATAGAGATATTCTACGTGCAGAAAAGTCCGTTTTTAGGTTTTAAAACTGTTTATCTTAATTGTAGTACAAGGTTGATTGTATTACAATGTTTTTCTTATAGTAATATTTATACGAGTATTAATAGTATTAAGATCGAGAATATTTTTACATTCTATAAGAAATAAAAAAAATGTTTATTAACAATTGTAATATCATTATTGCAATCGTTAATTAAAGTAAGTAAATATGTGAAGAAAAATGTGATGTTTAAAATAGATAATTTTTTAGGACATAGATTTGTGAGCTGTAATTTCCTAGTCTCATTCTGAATTTTCTGGTTGCAAGAATATTTTGTATAAATCGGAGCACGTTTCCTTTTATTCACATGCTTGTATCTAATTTTAATATGACAAATATCCATTTGAGGTACTATGTCTTTTCTAGATCAAAGAATATAGTAACTATGTGCAATCTATCGTCAAAACTATTTTATAGGCAGTTCTTTAGTGTAATAAATGATCTCATGTCGGCATATATTTTCAAATTTTAGTTTCACAAATAGTTGTTTCTTTATAGATATCATCCCAATCGTAGGTTTATCATTTTCACATTATTTTACTTAGGCAGGAGGGTAAGTGATATCGGACGGTACTAACTAAAAGGATCCTTAGGATCAATGTCTCCCTATATATTTTTCATCAATGACCATTTAGACGCTAAATTCATATAGTACAACGTCACTAGAGGGTTTATACCGGTTCTAGATCTCTCTCCACCACTTTATATATGACGTTACACATGACCTTGCATTCACCTTGACAAAATCATCTGAAGATCACCTTAAACGGATTGCTTGAATGGTATTTTGGGTAATGGGAGATTTAAAACCGGTATCACCCCTTAAATATCCGGTCTTGGAGACGATTTTTTATAGGTGAATTTTCCAGTTGTCATAGAAAACGGGACATCATATTACGGATGTGTTAAGTTCTAAAAAGTCTAAGTTTACTTTTGCTGGATTCCTAAGTTGCAGGAACTATGGTTCGCAGCTATTATAACTATGTATGCTTTAATAATATCTACCTAACGCGTTGAATAAATGTGAGGCATGCGAGCTGCTTCGGAAATAATTTTAGATATTTTACGGATTTTCCTCAAATCTATATTACATGTGTATGAACAGTCAATTATTATTGATCTACTGATATAGATTTATGCTATTAGATGTTATTAAATGAGCTCTTGTATATATCCAAGACAACGTTGCTTTCTCATTGACTCACTGACTCTCATTATTCATAGAACAAAAGCCGACTATTTAATAGGTTTTAGTCTATATTAGATGGTGCAACTAAGTAGTCTAAAAATATCTCAAAATCTGTATTACAATAATGAGTGTTATACTAAGAAACGGGATATTTATTGGAAGAATGCCAATGAGTCATTTGAAGTTAGCCCGATTAGTCATTCTTATTTTGTCTTCCATCCCTGAGAAAACAAAACACGATCGTAATTCTTACAAACCTCTGTAGAATTAAAAGAGAAAATTGAAGATTGTAAGTCGATAAAGTCATCGACTAGCCATGTACGTTTATTACTACGATAAATTTACAGCAGATTAACAAGAATGTATTTTGACAATCTAATTTCGAACATCATTGCTCAAGCTACGAACATTAATATATAAAAATAGTCTATATTTATATAAAACCCGAAAGTGCACTAAGTTCTTCTGAAAAGGGTAAACCTTGGGATATTTTAACCGGAATTGAAAGACGGAAATTGCCGAGATATATCAATTAATATGAGTTTGAAGGTACATCTTTTTGCTGTAAATTTTCCATCCAATTACTCTCAAAGGGAAGGTTTAATGATGTGAGGCGGTGAGGCGTCATCGTCCTGGGAATTTAAGCTCGCTTTTCCTGAAAGCCGATTTATCAGCGAAATACAATCGATGAGGTGGATGTTGCGCTGATGATTATTGAAAACAGATAGTAATGTTTTATTTACTTAACTTGAAGTGCTTAAAAATTTACATGCCTGAATCCAATTATTTCTGCAAATACTTTAACGGCATACATAGTGTGTCTCAGTTGGAACTATAACTTGAATTGCACGCCATTTGTATTCTGTCAAATGCGTAAAAATGTCCACAAAATTAGTTTTTAAAACAGTTCTTCGGATTAATTTTCTTCCACGGGACTGCGAAGCTCCAAACCAGGAGCCAACGAACACCACCAGGCCAGCCACTCACACCGTAAGGTGTGAAAATGGTATGAGTTTAGAATACGAGGACTCCGGACGGCGACTCCATAGGATATTCGGAAAATATGGATTAGGAAAATATGGATACGAGTGACGCCCAGCCAAAAGACCCTCCCGTAAGGACCAAGAATATAGGACCAGCCCGTACCACGCCATCACCCAGCGCCAAATCCAAGGCCCCGACGAATAAATCCGTTGCACGAAGAAAGTGTACATTAAATGAAGAGAAGGCGGAAGCCTTTGCCTACACAAGCCTTGAACTACAGTGCCGGGAAAACCAGAATGACAACAAGGATGAGGACTGGAGCTGGATGTGAAGCATCGGGCGAGGCGCATCTGTGGGATGCCTGAGGACGACTTCACGTTCCGACCAGCTTTGGCTGAAGAAGTCGGGCTGATCCTGAAGAACCTCAAGACACAGAAGGCCCCAGGATGCGACAACATCAAAAATCGGGCCCTCAAGCGAATGCCAAGGAAGGAACCAGCAGCATTGCTCCACATCATCAACGCCATACTGCAATTTAGGCACTTCCTAGAAAGATGGAAGATGGTAGACGTCATCTTCATTCCCAATGCAGATAAGAACTTAACACACCCTTCGAATTATGCGTCCACTAATCTACTACCCGCAATCAGCAAGGTAGCGGAGAGAGTCATCCTGAGCCGACTCGAGGAACTATCCCGCGAGCTGAACGTCATCTCAGATGAGCAGTTCGCTTACTGACAAGGACACTGCACTGAGCTGCAAGTCTTATGCCTGATGGAATACAAGCGGACAAGAGCAAGGCCATTCTCTTCAAGAAGACCAGGGTAACACTAGCCAACGAAGTCCACTGGACTTCGCTGGCTGACATTCCATGGACCGACACCGTCAAGTTCCTTGGCGTGACGATGGATGCATTCCTGACGTGGCAGGCCTACATTAGGAACCGTATAGGGATAGCCAAGTCCACTGTAGCAAAAATCGACGCAACACGGGCCTCAACCTAAGGAACAAACTGCTGCTCATCAAACAGGTAATACAGCCCCAATTAATGTACGCTTCTACCGCATGGGGGTACCCTGCCAAAACTCACATGAAGAAGATCCAAGCCGTAGAGAACGTTGAGCTGAGACGTGCTCTGGACGCTCTCTGGTTCATCAGAAATGACGATATCATAAAAGATCTAGAGTACAATATCGCCACGGAGAAGATCCAAGAATTCCAGAGCGAAGAAGCTCTACGATCGCACGAAGGACCACGATAACCCCCTGATAAGAGCAGCCTCTGACTACGACCCGGGAGGACCACATCGCCACAAGAGACCAAAACTCCAGGTTCTTGCGTAAGAAAACAGGGTATGCACCCCTACTTATTTATTTGTTTATTATACTATATAAACCATATACACCTGTCGCCCGATAGCCATACCTTACTTACAGGTGGACCGACATAGACACTTCCACACCTATCTACAGGAAGTGGGGCCCTATTGCCACACTTCCTGCCTCCTGACCCTGGGAGGATGAACTGGGGGTTTCCGTAAACCCCCAGACAACCCTCCATCCTGAGTTACAAGACTCACCCTAACGTACTCCCATCCGAGTCCTGCGCTACGCGCGAGACCATGACAGATTACTCCCCTGGGGGCAGACAGTCGGTGAAGAAAGCAAATGAGAAAAGAAGAAGAGCACTAGAAGAGGCCTCAGCCGCCAGTGTTAGACGAGCCAGGACAAATGGAAATTTGTTCGGACCCACCGCCGCCAGGCACCTCGCTCGTGGTTACTAGTAGCGCTTCTTGCGCTACTCGTGACTCTCATTGTATTGCTCGCTGGCAATATTTAAGGACTGTCATCTACAAGACGTCAATTTGCCGCGATTAGCAGTTCTACAGTTCAATGAATAGTTTAACTGTTTTATGAAAGTGAGCGATTATTTACCGTTGCATTAAGAAAAGTTCTCACAAAACTACGATAAAATGAGACGCCTATATAATTAACAGTTCGTAAGTTAATCAAGAAATTTGAAGATACGCCCTCGTCGTGGTCGGTCAGATAACAATATTTCTGCAGTAAGGGAAAGTGTACGGAAGTATCCAAATACATCAATTCGACATTGCATACTAAATTTCCTGATCCTGTTGTCTCGCAGAATACTGATATCAATTGACCTGCAAGATCATGTGATTTATTGTTATTATTATATTATATAGGTTTGGGCCTCATCAGTCACTGATCGCATGGGTAGTGGACCCATTATCCGGGTCATTATCCAAAAATGCTATCCCATAAGAGGAGCAATTTAGGCACGTCCCCCGCCTTAAGCCTCGCCTCCTAATATAATATATTATATTAGGTATCCCTTTTCTCCTCCAGTGCGGGGCAGGTGTAAAGAAGATGAATCGAGGTTTCCTCGTCTTCTTTACAGTATCTGCAGGCCGGGTTATCAGTCAGCCTCAGCTTGTAGCTTATATGAATTCAGGCTACTATGGTGGCCCGTTATGATTCCCACCAGGGTTCTGGCTTTGTGCCTGTTCAATTTAATGAATTCTTGGGCCCATTTCTCAATCTCTGAGTATTCGATGAACAGTTTGGTTATTCGACAACCCATTACTCATCTCCATCTTTTATTGTGCTGGTCTCTTGCCCAGCCATTGATGCGGTCTCTGGTCAGATTCCGATTTATTCCCACTGCAGGTTCTGGTCCATAGAAGTTTTCCCTGGTCCCTAGTCTGGCAAGGTCATCTGCAATTAAATTTCCCTTAATGCCATTATGCCTAGGTATCCCATAAGAGTTCCACCGGTCCCTTCCCTGCCAAATGGTTCAAAGTTTCATAGCAATTATAGACCAGCTTCGACTTTGTCGTTTCTGAATTCAGGGCTGCCAAGGCCGCCCTGCTATCTGAGCAGATACATACCTTCTCCTGGGTCCGATTTTGGTCGGCCCAAAGAACACCGTATGTAATTCCAACCAGCTCGGCCTGGAGTGCGGTAGTGTATTTGCCCAAGGGGAAGGTTTTACCTATTTACCGTCGCGTCGCCTATACACCCCCGCACCCGCTCTGTTCCCACTCTTGGCTCCATCCGTGTACCAAATGTCAATCGAGCGGCAATCCAGCTCGACCCTCCATCCAGTCGGTCTTATTGGTGAGGGTGATCTTATATTTCTTGTCAAACAGGAAGTGGACACCCGTACTGTCAGAGGGCATCCATAGGAGTCCCTCCTCAGCTAGCTCTCTTGAGAGTCTATTCAGGTCCCTTACCTTCCTATTTATGTTTCCCACCCTGTGCATTGCCTTTGCGGCTTCCGCTTTCAGGATGACACCAAGAGGTGGTATCCCCGTCAGTATCCCCATCGCCTCAATCGGTGTTGGTCTTGGGGCTCCGATTATACTTCTAAGAATCAATCCTCTTAACTTGTTAAGTCGGTTAGCTTCCGACTTTAAACAGGCTCTCTCCCGCCAGACCAGTGCTGCATACGCCAGTCTCGGTTTGAGAATTGCCTCATACATCCATTTCATGGTTTCCGGTTTCAATCCCCAGCTACTACCAATGGCTCTTCTCAGTTGCCAAAGTGTTGCTGTGATCTTGGAACATATGTGACTTAGGTGTTTTCCCCATGACAGTTTCCCGTCCAGGATTACTCCTAAGTATTTCACATCGCTATTATAGCTTAGTTCTTGGCCACCAAGTCTCAGCGGGCATGTTTTGTTCCACTTATATTTCTTGGTGAACACCATCACCTCAGTTTTAGAGGCATTGACCGAGAGTCCCCTCTTTCTGCACCAATTCCCAACCTTGTTTAAATCTCCCTGCATTATATCGAGAATCGGCTCCAGGAATGGGCCCTTCGTTATTATTACTATGTCATCGGCATAGCCAATTACTTGGTAATCCTTTAACCTTTCAAGTAGCTCATCTACTACTAGGCACCACAGAAGGGGGGACAATACCCCTCCCTGTGGACAGCCCGAGTCGACCCGGCCCTCGATGGTAGTCTTGCCTTTATTGGCAGTAAGCTGTCTGTTTCCCAACATATGGCCTATCCATTCAGCGATTATTCTGGGGGTGTAGCATCTGCCTAGTGCTCCGCTAATCACTTCCCTGGATGTAAAGTTGAAGGCTCCTTCAATATCAAGGAAGGTACCGACATCGTATCCTCCGGAGTCCAGTTGTGACCGTATCGATGACACAACCTTATACAGAGCTGTTTCTGTTGATTTACCAGCTTGATAAGCATGCTGGCTCCCTTGAAGCCCTCTCTATTAGGACAGTATCCCGAAGGTACCTGTCAACTAATCGTTCGGCCGTCTTTAGTAAAAATGAAGTAAGGCTAATCGGCCGAAAGTCCTTAGGGGATGTGTATCCGACTTTGCCCGGTTTAGGTATTTAGGTAACAACCCTTGTGCCTAGCCACACTTTCGGGACCATCTTCAGTGTCAAACTAGCCCTGGTGATCGTTATGAGTGGACCGAGGATTATATCTTCTGCTTCCTGTAGAAGTACCGGATATATGCCGTCCGGTCCTGACGATTTATATGGATCAAAGGACCTCAAGGCCCACCTCATCTTAGCCGGTGAGACTATCTCTTTCACAAGTTCCCTGTCGTCCTCCTCTCGGTTTACCGCCCAGGTCCTATGTGCCCCTACTAGCGGGTCGGAAATGTCTCCTCTCTCCGGTCTATAAAAGCCCGGAAAATGTGCTTTGATGAGATGGTCTAAAGTTTACTCATCCGATTTCGAGAATTTACCATTAGGGAGCTTGAGCGATCCCAGTATCACTTCCGGGCTGCGGGCTAAGATCTTGTTCAGCCGTGCTGCCTCAGCTCCCTTATTTATTTCATTACAGAAAGAAACCCAACTACTTCTTTGGGCTTCCCTAACCTCAGCCCTATACTGATCCCTGGCAGTCCTATAGTCCTCCCAGGTTGTACGGCTGTTACGTTTTGTGGCTCTCTTGGCTTCCGCCTCCAGTACTTCTCCCTCACCAATTCTGGAGGGGATCCCCCGAACTGTTACTAGAAGATCCGATTTAAACTGTTCCCAGTTTGTGAATCTGGGGTTACGGACCCATTTCGTCCCCTCATGCTCCCCCACTCCCAAATCAAACTTAATGGCAGAGTAATTCGAGAGTGTGGGTTCATCCGAGACTCTCCAGTTCCACACGTATCCCGCCAGGTGTCTGGAGCCCAAGGTAATGTCAATTACCTCCTCCCTCATGTGATTTAACACCACTGAATTTTTTTTATTTGCGATTATATCAAGTATGAATGGCGTACACTTACGCCATTCGGGCAGCAACTATCAACAACTTTAAAGTAAACATTCAACGTGTTATTCGGGAAATAGAGCCAGTTTTATGTGCCCGTGTTATGGACAAATTTTGCTAAACGAATGACATCATGCAAGATGAATCGAGGCGGCCATATGAATGATATTGTAACGAATTTACTGAAAAGTTCTTTATTTCGAACACTTATTTACAACTCAACTATGTACAAGACTAACTAACTAACCAACTTTCTTTCTGCTTTAACTTTATAAACTAACTTTCGCACTTTTACACAATGTCACTTTCTTCGCACCTTATCGCTCACTATCGCGGTCCAGATTTAACTAACTCCTGGCTGGACGACACAATTCTTATATAGGTAGTAGAACGTCTCTCCAGACGTTTCTAGATAAAGAACTTTGGCGAACCTTCTAGTATAGAACGCACTGGAAGTCAACTCCGCACGCTCTCGATGGTTTCGAATATTCCCGGCGTTCGGGATCGCTCGAGGCGTTCGTGACAATATTCTATAGTTCCAAATGATACACCCAGTCAGGTTGACGTCGTATGGTTTGTAGATGACAGATAACAGTCGTTAAATATTGACACCCTGTGACAAAACATAAATGGCGCTCAATTCAAATTCTGTAGTTCCAACTGAGTCACATTATATAAGAGATAAGAAATTTGATACACACGTGTTAAAGTATAAATTGGTAAAGCTATCGAGTTTAGCTTAAAGTGCCTAAGAATTGAATAGAATAGATCTTAAACTTATTTACACTAAAAGTTTACTAAAATATATTGAATAATCTATGAATCATTAAGGAACTTATTTTACATATAAAACGTTACAAAAAAATATGTGGTTACGGCTCCATATCTTTTCATTATTATAGTTCCTAAACACTGTGTCCAACGTAATGTTTTTTAGATATCTTATATTCCACTAAATAACATCTAATGATTTTAAAATAAAAATTTTAATCAAGTGCAAAAATCTATATCATAAGATCGTATATAACACGAAGAAAACTAAAACTACAAATTTTGTTCATCCATAGATATCCACGATTAAGTCTATCTAAGTTTAATATCGATTTAAAAAACTACCTCAGAACAAATAATAATCATAGTAATATCATTATAATTATAGGAGAAATATCCGGAAGATCGATATCCTGAATACTGCAGCAGATTCTGTTAAAAATGCCTTAATGTAAATCCAGAATATCGATATTTATCAACACTTGGTTGCATTATTATGCCACAAGAGGATGACAGTAATTAAGCAGTAAAAGATACTTGTCTTGATCACAATTTATTCGCATATTCATAAGTACGAAACTCCCAGATAATTGTTCTCAACCAATTATGATGCATCCTCATGTAACTAATCATGGTTATGCTCTAGAATGGAACCTGAAATAGAAGAAAAAATATTAACATAGATACATACACAACTTATATTAATTATGATACATATGTTATATGTTAAATTAAATGAATATGTTAAATTCTGAAACGTAGATTGATGTATATTCAACTGCGAATGACAATAAAACTGTTGATTTATTTATATACAAATTAAATAAATATACTGAAAATAGGTCACACATTAGTAACACCCAGTGGATGTAAATAATTTTAAAATATGCTAAATTAATTACTAAAAATAAAAGAGTAGAATATTACAAGCACCAATTAGGAATGCATAAAACTATATTAAAAAAAATACGGATGTCTTAACAGTTTTGAAGGCAATCAAAAACATGTAAAAAACTTAAGAATAACAAGGCTTTGAAAATAGATGGAATAAATCCAACTCTTCTAAAATACTATGTTCAGTAACCAACTTTAACATTATCGTATATGATGTATATATCTATGAAAGGGGGTGACTTTCCTTCAGCTTTTAAAGTTGCTATGATTAAACCAATATGTAAATCAGGAAACCAAGTGGAGTAAACGGACTGTGAGTAATAACAGTCCTCTTCTTAATTTCAAACATCTCCAGAGTATTGAAAAGGAAAATTATTATAAAGAAAATGTTAAATAATCTCATATATGAATATAACATCTTTGGCGATAGCAAGGATAAAAGTGCATTTTGCCTCGACCGGGAATCGAACCCGGCTCTCCCAATTTCCGGTTAATTGCTCTGACCGCTGAGCTATCGAGGCACACTCATTATCCTTGCTAATGCACCAATTTTAACGCGTCGCTACAGTACTCCCTCCCTAGAGACATGGTTTGTCTCGATACAATTTAACGGAATGTGACCGCGTTCGCCATTCTTACGAATCGTTGTTCGGTAACCCCCGGACTATAAGGCGATGGATAGGACGGGAATCGAATCCGCGAATTTGAGATGTAAGGGAGGTTGCATATACTGGAATGAATCACATCACGTCGGGGTCACCACTTTGGCGATAGCAAGGATAAAAGTGCATTTTGCCTCGACCGGGAATCGAACCTGGCTCTCCCAATTTCCGGTTAGTTGCTCTGACCGCTGAGCTATGGAGCCACACTCATTATCCTTGCTAATGCGCCAATTTAATGCGTCACTACACATCATACTAGAAAGGCGATAAGGTTTCCAGATTGCAAAATTAAAGGAAAATTTAATAGCATGTTTGATACAAAATATATGTAGTGCAGTGGATGAATCAGAACCTGCATTGTGAATTTTCGTAGATTTAACCAAGGTTCTAGACGGCATTAGTTATCTAGACCTACTTGAAACAGTAGAGAATATTGGATTAAGAGAAATTATTTATGATATTTTCATAAAATATTTATCAGATCACCAGTAATATGTAATAATTGATACACTTATGAATGAATTATGAAATATGAAACACTTAATGTAAATCTTAAACATGTCCTACATCGTGTTTCTTTTTTCGTAGAGCCATCTGCAAAGATATTTGATCGTTTTTTCAGTAGCACTTTTATTTTCTTTCATTATATTTATTGCGTAGGGTCTGTCAAAGGTGAATTGTGAGGGCAACCCGTCTGAAGGAAGATCGGCTTGATAGCATCATTCCACAGCCGGCTTTCAGTACTCCCGTAAATCCCGTTTAGTTGTATACCAACAGATTTGAGGCATACCATAGCAGTCTGAACTATCTGTCTTAAATATATATGTAGTAGGGGTAGACACCTCTGTGAAGTTAGCACCCCCAAAATGGAATTTTGAGTAAATTTTAAGCTCGATGTTTTGACTACGTTTTGACCAATTTTGACCAGCAAAAAGTTTATTTTTGACCACCTTTTGTCTGATTTGAATTGTATTTTCTTTCGTTCATCATTTTGACCAAGTTTTCACCAGTTTTGACCAGTAATCAGTTTATATTGATCACATTTTGTTTGAAAATGCGGAACGAAACTAATTTTTGAAGCTTTTTTTAGCCTGCACCTCAAATTGGAATTTTGAGCCGACTTGGGGCTCATTCTTTTGACCAAATTTTGATTAGCAATTGGTTTATTTTGACCACCCATACATTATTAAATACTAATGTTTTAAAATTCTAGAAAATGTGATCCTAGCACCCCTAAATTGGAATTTTAAGTAAATTTTAAGCTCGATGTCTCGACCACGTTTTGATTAATTTTGACCAGCAAAAAGTTTATTTTGACCACCTTCTGTCTGAAAATTCTGAGCAAAACAAATTGTTCGAGCTTTTTTTAGCCCACACCCCCAAATTAGATTTTCAACTTTTTTTTACTTTCATGATTTTGACCAAGTTTTGACCAGTTTTGGCCAGTAAACAGTTTATTTTGACCACCTTTTGCCTGAAAATTTTAAGCAACAACAGTTTTTCATGCTTTATTTTAGCCCACACCTTCAAATTGGAGATTTTTAGTCGCTTTTGCGCTAATTTAGTTAACCAAGTTTTGACCAGTAAATAGCTCATATCGATTACCTTTTGGTTGAAAATGCGGAGCGAAACTAATTTTTTGAGCTTTTATTTAGCCTGCATTCCCAAATTGGAATTTCAAGTCGATTTGGGGCTCAGTTTCTGAACCAAGTTTTTACCAGCTTAGACCATCTAACGGTTAATTTTGAAAACCCCTATATTTTTAAAAAATTACTATCTATAAATTTTGAAAATATAACCCCCACCCCCCCCCCCCAATTGGGATATTTAGCCGATTTTAGGCTCATTTTTTTTTACCAAGTTATGACCAATTTAGACCAGCTAACGGTTAATATTGAACACCTCTGTGTTGCTGCAAAATTACTATTTACAAATGTCGAAAACATGACATGGTGCCCCTAAATTGGAATTTGTAGTCGATTTCAGACTAATTTTTTGACCATGTTTTGACCAGGTAACGGTTGATATTGACTACCCCTGTGTTGCTGCAGAATTACTATTTAAAAATTTCGAAAATCATAACACCCTTAGCACTGATTTTCGGACTTATATTCATATGATTTTTTTATGTTTTCTTATGTAGAATCCCCTGAAATTATTCGCACGAAATTTCCGGAGACCCTGTATATTATCTTCTAGGGGTACAGTTTCTAGAAGCTTTAAATCTGAACTGATAACGCGTTAATTACAGCTGTATAAATTTGTCAAGAATAGAATTTTAAAAATGTATAATAAATCATGTATAATTAAATTATAACTATTCTGAACTGTTCTTACTAGGACCTGATAAATATGACTCCTATGGGCACTTTTTATCACACTGGTATTAAAAGAATTAAAAATTTCTCATTTATTTGCATTCCGTATTATCAATAATGACATCTGCATGTTAGCTGGAACGTTAAAATTATAAATGTTGAGTAATTAAAGCATATTTTTACTGTAATTAAAGAACTAAAACATTTTAAAAATTAGTAGTAACGAGTGTACTAAATTTTTTTTAACTAAATATTGATAAGGATGAAGATAACGATAGTAAAACAAATTGTAAACTTTATTTCAATTTACTTACTTCCAGTTAATTATATTAAACTATATTTTTCTCATAATCTCATAATCAGGTAATCTGTGTAGCGCATGCAATACACAATTTTCATAGCTCCGTTATTGAATGATTTTTTGAAAACTGAAACGTGTCACTCTTATTCTTTAAAATGATTTTGTTTGAATCGTTACGACTCAATTAATAATGAGTTATTATACTGTAATTATGGCTTAAATATTTACATCTATGAAGTTTATTGAAGACAAATATGAGGTTTATTTACTATGGCTTACTGCCATTAGTTACAGTACAAATCAAATATAAACATCGTTCGTTTTAAAACCTTAAAACGAACTTTTCCCCACGTAGAAAATCTCTATCGCGAAATTGAACAGCCGAGAAAAAGTAAACCAACACATAAATGTAGAATGTGTTTTATGTGACAGTTTTACTTTTTTCAAATAGTTCACCATCGTGCTTTCTCATGACCCAGGACAGGGTGGGGTGTGTTCTGTTCACCTCAAAATCAATAGATGTCGTCTGGTAGATGTCTCTAATCAGAGTCAGTCGCAACCCGATCGATCCGACACGATTTAATTGAGTGATAGTGCTAACAAAAAAAATTTCTCAAATTGTCCACCATTGTGCTTTCTCATGACCCATGGACAGGGTGGGGTGTGTTCTGTTCACCTCAAAATCAATAGATGTCATCTGGTAGACATCTCTAATCAGTGCCAGTCGCAGCCCGATCGATCCGACACGATTTAATTGAGTGATCGTCCTAACAAAAAAAATTTCTCAAATTGTCCACCATTGTGCTTTCTCATAACCCATGGACAGGATGGGGTGTGTTCTATTCACCTCAAAATCAATAAATGTCGTCTGGTAGACGTCCCCGATCATAATCAGTCAATATCCGATTGATCCCACACGATTCATTTGAGTTATCGTACTAACAAGAAATTGTTAAAATGCCGCCGACAACGACACACACACAGACAAAATTTTTTAAAACCGTTTTTTTTTTGTTTTTAGGCCGAAAAACGAAAAATAAACACTAGAAAGAATTTTTTTCCGTTTTTCTTTACACGATTACATTACTCTTCTGCTCTGATATAGTTGAGTGCGGAAAAGTAAAAATGTATTGTTATCTATTGTTGTACATAACCACCTTTTCTCAAGGACTGCATTCTTCGTCGATTTAAAAGTTTTCTTTCTATTATTATGAATATCAATGGGAGCTCCATGACCCAAAGGTCGAGGAACTGAAGATTTGTTTTTTAAACTAGCCACATATTTCTTAAAATTAATTCCAATTGATCTTTTGGCTCCCCAATTGATCTTGATTATAATTTCGATAGCTGGTCACAGATCTCTAACCCTTTGTTTATTTCCATTTCATATGGAGATTTTAGTTTGTTTTGTATTACCATTTTCATTTAGGATTACCTAACGATGGACATTTAGGCTAATCGTTGTACATACTTTCGAATCTTCGATTTTTTACTCACTTTATCTAAAATTTGTATAACCTTAGCTATATCATTAATTAACTTAATTTATTTTTTAAACTTTCGTTATTAAGCAAGTTCCTTAGTAAACTGTAAATTAGAATATTGAAGCTAGCTATTTTATATTGACGATTTATTTACTACATCTAGAAATAGTTGTTGTTCATTGTGTCAAGTATTTTTCTCATCAATCTCTTTTTCTGTATCTACTGTCAATTGTGTTCATTGTGGAAGATTTCTGGATTTATCTTAAATGAATTATACTTTCATATTATAATTTACGTTTTTGGTAAATTACATTTGATTTCCATTTTTATATCAAAGAGAATATAGTAGACGAGCCGAACAAAACGGGGTAATCCCATATAAAATCGAACCTGTATCTCCGTCTATATTCGACCGTGCCAGTTACTTATCTAATAGCCACTGTGTGCGAGTGAAACTGTGGTGGTAAAGAGAGACGTTTTATTTTGACTGGTAAATATTGTCCAGTCAAAATAAAATATGCGTACAGTTTATATAACCTCTACGCGTATTTTAGGGTAAGCTAAGACCAATAATACCTACTTTAGTTAGTTATTTTTTTATAATCACTGAAAATTATATAGTTATATTTAAGTTGTCACGACTTTAGTTCCTAAAAAATATTTTTTTATGTTTTTAACATTTAATCTAAAAGAATTGAAAGCGGGCAAAATGAGGTAGGTCAAAATTGGGTACCCTTTTAAACTTTTTTTTAATACACTTATATTTTCTTTCTATTCATAGATAGTGTTTAAATACAATCATACTCCGCCAGTAGGCAGAGTTGGTCTATAGAAAGTATGTATGAGGCTGTGAACCGTAGAAAGGCAAATAGCTGGAAAAGGTTGGATTCATAATTGGATCTGGACAATTTTGGATGTCTCCTAAAGGAGCCTTTTAGGAAACCCCCAAAATTATCGATAATAAGACCAAAAGTGACATCAGGAACGTGTTCAAGAGGACTTAATAAAGTTTCTGGTTTATAATTTTTCGCACTCCGGATGGAATTATTTGACGAATACCATTTACACTACTATAAATATCTAACGTCGAAGAAACTGTTATCATAGTGAGTTCTAAAGGGGTTTCTAAATTTATAGCACCAGAAGGTAAACAACAACTGGATGCTTTAACATCAGGAGGGCGACGCGAATTAATAACTGCAGAAATATATGTTTTCTCATCAGGTGCATATATGTTGATTTTCCTACATAAGAGAATGCAACATGGTTTGTTGAAGAGATTAGTATCTGAAGCTTGAATGACGCTAAATCAAGGGATGGATTGACATGAAATAATGTTTTAAATGATTTACAGAATTTCTAGAATTTTCCACGACTACAAAGAACATACCTGTGCTTCTTTTAGATGGGCACTTTCTACGTACCAAATTTGGCAGTAATATAGTATGCTAGATATAATATATTACTACAAGCTACAATCATTAGATTAGCTTCCATGAAATCATTAAGCACATACGATCAGGATGATGTGAGAAAAACCAACCTTGGCGGTGTAGTTGCTTTTCATCAACTATCTGCATTATTTTGTGCAGCTTATATAAGAACAGCTACTATGTCAACTATAATAAATGGATTTACAAAAAGCAGAGTGTGGCCTCTGGATCCAAGTAGTTTTCCTTATGCCGTTTTTTTTGCCATCTGCATCTACCGAAATTAAAATAAGGAAAGAACCCCAAAACACAGTGTTGATGATCTTTCTACTCAGATCCATCTTCAAAGATCAAACAACACAATCTTTCCTTTTTAAATATCATATCAACAACTCGGAAGTTTATTGTTCTTATAGGCGAAAATATACCAAAAGAATTACGATTCCCATCGTTCATCCTCAACCAAGCACAAATAGAATTAATAACTCCGCCTTATCACTTTCAAGTTCGGTAGCAATCATTTCAATTCCATGGACTAATAAAACTATTAAATTCTCCAAAGAAAGGAAAAACTGCTGTTGTGACCTTCACCCTTTTTAAAATAGAACTCTAGCAGTCTTTTGGACAAAAATAAGACAAAACGATGAATTCAAAGGTGAAAAATGTAAAAAAAAAATAGTCACTTCAAATAAGATCAAAGACAAAACTAAGAAAGCAAATGTTTCCAAACAAAAAATAACTCTTCAAGTAATAATTAAATCAACTGTGAAAGCGATGCGAATTGCTCTTATATTGGTGACTTTTTGAGCTTGTATCGATTTAAAATTTTATTGTATACAACATCGAGCCTTTAAAGCAAAGAATTACTGGAAGTTAACCTACATTGGTAGGTTAACTTCCGCAGAAACATGCGTCTTTACGCATGGTTTAAAACAGGCATTCGAAATAAATATGACGTTCATCGTTTAACAATTATGATGTATATATTTTATGTAAGCCAAACTGAAACACGTAAATGCTTGTAATGATTCTGAAATTGTAATTGGATGTATGCATTGTAATCAGGAAATATTTTATGTACATGTTTCAAAATAATATCAACATCTGTGGATACATAACCTCATATTTTTGAGTATATAGCCTATTTCCATATTATTTAATTTTCCCACCATTTTATTTAGTTCATCAATAGATACTCGTAATAATGATAAAACTGGTTTGTTTTTTGGATAATAAATATTTATGAAATTATTGGTAAATTTTATCAGAAATAAAACTTTCCCCAATGTCACATATCAAATTTCATCATATCAGCCACAGCTTATATGAACACAGTCATTTTAATATAAACAGTAATAATGGATACAATGTCAAAAATTGTAATGGTATTAAAATTTGTTTATGGTAGTCACTTGTAGTTACTACCGATATTGCTTATTAAAACTCTATTGATTCCAAGTACAGTTAAAAAAAATCTAAAAGTAGTTAAAGTGATTATAAAAGCATTGATTAAGTGATAAATTCGGATGGATTTACGTGATTTAATTAGCTTAACTTCAAACGTGTACAGTGGAACAAATTATATTATTTTTTTTCAGGGTACCTACTGCAATCATCATTTTACTGGTGCACATTTAAATCAACACAAAAAACATTAAATTATAAAGTGTAATTTGTCAATTGCTCGACAACAAAAAACATGTCAAGTGTTGCAAAATCGTAATTTTATTGAAACTATTTCAAGGCTTCTCGACTGAAAAAAAAGAAAAACTACAGCGTACATAAACAGATAAATATACAGTAATTAACGCAGTAATTAAGTGTAAATAAATATGTCTGTTTATATTATGCACAAAGCTAATAGCTACTGGAGTATGAAGAAAGTTTATGCCTCATGCCTGGTTGATATAGAAGTCACTAAGTAACCCACACATCTACAAAATAGTTTATTGTTATTAAACATTGTTTGCATCAGTCTATACCGTAATGTATTAATAATGAGATTTTAAACTATAATTGAATAATTGCCTTCGATTCTAAATAAACAATACGTACTTAATCGATAACATGTGTGATGCTAAGTTGTTGATGATTTTCATTAACTAATTTATTAGATAACCATTGTACTAACTTCATACTTACATATGTAAGGCATTATGTATAGTATTTGAAAACTGCGATTCCCAAAATCAATCGCAGAAGATTAATTATTAAGTATAATTAATCTTACATTCAATTTTGTTAATAGTGGTAATAATAGATAACGAATTGCTTTTCTAGAAAAGATATTCAACGAAATGATAAACAAGAAATACTTTTAAAACATTGTCACCAGGTTTTACCAAGATTGCCCTTGGATTACGAAGAATTAGTTTTTCAAGAACAACGAACTTATTTTATAAGTGGTATTCTATTGATATTTCTATCATATTGTTTACTTGAATTCTTCCAAAGCTATTTTACATTCTGTATGGATATGGCCTAGTACATACCAGACTTTGCGCTTTGTATTATGTAGTTGTAAAGATTTTGAGAATTTCTCAATATTATGCATGTACAAGGAAAAAGTACAAAAAAAATTTTAAAATCCCAAATTGTGTTTGAGAATATAATTAATTCCGTAGTTAGCACAGTTAGTATAAAACATACTTTCTTATTTCTTCTTCCCCGTATTTTTATAAAATCTGAAATGTTCCTCTAAATTATCTGAATTAACCTTATTACAAGACGAGTAAAATTTTCAATATTTTTGTTTTATATAAATTTGTCAATAATAACAAGTGATTGTCCATTTATTATATTATACGAGTAAGCAAATCGCAATAAAACTGCGCCGCCCCCTCGCTTATATCGAAGGCACCTCCGGAGCATGCCTCTAGAAGTTTCGGATCAAAAAACCACAAAGTTACCACGTTGTTCGCAAGAGTCGATTTACTATTTTGATTTTGTCAAAATGCCGAAATTTAAACGAAAAGCATTTCGTACGTCGACCTAAAAATTTCGTGACACACACACGAAAACAGGCGTTTAGTAAATATAGATAGCAACTATCGTATTTTTAGGTTAAAATCAAAAAGATGAGGTTTTAGTTATTTTCTATATCTTAAGCATTTATGAATTATAATAACATTGACTTCAACTTAAACAGCTTAAATACATACCAAAATCATTTATATAAAGCGTATTTATTTGATACTTCCTTATATCGTTGTTCTCTGTTTTTATCGGTATATTTTATAAGTATTCTAGTACATTTATTTGCAGACTTTTTCATTTCCTGTTATCTGTATTTATGAATTTCTATTGGTAACCCTTACTTGTACTTTCGCATTATTGTTTGGTTAATTATCCTATAACATGGTATATCCCGTTGGATAAATTAAATTAAATAAACAATTTAAATTAAATATCGTTAATGATCGTTAGCACTACCTTGGCGTTACAATGTAAGGAAATTATCAAAGGTCGAAGGTAGGTACCAACTGGTAACTCCAGTGGAGCTTATGAACTTTAAGACCTTCATAGATTTTTTCGCTAACCGTAAGAAAATCATCATCATCATATCGGTTTATAACGTCCTTCGCCGTCTTCAGATTCCTAATCTCCATTCCTCTCTATTTCTCCATATATCCTCGTTCAGACCTCTCTCCCGAATTTAATTATCAATGCCCTCTCTCCAGCTTTTTCGTGGTCTTCCTCGCCTTCTTCTTCCTTGTGGTTCCCAGTTTATAATTTTTTTGGGTATTCTGTTATTTGGCATTCGTTGAACATGCCCGTACCATACGAGTTGTTTAGTTCTTATATCATCTACAATGTCATGTGTTATTCCCATTATATTTCTTATTCTCTCATTTGTTACCCTTTCTCTCTTTGATTTTCCAACTGACCTCCTCCAGAAGTCCATTTCTGTGGTTCTTATCATTCTTTCTGTTCTTTCTTTTATTGGCCATACTTCACAACTATAGGTTACTATACTTTTAATTATTGAATTATATATTTTTCTTTTATTTTCTTTTTCTATTTGTTTATCCCATAGAAGAAAATCAAAAAATCAAGAAAGAAAATCAGAACTGTTCATTTTCTGACTATTAAGTGAAGCTATTACTATAATTCTTCTCTAGATACATTTTTGTACCTTAATCCGCCCATAATACAGGATGTCATGGTCAATCTTATATTAACACTTGTCTGATTTACTGTCTTGTTTATAACAGTTAACATAATCGAAATCAAACAATAGTCAATTCTTTTTATAAGATCAATATACCCATTTAAATCTGTATTCAAAAACTCAAATTATTGTAATGTCACTCCCTTAACAGTTGTGGGAGTTAGGGTTAAAGTGCTAGTGGTAATCTACCACTACGTTACTGATTAGTTACCAAAAATTGAATCATACTTACCTAAGGACTTTAATTAATACTATTTTAATTGAAATAATTAATAATTCAATAATTGTCTGTCTTGATATACATTAGGTGGGGATGTGAAGAGGAGGGGCCTCTATCTGCGCAAATCCCCAAAGCTGATTAACTGTCAGTGGCATAATGTCTGAGCAAGAGGTACATGCGTCCGTTGAGCGTCGCATTATTATAAAATTTTTGACGTGGGAGGGCTGAAATTCTGCGTCAATTTACTGCACAGTTTGCCGAAAAAACCTCTTCAAAGACTCAAGTCTACGACTGGCATAACAAATTTGGCATACCCTGAAAAAGACCCACCTCTAAAAGCCAAAACTCGTCTTTATGCAGACAAAGTCCTTGTCACTGTCTTTGGGATTGCACAGGGATACTGTTCATTGATTTCCTTCATGAGCGACGTACAGTTAACGTCGCCTACTACTGCCAGTTCCTTGATGAAATAAAACTGGGTTTTTGGCGGAAAAGACAAGATATGCCTATCCGAAGTGTGACTCTTATTCACGACTACGCTCGGCCACGTACAGCTGCTTTGGCCCAAGAAAAACTGGAAGGAATCCATTGGGAAACACTTAAGCATCCGCCCCATAGTTCGAATTTGTGGGCCACTCAAAGAAGAACTTCGAGGACACCATTTTGATGACGACCAAAACGTGAAAGCGTTTGTGCGCAATTGGTTAGAGGCACGACCAACTTCATTTTTGGATAACGGCATTAAAAAACTTCCAATCATTGCGAAAAATGTATTGATAAAAGAGGAGACTATGTAGAAATATAAGATGTATCCAAAGATGTTCTTACTGTGACAATAAATCTAATTAAACGAAATTCCTGTTTATATTTAACACACCCTCGTAATAACGGAGATATAATAAAACAACACAAATTTTTGTATTAACTTTAAATGCGATAAAAATAGGGTGGATATATCAATTTATAGTATTATTATTATCTGTTTACACGTACTTAAGAAGTCTTAGTTTCTCTCTGAAGACATGTGTGCGAGAGACACATTCCCTCTCTAAAGATATATTTCCCATCATATATTTGTTCACCTCTTCTAATTTGATCCCATAAGCAATTTTGTTTAACAATATTTTTAGATAATGGTCCATATGTCCACAATCTATTGAACAGACTGGGTTATATTCATGTTTATCGATAAGGGATTTTTTACTTTAACATTTCTGCGAGCTGAAGTGACCTCACTTGACCTGACGTATTTCGTCTTCGTATTTTACGACTAGAGTAGACCCTAGAGATTTTTTATTTTGGCAATCGTTGGCATCGTAATTTATGTACGATTTATGTCCGAAAGATACGGACCTCGATTATTCAAACTGTTGGTGATAAATCTGATAATTTATTTGGTGTGAACGTTCAGGAGAGATGGGGTACAAAGTGGAATAAATTCTTTACAGTGGACATACAGGATGACGATATTGAAACATAAGATTATGCTCTAAATTAGTGTCACTCTATGAACATTATGTTACTACTTTTAGTGGTAATGAGTGGGTATAATAACCCCCAACTAAATTTTTTTATTGCAAGACAGTTCGTTTGAAAATCACTTCAAAAAGCCTACAATACAACATATAGATATACTACAGTTGTTGCAATTAATAAGACAAAAACCAAAAATGTACGTATATAAAATAATTATACACTTCTTTCAGCTTTTGTTATTAACTAAACAATAAATAAATAAAACACATTCAAGAGTGCAGCTGCAGGTCAATTGTGATTTATAAACATTCCATCTACTGATTTTAATTAATATACAATAAATTGCCATGCTTGTCAAATGATTAGTGACGGAAAATAAGGATATGCTCTATTAGTTATTTAACGATGTGTTTTATATAATAGATACCTCAACAGTTTTCGTAACATTGGAATTAGGATAAAGCTCAATAGGACAACTGACATGTTTAATGAATTCGAGTAAGAATAATATATATTAATTGATACTCAATTTCAAAAAAGCTCGAAGTGATTAGAGACATTTCTGGGAGTGGGTAAAAATTAGTTTTTAAAGATAAGAGTACTATGGATACTTTACTTATATTTGAGAACAATCCCTATCGACCAAACATCGAAGGAAATGAGTTATAAGTATTCTAGATCTGTAAAAACATTGTTTTAAATGTTTTTGTAAAAACATTTCTCTTAGTTTTAAAAGGCAGTTATGTTTCTCCCAAGTGATCATATAAATTGTCAGATTTATCAACATAAAAAATGCTCAGAACTAACGAAAATGTATGTAAGAGTATTTAAATTACTATACGCTTTATGTTAATTATAACAAGCTTGTAAATGTAGAGAGTTGACAGAAACCTATAGTCTGATGGAACAAGAATATCTGCGGTATATCAGTCGAGTGACGTGTTTTGTACGTAACAAGGGGTTAAAATTAAAGTTAAAGTTACTTCGTAAAGTTTAAACTTTGCAACTGTTACGAAAATGGAGAAAACGTATTTTTCGTCTACATACCTGTATTTCGCATTCTATTATCACTATGTATTTAGCACTTTTTATTTTGGTTGAAGGTTTAGAGTTCGATCATTTATTATATTATGGTATTTGTATAATTAAATATTTTGGTACACTATGTACATTTAAACTAATTAAATATTTGTATACATATAAATACCGGGTGGTCCAGGTTAAACGTCTTTAATTTTAATAGGTGATAGAACAAATAAGAAAAAAGTAGACTTTCATAAGAAAACTTTGTTCAAAAATGTTTCCTCACAAAGATACAGGGTGTCAAAGTTGTAAAAAAATACTGGTTTTCACATCATAATATGAGATGCCAACATTTTCTTTAAATATTTTATTGCTTACTAGACATAATGTACATCAAAGATACAAAAAAAGCAAAAAAACAAATAATTACACTAATAAGTTCTCATTTCAATATCGTATTTTCTTGGTAGGTCAGTCATAAGGTTTGGCCTGCTTGCAACACTTTAAATTAAAATAAGGATCTCAAAAACGAAGCCATAAATCAAAAACTTGCAAGGGTAATTTTTTTCTAAATTAAACATGAAATCCAAAAATTGAATCTTCTTTGTTAAATATCCAGTGGTGCCGAAGATTGGGAGGGGAGAAAAGGGTGCCACCCCCCCCCCCCTCAGTATCTACGCCACTGGAGAATTTCCTTAAACGATTTTAATCATTACTTAGAGACTACTATATTAGTCTGTGTGAGAAATTTGATGGAAATAGATCGAGTGGTTTAGAAGTTATGATGAGAAAACCAGTTTTTTGTTTACAACTTTGACACCCTGTATCTTTTTTGTTATAATATTTATATACTGGTGGTCCATAAAAACTGTTAAATTCGTATTCAATGTAATTTAGGGATTTTAAATAAAATCATAAAACATGATTTTATTTAAAAGCCCTAAAAGTGATTTTTAACTCCAAGGGAATGTAAAGCTTTATATCTCTTCCGCCCTATCTATCCCCAGAAAAGTAAGGATTTTAATTCTTTATTTAACAGTAAAATATAGAAGTTAAATTGGGATTGATTCTGCAATTTTACTGTCTATCCCTTATCGATCTACTTAGTAAAAAAAAATTATTACATGGTGTATTCAAATTTGCAAAATGTAACAAACAATCCATATTCGATGACTGTTTGGTAAATAGGCAAAACATTTAGGATTTTATGGTAATTTGATTTTATATTATTATTTATTATCTTGGCTGTTTTATACAAATACCTACATACATTTAGAAAACTCATGTATTGTTGTTGGTAAATAATTTTCACCTCTTGTGTAATTTAGAAAATATTATATTGCTGAATAAAGAATTAAAAACTGTTTCAAATTATATATATCCACCCTCATTTTGAACCATAATTATTAATCCAGGGGATTTGAAAGCAGGAAGATAGCAAATTTTATTTAAATAATTTCATTTCATAATTATAAATTGATGTGTCTAGAGCCCTTACTTAAAAATTGTAAATTGCAATTTACCCATTTCATATAAAGCAGCTGTGGTGGGCATAACATGAATACAATACTGTAGGTATCTACGTAAGAAGGAAACGAGATTAGACTGATTAAATGATTAAGCTTTAAATACATTATTTAGGCTCTGATTATGAAGTATTAGATCGCCTTAATTCCTTTCTGTAATTAGTCAAATCCGTCCCTTCACGCCCTTCACATGTATTTAGTAATTAGTTACTAAGTACGTGCGATACTTTTTTTACGACTTCGACTATAAAGTAATTTATCGCGTTCATCATTTTAAAGTACTGTAGGGACAATTTAGGTTATTTATGTTTCCTTTCCTGTTTCACTATCTCTGTTTCACCTTATATAGGGTGTCTCATTTGAATCTATATATTTTGAATTGCGCACAATTTGTGTTCCGTCAAAGATAGGGTGTCAATATTTAACAACTGTCATCTGCAGACCATACAACCATGCCGATTAACAGTTTAAAAATGAACAGTTTGTGTACTACTATTTTATGACAGTGAGCGATCATCTACAGATGCATTCAAAAAAATTCGCACGAAACTAGGACAAAATGAAGTGCCTATAGAGTTAACAGTTCGTAATTTAATCAAGAAATTTGAAGAGACGGGTTCTGTTATTGATAAGGCAACACCAATACGTCCTCATCGTAAAAAAAAAGCGTAAAGCGAAAAGCTCAGTAAGAGAAAGCGTACTGTTGCATATCAAATTTCCTGATCATGTTGTCTTAAGGAAATATGACACCAATTGACCTACAGGATCATGTGATTTAACACCACTGGACTTTTTTCTTTTGAGTTATGTGAAGGGAAAATTGTACGCCACCCAGTCAGCAATAATCAATGACCTTAGAGTAAAAATTCAATGTGTTATTCGGGAAATAGAATTAGTCTTATGTGTCCATGTTATGCACAATTTTGCTCAACGAATGACATCATACCAGATGAGTCGAGGCGGCCATATTAACGATATTCTTTTCCATCTGTAACCGTATCTTTTTCACTTTATGTTGAAGAATAAAAAACCTCAGATATGTGGGACAAACCTGTCAAATATTCCAGGGTGTCTCATTTAGTACTATAGAATTTGATTTGTGAATAAAACTGATAAGTTTTATTCATAAATCACATTCTATAGTCCCAAATGAGACAACCCGGCATATTGACGTCGTATGGTTTGAATATGACAGTCATTAAATATTGACGCCCTATATTTGACAGAACACAAATAGCGCGCGATTCAAATCCATATAGTTCCAAATGAGATACCGTATACAACAATAGTGATCTCTTCATAAAGTTAATAACCTTTCTAATGAATATAATTGTGCCTTTAAGAAACTCTCTAACTCAAGTGGTAAATCCAGTTCTTGTCGGATGTTAGACCAGTCCTCAGCAGAGTATGTTTAGCAACAGAGCTCCACATCTTTGGCATGATGTGGGTTCAAATCCTCCCTCAGATCAGTAGATCTTTCTTATTTTATGCAGTAGTGTAAATTGCGATGGTACATTAATGTATTAAAATTCTAATAGAGTTTGGGCACAGAAGTTAGATAGAAAAGAAACTGATAGAAATAAAGTGTTGTTAAATATATTATTATATTATAAGTATAATTAACGGCCAACTCCATTAGCTTTTTATATTTTTACATAAAGAATGTCTAGTTGCCTTCTTAGTAATCATTTCCTAAGAGTTACTTAAAAATTATTACGATTTTGCCGTTCCATGGCGTCGTCCATTGTAATATTTGTAATCGTGCGCCCTCTATGAAGTCACATGTATACGGGAGCTCCAAAAGTTAACTCAACAATGAATATTAACAATTAAATATGTTGTTATTTTGAAGGAACCTAACCTAACTGTCTACTTATTATGGTTACGTTAGGTTAGGTTGGGTTAGGTTCCTTCAAAATAACAGCGTATTTAGTTCACTTAATATTCATAGTTAACTTTTGGAGCCCCCCGTACGTTCCAGTGTGTTGATTCACGTGTGGATTCGTAGAGGGCGCGCACGATTACAATGGACGATGACAATTGCATGTGAATTGTAAACATTTGAAATAAATTAAGAACATCGTAATGGATAATAGGTTTTATGACGGTTTAATATATGATATGTATAAAGGAACTATTATAGCATCTACTTGTATTAATATTAGCTATCTACGTAGAGTGAAGTGAAAGTTATTCGATAAGAAAATGTGGCTCTCGTGCGGAAGAGTGGAAAATTCATGTTCTTGAAAAGTGTATGCGAGCGGATGAAATTGAAGCCAGATTCGTCTCCAACGCCCTCGAAAATAGGGGGAGTAGGAAAAATTTGGTAAACATTTTCAAGGGTTTCACACATGTAAATAATTACCAATTCTTCTTCATACTTAAAGACACAAATGTAATTTTTTTTAAATAAAAATCGATTTAGTATTAATATTTAGTACTATTTATTCAGTCCTAATAATAAAATACTTATTTTTTCCGTATTTCTTTCATGTAATTTTTTTAATAATAAATAATTCATCAAATCCTGACTCAATTATGTAATATACGGACCTATTTTAAGTAGTGAAAAACTAATTACTTTTCCGTCATAAAATAAATATCTTCTTCTGTGTGACATTCTATTTTAATTATTCCGTAAGAATAGCTCTTAATATTTTTATTTCGTTTGAATGGAAATAACATTCATCTAAATATAAATAGCTTAAACCTGCTGATAAGATTATAATAAAATAATAGCAGCAAGTAATTAAATAACGGATGAAGTCAATTTAACAGTTACATTGACAAAAATTAAATTAATTATCAACATTAAAAATGGTAAGACTTCCATGCAGTTTTTTTACTTTTATATATAATTATTATTATGAGCGGAATTGCTCCATTATCTGTTTGGAAAAGAGAGAGGGGGCCTTCAGCCTAGACATCCACAGTAAACGGCTGAAAGACCGTCAGTATGTCTCACCCGTGGCAGTAAATACAATTGTGTCGTAAAGATTGAGTGGAGTGAGTCTACGCGCTACATTCGCCGTCACAAGCTGCGCTAGTCACGATCACATCGCAACTTGCCTGGGGATGCCTAGTTGCGGACATCCGTCTCATATTAATAACGAGACGGCTGCGACCACGCGCAAAACATTCGAATCAACACAGTGTTTGACAGTTATATTTTAAATACCTGCCTAAACATCGCTGGTGACAAACGATACGATAACGTCTTAACGGTGCGGGATAGTGGTACGTTATCATGCTTTCTTTATGGTCTCTTCTTACGACACGTCCGTTCCCCCTGTGACCGAGTGAAACTGATTTAATTAATTTAAGCCTTGATCTTGAAGTTGTTTATCAACAAACAAGACACTGAAGAACCGGGTACCGAGCATGTCTGTGAACGTCTCTTTGGGATCGTTTTAAATTGTGCGTGTTTTTTCGTTCGAATAATGTTGATTGCGACGCCGTATCGTGATTTCGATGTGAGGGATAAAAGTCCACCTAGGATTATTTCCGAAATAAGGAAGAGTTATGCAAATTGCTCGCCGTCTAATTTTCGACCGAAATTGTCAGGTGAGTCTCACAATCAGTTAATTTAATGTAGTTTAAGTAATGGCTAGGTAATGAAAGCAACTCGTTTACAGGTTACACGTGTGTATGTTAAAAAAATGTGCTTATATCTACTCCATTCATTACCAGTTTTTGTTTAAATGAAATACGAATGAATTTTGTATTAATGAAAACGTACAATTATTTAGAATCATACAGTCAGTTAGTAGCAAGATTTAGTACTACCTACCTATGCATACTTAAATTTTTAGACTAAATCCTTAAATTAATGAAAAATGTACTTATCGTATTTTACCTAGAAACACTTTTTATAAATAAAATAGTATCGTTTAGAACTGTTTCATTTAGGTTCGACATAAGATTTTGTTTTTATATATCTAATTATTTATTCAATAAAATCCTTACTTAAATTCATTAAAATTTATTGTTTTTAAAAAGTCTATAACGTCAAATTTTGAAACGTAAATGACATAGTATATGCTTATACACGACGTCAAATCACGACGTGTATTTGACCTATATTTGACGTATATTTGACGTATATTTTGAAATACATATCATGAACTGCATCAGATGCATTTGTTATTCAACAGTACTTAAGTCTATTGTAAAATCGAGTCACATAAATTAAATATTTTCAGGAATACCATTATATGTAATGATATTGAAAGGAATAAGTATATTTAGTGTATATTAGTGTGGGTTAGAGTTTATGACACACTACTACCTATAACTGTGTTATAGGTATATAACCTATAACTGTGTTGTTTTTTTCTTGATATAGACACAAAATCGTATCGATTTCAAAATATGAACATATGAGCTTTCACCAATACCTTTTTTATTTATTTATTACTGCTTTTTATTTATTGATAAACATGTTCATTATCATTACCTTCATTTAACATCGGCAGATATGATTTTTTTATACGTTCTGATTTTCTTTCTGCTGTAAATAAAAAAAATTGTATTGAATTTTTGCAGACAATTGAAAATATAAATTTTAAAAGCTAAGATTTATGTAAATGCTTTGAGTATATTAATATATTTCCACTTTTATTCATAAATACAGCTTTTTTAATAGACGCACAGCAAAAAAGTTGAAGCAGTTTACTTTTAATTAATCTAAGGATATATATTTTAATTTTCTATTAAATTAAGACTAAACATTTATAAATGTCGAAAACAATAACATTCATTTAATAAATCGTAAGTATTTTGACAAGTCGTTTGTTTACTTGTTATTGTTGAACGAAATACAGCTGCAACGAGTTTCAGGCTTGTCAGGAATTTAGTTTCACGTGATACTACAAAAAAATTAAGTGCAATAATTAAAACCTCGATTAAAACAAATAAAAATGCCTGTATACAAAATTAATTCCATTGGCTTATGTTTTCTTTATTGAAGGTTAATAGCTCAATATTAATAACTTTTTTGTTAATTGGTCTAAAAGTATTGTACTTAAAAGTTGTTGTCATTTAAGTGTGCTTCAGTACACATTGTTACCCTTAGGATGGTCAAGTAAAAGTTCATCCCCACAGAAATATGTAAATTATGTGGTCAAAAATTAAGAGTTAATATTGCAGAACATTTTGTGAATTATTGGGGAACTATATCTTCTAATGCCAATACTACACTTGCTAGCAAATGAAGGGCTGTTAATATGCTGAAAAACTACTGGTTTGGCATTATAAACTATATACGAGCATTGCACTTTTGAAATATAGACCAGCCATGTCGAGTTTTTTATATATATTTTTTTGTGATTTAAAAATAAAATTATACTTTACAGAAATTTCAGTTTTGTAAGAAATGAAAAAATACACATATTTTATCTTATACTAATAACTTCCTTCTGTTCTTAATATTCTAATACCTAGTTATTAAAGATAAACAGAAGTATTTTATTGCTTAATATAGGCCTCTTCAATAATTACACTGTTACGTTTTAAATTTCATAAATATTTAATGCAAGTATTTTACTTATCATTTATTTTATTCAATTTAAAGATCCATAAATGAACTTACATGAAGGGGTTAGGTCCATATATGTAACATAATATTATTAAACCACAAGTACATTGTTAATAAAACAAAATATATGTACATATAAAGAAAAATATATTAAACATATGTAAAAGAGAAGTAAAGACAAAGAAACAGATAAAACATTCCAATTATTATTCATTTAATATAAAAAATCAAGTTTTGGTAACTGCAGAATAAAACCACACATCAATCTTGCTTTAGGAATTGATGTGATATTGTTGAGGTTATACATAAGTCAATCGTAGATTTCGAAAATGTTTTCAATTTCACATCTTTTCATGGGGTCAAAAAACGGACACTGGAAAAAAATGTGTTCCAAGGTTTATGTCATTTAGGGCGCACGCAGTACATATTTCGCTGGAAGTTATGGTGTATAATGTAATATATGAAAATCGTATATATTAATTATATGTATGTTACCCGTTCTTGATAAATAATAATTATTATGTAGTTGTGCGTATTAAATTTTAAATGGAGTTGAGGGCTAGGGATATAGAAACGATTCTTGTAGAGGAAAGTATACAAGGAGTGAGTTACTTTATTACAGTCCAATTTCAACAAGAAACTTTTATATATTTATTGCATAAAAGGTTTTTATTTGCCTTCCAAAGCGTTATTATATTGTCCCATTGTTCGGAACATTCCCAGACTATAAAAAAGGAAGCCACCTGTATAACCCAGTTATATCTGGAATCACCATCGTTGTATAATTATTTAAGCCTATTGTAGCATAATCTAGGATATTCACTATTGTTCATTGATAGGAGCTTGAATAACCGATTAATAACTAACTTATAAATTAGGTACCAGAGAAATTTTCATCACTCTACATCAAGTCTGACTAGAAAATCTGCTATATTTATTGGCAAGGACAAGCAAGGGGAAAGTGCCAGATATCGAATTGTCCAAGAGCTAGACTAGGGCACTAATCAAATTTCAGACCAAGGGATTAAACAACTTAACACGAGAAGTTCAAGTATTTATTACTTTTCCGCACTCCACTATACGCAGAAAAGTAATGTAATCGTGTAAAGAGAAATTGAAAAAACAATTTATTTTGGGTTTATTTTTCGTTTTTCAGCCTAAAAACAAAAAAACGCTTTTTATTACTTTTCCGCACTTCACTATACTAACGGAAAAGTAATGTAATCGTGTAAAGAAAAAGTGAAAAAACAAAATATTTATTGGGTTTATCTTTCGTTTTTCGGCCAAAAAACCAAAAAAAAAAGTTTTTAAAAATGTTTACTGTGTGTGTCGTCGTTGTCGTCGGCATTAAAGCTTCTTGTTAGCACGATAACTCAGCCAAATCATGTCGGATCGATCGGGTTTTGACTGATCCTGGTCGGGGACGTCTCTCAGATGACACCTATTGATTTTGAGGTGGATAGCACACACCACCCCCTCCCTTGGGTCTATTCGAGAAATTTTTTTTGTTAGCACGATAACTCAACTAAATCGTGTCGGATCGATCGGGTTTTGATTAATGCTCATCGGGGACGTCTCCCAGACGACACCTATTGATTTGGAGGTAGATAGGACACACCCCACCCTGTCCATAAGTCATGAGAGCACGATGGTAGACTATTTGAGAAATTTGTTTTGTTAATACGATAACTCAACTAAATCGTGTCGGATCGATCGGGCTTTGGTTGATTCTGATCGGGAACGTCTCCCAGACGACACCTATTGATTTTGAGGTGGATAAGATACACCCCACCCTGTCCATGTGTCATGAGAAAGCACGACGGTGGACTATTTGAGAAATTTTTTTTGTTAACACGATAACTTAACTAAATTCATGTTGGATCGATCGGGTTTTGACTGATTCTGAACGGGGACATCTCCCAGACGACACCTATTGATTTTCAGGTGGATAGAATACACTCTACCATGTGCATGGGTCATGAGAAAGCACAATGGTGGATTATTTGAGAATTGTTTTTGTTAGCACGATCACTCAATTAAATCGTGTCGTATCGATCGGGTTTAACTGATTCTGATTAGGGACGTCTACCAGACGACATCTATTGATTTTGAAGTGGATAGGACACACCCCACCCTGTTCAGTGGTCATGAGAAAGCACGAGGGTGGACTATTTGAAAAGAGTAAAACTGTCGCATGAACAGATATTCTGCATTTATGTGTTGGTTTATTTTTTCTCGGTCACTCAATTTCGAGATAGAGATGTTATACGTGCGGAAATGTCCGTTTTAAGGTTTTAAAACTGTTTATTAAAAAATTCTTGCTGTGTGTATGTCGTCGTTGTCGTTGTCGTCGGCATTTATTCTTGTTAGCACGATAACTCAACTAAGTCGTGTCGGATCGATAGGGTTTTGACTAATTCTGATTGGGGACGTCCCCCAGATGACACCTATTGATTTTGAGGTGGATAAAACACACTCTACCATATACATGGGTCATGAGAAAGTACAATCGTGGATTATTTGAATTTTTTTTTCCATATACATGGGTCATGAGAAAGCACGATGGTGGACTATTTGAAAAAAATAAAACTGTTGCATAAAACACATATTCTGCATTTACGTGTTGGTCTATTTTTTCTCGGCCACTCAATTTCGAGATAGAAATGTTCGGAGAAGTCCGTTTTGAGGTTTTCAAACTGTTTATATATTTTTGATTTCACGATTACTAATTATATTGTTCCAACACTTTGCCTCCTTTTGGCCACGATTATATCTGTCATTTGTCTAAAGAATGAGGGTGATGTAAATATATGTAATTCCCGATATATTTGTATTTGCAAACCAACTCGATCTCGGCATTATTTAAAAAAGTCTCATAATTATTATGTCTGGTGTTACCTTTAGAAAAACAGATTATTTTCGGGTTTTTTTTAGTGTTTATTGATTGCCTGTTTTCAGTAGTATACAATTATATAATATGACGTCTGTGACTCATATCTGCCCCGAATCAGTTAATATTACCATATCATCTGCATATAAAAGATGAATTATATTGTTTATACATTTTTAATGTATAATGTATATTTTATGGAATTTTATAATATTTAATATTGAAATAAAAGAAATGTTAAAAAATTGCATATTAAATACCTTGTTAAGAAACATTATAATGCATATTTAGGTATATAAATTAAATGAAGATAATTCGGGTAGAAGAACTTAGTTCAGTCAGTAATAAATAATATTATTTAAATCGGTGATATTTATAATTGAAGGAAATATTGATGAACTTCTTTTTGAGAACATTTAATCTTTTTCCTTATTAAATTTTGTGCTATGTATTTTGCTTAAATAAACTTTTCCTTTGCCATTTTAATGCATTTCCAAAATTATAACTAGCACAGTTTTTAGTAATAGCATTATTGTCATTGTTGTGGTGGTAGGGTCTAGAAAGATGAAAAATAAAATGTCATAATTCAATTAAAGCGTCAAAAGGTTGTACAAAACACAACCATACAACAAAAATCCGAACAGTATATTTTCGTATAATACATTTACCCAGCTTAGTTTTCCCGTAAAATACTGAAGTCATGAGCACATTTGATACAAAAATAAAAAATTGTATTTATAAGAAAAATAACAGGGAATTGGTAGGTCTGTTACGCATACTGTCAAGAATCCCTTTTAATATTAGAAGAAGAAATGTTAATGATTGCCTTAAGGTCTATTAAAACAATGCATTGTTTCTGATGTACAATTGTACATAATTATGGACTTAAATATGATACAGATGTCAACTATATGTGTAAACGTATATATGTAAGACGCATTAATGTTATGAAAAAGTCGCATTGTTATAAAACGCATTAATGCGTTTTACATATATTAAAATCTTACATATTTTGTTTTTTTTTTCTCCTAATTAAGGGTGATAAAGAGGGGCCAATTTTCGCGTGTTCGTGCATTATATACACTGTATTCATATTTTTTTGTACAATCTTACAAACTGACAAATTACGACTGGAGTAGAGTTCTTTGCGCGTTTTCAAAGTCATCTTATGATAACATCAGTAATAAATTAGAACAGATACGAATTAACGTTACAATTTAATAGAGCGAAAGCGAAACCAAATTCCTCAGATGTTGTCAAAATCGCAATCGATTCAGTATCGTATATTTGCGTCTATGACATGAATGAATCATGATCGGATCTTGAAATATTAAACTGATTTAAATAATCGGTGAATTATTTAATCGGATTGGTAAATCGGTTAGGTATACAGGGTGAATACGTTTTATCTTTTCTGAAACTTTAAAGATCTATACAATACGCCGCCTCGTATGTTATATAAGATACGAAGTGTTAAGCTAAATTTTTTTTCCATAGAGAATAATAATATAATTTTCAAATTTAATATCTCCATTTACTCCTTCACGAGCAATTATTTGATAATAATTTTGTCTCTAATTAACCCCCGCACAATCGTTATTCTACGCCAGCGGCATCATTATTTAATGAAGTGAAATATCCAGGATCATCAGCAACTTTTATATTTCTTGATAGAATTGATTTTGATATAATTGATTGCTATTTTACAATGGTTTGCCATGTTTTAAAGTAATCCAAAATTCAGTTTGCTGTCCAGTTTAAATTATTTATATTAAGTTACAATGTCTACAGCTAAATTGTAATGTGTCACGAAACTTTATAACTTGGTTATAATTAGTTAATACAGATTCACAGAAATGCTTTATAATTTCATTGTAAGTATATACAGTTAATTTATTGAAAAATATCTAATAGTAGTGACATATAGGCGTCACATCAGAGATAAATGTATCTTCTTTTGTGCTGAGTTCAAAATTATATTACTGTAAATAGAAATAAAAAGGGTAATAAATATAAACAATATTTATGCTATAACTTCATAGCAATGCAAACTACAAATATTAAATAAAAAATAACATTAAACAAAATTGAATTAGACTAAGCAAGTATGTGTGAACCGAATATATGTGGAACAATATTTTATACTATTATCAGAAGTAACGAAAAAATGTAATGCAATGTATCTCAAATTTGGTACATTTTTGAGCCTAAGTTTATATAGCCTATAAGTTAAAATATTATTATTTATTATCTTGATATGTTTTATCGTTCTTTAGTTTGACATTCGTTGTATTATGTTCTTTATTAATAATATGTCAGTGGCGGTAAGAAAATACCCCAGCTTCAGATTAGTAATATAATTTATTTGTAAGAAAATTGTGTATTTTAGACAATATATTAATTATCCTTTCTAAAAATTAAAATTACAATATCAGTTGATTACACTTTCAATATTTTTTCTCAAATATAGCAATTAAATATTAAAATGTATGTAGAATTATAATTTGAAAATTAAATAAATCTTGTTTATACAATAACAATAATAAATGTTTTTAATTTTAATTAAAAACATTTATTTATTAAATTAAACATTTTAATTAAAAGCTTTACATTTTTTTTGTAAATTTATCAATGAAATCTGTTACACATAAATTAAAGTTTCCAATAAAATATATTTTAACAAACTCCATGATTCCGTTTGTATCATTTTGCCATTACCGTAAATGTCTGAATGAAAAATTATTGCCCTATTTTTATTTGAATGGTTATTTAAGACTTCCCAGCCATAATGGACTTCCTAAAGGGTTTAAATCACGGGTTTAATTTAAAACTCAACCCCGACTTGACGAATAAAAGTCCATTGAAAGCAGTACATTAAGAGTTTTACGATGATTTTTATTTTTAAGGTCTGATCGATGAAAGCGATTTAGTGAAACGTTAAGCCTTTTCAATCGAGTAAATTTTAATGGTCGTGGGTAAACTGCACTAAATCACAATTTTATAATCTGTATAGTTCAGTCCGAAAAAATCCACATGCTGTGGATGAATTATTGTGTGGAATGTCGAATTCAACCACATGGTGGCTTAGTTTTGTATTGCCGCTCTCATGAAAATAAAAAATATATATTCACTAGATATAATAGAGTTGGGCACTATTGATTCGTCAGTATTAAATTAAAGCAACAAAACATTTTATTGAGTTGAAACCACATAACTATGAACATAAAACCATAAATAATGTGGTTTCTTAATAAGTGGTTTTTAACAAAATTCGAAATATCTGAACGGATTGATTTTTCTTTTTACCTCTCTAATGAGCATATTTGGCATATTCCATTATTGATTCTCGGAAGGCCGCTGAGTTTCATATATTACTCAGAGATGATGATGTCCATCACCTGGAGCTGGCCTAGATTGCTGACTCGCAGTAATCTGGCTGTGGGTTAGATTCCCACATCAGTCGGTTGAGTGTCTGTATGGGAATCGGTGTGTGAATGTTTGGAGGTTAGGTGGAAAAATGGCACTCAGCTAAGCCTTGCTTCCGAAAAAATTAAGGCGCACAAAACTTGTATTGAACTTATTAGCCGAGAATCCTAGTCAGAGGAGGAGGGGATCAGGTCAGGTCTGTGAATAACAATGGTCATATAAATGGTCAGACTATATTTACTACTGGTTAACTGAAAATCCCTATCTAATACAAGAATGTTATATCTCGTATTTATACAATGAATATGATTACACTGAAATCGTAGATAATATCATTATAGAGCCATACATTTTTACCGGACTTTCGATATTTACAATTTCTTACAAGATTATATATTGTTAACTACGATTTACTATTTTACAAATATCGGAAATAATAAGATGATGAATGGCCATGTCATTGAGATGCGTATGAAATTACCTAGACAACATAATATTCCGGAGGTAATAGGTCGTAGAGGGGACGTCTCCCCGACGACACCTATTGATTTTGAGGTGGATAGCACACACCACCCCCTCCCTTGGGTCTATTTGAGAATTTTTTTTTTGTTAGCACGATAACTCAACTAAATCGTGTCGGATCGATCGGGTTTTGACTAATTCTGATCGGGGACGTCTTTCAGATGACACCTATTGATTTTGAGGTGGATAGGACACACCTTACCCTGTTCATGGGCCATGAGAAAGCACGATGGTGGACTATTTGAGAAATTTGTTTTGTTAATACGATAACTCAAATAAATCGTGTCGGATCGATCGGGTTTTGACTGATTATGATCGGGAACGTCTTCTAGACGACACCTACTGATTTTGAGGTGGGTGGAACACACCCCACCCTGTCCATGGGTCATGAGAAAGCACGACGGTGGGCTATTTGAGAATTTTTTTGTTAACACGATAACTCAACTAAGTCATGTCGGATCGATCGGGTTTTGACTGATTCGGATCGAGGACGTCTCCCAGACGACACCTATTGATTTTGAAGTGGATATAATACCCTCTAACATGTTCATGGATCATGAGAAAGCACAATGGTGGACTATTTGAGAAATTTATTCGTTAGCACGATCACTCAGTTAAATCATGTCGGATCGATCGGGTTTCGACTGATTCTGATTAGGAATGTCTACCAGACGACATCTATTAATTTTGAGATGGATAGGATACACCCCACCCTGTTCATGGGTCATGTGAAAGCACGAGCGTGAACTATTTGAAAAAAGTAAAACTGTCGCATAAAACACATATTCTGCATTTATGTGTTGGTTTATTTTTTCTCGACCACTCAATTTCTAGATAGAGATGTTCTACGTGCGGGAAAGTCCGTTTTAAGGTTTTAAAACTTTTTATTTTTATTGTGTTATTTAACGGGCTACTCACTCCTATATGAATAGGTCCAGAAAATTTAGGAAGCTTAAAAAATGGGCAATACTTAAATATGTTTTAAATAACTCCGTAAGTGGTAAAGACAATGAAAAAAAGGAGTGACCACATTTTATCTTATTTGCTTAATGTCTTGTCACACATTATTGCATTATTGCATTCTTGTCACGCAATATTGCACCTTGTGCATTTTTATATCGATATTGTCTAATTATATAATAGAAAGACAACTTTCGAACATTCCAAAAAGATAACATATGCCTGTATTCTTATTTAAGTAAAATGCTGATGGCGGTATTACTCTTACACGTGGATGATAAGAAATTTAACAGATATGTCAAGATATATACTTCAGTAATTACTTACTTATGAAGTAATTAATTTATTTCATATTTTATATGCTGTAAATTGCAACTGAAATTTTAGTACGTTTAAAAATAGGTACTATACATATACCTATGGCTTCTAATATTTAAACATGTTTTAAATTTGTTAATTAAGATATTTAAACAATATGATGCGCATGTACTAAAAATAAATAAGATTGCACTTCTTAATAAACTAAACATCAGCAATTATCAACGAAAATGAGTAAAACAACTACTAAGTTTTATACCACTATATTTTCACAGAAACGTGGCTGCAGTTTCGACAATTTTTATGTCATTTTCAAACGATGATTCAACTAAGGATTCAACTAAGAAGACTAAGAAGATTCTTAGTTGAATCATCATTTGAAAATGACATAAAATTGTCGAAACTACAGTCACGTTTCTGTGAAAATATACTGGTATAAAACTTAGTAGTTGTTTTACTCATTTTCGTTGTGAATTATGAACTATCACAGAGTAACGGCTTCCTCGATTAATTTCGTCAGCAATTATGTCAGAGCAATGACAGATCACTTCGAAAATTTAGATATTCTCTATTTCTAATCACATTTAAGGGGTGCTACTACAAAATTAGTTTTATTAGAAGTTTGTTCCTTCTAATAACTAATTGTTGTACTAATCTGTTATTACTCTTTTCAAATACAAAATTGATATTTATAATGGAAATACTTTTGGAAATTTATCGTGTGAAAATGTCAAAGCACTCAGCAAACTTCTCATGAACATTCTTAGGCTTTTCCCTGTTTTAAAGAATGAATAACTCATTTCTTTTATTATTATTATTATATATTATATATTTCCATAAACATTTTTGCCAATTCCGTTTTAAAATGGTTTTATTTATATCCTAATAGCACATTTATTATTTATTACTCTAGTCCTTTATTGCTTTATAGCACTTTATTGCTCTAGTTTATTGTTTGTATTATTATTATTATTATTATTATGCTATAAATTACTAAAAAAGTAGAAAATATAAATTAAGAAAATTTAAATTATGTACTAGGCAACGACATTATAAATTTAAAGAAAATTGGTCTGGAATATTTCCTAGCAATTAAAATTTAAGATTTAAGAAAGTTTTATTTTTTTTATGAAAGATAGAAATGCTAATGGTTTAATGCAATTTAGTTCAGTCCTAATTGATAATTGTAGACATAAATTGGAATCATATGAAAATAATCTAGTCTTATTAACCGCAAACAGCCACAAATTTCGTTTTTTCATTTTTATAATTGGCTCAAATAATAACGGAGTCGAGTGTTGGATATGAAAGTACCCACACACCGTAGATATTTTTCTTAAATAATTACCGAATGTTAACAGTAATGTAAAAGTAATGTCCCTACTCGTTGATAAAAAAAGCTGTACACATGATAACTCAGGCGTAACCAAGTAGGTTCGGTTTCTATTTTTATATTTCGGAGAAATTTAATAGCTCTGAAGCGATATACATTGTAAACCACTGAATGTTTGTAAATTATAGCATTAATTATTACAAAATTTGCATATATAATATATCACGGGTATATATATACATATGATACACGTAATTTGTAATAAAAGATTATTTCTTAATAAGCTTTGGTAATATATAACAATTCTTTTTTATTATACATAATCTTGAATAATTTTAAATATACAGGGATATTCATATGTTCTATAGAAGGAATAAAGGAAATTCACATGGTATGAAATAATAGCAAATAACAGTTCAATAACGAGTAGTTTGTGTACAACTACTTTATAAAAGTGAGCGATCATTTTACAGTTGCATTAAGAAAAATTCGCACAAAATTAGAGCAAAATGAAACACCTGTAGAGTTGACAGTTCGTAACTTAATCAAGAAATTTTAAGAGACGGGTTCTGTTATTGATAAGATAATACTAATACGTCCTCGTCGTGGTCGATCAAATGAAAATAGAGAGTGCAAATAGTTCTGCAGTGAGAAAAAGTATACGGAGTGTTCAAACACACCAATTCGACGTCTTGCACAACAATTGAATCTGTCAAGAGCCACCACGCATTGAATTTTAAAGAAGGATCTTCATCTATCACCATAGCAAATTCTGACATCAATTGGCCTTCAAAATCATGTAATTCAACTCCAGTGGACTTTTTTTTTTGGAGTTATGTCAAGTGAAAAGTGTACGCCACCCAGTCAGCAATAATCAATGACATCAAGGCAAATATTCAACGTGTTATTCGGGAAATAACGCCAGTTTTATGTGCCCGTGTTGTGGACAATTTTTCGAAACGAATAACATCATACCAGATGAGTTGAAGCGGCCATATGAACGATATTCTTTTCCATTTCCATAGCCGTATCATCTTCATTTCATTTTGAAGAAAAAGAGACCTGAGATTGTCAAATATTATTAGTTTTATTCACAAATCACATCCTATAGTTCCAACTGAAACAGCCAGGCATGTTGACATTGTATGGTTTGTAGATGGCAGTCGTTAAATATTGATCTTTGACGGAACACCAAATGGCGCGCAATTCAATTCCTATAGTTCCAATTGAAACACCCCATACTAGGAAAGTGATCACTTGGGCCGAAATTATAAATAATAATTTCAAACCAAATTTTCTTTAATATATATGTAGGTAACTAGCGAGCTATAGTTAATATGTTTATATATTGGACTAAGAATGTATAAAATAAATTGGCGAACTTAAAAAGAATTATTAAAATATAATTATTAATAATTAAAAACTCATTCAAGCACAAAATTACATATTATTTAAGGATTATAAAGGAGTAACTATCACTGTACAGGAATTGAAGGGGAGTATAATAAATATTATTCTATTAGAATTAAAAATTCACGAATTTCAGAATTTCACTTCAAAATCGTAAATTAAATACAATAATTGTTTATTAGTAGGACCACCTGTGGTTCTGCAACACAATATAAATTATAAATTTATCAACATATATTTTGGTTATAGAATTTCATAATAATTTAGATACATGTATTTTCATTTGTCTTAATTTTTTTTTAGTTGGTAAAGTTTCTCACATATACATATATTAAAGTGCTAAAGGTAGTAGAATAATCAAAATAAACTAAATCATAAAAACTATTTAAAGAGTTCTTGCTTTAGTATAAATTCAGCATATTTCAACCGTATAACAACAAAAAAGTGTGCGTTTACTCAAACTGTGTAGGACATTACCTTCTAATTCCTGAAAAAAGGGGGCCCGTTGTCCACAGACATGGAAATATATGTCGCGCTTCTTCAACTAAGTTTTTAATAAAAATAAGACAGAGTGGTTTTTCACGGATACAGAAAATGACCCAAAAGTGTACAAGTACATAAAGAATGTATTGAAAACGGTCTCCGTAATTGTAAGTGCAATACAAAAATATGAAGTTCCGTTATATTTTTGTATTGTTTTTTGTATGTTGTAGAATTATAAGTTCTTAAAATGTGACTGCGTTATTACATCTGAGAGACTAATATGTTAAGTTATAATAATCTAACAATTTAACTTTTAACTGTATTAACTTATATATAAATTTTTTTTTTTTGGTAAAAATCACTCTTTTTACCCGGAAATCCCAAATTTCATGGAAATAAATCTACTCAATACATTAAATAATAATAGTTTCTTTGAATTATACGTTCTTCCCTGTTATGTTAATATAAATTAGAATGGTATATAATATCTTCATATACTTAGAACTTATTAATAGTTCTTTCATTTTAAAACTACGCACCCTCATTGTTTCTTTTAGCAAGGAAAAAACCTCTAGACAATAATATCTAAATTTAGATATCGAAGGGGAAGTTTAAAATCAGTGTCCGTTGCAGTTTAGATTTACACACCTTACCCCCAGCTACCCTCAGTTAAAAATATTAAATGCCATGGATTTAATACATCCTTTTGAAGGTCTTAAAAATTCTGACTTACCTCCATTTAGAAAACAGGAATTGGTTGATCTATTTTCGTAAATGAAGCAAAAATAAAATAATTTAAATAAAACAAAATAAATTAATGGAATATTCTATAGACTAGGTGCTATATTCTATGTGCTAGGAGTTTAATGAAAGGAGGAAATACTATGTTTGTGGAATCGCCACCGCAGACTCAAGAACGATCAGTTTTATATATTTTTTGATTTTTTACTTATCACTTTTTTACTGATATTGAAAATGAGATAAGAATGTTTTCTTCTTGATTGTACCCAGAATAAAAATGGGTATAATGGGTAAATTTGAAAACATTTATGGAAAATATTAGTAACTTTAAACTGTTTGTCAAGTGATGTCCGTTGCAGTGACAGTGATAAAATTCATAATGGTGCAATGATGGTACAAGAGGAACTGAAATTATTTTTTACGGTGCTGAAATTATTTATGGTGCTGAAAATAGGCGTGCTCGTACGATAGCCCCGATTCTGAATGGAAGACATCATGAGAAGAATGTGGAATACCGATATGTGCTTGACTTTGTTCAAAAATTTCTAGGTTCAAAAAGACACTGGGTCTAGGTGCAACACAAAGTAAATAAGTAGCTGAGAGTTATTAGCTAACAAGTTATTTTCTTGTAAAACTAGCATTCTTCAGCAACACGACGAAACTAAACAAGTAATTTTCTTCCAAACTAGCTTTCTATAATTCATATTTTGTGAAATAATAATTGCGAAAATTCAAAATTATCAGAAGTTGATAAAGAGTATTTGTTTCAGTAATAAAGCAACATTTTTTCTCAATGATCTTGTTAACAAACTTAACTGCAGACTTTGCCATGGAATTGGACTGGTACTGCACATACTGGAACATTGAAAAGCCACATGTATTTTGACACCCAGTGATACCTAGTTTCCTCAAAAAGTCAAGTCTAGAATTCTGGGAAATGTAGCAATAGGACCTATTTTCAATGAGGGACATTGAACTGGTCAATTTTATTTAAATTTATTGTAAAATGGAATCGATTCTCTCATAATACAGTTCTCTACAAAACCGACTCGATTAAGAATAAAACCCACTATTGGAAGAACAAAATTTACACTTTCAATAATTCATTACAATTTCAAAAACAAATTTATCCCATTAATTGATTTTTTATTATTTTAATTGATCAGTAGATTTTGGTTTTCTATACGCAGTTAAATCAGAATTTATAAGATCTGTAATAGTACATAAAGGAATTAGGCCGATATTAAGACTATAACAGTCGAGGATAATTTTGTGCTAACCGAGGCTAATAAATATTATCCGAGACAGTTATACACTTTTATCGGCCGTATATTGTTCAATACTTTGCGTGATATCTACAGAAACTGGTTAATTAAAAAAAAATCAAAAATACAATTCCAGAAACTAATCAGGCAGGCTTAGCTTTTTACCATAGTAATAGTGGTTTAATATATAATATATTATATATTAATATATAATATAATAACGAGTAAGGAAATCGCAATAATATTGCCCCGCCCTGTCGCTCATATTGAAGGCACCTTCAAAGCATGCCTCTAGAGGCTTCGGATCAAAATACAAAAGTTACCACATTGTTCGCAAGGGTCGATTTACTATAACAATTTTGTCAAAATGCCGAAATTCGAACGAAAAGCATGTCGTACATCGACCTAAAAACTTCGAGACACACACACACACGAAAACAGCCGTTTAGTTAATAGATTATTAAATAACGTCCACGGCTGTTGTTATAATGTCCGTAACTGTTATGTAGGTTACATCGATCAAGCAGATAGTACGGTTATACCAAAATAATACATAGGTTTCACGAAAAAGGATTATTACAAAATACGGAGTGTCATTTAAAATTTTAAGTGGGGATAGCTAAAGATAAAGGGGTGACATCTATATGGCTGTTTTACAGGTACTGGTTTTATACTTTCGATATCTAAATTTATGTGTCTTTTGTCTTAGTGAGCTCATTTTCTTTGCTAAAAGAAATAATGGGAATATGTAGTTTTGAAATTAAAATGCTGTATATACATGCCAACGGGGACATAGTACATGGATGCGAGTGATGCGTCACATCCCTTAAAAAATTGGCAAATTTGTGTTATTTAAAAGTTCAATCGATTTATTCAATTATTACAATTTTTTTATTATTTTAAATCGACCGCAAACATGCATTATTTACTTTAAACGCTACTATCAACTTTTGTATTTCAAATCGGCTGTGAAGGCGCGCGAAATTATTGGACTCCCGTGTTACTTGCTGCAGTGCTGAAATGCAATGGTCCACGTTACATCCAAGCTACGCGTTAGATGAGCGAAAAGGTCAGTGATCTTACGCAGTCAACAGTGGAACCTCGAGTGGGTGTTCTCGTTATTTCCGGACTCAGTTATGCGATTATGTGAATGCATCTTGGCGACTGTTGCCATAACATAAGGAAAATTTGTAAACGCTGTTTCAGGTAATTGTGGAAAGTGAAAATGAGGAATGATATCGAGAAATCGTTATCTGTACTAGAGGCCTTTTAACTTTATTGCGCGACTTTGATTTAAATTTTTTCTTAGCAGTGTTTTCTGCAATATTCCCACGTTCCGAGAGTCTGTTTAAAATTCTGCAGACAAAAATATCAAATATTAGTTACTGCAATAAAAAATAAGAAACGAGTTTAGTGACATTTGGGATCGTATGGACAGATTTGTATTAGAAAATCAACCACCAAGTAAAAGAATGCGTTTGGATTTAATTCCTGAAGAAGATAAGAAAAGCACCTACGCACGATTGTTTTATGAAATTTTGGACATTATTACTTTGAACGTTAGTGAACGGTTTAGTAAAATTTCTAAATTGAAATTCTTAAATCTGGATTTCACACAATTTACTTGTGAAACGTTTTCCTGACGAACTTTTTTCTTCTTTAGTAGATACATATGGAACATTCTTCGACGCGAATCGTTTAAAAAGTGAACTTTCAGTGATTTACAGGTATAGTGATATGAAAAAAGCACTGTGTTTGAGCTTCACCAATATATTATGTTCCTTCAATTATCTTCTGTTCTCCCGGAGTCATCAAAATTGTGTCGTCTGATTTTGTCTATTCCTGCCACGAGCGGTTCCGCGGAAAGATCATTTTCATGTTTAAAGAGAATAAAGACTTATCTACGAAATTCTCAAAAGTAAAAAAGACTGTCAGCTTTAGCATTAATAAATATTGAAAATGCCTTGCTAGAATATATGAAAGCGTCAATATTTGAAGAAACAGTGATAGACGTTTTCGCTGGACAAATAAAGATTTGTCCGGAGAATTGATCTTAATTTTAAAAATTATATTATATAATATATATAATATATACCTCGGCATAATCATTTTAAGTTACTGTCTTTTTTTATTTTTACCATTTTCAATTGGCCTACCATACATCCGACGAGTCATGCATTCTTGGGAGATGTGAATATGTGAAACTCTATAGGTGGCCAACACGTGTAAAAGCATCCGCTGTGTAAGAGTAGTAAATATGACGACGAAATCTTTTGTTGTCAATTTATTTCACTGTATTCTAGCATTATTTGTGATCCATAGTTAATTTCTTAATGAGCCAGTCGACATGTCAACTAATAATGGCTAAAGAAAATCGTTATAACGACAATATGTACATTGTAAATGTTATTATGGAGTTAATTTGAAGTGTTGTAAATATTAATCTGAAGTGGTGATGTTCAGTATGATATATAAATAGAACCACGCTGTGTTTTGAAATTATGACTAATTATGTTTAAACAGATAGGATCAAAATCGTGGCAACCTTTGCTAACGTGTATCTAACACTTCGCTAAATACTGAAAAAAAAATTAAATATAATAAAATATTGTACATTCAATGAATACGAATCAAGTGTTAATTTGAACTTCTTAACCAAATTTTAACGTAGAACAAGTTTATAAACTAGCTTCCCCTAACCAAACTACCTGTACTGCAAACACATCATCTTATAAATAGAAATTGTACTGAACAGTGTCCACTATAGAACTGCCACGAACCGGAAAATTTGCTTACAGTCAAATCACATAATTTATTACAAAATTAATAATAAGAACGTTAGTCCATAGATATTTGCACTACTGTGAACTGGATAAAGAAGTTACTAAGTTATCAAAATTTAAAAATCAATGAAATTAATGCATATTTTTGTACCAAAATGTGCAGATATTAAGTGCAGTCAGTATAAGTGGCATTTTTGGCACGAACATAGTGAAATTGATTAAAACAACCATTAAAGAATTAATGAGAAATGATAAAATGGAATTGTGGAAATATTTGTAGAAATATTTTTAATTTTAGTCTTTAAAACTAAAAAAAATTATACGAAACGTCTAACAATTGGTGAATAAGATATAAGTAATTGAGTGATCATATTTCGTTACACTATAATAAACTTAAGTAGGAATAAAAGTCCAATAAATAATGTTTTAAATACGTTAACATTAAAATATCTAGTTCTGCTAAAGTAATATTTATAAACAAAATAGAACCTGTATTATAAAATGGAAATAATAATACGTAACACGTAAACAACACCACAGACACATAATTCTTTTTTAGAAAATTATTTACAGCTACTGAATTAAATGTAAGTATCTAGTTTTTTTAATAATTCTTCTGTTTTGTACCTCATAAAATAAAGCAGTTTAATCTTTGAAAATTATTAAAAATAAATATCAAAACTAGTAACAATGTTAAATGTTTATTTATAAGATACCAATAACAAAATATATATCATAATATATACCTATATCTGTAGATATGAATATATATTATGGTATATATTTTGTTATTTTTTTTGATCTTTGAAAACAATTGTGAGTGATATATATATATATATATATATATATATATATATATATATATATATATATATATATATATATATATATATATATATATTGAATTTGTCGAATTTGTATGTTGTATTTCTACTGTTCTATACTTGTTTTAGCAATAATAGTTATTTATAAAACCCGTAAGCAAAGTGTTGATGGGGTTTTTTCATAATAACTGAAAAAAATTCTCATTAAGTTTTATAATCGTATAAATAAAATATCCATTAGGTTTCGTTAATGGAACATTTGTATGTTCCATATAACATATTTTCTATGCCAAATATTTATAAATGCAATAAATGAATTTAATGTGGTATATAATAATTAAAAAAATTGCAAACAATATAATCACCGCATGTATCTAGATAACCTATTCATTATTTGACAGAATATGATAATGGACTTAGTTACCTAGCTCAAATGAGTGCAAAGATTTTCAACGGTACCATTAAACGCGTTGTCTATAATAAATAAAAATATGACGAATATATAAACGGGCGACCACCAAAAATTGTAACAAAGAAGCACCAGCATCATTACATCTTTTTAAATTCATCGCGTATTTTGTGTCAGCCATTGGCTATTTGCATGGGAATACATTGACAAATCATACCATTGTCCTCCTTTCCTTGCCTAAACACAAAGAACCACCTATCAGCCTTGTTCATGTGCATAATTCAAAAAACCACTCCAATAATACCCTTTCACATTACAACCATTTCTGTTCGTAGACAAAGTAACGAACCGTCTCAGAGTGGGGTGACTATTTTCTTTTTTTTAGAAGTATCCCTGAGACCGGTGTTCGGTATCATCGAGAATAATAAATGCGGTCCTAATTTCTTAAGGGGATTATAAACATTCAGGGCAGGGAGGGTAGTGCTCTTTCTCGTTCTTGCGGATGGTAAACAAACGCTGTAACATTAAATTGACCGTGAATTTTCCTTTGGTGGAAGTCTGGACTGAGCCAGGATTTATGCTTATAGTGGGGTCCGATAGAAAGGAACCTGAGAAGGTTGCTTCATTGCTACTGCGGTTGGTAATCGTGTGGTTAATATTATATTTCATATTATTTTGTATGAAATTCTCAACGAGGATAATATTCGGCAATAGTCCTGTTATCCACATAACAGTCTATCCCCTTAACTGTTTTATTTTTTGAAATAAAAGAAAATGGTAAATACGAAAGTTATAGGAATTTTTTTCTCACTAATAGTATAATAATAATATACCATTTCTAAAAAATAACGGGGGAACCTCAGACAAGCTGTCAAAGTCAAACTCTTTTTATAACAATTTTATAACAATAACAATTCTCGTAATTATTGTTTCAAATTTTTCATGGCGATCTTGATTTTGTTTGGTATTCGATATTTCAAAGGGTGATACTGTGCAAACTACAAGAGCAAAGATATAACATGTATATATTGTTGTAATCGGAAAAGCACGTAGATTTCAGAAATCGAAAAATAAAAAAGGGTGTTCCATTTACAAAACATAAGTTTGGTCCCAGATCTCTGAAACGCGAGATTCGATTATTTTTCTAAATAGGTACATGTCTAAGATCGCAGTAAAATTTCCTATAACTTTCGTATTTACCATTTTTTTATTTCAAAAGATAAAACAGTTAAGGGATGTAGAATGTTATGTGGATAACCCTGTACTACTCGTCAATAATAGGAAAAAGTGTGAGATTTCTTACGGAAGGGTGAAGGCAGAATTCAGCTATTTACTTAGACCAGGCTATTTTGAGACTTGTCCCTATTCTTGACGAGCAGTAACTACAAAATGTTGGGAAGTAGTATTTAAGCTCTAACATATATGATGAATAATATATGCGTATGTAGTAATTGGCAAACTCATCTGCCTGTTATTAAAAATATATGCAATTAATACTTAAGACCTTGGCACACTTTAGATTTTTTCATTTTTACACTTTAGAGTTCTGCCATCAGACCTGTCAGAGACGTGTAAACACATGACAGAGTAGTGATAGAGGTGATGCTAAAGTGCTTTGCTGGCAGAGCTGTCAAAGTTTTTGATCTAGCTTGTAAACACTATGAAACTTACTCTGGTGCAGTTTATTTAGTTCTCTATCACTCTGATTGTCGTCGTACCATATTTTTTTCTCTAGGTACAGAGTTATTTGTTTTTCGTACGCAATGTCTGATTTGAATGATGTCAACAACATAAAGGTGAAAATAATTAGTCGAAAGTCTAGGAATATTTTCGGACCATGGTGAAAACACGAAACCAAACTGTTAATACAACTGTACGAAATACACCCAGTTCTATGGGACATCACTTTACAGAATTGTAAGAATGTGCAAAAAAATACGATTATTGCGATATTGCAATTGAACTCGGAAAGGAACCTCTAGATGTCAAAATGGCAAAACTTGAAGTGTCAATTTAGTGTAAATAGTGAAAAAACTGAAGTGTCAAAAATTTTGGTACATACTAGGTTCACCATTGTTGAGCTCCAAATTCATTTTATTATAAAAACCACTTTCTGGTCTTCTTGCAAAATAATCTTTAGTCTACACAACTCTATTCACTTGCTTTCTGTTTTATTTTTCTTTCTCCTATTCCAATAATAAATAAATTACAACTGCCGCCGCTGTCCTGAGTGTTGCTGTCATGTTTGAAGAATATGAAGTATATATTTATTTTGTTTGCTCTCACCTAAAGATAAATCTCAGGTATAAGCAGACGCCAGAGATTATGACAGAGAGACTTGCCAGAGATTTCTGATCAGCCAGAGGAAAAAGTGCCAAATTTTTGTCTACATGTAAACGCCGATGACAGAGCTCTGGCAGTTCTGATGTCAGAGATCTGGCAAAACAACGCTAACGTGTACCAAAGCCTTTACATTCTTATGCCAGAGTGGTACCAACTTCCATCCAATATTATCAAAGCTACAGGCATATTCCGGTATACTGCTCTGATGAGTCCTAACTAGGACGAAATCGCGATATGCATTTCTGTAACGTGATTGGTGCAACTGAGAATTAATTGAATGACAATATTCTTTGATATACTCGCCTATTATAAAAAAAAGTATAAAACACTTTGGTTTTATTTCTACATTGCTTGACCACAAGCAAATTCTGCTTAAGAATTGTATTAGGCTAGAATTATATTGAGTTAAAAATCTTGATTACAAACAGATGAAAGCGTTATTTTTTTGATAATATTGAATATTTATTAGTTATCGAAGTGATACAGGGTATCCAGTGTGACTGGGCCATTGTCTCGCTGTGAATAGGGAACATGGAATATTCCGAGCACGTGTTGCCTTAAATTAGTTGTTTCTGATATTAACAAATTTTAATGTACTAGTTTGTACCTTTCTAGTTTTCTACTAAAGTTGGTTATTACACAGAGAATGTTTAATTTGCTGATAAAACACATTTTAAAAGTCTTGTTTGACTCATGTCACGTTGACAAGTTGACGTTATATGTAAAAGGGCCAGAATTTTTACTAGTCACTGCTCTTTCTTCGGCAACGCTTTTGAATTCGGATTTTTGCATTTTTCAATTAATGCAACTTCATACACATTTTACAGGTCTGTACGCAAAATGATTTGATTCCAAATAAGGACAGAATATAGCGTGGTGCCATTTAAAATAACAAAATTGTGGTTGCCATGGCAATGAAATTACTGGCTCCGAAACAAACTCAAGGTTATCAAAATCAGCAAAAAACTTCAACAAGAAATTTTCATCTAAACAATTTTTTCATATAGTGTATTTCAAAACATTATTCAATAGGGAACCCTGTATGTAGTATGTGTATATTTAGTGGAGGAGTACAGGATGGAGCACCGCATTCTGATAAACTTTAATCACTCTTGTAGAGAAAAATATTCTTTATACGAAGTTTTGTTTAGTCCGGAAAAAAATGGTCAGTTTTCACATTTGTGATATAATATACAGGGCGTTCAAGAATTTTAAATGTGTAATATTTTCCTTCGTATAAATTCGTTTGCTATTTAAAAATAAGGTTTAGTAAAAAATACAATAATCACATCATAAAGAATAGACATCGTGATTTTGTAACCATTTTATTTTCTGAAGATGCAAATTATAAAAGAGGGTCAACTCTTACTGTATATTTAATTAAATTATTGTGAAAGAATTTATTCAAGGCACAAAAGAACATGAGAGTAAAAACTACTAAAGTAAATCTGGAAATAATCAGCTTGAGGATCATCAAATTACAATTAAATCAAAAAACAATTTTATTATATAAAGTTTTCAAGAGCAATAAAAAAAAGGCACTTTGCTTAAGGACAATATTCCACTTTTTACAATAATCTCAAATCAAACCACTGCTCATGATTTCTCAAGGTTTAACAAAACTTTTTATAAAGAAATACTTTTTAAGGAAAAGCTTACAATAAGAACGAGAGTACGGTACCGGACCCGAGAACACATTGTATATTGAATGTAGTGTCAGTAATTAATTTATCTGCATATCCATAGTAAAGTTCTAATTAATTTTGTAAATACAGAACCGGATGACGGGTAAAGAAACAATAGCTAGTGAGCGAGTCTCTCTTCAAACATTGGTATCTGTTTAAAACAACAATTCTACATATGTGATAATACTGTTACAAATTGAAAATAAATTAATCATGTGTTCGAAGTACTTGGGAGAATAAATAATTAAAGATACAATTTGAGGACAATACGAGTTTATTGATACCCTGTATAACAACTAAATTACGTACAAAGAAATTAAGATGTGTATTCTAACGTATAATCTTTCAGACTGACTTGCTAAATAATCAATTTTTATTTCAACGACATTTGAACAGTTAAACATTCGATATTGAGTTACCCGAACTCATAAATGCTGACCTAATGTTTATGTTTAATTTCAGGCACCGCATGAAGACTATTTTTAAACCTAAAATAATTATTGTTGAATGTAATATTCCAACACCCCCTCGCAACTATAATTATTTTTCAATCAGTCAACCAGACCACCCTTGGTACTTAAATGTTCTAGCTTTACTTTATTTAGCGGCTTGGTTAACATATCAGCTATCATTTTTTCAGTCGGACAATACTCGAATACAATAACCTGATTTTCATACAATTCTTTTAAAAAATGATACTTTGTATCAATATGCTTCGTTCGATTGCTAAATTTATGGTTTGCTAGCTGCTTTAAACAGCTTTGATTATCTTCGTACATAACCACTTTCGGTTCTAAATTTGTAAACTCCTTTATCGCCTGCTTTAACCAGATTGCCTCTTGGCATCCTTCGGCCAGTGCTATGTATTCAGCTTCGGTCGATGATAGTGATACGCAACTCTGCTTTCTGCATCCCCAATTAATAGGTGCACCCCGAAACATAAATATGTATCCACTATTTGACTTTCTATCCTCTTTATTTTCCGCCCAATCGGCGTCTAGATGTTTTATTATTAGTTTTTGATTCCATGCCTCTGTTAACAATATTCGAAGAGTTGCTTGCCGCACTACAGGCGCAAACACTTCATCGTAATCCACACCGAATTTCTGACTAAAACCTCTCGCTACCAATCGTGCCTTGTACTTGTTCGAGATCTTATCTTCACCTGTCTTTAGCTTAAACACCCATTTACAAGATATGATGTTTTTGTCTTCCGGTGTAAGTACTAAATCCCATACTTCGTTATTCTTCAAAGATTTCATTTCTTCTTCAATAGCTTTCCTCCATTTTTCGCTATCACTGCTGGCAAGAGCTTCTTTAAATGTTTTAGGTTCTACTTCCCGAAGTTCAGCTAACTTTGCTGTGTAGCGCTCAGGTGGGACTCCTTTATTTATTCTATTTGATCTACGATCACCTCCGTGCTCTATATAGAACTCTTCACTTGGTTGATAGCTGTTATCGCTGCCACAAGATTGTTCTGTACCTGAACTTTCATATACATTAAATTCTTCCGTAGCTTCTTCTATTTCTTCAGTTTTTTCGAAATCTGCGACCTCATGTCTCCCAGTGTCATTTGGCTCCGTTCTTTCTTGCTCCTTTTTGAACTCAATAGTCGCTTCTTCATCTTTTATCTTTTTTTCTTTAACACGAATATTTCTTTCAGGAAATACCGCACTACGGCTAATTTTTATGCGCCCTGTATCTAAATCTAACAATCTATATGCTTTAGATTCATCAGAATATCCTACGAAAATTAGTGATTCTGCCTTTTTATCAAATTTATTTTTAATTTGTTCCTTTGGAATATGACTATACACTTTAGATCCAAATATTTGCAAATTCGACACGTCAGGTTTGACTTTATGCCACAACTCAAACGGTGTTTTCTGTTTTAACTGACTAGGTAGTCGGTTTTTGCAGATAATTGGCTGTAACAACTGCTTCCCCCCAAAATTTCTTTGGTAAATTCGCATCGATTAACATGCACCTAGCCATTTCGACTAGCGACCTGTTCTTTCTCTCTGCAACACCGTTTTGCTCTGGAGAGTACCCCGCCGTGTACTGTATCTTTATGCCCTTACCGCTTAAATATTCCCTTAACGCATTATTTACGTACTCGCCACCCCTATCTGACCTAATAACCTTTGGTACCCTGCCTGACTGATTACTCATTAACTCGATAAACTCTTTAATATATTTTTCAGTTTCATTCTTATGTTTCAGTAAATACACAGTTGTGTATCTTGAGAAATCGTCTATTAAAGTAAGAATGTACCGTTTACCCCCCGGAGTAACAGTCTTCATGGGACCGCAAACATCTGTATGTATTAAGTCAAGTATATTAAATGTGTTGCTTTGAGAAAATTTCGGGAAACTCTTACGAATAATTTTACCTTTTACACAACAGTTGCAAGTTTCCCTAATCCTACAATCCTTAATATTAATCCCGATTGCCATTTTTCTTTCCATCAAGCGCTTGACTGCTTCTATGTCCCTGTGCCCAAAACGTCGATGCCACGTATGCTGACAGTTGCTGGAGTGTTCATTCACGATGCTCAGTGCCTGTTCTACAGTTGACAGCTTGTACAAGTCGGGCGCCGGCCTCGCACTCGCAATCACTTTTCCGCCTGAGACAATTTTACAGTTATTGTTGTCGAACTGCACGTTATACCCCGCACTAGTTAACTTTTTCACAGAAAGTAAATTTGAATATAAGTCCGGCACATACAACACGTCGTCGATTTTTAGCTTATTCACTCCCGCACTATTCGCGCACTTGATGAATCCTGTTCCTATACCCTGAACCTTGGAGTGTTGCCCTTTCTCCGCTAACCTCACAACGCCTTTTCTGCTACCGTCAAATTGGGTATAAAATTCTTTGTAGTTTACCATGTGACTCGAAGCTCCTGAATCCACATACCACGAAGCAGAATCCCTGTTTACGTCAGTTGAACTTGAATTTACCATAAGACACGCTTCATCACTGTCACCAGTATTAATTTCAGTAACTTTATTGGCCTTTTCTCTTTTAAACGCTTTATACTTGAAACAGTCCCGTTTAAAATGACCTTTCCTGTTGCAAAAGTAACATTGCTTTACATCTGTACTTGCAGTTTGATTACTTTGGATCCTTTTATTATATACTGATTTCATGGCTGACTCGTTTTGACTTTTCAAAGCTCCTTGACGCCTCCTGTACTCATCGATTAATTTACTTTTTACGAATTCAAGCGTGAATTCACTCGATGACTTACTTTCCAGCGCTGTGATTAAAAAACTGTATGAGTCTGGAAGACTTCCCAGCAAAATGCCTGCTGCAAACCTGTCCTTAATTTCTTCCCCTAAAGCGGCCAGTTTATTCAATAATTCCAAGAATGAACTTATGTGTGCTTCCATATCACCATTCTCATCTAGCGATAGCCTGCAAATTTGCTTTAACAGAAAAACCATGCTAGATAAACTCGATTTTTGATGATACTCCTTTAGTGCTTCCCACGCATCATGTGCGTATTCCTTATTTCTGATATGCACTAGTTGACTAACATCGACAAGTAAGGCTATGGTTGATAAGGCCTTGTCATTTTTCTTCTGCCAGGTGCCGTTTCGTTCCTCCGGTGTTGGTAATTCAGTCGAAACTACATCCCATAAATCCGCATTTATTAATAACATTTTCACTAAATAGTTACAGGACTGGTAGTTTTGCCCGTTCAACTTTTCGATGTTATACTTAGCACTTTCCGCCATTTTCCAGTTGTCTATACAACAATAGTTATCACTCGCGATGTACCTTTTAATTATTCTCCCTTACAAGTGAGCTTACGCGACGCACCTGGGCCCATAACCTGTTCGAAGTACTTGGGAGAATAAATAATTAAAGATACAATTTGAGGACAATACGAGTTTATTGATACCCTGTATAACAACTAAATTACGTACAAAGAAATTAAGATGTGTATTCTAACGTATAATCTTTCAGACTGACTTGCTAAATAATCAATTTTTATTTCAACGACATTTGAACAGTTAAACATTCGATATTGAGTTACCCGAACTCATAAATGCTGACCTAATGTTTATGTTTAATTTCAGGCACCGCATGAAGACTATTTTTAAACCTAAAATAATTATTGTTGAATGTAATATTCCAACATCATGAGTTTCAATCTTATTCCTTATGAATCTATTATCGTTGTTGAATAGTTGACAATGTACTGGGTTAGTCACCTAAAATTGACCCCCCCTTTATTTCTCTTAATTTCAATCGAATCGAAAAATTCAAACAAGGATATTACATGATTTTTTATAAATTTTTTGAATATTTAAGCAAATTTTCAAAAACTCTGCAAATTGAAAGGGGGCGAACAATATTTTATTTTTTTTTAATGGAACACCCTGTATTTTTTTACTTTAAAAAGTTACCCACAGTTTTCTGATCACAAAAATATATAATTGTTGTATCTTGGTAAGTATAGTTCTTGAGATATTCATACAAATATATAGTCACATCACAGGAATATGTTTAGCATAAGACCATAAATCAGGAGAGCTATGTTTTTGAGATATAACGACACATGTTGTTTTTTTAAGAAAAAAAGTATGAAAATTCTTTGATGCGGCAACACATAATAATTATAATAAACAAATAAACCTTTATTAAAATGACAACAACAAAGTTTAATGAACACAAAACATAAATAACGAAATAATGATAAAAACAATGCGCAACAATAAATAACATAAAACCAATGAACTTTATTAAAATTAAACATATCTATATTTTCTCCACGTATCATCCGTTTCTATCAACGCACAGTTGGCATCTTTTAATAAATTCATTTCTAACGTTTTCAAATAAATGAACATATTGCCGCAAATTTTCTATTTCTTATCTGATACAGTCCTTTAACTCATCCGAGTTATTATATACCGAATTTTCGTATATGTTTTGTTTTAGTGTTCCCCGCAAAAAGAAGTCCAAAGGACTCAAGTCTGGGATATTAGCAGGTCAATGTATACGACCGTATCTTCCTATCCAAAATAGATATTTGTCATTTAAATATTCCGTTACGTTCCGTACAGAGTGTGGAGGAGCACCATCCTGTTGCCAAATAACAGAATTCCTGGTTGCAAAGGGAATATTATCTAAATAGTTCTCTACTTCACCCCGAAGAATATTCAAATACTGAACTGTATTCAAGGACCCATTAATGAATACGGGACCCACAATTGTATTTTGATGAATACCGCACCACACATTTCCTGTATTATATCCTTGGGTTTTTATCTTTTTTATAATATGTGGATTTGCGGGCGCCCAATAATGTGCATTTTTCCTATTAAAAAGTCCAGCCGTTGAAAAGCTACTTTTATCGGTCCAAAATAAGTTTTTTAAAAAGTTATTGTCGTTTTCTGCTCTTTCAATCATCTCTATACAAAAAGCTCTTCTGTCGGCAAAGTTATTTTTAGTTAAAAGCTGAACTGACAAAATACTATAAGGCTTATATTTGTGATGTTTTAATATACGTCTTATACTTGCTTGAGACATATTAAATTCTTCTGCAGCAGCGTTAGTAGATTTATTGGGGTGTTCGGTAAAAAAAAGTAAAACGTCCATTTCCATATCTTCTCCTGTTTTGGGCTTCTTTCTTTCTCGTTTCTTATCTTTTAAGGATTCGCTGTCCCCAAACTTGAGATAAATATTAGAGAAAGTGTTCTTGGAGGGAACGCGTCTTTCAGGATATTTTCTTGCATATTCTCTTTTGGCTATATATTTGTTTTTATTGCTGGTTAAGTAAATTTCTAATATTTCTTTCCTTTCGACTAATGAATATCCCATATCAATATATTAGATATATTAACAAGTGTATTAAAACTTAACTTAAAGCGTATTAATAATATAACAATCAAACATAAGTCAAACATAACATAACTGTCAAACGAAGCATTATTGTTTCTTTAAATCATTTCGGTTCATAGCTCTCCTGATTTATGGTCTTATGCTAAACTTATTCCTGTGATGTGACTATATATTTGTGTGAATATCTCAAGAACTATACTTACCAAGATACAACAATTATATATTTTTATGATCAGAAAACTGTGGGTAACTTTTTTAAGTAAAAAAATATAGGGTATTCCATTTAAAAGAAATAAAAAAATGTTCGCCCCTTTTCAATTTCCAGTTTTTGAAAATTTATTTAAATATTCAAAAAATTTATAAAAACCATGTAAAATCTTTTTTTGAATTTTTCGATCCGATTAAAATTAAGAGAAATAAAGGGGGATCAATTTTAGGTGACTAACCCGGTACATAGCCGACGTATGTAGTGCAAGTGCAGCACTTTACTCCGGCTTTACTATATGGGTTGTCTATAGAGATAGTTGCGACAATATCGTACTGTGTATCCATATTGTGGTTCGAGGTGGCGGACTGGGTCCAATATTGTAGTGTCATTGTATGATCGGGTTCTAGCTGCAACGGGAGAAATTATACGCTTTTCCCTGATCATGGGTGGTGTTTCTCCTCATCATGATGTTTAACCTTTCCCCCGCACCCTGTAGCTGTAGGGGAAGAACGGGCAATTTGTTGAGCATCCAAACTTTTAAATAAAACATAAAAAAAGAAATATCGAAAGAAATACTACAAATAACCAATTTTTGAATAATTATACATCGAAATTTGAGGGTCAATGTTGTGCTATTGATTAATCTTTTGGTGCTGTTCTAGCAATTGTCATCGTTTTTAAAACTCTGCGAGGTACCTTTTCCGTTCATGTGAAGTGTACAGTTTATAATCATAGTCCTTTTACATCATTTAATGTGTTGTGATTTATCTTATGTGTGTTGGGAAAAATAATTTTCATGACAACGTCCAAAAACAGAGGTATTCTGTAAAATGTCAAACTGTTATGTATATATTTATTGTTAAATATAATGCGAATTTAGAAATTCCAATAGAGATAGAAATATTGACAGTGGATATTTCTATTGAAAGGAAAAGCTATAAAAACAAAATGAATAGAATAAATAAGAATAAAAAAGCAAACAAAATATTTACTAGACAAAAAACATGATTTATTTATACTTTTAATTCATAAGCAATTAAATACTTCAAGGGCCACCTCATCAGTAATTAATTAGTGAAAGCATATTCTGGATACTGAGATTGATGAACATGTATATTGCGTTGTAGTATGAACATTGAATTATTGTTATTGTAAATTAACAATTGATTTCTAATGTATGTGTACAGGTTTAATAAAGAGGCACATCGTAGCAAGCAAGAATAATGTTTTTTTTGTGAAAATTGTAATATTATTAAACAAATTTATTATTTAATAAGTTGTTCTAACCAGTTTTTCAGCTTTTTATGCCTAATCCTTATGAATAGTGCAACTCATCTTATTTTATGTCTTTCCTCAATTTTTACTATTTATAATTCTACTTTATTTTAATACTCTATAGAATAATTGCTTTCAGTTAACAGAGAACTTGGTCCAGAAATATTAATAATCTATATTAATTTCGTTTGTTAATCTCTTTAACAATAAAGGATGACAGGGAACTATTTCAAATGTGCAACATCATTCCCTTTACATTAAAAAACATTATATGACACGCATTTTATAACAGTTTTAATTACAAGCGCAATTGAAACGCCGAAAATTTGACTAGCTGTATTATGAATATAATTCTAACCGATTATATAACAAGTTCGTAATTTAATGTTAGTGACCCTGTGCGGATAAGATGATAATGTTTTAATGTGGGAGTGGGCGCACAAGTTTTATTCTTGCGGTTTATTGGGTGAGAATTTAAATCCGCTTCTTGGTCGTCCTTTGTTCAATATTTTTTTCATTACGATTTAATGAAATCAATTTATCAAGTCTACACTTACAGATAGATGCAATGTTTGTGAAAATATCAGTATATATTGATTAATGATTCTGAATAAAACTTTAGCAATACTAGTGAAAGGTAATGTTTGCGAGTTATCTGTAGTTCATTTATTATATACATGCTGCTTCATGTGTTTTGTATTATCTTCATATTTGCTCTTTTTTAATTATATTTCATTATCTCATTGATACATTGGAATAAAAGACATAACCTATAATCTACGTTTACGAGGCAAAATCAAGTGAAAACTTTGAAAACCTTGTTATCAAACTTATTGAAGTAATGTGGAAAAAAGTGTCAAACAATTAATTTTTCGACGTACAATGTTCGTCTACGAACATCTATCAATGTTATGAAACTTTTTGAATTCTCCCAAAAAAATCTTTTGGTAGCATTCACGGCTCTTTAAATATCATCTGAGTACTTCTAGACGTGCATTATTAAATTCATATAATGGTTATAAAGTCTGAGACTGTTTTGGCGTTCTCTGGAGTACCTCAAGACTCTAATTTATGTCTATTATTCTTTATCTTATTTATTAATAATTTGTCTCAAGCAATCGCTAATATTTGACTATTCTATTGGTAGTACAGTTTTAATACGGTCCGAAAATATTAAGGATCTTGGTGTGTACTTTGACGATAAACTGTCGTTCTCTGGGCAGTAGTCAAAAATCTGCCTGTTGGTGCTTATACAGGCTTGAGACGAGGGCCTGTGACTTGGCTGTTAGCGATAAGGTATGACGTTACTCTCTGCTTGCTCTCTTGTTTCGAGTTGATAATAGTGAATTCAGGACTCGTCTTCAGTCACAGTCCTTACCAAAAAGGTATCTCCTGTTTCATACTGTCGCAAAAGTTCTTCACGTTCACACGCTCTTTCAATTCTGGAATCAATTGCTTTGGCCCCTACTTTATTGAAATTCTATAGAACTGGAAGGATGTAATGTATAATGTGATATAGAGAACCTCATATTCTCATATTCAAAGCTTCAGCTCTTGGGGATTTTGTACTATTTCGATAATTTTTTCTGTACGAGTTGTGAATTGTTCGACTTAATCTCTTAAATATTACACCGTTTCTATAGGATATATCCTCTAAAAATATACACTAAAATGTAAATAGAGTGGCTAGTGGTTCGTGCTACAAGCGATTCTTGTTATAACTAAAAACCCGTGTTTCGTGCGAAATCCGTTTCATCAGTAAATATAAATTCTTTTCATCAGTAAAAACTACATCTATGTTTATGTTATGCCTTTTAATGCAATTTAGGAATCTCTTAAAAAAGGATAAATAAGGACCGATAATGCCGAATGGAGCTATTGTACACTACACAGTAATTCGGGTCCGATTGAAGTAGTTGTTGATGAAGTTCCCGTGGATTTCGTAACAAATCGTAAACAAAAACACGATGCTCGAGCATCCACGGCTCCATGGCGACTGAAACGGCATCTCCTGTCTCCTGACCTTTGCATACCAACCATTTCGAAAACATTAACCTCCCCTTCTGAACTTTATACTAAGAACGTCATATGTCTTTGCCGGACCCTGTACCTTTTTTTTACTATAAGCAACCAAATCCAATTTTCAGATGGTTAAAAAGAAAATTTACAAATATTTTATTTAATTGGGCTTGACAAAGACATATCACTTTTACATGTTATTTTCTTTTACCTTATCCAAATAATTTCTTAAGTGAGAATTCGCATTCGGTGATGCATAAACGCGAGCAGTTCATAAAATATGCCTCGCCAAAAGATTGATGTTATGGTACCGGGAATATAATATATTCGACTTTATGTACCGTAACTTGTTCGATTCCTGCAAAGTATGCTTATTTCTTTCCATAAGTGCTCTATATTTCTCAATAAATGGATATAGCGAATGGCGGTATAAATTTCCACATTCTCATTTTCGCGATACGGGAACGTAACTGGTAGGATAGCAGCCAGGATTTTATTCGACAACATCTAGATAAATCTTATATCTAGTCAGTTGTGTCATATAGCTAAACTAATACATAAGGTTAGAGTGCCATAAATGTATGATACAATTCTCTGAAGAAGTCGAACTAGTTGCGTTACAAATAATATGTAGCGAATATAAAAGGTTTTTTTTCAAGTAGTTATCTGTTTATTTTCTAGCGTTCTCAACTTGATCTGCATATACACCGTGCGTCCAAAAATATTAATGCATCCCAATTTCTTCGTACAAACTCAAAAATATAAAGGTGAATTGTTTGATACTAAATTTATTTAAAAACTAGCATCCAACTATTAACTTTTGGTGGCGATAGATTGTACGAATTAAAAATAAGATCAGAATAATAAATAAGAATATGAATTTGAAGGGTCAAAAAAGTATTGGCACAGTAAAAGTTTTTATTCTTAAAAAAATTATTTACACTTTAATATTTTGTTACCATACCATTACATCAGTTACGGCCTGAAGTCTTAGTGGCATCGAGGATACAAAGTTATGGGTTATTTCGCGTTTATTTTGATCCCATTCCTGTAATTAAACAGTTTGTGACTGCTGTTTCGAAGAACTTTTATTTTTTCGGACCTTTCCAATAAGTACCACAAATTCTCTATGCAATTTATATCCCGGGCCTAGAATGGGGTTTGGTTTGTTTTTGTTGTTGTTGAAGTTTTATTGGTCATTAAACTATTCCTCTGTTTTATTGGCGGTGTGTTTCGGATCACTATCCTGGAAGATAAATATGTCTGATACCCATCTTTTCAGCACTTGTGTTCAAGTTGTGACGTAAAATGTCAACATACTTGTTTCCAACACCATTCAGGCTAAAACGCTCCCGCCAGCGTGTTTCACTGTTGGTCTGACATGACTCATCGCCACCGTGTTTCATTGTTGGCCTGACATGACTCATTTCAAATGCAGCATTTGGTTTTCTCAAGTGTAGTTTTTAATTTCTCATTTTGCAAGTTTAATATTTTTGGCTCTGACGGTCGCAAATATGTATGTATGGAGAAAACCAAATGCTGCATCTGAAATGGATCATGTCAGGTCAACAATGAAACATAGTGGCAGGAGCGTTTTAGCCTGGGGTTACATGTCGTGGAATGGTGTTAGAAACCTAAACTTCATCGAAGGTATTATGAATATGGACAAGTATGTTGACATTTTGCGCCATAATTTGAGCAGCATTGCTGAAAATATGGGCATCAGACACATTTATCTTCCAGCACGATAATGATCCGAATCACACCGCCAATAAAACAAAGGAATTCTTACTTTATAATGTTCGTAGACAAATCAAAACTCCGTAGTCCCCGGATATAAATCCTATAGAGCATTTGTGGTACTTGCTGGACTTCAAGGTCCGAAAAAATGAAATTTCTTCGAAGCCGCTAAAAACTGTTTAATTACAAGAATGGGATCAACTTGGACCTGAAATAACCTAGAACCTTGTATCCCTGTTGTCACCAAGACTTCAGGCCATAATTGATGCAAATGGTACGATAACAAAATATTAAAGTGTAAATAATTTTTTTAAGAACTTGTTTAAATAAAAATTTTTATTGTGCCAATACTTTTTTGACCCTTGAAATTCATATTCTTCTTTATTATTTTCAATTTGCTGAATCTATTAACACCAAAAGTTAATAGTTGGATGCTAGTTTTTAAATAGAGTTAGTATCAAACAATTCACCTTTATATTTTTGATATTTAAAAAAAAAGTGGGGTGGACCAACACTTTTTGACTCACTGTATATCACATTTTCGGTTTAAAATATTTTCAGATCATCTCAATAATTTAATATATAGGGTGTTCGTAAAAGTTGGACAAATTCGATTAAATTGTTAGTAGGCAAGTAAAAAAATACTCTATAACAGACCTATTTGACTGGGACAGATCTATTAGTTGAGCATTTTTTGGTATACATATACTTTTTGGGCATCATTACTATCGGAACTAGGACGTCACCGACAGTTCTTAAATATCTGTACTCTTATCTGATAATGTCGATTGAAGGAGCATTTTTCTTTTAAGTATACGTCAAAAATTGTGGTGTCATATAACAATTTTGAACCAAAAATACTCGGAACAATGTTAATAAAAATAATAATAAATACAAACATTTCTTGATAGTATTCAAGTCGCAACTAAAATATTTACAAAACGTTAGATAACACTTCAGCGTTAATTAGTCTTACTTCGTTCCGATTTCTGTCTTTTAATGCTTTGGTAGTATCATATTTGGCCTGTTAAAATATACCTTGCATGCATTTAAGGTAACCACATTAATATAGTTCAGCAGGATCCAGACATCCAGCTAGCTCCTTTTCTACCAATCCACTTATTGGGAGAGATGGTTTTTAGGTAATCACGCACAAACTTTGACTAGTATTTTAGGTAACCCAGTCGAAGCATAAAGTATATAATAGAGAATTAAATTTATTAAACCGTTACAAGAATCTTATGAATTTTATTCTTGTTGGGGGTCTTATAGTTAATCTACGACATCATTATTATCTCGTTCTTCGTGATTCATGCAATTTACTAACATTTTAATTTTTCCAGTTTTTTGTATATTAATGTAGACTTACATTTTAAAATTTTCCAAGCTATAATTACCATAAATTATCTAGTTTACAAGTAGTATCTGCGAGTGGCTCTAAATGAGACCTATTTCATATTGAATAACAAACCACATAAACTAACTATAATAACAATAATTATTTACATTTATATTGTGCGTGAGAGGACAACATAGATGAGTCATGAAGGTTACAGGTGTGTGTTTTTTACTTTCGTAGGTGTATGCGTGTAAATTATTTTCATTTCTGGAACTTGGAACTCTTGTTCTTGGAAACTATGTGCAATAGGTAGTACTTAACCGTAGTGGTCAAGGCAAATTGGCCATTGTTATTATTTTTCGCTTGATGGACATATGCCATATTTTATCTCGAAATTATTGGTTTTATGTCTGATTGCATTTGTGCTGATCCATGAATAAAATTTGGATGGTCAAACATGGATGATAAATACGCACTTGAGTCTGTAAGTATTTTTATATACTTGGAAATTTACAGTGAAGGTAATTCTTACCTCACGTAGAAATAGTCACGCTCCATTTTTTGTACTACGCTCATTTGTGTTGAAATTTGAAACATTCTAAAAGACCCTCTAGACGATCAATTTTTTGATCAAACAATTGAGTCAATTTATTGACGCATGCTTCAATCAACCTGTCAATTATCCCGCAATCTTTTGATCAAAACTCATTCGTAGTGGAGTTCCCGTGAAGGTGGTTGTTCCTTTTATTTGCGAGATTTTTACAGAAATTTTGTGCTTGGCTTAAGCGTCTAACGGGTTCCTAGACGGTCAATCACGCTTGACTCAATCGATTGATGCAATCTTTTGATCAAAATGATTGATCACCGAAGGCATAATTAACGAATATAATGAAATATATCAGTAAAATGTACTAGGCAATCATTTTAATATTTTCAGAATGGTTATCTTCAGAATATTCATAATGATCGTCTAGGGCATATTTAACAAATATAATGAAATATATCAGTAAAATGTAGGTTTGAACTAGGTAACCATTTTAAAATTTTCAGAATAGTTACTGAAATGATATATTCACCGCTTTATATGTTTGTAAAATATACAAGGTGGGGCAGAGCAACTTGTTTATTTGAATTTGGCGCCCTGATGCGATGGTTTCTCCTAGGAGAGTGGGGTAGGCACATTCGAGTGGGCCTCTGGGATTACGCCTCGCCCTCTCGAATGTACCCACCCCCACCCTCCCAGGAGCAACCATCGCTTCAGGGCGCCAAATTTAAATAATCGAGTTGCTCTGCCCCACCTTGTATAAAAATAACAGTGATTTTATTAAGACAACAACTTTAACAACTATATGTTGACACAAGCTCTTATTTTTGAAATAATACAATTTATTATCAGAATTACTAAAGAGTTTTATTTATTATTTTAAAGACAACCGTAACAATGTATTCTACTTAATTTTAAAACATTTTCGGGCTTTTATAACTCAACTGGTTTTCATAACTCACTAACTTATTCTGTTATTGGCCGCTTAAATTTGTGTAACAGTAAACGTTTAAAATGCTCGGATAAACAACAATAAATTTAAATTTAATACTGGGTCACATTACCCTTAGCCTTGAAGACTGATCGAACTCTAGCAGGCATAGTATTAGCAAGTGACTGACACAATTCAGAAGAAAAATTGTCCCAGATCTCTTGCATTTTTGTTCGAAATTCAGAAGTAATATGTTGGAGATGGTTTCTTAACTATTGTTTCATCTTGTGCCATAAAGCTTATCTCTCATACATATCCGGACTGCTGGATGTGTGAGATAAATCCTTTACATTATTATCTGCAAACCATTTTTTGACAAATTCTGCTGAATGACATGAAGCTCCATCCTGCTTAAATGTAAGAACCCAATTTGGAAATAATAATTGTGCACTGGCTAAAAGGGAGTTCTTAAGAATTTCTTAACATTTTTGAGCATTTACAACGCCATCTATTAATTTTAATGCGTCTAAGCCTTTCGCCGACATACAGCCCTAAACCATGATACCCTATGGAAAATTGACAGTCTTTTAAACAGTCTTTATGTTTACGATGACGCACACAGCAAATTTGGTTTATCACTGGATATTATTTTATTCCAGTCATTTTCTGTCTACAGAAGTTTGAATTTGGGCGAATTGTATCGATTTTTCTTTTGACCCTATCATTAGCGACTTTTCTTTGGCCTAAATAAGAATTCGTACCAATATCTAGGTAATGGATGAATAATACAATACTAAACTTGCTTTATAAAATCTCACACTACATTTGCAAATGTATTTTCATCAGCAGTCTCTACAATTATATCCAGTTGTTTTTTTCATTGAAGAGTTATTTCTCGAACAGAGACGTTATTTCTGTTTCCTCTCGCTTACTTGCATATTGTAACAAATTTTCTTCTTAATTCCTTTAATAAACAACTTTTGGTTTCTGTGAACTTTTATCATGAACATCAACATTAGCAGATTCGCCATATTTTTGCACTATATTATATAGACTGTAGTCTTTGGAATAGTTAATTTACTAGAAATTTTACACATTGTTTGCTCACGTGATATTGTTATGAACGATGACTTCAGCCAGTTTCTTTTTGGTGGCTTTTCCACGTCCTATTATGGATAAATCGCAAGAAAAACTGATTTAAAAACTGAACTATATCACATACTAATGCTATGTTACAAATTGTCGATAAACAAATATTATATTTACTAGAAAGTAAAATATTTTACAACGCGAAATATGTTTGTGCTTATCCCAAGATTGAATATGCAAAATTGAACGTCCAATGACAGAATAAGTTTATCGTTTGTTAGTCGTTTTGATAAGTCATTGCATTATTTTAAAAATAATAGCGTATCCCAATATATAGTTTGTTTTAACTATCTCCCGATGATGCCAACTTGGTTGGCGAAACGCGCATCGAGAACCGTGTAATTTCGGTGTTCATGGTTCTCTTCTTCAAAAAACTGGTGTCTGTTTTTTATCACTTGTATTATTTCATTACAATTTTATTCTAAATAAAATATAGAACAGATTCTGTTCCAACTTAAAAAAAAAACAATCGAGAAATGTGTTAACATATACATAATAATACATATATTGATAAATATATGAATAGTGAAAAATTACTACAAAACAATCGTTTTGTGCATACATATGTATGAATACTGAAGGATGAAACTAACTGTATTATAAAATTTTCAAGGTTCTTATAATCAAAAGTGGGTATGTTAAACCGGAGTTTGAGTTGAACAAACAATGAACTTTGTGAACAATGAACGACAATGAATCGGACGTTTGAAATATAAATTATATAAAATTAATATGGGATAGCTTTTTGGTCAACATCTGGAATTAACATGTAGTTTGATTATTTATGCGTGTTTTTAATTTGAAACAAAATATTCTCAGCATGCTACTGAAAATGTAGAAGTTACTAAAATGCTGTTAATGAATTTTTGAATTTGAAATGGACTTGGTAGTATTTTCTTTTTTTTTTTTTTTTTTTTTTTTTTTTGAGAAAACATTAATATCAGGATAACGTTGATTAAATTAACAGCTTTTACTGGTTGATTTGCTCAATTTACTATTGAGTGACTTGCTTTTGGGATTGAAGTAGACCCTAATCAGTTTTGATCATTAAAAAAAGATAAATGCCCTAGATATTAGATACATTAAGGATCACAGATCTATTCCATTTCAGAGAGTACATTTTTTATAAATGACGAGTTATTTTTTTTTGGGAACAAAAAATATTTTGCAAATTTATTAGAATATGTCGAGACTAGACAAATGATAAGAGGCACACAAGTAATTTTTTAGAGAAAGTCAGCGTGTGGGCAGTTGTTAGTACCACAATTATTTATTGACGGTGCATTAAGTTCTGAAAAGTATTTGGAGTTGTTATATACATAATTCCTTCACTCTATCCAAATAATGAAAAGCCCCAAATCCTAGACCACTCAATATGGTACAACATGATGGTGCGTCATCATATTATTTACGAATTATGTGTGGTTAACACCGTCTTTCCTAGTAAGTCGGTTTGTAGAATAGGAGCTACTGGGTGGCCAGCTAGATCTTCGGATTTAAATACGATTATTTTTGTGGTGTTACCTTAAATCCAAAGTATATCCTAATATATCAAATATTATTAAGGCATTGAAAGAGTTAAACTTTAGTTTCGACTTGCACATTGTCAAGAGGGGAATAATGACAAACCTTGAACACTTAATTCAATGGCTTTTATTTCTATTATGACGTCAACGATGATGTCAATAAAACATACGTATACTAAGCAATGGGCATCTAAAGACCAAAATCGACATATCCGAGCATTTCCGAGTTTTCCTGCTTGGTCGGTGACGATATTATCGAATTATTTTCAACTTTTGCGAGCTCACTGTCTAGTTCCAAATAAAAATGAAACTAAAGTATAGAAATCACTCGGTAAGACATTAAATACAGACTATTACAAGTCCACAATTTACATGTATATTATATTGACTATACTATACAATTGACATGTATACAATATGTATGTATTGTATAAAGAAATAGTCCACAAATTCCAATAGACTATTACTCATTATTATCCGCCTAGAAATTACAACTGTCGAACATCGAGTAATTACAATGTCATAGGTAATTAATTTTTCAGAGAAGTGCTTAGAGACGTAAAATACATATGTACAGACGTAAGTAAATTGTTTTATTTCCTCATCGTTGAGGTTATTCTGATGGACAATTAGGGTCATAGCGTCACTTTACATTTTTCTTGTTACATATTTTTGAAAGTCATTTAAAATTATGTGCAAGGTGTGGCATAGGAACCTGATGACTTTTTAATTGTTGTTAACCGGTGACTGTGTAAACTGATCATGTCCAGTGTGAGGAAGGAGAAGGACCACTTAACGTCGTTTCATTCGACATGAAGCTGGAAGAACAGTTCTTTAAAAAATGGTGAATCAGGTATGGAAACTCAATTTGGTATAAATCTCGAAATTCCGTGTCGTTCCTAGCCGTAACACCATAAAATTATGGGTACACAGTTTTCAACAGGGTGGTTCTTCTTTCAAGAAAGGACGATCGGGTTATATTCATTCATTCAACTTCGGAGACCATCGAAAATGTGAAAGCAGTAATCCAACAGAATCCAATTGTTTAGCCAGAAAATAAGGTAGTATCTTACAAATTTCAAATCGAAGCCTCTGTAGAATTTTGTATGAGCATTTTTACATTCATTCCTATAAAATGGTGGTGGTCGACCATTTTACAGGGATGAAAAATGGGGAATGTCCGACGTTGATTAGAATAATGTGTACGCAATAATGGAGCTCATCTCATAGACGATCTATTCAAAGAATAAAATGGCATGGAGTTACCTTTGCCCCGATATAAAATGCTAAATAAAAAATCTATAGTTTCAACCTTATTTCATATCAAAATCATCAGGTTCCTCTGCTCTGTATAACTATCAACGTCTATATTTTTGTTTAAATCTAATTCTTGCTGATACTATGCTAAAGGACAACGAGGTAATCACATAACCTATTCAGTTCTTCCATATGTTATAGTTCCGGAAGTATATAGCTCTAGAAGTATTATCAGTTTTTTTTTTATTTAAGTGCATTCGATCCGAGATAAAAATATAAAGCATCGTATTGCTATACAATTTTGAACATCCGTGAAATACAAACACATTTATCATTTAAAATATCATCATGATAAATGATGGTGATGCACCACCTTCATCGTGAATGTCAAAATCTTAAGTAAACATGTTGTGCCTGAAAATCTATTTGATGTTGAATATGACTGTGTTCGAATGTATTAGGTCAGAATTTACTCATATTTGTAGAAATAGAGTGTCAAACTGTGTTACCATAATTAGTAAGAAATTCATATCCTGTGTTCGAAATCAATTTTATTACAACACCGCCGCGCAGCAAAGTCAATAAATCGAAATAACACGGACTTTGAAAAGGTGTATGGCAAGGTGTACGTTCAATGCCATTCAAGTGAATATTATGCTATCTAATTTGTATCTCCATATAATAACTTAACCTATTATTATATAAGGTAAATGGTACAACACAATTCAAGGATGTGCAATTCATAAAGGAAAGATAATCATGTGAAAAAAGTCTTCGTACATCTGATAGAATATATCCGCGTTCGTACGATAGCGATGATGGTATTTTGCGGGTATATTATGTGAGAGATTACTATGCGCAAGAGTCGGAGTAAATTATTTTGTTTCCCTTTTACTTTCCTCCATGTGTAAAGTAAAATAGGTGCCACTTACGACTTCAGGAAGCAATTAAAAAAGTTAGCTGTACTTTTTTCTGCACTCAGTAGCCAACAAAGGAAGTCAAATCAAGAACTCATATCGCCTTGGCGTGGCTCGAAATTTAACCTTTGATCTTTTCAGCTCGTAATTATATGTTTTGTTTGTGCTATACAACTTCAACTTTGTGTAGTCGTCGTTTTTAAATATTTACAATACATAGAATTAACTTCTTTTTTAAATTACTTAAAAAAACGACATTTTTTAAATTGCTATGTTAAGGCCATCTCTGAAAATTATAACGTTAATTAAATTAAATGTTAAAAATTCGTGTAGTTAGTCCTACCGTTGTCATATGACAATAATATTTGGTATTAAATATATAAAACACTATAATAGTTCTGTTACTAAAGTATACATAGTTTAAATTTCATATTCATAGTTTAGGTTATTGTTTTTCATCGAAAATTGAAAATGATTATTAATTTCTTTGTATGTCTTACATACTTTGAAGTATATATTGCAGTCAGAAATTCACTAACTATAAACAGTTTATCTACACAATATTTCGGTTACCGTTCTAACACACTATATAGCAATAGTGTATCCTACTTAGTGGTAGTAAATGTTACTAACTGACGTATCATAGTTTACAGAAAACTGTAACTGAAATTAAGCTCCTCGTTTCCATATGGTAACCTTTATATAGTCCTTGATGGGTTAAACTAAGATAAGTAATCCAAATTTGGTCTATTAATTTCCATCTAACCCCCCAACAGTAACACGGATACACATTGACGGCATGTCGACTGACATGAGAATCGAACCCACGCCCGGTTTCCTTCAAACCAGCAATCTAGTCTAGCTCAGAGCGACTGGAATCGTTACCTACAATAGTTCTGTCGTTACTTCCAAGTAGTTCTGTGAAAAATTCGCAATCAATTTTTACCGCTGTTCGTAACTAAATCCGAGATGTCGGTGTAAAAGGCCGGAGCCTAGTCCACTTGATCGTTGACCACACCACTTGTGTACAAGCGGTAGTTATCGGTCGAACAATTTACACAATTTAACAGACATTCACACAATAGCTCCTTACAGATTTTTATATTTTGTGAAAATATTAAACATTGCAAACAACCACTCGCGAAGTTAAAGGGTTTCTGGGACCATTCAATGAAATAAAACTAGTACCGTAATAGTAAATTAAATTATTTTAGTTGTGTAATAATATCATTTTAAAGGTAACATGCCTTAACCCAGTTAATTATAACCTATATTATGATATACATATTGATATCTTGAGGCATACAAGCCAATGGGATTTGTATCCTACATATTTTATGACTCTTTCAATAATTCCATTTTTTGAGATAACTATCCACAAATTTTGTAAAATTTGTTTTTAGAAGGCAGTACTAATAAAAATAGTTTTTATTTAATTCAATTATATTGAACGCCTCTAACTCCTTCGCTAGTTGCGAAACATAATATTTTCACAAAATACGGTAATAATAAGAAGGTATTGTGTACCATATTTGGTCTATTTATCTTAATTCAACCGGAGTATATTAAAAATTTTATATATTTTTTATTTGTAATATTCGTTAGCTCGAAAGAATTATATAATCTTTAGAAGTTTTCGATCATGCCTTATAGGTTGTCGTACATATTATGAATCATCCTGTACATAAAACAAAATTTCTCTCCAATCCAATGTATATGTAGTTTTGTCCTGTTCTCTTGTGAAAGGGGTAATAATTGTACGTATCTCCGTAATAATTATTAAAAATTGTCATTTATGTCAACTCATTTCCCAAAGATAACATGATTGCAACAATAGTACTGATATCTGTTTTGATACTACTTTTTTTGCCAAGTCTACAGTAATATAGTTTAAGCAAACAAAAGTACAACAATTTAATAATGCACCACTAAGCATTCTCAATAATGAAAGTGTACGAGATGCATCTGCCGGAGATATTATTGAAACTGCTGATGCTGATTGTAGTCGCTATAAATAATATCAATTATTGTTCTAAAAATAAACTTTAATTGGACGATATTTTTTATGATGACCCAGTATTTCCAAACATTGAAGCAATCCATTCACCCAGAGATTTTGTATTTCTCTTGTAGATGCATTCGGCGAAGCGTCCATTGAAGAAATTGATAAGAGGAGGTTGTATTTTGATTTACTGCCTCTAGATTGCAATTAATGCATTTTATGATCATTAATAGGTATCTGGTGTGTGCGCTTGGACTGATTATTTTTATTTTTGGAATTATACCGAGATACAAAGAAATACTGTTAGAACGAATCAATGTAAAAAGAAGTTTATTACTAACTATATTTAATACAAAGAAAAACTACACCTCTATTCACACTTAGCTAATAAAAGAATGAATCAATATTACAGTTTAAATCTCGACATTCAAGATTGTTTATATTATTTTGTTTTAACATAATGCCGCTATTGAGGCCCCAGTCCGGCGATCGAATTTCCTAGCAGACAGAGACGGTCGAGTCGAAATTGTCGCCAACATTCGGCCATCCTGTCTATGCTTTTGTCCCCAGAAGTTACCTTTAATCTGGAAAATAAACCATTTTAGTGAATATTCTTAGTTTTTTTTTAAGCATTCTAGCATTCATAAATGAACATTCGTACATGCACTTGTCTTGTCAGGGATTAGTATTGGTACTTGAGTAAGTGATCTTATAACAATCAATTTCATCTAATCGTGATACTGCCTAGCCGTATGCCAGCCGTAAAAAGGTCTGGTCATATACCAGTCGCAAAAATGTCTGGTCGTATACCAGTCGCAAAGGTGTCTGGTCGTATACCAGTCGCAAAGGTGTCTGGTCGTATACCAGTCGCAAAAGTGTCTGGTCGTATACCATTCGCAAAGGTGTCTGGTCGTATACCAGTCGCAAAGGTGTCTGGTCGTATACCAGTCGCAAAGGTGTCTGGTCGTATACCAGTCGCGAAGGGGTCTGGTCGTATACCAGTCGCAAAGGTGTCTGGTCGTATACCAGTCGCAAAGGGGTCTGGTCGTATACCAGTCGCAAAGGTGTGCTCTCATCTTTCAAGATTATCCATGGTTTCATATGGTCCACTGCCATTACGGTTGTCATACGTTTATGACCGTCGCGAAGATCTTCGACTTCATACCTATCATTAGGTAATACTTTTCTGACTCTAAAGGGTCCTTTGAATTTCGGCAACAGTTTCTTGCTAGCCCCAGTAGCAGGTGGCGCGTTCGACACCATCACTAGGTCCTGCACGGCGTATTTTTGAGCAACTTTTCGAGCTTTATCAAACCTTGACTTTTGTAATCTTTGATCGTCATCTAACCTCTGTTTGAGATCATGTCTTCATTCATTTAGATCGACCCGACCCAGGTTATCTTGTACTTCGCTTAGTACTTTAGATTCTACCACGTGACGTGGCTTATACCCAGCTAAGGCTTCTAGTGGAGTCACTCCAATGGCTTTATTGTATGTGCAGTTTAAAGCACTTTGAACTAGTTTTACATGGTTATTCCATTGATCTTCGGGGTACCCAGGAGCCGTTGCTGCTAAGGAACTTACTATGGTGCGGTTGTACCTTTCACATTGACCGTTTGCCCTAGGCGTAGCAACATCATTCAAGGTATGTCTTATGCCATATGTTTCACAAAATATTCTAAAAGTCTTTGACGTAAAGGCCGTGCCACGGTCTGATATAATTCTCGTTGGTGCTCCGAATAACCACATAAAATTCATTAAAACTTTTGTTACGTATCGGGTAGAGGTATATTTAAAGGAGGAAGCATTCGTACTGAGACCCTATCTTTAGATTTCATAAGTATGACATTTTCATTGGATAGGAAATTTCTTCCTACTATTAAATCGTGTCGTACAAATTGGTCATCTAAAATTAATATTGTAACATCAACCGCGGCTTCTTCAATTATAACGGTTGTATGGCATTTTAAATTAGTTGTAACTGTATTCCCCAAAAATCATTTTAAGGAGACATGCCCTTCTTCCCGTAACGTTAACTTTATTTTCGCCGCTACTGATAACTTCATAATTGTGCAGTCGCTACCACTGTCAATTAGGCATTTTATTATATGATTATTAATAAGAACGGTTTTAATAGACATATTTTCAACAATGTCAGCTAGCACAACTTCGTTTACGGCACGACTGTTTTTGTTTACATTACACTGAGATTGGGTATGGCCAAGACGCCGACATTGTTTACACTGGACTCGCGGTTGAGGACAGTCCCGTGCCCGGTGGTTTCCTCCACAATTAAAACAAGCAATCTTTTGTGATACTTTATAGCCCGTTTTATCACTCCTGCTAAAGTTTTTGTCGTGCGTTTAAAAATGTCTATTGTCTATATTTCTTGCACTAGGACCCGGCTTAGGATTAAAGTCACTTTGCGTTCTAGGAGCCGTCAAATTACTAAAGTAACTAGCCAAAGCACCTACCGTCTTGAAGTTAGCAGCTCTTGCAGCCAAACAAATTTTATCGTCTTTAATACCCTCGATAACACTATCTACAACGTAATCTTCAGGAATAACTAGGTTTAATGAGTTAAGTTTCGCAAATTTTTCATAACAGTAGATGCCTAAGTTTTGACCAGCAGAAGGACGATAGCATGCTGCTTCAACAAGAAGTTTTCCGAACTTCAACTGTGTCGGAAAATTTTTTACTAACTGACTTGTAAATTCACGCCACTTTAAGCAGGTATTTGGAAATGAATCATACCATTTTCGCGCATTACCCGTCAAACGTTTTGTTGCTAGCTTTAAGGTAAGTTCATTGCCCCACTTATAGAATTTTCGTAGATCTTCTAGCTTCTTTACCCACTCAACAGCATTCTGAGCGTTATCGCCGCCAGGTTCAAATTGTGGGATAACGCTCTCCTCAATTTGGATATTAATATTAGAGCGAGTACTTACAGTTTCCTTGAGGGCCTCAATTTCCTTTTTTAACGATCTTATTTTCTTCCGGGTCTCCGTGTCCTTTGGGGGCGGCGTCCTACCAGACAAGGATGAATTGCTTCGTGTGGACGTCTTTGATTTTCCCCGTCGCTCGCTCCGTTGGCGTTTCCGAGACTGGTCCATCACTAGTGTAGGTACTTATAATTCGATAACAATTATTGTCACTTTAGCAATTATTTAATAGCTACGGGCACTGTCCTATCTATTAACCGCAGTCACACGCACACCAAAGGGCGACACTTGGAGTATATCCCACCGCTGTCTTTGTTAGAACGAATCAATGTAAAAAGAAGTTTATTACTAACTATATTTAATACAAAGAAAAACTACGCCTCTATTCACACTTAGCTAACAAAAGAAATGAATCAATATTACAGTTTAAATCTCGACATTCGAGATTGTTTATATTATTTTGTTTTAACATAATGCCGCTATTGAGGCCCCAGTCCGGCGATCGAATTTCCTAGCAGACAGAGACGGTCGAGTCGAAATTGTCGCCAACAATACCTTAGTCAAAAGTATTTTTAACAATTGAGACTATAGTCCGGAGTGGTTGATTGTTTGGTTACATTTTATTTGGTATGAAAATGTTATCAATATGATTGGCAAAGATTCGTGCGTTATCCTTGTTATTTCTAAATGATGTCCCTTCATTTTTTGACTGATGGTATTTGTGTCATGGTGTGTACTGCTTGTTAATAATAGGAAAAAGTGTGAGATTCTCTGTATGCGTAGAAAAAAGGTTGAGGCTGCATTCGGAGGAAAAAGTATGAACTTTACGGCCAGATTGAATTCTGCGTACATTCATACATACTCCATATTCACTCTGCAAAGGTCTCAATGCGACTGAGTAAAGACCAGGCTATTTACTGTGCACTTCGTGAGCGGTCCTATATTCTAATTTTGAGACTTGTTCCTATTCTTGACAGTCTGTAGTTTCTATGACCTATAAAATTCAGGGCTACTTACAGGTATATGACTCTGGCTCTTTTTAGTTACAAATTATAGTGATCTTAAATGACCGATGACAGCTTAACTTGAAGTGTCTTCAGTACATGTGAATTTTATTTCCATTTTTTTTTTTAGGTGAAGCCAAATAGGTCGCCAAATAATCATAAAGAAATAATGGAGATTTACATTTTTACCATTAGCAGATTTTGCTTTTACATAACATATCTTACTAAGTATTTCATAGGTACTTTCTTGTTTTTGCTCTTTAGTTTCCAACATCAGAAGATATCACATATAAGCTGATATCGTAATTGTATTATTTGTTGTTAACAAATATAAATTCACTATTGAGTCGTTTTTATTTAATAAGTATGTAAAATGAATATTAGACATCAATGTTCGAACGAGTGGATAAGAATATATATTTAAGTAATATGGTTTCATATTATAATTAATTTCAGGTTGATTTTTAACTTCATGACTCTTCGATGTTTTTAATTACCAGAAATACAACTTCTTGCACAAAGCATTATTAAATATGAAGAATGGCAGGTAATTAATACATTCCCATTTTAATAATAATTAGCACAGCCACAATAGTAATTTCAAAATAATGGCTTTCTGTAACATTAGAAAATAAACGGTATGAGGCAGAGCTTCCTGTACTAGCTAGTATTACTTAATAGCCCGGTCAAAATAAACATTCAAGGTTACAAAAATTCGCATAGAACTGAAAATTGGTACGAATGTTTGGAACACCATTATAAATGAAATGTGAAAAGTCCCCATCGATCCCACATCTGCAAAAAAAATTATTCAAGGTCAAAGTTCTCAATTATGGGTTTTTTGCATTTTTTGGCCAAACGGTAAGTTTTATCATAAAGATAGATCAAACAAAAATATTAGATCATGCAATTATCTATAAAAATTGTTCTTACACTTTTTTTTTCTAAGAATCACTATTTCTGAGATATAGCGATTCAAAAAGTTAAAAAGTTGTGTTCTCCATAATATGCACGAGTACGCCGTGCCATCTATATATATATATATATATATCACCGGGCCCGTAATACAAGTAAAAATAAAGTCTGTGTGACTTATACGTACAAATTGTACAGAAAAATTGTACAGAAAAATATTAAAGTCGCAGAACAACGTCGTCGAACTACAATAACATCTTCATCTTCTGATGTCATTTTTGATCAATTTATGACAGTTCCTACAAGCCAACAAAAATTTATTGTTAATACTCACAACAAGTCTCGGTTCATTTCAATGTTGAAAGAAAAATTTACCACTGAAAATATTTTTGTCAAACAAGCTGATAATGACACTGATGTCCTGATAATTGAAACAGCAATAGAACAATTCAATTCAACAAACAACAACAAAAATAGTTGTATATTGTTGTTGGTGAAGATGTTGATTTATTGGTATTACTTATTGCTCGAATTCCAACCGAAAAATTATTTATTTCTTAAAACCTGGGAAGGCTCAACAGCAATCGGAAATGTATTCATCCAAAAGTTTATCTGCTTTTTCAAAATGCCAAAATCACATACTATTTTTACACGCAATAACTGGTTCCGATACGACATCAGCAATTTTCAGGCGGGGTAAAACAACAGTTTTTAAATTGTTTGAAAAAAAAGATTTAGTTAATTGTGCTAAAGTTTTTAAAGAGAGTAAGTAACTCTACTCCACAAGCTGTAATCACCAACGGAATTTACTTCCTTCTTTCTGTATATGGAGCTCCAAAAAAAATGGGACTGCTTACATAAGTTTCGATACTTATCTTTTGTAAAAAATACTCGTAACAATAAACGAGTGCAATTAGCTTGTCTTCCCCCAACCTCTGCATCTGCTCATCAACATCTACTTCGGGTATATTATCAAGTTCAAGTGTGGCTTGGTAATCAACTGGACCCAGAAGACTGGGGCTGGAAGTTAATTAACAATACATTGGAACAAATCCAGACTTTACTCCCACCTGCACCGGAAAAACTCCTCAATACAATTTTTTGCAATTGCAAAAAGGGGTGTTGTGCTAAATGTAGGCTGCAAAGAAGTTGGATTGTTTTGTTCATTAGTATGTACCAGTTGTCAAGGCCAGTCGTGCTCCAATGTTGAGTAGCCATCAGAAGAGGATTATTACGATATCAGCGAGGAGACATCTGATGCATCGCTGCTAGAGCAATTTAATTGTATCCAACACGAGGAAGAAGAAGAAGAATAAGAAAAATTAAGAGATCAAGAAGAAGAAGACATTACACTTGAAGTTCCATTAGATAATTATTAATCAGACGAATAGTTTTCCCCAATTACTCATAATTTACACCGCGTTCATCATTTCCAATAGTACCATTTTTTATTTAATACAATATTATTTAATTAAACAGGACTACAATAGATCGTGGAATAGGCCTATCGGGGAAACCACGTTAAAAAAAACGCGCCAAGTACACTACCTCACAGGTGGCGTGGAAACGTGTGCATATTATGGAGAATACAACTTTTTAACTTTTTGAATCGCTATATCTCAGAAATGGCGACTCTTAGGCAGAAAAGTACAAGAACAATTTTTATAGATAATTGCATGATCTAAATTTTTTGTTTGATCTGTTTTACTGTTTGGCTGAAAAATGCAAAAAACCCATATTTGCGAACTTTGACCTTGAATAAATTATTTTGCAGATGTGGGATCGATGGGGACTTTTCACATTTCATTTATAATGGTGTTCCAAACATTCGCACCAATTATCAGTTCTATGCGAATTTTTGTAAGTTTACCCCTATTTTTTGAGCTAAATTAACCGGGTTATAAAGGATACAACATAATGTTGTGTTTATAACAAGTACGTTGCCTTGTACGGCGATTTTACTTTCGCTTGATGGTCGATTGGGTGCGTAAAATTTCATTATTAACACGTGAGCGATTAGTAGAATTGAGGACTGGAAATAAATTGTGTGAACATCTCTTTAGTGAGGCAATTACGAGAGGAAATGGCAGTATAAAGTAGGAAATAAAAATAAAAACGATACTTGATGACAAGCATGTAAAACGTCATTTCTATCGCTTTCATAGTATTTGTAGCTAAATAAACCAATGGTTCCGCTAATAGAATTACTATTGAATTAATAGAGGTACGTTCGATACTGGGACCGTCAAAAGTGACAGTTTCTGGTTGAACAGAGTTATTAAAATTTAATTTTAGCTTACAATTTAAAATGTAATAGGAGCGTTTTGAAAAATATTATTCCTGAATGGTAAACATTTTGAAGATCTCATAAAATATAGGCAAACATATCTATGGTGATATTACAATAATAATTTATTGAAGGTCGTGTTGCTATAATGGCGAAATATGGGAACTATACTTATTCTGTAGGTTACATTTTAACTTCTTCATTACTTCAAGTCTTCGTCAAAACTTTAAAGTATAATACAAGGATGAGGTAAAAAGTTTCCGGCCTGAGTCAGAGATAGTGCCATCAGGTTTAATTTTTGACCGTATTCTACAGTACTATCCCTGACTAGCTTGTATAATAATATTCAGGTCGATTGCTCTGTTTGCATATGTTTGACAGCCTATTGAATAAGGCGCCTCGCTTGCTTACGTGAAACTGAAAACATTGGAGATGCATGTGGTCATCAAATACATCTATTTGAAAGGCTTAACACCGCTTAAAATCAAACAAAAAATCGATTCAACACTGAAGGACTCACGTCATATTCAACAGCCAAACAGTGGATCTCTGAATTTAAGAAAGGTCGCACGAGCACTGATAGTGATCCACATTCGAGACGCCCCGTTGAGGTTACAACTACCGAAATGATTGAGAAAATTCATAAGATCGGGGATGCGAGCACCGCAGATTGAAAGTGAATGATATAGCTGAGACTACTGGGATGTGAAATGAACGTGTATGATATATTTTACAAAATTTGTGCATGAGAGGCTCTGCTCTAGGTGGGTGCCGCCTTTTATAACTATCGATCAAAAATTACGTCGGAGGACTTTTAGACCGAGTATTTGGCACTGTACAAGTGAAATCCCAACGATTTTTTGCGTCGGTTTATGAAACTTGGTTTGATGAGACTTGGGTCCAAAAATACACTTCTGAAAGTAAACAACAGTCAAAACAATGGACTAGAGCAGGTGAACCAACCCCAAAGGACCATCAATGGTGAATACTATACATGAGTTATTAAATCGCCGAAATGAAGGAAAAATAACCTCATTTGGCGAAGAAAGAGATCTTGTTTCACCATGACAATGCGCCTGCTCATTTGTGCGTCATTGCAGTGGCTAAAATCAACGAATTGTTCTTCCCGTCCAGTGTATTCACCAGACTTAGCCACCGGCAACTAGTATTTGTTTCCTAACCTCAAAACATGGCCGGAGGTAAAATATTTGTGAGCAACGGGGAAGTCATCAATACTGCCTCCTATCCCAAAATATGGTATCGCTGCAAATCCTATCAAAAATGATATCACTGCATTATAACATCATTATGAAGAACGTATTAGACTTGATGAAGATTATGTTGAAAAATAAAATAATAAAAAAAACATTTTTCTTCATCAGGCCGGAAACTTTACCTTCGTACACAATATTGGAATAGAACTGTTGGATATAGGATTGGAATGTTTGAAGAAAACTCTGACAGAATTCTGAAAAAAAAAGACAATTATGTTAATTCAACTCAATAACTTTGTGGTAAAATACGGTTATTTGTTACAAACAGGATCAGAAAACAATTCAAATTCAATGGAAATCAATATTGATGTCAAATTTTCTTGCAAGAAATGCCTTGGAATATTTCTATAAAAAGAAGTCGGGCAAAATATTATTTTGGAGGCCACCCAATCTAACCTGTTTTTGCAATTCCAGTGTTAGAGCATGGCGAGGAGGAACTCGGTTCTGTATAATAGTCTCTCTTGACGTCTTCAGCCCTTCATCGCTATCCCGAATCATAGTATGAATGGCGTTGTCGCAGCTACCCCTATAGTGAATACGATAGGTGACTCATCCATGTTATGGAATCAGAGAAAAGTGCTGCACTTTCATTAGTTACGCTTCAGTTCAACTGACCTGTATTCCCACCGTATGTTTACATTGCAATTTTAAAACCAATTCTTTATTTTTTTCGTTCAAAATAGAAAGTAAAGTTCAAGATTGTGGTCCTGTTCATCCTTTTTTGGTTTTTATGATTTTCGATATTAATATCCATGATCAACTTGTGGACCTGTTTGTAAAAATAAAGGTAAATTATATTTTATGTTAAGAAATGTTAAATACATCAAAGTAAATACTATATATATATAAGAAAATTATGATAGAATATTATGATAGATTGTAAAAAATATGAGAAGTAATTCTTCAAATCAATAAATGATTATACATGGAAAAGAAATTCTGCGAATTAATAAGATCATGGAAATATCGGGATATTAATGATATTTTTGTCATTATTATAAAAATATGGATATTATTGGTCAGTAAATAAAACAACTGCTTTAATTTCTTTGCAGATAACTGACATTTTGTTTACTGACTAAAGTTCCAATAAGAGTCAATATCTCAACATAGAAGACCAAAGAACATAAAAGACTTTTCTTCAGAAAAAAAGAGGCTCGTCAAAGAGAAAACGTTTTTAGACAAAGAAAATTTTGTAATATTTTAAGAGATTTGTAAACAGCTGCCTATGCCTATATGGTGTGGTCCACTTTGGCGCTGCGTAGATTGACACCTTGGGTATTACAGAGATAGGGAGACGATTCTGCATAATAACTGCATTATCAAATTTGACCTAATTATTTTTGTTTATTAGATAATTGCAAACAAACAGGATCATGCAATCTGAATGATACCACATCTTCTCATCTCTTTAATTGGAGATGCAGTGACATTCTAAATACTTTCTTAGGGTACTTTTTACTTAAGTCGCTTTTAGCTATGTTTACAAAAAAATCTACAGTTCATTGTTTCATTTCACAGAAAATGGTACTAAATTTTGTTTCCATATACGATTTGATAACATTTTGCATTCTATTTTCAATGATGCATCACACGATTGGAAAATTATAGGATTTGAGGCTGTAAATTTAATTTAATTATTTTTGTTGGTTATAATATTCAACAAAGGCATAAAACAATCGAAGATATTTGTTAGTGCGACCTCGGCCCGTTGGACTTATTGTGGGAACACGCAAACAAATGAGGTATACTCCTTTGAGGCACCAGACATGTTGGTTCTTGAACAACGTGCCAGAAATATTTAAAGGAGACATACTCAATTAATAGGAATTCCTTGATAAAGGTGTCTAACTCTGTTTTGAAGAGGGTCAATAAGGGTATCCAGCAAGAAACGCTGGACTCATATTGGACAGTTTACTCGTATATACTGCTAATTTTTGTTACCTTTTGATGCTTGCTTGTTGATAGTTTAAACATTATTTTTTCTAACATAATATTTTGTGATCATATGATATATAATTGAAAAAAGAATAAAAAATGCTATTGAATCTTAGAAAAATCCAGTAGAACATCCATATGCAAAACAAAATTTAATATCATTTTCTTAGAAAGAAAGGAAATGTAGATTTGCTTTTGTAAAAGCAATTAAAGGCGTCTTTAAAAAGTGCTTTAAAAATGTGCTTGCTAAAATGTCGCCACATCTCAAATTACAGACATATGAGGCATCATTCGATACATGTATTAATTTAATTGTAAGAGAATTGCACATTAATTTTGAAATATATATATATATATATATATATATATATATATATATATATATATATATATATATATATCAATATTTTAATATGTCCAGACGGTCTTGTACATTGCACAATAGGGAATTCCATAAATAACCTTAGCTTGCTATGAGTTGTTCGTATAGCATCGCCATTAATCCAAAAAATGTGTACTCGTTTAGGGATTTTATAGTGGCCATAAAATATTCATAGCCTCCAAAGTTTCTTTATAAAGTAATCTCGGAATTACCTAGAATAAACTTCGAACAGTAAGTGCCTTGTGAATGTTTAAAATATCAAATCTTTTATGGACCTAATACATAATATAACATCTAAATAACTGAATGCGGTAATACCAAATATTATTATAACATTTAACAATGTTTATTTCCTAAAATATACTTTATTTAAAATAAAATCCAGAGATAATTAGGTTATGTTTGCGTATATGAGAAGTTAATTTTTAATTGGAAATCGGAATATTCTCGCGAAGAGAGATATGGGGATTTACTGCATAGTGCTAAAATAAATTATTTTAATCTACGAAATTGCTTTAAATTTTATAATTCGTAAAATTGTCTTTATATTTATTTTCACTTCCTCCTTTGTTTGAATAAAATTAGATTTCATGTACAAAATGTCATGAACAAAAATACTGTTTTTTGATTCTACTAATTACATTTCTTTGGTTTTAAGAAGTATTTCCATTTTAAATAATGTTTTATTGATGACCTTTTTGTTTGATTTTATACATAATTTGATTGATTCGAATAATTATGTCCTTAATATTTCAAGGGAATCGATGTATCACTTTACCACAAATATTCATTGGGTATTTATTGTATTTATTTAATTGAAGCAAAACAATTGAATTAAAGAATACTTTATTTCTGTGTAATAATGTCACACTGAAGAAAGTGATTATTTAATTGAAAAAATGAGCCCTTATATACAAGCCATGCTTTCTTCTAATAGGATCAATAAAATATGTGTATTATAATAGATTTATTTGAAATCGATGTATATACTTGAAAGTTGCTTTGAGTATGTTGTTAACTACTAGTATGTTAAAAACTACTAGTATGCTAACTAGTAGTAATTGGAACCAAACACGTTGCTTGGATAAACGTTGTTTGGGTTAATAAGTTAATGAATTTATTCATAAATAAGTTCATTTAATTAAAAATAATTCATGAAATACAAATTCATGAAAATATGTATTTTTAAAGCTAATATAAATAATTGTGGTAAACTTAATAATTGTGATATTTGTTAAAATATAAAAATATAGTTTTGATATTTTCCAAAAACGATTTTGAGTTAACATTTTTTTTAATTCAGTGAAACATAATTTAAATAAACTCAGATGAACTGATGTTCAAGAAATATATATTTTGTAAATATCGTTAAAATTTTATTTATAATATGGTTGGAAAAAAAATAGAGAACATTTAAATTAAATCAATCAATTTATCAATCAACTCGTTTCAATTGTTGTAATTTCTACAACAATTACTTGTTGTAAACTTGTTTTTCAAAGTAAATCCCTATTATCTTTTTTTTTTTTTATTTCATAGATCTGCATCGTCAAAGCGACTACATTTTGCCATCTTGCATCACTATTATTTGATAGAAAGACAACTGAGTGTCAGAAACTACAAATTTTAACTCCTCAAAAGTAAAATTTTTCACCTAAAAAATTACAACGGTATTCACTGTAAATGTTTAGATTGTTGACTTTTTGAATATTAGCTAGTAGGCTTTAAGTGACTAGATATAAATTGAGGTGTTTTCTTTTAAATAATAAGGAAATATTATGCTCGTATTTTATGTTCGTGCACAAATTTGTGTGATTGTACAATCAAAAATTTGTACGAAATGTTACCACACCTAAAAATATGAATATGAACTTGTACACGATTGTAACTATTCCATTCGAATCTATACATATACGTACCATCAGGTAACTTACTATATCACGGTCTATAAAAACCTACCGATATAATAGTAAAATTACAGTGCAGTTTTTATCTTCTTACCTTTCACTTTTCTTTACGCTGTTATTCGAATATAATTGTGTATTGTTGGTAAGCCCAAAAAAAACTAACAAAGAAAAAAATGCAATAAATCACATTGACAAAGTTGACAGCAATGTAAATGATACACATCTTTTTTATTGAATCGGAGATAAGGCGAGAATATAATAAGAGGTATGCGATTTCTTTAATATCCAATTGATCTATTCGCCGTTCTTTTATTGTTAGTAGAATTGGAAGCATATTTGAGAGAAGGGAACGCGCTTGAAATATTCTATAACATAAAATTTAAATATATTTAAAACTCAACAAAGCTAAATTTTTCTTATAATTCGATGAGAATGAGATAGTTTCTAAATTATTTGATCATAAAATGAAGTTAGTTAACAATGTAACATATATTTCAGGATATTAAAAGAAAAAAGTATCCATATAAAACTTCACTAGCAAACAAATTTGATGAAGATGATAATGATACAAGACTGACTAAGTAATTTTATCGATTACGTTGTCTCTTCCTGCGTATGCTATATTATCTAGATTATGTGGATTATTATTGATATCATCTATAATTTATATATCATATCTGTCTTATACTCCCTGGGATTTTGCCCAATTGAATTGAAATAAAACAAGTTTCAGTTTTAATTACCATCAGTGAAAAATGTATTTATTTGTTACATGTATATTTTTCTGGTGATTGTGATTAAAACCGAAACGTTCGAATAAAGTGTTTTTGTTTCAATTTAAGTTGTGGAAATTAAAAAGACGCTCAACAAAAGTCGCTTATGTATAGAGAAGATTTGCATTTTTCTCAAATATAAATTACAATTCGTCAAGAATAGTAACAAGTCTCAAAACTGCGATATCGGGCCGCCCACAGGGTGCGCAATAAATTGCCACGGAAAAACGGCAATAGAAAACCCCCACGGGTAGGATTCAACATCTGTCTCGGATGGGAACCGAACGACAGACAGCTGTTTCGAACTTATTGGTTGTCATCAGTGCCGTACACGGTACGCCGATCCAGAACAAATACCGAATCAAATCCATGGGGTATTCATCTAAATCGATACGATCTATGTCAGTAACATATATATATATATATATATATATATATATATATATATATATATATATATATATATATATATATATATATATAAGTCGGAAATCGAGAAAGGAACTACTTTATGGTCTTTACTCATTGTCAGTCCCATTGAGACCTTTGCAGAATGAATATCGAATTAACACAGAGTTGATTTACGTAAAAAATGTTCTTTCACATGTTTTCTGTAATAAAACAAGAGGGTTGCCATTAAGGGGCTACATTCACCTAAAATCTTCAAGATGTTCGATAATTTTTTTGTAGGTTATACAATATATGATGGCTTAACAATATATTCTGAAGTATCAAGTCGATATATTTAAAATTTACAGAGATACAAAGTTCTCAGTCACGGGGTAGAGGGCGGCTAATACTGCTACCTGTGCCCCTCAATGAACGTCCTCGTCGGGTGCGGAATAATGATCGACAACTAATCAGCGATTAACTTGGGGAATCATTGTTTCATGCATTTTTTTCCTACTATATTATAATGATGTATACGCACAAGATTTCCCGTGCTAAGAAAGATGAAACAAGCACGAGAATTCATCATCCTGAAAAAAAGGCAACGTCCTTTGAACCTGAAACGGTGACCGTCATATCTCGAGAACCGATCGATAGATTCATTTGAAATTTGGCACATTCATGCTTTAAGATGTTGTTAACAGAATAACGATTAACGCATTTTTCAAAAATAACCAAAATTGTTTAAACAAATTAGGATAATAACCGAATTTTCTTCAGTTCCATGTACCGTTTTTTTGTTAAGAACAGTTCTCGGAAACGACAATCGTAAATATATTTTGTATGCACCTAACTTGATTATAGCTTACTATCTTTGATTTAAGATGATCAGTTTTAGCAGGAGAAGGGTTACCGCAAACCGGGTCGCGAATAGATGCTTCACTTCCGGGGGCATATCTCTGCCGGTTTTAAATATTCTTAAATTGTGTTCACTTCACCATGTTTACAATAAATTTGCCTTCAGTTTAAAGAAAAAATGTTTATTTATAATTAATAGTTCCCAAGAAAGTTCATCCCGAATATCGGCTATTTCTTCATGTTTTTAGGTGAATGTAGCCCCTTAAGAAAAAAGATCTATGACGTCATACCTCTTACACGAACCACCCTATATGTATTAGTTACATTAAAAAAAAATGTGCAACTAAGAATAAAATAGCAGGTCCGAGAGTTTTTCCCAAAAATTGTTTCTTGGTTTTTTAACGAATTCCTTCCTTTCTTTACGAGAGCACTGTATAACCTAGTTAACCACAGCTAGTAAATAATTTTGGTTGCTCTTAAGCTCCATTGCTGATTCAATTTTAAGAGGACATCTATACTATAACTTTTTATAATTTTTTAAATACCTATTCTATTGCCAAATTCAGAAAATGAAATCGCGTCTCTGGGTATGAGACCACAGACCGTGTGACCCTTAGATAGCCTTAGTATTTAGAGATTGATATCGCTCTGGATGAAACAAGGCACACGTCTATGGGTAAAGTTACACATCTGGAATATTACCCCTGATAGATTCATGTATATTAATAATGAAACATAAATATTGATGTATAGTTTATTTCATCGCTATTTGCCAAATAAAAAATCTTAAAACATACCGTGGCTTGTTTTTATGACTAGACTCAAATAGACTGTTCCGTCTATCGGCAAGATAAGAGAGTTTTTTATTTAGCAAATAGCGATGAAATGAGTAGTTCAGTTTTGTTATAGATATCTCCATACTTCAGCTACACTATATATTCTCGTTAAAGGTTCCACTCTGTATAATGTTTATTTATTGAAGAGCAGGTTTTTAGGTCTTTCACTTTTTCGGCTATTGACGTAATCAGTTGGTTTGTTTACTTAACAGCTTAGATAATTATTTAAACTGGCAACTGATTAATAACTTTTCAATCGGTTGTTTATAGTATAAGAATGGAGGAACAGAGTTTCTTAGAGAAAGGCTTTTTGAGGAAAAGAAATGGAGCACAACAACTGCCTGCCTAAACAGGCGGTTATTCATTTCGTTACTTATAACAAAAATTATCGGCTTTCATTGCAAATAGCTGATTATTTAACAAGTTCAAAATTTCACTGGATGTTAATTACACCACGAAATGAAAACATTTTAGTTAAAAATATCTTTAAGAGTCGAGCGCAGAAACAAATGTAACAAAAAATACATCAGAAACGTGTTGGAATATTACATTCAACAATAATTATTTTAGGTTTAAAAATAGTCTTCATGCGGTGCCTGAAATTAAACATAAACATTAGGTCAGCATTTATGAGTTCGGGTAACTCAATATCGAATGTTTAAGTGTTCAAATGTCGTTGAAATAAAAATAGTCAATTTAGCAAGTCAGTCTGAAAGATTATACGTTAGAATACACATCTTAATTTCTTTGTACGTAATTTAGTTGTTATACAGGGTATCAATAAACTCGTATTGTCCTCAAATTGTATCTTTAATTATTTATTCTCCCAAGTACTTCAAACAGGTTATGGGCCCAGGTGCGTCTCGTAAGCTCACTTGTAAGGGAGAATAATTAAAAGGTACATCGCGAGTGATAACTATTGTTGTATAGACAACTGGAAAATGGCGGAAGGTGCTAAGTATAACATCGAAAAGTTGAACGGGCAAAACTACCAGTCCTGGAACTATTTAGTGAAAATGTTATTAATAAATGCGGATTTATGGGATGTAGTTTCGACTGAATTACCAACACCGGAGGAACGAAACGGCACCTGGCAGAAGAAAAATGACAAGGCCTTATCAACCATAGCCTTACTTGTCGATGTTAGTCAACTAGTGCATATCAGAAATAAGGAATACGCGCATGATGCGTGGGAAGCACTAAAGGAGTATCATCAAAAATCGAGTTTATCTAGCATGGTTTTTCTGTTAAAGCAAATTTGCAGGCTATCGCTAGATGAGAATGGTGATATGGAAGCACACATAAGTTCATTCTTGGAATTATTGAATAAACTGTCCGCTTTAGGGGAAGAAATTAAGGAAAGGTTTGCGGCAGGCATTTTGCTGGGAAGTCTTCCAGACTCATACAGTTTTTTAATCACAGCGCTGGAAAGTAAGTCATCGAGTGAATTCACGCTTGAATTCGTAAAAAGTAAATTAATCGATGAGTACAGGAGGCGTCAAGGAGCTTTGAAAAGTCAAAACGAGTCAGCCATGAAATCAGTATATAATAAAAGGATCCAAAGTAATCAAACTGCAAGTACAGATGTAAAGCAATGTTACTTTTGCAACAGGAAAGGTCATTTTAAACGGGACTGTTTCAAGTATAAAGCGTTTAAAAGAGAAAAGGCCAATAAAGTTACTGAAATTAATACTGGTGACAGTGATGATGCGTGTTTTATGGTAAATTCAAGCTCAAATGACGTAAACAGGGATTCTGCTTCGTGGTATGTGGATTCAGGAGCTTCGAGTCACATGGTAAACTACAAAGAATTTTATACCCAATTTGACGGTAGCAGAAAAGGCGTTGTGAGGTTAGCGGAGAAAGGGCAACACTCCAAGGTTCAGGGTATAGGAACAGGATTCATCAAGTGCGCGAATAGTGCGGGAGTGAATAAGCTAAAAATCGACGACGTGTTGTATGTGCCGGACTTATATTCAAATTTACTTTCTGTGAAAAAGTTAACTAGTGCGGGGTATAACGTGCAGTTCGACAACAATAACTGTAAAATTGTCTCAGGCGGAAAAGTGATTGCGAGTGCGAGACCGGCGCCCGACTTGTACAAGCTGTCAACTGTAGAACAGGCACTGAGCATCGTGACTGAACACTCCAGGAACTGTCAGCATACGTGGCATCGACGTTTTGGGCACAGGGACATAGAAGCAGTCAAGCGCTTGATGGAAAGAAAAATGGCAATCGGGATTAATATTAAGGATTGTAGGATTAGGGAAACTTGCAACTGCTGTGTAAAAGGTAAAATTATTCGTAAGAGTTTCCCGAAATTTTCTCAAAGCAACACATTTAATATACTTGACTTAATACATACAGATGTTTGCGGTCCCATGAAGACTGTTACTCCAGGGGGTAAACGGTACATTCTTACTTTAATAGACGATTTCTCAAGATACACAACTGTGTATTTACTGAAACATAAGAATGAAACTGAAAAATATATTAAAGAGTTTATCGAGTTAATGAGTAATCAGTCAGGCAGGGTACCAAAGGTTATTAGGTCAGATAGGGGTGGCGAGTACGTAAATAATGCGTTAAGGGAATATTTAAGCGGTAAGGGCATAAAGATACAGTACACGGCGGAGTACTCTCCAGAGCAAAACGGTGTTGCAGAGAGAAAGAACAGGTCGCTAGTCGAAATGGCTAGGTGCATGTTAATCGATGCAAATTTACCAAAGAAATTTTAGGGGGAAGCAGTTGTTACAGCCAATTATCTGCAAAATCGACTACCTACTCAATTAAAACAGAAAACACCGTTTGAGTTGTGGCATAAAGTCAAACCTGATGTGTCGAATTTGCAATTATTTGGATCTAAAGTGTATAGTCATATTCCAAAGGAACAAATTAAAAATAAATTTGATAAAAAGGCAGAATCACTAATTTTCGTAGGATATTCTGATAAATCTAAAGCATATAGATTGTTAGATTTAGATACAGGGCGCATAAAAATTAGCCGTAGTGCGGTATTTCCTGAAAGAAATATTCGTGTTAAAGAAAAAAAGATAAAAGATGAAGAAGCGACTACTGAGTTCAAAAAGGAGCAAGAAAGAACGGAGCCAAATGACACTGGGAGACATGAGGTCGCAGATTTCGAAAAAACTGAAGAAATAGAAGAAGCTACGGAGGAATTTAATGTATATGAAAGTTCAGGTACAGAACAATCTTGTGGCAGCGATAACAGCTATCAACCAAGTGAAGAGTTCTATATAGAGCAGGGAGGTGATCGTAGATCAAATAGAATAAATAAAGGAGTCCCACCTGAGCGCTACACAGCAAAGTTAGCTGAACTTCGGGAAATAGAACCTAAAACATTTAAAGAAGCTCTTGCCAGCAGTGATAGCGAAAAAATGGAGGAAAGCTATGGAAGAAGAAATGAAATCTTTGAAGAATAACGAAGTATGGGATTTAGTACTTACACCGGAAGACAAAAACATCATATCTTGTAAATGGGTATTTAAGCTAAAGACAGGTGAAGATAAGATCTCGAACAAGTACAAGGCACGATTGGTAGCGAGAGGTTTTAGTCAGAAATTCGGTGTGGATTACGATGAAGTGTTTGCGCCTGTAGTGCGGCAAGCAACTCTTCGAATATTGTTAACAGAGGCATGGAATCAAAAACTAATAATAAAACATCTAGACGCCGATTGGGCGGAAAATAAAGAGGATAGAAAGTCAAATAGTGGATACATATTTATGTTTCGGGGTGCACCTATTAATTGGGGATGCAGAAAGCAGAGTTGCGTATCACTATCATCGACCGAAGCTGAATACATAGCACTGGCCGAAGGATGCCAAGAGGCAATCTGGTTAAAGCAGGCGATAAAGGAGTTTACGAATTTAGAACCGAAAGTGGTTATGTACGAAGATAATCAAAGCTGTTTAAAGCAGCTAGCAAACCATAAATTTAGCAATCGAACGAAGCATATTGATACAAAGTATCATTTTTTAAAAGAATTGTATGAAAATCAGGTTATTGTATTCGAGTATTGTCCGACTGAAAAAATGATAGCTGATATGTTAACCAAGCCGCTAAATAAAGTAAAGCTAGAACATTTAAGTACCAAGGGTGGTCTGATTGACTGATTGAAAAATAATTATAGTTGCGAGGGGGTGTTGGAATATTACATTCAACAATAATTATTTTAGGTTTAAAAATAGTCTTCATGCGGTGCCTGAAATTAAACATAAACATTAGGTCAGCATTTATGAGTTCGGGTAACTCAATATCGAATGTTTAACTGCTCAAATGTCGTTGAAATAAAAATTGATTATTTAGCAAGTCAGTCTGAAAGATTATACGTTAGAATACACATCTTAATTTCTTTGTACGTAATTTCGTTGTTATACAGGGTATCAATAAACTCGTATTATCCTAAAATTGTATCTTTAATTATTTATTCTCCCAAGTACTTCGAACAAAACGTGCGTCAGAATACCAACAAAAAGAAGAACAAAGCCTTGAAAAATTACCGTACACATGTTTTGTTCAGACCCACAAATCATCCATTTACAGCTATGTAGTAGGTAGGTAGTTTAGCCCCCAGGGATAACCGTTCAGATTTCCTACATCTGGAAGTATGCGGGTTTTTGTTCAGTGCGACAATAACTTGCAAGAATTTATTATCCCTCCTGTGTCACAACTCATTACTCTGGAGATCTTATCTGGTTTCTTGCGGTATTGCAGTCGTATCTAAAGTAACACGGGGAGCGGAAATGTTATTCCTCAATTATGCCATAGCATAGATAAATTCATTTTTTTTTTCAGTTTTTATTCATATTTTTAAATAAATGCTGAGACTCTTATCAATTTTCATTTCCAATTTAGTGTTTTAAGATATATTGGCAGTATCACTGTCAAGGTATGTTATAAGAGGCCCTTGACAAATAATTTAAATAATATAACATTTTTGTTGTCTATTATAATCATAGCTAACGACCTATTAGCTATTTAATTATTTTGCAATTAACTAAAACTTTGACATGGAATTAGATATGGAACTATAACAGTTAGATTGGCAGTATTTTATTGTTGGTACTCATTTTGGCGAAATTAATTCAACTATTAAATAATTTTAAAATAAAAAAAAATCAAAATCACTTTATTCGCAGGCGATATTTAAAATAATTGATAAAAATGTGTTTTGTTAGAAGGGCTGTTTTTCACTAGCAGTAATAAAAATAGGCTTGTGAATTCTGCATCGTCCATTTCATATCTTCAATCACAATACTTACCTTTCAAGACTCATCTAAAATAGCAGTTAACAACGTTAGATAAAAGTAATTTAGTCGCAAATTTCTGTATTTAAATAGTATTTCTAAATGAAAAATAAATAATAGAGTTATTGATTGTGACGATAAACGTCGATCTGCGAAGTAGAAATATAATATATCTGTGATGAGAAGTACCTGAGCAGATATTCCACAAGAAAATGTGTAAAATAGAAACAATATTTTCAAAAATCGGTTAGAAATCGGGAAAAAGTGGACCCGTTAAACTATCACAAGAAACTAAGTTTGATGTCATGCTTAGTATACTAGAAAATTCACAATCAACATCTCCCAAATTAGGTGACAGGCTTTAAGAATTAATCAAAAAAGGATAGTGGCATTCATATAAAAAGATATTCCTCTAGGTTATTTTGTTCAGAAGAGGCCATATTTTGTATAAATGAAGATCTCAACGGATAAAATATACAATATTGATGAACAAAAAATTCCTACTGGATGCGCGAGAATATTACCGAATATCTACAAGCACTCAACGTTTTGGCGGGGATAATAGGACAGAGTTGTAGGGCCCTGTTTTAAAATGTATTAACGGAACAAATATACTTGGATATTTAAGAGACGAATTAGTTATCTCTTATTTGCTCAATTGTACCAAATAAACAAGATCAACACTTACCATCTACCTTATTGTGGGTCCTAGGAATATTATAAGCTATTTTCTTTTTTAAATCTTAATTCGTTTCATTACGTTAACAGGTAATTTAATATCAGTTCAATGACGATGCCATTCTATGAATTACTAATTTCGGTATTAGAAAGCCAATGGTTACTTGTAAAAATTTTCTATATGCATATGCACATATTTGTCTATTTTACTCCGCGTATGAAAAACCTTCGTTACATGGTGCATATTAGTAATATTTGGTTTCATTTCACTCCTAATTTGGATATGCTTGAAGTATTTTAATTACGAAGACACCTAATAGACTGCCCAATATGGTTTTATAATGACCTTGACATTAGGTAGGTTTGTTTAACTTTGAAGCTATTAACACAAATTTTATTACATTTAATTCTTCTAATCTCATTCATTATTATTATCTATGCTGCCTGTTCAGACGGTATTCCCATATCATATTTTAAATATTTTTATTCGAACTGTTTTACATAATTTCGAATATTTAACCTACACCTTTAATCTACACCTACAATCTTGACTCTTGTCAGTTTGTTTTTTGCTAACTTTAAATGAAATTAATATTATAACAACACAGAAACCTATAAAATATGCAAAACCTTTCATTTTATGGGTTTTATGGTATTTTGATTTTGCCATTATTGACAGAATCACAGGTGAGAAATAAACAAATAATATTTAAAACCTCAAAACCGTAAACTATTGTTTAGTTCCGTGTATAAGAACAAATTTAAATATACAGGTTGTAATAAAGTACTGGGCCGATACTTCGGTAACATATTATATTCATGCAAAAAAAAGGTTTATGTAAATATACGTCCAAAAATCACTTTGTAACAACATATTTGTGTAGCAGTCAGTGCAATTCATTATGAATTATTTTGAAACAAACACATTTATTTAACGTTCCATAATAAAAAAATAGCAAAAATAAATAGATTTACTCAAAATAATTCCATTATCATGGTGTCAAGTTTTTACTTTTCCGCACTTAACTATACTAGCGGAAAAGTAATGTAATCGTGTAAAGAGAAATGTAAAAAAAATTGTTTTCGTTTAACTTTCGTTTTTCGGCCTAAAAACAAAAATAATGGTTTTTAAAAAAAATTTGTCTGTGTGTGTCGTTGTCGTCGTCATCGTCGTTGTCGTTGTCGTCGGCATTAAAATTTCTTGTTAGCACATTAACTCAACTAAATCGCGTCGAATCGATCGGGTTTTGACTGATTCTGATCGGGGACGTCTCACAGATGACACCTATTGATTTTGAGGTGGATAGGACACACCCTACCCTGTCCATGGGTCTATTTGAGCATTTTTTTTTGTTAGCACGATAACTCAATTAAATCGTGTCGATCGATCGGGTTTTGACTAATTCTGATCGGGGACGTCTCCCAGACGACACCTATTGATTTTGAGGTGAATAGGACACACCCCACCCTGTCCATGGGGCATGAGAAAGCACGATGGTGAACTATTTGAGATTTTATTTTGTTAACACGATAGCTCTACTAAATCATGCTGGATCGATTGGGTTTTGACTGATTCTGATCGGGAACGTCTCCCAGACAACACCTATTGATTTTGAGGTGGATAGGACACACCCCACCCTGTTCATGGGTCATGAGAGGCACGATGGTGGACTACTTGAGAATTTTTTTTTGTTAACACGATAACTCAACTAAATCATATCGGATCGATCGGGTTTCGACTGATTCTGATCGGGGACGTCTCCCAAATAACATCTATTGATTTCGAGGTGGATAAGATACACCCCATCCTGTTCATGGGTCATGAGAAAGCACGATGGTGGATTATTTGAAAAACGTAAAACTGTCGCATAAAACACATATTCTGCATTTATGTGTTGGTTTATTTTTTCTCGGTCACTCAATTTCGAGATAGAGATGTTCTACGCGCGGAAAATTCCGTTTTAAGGTTTTGAGACTGTTTATTTCTCATTATTTCGATGTTTAGTGTTTGTGATGTGTTTAGCAATAACATGAAATCATGTTATTGCGAAAAATTGAAAATCATTCAAAATCAGAAATTATAGGCATACATTTGTTGATTATAATTCGTTACAGTATACAACTAATTATAATCAAGCTGGGGCTAGGTCTAAGGTTTTGCTGATGTTGGGGCTAAGGCTAAGGTGTTGGGGAACGTTTTCCCATTGGGGGACCAGCTGGAGACAAAAATGTTTGACAAAACTCATACGCGATTAAGTAAAATAGGGTCTCTTAACAGTGGAACATTGAGTCATAGCGTACCAACAACTCGAGCTTCTGTATTGGAAGAACATGTTTTTGATCCAATGGAACAAAATCTTGGTGAACACATTTTCTTGCTTTGTAGTCTTCTCTTGTAAACACTGTCCAATATGAATTTTCAGTTATTCAGTAATGATCTGTTAAGATTTCCTCAAGGAGTTTGATAGACTTCTTCAAAGTCCTCTGCACTTAATGCAGAATACTTTCCTCTAAGGGTGGCATTTTGTACTTGATTTTTGTGATATGGAAATTACTCTATGTTTGCCTCACTTGTTTTGTTTGCGGATCAAACAAATTTTACCAGAGATGGCGTACTGAATTATTACAGATTCTACTTTTGGTGGGACGAAAATCCATATGCGGTTATTCCATTGAGGCAATAATTTTCTCTAAATGTTTGGGGTGAACTAATAAATGATTTTGTGATTTGTCCCATTATTCTATCAGAATATTTAACCGATGCCATCTACAGGCAATTTTTGAAAAATAGTTTACTCCTTTTGATTCAAGATGTTCCTTTAGAGATTAAGGAAAGCGGTTACAACATGATAGTACGCCACTGCATTCTAGTAGGATGGCTATTCGCAGAGAATTTCTGAATAGTGCTCATCCTGAGCAATGGAAAGGATGTAAGAGACTTATAGCATGAACACTCGAGAGCGCAGATTTGAATCCTTTAGATTTTTATCTATGGCCATATCTAAAAAGTTGCATATTTCCGGTTTATTAAAAGCATCGATAATTTTTGTCAGTGCATAGAAGATGATTTTAATGAAATACGCAATCTCGGTATATATGAAAAGGTCAGAACATCACTATGAAGACGTGCAGACAGTTATATTGGCGGAGAGCTTTGAATATTTGCTATAATATTTGTCTTCCTTCATGAACTTCTTCTAATTGTATTAAAATAATAACATAAAATAAAATAATAATTAATCAGAAATCGATTAGGTTGCTATATAAATAATACTGTAGCACGAAAACAACTCTTTAGAGATATATTATACCTATATGAACTTTTTTCTTTGTTGTCATTGGCAGAATACACAACGGAAATAATGACCCACATTTTCGTTACACCCTGTATATACAATTGTAGTTTTTTAAATAAAACCTATTTTATAACCTTATCATTTTCTATTTATTTCAAGCGATAAATCTAAATTTAGATATGTACTCGTACACAAATAATTTATTTGGTAAGTTCGAATATGAAAAGGCTTCGATACAGATCACAAATTCCTCGCATACCTACGGATTCCAATTAGTAATGGTAGCAACTGCCTTATTGACTTGTTTATACTTTTCTTTTCGTAATAACCAATAATCATTTAAAACTAATGTTTGGATACCTTTGTGTATGAGGTCAACAACCGGTTATTTAATAGTGTCACTTTAAAATTTTAACTCCTCTTTCAAACATACATTTCTTTTTGATTAAATTAGGTGCACAGATATTTGCTTCCAATACATACAAACATATTTTACACTTATTGTTCAATATTTAATAGATTGGCTTTAGGTTTTAGCAAATTTGTAGCATAGCGTGTTAAAAAAACTTTCAACTATTGGTAATTAGACTGATTAGTGATAACATTAATTATTTATTCACTTGTAGTCATCTGATACTTACCATTCAATGAAAGCGTTCTAGACTATTGCTTAGTAACTTCCATAATTTAAATTAACGAGGAAATAGAATTAATTGTATATTTAGAAATTTTATTTTTCACATTGTAGGAAACTGAATAATAAAACAAACCGTTTTTCGTTGTTGGAAAAAATAATATAAGCCTTTGTACATCGTTGACATTTTTCAAATATATTTATGCTTAAGCGTACACTGCAATATTGTATATAAAGTTCTTATTTGTACACCATTGCATTAATTAAATAATCCATAATGTTTTATACTGTGTATGACCCGAATTAGTTGAGTTGATGTAGCTTTTATTTATTATTTATATTGCTTCAGATGCAAATATACAAACGTTCTTAAGGAGCGGGTTTTTTTCACTTTCAGTGTATCGTGTAAATTATAAACTATTATTGTAATAGCCATTAAATTATGTTAATTGCATTCATAATTCACATATATGTGGTTATTTACTAGGAATATTATCTAGAGTGTATTTGGAACGCTTCCTTAGAATTGCATTAAAATTAAAATCATATAAATACTGGTTGTGTAAGAAACAGCTTCAAGTAATTTATTTTTATGTTGATTCGGAGTTTAGAACAGATGTTTAGATATTAATATTATTGCAAGAAAATAGTATTTAAGACTCTTAACCACATCTTCCTGAAATAATCTTTTGATTCATCTCTGATGAATGGCGTTTTCCAGATTTACTTTTTATTTCATATTAGTATTATTAAAAAATACATTTTTTTGATAGTACGTTTTATCATATCGTTTAATATTGCTGATAATGATAATGCAGTGTAAATTTCTCAAAATAATTAGTATTTTGAAAATACCAGAAAAACCTTGTATACTGACGTCAGCTTCCGAACTTCTAATGAAGTGACAGTTTCTTTGTCCCAACCAACAACGACTACTGTTTTGTTTGTTGTTATCAGAATAGCATTTATAGTGCTTTATTTATTGTTTCTGTAGTTTTGGTTAGTGAGATCACATTTAAACGAATTAGATTCTGTTAAAATTGTTATTTTAGCCAACGAGGGTTACAGACAAGAAGATATTGCGAAGAGATTGCATATTGATCAATCGACTGTTTTTCGTATATGTAGTAAAACGATACAATGAGACTGGAGAATACAAGAGACGGCCTGGTCAAGGACGTAAAAGATGTACAACGCCAAGAGATGACCAACATTTGAGAATTCTATCTCTATTGAGATTTCTTCCGAAATCGCTCACTTACAGCTTTGCATCTGAGAAATGAATTACTGATTATAAGACAAGTCAGTGTAAGTATTAAAACAGTAATAAGGAGACTTAAATAAGTCGGTTTAAACCCGAAATGTCTTGCTAGAGCTCCTAGGCTTCTCCCACGTCACAATACAAGACAGTTATAATTTGCTCATTCTAATTGAAATGAACATCGATGGGAAAAATCCCTTTCACAGACGAAACAAGAATACAATTATGGCAGCCAGATGGGCGTGGTCGAGTACACAGAAGGTCTGGGGAACGTTTTGCAGAATTTAATCTTGCACAAAACGTTAGCTTTGGTGGCAGTTTCATTATGCTTTTGGGAGGAATTAGTTGGGAGAGTCGCACAGAGCTTGTTGAGGTAGATTTAAGAATTAATTCTGACTGGTACATACGTAACATCATTGAAGATCATGTCTTGTCTTATGCCGGCTTCACTGGGTACGATAACTTTGTGCTAATGCATGATAATGCCCGGGCTCATGCCGCTGGAACAGTGATCCAGTCCCTTGAGGATGTCGAGATTGAGGTACTAGAGTGGCTACCAATGAGTCCTGATGCTAATCCCATAGAGCATCCATGGAACATTCTGTGGCGACATATACGAGCACAAAATCCAACTCCGAACTCAATTGCAGAATTAAGAATTGCTGCACAGGAGGAATGGAATCAAATTCCGCAAGAAACCATCAAAGATCTTGTGCAGAACGTACCTAGAAGAATGCAGGCTGGCGCTAGAGCTAGAAAAAGAAATACTAAGTACTAAATTTTGGTTATGTTGCCTTAAAGTATTGTTATATTGTCGTTATTGTTTACTCTTTCTATTTAAATGCGATAACCAAATTCAGACTATTTTATTAGTTCCTCTACAAATCAAATAAGAGTAATGACTGTAGTGACGCATTAAACTGGCGCATTAGCAGGGATAATGAGTGTGCCTCGATAGCTCAGCGGTCAGAGCAACTAACCGGAAATTGGGAGAGCCGGGTTCGATTCCCGGTCGAGGCAAAATGCACTTTTATCCTTGCTATCGCCAAATGACTTAAAATAAAATATGCAATATTTTTGTCTGTGAGTGTATAATTGCATCTATTGTTTTACAAAAGACTTTTATATAAATGATATACAAAATACAAACCAAATCATACCGTAAATAAGAAAATAAACAATACATTTACAGTATACGATGAATTCTGCTTATAATATCGACAACTACTTTTCTAATCCTATTGGCTATTCAGATTATGATACTACTGCTCCTATTTTAATAAGGATTTCCAAGTTACAAACTGACATACATACTGAATTTATATTAATCTCACTGCAGGAACTTTGGAAAATATAGTTTAATGTAAACAAACTAAATAAAATAATACACAATTTTAGAATATTCAATTATAACATTTTTCTGAGACAAAAAAAGAGAAATATGAGAAACTCAATTTTTCACTGATTACTTTATTGCTTTTGTGATTTAAAAGATATATTATGGGAAATGTAGCTAAGATGAATAATAGTAAAGAAAATTAGTACAATATGACAGCTGTATAACTGGTGCAAAACGGTTTGATTTTGTTTGTAATGATGTGCGAAATGTAGTAATGTGTAACTGATTAGATTAAATATAATTCGAATTCATAAAAAATACATAGTAAAATACATATAGGTATGCTATGAAGATGAAAAGAGTAGTTATGACTTGAATTGTACAGAAACTTTCCCCATGTAGTTCCATGAACTCGTTTAGAATTCTGCTTGACGATTTCCAACAATTATTCGCTATATGATACCTATTTCGATTGTTTAACGATCAACTATTGTTGGTCTTTTTGCATCTCGTTTTTCTTAAAAATATATCTATATTTCCAAAAAAATTTTGTTCTACTTTAGCTTCTTCGTTAACTATATACTACTATTAATATTATTTATTAATTCGTTAAATATGTAACATAAAACATGGACACATAAATAGTATATGGAAAATTATATTGTATACAATTACTATTAGTATTGTTAGTATTAAAAATATTAATAGTAATTATTATAATATAATTTAGTTTAAAAAAATACAATTTCTGATGTATGAAAGACACCTCGTCATTAGTCCAGGTCATGAAGCCGATAATAATTATTTTCTATCTAATTATAGATAATTTTTTATATTATGCACTTCAGCTAAAGCTCTTTACTAAAGAGATGCATAAAGAGATGTATTTATGCAACCGTACGTCTCATTCCATCATCAACAATTTATGATCGAATGACACGTACGGTTTCTCTTAATTATGTAACTTCTAATCACCAGGGATTAGAAAAATCATTCAAGAGTCACTAATTTATCTGCATTTGCTCAGTATGCTTCATTGTCGATAATCATTGCCAAGTAGATGTTATGTACAAGGATTTTACCAAAGTTTTTCATATATTTAATAATCGAATAATTATAAAAAACTGAAACATTTTGGACCTGTGAACACCTACTAAAATTATATGTTTCATACTTAACTGGTAGGTCACAATATGTGGCATATAATGGATTTAGTTCTAAAACATTTTGTCCTACATTTGGACTACCAGAGGACGCCAATCTAGGACCATCACTATTTATAATATTTATTAATGATATAACTCTATCGTATCGATATCGTTCTAGACTCACACTATGAATTACTTATTACTTGCAGATGACTTTGAGATATATTACGCTATTGACACTATTGATGATTGTTAACTTATGCAAGGACAATCATTAAAAGTGGAAACTTGGTGTAGGATAAATAGTCTAGTTTAGTCAGAAAAATGCAAATCGTTAACTTTTACCCCCAAGAAGTAACCAGTTGAATATGCGTATATAATAAATTGACAGATAAATGATTGATAGTTTATAAAGATAGATTTAGGTGTAAATCCTCGATAGTGACCTCTCGTTTACTTAACTTGCAATTTAAGATATGTATAGATATATAATAATCAGTTACTACTTCACAAATTTCAAATCTTATTGAGACATGTCTTAGTTTTAAAATTAATTGTAGTTATCTTCTTCGTCGATTAAATTTTCTAGGCACTACATCTTCCAATTATCAATAACCAAAACTAACATACTTTTGTATAAAATATGTTGTAATTTGAATGAAGTTGGTTTATTTCGTGACATACATATGTATATCATATAAGTTTAAAATAATTATGCATTCGAACTGCTTAGTATGGGTATCTTCTTTAATATGTTCTTTAACATGATACATACATTATTACAGTCAGAAATGTGTTGTATACTCTGTTTTGAATTGAGTATTTTGAATAATTCTGTCTAATTTTTATTTTTTTATCTACATTTTCAATTAACTTTTAGCAGCCCTCTTAATCTGGTATTTTTTTAATTTGTCCATTAACTGTATTGTAATCTATTTGACAATAAACATGTCCATACATATATTATATAGCATAAAATCTGATATACTTTCTTAGGTGCATATTTAAAGAAATCGATAATGACAGCATAATAAAGAATTACGTGTAAAGTTTCTTTTTTTCATGAAAATATATCTAATTATGTGATAATAAACTTAGAAGCAGTTTAGGGCAACAATTTTATAGTAACTTTTTATAATCAGTAATATTTTGTAGCTATGTGTTGGGTAACTCACTATCGAATATTTAACTGTTCAAATGTCGTTGAAATAAAAATAGATTATTTTAGCAAGTTAGTCTGAAAGATTATACGTTAGAATACACATCTTAATTTCTTTGTACGTAATTTAGTTATTATACATAGTATCAATAAACTCGTATTGTCCTCAAATTGTATCTTTAATTATTTATTCTCCCAAGTACTTCGAACACTATGTATATATTTTTTTCATCCTTCATCCTTTACAGCTTATTTACATATACCTGTACATATGTAAATTTATTGCGTGAAGGTGTTTCACTTTGCTATTAATTCTGTCACATTCCTCTTCATCATAGAATGTACCAATTCAGCAACCCCTTACTCCTAACGGAAATAGAAACAAATAGTTTCGTCACAACAGGAAAGTATAAATTATGTCGAAAGAATGTGAGATAAATCATTATGTCAACAAACGCAAGATACTCGAATTCATTATCATCGGCAGAGGTTGTTCTTAGCCCCCTAAATATTAATCGTGAAGCGTATCGAATGGTATTCGTGTTTGTCGAAATTTGATACACTATGTTTGTGTAACCTGATTCAGCTACTACCGAGATACACGTAGCAAGATGTTAATTGCCTTCGGATTAGATAAACAATAATGTAGATATGGTTATCTTTCTAGGAAATTTCCGGCTGCAAATATTAGACAAGTTATTTTGGTTTTGGTTGACAGTAGTTTTAAAATAGATTTGAAAATTAAACAAATAAAATTAAATAGCAGGGTTTTCAGATATTTGTTGCTAACTGCACCTATGCATTAATGGAAAATTCGCTGTCTCCCGATTAACACGGCTTTATGGAAAACAGATCGACAATAAATAACTTGTCTCCATTCAGTCAGAATCTAATTGAAGCAATGTAGTCATAGTCTAATCAACAAGTACACTTTTTACGAATTCCAATTCCCGTTCTCTGAAAATAATGGTTGAGGTGTCATTCGATTCGGAATGGCATCTAGAAACTTTTTGAAAAAATCAAGTGGCGCTCAAAAAAATTGCAAGAGTTATAAACAATTTAATAAAAAGAAAGGATATCGTTTTTCGCAAATTTCAAAAACTATAGCAGATATCGCAAATTTAAAATCTAAAATATATTTAAAGAGCAGGAAATTTCCTAAAAGAAAGTCCCAGCTCCCGGAACGCTACCATCAATATTCATAATTTTAATTCAGAGGTGAAATAGTGCTCAAAACGGGTGATTTGACTACCGTGCATTTAACACGATTCCTTCATATTTACAAAAAAAAAAATAACTCATTAGATATGAATATCAAGAAACGAAAAAATTCAGGTACCATTTAGATATATGAATGAACAATAATCCATTAAAAAATATTCCGCAATTTTTCCATTACTTATGCTTTTGTTAATTAAGTAATTACAATTACAATTTGTAAATCAACATAAAAAGCCCTGTAATTTTCAAACAAAAAACCAGACATTTTTTTTACTTCCGCAATTCATTCTTCAAGGGGTTTAAGAAATAAAATAAGTAAATCCAAAGACAAATATATAATATAAACTTACAATTTTATTTTACAGCTATGTACATTTTTGTGAAATATCACCCGCTTTATCTGCATACAATAAACTTTTGTGCAAATAATATGCAGGGTATTATACTGTGGCGACTACAACATAATACCCTTTATTTCAAATTGAATAGAATTAATATTTCAGATTTTAAAAATTTGCTGTGTGTTTGAAAAACAATTTTTTTAAATATTTGATTTTAAATCCAGTACAAAGTATTTTGAATCCTGGCAAAGCACTTATTACTTCAAATTGAAGGCAGAAGAATAGTAGATATAGGTGTCGACTACGTTATAAAATGTGTTAAGATGGGTACATATATTAAAGCCCTCATGATTTATTTAAATATTGTAATTCTATCTGAAATGTCCTAAAATAGCAATATGAAGATACAACTACAACTTATATAGAAGAGGGAGGCATACTCATATATTAATTATTGATCAAATATTAATTTTACGCCCAATAAGTACTAAAAACGTCTATATAGTAGCATATAGTGCAAATGCCTAGAATAAAATAATTATTTATAATTACATATTTAAAGCACTTATCCTCAAAATGGTTGAATTTCGTTTTAAAATACAATACAGAATATTAATAATTAGCGACGCCAAATAAAATAAAATCTAATATGGGAAAATTTGCCGTAAATATAAAAATATAGGCTTTCGTTAGTTTTAATTGTTTAATTAAACCACTTTTTACTATTAATAACTGAATGAAAAATCGAGTCAAATATACATACTTCCAATTCTATCTTACCTGAAGGTATTTCCTGGTTGACCTAAAAATGTACCTTGTGGTTACAAAGCATAAATTTGGGTTTGAAAAGAAAAATCGAACTTTTTTGTATACTCTGTATCTTATGATGGGTTTATTTACATATGTTGTTACATGGTGTTCCATACCACTTCATTTTTACCATATCACTTGTATGTCAAACCTCTTTTCTTATACTATATTATATTCTATTACCATTTCGAATTCTAAATATCGCATCTTAGTAGTAGATATTCTATTGCTGTCTTAAAAATAGACTTACGATATTCATTTCTTATCAATTAGTGTTTCCTGAAACATTGTCTGCAGCAAAAACTGCGCCGCAAAATGCAGTAGCAAATAATACTGCTCGTCAAGATTAGGAAAAAGTGTGAGGTTCTCTATAGTGAAACCAAGAAGTCCAAAGAGTGGAACTGGATCTGGAACAGAGGCGTAGATGTTTTTATTTTTTGGCTGGGTCAGTAACAAGTACTGTTACAATTATTGATGTGACTGATTTTATCGGCTATCTGCACAGTGCATTTGCATTTATTTATTGTACTAAAGCGTGGTATGTTTTCGAATTTGAGCGATTATTTGAATTTGCGTTGTTTTCATCATTTTTAGACTTGCTTTTTTGATTTTAATGTGTTAATTGATCAACTGAGTGATCGTATAATTATTCAACTTTGATAGTGACAATATTACATGAAACAATAATTTACATTATTTATAATGAATCTAGTTAACGATATTATTTGTAATTTGTCGGAAACAGCAACATGTCGCTGGTAAGACGAAGATAAAAGAGACGTTTTACTGAAAGGAAGACCTATGACTATTTTATTAATATTTGCCAAAAATAGAGATTAAGAAATCTTGTAAATCTGATAACGTAAATTTCAAGTCTGTTTGGTTCACAAATAATTATAAATGGCTATGTAGCAGCCCAATGTTACAAAAACTATACTGCTGGCTCTATTTACTATTTGTAGATATTTTAAATATTATGAGGGCATTACATAAACATACCGATCCTGCCGAGCATTTAAAATGTGGAGTAATGTTAAAAATTTTCAAAAAAAAAAAACAGAACACTATAACCGGCACTTGAAAAGAGAACTTTATAAACCACAATTTAATGAAAACGTCCGTTTAAACAGAGTTTTATTAATGACGGTTATTGGCGCAGTTTTGTATCTTGGCAAGCAATAATTAGCATTTCGCGTCCATGACGAAAGCACAGACTCCGTAAACCGTGGAAATTTCAATTGGCAACTCTTAGAATTGCTGTTATTAAGGTATCCTTTAGAATTCAGAAATCGTTATGAAAAAATTAAAAATGTTTTCGGTGGACATTCAAAAACCACTCAAAATTTAGTCATCAGTTGCATTTCTGATTATATGAATGAATATATAAAAAAAGACATTAATGAAGACGTTATTCTTTTCTATATAGGTTGATGATACTACTGATATCACACAAACCTCTCAATGTTCCATGATAATAAGATTTGTTAATTCTGAAGGTTTAATAGTAGAACATTTTTTGGTATTTCATGATGTAAGTGCCGACAGAACATCAGAGGCTTTCTATACCATGTTGGATCAAATTTTAAATCAATTTGATTATAAAAATAAGTTAATATGTTATGATGGTTTGAGCGTCATGCATGACCACCTAAATGGACTTCTGCGTCTCAGTGGAATTCTGTAATTCAGCAAAGCAATCCTATGCCCAACTGCTCAAGAAATTGAATGAATACAAAGACATTTTTACAGAAGCTTACAAACTGTTTTATATAATTTTAACTATTCCATCAACCACTGACGCGGAAAGAAGCTTTTCGTGTCTTAAACGTATAAAGATTTATTCAAGTAATATCATTTCCCAAGAAAGACTTTCATCTTTAGCAATTATTTCTATCGAAAAAAAATTGTTGCTAGAACTAAATAAGAATCAGCCATTTTATAAAGATATATAGATAACTACGCCTCACTAAAAGATCGAAGAATTGATTTGGTGTACAAAAATTAAATAGCTATAAGCTCGGTTATTGAAAAGTGGTAAAAAATCAATTACTTTTTTCTAACTGTTTACACATTTACACTCTTTACCTATTTTCTAACCGGTGAGCCGCCACTGCCGTCCAATTGCCGTCAGCTGACAGCGCGCACATCTAAAATAGGGTAAATGAGTAAAATAAATAATATTCTTCAAATGAGAGAAACAGAGGGGATGACAAGACATGCATAACTTGGAAAAGCGACGTTGCCATTTTTTCAGAAAATCAGCGAACTATGAGAATGAAAGAAGTAATCTTTTTATATTTGACAAACATGACATAAATTTACATGTGCTATGTCGTATATAGGCATTATACAATTAAATTCTAACATTTCTTATTTAATTTTCATTATAAATTACAATTAAATTTAATATTACCGAATTAATGTAGAACATATAAGAATTTAGGAATTAAATATGACAATAGCGCCTATCAGCTTTTTAGGTCATTGCACTCTTTGGGCTTGTTGGTTTCACTTTAGGTATGCGTAAGAGAAAGAGTGAGGCAGCATTCAGAGCGAAAAGGATGCACTTTACCCGAGGCCAGATAGAACTCTGTGTACATACATTCACATTCAATATATATTCATCGATATTCAGGCTGCAAAGATATCAATTCGACTGAATGAAGACCCAGCTATTTGCTGCGGACCTCGTGGGCGGTCAGATATCGCATTTTTGAGACTTTTCCTATTCTTGATGAGCTGTATATGCAGAAATTTTATAGTATCCATTTGAACAATTCTCGGTGGCGATATTTTTTCTACTTAAATGAAATGATCATACTGAAAACATATAAATACAAGTTAATTGTATTTATATGTATTTGCATAACTGATATTAATACCTTTTTTGGTCTGCTTAATATTTTCCATGCACTTTACGTTGATTTTCTTGTAGTCTTCTGCACATTTTGGTTACTTTTATGGTCGAGAAATGAGGGTTTTCATTCGGAATCGAGATTAGTCATAGAACTACTTCTAATGAAATCGTCAAAAATTAATTTTGTGGCGAGGAAGAATTAGTGAAACCACCGACCCAAAGAAAGTATTCCAAACGAGAGCATCGCAAAGTTTTTTACAATGAAACTGGATTAGTAATGAATGTATGTAGGAATGAAAACAATGGTCACCACGTATGAGTATCGCCACTAATTTTGTGAAAAAAGTCGCAGATGTCCAATACACGTGTTACGCGACACTGATGAATAAATGAGTAACGACAATAAATCAGCACGATCTATTGTGCTCAAATGATGCACGATATGTTTAGTTGTGGCTCAGCTTCTTCTAAATACCTGCGTGTTCAATTAATTACAATAATATGTTCTGGAATTAACGAAATCGCGATAAGTTGACACACCTAACTAAAATAATGATTTGAATAAAAAAAATAATATACCACGTTTTTAAAATGGACTAAAAGGTATTAAATAATTTCCCCTAGCCCCATACAGATTCCTATCCCTATGTAGATAGTCCTGAGAATTTGTGATTGTGGATTTTTAATAGCTATGAAAATACTTGTAAGATTTAAAACGAAAAACGTGGAGCGCATGCAATAGATAATTGATGCATGAATAATTCACCTATCAAGTCACTATCAAGTTTATTACACTGCAAATGATATGAATTGTTGTGTGCGTTTTCTCAACGACAGCAAAGTTTACAGAATAAATTAGTTATTATTCTGTAAATTTTGACGACAATTACTCTCTACACTCCTTACTATTATCTATTGCATGCACCCCACGTTTTTCATATTAAATCTTGCAAGTATTTTGATAGCTATTCAAAATTCACAATCAGAAATTTTCAAGATATCTGTATGGGGTTAGGAATCTGTGTGGGGTTTGGAGAAATTATTTCATACATTTTAGTCCGTAGTTTTTATTAAAAAAAAAATGTTTTCAAATAATTATTTTCTGCTTTTTAGTCTTGTCTGTGTGAAAATTTTCTATCGATTTTAAACATTTTGATGAGATTATAACAGAGACGTGGTGAATTTAGGGATTATTTCAGTTTCTCTTCACTTGATCATATCTGAACAGACGAAGAACCAAACAGACAGACAATAAAGCGAGTTAATATTGCATTATCATCCAGTTCTGAGCTATATTTAAAGTTTCAAGGTTCTAGCTCATCGGGAAGTTAATTTAAAATCAATTGCAAACAAAAAATTGTACCGAACAGACAGACAGACAAGAAAGCGAGTTACTAAAAACGTGGTAAAATAACAGAAATATGAATGAAATTATTTAATAAATATTTGTACATTGCACCTTTTCTTCCTTTTGAACTATGAGCCTAAATAGTGTATATCTAGAGTATTAAATAATTTGTTTATCTGTGAGACGAGTACTAGAACCATCTGCTAGAATTCACCGGAAGTGGATTAAAGCATGCAATAAATAAATACTTGTGCCCTCAAAAGTTTACATAGGGTATATCCAACGATGTACGGAGTGACTAGTAACTGACTATATAGTCGATTGTATTTTAATTCTTATTGATAAATTTCTTTAAGACTTTTCATAAATTATACAGGGCTTTGTGGAAAGAACGGCACATTTTTACTTTTCCGCATACCACTATAAGCGGAAAGTGATGAATCGTGTAAAGAAAAATTGAAAAAATTGAAAATTTTTTTTGGGTTTATTTTTCGTTTTTCGGCATAAAAACAAAAAAAAATGGTTTATAAAATTTTTTTGCTGTGTGTGTGTGTCGTTATCGTAGTTGTCATCGTTGTCGTCGTCGTTGGCGTTGTCGTCGGCATTTGTTCTTGTTTGTCTTGTAATTCAACTAAATCGTGTCGGATCCATCGGGTTTTGACTGATTCTATTTGGGGACGTCTCCCAGACGACACCTATTGATTTTGAGGTGGATACAACACACTCTACCATGCACATGGGTCATGAGAAAGTACAATGGTGGACTATTTGAAAAATTTTTTTGTTATCACGATCACTCAATTAAATAGTGTCGGAACGATCGAGTTTCGACTGATTCTGATTAGAGACGTCTACCAGACGACATCTATTGATTTTGAGGTGGATAGGATACACCCCACCCTGTCCATGGGTCATGAGAAAACACGATGGGGGACTACTTGAAAAAAGTAAAACTGTCGCATAAAACACATATTCTGCATTTATATGTCAGTTTATTTTTTCTCGGCCACTCAATTTCGAGATAGAGATGTTCTACGCGCGGAAAAGTCCGTTTTAAGGTTTTAAAACAATTTATTATTATTTTATGCTTAAGAATGTGTACTGTGGCATTTGTTATATCCTAATTTCTACATAACATATCAATGTTATGGTAACCTAACTAAAAATTATACTGTCATTCGAATGAACAGGTACATCATAATAATCACAATCCCAATCATATCTCCACAAGGTCCACGAGGCTGGTAAAGCTGCATTGACCTTTTGGATTTTTTTATATACACCCCAGTTTCTTTTTATTATTGGATTGTACTGCAAGAACAATTCATACTATTTTTTAATACTGAACGTTCTTAATGAAAACTTTTTCAGTTTGAATTTTTATCGTTATTAATCTTATTCCTAAACCAAGGCTTGATGACTATTTGAATTAAAACAATGATTATTAATTATGAACTTTTAGATTGTTTTAATAATGCTGTTTGTGCAACGTGTTATAAATTTTCTAGTATATAGTATAATTTTACAGTTATATCTTGATAATGAAGTAGGAACCCTTGCCATATATTAAGGGGTTATTGATATTAGAGCCTAGTAGGAAGTGTGTACGGAAAAATCACTATGAATAATATTGAGATGAAAGGAAATTAAAAAATTAATTAATAGGAAAGGAGATTAAAAAAATTTTACAAATATAAATGGAATCTCAATTAATAGTAAATGAAAGAGAACACTTGTAGGTTTCACAAAAACTGCAAACTATATTTCTAACAATTGTTTCGGCTTTTATGCCATTCTCAAAGAGTAACGAACTTTTACTAAACCTAATAAGTATAATTCAGTCTATATAGACAGGTAATAACATCTGGTGATTTTATATTTATATGGCTGCTTTTATTATTGGGGAAATTTCAAAATCTATTTGATCATTGGTTATGACTTTATCAAACATTGCTTTTTACCTCTAGTACTTCTAATAAATCTAATCTTCTGCCTTTTCCTTCATTGTGCAAAAGTTGTATTTTTTGGCAGTAATTTTGGCGGAAAATAATTGTTTGTTAGACAATGCTCTGCAAAACCAGTGCATTTTTTATTATTTAAAATAGATTTTTTGTGTTCATTATAACGCTTTTCCCTAGAATGACCTGATTGGCCGACATAAATAGTGTCACAATCATTACATCCTATTTTATAAACGCTACTTTTTTGTGATTTATCAACTTTTTCTAATTTATTATTTACTAACAAAGAGCCTAAATTATTTTTATTTACACATATAGGTTTTATATTGCATTTTCTTAATCTATTACATATATTATTACTAACATTTGAAGTAAGGTTTATATAGTGATATTGCGTTTTATCTTTTTCATTTAGAAATGCTTTAAGATGATTTTCTCTTGTTTCTTTTTTATACGATTTTCGTTATAACCATTATTTTTAGTTATTGCCTTTAAGGTGAAAGTCTTCTTTTCATAATTTTCATTATTTAAGGCTAAGGATAAAAGTCTATGTACAAAAGAGTGAAAATATCTCAGTTTAATGCTGTTTGATTGTTTTGAGTTTGCATGAGGTAATGTATCTGAATAAGTAGGTATTCTATAAATGTCGAAAGTGATTTTATTATTTGATTTTTTCAAAGTTAAATTTAAAAAAATTTTGTTAGCCTAGGTTTTCTTATTTCAACTGTGAATATGATGTTCGAGTAAAATGAATTAATCTAATTTAGAAAAGAATCTAATAATTTAGAAAAGAATTCGATCCAGTCCAGATACACAAGATATCATTCACCTACTTAGCCCAGTAATCAGTAATTTACATTTTTGACTAAAATGTGAGTAGAGTTCAATTAATTAAATTAATTAACACGGAGCTAATTATTTACACCACTATAGAACAAGGTTTTTGTAATACTTATTTGTAAAATGGCTTTATCAGGTGTTTTTTATCTACTACTGATGGATCTGATTTTGTAAACGTCCTATATCATAATATTTATGACAATAATACAAGGGTAGAATTTTTTAGTGATAAATGACCAGATAGTTTTGGTAAATTTCAGCTACTTTAATAGTGTCACCATTAACGAAAATACTTTTACTGGCATTATTGAGGACGGGACTTTACTCTGACATTATTGAGTCAGTTATAAAAGGCTGACCATCAACAGAGCCCTACATCCCATAACTATATCCAATCGATAACACTATAACTGTTCCACCATAACTATACGATAACCATAACTGTGAAGAAGATTATTACTGAATCCATGTAACTCAAAATTAGAATTATATGGATTTAGTAGTAATCTTTTTCACTTACTACAATCGTATTTATCTAGACGTACATTATTTGTTTCATATAATGACTTTAAATCTCTGAGACTTTCCTAGCCTCCTCTGGAGTACCTCAAGGTATCGAATAATAATTAATATTTCCAAATAAATTATACCAACATTTTTACTACCTATCGCTTCTTCTGTTATCTATTTTATAGGAAATTATTCATTAAGTTAATAATTCACTTATTTCTAAGGGGTTATTTTATTCTTCGACTTATTGTGTCACAGGCACTATTCCATTAGCAAACAAACTTATCTTTTGTATGAAAGAAAGTTATGTGTAGATCCACATACAAACCAAAACGTCTGGTATTTAAATTACATGCGTCATTGCCTAGATACACCTGCGTAAGAACATCGTTTCTTATCTACAGAAAGACATGAACAATACATGTCATTTGTGTGTTTTGATAACGGAAATTAAGAAATGTCTTCGTTTCTCGCTACACCGTATGTAGTGCTTTTTAATGTATCCATGAACCATATTGTTTACCTGACAAATGCGAAACTTGAATAAAAAAATTAAATCGGCTTATAGCTTGACTTGTCAGGTTCATTATGTAGCTCGATTAAGTTTTTGAAAATTTTAATAAAACTGCCGAAAGTATCTTATATTATTTACAAAAGGGAATGAAACTTGAAGACACAAATATTATACCAAATGAAAAAAAGTAAAGTTTTCCTTAATTTTTTATATACTGAACTTTATATATCTGAATTCTTGACTTGGCATACTGAACAGAATTTGAAATTTTCACAAACGCAATTCAATTGTTTATTCAATATAAAACTCTATAAATGAGCTTACACGAAGATGTTAGGTACATGTAACATAATATTCTGAAACTACGACTACATTGTTAATAGAATAAAATTTGTATATTATAATATAAAGAAAAATTCATGTTGAATATATACTAGAAAAGTAAACAAAAAAAAATAGAGACAAACCATTTTAATTGTTATTCATTTAATATAAGAGAGCAAGCTTCAGTAACCACAGATTAAAACCACACGTCAATTTTGTTCTAGGAATTGTGATATTGTTGAGGTTATGTATGAGTGAAGCTTATACAGGTAATAATTTTAAGAACTTGAACTATTCCACTACTCGACAAGTCTTGCGCAGGACTTGTCTTTAACAACAAGCGACTCATAAATATTGTAGCATCATAGATGAGGGGGTACCAAAAAAAAAAAAATGAGTTAAATTATAACATCTATAAAACATGAATCTCCTTTAAAATACTGTCCATTACATGATATGGACTTTTCCCAATAGTTTTTCCACTGTTCTAAATATTTTTCATGTTCTCCTGAACTAATGCTGATAAGTGTCTCCAGCGATTTTTTCTTAACCTCTTCTAATAAGTCCTGAAAACGATTTACCTTTAGGTTTTTCTTCATTCTTGAGAATAAGAAACAATCGCAGTGGGCTAGGTGGGAGGAGTAGTAGAATGTGAAACCTTTGCCGCTCAGTTTTTGTCAAAAAGTGGTTTATTTTCAATGCTGTGTGGGAAGGCAATCGCTTTAGCATTTCCAGATAGTAAGTTTGGTCCACTGTGATATCCTGAGGAGTAAATTCAACTTGAACGACATTTTTGACGTCGAAAAAACCAACCATCATCTGATTTCACTTGACGTGCTTTTTTCTGGTATGGACAATGAAGGTATCCTTCATTGGCTGGACTGCTGTTTTGTTTCGAGGTCATAGTGGTAATACCAATATTCATCTCCTGTGTTCACTTTTGACCAAAAATCAAAGTCAGTCTGTACCTGTTCTTTCAATTCCTGACTCCAACGGTTTTCTCTCTGGTCATCGAAAAGCAGAACATTGCATCACGGAACAAATTTTGCTACAACGTGTCTCATGTTCAAATCTTCAGATAAGATTCTATGGCATGAACTCCAAGCCAGTTACTTTCTCCAATTTGTCGATCGTTCTGTGACAATCAATCGTGATGACATTGCTCACTTTTTGAACATTTGGAACATTCAGGAGGTTGAGGGGCAACCCGAAAGGGTCCATCTTCAAGTGATATTTAACCACTTATGAACCAATCAAATCATTCGTAAATTCTTGCCTGGCTTAGAATTTTTTTCCTATAAACTTCTCGAAGTATTGATGTGAATTTGCCGTTGTTTTTTATGACAGAAAACATAATTTGTTGTTGGTGCGTTGCTCTTTAAAGTTTGCTAACGCAAAATTGTCGAAATCATTGGCAGGGGCTTAAGAAAAAGTTTTCCTGCTATGGTTTCACATGAACGATACTTTACCAACTAATCAGGAGAGGTGTCTAGTAAACGTACCTAGTGGAAGAGGACAGCACTGCCTTCTGCTTGTCTACAGAAAATATTTATCGTTTTTTATTGGATATCCCCTCATATTGAAAAAATGTTCGCGGTATGAGTTAGCCAAGTTGCAATATACACATTATATAATAATCAGGCCAGTTCAAACAGCAAAATTCGATTAAAGTTATTGAAGTCTTAAATATTCCGAAACAAAATTTTAGGTAATTGCTATTTTATAGATTGCGATACATTTTCTAAGTTTCTTTCTGGGCTGTACATTGACATATTTAATTGCTAAATTTCCTTCCGTGTTTTTGTGCGAGTGAGCAAAGATCTCTTTTAGTAAATTCTGTAGATGCTTTAACTGATTAGGAGTTAAATCAGCTATTGTATTAATTTTAGGAAACGAGTTTTAATTTATTCTTTAATACTGATTGTTATGCTTCACTAGCATTGTAAAACTGAGATTTAATAAGTCGTCTTCGACTTGGGTTACTGACAACTCCCAATTCTGATATTCGAACTATAGTAGCATCAGCATCAGGAATGATAGTTGCCATAGTTTTGCGTAATTGCATAATTATGCACTTGCATAATTATGCACTTGCATAATTATGCACTTGCATAATTGTTCACTTCGGGCAATTCGGATACACATACAATATTTTATCGTTTGATTCTATTCAATATTTCTGCATAAAATTGTTCAATACTAATGTCACTAGGTGAACTAGCAATATTTGCGCTGTCTAGTGATTCCTTACTTGGGAATTCAATTGGAAATAGTGATTGAGCTTGGTTATTCCGTCTTTTAAACTAGTATGTTAGTTTGTGAGTTTTTCTGAATCATTTGTGGTCTTCACAAACAAAACACATTTATAATATTCCCTATACTGAAAAATAAAATGTTATACTCATATCGCGATGGCACTGTAATCGTCTTCAACAGGCGTTTGTGATCAGGGGACATATGACAGTTGTATTGTACCAATTCCCCTATGGGTTTATCAGTTTTACAAAACTGATCTGGTACCGTGCAATAGAAAATCAAACATGGAAAAATATCTGTTCATATCTATATATGCGTGTCAATAAATATATAGTTATTAAGATGTATTTGTATTTACTTTTCAGAATGGCTAATAGCCGTTAACAAAAAGATAAGGTCGATGGGATTATCAATATTTAGCCCCTATTTGTTATATAAAGATACGATATCATTTTATCATTGAACTGTAAATATAATTTTGCTTAGATTTTACATGAAAATTCGTGTTACGGGTGATGATGATCCACATAACAACTGTAACTGTAATATTTGTGTCCAAACGATTCAAAATCCATTCAAGATACTCCTTTAAATATTGTGTATGGCTAGGTAAATATTTTCTATATTCAATGGATGGAGTTCACTATATTTTTTTATTAAAATGCTTAATTATGCTGATGTACCAATACTTAATGAATGGAAATATTTGAAAAAAGAAAATATATAATACTAAAGAATAAAATAACGATCAGAGGGAGCTGCAGTAAAAGTAAAACATCGCAAATGATAATAGAGAACCAACATTTACTTGAAAATTGAAATAAACTAACTTCTGCCATAATTTTCTCATAATTTTGTAATTAGCTTCCACATGCACACTGTCTTAAATGTGGTATAAAAGTTAAGACCAATATAATATTTTTCTGTTCGGTGTGAATTTTCATACATACTCGTATAATGAAGTAAAATCAGCACTACGTCAGGTGTAAACTTCGCCATATTTTGGTGTAAGCTTTATTTTAATTTTATACCTTTTATGTCCATTGTACAACGAAGGAAAATGAAACTCCTTTAAAATAAAATACACTTTATTATATTTTTATTTCTAATATACAAAGATAATTTATTTATCGAACTAATGAAACATTAGTAGAAAATATTTATATATTTATAAACTCTAAATATCTATCTAAGTATCTAAATAACTATCACGTTTAAAATAGCAGTTGTATTATCAGGCTTTTCTAATTAATTATGATCCTATCCTAATATGAATATTCTTCCGGGTTAATAAATGATAAATGTGCTTCATCGATATCCAGATGCTTTTGGATATTCTGTAATAATTCTTCTTATAGTGAAGGGATTTAGTCCTTACTGAAAAATTAAATTATAATCAATTATTAAATTATTTATTATAATCAATTATTTTATTTAATAATTGGATACACTATTGATAAGATTAATGTGTTATTATTGGTAAGTGCACAATCAGAATAGCAAATATACATTATCACTTAACTACCTACTCAGCGAAACCGACTTCAAAAATAAAAAAGCAGGTAACAATTGAAAAGCACGAAATAAATGTTCTCTACAATCATTTAATACTTATTTGTTCCATTTAATTTAATTAAGAAATTATTGTTTATTATGTAATTATTATTAATTGTTTTATATAATTTTGAAGTCGATACCATACAATATTAGTAATGCGAATGCTAGCCCTCGGAAATTTTAAATGTAAACTCGTTGTTATAATAGCAAGGTATATATTTTTTTATGTTTCACTTGTCACCGACTTCAAAATTATATAAAACAATTAATAATAATTGCACAATAAATAATAATTTCTTAAGTGATAGATAGGCCTACTGAGGATGCTTTGCGAATGAGAAAACGACGGCAACTTCGATAAGGAGTTCCGTTGTCTGTCTTCAAAGTCCAATACCAATGAAATTAAGATGGGACCATCTTGGAGCTATACTGAACCCACCGCAAAAAGAATAATTAAAATCGGTTCGTAAACACAAAAGTTATACCTAAACATACATAAAAAAGTTCTTTGAAGTCGGTTAATTATTAAAAAAATAAAAACATTTTATTAACGAAGTGTTTATTTAACTGTTTCAGATAATCTTACCCTTTTTGGGCTTGTTTGAGGATAATACAACACTAAATATTGTAATTTGAAGTTACAAACATGCTCTTATTAAAAAGCATTAACCATGAGAATATTTCTCAAGGCGTAAATAAATTTTCGCCCATTATATAAAATAAATATTTCCGCTAGATGTTTTATGTATTAGCCGACTTTCATCATCCGTCGGAAATAAAAAATTTCTTACACATGGTTACTATGTGTCTGCCGATAAACATTTATTGACACTTTTTACGTACGTACTTTCATTTCGCATAATCATTACGATTCGTGTCACTTTTTATATAAGATGCAAACACTCTTTGATTTTTACCAACCAGCCGACCTGATGCTTTTTGTTTATTCTTAATACCACTCTTTCATTTTTGTGAAGCAGTAGAAAGTGGACTACATCGAACAGTTGCACTAAGAATTTCTCTATAGGTTCTTTCCTAATATTCTTTTTGTATGTTATATTCAGTTTATACTAACGATAAAATATATACTATTCATTTCATCACTATTTGCCAAATAAAAAACTCTCTTATCTTGCCGATAAACGGAACAGTCTACCTGAGTCTAGCCATAAAAACAAGCCACGGTATGAGATAAGAGCCGTTTGGGATTTTTTATTTGGCAAATAGAGATGAAATGAACTATACATAGTTTTTAATTTAACTGCGTCTAAACTATGTATTGATAGTTCAGTTTATTTAATTATATACCCCATCGATTGTGGGTTACATAAGAGTGCAACTGCCTCTTTTTACATTAAACAAATAATATCTTCGTAAGCGACAATACTTTATCTAAAAAGAGCCATCAGTAAAACCGCTGAAGCAGGACACTTTTTAAGAATGTTATTTAATCATTCTTTTCATAAAAATGCTGCTCAACAAAACGATAAGGTAATAAAAATGAATGTAAAGAGCGTTTTTATACGGAGTGTTCTGCTTAACTTTCTCAATATAGGGGTCCTAATTGTTTTCTGAGTTACAACATAGATAGATTAATCATAGAAAAGTTACGAAATTAATAACATTTCCCTGTAAAAACTGCAGTATGTAACTGAATTAATTAAACATACTGCTCGTCAGGAATAGGAAAAAGTGTGAGATTCTCTGGGTATGCGTAGAAAAAAAAAAGTGAGGCAGCAATCGGAGGAAAATGATGGAGTTTACGTGCGGCTAGATCGAACTCTGTACACATATACAGGGTTTCTCACGGTAGCCGTTCGTTAGAAGTTTTCATTGTTAGAAAAAACTTAGAATTCTGAATTTTAGGACTCCAGGATTATTCAAGATTCTCTTTTATTTTGAAATATTTTCAAGGTCATATCACTTCCGGTTATCCCGGAAGTCGCCAGTAACTTCCTTATTTTAAATAGAATATCCGGTATATTATTTCATTTTTGGATTTCTGAGAATATTTCATGATGAGTTCCATCAGGTTTCCCTATACCTATTTTCAAGTGTTTCTTAGCTAACTTGATTCTTATGAAAATTTTGAAAGACGTAGCCTTATTTTTAACACTGTGCCTTTTACCCATTTTCGACTGGTGCTAAGCGCTTCTGGGGTAGACGGAAGCACAAGAATGGTACTTTCGAAATCCACATTGACAATTCATTTATCGCAAACAGGGTGTCCAGAATTTGATCACCAATTACATCATTTTCAAAGTTGAGAAAGCTCGTTATTTCAAATGTGACACCCTGTATATTATTGGATGGTCGGATGCATAAGTTGATTCTGCATCGATTCGCTATAACTTTCCCTATACCTATTTCCAACGGTTTTCTTGTTAATCCATATTTTCTATTTTAATGTGATTTTTGACAGAAACTGAAACATCGCTTGTTTTTCAAAACGAAATGAACATGACTGAAACGGCAGAAATTCACTTTAATTAGAACATGAAAACAAAACAGGAACATAACAAAATTTAGAACGTAATAACAAATGAAAAATATAAAAAAATTGGAACATAATAATGACAAGAAATAATAAATTAATGTAAAATTACAATAATTGTTCTATATGACCGGCATTTTGGTTCAAATACTGGATAACTCTGTCATATACTCCTCGCGAAACAGACCCCCGAAGTTCGTCTGGACTTAGATTAGTAAACACATCGTGAACACGGTTCAATAATTCCTGTCTAGTTTGTACAGGCCTAGAGTACACTAGTTCTTTTATACGGCCCCAGAGGTAAAAATCCAAGGCTGTCAAATCGGGTGATCTAGGTGGCCAGTTCCAGGGTCCCTGTGGGCCAATCCACCGATCCTCGAACATCAAGGTCAACTGCTGATGTACAGCTATAGTGGAATGTGCTGGAGCACCATTCAGCTGATACCAACAGTTTGCTCTGTCACGTGGAGGTAGAGCATCTAGGAAATCACTAACAAACCCTCTTAGTATCCCCATTCAAATTTTCATTTTCACGTACACTTGATATGCCACTCTATTGTCCATAATTAAACAAAAAAGATTAAAACTAAAGTGGTCCTGATGATTATGTTCCCTTATAACGTGTGAATTATCTTGTGCCCAGTAGTGATTATTTCAGCGATTTATAATTCCTTACCTGCTGAACTTTGATTCATCGGTCCACATAATCTTTTGAAGAAATCTCGGATCTTCTGTCATTTTTATGCACATGAACTCGCAAAAGTCGACTCGTCTTGCCTCATCGCCCAGACGTAATCCGTGTACAATTATCTCAGAACAAGGATGCATTTTATGTTTTCTTAATATTCTGTGGATTGATGCTCTTGAAATACCCAAATCCAGCGCTGCTGCTGGAGTTGAACTTCGTGGATAAGCTTGAAAATAAGCCAACACATTCACCTCGTTATCTTTATTATCTATTACGGGCTTTCGGTGATTTCGTGTTGCCCTTACACTCCCACTTGCCATAAACTGAGCTACGATTCTTGCGAATTTTCCGGGAGTCATTGTTGGTAGGTCCGGATATCGTTCGTTAAAAAGTCTGTATGTTCGTCTGACAATTGGTCTACATTCACCATGCGTATAAAACAAATTTAACAAATTATTATTGGAATATTCTTCAATATTCTCCATTATAAACTATACTTGAGAAAACTAACAAAATAACTAGAACTGTAAGTAGATACCTCACGAATTTGTGAGCTGATACTGCTTTGATATAAAATCAACATTGTTTCAATTCCTGTCAAAATCAAGGCTTACTAGATAGGACTTTTAGAGTTTCATTGGTTTTTAATAAAAATAATGGATTAACAAGAAAACTATTGGAAATATGTATAGGAAAAGTTATAGCGAATCGATGCAGAATCAACTTATGCATCCGACCATCCAATAAATAATATACAGGGTGTCACATTTGAAATAACGAGGTTTTTCAACTTTGAAAATGATGTAATTGGTGATCAAATTTTGGACACCCCGTTTGCTATAAATTAATTGTTAATGTGGATTTCGAAAGTACCATTCTTGTGCTTCCGTCTACCCCAGAAGCGCTTAGCACCAGTAGAAAATGGGTAAAAGGCAGTATTGAAAATAAGGCTACGTCTTTCAAAATTTTCAAAATAAACAATATATCTAAGAAACAGTTGAAAATAGGTATAGGGAAACCTGATGGAACTCATAAAATTTTCTCAGGAATTCAAAAATGAAATAATATACCTGGTGTTCTATTTGAAATAAGGAAGTTACTGGCAACTTCCGGGATAACCGGAAGTGGTATGACCTTGAAAATATTTCAAAATGAAAGAGAATTTTGAATAACCCTGGAGTCCAGAAATTCAGAATTCTAAGTTTTTTCTAACCACGAAAACTTTTAACGAACGGCTACCGTGAGAAACCCTGTATATTCATCGATATCCACTTTGCAAAGGTCTTAATGCGACCGGGTATAGACCAGGATATTTATTTCAGTTTTGAGACTTGTTCCTATTCTTGACGAGCTGTATAGCGTTTAAATATCTTGGAAGGCATTTTCCGCGTGAAATGGTCTTCCGTGACATACAATCCAAAACATGGAGTTGTTTGGGATGGAATCCCCCATAACTTTGTTTGTTTTAAAGTGTAACTTCCAAATTTAAGGAATTTTAATAACAGATAAACATGCACAATAAAACAATTGTTATAATTTCCATAATTAAGTGAGCTAGAGCGAAAAAAAATTACTGTAATAGCGTATTTATTATTATTTGAGATATAAAGAGGATGATGATACATGAGAAATTGTTGAGTTCTGCTTATGTTAATATATCCATAAGTTGTGGCATACCTTGGATTCAAACTGTCCTACAAAAACTCTATATAGTGGAAATAGTAACCATTCACAGGAATCATCTATAACGCAAAGTTTTCAGATGATAGTTTTAGAAACTGTCGTAATGTGGAGGCTCATTCTCCGCTTCATCTGTGCCTTAAATATTAAGGATCGAAACAAATTAACAGCTATTCCCCTGGCTACATTCCATCAACGAGCGCTGAATTACATGACCGTATTTTGTTCCAATATCGAACCAAAATACAACGATTTGGATTGCTCGAAAACCTCAAGGAAGATGCAAAGCGTCCTCTATCTCAGGATTTTCGCAACATTAAAAATGTTAAATTTTGCGACGGCATATTTTTAACAGTGCAGATTTGTCCTCTGGGGAAATAATCGAAAAATGCCCTAGAGGTATAGCCAATGAAAAACAAATTCTCAAAGTATCAATATTTTTCCGCCAATTCCTTATGGAAAAATAATATAAAAGTTAGACCGTAAAGCGTCATTACTATATTACATAAATTATTATATTTTAAAAATTGCTTATTTAATTCAATTTAAGTCGTTTAAAATATACAGAAACCGTTTTCCTCTTTATTTAACTAAGACCAGTAGCTTATATGAGTCTTATGCAAGATTTCGTTTATCCAAGAAAATATTAGATTTTGGTCAATGAAGATCTTTGAACCTGTTAGTATAAATTATGTCACATTAACATAACTGAACACGGATTCCAACACTATTCTCATCGTATTATGCAAATTTTTCAAAAGAATTTTTATCCCCGTCTACTATCATAATTCATATCTAATGTGGTTCTGTTCGGTAACACTTTATTAGTACCTACTTATACACATACGGCATCAAATCTATCAAATCTAAACAAGTATACGGATATATCCGATTATTAAAATTTATTATTGAAACCTTTAAAATTTATAGTTGATAAAAATATGGCATTGAATTGAAAATTATGTTTTAATACTTTAACTGTGAAATTAATGACATGCTATTTTACATGTAACTTAGACATTTTGGTGGTTACGGTATTTATCTGATGAAGCTGGCTTTCAAACTTTTTTGAAGTGAATACTTGTTTGGCGGCGTTCTGATATTTGACGAGAATAGAGAGTGAATTGGAAAAAATGTAACGTTTCGAGGTTTCGTTACACGAGAGAGAAAAAAGATATAACGTAGAGAGAAGGAGAAAGAGAGCTATACATTTGGTATACCTAAAACATAGGCTTCGTTACAAGACAGACTACACAGATATATAACATAGAGAGAAAGAGAAAGAGAGCTATACATCATATAAATATATCAGTTTAGGCTATCCGCGTCTCCCTTTTGTGCGGTCCTTCGTCTTTAACGCCCACTCATACGTTAAGTCCAAGGTCTAAGTTGCTTGAAGGGGGAATAGTTTAGGAAGCATCGTACGAGCAAGAGAGAGAGCCACGTATTCATTGAATACTAGGCAATAGAAGAAAATATAGTATGACGCGTATGCGCGCGAGTACGTACAACTCTGACGCCACACGGGAATGGAGCAAGAGAGAGCGATATAAACTCAGTACGAAGCGATAGAATAGGATAGATAGATTGTCGCGCATGCGCGCGTTATAAATGTACGCGTCCAGATGCTACATATTAACAGCTGAAGCAGCATGCGTGTGTACCGAATATTTATCATTGTGTTTTATAGTTATTTACATTATCTACATCTGTGTTCTGTGATTATTTGATAATATCCTTGAACCGTTTAACTTGTTAAAATCTAGAAGATATAATATATTTCATTCACCGCTCCCTACTGGTTTACAGCCACACAGGTGCAAATGCACAAATGGAAGCGGCGAAGACAAAATCCCTTTGATTCTCGGGGGAGATTTCAATGTAAATTTCGGATCCAATGATTCTTTGACGTTGATTAACTTTCTTCGAGAAACATTTGGTCTGCTTATAAATAACAATCCCAAAGAATCAACAACAAAATCCGGAACAACAATAGATGCAATTTTTACACGTTATCTAGAAAATATCGAATCACGAACATATATTTCATATTTTAGTTATCACAAACCAATCATATCAGTATTACCAATTGAACCACCAGCCGATGATAGTGTAGATAATGAATAAACGGAATATTTTTTATACAAATTTTATATTGTTATATTTCTTTTGAAATTATTCCTCTCCCTTTCTCTCTCACTCTCTCTCTCTTTTAATCTCTCACTCTTAATCTCTCTCATTCTCTATTCTAAAGAAGTATTCACTTCTATCACGTGTACTGTGCTGCACATGATATTTTTTTTAATTACCTCCAAATTTACATAGATGATAAACCGCACACGAATATCTGGTAACAAAAAATAACTTGCCTTAAAGCGCTTAGGGTGCTTCCTCGACGTAACAATTCTTATCACATAAAACATTGAAATAACTTATTTAAATCATAATTGAGACATAATTTAAATAAATTTTAGCAGTATTAAATAAGAAGTATTTGCATGTCTAGCTTTTGTATATGATATTTACATTACTAATATTATCATTTTTGTTTCAGGTGGGTAAAACGACGTACGAATCTTGGTTTACGCTGTAAGTATTTTTTGTAGTGTCAATCACGTAGACTTAAAGAGCAACAAATGTAGAATATTACTTAGTTCACTTTGCGTAGTTAATTTAAAATAATTTTGATAAAGAAGAATAAAGATATATCATAAAAGGAGCGATCTACAAAACAATATAATAACTGTGGTTAATTTCACTTATTGTTACTTTACTACTGTGATCTGTGTGTTGCTTACTGTTTTAGGAGTGAATAAATTAATAGAGAGGAACTTAAGTATTTCAGTTAAGTCATAGTTAAATTGTTTTATTTAATTTGATCATAAATTACATACAAACATTGGTCTTTACTCAGTTGGATTGAGACCTTTGTAGAGTGAATATCGGTGAATATATATTGAATGTGAATGTATACAGAGTTAGATTTGGCCCCGTGTAAAGTGCATTTTTTCCCTCCAAATGTTGCCTCACTCTTTCTTCTACGCATACCTAGAGAATCTCACACATTTTCGTATTCCTGACGAGCAATATATAAATATAGCTAATAGTTATTATACAGAATAAAACACTGGAAGTGTTGTGACTTACACAAACTGACTTATGTTATACCCTTAGTGTACTGTATGATGACATAGCTCCATTTTTATCTTTTTAAATATTGATTTTTGATGTTCTAAGCCCATTCAATCAAAAAATAAATATTTACGTAATAATATCTTATCGAATAACTCAGATTGTTATTATTATTCAGAAAACTAACATTTTTTTCTTCAATGTAGTTTACATAAAACACGTCGTATTTTTATATTATCAAAATTCAATATGAGTGTCCAGAAAGGGTAGGGGGTATTTGTAGATTCAATAAAAAAAAACTAGAAGTCAGAAAAAATAAGTTTTTTTGTTAATTTTTAGACAAGGTTTTGGAAAATTAAGTACTAAAGATTATGTTCTCCAAATGTTGACCCTCGCGCTGCTCTCTCCTCTAACCGTAAACGGAAATTAGCCACCACGCATTTACACACCTCTCTGGAAACGGCGGCCATTTCGGTCGAATGTTGTGCTTTAATTGCACTAAAGTTCGTGGTTTGTTTACATACACTTTCTCTTTAAGGTATCCTCATAAGAAATAATCAAGAGGTGTAAGATCGGGGCTTCTTGGAAGCCAGTTGATGGTGCCTCGACGAGAGATCACTTTTCCTGGAAAAAGTTCATTGACAACCGTAAGCGATTGGTTTGAGGTGTGGCAAGTGGCCCCATCTTGTTGAAACCATGTTTCCACATTAAATCCTTCAAACTCCTGCAGTTGTGGAACCAAAAAGTTTCTTAACATATCGCAATACCGTTCACTGTTTACCGTAAGTGCTCGCCCTCGCCGGTCTTCAAAAAAATAAGTCCCAATGATGCCTTCAGCAGATATGGCAGCCCACACAACAACTTTTGGACTATGTAGTGGTTGTTCATGTTTCTGTCTTGCATTTTCGTTGGCCCAGTAGCAGCAGTTCTGTTTATTTACGTGGCCATTTAAGTGAAAGTTCGCTTCATCACTAAACAGAATGTTTTCAAACGTTGGGAAGCATTGAAGCACTTCATTTGCAAAATGCAGTCGGAGAGGGTAGTCGGTAACGTTCAGTTTTTGAACGAACTGAATTTTGTAGGCTGTAAGATGTAAATCTCGTTTCAGAATCTTTTGCAACGACGTTTTTTTAATGTCGGTCCGAGAAGCCCCGATCTTACACCTCTTGATTATTTCTTATGGGAATACTTTAAAGAGAAAGTGTATGTAAACAAACCACGAACTTTAGTGCAATTAAAGCACAACATTCGACCGAAATGGCCGCCGTTTCCAGAGAGATGTGTAGACGCGTGGTGGCTAATTTCCGTTTACGGTTAGAGGAGTGCCAGCAGCGTGAGGGTCAACATTTGGAGAACATAATCTTTAGTACTTAATTTTCCAAAACTTTGTCTAAAAATTAACAAAAAAATTTATTTATTTTGTCTAACTTCTAGTTTTTCTTTTATTGAATCTACAAATACCCCCTACCCTTTCTGGACACCCGTTATAAGCTGCTGGCAAAAATTAATACATAAACGAGTAAGCAAATCGCAAAAATATTGCGCCGCCCCCTCGTATCGAGGGCACCTCCGGAGCATGCCTCTAGAGGACTCGGATCAAAAAAAGTTACCACGTTGTTCGCAAGGGTCGATTTACTATATTGATTTTGTCAAAATACCGAAATTCGAACGAAAATCATTTCGTACATGGACCTAAAAATTTCGTGACATACACACGAAAACAGCCATTTAGTAAATAGAGATTACAGAAATTATTGTAATATAAGTTGGTCAATGTGAACAGATTGTATGTTCAATATATGAGAATAATACTTTGATAAGGGTTATGGAGATGGTTAAGGGAGAGGAGAAATGTCCAATTTGCATATTTGGTATATGTGTAGTATTTATATAAAAATACATCACAAGAAATTTAATCAACGATAATATATTAGCGCTACAGGAGATATGTACATGTTGTTATTGTTATAAATAATAACACATACATGAGAAACGCCTAAAAGTATTTTACAGCAATCAGAAGTAATAAATGAAAGAAAACACTTAGTAGGTTTCACAGAAATTGCAAACTATATTTCTAACAATTGTTTCGGCTTTTATGCCATTCTCAAAGAGTAACAAACTTTTACTAGAAGTTTGTAGTTGTACAGTAACCGTTTGTTACTCTTTGAGAATGACATAAAAGCCGAATCAATTGCTAGTAATAGTAATATAGTTTGCAGTTTTTGAAACTCACCAAGTGTTTTCTCTCATTTACTCGTCAAAAATGTTTCACCAAGTGCCTAATGTCCTCATTTCTACAGTCAGAAGTAATGTACGAATTGCAGGAATATAATTATATGAACCTTATATCCCTTGGAACCACATAACTTTTTTATTGACAACCCACATAAGCGTATAAGCATTAAGTAATATACATATATATATATATATATATATATATATATATATATATATATATATATACATATATATATATATATATATATATATATATATATATATATATATATATATATATATATATATATATATATATATAGCAATAAAAACTGGTGACTAAAAACTAGTTTTTAAAATATGCTGCGAACATATCCATTGGTATGCCGAATTTTTATATTAACCTATTCGACTAATTTGATTCTGGGAAAAAAACAGATCACTTTCCACTTCTTGTATATATGTTTTTTTAGTGTAGTTGCACCAGCCACTGGTTACATATTTACATTTCGTTTTAGCTTACGCACTACATGAGCTACAGCATCAAGTTTGTTGCGAGATGGCTTCTGGGGCAATTTCAGTTGATCCTTATGTCTTTTTGTATAGATATTGATTTCTTCTCTAATGGAAATTGCTTCAGAATATTGATGTATAGAGTTATTGGTGTTTTACCATAGCACATTGAGAATCGTTCTTAGTACTTTCGATTTAGAAAGAATTGGCTGTTGTTCCCCATAATTCTATACTATATGTTCATATAGGTTTTAATATTGTAATTGATTTTGGATTGTTAATTGGGACCTCCAACTTATTGACCAGTATAGATTTCGTAATTTTTGACCTAATTTTTTTTCTTTTTTTTTTTTAGAAAATATATGTTTTTTCCAGGTTAGTCTTTTATCTAGATAGATTCCGAGATAATTTACTTCTTGTTGCGGTATTTTTCTGTTATTAAAACGCACTGGCGAACATGTTCCCCTACATGTTGTCAATGTTATATGCGCTGATGTTGACTCACTTAATTTTCTTCTTCACTTCTTAATCATTTATCAACTTGGTGTATGTTATTCTGGAAAAGTTCTAATGTAATGGTTGGGTTTGTATTTGACCATAATATCATCAACAAATGTTGCTGTTGTTCCGGCAGGGTGTTGTTGGTAGGTTAGCGGTTTAGAGTAAATAAACGACATACCCCAATACGCTTCCATGTAGAACTCCTGCTTGGATAGGTTGGTTGTCTGTAATTTCATTTTCGTATTTTACTCTAAAGTATCTTGTTCTTCAGTTTGTATAACAACCCTTGATGCCATCTTATCGAACGCTTGTGCTATGACTAAAAATATACAGCAGAATCTGGTAGCTTCAATATCCTAATGAATTCAATTCACGACTCGACGCATTTGCTGAATTGTAGAATGTTGTTGCCTGAATCCGAATTGGTGTATTAGGATTATTCTAATTTCTCCTAGAATAAATGTCAGCCCTGTTAGTAATAACATTTGGAAATTACTGACAGAAGGTTAATTAGTCGATTAGATTTAATATATTCTGGTTCTTTACCTGGTTTTAAAATAAGCATAATTTCAGCTACTTTCCACTCTGAGGGGAAGTAGCTAAGTTTCATAACTGCCTCGAAAAGTTGAGTTACGAAGACTTTTAACCTCTTTCCGGTAGCTCTTGCAGTAGTGGGCCTATAATGAGATCATAACCTGGAACTTTTTTGGAATTGATTCGAATTCTATGAATTTCTGTATTTCGTTTTTTGTACAACTTTTTGCTGGTGGCTCAAGCTGATACGGTTCTTTGAGAGCCTAATTTATTTTATTTTCTACTTCGATGGGTTCTGTCACCTCATTGGGGGTAAATACAATTTTTGGATATTTATTAAATGTTTATCCCTTTTGTTTCGGAAGTTTTGAACCCTCCTTGTTCTATCCTAATAGGTGGAACCACATAACTAAATTTGTTTTTATGACAAAATGTGTTTTAAAAAATTTCTACACCATCTAATTGGGAGTACATGCCGTCCTTTTTATATTCCTTTCTATATAAAATATAGGAGGTGTGTTAAAAAAATAACAGGAATTTTCGTCTTTCTGAGAGAATTTCGTTTATTCATCTACAATGTCATCCCCTTCAAAATAGTCCCTATTAGATATTATACACTTATGCCAGCGCTTCTTCCAATCCCCGAAACACTTCTGGAACTCAATCTTTGGGATAGTGTTTATCTCTGTCAGCGATATGCTTTTAATCTCATCTATGGTTGCAATGCGATGGCCCTTTAGGGTTCGCCGTATTTTTGGGAACAGAAAAATATCACACTTAGCCATATCTGGCGAATATGAAGGCAAGAGCATCATTACAGTGTTGTTTTTGACCAAAAATTCACGAACAAGCATGTATCGTGGTGCAGAAGTCATTAATTACTTCGCCAAAAATCCGAACGTTTTTTCGAATTTCTTCACGCAAACGGCGTTGAACTTGTAGCTATTCGTTATTGATCGTTTAACCTTGTGGCAAGAACTCATGGTTCACTATGCCGGTAAAATCGAAGAACATAATGATCATAATCTTCACATTCAACAGCACTTGTTTCTACATCATATCCATAAGCTCATGTTTCATCGCCTGTTATGATACGTTTCAGTAGTTCTGCATCATTGTTGACTTCATTTAGCGACTCCTGACTTCCATTCGCCACTGCTTTTATTCGAAATTCAACAGTTTTGGAACAAATTTTGCTGCCACACGTTTTATACCCAAAATACCCGAAAAAAATTCATGGTATGAGCCAATTGATATGCCAACATCATGAGCGACTTCTCTGACTGATTAGACGATCGCTCGTAATCATTTCTTCCACTTTTTCCACGTTTACATCGGTTATTGATGTTCTGAGGCGTCCAGGGTGCTCGTCATCTTCAACGTCTTCACGGCCTTCTTAGAAACGCTTATATCACTCGTATACCAGTATTTTACTCATACCATACTCAATAAAAGCAATATTTAACATGTCTAAAACATTGCTGTATTTTATTTCATTCTTATAGCAAAATTTAATGCAAATTCTCTCATCCCTTCTTTAAATAAATAGATAATCGCCGATCGTACCAAAACACATGTAACCTTTTTGGCAGCTGATAACAGACTAATATCTGACATAGTTAACAATGTACGGATACTTTTCAGGTATGTTTTAACACAACAACGAAAAAATCGCGCGAATCGGACTGATACAACTCGCGAAATTTCTAAATTCCCGTTACATCTTGAACAGACCTCGTATATCTGAACAAATCTGGTATGATTAAGCTTCTGAAATGGAATTGTATCGACCTCGAGAATCAAACTTAGATGTTAGTTGTTCACTGTTTACCGAAACCATTTTTGAGAAAAGCGATATTTAAATATATGTACTATTCATTTCATCGCTATTTGCCAAATAAAACTCTCTTATCTTGCCGATAAATAGAACAGTCTACCTGAGGCTAGCCATAAAACAAGCCACGGTATGAGATAAGATTCGTTTGGGATTTTTTATTTGGCAAATAGAGATGAAATAAACTATATGTACCTATATTTGTTAGTTTCGCATCACGGTCAATGACATTTTACATTCATATTTATGCATTGTAAGTTTAGAATATAATTCCTAGGACTAGGAAGTTGAACTGAATTCATTATAATTTAAGGATATTTGGTTTTATTGTTCCATCTTTTAAGATATTTGGTTTTACGTTATTCGCATGTTAATCGTATTTTAAAAGTGAAATATAATATGTATAACATGTTTCAACCATAAAATTTAGTGAAGGCTGGAAATGAGAGAAATATAAAATAATTGTTTTGTGTAACTAAAAACGGGTAAAATATTTGAGCTAGCTTTTAATATAGTCGAATTTCAACATTTTTTAGTCTGTGTAGACTAAAATATTTAAATTAGTGTTATTAATTTTAATGCTAATAACTGATTTTATTCAACAATGTAGAAATTCGACACTTTCGAAATCCATGTGAAATGAATAACCTGTAAGGAATCTACATTAATAAATTAACTGTTGAAATATGTAATATCACAATTAACTGATAATTAGCCAATGTAGCTATAATTTTCATTTCTGATATAATTTCATAGATTTGCTATCATTACCCAAACTTCCTATTTCCTATATAATAATAATTTGCGCAAGATATGAAATAAAGAGAAATTTTTAACGGCAGAAAACTTATCAAGAATTCCAAAACTATTTTAATTGATGTGTTTCTCTTCATATATGTTACAAAATATACAAATACGTAATACAATTAAGTAATAAATAAACTATCTAGATCTGTGTATATACATTTGTGTATGTTATAAATGGGTTTTATTGAATAATAAAAAATAATGTTACTTAAGTAACTATTATGAAATGTGCCGGTGTCCTGGATTGTTACATTTTAAGTATACATCAAAAAATAGAACAGGTTAATGTCCTGGCTTTATCGTCTATTGATATGTTCAAATAAACTTACGCATAAGTAAGAAGGTGTGAAAAATTATTCTTAACAATTGTTATCACTTATTGAGCGGAAAAGTATTTAAGTTTGAAGGTAGGAACATTGGAAAAATTGAAGTACAATTATCCAAGTTATGTTCATGTGAAAATAAGTTTTGTAATCAATCATCACATTTTTATTTTTTCCATAAAAACATATAATAATGCAGTTTTTTTTTTGTATTTACTACTTGAATAAAAATTAGGTAGTAACTAAATTATAATTATAACAGTAAGGTTCCAGAACATTTTTTATGAATATTCTCAATAATGCCATTACAGCACAGTTTGTCTCCAAACGAAGATTAGTTGATGAATCTTCTAATAAAGTTGAATAACACAACGGGCTTCTTCAAATAACCCTTTGTAGCAGTAGTTCCATTGTAGTTGAATGTGTTATTTAATATCGACGATAGTCAGTTAAGGGATGTCAATAATATATATTTTATATAATATTTTCTTTATTAAACTTATTTTATTTAACTTTATAGTTTTGAGTTTTGTTTATGTCGAGAAATGAGCAATTTCTTACTGAGTAGTTACTCGATAATTACTTAGTACTTATTCGAAGATTACTGGTGTCTCTTTTGTGGTTTTCTCTATTTAAAACCTTGCTGTCGCTGAGGTGGCAGAAAGGTTCCAAGAAGTGTTTTTCTCTCTGAAGTATTGCAACTTGTAATGAACGTGATCAATATTAAAAAGCAATTTGTGATAAGGTACGAAAGGATTTAAATACATGATAATAATAATGACTTTAGTTGTACTCTTTCTTAGACATAGTATCTTACATGTGAATGACCTGAACTATAACTTTATACCGTTACACAATTTTATTTTATTTAACATGTATATAGCCAAACAGATATGATTTAATTCCTGCCTATATTTATTTATTTTTCTTCCATCTGTAGAAAAGACATATCTAAAACATCTGTAGAAAGTTATCATTGCAAATTAACCTATAATGGATTACAAAATAATTATAATACAAATTTTTGTACGTTTTTTTAAATGTTAAACTAACTAAATGTAGTTACAAAGTCTCATGAAAATGTTGTTAACTCTTATCAAAGTAGGAAGACACCATATGAGGAGGTAATACTTGAAGCACTTGTTAATTTTGAAGAAGTATCAAAATCAAATACGTTAATATCAAATTTAACAAACGCAATATCAAAGCAAGGTATTATTAACAAACAAATGGGGTTCATATAATCTCCTATAACCTTATCCATTTAGTATATAGAGCCAACTGAAGTGATCTTGATGGAGGCATGAAGTTTTAGTCGAAAATTATTAATACCATTGAATTAACTTTCTGAACAAAACTAATTATAACAGACTGCGATTATTGAGTTAACTCCTCAGAAAATTGAACAATTGCACACATTATTCTCTCTAAAATGAAATAAACGCAAGTGGGGATATTTAAAGGAGATTTTAATTTAGATTTATATTTGAAATCAGTGCAAGTACATACCATTATTTTTGAGAGAGAAGCATATTTCACATACAAGTCGTTTCTTTACTTCATTTATTTACTCCCAAATCAGGGGATTTCATTTACTTTCAGTATTAATACATCGTCTTTGGTGTTGTTGAGGAAATTTTCATGAATACCCGGCGCTTGAATCTATGTCTCAGGTAGTGCCAGACTCTCCTACTGCTCAAAACCCGTATGCTTTCCACTTACACCCCTGATCCGGTTTCGTTAATCCCAAAGCTTTATTTGCTCTTCATATCCTGTTCTTTGAAAGGGTTAAAATGTTGGTAATATATTGTTTCATTAAATTCCATCCTTCCATTGTTCTTTCATCTGTCACTAACCAATTTACAAATGTGTTGTGTTTTGTTTCTGTTCCTGTTGTAGCTTCATCACTGTATCATCTCTCATCTTTTTCCATGTCACCTAGGGTAGTAGAAGATCATATGTTGTGGCATATCTTGTTCTCCACAGTGTATTCACTCCTCATCGTTTTTTTATGTTGTGTAGAGGTAAATGCCGAAATATTCACGTTCTATCACAAATTATGTCTGGTTTCGTCCAATTCATGGTTGAATTTGCCTTACCAATGTCTTTTTCATTCATTTGCCCATCGTTCATTAACTAAGCTATCCCATTCTCTGCCATTTTTCTAAAGCGTTATTTCTCGCCGTCTTTCTGTCCTCTTCTTTTACCTTCCCTTTTCCATAAAGTGTGTTCTTTCGTCCACCAGCAATATTAATCGACTTATTTATATAACGTAAATCTACAATTATTATAACCTAAAATAAAACAGATAAAGTATGAGTAAGGTGAAGTTATAGTAGAGGGGAGTAGGCCAAAACAATATCTACTGCATCTTACTACTACTGTCTCCTGATTTAAGTCTGTTGGACTACTTTTTAACATCAACTAATTAGACAAGAAAACCTAAAGATAAAATAATTGTTTTAGTAATATGACTACAGATTATTCAGTGCTTCTTTTACACTTTTATTGATGCATTAGAATATTATCGGGTAGCTCGATTTAACATTCCTATACATTCGTAAACATATACGGTTGGGTAAATGTTATGGAACGCGTCACTTCTGGCTAAACTGTATGTTGGATTAAAAATACCCTTAACAAAAGTATTTAGTTATTTTAATCTATTCAGTAATGTACTGAATTGACTTCCGATAGCCTCCTTTCTTTTCGAGATAAAAGATTATTATCAGTTTTTTTAAATGCACATTTTTTCAATAATCACAATGATATGGAATTTGGTGAGTGTATGAATTCGATTTTTTCTGATTATTAGAAAGAAAATAAGTATACAGTGCTTTCATTTTGTAACTATTCACACGCATTATTTCTTGTAGCAAGGAAAATGACTTCCCCTCAATATCTAAACAAAAGTTTAGATATTGAGGGGAAGTTTAAAACCATTGTCCGTTGCAGTTTAGGTTTCACCCCACTACCCTCAACTATCCCTACTTCAAAGTTTTCAATAGCACCCCTTATCTTGTAATACATCCTTTTAAAGACATTAAAAATTCTGATTCAACTTCGTTTATAAAATTAAAATCGGTTGGTCGGGAAGGTAAAACGAAATTGAACGAAATATTCTAAGGATTGTGTATTATGCTATGAGTTCAATGTGAAATTAAAGTAGGAGCACTATTTTTATGGAATCCCTGCTGTAGACTAGACTCAACACCGATAAACTTTATGTTTCTTTTAATTTATTTACACACATCACTGTTCTTTTACTGACATTCAAAGTAAGATAAGAATGTATATTTTAACTCGTCGTTCATTTGTATTTTAGCGCACAATTTCGTTCTGATTACAGCTGGAATTAAAATGACTCGCATTTGATAAGGAATATTTGTTTCAGTGATGAAAATTTGTTCTGAATTGATTTATAAATATGTAAACATACCTGTAGATACTGGGACAATGCAAATTTACACGTTTTGAGAGGATCACACTCGAAAAAATCGACATCTGAGCTGGAATCCTGGGAAATGAAATCACAGGACCTATTTTCATTGAAGACAATTTAACAATTGGTGAATTGTACTTAAATTTATTGGAAAGTGAAATCGACTCTTACAGAACACAGTTCTTAGAATATCAAGTCGATGAGAAAAAGACTTACTGTTGCCTGAAGAAAATTTACACTTTCAATAGGATGGCACAACACCAAACTACACATTATATGTTCGAAAATGGCTGGATCAAAGGCTTCCTATAAATGTATGGGCAAAAGAGGCTCCGCAATGATCGGAGATATCTCCCGATATAACTCCATTTGATCTCCTCCTCTGTGGTTATTTGAAGACAATTGTTTAAAAAACTCCACTCCAGAATATTCAAAACCTAAGAAATGTAATTATCTACACATGGAGACTAATTACTAAAAACACATTTGAAAAAGTCCGATAAGAATCTGAGAATAGATTGTACTTTTGTTTGCCAAAAATGATGGGAATTTTTAGCGCTTAATTTAAGGTTTCAGTAAGTAAGGTTAGAGTTGTGAAAAGTAAATATATCCCATTAATTTACTTTGTTTTATTCAAAGTATTTTTTATGCTTCTATTACGAGAATGGATCAACTGATTATAGTTTTCTAAACGAAGTTGACCTTTAAACGATTTATTACAAGATAGGGGATGCCATTTAAAATTTTTAAATGTGGTTAGCTAGATGTAAAGCATGAAACTTAAACTCCAACGGACACTGATGTTAAACTTTCCCTTCTATATCTAAATTTACGTGTTTTTCTCTAGAGATCATTTTCCTTGCTAAAGAAATAATAGGCGTGGGAACTTCTGAAATGAATATTTTCAGATATTAATAGTTTGGCCAAAAGTCCCTTGTACAGACAATCCTAAGAAATACGGAAACTACTGCCTCACTTACTGATTGACTTTCTAATATACATTTTTCTATTAAAATGGTGTAACCAGATCAACTTGTCCTTCTACACATTTTCTAATAATCATATTTACACAGTCACACTTTGATACATCATGAACGAAAATTAAATATTCGTTATCTAATTATAAATAATAATTACCACAATCGAAGTGCTTAGTAGAATTACTAAGCACTTTTAATTATCTTTTGCGATGAGACGAATTGGCTTATTAATTAATCGTTTGTATGGAGAAATAACCCTCGCTAGTGAGTGCATATAAATATACCCACAATTTTCTTTATTATGCTGCCAATCAATAAGTAAAACCATACAAAAGAAGTAGGTAATGTATCAAGGATACGTGCTTGTTATGTTAATAGCGAAGAGGCAAATTATGATAATCTTGTAAACTATAAATCGTATCTCAGAAACGGTTTGTGTCAGTATTATAATATAAGTAATCAAATATATTAGAAATTATAATACAGAAACATCTTACTCGATAGAAATTATATCGGCAATTTCACAATGAACTAGATGAATTGTTTTTTGTTATAACGACCTCGCTCCTTATGTTTAGCCTAGTATTAAAATATGTTTTAATACTAGTATTAAAATAGATTTTTAAAAGTGAAATTAGAAGTACTTGATTCCATACAATAATGCTATAATTTTATTTATGTATGTATATAGCGTACTCAATGGTATTACAACTAGCCCATGCTCATAATAGTTCGGCCAGACATAATTTTACAACTAATATATTTAAACAAAACTAATAATCCTCTCAAAACTACATTATTAAAGAAATGTATTTGTAACTAAACTTATAACTTAAATACAATGAAATATTATTACGTTATGATGTGTCAGTGACCAGTTTGTTAATAAAAAACATTAAGATTCGCAGGTTCAGAATAGTTCCGTCCTTTCATTAAAACTGAATTACATCACCTTTATTAACAATAACAGCTTTAATTCTTACAGGTATTGTATCTGGCAGCTTCGCGCATTCTTCAGAAAAAGTGCCGTCCTAAATTTCTTGCAATTTGGTGCGTAGATCGTTAACTGAAGGGGCTGGATGTTTGCGCAACTGTTTTTTCATTTTATGCCACAATGTTTTTATTGGCGAGAGGTCTGGACTGTCAGAGGGCTATTCCACATCAGGGACATTATGTTCTGTAAAACAAGCTTTAACAACACTAACTTAGTTTTCCTTTTACACTAACTTAGTTATAGTGTTTTGATGTTTTGTGGAAAACTTCAAAAGTCAGTGTTATCTTCACACCAAAGAATTCCGACCCACTCCAGTATTAAACTTTCACAGTTTTTCCTGTGTGACACGTAGCACCATCTTGCTGGAAAATTTGCTGCGTGTCGGTGCCTTGACATATTGGTATTGACGGCAATAAGCTATGTGTCAAAATTTGTTTATATTCTTCTGCTGTCACAGTACCATCTATGAAATGTAATTTTCCTACACTCATACATCTCCAGATCATAAGAGACGAAGGGAACTTCACTTTCCTAACCATACAGTCATGGTGATAAGTTTCCTGTGGGGTTCTTAGCACACGTTTTCTGGTATCACCCAAACTTGGATTCGTCACTCGAAATTACCTGGTGCCATGGTTGTAAAGTCCAGTGCCCATGTACTCTAGCCAACCGTAACCGATTAATTTTCTATAGTTTACTTAACGGCTTTTCTTTTGTCTGAAGGAGAAACTGGTGTTCAAAAGTAAAATGTAAAGAATCAAACTTTATCTTATAGAATTTATATCCTATTTTCTTTATTGAACGTTTAGTTGTGGATACAGAAATATTTTTTTCCAATGGCTTGCCTCCATAGTACCATAATTTCTTTTACACTGGATCGTCAGTTTGTTGTTACAATCTTCTTCAGATAATGTTGATTTCAGTGTGAAATTTGGAATGGGTGACCAGTTTTCTTTCTTTGGGCTGTACATCCAGTTTTTGTATGCAAGTTGATTATGCCTTGCACTTTACATTTAGGCAGTGAATACGTAGCAGATATTTTCCGAGTCAAAATTCCCTGTTATGAGCATTAATAATTAAATTTTACATATCGTCACTTGCTATATTTTTTTAATTTTAGGAGACGCGTCCAAAACACATATTATAATATCCGTTTCATTTTGAAAACAATTGAGGTTCTATTTTGTTTTAATCCGCTACAAATTTAGCCTATTGTGCATTTCAGCAACTGCCCGAACTATTCTGAATCGCAAACCTCAATGTTTTTTATTAACAATTAACAAACTTGTAATTAGCACATCATAACTTAGTAATATTTCATCGTATTTAAGTTAAAAGTTTATACTCTGTTTCTGTTACCAATATTTTCATTTAATAAAATAGTTTCATTTAATACAATTCAGAATTTGTACAATCATCGTTCTTAATTTTTTTTTCTTATCTAACTTATACTTAAATTTATGTTAAATACCTACATTAAATTTATTTAAGTGAGAATATCGTTTCGGACACGATCAACTACAATTTGGAAAAAATACGTTAGCAAATACTGAACTTTACTAAAAGATTTTAACGAATGTATTTAATTGTTTTATAGGGTGTTCACTATGACGCGCGACACGTATGTATAATTTTGTAACAAAAATAAATTATTTACTATTTCAGAATCGATAATGGCTGGAATAAATAATGACCGAATCGTATTTTTGCAAGCTAAATCAGAATGTCAAGAATATTCATTTAATTAACGTGTAGTAAAATTCTTTGTAATATGAGCTTAAATATTTGATATATATATTTATATATATATATATATATATATATATATATATATATATATATATATATATATATATATAAATGTAATTATTGATTAATAATTAAATACATAATTGATCTTGTAATCGCAAATCACAGTATTAAATGCTATATCACCGATCGTGCTAAATACGAGTTTGTATGCTTTAATTGAATTACCGCCTATTCTGATGAACCTGCTCTATGTGTCGTACAAGCAGAAGATGTTTCCATTCATAAACAAAGTGGCATGTGTGCAATTACGTCCAAAGAAGGATAAAAATGATTTCTCAGGTAATTATCGTCTATTTTCCTATATCCCATCTAATACCTGTTCCACTTTAGTAATTAAGTACTATGTAGTTTATTTACCTCTTTCCAAAGTGATGTATCGTTCTACTGCATCTCAGTAGAACCTATATGTTTATATTTTCTTTGTATTTTTACGATGTAGATTGAAATAAGGAAAATAATTTTTAATTGGCAAAAATGCAATATTATTGATTTATTATTTATGATAAATAATAAGTAGTATCTTATATTTATAAGTATAAAGTTAGATTAGAAAATTTATATCCTTATCGTAAATTGATTTATTAAATGAATTTTAACATAAACTGTTAATGCTTGCAAAATAAATATTTTTAGAGGATTATAGGATATCAGAGAGAATGGAGGGAGAGGCAGGAGATATTTAAAGTAGATGTTCAGGAACATAATAGTCGCCATTCAGAACGTCTGTCATTTTCGAGACTGTAAGGAAAATAATTAGTTTTTAATTTTTTTTACATAATTTTACATAACTGACAGGATGGACACTAATTAAAGAATATTTCAAAGAATAATGAAATAGATAGAGATGGGCCAGATGATTTAGACAAAAATAACTTGCCGGTAGCTAGTCTTATAAATTTGGAGAGACAAAAGCAAAAATAATTTGGAGAAAAAATAATAAGAAAATCTTTTACACCTAGGTTCCTGGATTTCCGGATATTGAATATAATTTTTAGAACCAATTTTGCGGATTAACGGCATCACCTTTACAACTACTGCATTACTTCGGAAGAAGCTTGAAACTAGTGGGAAACTGGACTCAAACTAATATCGAGATATAAAAAATTGCCTTAAGGGGGCTTCCCTGTGCAGATAAATACCTTCCGTTTATATGCACAGTTTATCAGTTGTGACCTCATGATAAACTGTGTGAACTGCGCAGTTTAGATTGGTATTTACGCAGTAATGAAACATCGGTATGAAAAATCTGTGTATTTGGACCCTCTTTTGCAACGATAATCTGCGCAATTTATGAAGTTTATCGTACAGTTTCTTCAGTTGACTTTCTGTATATGTACATGATGACCACGGTTTCAGAAACAGATGCGCTTCTGACGTTTATACCAATCTTTGCACTAACGTTTACGGCGTTTTTTCCTTCTTCATCTAGCAACATAGCTGCAATTATACAACAAACTGCGACTCTTATTTTTCTCTTCTCCATTGACCTTATATTAAATATATTATTACTTATATTACTATATTAAATTTTCACGCTTTTTGAAGCAAATCTGTTAGAAGTCAGGGGAAAACTGAACAAAAATCGGACGAAACTAAGGCGGAAGCTGAACGTAGCCTACACACCTTCAGTTGAGATAAATGTACACATTTTTACATAGTTATTTACGACAGATAACTGCACAGATAAACGGATGATGTGTAACCCCCTTTAGTTAAAAATCGTCCTGGATTTAAAAATAATTGTAGGAGCCAGTATCGTGCATTTATGTAAATTTTTTATGGTCAAGGATTTATTTATATTTGGAGAGTTTCGGAGAGCACTTCATTATCAGTAACGACAGTAACACCAAACGATATTTTATGGAGGTCTTGTGTTGGCGTGTTTCGCGAAATCGGCTTTGTGACTCATAAAAAAGGTGGCGGTAGCCCAACCGCTCGTATAAAAGTTATTGACGTTCGCCATCGAATAAAACAAGAGCTTTTAATTAACTGCGCACTTCCTATAGGATCTGCATTCATGTCATTTGAGGGCCTTATATGAGAAGTTGATGGGATCCATACATAATTTAGACTACAATTAGTTAAATTAAGCTGTTTTTCAAAACTAGTCAAATCGTAAAAATTCGCTGATATATAAAAAATTAAGGAATATTAACAATGTAACGAAAATGAATAGTTGCGATAGGCCACGACCAGTAAATTTCGAAAAATGACTAGAGGAGCGCCGTGTCATAAGACTCAGGAGTATTCTGGATTATTTGCTGTCCCGAATATTCCATGGCAGGTAAACAGGAATACATACTAAACTACAATAAAACTGTCTGACAGACAAACTACTAGTGCGTGTAACTAGAACTGTATATCATATTAGAGTCTATGTTCGTACAGGCCCACTTTGATGTGGATGGCATGTGTCCATCCGGAGTGACCACGGAAGCTGAAGGCATGGCCCAGAGCCTCATTATAGTTTGGCCAGGCATAATTTTACAACTATTATATTTAAATAGAAGTAATAACACTCTTAAAAGTATTTTGTTAAATAAAAATATTGGTAACAGAGAAAAAGTACGAACTTTTAACTTAAATACGACGACTATGTCAGTGAAATTAGTGTCATTAGTGAATTATGATGTGTCAGTGACAAGTTGGTCACAAAAGACTAAGATTCGTGGTTCGGCCGCATCATCAAAACTGTGTTACATCACCTTTATTAACAATAACAGCTTTAATTTTGGCAGGCATTGTATTTACCAGTTTAGCGCACTGTTCAGGAAGTGTGCTGTTCCAAATTTCTGGCAATTTTTGCGTAGATTTTTAATTAAACGGGCTAGATGTTTGCGCAACTGTTTTTTTTATTTTATGCCACAATGTTTCTATTGGCGAGAGGTCTGGACTGCTAGAGGGCCATTCCATGACATGGATATTCTTTTCTGTAAACTAAGCTTTGACAGTTTTTGCTGTGTAGTACGCTTCACCATCCTGCTGGAAAATGTACTGCGCGTCAGTCCCTTGACATATTGGTATTTACGGTAATAAAATGTCAAATCAAAATTTGTTTATATTTTTCTGCTGTCACAGTACCATCTACGAAATGTTATTTCACAGGGAACTTCACTTTCCTAACCAAACAGTCAGGATGATAAGTTTGCTGTGGGGTTCTTAGCACACGTCCTCTGACATCCCCCAAACAGATTTCAAATTTGGATTCGTCACTCCAAATTACCTGGTGCCATTGTTGTAAAATGGAGTACCTATGTTCTCTGGGCCACTGTAACCGATTGATTTTCTATTGTTTAGTGTTTGGTTTATAACGGTTTTTCTCTTGCCTAAGGGAGAAACCGGTATTTTTATTATTATATTATATAGGTTTGGGCCTCATCAGCCACTGATCGCATGGGTAGTCCCTTGGCGATCCCCTCTTATCCGGGTCATTATCCAAAAATGCTATCCCATAAAAGGAGCAATTTAGGCACGTCCCCCGCCTTAAGACTCGCCTCCTCTAGGATAACAGGGGTCCCTAATATAAGATACCTCTTCTGCTCCAGTGCGAGGCAGGTGTAAAGAAGATGAATCGAGGTTTCCTCGTCTTCTTTACAGTATCTGCAGGCCGGGCTATCAGTCAGCCTCAGCTTGTGCTTATATGCATTCAGGCTACTATGTTGACCCGTTATGATTTACACCAGAGTTCTGGCTTTGTGCCTGTTCAATTTAATGAATTCTTGGACACATTTCTCAATCTCTGAGTATTCGATGAAGAGTTTGGTTATTCGACAACCCGTTACTCCTCTCCATCTTTTATTGTGCTGGTCTCTTGCCCAGCCATTGATGCGGTCTCTGATCAGATTCCGACTTATTCCCACTGCAGGTTCTGGTCCATAGAGGTTTTCCCTGGTCCCTAGTCTGGCAAGGTCATCTGCAATTAGATTTCCCTTAATGCCATTATGCCCAGGTATCCATAAGAGTTCCACCGGTCCCTTCCCTGCGAAGTGGTTTAATGTTTCATAGCAATTATAGACCAGCTTCGACTTTGTCGTTGCTGAATTCAGGGCTGCCAACGCCGTCCTGCTATCCGAGCAGATACATACCTTCTCCTGGGTCCGACTTTGGTCCGCCCCCAGAACACCGAATGTAATTCCAACTAGCTCGGCCTGGAGTGCGGTAGTGTATTTGCCCAAGGGGAATGTTTTACCTATCCTGTCGCGTCGCCTATACACCCCCGCACCCGCTCTGTTCCCACTCTTGGCTCCATCCGTGTACCAGATGTCTCCATTGAGTGGCAATCCAGCTCGACCCTCCATCCAGTCGGTCTTACTGGTGAGGGTGATCTTATATTTCTTGTCAAACAGGAAGTGGATACCCGTACTGTCAGAAGGCATCCATAGGAGTCCCTCCTCAGCTAGCTCTCTTGAGAGTCTATTCAGGTCCCTTACCTTCCTATTCATGTTTCCCACCCTGTGCATTGCCTTTGCGGCTTCCGCTTTCAGGATGACATCAAGAGGTGGTATCTCCGTCAGTATCCCCATCGCCTCGATCGGTGTTGATCTTGGGGCTCCGGTTATACTTCTAAGAATCAATCCTCTTAACTTGTTCAGTCGGTTGGCTTCCGACTTTAAACAGGCTCTCTCCCACCAGACCAGTGCTGCATACGTCAGTCTATTAAAACTGTAAGTTAAAACCGGTAAATTCAAAAGTAAAATATAAAGAATCAAACTTTACCTTTGTAGAATGTGTACCCCATTTCCTTTATTGAGCGTTTGTTTAGTTATGGATACAGAAATACTTTTTCTAATGGCTTGCCTCCATAGTACCATAACTTCTTTTGCACTGGATCATCGGTTTGTTGTTACAATGTTGTTACAGACCATGTTGGTTTAAGCATGAAATTTGGGATGGTCGATGAGTTTTCCTCCCTTGGGCTGTACATCCAGTTCTTTTAATACAAGTTAATAATGCCTTGCACTGTATATTTTAGCAGCGAATACGTTGCAGGTATTTTCCGAGCCGAAATTCCCTGTTTATGAGAATTGACAATTGATTTTCGCATATCGTCACTTAATGCCACGCCACGCACCATTTTCTTAGCAAATTTTAGCAGACGCGTCCAAAACACACATTAATATCCATTTCACTTTGACAACTATTGAGATTCTATTTTGTTTTAAACGCTACAAACGTTTAACGTAATATGTATGAGTATTTCAGCAACTGGCCGAACTATTCTGAACCGCGAACCTTAATGTTTTTTATTAACAAACTTGTCATTGACACATCATAACATAGTAATATTTCATCGTATTTAAGTTAAAAGTTTATGCTTTATTTCTGTTACCAATATTTTTCTTTAATAAAATAGTTTTGGGAGTGTTATTATTTTTATTTAAATATATTAGTTGTAAAATTATGCCTGACTGAACTATTATGAGCCTGGGCTCGTATATACTTAAAAACAGAATAATAATTATAGATGAAAATAGAGGTGCCATAAACTATTAAGATTTATAGTTTTACTGCCCTATGTAATATAGAGTATTACTTCAACAATAAATGGTAAAATAAACTCATTTCATATCAAAATTATTCAGAATAATAAGTAAATATTATTGTGTGTTGTAATTTATAGAAAACAAAATAGATCATCGGAATATATCTGAAATGTAGTGATGAGGTGGCTTGTGGCGAACAAAATGTATACTTACAATAGGAAAGTATGATTACGTAATAACGTGTGAATGTCTCCTAATACAAAATGATTATTGTATTTATCGGAGATTTATGCCTCAGTTAATTATTCACAATTACAGAAAATGATTGTTATAATAAGTATTGTAAATAAAACTATTACTGGGATTGTGAAACGAACAATTCATTCGAAATGACCGATTAAAGCACATATGTAATTTTTATAAGTATAAAGATCATGTTAAATGTGAAGGATAAATGTTGATGTGTGTATTGACAAATTTATGTCATATAAGTAAAGTGGGAGACTATGACTATATTAAATTTTCCTTTTAACTTTATTGCAATATCAACAATGTTCTATAAAGACAAATATAATGTAAAATTTCTGACTAATAATGCTGGGAAATTTACAATTTTCTGGACAAGCTTTGTTTAATTTTCGATCAATAAAACAGTATATTTACTAGACATGACTATTTGTCCAAGTAATATCGTGGAAATTTATGAAAATGGAAATACCTCCTATATAAAAAAATTGATTTCAGTAAATCATTAACTTTGTTCAACTATTAACTTTGTAGGTACTGAGATGATTTGAGTTTAAATTTCGAATATATGTTCTTTTACTTTTCCGCACTCCACTATACGCGCAAAGTAATGTAATCGTGTAAAGAAAAAGCGAAAAGACTAAATTTTTTTTTGGGTTTATTTTTCGTTTTTCGCCATAAAAATCAAAAAAAGGGTTTTAAAATATTTTTGCTGTGTGTGTGTCGTTTTCGTCGTCGGCATTTATTCTTGTTAGCACGATAACTCAACTAAATCGTGTCGAATCGATTGGGTTTTTACTGATTCTGATTGGGGACGTCTTCCAGATGACACCTATTGATTTTGAAGCAGATAGACCACACTCTACCATGTACATGGGTTATGAGAAAGTACGATGGTGGACTATTTGAGAATTTTTTTTTGTTAGCACGATCACTCAATTAAACCGTGTCGGATCGATCGGATTTCGACTGATTCTACCAGACGACATCTATTAATTTTGAGGTGGATAGGACACACCTCACCCTGTCCATGAGTCATGAGAAAACACGATGGTTGACTATTTGAAAAAAATAAAACTGTCGCATAAAACACATATTCTGCATTTATGTGTTGGTTTATTTTTTCTCGGCCACTCAATGTCGAGATAGATATGTTCTACGTGTGGAAAAGTCCATTTTAAGGTTTTAAAACTGTTTATTTTCTATTAATAAGAACGTACGACAAGAACAGCAGATAAAATAAAACCAACCTTTCGACCTATTTAATATAAGACTGTAAAAAATACATACACGGTGTTCAGGTGCATACAGGGTGATTTTCTTAAATGGAAATACCTCTGGATTTCTATTAAAATGGGTTTACGATATAAGTTTTTTAGAATGTTTTTTTTTTGTAAGCTATTGAAAGGCAAATTGAAATATTTTACATCATTTCCGGCTTCACCGGCAATGACATTAGATTTCGAATTTTAAATAGGATGTTCCGAATTTTGTGCAGTTATAGAACACAGATAAATTGCAAACAACGACCTACTCTGGTGGCCCGCTCGGTCTTCTGGCTGATATCCTCTGGACTATTTTCTCTGCGGCTCCCTTAAATGTCAGATTTACAACAATGAATGGCAACAAGCGAGTTATTAAAAAATGTTCCAGAAAACACGACTTTTAGAAAAGCTCAATATATCGTAAAAAAAGTAGAGGCTTGCCTGAATAAAAAAGGTGGAATTTTTGAAAATAATTTTGTGTTTTTATTTTGTTTTTATGTTTTATGTATTTTCTTATATGGTATTTTAAAGAGATCTTATTGTATTAAATTATAAGATCGACCAAGTATATTAAAAATTTTTTTACTCGGGATGTTTTTTCTTCAGATATACGGTACCATTTAAAAATTGTTTACAACTGATCGTTATATAAAACTGTACAAAAATATAGGGTGTCATAAGTCTAAAGTTAATGCCTTTTCCTGTGAAACCGGAAGTGATGTAAAACATTTTTGTTCGCCTTTTACTAGTTTATATGTCGATATAAACTACTATATTAATGAACCTCTATTGTAAACACACAATTAACAAAGGTACAGAGGTGTTCTTTAAAGAAATCACCCGGTATATGCATCTTATGAATATTAGTTTCGCATTCTAGTAAATTATCCACGTTTCTTAATAAAGTTGTATGCACATAGAGTACAGACCTTTTAAAAGTCGTAAAATCGTGTAAAATATTACAGGACTCGAGGGATATTGCATATTTAATACATTGGAAAACGTATAAACTCCTTTTATATTTTAAACTTTATATTTTCCTCCAATGTAACAACATATTTTAAAAATTTTATGTTTTGCAGTGGAAGTAAAGGACGTGCACAACTCACTATTTATTTTTACAGTTGTTATTTTTTTATTCTATATTCTAACTGTGAAAATCTTCACATGAATAATGAATTTTCACTTAGAAGTCGGCATATACTAGTTATTTCGTTTGTACAAGTTAAAAAGTCATCTGCGAATTTTTAATGAAAATCCGAATCGACAAAAATTAATATACTCGTAGAAAGTGAAAATCGGCAGACAAGTTAATTAAATAAGCTTTTTGAATTAAGCGTTTAAGTATAAGAAAAAGAAGAGCCCAAATTTCTACAAACGCAAAGATCATACATCATCTAACGCCCGTTTCGCCAACCAAGTTGACATCATCAGGACGTGATTAAATTTATTTAAGTATACGTAAATGATTTACTAATTATTTACCGTAACGAATATTCTAATAAATATAATGATTTCATCTTGATATTGATAGTGTCTGTAGTATTCATATTGATATTATCTTCACCCTACCGATAATATTGAGCAATCTTGTGTTGTTGGTCAACAGAAAGATTTTTATTGATAACACAAACGCAGTTACAAAGAGTCACAGTAGAATCTGAAGAAGCGAAAAAGCTATGATGTACATTAAAGTATTGGAAAAGAAAAAAGACTTAGAATTATTGTGTTTGTAATATCATATCGTACTTATATGATATTACAAACACAATCAGAGTAGGAATTCTATTTTACTTGGGCTTTATCTACTCGACGGTTCGAAAAATAAGTGAATTTAAATTGGAGATATTTTCCGCAAATAAATAGATAATACTTGAATATTACGATGAAATACTACTACTAAAGGACGAAGAATAAAATTATATAACATTTTATTGAATGACATAGTGAATGCTATGGAGTTGGAATATGTGACCAACAACTAACTAAAGTAAGATGCGCGTGTGCATCCCTCATGCTTGATAATGGCCTGAGAGAAGTGAGTATTAAGACAAGAGGTGCGAACAGTCTTTACCCGATTCAGCACTGTAAACCTAGACCTATTGGAATAGGTCTCTCCGGTCCCGGGAGTCCAGAAGACATCCCTCTGAATGTCTGAGGTTTTCATGGAGGTATTTTCAGCGGCCTGAAGTTTCTGGAGGTGACTCTTGGCTGCGTATCCCCAAGCTGTGCAGATGTACATCAGCTGGGGCTGGAGGATCTGTTTTATCAGTAGAAACTTATTCTTTATGTTGAGGGCGTCTCGTCCTAGCAATATAGACGTTATCCTGGCTAGGGCTTTTTTTGGGGCGTCTTGTCGTCTTCTTGATACGTTCCTCCATACCACGTCTTCCTAATATGTTCCTGCAGCACCGCGCGTCCCACGGGTCTTTCTGTGGTCCTTTTGATTAGGACGGCATTGCTTTTGTCCACTTTGATGGCTACCTTCCACCATTAACACTAGTCGAATGGATTTCAGAGTAGCCTGTTGGAGGTCTCGTGACCATGTAGGCTTACCACGATGTATAACCATTTGGGGGATGTCGGTCGTGAATATGCAGAACAGATGCGGTGACAGGAGGCTTCCTTACAATATTCTGTCTTCCATTATCCTGTAATCAGAAGTAGAATCGCTTACCTTTGCTCTGGCGCTCCGCCTGCTCAGGTCCGATTTCACCAGTTTCACTATGACTATGAGGAAACCTATGTCAAGCATCTTTATCAGTAGGCCGTCTTCCCACGCTATGTTGAATGCCTTGGAGATGTCTAGCAACACTGCTTCCATGACGTTGTTCCTATTGGAGCTCTCCGTTACGAAATGTGCAGCTCCATCAAATGCTCTTGGTGGTTCGTCTGGGATAACATTCAGGGTCTCCATCTGATCTCGTATTCGGTTGAGTAGGATTCGCTCGACGACTTTACTCTTGCCGGAAGCAAGTTGAAGGGTTTGTAACGTGCAGGGTGCGTGAGGTTCCTATCTGGTTTCAGAATGAAGGCGATGTCCTTTTTCACCTTTTAGGACAGTATCGGAGTCTCGGTATCCCGGTGATGATGTTCAACGGCGCCGCCGTTCCTTTAAAGTAAGACAAAATGATCACAAATATTATAAAGCATTGTCGTTATTTCATTCCTTATATCTTAAAGGCGATATATGATTTTAAGATTTTATACTTGACTTAGAAAACGCAACATCGTATAAACATGGTATAATTTGGTCGAAATTTTATATATATGTTAATATACTAACAGTACATATATTAATACAATGTGAATTAAGAAGAAACTTTAAAATTACTCAGTAAAAGCGACTAAGATGAACCAATTTTAAGCACACAACTCTAGACGTAGAGTTGACACAATCCTAGCAAAAAGTACTAACTGCTTTATGGATATTTTTAAAATATTATTACCTAGTGCTTATTTATAAGGTAGTAAAAGTATATATAGAGTTCGATCTATAAATAATTAAATCCAGATGTTGCACTTTCTATGTCGCTTAGTGTCTCTTTGCCTACTGAATGATTTTCACTAATTTATTCTCATTATTATATTCATTATTGCTATGCACTTTTAATACAATATATTTTATATATGAATATTTTACTTTATATTTATTCAAATAATGTTATCATATTTATTTTATCAGTCTATGTATGTGACTTATTACATGTAATTTTATTTATATAAATTGTTAAAAATATGACGGTTTATCGTATACAATAAATTATTCTCCCACTGTCATTAGTAGAGAGTATAGAATAAATATAAATAAATATATACACCTTCTTACTTTATTTCAGGTATTATATTAGTCATTTTGTTTGGGATACATGTTTAAAAGAAATATGTTTACGATGTGACGAACAGAAAGAATGACAGATAGGGATAATCGCTGGTGTATCGTGAGGCGCCTATATAATTTAAATGGCGCGACAATACCCACCGGTACCCTTGGCAGGGTATTTACAACAGAAAATAATATGATTCACCTACAGTGTGGTGTCTTAAAGTACTATTTGAAAACTACTTATATTTGGTCGATTTAGGTATGTTTCTTTTTACATTGTTAACTTTAGTTTTAGTCAATTTCAATTTTCTTTAAGGGAGACCTCTACCTTGGTGATTTTTTATTGCACATTCTTAATCTATATGTAATTACCATACAATTCACTCTAAGGAAGCATTTTTTTAAATTTGATCATTTTCGATAGTTTTAACGCGTTTAAAGTTAATGCTGTAACTGCGGTCTAATCCTTGGGTTAGAGTGTTGAATTGTGGGGCGCCTCAATATCGACTTGGACCATATGTCAGCGTTTCTCAAAAAGGCTCCGACCGACCTGTCATTGATTAAATTCCTTTATTATGACCCCACTTTTACTTTCTGTCTTTGGATCTGGCATTGCAGATTAGTGGTCATTACAAACACATCCGAGTACACTCGTACAACTTTTTTTCTCGAATACGTTTTTTAAAATGGTGGCCATTATTCTGAGGACTTTATTCAATCGATTGAGCTAAACTTTTGCACACATACTCACAATTAGACTTAAAAAAATTAGACCTATTGTAGTTCTACGTCCTTTTTGTCAAATTTTTTAATAAATTTTATACTGCTGTATTTCATACTACGCTGAAGTCTCAAAATAATTTGACAGAATAGTTCACGACGAATATTTACAAAAGTTGCATTCATTTCCTTTTTCACACGTTTTCATCAAGTTATTTCAAGTATCAATCGAGTCTAATACGTTCAAGAGTTTCAACCCCTTCGTGGGTTTAAATCCCACATTTCTTAAGTTTCATGGGGATTCCTCAAGGTTCAATACTTGGAGCTATCTTTTTATAAGAGTTATTAATGACATAACGCTAAGTCTGGATGTAGCATACATATTTGTTCCACTAGACGATCTCAAAATATTCACACAGAAGTAAATTCATTGGATTCAGGATTGTAATAATTTTTATTCATCAGGATAATTTCTTTTGTAAATATTAAAAGGTTTTTTTTTTAATATTATGTGTTAATCTATGTAGTTTAAAATAGTGAATTGTTGTGTGTAAAAAGTTGTCTACCAAAAAATTTCGATTTAATTTATTTTCTGGATTTTCTTAAAGAATCCTGTCTTTTTAATTTTTTTAACTCGTGGAGCTAAGGCTAACTCATCGATACCGTTTTTTGTATTTTTAATAAAAGCAAAATTGGCAATTGACAATTGACAATTAATGGTTTCCTAAGGGAATTTTGACATTCGTGGTTTAAGGAAGAGCTCTACCTTGGAGCACCATTTTCTAGGTGCTTGCGTTTTATTTTTTTTCGTATCGAGAAAGGAACCACCAAACCCTCGATTCCCGATTTGTAAGTTACAGACATAGATCTTATTGATTTAGATGAAAACACCACGAATTTGTTTCGGCATTTATCCTGGATGGGCGTACCGTGTACGGCACTGGTGAGAACTAATAAGTTCGAAACAGCTGTCTGTCTTTCGGATTCCATCCAGGACAAATGTCGAATCCTACCCGTGGCGGGGTCCCTTTTCCAAAAAAGCACTGGTCATGCAGAAACACGAGAAAGAGGATCGCTGTTAGGTATAATTCAATGCCTGGCGGGGCTTTAGCCCGAGGAGTAGTTGTTTCCTACAGCGATTATGTAATAGCCTTGCTATTCGGGAACCACTTGATAACCGCTTTGCGGTTTGGTGGTTCCTTTCTCGATTCCCAACTTATAAGTTACTTACAATAAGTCTATAGTTCATTGTCATGCCAATTTTCTTTTTAAAGTATGTGGCAAATTTTTGCATATATTTTTCCATATATTGGGAATCGTATAGGATTGAAAAAAAAATATTGTGGAGACAGAGGAAATTTTAAAGATAATAAATCGAATAAACACACAAGAAGCCAATTATAGATCCGATACAGCACTTGGAAAGATTTTTAGTCAAAGAATATATTATGTGGATGCCCGAAATATGTAAAATTAAATTTATAATGGGTTCAGCAATAAAATTAATATGGAACTAATTCATTCAAATATGTATCAACCAATCACCAATTCACCAATTCATTTTATGAATTCACCAATTTATTTTATGAAAATAACATTAAACATGATTGGCAAAACCCTTGGGAATATATCTCATATTTCTAAGGGTTTTGCGTGATATAAACGTCAACATTGTAAAATGAATCGGATTTTATAAGTTTCATATTATTGGTTTCCCGTTAATACGTTGACCACTTCAATATATCCCGAGAGATTCTTATAATTGGAATCAATACAAAATAAACACAAAAGTTCGTAAATGAGCGGTATGAAAAAGCTGATTAAATAATTATATGGCTATATAATAAAGATTTTCTTTAACATCTAAACAAAATATTGGTTTCAATTAGATTAAAAAAAAAAAAACTGAAACACAGTGGCGGCTGGTAATAAGGGTCAATTGATGTAAAAAAAAACTTTGTTTTATGTTAATTTTGTAATACATTATAAGCTTTCCAAAAAATCTAATATTTCATATGTACACTTTATATCTTTATAAGATATAACTTTTCACACACAATAATTGTTCATAAATTTAATTAGATAAATTAACACAAAATATTAACAAAACCATTTTTAATGTTTACAAAAGAAATTATCTTCATATACAATAGGACAATGTGTCTTGCAATCTAATGATATCCAAACCCCTTTCTCAGCATAAATGATCGATACTGATAATGATTTGTTTAGGTTGCGTAAATTGCATTGATATGCAATTTATATTCTACTTCTTATTCATTGTTATAGACAGATAATAATCAATTTTCCATACGTATAATCGATTGAGATTACGAAAGTTGGAAAACTCCGTTTTATACAATATACATAACGGAGGTAAATAAACTTACAGAAAGATTATATCTAAATTCTCAGCTAGTTTTCATGTTCACTAAATAAAAACGCAAGATAAGAATAATAAATTATCGTTATATACGCTGGTTATGGGACACTTTCTTCGCGTTAGTTAATAACAATACAGTCCTATTTATAACCCCATTCATAATAACAATAAACTGTAAGGTTTATGCTTTGATAAATAAAATAAAACACATGTTAATTATCTCGCTATAATAATACATATCTTTGTTCTGTTGCTATTTAAAAAAAACATTCTTGATAATATATTAAAATATCTGAGGAAGTGATACATGCAATCGCCATAACAACCCATCTGCATATTTAATCGCTTTGTTTGTAATTATAATTAGTTTGCATATAATTAATTTTTTTTCTATTTCAAAGTTAAATGAATTATTTGCGAATGAATCAGGTTTTGAATAAATATATTATGGGAATAACATAACTGCTGTTGATGCATATTAATAATAATTAGATAAACCTTGATCTAAATTCATTTGAAGGAATTTCTGTAACTGATAAGGATTATAAGTTTTCAACCGCTCTTTTGGAAAGACCTGGTGGATTTAATATATCTCTTATAGTGAAACAGTACAAATGGCGGTTGTACGAAGCTATCCTAAAAATGGCTGGTATACGAAACTACAGTGTCCATAATTTTATCTGCATGTATTGGGATCTCGTAGAAGATACAAAGTCCGTTAAATTGGGATCATTTTAGGGAAACTAAGGTGAAGTTTGGATGCAATTTAACTAATCTATTACGGGTTTTCAGAAAATTGTGAAAAACTTGAAGATTACAATTTTCGCCCTCTCATTCCATTGATACGGTTCTAGGGGTTTTAAGGATAATACATTATAAGGGCATTATCTAGTGTATGGTGGAGGTCCATGTATGTAGAAGTGATGAACAAAAATACTCCACTTTAAGAACTTGAAAAAAATGAAAAAATTAACCAGAGACTAGTTTTCCACGAACATTGAACGATTACACGTTCCTCGACGCGCGTTTCGTCAACCAGTTTGGCATCATCGGGAGTGATTAAAACTGTTGTAACCATCTTCCGATAATGCCATCTTAGTTCGCAAAACGCCCATCGAGAAACATTTTTCGGTCATCTATTTCATCGAAGCATTGCATCGAAGATTTCAACCTGTTCTCAGGTTTAAACAAGTCAACTTAAAATTATTTAAGGACGTCATGTTTTATTTTTGCATTGTCAGAAAGTGCTTGAAAAGAGACTTCCACCAACCCATTTTGTTGTAATAATTGTTACTTTTATTCAAATATATATATTTTTAAATTTGATCCACAGTGGTCTTAGCAAAATGTACAAATCACTACCATACTGAAACACAAAATACCACTATTTATTGACATTAATAACAGGATCATCTCTGAACGTTTTTAACAACTGTTGCTTCAAGTTCTTGATCATCTTTAGCATATTTCTCAGTTTTATTTTCTTAAGAGAACCATATTGCCGTAGATTTGTAAACAAAAATCTAAATTTTCTTTAATATCATATACTACAACCTCGCATTGTAGAGGATTATTTTCATAAAATGTGCGCACTGAATTTCTTGTTAAATATGTAAATAATTTCAGGAAAACAAAAATTTTTCCCATTCTAATCATATACATAGTTAGTCAGTAATTAATATATACGAATGAATGAGAGCTTTAATTAATATCAGACTATTAATTATTATTGATATATGTAAGCCTCGTTTCGTTGCATACGTACAATACATAAATAACAAATATACATAAATAAGGCATTATGATGACTTTATTTCATGTAATTTAGCATGCTTATGTAAACAATTCAATAATTAATTAATACATGGGAGAATTTCAGAGAAGTTGCAAAGAGCCTTAAGTTTCACTAAAGTACGGTTTTTTATATCACTGAGCCTTATAGATAAATTCTAGATCAAAAATGAAATGTATATTATCAGTATTATTGCTTATTTTTTTCCTTAAAATTAGAATGATTAGAACAAAGAAAATAAATATTGTATTGTATAAACTATAGCTTAAGCTAAAATTTAAAATGCGCATATAGATTTTTAAATTATTTAAATAGAACCAATTTATTTCATTATTAGAGACATCTAGTCAACAACAACATTTGAAAATATTCTAGAAAATGTCTAGATATTTTTGCGTCACCAAGTAGTATCTACCTTAACATTTATAGGATGTAGAGATACATGTCAGATTGCCAACAAGAAGTTTAGTGATGTCGAAATATGAAAATGGCTTATAGTGAAATGGACACTTGAAAAAGATTTCCTCTAGATACTAATGTCCAAAATTATTAGAAATACATTCACGTTGTTGATTCTCTAGCTACTACTATTTTATATTATTATTTTGTGAGAAAATTAATAAATTCCCAGGTGCTTCTACATAATGATCTTGTTAAATAATTAAATTACTTGATTGTACTTTCAGTTAAACGAAAAACAAGAACAAAGGTATACGAATTGTAACAATCGATAGCCTGCTATATATTAGGCCACGTAATAAGTGATGTTCAGTGAAATACTATTAAAGGTACTTACATATAAATGACGTCGTTTAACAAACTAAGAACTTTAGATCAATAAAAACATGCATGTCCATCCCTGATGCTTATAGTGGCCCGAGATAAGTGGGTGTTGGGTCGAGAGGAGCGAACTACTCTTTGCCTAACCCATCGCCGTAGACTTAAACCGCCTCGTACAGGGTGGGCCCACTATTCCTCCGCTTGTCTCGCCCCCTTGCCAAAAGCAAACATAATGCCTTTCTCACGGCGGGAGTGAGACAAACAGTGAAGGCTCCGGACTGACCTGATGACCTCCCCTGGTCCTGGATCGTTGGACCCTGTCAGCTGGGGCCCTTTCAGGCGCTCTTCTTCGTTTCTCCACTTGAACCCTCGGGGGTGTGCCTGAGTATGGGGGTGTCGATCAGTCCTGTCATCCATATCTTCACGACGCTCAGCATCGTTGAGATTTCAATCACTAGGATGGGATTAGAGTTGTGCAGCTCGGGATGGGGCACGGCTTGCTCCGCCTGGTGACGGGCAGGGCTAGCCCCAGAGTATCGGGAATTAAGGAGAATGAGTCAGCTCGCTCTTCCGGAGTGGATTAACATCAGTTTGGGTGTATCTTTATGGATACTCTGAAAATCTAACAGATTAGATTTTGGTGTTGTGGGACTTGGTCCACATGAAACAGAAAATCAGAAGTATTTCGTGTTTTTTAAACTCACCCTGGATCCAACACTAGTTGGAGCTTCGATCATTTATAAAGTATTAACTCTTCCGGTGATAATAGTAGTTCGTAGTCCCTCGCCTCTCTTATCATCGGGTTCGGATAATCTGCTTGGTCGTCAATTTTCCTGGCTCTTTGCTTGATCCTCTCTAGTACTATCGTATATTGAAGGTCCCGTAATTAGAGGGACCTCTATGCAAACAAATATGTAAACAATGCATACAAAAGTATCTGTAACTAGTGTATATTGTGCAATTTAATGCGGCGGTTAAGTACCCAATTCGTAGGACAATTCGTGTAGGAAAGACTATTCTCATAGAAGAAAACAAGATTATGTTATGGAAAAGAAATTATTTAGAAAATCTAGGAATACTTCGTGATTTCGATAAAAAATCTATTACCTGGATGAAACAAATGCTTGGGTCAGTTTCAATCATCTCCAGATGATGCCAATTTTTTGAGCAAGAAGCGCGTCGAGTGTAGTGTATAGTGTCTTGATGTTTTGTGGAAAACTCCGTCAATGTTATGAAACATAGGTGAATAACGATCATGCTGTTACTAAAGTGTGTCACAATCGTAATCTCAGAGTAGACGACAGACATCTTTAAAAAAATTCACACAGGATTGAATGCACCATCTGGAGGAGGAAAAATACTGTAATCTATACCTTGGCCACCCACGTCGCCCAATATGAATCCACTTGATTTTTTCTTTGGAGTCATCTAAAATCATTAGTCTACAGAACTCCAGTCAGTGAACTCTATACTATACGTACCTGGAATGGACCCGCCTTGAGCGACAAGAGAGGCAAAACGATTGTATAGGCAACCCGCATCGGTTACGGATATCTATATTTTTCTATCTCATGTTAGTTAATGGAACGCTGGCGCATTTTTTAAATATTTTTTAATTTTTCATGTTTATTTAGGAGTAAACGTAACTTTTTTCTGAGTAGTTTATCAATAAAAAAGTAATAATGAAAACAGTACAACGTTCAAGTAAAATTTCAACTGTTCTCCTATGGGTTGGTAAATAAAATAAAAACAAAATCAGAAATACAATTTTTATTTAAATATTACAATACATTGTACATGGCTACTACTACTTATATAGCTATGAATTTAACAATTGCTAAATAAAACAAGTTTTGTCATTTTTTGTCTTATTGTGGCACTTTTTCCATGCAATTCTAAATTCAATAGTTTACTTTGGTGATAAATTTGGCACTTTAAATATATAGCAGTTATTTTCCGAATGATCTGAATTTCGTGACATTCCTAGTCAACAAATTTTTGAATTACAGGGTGCTATGTTTAAGAAGATTTATATTTACAGCAAAATGATTTATAACTGTATTTATAATTTTTTGTTTCAAGTTTATTTTGCTTCTCAAAAGGTTTTCACTTTCTAATAGAAGGCGAATTTGCTTTTCTGTAAAATGTAAAATTTTATACACAACATCAAAAGCATAAAGAAGACCTCCTCGAGTGATAAAATTGGTGAATGATTTATAAACTTCTGGAGGGGCGGTATACAATTTGCAAAAATGGTGCCTCTGTTGCTGGCATTTCAAAATCATTGTCAATTAGACCATCGTAATCAACATTACCAATATATCTGCCCTCATTGTTGTCCCACAAAACTTGCTTTCTTATGGACATAGCGTCCATTATTAAAGCACAATTTTTGAAATGAGGTTTATCATGCACTTCGTTTTTCAAAAATTCCAAAACTTCACCCAAAATCCCTGGATGACAGTTTAGGCTACTTAACCACTTTCTTATAGTTCTTCCATTAGGCAGCACAAATTGTTTGCGTAAAAAATTATATGCTTTAGGTGAATAGAAGTATAATGTGTGGGCAAATTGTTTCATCAAAGGTGAATATCTGTGTTGCCCAGAATGTACACCTTCATCATTCCCTTTTTGGAGAAGTACAAATTCCAAAAACAAACCTGGAAAGAAAATATGCTGTACCTTTTGAGTTTAAAAATGTAATTTTGTTGTTTTTACCTTGAAAATGCTTTTTTAGGACTTCGTCCAGATTTTCATTGCTATGTCTGAAATTTCCTTTCAATGCTTTCTGAAATTGAATGAATGACTTCTTTCATGTTGGATATTTTCACATCTCTCCTCTTTACCTTCTGTTTTAGTGTTTTGACTTCTCTTCGTAACAATATAACTTTATTATATGAAACAGTTTGGGTTTCACGATCAATCGAAGTTCGAACTTGTGTTCTTATTAAAGTAGACGGTAAATTAATATCTATAGAAGATGTGATATGCTTAATAACATCCTCATTATGAACATCCACAGATAATTCCTATAAAAATACATTTTCATCGACGACAGGTGCAAATATATTTTTCTCTCATTTACATCATACTAGGTACCAACCAGTTTTTTATTTTCCTGCGAGGTTCAGCAATTTTTTGTGACAAATGCTTGGGATATGAAAATACAGTAGGTACAGTATTTAGTTTTAATAATTTAGCGGCACATTCTGGTTTGACTATGTAATCAGTTAGCAGAAAATGCTCCCCACAAAGTTTTCTACTTTTAGATGGAGTCCAATTCTCCCTGCGAACTGCCTTTATCCATAACTTTAGGATATCTGGTCGTTTGAGTGGAAAACTATAACAAATAAATTCATTTTCAATCTATTAATGTTCTTCATAATTATTTATTATTTTATATCCAAATCTAAATATTATCAACTTACCCATGAAAAGATATTCGCCGATAATCTTGCTCGTTCTTGCATCCAAACGCTGCACAATAAATAACCATTATTTATTTAATGTTAACTAAACTATCGTTAATCACAAATTACACCAACAAAATTCTGTACTTTTTAAACCACGCACGACAAATGACACGAAACTAATGGCATACTAAACACAATAAATGTTTATCTTCACTAATATTGTACGTTTTGAATAAAAATAACCCCAAAGCTATCTGAATTTCTGCTTAAAAGATAATTATGCAAATAACCGTAACTTATTTGTCTGAGTATGACAAAGACAGGTTACCGTATCTTTGTTTATATTGCCCTTGACACACTGCAGTCTATTACAGAAAACGCCTGGGTCCATTCCAGGTAGTATAGAGTTCACTGACTCCAGTTCAGAACGAGGAAAATCTAGGAAACTGGATACAAGAGTAATAAAAAATTTAAAAAAATAGTTGTATTTGGTACACTACTTTTAGCGAAACCGCTCAAAAACTAGTATTTCTAAGCAGATCCGTTATTTGTAAGGGACACAAACAAACTCATTGCCCCCCAGTTGGAGACGCCATTTTGAACAGTTACTTTCAATTAAGTGTTATACCATTGTTGTTTTCCTTTATATTACGATAATGCTGAATTTGAACTAACTACCCTTAAGCTGTCTAAGAAGAATCTAAAAAATTATAAGATTGTAAGACTCCGTGTATCTCCAAAACCTTTCTCTCAAGGAATCACCTCTTAAAATATATCTACGCATCCGATTGACACGTTGTATATTTAATAAAAACAAATACAAATCAAACAAAGGCATAACTAGTATGCTATGTTGTTCTACATACATATGTATATCCCGTCAACCTAATTTTACCTATTTTAAATTTTAAATGCAATGCTGCGTCACGCTGCTTCTACAACTGGTTCTATATTTATTAGCTCAACATCTCTTGCGAAGTATTTAATAATAATTCCACCCGTTACAGAAGTTGTAAGTGTTCCACTTAAAAAAATCGTTCAATGCATACTTCACACATCTGTTTAACCGTCTAAATTGAGAATGGAATTCGCTTAATAAAAAAGCGCATGTATATGTATGTTTTCCTGCTCGGAGTGGATGTTTTATATATACTACGGACGTCATCGCGTGATTAAAGTGCACATCTTCACACCAGACAGACATTTCTTAAAGTATCGTCTCATATACGATACCAACCTATTACGATACACTACAAAATACATGATTAATAAAAGGTGTTCAATGTATTTATTAGCATTAAAAGTTTATTGCAAATAATTATGGTGTAAAAGCAATATATCGTTGCCTTAGTTTCCTTTATTAAATAATTTCTTTAGTGCTCAAGGTTCTCTAATATACAGGGAATAATTATTTCTTTCCTTAATACCCTTTAGTCGAATTATTATTGTGATAATTCATGTCCTTTACAATTATATGGAGGCCCATGTATATTCGACATTACTGGCACTAAGAACTGATAGTGCAAGATTAGTCTCAATACCAGATAAGATTATTATACAGCTAACATAATTTTATAGAAATTAAATTATCATCATCATTAGGTCATCAGTCCTAAGACTGGTTGGACGCTAACCTCCAGCTTCTCCTATCTTGTGCTAACCTACGCATTTCGCTAATTGTGCTACAGCCTACATCCCTTACTATTTGCGAGCAGTAGTCTAATCTAGGCCTACCTCGGCCTTTCTTCACTCCTATTTCTGCCTCCAAAATATCGCGGACTATTCCCCCATGTCTCAGCAAGTGGCCTACCATTCTATCTCTTCTCTTCTTTAAGTTTTTCCACATACTCCTTTTCTCGCCGACTTTCTCCAATACTTCTTCGTTTCTAACCCTATCAGTCCATGATATTTTCATCATTCTTCGGTAACACCACATCTCAAAAGCTTCTAATTTCTTCCTACTTGCTTCCCCTACCGTCCAGGTTTCGCAGCCGTAAAGTGCCGTGCTCCATACATATGTTTTCAAAAATCTCTTCCTTGTTTCTAAGTTTATTACCCCCGAGCATAAAAGTGCTTTCTTTTTGTTAAAAGCTACTCGACCCTGCGCTATTCTTTGTTTTATATCTTTATCGCTTCTTCCATCCCAATTTATTTTACTTCCTAAATAAGTGAAGTCTTTAACTTCCTCCAATCTTTCATTATTAATTTGTACTTTCGTTTTTGCTCTGCTCTCGCGCCCTCTGCACACTAACACTTTAGTTTTGTTTTTATTCACCCTCATTCCGTATTCCTCTGTCAACACTGCCTCCATTTCGTTCAATGCTGATTCTAGTTCCTCCTTACTAGATGCTAATACTGCTATATCATCCGCGAATCTCAGCATTTTTAGTTTCTGTCCCTGTACTTTAATCCCGAAATCCACTCTATCTTTTACCACATTAATCGCCTCTTCGATGTACAGATTAAAAATTAGTGGTGATAGCGTACATCCTTGTCTTACTCCTTTCCTAATACCTACTTCCCTTTCTTCCCCTTCTACTTCTATAACAGCAGTTTGCTCTATGTATAGATTGTGTACTACTCTCCTATCTCTATACTTCATTCCCGCGCTCTTTAGTATCTCGAACATTTTTTCCCATCTTACGTTATCAAAAGCTTTTTCTAAATCTACAAATCCTATATAAGCGTTCTTTCCTTTTTCTATTGTTTTCTCTAACATTACTCTTAGCGCCAGAATAGCTTCGCGAGTTCCCCTATTTCGCCTAAACCCGAATTGGTCTTCTCCTAGTATTTCCTCCGCTCTATTTTCCATCCTTTTCTGCACTATTCTAGTTAAGATTTTTGACGCATGGGAAGTTAGGCTAATCGTTCTAAAGTTCTCGCATTTGTCGGCTCCTCTCTTTTTCGGTATAGTAACGATAATGTTCCTCTTATAATCCTCCGGCATCTCGCCCGTTTCGTATATGTATTTTACCAGTTCAAACATCCTATTTACTACTTTCTGTCCCGCATATTTCAAAATTTCCGCCTGTATTTTATCTACACCCGGCGCTCTATTATTCTTTAGCCCCCTTAGTGCTATTTCAAATTCCTCTCTCAATATAGGTTTTCCTACATCTTCCCTATCGATGCTAGATTCTTCCTCTAATATCTCTCCTAATTCCTGACCCTCGTATAAATTTCCTAAGTACTGCTTCCATCTATCCGCTTTCTCCTCTCTTCCTATCAGTATGTCCCCCGATTGACTCCTAACATTTCTACTTATTGTTCCTACATCCCTGAAGTTCCTCTTAATTATTTTGTAAGCCTCATCGGTCTTACCTACTTGCAACTTATCTTCTACTTCTTTGCATTTCTCCTCTATCCATTGTTCTTTCGCTTTTCTACATTTTCTAATGATTTCCCACTTTATTGCCTTATACGTTTTCAGTCCTTCTTCGTCTCGTCTGTTTTTGTAGCCTCGTCTCTTTTGCATTAAGTTTAAGATTTCGTCCGTTATCCAGGGCTTCCTAGCTTCCCTTTTATCGTGTCCTAAAACGTCCGTAGCCGCGGAAGCTAGACTATTCTTGATACCCTCCCACTCAGTTTCTGCGTTCTTGATTTCGTCCTTACTCGCTTTATTTATTAACTGATCTGTTTTCTCCTGGAACTTATATTTCATATTCTGATCCCTCAATATGTCTACATTTATACGTTCCTTATCCTTCCGGGTTTTCAGATTTTTGAACTTTAATCTAGCTTTCATGACTACCAAGTTGTGATCGCTGTCTACATCTGCTCCTGGATAACTCTTACAGTCTTTTACTTGATTTCTAAATCTCTTCCTAACCAGAATGTAGTCTATCTGATACCTGTCTATCCCTCCTGGCATTTTCCATGTGTACCGCCTCCTAACGTGATTCTTGAACAATGTGTTCGCGACTACCATCTTGTGCTTCTCACAGAATTCTATCAGTCTGCTACCTCTCTCGTTTCTGTTTCCTAATCCATAAGGCCCTACAAATTCTCCTTCTTTCCCCTCACCTACGACTGCGTTAAAATCTCCTACTATTATTAAATTTTCATGACCCTTCACAAATCCTATTACCTGCTCTATGTCCGAATAAACGTCTTCTAACTCTTCCTCGCTGTGGTTAGAAGTAGGCATGTATACTTGCACTATTACTGTTTCCACTGGCTTCGAATCTAACCTAACCATCATTACTCTCTCGCTGTATTGTAGGTAGCTATCTACACACTGTCCTGCGTTCTTCCGCATAACGATCCCTACTCCCGCGTTTCCATTTACCGATCCTGTGTGTATTACCCTATAGTCACCGCTCCAAAAATCTCCTACTTCCGGCCAGCGCATCTCACTTATACCTACTATATCTAATCCTAACCTATCCATTTCTATCTTCAGATTCTCTAGCTTCCCTGTCTGTCTCATGCTTCTGACATTCCACGCTCCGACTCGTGAAATGCTACACTTCTTATTATGATTGCACTCGATCACGTCTCCCGGAACAGTCCTCACCCGGAGATCCGAACGGAGGACTATTTTACCTCCGGAGTTTTTTGTCCCAGGAGACGCCATCATTAATTTAGGATAAGCTTTCTGCTAGCTGTTCTGAGGATTATAATGTGGTGGTTTCCTCTTGCCTTCCACATCGCAGTCGTGTGTGTCATAGCACCATACCAACCCCCACGGTTTCTGCCACTATGACTACTGAAAGAGCTGCTGCCCTCCTTCAGGGACTTGTCTTAGTCTGGTTTTTCAATAAGGACCCCCCACTATGGTTAAACCTATGGTACGGCTCCTTAAATCATTAAAACGCGCAAGCCGACCCACCCGTTCCAGTTTGCACTAGAACTTCGTCAAGGTTCAAGTCCTATCGGATCGGAAATTAAATTATGGTAAGCACATATTTTCAAGAAGGCATTATTTTGTTTCCTAAAAGAATATTTCAAAAAGCTTTGTAACCAAAAACCACGCTATATAATAGTCCCTTTAAATTAGGAAAATTGAGGGAAATTTTTCCTACAGGTAAGCGACCTATACAGAAAGTTGTGTTGGGGTTGTGTCAACATATTTTTCATCTAGGGCATGATAAAAAAAAGGGTCGTTTTTTAGATGTAGACATACCTATATATACCCGTTTTTGACCGTTTTTTCAGTTTTTTGCGTTTTTATGAAAAACTATGCATTTTTGGGAAAACATGATCTGATTTGATGTTGTAGATTTTGTGATTCTCCACAATTTTTGTTGTTTTCACTTTTCGAAATTCTGCTCAGTTGCGCCGCTAGAGTGCACTGAAGTGTTCTTACGAACCGTTGTTCGGTAACCCCCGGGACTATAGGGCGATGGATAGGACGGAAATCGAATCCGCGAATTTGAGATGTAAGGGAGGTTGCATATACTGGAATGACGAATCACATCACGTCGGGGTCACAACTTTGGCGATAGCACGGATAAAAATGCATTTTGCCTCGACCGGGAATCGAACCCGGCTCTCCCAATTTCCGGTTGAGTGCTCTGACCGCTGAGCTATCGAGGCACACTCATTATCCCTGCTAATGCACCAGTTTAATGCGTCACTACATATATATATATATATATATATATATATATATATATATATATATATATATATATATATATATATATATATATGTCTATATCTAAAAAATAACCCTTCTTCTATCATGCGCTAGGTGAAAAATATGTTGACACAATCCTAACACAACTTTCTGTATAGGACACTTATCTGTAGGAAGAATTTCCCAAAATCAGTGATTTTTTGTCTAATTTGAAGGGACTAATATATCCTTAAAGAGTTTTGAGGTCCTAAAAACGAATGCGTTGTGGAAATGTTTCTAGTGCATCGGAATTTTGATATGCATTAACTTAGTACGACAAAAATGGTATTTTTATCCATATTTGATAAAATTTCACAATCTCACAAGGTCGATTTTGTCTTACAATCCCTTAGGGCGTTATTTAAAACTTGATAGACGTTGATTAAAAAAGTCTAGGAACGTGTCGTAATTGACGAAAATATAGATCTAAAAAGAACTGATTTAACATCGCAAAAAGAAACTGTTTATCAAGTTTCACATTGAACAATGATGGCAAATATTGCGAAGACATCCCATTTCTTTTTTTTTTCAAAGATTTTATTCCATTGAAAAAGGATTTGGTTTTCCAAGGATTATTGATTTTTCTGTATCTTAGTTGAGCTCAGTTTAGTAAACTTCAAGATCGGCGACCAAAATTTGGACACAGTGATTAAACAAACTTCTAATCGGAGAAAATATAAATCTGCAAAGAACTAATTCCATATCTCAAAAAGAAATGTTTATGAAATATAGTAGACATATATTTTAAAATTGCCAAAAATTAACATTAACCACATTTATGTCACAAGATCAACAAGGTATATGTTATACAATTTAGTGAATATACTAAAAATTGGCAAAAGACTTGACACTAATCCTGAGCGATGAAGACGATTCACGGTAGCATAAATTAATTATATTTTCTTCAAGGTGCGAAGAATGTTATAAAATTTAAAAAAGTTATACTATAATATACATATAAACTCATTTATAACTAATATTTGTATCAACACAGACGAATGAATTGTGAAAGAAATGTTAACGACCTTACTACAGAAACTTGAGTAACAATTTACAAAGTATTTTAGAAGTGATGATAACAATACAATCAACATATGAATAAAGAAATGTTTTAAAATACTTGTAAGTGTGATAAAGGTAATATGGTTCATTAAGAACTTTGTGGATCTATATATGAATTATTTACTTAAACATGAAATACGTTAAAGATTAATTATAGTAATTTCTACTCAAATTATGTTATGTGTCGCATATATAGAGTCAAGAATCGCATTCAAGAATATAAAATAGAGACAGTCTCGCTATTACTAAATTCTACTAAAATTAGATTTATTCGGTCCCTAAAGATAAAACAAGTATTTCCTATTCAAATAAAGAATGGTATCAATTCCTAGTATATATTATCTAGAATATTTGCAAATTATTATTTATGTTACTATCGTAAATAACAAATACAGCACTTTTAGTTGCAGCATTTATATTCTATATATTTGTACACGTCCCCAAAGTATAAATGCAATAATTTAAAATTCATTAATAGTTAATTCATTTAATTGATAGTTGATTACTTCGAGAAACTGCCATAATACGTACTGATTTATAATTTGTAGTACTATATAGAAACCTAATACATCTAGTATCCAAAAAAACAACAAACGTCAATATGGATTGAATTATGATTCTTCTAAATTCTATTAAATTGTCCATTGATCAGTAGCATTGATCTTGATAAATTAGGTTAACAACTTATTTGTTAACCTAATTGTGATATTTGCATTGTGATATTTGTAAAAAATTTTCTAATTACTTTTCGTCAGTTTTTGAGCCTTTGGATACATCTTCAGTAATAAATTATGTCCAGCTAATGAGCACGATTACTCTAGGCATTATTAGCATCGATCATATTAAAAATCAGATCGATAATTTAGACCTAAATAAGGGAGCTGGGATTGACGGTTTTTAGCCATTGTTTGGTTAAAAACTGTAAAAACAGTGGTTCCTTTCCCTTGTTCATTATACATAATAAATCCCTCTCAGAGGGCGTTTTTCCAATCGCCTAGAAATGCACAAATTATTCCAATATTAAAATGTGGAAATAGAAATTTGATAAGTAACTATTGCCCTATATCTATTTTATAGGTCCCTGGTAAGGTGCTTGAGGCTATTGTATCTGGTTATTTATTTTTTAAAACAAAAAGAAAATATTATCACTGAACATCAGCAGGGTTATTGAGGTTATTCTGTAGTCACTAATTTAATACCATTTGTACAGACTATCAATGATGGAATGTGTAATGAAAAGAAACTTATCATGTATATCGATTTTTCAAAAGCTTTTGATAACATGCATTATAATACTATTTTAGCAAAGTTGGAAAATATTCGCATTCACGGAAATTTACTATGTAAGATGGTTTACATCTTATATTTTAAATAAATTACAATATGTTAAAATTAATAATTATTATAACATCTGGCATACCCTAAGCGTCGCACTTAGGACCTCTTCTATTTCCGTTATTTCTATACGATATTGACAGTTACTTTATGAATTGTGATGACTGTCTGTATGCGAATGATTTAAAGCTTTATATAAGAGAAAATTGTTTATATGATTGTGTTAGTTATTTTGATTGTCCTGAATTGATTGGGCCGTTACTTGATGAAAATCCATATTTATACAAAATTAAAACCTTTTCTGGTCCAGTTTTCACTTTTTATTTGTTAAACAATTGCTATGTTTAACAAATAAAGAGTCAAAATCTAACTAGCAATCAGATGTATCTGATGAAGCCACTGTGTTGGCAAAACAATTGTTATGTTTAACAAATAAAAAGTAAAAATCTAACCAGCAATGGTTTTAATTTTGTATATTTTGATTGTATCTGATTGTGAGAATTAGGGATCTGAGTATTATATTAGACCCTAAATTAACCTTTTAGATTCATATTTTAGTTATCTGTCAAAGAGCTTATAAAAATTTATGATTTATACTTCAGTCAAAATCTGTTACTAACTCCAAATCAATAATGTTATATAATTCCTCGATATGCAGTAATCTTAAATATACTTCAGTAATTTGGAATTCTTTTCATATTAAATATACAGAAAAATTAGAAAAAAATCAAATAAAAATCCTCTTAATTATAAATATAATAGAAATCTCCATTATGATTCTTACGAAAATACCATAACGTATTATAAAATTTTGAAGTTATTTTGCTATAAAACTACAGCGTATTTAATAAGACTAGTTCTATTTTTCTCACTGAAAATGTTGCTCTTAGTGTAAAACAGTATGTCACTTGCAGTTGTAATTTGTTTTACTTGGGGCTATGTAACACCAAGGATGCTAGGAACTCTCCCATTTATTTAGGGTTAGGCTATTTTGACATTTCTTACTAATTAACTCCGTCTCTGTTCTACTATTTTTTCTCTTTCTTTGTAATCTTGTATTTTCAATCAATTTTGTTTTTAACATGGGTATATGAACCTCCATTTATACATTGCATATTGTTTAGTGTTTATTATAGTTATTTGAAATCAGAAAGATATCTTAATTATTAATGGTTAATTTACTAAAATAATGTCAATTTTTAAGTGTCTGGCTTTTAAGTTTTAATTTTTTTTAATCATTTTATTATTACAATTCTGTGCAACCCTGTTATTGGAATGTATTTTAACTTCTGTTGGGATAGCTTGTTTATAAATAAAATAGAAAATATATTACATTATAATTTATTGTATTACACATCTTCAGCTCCGGTAATCAAAACTTAAATTAATGTTTTTCAATATTATAAAAGTTGTAGATATAGAATATTTTCGAATAATTTCAATAAAAAAGATACTTTACTTTTTGTGGTGTTATGGGAAGCGTGTGTAATAGAAATAATTAAGTATGTGTATATCAACAGAACTTGCACTCTAATGATTCATTAAAGTATAATTTAGTTTTTGTCTTTTGTGGCGACAAGGGACCTTCCTAATTCAAATAAAGCTTTCTACTCGTAACTACTTATTTGTAGACGATTGACTGTACACGTCCAACTCATAAACAGTATTAAATATAATTATCTTAGCAAATGTAATGTCATTATCTAAATTAAACTCACTAATGACTTTCACCAAAGTTTCCTCTTTTACGAACACCTATATATAGAAATATAAAGTACACTGAATTAAGTGCATTGTAATAATAAATAAATAAAACAAGTTGATGGAGGTACGCTTTTACATATTTATACATATGTATAAAATTCATATTCATACAGAATCTCATTGTTTATAATATAAATAATGACGATTCTAAGAAATTCGTGTATAATAAAAAATGGAAAATCCTTAATGTCATTAATTGCACAACCAAAATCGTTTGTGGATATAAATTAATGTTAATTGAAGAAATTATTCAAATATGATATATAAATAAAAATGTCAGTATTTAAAGTTTATAAAGAAAGGCCAAAACAAATAAAATCATATAGTAAAATTAACTAAGTGTCACTAATTATAATAAACCACAAAATAAATATAGATTTTATGGTTAGCGGTTAGCACTTCTGTTTTACTTTCCTGCTTGTTGCTGTTCCATTGCTCAACAGAATTCAACTTCGCATATTTATTTATATACGATGTATTAGAGTATAATATACAGGGATGAAACAACGCACGGGCTAAAGTTGATTTTTGGAGATTAATTAAAGACATATGAGAACGTTTATACCAATTTTTAATCTATAACATACGTTTCTTAAATACAATTTTAAATATACGAAGTATAAGTACAGTTTAGATGAAATACCTTTTAAAGTGAAACACCCTATATATTTTTATATTATTGCTTTTTCCTTGATGAGTTAATTTCAATTCGATCTGTAACATTTGTAAACTAACTGAATGGCCAGTTAATTATAGGAATTGTGAGACTTTATTAAACGTAAATGTATATTTTAAGGTATTAAATTAAAATAAACATTCAACATTATTTTCATTTACTTGTTGGTAACAATCTGTCCTAAAACTCAAACCATTTTATAGGTATGAAGTTTTTCCTTTATTGAGACACTTAAAAACAGTTGTACAGCTGATATTATTTCTTAGATAATTACTTGTATTGCTGACATTCTTTCTATCTAGCAGTTTGGCGTGAATTTTATTTTGGAATGATATTTTTAACATTTAATAAAATGTATAGTTTCACATTGTCTTCGATAAGTGAGGTTTTCTTTTAACAGTTCAATATGTTAAATTCCTATGAATAATGCCTGAATTTTAGACTCGGATACAGACCCCGTACGAGATATTGCCAAAATCAGGACATTTTCAGTTGAAAACTTCAACAACTTCCATTTGCTTACCATTGTCCTTTTACCTATCATTATCAAAATTAAATGTCTGTTGAAGTTTGTATTGCCTATTAATTTTCAAGAGACAGTTTACTAAAATGTCACTGTCTCTAAACATCACGATGGCCATTTCAGAAACATCATCTTGATTTCCTAATTGAAATCTGATTTCATCTTGGTGAATATACAGGATAAATCATAACTAAGGAAATGGTCACATATCTCTGGAACCGCTGATTAGATTTTAATGAAATTTGGTATACAAATGTAACAAGGCACTGCTATGCCAAAAATGACACAGGCAATGTTGCCACATTTTTAGTTTTTTCGGAAATCATGTCAGATTTATTATTTTAAATGAAACATCCTGTATATATATATATATATATATATATATATATATATATATATATATATATATATATATATATACTTTATTCTTAAAGAGAGGAAAAATGTTGCATGATAGGTTAAAAATTAATTTTCAGTTTTAATTGCATTTGTTTAAAATTCCTTGAATTTATAATGAATTTATTCATTATTTTACGAAAACACTGTATATTACAGTGGTATAGTACAAGGTATACTTACAGTATACCTTGCACTATATTTATTATTATGTTTTGTGGGTTTGGGCCTCATCAGCCACTGATCGCATGGGTAGTCCCTTGGCGTTCCCCTCTTATCCGGGTCATTATCCAACAATGCTATCCCATAAAAGGAGCAATTTGGGCACGTCCCTCGCCTTAAGCCTCGCCTCTTCTAGGATAACAGGGGTCCCTAATATAAGTCACCTCCTCTCCTCCAATGCGGGGCAGGTGTAAAGAAGATGAATCGAGGTTTCCTCGTCTTCTCTGCAATATCTGCATGCCGGGCTGTCAGTCAGTCTCAGCTTGTGCTTATATGCATTCAGGCTACTATGGTGGCCCGTTATGATTCCTACCAGGATTCTGACTCTTTGCCTGTTTATTTAATGAATTCTTGGGCCCATTTCCCAATCTCTGAGTATTCGATGAAGAGTTTGGTTATTCGACAACCCGTTACACTTCTCCATCTTTCTCTATGCTGGTCTCTTGCCCAGTCATTGGTGCGGTCTTTGATCAGATTCCGACTTATTCCCACTGCAGGTTCTGGTCCATAGAGTTTTTCCCTGGTCCCTAGTTTGGCAAGGTCATCTGCAATTAGATTTCCCATAATGCCATTATGCCCAGGTATCCATAAGAGTTCCACTGGTCCATTCCCTGCCAAGTGGTTCAATGCTTCATAGCAATTATTATAGACCAGCTTCGACTTTGTCGTTGCTGGATTCAGGGCTATCAACGCCGCCTTGCTATCCGAGCAGATACATACCCTCTCCTGGGTTCGATTTTGGTCAGCTCCAAAATTGCGTATGTAATTGCAACTAGCTCGGCTTGGAGTGTGGTAGTGTATTTACCCAGGGGGAAGGTTTTACCTATCCCATCACGTCGCCTATACACCCCCGCACCCGCTCTGTTCTCACTCTTGGCTCCATCAGTGTACCAGATGTCTCCATTGAGCTGTAATCCAGCTCGACCCTTTATCGAGTCGGTCTTACTGGTGAGGGCGATCTTATATCTCTTGTCAAACAGGAAGTGGACACCCTTACTGTCAGAGGGCATCCATAGAAGCCCCTCCTCAGCCTTGCACTATAAGTAAAATAAGAAAATTCTACAGCCATCTTGCAAATGAATTGGATACTTCACGTATATTTAAAGAGAAAAATATATACATACATAGTGCGAGTCGTACAATACAGGTATTGCAAAATAATATATATGGCATGCTTGTCGTGCAGCATGCACCTGATTCAGTTCGACAGGCAAGGTTCTACGTACAGGTGACCTCAAATCTGCATATTGTATGCACGTTAAAAATCGTAGGCAGTTGTCAATGGCTGCCCACTTTATTGCGCCTATAAACACTAATAATATATAATTATAATAATTAAAGTTCCCACGTAATGCACATTTTATGAGTAACCTGAATTACATGTGGACTATTTTCTTTAATGATTTAAATAGGATATTAATGTTTAGCATAAATACCTACTTATGTATATACGCGTGTATGTATTCGACATAACTATATAACTTCAATTCATGCTTTTTGAGTTGGAGTGGCCAAATGGTGCCTAATTTCGAGTAACGAAAGTCTGGGTATATATGGGAATTAAAATGAAAGGACATCTTTCTAAAGAACAACATGGCACGTCTTATTTTAGTAGCAAGTGTAGAAATACCACTTTTGTCGGCTAAGATACGACCTGCTTCTGCGTGACAGAAACCTGATACTTTTGTGTTTATTGTCGCTTGTTTTTCTGTAAAACTTATGCTTAGGATAAGGATATTTTACACTTATTTTGGCAAGTTCGTTATAAGCCTAAAATATACTGGCCATTTTATGAACACGTGGTTAAAAAAATCAATTTTGAAGTGAGGTGCTTGCGTGTCATAATTTATTTTCACTATAAATTTTTCTTTCCGCACTTCGAACTGTCTCCTTTATTGTATAGTAGTTAGTGTATAATAATTTGTTTATGTCAAAATACTTATCCGTTACACATTAATCTTTTTCGTTTTTATAACACAATTACTGTAATCGTGTGAAATTTCGTCCGTTATGATGGAAATTGGACGAATCTAAAATTTAGTAATGGCCAATATCCATAGGATGCTCGAAAGCCATATGCAATGATCGCAAAAATTCTACGTGTGGACGGAAGTTTATACAGATCACATTAACGGTTTTATACATAAAATTTGTATAATGGATCTTTGTGCCTGTATCAATTTAGTGACGACGCACGGATCACATGCTACACCACTCGCAATTGTTACTAATATACCACAATTACAAGCACATATGTCTAGCGACATGTTTCAATCAACTACGTACGGCATAGACAGTTAATAATTTGCCGAACAAAATGCAATTATGAAGTCACGTCTTAGCTTTATTGAATAATTTGATTCATTGGCGTCTCAATATTTCTGTAAAATTTATTTCATTTTTGTTTCATTTATTTTGATTTTTGTTGAATTTATTTCATTTATTTTAATGGAAATATTACTTCCATTGAATGTTTATGTGGAGAACCTTTCCATTACTCTGTCATAGGTTGACGAATTTGTATTGTACTAACTGTTATCTTAAAATGTGTTTTTGGCACGACACTATTCAAAAATGTCAGTTGATTGATTCATACCATTGTTACCTGTGACGCACATGCAATGAATCATTATACAAACCATATATGTTACTTACCTAGCGATGATAATGATGGCAAAACCAATTCTATTTTGACAATTAACACAACTGACAGTAAATTAATCTTTAACTTTAAAAAATACTGATTTCGTTTTAAAAAGGAAGTTTAACGGGAAATAGAATAAAATAAAGAATAGAAACCAATGGCTTGAATTTGATAATCACTGAGATGACATTGCCAGTGTTACCAACTACTGTCACGGATGAATCAATAAGTCTCCAAATTCCGAATATGCCTAGGTAAAACGCAAGAAGAAATTTGGAGAAATTTATACAGAAAAATTATTTATTTTTCGGTAAATTTATTCACTTGTATTATTCCGAACTTTTAAGGTTGCGGTTTTAAATCAAATATTTACAATTTATTGTAAGAATCCCTGAAATATTGACATCAACTCATCAAATTGGTGATACTGTCAGAAGCATCAACTACTACTATATGAAAGTAATTTTGATAGAACAGAACATTTGTTACCATTAAATCGATATATTTATTGAGATAGGTTATATTACAAATGTTTAATTTTTCTTTTTTTATTTAGTTAAAAATTTTATCTTTGCAAATACAAATTTTCTTTACCTTCCTGTACTAAGGTCCGGCCGAAACCGAGCCACTCGATTATTCTCTCGTGCACAACACCCACCCATCTGCACGCTTCAGGAGGTGGTTTTTTGTACCTTTCTCTCCAGTCGGATTGAAGACATTATGAAAATATTTTCAATTGACATTTTTGAACAGTGTCGTGCCGAAAACACACTTTAACGTAACAGTTAGTACAATACAAATCTGTCAACCTATGGCATAGTAATGAAAAGGTTTTCCACAAAAATATAACGCAAAATGGAACTCAATATGAGGAATACAATAGGAAAATACTTTAAATAATACCAATATGAAATAAATTTTACAGAAATATTGAGACGCCAATGAATCAAATTATACAATAAAGCTAAGATATGACTTCACAATTGCATTTTATTCGGCAAATTACTAACTGTCTATGCTGTACGTAGTTGATTGAAACATATATCGCTAGACATACGTGTTGGTAATTGTGGCATATTAGTAACAATTGCGAGTGGTGTATTGCATGTGATCCGTGGGTCGTCACTTAATTGATACACGCGGAAAGATCTATTATAAAACTTTATATCTATATCCCTCTTGATCTATAATCATGATACCTGAAAGTCACTATTCTACTACTAAATAAGAAAAGATTATTTTATATTATTTTGAATGTGTGATAATAATTCTGTTACTTTCTTATCTTGGGTAGTTACCAAAATTATTGCAGTTAATTTTTCTATCATTTCCAACTCTTTGTCCTTTCTTTTGCAGTTTCTTAAGCAGATGATAAGACTGTAAATTTAAAAAGTAATACAAAACCAATAAGAATGTTAATTTCAACAATGCTCGTTAACTATGTATAAAGACTGCAGTAAGACTGTTAATGTTTAATAAATCGCCAGAGTTTATGTTTAATAAATGAAATTTGCTTATGTAAAAACTGTTCTTCGATCGATCGCTCTCCTTTTTCTGCGGGATCAATGCGTTTTTCATTTGAAAACTATCCTGGGGTCGGATCTGATCCCACTATAGTAAATGGGTGATTCGAAAACACCGTAGTAGAAGAGTGTTAATTTTGCAACATATTATGTTATATGAGTTTGGGCCTCATCAACCACTGATCGCATGGGTAATCCCTTGGTGATCCCCTCTTATTCGGGTCATTATCCAAAAATGCTATCCCATAAAAGGAGCAATTTAATCACGTCCCCCTCTTTAAGCCTCGCCTCCTCCAGAATAACAGGGGTATCTAATATAAGGTACCTCCTCTCCTCCAGTGCGGGGTTGCAACATAAAAAATTAATTATTTAGCACTAATGACCACAGTAACCCAATTGAATTTTCCAAGGAATCCTAAAAATTTCAGAAAATCTTAAATGCGGACATGTGACAAACTTTAATGTAACAAGATTTTCAGGGTTATAAGACTATTTTTATGCTAAAGGATAATTTATGTGTAAGTTACACATTCTTCTTGATAATCCTGAAGCGTATCAGTTTCAAATTTCACTATAGAGGATGAAATTTCATGAACATGGTCTGTACCAATCAATTTAAGAGTTTAATTTTAAAAATGAGTTTGTTTTAGTGAAATTATTATCTTACACGAAGCCGAATAGTTTTGTTCAAGTTTATTTTAACTCGATGTGTTACAGCCATGATTTCCAATGTTGCAGTACTGCCAATAATGCAGCCAACATTATTTTGGACGTGGAGTTTACTTCACGCTGATTTAATCTGATTTTTCACTTTATCACGTGCAGGTGGTACATAGCTGTGCACTGTGGCCCTAGTCGGTAATGGGTACTTAGGATTATATTTCTTCCAAAAATCCTTAAATACTGCTGTATCAAGTAATGTACGTGGTAAATGACAGGTAATTAATACGAGAAGTAGATCAAAAATGAACTCCGCTTTCCGTGGCAGGCCCTTTTTTATATTAATAGGTTCCGTATTATTTATATGTCTTTTGCAGTCTTTCTTGTCCTAACACAATAAATCCCTTTCACAAACTTTACACACTATTTTCACCCCATCATACGTTAAATCTGGAAAGTCCCGAAAAAACTTATTCACATTTTCGGCAAGCGGTCGTTTTTTCGTCTTTGGTACTGTGGACATTTTTTTGTAATGCACCCAGGCTGTACACATTATGTAATTACGATCGCAAAGTGATGTAGTTCTTTCGCGAAGCAGACGTACACGGTTTCAATGTTAAACAGTAACTGGATACCTAGCACAAATCGAGTGTTTTGTGATAGTTTGTTTCCAGCGTGAATTGAACTCCGCGTCACGTGCTGGAAGTCCCCGCTACACCTTCCCATACGCAAGCCATATGTACGCGACACCAATTATACAACTCTACTTATCACGTAAGTATTAGCGCGGGTACTAGAACTAGATAAACACGGAAAAATGCTGCATAATAAAAAAAAGAAATTCCGACTCATTTATTTAATTTTCTTAAAATTTATAAAATTCTGCGAATATAAATGTACTCATCTCCGGCATTAGCACGCGCTATCTTAAATGCACAAGATAATCCGTTATCATGTATTAATTACAACTACGCTAACCCGTTTGTATAAAAATTATTAGGCGCTTGTTCGTCGTAAATTAATAATTATATGAATTATAAATCATCCTATGTGATGTCATATCTGCGTGGAAATAATGAGCACCGACTCCCATGTAAACATAAAAAACTGTTCTATAAAAAGCACGCGACATAGGACCTTACGGTTTTTGATACCGTATCTTGCAGGTTCGTTATACATATTTCCCAATTTATTAATTAATACCGTTTTAAGATTACAGCATTTCTTACGGTTATTTCCTGTTGATATCCATATTGGTTTATTACAATAAATGTGCGCAAGACCCAATAGGCATATTACTTACCAAATTAAAATTTGCATAGTAAAATAAGAAAAATGTCAACAAAACTAGAAGTGTAAATAAACAAATTATTTTCAGATCGAAAATAATGACGCAAAATGAAGAACGACAAAATTAATTTAATTAATCAATTCAAATTAAATGATGTGGTAGAATATTATCGTAGGATAACGTCGAATGTTACCTGTTCACATTAAATTTATCTGATGCAACTCTGAATGAGTTATATAGGGTGACTCAGTTGGAACTATAGGATTTAAATGCACACCATTTGTGTTCTGTCAAAGATAGGGCGGCAATATTTAACAACTGTCATCTACAAACCATACGTCGTCAATATACCGAGGTTAACAGTTCAACAATGAATAGTTTATGTACAACTGCTTTATGAAAGTGAGCGATCATTTACAGTTGCATTAAGAAAAATTCGCACAAATACTTCTTTGAAAATGAAGGTGGTAATGCTATCACAGTAAATAGGGAACGGTGTCGTGACATGTTAAAGAATTTCATTTTCCACAAAAATTGTTGATTTGAATTTGAACAACATGTGGTTTCAGCAAGACTCTCATATCTCAGCATATCTCGTGGAATGCTGACATCAGTTGGCCTGCAATATCATGTGATTTAACATCACAGGAGTTTTTTCTTTGGGGTTATGTCAAGGAAAAAGTGTACGCCACCCAGTCAGTAACAATCAATGACCTCAAAGCAAACATTCAACGCGTTATTCGGGAAATTGAGCCAGTTTTTTGTGGCTGTGTTATGGACAATTTTGCCAATTGGATAACGAATGACAGGTTAGTCGAGGCAGGCATATGAATGATATTTTTTTTAATCGTATCGCCTCCATGTTATGTTGAAAAATAAAAAATCTCAGTTTGTCAAATACTATTAGTCTTATTCACAAATCACATCATAGTAGTTCCAGATGGGACAATCTGTAGTAGCGGTAATAATAATATGCCTATTATTCATTAGAGCAATATATATAGGTAGATGAATCGCCATTACATTTGAAAAATACATTAGAATAAACACAATATTATACAACACTTGATATTTTACAGACGTAACAGAATTTTTCAATGCAAAAAGGAGTACAGATAAATTACAAATGACAGATTTACAAAAGAAGAATGAACTGAAAAAATAAAAGGAATACTATAAAAATTCATTGTCCAGTAACGAATATAATATTAAACCTATTTATAAGAAAAATGTCTTGGATATGTCAAACAATTGCCCTATATCATTTTTATCTATTTAGCCAAACAATCTTTTTTTTAGCTAAATTAGATGTAAGCAATATAAAGCGATAGATTGACATTTTCAAGACATCTCCTTTTTTATATATTGATTTAATAATTACTTTTATAAATGATGATGGAAATTTAGTAATAGAAAGGAAAATTATATCATATTTAGATAAATACAAATTGATCTCGGAAAAACAATTTCGATTCAAACAAGGAAGAAGACCCAATTGTAAATCTAACTAATAATATATACTAAAGACTTAATAACTATGAAGCTAGATTATACATATGTTTATACCTAATTAAAACCTTCGACACAGTTTGTCATGAAAAGCTAATTGAAGTTGTTGAAGACCTAAAGTTTAGAGGCGTAGCTTATATATTTCAGATTTCTTAAGTACAGTATTAAGAAAATTGACCAAAGTCTAATACATTATACCGTTCCTCAAGACACCGTTAGATCCTATTCTCTTTTTCATGTATATAAACGGTCTCCTGGCTTTGAATACACAGTCAAACATTAGATATGTTTCAAGCATCGAATTATACGATATTAATACATAATTGCCTATGTGTATTACAAATGTCTTGTACCCTCATTTATTTGAAATTCTAGTAAAGTATTGGATAACAAATAGTAATATAAATAAACAAATAAATCGACTGTGCTTTCTATTAACTATATTACAATACATAAATATTAACAAGAAGAAACCACCCCGAAACCATATACCAGTCTATGTCTTCTGTGGTAATAATCAGGGGGTCATACTATTTTCCAGTGAAGTAAAAAAAAATGTATGTTATTTATTATTTTATCCACCACCACTATATTAGGAATGTCTGTTTTCCGTGAATTAGAGGCCTTCTAATACACTAGTGGATTAAAATTCATAATACCACGCTTCGATTTTATAGCATTTTATTTAGAATTATTATTAATATTAACATTAACATTTATTTCAAGAACGATCTTGTCATTTTGACCTGGATTATTCGGATTTACTCGATAAGGAGTTTCTGAAGGAGTGGAAGGGGCCACAACTTCGCCGACATTAGGTAGGACCTGGATTTTTTCAGCAATTGCCATCTTGCTGATGGCATCCTTCAATATAACTTTCCGCTACCGTAGTCGATTTCCAACCACTGTGACGCTTGACACTGGTAATATTGCCCCCCGTATTGCCAATAATGTTGCCGAAGAACGCCTCGTTCCATGCCTGGTATAACATTCCGGATCAGGGAGCCCAAGAAATGAAGCCACTTTTGAAAAGGTTTTCGAAATTGTGTTGATGCCTACATATTATGTAGTACATTTTCCAGTCACATATCGCAAGACAAATCTCTCACTGACAGTTTTAGGTCGCAGATTGATGTATTTTCGACACATTTCTACAGCATTAATTGAAAAAGCTTCTTCCAAGATCATGAAACTTCTTGAAATGTTTATTTTCATATCCGGAGTGAGTACGTACAAGTAATTGCCTCAGTCTTGGACATGGCTGATATCCAAAAAAGTTCATTCATTGCATCGACAAGCACCTGCGACTCCCATGATCGCTGCAGCCTGTAAAAAGTTCCAAATAAAATGTTCAATGTATAAATTGAAATATTGACATCATGTATTTCATGAAAAAGTAGGATAGTAGTACCTCTTCTGTAATTGCTCCTTCTCTTATGCCCCTTTTTGTCGCCAGTTATCGAATTCCACCAATTCCTTCTCGTATACACTTGCTTTTCGCTGGTAACAGACGTAATATTGCTTCTTGAGCTTCTTGCTGGATTTTAGTCGGAATGAAGAAATTCTCAGCATTATCACTCATTTCTTGTGTTGATTTTGCAAATAATGTCGGTCTTGTTGACAAATAAACAAACGCATGTCCTAGAAACGACTCCAAGACTTTCTAGTTTTCAGCTCGAAATCATTATTCTTGATCAGTCAAATCTGACGTTTGACGTAACGATAAAACGTTAAATTACATTCGGGAATTAACAGCCTTTAATCCTCTCGAAAAAATGGGTGCCCATTTTCTCTCGTGGATTAACGGCTTGTTAATTCCCGTATATAATTAATAACTATTATTATTGTATTATTGTTATTGTATTTAGAAAATAAAATATTATTAAAACAATTATTATTATCCTGAAGACTATCTATAGGATAATAATATCATGTCAAGTGCTATAATAAAATGTCAAGTACTATGTACCTAACATCTATTTATACCCATTAACGTAAAATAATATAATTTTTAGTTATTACTATATTGAAATAGTGGAGGAATACAATAGTGACTTCTATTATTAAATAACTATAGTATTTCAAAATTACTTTTATTAAAAGAGAAACCTAAATGAAAAGCAGGTTACTGAGATTATTATATTATTGCATTACATTAATAAGCAAATAATTACTCCAAGAATTACAAAATAAGTACATTAAATCTTATCGGAAGGCAAACAAAAGCATGAAATAGTTAAGGCGTATATGTTGTTATGAAAGCTAATACCCGGTGATATGTATGCAACAGATAGCGTTCTAAAATAAAAATGGAATTCATGCATGTTATTTTAAGTCAGTAAACATTTAGTCTCGTTGTCAGGTAAACGATAACAAAAATTCACATTTAAATTATTTATGTAATTTACTAATCAAGTATTTCTATGTGATATATCTTTTGTTTGGTCATAAATATGTATGTGTACAAATATTTGGTGAAAAGGCGGGTATACAATAAGGATGATTTGCTGAATCATTGTTGCCTATGACGCAGCTTATGAAAACATAGAGGGTGACACACGGAAAACAACATAAAGGTGTATTCTGGGTTTAGATTTACTGTCAGCGTCGGACTGGCACCATAGGGGCCTACCGGGCATAGATCTCAATGAGACCCATCGACCCCCCTCTCCCAAGCCAAACCCAAACTATCTTTGTTTTCAATATTTTTTAGAATTTATTTTTCAAATTTCTATCATTTATGAATGATTATGAAAATTAACCATACGATGTAATGCAATCTTTTTTATTAAAGCGAAATAATAGCACAAATAAAAAAACGAACATTATTTTTTAACAAAACTTTATATAAGTCTTATTCACCTTTATTGCCTTACCAAAGGTATCAGTAAACATTTAAACTTATATGGTACATGAGATTATAAATATATACATATAATATGTAATAACATAATCAACAGAAACAGAATTGTGTTACGTCAATATTTTATATTATCTAATTTATCTTTGATAGAAAACTTAGACAAGAAGCTTTCTTCTTAGTAAGGGCGTAGAGTTAGATATTTTGTCAATTATCTTATCATAGTCTAAACATTCAAGCAAATCTGCTTCTGAACTTAGCATTATAAAAGCTTCTACTATTTTAGTTTGGAGAAAACCCGCTCACATGCAACTTGCGTACAAGACAATGTCAGAAGGCACTTATACACATTATTTAAATTGCTAAATTTCCCGTCATGCAAATTATGTTTAAGCAGAATCTTTAAACAGCAATGTAAGCAACCAGACCAATGTTTTGTGGTGTTGTTTTATCCTTAGGTCCGGGTTCATCATTTTTTGATTCCACATACCCCTTTTGTGGACACAAAGATTCATCTGTCAGACTTTTTAAGTCTTTAAAGTTTTTCGCGAAAGCAATTTCCTTTTTTATTAAATATGTCGGCAGTCCTGATAGTTTTGACACTTCATCAAATATACAATCGTCTAGAGCTTCGGATTCTGTTAATAGTTCCTTAAAATATCGCGGATCGAAAAAGTAAAAGGAATTATAAATGTTTACTGTATTACTGAATGCCATTCACAGAAGGGTAATTTAATCAGTAGATATGTAAATAAATATATACAGAAAACATGCATTGCAGTGACAAAATTTTAGGCAGCAGTCTGTTCGAAACGAAGGGGGAAATTTTGAAAAAAGAATACGAAAGCAAAAACAAAATTGGTGATTTTGTTTTTGAAAAATTTAGGTATTAAGTAAATTGGTGTCTTATTAATTTAAAATGACAGGTTTTATTCTGGCATATGTATTTAAATTAAAAGTTTTTTACAGTTCTAACAACCAATTACATTTCGTTATTTCTTGTCATGTGACACAAATCACTCAACCATTTTAACATTACACTGAAAATTTTTTACAGTTCTAACAACAAATTAAATTTCGCTATTTCTTGTCATGTGACACAAATTGCTCAACCATTTTAACATTACACTGATAACACCATCCAGGGAAATTTTCAATCACTATGACAACAAAATTATTTAACTTTGACAACTTCATAGTACCTGCCAAATACATTTCAAAATATCACATGTAATGTAAATGTAAATGTAATGAATGTAAAGAACAAAAAATTAACGAACCATTCGAACAGGTCAACTGCTGTTAGCGAATTAACAAAAAATGGTGTGCAAGAACAACAATTGCTGAAAATTACTGGTCATAACAATTCAAATTCTATAAAACTTGACATACTTGAACATCGACCAAGAACACCACAATAAGATCATAAATACTATGCGTGGTAATAGATCTTCTATAGTAGAAAAAATAACCAATCTAATGCTGTGTTAAATTTTAGTAACTGTACCTTTACCAACTGTACTTTTAATAAATAAATAATTGTTTTGTTGTGTTCCGACTTTTTGATTTTATTTTTTCGAAAAATTTTCTGACGAAATTTCTCAAGCACGTTGCTTGGTAATAGCCATCCGCCTTCGGCGTCGGGCTATTACCAAGCAACGTGCTTTCGATTGTCATAAAATTATCTCGTACATTATCAATGTCCTAGGGATATTATAGCTGATAATTTAAAGTGTGTACAACTTGTATTTTCGATCCCAGCTCTACTGAAAATGCGCATTTGTCTTTCAACTGAAATATATTCAAAACGGGTTATTCTTTCCTGACGAATATTTTTTTATTTGAAACTACGATAAAAATGAAAAGAATTGGACGGACATGGCGGACTTTTAATTTTTGGTGTTTGTGAAATAAGGAGCACCATCGAACCCAACAAGCGATTGAAGAAGTGAGAGTTTCAGTGCGTGAAAATCCTTCTCAATCAATTCGCAAACGCAGTCAAGAACTTGACATTAAAAAAACGTCGTTGCAAAAGATTCTGAAACGAGATTTACATCTTACAGCCTACAAAATTCAGTTCGTTCAAAACTGAACGTTACCGACTACCCTCTCCGACTGCATTTTGCAAATTAAGTGCTTCAACGCTTCCCAACGTTTGAAAACATTCTGTTTAGTGATGAAGCGAACTTTCACTTAAATGGCCACGTAAATAAACAGAACTGCCGCTACTGGGCCAACGAAAATCCAAGACAGAATCATGAACAACCACTACATAGTCCAAAAGTTGTTGTGTGGGCTGCCATGTCTGCTGAAGGCATCATTGGGCCTTATTTTTTTGAAGCGAGCACTTACGGTAAACAGTGAACGGTATTGCGATATGTTAAAAAACTTTTTGGTTCCACAACTGCAGGAGTTTGAATTTAATGGGGAAACATGGTTTCAACAAGATGGGGCCACTTGCCACACCTCAAACCAATCGCTTGCGGTTGTCAATGAACTTTTTCCAGGAAAAGTGATCTCTCGTCGAGGCACCATCAACTGACCTCCGAGAAGCCCCGATCTTACACCTCTTGATTATTTCTTATGGGGATACCTTAAAGAGAAAGTGTATGTAAACAAACCACGAACTTTAGCGCAATTAAAGCACAACATTCGCACCGAAATGGCTGCCGTTTCCAGAGAGATGTGTAGACGCGTGGTGGCTAATTTCAGTTTACGGTTAGAGGAGTGCCAGCAGCGTGAGGGTCAACATTTGGAGAACATAATCTTTAGTGCTTAATTTTCCAAAATCTTGTCTAAAAATTAACAAAAAAATTTATTTTTTCTGACTTTACAAATACCCCCTACCCTTTCTGGACACCCGTTATATATATATATATATATATATATATATATATATATATATATATATATATATATATATATATATCTGTTCTTTTGAAATGGCAAAATTAATTAGGTACACAAAAATCCTAATTCCTATACGATCCTAATATAACAATTACAAAAATGTCACCAGTAATGTGAGGCATTATTCAGGAGTGAAAACTATTCAAGATATTACATTTAAAAAAATTTTGACTCACTTCTAGTTATCTGATTGACCTAAAATTTACCAATCGATCTAGAATATCATGTTTGTAGAATTGTAAAATAAAATAAAAAAATTCATTTTTTGAACACAAAATGATTGTTCTCCCCTTAATAAAGATAATTTTAATAAATGTTTGCAATTTTGTGAAAGTATTAGATAATGAATAATTCATTCATTGTATGATAATCAAGAAATGTTTTTCTGATGAATGCTATTTCTCTCAAAATAATTATTTTCCAATCGTTATAATTACTATTTGTTTGACATTAATCTAAAAATAATTGACTAATTAATTCTACATCCACATCTCAAGTAAAAAACTAAACGTTTGCAATATTACTTTTTGGAGACCAGATAGGTCCTTTTTTGTAGTTAACAAGGTATATTTTCATTTCCTATGGGACAATAGTAACCAATGTTATAGAGAATTGTAGAAAGCCAACTTTATGATGACCCGCTCGTTTCGTCAGCATACCAGAGGCGGCACCTTGAAGGTTTCGTATTTATTAAAATAAAATAAGTAATAAAATAATAATAAGCATATATTTATATGTTATAATTTATATACCACTGAAGAGCACTTGCCCCCCTAAATGTTATCAACTGTATTAGCTCGGTTAAACATCTGCAGCATTATGATATGTTTCCAAATCTACTTCAACTTGAGTATCTTGAAGTATCACTTCACTTTCCTTGATAGCAGCTGTCCCTTTAAGATCCAAATATAACACTACAGATTTTATTTTGTAGAAATGTTCAAATTAATAAAATGCTGTCTGTAACCATGTTCCCCAGCGAGTACGAACCGGCTGTGGTTATGGGAGGGATGAAATAATTCTATGTAATTTATTCTTAGTTGACACTTTGTCAGGAGAGTAGTACACAATCTATACAAAGAGCAAACTGCTGTTATAGAAGTAGAAGGGGAAAGAAGGGAAGTAGGTATTAGGAAAGGAGTAAGACAAGGATGTACACTATCACCACTAGTTTTTAATCTGTACATCGAAGAGGCGATTAATGTCGTAAAAGATAGAGTGGATTTCGGGATTAAAGTACAGGGACAGAAACTAAAAATGCTGAGATTCGCGGATGATATAGCAGTATTAGCATCTAGTAAAGAGGAATTGGAATCAGCGTTGAACGAAATGGAGGCACTGTTGCCAGAGGAATACGGAATGAGGGCGAATAGCAGAGCGCGAGAGCAGAGCAAAAACGAAAGTACAAATTAATAATGAAAGATTGGAGGAAGTTAAAGACTTCACTTATTTAGGAAGTAAAATAAATTGGGATGGAAGAAGCGATAAAGATATAAAACAAAGAATAGCGCAGGGTCAAGTAACTTTTAACAAAAAGAAAGCACTTTTATGCTCGGGGGTAATAAACTTAGAAACAAGGAAGAGATTTTTTAAAACGTATGTAATGAGCACAGTACTATACGGTTGCGAAACTTGGATGGTAGGGGAAGCAAGTGGGAAGAAATTAGAAGCTTTTGAGATGTGGTGTTACCGAAGAATGATGAAAATACCGTGGACTGATAGGGTTAGAAACGAAGAAGTATTAGAGGAAGTCGACGAGAAAAGAAGTATGTGGAAAAACATAAAGAAGAGAAGAGATAGAATGGTAGGCCACTTGATGAGACATGGGGGAATAGTCCGCGATATTTTGGAGGCAGAAATAGGAGTGAAGAAAGGCAGAGGTAGTCCTAGATTAGACAACTGCTCGCAAATAGTAAGGGATGTAGGTTGTAGCACAATTAACGAAATACGTAGGTTAGCACAAGATAAGGGAAGCTGGAGGTTAGCGTCCAACCAGTCTTAGGACTGATTGACCTCATGATGATGACACATTGTCGCTTAGTTTTGCCAATATTACATGTATGTTTATGCTAGCTTAGTACAAAGCTTGACTAATATTCACAGAGCGTCAGGCATAGTCATTTGTATTCATTCATTCCTAGTGAGGATGAAATCGCGATAATCAGTTCCGAGGCGACCTAGTGTTCTCAACTGAGAATGAATTAAATAACAATAACGTTTTAACATTATTACCTTTTACCTGGTGTATGTGGTGAAAATATGCGTTAGAAATGAGAAGCAGCATAGCTTCCCGTAGGTTGGCATTTTGTCGTTTAAGAGGTAGATGGCGTTGTACCAATCCTACAGATATGTTTATGTCAGGTTGAAACAAGGCCCATCTAATATTAGTATCAGGCATAGTCCAGTATACGTGCACTGATGATTCCTAAAATGGATGAAATCGCGATGATATGCAGTTTCGCGACGGTCTGGTGTCCTCAACTAGGAAATCTAGGAATCAGTTAGATGGTAATATTGCTTTTAAATCGAAAGCAAGCATAGTTTACCACTATTATAGGAGCCAAAACATAAATCGAAGATACCTACTTAATTATTCATTATCTCATTTCATTTTAATCATATCTAATACTATTATACATTAACCTATACATTTTGTGCTATATTTTGTATACGCACATGTAAGTATTTTATGAAAAAACTATACTGACATTCTTAACTGTACATATTTTATATAAAAGTGTTATATTTCATATCTTATTAGATAGAAATATTTGATTGAATGCTTCATTTATAGTGCCGTATTTATAGTTTTAAAATATCAGAATATATAATTGTTATGAATTGCCTTAGGCTTATAAATGTACCTTAGGCTTATATGGCTTTTAGCGAATCACCGTGTATAGTGTGTGGATTTATAGCAGTACCCACTATAAGTTGACTTTATGAAATCATATAAAGACTATTTTACAAATTTATAGCACAACTATCGTGGTTTATAATCTGCCTTAAAAATACTTCTACCTGATATAAAAGTGTTCATATAATTTTTAGCGAAACTTATCAAAATGCCATAATAGCTCTCAACATTTAATAACTATAATATCCATCCCTTCCTCGACTAAAAAGAATGATGTCCTTGAGATATGTTAACAGCCTCGCAAAAAATCAGTGGATTTGTCTTAACGAAGCATATAAATTTATTTCGTAGTACTGACATACAAAAGCAAAAGGAAATATACTGAGCTGATTTCAGTAATTTCTGTAGTCATTTGATACATCTTTTCAACATTATGTCAAGCATAGTTATACATCTGCATTTATAAATGTTAAAGTTAAGTTCTTAATTTCAGTATAACGTGCAAAACCCGTGTTATTTTGATTATTAATTTTAAGGTTGTTATCGTTTTTATGGCCGTGACACTAACATACATATAATAATGGGTCTTGGGATTATCCTGTGACTAGATAATTATAGAGTAAAAAGTCGTAAAAAGCCACAGTTTGCGAGAACCTTGATATATAATAATATAATAATTACGTTTTCCTTTTACAAATAGCGAAATAGCGAAATGAATTTAAATGACAAGATTTATGTTAACAAAGGATGATAGTTCAACGTTTTGGTTGTATTTACTACAATTTACCACGAAATAAAGAAAATTAAAAAAATGGTTTTGTTATTGGAATCAGATTTTAAAGGCAAAAAATAGTCTCTGCACGAAAATAAAAGTTTGGACACACAGAAATCGATTTCGTTTTCCTAAAGGTAATTACACAAAGACAAGGACAAACACATCCATGCTTAGGAACATGAATGTGTGCAGGATACTGGGAGCAAGGAGGGGCTTAAAACGCCCCCCGTGGGGACTCGAACCCACTCGAAACTCGACTGGCCTCAGTCGGCCACCTCGGACCACGCACGCCCACGGTATGAATTATATCACAGCCACCTCTATAGGAGAATACGATTGAGTGCCCATTCTTGTATGGGCCGCGGAGCTGCGTGCTATACTTTTATAGCTCTAAATCGTCGGGCAACTGACCTGAGGGCTCATTCTTAAAATATACACGGTGTGATTAATTTACTTAATGTAATAAATTAATTCTATATAAATCATAACTTCTTGTCATTCGATATTACTTGTTGTTAAAAGTTGTATAACGACTGGTATAAAAGTATATTTCAATGAATTGAGTTTACAGAGAACTTTATTTTCTCTGTAAACTTATACCGTACTCTATTTCCAAATTAGCAATTTAGATTTAATTTAGTCCAAATTTAAATTTGTATTTTAAAATTTCAGAAATCATGGTATTTTAAATAATTGATATATGATGATTCTCAGTAATAACCATCCTAACATTTTGACGTTTATTAGTTTTTAGTTTGTTGGTACTACTTTCTCTCGCGTAAGTGAATGGTTAAAAACGAAAACAAAAAACTAGTTATCGTTATAGTATACGAACACTCAAAGGTTACACTTTTTTCGACACGCGTTTCTCCAACCAAATTGGCATCATCGGAAGATGATTAAAAATCTCCCGATAGTGTCAACTTGGGGCATTAAGAACTGGTCTCATATTTTTCTTGTTGCATCGAAGATTCCAACCCCTTCCCAAAAATGTTTTTCTACAGAATGCCGTTGATGGTTTAATGATTTCATTTGAATAATCTCATACTTGTATTTTATATAAATTTTCATCGTCGAATAATAAAAAACTAGTGTGTTTGTCCTTATGTATAACCTTCCCCTCCACAGCCTGGGGTTTTAGGGGAAGGAAATCGATTTATGTGTGTTCAAACAAGAAAATGTAAGAATTAATACCTTCGGGAGGTTCTTTTTAATATAACTGTGAATACATAACGTTACCTTTTGTCCTATTGACTTTTTTATTTTGATAAGAGATTTGAGGTCAAGAAATTCTTGTACATAATATTGTTTGGGTGATTTGATTTATTTTAGTCCACTTTATTTATTTTACTTATTTTTAAATGAGGTATACAAACTGTACATATATTCCGTGACTATAGATCTAAAACTTTATGTACCTCAGAAAAATAAGGTGTTGTTTAAAAAATAATCCTAAATATTAATACACAATTCTCTTAAATGGCTTTGTAAGGAAATATAGAAAATATAATAACTGCCTTACTTTTAAGGCACGGTATTATAGTTTTGGTTTCGCTAGTATATTAGTTTTTATGCACTTTCAACGACACGAGTCTACCTTTTTTAATTATTTTTTATATATTTAATATCGCACAACCTTAAGCTTTACTTTCACGAATGATATTTTTTATACTGTTGGTACAATACCCACTAGCTAAATCTAATTACGGGTTTGCATTTTAATTTAAAGCTATTGTACTTAACATTTTAAATCAAAAAGTAACAAAAAACATACCTGTAAACAGCACTTGTCTAGACAGGTTATACCGTGTAATATTTGTATTGTTCACATCTATTGTAAAGAAATGGTTTATATTTCTAGCTACAACGTTTATATTTTGTAGTTTCTATTAGTTTCTGTCTACCGATATTTTTTTACAAACATTGTTTCGTTTAAAATTTCTGCAAAAATATCCTGTTGCAATAAAATATTTGAATAAAATATAAGGTACTAATTTCTATTTATTTCTGATGAAGTGGCTGACAATTTTGGGCCACTGTTAATTATCCAAAGCGTCCATATTTGATCACACATGGAATAATGTGGTCGTTTCATATACAGGGTGATTTGCGAGCAATGTGCCATAACCTAAATTTCATATACATACCAACAAAAATGTACTTAGCGTCAACACTTTACATCTACCTACCATACTACGAACACAAAAATTTTTGTTATTTTAAATGTTACAAAATAGTACCATACAATCACCGATTATAACAATCTTGGAATTAGTATCAAAATGATAAACGATTTTTAGAAAATGTACTTGATCGAGTCTGTTGATTTTTATCACGGAATGTCTGATTTTGTCTTTTATAGCAGACTCGAAATAATTTTCACTCCACTGAAAGTGATAAAGTCTTACCATGGCAGATTTTCAACAGTCTCTGGTTACAATATAGTATGCAGGAGTGTGGAAAATGTTTTACCCCCTCGTTTTTACTGCGTTCTTTTCATATAACAATTTTTTTACTGGCGTTAACAAATATATATTATATTTTCAATAATTATTATTTATTCACCATGAGTAAATATCGCAAAGTACCAACTTCAATCCTTCCATGAATTATATAGTATGTCAAAATGTGTCCTTTCTCTTTCATTCGTAAATCCCATGTTCTGAAAATCGAAAAAGGCAAGATATTTTTTTGGTACGGATATTAACCATATTGGTCCTTGTCAATTATTTATCATTGGCGTTTTAACTTATTATAAGACCATAATGTTTAATGTTTAGCAAATAATGACAAGAATCGTAAATATCCACAATTGTAATATTTAAGGTGGAGCTAAATGTGAGCAATATGTAAATCAGAACAAATATTTGTAGATACAAAATTTGCGCAGTACTAAAATATGATGTAACATAATTCACTCGTTTTTTAGTTTAGATAACAGGTGCTCGATAAATAAATAATTAGTCAAATAGGAAAAGCTTATATATTTCTTAAAATAATAATAAAAATATACATCTTAAGTTTTAGAACAATTAAATTATCATTTAAGGAAGATATTCAGTATATTAAGCAGTGGAAAATAAAATTCATAACAGTTGATTTAATGAATAAGGAAAAACAAAAAGTACATTTAAGGATTGTTTCGTATTTCATTGTTCATCAGATGTGTATGTTCAGTAATATGTGAGATCATGAAAAACTGATCCTGATACAATAGTACTAAGTAATGGTAGTTAAGTAGTTCAAAATACTAACTATATTATAATATTAATATAACGTATTGATATTGTAATTTTTTTATATTAAAATATTTTTACGATCTAGTCTAAGACTAATAAGCAACTTATTTCTAATCCTATTATACTAAATTACTTAAATTCTAAAAGTCGCCCATTGATGTCTTCTTAGCCATTTCTGACAAATATGGCACTTTTTCTTGTACACAAATTACTCTGATTTTAATTTCACTCAAACTACTACACTAACTCGTGGGGTTTAATCCTCTCGAGCCATCTTTGGGTTGAGTTATCAAGAAACTGGATAGCCTCTATATTCTCGTGTTGTAGAAGTCTTCTTTCGTGGCTTCTTGCAAATTTTTAAATCTCTATCTCAACGTTTCCTTTTCCAAGGTCTCGATGGAGATCTTCATTTCTTATGTACCAAGGTTTTATATCTGATTTTTCTCTTGTCTTCTTTATGTGGACTTTCCAGCGAGTCTTCGTATTTAAGATGAGACCGAGATATTTGGCTGTATTGCCATATGGGACTACTCGTCCATTCATACTTATTGGAATATTTTTGATATGTCTATTAGTGAAATCGATATGAACTGATTTTTCTTCATTTAATTTAAATTTCCATTTCTTTGTCCAATTTTCGAATACCGATGGCGTCTTGAAGTTTATTATCTGTTTCTATATTACTTTTTCCCGTTGTTATTATGGCAATATCGTCGGCAAAAGTAGCTACAGTATTATTTTCTTGCTTTGGGAGGTTACACGTATACAGAAGGTAGAGCACGGGGCCTAGAACATTGCCTTGTGGGAGTCCTGCTTTGATTTCTTTAAGCACAGGGTAGGCATTTTCCTGCTTAGTTTTAAAGTGTCTATCTGATATATAGGATTTTAAAATATCTGCATATTGTTTAAGAAGGATAATTTTTAAATTATAACGTAGTCCCTCGTGATTAATATTATAGTATAGTTATTAATATAACAAAATAAGTATAACTAAAAACTACTGTTTCGCTGAATGTATACACAAGAGAGACATTTCAAATTGTGAGAAACATTAAATGCATGCTTTAACCTTGTTTTATTAATTATTTGTGAGTTTGCACATTTATTAAAATAAGATTCTAGAGAAAAACAATGAGCACTGGTAGTTGGCTTTTCATTTATATAAATGCAAACCACTCTAGCAAACTTCAATCACTTTTGCGTTAAGTATAATAGTTTCAAAGATTTATTCTGGATACAATCTGAAATCTATGGCTGCAAATATTGGAGCAACTCCCAATAATGGTCGATGTGTGTGGCGCAACGTGTTGTAGTTTTCATATAACTATAACATATATGGATATAATATAATGGGCATTAAATATACTGTATCCTCTTATAGAAGATACAGTATATTTAATGCATTATCAAGATAATATCGTTCGTGTTGTGGTTCGTGGTGATGGACTAGGCCTAGTTTTAAGAGGTGCCATAGTATTGGTCGGCCTCGACAGGGGGGGTATGGTACCTCTTCCTGAGTATGTGTGTGTATTTGTCCTCGTATCTATGCGTAACTTTTCCTGCCGCAGTTTGAAGTTTTAAGGAAAATAAGTCGAGTTATATATATCCAAACTTAAAAATTATTCCAAAATGCTAAATATTTGGGTATATAACTACATTTAAATCTTTTTGATGGTATAAATTGGCCGAAATTTGACGCTGTGTGTGAAATACTTTATTATTGGTTGTACAAAATATGTTGCGCTCATAAAAAAATAAGGTGGATTATATTGATTACTCTCAAAGCACCTCTGTACTTGTTCAAAGTCTTTGAAATTAATCATAGTTTTCAATCTAAAAAGATTGAAAGCAAACAAGCAAGTTTCTGTAGAAAACTAGAGATCCACAAATACACCTGTGATCAGGATATGAGATTTTATCCGTCCTAAACTTTTAAATATTTTCCGATTTTCTTCTGATTTCTCCATGGCAAATTCAGGGTTTCTTAGGTTCTTTGCTTTGTGAAAATGTTACTTTTTTCCGGTATTTTACCATCGCCTTCCAGTTTCTACCTCCTTCTCTTTCCATATCTTCCCTCACTGAATCTACACATTTATTTCTTGATCTGATACAGTACAATACATTGACATTGTAAATATACAAAATTATATTTAATATGATTAACTAATTATATGCTTAATATAATAGTTACATAAAGAACAAGAACTACAAATGCAAATACGTTACCAACGTATTTTTTACATTAAACATATTCACAGTGATACAGCAAAAAATATCTACTTTATCCTTGCTTTAGTGAGTAATTTACATATATTTGATAGATGGGGGCGCCACAGTGGTCAAAATTCCCAATTTAGGAGGGCATATCTAATCAATCAGTTTTAATAAGCTTTATAATGTTTATATTACATCGAACTGGCACTTTTCATACAATTTAGATAATTTTACTTTAATTATATCATTTATTCAAGTTTCAATTTTTTTTCCAATATTCATTAGGTACTTAATAAAAAAAAATATTATGAAATATATATTTTATTTAAAAAAACAATTTTATTTTATGTATTGTTTACAAAAATTTGTATTTTATCTTGATCACTATCTAAAGAGTCTTGAACACTATCTGATGCATCTGGTCCCTCACTGGTTATTTCTGCGTCTTAATTTACTGCAGAAACATGAAGTATATTGATTACCTCGTGAGGTAATTTATTTAATTTTCGTTTTGGCAGTGGTCTTATATTTGATATTATCATGTCAAAAGAAACTAATATTACTTCACTCTGAACTGTGGCTAAGTGTTGCACAGTGTAATCGTTTTCTCGGAATCGTAACTCTTTTTTTGTTTTCAATGTGTAATCGTAAGAGGGGTATATGTCACAATTTCGCTCTTCTGCGTCTTTATTTAGCTTTGTGTATTGTGTTTTAGTAAGTTTTAAATCTATAATTAGTGTCAAGGCTTCTTCAGGGGTATACCTTCGGATGATTCGTCTGGAGATGGGCTTCTTAAGCGCTTTTAGTGAGCAAAGATTTGTGGTTATAGCCTCTTTTATTGCTTGAATAATATTTCTCTTGCCTTGTTTTATAAAACTTGGTTGTGTAGCAAAAGCCAATTGTTGAGATCTATGACTTGCTACCAAATCCTTTATGCGTCTTCTTTTCGTGCAGGAACTTGAAGACTAAAAACCCTTCAGAGTTCGGGAACGTGCCTTGGATGTTGGAGTAACAACTTGTTCCTGAGCTTGCTTTTTATGTAGGCATATTTCTTCTTTAAGCCAATCTGCGCATTTTTTTAAAAAGATGTTTCTATTTCACCTGCTTGCTTTCCAGTGAATTAGAAGTTTATGAGAAAATAGCGAAATTTTTTTGTTCACATCCTCTTTAAAAAAATCTAGCATTTTAGATTTGACGTAATCAATCATCTGCCTTCTCACATTTACAGTATTTTCCCGAGTTTATAAAAAATTCATATGTGTATATTTTTTCGCATTTCTAAAAATTATCTTTTGCGCTAAATGATCCCCTAAACTGGGAAATTCGACCACTGTGGGGCGATTGAAGTAAATGGGTACGTGGCATTTCGAAATCGATTCTGGGTACATTTAACTCCATCCAGTATTGAAGGGCTATCAAAACAAGAATTAATAATTCTATAATGAAATATAATAGAATACATTACTCTCTTCTTTTCTAAAGACGTCAAGTAAATCTAATTTATTTTTTTGATCATATCCATATGCAGGATATATACCATCTATGCGAAATCTAAAGGTGCGTCTACATATGTAACAAAAGCCCGTCGCGAACATCGTCGCGTAACGGATAAAACGTTACGCGGCAATGTTTGCGACGGTGTTCGCGACAGGCTCTTGTTACATATGTAGACGTACCTTAACGTCGTTGATGTGGAAATGCGTATCACAACAACGAACATTTCTTTTGATGCGACGTAAGAAAACCGACAACCGATGGATCGCGGTGATGTTACGCGACGGTGTTACGGAGTTCCGTCTACACTATGCGATGAATATGAACGCGATAAAGTTTGCCACGATAAAGATCACGACTGCCTTTTGTTACATATATGGACGCACCTTAAGATGCTTCAAGATGTTTCTTTGTACCCTCTCGATACATTCGCAGTGCGCTTGATAAGTAGAAGCCCACACGGTAGATGGATTTCGCATCACGAATTCCAGGCATTTATAGGATTATTTTATTATTGTGTTGTAATAATCTACTAATCTTACCTGTGGGTCAAACATTTCACCCAGGTCATCACAGTAATCATCCTCAAGACATTAAGATGATTTATAAAGACCTTATTCAGCGTATAATCGCAAGTTATGCCATTCATTTTCCTTGTGAATCTCATGACATTGCACTTTTGCACATTGGGAGGGAGTTTGCATAGAAGACCACCAGTCATTCATTTCCAAATGACAGTCATGTAAACGCATTTAATCTGATAGTGAATCTATCTGTAGCCATACTTTTATACCGTCTGCATAAAGTGAATAATTTATGTTGTATTTTCTAAATATTAATGCGATATTATTAATAAAATTGCTATTCAATTCTCCTGTACATCTGTTTACTTTGGCAATCCTTAGGTCAATGTCGGTCTCCACCTTACATCTGACGTTTATCATCACTCCCAGATATACCAAGTCATCTACTTGTTCAAATTCTCACACATCTACAGCATCTCCAGTTTGTGTATCTAACTTCTATTTTCTTTTGTATCTCATTCGTGTCTTAATTTTAGTTACCATATACATAATTATTTAATTACCATGTACTTTTATTAATTATCAGTCACTTCATTTGCGTCTTTCATAAACTTTCCCTATCTTTGCGTTATATCTTATACAAATAGAACTATATAATCTATGTAATATATAACTATATAATCTATCAAGGTAACTAAAAGAATATGTCAATTGTGCATATATATCTTCTACGAAAGCACTAATTGTATTTAGTATGCAAAATTATACGATTCTATTGTGCTGCATGGCAAAACGAAGACATAAGAAATTGAACATACGAATAAAAAGTTTGCAGAACTCTTATGATAAACGTTTAATAGCATTTTCGAATTTGTTTGCAATTAAAAGTAAAAATGGGTTTACATTATCTACTTATTTATATAATGTTAAGGAAGTAGCTATTATTAACAGTTATTATTAGTGTTAAAGCACTAGTTTATAACGTACAATTTATCTTCCTCTCTTTCAATATCTGTTTCTCCTCGATAAATTTCAACATCCCTTTCCAATAGCACAGCTTACTCAAGAGCTTTTTTCTGAATAATATTTTTTTGATAATAAAGTAATACTAATGATTATTAAAAAAGTATATATAATAAATTATATTATATTTATATATTATATTATTGTTTCGCTGCCATTTTGTTATATTTTCATTTCAATCAATTTTCAATAGATAATCAGTACAAAATATATCAAAGTTTAATCTAATACGATAAACATTTTAAAATACCGTACTCGATAGCATCTTCAATACCATCAAGATACCCTTATTCTAACACAAAACATCCATTATCAGAAAAAGTAAGTATTTATTCATTTAAACATAATTAAAATACAATTTAAGTTTAAAAAGATCACCCTGTAAATACGACACCCAAGCACTGTGAAAACTTAAAAAGGCCTCCCTGTATATTAGCAGATATTTTAACCCCTTATTATAAAAATCCAAAATTACGTAAACAATATGTTTGTCATCTAATCGACATTTTTGTTCAATGGGGAATCTTGACTACATAAGAATCCATTATACGACCACGCACGATGATTATTTACGGATTTTAAATTAAAATGTACCCTAATATAAAACGCCCATTAAAAATAGTCATTTAATAGCCATAAGCATGAACTAACTTTAGTATTTAGCAACAAAGACCTACGAGGACCTCGATAGCTCATCGCTAAAGTGTTTAGCTGGGAAGCCGGAGGTCGTGGGTTCAACTCCTCCATGAGTTCGACTTCTTCTAAATAGTATTGAAATAAAATTGAAGCCTACCCATTGACAGTCTTCGACCGCCGAGAAAAAAATTCCACCGCGAGAAATATCACACCTATTTAGCGGTTCTTTTGATATATACCGCCAAAGACCCCCGCCGACTGTTAATTGATTGTAATTGATATGTTATTTGTCACCTTTGACGCTAACACCTCTCTGGCGGCATCCTTTGATTTCAATATAACACGCGCCGACAAATTTTCCCACGGTCATCAGAATTTTCCCACACTCAAGTGACCCTATATCTACTACTACTATATATCTACTACTGTATTGAGTAAGCTGTGCCAATAGTCAACTTATGTAAATTCCTAACATGCAACTGCAAAACTGCAAAAAAATTTAATAGGACACAAAATGTTTACGAGGCAACTTTTAGAGCTCAACTAGATCTCCTCGTATGGTATTTGGTTGATAGAGTTTGTGTTGATTCACTAAGCTTGGATTTAAATTAAATGGAGCAGCTTATTTACGCGTTTTTTTTAGATCTCAAATCAATTATTTTACGATACAAAAAGTTATTTTACATATTTTAAAATTCCGTTGACATCACACCTGACCGATGCGAAGAAAAAATTGTATAAAAACTCCTGCTTATTACTTCAAACTAACCTTGATGTATTATTGGCCATATTGGCGCATAATTATACTCACATTGATTATTACCTGCCGTTATCTAAATCATCATGCTTGTCCACGCGTGCATGTGAACGTGTCAGAAGAAATCCAATAAGTGATCGTGATTCTGCACCTATTAAACAATACGGCACGTTTGATTTTTTATCCCAATTTAATTCGGCATACCGACTACACTAACCAACTAACCTAAGTACCTGTAATTTTTGCCGTGTTCATACGCTGAAAAAATACATAATTGCGCCTTTATGTTAAAACTACTTCATCCAAGGCCAATGTCAAGTGAACTGAATAACAATGATCTAATTTCCACAATTCAACAACAGAGATTAAATGCATGATTGGAATAATAATTAAGGCGTCCAGTTTGATTAAACCAAGCAAGTTGCAGGTTGAAAACTTTTACTTTCTACCGGGACGATAGATTTCGTGATTAACATTAACTGACTGTAATGAAGTAATTCTTGGAGATAAAGAATAATGAGGAAGTTCGATAAAATCGTCGTTACCGGACAAATAGGAAAAAAATCTCGAGCAAGTCGATTTTGTATGTTAGATGGGCATTTTCTGCTTTTATATCATGGAAGTTAGGACCCCATAGACGGTTTTTTGAATGGCAACATATTTATCTGATTACACCATTTTAGAGAGCACATTGTTTTTCGTATGAAGCGTAAAATTTTGTAGAATACGTAACAATTATTTTGAGAAATAAAAAATATTGTAGCAATTTATTCATGTTATGAAAACTAATAGTTCCCAGACCCGCAGAAAAGTACCATGTTGCACAGACCATAGTCCAATATTCCTATGCATTTTGATGCGTTGAATACGAATCTGAAGATTTGTTCAAAAAAATGGCTGATCGAACACGTGGCACGAAATCAACGAAATCTGTTGGAAATTCCCGGAAGCTTGGTCTCTATAGGTTTTTGAGGTAACAGATAACGAATTTGGGGTAAAGCTTTCAATATTAAAATATAAATGGCAGATCGAATATGGCAGATGGATTTTTCAAAAGAAAAACTTTTTATGTCTACAAAACTTAGTATCTGGGGGTTTTTCTAGGTCACCAATAATTAATCTGTTCAATTTAGTTCAATAATAAGTTCAATTTTTAAAATTCCAAATGGCGAATCCAATATGGTAGGTAAATTTCACAAAATTGGTATTTGAGTGTTTTCAGGTCATTGATAAATGAATCTGAAATTCAACATTCAAAAATCAGACGGCTTATCCAATGCGACTGATAAGTTTCTCAAAAAAAAAAAAAAATAGGATCTCTATACGCATATTTCTATGGAATCATAAAAGTTAAAATTTAGAAGAAAATAGTAAATGATATAGGATTAATTTAGGTCACTATAATGACCTCCAAGAGAAGTGAACTTGAAAAGAAAACCAGTGCACAAATCTTTTCAACACGATAGACTTCGCTACCATAAATAAAAACAAATGAATCTGAAATTCAACATTCAAAAATCAGACGGCTTATCCAATGCGACTGATAAGATTCTCAAAAAAAAAAAAAAAAAAAATAGGATCTCTATACGCATATTTCTATGGAATCATAAGAGTTAAAGTTTAGAAGAAAATAGTAAATGATATAGGATTAATTTAGGTCACTATAATGACCTCCAAGAGAAGTGATCTTGAAAAGAAAACCAGTGCACAAATCTTTTCAACACGATAAACTTCGCTACCATAAATAAAAACAAAGAAATCTTGTATTTCAAATATATTCATCACTATTGGAAAAGGTTTTGAGATTTCTTATCGGTGCCCCGAAAAACACCCAAATACCAAGTTTTGTAAACGTCGCGAAATTTGTTGTAAAATTTGTCTGCCATATTGGATCCGCCATTTTCAATTTTGAAAATTGATCTCTAAATTCCTTATCGATGACCTAAAAAACCCAGATATCAAGTTTCGTAGACGTTCAAAGTTTTGTTGAAAAATTCATCTGCTATATTAAATTCGCCATTTTGAACTTTTGAAAGTTCTTGAAAGCCATTTCGGAAGTCTTACTCCAGAAAACCATAAAGACCATGTTCCCTGGAATTCCCAACAGATTTCGTTAATTATTTATCACGCGTTCGATCAGCCACGTTTTTTGAGGTTAGGAAACAGTCCTGACGTGATTGAGCAAATCTGATCCTTCATATCTTCAGATTTGTATTCAGTATATCAAAATACATGGGAATGGGGTGCTTTGCTTTGTCGCACATGGTACTTGTGGGGCTGCGTAATTAATGTAATAAAAGCCATTAAATTAACTGCTCGAATTGTCTATTGGTCGCCTCTTTACTCTGTTAATGTTAGGACTGACTCTTGTAAAATATTATTTAGCATTTCAGCATTAATTAATCTTATTTTGTTCTGAAAGACTTTTAAGCCCTCAATAGTGTTTAGTTTGTTAAGAATATATTCCGGATTTAAGGTAATTCCACAAAAATAGTCCAGTGGAATTAGATTCGGAGATCTAGCTAGCTACTCAATAGCGCTCTTAATCTATTAAGATATATCTTGAATTTAAGGTAATTCCACAAAAATAGTCCAGCGGAATTAAATCCGGAGATCGGAACTGACTACTTAATAGCTTCCCTTATACCAATACACTTATTAGAAGAAATGGTGTTAGATATTCCCGCACAATTTGTGAATAATGTGGTAACATGAGTTAAATTTTGGGCCCAGCAGGTTTGGTTTCTAAAAATGATTTTTAATTTACAAGACTTCTTAGTGCCCAAATTTAACGTGAGAACGTAATTAAATTACAAAACTATGTAATTGATGCTTAACTACGATTACTACGAACTAAATCTAATAATAGCAAACACTTCTATTTATAAGCTATATAATGCAAATCTTGCATTTATTCTAATAGGCAATATACATAGTGGTTTTATATAACTCACGCCATCACGTTGATACCATATCGACTGTTTTGATATTTGGGAATTTTCATTATTTGTATGCAGTGCCACAAGAGAGAAATATATGTGCTGTTACAGTAAGTTTAAAGACTTTGCAGCAGTTAATACTTCATCAATAAAAAATGGTCCTAAAATTATGGAATCGATCATTCCTGCTCATATACTAAATTTTTGTAGATACTGCTGGTATACCTCTATCATCAGTAGGGGCTCTTTCATACGAAGAGCCACAATGGAGCTTTCACATGGGGAGTCTTTACGGCGCGCGAGTGAGGAGCGGTATGGCTCGTGCATCTCGAGCCGGGCGCTGGGAAGGGGGTCTGTTCCTCGAAATGCAAAGGGAGAAATGGGGCATTCACATGAGAAGGGCGACAATGGCTTTCGCTCGCCAGTCTCTCGCTCCCCAGCGTTAAGTCAAGATGGATTTTGATGTCAATCTCATCAAATGAGGTCAATGACATTCGAAAGTAATTGTAAAACTTGTTGCTATCCTGTCGAAGGTCTTAATAAAGCGTGCCAAAACACCTGCTTCAGCGCGCCTTTGGTTGAAAGGGATGGACCCAATACGTTCTGGAACGTTGGTGTTATTGTCATCGAAGACGGCGTCGACGGTAAAGAAGATATATGGCCACAGCACGTGTACGATCCATTGCAACACGTACTTTGCGACTGATGCAATGGCTAGAACCCTAGCCGAAAGGTTCCCCCCATGTGAAAAAGGGGAAAATAGGAGCGGAAAAAGCTCCCGCTCACGAGGACGAGCCTTGCGGCTCTCCATGTGAAAGAGCCCTAAGTGTTTTAGAGAGCTCAATACCTGTAATTTTGCCTATTCATTAAACCATTCATATAAAAAGTGGCCTCGGCAGAGAAGACAACCTGATTTGGCAATTGGGGATTATTATTACATCGCTCCGTCTTTAGCTCAGAACTTTCTATTTTCATCAAAATCTGTTTATGAACTGCATTTTGCATGAGCGGTATATTTTCTTTTTTGTGCATATCAAAACAAGTTCCGATGAGATTTCGTGAGTTGATTGAATAGGATTTTCCTGCACAACTAGTCTCACATCTAACTGTGTGTCTACCGGAATGGCAGGACGATATTTGTAGTTGTTTTTACTTTACATATGGTTCATGGTGTAAGATACTTCCTACTAAATAAACACAGACTTCAACTCGTGAATGGATCCTGTCTCCACAGCCAATTATCATCAAAATTTCAAATCACTCTACTTAACTTAAATGTACCATATTTTGAAAACTTGTGACACCAGATAAGTAAAATTCAAGTTGTGTAACTTATCAAACGGAAGTAACTAAAGTAACGTAAACAATACCGAACCTTAGAAAGAGTACTGCTCATCAATAATTGTAAAAAGTGTGAGATTGTCTAGGTATGCGTAGAAGAAAAAGTAAGACATCATTCGGAGGGAAAGGAATGCACCTTACACGCGGCCAGATCGAACTCTGTGTACATTCACATTCAATATATCTACAAGAAATTGCAAGGGTCTCAATTCGACTAAGTACCAGGCTATTTACTACGCACCTCGTGGGTGGTCCTCACAACTACGATATCGTAGTTGTGAGACTTGTTCCTATTCTTGATGAGCTGTAGAAGAATTCTCGAAAATGTCACGTAACATAAAGTAAAAACAATAATAAAATATAAAAAAGTAGTAAGTCTCAAGAGAGCCACTACAAGCAGTATTGGAAGGAAATAATTAAAAGACATACTATTAAAATATAATTGATCAAGCCTTACCAAGATTTCTAAAATTTAAATCATGTTAACGATGCATAGATATTGCTTCCTTAACATCAATTTTCAGTGAACTCTCTATCATAAACATTCCTGGTACTTCAAATTCAATTACCTCCTTAATATCACTAGTCTTATCTTAACGTTTACTTTAAACAATGTTTTATCAATATTATTAGGAGAACTGGTTACATACTTTAAAAAATCCAAGAACGTCAGTGCTAAATATAAGCATATATTGTACTGGGAACGTTTCAAAATGCAAACGTTATATGGACATGTTCAAATTTAATGGCAACACTCATATGCTTATTTTATTGACTTCCCATGAATATTTCATGGAGTGTACCTGAACTTGTTTTACATTGTTAATAACTACCATATGAGTATAAGAACAGCAGTTACAAATCTATTAAATTAAAATAACTTATATAGTTGTTTTATATATTTTTTATACTTAACGAAACATGACTTATCGTCTATGTATGTAATCGAATAGTATCACAAAATATATTTTCTAAAAGTTTTCAAATTAATATGTACCTAATTTCTACTTTGATTTTATATTTATTTGATAAATTGTTACTGATTTTAAAACGCTCTAGGTAAGGCGAGACAAAATTAGACCTTCAAATGAAAAATAATACTTTTATTTAAGATAAATGTTTATGAAATATATCCGTTATGAATGGAAGAAATAGAAACCGGAAATAGAAAATTAAATTCGACACGTCATTTTCATACGAGTACCTGTATTGATGTCAATTCCATAATATAAATTTTAAAGAACCTTTTTGAGTATGCACTGCTATTTATTGCAATATGTTATATACAGGGTGTATCACTTAAGAGTGTAACAGTATGATACTTCTTTTGTTTGATGTCCGATTTAAATCAAGCTGGTCTCAAAAGATAGAAAGTTATCAAAGTATATTTAAGATCAGAAGATCACTTTCCATCTTTAAATACAATGCCATTTACGATGCTAAATTGAATGCAAAAAAAATGAATAAAGAAAACAGGCATTTTTAATGGAAAAAAATATTATTACAAAATTTGTTTTAAGGGCCCTTGGACTTTTTTATAGGGGTTTCTAAAGAATACAGTCTACAAAACGCGGCCACGAAATAGATTACAAATGGAAAACTGAATTAGGTCATTCTTTTTGTTATGTTTTATTTACGTTTAATTTGTATATACCGTTTCAAAAAATCAAATTTGGAAAACAAATTTTTAAAATACCTAAAATGATTATTGTCATCAAAGATTCATTTTATTAGAATTTAACTGAACTTATGATTCGTGGGTTTTTGAATGATTTCGGGGAAGTTTTAGTAATATGGTAATAAAATTTTTTTATTAAAATATGCCTACTATAGTTTTTTTATTTGTATCGTACAATTTAACATCGTAGATGACCTTGCGTTTAACGATGAAAAGTGATTTTGCGGTATTAAATAGACCTGGGTGACTTGAATCTGTTGACACCAGTTTAGTTTAAATCGTACATAAAACACAATATTTATTATGCTGTTATACTCTTAAGTGAGACACCCTATAAAAAATAATTTCCAGAACACAAATTTCCACGATACGTTGAATTACCGAAAATAGGTCAAAATAGCTAGTAATTCAATGAAATGTTGGATTAACTAATCAATATCAGTGACGCATGTCAAATTTAGAATGAGACCCTTAATGAAATATATCTGCATACTTCAGATCTTCTGTTATTGCTTAAATCAGATACATTTAAGTACTTGAATTTAAGAGTAATGATAATTTATAAATAGTGAGGTATTATAATTTGGAATATCATAATTTAAACAAAACATTAAGTACAATTTTCACTGATACCGATAATTATTTGTAGGTAATAAAACCCATAAAAACGAACATACTTAATTGATATTGTACAAGAAATGTACAAAATTGCACAATAAATTGCACAAATAATTGAATGTAAGGTCAATACTTGAGAATTATCAAATAGTAAGTAATGACCTCTCTCAGGATATATTCCATATATTTAAAAAATTTTAAATCTTCTCTAAACATCTTCCACTATATTTTTTATTATTTTAGTAGGGATGTACATATACCAAATTAAGTTATTGTTATCTCTCATATTATTCTCTTACTTAAACTGTGATTTGTAGTGTCTGATCTTTTCCAAGATTACAAGGTAAAAGAAAACATAAAAATAAACATTTCCTTTATTGTAATCACCAAAATCCAGTGAATTTGCTAAACCAAAATTACATTCTAAATTTTATATTGAATTGAATACGAAATTCATATTTATTATATTTAAATAAATAATTTGTGTTTTTTGTATTTTACAATTCTTAATAAACATATTGCCATATTAAAGTCCTGCTGTCAAAACTCATTTTAATTTCAGTTAAAAGTCCACAACAATACGTACGTACACAACAATACAATACAACAATACAAAACAGTACAACAATACAATACAAAAGTAAAATAAACGAAAAATAATGTACTGAACCACCGCCAGTTTAATTGAATTATTATATGATTGTTCATTGAATTACAGCTTGTGATAATAAGAAAATCTAACTTATCAAAACCTAACCTTACTTAACTTACTCTAATAGAAAATTAATTGAAGCTAAGGTTTACAACTTTAGTCACTGCAAAAGTGTCCAAGGTTAAAATAGCTTTTAGTCGAGGAATATGGAATTAAGGACCTAGTTGAAATTTATTTGATACAAAAATAACTAGGACCATGGACCTATCGTTGAAGGAAAGTATTGTATTCTGTGGTATATATTATTAAAATAACTTTTTTTTACACTATTGCTATTTTTTATAAAATAAATTAACCTTTTACGTTCCTCATCCTATAGTTTTATTCTCAAGTTTCCTTTTTTTCTAATGTTGCCACTGCATTGCCATGAATTAATTAAATATATCGAATTGGTATAAACATTTAAGTTCGCACATTGACGTTAAAAACAATTTCGCGATTTCAAAACTTTCTCGAATAGAAAGACGAGGAAACAACAGCAATTAAGATAAACTTTTACATTTCTAGAAATCAATACATGCTTTATATCTCTAACATGCTTATTAAAGTAATTTAGTTTTTTAAATATAGCTCGGCTTTATGTGGTCCATGTAATTGTGTAGACTAGGAAATATTTCGTGTTTAATTTTACAAATCACTGGCTTCGGATATTCAACAAAAACTATTCAATGGCTGCAGACACAAACGCCGATAGTTATAAAAACTGCTCTTAAAAAAAATCCATCAAGACACAAACTAAAGGATACAAATATAGGTTAATGCATGGAGTTCAACTGTGGTAAGACATTGAAACGGAAATTATCTTCGAGTAAATAGAATTTCCATGTATTTATAGTGTGAGTGACTCAATGATACTGATTCACGCTGCCCCCTGATGAAGAAAACATTGAGACATACTCTGTGACTATAAATTCGGTAATATAAAAAATTTGTAATAATTCTATTAAACCATTACATTATGCTAATTAAGTGCGTTAACTATTACGTTATAAAAAATGAATGATCATTTTTAATGAACTTACCGATAATTGGATGTAGCCAAAATAGAAACTATTCGTTACTGTTAAGGAATACTGCTTATATAGTATAGTATTAGATTCAAATACATATGTACGACAATAATATATTCATCATAATACTTACCTTTCTTTTACTTAGTTATATTTATTCTATAATTTGTTTGACTTAATTTAAAATTAGGTTAGTCTCTAATTAGATGGTCCACATGTTCCAACTTAGATGACTCTTATGGAAGTTATCTTTGTAAAGAAAATACATAACTAACATGTTTTATAAAAACAATTTAATACATGTTGGGAATTGCTTTCCGTTTCCCCATACATTTCTGCCTATGATTCATCTCATGTGTAGCATCGATCTCTTCAATAAAGTGAACTATAGTGAAATCAGAATTGATAGTCTTCTAGTTCAAGATAATCAAATCATTTATAAAACTATTAGCAAGGTTACGATAAAGATTACTTGATGAAAGAATTGTTATTAATGTAACACCCAAATCATTTTCCAAATTGTGCAACAAAATAAGCTTCCATTACTTATTTTATAATTAATTTATTAGTAGTCTTGTAGTCTCTTTCCTAGCCAAAGCCACTGATTGGAATTTAAATATATTTAAGTGGAATTTATTGTCTCGACACCATGAGAAAAATGTAGATCTGTTTGCAATTGGAAACAATCATTTATACAAATTATATTCAAGAATATTTTCATATTGTCAGAACATAACAGCTCACAGCACCGAATAGTATAATTTATATCATTAACAAATAAGATAAATAAAAGTGGGGTATTATTAGATCCTTGTGGAACCACCGAAGTAACAACGAAACGGGAAGAGGTGAGTAACTGTAAGAGGCATGATATTCAATAACTATGAATTAAGAAAACTAACTTCAGATGGAAAACATATCTAATTATTATTTTAATACCGCTTTGTAATATATTCTATTAAGGATTTTTTAAATGAAAATCTGTATAAATATATCCACACATCGCAGTTTATCTAAAGCGTCTCAGATATCATCATAAACTCATGTTGAGATAATGCAATTTAATTACATACCAAATGGTAGATACATATAGAACAATCTCAAAGACTTTGACCAAGTTTGACCCAACAGCTATTGCTCTATAATTTTTAACGCCAGCTCTATTTTAAAAAATTTTATATATTCTGACTTATTTCCACTCAGTTGGATATAAACATATTTGATAAAAGATTAAATATTATACATAATGGACCAGTTAGAAAACTCGCTTAATCTCTAGGAAGAAATGATAGTATATTATCTGGACCTGAAGTCATTTTTCAACTTTTTAATGCTTTACAAATTATTTCCTCAAATATTTTCACTTTGATAATTATACTGCAGGTAGTAACAACTTGTAAATTATCTATATTTTCCAAATCAGGTATTCCATAGACTCCTTAAAAAATCTACCACAATATCTTGAGTCTTGTTACAAATTTCATTTTATTAAATAAATAAATCCTGCCAGGAATTTAGTAGTTCCACTTCTTGGGTGCACAAATACATTCTTTGATTATCATCATCATATGCAGTATTTATTTGTATTTTTATTAAGAATCGTAATGATCTCTTTAAACTTTCGCAATGAATTTTCATTATGTATCTTTTTATACCTATAAGAACAAATGGCTTTGGTTATTATATTAGTAATAATAATAGAATCAAACGAAGAATGATTTCTATGTTTATGTGAGTTATATAATCAGACATTATTATTAAAAATATTTGAAGAAAGTCCAATCTATATTAAGGAAAGCATTGTTCTGTTTTGAAATTGGTCCTAAAATTGTAATTTTTTTATCTCTAATTTATAAAGATTGTAAAATTTTTGACAAAAGGTGAACAAATTTTAAATTATTGAGCAAACAATAGAAGTGTAACAAAACCAAACCTGAGAAATATATTTTGAAATATACTTTTCAGATTTGGTTTTCATTTTCAAAAGGAAAAAAATTTTTATTTTGAAAGACGTCAACATTTTATAGTCGTACCAGGGCACCTGGTAAGTCGCACAAGGCTTGGACGCCTATCCATTAACCTTTAGCTTAACTCCTTGTGTCTTTAATTTATATTCATATCTTGAAAAAAGCAAATAAAGACAAGACCTTTTTATCTGATGGTGAGGTAAAAATAGCTCCTAATGAATGTTTAGCAAGTCTACAAAAACAAGTTTCTTGTGTGAAATGTGATTGCTGAAAACAAGTTAGAATAAATGCAACGAAATGCAAATAGGATGAACATTTAAACGTTTATTATAGCTGTACGTTCCAATTATCATAGTTAAATAGATTACTTACAATTAGATATTTATCTTCGTACTTTATACTAATTTGTGTATAGAGTATGTTGTAAATTGTTAATCGATGTGCCATAATGTTGTACAGTGCCATTTAAAGAAAGTAGTCGTAGGTGTATCTAACGCAATACGGACTACGGAGGTACCAGCTATGTATGTATATTCGCAATGATTCATGGATGAAATGCGTGGTATGAGGTTATTATCCATTTCAACTTTTAATTGCATGTATTTACTTTTGATTGAGATATCTTAGGAAATAAGTTGGCAGCTACTTTTTTACACCGTACTTTTACAGTAAGTCATTTTTTGCCGTATAAAAGGACCTATGGTTTGTATAATTCTTTGCGTGTGCGTCACAGGTAACAATCGTATGAATCAATCAACTGACATTTTTGAACAGTGTCGTGCCGAAAACACATTTTAGGATAACAGTTAGTACAATACAAATCCGTCAACCTATGAGAGAGTAATGAAAAGGTTCTCCACAAAAACATTCAATAGAAGAGATATTTCCATCAAAGTAAATGAAATAAATTCAACAAAAATCAAAATAAATTAAACAAAAATGAAATAAATTTTACAGAAATATTGAGACGCCAATGAATCAAATTATACAATAAAGCTAAGACGTGACTTCATAATTGCATTTTGTTCGGCAAATTATTAACTGTCTAAGCAGTACGTAGTTGATTGAAATATACATGCTGGTAATTGTGGCATATCAGTAACAATTTCGAGTGGTGTAGCATGTGATCCATGCGTCGTCACTAAATTGATACACGCGCAAGATCCATTATACAAATTGTAATGATTTATTTTTACGCATGAAGTTTATATTTAGGATAAATAAATATTATTTGCTAAGTGTTAATAAGTCACATACCATACTCGTGAATGGATATCGAATGACAGTTTAGTGAAGAATGTATGAAGGGATATTATATGATATGGCATTACGGGGTAGAACCCCCTAAAAGGTAATTGTGTTTACAAATTTGGATATTTATTTTTAATTTTTGAGATGCAGTTTTACGTAGTATACATGATACAAAGATAATCAAACAAAATTAATTTTCATTTTCATGAAATATAGATACCAAGAAACCTGTAAAAATACAAATAGAATTATGAGCACTATCAGTATTCTTCACCATGCATCAGCGATTCAACTATACAACGAAACAACTTCATGAATGATTTGAAATATTTTCTGTTATTTCTGAGAAACGTTTACTAAAATATTTTCTTGCATTCGGATGTTTTTTATCAAAATGTACGTGCTAATAAAAACAAATTGTCAACTCGTAAACACTTTGTATGTCATGAAGATTAAAGTATTTAAAGAAAAACGTATCTAATGCGACTTTTATGAAGAAGGTTTGTGAATTATGTAATTTCTTGTGTAGTGAAAGTTACAACAATAATGGGAAATGTATTCTAAAGAAAAAATGTTTGGTATCTGTTATATACGTATCTTCAATTCAATCCGAATCATCTTTAAAATTAAGTCAGTTATTTTAAAACGTTATTATATCATTTTATATATCATAATTATATTAATCTAAAATAAAATCATAGTTAGGTCTCAGTATTAAGATAAACGAATTAAGATGTTATATTTATAATGAACAACAAAATATTTTTTCTTGATTATCAGATATTTTAAAATGATTACATGTATACATATACAGGATGGACAGGACAGGATAAATTTTCGCATAATATTTATAATTTTCTTATTTAACATTTTTTTCAAAAGCTCTCAAACACGTTAATGTGTTTTTTAAACAGTTTTTTTTAAAGGACATGCGAGTGACGTGTAAATTCTATATATCTTTTTAATTTATATTTCAGTTGTGATGCCATTATAAGATTTTTTAAATTGCAATCCCCTCCTTTATTAACAAAAATGAATTCCTTTTTTCCTGAATCGTTGTCTTCGAAAAGTTTTTCGAATATAATGGTACCTTATAACAGATGTCCTGAAATGTTTTCCCCTTTTTGGGTGAATGAAACTCGGTTACTAAAAAATATATTTACATTCACTATTTTTTATTTAAATTTACAATGTACGGACAGTTATGTAAGAAAAATAAATAATATCGTCAAAATTCCTCCCTTCATGCCGTTGTTTCTCCTCAAGTCAGGACCTAAAATTTGTTATAGCTCACTGACATAACACCGGTTCAATTCTCTGAATTTCCTCGCATATTCTGGCTTTTAACTGAAGCAAAGTTCTAGGAGGTTCAGTGTACACCTTGTATTTCAAATAACTCCATAAGAAGAAATCCATCGGAGTTAGATCTGGACTTTTAGGCGGCCAATTAATATCTCCTCGCTTATATCAGTTTTCCAGGAAACATCGATCTAACGACTTCCATTGATAAATTTGCATTATGGGGTGTAGCCCCATCTTGCTGAAACCATATGTTCTCATTAAATCCAGTAAGTTCTGGTGCCAATGAATCTCTAGCATATCCCTATATTGAAGAGAAGTAACGGTGAGTGCAATACCATTTACATTTTCATAAAAGTAAGGACAAATTAGGCTATATATATATATATATATATATATATATATATATATATATATATATATATATATATATATATATATATATATATATATATATTCATTGCTGTCCATACCGTTAATTTGGGAGAGTACAGGAAATTTTGGTGCTTCTCTCGAGGGTGTTCTATAGACCAGTAACGGCAATATCGTAATATTATCGTAATACTTACATAGTAAATAAAAATGTGCCCTGTTTGTGAATAGGATATTATCAAAATAAAAGACTTCAAATAAGTCTTGCCTAAAATTAGACCGAATTGCATGATCTTCAATCTTCGAAGCTTGCACCAGTCGAATCTTGTAAGAATGCAAGCTGAAATCCTTTGTCAAGATGTCGTGGAGTGGTTTTCCAAAGATTTGAGATATCTGCATGTGTTTGTACAAAACGGCGAGGTGTATGTATAATTCATTTCATCGCTATTTGTGAAATAAAAAACTCTCTTATCTTGTCGTTAAACGGAACAGTCTACCTGAGCCTAGCCATAAAAACAAGCCACGGTATGTTTTGAGATTTTTTATTTGGCAAATAGCGATGAAATAAACTATACATATCACAGTGAAAAGTAAAAATGTTTTACAACTGCAGGGGAATCTCGTATCAGACATTTTTTCTTGAGTGGAACGGTGATACAGTACGTCATCATAAAAATATTGGTCACAAAAGAATCAATGGCGTTCGTCTCATTGGGTTCATAAATAGCATAGCCAGTATCAAATAAGCTAAAATATGGAGTGGAATAATAAGAAGTTATCTTTTAGGACAAGGTCTTACTTTGAAAAAAATCTCACTACTGCAAGATATCTAGAGTTTCTACGTTTCAACGTATTTCCAGTTGTACCAGTTCTTTGTTGAAACAATGAGCGTGATGCTGTTCCCTACCAAAGAATTTGGTTTTAACAACATGGAGCCTCTCCTCATTTTGGTATTGTAGTTCGGTTATTTTTTAACGATGCTTTCCCTGGCAGATAAATAGGGTGACGAGGACGAACTAAATGGCATCATATTCGCCTGATTTTATCTCCTTAGATTCCTTGTAGGGTTTGCTAAAATCGCAGGTTTATTTCAATAAATCAGATAATGTAGAATCTGGAGCGACGATTTCGAATCGAAATGGAAAGTATGGACTCGGAAATTATTGAACATTCAATACTTTCCTTACTTATACATAATATATGTAGTAATAGTTATTATAATATAAATTCAAGTACAATTCAATATAGCAAGTACTTACATGCGTGCTGGTCCATATGAGATTGTTAATGGAGAGTACTTTGAACATTCAAATTTCTGTTAAAAATACAAATAAATATCTTATAAACGGTAAATAAGAAACATAATATAGGGTCTTTATACTTGAAGATCTAACCCCTTTCTAAAGAGGGGGTGGCAATTTAAGAAGGATTGATAACATCATGACACTGTCGATTAATAACGACAGCTGAAAAAAGAGAAATTTTTTTGTCAATCAATTTTGTTAAAAATAAAATTGTAATATCAGTGTCTTTTCGAAAATCATTATAACAATAAAATTGTGGATATTGTGCAAAACCCATATATTCAACAATAAACCTGTATACATAAGATGCTGTAATGATCAGTGTAATCACCATATATTGGCCGTAGTAATTACCATATAGTATTACTATATTCGATTTCCTGCGGATTTGCCTAATAATTATTTACTAAATGATTCTAGCGATATATATGGGTGAACCAAAAGTTTTTTATTTTTTTGTTTTTTATTAAAACTTTCAACATAAATAAAACAACAACGAACGAACTTTAAGTTTTGAAGTAAAGGTAATTCAAATCTATGGCTTGAACCCATCTATCGGCAAGTTGCTCGATCCCGCGGCGGTACTACTTGTTCTTAGAGGCGAAATACTCGCCGCACCCGTTTTCGACCTCGCCCACATTATTAAAGGCGCGTCCGCGAAGGAAGTGCGCCATGAAACGGAAAAGGTGATGGTCGGATGGAGCAAGATCCGGACTGTACGCTGGATGTGGAGGAAGTTCAATTGCGTCTAGATTTTTTATGTTTTCCTTAGTTTGTCTGGCGGTATGCGGTTTTGCATTGTCTTATTGCAGAAATACCCGCTTTCGATTGACCAAAGCAGGGTATTTTTCGCTGATCGCAGCATGCATCCGATCAAGTTGGGCGCAATATAGGTCTAAATTGATGGTTCGACCATTTGGAACCAGTTCAAAGTGGATTATGCCTTAACAATTCGACCAAATGCACAATAAGGCCTTTCTTGAGAATTGGTCACGTTTTGCTACCGGTTCTTCTATTTACCCAGGATTCAACCACTGATTCTGCTTGTCCATATTAGTGAAATAGACCCACTTTTCACCGCAAGTCACAATTCAGCGAATAAACCGGTCGTGACATGGATTTTCTAGCAATTTTCTACAAGTGTTAACATGATTTTCAGCTTGATTTTACGGTAAACTATGCAGCACTTCTCGACAGCATTTGTTGATCTTTGCAAGAGCGTGAAGGTGCCGGACAACTAATGTTTGACGAATATTGAGTTCAGCGATGAGTCTGCAAGTACTGGTTGATCGATTGGCTTCAACGGCGTTGCGTAGAGCTTAAGAATCCACGGTAGTTGGCCGACCCAAACGTGGCTGATCTTCGAGCCCATCTTCGCCGTTCTTAAACTTTCGGTACCAATATTGCACTACAGTGTTGGAGGCCTTCATCTTCCACCTGACATATTTTTTTGCTGCTTCGGTTGCTTTGAAGCCTTGTTTCCAGTAATGTCTCAAAAGGACTCGAATGTCGAATTATTCCATCTCCTTTCTCCAAAAAGAAAATCAAAAAATAAATGGTTAAATACGCGATAGGTAAATAAAGTATGAAGAAGCATACAAAATGCTATAAAATGATATATAAATATAAAATAAATCTATTAGAATTAAAAAAGTGTCCAAAGATAAGGAGAAAAAGAAACTTTTGGCTCACCCCAATATTATATATAGTTAGTTTCACTATACGTTAGATATTATATTCTAATTTATAAAATTTCATTGTCGAACCGTTTAGGGAAATGAGATGTATATATGTATTTCGATCCTAAAGCATCCTGTATCGTTAAGTCAAGGATAACAGCTATGAATTGTGTGACAACAGTATGTAGGGCATCGTTATTATTTCCTACTAAATAAGTTCAACCTGAATATATACAAAAACAGTATAAAAAATTTCCACTATTGTATACATTTACCAAACATGATTACAAAGATCCCTCAGTTCCGTATAAATTGAATTAGTAAATCAGGGTACTTGAAAGAAAACGTAAAAGAAAATTTACTAATTACTCGCCACCACCTTTTCGTTTGTTACGTTTGCCAAACTATTTACTACCCCCCCTAACAGTTTCCAATAAGATATTAAATAGAAATCTTTCTCGACGTTTCTTCGGCTAATTAGTATGTGAAAGCACGTAAAGGCGAGTATATATCAAATTAACTAGAGTAATTTTTAATTTCTACTTCTACTGTTCTAAATAAAATTTAGAACATGTTTCATGTCGTAATGTTTTATATTAGTACATAAACTGTACTTCTGGATGAATACAGCACGTAGACTCAGTAACTCGTCTCATAATTTAAGTTCTAATTAAATAAGTGTGTTAATGTACTTTTGTGAAATGAAGGAAGTTAAGAAAGTTTACTGTTCTTACAAATTTATTTTATGGCACTAAGGATATTGTACTAGATTGTATGTCATAAAAAATTAAAACAACGGCTTTTTAGAATATTTTACACGATTAGAACAATTTTATCCTGATGTGTGTAATATGTCTTTGAATTTTTGTATAAAACGAATCGACGTCTTTAATTATGTCTTAGAGGCCTTGAATTTTAATTAAGATAGACATTTAATTTTAATGTACAACAGACCGGTGGATAGTGAGTCGTATACTTGTTTAAAATAGTTATTTTCAAAATAGTATTTCCGTTTATTGCAGTGCTCAATAACCGAAGCAACAAAAATTATACTTCGTATATTATCAACTAGTTTGCGATTTATAAAATTGCAAAGACAGGACTTTTTTAATTATTCGCTTTCCATATTATAGACTATCAGACGTAAAACATCAGGCAATCCTCAAGTGTCTCTCACTATTTTCTTAAAATATTACCATCTAAAGTATATGGAAAACTTTTCAACTATACAGCAAGAAAATTACTCTGAAATTCATATATTCACGGATTATAAAAAATACATAACAAAAATCATAAATTATAATAATACTGCCATACTTTGCCATCTCAAGCAGCATCTGATTTGTTCCGGAATCACCGGCAAAGTGATTCCTAGTAAGGATGAAATCGCGACATGCAGTTCCGGGACAGCCTGATATTCTCAACGAAGAATCAATTAAGTGGCAATAATTCCTTTAAATTTATTACTTCTTCACGTGGTGTGCGCGAGAACCTGCTACTCTACATCAAAATGAGAAGTAAAGGGTGTTACAATAAGAGCGCAAGATTTGAATTGCGCGCCATTTTGGCTGTCATGATTCGATAGATCAGTAATTGTGACAGGCAATAGGAGACAGATAGAGGTTAGTAAATATGGAGTGCTATGCGATACAACAACGTGTCCTTATTGTTAAACATTACTGTCAAAATGGCGAAAGTTTGGTTGCTGCGATCCGTAAAATGCGTCCAATTTTCGATGGACATAATGTTTTGCCAAAGTTATCAACTGTGAAAAGAATAATCGAAAAATTCGAAAGTAGTGGTTCAGTTATTCATGTGAAACACGATACGAGCTCGTAGTTGATGTGCAGAACAAAACATCATGGCAGTTTGTGGGAGTGTGGCCGGGAGTCCAGGGACCTCAATTCAATGCCACGCAGAAGAATTGGACATTTCAACAAGCACCCTTCATCGTATTCTTACTAAATATTTGCATCTCCATGCTTACAAAATCCAATTGACTTAACAACTTCTGCTGTTATCAGATCATGCACAGCGAACACAGTTCACCAATTGGATCAGTGAACAACAAGAAGTGAATGCCGATTTTGTGGACAGAATCATCATCAGCGACGTGGCCCATTTTCATCTTGATGGCTTCGTTACTAGGCAAAATTTCCGGTTTTGGGGCTCAGAAAATCCAGGAATGATTGATAAGAAACAAATCCATCCCCAACGTGCCACTGATTGGTATGCATTGTGATCTAGAGGAATCTTTGGACCATTTTTCTTTGAAAATGAAGGTAATACATTAACGGTAAATAGCGAACGTTATCCTGACATGATTTCAGTTCTTTTTGCCTCAATTGGAAGATTTTATTCTTGAGGAGAATTCACGAGTGATTCATAAAAAACAAATGCAGCCCCAACTTGTCCCAAGTAACCCCGTTTTTTGTGGTACCCCTTCAATTGGAAGATATTGCTCTTGAAGACGACCTGTGGTTTCAGCAGGACGATGCCACTTGCCATATCACCCATGATATATTGACGATCTTGAGTCTTTCCCTGGTCGTGTCATCTCCCGTTTTGGTGACCAGAATTGGCCACCACGATCTTAGGATTTAACACCTGTGGATTTTTTTCTGTGGGGATTTCTGAACTCACAGGTTTACACTAACAGGCGCAGGACTACCCAAGCATTGAGGGCCAAAATTGAACGCTATATCAACGAGATACCGCCACATTTATGCAGAACCCTTGTTAAACATTTCACCAGAAGAGCACTCGTGTGCCACCAAAGCCGTGGCGGTCATTTACCGGATTTATTGTTCCAAACATAATTCCCAAATATCTACATTATAAATAAATAAATATTTCAATACTTTGCTACAGAAGACCATGTTTTATTTGAAATTCACGTCTTGTGCTATATGTTACGTAGTGCGAGCTTGCAATTACCTGTACAACGGTCGCCAGGGGTGCTAGTGCTCTTGCAGTGTCGTTTCCTCCCTTCTCTTACGTCCCTCACCTACAGTAACAGTAAACACGAGTTGTAATGAATCTGCAGTATATAAACATAATAGTGTAAAATGGAGGGTCCGCCGAAAGTAAAAAAGAGAACGCGTCGTAACAAAAGAACAAACTTGCTCGATTGTGCAAATCTTAATTCTAACTTCACTTAAAGGGACAATGAAGCATTCGGTCTACAATCATTTCACAATACACTGGAACACATAATTTACACTAAAAATACCTACCATGTTAAATTGTTATCCACAATTGTACACAAGTGTGTTCAAAATTTGCGATATTGTGGCATGTTTTATTTTCAGTAAAGTAGTGCAGTGAAATAGATAGCTTCATTTTTCCCTTCAACAATACTTTGATTACTCCCAATTTACAATACATATCATAATTTATAGGATATACTACAAACTTCTATTATTTGCCTCTCTGAATTAATATTTTGAAATGATTTCTCTTATTTGTAACAGAAATATTCATAGAATAAGTTCCAGCACTTTTTAGACAAATTATATACGTATGTGTACACATTACGCGTAAAAAAAATTATTGCAGGAACACACGAAAACATATTTTTTATAATTGCAAATTAACCTAGGTATTCATAAAAGTATATATGGTACTGAAATAGTCGCAACATCATAATAGCATTCATATACATAGAACATAAATGTTAGACGCACAAAATAAGGAAAGGGCTACAATATAGTCCTAGGAAGTTCTATTAATGTAGTGGTACCTGCGCCGTTTCGTAGTCATTCCGTAATTACAACATGATAGCCCTTGTAAAGGAATAGCTACAGATAAATAAAAATTATACCCCGTTCTAGTTTCCTATCTTGAAGTTTCTAGTTTCAATTTTCAATACAGTAATTGGTATATATGTAGCAACGTCTAGAACTGTTGCTCGGGATCTACTTGGTTACAATTCCTTTGTATACTGAAGTGCTATTCAGTGTTAATCAAAGAGGATATAAATGAAAAATATCTCTAAAAAATAAGTGCTGCTGAATATTGTGTAGCTGAATATAAATATTGTGATGAAATTTTTGAAGATAACTTATTTGAAATTAACCGCTATTCTATGTATAGTTTAAAAAACAGAGCAGCTTTTTGTCAAATGCAATTTTCTTGTCACACATCAAGCAAGGCAATTAATTGCATTGGCTTTTGTAAAGTTACTATTAGGTGTAGTGCAGATATGCTAAGTAAATATATGATTAATGAAAATGAAATTTAGTTGCACCTTTACCTGTACTGAAAAAGGTGATTTTATTATATTGACATTTTTCCTCCCCAGTCTCACCAAAATAGATTGAAAAAAAAACATCTTGACCATTAATTCATTCCTGAAAGTTAATTAATTCTCACATACGTGGATCTTGTATTCATTATAACGTTCTAGTATTTAAATATGACAGGTTTTATTACTTTTCCGCACTCAAGTATACTAGCGGAAAAGTAATGTAATCGTGTAAAAAAAAATGTAAAAAAAAATTTCTTTTCGTTTATTTTTCGTTTTTCAGCCTAAAAACCAAAAAAAGGTTTTTAAAAAATTTTCTCTGTGTGTGTCGTCGTTGTTGTCGGCATTAAAATATCTTGTTAGCACGATAACTCAACTAAATCGTGTCGGATCGATCGGGTTTTGACTGATTCTGATCGGGGACGTCCCCCAGATAACACCTATTGATTTTGAGGTGGATAGGACACACCCCACCCTATCCACGGGTCATGAGAATATACGATGGTGGACTATTTGAGAATTTTCTTTGTTAGCACGATAACTCAACGAAATCGTGTCGGATCGATCGGATCTTGACTGATTCTGATCGGGGACGTCCCCCAGATGAGACCTATTGATTTTGAGGCGGATAGGACACACCCCCACCCTGTCCATGGGTCATGAGAAAGCACGATGGTGGACTATTTGAGAATTGTTTTTGTTAGCACGATAACTCAACGAAATCATGTCGGATCGATCGGGTTTTGACTGACTCTGATCGGGGACATCTCCCAGACGACACCTATTGATTTTGAGGTGGATAGCACACACCCCACCTTGTCCATGGGTCATGAGAAAGCACGTTGGTGGACTATTTGAGAAAAATTTGCCGATTTTGCATTGAACGAAAAAAAAAATATATTCAGCCTGTATCCGATACGAATGAATGAGAAAAAAAATATTTCGTTTCATCACAACCGTATTGATACGGTACTGAAGCAGTGGCCAATGAGAAAAGTAAAACTGTCGCATAAAACACATATTCTGCATTTATGTGTTGGTTTATTTTTTCTCGGCCACTCAGTTTCGAGATAGAGATGTTCTACGTGCAGAAAAGTCCGTTTTAAGGTCTTAAAACTGTTTATTTTTTATGTGGGTTTGCATACAATTTTTGATATTTTTAATTTCAAAGAATATTTTTATATTATCTTTAGTAGAGTAGAGGGTATCTGTTACACATAACTTACAAAATATTTCATCTAGTTGCCAATAAGGTAGATAGCAGCAAAATTAAAATATTCTTCCGAGTACTTTCTGGAATTAGTTTCGAAAATAAGTTATATTATTTGATTTAATCAATTTCTATCGATACAAAAAATTAAAGTAATCCGACCCCATATTAATATTTATTATAATGAATACTTCATGTGATGATACATACATGTACGTATGTATGATAATAAGAATTACCGGAAATTACAAAGTTACCTGATTTTTTATCATCGGACGTGCATGTTGCTCGAACAACACTACTTCAGTTTTACTTACAGGAAGAACTTTCCATATAATTATAAGAAAGTGAAACCGTTACAGTTACGCTTTATATTAATTAAAAGACAAAAGAGAATGATTACCTATCATTATACTAGAAAAATTAATTTAGAAATGAGAGTGTATAACAAAAAAATTATTATTGCACAAATTCTACAACATGTTATTTTTAACTATATTAGATGTGCATTGCGCTTCTGCAACTACCATTAATAATAGACAAGCACAACCAACGTCATTATTAAGCAATATGAATTATTTTCTTTTTATTCAAATTCTGTAAAAACATAGAATATTTAAGATTTTTCTCGCACTTTCCACATATGTAAAGGGTATTTCAATAAGGACACTAGATTTGTATGTGTAAATAAGACAAGCTGTGTGTGAAATATCTACTCAATTTTTTTATTGTTTGAAAGAATATTTTTTATTATTTGAAAGAATAAATACCATGTTTTCAAATTTTAATACTATACAATTGACGCACATTGTCTTTATAGAAGACCGATCTATGAAGAACGTTGCACATGCGTAATATACATTTTACTTCTTTAAAACATATCAGTTGTTAACTCTTATTTTTATAACAAAAATTTTGAGACAAGAAATGTAAAAAATATAATTATGTATATAGCAAATTTCAAAATTGATTACTTACTGCGGAGCTGGAAGTGGTATTGATATTTTTGAATTCTTTTAAAAATGGTTAGTTGATACATGATCTTGTTGACGCCTGGTCTAATTTCGGTAGTAATATATCTAGAGCTGAAAGAGTATTATTTTTGCCGAAAGAACTGGTATAAGAACAGTTCAAAATTAACTAAAATATTTTGATCTCTTTTTATACACCCTTATTTAACATCGCCTATTTCCTCTAACAAGGCTACGATCGACGTTATCGACGCCAGGACACGAGCAACATCCAACCTGGAAATATTGCCAAACGCACGCATTCTCATAGTAGGGTAGGAATTTCTTACTTATCTAACATGTAATAGACAAGGGGCCTACAGTTTTACATTATCTCCGAGAGATTTATTATCTTCTACGTACACCTAAATAAGTGTAATTTCTTCGACAGGTTGCTTCACCTGAATTTAAGAAGTATTATCCCTTTTACAGGCACCTTAGTAGAGACATCGTTCCATATATGATCAAATATATTCAATATGGAATTATATCCAACCAAATGTTTGTGTACCTGTTTACCAACGAATAATTTAATGAATTACATAATGGTTAGTGTACTTGTTGTAGTTAGTGTAGTTTGTACTTATTGAATCTACTGAAACTGTACCAACGAATATAAACAGCTGAGAGGTTTAGTTGACCAGATTGTGTGTGTACTGTTCTTGTTTTTGTAAATATCAAATCACATTTTCAAAAAATAAATATCTGTTATTGTATGTAGTAAACAAAAATATTATAGTTTGAGATAGATCTACGTCATTTGGATTCAGTTATTAAAGGAGCTTATCGTGCCCTTGAGAATGTATGTTCCTGCATAGGGACAAACACAGTTAGTGGTATAGCGGTCTTGACATGAAATACATTTATTTGACATAGAAGACACGATTATCCTCACCAGGTCATCATCTTATTTAGAAGAACCTTTTTATTTGCCGGCAACAGAAAAGAACATCCAGCAAGTAGATTAGTAGGTTGGATTACATTTTCTGTAAAGAGTATAATGTAAATGTATTCATTAGCAAAAATATCATAACAAAATGTAAATAATAAATAAGTCTATTATATATGAAAATCCTTTGAAAATAATAACGGATCAGATGTCCCTTATTTATTAGATGATGATGATTTCGCATAGGAAAAAGACTCAGACGATATCATAGATCATCATTATTGGAGTTATTAGAGGAAGTAAAAGACCAAAACGAGCGTGAAAAAAACTATCACAATGGATCATTATGACATCAGAAGAAATTGAAAGTAGGGATATTACTATGATAGAAATAGAAAATAACGAGAATGGTAATATTATCAGTAGCGTCTACTCTGGGGAACAGTCTGGTAGGTGAATAGGTTAGAAGATAGAATCACGTGTACCTAGTAAAAAGATCTAATGCACATTTATGTTCCTAGAGCGATAGAAACTGTTTCCATAACTTCCATTAATGATAATATATATTAAGGGTATAACATACACTACTTGATTTCTAAGTCCAATAAAGTTAATTTCTTGAATTATATTTTTACTTGCACCTGTGATCTACTCTCTTGGGATATGGGCTTGTGGTTTCACCGGGATATGACAACAAATCGGAAAGAGAGAACTAATTTGTATACGCGTATTTTACTTACAATTAGTTATGTCCTCAATGTTCTTTACTTAATGTTTCTTCTATGGTGCAGTGAAAGGGTTAATTTAATTTCAATACAATCCTCAACAATAATAGTATATGTATACAACCATCGAAAAAATTCCTATGTGCTGTTAAATTATTATAATAGGGCTGTCCTTTAAGATTTTACAAAAAGTGAAAAAGAAGCGAACAAGTTCGAAGAAAAGTGTATTATTACTTTTCGAAATATTCGCCTTTCAGGTCGATACATTTTTGCATACGTTCAAACCAATTCTGGAAACATTTTCTTCACTCTGAATTTGATATCGTAGAAACATGGTTTTGGAAGGCTTCAACAGCTTTTCGAGGTGATGAAAATCGCTGTCCATGCATCTTTTGTTTGACAGTGGAGAACAATTAAAAGTCATTAGGTGATAACTCGGATGAATATGGGCAATGAGACAGTAATTCGATATTTTTCTCCTTCGAATATTCAGTTGTTTAATGACTTGTATGGGAGCTGGCATGTCGTGACGAAGAATGATGCGCCGTTTTTTGTTGTTTTTCCGTATTTCATCGAAGACCGTTGGCAAACAAATTGTTGTATACCATTCAGCATTAACAGTTCTTCGATCCTATAAAGGAATAGTTGCGACGTGTCCAGTACATCCTAAGAAACAAGCGATCATTTTGTTGGAAGTACTCCGTGAACGAACCACTTTAGTGGGTTTCGATTCATTTTCAAACACTCAAACAGTAGACTGTTGTTTACTTTCCGGTTCATATCATATCACCGGCTCATATCCACGTTTCATCTCCTGTAACAACGTTATATACGGATTTTGCACGTCCTCGATCGGATTTTTTCAACATTTCCTCCACACCACCAACACGAGCCTTTTTTTGCGCTTTGGTCAAATTATGCGGAATCCATCTGGAACAGATCTTTCTCACAGCTAAATGTTCATGCAAAATCGATTGTATCACCGTCTGCAATATGCCAAGAGACGCCTCTATCTGCATGCATTTGCACATGCCGACCTTCTTTAATCATGTTGTGCGCAGCATTGATGTTTCTTGGAATGTCAACCGGTTTTGGTCGACCCTCACGACATTCATCACTGACGGACGCACGACCACGATGAAATTCTGCAAACCAATTGTAAACAGTCTTCATTGATGGTACTTCATTACCAAAAGTTGCACGAAGCGTTTCTATGTATTGTTGTTGAGTAAGGCCTTTCTGAAAATCATAAAAAATCATCCAACAAAAACCGTCACGGATGATTTCCATTTTTGCACAAACTTGCTTCTTTTAAACGTTCACTATCAACACACTGCTTGGTTAGTTTCTAAGTTAACACTAGCTTCGCAATAACAAACGTCAAGGTTCACGAGTACAGTGATGCCACATCTCAGTAACGCCATCTATTGGTCGATTGTAAAAACTTAAAAGTCAACCCTCGTAATTGCTGTAGTATTACATTAAAATGTATTGTACTAACCCATGACTTCTTATAGGATATACAACAATCGAAATAATTCCTATATGCTATTAAATTATTATAGAGTAATTCCGGTAGTATTACATTAAGATGTATTGTTTATTTTTTATGGTTCTGACTTGGTTATATTTTTACAGCTGATCTCCTATTGAAATGCGGGAACGAACGGAATTGGTGGCCTAGAAGGGTGTCAGTCAGAGGTGGTCAGTTACATGTATCGACAGCTCATGGAGAAGACGGCCCCACCTCCCTGAGATTGCCCCTCAGGCACTTGAGCCTTCAAGCTGGACCATTGCCAAATAGTCTCTCGCTTTGTAGGGGACAGAACGTAGTATTAACTTTACAGGTAAGGTATTAATTTTATTTTGTTATTGCGTGAATTATAAAATACACTAGGCGCAAAAATTAAGGGATATAAAAAAATCCTAAACTTTTAGGTGATCTTCAAAGGGTAACTTGGAGATAAATAGTCGCAGATAAATTTTAAAAAAGCAACTTGAGGCTCCAAGTAGTTTTCAGATCTTGAGTTGAAATTTCTTACCATCAGCAGTTTTTAAGTAATCATAAGAAAGCAATCCAAAAAAGAAGGTCCATGAAATTTTTTTCAGTAACTTCATCATAATCATAACATTTTTTAGATAATTTTATCCTCTTTAATTTTAGCGGTCTAAAAGTCTCATATGATGATTTGAGTCATTGTTGAAAGCAAAAAATCCAATTTTGACTTCATTTGTGACAAAATTTTTAATTTTTTTTTCTTACAATAATTAACATTTTTGATAAAAAATAAGGATTATTGCTAAAAAAATATTTTCAACTTTAAAAAATGAAAAATTCATTCTTAAATCGATTTTTAGTAAAAACGACAAATTCAATCAATTCGAACACAATGAAATAAAATAGCAGCGTTTTGAAGTCTTCAAAGTTTCTTTGGGATACTTTGAGGTTAAAAGAAAAATAGTCAACATCCTTAGTTTATGCATTATTTGCAAAGTTATGCCAAGTTAAGCTAATATCCCTAAATACACAATTTTTTACCTCTTCTTCAATTAATATACTCGCACCAAAAGATTCTCTTATCAAAAACCAATTACTACAACTTTTAAAGAATACTTTGGTAATTAATTATATTAGAAATTAATAATGGTGCAGAAAATTCAGGTAGGTTTAAAAACTGCAAAGTATTTGACTTTTGTAATTAATTATATTAGGAAATAATGATTCAGAAAATTCAAGTAAGGAAAATTCAGGTAGGCTTAAAAACTGCAAAGTCAAAACTGACTTTCTTGCTTTAAGCGACGATAACTCAGCGAAAAATTATCGTACAAGGCTTTTAGATCGCTCAAATTAAAGAAGATAAATTATCTAAAATAACTTTATGAAGTCACTAAAAAAAATTATTGAAATCCGTGGACCTTTTGAAAGACAAGCAAGAATTTGAAGTTACAGCCCTTCTAAAATCACCTAAAAATATGGAAGTTTTTTACAACACTTAATTTTTGTGTCTAGTGTATTTATAAGACATAAACATTAAAAAATATAATATACATTTTATCGTTTAATTATTTTTAGTCTCAATTTTTCAGGGTTAATATAATTTTTGATTTCTCAAAAAAGCATATACGAAAAGTGTTCAGAGTATAAACAAGAATTGTTTTTTTTTTAATTTTTTATGACCAAAAGAATTATCCAAAAATACTTTCTCTGTTATAAGTATGTACATTATATGCAGTAGAATTTTTAGATCTCGCCACCACTTTGGGGTTCTGGAAGTATCCCAAGCAATTCTTGCCAGTGTATTTACCTAGATTTTTATCATCTCGAACTTATTTGCTATGATATTCCAAGTGGACTTTAGCATTGATTATATAAATTTGAACAATTGATAGTTTAATTGTCTTTGATAATTCAGTAAAATATGCGATAAGAACGTTTTATACAATGTATTCTATATTCACAGCTTGTTATTTCTGTTATTTTTAATAATCTTAATATGTCGTTTGCTTTTAATATCCATTAGATAAATGACAAATTTCAGATAACATTCTTCTCATTATGGTACTATAAAGATTATAGTGGATTGATAATTATTGCTTATTTAAATGTAAATTATAATACAATTGTTGCGTATTATAAAAATTCTAAACAGTTTGTTAAACAATTTCATTCAATCATCATTCATTACCTTGACTGGTTTAATTTCATAGCAAATATGCTGTTTGCAGTACTGCAAATACTATAATGAATGATAGGGCAGTATACTGACCAGTAAAGTTATAGAATTGTCCAGTTGCTGTTTTGATAGAAATCGAAGATATATATTTTATTGCATGTGCTAGGGGCGTTATTGTATGTATTTGGCTTAAGGGTGGAAAAAACGATGTCCAAGTTTCCCCTCAAAACCACATTTTTAACTATATTTCGGAAACCACCTGAGATACCATGAATTTAAAAAGTTTTTTTTTTCTGAAGATGTATAAACCAGATGTATAAATAGAAATATTTCCTTTAAGAGTGGGTGCAAAAAGGAATTTGCTATACTGTTTTCACCCTCTAAAGTATAAGAAAAATAGTTATAGTCTGTATACTCTAAAATAAAATCTGCGGTCAAGGGGATGAAAAATGATCCCCCTCAATCCCTCTGAATGAGGATATTATATTTCTCTATTCAGTTAGGAATTTCGGAGTACAATATTATGGTTTTTATTTATTAATATCTTAATTGGTATCTTTAATATAGTCGAAAATATGGTTTTGAGAGTGAACGAATGTCCCATTAAGCGAAATCAACCCTCATTTCAGCCCAAAACAAACAAAACACCAGCACGCAAAAAAAAATTGTACGCCTTATTCCTGCATGTTCTTTCTCTGTGCAAAGTTTTATCAAAATCCGAAAAGGACAGTTCTGTCACTTTCCTTGTGAGTATCGATTCTTATATAATGAATTTCAAATTATATATAAAAAAATACATTAGGAAACATTATTTTTGTAATACTTAATATGATACGTGCATCGTGAATTAACAATTATTAAACACCCTGTAGATGAAAATAAGATTTAAATGAAAATTAGCACGTAATAAAAAACAGGTAACTTTATTTTTGTGTGTAATGTATGTATAAAGAAAATAGTTACTCTAAACAGGCACTCAAGAAAATAAAAAATCACCCCCGTCATACCCTGTCAAGACAGATATATTTATATATTCAGTTAAAAGTTTTGGACTAGAATCTTATGGTCTTTTATGCATGTTGGTATCTCAAGTAGTATCCTTGATATAACCGAAAATGTGGTTTTGAGGGTGAACGGATGTCCCATTAAGAGAAATCAATTTAAATCCCTTAAAAGCACATAAAAATATGTACACATTATTCCTACTAAGGCTGGGTCGATTGTGAAATATAACAATCGATCATCGATTATCAAAAATAATCGAATATTTCCGATTAATTGATTATTGATTAATCTATTAATTGATAATCGACTAATTGGATAATAGATTAATCGATTATTTAGGAAAATGTAATCAAATGATCGATTAATCGATTATTTATTGATTAATCGATTATTTCTCCCAGCCCTACTGAATGCATTACTCTAGATAGACAATACTGTGGGGTGTGGGCTGAAGCGAACTGCCATGATGTCACAGATAATTTTTGCCGATTGCCGAAGTTGCAACTGGCACTGTAACAATATTTTACGAAACGGCGGAGTAAAACCTAATGCTATGATTGATAAATGATGATAAAAATGTGTAGCCGTAAAACTTCTGTAAACTATTTGTAGATCAATTAATAATTAATAGATGATCGATTAATCGAATCTAGATTAATAATCGATTAATATATAAACAATCGATTAATAGATTAATCGATTATTTAGGAAAATGTAATCAAATGATCAATTAATCGATTAATCGATTATTTCTCCCAGCCCTAATTCCTACATGGTCTTCCTCTGTGCAAAATATTATCAAAATCGAAAACGGACAGCTCTATCTCTTTCCTTATGTGTTATGTGTATGGGTTCTTCTATAATTATTTTCAAATTATATAGAAAGGTTTACATTAGGAAGCATGATTTTGTAAGACTTGAAATGTTATATGCATCCTGCCTTAACATTTATAAAATACTCTGTATGTGAAAATGAAAATTGGTACGTAATTATATAGGGTATTTCAATAGGGACGCTCGAAATTTGTTAGGTTATAGCGGCTACGTTGTTAAAGCAACATCTGTCAAATTTGTTGTGAATTATTCAGTAGTATATGGCAACTAGTTACAGCGTTCAAAAACGTGTATAAATCATCAAATTTTATTTTCAGTGCCCCGCTTGAGAAACGGTCGGCGCATTGTATGATTTCTATCCTCGCCACAACCGTTCCGCCGAATCAAGTCGGCTATTCGACGTTTGGTGCCCAAATTCAAGTAAAGAATTTGATAAATAATTAGCCAATACCCGTACGTTACCGAAACTCCCCCGAGTGGAACCCCGAGTGGAAAACCCAAGGTAGTCAATTTATCGTCGTTCACAGGAACTAGGCCTTTCTGCGACTCCAACGTGGCAAATTTTACATCTAGACTTACATCTGCACCCATATAAAATCCAACTGACCCAGGAACTTAAGGTAAAGGACCATAGACGACGCTGTGTGTTCGCTGGCTCTGAAATAGTTGGAAATTTACCTAAATTTCGGCAAAAAGATCAGCCTTAGCGACGAGGCCCATTTTTTGAATGAATGGATATGTAAACAAGCAAAATTGTTGGATTTGGGATGATACCAATCCACACGAGATACAGTAGCGCCAAATGTAGCCCGAGAAAATCATTATTTGGTGCGGATTTTGGTCTGGAAGAATCATCGGTCCGCACTTCTTCCAAAACGAAACTGGCATTGCCATAACTGTCAACGGCGAGCCCTAAGATCGATGGTAAGCAACTTTCTGTGGCCTAAACTGGATGACATGGATACCGACGATATGTGGTTCCAATAGGATGGCGCTACGTGCCACATAGTGTATGCCACGATAAACATTCTCGCGTAGCGGCGACGTGACCTGGCCACCGAGTTCGTGCGATTTAAAGCCTTTAGACTTCTTTCTTTGGGGATAACTTAAATCGCAGGTTTATGCCTCTCTCTTCATCAACTGGATATGTTTACGATGTAAATATATATTGCGGCAAAGAAAGTGACGAGCAGGAGGGAACTCTTGGGGCACGCGTGGTTAACAAGTTAGCATTGACTATCAGTGAAAAAAACGTTACTTTGTGTTTCGATCGATTTTTCACTTTCGTTCGCCTTTTAAATAGCATTGACTACGCCGCAGTAGGAACTTGCATGAAAGGCCGCAAAGACGTTCCTAAATTTGACGGAAAATTACTAAGAGGGGAATCTCAAATGGTAGGAAACAACCAATGCACACTCGCTATAAGATGGCAGGATACAAAGGATTTTATCATATTATCTAATTGCCATAGAGCAGTTAGGTATAGAAAGAGAAAAAATGAAGATGAAGGATGGGTCCATGTTGAAGATTGACTGTCCAGAGGCTATCATATTCTATAATAGGAACATGGGTGGAGTAGATTTGACCAAATGACAGCACTATACGATCTAAATAGAAAGTCACAAAAGTGGTGGCGAAAAGTGTACTACAAATTGCTTATGATGGCAGTTTACAACTCATTCATTATATTCAAAGAAGTATTCCATAAACAAGTTACGTTCATACAATTTTTAGTACGATTAGCAGAGGCTTTGATATCCGAGGGCAGAACAGGAGTAGTGAGAAAACGAACAAGAAAAGTTGGACGTCATTCCAAATCTTCTGAAAATAAGAGTAATGTTGGTGACCATTTACCTGAGGAAGGTCGAACTAAAAGACGATGCTATAGCTGTTCTCAACGAAAACGAGAAAAGGGATGAATTACTATTGGGTTATATACGTCCTAGTATAAAACCCTACTGGGACATATATTTCCCATCATTCTTTTTTTTGTTATTCTAGTAAGAAAAAAAATAAATTTCAATGTTTTTGTAGTCTGTGCCTTATTCTTTTTACGGAAAAATGGAAAGAACATTAAAAAAGAAAGGAAGTAAAATCAGAATTGAAAGGGTTAAATATTCTTTCAAATAAAGAAAAAATGAATGAATATCTCATACACAACTTGCTTTATTTACGTTTAAAAATCGAGCGTCCTTATTGAAAACCCCTTTATTTCCAAACTGTTTTTAAATTCGTTATATTAAATTACCTTTTAAAATTTATCGCCTTACTCCTATTTTACTGTGAAATAAACTGTCATTCGTCCCTCCCATTAAACTATTAATCTTATTGTTGAATTTCCTCTCGCGCATAATCTCATCTTGTTTCGGATTTTTTTTTAACATTGGATGGCGATAATAAGCGATCTTATCTATAATATAAAGTAATTTCGTAACGCAACAGCCTCTGCTTCGTCCTACTCACGACATTTCTAACATGCCTTAAGAATCCCGCAAGGACATCTCACCAACTAAACGGTACAGTTGTATGTAAAATTAAAATTTAATTTACTATCCAGATAATTGAAATTAACTGCTGAAATATGGGCAAGACTTTATAAACGCGGGGTACTTCGCAGTCGCTTATTTGCCTCATGGTGGCGATTCCGGCGATATTAATATTTGAATATCAGTTTATTGCCGCCCCGCTGAGAATCTAAATAGTCTTCTTTAGCGAGCGTTATACGTTCGGTTACATGCTACTGGGATCATAACCTTCAAAATGATATAATAAATTTTAATAACTTATTTTCGTTATCGTCTGAATTTGTAATAAACTGTTAAAATCTAGACCAGTTTAGGCTGGTCCTTTGTTGAATATTAAAGTGTTGCGATAAATATTTGCACAGTATTCGTAACTTTATTATTTAGTGATTTTTTTTTAAACTCCAAAACATCTAAACCTGAAAAAGGATTGAAGACATATAAAAATCACTAAACTGATTAATTATTTTCATACTGTTATCCTAAAGTTAACTTTGTCAGGATGGATTCTAAAGATAAGCAATGAGTGAATAAAAATGACTTGGCTCATTTTTGGCTAAAAATGGCTGGATGTAGTGTACATTAAGACGTCATGAGGAGGCTTGTTATGCAAAATAGATTGACCACTTATTTTCTTTGACCACCACCTAATAGGTACCTTTTTGAAGATCAACAATAAATATACTAGTTTATTCTATTACTGTTACTCTAAAATTCACTTTGTCACGAGGGTTTTTAAAGATGAGCTATGAAGTGTGAATAAAAATTAGTCAGACTGAATGAATAAGTGTAAGTGACTGTTGGATATGGTGATAGATTGAGAAGTCACGAGGAGGTTTGTTGGTTATTAATAAAAAATAACGTGACCACTTATCAACTAATAAATAGATCACCTATATTAATATCAACAATAAATAGACTAGCTCAAAAATTCTGGTGGTACTACCACAGTAACGGCGCCGGCGCCAGGATTTCTAAAATAGGTGGGCACAAACTGGTACAAAATTTTTGTGATACAAAATATTTGGGATGTATGTCTGGGCGGGGGGTCATTCATTATCAATACAAAGATAAATAATGATAAAATTTAAATATTAATAAAATAATTTCAGTTTTGTTGCAAGTTCCTCTACAATCTTATCCAAACCCAAGTTTTTAGCTATTTTCTCTATATTTAGTACCGCTAAATTACTTAATCTCTCTCGTCTAACTTCATTTGATTTCTTAGATAGTTTTTTAACCTTTTCGGACGTGAAAAGGTCCTTTCACATGCCGCACTTGATACAGGAACTGTAATACATATTGAACATAATTTATAATCTCATTGAATTCCAATCTGTATATTCAGCCTGTCGGATAGTTGTAAAATAGTGTTGATTTTAACACTTTGTTCGATTTCAAATTTTGAAATAGTAGTAGTCAAAATTTTATATTTATATTTTGTTTCATATTATAATTTTGTAGATAGTAAATTTTTTGGGTGGACACTTTGGTGGGTACTGTAATATGCCAGACTAGTTTATTTAATTAGTTGAGCAATAGGTAGGTTCTCTAATAATGATAGAGGAGGTTATCGGTAATAAAACAGCTACTATCAAATCAAATATCTTCGTATATTAGAAAACGTAAGTGTTGAATGCGAATACTGCGATGACAATCGGTCATCTGAGGGTACGATGGTTGTAAGTTACCTCGAAACGGCAACACAGTCACTACTTTTACTGCTCCAAAGCTGGACTTCCAGGATACCACCACTCGACAGCTTAGTGGAGCACAGCATACACCAAACCCTAAACTCTAGACTCTCATCTAGTTGGGACGTGGAGAACTTCCAATACTTGGCCTACACAACACACCTATACCACCGCTTGCCAATTCTTTTCCAACTCAACTGCCGATTGCCTCGGACGCTCTTTTCACTCGTCCCAATTCTCCCGTTCACTACCGAAATTCGTTCGCACTGAGGGGCGCGCCACAGTACTGTTACTGATTGGGTGGGAACGTGCCCACCCAGCCCCCCACTGGCGCCGTCACTGATACCAATGTGGTAGTGTTAAATATTTACCTTGACAAGGTAGACCTCAAGTCAGTGAAAGCACTAAATTAAAAGTATTGCTTAGTTGAAAAATATCTCCACATTTCTACTAGGTAACTTGGTTTAAATAACTATTACAACCATTCCACTATGATAAAATACATACATTTAGTACAATCGTTGAATGAGGATGGTCCAGATTGTCACATACAATTTTCCGAAAATATCATATTACTTAGCGATGAAAATACCAACTTTTTAAAAGTTTCTTTCTTGACGCAGCGACTTTATTCTTGAATGGAACAATATGTCGTATGTGATGTAACGATAGGAAGTCTTGTGTACTTTTGAAGAGATTTTGCTGCTAGATATCTAGTTCTACTACGTTTCGAATGAAAACTAGCCTACGTTTTAGTTTAGTTCCAGCTTTAGGAACGTTCTAAACTTCTGCGTTTTAGCAGTTCTCTATTCAAATAATGAGGATGATGATGAAGTTCCTCTCTAAAGATTTTTTCTTAGCAAGACGAATTTCATTCAAGAGTTACTTCTTGAATACTTTCCCTATTGGAAACGGTTAGGTTGGAAACAGCTGTTGACAGGGCGGCTAGGGCTCCTTGATTTGACCTCGTTGGAATTTTTCTTGTGGAGTTACTTAAATCGCGAGTCTGTTTCGATAGATAAAATAATTTAGAGGTTCTAAATCAACTAATTAGAATCTAAACAGAAAATATCCTCCCAGAAATGATTGTTCTATCAAAACAAAGTATTTACACGCATGCTGCCCAATGTTAGATTGTTAATAGAGAAACTTAATAGCGATTGTTAATAAGCAGCTTTAATGTTTGTCAAAAATAAAGTTACATTTACCCTATTTCTATTTCTCTCAAAGAACGCCCTCTGTATTATGAATATATAGGAGTAAATAGGAGACCCCTAAAATGGGTACCAACGATACCGTTGCATTCGGAAAACCTTAAGAAACTCAGTTTATTAAAACAACAGGGGAAAATACTATAATGATGTCAGCTCAAACACAAAATTTGCAAAAAAAAAATAAAGTTGTACATCAATCAATATATTTTTAAAGAATAACGTAGGAGTCTCACAAAAAATATTTAATAACGAAACTTTATCATCATGCTGTGTATACGTTTTTGAAAGAATCACCTAAAAGTTTAGTTTGAGGAAGACTTCAACGAAAATTGAACATGGCCTACTATGGAGAGATAAAAACTGGGCCATTAAAGAAACCTACAAAACAAATAACAACTATTGTTTTTATTTTCATTATTTATTGCCTGAGGATTTAGCGTTTCCTCTGTCCGTCTTTTTTGGGATACTTTGTGTTAACATCAATAATAATATAATTCATAAGACCACTTCCAAGAGGATCAAACTTTCAAACCAAAATAACCCTCTGTAGCCTCTCATAATTACCACAAACTTATAAACTATTGCCCATGAAATTTTACTTTATTATCTGTAGATTTATGAAACATATTTCTGATCAAAATATTAACTGACAAATTATGGAACTATCACAGATAGACGTACGTATATTATTTTCTCCTTTGGTATGCTATATTTTTTTATATTCTGCTGTTTATGCTGAATTATACACATTTGATTTTTTATTTTGTTTTCCATTCCCCATAGATTTATACTGCAGCAATTTTACTTCTTATTTTATAATACCTATTTGTATATGCATAATTCTATAAATATCCCAGTCAAAATAATCCACGCCTTATATTAGCTATTAGAATTTTGCTGCTCTAAAAATTTCAGCTCAAAGCGATAACTGCATTATACATATTTATATACTCGTAATTAGACGAAAGCTTCACGATATGAAATTTAATTAAAATGTAGGACAAGTTGTTGTACGGTGATGCTTAAGAAACGCCAAAGTGTGGCAAATTCCTTATCGTCAGAGACAGATGGAAATTGTAGTATTTGAGATGAAAGTGGATAAATAAATAATCATTGAATTATAAATATCGGTATTTTATGAAATTAAATATTTTCCGCACGTCCTAGCATTCTCATCATTTCAAGCATGTCTTAAAATGATTATAGCTTATGTAAAGTATAAAAAACTCCAGTGATCATCGATTATTTTAGTAGTATGTTAACGGGGAATGGTAACAATTGACCGAAGGATTAAACACCATCGTCATCGTTTTATTTCTTTAAGAGAGTGGCGAAAGTCTCTTAATTAAAATAATACAAATGTCATATAAAATGGATAATCACGATTCTCCTTCGATAACTACTTTGATATAACAAGTGACTGCAGGGTGGATAAAACAAGATAAATAATGTCGCATCAATGCATACATTTTCTGGGATTGAGAACTAGAGATGTCATGATTACTGATTTTTGTTGCTTAGAATAGATATATGTATACTGATATGAAACCATTTTTAAATGTAAATAAATTCTCCTTAGATTGTACACCTTCAACTATCTTTATTCATGTCTAAATTGTCTATTTTATGTTGTGGCAGTGTATATAAGTTTCATTATAGTTTTCAATCAAAAAGGTATAGCAAAGCAAAAAACGAGAATAAGACTACAAATATGTGTGTGAGGTTAAATAGACACCTTTGCCAATGATGATGTTGGTTAAATCACAATCATCTAACTTTTACTAATAAAACTGCACGTTATCACTCTTTCGGTCCATATCTACATTGTACAGTGTGGGAAAAAAGAATGGACTACCCCTAATAATTTGGCAGTCTTCAGGTTTTATGGAAAACGCTTGAACACGTCGATTTAGTTTTCCAGTTTCCCACATTCTGTTAGAATTCATTTGTTTTTCGATTGACATCTGTCAAAAATATGACGTCATCGACATTTTTCTTAAATACATTAAACGACAATATATGGCGTGTAATACATCATTTGAAAGCTCTTGTTTCACTCAGTACGTTCCTAGATTTTTTGCGAACCTGTTCTGCCGTTTCAAAATGGCGACCCTTCAATTGTGAAAATTATCTTAAAATTAATTCCCAATAAAAGAATAACTTTCTTGTTTCATCGGAAAAAAAGCAAACATAATCACACTAAGACAGTCCTAAGGCTTTATCATTCAATGTGGGGGCACTACATTAAATTCCTTGACTTGAGCTTGTTTTTGAATCCATGGTGGGAAAAAAATGTATATCCCAATGTCCTTGCAATAGCAGTTTTGGTCATAGTAAGCGCAGACAAACCAAGCACAAACAAAAATGTTGAAAAATTCATCCAGACCGAACATGGATTTCGCAATCCACCGTTAGTTAGATTTTAAGAAAATATACAGAACATGGCCATGTGAAAAACTTACCTAAAAATGGAAGGCCGAAGGTAGATGAAAATATTCAGCTTGACGTCCTATTGTCTGTTGAAGAGAATTCGCATAGTGCCAGTCGGCAACTAGCACCAGATGTGGGAATAAGTCACAAGTCTGTGCAAACAATTTGGCACAAAGAAAAATACCACCCGTACAAAGTCTGTCTGGTACAAGAATTAAATGAGAATGATTTCGACCAATTTGTCCATCATGCAACCAATTTGTAATCAAGATGTAAACTTTGCCAAAAATATTTTATTCTCAGATGAACTTTTTACCTCAACGGTACTGTAAATGGGCAAAATTGTCGAAATTGGTCAAAAAAAAAAATCAAAAAAATTAGACAAACCAAACACAAACAAAAATTAACGTCAGTATTGACAAGTGGTAAGGTTGAACATTAGCAACATTTTACTGTCATTGCGTTGTAATTCAAGAATTCCTTTTTTAATAAACCAAAAACGTCGCTCAGTGAAAAAGACCGTATTCATTGAGCGGCATTTTTGCTTAGAAGAAGAATAATCGAGAAACGATTAAAACTAGTTTTAAACTACCTCTAATTTCCATTTAAGCCAAAATTTCTCTAACCTTCGTTTTGTAAATGAAAGATTTTTCTAATCTCCCATATTTTAAAAGGGCTATGCGCTTGTTGAACCTTGTTACAGTTGCTCTTCTTGTCTGCCCAATATACTTTTGACTACAATCTTGGTAACTTATTTCACACACCCGGGATCTATCGTTATTTTCAATTTTATCTTTGGAATTTCCCAAAAGCTGTTGCACTTTGTTTCCAGAAGAGTGCACTAACGTCGTTCCTAAATCTTTGAGAACTATTTTGAGGCCTCTAGTAAATTGTGGTCCATATGAAATTGACACAACTTTACGATTTTTGGAATCTTCCCGAAAGATTGTATACTTAAGAAATATTGCATGAAATCTACTTTTTCTAATATTTATGTACTATGCGCGAGGATACCCGTTGGTAAACATATGTACAAAACTATTTTTAAAATATAAATCCCTACTAGTTTTATTTAGTTTGTTGTAAACATACTGATTAAATTCCTTCATCCAACTTTATTGTGATTGTTATAAATTGAATTTTACTTTGGGCCACCCTGTACTTTGCATTCTCGTATACCAATCTACAAACATGTTATATCTACTTCCACTTTATCCTATTCTGTTTGTTATTTACTCACCGATTTATGAATATTTCATGTCGTCTTAAAAAGGGAACTTTTATCAAGCAGTAGTTACTATAGCTTATCGTTTTAAGCCTATTTTATAATATAATATTATTCCTATTTAAAAATTTAAGCTCACATATCAGGCTACTAACCGTAAGACTAGAATAGGTCGAGGTTAACATGACATTAGATCTGTAAGAGAAACTGTCTGTACATTGAAACTTAATTCCTGTTTCTAGTTCTCCAAGCCCTCGATCAAGCTGATCTATCGTAAATTAATTGTTGTGACCAGCAATATGTATGTATAGCATTTGAACTGCATATAATAATAGTAATAATAATAATAATAATACTTTGGCTTTATTTACATATAAATTAATATATGTATACAAAATATAGTAAATATAAATTAGGCAATGGACAAAGCGTCAGTATGAAGTGCTTTTCCACTTAACCCTGTAACATAAGTATGCACATGAAACAAAAAATCTACTTTGAAATAAAAATAAACTTATAGGCAAATATTGTATGTATGTTAAATCAGTTGTCTTGAATTTAACTTTTTAAGAAACAATTTGATTTACGAACGAACAAGAATTTTGATTTGTGAGTATAACAGTAATACTGTACTAAAATTATACTGCCTGTGCAATGGCTCTGCTGCGACTTTATAAGTTCTATTATACTGACAGAATTAAAAGTAATATCAAATACAGTTTACAAAAGATTAATTTAAAGAAATAATGCTATAAAGTTTGAGCAAGTCATCATAAACGTGAGTTGGATATAATTTAGTTTTACGATAAGACACATAGCAGTATCAAATTATATCTAGCCTTCAGATAACACACTGAGGGTTTTATGTTACCTGGGAATTGAAATTCGAATTGTTCTCCCATCCAGCGTATTCAACATATTTAGCCCCCAGCGACTATTATTTGTTTCCTCATCCCAAAACCATCGCTCGGAGGTAAAAGATTTGTGAGCAACGAGGAAGTCACCAATGCTATAAAGGCGTATTTTGAAGGGCCCGACAAATCCTTCTAAAAAAATGATATGACTGCGGTTATGAAAAATGTACTAGACTTGTTGGAGATTATGTTGAAAAATAGAACAACAAAAAATTAAAACAAAAACATTTTTCTTCATCGGGCCGGAAACTTGTCTCCTCACCCTCGTATATTTTTACCTGTATATCCCATTTTGGAATCCAAATTCATTTTCACATTTTCAGAACGACTGAAGGAAATATAATGTCTGAAATTATCTTTGAGGGTATTTGTAAAATGATGACATGCAAATTGAATATTTATTTACTAGGGTGTAAAAATGTTATAGAATTCTTTTAAAAGATAGTATTTAAGATAAGTAGATAAATATTCAACTAGTGACTATTGTGGTGGATTATAGATTTCGTTGTTGGTTGATATACCTTTTTTATTTAATTTACTAGATGTGTTTTTATGGGAATTAAAAAATTAAATTAAGCATTTAAATGTTGTTACTATTAGGTTAAAATTAGTTTATTCATATTCAATGTTGTATAAAATATTATATGACTATACAATGTGAGTGAGTATACATTACGCACCCATTCACTTACGCACACATCGTCAATATCGATACATTTAAATATTGCAAAAATATTTAAATATTTTTATTTAAATGGGCTCTGCCCAATTATTCATTCTGTATATTGAAATCATATTAACAAGAAAACAACAATGAGACTTGTCTAGAATAAGGTTTTTTTAAATGGCGTATCTAAGATTCTTTCATAAAGTGTTAATTGTTATTTTTGTATAACTGAATCTGTGCGAGAAACTTGAATTGCACTAGGTATATGAAACTTTGAGCCATGTGTAATGGGAAATTAATTGTAAATAATTGTATTGACCGTATTTCCTAAAGAAAAGTCTCATTTAAAAAAAAATAATGTAGTGGCGCCTTGCATTTGAAAGCTGAAGGCTTTCAAATTTGCCTTTTCTCTGTCTAAAGCAACGTAAACCGATTTCCGGCACCACGTGGAAGTACTATTGTTACTTATTACGGTCTGTATTTGTTAGCATGGCACTTAAAATTATCTGTCATAAATTTGGGAAGTGATAGTAAATACGGAGAAGCATACAGAAATATCTAATATTAGCAAATGAACTAATGGACGTCTGCAACTTCAGGATGTAAGGCGCCAACTTAGGCGCACTAGGTTCCTCACTGAAATTTGGTAAACAAAAGATCTTCTTTTGTTTATGAAAAAGAGATGAAGCAAGACAATTATTTTATCTCTTATAAATATACTGTTACTATACAGTATGTGCTCTAAAATTAGAAATGTGATTAATTTTAATCGTTTTATTTTCAGAAAAAATGTTAAGAAACGTCGGTGTTTTTGCATTGTTGTTTCTTTTTTTACATTGATATGAAACTTAAACGAAAAACGATTTGGAAAGCAAATCCGTTAACATTACTTGGAGATTAGACGTATATTGTATGTGTATAGTTTATTTCATCGCTATTTGCCAAATAAAAAATCTCACAACATAACCTTGGATTGTTTTTATGGCTAGGCTCAGGTAAACTCTTCCGTTTATCGGAAAGATAGGAGAGTTTCTTATTTGCCAAATAACGATGAAATAAATAGTATGTATAGTTCTAAATACGTCTGCAAATCAACAAAGAAAAAAAAGAAAAGTAGTTCTACGTTTAATAAATGAAAATTATATGAATTAATTACAGTTTGATGCAGTGATAAAAATCGTAGTAAATGGAAAGCACGTGAAATATTTAATAATAAATATCCGGTATACAGTATCCGGGCATAAGATTGGACAAAATAGAAGAGAATCCCACTACCAAGGATGCCCACTACTTTCTCCTGATATAAGTTCACGGTATTCCTTTTGCCGGGAACAATTAAACAGTTATTTTGAAGCAGATCAAATATCATGAAACGATTACGGAACGGATAAATTTGACATCATTTAAAAGGTACCGAAAATAATAGAAGGCACACCTCGTTTCTACATTGCTCAAAAAAATTAAGGGAACAAAAAATTCCGAAGAATGTTTATTATTATTTATGTATTTTTGAGAGACTTTATGAAAAATAGTCGTATCAAGATAAAAAAAACATATTGAGTTTGTTTCTAATTTTGAAATCTTTTGGCAAAAAAGAAAATTTTAAAACCGGGCACTGGTTGAAAGAAAATAACATTAGTCATATATATATATATATATATATAGCTTTTGATCAAGTTTTCAAAACCATCCGTCGATTCGTTGTACAATTATTAGTTTCAGATATGTCGATGATCAAAGACAAAAGCATCATTTTCATTCAACCAGTGATATCTCAGCAACAAATGATCTCACAAATTCTGTTAAAAACCAAGATAAAGCTGAATAAATCTTTGTATTGATTTAGTCGTAAAAAAAGAGAAATTGTAAAATTTTTGCCTGCCAATATTTCTTTGGATTGCGTAGTAACCGTACCTCAGAACATCTTTTTTGTGAAAATGTTTCAAAACTAGAAACGTCAAGCTTCAAAATAGATTTATTTTCATCGCGATACAACCATTTTTCATAATTTCAGTCTCTCAAAAATCACTAAAAAAATTTCAGAATTTTTTTATTCCCTTAATTTTTTTTGAGTGATGTATTTTTTCCTAAATATTACCTTAAAAAAATTAAAAAACCTATTTTTATGATAATCATCATTGCATCGCAAATGGTGTACCTACTGTGACAAAATGTATACTGTTTCTTTCTTGATGTTTTTTGTTATGAGGATTATTAATAATATACATGTCTTGTCTTCACTTTTATACTTTGTTTTAGCTGTTTTGTTGTGCTTGTACTTAGTTTAAATAAATTCATAAGTGCAATCTTACATGTCATATTATCTTTGTATTTAGTGTTACGTGTCACGTGTCATTTGTAACTTTACATTTGAAAACTTCATTGCAAAATGTCTTATCTAACGGAAGCTGTTCATATTCAAATACACGTACAGACAAATACACGTACGTTCGTACTTGAAGAGCAAGATTTTTAAAACAAAATATGACAACATTGAGGTTCTGTGGGCAAAATTTAGACACGAAATTAGACCGACCACTCCGGAAATGCTGTATAATGTAAAATATATAGATTTTATCATCGGCTAGTTTTTTGTTAAGAAAGAGATGATACCCATGTTAATTTTTTTTTTTCGATGAAATGATCACTAATATAAAAAGTAGGTTTTTATTCTTTTTACATAGTAATACTTCGACAACTTTTGGAAGCGAATTATGCGTTGTATTCCTCTCGATGTTACCTTTCATTTTTATGTGTTTCTCGATATCCCTTACGTATAAAGAAAATCGGGGCGGTCACATCTAACGTCCTAAAGGTGAAGAAAATTAAAGTCCCTTAAGAGTGGACAAGAAAAATACAAAATCGACTAGCTTCAGGATTTTTTTTTAATCCTCTATATTCGAATTTATTACTTTTCGGCACTCAAGTATACGCGGAAAAGTAATGTAATCGTGACTGATTCTAATCGGGGACGTCTCCCAGATGACACCTATTGATTTTGAGGTCGATAAAACACACTCTACCATGTTTATGAGTCATCAGAAAGCACAATGGTGGACTATTTGAGAAACTTTCTTTGCTGGCACGATCACTCAGTTAAATCGTGTCGGATCTATTGGGTTTCTACTGATTCTGATTAGGGACGTCCGTCTACCAGACGACATCTATTGATTTTGAGGTGGACAAGACACACCCCACCCTGTCCATGGGTCATGGGAAAACACGATGGTGGACTATTTGAAAAAAGTAAAGCTGTCGCATAAAACCCATATTCTGTATTTATGTGTTGGTTCATTTTTTCTCGGCCACTCAACTTCAAGATAGAGATGTTCTACGTGCGGAAAAGTCCGTTTTAAGGTTTTAAAACTGTTTATTTTAGTTAAAGTATCCACCCTATATAAGGAGTTTTTATATAACTTCGATTATAATAGTCTATGTAGCAGTAATAAAAAAGTTAATTCTCGATAACTACTTTCGAAGGTGCTACTAATGATTTAAAATATTTATTTCGTATTATACCGAGATAATCAAGGTGAGTTAATGTTTTTGCCGCCTATTGTTGACAATTAGTTTTTCACGTAAATTGTAAAAAAGAAGGTAATTATATCTATTTCATCTGCATCCAAGGATCCGCTAAAGAGACCTCGTTTTTATTTAAACCGGACAATAAATCACGGTAGTAGTGTTTCATTAATTCAATAATATCAACTCAATGTTAAAAATAAACATACTTGAAGCTTTTTTCGTTCATACGAAAAAGGAGATTGTATTCGACAATAAAAATAGCTCTGGCGAAAAAAGAAGTCCGTTAGTCCATTAGAGAGTTAAACATTATGAGTCGTAGCATGAAAATTAGTTATACTGTTTTTGCAATTACACGTACTCGTATTTGTATACATGTTAATATTAGCCAAAGTGTCTATTCCTGTGAGCCAAACAGGGCCGAACGCAGGTCGCTATTATTAGACAGCCATAGTTCCCATAAAATACATCATAATACAATAACGGATATTAATGAATACTCGAATAAATAGAAAAATGGGAAAAGAAACTTATAATTAAAAAACTTACCAACATATGTCTTAGTTAGTCACGGTTTCTCACTCACATAGAGACGGCTGTCAATAATAAAAGTTTATTATTACGTACTTTTCTTGTTTCTGTTTTTCTGTAATTTTTTTCTTGTTTAATTTTTCTGTAGTAAATCGTCGACGCTTTTCACTTAACAGTAGTTAAGTGATAAGCTTCATATTTAACTACTGTTAAATATGCAATGCAATACTAATATGCAATGAAAAAGTCCTTTCAACAACTACTGTCATCAAAGAATAAGGAGTTAACTATACTCCTGGACAAAATTAATGCATCAGAAAAACTTTTTATTATATCTTATCATTTTTCAAATTTTTAAATCCTCGAATTTAAGTGGTCTGGGATATCCTCCGTCATTATTGATAAATTATTGCAATTGTTTGACAGATGTAAAGTAACATTTTATAATTGTTTTTAATAATACATTTTTATTAACAAACAATATAATTTATAATTGTTTGTTAAGAATGCACCGTTTAAAGTGATTTGTAAAAGGCAATAAATTCTTAAAAGGAAGGCTTAATAAAGAAGGATTAGACAATACTCGTAGAAGAGCAGCTATTGCACTACTGCTCGCCAGAGAATATAGAGTTACTAGACAGTTTTACAAGAGAGCACGTAAATTGGACCACTGACGATTAGAAGTGAGGTTTGTTTTAAAACGAAACAAGAGTAACTCTTAATTCATCAGATGTAAATCTAGTGGAGGCCAGGAGAGAAAGGTTTGGTGCCTGCAACATCTCTCCGAGGATCCCATTTTTTGACGGATCAATCATTATTGATCCATAGATCATAGATGTATTCATAGAGATCCATAATTCATAGATCTCTCCCGTGCATGAACCAGGTCCGTGTGACCATCAAGAAAAATTCCTCCCCAGAAAATGCTCGGGGGATTTGGTTCATATACGGGAGAGATCTATGAATTCACATTTCTACGTAAACAATATCATAGAAAAACATGTTAAGTACTCCATTTGCCCCGTTTGTCGAGGAAAATTAATATTTATATCGGATAACGCTCGGTCTCATGTTCCACCTATGGACTGGTCACCAAGAAGTCTACACATGAAGAAGTCTAGTATCTATGGGATGCACTGAAACGATGAGTAAGGAGCTCCATATCTGCCCTTATGGCTCTTAAGGAACTCGAACAAGTCGTTCTTGCCGAATTGGAGAATATTCCTTAGGAAACCATTCGTCACTTGATGCCCAAAAAATCATCTGGGCATCAAAAACATGCCCAGATGAATGGAAGTATATATAAGAGCTATAGGAGGATCTACACGCTACTGAATTTAAAGTCTTACGATTTAATTTCATCTCCAATTTTTTTTCTAAAGTTTTTCATTAACACCGTTTTGATTACAACAATATTATCTATTGTTCCATTCTGCTATTTCTTAATGTTTTCATGTAATGTCCCGAGAATATCATTCTAATTTGTTAAACATTAGTTGAAATCATTTAACATAATAATATATACCATAGATACCATGATTTAAATCTTCGAAAAAAATGAAAGTAATAATGTGAGGTTTCACTGCTGCGATAATTTGTCCAGAAGTTTATATATTAACCATATTTTAGTAAAGTAGGAAACAACTCTTGGTGTGTATTCTTTAGAAATTAACCTGTATTTAAATTTTTCGTAAACATATATTGCAGTTTTATACTTATATATATATATATATATATATATATATATATATATATATATATATATATATATATATATATATATATATATATTTATACAACATACTTGCATGACAGTACTGGACTTCATGTATGTTGTAGTTGTTTATTTTTTATTTAACGGCATCTAATAGCATAATCTGTTCTTATAAGCCATATGTTTCTAGTTTATTTAGTTTCTTTATTGTTATAATTAAGTTAGAATATCTACTATTAATGTAAGGTATATAGTCTCGTATTTCTTGTATTTGCAGTAAGTTCTACATTTTGTGTATGGCATTGCTCTCGTCGGGATTAAACCTAAAGATAACATGTTGTACTTCCTCGAGATGTTTATTATTATAAGCTACAGCTTCTAACGAAGTAACCCCTTCTTGTGACAACTGGTTTAGGAGCTAAATGTATATCCAGAAGAGCTTCTCTAAACGCCTCTTCAAATAGACGCTTTTACAAAAATAAAAAAATAATAAAAATTCGTATTCACTATTTACCTCGTTAACCAAAGGAAAGCTGTCTCTTATTGTTTCTATTGCTCATTCATAATAGTAATTTCTTCATTTATAAAGAAGTACACGAAATTTCCCCCAACGTGGTTACAAATATTTTGCAATATGTGTTCGTATATATGTTTCTTAGTTTGACAGTGCAGTTGAATTACGGAATTTTGGGTCCATATATTTTTCTAGAAACTGGCGTAGTGTGGGGTCTTCGAGTCACTATCACTCCAGGTTTATAGTAATTCTAGTTTGGATGTTTTGCCTTGTAGTTAATTTTTACGTCATCATACAACTAAAAACGCGGAAATTCAAACACGCGACGTGATTCGCAAGGCCACGTAAACAGTGAAAATAGCAATGAAATGAAAACAAATCCATAACAGGCCTCTGTGTAATATGTGGTGGCAATGTCGTTGCTATAGAAATGGATATCAACAGCATATTGATAGTTAGTCCGCCTCTGTTGCGGCTTGTAGGAATAGATGCATAGTATATAAGTAATAAATATTTATTATTACTTATATTAGAATTTAGTTTATTATTACTTGCATATACATATTATGTTAATAACTACAGTATATTAAAAACTGTTATTAAATATTCTTATGTACGTTTCTATTTTTTACAAATTTTTACATGTAAAAGAATAGGATAAAGTGAATACGATGAATCAAAATTTAAGTGAATATAATAAATCAAAATATATCATTATGTTTGCTTTTCCACCTTTATGTAATTATTGTATTACAAACTATTTTCCAAATAGTTATTATTCGTCATTTAAATTTTATTCTGATGAAATTTCTTGTACATTCACTCTAAACTTGCCTACATAAAATTTTGCGTTGGTGAAAAAAAAAACGACATGTTTCTTCGTTAAATGCAAATTACAGTTTATTGTTGGCGTCGGCAATTGGCCAATAACGTGCATATAAATAAGCACTCGCCAAAAATGGTGCGCTAACATACTTTCCAGAAGATCCATCATCATCATTGTACGTTGAAAAATGCAAAAGAAAACCGGCAAATTGATACTGTTAGTTACAATCACTGTCGTATATAATTACTCTCAAATAATATATTGCCACATCTTTCCGTTATAACTGCATATTAATTATGATTTGTACCTACATATATAGTAAATGTATTTATTGATTTTATTTGATTTATTGCCTGTTGCGAAATCAGTGAAAACGAGAAATTAGTGTTACAAAGTATAACCAGATATTTCCTTATTAAAAAAAATACAAATAAATAACAAGAATGTTGAAAAGACAAAAGACAATGTTATTTTCTTATGATATAAATCATTATATTTATTATTATATCATTAATTTATTATTATATCATATTTATATAAATTTTGTGCTAATAGATATAGAAAGAAATATATTTTATATATAAGGTTTCAGGGTATTTTCTGGCAAAATTTTAGCAGGGCAGTGACTCCACTACCTTGCTAAAGATCTAAAATTTAAATTGTAAGATAATTCAATAAAAAATCAAGGATCTCATGCCCCCTATGACTGAACGTCAGTGGGTCGGGTCAATAATTGCTAGGTTTAGGGCAAATATAACTGGCGCAGTTGACTTTGTTGATATTTCGTGTCCTGTCGACTATTGCTTTAAACTAAAGTCTCTGTCTGTAAACTGGAGTTTTAGGCTAGTGTCTTATCTTGATAATACTTTACCAGATAGAGCAGCCATAACAGATCGAAATACACATTTCAGTTATTTTCTTTGACAAAGTCAGCTTCAAATTACTGGCATGTTTAAAATTAGTTAAGGTCTTATATTTTTAACCCCTCTGAACTGTTTCAATCTGATATTATTAACTTTATCGATGATAATATTATGTTACTATTCTGACGAAATAAATGAATATAAACCAAAAACCAATTAAATCAACGTAATATTAAAAATAGCCCTGGAAACTTTATTGACTATTCGCATGGTGCAGCTACTCTATTCTCATTACATTAAACTAAGAGCATATCTGCGTATTCCTGGTGAGTAAAATCTACCATTTTTAATATTGCTAAGTTTGAATTGTCATGGCAACGTGTACGGCGGTACAGATGTAATCTACCAGACAAAGTAAACTCGGTTTGTTTTCGGAAATTCGGGATCCATATGACATTATACGACTTCACGCGACATAAATAACGTATGCCTGTTCACCATTTCACAGGTAGTGAAAAAAAATCCACCTATATGAAAAAATATAACCTATCATGAGGTACTCACTCTATGTGATGTTTAATATGTCTATGAATGATCAACGTAGAGAAGAAGCAGAAAGATGTTAATTACAACTTTTTTAGTTGTACTTTAGTTATTTAATTCTAAGAAACTAATATGCTTAGCTATGCCTCTTTATCTTTTGGATTAAGAAAAATAAAGTTTTGACGAAAAAGAAATAGTATTATTTATGAAGTTAAGATTACTGTTGATTTGGTCTAAAGGATTTCTTGAAAGAGCCTGGGCCAGAATCTCCCTTCCCTTTCTCTCTCTCTCACGCGAAGATTTTGGTCTTGTGGTATGTTCCGTGTATCTCGGGTGTTCTTCCACAGATGACGATTGTTGTTAAGGTGCTTTAATTGGTGTTTTATTATCATGTTGATATGCTTGCCTGTTTATAATATGTGAACTTTTCATATTGGTTGCTATGTTGACGTTTACGGAGGGATATTGCACCGTTTCGAGAGGTATATTGCTCTCTTTTTCACAAGGTTTTCTGCAAATGGAGACTACCTCTCTGTCCCTTGTACTCACCGTTGAGCAGTTTGGTTTCCATATAACTGATAACGCAACTACCCTAACGGTCGTGTAGTTATAGCTTTTTACATTATTAGTGGGATAGGGGCAACATTTTATCTACGACCGCTTGGATAAGAAAAATAGATTAAAAACCGATTTTTTACAAAAAATTCAGATTTGACATTTAAATAATTATGACATCCGTTAAAAGTCACTCATGATGCATCAAATTTGTTAAAATCGTAGTAACAATCCAGTTTTAAATAACGCTTAGTTTTGTGATTTCTCGTCGCATTGTGCGTTAACTACGTCGAAAATCTTACTAAAATCTGGCGAAAATAATATTAATGTTTATAATAACAAATAATTATTGTATTGTTTTTAGTTTCAATAAATTTTTACTTCTTCATTTATAATTTTTGAAATTCAAAATGAGTTATGCAATGAGTTCATTACATAACAGTGATGTAATGAGTTTATTACATAATGGTGATGTAATAGAGCTGATTACAAAACTCAAAATAGTTCAATGAACCCCATATTACAGCAAGGTCGTAGATAAAGATTATTATATATCTCTATTTATAATCTGGATATCTGTCTGGATGTCATACTCTATTAAGATATGCTATATACTATAACGATATTATATATTTTTAGAATATTGGTCAAAATCTTCACGAGGATCTCGGTCTTGTCAAATTGTGTACAAAGTATGCTAGAAATTCAGGAGTCTTAAAGATTATCATAGTTATGTTTTGTTTTCGGTAAAGCTGAGGAAATATATCTTGTGGTTTTGAACTGTGTCAGTATTCCTTTCCCTTAACTTACTACTTACCTTATTGGTGTATCTCTTCACACAGAGTATGTGTAGGTGTCCATGGGGTACGAACTCCTTCTGATTGCTTGCTCGATATGTTTGCTTTTCTAGTCGTTTTATCTTTAAATTACTGGTAGGTGGTCATAGACTGATTCACTAATGACTCACGCTTGTTATATTACTTGTTATATTACGATTCAGCATATAGGTATGTGTTCGAGTGTACTGTCTTATTGTCTTACATATAATGTATGTCTTAGCGCCATCTCGTTTCCTTATCCCCAGAACCTCCAGGAAAGGAAGTATACTTCTCTTTTCTGGCTCAATTGTGAACTTTATATCCGAATATGGACTAGTAAAGTACTATAGTAAATATCATGTGGCATCTCACCCATGTCGCCACATGATGATCATATCGTCAACAAATAAATTCAGATCTTCTCAATCGCGTCCATAAATATGTTGGTTAAAGGATAAATAACTAAGGCTAAGGAGAGCGATAAAGGTGAGTCTGTATTGTTCTTTACGTTTGTTTGAAGACTCATCTGAAGTCATCATACTCTTGTTAGATCTACCAAGATCCACCATCTTCGTTCTTCTTCACTGAGATGATAATTCGGTGAAGGACTTATTAGAAGGACTAATGTTTCGTTGATCAGCAATTTCTTAATAATGTCAAAGTTCGTCTATAATTTTATATGGGTCGAGATGAATCATATTTTATTTTTAATGAAATCTTTGTTAATTTGACCCATATGTAGTTTCTCCAACTGCAATACGGCAATTTAGTCTTCCAAACAATGACGATACCATAATAATTTTTGCACAACACCACTAGACCGATAAATTCCACCTCTGCATATATTTCTTCTTACGGTGGATCATGGACCAATGTTTTAATAAACGCAGTTTCCGCAAAGCGTCCAAAAGAACATGGAGTTACCATGTTCTTTTGGATGTGAAGGATAAAAAATGTTGCAAAAAATATATTAAAAGGCCTCTTAATAGGTGATTTGATTTGACGATTGACGATGTAACAAAAAGCGCTGTGGTAGGATTATAGGATCACATGGAACTATTCAAACCCTGCAAGTTGAGAAATCTATAAAAAAAGAAAATATTTGCTCCCGATTAGGATGTCATTTTCTCCAATGAGGCATTCTTCTGAGAATGTAGTCTTTTCATTCTAGCTTCTTCTAGGCCGCGTCATAAATATCACATTTCTTACTACGGTGACAATAAACTATTCATGACGTTAATTATTGTTCAAATATGTAATGGTGTAAATTATTGATTTATTTTAAGGACGTATTTATGCACCACGCATTTTCATTAATTTAAATTTGTGTATATCATCCCATATAAATAAATATAAACACATATCACATATATGTGTTTTCCATTAAGCAACTTAAGTACAGCTCGTCAAGAATAGGAATAAGTCCCAAAACTGCGCTATCAGACCGCCCACGAGGTGCGCAGTAAATAGCCTGGTCTTTATCCAGTCGCATTAGACCTTTACAGAGTGAATGTCGATGAGTATATATATGTACATATGTACACAGAGTTCAATCTGGCCGCGCGTAAAGTGCGTTTCCAAATGCTACTTCACTCTTTCCTCTACTCATACCTAGAAAATTTCACGCTTTCTCCTATTCTTGACGAGCAGTCAATTAATTTTTCACTTTATCAAATTAACTTTTAACTTTGTAATGTAAATGGAGCTGGAGAATAATATTGCTTATATGCGATTTTTTCCAAACGCAGATCTAAATTTAATTTTTATATTTGAATTTTGAAATATCAAGATATTTATGAAATTTTTAACTCCTGTTGGCGTTTTTAGTGCTAAGACAAATTACAAGTAGAGCTATGATTCATAATAAAATTAGAGTTCACAAATAAAGATTATGATTTATGTTATCTATCCTACATTCGAGAGAAATTTCAGATTCACTAAATGGCTTCTTCTTATCCTTAATATAAAAGTTTAATGAAAGTGAATATGCTAATGAAAATATCGAGTATATAAATTCACCCTACGCCCCTGCAAAAAGGTAATTACATCGAACTATATATAATGGATAATTTAGTATGATTTTTAATTGTTCGTGTTTGACGAATTTAACTTCGAAGACCAAACAAAGTAAGAGAATGAAAGCAATCGAACTAAAATCAGTTAAAGTAAGTTTCGGAAATTTATGTGTTAGCATAGCAATAATTTGATCTTTGTAAATAAATTATAAGATTTCAATCTTGTACTATTAAAAAATAATACGTCTTCATCATTCTGCTCCTTTCAAATTCATGCTAGCCTATCACCCCAACTCCAATTCTAATCAAAACGATAAGAAGTCCATACATTTTTTACACTAAAAAAATATTGTAAATTGTGGTACCAATGTATATTACTCATTTATTAACTCATTTTCCTGCAATGTAAATTTTCTTGTCGATTCTAAGCAACCATTGTTAGGACCGCAGATATCACCACAAAATTATACCACACCATTAAAAAGATATTACGCTGACACAATATCAGTGTCGGCAAAAGGAAAAAAATGTTGTGATTAACGTTATCTCTTTTACTGAGAATACATGATTATATTATAATAATGAAATGACAGTCTATTGCAGACGATCCCCCACAGGTCAGTGGCGTATACTTAATTCTCCTACGTTATGTTGCTTAGTTGGTAATAAGCTATAAATGTTTATTTTATTAAGTATATGACTAAATACTATATAAATTTTCATTAACTATATCTCAATTAGAGAACAAAAATTACCGAGACTAAAAATCCATATCAGAATTACTGCGCAAACCAAGGTTGATAGTGACTGAGTTGTTTCCGGTCATCATATCTATTAAAGGAAATGATCTATTTTGTAACATGTGTAAACGAGTTATTAATTCAGCTAACAAAAGTAATGTAACAAGACATGTGAAACACCATGGTTCCTCTAGAGGTAACGATAACGATGACACTATATTTTTCTATGACCTTACGGTAGTCTCTTTCGCAAGTGTTATCTCATTACATCCACTGAAGAACTTCCCACTACGTCAGTTTCTAGAAAAAATATATAAGCCGAAAGTCCTTAATCCACAACTACAGCAAGAAATGGATATGTTGACCAGATATAAGAGGACGTTATTTCAAGACATTCGCAACCACGTTAGAGAAAATTGTGTGTACTTCATTATAGACGAAGCAACTGATGCATGTGGACTTTCAGCAGCATCAGGAGCAATTTTTTAATTGGTTAAAAGCCTAACAGTGTTAGTGGCAACCATTTAGTGGATTTCTAAGATATCAGACAGAATCAACCACAAAACAGTTGTAGATTTTGTGACCGAATGTTTTCACTGTATGTGGCTAGATCAAGATAATTCTCAGAAAGTAATACTAACGAATTCAGCTGGATACAAGCGAAAAAAAAATTGTGAAAGTGCATACTCGGGGTGACACACTTTAAAAAGGCAGACATACATTTACCTCGTGAACCAATTATCATAAGATAACTAGGGATACTCGGTTAAAATGTATAGCTTACTATAAAGACTTTGAGGAATTATAGTGTTATTTTTTTTAGGTTTGATCCCAACAAAAGCAATGCTATACACAGTGCAGAATTACAACTACAAACATACAAGATGTCCGTTACATTAGTAGTAATTATTCCATTATAATTATTCTTAATTACTGCAATAAAGGAACTATGAACATATGGCTTATTGTTATAAGAACAGTTTATGGTATTAGATACTGTTAAAAAAAATAAAATAAAAAAAGAACCATAATACACGTGAAGTCAATACAGTCATTTAAAAAAAACTACAAAATGTGTTTACGAAAATCCTGGATACAGTCATTTGGAATAGATACATTAAGAGTTATCCCCTACTTTAGTAAAATATAGTCCATATATAGTTAACTTCTCGTACTGTCCTTTGGTGACAGTAGACGCTGATTTTTTAATTTCATAAGCTACTGTTAAGCGATAGGGGTGCAAACATTTCAGAAAAGTAGCTAGTGATAAACTACTGTTTAGAGGAATTTTAAGGGATAATTTTGATTTAAATAATTTCATCAGAGATTTTACGTGCGGGGATACAAAACTTTTCAAGAATAGAAAAAGTGTAAAATTCTCTATGTATGCGTAGAAGAAATAGTGAGGCAGCATTCGGAGGGAAGAATATGCCTTTTACGCGCGGTCAGATCGATCTCTATGTATATTCGATACACTCGATATTCACTCTACAAAGGTCTCAATGCGACTGAATAAAGACTAGGCTATTTACTGTGCACCTCGTGGGTGATCCGGTATCACAGTTTTGAGACTGGTTCCTTTTGATAAGCTGTAATTCTTTTTTTTTAATTATACGTTTCTTTTCCCGTTTTTATGTTTATTCAAGTATTCATTAATATTCATTATTGCATTAAAATATATTTTTTGCGAATTATCGCTGTGTAATAATAGTGACCTGAGTTCGACTTTGTTGCGGGTCGTCCGAATAGACACTTTCATAATAATATAATAAGATATTCCCTGGCAAAATTAACTCTAGCTACGCATATGGCTGTAATACTCGTAGATAACTATCATGACAACAGCTTACATAGAAATAATTGTAAGCAACAATAACAGCGTTTGTGCACCAGGTCTTCATAATTCCGTTACAACTTCTTATCACATCATGTATATAGAGAAATATTAACATTAAATTAGTAGCATTTTATTTACTATACGTTATTGGAACGTTTAAAAAACACCATTAAAATAATAACTCATTTTTTATTGTTATTTGAATGCTTTATGATATATTGGTATCGACAAAAGTAACTCGGTAAAAAACTAGTTGGTTTATTTGGAACGTTCATACCAAAAACTTTCATATTAAAAAGAGTTTTGTTTTACTACGCAAAACAGGCATGGGATATCGAGTTGTGTAGGTTAGTAATTGACAGAAAAACGGTCAAAAAGCAACAGATGTTCATTATACGTATGTGGCCTCTTAATAATTTTTTTTTCTATAAAATTTGTAGTATTAATTATCCTTTTGATGAGTTGGAGTATCATTGTCCTTCAATAGCCATATATTTTAATAAGATAAATACTACGGTAAAATTATTAGAAAAGTTGTATTTGTTATGAATTGTGAGTATTACAAATAAAATAATATAAAAATATATTTTTGTATAAAATGTCAAAAGCCAATAATATTTAAATGTATTTGAAATGGCAGTTTTAATAGCCATACTTTTTCCACTACTTGTGGAAAAAATATTATTATATTTAATTTATACCGGCATTATTAATTTTTTTAAGTATATTTAATTTATAGCTGCATTGAGTGCATCGGTCATCTTTTCGCTTCATGTGCTATATATTTTCCATTTGTAGAAACCGGTACTCTTTACGAACCTTTTCGGTTTATTCATTTCCATTACTGAGAAAATTTTCAATATGCAAAATTTCTCTGTGATGAAACGTATTTATACATTGTAACAACATATGTTTTACTGTTAGTGTTTGATCACAAACTAGACATGTTGAGAAATAGGTAAGGTATCGACGAAGGGCCCTTTTTTTAATCAGGTTAACAGACTTGTTCTCATTTTGAAATATTGCTAATAAGTAATGTTCATATCCTTACTTTTGGCTTAATGATTTTTAACATCCGTGAGTTCATTCTTGTCCACTTTAATTGCCATTCATATTTAATTGTATAATTAATCGTTGTTTTAATATTATTATTTCTAATCAGAACGTCATCAACTTCTTGGATATTTGCTTCCTCGCGATCAGGAACATCTACCATTTAATTCCCTTTCATCCTTATGTAACTTGGCCACCATATAAAATTAACTTTTATGTATATACTACTAAGCCAAGTGATTAAAGCCAGTATTCGTTGAATAGGGAGATCTTTACTATAAAGATTTTGAGAAGCTTTATCCTTTTGATCATCATTTTCCTTTAATAGCCATATATCCCCTTATTAGGGGCGTATTTTAATAAGTATTATGATAACATTATTACAAAAGTTTTCTTATAGTTATCCTTGTTATTAATTGTACTCCAAAAAAATTATCTCGCTAACTTTTCGGATAGACAATGGGAAAATACAATTAAAAGTTTTTGATTTAGACAAGGCATATATTCATTTAAATTCATAATTATTCATAACCTCATATTTTATTCATACCTATATGGTCATTGTTGGATTACAAAAATGTTTAGTTGTTATACTTTATCCTTTTGACAATCATTTTCTTTTAGTAGCTATATATTCCCTTATTAGGGGCGTATTTTAATAAGTATTGTGGCAAAATAATTAAAAAATTTCCTTATAGTTATCCTTGTTGACAAAATAGCAAAAATAAAAACATTTTAGAGTACATTGCATAGTGTATTTACATCGAAATGACAATTATAATAATCACATTTTCTTCACTACTACTACTACTACCAATAATAAAAACTACAGTTAAAATGGCCAAGTATCTCAAGGTTCTTAATAATCTCTCACATACAAACACCACTTTAATTCGCCCCCTGGTTGCCGGTTTGTTCGTTGATGTATTTAAGACGGTCAATTTAATATCTAATAATTTATAAAAATCGTGAGACATTATTTCATGGATATAATTATTCTTACACTTTTTATATGAAATCATTCGTATGATAAATGCATATTAGACAGGTGCTTTCAACTGTATATTTACACTAAACCACTCATGTTGTGATTGTATCTCTATCTCTCTGTGAGAACTATAAATAATTGATTACAAAGGTAAATAAAACTGTTTATCATTCTGAGCATATAAATGGATGGACAGCATTCATAAAACTTACAAAAATTTAGTTATAGTAAATAATTGTCTTCGTATTCATTTGTGCAAGATCCTTGATCTCAAAAAAAAAAACAAATCTTCAGGATTTTCAGAAATTTTGTTTAAGATCTGTAAAATATCAAATTATTAGACTATTTTTTGTAATAGAAAATATTAACCTTAAAATTAAACTATTAACCTTATTAATATTAATATTAACCTTAAATTAAACTACTGTAGAATATATTTATTAAACTACTCCCGAATAAACAACATTATTCCTCTAAGTGCTTGTTCATAGTATGTACTTTGATTGGTGAACTATAAATTTATCAAATAATTAGTTATTTAAATTTTATTTACATGCCTTATTTGAATGTTCTGTTGAAAATTAATATCGCTAATTTTTCTAATAGGTAATGGGAAAATAAAATTAAAAGTTTTTTGATCTTGAAAAGGCATAATCATTTAAATTACATAATCATTCATGACCTCATATTTTGTTTATACATATATGGTCGTTGTAAATTGAGAAACACAGAAACTTTCTTAAGGTCCTAAAGTAGCAAATCGCTTGAGACTTTACTATTTAAAAAAGACTATACTATTTAAAATAAAGCAAGATAGCAAATGTTGATAGTATGCAAATAAACGAGATAATAAGTAGCGTACGAATAAAATAAATTAGACAGTGAAAAACTATGTCTATGAAAATCTAAGTCATAAGAAAGTATATGTTAGTCCTCATTTATAATTTTATTGAAATATAAATAGAATTTTATAAAATGATTTCTTATTTTAAATGCAACACAAAATACTTACCTCTGGTAATTTGTCGACTTTTCAGAAAATTACCTGTAACCATCCTTAGTAGTTTTTAAGATATTTGTATTGAGATATATTGCTTTAACGTGTGTAAATATAAACGAACAATGGAAAGGAAGAAATTATGACATATTACACAAAATTTTGAACCAAAACATCGTAACTTGGAGTACGATATTGACCCTTGTTAATAAACATAAATTTATTTTAGTTTCAAATAATATGTTTTTCATTATTTTTGGTTCAGATTCCCAATAGTCTATACACTATATTATTAATATGTATTATAATGAAAACTTTTTCCTTATTTCCGTTTTTTAATTATCTTACAATATAAAATTATGTTAAAATATAAACAATTCTAATTTTTATTATTTTCAAAAATGAACGGAACAGAAGCGTGCACACTGTCATTATAACTATCTAATCAGTAATCAAACAACGTTGAGGATCAAATATGCCATATTTCCTTATAGCAAGTATATTTATAAGCCTTGCGAAATTTTAAAAAGGACCATGTCAATTTGAAGTACATAACTTTGCACGCTATGAATGTTTAAAAATAATGGTATTCCTTCTGTATCTACTTTTTTTATTCTAAATGTCTAATCCTCTTCATCTTAATTTTCGCCTTCGCTTGAAAAAGACAAAGATGCTGTGACAAAATAATCTCAAGGATAAGGCAGCGATGAGAACCGAGAAGAAAATGTGGAAGAATATAAAAGAGGTGAAAATGAAGAGAGAGCAATCAAAATTCTGAAAACAATAATGAGAACAATGTGATGAAAACTATGGGTATAATAGAGGACGTAGGAGATAAGAATAGGAAGAAACTGAAAAACAATTAATAACCGACGCCGGAAGATGAAGTGGCATTGCTAAGGAAGAAATGATAAATTTTCGTACTTATCTTCACTCATGTCAATAGAAGGCACTTACGACATTATATGTAATGTGACATTATTTATATTATGTAAATATACTTTTTAAATAAACACTAAGGAAACAGATATATTAACAAGTATCAAGTATATGGATAATAATAATAATAGATAAGTAATAAGCAGATTTGTAATAGAAATACATTTTTAAATTAAATTATTAACATAATTATTCCAAGCCCAAAAATACACAAATCTGAATTAATACTATATATATATATATATATATATATATATATATATATATATATATATATATATATATATATATATATATATATATATATATTCAAATAGTTATTATTCCCCATTTTTGTTCAATCTAGTTCTAAGGATCTAAGATCTTTTAAGGACGACGGAAAATTATAGCTTATAATGTAAAAAGTTTTAACTTCTAAATTAGAAGTAAGTTTTTGAATACCCATTTTTAATACAGCCTATGTATCGCTTATTTATAGCCGAAAAACGCTGGAAAATAGTATAAAAACGTGATTTTCCTAAGCATACTTTTGAAAAAATTGTAGTGCATGTAAAAATTTTAATATCTAAAATAATTTTTTTAAAATACGTATTGGCCTATATTTCGCTTATTTGTAACAGTAGAGCGCTAGAAAACAATTCCAAACCCAACATGGAGAATCCGATTCTGAAGAAGTAATAACTAACTTTCTGAAGAAGCAGTTTTACTTGCCTTAATATAGCGCTAGTTTATTTTCTTCTACGAAAAATCTTTTTCTCGAGAAAAGTCTGAAAAAAATTAATTAAGTTATGAAGATATACTTATGAGATCTAACACTAAATAAACAGATATATTAATAAGTGGCATATATATAGATAATAGTAGATATGTGGTAGAAAATATCAACTTTACCAGAGGATTCTTTGATATTTTAACCACTGCCAAACATTCGTTGTAAAATAAAATTTCTAATTCTTTAGAAATAGGTTATATTGATAGCCCATTAGGCCATCGTGGTACTTTTATTGGTTTATTGTAATTGTATAAAGATATTATGGTTCGATTTATCGGGCACTAGAGAATTAACGTTTGCGACATCCTTTAACAGGATTACAATATAACATTTGCACCTTTAAACTGATGTAGACTTATCTGAAAATGTTAATCATTATTAAGTTTCAATCAAATGCGCTGTCAAGTAATTTTAAATATTTTGTGTATCATAGTTGTACTGTCTGTAACTAAACTATTTATTTCTATTTTCAGACTGCTAATGAACAAACCTTCGACGAATGGGTCAAAATAATCGCCATTGAACTTATTCGTCAAACTCCGCTAGATGCCATCAAGTACCTAGATATTTTAACCATAGCAGACTGCTGGAAAAGGAGAGAAGACAAACGCGACAAAGACTGGAATTACAATAGTCTGCCGGCAAACTCAAGCCTAAAGCATAACTGTGACAGTTGTATGGAACATCGCTTAAAAATTAACAGTTTGAATAACAATAATTCGCCAATAAAAGTGCCCGAAAAAATAACAACAGCCACACTCGTCGCGGAGGAACATCAGGTCGAAGATCTACTACGGAAGTGTCAAAATGTAGAAAACTATGTGCCTGTGAAAGAAAAGTTGTTCCTCTTCGAGTCGCTCAGTAAATTCGGTAGGAAAGTTCGCAGTACTGAGGATGTATCTCTTAAGGTAGATACTAGTACGAAACGCGCTAGGTCGCTGCACGACCTATCAAATTTGAACTCCCATATAGCTGTGAGGGAAATTTGTAAATACTTTGAAAACAAAAATGACTCGCAGAACGAACACGTAATTGTTAACTGTACGTCTAAACCGTTTGTTAATTCCGACTCGCATTATAATGACGTTTATAAATTTCGAAAAGTGTTAACTACATAAGTAGCAGCGGATTAATTTAAAGCAGTGTTATATGTACCTAGAATTATGCGAGTCGCGACGATATATACTTTTGTTGTGTTTTATTTATTTTGTATATATTGATATTAATTGAAATATAAACGATGTTACAGAATTTTAAATAAATTAACAGTATTTTATAGAAAGTGTGTCCGTTAATGTGACCATTTTCTCCATGACTTACCCCTTAGCAAAATTACTCTCTACTTCCCTACCATAGGTTGTCTGGCATGCAAATAATAGTAAAATGACTCTACTCGATAAAAACAAAACTCATGAAGTCAGCGAACAACTTTACATTATTCGTACTCGTATTTTCGAAAAAATTCCCTTGTTATAGCCCATCGGTTTTCTTCTGCAAAAAAAGACATTTTCTCGAGAAAGAATCTGAAAAAATTTGCGCGAAAATACGAACTCTAACATTTTTGTGTGGACATAAGATGAGCATACAGATGGTGACTTCGGATTTTCTCTAAATCCAAAGGTACTCTCGGTAGGTATGAATTTACAAATTGCTAGTTTAAATGTGCAGTTGAGAAACAAAGTACTTCGGTTTTACGAGAGAACCGACCGCTTCCCATTAAAATAGAGATCGATATGGTGTTCAAGACGCCCATTTACGTTATATTCAGTGCTACTTTGAGACTTTCATATTTTCCACACAATTGCCTTGCTTATATTATAGCCCATCGATTTTCTTCTGCAAATAACGTTTTCTCGAGAAAGATCTTGACAAAAATTGTATGGACGTACGAGAGGCACACAAATCAAACGGTGGCTTCGGATTTGCCCTAAATGCAAAGGTACTCTCGGTATGTATGAATTTAGGAATTGCTAGTTTAAATGTGCAGTTGAGAAACAACGTATTTCGGTTTTACGAGAGAACCGACCGCTTTCCATTAAAATAGAGATCGCTATGGTGTTCAGAAGGCCCATTTACGTTATATTCAGTGCAACATTGAGACTTTCATATTTTCCACAAAATTACCTTGCTATAGCCCATCGATTTTCTTCTGCAAAGAACGTTTTCTCGAGAAACAATCTTGACAAAAATTGTATGAACGCATGAAGGCCACACAAATCCAACGGTGCCTTCGGATTTGTTTTAAATCGAAAGGTACTCTCGGTAGGTGTGAATTTGGAGATTGCTAGCTTAAATGTGCAGTTGAGAAACAAAGTATTTCGGTTTTACGAGAGAACCGACCACTTTCCAATAAAATAGAGATCGCTGTGGTATTCAGAAGGCCCATTTACGTTTTATTTAGTGCAACATTGAGACTTTCATATTTTCCACAAAATTACCTTGCTATAGCCCATCGATTTTCTTCTGCAAAGAACGTTTTCTCGAGAAACAATCTTGACAAAAATTGTATGGACGTACGAAGGGCACACAAATCCAACGGTGGCTTCTGATTTGTTTTAAATCGAAAGGTACTCTCGGTAGGTGTGAATTTGGAGATTGCTAGCTTAAATGTGCAGTTGAGAAACAAAGTATTTCGGTTTTACGAGAGAACCGACCACTTTCCAATAAAATAGAGAGCGCTGTGGTATTCAGAAGGCCCATTTACGTTTTATTTAGTGCAACATTGAGACTTTCATATTTTCCACAAAATTACCTTGCTATAGCCCATCGATTTTCTTCTGCAAAGAACGTTTTCTCGGGAAAAAAATCTTGACAAAACTTGTATGGACGTACGAAGGGCACACGAATCCAACGGTGGCTTCTGATTTGTTTTAAATCGAAAGGTACTCTCGGTAGGTGTGAATTTGGAGATTGCTAGCTTAAATGTGCAGTTGAGAAACAAAGTATTTCGGTTTTACGAGAGAACCGACCACTTTCCAATAAAATAGAGAGCGCTGTGGTATTCAGAAGGCCCATTTACGTTTTATTTAGTGCAACATTGAGACTTTCATATTTTCCACAAAATTACCTTGCTATAGCCCATCGATTTTCTTCTGCAAAGAACGTTTTCTCGAGAAACAATCTTGACAAAAATTGTATGAACGCACGAAGGCCACACAAATCCAACGGTGCCTTCGGATTTGTTTTAAATCGAAAGGTACTCTCGGTAGGTGTGAATTTGGAGATTGCTAGCTTAAATGTGCAGTTGAGAAACAAAGTATTTCGGTTTTACGAGAGAACCGACCGCTTTCCATTAAAATAGAGATCGCTGTGGTGTTCAGAAGGCCCATTTACGTTTTATTTAGTGCAACATTGAGACTTTCATATTTTCCACAAAATTACCTTGCTATAGCCCATCGATTTTCTTCTGCAAAGAACGTTTTCTCGGGAAAAAATCTTGACAAAACTTGTATGGACGTACGAAGGGCACACGAATCCAACGGTGGCTTCTGATTTGTTTTAAATCGAAAGGTACTCTCGGTAGGTGTGAATTTGGAGATTGCTAGCTTAAATGTGCAGTTGAGAAACAAAGTATTTGGGTTTTACGAGAGAACCGACCGCCTCCCATTAAAATAGATATCGCTATGGTGTTCAGAAGGCCCATTTACTTTATATTCAGTGCAACATTGAGACTTTCATATTTTCCACAAAATTACCTTGCTATAGCCCATCGATTTTCTTCTGCAAAGAACGTTTTCTCGAGAAACAATCTTGACAAAAATTGTATGGACGTACGAAGGGCACACAAATCCAACGGTGGCTTCTGATTTGCTCTAAATGCAAAGATACTTCCCATTAAAACAGAGTTCGGTATGGGATTCAGGAGGCCCATTTACGTTATATTCAGTACAATTTTGAGACTCTCTTAAATTCCACAAAATTGTCTTGCTATAACCCATCGATTTTCTTCTGCAAAAAAATGTTTTCTCGAAAACAAATTTGACAAAAATTGTATGGACGTACGAAGGCCACACAAATCCAACGGTGCCTTAGGATTTGCTCTAAATTCAAAGGTACTCTCGGTAGGTATGAATTTAAATATTACTAGCTTAAATGTGCAGTTAAGAAACAAAGTATTTTGGTCTTACGAGAGAAGCGACCGTTTCCCATTCAAACAGAGATCGGTATGGGGTTCAGGAGGCCCATTTACGTTATATTCAGTACAATTTTGAGACTCTCTTATTTTCCACAAAATTGTCTTGCTATAACCCATCGATTTTCTTCTGCAAAAAAACGTTTTCTCGAAAACAAATGTGACAAAAATTGTATGGACGTACGAAGGCCACACAAATCCAACGGTGTCTTAGGATTTGCTCTAAATTCAAAGATACTCTCGGTAGGTATGAATTTAAATATTACTAGCTTAAATATGCAGTTGAGAAACAACGTATTTCGGTTTTACGAGAGAACCGACCGTTTCCCATTAAAACAGAGATCGGTATGGGGTTCAGGAGGCCCATTTACGTTATTTTCAGTACAATTTTGAGACTCTCTTAATTTCCACAAAATTGTCTTGCTATAACCCATCGATTTTCTTCTGCAAAAAAACGTTTTCTCGAAAACAAATCTCACAAACATTGTATGGACGTACGAAGGCCACACAAATCTAACGGTGCCTTAGGATTTGCTCTAAATTCAAAGGTACTCTCGGTAGGTATGATTTTAAATATTACTAGCTTAAATGTGCAGTTGAGAAACAACGTATTACGGTTTTACGGGAGAACCGACCGCTTCCCATTAAAACAGAGATCGGTATGGAGTTCAGGAGGCTCATTTACGTTATATTCAGTACAATTTTAAGACTCTCTTATTTTCCACAAAATTGTCTTGCTATAACCCATCAATTTTCTTCTGCAAAAAAACGTTTTCTCGAAAACAAATTTGACAAAAATTGTATGGACGTACGAAGGCCACACAAATCCAACGGTGCCTTAGGATTTGCTCTAAATTCAAAGGTACTCTCGGTAGGTATGAATTTAAATATTACTAGCTTAAAAATGCAGTTGAGAAACAACGTATTTCGGTTTTACGGGAGAACCGATCGCTTCCCATTAAAACAGAGATCGGTATGGAGTTCAGGAGGCCCATTTACGTTATATTCAGTACAATTTTGAGACTCTCTTATTTTCCACAAAATTGTCTTGCTATAACCCATCGATTTTCTTCTGCAAAAAAACGTTTTCCCGAAAACAAATGTGACAAAAATTGTATGGACGTACGAAGGCCACACAAATCCAACGGTGCCTTAGGATTTGCTCTAAATTCAAAGGTACTCTCGGTAGGTATGAATTTAAGTATTACTAGCTTAAATATGCAGTTGAGAAACAACGTATTTCGGCTTTACGAGAGAACCGATCGCTTCCCATTAAAACAGAGATCGGTATGGGGTTTAGGAGGCCCATTTATGTTATATTCAGTACAATTTTGAGACTCTCTTATTTTCCACAAAATTGTCTAGCTATAACCCATCGATTTTCTTCTGCAAAAAAACGTTTTCTCGAAAACAAATTTGACAAAAATTCCATGGACGTACGAAGGCCACACAAATCCAACGGTGCCTTAGGATTTGCTCTAAATTCAAAGGTACTCTCGGTAGGTATGAATTTAAATATTACTAGCTTAAATATGCAGTTGAGAAACAACGTATTTCGGTTTTACGGGAGAACCGATCGCTTCCCATTAAAACAGAGATCGGTATGGAGTTCAGGAGGCCCATTTACGTTATATTCAGTACAATTTTGAGACTCTCTTATTTTCCACAAAATTGTCTTGCTATAACCCATCGATTTTCTTCTGCAAAAAAACGTTTTCCCGAAAACAAATGTGACAAAAATTGTATGGACGTACGAAGGGCACACAAATCCAACGGTGCCTTAGGATTTGCTCTAAATTCAAAGGTACTCTCGGTAGGTATGAATTTAAGTATTACTAGCTTAAATATGCAGTTGAGAAACAACGTATTTCGGCTTTACGAGAGAACCGATCGCTTCCCATTAAAACAGAGATCGGTATGGGGTTTAGGAGGCCCATTTATGTTATATTCAGTACAATTTTGAGACTCTCTTATTTTCCACAAAATTGTCTAGCTATAACCCATCGATTTTCTTCTGCAAAAAAACGTTTTCTCGAAAACAAATTTGACAAAAATTCCATGGACGTACGAAGGCCACACAAATCCAACGGTGCCTTAGGATTTGCTCTAAATTCAAAGGTACTCTCGGTAGGTATGAATTTAAGTATTACTAGCTTAAATATGCAGTTGAGAAACAACGTATTTCGGCTTTACGAGAGAACCGACCGCTTCCCATTAAAACAGATATCGGTATGGAGTTCAGGAGGCTCATTTACGTTATATTCAGTACAATTTTGAGACTCTCTTATTTTCCACAAAATTGTCTTGCTATAACCCTTCGATTTTCTTCTGCAAAAAAACGTTTTCTCGAAAACAAATGTGACAAAAATTCCATGGACGTGCGAAGGCCACACAGATCCAACGGTGCCTTAGGATTTGCTCTAAATTCAAAGGTACTCTCGGTAGGTATGAATTTAAATATTACTAGCTTAAATATGCAGTTGAGAAACAACGTATTTCGGTTTTACGAGAGAACCGACCGCTTCCCATTAAAACAGATATCGGTATGGAGTTCAGGAGGCTCATTTACGTTATATTCAGTACAATTTTGAGACTCTCTTATTTTCCACAAAATTGTCTTGCTATAACCCATCGATTTTCTTCTGCAAAAAATGTTTTCTCGAAAACCAATCTCACAAACATTGTATGGACGTACGAAGGCCACACAAATCTAACGGTGCCTTAGGATTTGCTCTAAATTCAAAGGTACTCTCGGTAGGTATGATTTTAAATATTACTAGCTTAAATGTGCAGTTGAGAAACAACGTATTACGGTTTTACGGGAGAACCGACCGCTTCCCATTAAAACAGAGATCGGTATGGAGTTCAGGAGGCTCATTTACGTTATATTCAGTACAATTTTGAGACTCTCTAATTTTCCACAAAATTGTCTAGCTATAACCCATCGATTTTCTTCTGCAAAAAAACGTTTTCTCGAAAACAAATCTCACAAACATTGTATGGACGTACGAAGGCCACACAAATCCAACGGTGCCTTAGGATTTGCTCTAAATTCAAAGGTACTCTCGGTAGGTATGAATTTAAATATTACTAGCTTAAATATGCAGTTGAGAAATAACGTATTTCGGTTTTACGAGGGAACCGACCGCTTTCCATTAAAACAGAGATCGGTATGGTGTTCAGGAGGCCCATTTGCGTTATTTTCAGTACAATTTTGAGACTCTCTTAATTTCCACAAAATTGTCTTGCTATAACCCATCGATTTTCTTCTGCAAAAAAACGTTTTCTCGAAAACAAATCTCACAAACATTGTATGGACGTACGAAGGCCACACAAATCTAACGGTGCCTTAGGATTTGCTCTAAATTCAAAGGTACTCTCGGTAGGTATGAATTTAAATATTACTAGCTTAAATATGCAGTTGAGAAACAACGTATTTCGGTTTTACGGGAGAACCGATCGCTTCCCATTAATACAGAGATCGGTATGGAGTTCAGGAGGCCCATTTACGTTATATTCAGTACAATTTTGAGACTCTCTTATTTTCCACAAAATTGTCTTGCTATAACCCATCGATTTTCTTCTGCAAAAAAACGTTTTCCCGAAAACAAATGTGACAAAAATTGTATGGACGTACGAAGGCCACACAAATCCAACGGTGCCTTAGGATTTGCTCTAAATTCAAAGGTACTCTCGGTAGGTATGAATTTAAATATTACTAGCTTAAATATGCAGTTGAGAAACAACGTATTTCGGCTTTACGAGAGAACCGATCGCTTCCCATTAAAACAGAGATCGGTATGGGGTTTAGGAGGCCCATTTATGTTATATTCAGTACAATATTGAGACTCTCTTATTTTCCACAAAATTGTCCAGCTATAACACATCGATTTTCTTCTGCAAAAAAACGTTTTCTCGAAAACAAATTTGACAAAAATTCCATGGACGTACGAAGGCCACACAAATCCAACGGTGCCTTAGGATTTGCTCTAAATTCAAAGGTACTCTCGGTAGGTATGATTTTAAATATTACTAGCTTAAATGTGCAGTTGAGAAACAACGTATTACGGTTTTACGGGAGAACCGATCGCTTCCCATTAAAACAGAGATCGGTATGGAGTTCAGGAGGCTCATTTACGTTATATTCAGTACAATTTTGAGACTCTCTTATTTTCCACAAAATTGTCTAGCTATAACCCATCGATTTTGTTCTGCACAAAAACGTTTTCTCGAAAACAAATTTGACAAAAATTCCATGGACGTACGAAGGCCACACAAATCCAACGGTGCCTTAGGATTTGCTCTAAATTCAAAGGTACTCTCGGTAGGTATGAATTTAAATATTACTAGCTTAAATATGCAGTTGAGAAACAACGTATTTCGGTTTTACGAGAGAACCGACCGCTTCCCATTAAAACAGAGATCGGTATGGAGTTCAGGAGGCCCATTTACGTTATATTCAGTACAATTTTGAGACTCTCTTATTTTCCACAAAATTGTCTTGCTGTAACCCATCGATTTTCTTCTGCAAAAAAACGTTTTCTCGAAAACAAATGTGACAAAAATTGTATGGACGTACGAAGGCCACACAAATCCAACGGTGCCTTAGGATTTGCTCTAAATTCAAAGGTACTCTCGGTAGGTATGAATTTAAGTATTACTAGCTTAAATATGCAGTTGAGAAACAACGTATTTCGGCTTTACGAGAGAACCGACCGCTTCCCATTAAAACAGAGATCGGTATGGGGTTTAGGAGGCCCATTTATGTTATATTCAGTACAATTTTGAGACTCTGTTATTTTCCACAAAATTGTCTAGCTATAACCCATCGATTTTCTTCTGCAAAAAAACGTTTTCTCGAAAACAAATTTGACAAAAATTCCATGGACGTACGAAGGCCACACAGATCCAACGGTGCCTTAGGATTTGCTCTAAATTCAAAGGTACTCTCGGTAGGTATGAATTTAAATATTACTAGCTTAAATATGCAGTTGAGAAACAACGTATTTCGGTTTTACGAGAGAACCGACTGCTTCCCATTAAAACAGATATCGGTATGGAGTTCAGGAGGCTCATTTACGTTATATTCAGTACAATTTTGAGACTCTCTTATTTTCCACAAAATTGTTTTGCTATAACCCATCGATTTTCTTCTGCAAAAAAATGTTTTCTCGAAAACAAATGTGACAAAAATTGTATGGACGTACGAAGGCCACACAAATCCAACGGTGCCTTAGGATTTGCTCTAAATTCAAAGGTACTCTCGGTAGGTATGATTTTAAATATTACTAGCTTAAATGTGCAGTTGAGAAACAACGTATTTCGGTTTTACGAGAGAACCGACCGCTTCCCATTAAAACAGATATCGGTATGGAGTTCAGGAGGCTCATTTACGTTATATTCAGTACAATTTTGAGACTCTGTTATTTTCCACAAAATTGTCTTGCTATAACCCTTCGATTTTCTTCTGCAAAAAAACGTTTTCTCGAAAACAAATTTGACAAAAATTGTATGGACGTACGAAGGCCACACAAATCCAACGGTGCCTTAGAATTTGCTCTAAATTCAAAGGTACTCTCGGTAGGTATGAATTTAAATATTACTAGCTTAAATGTGCAGTTAAGAAACAAAGTATTTGGGTCTTACGAGAGAACGGACCGCTTCCCATTAAAACAGAGATCTTTATGGGGTTCAGGAGGCCCATTTACGTTATATTCAGTACAATTTTGAGACTCTCTTATTTTCCACAAAATTGTCTTGCTATAACCCATTGATTTTCTTGTGCAAAAAAACGTTTTCACGAAAACAAATCTCACAAACATTGTATGGACATACGAAGGCCACACAAATCCAACGGTGCCTTAGGATTTGCTCTAAATTCAAAGGTACTCTCGGTAGGTATGAATTTAAGTATTACTAGCTTAAATATGCAGTTGAGAAACAACGTATTTCGGCTTTACGAGAGAACCGATCGCTTCCCATTAAAACAGAGATCGGTATGGGGTTTAGGAGGCCCATTTATGTTATATTCAGTACAATTTTGAGACTCTCTTATTTTCCACAAAATTGTCTAGCTATAACCCATCGATTTTCTTCTGCAAAAAAACGTTTTCTCGAAAACAAATTTGACAAAAATTCCATGGACGTACGAAGGCCACACAGATCCAACGGTGCCTTAGGATTTGCTCTAAATTCAAAGGTACTCTCGGTAGGTATGAATTTAAATATTACTAGCTTAAATATGCAGTTGAGAAACAACGTATTTCGGTTTTACGAGAGAACCGACCGCTTCCCATTAAAACAGATATCGGTATGGAGTTCAGGAGGCTCATTTACGTTATATTCAGTACAATTTTGAGACTCTTATTTTCCACAAAATTGTCTTGCTATAACCCATCGATTTTCTTCTGCAAAAAATGTTTTCTCGAAAACCAATCTCACAAACATTGTATGGACGTACGAAGGCCACACAAATCTAACGGTGCCTTAGGATTTGCTCTAAATTCAAAGGTACTCTCGGTAGGTATGATTTTAAATATTACTAGCTTAAATGTGCAGTTGAGAAACAACGTATTACGGTTTTACGGGAGAACCGACCGCTTCCCATTAAAACAGAGATCGGTATGGAGTTCAGGAGGCTCATTTACGTTATATTCAGTACAATTTTGAGACTCTCTTATTTTCCACAAAATTGTCTAGCTATAACCCATCGATTTTGTTCTGTACAAAAACGTTTTCTCGAAAACAAATTTGACAAAAATTCCATGGACGTACGAAGGCCACACAAATCCAACGGTGCCTTAGGATTTGCTCTAAATTCAAAGGTACTCTCGGTAGGTATGAATTTAAATATTACTAGCTTAAATATGCAGTTGAGAAACAACGTATTTCGGTTTTACGAGAGAACCGACCGCTTCCCATTAAAACAGAGATCGGTATGGAGTTCAGGAGGCCCATTTACGTTATATTCAGTACAATTTTGAGACTCTCTTATTTTCCACAAAATTGTCTTGCTGTAACCCATCGATTTTCTTCTGCAAAAAAACGTTTTCTCGAAAACAAATGTGACAAAAATTGTATGGACGTACGAAGGCCACACAAATCCAACGGTGCCTTAGGATTTGCTCTAAATTCAAAGGTACTCTCGGTAGGTATGAATTTAAGTATTACTAGCTTAAATATGCAGTTGAGAAACAACGTATTTCGGCTTTACGAGAGAACCGACCGCTTCCCATTAAAACAGAGATCGGTATGGGGTTTAGGAGGCCCATTTATGTTATATTCAGTACAATTTTGAGACTCTCTTATTTTCCACAAAATTGTCTAGCTATAACCCATCGATTTTCTTCTGCAAAAAAACGTTTTCTCGAAAACAAATTTGACAAAAATTCCATGGACGTACGAAGGCCACACAGATCCAACGGTGCCTTAGGATTTGCTCTAAATTCAAAGGTACTCTCGGTAGGTATGAATTTAAATATTACTAGCTTAAATATGCAGTTGAGAAACAACGTATTTCGGTTTTACGAGAGAACCGACCGCTTCCCATTAAAACAGAGATCGGTATGGAGTTCAGGAGGCCCATCTACGTTATATTCAGTACAATTTTGGGACTCTCTTATTTTCCACAAAATTGTCTTGCTATAACCCATCGATTTTCTTCTGCAAAAAAACGTTTTCTCGAAAACAAATGTGACAAAAATTGTATGGACGTACGAAGGCCACACAAATCCAACGGTGCCTTAGGATTTGCTCTAAATTCAAAGGTACTCTCGGTAGGTATGAATTTAAGTATTACTAGCTTAAATATGCAGTTGAGAAACAACGTATTTCGGCTTTACGAGAGAACCGACCGCTTCCCATTAAAACAGAGATCGGTATGGGGTTTAGGAGGCCCATTTATGTTATATTCAGTACAATTTTGAGACTCTCTTATTTTCCACAAAATTGTCTAGCTATAACCCATCGATTTTCTTCTGCAAAAAAACGTTTTCTCGAAAACAAATTTGACAAAAATTCCATGGACGTACGAAGGCCACACAGATCCAACGGTGCCTTAGGATTTGCTCTAAATTCAAAGGTACTCTCGGTAGGTATGAATTTAAATATTACTAGCTTAAATATGCAGTTGAGAAACAACGTATTTCGGTTTTACGAGAGAACCGACCGCTTCCCATTAAAACAGAGATCGATATGGAGATCAGGAGGCCCATTTACGTTATATTCAGTACAATTTTGAGACTCTCTTATTTTCCACAAAATTGTCTTGCTATAACCCATCGATTTTCTTCTGCAAAAAAACGTTTTCTCGAAAACAAATGTGACAAAAATTGTATGGACGTACGAAGGCCACACAAATCCAACGGTGCCTTAGGATTTGCTCTAAATTCAAAGGTACTCTCGGTAGGTATGAATTTAAGTATTACTAGCTTAAATATGCAGTTGAGAAACAACGTATTTCGGCTTTACGAGAGAACCGACCGCTTCCCATTAAAACAGAGATCGGTATGGGGTTTAGGAGGCCCATTTATGTTATATTCAGTACAATTTTGAGACTCTCTTATTTTCCACAAAATTGTCTAGCTATAACTCATCGAGTTTCTTCTGCAAAAAAACGTTTTCTCGAAAACAAATTTGACAAAAATTTCATGGACGTACGAAGGCCACACAGATCCAACGGTGCCTTAGGATTTGCTCTAAATTCAAAGGTACTCTCGGTAGGTATGAATTTAAGTATTACTAGCTTAAATATGCAGTTGAGAAACAACGTATTTCGGCTTTACGAGAGAACCGATCGCTTCCCATTAAAACAGAGATCGGTATGGGGTTTAGGAGGCCCATTTATGTTATATTCAGTACAATTTTGAGACTCTCTTATTTTCCACAAAATTGTCTAGCTATAACCCATCGATTTTCTTCTGCAAAAAAACGTTTTCTCGAAAACAAATTTGACAAAAATTCCATGGACGTACGAAGGCCACACAGATCCAACGGTGCCTTAGGATTTGCTCTAAATTCAAAGGTACTCTCGGTAGGTATGAATTTAAATATTACTAGCTTAAATATGCAGTTGAGAAACAACGTATTTCGGTTTTACGAGAGAACCGACCGCTTCCCATTAAAACAGATATCGGTATGGAGTTCAGGAGGCTCATTTACGTTATATTCAGTACAATTTTGAGACTCTTATTTTCCACAAAATTGTCTTGCTATAACCCATCGATTTTCTTCTGCAAAAAATGTTTTCTCGAAAACCAATCTCACAAACATTGTATGGACGTACGAAGGCCACACAAATCTAACGGTGCCTTAGGATTTGCTCTAAATTCAAAGGTACTCTCGGTAGGTATGATTTTAAATATTACTAGCTTAAATGTGCAGTTGAGAAACAACGTATTACGGTTTTACGGGAGAACCGACCGCTTCCCATTAAAACAGAGATCGGTATGGAGTTCAGGAGGCTCATTTACGTTATATTCAGTACAATTTTGAGACTCTCTTATTTTCCACAAAATTGTCTAGCTATAACCCATCGATTTTGTTCTGTACAAAAACGTTTTCTCGAAAACAAATTTGACAAAAATTCCATGGACGTACGAAGGCCACACAAATCCAACGGTGCCTTAGGATTTGCTCTAAATTCAAAGGTACTCTCGGTAGGTATGAATTTAAATATTACTAGCTTAAATATGCAGTTGAGAAACAACGTATTTCGGTTTTACGAGAGAACCGACCGCTTCCCATTAAAACAGAGATCGGTATGGAGTTCAGGAGGCCCATTTACGTTATATTCAGTACAATTTTGAGACTCTCTTATTTTCCACAAAATTGTCTTGCTGTAACCCATCGATTTTCTTCTGCAAAAAAACGTTTTCTCGAAAACAAATGTGACAAAAATTGTATGGACGTACGAAGGCCACACAAATCCAACGGTGCCTTAGGATTTGCTCTAAATTCAAAGGTACTCTCGGTAGGTATGAATTTAAGTATTACTAGCTTAAATATGCAGTTGAGAAACAACGTATTTCGGCTTTACGAGAGAACCGACCGCTTCCCATTAAAACAGAGATCGGTATGGGGTTTAGGAGGCCCATTTATGTTATATTCAGTACAATTTTGAGACTCTCTTATTTTCCACAAAATTGTCTAGCTATAACCCATCGATTTTCTTCTGCAAAAAAACGTTTTCTCGAAAACAAATTTGACAAAAATTCCATGGACGTACGAAGGCCACACAGATCCAACGGTGCCTTAGGATTTGCTCTAAATTCAAAGGTACTCTCGGTAGGTATGAATTTAAATATTACTAGCTTAAATATGCAGTTGAGAAACAACGTATTTCGGTTTTACGAGAGAACCGACCGCTTCCCATTAAAACAGAGATCGGTATGGAGTTCAGGAGGCCCATCTACGTTATATTCAGTACAATTTTGGGACTCTCTTATTTTCCACAAAATTGTCTTGCTATAACCCATCGATTTTCTTCTGCAAAAAAACGTTTTCTCGAAAACAAATGTGACAAAAATTGTATGGACGTACGAAGGCCACACAAATCCAACGGTGCCTTAGGATTTGCTCTAAATTCAAAGGTACTCTCGGTAGGTATGAATTTAAGTATTACTAGCTTAAATATGCAGTTGAGAAACAACGTATTTCGGCTTTACGAGAGAACCGACCGCTTCCCATTAAAACAGAGATCGGTATGGGGTTTAGGAGGCCCATTTATGTTATATTCAGTACAATTTTGAGACTCTCTTATTTTCCACAAAATTGTCTAGCTATAACCCATCGATTTTCTTCTGCAAAAAAACGTTTTCTCGAAAACAAATTTGACAAAAATTCCATGGACGTACGAAGGCCACACAGATCCAACGGTGCCTTAGGATTTGCTCTAAATTCAAAGGTACTCTCGGTAGGTATGAATTTAAATATTACTAGCTTAAATATGCAGTTGAGAAACAACGTATTTCGGTTTTACGAGAGAACCGACCGCTTCCCATTAAAACAGAGATCGATATGGAGATCAGGAGGCCCATTTACGTTATATTCAGTACAATTTTGAGACTCTCTTATTTTCCACAAAATTGTCTTGCTATAACCCATCGATTTTCTTCTGCAAAAAAACGTTTTCTCGAAAACAAATGTGACAAAAATTGTATGGACGTACGAAGGCCACACAAATCCAACGGTGCCTTAGGATTTGCTCTAAATTCAAAGGTACTCTCGGTAGGTATGAATTTAAGTATTACTAGCTTAAATATGCAGTTGAGAAACAACGTATTTCGGCTTTACGAGAGAACCGACCGCTTCCCATTAAAACAGAGATCGGTATGGGGTTTAGGAGGCCCATTTATGTTATATTCAGTACAATTTTGAGACTCTCTTATTTTCCACAAAATTGTCTAGCTATAACTCATCGAGTTTCTTCTGCAAAAAAACGTTTTCTCGAAAACAAATTTGACAAAAATTTCATGGACGTACGAAGGCCACACAGATCCAACGGTGCCTTAGGATTTGCTCTAAATTCAAAGGTACTCTCGGTAGGTATGAATTTAAGTATTACTAGCTTAAATATGCAGTTGAGAAACAACGTATTTCGGCTTTACGAGAGAACCGACCGCTTCCCATTAAAACAGAGATCGGTATGGGGTTTAGGAGGCCCATTTATGTTATATTCAGTACAATTTTGAGACTATATTATTTTCCACAAAATTGTCTAGCTATAACCCATCGATTTTCTTCTGCAAAAAAACGTTTTCTCGAAAACAAATTTGACAAAAATTCCATGGACGTACGAAGGCCACACAGATCCAACGGTGCCTTAGGATTTGCTCTAAATTCAAAGGTACTCTCGGTAGGTATGAATCTAAATATTACTAGCTTAAATATGCAGTTGAGAATCAACGTATTTCGGTTTTACGAGAGAACCGACCGCTTCCCATTAAAACAGAGATCGGTATGGAGTTCAGGAGGCTCATTTGCGTTATATTCAGTACAATTTTGAGACTCTCTTATTTTCCACAAAATTGTCTTGCTATAACCCATCGATTTCCTTCTGCAAAAAAACGTTTTCTCGAAAACAAATTTGACAAAAATTGTATGGACGTACGAAGGCCACACAAATCCAACGGTGCCTTAGGATTTGCTCTAAATTCAAAGGTACTCTCGGTAGGTATGATTTTAAATATTACTAGCTTAAATGTGCAGTTGAGAAACAACGTATTACGGTTTTACGGGAGAACCGACCGCTTCCCATTAAAACAGAGATCAGTATGGAGTTCAGGAGGCTCATTTACGTTATATTCAGTACAATTTTGAGACTCTCTTATTTTCCACAAAATTGTCTTGCTATAACCCATCGATTTTCTTCTGCAAAAAATGTTTTCTCGAAAACAAATCTCACAAACATTGTATGAACGTACGAAGGCCACACAAATCTAACGGTGCCTTAGGATTTGCTCTAAATTCAAAGGTACTCTCGGTAGGTATGATTTTAAATATTACTAGCTTAAATGTGCAGTTGAGAAACAACGTATTACGGTTTTACGGGAGAACCGACCGCTTCCCATTAAAACAGAGATCGGTATGGAGTTCAGGAGGCTCATTTACGTTATATTCAGTACAATTTTGAGACTCTCTTATTTTCCACAAAATTGTCTAGCTATAACCCATCGATTTTCTTCTGCAAAAAAACGTTTTCTCGAAAACAAATTTGACAAAAATTCCATGGACGTACGAAGGCCACACAGATCCAACGGTGCCTTAGGATTTGCTCTAAATTCAAAGGTACTCTCGGTAGGTATGAATTTAAATATTACTAGCTTAAATATGCAGTTGAGAAACAACGTATTTCGGTTTTACGAGAGAACCGACCGCTTCCCATTAAAACAGAGATCGATATGGAGATCAGGAGGCCCATTTACGTTATATTCAGTACAATTTTGAGACTCTCTTATTTTCCACAAAATTGTCTTGCTATAACCCATCGATTTTCTTCTGCAAAAAAACGTTTTCTCGAAAACAAATGTGACAAAAATTGTATGGACGTACGAAGGCCACACAAATCCAACGGTGCCTTAGGATTTGCTCTAAATTCAAAGGTACTCTCGGTAGGTATGAATTTAAGTATTACTAGCTTAAATATGCAGTTGAGAAACAACGTATTTCGGCTTTACGAGAGAACCGACCGCTTCCCATTAAAACAGAGATCGGTATGGGGTTTAGGAGGCCCATTTATGTTATATTCAGTACAATTTTGAGACTCTCTTATTTTCCACAAAATTGTCTAGCTATAACTCATCGAGTTTCTTCTGCAATAAAACGTTTTCTCGAAAACAAATTTGACAAAAATTTCATGGACGTACGAAGGCCACACAGATCCAACGGTGCCTTAGGATTTGCTCTAAATTCAAAGGTACTCTCGGTAGGTATGAATTTAAGTATTACTAGCTTAAATATGCAGTTGAGAAACAACGTATTTCGGCTTTACGAGAGAACCGACCGCTTCCCATTAAAACAGAGATCGGTATGGGGTTTAGGAGGCCCATTTATGTTATATTCAGTACAATTTTGAGACTATATTATTTTCCACAAAATTGTCTAGCTATAACCCATCGATTTTCTTCTGCAAAAAAACGTTTTCTCGAAAACAAATTTGACAAAAATTCCATGGACGTACGAAGGCCACACAGATCCAACGGTGCCTTAGGATTTGCTCTAAATTCAAAGGTACTCTCGGTAGGTATGAATCTAAATATTACTAGCTTAAATATGCAGTTGAGAATCAACGTATTTCGGTTTTACGAGAGAACCGACCGCTTCCCATTAAAACAGAGATCGGTATGGAGTTCAGGAGGCTCATTTGCGTTATATTCAGTACAATTTTGAGACTCTCTTATTTTCCACAAAATTGTCTTGCTATAACCCATCGATTTCCTTCTGCAAAAAAACGTTTTCTCGAAAACAAATTTGACAAAAATTGTATGGACGTACGAAGGCCACACAAATCCAACGGTGCCTTAGGATTTGCTCTAAATTCAAAGGTACTCTCGGTAGGTATGATTTTAAATATTACTAGCTTAAATGTGCAGTTGAGAAACAACGTATTACGGTTTTACGGGAGAACCGACCGCTTCCCATTAAAACAGAGATCAGTATGGAGTTCAGGAGGCTCATTTACGTTATATTCAGTACAATTTTGAGACTCTCTTATTTTCCACAAAATTGTCTTGCTATAACCCATCGATTTTCTTCTGCAAAAAATGTTTTCTCGAAAACAAATCTCACAAACATTGTATGGACGTACGAAGGCCACACAAATCTAACGGTGCCTTAGGATTTGCTCTAAATTCAAAGGTACTCTCGGTAGGTATGATTTTAAATATTACTAGCTTAAATGTGCAGTTGAGAAACAACGTATTACGGTTTTACGGGAGAACCGACCGCTTCCCATTAAAACAGAGATCGGTATGGAGTTCAGGAGGCTCATTTACGTTATATTCAGTACAATTTTGAGACTCTCTTATTTTCCACAAAATTGTCTAGCTATAACCCATCGATTTTCTTCTGCAAAAAAACGTTTTCTCGAAAACAAATTTGACAAAAATTCCATGGACGTACGAAGGCCACACAGATCCAACGGTGCCTTAGGATTTGCTCTAAATTCAAAGGTACTCTCGGTAGGTATGAATTTAAATATTACTAGCTTAAATATGCAGTTGAGAAACAACGTATTTCGGTTTTACGAGAGAACCGACCGCTTCCCATTAAAACAGAGATCGGTATGGGGTTTAGGAGGCCCATTTATGTTATATTCAGTACAATTTTGAGACTCTATTATTTTCCACAAAATTGTCTAGCTATAACCCATCGATTTTCTTCTGCAAAAAAACGTTTTCTCGAAAACAAATTTGACAAAAATTCCATGGACGTACGAAGGCCACACAAATCCAACGGTGCCTTAGGATTTGCTCTAAATTCAAAGGTACTCTCGGTAGGTATGAATCTAAATATTACTAGCTTAAATATGCAGTTGAGAATCAACGTATTTCGGTTTTACGAGAGAACCGACCGCTTCCCATTAAAACAGAGATCGGTATGGAGTTCAGGAGGCTCATTTGCGTTATATTCAGTACAATTTTGAGACTCTCTTATTTTCCACAAAATTGTCTTGCTATAACCCATCGATTTCCTTCTGCAAAAAAACGTTTTCTCGAAAACAAATGTGACAAAAATTGTATGGACGTACGAAGGCCACACAAATCCAACGGTGCCTTAGGATTTGCTCTAAATTCAAAGGTACTCTCGGTAGGTATGATTTTAAATATTGCTAGCTTAAATGTGCAGTTGAGAAACAACGTATTACGGTTTTACGGGAGAACCGACCGCTTCCCATTAAAACAGAGATCGGTATGGAGTTCAGGAGGCTCATTTACGTTATATTCAGTACAATTTTGAGACTCTCTTATTTTCCACAAAATTGTCTTGCTATAACCCATCGATTTTCTTCTGCAAAAAATGTTTTCTCGAAAACAAATCTCACAAACATTGTATGGACGTACGAAGGCCACACAAATCTAACGGTGCCTTAGGATTTGCTCTAAATTCAAAGGTACTCTCGGTAGGTATGATTTTAAATATTACTAGCTTAAATGTGCAGTTGAGAAACAACGTATTACGGTTTTACGGGAGAACCGACCGCTTCCCATTAAAACAGAGATCGGTATGGAGTTCAGGAGGCTCATTTACGTTATATTCAGTACAATTTTGAGACTCTCTTATTTTCCACAAAATTGTCTAGCTATAACCCATCGATTTTCTTCTGCAAAAAAACGTTTTCTCGAAAACAAATTTGACAAAAATTCCATGGACGTACGAAGGCCACACAGATCCAACGGTGCCTTAGGATTTGCTCTAAATTCAAAGGTACTCTCGGTAGGTATGAATTTAAATATTACTAGCTTAAATATGCAGTTGAGAAACAACGTATTTCGGGTTTACGAGAGAACCGACCGCCTCCCATTAAAATAGATATCGCTATGGTGTTCAGAAGGCCCATTTACTTTATATTCAGTGCAACATTGAGACTTTCATATTTTCCACAAAATTACCTTGCTATAGCCCATCGATTTTCTTCTGCAAAGAACGTTTTCTCGAGAAACAATCTTGACAAAAATTGTATGGACGTACGAAGGGCACACAAATCCAACGGTGGCTTCTGATTTGCTCTAAATGCAAAGATACTTCCCATTAAAACAGAGATTGGTATGGAGTTCAGGAGGCTCATTTACGTTATATTCAGTACAATTTTGAGACTCTCTTATTTTCCACAAAATTGTCTTGCTATAACCCATCGATTTTCTTCTGCAAAAAAATGTTTTCTCGAAAACAAATTTGACAAAAATTGTATGGACGTACGAAGGCCACACAAATCCAACGGTGCCTTAGGATTTGCTCTAAATTCAAAGGTACTCTCGGTAGGTATGAATTTAAATATTACTAGCTTAAATGTGCAGTTAAGAAACAAAGTATTTCGGTCTTACGAGAGAAGCGACCGTTTCCCATTCAAACAGAGATCGGTATGGGGTTCAGGAGGCCCATTTACGTTATATTCAGTACAATTTTGAGACTCTCTTATTTTCCACAAAATTGTCTTGCTATAACCCATCGATTTTCTTCTGCAAAAAAACGTTTTCTCGAAAACAAATCTCACAAACATTGTATGGACATACGAAGGCCACACAAATCTAACGGTGCCTTAGGATTTGCTCTAAATTCAAAGGTACTCTCGGTAGGTATGATTTTAAATATTACTAGCTTAAATGTGCAGTTGAGAAACAACGTATTTCGGTTTTACGAGAGAACCGACCGCTTCCCATTAAAACAGAGATCGGTATGGAGTTCAGGAGGCTCATTTACGTTATATTCAGTACAATTTTGAGACTCTCTTATTTTCCACAAAATTGTCTTGCTATAACCCATCGATTTTCTTCTGCAAAAAAACGTTTTCTCGAAAACAAATGTGACAAAAATTGTATGGACGTACGAAGGCCACACAAATCCAACGGTGCCTTAGGATTTGTTCTAAATTCAAAGGTACTCTCGGTAGGTATGATTTTAAATATTACTAGCTTAAATGTGCAGTTGAGAAACAACGTATTTCGGTTTTACGAGAGAACCGACCGCTTCCCATTAAAACAGATATCGGTATGGAGTTCAGGAGGCTCATTTACGTTATATTCAGTACAATTTTGAGACTCTCTTATTTTCCACAAAATTGTCTTGCTATAACCCTTCGATTTTCTTCTGCAAAAAAACGTTTTCTCGAAAACAAATTTGACAAAAATTGTATGGACGTACGAAGGCCACACAAATCCAACGGTGCCTTAGGATTTGCTCTAAATTCAAAGGTACTCTCGGTAGGTATGAATTTAAATATTACTAGCTTAAATGTGCAGTTAAGAAACAAAGTATTTCGGTCTTACGAGAGAAACGACCGTCTCCCATTCAAACAGAGATCGGTATGGGGTTCAGGAGGCCCATTTACGTTATATTCAGTACAATTTTGAGACTCTCTTATTTTCCACAAAATTGTCTTGCTATAAACCCATCGATTTTCTTCTGCAAAAAAAGGTTTTCTCGAAAACAAATTTGACAAAAATTCCATGGACGTACGAAGGCCACACAAATCCAACGGTGCCTTAGGATTTGCTCTAAATTCAAAGGTACTCTCGGTAGGTATGAATTTAAATATTACTAGCTTAAATATGCAGTTGAGAAACAACGTATTTCGGTTTTACGAGAGAACCGACTGCTTCCCATTAAAACAGATATCGGTATGGAGTTCAGGAGGCTCATTTACGTTATATTCAGTACAATTTTGAGACTCTCTTATTTTCCACAAAATTGTTTTGCTATAACCCATCGATTTTCTTCTGCAAAAAAATGTTTTCTCGAAAACAAATGTGACAAAAATTGTATGGACGTACGAAGGCCACACAAATCCAACGGTGCCTTAGGATTTGCTCTAAATTCAAAGGTACTCTCGGTAGGTATGATTTTAAATATTACTAGCTTAAATGTGCAGTTGAGAAACAACGTATTTCGGTTTTACGAGAGAACCGACCGCTTCCCATTAAAACAGATATCGGTATGGAGTTCAGGAGGCTCATTTACGTTATATTCAGTACAATTTTGAGACTCTGTTATTTTCCACAAAATTGTCTTGCTATAACCCTTCGATTTTCTTCTGCAAAAAAACGTTTTCTCGAAAACAAATTTGACAAAAATTGTATGGACGTACGAAGGCCACACAAATCCAACGGTGCCTTAGAATTTGCTCTAAATTCAAAGGTACTCTCGGTAGGTATGAATTTAAATATTACTAGCTTAAATGTGCAGTTAAGAAACAAAGTATTTGGGTCTTACGAGAGAACGGACCGCTTCCCATTAAAACAGAGATCGGTATGGGGTTCAGGAGGCCCATTTACGTTATATTCAGTACAATTTTGAGACTCTCTTATTTTCCACAAAATTGTCTTGCTATAACCCATTGATTTTCTTGTGCAAAAAAACGTTTTCACGAAAACAAATCTCACAAACATTGTATGGACATACGAAGGCCACACAAATATAACGGTGCCTTAGGATTTGCTCTAAATTCAAAGGTACTCTCGGTAGGTATGATATTAAAGATAGCTAGCTTAAATGTGCAGTTGAGAAACGACGTATTTCGGCTTTACGAGAGAACCGACCGCTTCCCATTAAAACAGAGATCGGTATGGGGTTTAGGAGGCCCATTTATGTTATATTCAGTACAATTTTGAGACTCTCTTATTTTCCACAAAATTGTCTTGCTATAACCCATCGATTTTCTTCTGCAAAAAAACGTTTTCTCGAAAACAAATCTCACAAACATTGTATGGACGTACGAAGGCCACACAAATCCAACGGTGCCTTAGGATTTGCTCTAAATTCAAAGGTACTCTCGGTAGGTATGAATTTAAATATTACTAGCTTAAATATGCAGTTGAGAAACAACGTGTTTCGGTTTTACGAGAGAACCGACCGCTTCCCATTAAAACAGATATCGGTATGGAGTTCAGGAGGGTCATTTACGTTATATTCAGTACAATTTTGAGACTCTCTTATTTTCCACAAAATTGTCTTGCTATAACCCATCGATTTTCTTCTGCAAAAAAACGTTTTCTCGAAAACAAATCTCACAAACATTGTATGGACGTACGAAGGCCACACAAATCCAACGGTGCCTTAGGATTTGCTATAAATTCAAAGGTACTCTCGGTAGGTATGAATTTAAATATTACTAGCTTAAATATGCAGTTGAGAAACAACGTATTTCAGTTTTACGAGAGAACCGACCGTTTCCCATTAAAACAGAGATCGGTATGGTGTTCAGGAGGCCCATTTACGTTATATTCAGTACAATTTTGAGACTCTCTTATTTTCCACAAAATTGTCTAGCTATAACCCATCGATTTTGTTCTGCACAAAAACGTTTTCTCGAAAACAAATTTGACATAAATTCCATGGACGTACGAAGGCCACACAAATCCAACGGTGCCTTAGGATTTGCTCTAAATTCAGAGGTACTCTTGGTAGGTATGAATTTAAATATTACTAGCTTAAATATGCAGTTGAGAAACAACGTATTTCGGTTTTATGAGAGAACCGACCGCTTCCCATTAAAACAGAGATCGGTATGGAGTTCAATAGGCTCATTTACGTTATATTCAGTACAATTTTGAGACTCTCTTATTTTCCACAAAATTGTATTGCTATAACCCATCGATTTTCTTCTGCAAAAAAACATTTTCTCGAAAACAAATTTGACATAAATTCCATGGACGTACGAAGGCCACACAAATCCAACGGTGCCTTAGGATTTGCTCTAAATTCAAAGGTACTCTCGGTAGGTATGAATTTAAATATTACTAGCTTAAATATGCAGTTGAGAAACAACGTATTTCGGTTTTACGGGAGAACCGATCGCTTCCCATTAAAACAGAGATCGGTATGGAGTTCAGGAGGCCCATTTACGTTATATTCAGTACAATTTTGAGACTCTCTTATTTTCCACAAAATTGTCTTGCTATAACCCATCGATTTTCTTCTGCAAAAAAACGTTTTCCCGAAAACAAATGTGACAAAAATTGTATGGACGTACGAAGGCCACACAAATCCAACGGTGCCTTAGGATTTGCTCTAAATTCAAAGGTACTCTCGGTAGGTATGAATTTAAGTATTACTAGCTTAAATATGCAGTTGAGAAACAACGTATTTCGGCTTTACGAGAGAACCGATCGCTTCCGATTAAAACAGAGATCGGTATGGGGTTTAGGAGGCCCATTTATGTTATATTCAGTACAATTTTGAGACTCTCTTATTTTCCACAAAATTGTCTAGCTATAACCCATCGATTTTCTTCTGCAAAAAAACGTTTTCTCGAAAACAAATTTGACAAAAATTCCATGGACGTACGAAGGCCACACAGATCCAACGGTGCCTTAGGATTTGCTCTAAATTCAAAGGTACTCTCGGTAGGTATGAATTTAAATATTACTAGCTTAAATATGCAGTTGAGAAACAACGTATTTCGGTTTTACGAGAGAACCGACCGCTTCCCATTAAAACAGATATCGGTATGGAGTTCAGGAGGCTCATTTACGTTATATTCAGTACAATTTTGAGACTCTTATTTTCCACAAAATTGTCTTGCTATAACCCATCGATTTTCTTCTGCAAAAAATGTTTTCTCGAAAACCAATCTCACAAACATTGTATGGACGTACGAAGGCCACACAAATCTAACGGTGCCTTAGGATTTGCTCTAAATTCAAAGGTACTCTCGGTAGGTATGATTTTAAATATTACTAGCTTAAATGTGCAGTTGAGAAACAACGTATTACGGTTTTACGGGAGAACCGACCGCTTCCCATTAAAACAGAGATCGGTATGGAGTTCAGGAGGCTCATTTACGTTATATTCAGTACAATTTTGAGACTCTCTTATTTTCCACAAAATTGTCTAGCTATAACCCATCGATTTTGTTCTGTACAAAAACGTTTTCTCGAAAACAAATTTGACAAAAATTCCATGGACGTACGAAGGCCACACAAATCCAACGGTGCCTTAGGATTTGCTCTAAATTCAAAGGTACTCTCGGTAGGTATGAATTTAAATATTACTAGCTTAAATATGCAGTTGAGAAACAACGTATTTCGGTTTTACGAGAGAACCGACCGCTTCCCATTAAAACAGAGATCGGTATGGAGTTCAGGAGGCCCATTTACGTTATATTCAGTACAATTTTGAGACTCTCTTATTTTCCACAAAATTGTCTTGCTGTAACCCATCGATTTTCTTCTGCAAAAAAACGTTTTCTCGAAAACAAATGTGACAAAAATTGTATGGACGTACGAAGGCCACACAAATCCAACGGTGCCTTAGGATTTGCTCTAAATTCAAAGGTACTCTCGGTAGGTATGAATTTAAGTATTACTAGCTTAAATATGCAGTTGAGAAACAACGTATTTCGGCTTTACGAGAGAACCGACCGCTTCCCATTAAAACAGAGATCGGTATGGGGTTTAGGAGGCCCATTTATGTTATATTCAGTACAATTTTGAGACTCTCTTATTTTCCACAAAATTGTCTAGCTATAACCCATCGATTTTCTTCTGCAAAAAAACGTTTTCTCGAAAACAAATTTGACAAAAATTCCATGGACGTACGAAGGCCACACAGATCCAACGGTGCCTTAGGATTTGCTCTAAATTCAAAGGTACTCTCGGTAGGTATGAATTTAAATATTACTAGCTTAAATATGCAGTTGAGAAACAACGTATTTCGGTTTTACGAGAGAACCGACCGCTTCCCATTAAAACAGAGATCGGTATGGAGTTCAGGAGGCCCATCTACGTTATATTCAGTACAATTTTGGGACTCTCTTATTTTCCACAAAATTGTCTTGCTATAACCCATCGATTTTCTTCTGCAAAAAAACGTTTTCTCGAAAACAAATGTGACAAAAATTGTATGGACGTACGAAGGCCACACAAATCCAACGGTGCCTTAGGATTTGCTCTAAATTCAAAGGTACTCTCGGTAGGTATGAATTTAAGTATTACTAGCTTAAATATGCAGTTGAGAAACAACGTATTTCGGCTTTACGAGAGAACCGACCGCTTCCCATTAAAACAGAGATCGGTATGGGGTTTAGGAGGCCCATTTATGTTATATTCAGTACAATTTTGAGACTCTCTTATTTTCCACAAAATTGTCTAGCTATAACCCATCGATTTTCTTCTGCAAAAAAACGTTTTCTCGAAAACAAATTTGACAAAAATTCCATGGACGTACGAAGGCCACACAGATCCAACGGTGCCTTAGGATTTGCTCTAAATTCAAAGGTACTCTCGGTAGGTATGAATTTAAATATTACTAGCTTAAATATGCAGTTGAGAAACAACGTATTTCGGTTTTACGAGAGAACCGACCGCTTCCCATTAAAACAGAGATCGATATGGAGATCAGGAGGCCCATTTACGTTATATTCAGTACAATTTTGAGACTCTCTTATTTTCCACAAAATTGTCTTGCTATAACCCATCGATTTTCTTCTGCAAAAAAACGTTTTCTCGAAAACAAATGTGACAAAAATTGTATGGACGTACGAAGGCCACACAAATCCAACGGTGCCTTAGGATTTGCTCTAAATTCAAAGGTACTCTCGGTAGGTATGAATTTAAGTATTACTAGCTTAAATATGCAGTTGAGAAACAACGTATTTCGGCTTTACGAGAGAACCGACCGCTTCCCATTAAAACAGAGATCGGTATGGGGTTTAGGAGGCCCATTTATGTTATATTCAGTACAATTTTGAGACTATATTATTTTCCACAAAATTGTCTAGCTATAACCCATCGATTTTCTTCTGCAAAAAAACGTTTTCTCGAAAACAAATTTGACAAAAATTCCATGGACGTACGAAGGCCACACAGATCCAACGGTGCCTTAGGATTTGCTCTAAATTCAAAGGTACTCTCGGTAGGTATGAATCTAAATATTACTAGCTTAAATATGCAGTTGAGAATCAACGTATTTCGGTTTTACGAGAGAACCGACCGCTTCCCATTAAAACAGAGATCGGTATGGAGTTCAGGAGGCTCATTTGCGTTATATTCAGTACAATTTTGAGACTCTCTTATTTTCCACAAAATTGTCTTGCTATAACCCATCGATTTCCTTCTGCAAAAAAACGTTTTCTCGAAAACAAATTTGACAAAAATTGTATGGACGTACGAAGGCCACACAAATCCAACGGTGCCTTAGGATTTGCTCTAAATTCAAAGGTACTCTCGGTAGGTATGATTTTAAATATTACTAGCTTAAATGTGCAGTTGAGAAACAACGTATTACGGTTTTACGGGAGAACCGACCGCTTCCCATTAAAACAGAGATCAGTATGGAGTTCAGGAGGCTCATTTACGTTATATTCAGTACAATTTTGAGATTCTCTTATTTTCCACAAAATTGTCTTGCTATAACCCATCGATTTTCTTCTGCAAAAAATGTTTTCTCGAAAACAAATCTCACAAACATTGTATGGACGTACGAAGGCCACACAAATCTAACGGTGCCTTAGGATTTGCTCTAAATTCAAAGGTACTCTCGGTAGGTATGATTTTAAATATTACTAGCTTAAATGTGCAGTTGAGAAACAACGTATTACGGTTTTACGGGAGAACCGACCGCTTCCCATTAAAACAGAGATCGGTATGGAGTTCAGGAGGCTCATTTACGTTATATTCAGTACAATTTTGAGACTCTCTTATTTTCCACAAAATTGTCTAGCTATAACCCATCGATTTTCTTCTGCAAAAAAACGTTTTCTCGAAAACAAATTTGACAAAAATTCCATGGACGTACGAAGGCCACACAGATCCAACGGTGCCTTAGGATTTGCTCTAAATTCAAAGGTACTCTCGGTAGGTATGAATTTAAATATTACTAGCTTAAATATGCAGTTGAGAAACAACGTATTTCGGATTTACGAGAGAACCGACCGCTTCCCATTAAAACAGAGATCGGTATGGAGTTCAGGAGGCTCATTTGCGTTATATTCAGTACAATTTTGAGACTCTCTTATTTTCCACAAAATTGTCTTGCTATAACCCATCGATTTCCTTCTGCAAAAAAACGTTTTCTCGAAAACAAATTTGACAAAAATTCCATGGACGTACGAAGGCCACACAAATCCAACGGTGCCTTAGGATTTGCTCTAAATTCAAAGGTACTCTCGGTAGGTATGAATCTAAATATTACTAGCTTAAATATGCAGTTGAGAATCAACGTATTTCGGTTTTACGAGAGAACCGACCGCTTCCCATTAAAACAGAGATCGGTATGGAGTTCAGGAGGCTCATTTGCGTTATATTCAGTACAATTTTGAGACTCTCTTATTTTCCACAAAATTGTCTTGCTATAACCCATCGATTTCCTTCTGCAAAAAAACGTTTTCTCGAAAACAAATGTGACAAAAATTGTATGGACGTACGAAGGCCACACAAATCCAACGGTGCCTTAGGATTTGCTCTAAATTCAAAGGTACTCTCGGTAGGTATGATTTTAAATATTACTAGCTTAAATGTGCAGTTGAGAAACAACGTATTACGGTTTTACGGGAGAACCGACCGCTTCCCATTAAAACAGAGATCGGTATGGAGTTCAGGAGGCTCATTTACGTTATATTCAGTACAATTTTGAGACTCTCTTATTTTCCACAAAATTGTCTTGCTATAACCCATCGATTTTCTTCTGCAAAAAATGTTTTCTCGAAAACAAATCTCACAAACATTGTATGGACGTACGAAGGCCACACAAATCTAACGGTGCCTTAGGATTTGCTCTAAATTCAAAGGTACTCTCGGTAGGTATGATTTTAAATATTACTAGCTTAAATGTGCAGTTGAGAAACAACGTATTACGGTTTTACGGGAGAACCGACCGCTTCCCATTAAAACAGAGATCGGTATGGAGTTCAGGAGGCTCATTTACGTTATATTCAGTACAATTTTGAGACTCTCTTATTTTCCACAAAATTGTCTAGCTATAACCCATCGATTTTCTTCTGCAAAAAAACGTTTTCTCGAAAACAAATTTGACAAAAATTCCATGGACGTACGAAGGCCACACAGATCCAACGGTGCCTTAGGATTTGCTCTAAATTCAAAGGTACTCTCGGTAGGTATGAATTTAAATATTACTAGCTTAAATATGCAGTTGAGAAACAACGTATTTCGGGTTTACGAGAGAACCGACCGCCTCCCATTAAAATAGATATCGCTATGGTGTTCAGAAGGCCCATTTACTTTATATTCAGTGCAACATTGAGACTTTCATATTTTCCACAAAATTACCTTGCTATAGCCCATCGATTTTCTTCTGCAAAGAACGTTTTCTCGAGAAACAATCTTGACAAAAATTGTATGGACGTACGAAGGGCACACAAATCCAACGGTGGCTTCTGATTTGCTCTAAATGCAAAGATACTTCCCATTAAAACAGAGATTGGTATGGAGTTCAGGAGGCTCATTTACGTTATATTCAGTACAATTTTGAGACTCTCTTATTTTCCACAAAATTGTCTTGCTATAACCCATCGATTTTCTTCTGCAAAAAAATGTTTTCTCGAAAACAAATTTGACAAAAATTGTATGGACGTACGAAGGCCACACAAATCCAACGGTGCCTTAGGATTTGCTCTAAATTCAAAGGTACTCTCGGTAGGTATGAATTTAAATATTACTAGCTTAAATGTGCAGTTAAGAAACAAAGTATTTCGGTCTTACGAGAGAAGCGACCGTTTCCCATTCAAACAGAGATCGGTATGGGGTTCAGGAGGCCCATTTACGTTATATTCAGTACAATTTTGAGACTCTCTTATTTTCCATAAAATTGTCTTGCTATAACCCATCGATTTTCTTCTGCAAAAAAACGTTTTCTCGAAAACAAATCTCACAAACATTGTATGGACATACGAAGGCCACACAAATCTAACGGTGCCTTAGGATTTGCTCTAAATTCAAAGGTACTCTCGGTAGGTATGATTTTAAATATTACTAGCTTAAATGTGCAGTTGAGAAACAACGTATTTCGGTTTTACGAGAGAACCGACCGCTTCCCATTAAAACAGAGATCGGTATGGAGTTCAGGAGGCTCATTTACGTTATATTCAGTACAATTTTGAGACTCTCTTATTTTCCACAAAATTGTCTTGCTATAACCCTTCGATTTTCTTCTGCAAAAAAACGTTTTCTCGAAAACAAATTTGACAAAAATTGTATGGACGTACGAAGGCCACACAAATCCAACGGTGCCTTAGGATTTGCTCTAAATTCAAAGGTACTCTCGGTAGGTATGAATTTAAATATTACTAGCTTAAATGTGCAGTTAAGAAACAAAGTATTTCGGTCTTACGAGAGAAACGACCGTCTCCCATTCAAACAGAGATCGGTATGGGGTTCAGGAGGCCCATTTACGTTATATTCAGTACAATTTTGAGACTCTCTTATTTTCCACAAAATTGTCTTGCTATAAACCCATCGATTTTCTTCTGCAAAAAAAGGTTTTCTCGAAAACAAATTTGACAAAAATTCCATGGACGTACGAAGGCCACACAAATCCAACGGTGCCTTAGGATTTGCTCTAAATTCAAAGGTGCTCTCGGTAGGTATGATATTAGAGATAGCTAGCTTAAATGTGCAGTTGAGAAACAACGTATTTCGGCTTTACGAGAGAACCGACCGCTTCCCATTAAAACAGAGATCGGTATGGGGTTTAGGAGGCCCATTTATGTTATATTCAGTACAATTTTGAGACTCTCTTATTTTCCACAAAATTGTCTTGCTATAACCCATCGATTTTCTTCTGCAAAAAAACGTTTTCTCGAAAACAAATCTCACAAATATTGTATGGACGTACGAAGGCCACACAAATCCAACGGTGCCTTAGGATTTGCTCTAAATTCAAAGGTACTCTCGGTAGGTATGAATTTAAATATTACTAGCTTAAATATGCAGTTGAGAAACAACGTATTTCGGTTTTACGAGAGAACCGACCGTTTCCCATTAAAACAGAGATCGGTATGGTGTTCAGGAGGCCCATTTACGTTATATTCAGTACAATTTTGAGACTCTCTTATTTTCCACAAAATTATCTTGCTATAACCCATCGATTTTCTTCTGCAAAAAAAGGTTTTCTCGAAAACAAATTTGACAAAAATTCCATGGACGTACGAAGGCCACACAAATCCAACGGTGCCTTAGGATTTGCTCTAAATTCAAAGGTACTCTCGGTAGGTATGAACTTAAATACTACTAGCTTAAATATGCAGTTGAGAAACAACGTATTTCGGTTTTACGAGAGAACCGACCGCTTCCCATTAAAACAGAGATCGGTATGGAGTTCAGGAGGCAAATTTACGTTATATTCAGTACAATTTTGAGACTCTCTTATTTTCCACAAAATTGTCTTGCTATAACCCATCGATTTTCTTCTGCAAAAATACGTTTTCTCGAAAACAAATGTGACAAAAATTGTATGGACGTACGAAGGCCACACAAATCCAACGGTGCTTTAGGATTTGCTCTAAATTCAAAGGTACTCTCGGTAGGTATGAATTTAAATATTACTAGCTTAAATATGCAGTTGAGAAACAACGTATTTCGGCTTTACGAGAGAACCGACCGCTTCCCATTAAAACAGAGATCGGTATGGAGTTCAGGAGGCCCATTTACGTTATATTCAGTACAATTTTGAGACTCTCTTATTTTCCATAAAATTGTCTTGCTATAACCCATCGATTTTCTTCTGCAAAAACGTTTTCTCGAAAACAAATTTGACATAAATTCCATGGACGTACGAAGGCCACACAAATCCAACGGTGCCTTAGGATTTGCTCTAAATTCAAAGGTACTCTCGGTAGGTATGAATTTAAATATTACTAGCTTAAATATGCAGTTGAGAAACAACGTATTTCGGTTTTACGAGAGAACCGACCGCTTCCCATTAAAACAGAGATAGGTATGGAGTTCAGGAGGCCCATTTACGTTATATTCAGTACAATTTTGAGACTCTCTTATTTTCCACAAAATTGTCTTGCTATAACACATCGATTTTCTTCTGCAAAAATACGTTTTCTCGAAAACAAATGTGACAAAAATTGTATGGACGTACGAAGGTCACACAAATCCAACGGTGCCTTAGGATTTGCTCTAAATTCAAAGGTACTCTCGGTAGGTATGAATTTAAATATTACTAGCTTAAATATGCAGTTGAGAAACAACGTATTTCGGTTTTACGAGAGAACCGACCGCTTCCCATTAAAACAGAGATAGGTATGGAGTTCAGGAGGCCCATTTACGTTATATTCAGTACAATTTTGAGACTCTCTTATTTTCCACAAAATTGTCTTGCTATAACCCATCGATTTTCTTCTGCAAAAAAACGTTTTCTCGAAAACAAATTTGACAAAAATTCCATGGACGTACGAAGGCCACACAAATCCAACGGTGCCTTAGGATTTGCTCTAAATTCAAAGGTACTCTCGGTAGGTATGAATTTAAATATTACTAGCTTAAATATGCAGTTGAGAAACAACGTATTTCGGTTTTCCGAGAGAACCGACCGCTTCCCATTAAAACAGAGATCGGTATGGAGTTCAGGAGGCCCATTTACGTTATATTCAGTACAATTTTGAGACTCTCTTATTTTCCACAAAATTGTCTTGCTATAACCCATCGATTTTCTTCTGCAAAAAAACGTTTTCTCGAAAACAAATTTGACATAAATTCCATGGACGTACGAAGGCCACACAAATCCAACGGTGCCTTAGGATTTGTGTGGCCTAAATTCAGAGGTACTCTTGGTAAGTATGAATTTAAATATTACTAGCTTAAATATGCAGTTGAGAAACAACGTATTTCGGTTTTATGAGAGAACCGACCGCTTCCCATTAAAACAGAGATCGGTATGGAGTTCAGGAGGCTCATTTACGTTATATTCAGTACAACTTTGAGACTCTCTTATTTTCCACAAAATTGTCTTGCTATAACCCATCGATTTTCTTCTGCAAAAAAACGTTTTCTCGAAAACAAATTTGACAAAAATTCCATGAACGTACGAAGGCCACACAAATCTAACGGTGCCTTAGGATTTGCTCTAAATTCAAAGGTACTCTCGGTAGGTATGAATTTAAATATTACTAGCTTAAATATGCAGTTGAGAAACAACGTATTTCGGTTTTACGAGAGAACCGACCGCTTCCCATTAAAACAGAGATCGGTATGGAGTTCAGGAGGCCCATTTACGTTATATTCAGTACAATTTTGAGACTCTCTTATTTTCCACAAAATTGTCTTGCTATAACCCATCGATTTTCTTCTGCAAAAAAACGTTTTCTCGAAAACAAATTTGACATAAATTCCATGGACGTACGAAGGCCACACAAATCCAACGGTGCCTTAGGATTTGCTCTAAATTCAGAGGTACTCTTGGTAGGTATGAATTTAAATATTACTAGCTTAAATATGCAGTTGAGAAACAACGTATTTCGGTTTTATGAGAGAACCGACCGCTTCCCATTAAAACCCATCGATTTTCTTCTGCAAAAAAATGTTTTCTCGAAAACAAATTTGACAAAAATTGTATGGACGTACGAAGGCCACACAAATCCAATGGTGCCTTAGGATTTGCTCTAAATTCAAAGGTACTCTCGGTAGGTATGAATTTAAATATTACTAGCTTAAATGTGCAGTTAAGAAACAAAGCATTTCGGTCTTACGAGAGAAGCGACCGTTTCCCATTCAAACAGAGATCGGTATGGGGTTCAGGAGGCCCATTTACGTTATATTCAGTACAATTTTGAGACTCTCTTATTTTCCACAAAATTGTCTTGCTATAACCCATCGATTTTCTTCTGCAAAAAAACGTTTTCTCGAAAACAAATCTCACAAACATTGTATGGACATACGAAGGCCACACAAATCTAACGGTGCCTTAGGATTTGCTCTAAATTCAAAGGTACTCTCGGTAGGTATGATTTTAAATATTACGAGCTTAAATGTGCAGTTGAGAAACAACGTATTTCGGTTTTACGAGAGAACCGACCGCTTCCCATTAAAACAGAGATTGGTATGGAGTTCAGGAGGCTCATTTACGTTATATTCAGTACCATTTTGAGACTCTCTTATTTTCCACAAAATTGTCTTGCTATAACCCATCGATTTTCTTCTGCAAAAAAATGTTTTCTCGAAAACAAATTTGACAAAAATTGTATGGACGTACGAAGGCCACACAAATCCAACGGTGCCTTAGGATTTGCTCTAAATTCAAAGGTACTCTCGGTAGGTATGAATTTAAATATTACTAGCTTAAATGTGCAGTTAAGAAACAAAGTATTTCGGTCTTACGAGAGAAGCGACCGTTTCCCATTCAAACAGAGATCGGTATGGGGTTCAGGAGGCCCATTTACGTTATATTCAGTACAATATTGAGACTCTCTTATTTTCCACAAAATTGTCTTGCTATAACCCATCGATTTTCTTCTGCAAAAAAACGTTTTCTCGAAAACAAATTTGACAAAAATTGTATGGACGTACGAAGGCCACACAAATCCAACGGTGCCTTAGGATTTGCTCTAAATTCAAAGGTACTCTCGGTAGGTATGAATTTAAATATTACTAGCTTAAATGTGCAGCTAAGAAACAAAGTATTTCGGTCTTACGAGAGAAGCGACCGTTTCCCATTCAAACAGAGATCGGTATGGGGTTCAGGAGGCCCATTTACGTTATATTCAGTACAATTTTGAGACTCTCTTATTTTCCACAAAATTGTCTTGCTATAACCCATCGATTTTCTTCTGCAAAAAAACGTTTTCTCGAAAACAAATCTCACAAACATTGTATGGACATACGAAGGCCACACAAATCTAACGGTGCCTTAGGATTTGCTCTAAATTCAAAGGTACTCTCGGTAGGTATGATTTTAAATATTACTAGCTTAAATGTGCAGTTGAGAAACAACGTATTTCGGTTTTACGAGAGAACCGACCGCTTCCCATTAAAACAGAGATCGGTATGGAGTTCAGGAGGCTCATTTACGTTATATTCAGTACAATTTTGAGACTCTCTTATTTTCCACAAAATTGTCTTGCTATAACCCATCGATTTTCTTCTGCAAAAAAACGTTTTCTCGAAAACAAATTTGACAAAAATTGTATGGACGTACGAAGGCCACACAAATCCAACGGTGCCTTAGGATTTGCTCTAAATTCAAAGGTACTCTCGGTAGGTATAAATTTAAATACTACTAGCTTAAATATGCAGTTGAGACACAACGTATTTCGGTTTTACGAGAGAACCGACCGCTTCCCATTAAAACAGAGATCGGTATGGAGTTCAGGAGGCCCATTTACGTTATATTCAGTACAATTTTGAGACTCTCTTATTTTCCACAAAATTGTCTTGCTATAACCCATCGATTTTCTTCTGCAAAAAAACGTTTTCTCGAAAACAAATGTGACAAAAATTGTATGGACGTACGAAGGCCACACAAATCCAACGGTGCCTTAGGATTTGCTCTAAATTCAAAGGTACTCTCGGTAGGTATGAATTTAAATATTACTAGCTTAAATTTGCAGTTAAGAAACAAAGTATTTGGGTCTTACGAGAGAACCGACCGCTACCCATTAAAACAGAGATCGGTATGGTGTTCAGGAGGCCCATTTACGTTATATTCAGTACAATTTTGAGACTCTCTTATTTTCCACAAAATTGTCTTGCTATAACCCATTGATTTTCTTCTGCAAAAAAACGTTTTCACGAAAACAAATCTCACAAACATTGTATGGACATACGAAGGCCACACAAATCTAACGGTGCCTTAGGATTTGCTCTAAATTCAAAGGTACTCTCGGTAGGTATGATATTAAAGATAGCTAGCTTAAATGTGCAGTTGAGAAACAACGTATTTCGGCTTTACGAGAGAACCGACCGCTTCCCATTAAAGCAGAGATCGGTATGGGGTTTAGGAGGCCCATTTATGTTATATTCAGTACAATTTTGAGACTCTCTTATTTTCCACAAAATTGTCTAGCTATAACTCATCGATTTTCTTCTCCAAAAAAACGTTTTCTCGAAAACAAATTTGACAAAAATTCCATGGACGTACGAAGGCCACACAGATCAAACGGTGCCTTAGGATTTGCTCTAAATTCAAAGGTACTCTCGGTAGGTATGAATTTAAGTATTACTAGCTTAAATATGCAGTTGAGAAACAACGTATTTCGGCTTTACGAGAGAACCGACCGCTTCCCATTAAAACAGAGATCGGTATGGGGTTTAGGAGGCCCATTTATGTTATATTCAGTACAATTTTGAGACTCTCTTATTTTCCACAAAATTGTCTAGCTATAACTCATCGATTTTCTTCTGCAAAAAAACGTTTTCTCGAAAACAAATTTGACAAAAATTCCATGGACGTACGAAGGCCACACAGATCCAACGGTGCCTTAGGATTTGCTCTAAATTCAAAGGTACTCTCGGTAGGTATGAATTTAAATATTACTAGCTTAAATATGCAGTTGAGAAACAACGTATTTCGGTTTTACGAGAGAACCGACCGCTTCCCATTAAAACAGAGATCGGTATGGGGTTTAGGAGGCCCATTTATGTTATATTCAGTACAATTTTGAGACTCTATTATTTTCCACAAAATTGTCTAGCTATAACCCATCGATTTTCTTCTGCAAAAAAACGTTTTCTCGAAAACAAATTTGACAAAAATTCCATGGACGTACGAAGGCCACACAGATCCAACGGTGCCTTAGGATTTGTTCTAAATTCAAAGGTACTCTCGGTAGGTATGAATTTAAATATTACTAGCTTAAATATGCAGTTGAGAAACAACGTATTTCGGTTTTACGAGAGAACCGACCGCTTCCCATTAAAACAGAGATCGGTATGGAGTTCAGGAGGCTCATTTACGTTATATTCAGTACAATTTTGAGACTCTCTTATTTTCCACAAAATTGTCTTGCTATAACCCATCGATTTTCTTCTGCAAAAAAACGTTTTCTCGAAAACAAATTTGACAAAAATTCCATGGACGTACGAAGGCCACACAGATCCAACGGTGCCTTAGGATTTGCTCTAAATTCAAAGGTACTCTCGGCAGGTATGAATCTAAGTATTACTAGCTTAAATATGCAGTTGAGAATCAACGTATTTCGGTTTTACGAGAGAACCGACCGCTTCCCATTAAAACAGAGATCGGTATGGAGTTCAGGAGGCTCATTTGCGTTATATTCAGTACAATTTTGAGACTCTCTTATTTTCCACAAAATTGTCTTGCTATAACCCATCGATTTCCTTCTGCAAAAATACGTTTTCTCGAAAACAAATGTGACAAAAATCGTATGGACGTACGAAGGCCACACAAATCCAACGGTGCCTTAGGATTTGCTCTAAATTCAAAGGTACTCTCGGTAGGTATGATTTTAAATATTACTAGCTTAAATGTGCAGTTGAGAAACAACGTATTACGGTTTTACGGGAGAACCGACCGCTTCCCATTAAAACAGAGATCGGTATGGAGTTCAGGAGACTCATTTACGTTATATTCAGTACAATTTTGAGACTCTGTTATTTTCCACAAAATTGTCTAGCTATAACCCATCGATTTTCTTCTGCAAAAAAACGTTTTCTCGAAAACAAATTTGACAAAAATTCCATGGACGTACGAAGGCCACACAAATCCAACGGTGCCTTAGGATTTGCTCTAAATTCAGAGGTACTCTCGGTAGGTATGAATTTAAGTATTACTAGCTTAAATATGCAGTTGAGAAACAACGTATTTCGGCTTTACGAGAGAACCGACCGTTTCCCATTAAAACAGAGATCGGTATGGGGTTTAGGAGGCCCATTTATGTTATATTCAGTACAATTTTGAGACTCTCTTATTTTCCACAAAATTGTCTAGCTATAACCCATCTATTTTCTTCTGCAAAAAAACGTTTTCTCGAAAACAAATTTGACAAAAATTCCATGGACGTACGAAGGCCACACAGATCCAACGGTGCCTTAGGATTTGCTCTAAATTCAAAGGTACTCTCGGTAGGTATGAATTTAAATATTACTAGCTTAAATATGCAGTTGAGAAACAACGTATTTCGGGTTTACGAGAGAACCGACCGCCTCCCATTAAAATAGATATCGCTATGGTGTTCAGAAGGCCCATTTACTTTATATTCAGTGCAACATTGAGACTTTCATATTTTCCACAAAATTACCTTGCTATAGCCCATCGATTTCCTTCTGCAAAGAACGTTTTCTCGAGAAACTATCTTGACAAAAATTGTATGGACGTACGAAGGGCACACAAATCCAACGGTGGCTTCTGATTTGCTCTAAATGCAAAGATACTTCCCATTAAAACAGAGATCGGTATGGAGTTCAGGAGGCTCATTTACGTTATATTCAGTACAATTCTGAGACTCTTATTTTCCACAAAATTGTCTTGCTATAACCCATCGATTTTCTTCTGCAAAAAAATGTTTTCTCGAAAACAAATTTGACAAAAATTGTATGGACGTACGAAGGCCACACAAATCCAACGGTGCCTTAGGATTTGCTCTAAATTCAAAGGTACTCTCGGTAGGTATGAATTTAAATATTACTAGCTTAAATGTGCAGTTAAGAAACAAAGTATTTCGGTCTTACGAGAGAAGCGACCGTTTCCCATTCAAACAGAGATCGGTATGGGGTTCAGGAGGCCCATTTACGTTATATTCAGTACAATTTTGAGACTCTCTTATTTTCCACAAAATTGTCTTGCTATAACCCATCGATTTTCTTCTGCAAAAAAACGTTTTCTCGAAAACAAATCTCACAAACATTGTATGGACATACGAAGGCCACACAAATCTAACGGTGCCTTAGGATTTGCTCTAAATTCAAAGGTACTCTCGGTAGGTATGAATTTAAATATTACTAGCTTAAATGTGCAGTTAAGAAACAAAGTATTTCGGTCTTACGAGAGAAGCGACCGTTTCCCATTCAAACAGAGATCGGTATGGGGTTCAGGAGGCCCATTTACGTTATATTCAGTACAATTTTGAGACTCTCTTATTTTCCACAAAATTGTCTTGCTATAACCCATCGATTTTCTTCTGCAAAAAAACGTTTTCTCGAAAACAAATCTCACAAACATTGTATGGACATACGAAGGCCACACAAATCTAACGGTGCCTTAGGATTTGCTCTAAATTCAAAGGTACTCTCGGTAGGTATGATTTTAAATATTACTAGCTTAAATGTGCAGTTGAGAAACAACGTATTTCGGTTTTACGAGAGAACCGACCGCTTCCCATTAAAACAGAGATCGGTATGGAGTTCAGGAGGCTCATTTACGTTATATTCAGTACAATTTTGAGACTCTCTTATTTTCCACAAAATTGTCTTGCTATAACCCATCGATTTTCTTTTGCAAAAAAACGTTTTCTCGAAAACAAATGTGACAAAAATTGTATGGACGTACGAAGGCCACACAAATCCAACGGTGCCTTAGGATTTGCTCTAAATTCAAAGGTACTCTCGGTAGGTATGAATTTAAGTATTACTAGCTTAAATATGCAGTTGAGAAACAACGTATTTCGGCTTTACGAGAGAACCGACCGCTTCCCATTAAAACAGAGATCGGTATGGAGTTCAGGAGGCTCATTTACGTTATATTCAGTACAATTTTGAGACTCTCTTATTTTCCACAAAATTGTCTTGCTATAACCCATCGATTTTCTTCTGCAAAAAAACATTTTCTCGAAAACAAATTTGACAAAAATTCCATGGACGTACGAAGGCCACACAAATCCAACGGTGCCTTAGGATTTGCTCTAAATTCAAAGGTACTCTCGGTAGGTATGAATTTAAATATTACTAGCTTAAATATGCAGTTGAGAAACAACGTATTTCGGTTTTACGAGAGAACCGACCGATTCCCATTAAAACAGAGATCGGTATGGAGTTCAGGAGGCCCATTTACGTTATATTCAGTACAATTTTGAGACTCTCTTATTTTCCACAAAATTGTCTTGCTATAACCCACCGATTTTCTTCTGCAAAAACACGTTTTCTCGAAAACAAATTTGACAAAAATTCCATGGACGTACGAAGGCCACACAAATCCAACGGTGCCTTAGGATTTGCTCTAAATTCAAAGGTACTCTCGGTAGGTATGAATTTAAATATTACTAGCTTAAATATGCAGTTGAGAAACAACGTATTTCGGTTTTACGAGAGAACCGACCGCTTCCCATTAAAACAGAGATTGGTATGGAGTTCAGGAGGCCCATTTACGTTATATTCAGTACAATTTTGAGACTCTCTTATTTTCCACAAAATTGTCTTGCTATAACCCATCGATTTTCTTCTGCAAAAAAACGTTTTCTCGAAAACAAATTTGACATAAATTCCATGGACGTACGAAGGCCACACAAATCCAACGGTGCCTTAGGATTTGCTCTAAATTCAGAGGTACTCTTGGTAGGTATGAATTTAAATATTACTAGCTTAAATATGCAGTTGAGAAACAACGTATTTCGGTTTTATGAGAGAACCGACCGCTTCCCATTAAAACAGAGATCGGTATGGAGTTCAGGAGGCTCATTTACGTTATATTCAGTACAATTTTGAGACTCTCTTATTTTCCACAAAATTGTCTTGCTATAACCCATCGATTTTCTTCTGCAAAAAAACGTTTTCTCGAAAACAAATTTGACAAAAATTCCATGGACGTACGAAGGCCACACAAATCCAACGGTGCCTTAGGATTTGCTCTAAATTCAAAGGTACTCTCGGTAGGTATGAATTTAAGTATTACTAGCTTAAATATGCAGTTGAGAAACAACGTATTTCGGTTTTACGAGAGAACCGACCGCTTCCCATTAAAACAGAGATCGGTATGGGGTTTAGGAGGCCCATTTATGTTATATTCAGTACAATTTTGAGACTCTCTTATTTTCCACAAAATTGTCTTGCTATAACCCATCGATTTTCTTCTGCAAAGAAACGTTTTCTCGAAAACAAATTTGACATAAATTCCATGGACGTACGAAGGCCACACAAATCCAACGGTGCCTTAGGATTTGCTCTAAATTCAAAGGTACTCTCGGTAGGTATGAATTTAAATATTACTAGCTTAAATATGCAGTTGAGAAACAACGTATTTCGGTTTTACGAGAGAACCGACCGCTTCCCATTAAAACAGAGATCGGTATGGAGTTCAGGAGGCTCATTTACGTTATATTCAGTACAATTTTGAGACTCTCTTATTTTCCACAAAATTGTCTTGCTATAACCCATCGATTTTCTTCTGCAAAGAAACGTTTTCTCGAAAACAAATTTGACATAAATTCCATGGACGTACGAAGGCCACACAAATCCAACGGTGCCTTAGGATTTGCTCTAAATTCAAAGGTACTCTCGGTAGGTATGAATTTAAATATTACTAGCTTAAATGTGCAATTAAGAAACAAAGTATTTCGGTCTTACGAGAGAAGCGACCGTTTCCCATTCAAACAGAGATCGGTATGGGGTTCAGGAGGCCCATTTACGTTATATTCAGTACAATTTTGAGACTCTCTTATTTTCCACAAAATTGTCTTGCTATAACCCTTCGATTTTCTTCTGCAAAAATACGTTTTCTCGAAAACAAATTTGACAAAAATTGTATGGACGTACGAAGGCCACACAAATCCAACGGTGCCTTAGGATTTGCTCTAAAGTCAAAGGTACTCTCGGTAGGTATGAATTTAAATATTACTAGCTTAAATGTGCAGTTAAGAAACAAAGTATTTCGGTCTTACGAGAGAAGCGACCGTTTCCCATTCAAACAGAGATCGGTATGGGGTTCAGGAGGCCCATTTACGTTATATTCAGTACAATTTTGAGACTCTCTTATTTTCCACAAAATTGTCTTGCTATAACCCATCGATTTTCTTCTGCAAAAAAACGTTTTCTCGAAAACAAATCTCACAAACATTGTATGGACATACGAAGGCCACACAAATCTAACGGTGCCTTAGGATTTGCTCTAAATTCAAAGGTACTCTCGGTAGGTATGATTTTAAATATTACGAGCTTAAATGTGCAGTTGAGAAACAACGTATTTCGGTTTTACGAGAGAACCGATCGCTTCCCATTAAAACAGAGATCGGTATGGAGTTCAGGAGGCTCATTTACGTTATATTCAGTACAATTTTGAGACTCTCTTATTTTCCACAAAATTGTCTTGCTATAACCCATCGATTTTCTTCTGCAAAAAAATGTTTTCTCGAAAACAAATTTGACAAAAATTGTATGGACGTACGAAGGCCACACAAATCCAACGGTGCCTTAGGATTTGCTCTAAATTCAAAGGTACTCTCGGTAGGTATGAATTTAAATATTACTAGCTTAAATGTGCAATTAAGAAACAAAGTATTTCGGTCTTACGAGAGAAGCGACCGTTTCCCATTCAAACAGAGATCGGTATGGGGTTCAGGAGGCCCATTTACGTTATATTCAGTACAATTTTGAGACTCTCTTATTTTCCACAAAATTGTCTTGCTATAACCCTTCGATTTTCTTCTGCAAAAATACGTTTTCTCGAAAACAAATTTGACAAAAATTGTATGGACGTACGAAGGCCACACAAATCCAACGGTGCCTTAGGATTTGCTCTAAATTCAAAGGTACTCTCGGTAGGTATGAATTTAAATATTACTAGCTTAAATGTGCAGTTAAGAAACAAAGTATTTCGGTCTTACGAGAGAAGCGACCGTTTCCCATTCAAACAGAGATCGGTATGGGGTTCAGGAGGCCCATTTACGTTATATTCAATACAATTTTGAGACTCTCTTATTTTCCACAAAATTGTCTTGCTATAACCCATCGATTTTCTTCTGCAAAAAAACGTTTTCTCGAAAACAAATCTCACAAACATTGTATGGACATACGAAGGCCACACAAATCTAACGGTGCCTTAGGATTTGCTCTAAATTCAAAGGTACTCTCGGTAGGTATGATTTTAAATATTACTAGCTTAAATGTGCAGTTGAGAAACAACGTATTTCGGTTTTACGAGAGAACCGACCGCTTCCCATTAAAACAGAGATCGGTATGGAGTTCAGGAGGCTCATTTACGTTATATTCAGTACAATTTTGAGACTCTCTTATTTTCCACAAAATTGTCTTGCTATAACCCATCGATTTTCTTTTGCAAAAAAACGTTTTCTCGAAAACAAATGTGACAAAAATTGTATGGACGTACGAAGGCCACACAAATCCAACGGTGCCTTAGGATTTGCTCTAAATTCAAAGGTACTCTCGGTAGGTATGAATTTAAGTATTACTAGCTTAAATATGCAGTTGAGAAACAACGTATTTCGGCTTTACGAGAGAACCGACCGCTTCCCATTAAAACAGAGATCGGTATGGGGTTTAGGAGGCCCATTTATGTTATATTCAGTACAATTTTGAGACTCTCTTATTTTCCACAAAATTGTCTAGCTATAACTCATCGATTTTCTTCTGCAAAAAAACGTTTTCTCGAAAACAAATTTGACAAAAATTCCATGGACGTACGAAGGCCACACAGATCCAACGGTGCCTTAGGATTTGCTCTAAATTCAAAGGTACTCTCGGTAGGTATGAATTTAAATATTACTAGCTTAAATGTGCAGTTAAGAAACAAAGTATTTGGGTCTTACGAGAGAACCGACCGCTTCCCATTAAAACAGAGATCGGTATGGAGTTCAGGAGGCTCATTTACGTTATATTCAGTACAATTTTGAGACTCTCTTATTTTCCACAAAATTGTCTTGCTATAACCCATCGATTTTCTTTTGCAAAAAAACGTTTTCTCGAAAACAAATGTGACAAAAATTGTATGGACGTACGAAGGCCACACAAATCCAACGGTGCCTTAGGATTTGCTCTAAATTCAAAGGTACTCTCGGTAGGTATGAATTTAAGTATTACTAGCTTAAATATGCAGTTGAGAAACAACGTATTTCGGCTTTACGAGAGAACCGACCGCTTCCCATTAAAACAGAGATCGGTATGGGGTTTAGGAGGCCCATTTATGTTATATTCAGTACAATTTTGAGACTCTCTTATTTTCCACAAAATTGTCTAGCTATAACTCATCGATTTTCTTCTGCAAAAAAACGTTTTCTCGAAAACAAATTTGACAAAAATTCCATGGACGTACGAAGGCCACACAGATCCAACGGTGCCTTAGGATTTGCTCTAAATTCAAAGGTACTCTCGGTAGGTATGAATTTAAATATTACTAGCTTAAATGTGCAGTTAAGAAACAAAGTATTTGGGTCTTACGAGAGAACCGACCGCTTCCCATTAAAACAGAGATCGGTATGGAGTTCAGGAGGCTCATTTACGTTATATTCAGTACAATTTTGAGACTCTCTTATTTTCCACAAAATTGTCTTGCTATAACCCTTCGATTTTCTTCTGCAAAAAAACGTTTTCTCGAAAACAAATTTGACAAAAATTGTATGGACGTAGGAAGGCCACACAAATCCAACGGTGCCTTAGGATTTGCTCTAAATTCAAAGGTACTCTCGGTAGGTATGAATTTAAATACTACTAGCTTAAATATGCAGTTGAGAAACAACGTATTTCGGTTTTACGAGAGAACCGACCGCTTCCCATTAAAAGAGAGATCGGTATGGAGTTCAGGAGGCCCATTTACGTTATATTCAGTACAATTTTGAGACTCTCTTATTTTCCACAAAATTGTCTTGCTATAACCCATCGATTTTCTTCTGCAAAGAAACGTTTTCTCGAAAACAAATTTGACATAAATTCCATGGACGTACGAAGGCCACACAAATCCAACGGTGCCTTAGGATTTGCTCTAAATTCAAAGGTACTCTCGGTAGGTATGAATTTAAATATTACTAGCTTAAATATGCAGTTGAGAAACAACGTATTTCGGTTTTACGAGAGAACCGACCGCTTCCCATTAAAACAGAGATCGGTATGGAGTTCAGGAGGCCTATTTACGTTATATTCAGTACAATTTTGAGACTCTCTTATTTTCCACAAAATTGTCTTGCAATAACCCATCGATTTTCTTCTGCAAAAAAACGTTTTCTCGAAAACAAATCTCACAAACATTGTATGGACGTACGAAGGCCACACAAATCTAACGGTGCCTTAGGATTTGCTCTAAATTCAAAGGTACTCTCGGTAGGTATGATTTTAAATATTACTAGCTTAAATGTGCAGTTAAGAAACAAAGTATTTCGGTCTTACGAGAGAAGCGACCGTTTCCCATTCAAACAGAGATCGGTATGGGGTTCAGGAGACCCATTTACGTTATATTCAATACAATTTTGAGACTCTCTTATTTTCCACAAAATTGTCTTGCTATAACCCATCGATTTTCTTCTGCAAAAAAACGTTTTCTCGAAAACAAATCTCACAAACATTGTATGGACATACGAAGGCCACACAAATCTAACGGTGCCTTAGGATTTGCTCTAAATTCAAAGGTACTCTCGGTGAGGTATGATTTTAAATATTACTAGCTTAAATGTGCAGTTGAGAAACAACGTATTTCGGTTTTACGAGAGAACCGACCGCTTCCCATTAAAACAGAGATCGGTATGGAGTTCAGGAGGCTCATTTACGTTATATTCAGTACAATTTTGAGACTCTCTTATTTTCCACAAAATTGTCTTGCTATAACCCATCGATTTTCTTCTGCAAAAAAACGTTTTCTCGAAAACAAATTTGACAAAAATTCCATGGACGTACGAAGGCCACACAGATCCAACGGTGCCTTAGGATTTGCTCTAAATTCAAAGGTACTCTCGGTAGGTATGAATTTAAATATTACTAGCTTAAATGTGCAGTTAAGAAACAAAGTATTTGGGTCTTACGAGAGAACCGACCGCTTCCCATTAAAACAGAGATCGGTATGGAGTTCAGGAGGCTCATTTACGTTATATTCAGTACAATTTTGAGACTCTCTTATTTTCCACAAAATTGTCTTGCTATAACCCTTCGATTTTCTTCTGCAAAAAAACGTTTTCTCGAAAACAAATTTGACAAAAATTGTATGGACGTACGAAGGCCACACAAATCCAACGGTGCCTTAGGATTTGCTCTAAATTCAAAGGTACTCTCGGTAGGTATGAATTTAAATACTACTAGCTTAAATATGCAGTTGAGAAACAACGTATTTCGGTTTTACGAGAGAACCGACCGCTTCCCATTAAAAGAGAGATCGGTATGGAGTTCAGGAGGCCCATTTACGTTATATTCAGTACAATATTGAGACTCTCTTATTTTCCACAAAATTGTCTTGCTATAACCCATCGATTTTCTTCTGCAAAGAAACGTTTTCTCGAAAACAAATTTGACATAAATTCCATGGACGTACGAAGGCCACACAAATCCAACGGTGCCTTAGGATTTGCTCTAAATTCAAAGGTACTCTCGGTAGGTATGAATTTAAATATTACTAGCTTAAATATGCAGTTGAGAAACAACGTATTTCGGTTTTACGAGAGAACCGACCGCTTCCCATTAAAACAGAGATCGGTATGGAGTTCAGGAGGCCTATTTACGTTATATTCAGTACAATTTTGAGACTCTCTTATTTTCCACAAAATTGTCTTGCAATAACCCATCGATTTTCTTCTGCAAAAAAACGTTTTCTCGAAAACAAATCTCACAAACATTGTATGGACGTACGAAGGCCACACAAATCTAACGGTGCCTTAGGATTTGCTCTAAATTCAAAGGTACTCTCGGTAGGTATGAATTTAAATATTACTAGCTTAAATGTGCAGTTAAGAAACAAAGTATTTCGGTCTTACGAGAGAAGCGACCGTTTCCCATTCAAACAGAGATCGGTATGGGGTTCAGGAGGCCCATTTACGTTATATTCAATACAATTTTGAGACTCTCTTATTTTCCACAAAATTGTCTTGCTATAACCCATCGATTTTCTTCTGCAAAAAAACGTTTTCTCGAAAACAAATCTCACAAACATTGTATGGACATACGAAGGCCACACAAATCTAACGGTGCCTTAGGATTTGCTCTAAATTCAAAGGTACTCTCGGTAGGTATGATTTTAAATATTACTAGCTTAAATGTGCAGTTGAGAAACAACGTATTTCGGTTTTACGAGAGAACCGACCGCTTCCCATTAAAACAGAGATCGGTATGGAGTTCAGGAGGCTCATTTACGTTATATTCAGTACAATTTTGAGACTCTCTTATTTTCCACAAAATTGTCTTGCTATAACCCATCGATTTTCTTTTGCAAAAAAACGTTTTCTCGAAAACAAATGTGACAAAAATTGTATGGACGTACGAAGGCCACACAAATCCAACGGTGCCTTAGGATTTGCTCTAAATTCAAAGGTACTCTCGGTAGGTATGAATTTAAGTATTACTAGCTTAAATATGCAGTTGAGAAACAACGTATTTCGGCTTTACGAGAGAACCGACCGCTTCCCATTAAAACAGAGATCGGTATGGGGTTTAGGAGGCCCATTTATGTTATATTCAGTACAATTTTGAGACTCTCTTATTTTCCACAAAATTGTCTAGCTATAACTCATCGATTTTCTTCTGCAAAAAAACGTTTTCTCGAAAACAAATTTGACAAAAATTCCATGGACGTACGAAGGCCACACAGATCCAACGGTGCCTTAGGATTTGCTCTAAATTCAAAGGTACTCTCGGTAGGTATGAATTTAAATATTACTAGCTTAAATGTGCAGTTAAGAAACAAAGTATTTGGGTCTTACGAGAGAACCGACCGCTTCCCATTAAAAGAGAGATCGGTATGGAGTTCAGGAGGCTCATTTACGTTATATTCAGTACAATTTTGAGACTCTCTTATTTTCCACAAAATTGTCTTGCTATAACCCTTCGATTTTCTTCTGCAAAAAAACGTTTTCTCGAAAACAAATTTGACAAAAATTGTATGGACGTACGAAGGCCACACAAATCCAACGGTGCCTTAGGATTTGCTCTAAATTCAAAGGTACTCTCGGTAGGTATGAATTTAAATACTACTAGCTTAAATATGCAGTTGAGAAACAACGTATTTCGGTTTTACGAGAGAACCGACCGCTTCCCATTAAAAGAGAGATCGGTATGGAGTTCAGGAGGCCCATTTACGTTATATTCAGTACAATTTTGAGACTCTCTTATTTTCCACAAAATTGTCTTGCTATAACCCATCGATTTTCTTCTGCAAAGAAACGTTTTCTCGAAAACAAATTTGACATAAATTCCATGGACGTACGAAGGCCACACAAATCCAACGGTGCCTTAGGATTTGCTCTAAATTCAAAGGTACTCTCGGTAGGTATGAATTTAAATATTACTAGCTTAAATATGCAGTTGAGAAACAACGTATTTCGGTTTTACGAGAGAACCGACCGCTTCCCATTAAAACAGAGATCGGTATGGAGTTCAGGAGGCCTATTTACGTTATATTCAGTACAATTTTGAGACTCTCTTATTTTCCACAAAATTGTCTTGCAATAACCCATCGATTTTCTTCTGCAAAAAAACGTTTTCTCGAAAACAAATCTCACAAACATTGTATGGACGTACGAAGGCCACACAAATCTAACGGTGCCTTAGGATTTGCTCTAAATTCAAAGGTACTCTCGGTAGGTATGAATTTAAATATTACTAGCTTAAATATGCAGTTGAGAAACAACGTATTTCGGTTTTACGAGTGAACCGACTGCTTCCCATTAAAATAAGAGATCGCTATGTTGTTCACAGAGCCCATTTACGTTATATTAAGTGCAATTTTGAGACTCTCATATTTTCCAGAAAATTGCCTTGCTATTTATTATAAACCCATCGATTTTCTTCTGCAAAAAAACGTTTTCTTGAGAAAAAATCTTGACAAAAATTGTATGGACGTACGAAGGGCACACAAATTCAAGGATGTCCTCGGATTTGCTCTAAAACCAAAGTTACTTTCGGTAGGTATGAATTTAGAAATTGCTTGTTTAAATGTGCAGTTGCGAAACAAAATATTTCGGTTTTACGAGAGAACCAACAGCTTCCCATTAAAATAGAGATCGCTATGGTGTTCAGGAGGTCCATTTACGTTATATTCAATGTAATTTTGAGACTTTCATATTTTCCTTAAAATTGCCTTACTATAGCCCATCGATTTTCTTCTACAAAAACACGTTTTAATTGCAAAATTCTCCAATAAAATATAAGCTATCGAAGAAGCTTTTCATTTGAAAGCAAATACCTCATTTCAACTATCTGAGGACTCCATTAATCGTATTAAACTACATTTATACCAAATAAAGGACTGATGGGTCAAATAGAATTTTATTCACGAAAAATTTCATGAGAAAACACTATGAAAGATGTATGCCATTTGCTCCTGGCATCTTCTGATTATTTAATAACTGGAATGCGAAAGCTTCGAACTAAGGAAAAAACTTTAGCAAAAAAGCAATACAATTATTTATTTCAGCAGAATTATCATATACTTCGTCGGATGAATTTGACTCGGAGTGCTCAGAACCCTCTACGAGCCACAAAAGTTAATTCATTATATTGAGTACATAATGTAATTAATAATTTATCAATGTATGTCATTTAATAAATAATAAGAATGTATTGTTGCTTTAAAAATCTACTTTCGCATCTATTTGTACCAGTAGAATAATTTTTTAACATGTCCGCCATTTTGAAATTTTAAAGTGCAATTTCATATTTAAAATCATTGTTTACAAACAAACTCCGTACACTGAACCGTTCTTGTTATAAACAATTTTTAAACAAATATGGCGGCCATTTTGTGTCCCCCATTTCGAATTTTAAAAAGAAAATTACATTTTTGAAATCAGCGACCCGAAAAACATTAGTATTCAGATTTCCATCAGATTCCGATAACCAAAAGTGCTTTTGGCCACAAAATCGGGATTTGGAAACACTGTGCGCCGGTCTAGGACAAATACCGGATCAGATCTGTGGGGTATTCATCTAAATCGATACGATATATGTCAGTAACTTATAAGTCGAGAACCGAAAAAGGAACCATCAAACCAAAGCGGTTATCAAGAAGTTCCCCGACTTCCCGGTTTCAATAATTCGATGTAAATAATATGAAAAAAATTAACAATGCAATGGGGACCGTTTTTTTGAAAAAAAAAAAATTAGTTTTATTTAGCATATCGTGAAAAAACTTTTATCACTCGTTCACACTTGTTTAATAATCTTTATTTTGTGATACACCCTGAATGTTTAAATCTTACAAAAAATTGAAGAATTGGCTGCGGCCATCTGTGGCTGTGCCTGTAATACTTATTGTTAGGCGGTGTCAAATGTAGCAACCCATAAAATTCGATTTATAACATTACTTTCATACATATTCATTATTAATTCTATTGCATTATACAAATAAACAATTTTCTTATGTTATTAACAATTTTTACATAAAACAATGAATTTTTTTATGAAATAAAATACATTTTATATTTATTGCAATAGTGATGATTTTTATTTTTGCTTTTATCAACATTCATATTATTCGAAAAATAATGTGTTCGTACATATTTCCTCTGTTTCAGATGTTGTGAGCAGTGGAGAAGCAATTTCTATAACGAGAAAGGAAGTGTTTTTCTTATTGAAAACACACTTGAATGATGAGTTGCAAATTATAATAGACATAATGTCATACTAATGAGTTTTAGGCCGACTAAAAAATGTTTCTGCCTTCAATATTGTATATTTTCTGTATTTTTATAATTGTATGTAATAAAATGTAGACTTTAATGAATGCGATTTTATTTTTCTCCCACTCCTCCGATAACAAATTGTCAGTAGTAACGATCAATTTTTTTATTTTGTGGTCTCCATATTGGAGTCGCCATTTTGTTTTTTGAATAACAGTTGTCAAATTCGCACTCAGCGGCCTCGAAAACCCCCAGGTACCAATTTTTACTAAGAATAATAAGCTCTTGAATAATTTAGGTTCCCATATTGGAGCCGCCATTTTGTTTTTTGAAAAACCGTTATCAAATTCGTACTCAGCGACTTCGAAAACACCCGGGTATCAATTTTCACTAAGAGTAATAAGCTTTTTGATGATTTCGGTCGCCAAATTGGAGCCGCCATTTTGTTTTATGAAAAACCGTTGTCAAATTCGTAGTCAGTGACCTCGAAAACCCTCGGGGTACTAATTTTCACTAAGAGTAATAAGCTTTTGAATAATTTCGGTCGCCATATTGGAGCCGCCATTTTATTTTTTGATAAACCAGATTCGTAATCAGTGACCTCGAAAACCGACGAGCACCAATTTTTGATTGGATTCCATGAGTTCTCTAATTTTGGCCAGCTTTTCGGCGTTTTCGTCCACTGTGCGCCAGTCCAGGACAAATATCGAATCAGATCCGTGGGGTTTTCATCTAAATCGATAAGATCTATGTCAGTAACTTATAAGTCGGGAATCGAAAAAGGAACCATTAAACCACAAAGCAGTTATCAAGAAGTTCCCGAATTCTCGGGTTCAATAATTCCATGCAAAGAGTTCAGTTCGTTACGGCTGAAAGAGACATAATAAATGTTCAAATAAAATAAATAGCATCTCAAAATTGTTTAAAGAGTTTACTTACATTATTTATTATAATCGTACATCGAATAACTTAAAAATACACCTGGACTTTCACAGCAAAACTTAGAAATACAATAAAAACATCCTACTTATCATTAGATGTCCAGGCCTCTACAAATTGCAATTTCAAAATTCTACGAGCCCGGTGGCCGGACTGGCCGTCTCCGGCGGAATCTACCACCGAACAATAGGTTTAAGTCAAAAGAAAATTACAAAGACAAATAAAGGATACAAGTGATGTAATATACACAACAAACAAAAAATATCTTCATTATCGAATCTGCCACGATTAAATTAAAATGCTTTTTAAAATCGAATAAAAGATCTGAAAAAATGCGATTGCTTTCCCGGAAAAACGTTTAGAGATTAAAATTTGGATGTATTAAAACGTTTCACAAACGTAATAAATCCATTTTTTGTTAATCGTGTACGATATTTGCTGCCAAAGAACATTATCGAACAACAAAATTTTACACAATTACCTAATGAATACTTGGTATGCAAAAATGTTGAATTTTTATAGAAACAATTCTAGAAACTAACACAATACCACAATTACTTACACTCTTCAACATTCTCTATACTCACAATGGGCCATTACATGGCCGTATATTTAAATTTAATATACAACAAAAAATTTACTACAAAAAACCTTAAAAATTATTAATAATAATCTCAACGAACGGAGCAGTCAAATAGCCTTAGTTCATAGACATAAATTATGATGGAACTGGCACTAACTAAATATTTACAAAAATAAGTCTAATATCCTTACGTACAGTAATATTATCTTGGTGTAACTGCCTGAGCACTTACTTTTTCCTATTTTTTTTTTTCTTTTATTTTGTTACGTTAGAAATTATACAATTTCCCCAATGTACGTTACAAGATCGACAATTTTCCGTTAACGGCATTAAATGTTAATGCCCGAGAAATGCGCAATAAATATTTAATTCAGCAGTACACACCTTGGGAACAGTACGGACAACATATATACAAAAAATCGACCGAAAATAATGGGCTCGGCGAAACGCGACGCGTCTACAGCAGTCAGTATAGGCGTGGATTAGACAACATTTTCATTTAGCGCCAAAAATTTGGAGAAAATCGACTACATGCGTACAAATGTTTCCATTTTCCGTTTTCTGACAAACTCAGCTTACTTTGGATTTTACGTAACCACTACAGGGTGTTCTAAAATGGCAGTTTCGTATGACAAGTTTCATTCTATTTTTTAAAGGAACATGTTTTTATTTCAACTAAAATTCTTGTAGAACGGAAAAAACTGAAATATTTTTCCCAAGAAATTTTTCTAAAATTCGCACATTGAAGCTCAAATTTCGTAATGATTTCACCGTTTTTCTTCTTTTAATCAAAAATTGTTCTATAAGTGTCTGTTGTTTTCCTTTTCCTAAACCGACAAAACATTCCTCAATCCATTATTATTGTAGTTTACATTTGGACAACTTCCGAAATGTAAAATTACAATGAAAAATGGACTCCTCACATTTTTGTTTCAGCCACTGTAAACCAATCCCGCGTTTCAGCCGAGCCACACCATTGGACAAACCGTTTCTCATTTACCTGAATATTGTTCACGTTTCGTCTCCGCTCATAGACAATCTAATCAAGTACAAAAACGTCGCACTTTGTGGCAGAATATAATTGATTGGGATTTAAATCATTGAACACAAACTCACTATGTTTTAAATTTTCAATTTGTGATCAAAATTTCACATTTCACAAAAATGTTATTGCACTAAATGGATGATAAATCACTCATGCAAACTAAATAACCGGAAATTAAACAAGAAATAATTACTAATAGGAAACTGAAACTATTTGTCGGCGGCAACGATTTTTTTTTAATTGGACATTTCTCCTTATTATAATTGGAATGTATCACCTATCTTATAAAACATTCACAGATATTGACTACCTGAGCCTGAAGGAGTAAATGCGTGTGTCAATCTTTCCATAACCGGTTGAACATCAATGGAAAATTAATGAAATGAATTAAGAAATATTAAGATTTATATATAAATCGTTGATACACCAAAGAGGTGACTTAATAACCATGGTATAACGAAAGAATATTATTTATACCTCAATCTATAATAATAATTAATACACAAGTGATAAAATTTATTCGCACATACGTATATCCGGCGCGAAGGACCAAAAAACGATAGGGGACCTTATTTCATGATCTGTATTTTCGTGATCGGCAGGGTAAGAATAAATAAAATGGACTTTTTATAATGGTATCGTCAAAATACTCGGCAGCAGTTGTATGCGCAATGAAATATATCAAAACGTTAACTAACGTATGATTACCAATCAATTCGGACCAACCGCCTGCGCGTTTTTGCACCTGAACGCCATGGAAGAATTAGGTGATATCCGAAACGATTCGCGTACGAACGTGAATAAAAAATGGCGGCGATCTTGTCGGTACACTTTGCCTAAAACAGTTAAAACTATCTGTAAAGCTATAGATCAGAGGAAGCCGTGCTTGAGAGTATAATTTTTTTTTTTTTTTAGAAGACTGAGTTACATTACAACTATATACACCGTATGGCAGGCATTGTTCTCCAACAATGACAAGATCGAGACTTGTCCCGAGATCATCAACCAAGTGAAGTTTTGTCTCGTGCTACGGGGAGCACACTTACGAGCACTGACCTTGAGATTCGCGTACCATCACAGCACACAGTGAGAACTATTATAAAGAAGACGATGTCCTTGGATGTCCGTTACACTATTTTGAAGTTCTTTTTTTTTTTGTTGCTTTGTTTACAATAATGCGTTAACATATTTCAATTATTTGGTTATTTTTTTTAATCTACATGGTTGCAGACATTGGAAAACAGTTCACTGCACTACACAGTTTGATATATTATCTTCTATCTCTATAGAGAAGGTAAGTCTGTAAGGCTTGGGGTAGTTGCAGACTCATCACTTTATCTTCTAAATGCTGTTTGCCGAGACGTTGCCGTATCACGCGACGGCATAGGTCCATGAGAGGTAGAGGTTCCGCTGGAAACAAAAAAGAAAAGTCCCTTAACAACAATTCATGATGTGACACATTTCACAAACAACAATAAATTAACGATTTTTTAATATAATATCATCCCGATGATATGTCAAAATAATGACATTTTCAATGGTGGTGGTAAATTAATTACTTGATTGATAAATTTCCTTGAACCCCATAACAGCCTTGCAACGTGCAATTATATGATGCAAATTATTTGGTTCATCACCAAAATATGATAATTGGATGCAATTCGCCTACAAATGTCGACCTCGCGAAAATCACTTACTTTTAGGATTTACTGAATACACTAAAATTTGTGAGCGGATGGCTTTATAGAAAACCAGAATGCTGGTCAAAAAAAAAAACGTTAAAAAAACGTTGAAAGAAGCGTTAAAAAAACGCAAAAAAAAACGTTAAAAATACCGTTGGAACAATATTCGACAACCTCAAAATATGATAATTGGGCGCAATTCGCCAACAAATGTTCACCTAGCGATCACATTTCTTTCAGACTTTGTTGAATACACGAGAGGTGAACTGATGGCTGATAATAAAGGGGTTTTCAATAAGGACGCTCAATTTTTAAACATAAATAAAATAAGTTGTATGAGATATCCACTAATTTGTTTTATGTGAAAGAATATTTTATGCCATTAAGTATGGAATATAACATCGTTCAAATGTCGGCCGCGGCTTTGCTTGGTGGTACATATTCGGGAAGTCCAATTTTCGATGACTTTGTCGCATAAATCTGGCTGAATTTGCTGGATAGCGTTCGTTATGTTGACTTTGAGGGCATCAATTGTTTGCGGTTTATTCGCATAGACCTGCGATTTAAGATAGCCCCAAAGGAATAAGTCTAAAGGCGTTAAATCGCACGATATCGGTGACCAGTTCCTTGCGCACAGTCGTCGCTGCGCGAGATAACCATGCCCTCAAATCGCTCGTACAGAATTTCCATCGTGGCATGTGCTGTGTGGCACGTAGCGCTGTCCTGTTGGAACCACATGTCGTCGGCATTCATATTACCTAGTTTAGCCCACAAGAAGTTGTTTATCATCGATCTGTAGCGCTTGCCGTTGACGGTTATGCCAATGCCAGTTTCGTTTTGGAAAAAGTACGGACCGATGATTCCGCCAGACCAAAATCCGCACCAAACAGTGACTTCCTCGGGATGCATTTGGTGCTGGTGGACTGGCATCGTCCCAAATACGACAATTTTGCATGTTAACATATCTATTCATCCAAAAATGGACCTCGTCGCTAAAGATGATATTCTTGGCGAAATTAGGGTCAACTTCTAACTGCTCCAGAGCCACTCAGTGAACACACGGTGTTGTCTATGGTCGTTTACCTTAAGTTCCTGAATCAGTTGGATTTTATACGGGTGCAGATCCAAGTCCCGACGCAAAACTCGCCAAGTTGAAGGCGCAGAAAGACCAAATTGACTGCCTCGGGTTTTCCCGTACACTCTCACGCACAGCAACGATGTTTTCAGCGGATCTTGCGTTTCGGTAGCGTACGGGTGTTGGCCGATTATTTATCAAACCGGTGGACTCGAATTTGGCCACCAAACGTCGATTAGTCGAATCGGTGCGACGGCTGTGGCGAGGATAAAAATCACGTGATGCGCGGAACGCTTCTCGAACGGAGCACTGATTTTCAAAATAAAATTTGACGATTTGCACACATTGTTGAACGCTATAACCTTCCATGGTGATTTGCCATACACTACTGAACAAGTCACAACAAATTTGACAGATGTTGCTTTAACAGAATGGCCGCTATATCCTAACAAATTTCAAGCGTCCCTATTGAAAACTGTAGAAACCCAGAATATTTCGTAAACAAATTAAATAAAAACAGAATATGCTAACGATTAACATGAATAAGTAACAATTTCTTTATAGAAAAAATCTGAACTTGCGCGAAAAATGTAAAACAAAAATCAACATTTGGTATTAGAGTAGGTACTAACATTAAAATTCTGCTGGAAAAAATATAAAATATAACGGTACGGAAACTGATGAGGTGTTTAGAAGTCAATATGAGTTCTAAAGTATGGAACTGCGCCGTAAGAAAAAACGTAGACGAATTCGTTTAAATTCTACGGAAGACAATGTCTTGTGTTTAAGACTGAAGCGATATCGGAACGGCTGAACTGGCGCGTGTAAAACACGGAACTGATATGTACAGATACACTTTAAATGAGACACGACATGAAAATTGAACTATCCTTGGATCCTCCACAAATACTTACCTGCTCAACACTATTAAAAAACCGTTGTAGGAAATCAATACTTACGGTCAAGTCCACCGATGTACTTCATCGTGATCTCGCAGTGTCCCCAAACAGCACTCACTATCGGATACAACTTCCTGCCCTTAAGTCCCCTAAATGCAACGCCCAAGTACTGGCCATCAACTACAAAACTAAGGGTGCCCTCGTCCATGTCCAAGACCACAAGGAACTTGTCGGGCACAATGAAAGTCTCGTCGGGTTTCAATAACGCCGGATATGTTGCGCCTGGTAGATTCTTCGAATCGTGGTATAACTTGTTGCGACCTGAAAGAGGAAACCACAACGCCTTTAGATATATTGAACGTTTGGTATGATATTTTGGTTTATGTCATGCTATATAGGGTACATTAGTTGGGGAAAAAACAACCAGATTGTGTCTGAAACAGAAGTAGCAAATTGGATCGTAATCCACCGTTACTAGAAGTGAACGATATTCTGTTTTCACTTTACCAGATATCTGTTTCATATACATATAGTTTGGCAGCTTTTACCAGTTATATTAAGCGCACATGTATAAATAATACTCTCCAAGCGAAATTGAAAATTAACAAGTTCTGTTTAAGCATACAACACATAATTTAGATTTAATAGACATTAAAAGCAATCATTAACGTCTGTGATAACCTACTCCCAAAATACATCTCGTAAAATCTGAGAGTTAAAATGTTTTAGTTTACATTTAGAACTAAGTTATGTAATCAATCTACTTGTCATGATAGTGACTTATAAAAGAATCAGGAGGGTCACGATTAAGTATGATGTGAAATATTAAAAAATACGCTCTGGGTATCCTAAGGGAAGGAAAATAGGGGGTAGTAAAATTGTATGCTTCCAAAATATGCCTTTACGAGAAACTACTGATATTGAGTTAGCCTATACTCCGAATTCAAAATAGTGAGCAGTAAGGTATAGAACACTATTCTTATGAGCTGATAATATGATTCAACAATACTCGTGTCTGTTTTACGTGTAAATTGTACAGACCATTTCCTGCACTCTGTGATCTCTCCTCTCTCTAGTCGCGCGCAAGACAAGCCACGCGCCTTAATTGCGTGCCTTGTCTGGTCAACATGTTGTGAATAACTTACTGCCTAGAATTTTGAAACCAGACTATAGTATATTTTTCGCAAATAAAACGAAACACGACTGATATGACGACAAATATATTTCGTTTGGTATTATTGCATTTTTTTTAAATGAATATCGGATAGGATCAGAGTAACTCTATAATTTGTAGCTTTCCTAAAAATTAGAAAAACGAAAATCGGGGTGAAAATGTAAAAATACCGCAACAGAACATGTGTGACACTGCCTGTCTCGCAAAAAAGAGCCCATTTATCACATCAACACAAATAAAAAATGAATTAAGCCTATCCATTAACACCTCTTCAATAAGGAGAAGGTTACTAAAAGTAGATTTTTAATCAAGATGGTCCAGAAAGGTTCCGCTACTAAATTGTGAACAAATTGCTAAAAGGCTACCCTTTGTAAGAGAACGGAAATCTTTCTTTGGAAATCATTAAAACGGCGCAATGTACTGTAGACTAATGAAACAAAAGTGGTGTTACTTAATCCTAGAATCGATGAAACACACGTACAAAGACCCCCACCACAAGCACAATATATAATCCTAAGTACACAATAAAAACAATAAAACATGACCCTTGTTGGGTATGGATTGGGCCTCCTTTTCGTGGTATGGTACAGGTCCTATTTATTGGATTAGGGAAACCATGACTGCAGATGTTTACCTTCATATTTTACAGTGCTGCCTTTCATGGAAGAGGAAATATTATGCTGGGTACTGTAACAAGATAAACCGCCCAAACAACCCAAAGCACACCACCCGTAAAGCACAAAACTGGTTAAATGAGAATAAATTACAGGTTATGGTCTGGCCACCACAGTCGCCAGACTTAAGCCCAATTGAAAATTTGTGGGGGGGACGTAAAAAAGGCGGTTGCTTTGGCAAATCCAACAAATAAAGATTTGTGAAGAAGCACTGGAAGTCCATTAGTATTCAGCGATGTCGAAATTTAGTGGTCTATGCCACGCAGATGTGACGAAGTTTTACGCAGAAAAGGCCACGGAACGAAATACTGGATGAGTGTTTAGGATCTCCTTATAGAATATAAGTTTGGTTATTTTTTTTAGAACACTGCTATTTTCATCAATAAGCCTAATATTACTTTTTACGAATATTTTTTTTCATTTATTTATCTAAGACAGAATATGTTGTAATCAATATAAACATATACATCATTTAAGGTGTTGTACGTGTACATGACGCTAAATTTCAATATGATATGATACTCTAGACATTCCTCGACAAAACTTGAATACTGCTATTTTCATGCACATGATCGTATTTCACGATATAATTAACTATATTCAAATAGTATTTTTTTGCCACTTAAAAAAAAAACATATTGTCCAAAAATGCTATTTTCCGTGTCTCGTTTCGATGTCTTATCAAAACTGATGGGCACCAGGTATTCTTGTGTAGATAATAATGATGTAAAGTTAGATAAAGAACTTACCTAAGTCCCATCCCCACGATGTGTCCGTACTGCCGACCAGACTCTGATATCCAACGGAATGCAAGGGGGCCTCCGCTGTAGCCACCCCCACGACAGCGTGTGTCCCCCGCTGCCTCGTGGACCAGCACACCTCCCAGCAGTGCATTCCCTTCGTGAAACCAACTTTTCCCCTTATGCAGTCCGTGCTCTGGGCGACTGGATGCCTAAAACATAAAAATGAACTTACATGCCAAGAACAAACTCCGTGCGCGCAGCTTGCAACGATCATTTAATCTTGCGGCTACGAAGAATGAGGGTCCTTTGAAAATAAATATAAAAATCGCCTACTACTAAAACTAGTTCTTTATATTTACGCCAGGTGGCGTCATCTTACCTGTGAAAAGTCAGTTTGTCATCATCTTTCACAAATATGTTTAGAGAGCGATCGTCCTGATTCCAACTGTACTTTAACTGCGTTTCTCTGAGCGCTGGCGGCATGTCAAGCAGCATGTCAAGCCGGGGTGGACGTGCGAAATCCTGAAATAACACGATATTATTAACGCTCGATAGCAAAGTACAGTGTAAAACTGAAGATGATGAAAGCGACACACCCTTTATTTCTTATAAACCAAATAGTCAAATATTAAATTAAATCCATTGTAGAAAACCAGTATCGATAATGAGGTTAAAAACGATGTTTAAATGATCATATTTAGCCTTCATTTACTTTCAAATCTAGCCAATGGCGTCTCTCTAGTAACATTACAGAAATTAAATCTAATTTATAATAATATATTCTCGGAAGATGGTAAAGTAGTTCTCTATGTTCAGACTAATACAAATATGCAGATGTGGCGCCATCTCTTTAGCAACAGTCGACCACAAATTAACTTATGCGATAAGGACGTTAAAAAGGCGATTATCGTTGAATCAAACGGGTAATATATTGCTATGTGTATCCTTCTTACCGCCAGCCTCATGAAAAATGAATCATTTCTATACGTAGGCAACACGCAAGCTATATTTCGGGACGGCAAATACATACTGCAATTCGGAGGTGAATGGAATGTGCTGTAACGATAATATCAAGTCGACTGTACCACTAGCGTATATAAGTACCCGTACTAATTATATCTTATCAAAACAATGCGTTCTCTTTAGTTTTTGTTATCATTCTTTCTATGTTTTTTGTGGTAAGTATACAGTTTTAGACTGAACAACGAATACATTAAATTTCAGTCTCCAAAAGATACTGTTTGAATAAGGACCATACCCTTTACAGTTGTAGTACTATGATAGAAACTGGGGAATAAAAAAGAAACTATGTTGCCACACATTTAAGATCCGTTTCTCATTACTCGAGGACCCTAATTTCACAATACATCTTCACTTTAACTAAATCGACTAATTAATTTAAATTAAAAGTAATTTAAATAAAAAAATAAAATTAAAAAATTTTAAAATAATGTAGACTCCTGAAATTGCTTATTCTCAGCATCAGTCGTTTGTTTGTGTCGATTTAAAAATGGTCACCATACTTTTTGGGCAGCAAAATGGATATACCCAATATCCTTATATCCTTGTCACCTCTGTTTCTGGGATGGTCGTGCAAAAGAAAGATATTTGTAGCAAACTGTTTGGCCTTTGAGAGACGCTATGACCGTTGGAAAAGCCACCATTGTTCACGAGCCATAAAGATAAAAAGAAATAATACACAGTCGTTCTACATCAAACAGTTTCGCTGTTTCATCGAAATTAACTCCACGTCTTGCACAATCATCCAGTCAGCTTCTTCGGAAGTAATTCAAATATTTATTACTTATCATAACGGTCATCGAATTGCTTCAGAAGAAATTGACAGGATCATCGGCGAAAAGTCAGATACGACGATCGACTGGAAGCTTTACATTTCGAATAGCCTTAGCCTTGGGAACGCTGCAATAGCCTTGGCTCTTATTTAGAGCGCCTACCTGTGCCAACTCCCTAGGAATGACTGGTTTGTATGGTGCAGCTGCATCCCTGTTGACGGCCTTAACTCCTCCTGAGACCTTCTGGCCCATGCTCATTCCCCGGGCCCTGCGACGGGCCGTTTTGCACGGCACCACGGCCGCCTTGTACGCTCGCCTCACCTCGCACAGCCTACCCCCGCTGCCTCCGCCGCCGCCGCTGCCGACCACACCGCTTCTCACTGTGTTGCCGCGGATACCGCTTTTGTATCTGGAAAGAAAAAACAGAATTCAGTTAGTGTCAATGGAGTGGTTAGCCTGTGAATGTTATACACAACATACGAGAAAATGAAATAGTGTAAAGAAAGTTCTCTTTTGTTGTAATAAATTGTTCTAATATTTGACGTAGTAATGCTCTGATCTTCAACATAGCCATTGAGGGAAAAATGTAAGTGCCAAATAAACATTTATTGTGCATTTTTCGTCGAACATGCGTATAGCAAGTTATTTCCTTGATCTTATTCAATCATAGGACGATCCTATTTTTCGCATAGTATGTTATAAATACACATAGTTATGTAGCAATCAGAAATCAATGTGTAAAAGCGCCATCTCTATTTCAACGCCGGAAAAATGCGCCTGTATTCCATCACTCAACGTCAACATCTTATATATACTGTAACATAACCTAAATATTTGAATTTAATTTGTTTGGAAAAGTCTATTAAGTTTCTATCCTATAAGAATATGACTCATGATGCATTGCTTTTAATACAATTAATTTTTCGGTGGTGGCGGTTTTCGTTTTGCTCACCGTGTTAGTGTATTTATTTCAAAATGAAATAGTAATAAGTTCACCATGTAATGAATACGACAGCTTATAAGTAATATGCTTGGTGCGTAGATAAAATTCCTTGTGTCGAGGGAAAGTATTGTGTAGAAGACATAACATATAGATGCAAATAGTAAATCGACAAAACAGATATACCCCTTTTTTTAACTGTTATACTTATGTACTCTGTGCCCTTTTTGCTCCTCAAAACTGTGTGTCCTCTAATTTAATACATCTTACATGTACACTTTATTCGTTGCGTCTTTATCTCGTTACGATTCGAAGAAGTGTTATCAAGATATAGATAAATTATTTAGTCCATACCAAAGCAGTCTTTAGTGCCTCAAATTTAAGTGGAGACGAGAATTTCAAACACAGTATCTTGGTTTTTCAGAACCTCCACTCAAGCCCACTCCTGCACGATGGGGAATATCGTTGGAGTTTTATTGTTTGCAATATCCAAGACGCTTAAGTTGCAGCAGATTTTAAAACTAGTCACAGTAATTATATAATAACAGTTGTTATAAAAAATCCAGAATACTTCATTATTCTAGGGCAGGGGTTTCCAAACTACAACCCACTAGTATCAGCAATCCGGCTCGCGGTAGCGGGCCAGACATGCCCAGTATCCGGCCCGCCATAGTTTATTTTGATTACATTTTAAAATTTATAATGTAAGTAAATCATACAAAATAATAATCAGATGTTCTTATTTAACGACCAATTAAGAAACCCTATAACTGTCATACATAATGAAATTGAACATTTTAACTGTAACTAATGATATGTGATTTATATTAAAAGCATACAATAAGTCACATACATACATAGGTAATTCACATAATTAAATTGAACTGTATAATTATGATTAATACTAGTGGAAATTATCAGCAGCGGCTTCAAATGCTCATCAGATAATTTGGATGTGTAAATATGTGTTGTATATTTCACTTTGCAGAATATTTTTTCACATAGAGAAGTGGTGCAGAAAGCGAAAAAAAAGCCACGAGCAAATTTATGCAACTGATCATACTATGTGGGTGGAACACTCTTATTGCTCTTCCAGCAATGATGACTTTAAATATTTTACTTTAAAAATATCGCTGCACTGCAAATCGATCATTTCCTCAATCAATCTTTCAAATTTACGCGTAATTCAAAACTACAGTATGTTGGTATGATGAGCTAGCTAGGTCTTGGTTTTGAGACGTAGGAGGAATCAGTGTAGCCCTTAGGCTAAAAAGTTTGGAGACCCCTGTTCTATGGGATCATTTCATATAGTATCATAGTTGACGTTTAAATAGCGGCGCAGACTACAAACCATGAGAGAAGTATTCGAGTTAAAGAAAAATCTAATTAAGATGAAGACTGTGTTATATTTATACCAGCGATATATTTGGGTTTTTCTGCTGATACTGAAAGTTTAAGTAATTCACCAACTAAATGGGAATTACGTTGAACTACATCGCATCACATATTACTTACACTTATAGAATTCTGTCAACGAAAATTCTATGTACACCATGTATGATAAAATGTTGTACTTGTAAAACGTCTTCCGTACATTTGATATTCATTTTAGTTGTTAGAAAATACCACGTAAACGACCTACATCATCAATTAAACTTAAATCCAACCTTACACAAGGGGAATCCTTTAGCAATTAACTTATAAACTTGCGTCTAAACTAAAGTTTAGACGCAATTATAGTTGCAAAAAAATAAGATTTACCGCAGTTATTTTCGAACTCAAGTACTTCTTTTATCTTGACTCGGCAGAAGTTTACGACTGAGACATTTTGCGACCTGTCTTTTAAGTAATTAAAACAGAAGTCTAACGACAACCTGATTCTTTAACGCAGTGGTATTTTCCGCTGAGCATTAAACAATTTAATGTCGTCAAAAACCAATAACAATAATTGTTAGTTTGAAAAATGTCATTATTTTTAATAAGTACGTGGGTTAGATTCTTCAAAGTCTTTTATTTCGCTGTCTCCTTTATATAAGAGTCGAATAAATATATGAATCTTTTCATTAATATTTCGCTTTCATAAATACAAATTGTGTACTGTGAAATATTTAAATATATACATAAGTAACGGCCAGACAAAAAATAGAGAAAAAAGTTTATACTACAATGCGAACTTGCTTATACTATACTACTATGTTCATATTATCTCTCGCAGCTTGTTTCAAGTAGACAAACGTTTACGTCATTTATTTTTAAGTGTAGTATGAATTTTCACAACTTTGAAGGTCTTTGATCCAACCAAGGATCTATTTTATTTTCTAAATATTACCATTAAAAAATACAATAAAAGAAAAAAACTATAACATGTACCTCTCTACAGTTTAACTCATAAAGTATGTGTAGAAACACAAGACACAAAATTAGTTCGCAACAATGTAACACTCCGCAAATAAACTATAAACTGTGACAAACTTTTCGAATATGTTACCTCTAACTGAACGTCACTTCTGCTACAATTCAAGGTAGACGCAACAGGTGTAATCCAAGATTATTCATATCTAAACGATTTTCTCGAGAAATTGCGTTTTAATGAGTACCCAGGAGGATCAAAATATTTAAAGCCGTTCAATCAATTGTCAAATATGTTAAATACTATAATTGACTGAGTTAAATAGATAATATGCGCTATGCATATTTAATTGCAGGTCTTTGAGAGATTTAACAACATTAACACGATTCTGACAAGACTATGATGTTTATAAATGATTGCCTTTACTAAAAAAAAAAAAAAATCCATTGAATTACTTGATGGTCATATTGAGTAAAAACACTTGATATGCACGCAAGATTTACCTATGTATAAATATTCAAAGTGGCGTGGTATTTTACGTAAAACGTTACCGAAAAAAAGGTTACACAAACGCCATTCACACGCGCGTTTTTACAGAAAACAAAGAATATTGTTCCGATTTATTACATGCGCAATAGTAATTTAGTGGCCGACAATGGTTAAACGGTGTTTACCCAATCCTATCTAAAAGCATTGACATTAATAATAAACAGAACAACGATTAAAGCTAGCCAATGGCAAACGCTAACATACATTCCATAATTTAATTTGCTTGTAACGTCTGGACACGAAGATACACACAACAGGTAAAGTGGAAAAATGCCGATAATGGCAGGCATACGATAGCAAAGAAACAATGTCACTGTCTGCGATAATACTAACAAAAAACGCGTTAGTCATTCTGGTTAATTGTAATATATAAGTATGAAATTTAGAGGTTTTTAGTTTGGAACTGCACCCGACCACGTAACCTACTTACAATTACAGATAAGTTTTTGCAAATAATCACTAAATGCATGATTTTATTAACCCAATTATACATTGACTAAAAATATAGGATGTCTCAGTTGAAACTATAGGATTTGAATTGTCCGCCATGTGTTCTGTGAAAGATATGGCGTCAATACTTAATGAGTGTCTCAGTTGGAACTACAGGCAAATTGTTTAACAATTACCAGCTTCATTTTCGAAGAAGTATGGTTCAATTACTCCAATATTCCAAAATGCCCGCTAAACCATGCATTTCTGTGGATGCATTTCTGTTTCGTGAACAGCATGTGGATTTTTAATACCCCAAATTCCACAATTTTTACTGACGTATCCGTCAAGATGAAGATGTGCTTCAACGCTGAACAAAATTTTATTGCAAAAATCAGCATCACTTTCTTTCTATTCTAACACTAAATTAACAAATGTACGACGACGTTGTAAATGGTCTGCAACTTTTAATTGTTGTGTCAACTCAATTTTGTATGCCGTCACACACATATCTTTCTTTAAAATCCGGTGCATGGTGGATATTAATAGATTCAATTTTTGTGCACGGCGTCCAATGGATGTGTTTGGATACTCCCATACACATTCTCTCACTGCAGCAATATTTTCATTTGACCGATTACGACGAGGGCGTATTGGTGTTGCCTTATCAAATAACAGAATTTTTCTTGATTAAGTTACGAACTGTTAATTATGTATGCACTTTATTTTGTCCTGATTTTATGCTAATTTTTCTGAATGCAACTATAAATTATCACTCACAGTCATAAAACAGTTGTACACAAACTATTCGTTGTTGAACTGTTAATCAGGCATGTTGACGTCCTATCTTTGACAGATCACAAATCGCACGTAATTCAAATTCTATAGTTTCATCTGAGGCGCCCTATATAATAAAATAAGAAAAACCTGTAGTTTGTCCTGTTAAAAAATATATCTCCGATTTTTGTTTTCTTGAATTATGAAACACTTAGTTATCACCTAATTCCTCGGATCATTCGTTTTTTATTATTACATTGTCTCACGATTTATATGGGATTTTCTTAAAATCGTAAAAAAGAAACACATTATGGTATACTATTCCTCGTGATAATGTATTGTTGATTTTGGCAATAAAATTGATGGAAAGTGGAAGTATTAATCCATTTATTCTCTCTCTGGACTTGAGAAATCTCGAATTAAAGAAAAATATATTATACGAATAATATTAATATTGTATGTATATAAAAGGCATACATCAAAATAAAAAAAAAACAATAAATATGATTTAATATAGAGTACGTTCCAAAACAAGAAGAAAGAAATAGCTTTTTCTATTTTTTTTTTTTCATATACGTTTAGTATAATTATTGTGTTTTGTATATACATATGTAAGTATGTACAAAGTTACATGAATTTTTACATTTTTGACACTGTTTTCTCTATGACTGAAAAAATAATGATTTATTTAATAATTATCGATATTATAGTAGTTGAACTGTTGTCCTATATATAGAGTTTGCTTAATATTTATTCTCTTTGATGAGGTTGAGAAAAAATCATTTATTGGTATTGTTTATTATATTTTAGTTACAATTTACAATATATTTGACTTAAATATCTTAAAATGGATGTTATTCTTATTTTATTAGTATTTTATTATTATATTCTTCCTTCGATAATATTTTTATTTGATGAAAGTTAAAAAAGTGACTCTATTTCTGGGCATGTTTTGAAAGAGCTGTCTCATTTTTATTACTGTTATATTTGTGACCATTTATGCAGTTACTTAAATGTTATGATGTCATACCGACATAATTACCGTTATATTTATTACATGGTATGGCATCAACGATATCTGACACTTTAGAGAGCCAGGTTATACTTTTTAATGTAGTGGAAAAGGTATTTATACAGTTATAGGACAAACATATGAGATATGGGTTATTTCGTATTTAGAAAATATATTTTTTTAACTTCTTCATGTAAGGTGATATATCTATTGATAAGTGATAAGTAATATTAATAAATATTTGTTACTGTCTATAGCTATATTATAAGATAAATTATTATAATATTTGTATTATTCATTTCATTCTATTTGCCAAATAAAAAACTTCCACTTATCTTGCCGATAAATGGAACAGTCTACCTAAGCCTAGCCATAAAACAAGTCACGGTATGAGATAAGAGCCGTTTTATTTGGCAAATAGCGATGAAATAAACTATATGTCCATGTTCATATGATCCTGTTGGTCAAGTTTAGTGGATAGTTAGTCTTATTTTAATTAATATATCTGGATGATATTATGATTTTGTAAATTAGAAAACAGTTTTATTTTTGTTGTTTATTGTATTTATTATTTTTTAAGGTTTTAAAAACGTCTCAAATAAAAGGCAGAACGTCAACGATATAATAATAAAATTGTACTAATTCCACGTTTTTCATTAAAAATAAGAACCAATCATCTCAAGACTTAAGTGATAATAATATATATATATATATATATATATATATATATATATATATATATATATATATATATATATATATATGTCACATAATTATGCATGAACAGCATATTTCACAGTTCGACTTTCCATTTCACTTTTGCTTGCATCTTTGAATTTATAATTTAGAGTTGGATGTATTACGTAAATTCATACTTTCCAATTATCTTTTCCCTAAGAGTAAAAGTTGAAATGCTAACGGTGACAGTTAATATATATCGATCGATTACTATTCGTTATATTCACTCTCGCAAAATATTTGTATAACAATGAATACTATTTAGGAGTATTACATAAGAGATAAGAATAATTGAATTTATTAGATTGTTAAGTGCATACAGTTTTTGTAACCGTCTAAAAAGTTACTAACTTATTTTGGATCAACTGGAAATATTAAAAAAATCCCTTTTATGTCAGTTTTCCTAAAAATGTATGTTTTGCTAGTAAAAATCGTAGAATAAATAAATACCTATTTCCGTAACAGTCATCGCAAATTTAATTTTCCTTTGATGCAAAAAATATTATTATATATTTAACAAATTTTGTCTGATACGAATGTTTTAAAATTATATGTTTTAAGTCATTGTCCAATGCATCCAACAATTATGAGACAATCCTTTCTGCGTATCTCGTCTGTGCCTTTCTTTTCAGTTGACGGGGTTCCCTAATGTCAGCCCCAATACGTATTAAAAAGTCAAAATTGTTGGAGGTGAACAACATAGTGTCCATGTGTACAAAACAAGTATACTTGTACATTCCAATTAAAAGCATTTGTATTTCATTCATACAATAATACCACAGAATAAGGTCTGTGATAATACTATGGATGGTTTCACCAAAAACTCTTCTGCTTTCATTACAAAATCGATCGGGAAATAATCGAATATAAAACACAAACCTACTAATGAAAAAGAATAACAATAGGCATCAATGCCTATTGCTGGTCGTTATTGACCTCACTAGAAGGATCAATGATAAATATGGCACACAGTTATTGTAGGCTATAGTTTGAATGTGTCCAAATAACCTCAACACTAACTGAGTTTTCCACAAAACACCAAAACACTATACTCGACGCGCGTTTCGCCAACAAAGTTGGCATCATCTGGAGATGATTAAAACTAGTTCAGTTTTAATCATCTCCAGATGATGCCAACCGATTAGTCGAATCATAAGACTGGCGGGTAGTTCATGAGAGAAAATACACATAAATCGATCGGTGTAGCTTGCAGCAGAATATTTTCGAAGATTTCATAGGATATCTCGTGTATTTTAAGCCATGCATTATGTTTGAGGTTAGAGCTGTGGTTTCATAAGTTTACAAATCGCAGTAGGTAGTACTCTTGATACCAATTCCTCTTTCAGTTACATTTTCGGATATAATATTACTGCGCATCTTACGTAAATTTTTTTAAGCCACACCATAGAGATTTACATTCTCTCTGCAATATATTTCATTTCTCCTTTTTCTTGGAAGGAGAGCCTCATAAAGAAAACTCTAGACATACAACCAATCCCTAAGAAGAAACCATCAGACTTAATCAAACAATCGATGTTTGTCACTTAACTTTGTCTCATCACACTCGAATTTAACAACTTTTGCTGTGATTTTCAATAAATGCAATATGCAAAGTTCATAATAAGAAATAATATTGCGTTTACAGTTACCACCTACTCACTGTCACCACTTAAATTGAGTTATTTATATTTAACTCATAACTGACGACTATACCGTTAATTGACTCCATACGGCCTACCACGATGTAAAACAAAGATGAAGTTATGACTGTATCTTACTTGCATACGAAATACGTTAATTCATAAACACTGTCCAAAAAACCATTCTGTTAGAATGGATACTTACAGTGCACAGTTCTTACACGTTAAACGTAAATTCATAATTATGTTACTTCACAGAAACGTAGGAAACGCCATATCGTTTAACACTAAACTTTTGGTACGAGAAACATGTCCATTACAACAGCTCTTGGTTACACTTTTTCCTATTCGACTCGAAACAATTACGGCAAGACCGACACGTGTTGGCGGTACTTTTGTACCCTCTGCGGGGGACACGAGCCAGCCGAACGACATGTGTACAAACAGCCCCCACCGCGAGAAAATACAGTCAGATAACGCGCCGTGTGATCCCCTCAATCAGCTGTTTCAATACGGGGCACCGCAGGGGACGAACTGCGTAAGTAATTATCTAAAAAAAAACGGCTTGGTCGTTCGCGACAGGCAGAAACGTAGGAAGAAATTATTACAGCTTAATTTATGAAAGAATGTCATGTTTTTATAAAGTTAAATATGACCGTATGGCGCCAGAAACTTTCTGTAATAAAAATATAGCTATTTTTACAGCGTAAGCGAACAAAACCCTCGAGAATGCAAAAGCGACTTCGCAACCGCGTATCAAACAATATTTTTTTCAAATTGCTTCGAAATATTGTCAGAAATTGGCGAAGAAGTAAAAATGTTGCCTTTTACGATAAATTAATTTGACGTTTATAGCACAAATATGAATCGATCAGATTTTAATACGCCAAATAAAGCAATCATAGAAACTATACCAGATAGGTAAATATGAAACAGGAATTATTTGTATAGAAAATCTGTGGGTTTTTATGCTAAAAAATTATTGCTCTTTCGAGGCAAACCAGTCATCATGCCATTTTCGTAAGAGGTGAAGAGCACTTGCCCAGCAAGTGTGTGTCCCATCGATGCAAATAAGTAGTAATCGGATGGAGCCAAGTCTGGTGAGTAAGCCACATGCGAAAGAATTTCAATCGCTGAACACTATCATGAAATAAAATCATGTATTGCCTTTTTTGATATACTGGTCGTTTTTCATGCAAAGCTGGATCAAATCGATCATTTGTTATCGGTAGCGTTCAGTACAACGGTTTGGCTAGCTTTTAGTAGTTCATAATAGCTCATAGTAGCTCAGTCGATGTCGATGGTACACCTGGAGTTACCCATGATCTATTACGCGTAGGATTCTCGAAATATATCCACTTTTCATAGCCAGTCACAATTCGATGGAGGAATGACTTTCTTTTGTATCCGGGGAGCAGCATTTCGCAAATGGTTCTTCAGTTTTTCTGCTGTCTTTCATTCAGTTCATGTGGAACTCATTTTCCCATTTTCTGGATCTTTCCCATGGCTTTCAAACGTATGGAGACGGCTTCTCGTGTCACGTTTAATTGATCCGCGAGTTCTTGTTGCGTTTGAACGTCATTCTCGTCCAACAATGCTTGCAACTCGCTTCAAACTTTTTCGGTGGTCTTGATTGATAAAAAAATTGTCACACAAAAAATTAATTTCTTAAACCACTCAAAGCAGTTAGATTTACCAAGAGCATGCTCACCGTAGGCTTCGACAAGCATTCGATGCGATTCTGCAGCAGTTTTCTTCAAATGGTAACAGAAAATCAATGTTGTCCGCAAATCGTAGCTTCTAGGCACAAAATTCGACATGTTCAATGCTATTAAAAACGATTTTGTTGTATGAAACTTGTATTATTGTGAGATAAAAACCTTTATCAGATGCCAAAACAGAAAATGGCGCCAATGACGCGGTATGATAGTAACTACGAGTATATAGCAGCTAGGCCATCTTTGGGTAAATTCCGGTCTCATACGTACATACCTGGTATAAACAAAGTACCAATAATCGTTTATATCTGGTTGCCATAATTGTCATATCTGTTAGTAGGTTTATTGTCTATTTTGCTCGTTCTGCCAATTGTGAATATTGAGAAATTAGCGTTAAAATATTACGTATACAGTGTTAAGTATGAATGAGGTGGGACATAAAACATGAATTGGATTTTTCAAGTGATGAAGATTTGCCTCTTGAATTATCGAGAGCTGCAGAAAGTGCAATATCGCAACCTACTCCTCAAAAATGTGCAAGACAACATGAAACAGCTTCTAATGGCTCCGAAAAGTGACGTACTGACAAGAATATTAAGAAAATATTTGAAAATGAGGGTTGGAAGTCCACTTGAGTGGCAAAAGTATGTACATGTTGAAGATTGTATGTGTATGACGAATACAAGTCAAATATATGTGACTTTGTTTTGGAATAAAAAAGTCACTTTCGTTCCAGTTAACTAACGTCATCTTGAAACAGTAGTGAAGAGAATGAAAACGTAAACGTTTTATGAACAAAAAATGTTTTTCTGCGCTCATGTGTACTTCTCATGTTATAGAGAATGGAAACAAAATATAAATGGTTAATTACATAAAACATAACGAGGAACTGAGACAGCTTCACAATCAAATCAATATACAAATAGAATTATTATTACTTCTATTAGTTATAATTGTTTTAAATAACTAATGGATGATGAATATACCAGGAAATCGTGTTAGGGTTTTGGATTGACGTACACAATGATTCATATCAGGTATCTGCATAAGGATTTCGGACACGGAAAGATTTATGAATAATAAATTTCATGTAATTGATATCAAAACAAAATTTATCTGATTAGTATAATTTTACGCTTTCCGATATTCATCGAAAAATTCAATTATTTTTTAAGTCGGTTCTAGTAAGTAGGGGAAGTGGAGAAAGACAAAAATAATATTTTCAATGTAACTTGATCATGTGATTGATGACTATATAATCACCCATCGATTATTGAATCAATATACTCGTATAATTGAGATAAATTTAGATCTTCCATTAGCGAAAAAGGGTTTTTGAATATATCGGCATTGGACCTTAATGAATGATGAACATGTTTTAAATATTGTAGCTGCTTAATTTCAATGATGTAAGAGGAAAAAATATATTTGTTAAATGAACATGTCTGAAATACTCTTTCTCGATTAACTCGATATATTTTCGGAAAATAAGACATATGAATTGAAAATAGGCTGAGAGGTAGACAGTAAGTTAGTGAATGTGTACATAGATGCAGGTCATATATTCAGTTAGTAATTAGTATTAGTTAGAAGTATCAAAAATCAGATAAGAAAACTGGTACTTTTTAAATTGTAGTAGCTTACACGTAACGAACTGAATTTATTTGTATGAATGGTTCAAAGGGGTGTGCGCGTTCTGAAATATGAAAATTCAATTAAAGTTATTTGTAAAAGGCAATACATTCAGTTATGCTGGTGATTTTTTTTGCGAATTAAACACTTTGTTCAGTACACTTAGAGTAGATGAGGTAGTGAAAGTGGTAATTCTGGTTAACGAGGGACATAGCCAGCGATATGTGGCTAATTTGTTGGGAGTTATACAATCAACAACTAGTCGAACAATTAAACGCTTCAGTGAACTTGGAAGTTACTGTATAATCCCAGGACAAGGTCGTAAGAAGTCTACAGACGTAAGAGATGAGCGATATTTTACGCAAGTCGCCTTAAGAAACAGGCATTCTACCAGTTTATAGCCAAGCAGAGTCCTAGCAGCAGCTCGAAATGTAGCAAGTTGTGGACGAATAGTCATATAAAGGCTTAATGAAAGAGGATTGGGCAGTAGAAGACCAGCTGTTGCACCACTGCTCATCAGAGAACATAGTTACTAGGCTGCGCTTTAGACTCGACTTAAAGCGAGTTTTGTTTTCAGAGGAAACAAGAATAAGTTTTAATTCACCAGATGGACGTCAGCTTGGCGGAGGGCAAGAAAGAGGTTTGCTGTCTGCAATATCTCTCAGAGGATCCCATTTTTTGGTGGATCAATAATGTTTTGGGGAGGAATTTGTTTCTATGGTTGGACGAATTTGGTTTCTATACGAGGGAGATCCATGAATACACATTTCTACATATAAAATATCGTAGACGAACATATGATGCCATTTGTAACATTTATCGGGGACAATTTTAATGTTTATGCAAGATAACGCTTTAGATATAAATTTACTGGTGTTAGGTAGTGTTTAAAATAAAAATTTAATGTTTATGTAAGATAACGCTTGGCCCCCGTCGCTAGAGAGGTACTAGACTGCCTTCGATTTGTGAACATTTCGACTATGGACTGGCCACTAAGAATCCCAGATATTAACGCCATAGAGCACCTATGTGATGTACTATAACGATTAGTTAGATGCAATATACTTGTCCCTATGACTCTTAAGGATCTCAAACAAATAGTTCTTGTAAAATTGGAGAATACGCTTCAGGAAACCATTCACCACTTCATCAATAGCATGCCCAGACCGAAAAAAATCAGTAATAAGAGCTAGAGGAGGATCTACACGCTACTGAAGTACAATTCTGACAACTTAATTTCACCTACAATTTTTCTTTCTAAAGTTTTTCATTAACACCGTTTAAGTGGCATTTGACATTATTGTTCCTTACTGTTATTTATTCATGTTTTCTCGAATAATACCATCCTAGTTAGTTAAACATTCGTTGAAATCATTTAATTATAATATCACGCAAGTACTATAATTTAAATCTTCGAAAAAATAGAAGTAAAAAGTGAAGATTGTCTGATGCGTTAATTTCGTCCAGGAGTTTATAATTTATAACTTCTTCATTGCTTAACCTAAACATTCTTCAAGCTACGCAAGATATTATCCTTCTCGTCAACATCGTCGAAATTTTCGTCAACATATTTCTAAGAAATATTTCTTCAAAATAGATAGCATATTTAAAATGCATCACCTTAACAAAATCTATAGGTCAGTTAGTACAGTAAATCTACAGGTAGATTTTTTTTAATTTGTTTTTAGAAGATTAACATAATATTTTAGTCCATCCATATGTTCACAAAATTGTAATATTTTAGTATTTCAATAATATTCTAATTAAAAGCGATTATAATGATGACGGAAGGGAACCAAACTATCCGAGAATTTGAAGATCATACGTACGTACCACAATTTACAGAAATGTAATAAAAGCAAATGAAACCTTGGAAAAGTTTACTTTACTTCCTTGTGTACACATCGAACAATCCAGGTGGTATTTTAGATTTACTAGTATTGTGTTCATCTAATAATTATTTTTTAGTTATGGGAATCCAACAGCGGATAAGTTTTTTTTATGTACGCTTCCGCAGGGCATATTTCAACAATAATTTTCGTAGGCGCGCAAATTGACCTTAAAGTGTTTTTATGTGTTATAGCTTATGCCACAAACATCATTAATTAACTAAGCGAGGAACAATCTGATGTATAAATTTGTCAGGTCTCTAAATTTGGCAAGCAAGCTCTTTTTTAATCGGGTATTACTTCTATGCCTCCTGGAGTGTTTCATTATCGAAAAGGCGTATTTGAATAATAAACGATGATGCAAGCATTGGGAGCCAACACTTACCTACTGTAATTGATCAAGAGATCAAATATAATTTTGTCGATGCTACAGATTTTACACATAAGATAACTAACGGTGGTAAAATACTTAACATGTAAAATTTGGTTGATTTTCTAAATTCTATACATATGGTGAAAAAGAATCGTATTCATGGTTTTAATATGCATGAGTAAAAGCTAGGTCAGAAGGGACAATAGATAGGTGAAGTATCCATCTACATTGCGGCTTTAATCTAACAGCACACACATAATTCGAGGACATTTGTCTGTATACATATACACTATTTGCTAAAGCTTCTTTATTAATATGTGTTTTCCTACTGCCACAATTTCAGCTCTACATTAACCTGTAACTGTAAAAACGGTCAGGACAGTGTAAAAATGATGACTTTATGAACTTCTTCGATATACTACATATGTATGAATCATATATACACAAATATAGAAAATATTAAAGTTACTTATGGAAGAAGTAGTTATAAATGCCAAAATTAGTATGAAATATATACCTACATAAATCTAATGAACATGCAACAGAAATCAATAGCTAAAAATTTTATTTCTATTTTGAGAAATTTGGGATTCGGTTTAGATGTTATGGACCGAAACGCCACGTGTTAGAATGCACACGTCTCCTAAGCATCTGTTTATTTCATGAAATACTTAGATGTTACTTTGGCTTCGACTTGATTACTATTAGATTAAAGAAGGAATAGCTAGATGGACATAACTAAATAATTTCATAGCGTATGTAAAATATATTTCGGGAAGCGAGACATCAAAACTTATTTTAGCTAAAGGTTTTTTAGTTATTGTAATCTTAAATAGTTGTCGAATTCTGGTTTTTGCCACACATTTATACGATTGAAGTCGATATGCAATAACTTGTCAATGGAACTGTGTGCTAGCTAATTGAATTTGGAAATAGTCAGCGTTTATGTTTGACAATTATCAAGGACAATTGTTAAGACTTGATGGCTGGATTCTTGATCCAGGCCTTCCTCTTCCCCCTAATGTTTCCTTAAACTATCAATTGGGAAAGTGTGTACTTGGGGTCACTTATTATGTGCCTTCAATACCTCCCTAGGTGTTGAAAGTTTCTCTTCTTTAAGGTGTTATTTCGCACTACTTTTGTATCTTATTTAGGATTTTGGTATTAGTGATTCTATCTATCCAGAATATAGGCCGCATCCTGCAGTAGCACTACATTTCGAAGGCTTGCAATTTGTCCATGTGATTTCATCTTTTAGGTTACGCAATTCTCAAAATATTCACATATGTTTGTTGAATCTTGACATTACATCCTCACAAAATCGATACATGGATAACAGCTTTTCGGAGAAGAATAATTGATACTGTTTCTTACAGGATAATACGGGAACAACGATTTGACGGAATTTGTTTAATTACAAGGTGACGAACATCGGTGTGGTCATTTCGAACAAGATGATGCAACAACATCTTCAAGATAAAACACTGCAGCTTTTCTTAGCGAGTTATTTGATTGACTGGCCGATAAATTTATATACACAAGTTTATTTTCCCCCAAGTTCTCCTTGTTCCACTATTATGGACTATTTTATGTTCCCTTACAAAAAAAATAGGATCTTCAAATTGCCCGTGGCTAATGTGCAAGAACGGAAGCAAAGAATTGTTGAAGACTGTCCAACCACAACGTTAGAAAGGTACAAAATATTTTTGATAGCATGAAGAGGCGTATAAACTTCTGCACTAAACAAGGATGGGCAAAATTCTAACTGTTACATCAATTTAAATTTTTCTCTTAAGAAAATTGTTATTAGTATTTCATTTTAATTTTCAACCTAGTAGTTCACTATTATTTTATTTCTAAAATTGATTTTTGAATGATTTATATATTTACACGTTATTTATGATATCGATATGACGCGTAATTTGATTAACATTGACAGCATTATTATAGAAGAATGACTTCGTTTTTCATATCATAGCCGCCTTAATCGGGATAATTTTTGTTATATACCGGTATTTCATAACATTTTATCCTATATTTAATCTATTCATCATACTAGCCACGTGCATAGGTTAGTGTCTTCTTAAAAAGAAAAAAAAATGAAACGTGTTTCTAAAATCATGTTTTTTAAAAAAATATTCAATAAGAAAATTGTGAATACAGTGCGAAATTTTCTGACGACGCTATCCAAAACCATGGAAATGAAACAAAATGTATTATCGGTACTAAATACGTCTACCTAATCAAATTTGTCGAAATAGATATGAAATGGCATTTGGAAATGGCAAATGTTATTAACAGGATAATACCAAATATTTAATGAGCCATGATATTATCGAATAAATGTAGAACTCACACATTACCGTCAGGATTTTGAGCATAATAATCTAGATTTAAGAAGTTTTTGTAACTGAAACTTTCATTGTGTAACAAGATAAATGATTTTTTGACCGAAAAAAACCAGATAATATTTCAAAATGTCACGAACGCGATCCGTTGAAGAATCGTATATCATTTTCAGAAGAGACAGTGAAGAAATTCAAAACCAGGCAATATTTCGAAAGATACCAAATGTTGTCCACAGAAATAAAACAATGTGTAAGAAAATTGAACGACACAACCGTTTCACAATTGATCAAAAGATAATATTACACAATTATCTCCATATTTTGATCACTTACGAAATTAGTTTGCTATTGCTAAATTGTCTTGAGTGTAACGAGATAGCTGATACATTTTTCATTGAGATTTAATTTTGATTGAGAATCGCCAAGTGTTCTATTTCATTCATATTTTTTTCTTGTTTATGTCATTTATGTCTAGATTGTCCACGAACAATTGATGGTCGATGCGATAGTTGTGTTCTACATTATTTGCATGAAATTGGAAAAATATATCTAGTTAAACAAAAAATATTAATGCCATCTGTATGTATCTTTTTAATGCACGAAATATTTTAATAAGTTTATAATTTCGTCCTTCAGGACTATTTTATTTTTCATCTTAACATTTGACGTATTACTTGAAAAAATAATTATACGTTAAACATTGTAAAATATGTGAAATAGCCACATGAAGATCATTAGCATAAAAGCAAAGTAGTCATTATAACTCACTACAACACCTTCCTTCAACATAATTTATGTAATTAACATTTATTCCTTGGCTTAATCCAACACGTTTGCGAAAATTTAATTGAGATATTAATGTTGTTAATAACATAATCGATAAAACAATTGATTTGTTATGGGTTTTATTATTTTTTATACAACGCATAGCTTATGCCAACCGCAAAATCACTTTCATAATGCGCATATTATATGAAATTAATTTAAAATAAGAAACACGCATAACGCAAATAGGAAAATACCAGCGAACCAAAGCGGCCAACCGAACTTTCATTGTTTTGCGATTAATCCAAATAAAAAACATCGCAGGGGGAAAAAACTTACATTTCATTGAACTCGCAAACAGCACTATCAAAAAGTTGCAATGCCATAATACACCGTAAAATTTCGAATTAATCGATCTCAACAGAGGCACCACCGCATTATTTTTATGGCAGGATTTTGTTTCGCTCACGTCGCGTCGCGCCGCCTACCGAATCAAAACTACAGTCGAACTTAATTCGATACAAAGGAAATATAGTATTAGAATGTTTAATGTTCAAGGATAAGTGAGATGTCAATGGCATCGTTATAAATAATACAAAAATTTTACAGTAAAAGTACGAGCGGCAACGAGGAACGAGTATTACGAGTTAAAATTTATATATAAAAAAACGCAATATACTAGACGTGCTGGAGGCTGGCTGCCACCGCAGGTGAACAATGGCAAATTTCGGTAAACTTGCCGGAGAATAAAGAGCGCCGACTTGCCTACGTAAGTGTTCCTTGACATTTACCTTTGTGTATCATAATAATTAGTAGTTTAGTCAAGATTTTTTATGTGTGTGGTAATTTTGTTTTGATGTTTGTATTTTGAATTTCGATGGGCAATTAACGCTAATTCCGGATTTTTTAACTCTAGTCTATACGTACTCGACGAATTCAAGTGTACCTACCTATACATAGTTATAATTATTTTGTCATAACTTAAAAATAAATCTTAGTAAATGATTTACATCATTAATTAATTACGATTAAATATTTCATAGAAAAGGAGAAACTAAACGAAATTGGAGACAAAGAAAGTAGGAAAGGATAAAATTCAAAGAATATTGAGAATACTTTGGTGGCTGAAATAGGAGAAATAACTGGTAAATCGCACTGGTCTTCCACTTCTTGGAAAACATCTTGATCTTCTCCCAAACAATTGGTAAACACTTGATGATTTTGTTTACTGCACCAATACTGAATTATCAATATATCTGAGGTAGTATCCAAGTTTCATCTCGTCATGTTAATCGTAGTATATATGTATGTACAGATGTTTCTTGAAGTACAAACCTAACAGTGTTGATATTTCTAGACTCTTAGAACATGCACATGGGTGCGCCAATGAAATAAAATATGTTGATTGATGATTGCTTATCTCATATTGCTGCAAGTGGTCTAGTATCTATATCATGTTTACTTGTCAAAAATACTTAAGTCAGTGGAAATCTTACGACAAAAAAACAATGGAGATACAAAGAGACTTATTTCGATATCAGTTTTGAAGAACAAGCTTTGAAACGTTTATTCTAAAGACAACCTCCGTCAGTTGAGCGACTTAACTATTCTAGACAAAAATACTGTTTCTCTATTAATTTTGTTTTTCGTGAGTAAGTAGAATTTGCCTGTAATACAGGACGTTTTTAAATAGCCTTCCAATGGTCACAAATTGGCGAATAAGACAGATAAATCCAGGGAACGGAATAGAACCTGATATACATGAAGCGAATATTACGTAAAAAATATATGACGTGAAGTTTAATTAAGCAGGGGTTAAGTGATATTATGCTGAAGAAGTCAGTGATAAAGGAGTGGAGTTACTTAATCTCACGCAAATATTCATAATAGCACCCTGTCGTCTGATTTTTCACTTCCGCACGCCGCTATACGCGGAAAAGTAATGTAATCGTGTAAAGAAAAATTGAAAAACCAAATTTTGTTTGGGTTTATTTTTCGTTTTTCGGCCTGAAAACCAAAAACAACTGGTGTTTAAAAAATGTTTGCTGTGTATGTATCGTTGTCGTCGTCATTTATTCTTGTTAGCACGATAACTCAAGTAAATCGTGTCGGATCGATCGGGTTTTGACTGATTCTGATTGGGGACGTCTCTCTGACAACACCTATTGATTTTGAGGTGGATAGAACACAGTCTACTATGTAAATGACTCATGGGAACGTACAATAGTGGACCACTTGAGAAATTTTTTTGTTAGCACGATCACTCAATTAAATCACGTCGAATTTATCGGGTTTGGACTGATTCGGATTCGGGATGTCTACCAGACGACATCTATTAATTTTGAGGTGTATAGGGCACACCCCACCCTGTCCATGGGTCACGAGAAAGTACGATGGTGGACCATTTGAAAAAAGTAAAACTGTCGCATAAAATACATATTCTGCATTTATGTGTTGCTTTATTTTTTCTCGGTCATTCAATTTCGGGATAGAGATGTTCCACATGCGGAAAAGTCCGTTTTATGGTATTAAAACTATTTATTTACTTTTCTATTCTATATCGTTTCGGTTGTAAATTTACTGTATATTTAGGATATTTTTGTAATAACTACATATTCTTATACATTTATCAAAAAAAAAAAAATAGTTTCTCGTGTAGTATATTAAAATACACAGGGTTGCTTATAATTCACTTCGTATTGAGTGACAAAGTACTAGTATAAAAGATTGCCGTAATCAGTCACAGTCTAATGTTAAGGAAGGACGTGAATGCATTTTTTATATTCAATGACGTGTCTAAAATATCATTTTAACTGACTTTTATGTTGTAAGTAGCTATATCATAACCTATAATACTATCTTGATAGTATTGGTTTATATATCTCGATTAAATATTTATTATAATTCTTATCAGATTCGCGATTTACGTATCTTCGAATTACTTTATCTTTCACAGATAAAGTAATTCGAAGAGGGATCTTTCACAGAACGAAATTTCAGCAACATTGTGGGTATTAAAGCATTTCTTTAAAACAACTGGGCTTCCCTTAATTGACTGTTTTATGTCCTTCCATTTAAAGAATACAACCCAAAAATCAAAAAGGCGGTACTACTACTTATTTATAACGTACCATAAAGAAAACAATTTTGAATGGTACTGAACTTAGCAGGAATAAATCTATTCAAAAACGTCAGACATAGAATTAAATTTATGCATATTACATACTGCTGAAGCAAATATCGACTTAATCAATAATTCATTCAATTAATTTATAAAATCCTATATATAAATTATACGATAGTTTCCTTAAGCGGTATATTTATTTTGTATATAATGTGTACAATATGAAAATTGATCAGTTATATCAAACCAATTCTCAGTCATGTGACGATTCCATTCCAGACATTTATTCACCAAGACCTTTTGACTACAATAAATACCAAAGACATTAATTAACTGACACCAAAATATTTAGATTACGCGAGAAAAAAATACAAAACAAAAATAAAAGCTGCTGATACGCATTAATATGTAACAATAAATAAATGTTGTCGCAAAAAAATTACCAAACTGGTATTTCAAAAGTTAACAACCTGCCCTATGACGTCACATCGAGCAAATTATGCTATTCGAATTGTGAGGCGGCGTTGCCATATCCAACAGCATATCTATCGGTTAGTTCTTTGGACGAAAAAACACCTAATATAATTTAAGAACCACAGATTTACCAACATGTTCTAAAAAAAGGTGTCGAGCAAAAACATGTAATTAAAATATACGTCTCTAGTAAAATCTCCAAGCCTAGAGCTATACTCTATCCAGATGTTTTTACATTTATAACACCTACAAAATGTCCAGTGCTGTATACTGTTGAACATTTTTTTTAATGAAAATACCACATGTTTAAGACACATGTTCGACAGAAGACAACTGATTATTTTATTTTAAATATGATAAGGGAGTTAATTAATTCATTTAAGTGTTTTATGAATGATAAAAATAGGAGGAATAAAATAAGATGGAAATTCCTGAAATCATAGACAGAAAATGCCTACAACAGGGTTTAGGAACTTTCTTCAATATTTAAGTTTGCCCAGACTGTATTTAGGTCTAGGGGAATATATTTATATAGAAGAAACTCACGATATTACAATTTGCAACTTCAGGGTTTTGAAATCTGTCAAATCCAATTGACATTTTATTCATCTAAAAAAGTACTTTCACAATTGTGTAAAATTGTAGAACACCTCAGATGGTCAATTTTACAAGAACATATGAACAAGAAGTTATCTTATTCAATATGTGGTGTACATAACCGGAAGTAGTAAGCACGAGTTTATTATAGATGGTGGTGTGGGTAGTAGTGTAAGGGTTCGATATTATAACAACCATCTGATATGCACAAAGAGTAGGCAGGGGCAGGGTTACTTGAAAAAAAAAAAGAAAAAAAAAAAGAAAAAAAAAAGAAGAGGGAGTGCTGAACATGAAGACGATTCTAGTAAAACTTTGAGTCTAAACGTAGCTTCAAAATGTTGGGTTACAAAGAGGAAACAAAAAAAGTATTCATTTTGTAATCGAGCAAGAAAAGTAACCGTCTTCGTAATCTTAAAAATACCGAAGAGAGTAATAGACCTTAAGATTTAGGAATTTAAAACTTTTACCAAATCACTATCGAAATTAATATAGAACCACAAAAAATAAATTAAAAGCGATACCGAATCGCTTGTCGGATTTTTTTTTGCGCGCTGTTAAAGTTCAAACATCGGCCCATTCACTTTCCGGTGATCGATACCAATCTCAAATGTTTATTCTCGACCTGGCAACGTGGACGGCCACTTTTTTTTTTTTTTTGTTAACCGAACAGTCTAAAGCCGTATTCGCTAGCCGAGAATTAGTTGTTGCGCAATAACAGTTCAAAGTAAAAGCTCAAGACTCTCCGTGATCTTGACCTTGGCCCGATCTAATGATATGGTGAACGTGGGGAATCCGAGAACCTCTCACTTACTGGCAGCTCCAGCATTCGTTGAATGGGCGCCTCCTCGCCGTGCGTCACCTGGGGAGCTGATTCAGAAGCGTGTTTATGTTTTAACACGAACTCTCAGACGTGCTAGATGCGGTGTTATAGATTGTCCGCGGTGTTTATTTAAATGAACCAACCCGTCGGCCACGTTACTGTGCCTCGCTTATTCATTAAGCCACATTAACTGTATCACTATACTTTATGGCCTATTGTATTTCCCTCGATCGACTTAAATGCGATACAAAGAACTGACCGAAACAAAAGTATATGTGTATTTGACGATTACACCATAAATTACTACAAATACTACATTTAAAAATATAGTCCATACAAAACAAAAAGCAATGCACGTCATCATGTGACGTAATTTATTACTACTACACTTAGAATTCGTCTTCAGTCAACAGAAATTTAAATTTGGCGCCCATTTTGAGATTAGCAGCAATTAACATATGTCGTGCGTGGTGCCAGAGTTATCGGATGTTTAGGCTTATTCGATTTCTAGTGTTTTAGCCACAAGTTAATGAGAAAACTGTTCTTTTGAGATCAAAAGTAATTGCTATTAGCCAGCGCAAGCACCATAAATATTCGGACTGTTGCATACGTTGGGGCGATGTTTACACAATGCTGAAAAAAGTTATGACATGACTTTAGTCATATGACATTTCTTTGAGTTCTATAGTATTTTTGACAATGTGGCAACAGCGGTCGTCTCTCACGCATCAGGTACATTATGACGTGCATTGCTTTTTGTTTTACATGAACTATAATTGTATATGTACTGTATGATTGTATAATAAAGGTATAATTAATTATTTACGGAGACCAGACCATATATTAAGGCTTGGTATATGTAGGTCTATCGCAAGATATATCCAAAAACATTTTTATCAGAAGACTATTTATTTAGTTTTTTGTGAAGACTTATTTTTGATACCCTAATTTTGTATTAACAATAAAATTTGCTCAGTTCGCTTCAACGCGAGTATCACATCTATTTGTCATATTCACAAAATTTAAGATATAACGTTAAATAAGCTCGCCAAGAATAAGAAAATGTGTGAAATTTTTTAGGTATGCGTAGAAGAAAAAGTAAAGCGGCATTCGAACGGAAAAGGATGCACTTTACGGGCGGCCATATCGAAGTCTGTGTACATTCACATTCAATATATATTCATCGATATTCACTCTGCCTGACAAAGGTCTTATTTCGTAAACCGAGTAAAGATCAGGCTATTTCCTGCGCATCTCGTGGGCGGTGCGATATCGGAGTATTGAGGCTTGTTCCTATTCTTGATGAGTTGTATCCTATTTTAGAGACAAAATTGAGCAGAACCAAATAAAATGTATACGCGATCATTAAATCGCTATTTCCAACTTAGGTACTATGATTGTTAAACCGTAATTCATACTAATCAAAGTTATGAAGACATAATACGTGATTTAATTTGTCTTTAAACCAACTGTCAAAGTGGGACCATATGGTTAAAACGACATTTAGTTTTACAATATAACTTTCTTCTACGACCTCGATTTGCAATAAGTGGATTTGGTAAAGAACAGTAGTCTTGCTCCGCCCGCAAACGCAATTAGTCACACTTGCTAGAATATTGCGTAATAATTGTGTGTTTATATACTAAACAGTAGGCTTTATACACTCAATGATTACTTTTTTTCGAAGACTTCCTGGCAACATTTGCCTCATTCTTCATCTAGGACGCTGCATTAGATTTTTTTATTTTTGAAAATGTGAGCAGTTATGGCACACCCAGTTATGGCATATACCTTAATTTTGTGGAATGCTTTTAGTAATGTAAATGTACTGTATGTATTCACTAAATTGCTGACAAATTCAGAATTCAACATGCATTAAACTATTTTTCATCTTGTTAAATAGTAGAAGGAAGATTTCTGATAATAATCTATAGTACCAATATTACCAATACATCAGGCATATTTGGGCTACTTTGTATGTGTCGTATCTCTATATAGGGACACCTAATCAGCACGTATTTAGTAATTATGCTTAGTTAAGTTAATTACTTATACCTAGTATACTTTACTTAAAATTTTAGACTAAAGATTTTTGATCTTTAAATATTTACACACATCGAATTTTCTCTGAAATTATTTTAAATGTTTCTATATTAAACATTCTGATGAAATCTCTATTTGTAACACGTTAAAAAACTGCAGTTTGGTCCAATTTGGATTTATCTACCAAAAAATGTGAAATGTAATAATAAAATATTTAATTAATATTCACTATTATATAGGGTGACAACCACTTATGGGTAAAATTATTTTTAGAGACTTAAGGGAAGACTTACAATTTAAAGTACACATCTTTTAAATGAAATTTTAAATATACTGCTCGCCAATAATAAGTACGAGAAAGTGTGAGATTTTCCCATACACGTAGAATGAAGAGTGAGGGTTGCATTCGGTTATTCATTTAGACCAGGCTATTTACAGCGCAACTCGTTAGCGGTCCGATACATACTTGTTCCTATTCTTGATGAGCAGTACAAGGCGATTTATGTTAGTGCAGTACAAGAATTGAATTTACTATAAATGAATCACACAGTGTATTCTGTATTACTGCATTTTGATAAGCCCGCATCAACGACCTATCCTATAACAGTTGTGATATTGCTGATGGATTAATTAATACAGGCATTAAACCGTGAGTTGTTAAAAGACTATTTTTTTCTTTGATATCATCAGTGACATATGGTCCTGTACCATACATTTTATTCATACCATGAGCACATAGAAAAATATCTGTGACTAGACCCTACGATCTGATGATGAGTGATTACCTACTCAGTAGCATCATCATCAGTGGTCACCTACATCATTTAGGTGATCAGTCACTTCTTGAAGGACCTTGTTTATTGTTTAATATCAACAATTAATGAGGCAACGTCTTGTATTGTTCGAGGGTTGTAAATGTTCTCTCCCTTGGTAACAGACTGCTATTTTAAGCGGGCTTAGACGTTGCGCACGCATTATAAGCTCCTCATGTAATATACAAAATATTTTCAACACCCAAGTTCCCTGAGCTATGCATGAACTTTAGACAGTCCCTTTAGGAGATATTTGCAAAAATTTCAGCATTTCTGTGAGCACGTACCAATACTTACGATTATTATTTTATTATTTGTAATTGCTTAAATTTTTTCCTAAATTTCTATAATAATTCTCTTACTCCATAAAATACTTTCTATTCTGTATAACAATTTTCAGTAACAGTATCGTAAAATAATAAACATTATTCAGTCATATAGCATTCCATGTCCTTCATGAGTATTACGAGTAATACTTCTGTATGTCGACTATTGAACATACATACTACAGTAAAATGGACTAGGGAGTAGATATATCTCTATCGCAATATTACTGCATTCTAATTAGTCAATTAACGGGTTTCTCGATGACTCAGCCGTACCGGTGTTGCATGTGAAACACTTATGTTTACTTTTCTATTGTACGGTTCAACGAAATAGTAAAGGTAAAACTGGCGGTAGCGTTTTTCAGGAACTGTCAAGGCTCGACCACTTTCTAAAAAGATCAATTAGTTACACGAAATTGTTCCCTGTTACTTTGTATCGGAAAACTATAGTCGCAGAAATTGCATTACGCTGAAAGTAGCAAATGGTGCTTACAGTTGAAATCGCCAAAGTGTAACCGCAACGGGGGCGAGGGTACGGAAGCGTTTCCTTGGTCCAAGTATTGAATTCGAACTGTAGTGGTTGAATAACGCATAGCTACTATGCACTCGGTATAGTAGCTATGCGTTACTACGTTAAGAAATCCGTGTTTATGATACCTTATAAACATGAAAGTTTTCATAACGTTTAATTGATTTTGAAAATGATTTGCGAAACGAGATCGAACGTAATTTTCGTGGGAGCGCGCGAATCCAGCAAGGATATTCTGGGTATGTTATGTATATACAGTAATTTCTTTACAATTGTACTTCATAATCTAAAATAAGACACCCTCACATAATCGCATAAACAACATACTGTTAAACTTTACAATGTGTCTCTTCTCTTTGAGGTATTTCAGAGAAGGCCATCCCCATATTAAAGAAAAATACAATAATACATTTTATAGATGGCTATTAAAAATCAAAACTTTATATAGGGCGTCTCAGTTGGAACCATGGGATTTGAATAGCGTGCCATTTGCCTTCTGTTAAAGATAGGGCGTCAATACGAGGTGCGTTCAAGTTTTAACGTCTCCGATTTTATTTCTCACAAACTAATCATACAAAAAATTTGAAACTTCTGTCACTTTTCAATGTAATCTCCCTGCAGCCGTACACATTTTTTACAACCACGACGCCATGATTCCATGCGCGCGATGTCTCATCCATTGTCACAATTATTGATGAAAAGAAAATCCCATTCATGTCTTCATTACATGTCAAAATCGCCTGGGAAATTGCTATGCGCGCAGCCTTGTGATCGTCCGACAGCATTCATGGCACCCACCTGGAGGACATTTTCTGCATTTTCAGATCCTCATGCAGGATTGTGTGCACATATCCCACGGAAATTCCAAGTTTGGAGGCGATGGGTTTCATACTCACTCGGCGATCCTCCAAAACAACTTTCTCAACTCGCGCGACCATGTTCTCAGATCGGCTTTCCGAGGCCGAGCCTGTTTTGGTTCGTTATTACACGACGTTCGGTCTTCTGTGAACTGTCTGATCTACGACCGCACATTTTTCACATTGATGACATCGTCACCACATGTCTTAGTCAACTGGCGATGAATTTCAATGGGTGTCGCACCACGCAAATGGAGAAAACAAATGATTACTCGCTGTTCTTGTAACGAAAACGTCGCCATTTTAAGTGTCAACAACACTCCTCACTCTCGCCGTCACCGTTAGAGGATCTGTATGCCGTACAGTGCTGACATCTCTGTCACGAATTCACAAATACTTCACACGTATTGAAAACCAAACCGCATGTGTCTATCTACTCCCAGTCATGAAAGAAAAAATCGGAAACCTTAGAACTTAAACGCACCTCGTATTAAGCGACTGCCATCCACAAATCATATGACGTGAACATTCCGCGATTAATAGTTCAACAACGAATACTTTGTATACAACTATTTTATGAAAATGAGCGATCATTTACAGTTGCATTAAGAAGAATTCGCGCAAAATTAGGATAAAGTGACGAGCATCCAGAGTTAACAATTTAACTGAATCAAGCTAACTTAATCAAGAAATTTGAAGAGACAGGTTCCATTATTGATAAGGCAACAATTCTAATATTGATAAGGCAAGTAATACGTCTTCGTCGTGGTCAGTCAGATGAAAATATTGCTGAAGTGAGGGAAAGTGTACGGGAGTATGCAAGCACTCGACAAGCAATTGATTCGACGTCGTGCATAACGATTGAATCTGCCAAGAGCCACCACACATTAGATTTTAAAGAAAGATCTGCATGCAAAATTCAGTTAACATATAGCACTTGAAAGTTACACGCCATTTAAAACTTCGTACATTTATTAATTGGGCGTTAAAAAAGAAAGGTGATGCTGATTTTTGCAACAAAAGTTTGTTCAGCACATTTTCATATTGACCGTTAAGTCAGGAAACAAAATTGTCGAATTTGGGGTATTGAAAATCTACATGCTGTTCACGAAAAAGAAATGCATCCACGGAGATGCACGGTTTGGTGTGCATTTTGGAGTGGTGGATTAATTGAACCACACTTTTTTTGAAAATGATATGGGTAATGCTATCATAAGTATGTTGACGTCGTATAGTTTGTAGATGACAATCGTCGTTAAATATTGACACCCTATCCTTGGCAGAACACAAATGGCACGCAATTCAAATCCTATAGTTCCAACTGAGACACCCTATATCTGTAACTCTTCATGGAACGATTAACACCTATTATTATTCTTTGGCTATTCATAATGCTTCATATCAAAATATGTCTTCAGATTTTTTTAGTGAGTTTCTAGATTTTTAGTTTAGTTAAAATCTATTGAATATCAATAGTGTCTTTACACTTTAAGTAGGTAATACATCTTTTCGGAAGTTTTCAGTCTTTTATATTAGTTCTCTTTTTATATAAAACGCATTGAATGTTCTAACCAAAAGAGAAAACTATTCAATAGGCCAGGGAAATTATTAAAACATGGTTTTAATCATCTCAGTTATGATAGATGATTAGAGTTTTCTTAGAACTAGATTTCTCTTATTGTTTGTTTTTTAAGATTTCAAATAGATAGTCTGAAATGAATTAATAAATTATAAATTAAATTTGAATGTGTTGTAATTCTGTCTCTTTTACAAAGGCTATATTTTAAATTGTGTATAATCAATTATATAAAACTTCAAACCAGCGTTTTAAAAATCTGTAATAGATTGTGTATCTTATTGGTATTTCAATAAAAATCATAACCAATGTTGGTTAAAAGCAATTTCCAGGATAGTCAGCTATAAGTAGTATATATTCTATTTTTGTGAATGTTTATAGAACGACATAAACGTGTCTATAATAACAGAAATATCTTACTTATATAACATATAAATAAAGATTCCCAACGGGTTAAAGTATAATCGCATGCCTTCTAATTTCAAAAAATTACCATATTAGAAACTAGAAAGTATCACAAAGCAATTATTGAGTCTTGAAGATATCGTCATATTTTTTTCATCAGCTAGAAAGTTTTAGCCTCTTTCCAACGAAACCATGTTTATCCGATAAAGAGGAAAAAGTTCCATGAGTAATTTCTTAATTACAATATTCAAAGAAATTCAAACGCTTATATAGAGAAAGATCACTAGATCCAGAACGATAATTGCTTCAAAGACTTTCTTCCCAAGAGTCAATAAAATGTGATTTAAAACAGTAAACAATTTTCTTTGAATGAACAGATATTTGAAATTAATAGTAATAAAACTACTGAATGGAACACTTGTAATTCATCATGTAATACATAATATTTCATGTGTTAAATCGCTAGGAAAACTTTAAATAATTCATTTATGTTAAACAAAAAGTGGGGGTTGCAACTGAAAAAAGAAAAAAAGTTCAAAATTATAATTGTTCAAGGGAAGATATGGCCACCATTCCCAAACGTTTCGAGTATAGTTAAATGTATAGAACATTAGATGTAAGGAACATACGAATGCTTCAATTTCAATACTATCGTACCTTCGCCGTCTTTATCGTACTTTGTATCGTCTTCGCCACGCCACACAGACAGGAACTTCCGCTCGAGACCCTTCGCGACCGTTTCTCCTTTCTGCGCAGGGTCACACCATCTTATGCAAAAGCTCCTTTACACACACATATTGCGATAGCCCCATTCACTGCGAAGGAACAATATACAATCAGTATTCAATTCAATTACCGCTTTGAATTGTGTAGCAACGGAGGAGCGTTGGTCAATAATGAAGTTTCTACACATAGAGAATCGCCTGGTGTGTGATGTAAGAGAACTTTCTATGGGCGGTGGTTATAAATGAAAAAAAAAACGGTGGCATTGTGACGGGCACGGCCATTTGTTCGTGGGATGATAAATTTTAGCAGTCAGACGTACGGGGAGGAAATTGTGGTTGCCGACGTGAAAAGAACGAGGAGAAACAAAAACGCAGATCGGAAAGATCAGGTGTATTGAATGAACAGTTGCAGATTGTGCATACATATATAAAAAGTGAATGTAAATTTAGAGTGCGTGCCTACGTATAATAAATGTTATCCATAAATAAATATACAATCCCAGAGAAATGGTCATGTTTCCATTGTCATGTCTCCCTCATGAAAAGAAAAAATATACAGAGTATTCTGAAAACTCCCTCCTTACGTTTCGTACTTATCGTTTTGATAATATTTTACAGTGTTTATTTTAAAATGTCAGTATTAGGTAAAGGTTGGAGATAATACATGGCAAAATTTATTCTTAGAGCACAAATACGCAGCAAAGGATACCAAAAACAAACAGTTTTAAAACCTTAAAACGCACTTTTCGGCACCTAGAACATCTCGTATCTCGAAATTAAGTGGCCGAGAAAAAAATAAACCAACACATAAATGCAGAATATGTGTTTTATGCGACAGTTTTTACTTTTTTCAAATTTTCTCAAATAGTCCACCATTTTGCTTTCTCATGACCCATGCACATGGTAGTGTGTTCTATCCACCTCAAAATCAATAGGTGTGGTCTGGGAGACGTCCTCGATCAGAATCAGTCAAAACTCGATCGATTCGACACGATTTAGTTGTGTTATCGTGCTAACAAGTTTAAAATGCTGAAGACGACACACACAGCAAACATTTTTTAAAAACCATTTTTTTTTTGGTTTGGAAATAAATACCTAACAAAAAAATATTTTTTCCAATTATTTCTTTACACGATTAGATTACTTTTCCTGAGTGCGGAAAAGTAAAAATCATTACTGCAAATAAATTGCTTCAATAGATTCTATGGAACATATATAAAAGCTATAAGAAGGTTTATTTCAAATGTCACAGGAATCATTATTTGAATAAATAAAACTATTTATTGAATCAAATATTTCTACCCATATTTGTTAATATACAGAGTTATGCAAATGTATAGGGTCGTCTGATTTTTCGCTAAAACATAAGTTAGATTAAAAGCTACTTTTTTCCAGATATGACGTCATTGATAACTTCTTAAATAAAAAAAATTACCTTGTATGTTCAGACATATTTAGATACTTTTTCAAGAATTACAATGATACAGGGGATTTGGCAGTTGTGTAATTTGTGGTTTATATTCGAGGTAGTTTCTCCGGAAACCCACTTTTATATAGAATTTCATCAAATTTCGGATACACATAAAGATTAAACTTCCTGAAAGAAATTGCTAAGACGAATTTTTGCTCGTACAGTAAAGGAGATATTCACCATCAAAGTTGGAACTTTTGCATGGTTTGAATGTACCATGAATGTTTAAATTTTTTTAACATTTTACATCATAATTTGAAAACTTTTCTATAGATTTTTTTCAAAAACAACTCATCTAATCATTAGTTTATTACGAATACTTTGAATTAAAGAATAGGTTATTGCCTGATTTACTCAAAAGATAAACATTTTTAAAATATGCCAGTTTAAGCTTTGTTGGGCAAGTCGAGAATTTGTCAATTAGCATTTGACAACGCAGTGGCATACATTTTATCGGTCGCCATTTATGTTATTACTACACATTCGTCAGAAACAATATCTAAAATTGAATTTAGTCCTAAACGACTTACCTTTTTTATTTTTTCAAGTGAAGAACGTTTTTACATTCACGACAGTTTTTTTATTCAAGCTCGCTCAATTCAACAATACGTCGTCCAATGCTTAGGTTAGTTACTCTGTTTACTTTTCGCAAGATTCACTTTTGCAGTATAATTTAAACATTTCTGTATTACCTTCCGCTTTGCAAATTTTCCTTTAGTGTCCCCCAATTGATCACGACAAAAATCAATTTTTACTTTTTTTATAAATTTTCTCCACGCTTCGAAAAAGTTTAAAGTTAGGTTAAGTAAGTATAAGACAGAACACAACGTTGCCATGTCTTTAGTTTCAACGAATAATTGTTGAAACTAAATGTAATTGTACATATACGTATACATACGGTGCCTGGGTATAGTACAGTCTCTGAACAAACATAACATAACTAGACTACTGATATTCCATATATTTTACGTCTACTCGCGCATTTATTTTTGGACCGGACGGTACCGGAGAAACTATCTTAAATTGAATAATGTGTTAAAGAAGATTAAATAATTATTAATTTAATACATAATGAACTCCGTATACATTAATGTATTGTTATTATGACGTTAATTTTAAATCTATGTTTGTAGGATGATTACATCTTATAAATTGGGTTCCACCTCATTATAAAGTCGACGTGCGAAAATGCCTAAATGAAACATTTCCACAGAGATGGATAGGTCGAGGACGCCATATTTAATGACCACCGTGATTGCTAGATTTAAGCCCTTTGGAATATATTCTTTGGGGTTATTCGAAATTGGTCGTCTGCACGACTAAACCTCAGTAGTTAGAAGAGTTGAAAAACCAGATAGGATGGTTGTTTAAGAAATATCCTAAAACTTCTAAGAGCTTTCGCCGATCGATTAGGATTTTGTTAAACTCTTCAAGGTCGCTATTTTTAAAATTTATTATAATATTACTCCGTTTCCTTTTTCATACAGCACTTCAAGTGAATATTTCTTTAACCGGCTGAATTAAAATAAATATATTGAGATTACGGATTTGAAGAATTTCTATTTTTGTGTATATTATTGGCAGTATCCACATGTGGAAGTTTACCCTACAATGGATTTAATTTAGAAATTTTTTATATGTGCACGAGATACATTTTTTAATAAACAATTGGTATCATTCACTATAAAAATATAAGAATCGAGTTCTGTTATAACTATTTGAAATCTGAACCAACTTTTAAAATCTGAACCACTAAGTTACCGATGCTAATTGAATCGATAAAAAAACTATGTATAATGAAAAGGGAATTCTAAGATATAAAAGATATGTTTTAATTAACATTAAAACAGTTAATTAGTTATTTGCATGATGTCATGTTTTAACATTTGGGTGTAACATGGTTATAGCATGTGAACAAATGATGTATGATTTTGTTCTCTTAAAGTATATGATATTTTTATGTAGGCCGCAAGAAAACATATAAAGAGGATCCTAAATGCATATTAATTCACTATCTAGGCCAAGAGCGTTTTGTAAATATAGTAAGAGGAGATCGGTTTTCCATAAAATACCATAAAATTATGTAACATTCCTTTCGCCGCCCAAGTTTATATCGTCAGGAAGTGATTACAATTGAAGCATTTCCAGAATGCTGTTGATCATTTCTGATGATATTTTTCATGATATCTGCTTTATTGACGAAATTCACCTTGGATGTCGTATAATTTTTTGGTGTCTTGTGAAAACTTGGTCTATTTTTTATTTACATAAAATTTAAAAAAATTCACGTTGTTTTTTAATTTTTTATATAACGAATTCTAACGAGAGACAAGCCTCCCTCTGTATATTGGTTTCATAGAATGTTTTAAATCTAACATTTTCGCGGGTAAGAAGCAAGGGGTTTGCCTCAAATCGATCAGATACGAGACTGCGCGTCATCAATTTGCAAGACAATTTTTTTGTGCGGTAAAAAATCGTTTAAATAACCTTTTATTTATTTTTTTACTAAATATATTTAATTTACTTTTCCAACCAACTGATGTAGTTTCTTCTATTCTTCAAAGTAAATTTCGAGATATATATTCGAGATCTGATTTACCAATACTTGTAATAAAATTAAACAAATTTAGGAATCAAGACAAATGATAATAACATTTTCGAAAATACCTAATTGGATGAAACAAATCAAGCCAGGAGAAAAAATACCAATGCAGGAGATGTCCGTCAAAGTTATAGACAATTATTTTGTGAACTTTTAGATAATATTACAAACTAAATAGATATATCACTTTTCGAAACTATGGTTTCTTTGTTTGTGATATATTTCTACAAGAAATATATGATGATTTAGCTCCACAGTACACCTGTTTTTATGAAGTTCGACCGAAAAACGAACTTTGCGTTCTATACCTAGATAAAATACTCGGGAATTCTAAGACATCTTCTCAAGAAATATATATTTTATGCACGAAAAACAGCTGAACATTTGTCTACCAGAATGATTTAAGTACCATTATTTAGGAGCGACCAAGTTTTTGTACCTTAAAACGAATTAAAACATTACGCGAAATCAGACGAGACATACTAAACAACGTTAACGCTAATTTCTATAGAAAAGGAATTTACTAAAGGCTTAAGAACCTTCGATGAAATAAGTAATTGGTTATTTCGCGGAAAAGGAAGACTGGAGAATCCCATCAATGTATAAAAATATATAGTTTTTATAGTTAATTTTTAGTTGTTTTATTGTTTATTATAGTTTATATTTATTTTATCCTATATTTACTTATACAGTTGTTTCTCTTTATAGAACTTGTTATTTATTTTAATAACCTTTCTTATTTGATTATTTCCCCAAACTATATTCAGTTTACCATAATTTATTTTTTACCATTCAATCTTCTTCTGGCTTAGCAGTAATAATTAATTTTACACGTAAATTGTGTGAATTTCTATAGATCTAAAAATATATAATTTTTGTTACACACTGAAGAAACTCAAATATTAGAGTTAGCTACATTTAGGAATATTATTTAATATCGGTAAACTCTGTGCCAGCAGTCGCGGTTACACAGATATAATTATTTTTTTTAGAAACAGTTTATTTGCCATAAAAACATTGAATATTAATTTATAAGATGGAATTTTAAATAGTATGATGCTAAGAAATTATTTTTTTCTAAATTAGTACTAAATATCCTATTATTGATAATGTTAATTTTTATTTCTTGAGTAGTATTGGCTAAGTTCTTGAAATTTATAGTTTTTGACAGTATCTTAGTATATTTAAAAGAACCTGTCCTGTAACTGATAGTCCACGATAAATTATACTTTTCCCTAGTTTGAATATCGTCGTAGTTTAGAATTAATATGTTTATAATTATTTTACGAAAAAAACAGATCAAGAACGGTTGCTTATGGAAGAGAAGGGTCGGTTACATTAAATGTATTTAATAATTGTTTATTGAAATGATATAATAATTAATAATACCTAATTGTAATTAATTTCAATATGAGTTTGGTTCTAAAATATGCACCAAAGCTATATACCATCTTCTACCTTGACAAACAGTACGTATCCTCCCTATACTATAACCTTAAAGTAAAACATATAATACACACTAGAATTAAGCTTTACTATTGTGAAGTAAGGAAACATATCATTTACACTTTGCTTGATTACACCATGATTTTGTGCTGAATTCTAAAATATTCAGTTATATTCGTATATCGAAATGTTTTATTGACAAAGTAGAGAAATCCCTTGCCAAATTATGCCTCACCAAAGCCGTCTATGCCCTTGATCTACGCATATTGTACTTACAATTAATATACATTAACTGAAACCATAATTCAATTTCTCCCGTGTAAAAAAAAACACTAATTATTATAAGCGAACAAAGCTATCAGTATCGCATGGACAATGTAAACTTGAGACAAATTGCAGTTCCTGCAGCGAGGAACAGGCTGGAACGCAGCAGGTGATCTTGTTATTGTCTGAGACTGAAAATGAAAAATCTCCATTTCAGCCTTGGACGAGAATCGCGACGTGTACAGCCATTGGAAAATCAGATCTGGTCAATTAACCTTTATTCGTACACACTCTTCTCGACCACCGCGACGACAGCATTCGAGAAACGGGTTTATATAATCTGGTAATCGAGATTCTGTGAAACTTTTCGGTATCTAAACAATCTCTGTATAACCACAAATGACGCGACAAACTGCCGCACGGGTCAATGACATTCGAATTCGTTATTCATCTTTCCGGATGTTCAAAATTCATGGCGACTGACTGGATGTGGGTGATTTCAAAAATAACGAGAATTATTGCGTTAAAAAATAATTCTAGTATATGTTTACAGGAACAAGGCTCACATTTAAATGACCTGGTCGAACTATTTTTATCAACATGATCATAACTGACTTCAACAAATAGCTTGTTAATATGACTGATTATAACAATTACAAATAGCAATCAACTTGTATCATTAAAACTGTCAAAATGAATCATATATATCTAAAAATCTATCATCTCATCATTAGGTCATCAGTCCTAAGACTGGTTGGACGCTAACCTCCAGCTTCTCCTATCTTGCTATCATCTATCTATCTGTATCTAAATAACAGTTTTAAAACCTTAAAATGGACTTTTCTGCACGTAGAACATCTCTATCTCGAAATTGAGTGACTGAGAAAAAATAAACCAACACAAATGCACAATATGTGTTTTATGCGACAGTTTTACTTTTTTCAAATAGTTCATCCTTCTGCTTCTCATGACCCATGAACAAGGTGGGGTGTGTCCTATCCACCTCAAAATCAATAGATGTCGTCTGGTAGACGTCCCTAATCAGAATCAGTCGAAGCCCGATCGATCCGACACGATTTAATTGAGTAATCGTGCTAACACACAAATTTCTCAAATAGTCTACCATTGTGCTTTCTCATGACCCATGAACATGGTAGTGTTCTATCCACCTCAAAATCAATGGGTTCGTCCGGGAGGCGTTCCCGATCAGAAGCAATCAAAACTCAATCGATCCAACACGATTTTTGAGTTATCGTATTAACAAAAAAAAATTCTCAAATAGTCCACCGTCGTGCTTTCTCATGACCCATGGACAGCGTGGGGTGTGTCCTATCCACCTCAAAATCAATAGGTGTCGTCTGGGAGACATCCCCGATCAGAATTAGTCAAAACCCGATCGATACGACACGATTTAGTTGAGTTATCGTGCTAACAAAAAAAATTCTTAAATAGACCCAAGGGAGGGGTGGTGTGTGCTATCCACCTCAAAATCAATAGGTGTTGTCTGGGAGACGTCCCCGATCAGAATCAGTCAAAAACCAATCGATTCGACACGATTTAGTTGAGTTATCGTGCTAACAAGAATAAATGCCGACGACAACGACGACACAGCAAACAATTTTTAAGAACCAATTTTTTTGTATTTAGGCTGAAAGAAGCTTATAGTGGAGTGCGGAAAAGTAAAAAAATCAAATAGTCCACCATCGTGCTTTCTTATGAGCCATGGACAGGGTGGGGTGTATCATATCCACCTCAAAATTAACAGATGTCGTCTGGGAGACGTCCCCGATAAGAATCAGTTAAAACCCGATCGATCCAACACGATTTAGTTAAGTTATCGTGCTAACAAAAAAAAATTCTCAAATAGTCCATCATCGTGCTTTCTCATGACCCATGGACAGGGTGGGGTGTGTCCTATCAGTCTCAAAATCAATAGGTGTTGTCTGTGAGACGTCCCCGATCAGAAACAGTCAAAACTCAATCGATCCGACACGATTTAATTAAGTTATCGTGCTAACAAGAATAAATGCCGACGACAACGACACACACACACACACACAAAATGGTTTAAAACCATTTTTTTTTAGGCCGAAAAACGAAAAATAAACCCTAAAAAAATGTTTTCATGATTATATTACTTTTCTGCGTATAGTGGAGCCCGGAAAAGTAAAAAAATTGGTTGAACAGTACTTGTTTCAAATTATTGCCCTATCCTACCTATCGGATTATTGTTGATAATTTGAGAAAATAACAATTACAATCTATGTAGTAATGAATAATGATATTCATGTATTCTGCAATGTATTGTCCATTTCTATCAATGACTTTTCCCATATTTTACGCAGAATCAATATTTCACGATTGTAGAACTTTTTACCTTTAGTTGTGAAAAAATCTGAGCCAAATGTGATTAGACATCATTATTATTAAATTGTTTACCATTCAGAGTTTTGCAAAGAACGAAACAAATGTTGATCAGAAGACACGAGATCAGGACTATATAACGGATGGCAACGCGACTTATCCAAGCCCCAATAATTTTTGCCGAGTGGTCACGGATGTGTCTGGCCTTGCATTATCCTGGTGAAACACTAAATCCCTTTGGTTTGTAAATTCTAGACGTTTTTCTTGAATCACATGGTTCAGTATGGTTAATTGGGAAATATACGAATTGATCGCCTGGTTGTGCAGTAGGATTTCAAAATAGATAATACTCTTGTAATGTCACTAAACTGATGGCATAAGATTTCTTTGGTGAATATCAGCTCTGAATGTTGTTTGTGCCGGTTTCTTTTCCTTACACCACGGTCTTTTTCTCACAACATTATTGTAAATTACTCATTTTCATCGCCCATAACAAATTAAATGTATTAAAAATGTATTAATTTTATTTCGTTTGGTAAACAAATTGCAGGCATTAACACGTTGGGTCAAATGACCCAAGGTGAGGTTCAAGTTAAGCTTATGAGAAACCCATACATCAAGTTTTTTTTCAAATTGCTTCAAACGCTTTTCAATGCATGTATCCGATACATCGAGCTTTTATGCGACCTCACGTGTAGAAATATGATCGTCATAGATCTACACTAGTTATTGCGCTGACTTGATTATCTTTCAGCTACAGTTGGAATACGTTGTGTTGTTCGTCATTCAGTGAAAAATTACCAGCATGCACGAGATCAGTGGCAAACCAAAGTTGACACTGTATTTATTTTAAGTATTAGCAGCACATACATTCTTTGTGAGCTCATGATGCGTTTCTTCCTTTATGAAAATAAAAGAGCAAAATATGAAGGAAATGCACGCTTTGCCTTCCCATTTTAAACGGAATACAAATACTAAACCAAACGTTTCATCAACACAGTGTTTACATTGAATAATAAAGGAGATATTAGAGATCATACAACAACATGGGGATTATATTTCCAATAAGATCCAATTTTTATTTGTCACCTACTAGTAAAATCCGCAAATAATTAGTTACCGTGCCAATATATCTAAGACTCTTACAGTGTATAATCGTCTAGACTTATCAGTTTTCATTGAGGTTTAGATCGAGGATGTGCATAAACTGCCAAACTATTCATATATACGATTTATTTCTCAAGAATATTTGTAACGTTTTAAAGATACATCTACCGGAAACAGCTTGCTATTTCAGTTTCATATTGCCCCCAAGAATGTCTTGTGAAGTGAGACAGGACGCACGTCAGATATACTTTGCTAAAATGTATGTATGTATGCATGTATCATTCGACCCGTTTCATGAGAAATTAATATATCGAGGTATGAATCTTTCAGAAATCGTTTGAAAAATGTTCGATGGGGTTTTACCACGGACTTCTTACTAGAATCATCCATAACAAAGACTTCATTTAACAAATGTTTTCCAACGCATATATTAAGTGGTATTTATGTTACTGATAATCACTTCTGATGCATAAATTGGTATCGTTAGTGTTTCTTCAAATACTATTTATTTATAATATGCTAGATACTTTTTTGAACTCGCCACATTATCAAATGAACCTAGTTAGGAGCAAATTAACAATTTTGAGAAATACAGTATTAAAATGTAGTCACACATGACCAACATGTCTTTCAATAACTCATTATGAATATCATATCTCATTATGTCAAGCATATAAAAAGTAATTGTTGTGTTGAACGTTTGAATTAACAGAATAAATTTGACAACTGACTTGGGCACCTTCAGATTATGAATAAGATTAGCGACATGTATATGCTTGATTGAAAATTTATGTTCTTAAATCACGTTTTGATTATTTTTTCAAATCTGACAAATTTAAAAATAAATGTTTAACATTGTTAAAATGATGACCATCAGCAAGGATCAGCTTATTAGATTGTGTATTGAAATCCAACTGATAACATAACCTTATGAAAATAGTCGGTGGAGTGGTATAGTGGACCACGTTCTGGCCTTTCACCCCAGGTTCAACGACAACTGGTTGTAAGAATAGGTACTTTTTCACAAAGACTTCTCGACTTTCGATTTCACTCCGGATTGACATAAATGATAGAGCTTCAAGCACAACTTTTGAGGGTAAATTGTCCCATAATTATCTCACAGAAAATATTCAAGTTCCTTGGATCGATCTGGAGCAATGATACTAATAGCTTGCGGCTGGCCTATACTGACACTTCGGAGTAATCCATGTGTGGGTTCGATTCCCACACCAGCCAGCTGGCTGCGTTCGTGACCATTCGAAGGTCAGGTGAAAGAGTAGCTCTGAGCTAAACCATGACTCCATAAAAATAGAGACAATGAAAATAAAAGATATAAAATAATTTTATTCTGCTGATGTAGTTTTAAAGATTCTGGTACCAGAAAATTATTACTTTTGTGCCCAGAATAATTATTTGATTATTGATTAGCCTAATATGAAATTTCTGTTTCAATGGCATAAGTAATGAAATCTATTATTTTATGGAACGATGCGCTGGAATCAATTAACCATAGAAATAATTTCTGAACGTTTGAAGGGGAGGGTGCACAGATATTTTCAAAATAAAGCGGATTGAAAAATTATTGGTGTATGTATACACCAATAATTGTCACCAAAATTGTCAGTCTACAACTGAATTGTTATTTTCAAAAAGTGACATGGCTAATTTTTTTTCAAAATTAGTATTTTAGTGAGATGTTATAAATTGGTCTTTCTCACATCAATATGTGAAATATGGTGGCTATAACTTGGGTCAAGAAGGCAGTAGAAAATCAAACAAATTTCGTTTATTTTCAAAAGTTGACATGTCCCAGGACTAACGGGACTATTTTTTTAGTGTCTCATGCATTTCAAAAAACAATGTTTCATCACGAGATGCATTGGCAAAAATATATCAAAATATAAAAAAATTCTTTTGGTATATCTCGTTCTACATGTTCGAATACAAAGATGATTTGGTGACAACACGTAATTTTGTGGATGGCCTCACTATAAATACATTTAAATTACTAAACACATCTGAAACCGTCGTTTTCAGATTTCCTAACGATCACCATTCAATCACCATCGATGAACGAAAAATATTGCTGATATCAGGAGAGTTGTAATACATAACTTCGATAAATTCCTTGTATTTTAGGAGAAGATTTTGTAATGGAAGATGGGAACGAGTGGAGCAGACGACTGAAGATTTCATTCAGTTGGATAATATTTACAATAATAATTTAACAATGATAATAATATAATGACCATGTGATAAAAATGGTACTTTATGGTAAAAATTATGGTAAAATATTACCCTAAGCATTTAATTTCTATTTACTTTCAAAACATGACATGTCTAAGTTGGTTTTTATAATTTTGTGAATTAACAGGTGGGGTACAAAAACTCAAAAAATAATAAGCTAATAAGTATGGCAATGCTTGCAATTTAACGTGGACTTTGCAAATTTAGTTCTTTAAATTCCATTTTTAATTGGTTTTATGTTACTCCTGAAAACAAAATTGTGGACATATGATATTTTGAAAATAAACGCTTCGATTACACGCTTTCCTATATTTTTATAAAGCTCCATTCCCACAAATACGTTAACGTTAAACAAATAAGTAAGGGGTCGAGCAGTTCTCTGTTAAAAACATCCTACTGGCTAGACCGGAAGTCATATTTCTTCAACATGTGTTTAATTTGATCTGGTCTAATGCAGCCTTAATTAACTTTTAGATGTTCGCTTACCAACTATGTTAATTGGCAACATAACATGGACGGCTGTCGTCAACTTCGAACGTACATCTCTGCTTAAAATTGTAGGATATGAATATTCTTGTTTGTTTAAAAATTGCGGTAATTAATATAAGTTCATTAATTTGCCATTAATCTTCAACGTAAAGTCTTTGACATGGATAATATTATTGTTATACACGAATTTACAGGCTTGTAAGCCCTCGGATATTTCGGTAATCGTTTTTCTGCCACGGACTATATGTAATTATAAAGTGAATGTTGAGCGCCGCCGCTAGCGCTTAATTAACAATCAGTATTTGTTTAACAATTAAAATAGTGATAATTGAAAGGAATCGATCGTTTTTATAACAGCATAAAAGTTAATTTATAGACTGCTAGTAATTCGCTAAGGCCAAATAAATAAGAACCTAGGATGAAGAGAGACACTTCAAATATTCTGTTTGCTTTTAACGATATGAATTTGGCGATTCTATTGAAGAGGTTTAGTAGTTTTAGATACTAATATGTACATGTGCATTAATAAATACGGAGCTTAGGAGAGCCATAGGTATATCTATTGTTAGGGAGTTCTCGACGACACTATTGCATCATATCTTTTTTTTGCTCCCTTTCGAGAAGACCCATGTCATCCCTCCAATCACATATATCACCATCTTATGTTGTTTATGTACCTTGGAAGCAGGGATGGGCATATTCGTAATCGTAAATACGAATACAAATGTATTCAAAAGAACTGTTTTCTATGACTATGAATACAAATATATTCATGTACACACTTTTGAATACGAATATATTCATATTTTAACGTGTGAATACAAACACATTTATATTCAAAGATGTTAATGCGGATGTATTCGTATTCATGGCTGTGACAAATAATGTACTTAACATTATCTAAAATGTTAAGTACATGGCGGAGGTGTCATGTCTCACTAAATGATATTAATTAGTAATTAATTTTTGAAATTTAAATATTCGTCATTGTTGTAAGGAAAGTCATGAGAGATATCATAGACTAGTCACATAGTATTCACACCGTGAATACGAATATTCGTAGGGATGTGTGAATATAGCTGTTGAGTTCACGAGTATATTCGTATTCTCTGTCATGAATATGAATATGTTAGTACTAATACCTTTGAATACAAATATATTCGTATTCACACAAGTTCATATTCACAGGTGTGACTACAAATATATTCATATTTAAAGTATGTACATGCATATATTTGTATTCATATTCATAGAAAACGATTTTTGTGAATACATTCGTATTTGTATTTACGATTACGAATAAGCCCATCCCTGCTTGGAAGCAGTTTAGTAGATATTGATAATAATTATAAGACTGAAATAATTTTATAAATAGTAAACTGAACTAACTGAATAAAAACGTTTTTCGTAGGCAATTTTAAGAGTATTTTGACTAAGTGAAAAAATTGTGAGCTGTGAACTGAGTTGTGTTTAAAATAAGTCCTATGTTGTTTCTGATATTTTAAATGTTCTATTGCATTTCATTATTTCCATTAGTACTACTAAAAGCTTTAAAAAATATTTTAAATCATGAAGAAAGTATTCATTTGCCTTTACAAGATCCTAAATATAAAAATTTGTGATAGAAAACTCAAAATAGGAGGAGCTAACTCGTAGAAGTGTGGGTATCCCCACACAGAGTAAAATAATAGGGAATTCTTACTAAAAGTATTAAGGTTATAAGGTAAAAATTTCAGACTCCTGCCTATTGCCATCTTTAAAAAAATTATAGTTCAATTTTTTGAAAACTTAATTCACTTCTCTGAAATTTTTTTGCGATATCATAGTCTTCATCCAGGACGATATATATTATTGAAAAGTAATTGACATATATATGTGCAACTTATTCGTCTATTATTTTTTTTTACAAGAAATCTTTGGTTTCTTAAATACGATCTTCGTTTGCATAGGAAATCATAAGAGAAGAACGCAAAAAACGTTCAACGTCAAGTGCCTTTAATTATGCCAAAATACCTTGTAAATATAAGTGGGAATTGAATGATAATAAACTAGTGTTTTAAGAATAGGGTAAAACAGAGAAATATTGAAGAGAACTTGTCGCAACAAAATTAATTAAAACACTAAACAGGCCGCATTTACGAAAAAAATGGCGAATTTAATTCAAGAAATCATATATTACAAAAAACATTAAAATTTCATGCTTCAAACATCTAACACAAAGAAAAAATAATAATAAAACTACATGTAAGAGAATTCATTAAATCGTTAATTCACTTTAAGTTTAACACAGTGTATAGTAATAAGAATAAGTGATAAATAACTTATAATAATCTTAAAGTAAGGTTTATATACCTCAAACTTCAAACATAGGGCAGACCAGGAAGAAAATAGAAAGCAGGACGTAGGAACATTACAAAATTATGCCAACAGAGAAAATATGCTCAACATATGGCATATTTACAATAATAAACTGTTATTCTTAATATGTATATGAAACTGTAAATTATGTATGATATATAACCATAATAATAATACTATTAATATTTTACTAATTGTATTTTTGATAACAATTTTGAAGCAAAACTGTTTTTCTTTATATTTAAAATACCTTGCAAGAATAAGCACCAAATGAATGATGGTGAACTAAAACAAGGCCCTATTACTCTATATTTCAAAAAAATAGCAAGGAATATTACTGGGAATAAGCTGTTGCAACATAACCCAATTCCAAAAGGGGCATAGGCATTGTTTGTATTAATATATATATATATATATATATATATATATATATATATATATATATATATATATATATATATATATATATATATATATATATATATATATATATATATATAATTATGTAATTATAATAACATCTTTGCAAGATATGCAAAATATAAGTATAAACTACAAAAAAAAAAAACGTATTTAACATTTCTGTCAATGCTTATTATCTTATTAAATTAGGTAGATTTTTAACATACAACAAATATTGGATTACGTCTACGTGACATAAGTTGCGTGGTATGTAGCCAGACTAGTACCCTTCAAAATTCCTTATATAAATATCACTCTGATATCAAATTGCGCTTAGTGATAACGTCAGATAGATTACAGTATTCCTTCATGCTATGATTGGGTGTATCTTAAGTCTTTCCGCATAACAATTAATAGTATTTGTGGGCATATTAAATGTACCTAGAGAAAGTTCCCAAGCGAGTTTTTGCTGATTTTTCAAACTTATTTCCCTTCCTTATCGGTTAACCTTTGGAAATATCGACCGGCTGTTACATACATACCAAATACCAACATATAACAAGTCAGAGAACGAATATGTCGCGCCTCAGGCCAACCATTTTCCTTCATATACGTCATTGCCATTAATATGGCAGACATTTTTACAGGTATGTAAAATTATCCTCTATGCTCAGTGCTACTGCTAACCTTTGAAACTGGATATGGACGTGAAAAAATCGCATACTTGCGAACGTAACCTAGATATTTCCATGTTACAGAAATCGGAGGATAATAAAAAATGGCACAAACACTTACAACTTTGTAGACATAGTATTTGAATGATTTCGTGCTGCCAAGGTTTCGAAAACCTTTATATTGGGCAACCGTATTAAGAAAGTCGCTAAATATTCTGAACAAACAGTGCAATTTCGTAAATCCGTTAATCAATTCGCCAAATAAGTACCGTAAGGTTACGACAAAAATAGAACAGGGCATATTGTCAGTAGTATAGAGTAATTTGTCGTGTAATTTATTGGGAACGATAATACATTTTTTATGAGTAAAAAGACGATCGAGTTATAACACTTTAGTATTTCATATTAACTGACAAGTTGCATTTATTAGACTATGAAACGTACTATATTGAAATATACTTCCTTCACTCTGGTATTGTGAATCAGTTCTGTAGAAATACTGTTAAGGGGTGGCTACCAACCCCTCATCAACGGTGTTACTAATCCAATGAGAATTAATTAAAACGAACTGTCATGACCTGTCACATAAAATAGTATTAAATGCTAAATTAGTCAACAGATATTGACTAATTTGAGTATAACTTTCGCCATATAGAATACATAGTTAATAATGCATTTTGAATACTTGACTAATTGGTATTTTCCATGGCCAACTACTTATTGTGTTTGTTATCTCTAGTTCTATTGTTTATCTAATTTGTTTACCATTTTGCATGGGTATCTACTTAATTTCTGTTTACCCGGTTTAATACAGTAGACGTCTCCAATAAACAAATATTACTAGGGTACTTATTTCATACATATACAGTGTATTTATCCACATTGGCAACAATGGTGCACCAAGTATTGTACAGTCTATATCAAATAGCATGTGTAATTTTTTTTGCCGATAATAACCACTATATTCTTGATTCAAAGGAAATGTTCCTCATACGGAATTAAATTATTACAATAAAAGAACTGTAAAAAAACGTAATATCTACCTTTCATGTTTAATACCAAAGAGATAGTTTCTAAATAGTTTAATAAACGATAAAATCTGTTGTTAATAAACAACAAAATCACAGGAGTTTGTAGGTACGTATAAAATTTTTAAATTAGAGAAAATATTGCAACGTACTTTTATTCAAGTTTCCCACAAACAGAACTATAGAAAATAATTTTCGATATTTGAGTATAGATATTTCGCTTTATTAAATTTGTTTTTTGTCAAAAAGGAATCAGAAAAAACCAAGTTGAGGTTAGATTTCCAATTTTTTTCATACATTTATTATCACAAAACAATTTTTAGTGTTATTTCTTGACCAGGAACAAGAAATTTAGTTACATGGATTCATAGACTGCATAAAAGGAATATGTTATGGTTTAATATATGTATAATTTAGCTATCTCGATCTATTTTGGTGTATTCATATCACTTTTGTAAATATACATCATTGTACATACTTACAGTAGGTATCACTATCGATAAGAATTCCGCTGTTTATTTGCGTATTTTAAGGACAACTCTTATCAAATATTTGTGTGAATTTGTGTGAATATATTAAGTAGTATAAGTTCTGATGCAGTAAAAATAAATTGCGAGCAAGATCAATCCAAAACAAAATACCTCAAAAAAATATGAACACTTTTATGACCTTCGTAAAAAAATACACCGAAGAATCTCACTGTGAACTGTAAGTTCATCACATGGGACAGTTATGAAATTTTGATAAGTATCTCGCCGATGGGGGAAGATTAACAATCTATTTTATATATTTTGGGTAGCAATTTATGAAAATTATGCTCCTCTATAGTATAGTGATATTTCGTCTCAAATAATATCAACGAGATTTTAAACATTTCAATTTCTAACGTTTAAAACTCGCCTGGTTCTCTTGTTAAAAATTCAAATCAATTTCTGATGAGAATTACATATATTCATTAACGCACATAAATAAACATTTGATTTCCAATATTTTCACTGATTCTCTTAATTTCCTTCATTTTAAAATACATTAAATTAAGGGATCTAAAAGACCCAAAATTTTCAGGTGATTTTCCAGGGGCTGTAGCTTGAGAAAAATAGTTACAGAGCAAGTTGAAAAAAATAAAATTTTTGAAAATGAATAAAAAATTCATCCTTAAATTGATTTTTAGCAAAAATGACAAATCCAATCATTCCGAACACAGTGAAAAAAAATTGCAGATCTTTGAAATTTTCAGGATTCCTTTAGGATACTTTGATGTTGAAAAGATAGTCAACATCCTTAGTCTATCCATTATTTGCAAAGTTAAGCGAATATCCCTAAATACGCAATTTTTTTTACCTCTTTTTCAATCAATACTGACTGTCGCACCGAATTTTTTTTTATCAAAAATCAATAACTACGACTTGTAAAGAATACTTTGCAGTTTTTAAAACCCTACTTAAATTTTCTGTACGATCATTATTTCCTGTAATTAAGTACCAAAGTCAAAACTCACTTCTTTGTTGAACGACGATAACTCAGCAAAAAATCATTTAAACCGCTCAAATTAAAGAGGAAAAAATCATCTTTATGATGAAATCACTGAAAAAAGTGTACTGAAGTCCGTGGACATTTTGAAAGGCAAGCAATAATCTGGATTCTCTTTCCCGATCGTTTTCTTATGGTTGCTCAAAAACTGCTGGTGATAAAAAAATTTTGAACTGAAAATCTGAAAACTAGAAACTTGGAGCTTCATTTTACTTTTTTTAAATTGCTCTGCAACTATTTTTCTCCCAGTTACAGTTTCTCCCTTTGAATGTCAACTAAAAATTTAGGATTTTTTTACATCCCTTAATTTTTGTGTTTAGTGGACTAGGATTATTGAATTCTTTAGTGGACTCGATCATTTTAAACCTGGCACTAGTTGTAGTGTCAAATTTAACTAGTGAATTATAATATTTTATGTTGGTACCACTTTGCTATATTTTGAGGTTTATGACTCATAAGTAGTGAGTTGATGTTCCCTATTTAAATATTATTACCATTAATAGCCATCAACTATGATGGCAAACAATGCAAAACATCATTAGTATCATTACAATACTAAATAAATAAAGTACGTACATAAATACGAGTATATTAAAATAATTGAATAGTTGTTGCTTAACAAGTACCAACATGAGATACTAACATTAAAAATTCTCTGTGCCCTTTGATGGGATTTACTCAATAACTATATATTTTTTTCATATTTCAAAACGATTATGTTTTTTAAATCGCTAAGAATTTCTGTAATACTACAACAATTTATGTCACCTTGTAATAGTTTAAAATATATATATATATATATATATATATATATATATATATATATATATATATATATATATATATATATATATATATATATATATATATATATATATATATATATATTGCAATAGTAATACAGAATGAAATACTTTCAATAAGAAAACTGTTTCAGTCTTGATGAGAAAACTTTGTGACCAATTGATTTAAAAACTATCATCAATTTATTTTATCATTTATAGGTAATCTCTAAGTACTTAAAATATACATATAAGTATACAAACAAATCCTTAACTTTTGTATAAGCTCTCTAACTAAATAATTACACAAATTTCAAAAATTCAGTATCAGATCATTATGGCGTATTCAATTTTATAAAAATAAAATCATTTAAATAGCATATTAATGTTTCATACAAAATAATGCGTAGTAAATAAATATGTACATCAAATATGCATATATAGTTACAAAATCAAATTGCTCAACTATTATAGTAGGTTCTTGTATCGGTAAGTTTTTGCGACACTACTTTTTAATTGCAATAAAAACTTAGACGCGTTAAAAACAAAGTTGACGTTTTTTGTCGTATATAAACCGTTTTGCATATATAAACAATAAGTCAGTAGACATCTGTCAAATGATATACCAGTTTACTGATATACTGGTTTTAAAATATACGACTAAAAGGGGTATTTTGGTATGAAAAACTTACTTTCGCTTGGTTAGTTCCATATTTTGCCACGCAAAATTTATCTGTAGACGATTACGCAAAACGGAGACGAATATTCGAGCTGTCAGTTCTATCAGATGTCACATACGGTCCCAATGACAATAAAAAAAAAACACTGGTCCAAGTTTCGACTTGGCTAAAACATGGTGCATACAACTTACTTCCGCCGTGCTATTTCCATTATTCTCTTATCGAATCTCACTGCAATTCACTTATCAATTAATCCAGAGCGATTTCACACACACATACACAACAACCAGTCGCGGACATATCGCGCCAACTTCGCGTATTTTGTGAGCACGTGTAGCAGCGCTAGAGGGAAATATGGCGCGGCTACGCGTTCCCTGGCCTACTACCTCGCGGAACAGAGTCGCGCAGTACTTGACTATTACTAAAAGATTACTAAATTTCTGCCCAACGAGTGACTGACGGTGCTCAACTGAAACTGAAACCCGGTAACTAATCTTCAACAATCGCTCTTACTTTCTATTCCAATTGAGAAATTTCGTCGCAATCAACTTTTTCGTTTTCATTCATTCCATTAGACGGTAAAAACTGTATCGGCGATTTAGTTGGCCGCAATGCCTACGCAAAATAAAAATTGGCTTGGCCCGTGTTTATTCGCGGATTTTAAAATGTATACAAGAAATGTTATTGATTATTGACAATGTGTTAACAGATTACGTCGTTTATTTTCAGAAAAAAATGCAGGAAAGTTGAGATATCAAATGACTACCTACTCGATTACGGTCGACCTTGTTGGGTGCAAGTACAACGTCACAGAAGCACCTGATTAGCGATAAAAACATATACAGGACGAATAAAAAAAAACATTTTTATTTTTTTTTTAAGAAACTGAATCTTATAATTTCAGCAGAAACACATCAGGTCAACCCACAATTTACTGGGAGATCGAATTAGAATGCAGTCTAATTCAGAAAAAGTATAATTTTTGATAATTCATAGAAACAATAGACTTATTAAAATAGCAAGAATACAGGGTATTAGTCTAGTGTATATGGTTATAGCGTATAAACACTAAAATGAGAACATTATTGACAAGAAGTATCTACGGAAATGAACTATTTGACTGAATAAATTCAATGCTTTCTAATTCAATTTCAAAGTAATTAAATCAAAGTTGATAAATTGCAGCGCAATATCATAAACCTACTATTCATTTCAAGTGATAGATGTTAGCATACTAAGAAAACAATCAGTATATCTTTTGTCACAAGTTTATTAAATATTAGCAGGTTCTTTAAACTGCTCGATTTTATGTAATAAATTACTAAAATCAATTATTTTTCTTTACCTAAAAAAATCCAAAACATGTATTAATTAGGTAACGAATCCAACGATCAGAAACGAAGAACGAGGAAAACGATCAGAAGTTTGATAAACCATAACACATTATGACAAATATGTTATATGGAATAGTATCTATTCCTATTGAAACGAATGAATTTACTCCATTTTGTAATAGATTTTTAGCAACTGTGTTACTGATATATTTACTGAACTTTAGAAAATATCTGTAAAGCTTTTGATAACATCTACTAAATATATGGTCAATTCTGTCGTTCAACAGTAACCCTTTTGATTTAATAATGATTTAGTAATGATGATTTTGAATGACTACGTTCATAGGTCTAGGTAATCTATAGATTTAGGTATCCTTTCATGTTAGTTTGATCAAACTTTAGCACCACTGAATGCATTGAGTACAAAATAAAAAAAAACTAATTCAAATTTAATTACGAGAATTGTCTTCTTGACGAAAAAAAATTACACTTTTATAATGTTAGTGAAACATACATATATACTTTGTTTAATATTAATATTAATTTGATAACGTATATGTGTTTCCATATTCAACACAGTGGTACATTTCTTAAACCTTTTAATTTCTAATAGAAGTCGTAAGAGCACCCAAGAACCTTGAGGTAATATTTGAGGTACTCTTGAACTATCATTTACCTTGCTTATGTACGCTACTACGTTATAGTTAGTTGATATGAATATTTAATTTATTACCATGATTTAAAGTATTTACAAGTTTTATTTAGGCGATTGCGCAGAACTTCAAAATAACTTGGAAATATTGGTACATAAGTACAAGTAGTTCAGTTTTTGACAAATTTTTGTTTTGAAAAAAAAAACCAATATGTATAACATTTGAAGTATTTTATAAAAATTAACAAACCTTAGAACAGATCACGTGTCGACAATTTGGTAACTCCAGGAAGAGGACGGTACAGTGCAATTTGATTTGTTTTGCATAAAGATGTCCTTTGTTCGTAACTATCTAATTATCTAGACAAATATTTGGAAAAGCAAAATAAATAATGCGTCACCATTAGCCTATGAACAGTATTTACTCATCGTTTCTGTTTAAATAAAATATAAGGTCTGAGAAATGTTTACAACTAGGTGGAACGGTTATTTGGTTTGTGGCGTACATACATACATATATAAAATTATTCCTTTGGTTTATAGGTTTTGTTATACTAGTAATGGCTTTAAAATGTACAATTAAATTTGTTTTCATTGTTATTTAATATTATTCTTGTAGTGTGGTGTGTGTATATTGTTATTTGTCTTTTATGTAGATTCGCAATAATGATTTTCATCCTTTAAGACATATTAGTAAATTTGTGTATATCGCTAGTTCTTGTCCCATAAACTATAACTACTTATATTATCTTATATAATTATATAATACATAAAAAAAACATAAAACATACCACATAAATTAGACAATCCCCCAAATCCAATGCCAAAGTTATCTGAGTGGTGGATACATAGTGAAAAACACTGACTATGTCTCAGCGACATTGCCGGCGCTTGGAATCGAAGCGAAATCACGGCTGTCAGTAGCTAGTCGCATTCGCCACATAAGGCACTCTAACTAACTCGACTATTCTGACGGTTTGATTGTACCATATTGTATATTATTTAAAATCATATGTGTATAAGTACTGCAGAAATTAAAATGTGTTTCAGAACCTATCCTTTAATAATACATCTTTCGATGTTGTTTGTTTTTTCCATGGTATAACTGTCAAATAAGCCCTCTTTAGAAACTTGATTTCCCAAACTATTTGTGTATGTGCGGTGGAGGAATATTCTTCATTTCTTTCTAATGAAAGTTTAGGTAGTAGTTTCTCAAGTTGGAACAAGCAAACGTCAAACCCAAAACCTCGAATTTGATGAAAATTAAATGTTACAACAGTCGATCAAAATCATTTCGGAAATAACGTCGAAGAAGGTCCATTCTAGTACTTAGATAATTATACAAGAATGTAATTTTTTCCATTAATAATTTGTTTAAAAACACTAAAAGGATATAAGTATCTAAATAAAGTTAAACTAGTATTATGTATAATTGGACGCAGTAGTTATTTACAATAACTTATTTTTGTATCTTAATCTTTAAAGTTTGTTATTATTTATTTCAAAATTCCCCCGTTTAATACAATATGACACCGTAAGCACCGAAACGAGAATCAAAAAGTCGCTTTAAATGTAACTGTCAACAAGAAAATGGTTGGCTTTCAATATACAGAAGGCGGCACGCTACTAGGTAGATTGGAAATATATATAATTTTGTAAGTCTATCTTAAATCTAACACATTTTTAATAATAAAAATAATGGATATCTATTAAATTAAAAAGACAAAATTAAACAAAGATGTGTCAAAGTTTTTATGATAGATTGGGTTATTGTTTAGCTCAAGAAAGAGGATTCTCAAAATATATGCATATCTGTTATGATTTATTTTCTTCTCTTTTCCCGAATTCTATTTTTATTGTTCTTAAGTATACACCGTACGTTAAGATACATTCTTATAATAAGACTTCCCACGGCCGACTCATTCAGCTAGTATTAATTTTATACAAGTAACTAATTATTTAATATTGTCAGTACAATAAATTAGGGAAATACAGACAAATTGCAATTTCAAGCAATATACTTCTAGAAATTTTGAGGTGTATTAGTAATCAAATCGTACCAAGCCAAAACTTCGGCGTTGGCGCTTCAGATCCGTATGGCTATTGCCAAATCAGTACATTACAAGTAACGGTACCAACTTCTATATATACTTTTAAAATCTTACTTTTTTCACGTTTATTACTAAATATCAAGTAGGTATGTCATGAGGGTGTTTCTTTGAACTACATTGAACACTAATGACCCTAGATGCTGAAACCAATAATACGAAAGAACAATAAGTGATATCTGATCACTGATTAAAGGTATCATATTTGGTAGTCACTTCGTCGTATATTTTGATTGACGCCACTTGTGCTCTTAGACTTTTTTAGTAGACACCAAAAATGAAAATAAAGTTAAAGGTGCATGTCGCACACTTAGTCCTGCAACACTGCTAATCTCAGATCTCGGTGTGTGTAAATAATACGTAGGTAATTTTTATTATTTTGACACAAAATGCAGCAAGAATGACGAAGGATTCGCGTAGTAGCTTGCCGTTTACTGTATTATATAAAACCGTTATACTGTAACATGTTAAGGTTGTAATGTCTTAGTGCAAACGAAATTGAATTTATATTTTAAGTAAAACTAATGTACGAGGGTGGTCTGAAAAGTTTCCGACCTCAATATGAAAATGGCAGCACTCGTCAACAAAAGCTAGGAAATGTGTGAATCTTGGATGCATTATTATACCCCAAAAACAAAAATACAGTCAAAATAATGGGCTGCGAAGGGGAAATCGGCTCCAAAAAAAAGCAAAAACAGTTTTTTCGGCTAGGAAAGTGACAGCGACTATTTTTATTTTGGGATAATCATAGAGTTATCTTAATTGATTATCTTCAAAAAGGAAAACAAATTACAATACTACGTATCATTACTTGACAAACTGAAGGCAGAAATTGCGGGAAAACGGCCACATCTGCAGAAAAGAAATTGTTTCACCAAGACAATGCGCCGTCTCACACCTCAGCGGTAACCATGGCGAAAATCCACGAATTACGGTTTGAACTGCTTGACCACCCGCCTTACTCACCAGATCTGGCCCCAACTTTTGGCGACTTTTTTTGTTCCCTAAGCTAAAAGTTGCGCCCGGAGGACAGAAATTTTCGTCAAATCAGGAGGCCATCACCTTCGTAAACAATTATTTTGAAGAGAAAGACGCCGAGTACTATTTGGATGGGTTAACGAGATGGAAGCATCGCTGAAAGAAGCGTATAGACTTACAAGTAGACTATGTAGAAAAATAAAAATAAATTTGAAGAAAAAATGTCCAATATCTTTGTTAGGTCGGAAACTTTTCAGACCACCCTTGTATAACGTCAACATGAGAATAAATATAAAATAATGGAGAGCATTGTTATAGCAATAGTAGCTACGTATACGCCACGTAGACACGGTTAATTGCGACCATTTTTTCTATTTTCTCGAAAAAAAAACCCGACTTGGCTATTTCGCACCGTCTAAGACATTGACACAGTTCCGATTCTAATATTTTCAAATTACAAAAATTCAATGTCACCGATATTAAAGCCGATGTACAAAGGCGACTAATTACACATATCATTGTATTGCAAAACAACGCGATCTATGAAATACATTTAATTCAATTAAGAGTTTGCGAAACTGGAGTTCTGCCGAAATGAGTTAATTATTTACCATTTGCGAAATTGCCATTGTTTTAATATTTGACCTCAACAAAAAGCGGCAAGTTTTGAAATACGAGTAGAATTGCTGTCACTGGCAACGGTTCATTTTATATTATGTGTATGTTCAATTTGAACTTTATGATATATGTATGTACTTTCATTTGTGATTGTACAATGTTTAAATGTCTCTATCGACATTACTGAAATACATTATACTTTAGCAATCGATATAGTATGCAGTACAAAACGATTTTGTAAGTGCCGCATTCATAATTTCACACGAATTGGTGAGAATGACAAATACAAATACAAGAAAATATAAAAACGAAAAATTATTCAAATAAATCACTTTCACTACGAACAAGTATTCACTTCACATAATTCCTAGAAAGTAAATTTACTCATTACAAAATCTATTAAATCAATAAATACTAATTAGACTAAAATAAATAGCATATATTTTCTTTAAACATAAAATTAGTTCAATAACTTAATAGTAGAATTTATGTACAGCTAGTTAAGAATAGGAATATTTCAAAATTGTAATATCGGACCGCCCACGAGGTGCCCAGTAAATAGCCATGGTCTATTACATAGGGTATTAGCCGGAGAGGCTAATACCCCAATAGTAAATACAGCGGGTGTTCTAACCTAATGGAAAATATAGCCTAATGGAAAATTCACCTCTACTAGGTATTTTATATTTTCGACCATATTTATCAGCAATACACAGCAATGTGGCGTTGAAAATTTAGGTTACACGGAAAATATTACAGACAGGCATACGAAAAACAACAAAAGACTTCTCACTAATCAAGATAAATTAGTCTCGGTAATTTGTATATTTTTAAAATTAAATCAATGACTATGTTTAAACACAAGAAAATATTTGTTTCAATTAAATTTAAAGTTATCATAGAACATTATTAAAGCAAAAGAAATATAAGAACAGTGTTTACTAAATTAAAAGACGTTTTACGCCATTTAAAGACATTTAAAAACTACAAATCAAAAAGCAGTTTGAGCGCCTAACAATTGAGAATTTATTTAGTATCATATTTGACTATTTCGAAATAGAACAACGCACGAAGAATACAATTAAATAAAAACAAAGTTCAACGAAGACGGCATTATTGCTTTTGATCCCCATTCATCACCCAAATTAGACTAATTAAACTTACCACCATCTTTAGTTAACAGTATATATTGTACTCGTATATATTGTTGTATTTCATTTGTATATATTACTTTTGTTGAAAAACATCGAGCGAATCAGAAAATTTCGGTACATTCAACAATTGCGCCGAAAATACTCAATTTCTAAATAATGAAACTGCAAATGTTTTTTATTGGCATCTCAAGCATTACTTATTTCCTGTTACATTTTATTTTATAATTTTCATTTATTCTGAAGGTCTTCTGGATCTATATAAACTGAAGTAATAATTTGTCATTTTCATCATTTGAAGGCTAGCAAAAAAAAGTTACTTTAATCTGATGATTTCACAAGATTTAGAACATTTTTGTAATGACAGTTTGCTTTTAATAATGTGCTAAATTAAACAAAAAATAGTTGACACGAATTATAGAGTAGAATATTGGGTAAAGTGCATACGATCATGGTTTCAGGAAGTATTTGTAGTTGTAGAATGCTAAAAAATATCATAATTGAAACAGGCTGGTTCAGTAAAAGTTCAGTATTAGTCAGTTCAGTCAGGCATTACTTATGCCTATTGGATTGATAATCATATACATTTAGATATAAAATACATATAACTAATTGTAAGTGTATTATATTTTTCTACAAATAAATATTAAAGTGTGTATTTATGTTTAGCATAACATACATCTGGAATTATTTGTCAACGAGTACCTAGTTTCTTTTCTGAAATAATTTTCAGTCTGGAATATTACGAATAAAAAATGAAACAGAAAACACTTCCTGGAATACAAATTAATCTTTCAACCGCTGTAACTAAGCCATTTAATACAGCACCAGCACATGGTCAAAGAAATACTAATATAAAGATAAGTAAAAGTGTCTAAACCTTACTAAATAAATATATGCCTCATTTCTGCTTTCTCTGCCTTTTTTTTTATTTTAAGAAGTGAACAGTGTTCTATATTAACAATGGTAATTGAACACAATAATTTCGTTTCAGAAATTAAATAGGGAATTGCGCTCTCTATCTATTCTTCGTTATTAAACACAATTTGTGTTTATGTAATATGTATTTTCAAAGATATTTACAGACATCTATTTATGTTTATATTATATAGCTAAATGGTTACTTCATTCCTTTTTTCTAACATTTAAGTGAAATTTAATTACTTTGGATAATCATTAATCAAATTGTTTCCCATTATATTGTAACTAAAGTTACTTTACGTTCGGCTATATATATATTTTAATAAGCAACAGACTCGAGACAATTATAACAAAATACGTTAATATGTGTACTACATTAGGGGCTCAAACCTTCGATGCAGCAACAAACAGTTTTCCATGGACATTGAAAGATTTTCTTTTGAGAAATCTTTCGGTGTTTGTGGAAAACTAGTCTTTTTTTTTAGGATTACATTTCTCTTAATTTTTTACCATTTAATGAATAATTTCACGTTTATCCCACAAGTGTCATAAGATTAGTGTTTACCAGCTTCTCTTATGTTTGCATTACATTTCCCTCGTAAATGATTCTTTTAATGCTATACCTATACTTTGTATTATTTAATTTAATATTTTATTTATTTTGTATAACTTGCGATTCAATATTTTCAAGTATTCGTAAATAATGTCAAGCACATTTATGCATTTTTCATATACACTGAAGCTTCAGTTCGTGATTATATCATTATCATATATTCATCTATATCATATATATCATATAGCAAACATAGCCAACTACATCCGAATCAAATAAAATCAAAAGAATAATAATAAATAAATTTTTGTCTGTCCTATAAAGAGCATAATTTATTTGCTAAAACTGTTCTCAAAAGTGGGTTTGCATTTTCGCGTATTTAGAATGTATATCTTTTAAACAGAGCAAACATGTGGAACTACTAGGCGATGCAAGAGGGTTACAAATAATTCTATTTATTTAATTACATACTTTGTATAATATCTGTAGAATCGCATAACTATCAAACGTAATAACACTGTAATAAGCATTGCAATTTCCTGGAGCTTATACTCAAGCCATATGTAATAACAATAATTTTTGTACCTTAACAGAATGCACTAGTGTCGTGATTAAAACGTACATAAAGCCGTTTAAATGAACGGTTGAATATAATTAATTTATAATAATAACCGCTGCGCGCAGCATTAACAAACCATATGTCATCAACGGAGACCATAATTACGACAAAAGGGTCACGGAAATATTACAATAATTACAATATTATAAACGCAGCTGTTTCGATAATTGCAAACAAACTTGATCGAGATGATTCACAAAAGTTTTAAATCCAAATCTATGACTCAGGTCCAATTTTTATTGGATTAAAATTGGTTTGTATAAAAACAAAAATAGTAATTAAAATGCATAGCACTTTTCGCAGTACTGTAAATTGGCAAAATAATTTATGGCAATATTTTTTATGTACACACAGTCATGGCCAGAATTACATTCCTGAGGTTGCGACTCTTCTATCTCTTGCGTTATCATCATGCAATTTAAAGCGTGTTTGGTTATAATACCCTTAGACAACTGCATAATATTTACATGGACAAATTGTACGTTGAAGTAAATTTTGGACACAATTTTTTTTGTCTTTTTTGATACCTTACTATATGTAGAATATGTTCCTACAACGATTTGGTCGAAAATATTTTTATAAAAAAGATATTGCATAATAATGGAACCCATTTTTTTACGAAAAATTACGCAAAAATAGTGTTCGCGCAGTAGAGCATATTTTATTCTAACATTTCTGAACATCCTATGGTAAGTATAGTTACCCCAAGTGCTACCATATGTCAGAGTATATGATATAATATTAGATAGTTTGTTTCTCTATACGTTAATGTCGATGGGTTTAGCGTGTAGAGTCAGTCGAACACGCGTTTTTCTCGAAATCATGTTTTTTTTAAACTGGTGGGAATCGTAAATCAAAAACTAATTGACGGATTGTCCTGACTTTGTTTATTTTAAAGTAAATTAAGTTTATTGGAGCTTATACCTAAGATAACATTGATTTCGCTGTTACTTCTTTTTTTATAACACTTTAAAGAGCGAAAAATAAGTGAAAATAAATCTCTGTTAATTTACGTTTTTTGTTTTATTGGTTAAGCTCCAACAAATATCATAAATTTTATAAATTTTTTTGAAATTTTGATTTCAGATGATTTTTACAAGTTCCCACCGATTGAACACCTTTTTTTGGGACGGTCACATTACCGAGCATATAACTAATTACCGTGTAATTTCTTTAATAAAAAAATGTTTTTGTACACCTGAATACTTGATAAATATGTATAAAAAATGTTGAGTACTTTATTTACTTCCTTCTATGGAAATAATCATGTAATTTTTGGGTCGCTTGAGGAGAACCTCCCCTTAATAACATTTTGTGGAGTATAATTATGAAAATTATCACTTTATGTTTGAGATTTACATATGAATAATTTTTTCCTGTCACAAGGCACAATTCTAACATTTTAGACTTCGAATTGTGATAAACACGGAAAGCGAAAATAAATATCCTAGGCGTAAACTAAACATTTTTTCAGCCACTAGATACTGCATCCATCCATTACAAGAAGATTGACATTTAAATGTAAATGTAAAGATGATGTTGAAATGGAATGATTAATTATTAACAACATTGTGGTAATTAAAAAAAGCTTACCTGTACAAACTTCTTTTTGCGTGGTATACCATCACTATTTAAGTTGCTAGATTATCGTCCTAAACGACAATATACGATGAATTTACACTGTACCGATCTACTTCCTCGTCGGTTATATATATTCACAACCAGCACACACACACTTTACTAAAAAGGCAATGAACAGTACACAGCAACGCGATTTTTTTTCTTCTAAAAATAGCTTCTTCTTGGTTATTACAAGGAAGACAAAATCTATCTCATGTCTGAATGGCATGAACAAAAATCAGGCACTGGTCAATTAGTCATTTTGCAAATATATAAGTGGTGTAAAATAATAGAGGGGCACTTTAGACAGAAATAGGGACATTGCGGAGTAATTTTAATGATATTCCAAATGCCTTTCGGTGGTGGTTTAGGTTCTGTACCTGAGGCATTAAGGGTTTATTTAGGTAAATCAATATACCTAGATAAGGAAGGGATTCAAGTAGTAGTATAAATTTTACTTCACCTACCTGGGCAGTAGGTCCAGTTTATGCCGTACTAACAATTGAGTTACTATTAACACGAAGTTTTTTAATTTTCATTTTCCATATTTTAGAGGTATACTATCTCATTTCGCTTATTGTGATGTTATAGATTGGCCTGCATTAACAGCAAAATATAAAAACACCACAAAAAATACAAAACTGTTGTTTAAGATATTCATTCAACTTAAGTACAATTGGGCGAACCATTTGTATCTTACATGTCTTGTCTAATTATTAAATTAATAAATACCATATGCCTTCTTATATTTCTAAAAAACTAATTAGAGGTAGTTCATGATTTGGATATCCATAATCGGGATATATATACCATGCCTACGCATATTTCTGCTCATTTTGAAAAAGGCTTTAATTATACAGCAATTAAAGCATTCGATGATATACCACCCCCTTCTTTTAAATCCGCTCCAAACATACATGCATTCCGAAAACAAAAAACAGTTTACTACACACTAATATAGGGTGTCTTAGTTGGAATTATAGGATTGGAATTGCGCGCTATTTGTGTTCTGTCAAAGTTAAGGCGTTAACATGCCACGATTAACAATTCAACAGAATTGTTAATCGCAGAAATTCGGAGAAAATGAAGGGCCTACAGAGTTAACAGTTCACAACTTAATCAAGGAATTTAAAGAGACGGGTTCTGTTATTGATAAGGCAACACCAATACGTCCTCGTTGTGGTCGGTCAGATAAAAATATTGCTACAGTGAGAGAAAGTGTATGGGAGTAGCCAAACACATCAATTCGACGTCGTGCATAATAATTGAATGTCTCAAGAGCTACCACGCATCGGATATTAAAGAAAGTTCTGCATCTATCAGCATACGAAATTCAGTTGACACAACAATTAAAAGTTAAAGACCATTTACAACGTCGTACATTTGTTAATTAGGTGTTAGAAAAGAAAGAAAGTGATGCTAAGTTTTAATACTTCTTTGAAAATGAAGTTGGCAATGCTAGCATAGTAAAGAGACACCCAGACGTGTCAACGTCGTATGGTTTGTAGATGACAGTCGTTAGATATTGACGCCCTATCTTTGACATAACACAAATGGGGCACAATTCAAATCCTATAGTTTCAACTGAGACACCCTATATTAACATAATTATTCACACCATATATTAAACATAATTTTCAATAGCATTAGCAATATTTTCATACCATAGCCATAGTAATCAATCATAACCTTCCGTTTTGTTTACTTTTATTAATTTCTTACTTTCGGTTAGTTACATGGAAGAACGGTTTAAGGCCGAATGGCGCCAACCTAATCAAAAACATTTCTGTCATAATTTTATATTAATTATTGACAATAAAGGCACTATTATTATTATTGCCATCTATGTGGCATATGGCTTGGAAAGTGTATATTTAATTTACTGTTTTTGCAGGGGATAGAATCCTTGTGACAATTTCATGTAATATTGACACAGTAATTGTAATAACTTTTATGTTTTTTTTTTCAATTATACATTAAACATATAATGCTATAATTTATTATTGTTACAACCATAAATATCAGGAAAAGTTTGAAATGTTATTTAAATAAAATCGTATATTGGGTATTTATTGCTTTTTTTTTTATATACTATTGATAGGAAGGAGCCCTGGTTAGGTTTCTTTAGATGTACATATCTTAGAAACGTATTGTTTTGGGTACTGACTTAATATCTTTCCAGCACAGCGACGCAAAAATAATCCAAAACTGACTAAGCGAAAGAAAAACTAATGCAGGAACTTGATTGCCCAGTAAGTTAGATTCCGCCAGACTTCTCTTATTTAAAATATTGTTAAAACTACCCAAAACTAAACTATTTAAAACAAGTTAAAGCTAGACGATATAAACGACCTACAGCGACGACAACTACTGAACATTTTAAAAAGTAACTCGTCAATGATAATATGGCCCTTCTTGCTAATATAATAGATACTAATTATGATATTGTGATTTGAGTAATTTCGTCTCGTTCGGTATGCAAGCAGTGTTGTACTCGTAATTCACATCGCCAGCTGGCAAGGCGATGTACATACATTGCCTACGGTAGTGTCGGTACATGATATTAACGAGGAGGTATATAATTCTTATAAACATGTTACACAAATATACAATTCATGAAACTACAAATTGTGAAAGGTGAATACGTCTTCAAAAAAAATAACAAAAAAAAATCATGTAATACGTCATAAGCTATTTTATCCCATTTGAACCCATCATTCAAAGCATTCCTATTACAGTCAATGAAGAACCTATAAAATTATTTCCGATTAAGTTCCGTAAATTATTACCTCTCAGGATCTTATTATAAATTCCCTTCTTGATAGTCCCCTGGATAAAATTTATTCCTATACGTAGTATCGTTCGTTACGAGTCTCGTGATAATAAACTGTTATATTAAGATAGTGACGAATCGAAGGAAGGGACATGGTGGATAACCAGTTGCTAGAGGTCAGAAGGGTACAAAAATCACCCTAAAGATTATGTCACCGTGTTTATCATGAGCCTAACAGTATATAGTAGAGAGCTCGCTAGGCGTAATTCCTCTTAAAAATGAAATGTGTGGGGGTTTTGAAAGTAAAAGCTGCCACTGGTCTTATTTAATAGTTCATAATTTATTATCGGTCTGTGTGAAGTTGGCCAAAAATTGTCATGGAAAAAAGGGCGTTATTCAAAATTTTCGAGTTATTGACACTACGTGATTGTCACAGTTGACATAAACATTGTAGCGCAAGAATAATCCCAAAGTCTGTAGCCGTTGCTTCAGAAAAAAATATTTAACAAACGAAAAAGCATTGACGCATATGGCGATTCAAAACTTTGAACGTCTATATCTCGGTTTGAGAACCTTTAAAAATTGTAATTTTTCGATGCATTTTGGTATTTATCAACCGATATCTCGAAAACGCGACCTTAAATCAAAAAACACTTCTCTTGCGATACTGTGAACTGAACTTTTGCTATTCCAACGGTATGTCTTTTATAATTTTCTGACGTCGGATAGCTGAGAAATTTAATTAAACATAAAGCAAATCACAGATTTATTTTCGCACGGCAGCCAGCCGACCGTCGATCACCCGCCCGTACGTTGCGCGTCCCGCGCGCTGCAGTTGTCGACATTCTGGATAGTATTTATTTACAAAATATGGCCATAGTATCTTTTATGAAAGGGCTGTTTTATCAGTTCCAAATAGGCTCTTCTGTAGCAAAATGACTAAGATTTCGTGCCTGTGATTTGTTTTTAGTTTATAGTAAAGTACCTATATACATATTTCCAGATAGTGCCCAGGTAAGTCCATTGTTGAAAACTTATGAATGATATTAAAAACAACATAACAGACATCGTTTGAATACAGCCTGCCATAAAGAAAACTGAAAATGGATCAAAGTGGAAGTTCAACGCCTGAAAGTGAGATCGAGTCAACTTCCACGTTTTACAAACAAAAAGTATTTAAAAATGTTTAATTTGTGGGAAGTCTTCCGGGAATTTTGCAAAGGGTTCTGATAAAACGTTAAGAACTATAAAACAAACGCTACAAATTAGAGACAATATTTGTAAATCTGCCAGCACCAAGTCGTTGCATCAAAATATTGCCAGCACTGAAAGTGGGGACAAGAAATTGTTAATTTGGCATAAGTCTTGTTATTGCAGTTATATTAGCAAAAAAAGTATGGAGCTTTTACGTCGCAAATCAGAAAATATGCATACGGAAGAATCGAACATTTCTGAAATCGGACCTTCGGTAACACTACGAAAAGAAAAATTTCGTATAAACAAGTATGTATTTTGTCAAAAAAGGCGTAATCAAAAATTATCGCAAGTGGTAACTACGAAATATTGAAACCAAGATAAAAATAATAGCCCAAAATGATAGCTCCATTATGAAACGTATCGGCGAAAATGATTTGATTGCCATGGAAGTAAAATATTATGCGATGTGTTTTTTAAAGTTTTGGAGGGTATTAAAAAAAGTAGGGATCCCCAAGTACCTTTTAAAGTGGAAGGCGAATATGTAGATCCTGTAGAAGCATTGCTCTTATCAAGAATTAATTGCTGGATTTGAAAAAAGGAAAGGATTTTCTGTTATATTCTGTTATTCGTCTATATATGCTAGATATACAGATCTTGGAGGAATATTATCTAAAAGACAGTTAATCGAAAAAGTAAAAGGCTCATTTTGGTGATGACATTCAGATCATCAAGTCTAAAAAGGCTAACACATCAGACATTATTATGTCCTCGAAATTTTCATCAAAAGATGAAATTTTACATTCATTTATGGAAATTTCGAAGAAGATACTAATCCACCACAAATATTTACGGAATCGTCGGAATATTCCGTTCTGTATAGTGTTATTAACAATATTAAGCTGCATATGAACAAATTTCTCGATTTTGACAATTTAAAAAATTTGGACTTAAACGGCTATCGAAAATATATTCCTGAAGCTTTAGTGTGGCTTATCACTCTTGTAATTTCTTCGGAAAATCATCAAGCTACTGAAATACAAATTTTGTCAATACATAAAAAAACTACTGAGAAAAAATACATAATATTTGTATAAATCTACTAACGTTTCATGCTTTTACCGGATGCGATACAAGTCAATTTGCCGGCTTAGGCAAAAATACATTGTTGGAAAATCTATTTAAATTCTCACTACCTGCTACATGATTTGGGCGTAACATTTAATGACAAAACCTTTACAAATATTCACCGTTTTACTCTGCAACTCTATACGAATAACAAAGACATCGCTTCTATCGATTACCTTCGTGGCCTATTGGCTATTTCGAAAACAGTAGACAAATTAACGCCTTCAGAAGATAGTTTACGACAACATTGTTTACGAGCACACTATCAGACCCACATTTGGCTTAACACTTTAACAACGAAGCCAGTTTTTTTTTAACTACTGTGACTATGATTGGAAACTTGAAAATTCGAATGTATTTCCTGTTTTACAAACTCTTCCGTCAATACCAACAGATTTGACAATTTTGACATCTTGTGCATGTAAGAAAGGTATTCTCACTTAAATTTTATTTTAAGACCAAATTACATACACCTGGCGTCTTTTCAGATTGCCGAGCACAATGGTGTACTTGCAGAAAGAATGGTATTTCTTGCACAGGATCATGTACGTGTTTGGGACAAAAATCCTGCCACAATGTAAAAACACCGGTAATGCCTTCTGTTTCCACAGATCTTATATAGGATGATGGCGAACCCGAATCTGACGACGAGTAAATTTTGCCATTTAATTTATTAGGTATTGATTGAAATTCTTTCTTTTCCCTCATCCTCTTTGGTATTTATTATTTATATGTTTATTTAAGAATACGTCAATAAGGGATCATGAAATAGTTAAGAATTTTTTATAAAAATATTTATTCATGGTGTGAAATGGCTGCTATGTTCCGATGTACATTTAACGTACGTACATAATTTAAGTTGTTACTATCTGTACGATGAATACTATGCTAATGATTTTTATAATATTCATCATAATGTGACTTATATGGTTCTATAATTCATATAAAGTGATATTGTTGTTAACAAAATGAAAGATGCAAAGAAACAGCGTTAAATGCAAGTTAAACTAAACTATTTCTCTCCGCAAAATGTGGACAAACGCAGCGCGCGGGACGCGCAACGTACGGGCGGGTCATCGACGGCCGGCTGTCGTAGCGAAAATAAATCTGCGATTTGCTTTACATTTAATTAAATTTCTCAGCTATCCGACGTCAGAAAATTATAAGGGACATATCGTTGGAATCGCAAAGGTTCAGTTCACAGTATTGAAAGAGAGGTATTTTTTGATTTAAGGCCGCGTTTTCGAGATATCGGTTGATAAATACCAAAATGCATCGAAAAATTACAATTTTTAAAGGTTCTCAAACCGAGATGTAGACGTTCAAAGTTTTGAATCGCCATATGCGTCAATGCTTTTTCGTTTGTTAAATATTTTTTTTGAAGCAACGGCTACAGACTTTGGGATAATTTTTGCGTTACAATATTTATGTCAACTGTGACAATCATGTAGTGTCAATAACTCGAAAATTTTGAATAACGCCCTTTTTCCCATGACAATTTTCGGCCAACTTCACACAAACAGAGAATAAATTATGAACTATTAAATAAGACCAGTGGCAGCTTTTACGTTCAAACCCCCACGGGGTGACACATTTTCGGCGACGGAGCTCTCTACTAATACAGTAAAATTTATAGAGTTATGTTTATTACAGTATATCATACTAAATAAATTTTACATCACAGATCAATCCTTTCGGAATGTCGTGGTAAGTTAGATATAATATGTCTGTTCCGCATTTTTTGATAAGAGATAATCAGACTTTCTATTGCTGATCGAATATATTGACGAAAAATAGTTTTAATGGATTTTTTATTATTCGAAAATTACACAATATATATTTTGCATACACGTTATGCCAATAACCGATAAGACATTTATAGAAAATATTTATTAAATTTCAACAACTGTATTAACCACAAACGATATTTTAATACGCCTATAGTTGCATATTTCGATAACAATGTTATCGTCTTCGACAGAAAATGCTTCGAGTCTTATTGGCAGTCTTATTCGAATACCAATTTGAACAAGAATGAATACCAATTCGATACTGATCCATTTTCAAGTTCACATTCGAATAAAAATTCGCACACTTTCCTGCTATTAGGATCGAAATATGCATGTGCTGATACATCAAAAAATTATTTGGAAACCACAGAAATATTGTTTAGGACAAATGCATATGCTTTTTAGTGCTTTCTACAAGACAACATTTATTAACCGACTTCAAAAGAAGAAGGCGGAGGTTCTCAATTTGCCTGTATATATTTTTTTATGTATGTTCGGATATAACTTTTATGTTTATGAACCGATTTTAATTATTCTCTTTGCGTTGAGTTCAGTATAGCTCCAAGGTGGTTCCATCTTAATTTCATTGGTATTGGACTTTGGACTTCGAAGATACACAACGGAACTCCTTATTTAAGTAGTCGTCGTTTTCCCATTCGTAAAGCGTAGGGCTACCCATCACTTAAAATTGTAAAATAATAAGTTAAAAAAACCGACTTAAAAAAAAGTAACAACTAAAAAGCAAGAAATAAATGTTTTCTACAACAATTTGATACTTATTTGTTGTTCCGTTTAATGTAATTAAGAAATTATTGTTTATTAATTGTATTATATAATTTTGAATGCCGGCCCTCGGTAATTTTAAATGTAAACTAGTTGTTTTTTGTTTTACTTGGCACCGACTTCAAAATTATATATGTAAAACAATCAATAATAATTACATAATAAACAAGAATTTCTTATTTGCATTAAACGGAACAACAAATAAGTACTAAATTGTTGTAGAAAACATTTATTTCTTGTTTTTTAGTCGTTACTATTTTTTGAAGTCAGTTTTTTTATTTGACGTTTTTGAATTGCGTTAGTCAAAAGTCTTACTAATTATGGAAATACATAGTTTTTAATTTATTATACTTATTATTGATCTTTCTATTTGACATATTTGAATTGCGTTAGTCAAAAGTTTGACTAATTATGGAAATACATGGTTCTTAATTTATATTTGAATATATATTTTAATGGGGTCATATATTAACTATATTCCGTTAATAAATAGACAACGTTGTTTCATAAAAGCCTTCTATGTAACTACAATATCCGCTGAATGAGTTTCACTATTAATAACGGAATATACGAGTAGTAGAATGTACAATTTATATGGAATTAATTACTCTTGCAAACAAAAAAAAATGGTTGATTCATTGAGTTGCCAGGGAATTGAATATCTGATGTACTTCGTCATGGTTTTAGGAATTCAGTTGAATATTTTTTCGTTAGGTTTAGATAATAGAGGAAACTAGTGGTATTTATAACGATAAAATAATTAGTTACACAGAAACTCCTCGTTAACGTATACATTTTTATAAATAATTGTATAATGATATTACCTAACCTTGTCTAGGCGTCGGATTACTATACATTTGGTAAAACTTAAATGTCAACATGATTCCGATGCGACAACTGTCATAAGTATTTTGCATACGTTATGTTAATTCGGCCGATAAAACGTAAAATAACCTTTCATTATCAAGGATGGTAATACATGATTAATGGTCTGCTACAAGTGCGTCGTATTTCTATATTAGATAGAGAGGCAATATATAACAGCTGTGGCAAACAATGTTGATAATAATTATCTTCTATCTTTGACAAATTCTTTCAGTTTTGTAATTTCCTCTGTCTAAACGAAAATTTCAGGTCCTATACTTTAGCATTTTTTTAACTTTGACTATTTATTGTATTGTAACATATAAATCAAAAGTGGGGGTATGTCTTCGACGTGAGCGGTTATTGCGAAATATGTGTCTCAAAATCTGTTACGAAAATCTGAAACATGTCTTTTCCATTTGGCGAACATTTTTTGACGGTTGTTGTACATCATCCATCTATAAAACCAAAGAATGCAACACTTGGATATAAGGTGGTATACCTACAAGAATATACATACATACATATATACCAAATAAGGAAATATACTGAAGCTGTATATTTACTATTCATTTCATCGCTATTTTCCAAATAAAAAACTCTCTTATCTTGCCGATAAACGGAACAGCCTACCTGAGCCTAGCCATAAAACAAGCCACGATATGAGATAAGAGCCGTTTGGTATTTTTTATTTGGCAAATAGAGATGAAATAAACTATAAATACACATCATAAATCATGTCAAAAAATATAAAACACACCACATAATTTAGACAATCCCCCAAATCCAAAGCCAAAGCTGTCTGGGTGGACGATACACATTGAGAAAACGCTGACAACGCTCATTCTCACCGACACTGCCAGTGCAGGCGCTTGGAATTGAACCAAGATTATGAGTCGGTAGATTGTCGCATTTGCCACATAACACTCTCTAACTAAAACTAACTCAGCTACCGTGACGGCGGTTTCAACCTTCCATCGGGCGCAGCCGATCTGTGAGATCCGGCAGTCACTTTTTTCTTTGCCCTTTTATGTGTATTACGAATACTACCTCGAACTCCCTTATAGCTTTCTAGCTCCAAACCACTCTTCTCGATATGGTGTCGATTATTTTTAATGCATTCCCTGGTTTTGTATGGGCCTCCCGGATCTGCATATGCGCAATGCGGATGCATTGCGCCTGATTACGTCATTATTTTCACTTTTTTATTTTGTTAGATTTCTTTTATTATTCACATTAATACTTTTTAGAATTACTTACTTATTCTGGCTCTTTATGATATTATTATTCAAATTAACACATTTGGATGTTAAATTAGTGGTTTATACTAAATATCGTTACCAACAATGTGACGTTTATTTTTGTTTGGAACATGCTAAAGTGATGAAGATGATTTATAATTATTTACACTTAAAATAGGCAGTTACTTATAACTTTTCTTTGTAATTCACGTTCGATATTTTTTTATATATAACTTTATGACTTTTATATGAAAAAATAGGTGGTTTGTTTTTTGTATTCAAAATATTGTTCAATACTGACTTGTTTGTTTGGTCCTTAAAACAGAAAAAAACCTGTCAATTTCTGGTTCTCCTATAAAAATATTGCAGATTTCTTATTTTACAACAAGAAATGAGTTCCTTTATTTAAATTTAATTATCGCGATTAAAATCTAGCGTGAAATATTTATTATTGTATTGTATTAATTAAACTAAGTGTTTAATTGAGTCTCCAGCTTATTAAAATATAAATTGTGTAAGATTTGATATTGGATCTCTCAGATGCATTGCGCCCGAATGTGTTTGGATTCAGACTGCGCCCGACGGAAGGTTAAATACATTAATTTGAATGACTATATGAACAACCAACAAATCTGTCAATTAAGAAGAGATAGTCCGCAATTTTTGCAATCATCATGGTTATTATCAATGATATGGAAACGTGTTCATTATCGAAAATATTTTTGTATTCTATAGTCAAAGTGTAGAAAAATAAATGATACGATAGTTTAAGACCAACTTATTTTACTTTAGGTCGATAGTCTAACGAACAAGAAGTCACCAACGAATTTTATCTGTAAAATTGTTTAATAAGATGGATTGAAATGTTCTATAATTTGTTGCATATGTCGAATTTAACCTACTGTCTGAAATTGGAGGGAAATATTTCATAGATAATCTGCAAGCAAATTTTGGTACACTTAACTATTTAGTATACTTTAACTTTCATCAATGGTATAGGTATATATTTAGCAACATACAACAACTAATTCTCTTAATATGTATAGCCGGCTACTTTAATACTTTTTAAATGCACAGTAGATATCGTGAAATTTTAAATGACACTGTGTGTAGACATGTGGGTAATATCGAAATTACTTTGAAAATAGTCAATATATGGCCATAATCTGCAAATATTGAATCCATGAGTTATTATGTTAATTATCTCAATGGATTGGGTGTTGGAACTTAACAAAATACAAAGCATATTCTTAAAATATTGGTAATTTTATATTATTATTTATTAATGATTTTCGCTAATGCTAATGTCACATCTTCTTTTTGTCCATGACTTAAAATATTTTTAAATATAATATGCTTTGATGATCACTTGACGTTGCAAAAAGTCATTGACCTTGTTGTGTTATGATGTTCAGAGAATAAACTATCAACGAACATGGATAAATGTAAAGTTTGCTCGTGTATCTTAAACATACGTTGCGAAAATATGAAGGATCTTGGTGTGTACTTTGATGATAAACTATCGTTTTCTGGACATGTTTAGTATACGCATACCCAGACTAGGCTTTCGAGAAGAAAATATGTTTTATTGCCAGACTGCAAGAACTAACGTGCTGTTAGAATATCCAGTATTTGTAATGTAATGTCACAAAATTTTAATATATCTAGAACTTGTGATTTGAAAAATTGTATTCAGTTACTATCTTTAGGGAAACAACAACTTTTTATATGTTATATGTTACTGAAGTATTCCATTGTTTATTAATATGATAGTTATTTAGAGATTATCATTTTTTATTTATTTTTTAGCTATATACTGTACACATATATGCTAAGTATATGTATTTATTTGTATTTTTGTCCCATAAATAGATTTTTTCTGTTGGGAAATACAGCATTATTACTATTATTAGTTCTTATAATTAATAGCGTATTACTCATTACCTATATCGTTACCAAAGATAATGAATATGAATTAATAATGTCCTGTGGAGACTAACATACAGGTGTTGGCAATAGCAAAACCATCATATGCACAAGCTTTTAGCTTCCTATTTAATTATTCGATGACTGACGAATTTCTGTATTAAGTTGATTCAAGACGTGTTTTGAATGTGTTATGTATGTAAGAGGAAAACGCTCCGTTATTATTTTCGTTACTGTAAATTTAAAGAAACTGTTGCGTTATTTATTAATCTTCAAAGCATTTTACCTTCTGGTGGATAATGAGCAGGTTTATACGAATCATACAAATTTCAACGTTCAACATTCATAGAATGTGTTAAGTACCTGACATTAGCCATTACTGTTTCAGTTCCTACATCATGACTATTGTGCAATCTACTTTTAATATCGACAAATAAAATCCTTAAGGACTTCAAATAACTAATTTTGTCTGTAATTATGTAATGTATCGTTAAATAATCGACAAAGCCAAAACCCACAATTCAATCTGCCTGGTAAATGAATAAAATAAGTACTTTAACATGTAATAAATTTTACATGTCGTTGCCCATATCTAGACCTCATGCACGTTCAAGTCACACACTACTATTATTGGTGACAAGGTAAAATATTAAACCAAACAATAGCAATTATTAACGCCATACTTAAACCTTTTCCGGGCGCAACGGAAATGCCATTAGATATTACTGTCAACCCAAAAAAAAAAAATTCACAGCTTTGATGCGGTCCCCCAAACATCCTTCGTAGTTGTGTCGTACTTATTACTACAAATACTTGGTTCTCACCCGTGACTCTGGTAGTACCCATCGATACGAAATGTTAAAAATGACCATGAAGAGACGGATGAGGTCCCAAGGTCATTCTTTGTTAAATTTCACCCAGGCCCAGGTAGCAGCATAGAAAAGTATTCGGTATCGGGGTCTGGGAAACGATGGGTCTACCCATGATGGCAATAAAGCGTAAGAAGCAGGCACAGAAATTCAAACATTCCACTTTGGGCACAGCTTAATTGAGTAAGCTGTGCTTTGGGTGCCTCGAGGGGTTCTCAAAGATGATTTGGAAAATTTCACTGTATGTCTACATCGAATCATTAACAACAAAGATCAATGCTCTTTTTGTTATAGTAATAAGGAAATAGTCAGTAAAAACGATCTTTCTAATGACGTATTAAAAAGATAAAAACTATAATATAATATCATAAAAAAAGTTAAGGTTTTCAATGTTACATTACTTATGAGACATACTTGTACGATTATACTTAGTATATACAGTATGCGGGTAAAGTATGGAAATATAATCAACTCTGTGTAATGGCTTCGTACATTTTTAGACAATTGTATGGCATATTACATATCCAATACAGAGCATACGCATATAATGGGCGTCCCAGCGAGAGGTAGCCGATTATGTTGGTAATTATTGGGCAAATAAATAACATTTCTACAATAATGTGGGGTTCAACTGTTTATTTAAACTATGCCATTAGACATGGAATACAACATCTTGTAAGTGGCCGTCTCTGCTTATCTGGCAGCAGTGGATTCTTTTGATGAAGTTTTCACATAGGGCTACAGCTGTAGCTCTATGTCCGCAATAACTTCGCTAATGTTATTTTTCATCTGTTCAATCGTAAGTGTATTATTATTGGCATAGACTTTTCCTTTAACGTAGCCCCCACAAGAAAAAGTCTAATGGGGTCTTATGGGGTTTTAAACGCTTAGCAGGTGCCTCATGACGACCCATAATTGCACGTAATTTTCTTTCAGTGCCCACAATTGAATCATTACTTTCGAAACACGTTTTGACAATAAGTATGCGTTGCTCTATTTTGTAATGGCATACTCTCCACGTAATAACTACGAAGCATCAACTTCCAAAACCTGCCGCAAGAATAATGGCGGCAAGTTTAAATCGGCTACCTCTCACTGGGATACCCGTTACAATATGAAACGAAAAATACCAGATAATAAGTTAATTCAAATAATTGCTTAATAAGGACATACATACATACATAAATGTTTTAGTACTGATTTATTCATGAATCACTACAAGTACGAAGAGTAAAAAATCGGCACTAAGACCCACATATCATATCATCGAAGTTTCACTCTTTAACAATACATATCACGATGTATTATATTTCATGTGGTAGCATCTAAGATGAGACAAAAATCTTAGGAAGCTAGTCATATAGGAGATCGAATAAAAAAAGCCAACACTAAATGTACCATCGAAAATAAATGTAATGGCACAATTTTGATACCATCCCCTCCATGATACCATTGAATATTAAAGTTAACAACCCTCTTAGTCAATAGAGGGCGTAACCATTTGACACAAGAGCATAATTAATTTAAAAATTAATTTATGATTGATTATAGTACACGATAACGTATGGAAATTGTCGAACATTACTATCTATATATTACTATAGGTATTGTTTATAGTTCAAAATCATCAAAAATTGAATAGTTGCCATAGGAAATGAATGAATTTGAATATATAAGCTCGGAACCAAATCAAGGGACTAATTTTTAACTTAAGTTAAAGTAATTCAATCTTAATGTTTAAAAAAATATATCTTCAATCACATGGATTTGCTTCTTTATTTAAATATCTTTAAATGAGTAGATTTGCACAAATAGGTTGAATAAAAATCCATTATTAGGTGATCACATACGTATTATCTACAAAAGTGTAAAATATTTGGTGGATATTTTGACAGAAACGTGTGGCAGTCAAATCTCAAGGATTGTATAGGGAATATGATTGCTCGGTCTCTATCTTTCAATGTAGACAGCGCCCCACTCCTTTAAAACATGTTTTGACGTCATCGCGGACTATAACAGTTAAAACGTTATTAAACGTATTCAGAAGTGCTGTGTAAATTCAGGCAATTTGGATAATATTTAATATTTTTCGTGCATTTGAGTGGTGAAGTGATATTAAAGGGAACGTTATTGTTTGCGTAAGTATTGATTTAAGTTTGAGTAAATAGCAGAATGTTATTTAATGACTAAAAACTTGTTCCATATCTGACGAAATATTCGGTGGGGTTTCGAGAAATAATTTAAAAAAATAAAGCTAAAAGTAGAGATAGAGGATACTAATAGAGCTTAATAATCAGATAACAATAGATCTGTTATTTGATTTATATCTACCTAATAAGGTATAATAGCTTTTATATAGGTACTTTTCAGTAATAAAAATATGGAAGTAGGTATATGGGTAGAATAGATATGTACATTAAATACATTTAAATATTTAATTAATTAGATGATTTATTTGTTCTGTGTAGGTAAATGATATGTACAAGTATGATATACTGATATAGGTACAAAAATAAAATACCTATAAGTACGTAATAAGTACTTAATGGCAGTGTAATATGTACCTATATTACTTTTAATAGGTACCCCTATTAACTAACACCATAATAGCACAATGTGTTTTATATACACATTTTATATAAACAATTTGGTTCATATTTTTAGTGGTTTATATTTTTACTATTATATTCGAGAAAATAATTACGATAACTAATTGTAACTTTAAGGGTAGATTTTACCCCTTAGGTATAAAGTTTTGAAAAATAATATGGTACAGAATGTATTTTATGTCCATTTTAATTTCTTCACTACACTGAATTATAAGGTCCTTTATAATATGCAGTTTGCTAAATAAATAATGATAAAATAACTACCTATTTACATTTTTAAACTATAAATAAGAAATACCTACCTAATCATTTATTTATTTACCTAATAGGTATAAAATATATTTTATTATCAAGAAACAGCATTGCAGTTTTAAGAACAGATACAGCCCATAAAACATTTTGTTTCTCGTGAGTATACACTTGCTTCTGATTTTAATAGCAGTTTCAAAAAGGCTGTACATAATTCAAATTACAATCCTCTACCTAATGTAGAACTAATATATATTTTAATTATACCTATACCATTTCAAAATATAATTAAAATAGATTAAAACAGAAGGAAACGTCAATAAAACCATATGAATATTATAACCCGTAGTCCGCGGTGACGTCACTATCTCCACTACCGCGGACGAAGAATTCGGCCGATCCAGCTATCCTATTCCCTATACAATCCTTGGTCAAATCTTGCTCCAAAGAATATTGTTTGACGGAACGTCAATGGAAAAACATTAGTGACTTTCTAGGATTCGAAATAATTCGATGATAATTAATTTACTTCTAGAAACTAAAAATCGTCATCTATTGAATATATCTCTGGTTTCGACAAGATGGCCTTCTATATATCCAAATGCATTACTTAGAAGACCTTTAACTTAAATATTGAGCTAGTTGAACCAGATAAAATAAAAACAAAAATAATAATGTGTAGTAACTTGAAGGAAAAATAGTAACTTAAAGAAAAAATCATCGTACAAGGCTTTTAAACCGATTAAATTAAAGAGGATAAAATTATCTGAAAAAGCTTTATGATGAAATCACTGAAAAAAATTTATTGAAGTCTGTGGACTTTTTGAAAGGCAAGCAAAAATTTGGGAAACTTTTTTTCGATGGCTTTCTTATGATTACTCCAAAACTGCTGATAGTGAAAAGTTTTAAATTCAAGAGATCTGAAAACTAGAAACTTGGAGCTTCAATTTGCTTAAAATTGCTTTGAGACCATTTTTCTCCAAGTTACAACCCTCTGAAAATCGCCTACAAATTTAGGACTTTTTTGCCAAACTGCCAAAGTGGTATTTCAAATACATATTTTGTCACATTTTTTGCTTTAGAATTCTGTCAACTATTTTTGTTATATTTGAAACCATCAAAATAGACCTATAGCAATTAGTTGATGTCCCCACCTTTATATAACGGTTGCATTAATTATACGGATTTTATAGTTTCTTGGAAATTATCGTATTTCAATGCACTTATTAATTATATGTCTAGATGCTAAGCTAATTTGTTTCAAAATTCTTTTAATGTTTCTACCTTTGTAGAAGCATAGTTTAATATCCTTCTAATGTTCAGTGTTTTTAATAATTTAATTATTTCCGAGGGATTGGTTAGAGCTATTAATCTTTAGACAAATTTAAGGCGCAATATTTGTCAAACATCTCCGAAAATGTGAGCCAGATGAATTCTTAAGACGCAGCCGTAACAATTCTTGGGAATATATTTACTGCTGAAGGTATCTTTTCAAATACTCAAACTATAATAAATGTACGTTTTTCGTTTGTAATGAAATACTACCACATTCCTGAAACCACATGGAATGAATGCAGATTAAAATATCTGAACTGCCCATGCCTTGTATTGAAGCGGAACAGTCTAATCACTTTAAATGGCACATATCCGATACACGCTGCTATTTTCATGTGGCTATGTCTAACATATTACATTTTTCCTTGTTGGAACCTTGACTTTTACAATAAACATAAAATCTTGGTATATACAACACACAAAGTCACCATATGTTGTATTTCTTTGAAACCGTTTCTGTTCTATATATAATATATATCCGTTCGCACACAATAAAGCCTGCAGTATTTTCATCAAAGGATGTTGGAGCGAAGTGGCAATAACGCGCCGAGTTGAAAAGTTAAATACAAATGGACGGACGATCGATTCTTAATTCAGTCCTTATGTTACCTGAATTAATATCTGGTTACAATTAAGTAGTAGGAACTTGAATTGTTTGTTCTGGTAATAAAATGATTCACAATTTTCCATTGTGAAGAAATCTGTAAGTACAAATAATATTTAATTATGTAATAATAACACAAAATAATTTTAATGCGTTTAAAATTTTTATTTCTTTGTATTGGTGACGTAGTGCTCGTCAATAGTAGGAAAAAGTGTAGATTTATCTGTGTATGCGTACAAGCAAGACTGAGGGCAGCTACTTATTTAGACCGGGCTATTTACTGCGCATGTCGTGGGAGGTCCGATAGAGACTTGTTCCTATTCTTGACGAAGAGTACTCTATATTATGTATCCCTTATGATACATATGGTTTATATAATGATTCTTTGCGTGTGCGTCAATGGTAACAATCATATGAATCAATCGACTGACATTTTTGAAGAGTGTCCTGCCAAAAACACATTTTAGGATAACAGTTAGTAAAATACAAATCCGTCAACAGATGACAGAGTAATGGAAAGGTTCTCCACAAGAACATTCAATGGAAGTGATATTTCCATCAAAATAAATGAAATAAATTCAACAAAAATCAGAATAAATGAAACAAAAATGAAATAAATTTTACAGAAATATTGAGACGCCAATGAACAAAATTATACAATAAAGCTAAGACGTGCCTTCATAGTTGAATATTGTTCGGCAAATTCTGCCTGTGCCGTACGTAGTTGATTGAAACAAGTCGCTAGACATACGTGCTGTGGCATATTAGCAACAATTGCGAGCGGTGTAGCATGTGATCCGTGCGTCGTCACTAAATACTTGATACACGCGCAAAGATCCATTATACAAATAATAACTGTTTCGATATAAAAGTCTCTTGGTCATATAAAACGTGGCCCTGGAGTTTAAAACAGTTCGGAAAGTTGAAACTAATATCGTGCAGTTATGGTCTAACAATTTATGGTCAACATTTCTTAAGCAGTTTTGGTGAAGCTCCCTTACTATTGTAGTCTTAAGCAGTTTTTGAAATATGGTCTCCACCACAGCGAAAAACGTTATTGAAATGTTTCGCTAAATAGGCCATGCGACTCATAAAAATGTGTTGGTAAACCAACCATTCGTATAGAAGTTGTTAATGGCGTTCGTCGATGTATGGAACGACATCATGTTTGTTGGATTTTCTTACGGAACATGTGACGAAAAGAACTTGGACATGCATGCTTAAAAAAGCGATCATATGAAGTTCTCTCCACCACCCTAGACGTGTTATGTACTGTCAGTGGTTTGTTAATAATTTGATTGATGATCTGAATGTTGTTTGAAACACAAACAACATTCGTTTGTGATGGAACGTAGTTTGATCTCTTGAGGTGCGTGACTACATCCACACAAAATTGTTGTTTGTTTGAATGGCAGTTTCTCGCAAAAGAATAATAGGGGCTGTTTTTTATGTTTCACAGTTACTGCACTAGGTATCAGATTCTTATGCTCAGTGGAAATTCTCTCTATCCCTATATCGACAATTTTGCTTACTGATTATTCTGATTCATGTACATGGTGATGTTAAAATCATATTCATATTCCCACCCATGGTTAATGTCTTTTTTTTTTGTATTTCGTTATGGATAGTCCACAAACTTCGAAAATGATACTTTAAAATTTAAAGATTGCACTGGGGAAAACCCATTATGTTGTCACAAAATTAACATCGGTTTCTGATTACTTGAGAAGCCAATTTTACATTATATCTTCATTTTAGCTAAAGTGGCTACTTTCGTTAAAATAATGGAGACTCCTGAAATTTACCAGATGATCGGCGACTTTTCGTGGATCGTTCTAAAAAGCGTCTAAAATGTGTATTATTGCAAAATGGAAATAAGTTTGCATTGGACAGCAAAGTGGATATACCAAATATCCCTGTCACCTCTGTTTATGGGATCGTCGTGCAAAAGAAAATCATTTGCAGCAAACTGTTTCGCATTTGAGAGACTGAGGTATGACTGTTGGGAAAGGTAACATTGTTCACGAGCCATTAAGAGAAAAAAAAAATAGTACTATCACCTCTTCACATCAAACTGGGTTTAACGAAACAGTTTGTAGAAGCACTGGACAAGTCAGGTGTTTGTTTTAAAGACATTTGTCAAGCATTTTTAGCACAGAAAATGGAAACATCAAAAGCAGGGATTCTTGACGGTCCACAAATTCGAAAGCGGATAAAAGATCCAAATTTTAACATATATGATCATTGTAGTATCTAATGCATGATTTAGTTGTGTATCCGTATTTCAAAAATGTTTTCGGCAATCACAAGGTATAACTACCAAGAGCTAGTATACAATAGATAAAAAGGTTTTGAAAAATTAGGAGTTAATATGAGCATTGAATTACATTTTTTGCAGTCACGTAGACCAATTTCCTTCTAACGTCGAAAATTATAGTGAGGAACAAGGTGAACGGTTTCAGCAGGATATCCAAATAATGGAAGAAAGGGCATCAAGAAAGGTGGAATCGTCACATGATGGCCAATTACTGTTGGCACCTGCAGAGGGACTGTTCACAGCAAAAATGTAAAAGAAAATCGTACAAAAACCAGAATTTTTAATATCTTCTGCAACAATTGTGCTTTATTTTATGGTTAAATTTCACTAGAGCCGATCTAGAAATAGTAATGCCACTTTCAGCATTAGAGGCAGTAATATACTCAGAATTGACTATTAAATTCCTGGCAACAAATTAACTGTTCCCCGGTGTTATCTTTCGAAATTTTATTTGAAACAACTTCTCGTAAAACATTTTCGGATCACGTTAACCTGGTTAACTATTGAACCAAGATAATTTATAATACTACGTTCTTTAATTTACATTGTACTGACGTAGATTGACATATTTCACAACAGGATAATCATCTTTGCAGTCAACATACCTAATACTTGAGGCTGTTGTTTTATTATTTCTATTGTTCGCTATTCGATTGTATTTTATCGTTATTCCCGATTACATGAATGTGAAAAGGACAAGCATTAAAGGACAAGACCGAAGAATTATTATATCCAAATCTGCAAATGTTATAAATATCGAATAATTATGCTGAACTCATGTAAGCTTTGTTAAACAGTTGGGCATCATGATTGAAATGGGAAGGAAGTTACTGTAGAAAGATGGGGTGAACTACGGATAAATCGTTTTTCTTCTAAAGCAAGATAATTCTATATGTAAACTGCAAACTGTTGTTAGACTTTGGTGACAATAAAAATAAATTCAGCATAAGACAAATAAAATTAATTCAACATTTATTGCATCCATAATCACACCGAAGAATCTCATAACATAAAATAGAGCCGTTTCCGTTAGTGCAAGGAACAATTCCCACCGTATCTCCCCGTCATATTCACTACCCCAAGATTCCCCATCACTCACGATTACAATTCAAAATGTCGATTTTGAATTCATACAAATCCAGATGTTCCGAAGCCGTAATTTTCAGGCAATGCACCCCAACGTAACCTGGCGTTATTTAGCATATTCGACTGGTTCTTAATAATAACCGTGTGTGCTGCAGAAGAAAAACCGTTTTACCATTAGGCGTAATTGAATGTAACGACGCTCTCTCCGAAAAAGTTCACTGGAGTTCGCCTCGTTGAAAGGTCACCGAAAAGTCAACAAGAAATGAAGCAAATGAATTCATCACAGGACAAATTACGGACAAATGTCTTGTGACAGTAAGAAATGCCAGTAAACGAACGGTTTCTTTTCGGTATCTTGTTCGTCATGTAGCAGCGAAAAAGTACCTACTAATTTTCTACGACAATAAATCAGATACCTAATGGCAAACGGTGATACGATTTAAGGTGCGGCATAAAAGTATAACCTGATCGAAAATGGGATATAGGAGTGAATAAGGAGTTTTATATAATTAAGATAAATGTAAAAATAATAAAGGTTAATAGTTTGTATTTATTTCAGTGAGTGGCCATATACAATGCTTCCATTCTCGGAACAAATATGTAATATAATTTAAGTGTGGGTTCCTGCAAATCAATCCGAAAGCAGCGTCGGACATTCAATGTTTGATTCTAAAATGGCTGTCACCTAATTAGGATATAATGACGTATTTATAAACGGAAATTTTAATGGGTGCTTTTGAATCTGGTTCTACTTATATAATAAAAATATGTTCACATTTGTACTACATATCTCAATTTATACCTAATAATATCTTACAGTAGAAAAAAGATCTCGAGTACAATTGAATCGTTAATTTTCAAAAGGTGATATGTTCAATGTTTTTTCAAATTCGTATTTTAGCGGGACGTTGTATATTGGTCCGTCTCACATCAATATGTGAAATGTAGCTATATTTTAAATACAGAAGCTAGTAGAAATTCCGTTTCTATTCAAAAGTTGACATGTCCTAGGATTAGCGTGACCATTTCTAGTGTCTAGTGGCATCAAAAAAACGTTCTACAACGCGAGTACATGGGCAAAAAGATACCAAAACATAAAACAACATTTCTTGGTATATCCTTGTTCTACATGTTCGAATACAAAGATGATTTGGTCACAACACGAAATTTTATCAATGACCTGTATGAATTCTTTTAAATTATTTAAAAACTCTGAAACCGTCATAAGATTTCCTAACGAACCGATGAAATCGAACACCGATAAAAAAATATTATTGACATCAGGAAAGTTCGATATATATGTCCGATAAATTCCTTGTCTTTTATTATATATAAGATTTTGTCATGGAAGACGAGAACGAGTGGAGCAGACATTTCCGAATATTTCTTTCAGTTGGATAACACATAATATCATTTTGTATTGTACTTTTTTTAATAGACTGTCCTTTTCTAGCCATCTGATTTTTGTTTTGTATTTTATCTATGTACTTATGTAATAAAAATAATATTTTCACTCAGCTGACCTCTTTTAATGAGACAATAATAATAACATGTGATAAAAATGGTATTTCATGATAACGGTTATGGCAAAATATGGCCCTAACTGACATTTAACTTCCATTTAGTTTCAAAACATGACATATCCAAGTTACTTTTATGGTATTGTGAATCAACAGGTGAGGTAGAAAAACTTAAAATAAGCTGATAAGTATGGCAATGCTTGTAATTTAACATGGACTTTGCAAATTTAGACACTTAAATTCTATATCTATTGGTTTCATGTTTCTCCTGAACAATTTCAATTTGTGGACATGTCATCTTTTGAAAATAAACAATTCAATTACCGTACTAGATTAGGTAAAATTTCCATCAAGTTTAAGGTAACACTCCAGTTTAATAATACGATGAAGATTGGGCACGACAATTACATATCTCTGTTTACTGCTGTAAGACCGTAGGTCACATCTACGTTAACAAATATGTTCAATGACCTAGCCAAGGAGATCCTGCAGAACCATCTTGCAGTTAGTCTATAGTATGTGCTATTACAATGTAAATTTCTTGCATTCTATGTAGATCTGTTCCCACTTGTGAGTTTGCAAATAATTGCTGTCTATTCTACATACTTTTGGACCCTTCTTGGGTCATACATAACAACTACAGATTTAATTGCGTAGAAGTTATCATTGTAATAAGAAGCTACGTTCAGCCATGTTCCTCATCTGGTTGTGAAGTAGGTTCCCTGGGCATAATCAGTGACATTTCTTAATGCATTTTGGAGCTCTCAGGAAAATATGTTTCGTTATTGCTATTAATTTCTCATATCGGGTCCAACAAACTCAGAAAGCTTGGTTCAAGAAAAGTACCGGCTTTCCGCCTATATGCAGCTGCATCTGTCACTAACATTAATACATACTAGTCGTAGTTACGCGAAATATATAAAAAGTCCACTACCGGTCATTGAAAATCTTATGATTTATAATCTTCTACTTAGAAGTAAATAAGGCCTTTCTACTTCGGTTGGATGCACTAACATCTGTGCTATTTTATTACTGTTTCTAACTGTGCTTTAGTCTTTAGTGCAGAATATAATTAGTATAATATTGAGATACGCCCACGCAGTCGACGCCCAAAGAAAAGTAATAATTTGTTATTTTTCAACAGAATATTTCTTCGTTGTATATGGAGATCAGGAGAAGTTTTCCAAATGTTGTAAAAAGAGATCAAATGTTGGTTTTCTATTATTTATTTTTAAACCACTTATGACACCATGTGCATCTACAAAGTATTTTATTTATATCATATGATAAAAATCCGAAATATTGATTATATCCTCTCAATTAATTGTACTTTTGTATTGCCGATTCTATTCATTACGAGTAATTATATGAAAATTAAGTAATTTTTCATTTCGATTGAAATACTAGTTTCAAGTAAATCTGAGAATTTTTTAGAAGTGTATACAAATATATAAATATTCTGTTGCTATGACGTAAAGAGTGCATCATCATCCTTTCTGTATGTTAATACTGCAAGGCTAAAATGCTTATTATAATGAATTTTTTGTACTTTAAACAATAGCTGTTTATATCTTACTAAAATATCTACTTATTATTACTGTAAATATATCTTAAGGATATATGAGAATATTTTAGTAACAATATATTCAGACAATATTATAAAGTATTTTGTACACAATTTATTGTAATTTTACTATCTATTTTCCCTGCGCATATTGTTATGATGGCACACACGATATTAGTGTATACCCCGCGAAATTCCTTAGAAGCACAAAATTTGTCATAAACAATATAATCAATTTATTCTTAAAAAAAAAATAAATCTGAGAAATTGTTTTTCTTAGAACTTCTCAGAGTTTCTTCATTCATAAGGAGTCCGAAAAGTTTTCTCCTGGACGTCATCTATAAGTCATAGCAAAATATGATTGGAATCACTAGTAAGAGTGAGCAAAATTAAGAGTGAGGAGAGGAGATCACCGATAAGTGTCTGGGTTCTGAGGGTTTCTGGGACAAGCGAGGGGCGAGAAAATATCGGAAAGCGACGTCGTGGACAAAATCTGAATATTGTGTCGTTATTCGTTACTATTTTTGGCGCAACCTACACTACAGGAAAAAATTAAGGGGACAAAAAAATTTCCTAAATTTTTTGGTGATTTTTGAAACGCTGTATCTCAGTGAAAAATGGTCCTATGGAGATTTAAAAAAAAACTATTTTGAAGCTTTGAGTTTCTAGTTTTGAGATCTTTTGGCAAGAAATTTTTGTAAGCTACAGTTATTGCACAATCATAAGAAATATCGCGAGACAAAAATTTTCCAGTATTCTTTTTTTTTTTTTAATTTTTGGTCCAAACTTGGGAACATTTTTCTTAGTTAAACAAACCAACGTATTGAATAGTTAGCCTGTTTATTCAGCATTGATTTGAGTTTTTTTTCTCTCTCGATGTCGATTTTTTTTGCTGAGATATCTGTTTTAAATGAAAATGGATTATTTTGTCTTTGACCATCGATATCTCAGCAACTAATAATCCTACAGTAAATCAAAGGGTGGTTTTAAAAACTTAAATAGCACCAATAAGAACCTACTATGATTTTTAGACAAACATTTTTTTTTTCGCCCTTCACATTAATTTGAAAAAACTATTTCTTATGATTGTGCGATAACTGTGGCTTACAACAATTTTTTGTCCAAAAGATCTCAAAACTAGAAACTTGAAGCTTCATAATAATTTTTTTAAGCTTTATAATCTCCATACGACCATTTTTTACTGAGATACAGAGTTTCAAAAATCACTAAAAAAATATAGGAAACTTTTTTGTTCCCTTAATTATTTCCAGTAGTGTATATGTTCTGTAGCATGACGAGTATTACGTAGAAATATTTCGTATCTTGAAATAACCCAGAAAATGCGATAAAGGTCTCCTCCCGACACATAGTTCTTGCATTATAATAATGCTCAAGCGTCCAAATCAAAGGATTCAAGGACAGACTCTTTTCGATCATCCTCCGTCCACTCCGGATCTTGCGTCCTGTGATTTCAGCCTGTTTGCTGAAGCCAAAAAAGAGAGGCACTTTCACAGCGATCAAGAGCTATTGTCAGCGTGGGACTAAGAGAGTGTCGATGTCTCAGAATGGCTGGTTTGATGATAGCTGAGCTGATGTAAAAGTGCATCAACAGTGCATGAGATGAGAGTACCTTGAAACGCTAAGGACAGGAAGCGTAGACAACAATAGTTTCTGAACACCCTATATACCTATTGAATAACCTAGACAAAAAAAAATAATCCTCACATTACCAAAAGAGAACTAAATAATTGAAAATTATGTTTTCGTATATTGTATAATACAAACAAAATGTTAATCGATCGACTGACCAATTTCGTATGTAATTTATCTAAAATTGGCAATCTATTTCGACTCTGACAGCTTACAAATACAAAACCATACCAGAACAGTTGACCAACAAAAAACATGTTTCACAGTTTTTTCAAAATGTTCCGTGTAATACCGCCCACCACTTTTAAAGTTTTCACAATCAACCTATGCATAGAATTCTATATACGGCATCTACATAAAAATCTTGACAAGAATTAATCGCTGAACAGCTTGTTCCTAGGCTAGTTGGTGCAAAATCCACAAAGTGCTTTTACGAAAATGAACATTATTAAAAGACACACTTTTACACCACGAAATGTCAATCGCCTACAATCTCAACACCGTACCTATTAATTAAACCTTTTCTCACATATTCTTACCCAATAATTTAATGCGAATTATTGTTCATTTCTGTATGTGCCTCAAGTAATTGATAAAGTTAAAAGAGGAGTGTCGACAAGAGTAATTTAAAATTTGATTTATCTCGCGGTATTATCTTTGTTACATACGTTTTTAAATACAAACAGCGTTCTTAACACGCATTCAGTAATGTGTTAGAGCGAACATAAGCAGGCCAACTGAAAGATTTTATGGAATTCAGAAAAAGGCCTTCTGACGGTGGCGTATAAGTTTAGAAAATTTAAAAATAGCGTTTACCTTGGAGGGCAGTGACTCGCTTTACCACACGCCTGGATAACACACATGATATTTACTATTCAGCGCGTAATGTACGATATCCTTTCATAAACGCAGACATAATGACATATAACAAAATTAGCTCGTGTAATAAATATTTAAAGCGAAATTCAAAATTTAATTTTTAATATCCTCGTTTTTCAGTAGTAGTAGTTTTTTTCAATAGAAGTATCTTCATATATCTGACCTATACAGTGACGGCGCCGCCAGGATTTCTAAAATAGGTGCGCACAAACTGGTAAAAAATTTTTGGGGTGGGCACATATTTGGGATGTGTATGTGTCGGGAGGTTTATTCATTATCAATATAGTTGCATAAGTGTACTAATTGTATAGCACCAAGTAACAAACAATATAAAGATATTAACATAAAAACAATTTACAAAGGAAATTAGTAGTACATTAGGTAATTAAATTAAAATATTAATGAATATATTCCAACAACAATTTTATGGGATGTTTTGTTGCAAATTCCCCTAGAATCTTTTCCAAATACAAGCTTTTGGCTATTTTTTTCTCTATATTTAGTACAGCCAAATTACTTAATCTCTCGTGTTTCATTTTAGTTCATAAATAGTTTTTTAACCTTTTCAGACGTCAATAGGTCTTTCACATGCCACACTTGATACAGGAATTGTAATAAATATTGAATATAATTTATAAATCTCATTGAATTCCAATCTGAATTTATTCAGCATGTCGGGTAACCGTAAAATATTGTTGATTTTAACACTTTGTTCGTTTTCAAATTTTGAAATAGTAGTAGTCAAAATTTTATATCTATATTTTGTTGCATATTATAATTTTGTAGGTAGTAAATTTTTTGAGTGGGCACTGTTACTGATTAGGTGGGCATATGCCCACCCAGCCCTCCCCCCTGGTGCGGTCACTGGACCTATAAGGTTTAACCTATTATTTCAGTTTTCGCAGATATTTTCTCAAGTTATGCTGAAAAAGGAAATATCTGATTATACACGTATTTAGTGCGCTGGTGGATTGCAACAACCCTCTTTTCAGTCAGAACTATAACTCATTTGTGTGTATAGTAACTGTGAGTTATATCTAAAGGTGTGAATATAATAAATAATTCATTCATACGCAGTATTACACTACAATCAATATTTAAGTGTTTTAAGTATTTCTAATGAGATCAAGGAGTTATATGTGTATAGATGTTATGTGTCGCTTCACAGACATGGTAGGCAGAGCAATCTAGATAAAGTCTTCGGACAACTTCTGTCCTCCATTAACCTGTTTAGACAATACAGAACAAAGGTATACAAACAGTCAAAACTCGGTCGATAACGTTTACGTTGTTACCGATTTAGGTAGTAGCAACGTGCTTTCTACCCTTTCTACATATTAGATCACGTATCAGTGACGTTCAGTGAAAGACTGTCAAGGGCGCATTTTTTCCCGCCAATAATATTACAATTATTACAAAAATGAGGTAAGAATAGTAGATGTTCTAGGAATGAGAGGTGTAATCGTAAAGGGCATAATTTAACAAACGTACAATGTTATACGATAAAAAAAGGTTTAAACATATTTCGGCACATGTGAGTACCGTTAATCTTACAAAGGATTACAATATACCTTATGTATATTGTAGACCAATGCAAAAAAGAAAAACCTCGGAACACCGTGGTGGGAGGAAGAACGAATTTTCTGTCTTTTATTTTAAAAATGAACCAACACTGATGCAAATTGAATCTACAGTCGCAGATGAAAATTTACCTGTATTGGCTTTTAAAATTTTCATAATTTAAAATTAAATTTAAAGAGTTTCCTTATAGAAGAAAACTGTGAGGAGGAAATTAGAAAACATAACAGAATCTCGTATATATAAGAAAATATATTATTTGGATGAAACATGTGTAAACAAAGACCACACTGTGACGAAAATATAACAAGATTGTAATTTAGAGTAGGTGACAGACATTTTTAGAAGGATTTTCGATGGGATTAAAAATAGTATTTGGCGATTAATAACGCATATACAAGGAAATCAAGATACTTTGGAAAATGGTTTAAGGGTATTTGAATCATGATGCATAGGGGATTATCATGAAAACATGGTAGTGTTTCTTTTTCGTAAAATGGGTTTCCTCTATGTTCTCTTATGTAGAACATTGTTGAAGTTGTGATGGATAATCTACCTTGACAGTTGACAAGCAAAAAAACCACCAATATCAGCACAGCTAAAAGGAAAACCATAAGCCGGTTGACACTGAAAATCACGGAGAATGAGAGGGGGTAATTAAAAGTGTACTTACCAGATACTTTGAGAACAAAATTACTATAAATATGTATGGGATGAAATGGCTGCAGCTTATGGCGTAACAATACTTTGATTACCATTGCCAGCTGGCTAACTTTAACTCTAGAGCTAATTTGGGTACAAATAACCAACAATATGGTACGACGTGACTTTGCTTTCAAAATGGGAGACATGAAATTATTGCTAAACGAAAAAATTATCGTGCGACCTATAGAAACATGGGCCAGATATATTTTGCATGTATAAAAAATAAACAACGTATCTGGTATTTAAACAAGAGCTGAGAGTTTCATTAAGTCAATTATTATAACTGGAAGTGACACTAAGCTCCAGTGATAGTGATAGCGACTGGTATTGAAGGATATACGGAATCAAGAAAATCGCAGATCTGAGAGGTTCAAACATCGACCAGGTGTCGTCATTACGTGTACATAAATGTATAACCGACATCTGTCATATAAAATATTATAATTATTATAATTAAACCAGACTTATTATACTAAGGTATAAAAAGTTTGTATTTATATATGCCTTTAGACTATTAATATAATACTTGGATAAAGACTGGATACATGTGAAGGATAAATAGCACAAATAAAGGACTTTAAAGTAAGATATTGTAGGAGTGACAGTGATTTGTGATGCCGTAAGGTTTTGATGTCCAACGGTCGGTGAATTATAAAATAATTTTTGTTTTGCTATTTGGCGCCATCTGATATGATACGCCAATGGTATATTCTGCCCCTCGTACATTTCACCTGTCTAACGCGTCCACATGTTAGCGATAAATCATTTCATATTGTTTCATATAATACTGTACTATAATGAAAAATAGGTAGTTTTTATATAAAATTTATATATTAAATTTGCATGTAATCAAGTTTTTGTAATTAATATTAGTTCCTAAGTCTATTTTGAATTAAATTGCAATATTTTAGTTGGTCTGACAGTTATTTGGAGTCTTATATGTGAAAAGATACACGACAAAAGATATATACATGTTAATAAATATATAAAATATAGGCACGAAAATACCAAAACATTTTATAATAATTCAATACAGCCTTATTTAATCAATATTACATCTATTTATTTATTCATTTACCATCATGAATCAATGGTTAATATTAGTTTATTGGGATATCATTTTATAATCGTGGATCGTGAAAGATATTGAAGAATTTTATATCATAACTATATTTTCTCCATCGCCTGCCTCTAATGGTGTCGAGTTACTTATTAAGAACATCATTATGGATATAGTATTCATTGAAGAGTGTGATGTCATAGTACTTCATCATAATAACAATTTTTGTTTTGATTTATTCGAGAAGTAACCTCCCAATTGTGTTATTGCAGGCGTCATGAGGAAAAATGAAAAAAAACCCTTATTACCAAACATAACACCACTATAATATAATTGGCTAGCAATAGTAGCAATTGTTGTACAACCGCCTTCTAGATCCAACAACTTATATGTATGTGGTTATGTTTTTATAATTCCGTTTTCACGTGGCTGGAAACTAAGAACGCTTATATATTTTAGTAGAACTTACAACTGTGAGGTCAGTTAGTCACCTGTTCTTGCATGGTTATCACCATTTTACTAAAATTGCATATTATGAACTCTAAATGTTACTTACTGGTGCAAATTCAGTACTGCTTCTTTCACGTTTCTCATCATACTCTTATTTATTGGGATTTAATATATTTTGGCTCAATTTTGAATATATGTAGATATATCTATAGTTACAGAGTTACATAAGTATGTACAGAGATATATAAGATACTCGATTTCAGAATTCTTTAGAATTTATCTAAAACTATTTACATTTCTACAGCAAAACATCGATAATTTATAGAATGTTAAACTGTTGCGTTTTTTAAGAACTCAACAAAATAAAATCTTAAATGAAAAAAGCATATCTATAAATTAATTGAACGAAAATTTCCGACCTATGGAGGAAAAATGATTTGGTTTCTTGAGCTGATATATCGTAAATCTACTTACGTTAAGCACATATTTTCAAATGATTAGTTTTTGACAAGTAATAGGTGCTAAGAACATTGCTTGAGAAGTATACCGAAACTTCATTATTCAGCACTGACCTAAATTACAAACCTTGAACTTTATATCTTTCTTATCACTTGCTTCTATAAGCTCCATATCATTTCCTCTATTTTCATTGGGTAGGAAATGTCTGATAAGACCCAAAATGCTATTGGTTCACAATTTATAGATACACACAATTAAAAACGGCAACCTGGAAGAGATTCTCAGTTGTCAGAATGTATTTTTTTAATTCCACTGTATTGAATTAAAAAAGGAATTTACAACATTAGTAGTAGAATACTTAGTAGTAGTAGAATATTATGCATATATAGTTTACAACACATCACTTCTGGATAATAATAACTGACTACAAAATTGGTGAGAAAATATAGTCAAATATTATTTCTTATGTTACTGATTAGTTTAGAACTTTTTAGAACGTTAGTTTTTTAAGAACATTTCGCTAGGACAACAAAATAGATGTTTTCAATTATTCTGTAATATTTATATCTCATTCCAGTTGTGCAAGAAAATCGTTGAAAAAACATTTTGACACTGTTCACTTAATTTGTATATGGCACAGCGTTTATTAATCCTTTAAGGAGTGTCTGTTGACTGTAATTTTGTATAAAATTTAAGCAGAGAACTTACGAATCGGTGTAAGGACAAATTTTCATCTTATTCCACAGCTTTCCAAAGTACGAGCTCTTCCTCAATCTTCTGTTAAAGAATATAACTTGCAGTATAGAAAACAGCTGCTTATTCGTTGCTTTGCACAGGATCCATTTAGGCCACATCCTTCACCGAAACTTCCATAATGCACTGAATATCAACAACCATAAAAAACAACTAATTAACACTCGAATTCCACACCTTTACGGATTTTGATTGTAGAAATGGAACGGCAGCACCAAACACAAAACGTTAACTAGCGCCCAGCGCGTCGTAAATGAACAGGCACTAAAATTTTGAGCAGATATTCACTGCGAGACGGCTCGCAGGCAGGCAGGCAAGCAGGCAGAGCATGGGGTTCGAAAAGGGCCGAGACCGTAATCTACCAAGTTGGGATATGGTCGCAGCACAGCGACCCAAAGGCAACTAATGCGCTGCCAACCCTCGGTGTACGGTCCAGGGACGGACCGACCCAGAGCCCTTTGTGGAAAAGGAGGATAAACAGTGTCGTCAAGCCGCTGCGGATCGATACACTGTCATATGGACGCATTAAAAGAGAGCGTGGTGGAATATTTTCAGGAAAACGCGAGAGAAAACAATGAGCGTGCAGTATGATTAAAGCTTTGGATATCCACAAATTTCGATTAGCTCATCTGTCCTATTAATAAACGTATATTAAAAAAAGAATCACTAAACTTATTATAATCATAACATACAATAACGAATTGTAGAGTGGCAGAACTAAGTGATAAATGCCAAAAATCAAATTTTCGGGAAATGAAGAAAAACTGCACAGAATATACAATTTTCATTAAAATTTATTCTACAAAAAGCATCAAATTAGAAATATTCACAATGAAGAATGTTACAAAAAAGGGGAATTATACAGAAGTGATAAAGTTTTGGAAATGCTTACCAAATTTTTCCTACCCCCCTATTTTCGAGGGTGCTGAACACGAATCTGGTTTCAGTTTCATCCGCTCCAACATAGTTTTCGAGAAAATGGATTTCCACTTTCCTTATCAAATAATTTTCACTTCACACTACGTAGATAGCTCATATTAATACGAGTAGATGCTACAACACTTCTTTTATACATATCCATATTTACTGAACTAAATACGCTGTTATTTTGAAGGAACTAGGCGAGGTTACCCAACCTAACCTAACCATAATAAGTGGGTAGTTAGATTAAGCTAGTTAGGTTAGGTTGCTTCAAAATAACAGCGTATTTAGTTGTTAATATTCATAATTAACTTTTGGAGCTCCCCGTATACTAATCAGTACATGTGGTTTCATATAGAGGGCGCACGATTAAAAATATTACAATGGGCAACAATTGTAACGGAATTGTAAATTAAGAAAATCGTAATGAATAATAGGTTTTATGACGGTTTAATATATAACTTGTTAATTTTTAATCATTTATCGTTCATCACTTATCGCTTTCATATAGCTAATATGAAAAAAATCATGGCTTTTAAATTAAAAGAGGCATTGTTCTAGTATTACTATACCTAGCTCATGGTCTTCTTTAATGCATATCATCATTTCATTAGTTTCCTTTGAAATGCTATTTATTGGAAGCATTTGCGCAGCAGGTTGCCAAATATTACCAATAAGTGACAAACGTAAAGTACCCGATTTTGGATATATTAGTATTTTGCAACTTACTTTCCTGCAATTCAGAAAATTATCGTAACCATGAATTTTTGAACAGCCAAGTTGCCAAGTCGTACATATGGACGATTATTTCTTAATTTTCATCATTTCTTTGTAAATAGAAATGGAAATAACATAAATCTACCTACAATGTTACTTCACAGTTAACTTATTGTGAATTTCGTGTTTCTAAAGTTTCAATTCATATGGTTGTTTTTCATTTACTTTTACTAGTCAACTGCAGCTTTTATTACGTATTCAGCTTCAAGTGACACTACAACTTATTTTAGACAAAATTAGAGAACTGTTAGAGTGCAGAATCATAATTTGACTATGATATACACCTAATGTTATATTACCTTCACCAATTTTGTTCATGTGCATGTTGTTATTCTCAATTTTATTCTCATAGTTGTTATTCTCATTTAATTCAGGATTAATCCTGGGAATGGACTAGAACTTTCGATGCAGGAACAAAAACAGGAGACCAGTTTTCCATGAACACCGAAATATTACACGTTTCCCGACACGCGTTTCGCAAACCAAGTTAGCATCATCGGGAGATGATTAAAATTGAGAACCGAATTTTAATCATCTTCCGGTTATGCCAACTTGGTTGGTCGAATGTCTATCAAGAAACGTATAATTTGGTGTTCGAATTATACGTTTATACGAATTCCAGGTATGTAAATATGAAACCGGAATTTGCCCATAAATGGCCTAGCTGCTACTGTAGTTACCGTCATACCACGTCATTGGCACCATTTTCTTGATTTGACATCTGATAAAGGTTTTTATCTCACAATAATACAAGTTTCATACAACATCAGTTTTAATAATAGCGTTGAACATGTCGAATTTTGTGCCTGGAACAGAACTCCTTTTGTGACAGAATCGCATCGAATGCTTATCGAAGCCTACGGTGAGCATGATTTTGGTAAATTACAGTACCTTGAGTGGTTTAAAAAATTCAAAAGTGGCAATTTTTACGTGAAAAATGAAGAACATGGAAGACCACCGAAAAAGTTTGAAGAGAATTGCAAGCATTGTTGGATGAGAATGATGCGCAAACGCAACAAGAACTCATGGGAAAGTCACGGGAAAGATCCAGAAGATGAGAAAATAGGTTCCACATGAACTGAGTGAAAGACAGCAGGAAAATCGAAAAACTATTTGCGAAATGATGCTCACCAGGTACAAGAGAAAGTCATTTCTCCATCGAATTGTGACTGGCGATTAAAAGCGGATATATTTCGAGAACTCTAAGCGTAAAATATAATATAATAGGGTAACTCCAGGTTAACAATCGACATCGACTGCAAGGCCAAATCGCTATGGACGGAAGACAATGCCCTGTGTTTGGTGAGATCAGAAGGGTGTGATCTATAATGAGCTGTTAAAATCTGACCAAGCCGTTAATACTGAACGCTACCAACAACAAATGATCGATTTGAATCAAGCTTTGCGTGAAAAACGACCAAAATATCAAAAAAGGCAACCCAAAGTGATTTTGCTTCATGATAATGCGCCATTCTCACAGCAAAACCGGCAAAGGAAACGATTGAGGCGCTTAGTTTGGAAATACTTTCGCATGCGGCTTACTCACCAGACTTGGCTCCGTCCGACTACTACTTATTTGCATCGATGGGACACGGAACTGTTTCACTTCTTCTTACGATAATGGCTCGATTACTGGTTTGCTTCAAAAGAGCAAGAATTTTTTTGGCATGGAATCTACAAATTGTCAGACAGCTGGGAAAAATATAGCTAGCAATGGGCAATCATTATTATCATTTTCATACAAAAAATTCTTGTTTCATATTTACATACCTGGTATATGCAAAATGTTGGTCTTCTTTGAAGCTCATAGGTTTTTTTGGCAAATAATGAAGAAATTATTTAATTTCTCCCACGATTAGGTTTATTATACGATTGTCAGGGAAATTACACGAATTTTATGTATTTATAATAAACATCTTCTTTCGTCTTTCTCTGACGATAATATAAGTAGTTTCGTCACAAGAGACCTTTTAAGTTTATAAATCCTTTAATTTATATAAGAAATGTTCTAAAACATTTTAATCTATCGTAAACTCAAAGTGCTTTAATTTTCTCCGATCAAGTTGATCAGATAGAAGATTAGAAGGCTTTTTGTAGCATACACGAGATTTTAGGTCTTCGCTGGGTTTGAATCAAAATGTGGCGACTTGAAATATTGAAAATAACGTATTAATATTTAAATTATCTAACGATTGTATAAAGTAAAGTATTTCAATAAAACGTTACTTTTTACATTTTAATCTTATGGAATTATGTTTTACTTTACTTTGTTGGTACGAGGTTTGTATGCGTGATATTAAAAGACGTTTATAAATTCAGAATTAGCTTTGCATAATTTTTACAAAGTCGTAAAAGCAAAGTGACATACTTTTATCATTTTTAGTTTAAGGTTACTATAATTATAATAAACGTAGGTTTTGAATGACATTTAACGTAATAAGCGCTGTAAATTGCACACGTTAAATAAAAATAATATTATAGATCATAAACAAACATGTTGCTAGGCTCCCTCTCACTTTCTAAGTAGATCAAATCGTAAGACTCAAAATAGTAGATGAAATCTTTTTTCTTGAAGCATATAATGACCCAAATGGTGGAACTTTAATGTAAGAAAATCTTAACTATAAGATGTAAAAATAGTTGGTTTATATTCTCTATTGGAAGTACTATTTTTCTGTAAATTCGAAAATAATCATTATAGTGTGTATTTATATTTAAAAAATGATATAACAATAAAAATGAAGTTACCAGTTTAATAGTTTACTAATTGTATTTTTATGCCAATTTAGCGTTTAATATATTTTTTCATTATTTGATTTTCATTATTGATAACCAGTTTGTCAAAAATGTATACATAGTAAGCAGGTAAAAATTGGATTGGAACTACACTCCTGGACAAAATTAAAGCATCAGCAAAATTTTTCATTATTTCTAATAATATTTCGAAGTTTTATAAACATTTTATGTAGGTAGCCTACGATATCCTCTGTCAATACTAATAAACAACTGGAATTGTTTGACAGATGTAACATTTTGTAATTGATTGTTAATAATACATTTAACGATGTCTGACGTTATTTGTAAAAGGCAATACATCAATATACGCTGATGATTATTTTTTTGACATTTGAGGTTATCAAGTGAATGAAACACTTTGTCCAGTACGCTTATGTGTAACTCTTGTTATCTATTAACTCTTGTTGCAACAAGTAACTCTTGTCAATGAAGGACGTAGCTAGCGATATGTGGCTAATTTGTTACGAGTTAGACAATCAACAATTAGTAGAACTGTTAACCGTTTCAATGAGTTTGAAAGTTACAGTAGAACCCCAGGACAAAGTCGTACGCAGTCTATAGATGCAAAAGATGAAAATATCTTATGCAAATCGCCTTAAGAAACAGGCATTCTACTAGTTTAGAGCTAAGCAAAGCACTCGAAATGTAGCAATTTCTGGACGAACAGTGAGGAGAAGGCTTAATGAAGGAAGATTAGACAGTAGAAGACCAGTTATGTTCACCAAAGAACATAGTGTTACTAGACTGCAAGAGAACACATAAATTGGGCAATTGACGACTGGAAGCGAGTTTTGTTTTCAGATGAAACAAAAGTAAGTTTTAATTCACCAGATGGACGTCAACGAGTCTGACGGAGGCCTGGAGAGAGATTTACTGCGGGGTTTGTTTCGGTGGTCGCACGGATTTGGTTCCTATACGGGGGAGATTCAAGAATGCACATCTCTACGTAGTAGAAAACGTTGTAGAAGAACATGTTATGCCATTTGCCTCGTTTGTTTGGAGCAATTTTATTTTTCTCTAGGATAATGTTCGGCCTCACGTTCGAGTTCTAGAGAGACAGTGGACTACCTTCAACTTGCAATTATGGACTAATCAAGAAGGACTAATCATATGTTATTAAAAAAAGTAAGAAATTTCATAATATGTACAAGAAAGTACGTACGTAAAGTAAAGTAAGTAAATATGTTCACCGCGAAAAATAAGGTGAAAAAATAAAAAAAACTGGTTTACGTAATATCACAATATAAAACATAATGTTTCTCATAAAAACATTTACCATTATAGTTCAAAGATATTAAAATCTGCTGTGTGATTTTTGAGGTTCAAAAACCAATTTTTGAAGATGTCGGATGCTGCAACTCAAGTGCAGTTCAAAACACACCCTTAATGCACACACAATTCTAAGAAAGTGGAAGACGGATAAACTATTTGCAGCCTTTGTTCGATTATTCAAAATCAAAATAAACAAACAGCAGGAATGCCGTCCGCATCCAAAGGTTAATGTTGATATAACATTTAAGCATACCAAACACAGAAACTTTCATTCTCATTTAGGAACTAATCAGTGTGCAAAGCATCTTATATAATGAGTGGTCATGGCTGTTTTTAACTAAAGTGAAAACGTTCCTAATAACGCTATAAGAAATTCGGCATTTTTTTACTCGGATCGACGCCCATGACTGACAAATCTAATTTTCCGTCTTTGTGTTCGTTCCAGTTTTAGTCACATAGTAATGGCAAAGCCGTGTCGCTTTGAGGAAACCTGAACCTGTTGCTAGGAGATATAACTATGGCTTTCCCTCATACAAACACTCACAGTGTACATTTTAAACTAACATTAATATGCATAATATATACGATAAGTTATAAGCAACATGTGTGAGCGAACTGGTAAACGAAGAAATGCGAAACGCGAGTGAATGTATGACAAAAGTATTGTGACCACAGCAGACCATCTAAAGAGGTGGAGAAGATAGTACGTCGCAAAATATGTCACGCTGATTATGGCAGGATGAGGCTACTACTATCAAAAGTTGATCGTTTTTCTGATTTCTTTTGATCCTGTATAAAACTATCGGAAGATTCAATAAAAGCAAGTACAAATGCAATGCAGTACATTGGAAAAATTAAATGAAGAGAAAATGCTAATGCAACTAGAGATTATCAGAAATATAGCGAGAAAAATTTATCTCTATTGACAATAATTACAACTTATACTATGACACTTAATCACTCAAAAAAGAGGTATCAGTCAAGTAAATTAGAAAGATCGAATACATACAAGGGTCAAAATAATATTCTAGAAACTTAGAAAGTCTTTCAGATCATTCTGTTATACACCCATTTTAGTTTTTTGCATTCAACTATACTAGCGGAAAAGTAATGTAGTCGTGTAAAGAAAAATGGAAGAAAAAACATTTTTTTTCGTTTACTTTTCGCTTTTCGGCTTAAAAACCAAAAAACAATGGTATTTAAAAAAATTTGTCTGTGTGTGTGTCGTTGTCGTCGGCATTAAAATTTCTTGTTAGCACGATAACTCAACTAAATCGTGTCGGATCGATCGGGTTTTGACTGATTCTGATCGGGGACGTCTTCCAGATGACACCTCTTGATTTTGAGGTGGATAGGACACACACCACCCTGTCCATGGGTCATAAGAAAGCACGATGGTGGACTACTTGAGAAATTGTTTTTGTTAATACGATGACTCAACTAAATCGTGTCGGGTCGATCGGGTCTTGACTGACTCTGATCGGGAACGTCTCCCAGACGACACCTATTGATTTTGAGGTGGATAGAACACACTCTACTATGTTCATGCGCATGATAAAACACAATGGTGGACTATTTGAGAAATTGTTTTTGTTAGCACGATCACTCAATTAAATCGTGTCGTATAGATCGGGTTTCGATTGATTCTGATTAGGGACGTCTACCAGATGACATCTATTGACTTTGAGGTGGATAGGATACACCCCATCCTGTCCATGGGTCATGAGAAAGCACGATGGTGGACTATTTGAGAAAAATTGAAAAAAGTAAAACGGTCGCATAAAACACATATTCTGCATTTATGTGTTGGTTTATTTCTTCTCGGTCACTCAATTTAGAGATAGAGATGTTCTACGTGCGAAAAAGTCCGTTTTAAGGTTTTAAAACTGTTTATTTATATTTGTTATAGTGTTGATAAAAAAAGGTCGACATAGTAAGGAAATCATAGCGGGGTGAGTGTCTGTAAGAGAATGACGTTTTAAAATATCGTCTTTTTGATGAACGTTGAAGCTTGGTGGACTGGTACCGCCATTTGCATTAAATATTTAACATTACAGTTAAACACTAGTATAATGTAGTCGTTGTATAGTGCTTCCCATTCCCTATTGGAATCATATGGTTTTATTACTTCTAAGTAACTCTTGAAATATATTGAATGGTATGTAGTCACCAAGTCAAATTACTTTAAAAGTTATTAGAACACTGAAGTATGATAGTATATAGTAGTTCCAATAACCGTATGGTGTTCCTAATTTGTCTCTTAGAAGTATTTAGAAGTTTGAAGTAATTAGAATAATGGAGTAGTAAATAGTAATTCAAACAACCGTGTGGTGTTCCTTATTTATCCCTCAAAAGTATTTAGAATTTCGAGGTAATTCCAAAGTAGCAGTTACGTCAGACGAAATTTACCTGATTCTTTAAAGTTATCAACTATGCAGAAGGAGTTTAAAGTAGAAATTACGTTTGCATGAGTCATAAACAATTATTTAAAGTGGCTTTCACTAATAATTGTACATCAAAATAACTATAAATCATTTAGTTATTTTGGTGTGGAGTTTGCTCACAAAATGTGGTACGCCTTCATGTGGAATAAAATTTCTGATAACTACTAGAAATAATATTGTGTGCTGGAGCACTACCAAAATATGAAATTAATATGTAATTATACTTATTTAGTTAATGACGATAATTAAAATCGTGTATTCATAGTTTTGATATGTATTTAATTAATGTATTGCATGCCTTTTGGCTGTAATTTTTTGGAAACAATTTCTTGTTAGAAAATATGTATTGAAGTGGCGCTTCGTTTTTCTCGATCTATTATCATATTTCACAGAAACATATAATCCAAAGAAATTCCATTGACGTAGCGGTACCTATGCCGCTTCATAGTAATTTTGTAATTACCACGTAAGCGACCTTGCAACGGGGTAGTTGGTGTAACGTAACAGATACGTAAAAATTATTCCCCATCTTAATCCCCTATCCATAATAAAGGCATGATATTTACATACAGACTAGTGACAAATACTTTCAAGTTTCAATGGCAGTAGTTAGTACGTAGCAACGTCTAAAATTCATTTGTACGCATGCAGACAAATGGCAAAATTGAGTTAAAGTTATTAAAACGTTTAAAGTTTGCATTGCAATCTACGAAATTTTTTCTTTAAAGTTTCAGCCCGTAGGGGAATAGAGACGAGAATAAATACACGCATAGAGCTAGGGAGAGATACTAAATTGACACCCTCAATACTGAGCCCCATGTGCCATCCCGGACCACAGTACGAATGATATTGTTACAGCCATCTCCATAGGGGAATAGTATAGGTTACTCATCCATGTTATCGGCGCAACTACAAGCGCTGTGCTTTTATTACGTCCCTGTTGAGCAACAGGCAATCAAGCCCACTTTAAATCTCTCAAGAGATTTAAAGTGTAATGAATAGTACTGATACATTGATCTCTTGAACATTAATCTCTCTTTCTATGCGACTGTATGTGTTGTTCATGTAATATTCTACTACATGTATTGAATAATGAATAATTTAGAGCATTATTGTGAAAAATATTAAACTGGGAATTAGCGTAAAGAAGAACAGTGATCGTTATCTCAATATTAAGGTCACTGAAAAATAGAACAGTGTACTAACAACAAGTTTTGACAATAACAAAAGGTAACAGTAGATGATACAATAAGTCCAAAAGGAAATTATGTAAAAAAATAATTTGGTATGTCTTAAAATTTGGTAGATCCACGTTACTTTGAATAAGCAGAAGTAAGAAAGTATTTGGTAGATCACTCGTTGGTAAAAGGTTACAGTGTGTCCCTATAGCAACTACACAAGATCTAGGGGTATAAACGCTTAACATAATGCAGGTATATAGTTCACAATTATAGATGTTGGTCATTGAATGAACATGATATACATTTAAACATGGACCAATTGCCAATATAATTTTTTTTTGCCAATGGCCAAAATATATGTATTCAAACATAATATGTATAAGTAGTGTATCTCAATCTAGACGCTAAATTTGATAATCGAATAAATTCGGTGAAATTATTTCGAAGAAGTGGCTCTAAACTGATTAGACATTCTGGAGTAGAAGCAACATCATACCAGACTGATAAGAATTACACATTGGTGTTGGATTGTATCTGATTATAGAAATATCTACATTATCATTAGAAAAACCATTACATGTAAACCATAATATACAAAACAAACTACAGACTCTAAAAGATGATTCAAATATACGGGTGATGAAGCATATTGGTATTCAAATGAGAAATGTCCTGGAAGTGATTTATTAAAATTTTAACATTGAAAATATTCCTTTGGTGGATTTCGACAGATCATTTATGGTTTACACAAATCTGTTACCCCACAAAGACCATTTTCAACAGAAAACAGAAACTAAGCTGTTCAAATGTTCAAAATATCAGCAGTTGTTTTTTGCAGGTGATAAGTGAAAGACAAGCAGTTTTAAAGATTTTATTATGTGATATTGTTATTAAGAACGCTTAAATATATTGATACTAAGATGTTCAGATTGATCTACCATCATCAGTAAATATACAGGAAGCAGTATATATGAAGTACGTTCGAGGTAGGTGGTACTCGTATGAATACGAATAATCGATTGCTTTAAGATGGATATTGTACCACTTTATATTAATTGTATTCAGTATTCGAATATGATTAATTTGGAGCTAGACTTGACCTCCATATGATAAATATTTGATAATGATGCAAAGTTAGGTAGAGCCAAAATATGGCTTTACTGAAATTGATAAAAAGTATGTAGTGGCACTGGGACATTTCCTCATCTTTGCCTTAAGTCGAAAACAAACAGCCATAAGAATGGAATCAAATCATTTGTCCATTCATATTATAAATAGGAACACAAAGGCACATATAAAATCAAAGAAGACTCGAACTATATTTGAGTCACGTCGTCACGAAAAAGAAAGCATAACCTTGAGATGTTTGTGTAACATCCTCGTGATATCCCCAAGTTGAATAGACGAATAGAAACTATTAACACCATGGCCAGTTCGAAATGCCTTCACAATTTCAACAAGTGTTGGTAATGAAGAGGCATTTGAGACGTTCGAGTTCGTCTAGCGTTGAGAAAATAAGAACCATTTGTTATATATCTCATATTTTACGAGGGCACAGTCGAGAGGCTTTTTCGGTTTGCCATCCAAGCTGTATGGCGGTATACGTATAACGGGATGGTTCCCCTTGTGCCTCTGGGGTCCTTAGTAACACCGACCCGAACTCCGTTCAGACTATTAAGTATTCTTGGAGCAAATTCGAGAAGGCAGTTTTGATACTCGCGCCTCGCCAGGGACGTACTCGCCCTGTTTGCTAAATGCTTCGTGAGATTATAGATTAATCGTGAAATAACCGGTAACAATGTCGTCTCTATCATCACTGAACGAAAATAATATTTTAGTTATTCAAACTGGCATACCCAAATATTTTTGACCGTGTATACACATTACAGTGTTCTTACTTATTGAAGAATAATACCTTGAATTTCAGTATGAAGAACTCCTTAGAATTACAGTGTTAGTTAAACTAGAAAAAGTTGTTGTGGATTCTATACAGTATTCACTTGGTGTAGGTAGAACTGAAACAACTGATTTGGTTAAACTACGACTACAATTTGCCGTTTTATTCTGACGTCTTGCTTAACTAACATACAATTTAAATTTGACAAAAAAGTTACTTCTTGTGGTCACGTATTTTTCTTTTTAAACATTTTAAAACATCTTTCTTAATATTATGATAATCGGTTTTTATTATAAATATTGAACTGAATCACTAAAACTTTAAATTTCATAAAAATAATTCATCTTATTTTAGAGCGAAAAAAAATAGGACCAGTTTTCAGGAGACCGACATCCACTTCGCCGATAATATTGTCCAATAATCAACTATTGTCTACCAATTGACCCTGAAATTAATTGTTCAGCCAGAATCAGGCAGCTGCTAGTAAATTTGAACAAACATTTACAAGAGAATGGTATTTTTGAGAAACATACGTAAACAAAAATTATATTTAGTATATTTCACTTTCAAGAATTTCAAAAATTAAAGAACTTCTATCGAGAAAATGCACTCTTATGTTTAGTGTAAGCTTCCCTGACACCGTGTGATGGCACTTAATAACAAATGTTGATTATTATTTTATACTGTTTATTCTTATTTCTGGTTATACCAGAAATGAATCACTATATTCTTATTTTAGATGGAATGCTTTTAATAACTGTATTACTTTTTAACAATCTATATTAGGTTTATTTCTATCTAAAATTAGTTTAGACATAGGCAAACAAGGAACAATGTTTTCTTTATTAATGCTATATTCAGATAATTAGAAATTACCCAAATTATATACGAGGTACTTTACAATACTACGAGCTATCCAATACAGAAGTAACTTTTTTCACGGGCATTTTTGCATAATATGTATTTAATGAACTTGCGTGCAAAGAACTGTGACTTGACACAAGCTGTGTTGTTTAACCTTATTATTATATAAATAAAAATTATCTTATTAAGTTTTAAAACTATATATTGAAATAACGATATTAATAAAACGATTAATTTTCTGTAGTAGAGAAACTTCCTAAAACCACTATTGAGCGAGAAAAATATAAAGGCTAGACTTGATGAAGCCGAGCCGATTGAAGAGGCCGAGTGATGGTCTGTGTTATGTACGACGTCCTCCTGGCCAGAGATTTAATTTACGATATTGTATTAAAACGGTGAAACATGGAGGAGGTCATGTATTAGCGTGTCTCAGGCTTGGGGGGGAGGACGATTATTTCAAATAGAGGGTACGATGGATCAGTTTAAGTATAGAGATATATTGCAGAATGTTATGTTACGTCATGCTGAATGAAAAATACCATTATCTTGAATCTTTCAGCATGACAACGCTCCAAAACATACAGCAGAGCTCATGAAAACTTGGTTTAGGGACAATAACGTAAGTTTTACCATGGCCGGCTCAGTCTCCGGACTTAAATCCAGTGGAAAATTTGTGAGCTATTGTAGGCAGACAAGTTCGACAAAACAACGTATTTTCACAGCGCGAAGAATTCTTCGTAGTTCTTTCTAATGCATGGCAACAGATCTTTCCCAAAATAATAGACAATTTGATTTTATCTGTGCCTCACGGATGTGCTGCTGTAATACATAATAATGGACATGCTACGCCATATTAATTCACAGTTGTAACTTATTATTTTTTAATAATATTCTTAGGTTGCTTAACTTATGTCACTACCGTAAGAAGCGTTTAGTTTTAATTTATATACATTTGTATTTCGTTACTATTACACCAACAATTAATGAGTTGGTTACATATAATGTAAAGATCATTTATCTGTCAGAAGATTAATAAAATATGTTTTCTATTTTTATTGTGTTGCTTAACTTTTGTCCACCACTGTATATCAGTTATTTATACAGTGGATGTTTTCTAAATAAAAGTGGAATACACTCAAAGATATTTGCGCTCCCTTTGCCTTATATTTACCAAATTATTTGATAATTTGGTGATGATAATGATAATATATATATATATATATATATATATATATATATATATATATATATATATATATATATATATATATATATATATATATATATATATATATATATATATATATACACATACTCCATATCTACAACCTGCCCAGTATCAGCTGCATGAGCCCGCGGATTGGCATAGTTTGAGAGATAAAACTGACGCTGAGGAAGCGCTCGAGATAGAGGCGTTTAGTTAACAAACGAAAGTTGAAAGAGAATGGATGTCGTTACTAATGACTGCACTTCAGCCTGATTCGTAAACGACGTTCGTAGCCGTGGTGAGGATCTGGGAAAAGTTTTTTGTTTCAAGAAGCATTACGACAGCATAATAATTATGGATTATGTAAAAACAGATGCAGTTTTTATAGTTCCTCTGTACGGTAAAATTGGTGTAATGACTTGATTTGACTTTCATCTAATCGCCCACTGAGACGGATCAGAAACGCTTTATCAAGATCTTCCGCGGATTATAATTGAATAATTACTTACGTAAAATATAAGACATAATAAGACCATAAGTTACCATTATATAGAATCCACATGCAATTAGTGATAATACACTCATTTTACTATAATGGAATAGGTGCCTATCATGAAATAAATTTAAATCTCGGTTAGATGTAACAAAACTTTAGACTTTTCCTGTCTCTTTCCAATAAGTGCGGAAGTGATGGGAAAACAGTTGAACTATAACCACGACATTACTAACTTTATTGCGTTTAGTTAGAAATGGTTTTTGGTGACATTTAATAGATATTATACTGAACAATCGATTCATGAATACCATTAGGTTATACAGCTACAGAAACTGAGCATTGATCGCTCAAGTGACAATTCCATAATTAAATATCCTGTAATGAACTAGCTATACTATGCTGGTCATTTTTTTTTCTCCAAAGCTTTGTGGCTATAAGTTCAAAAACCCAATAAACGCAATTTTTAAACTTACAGTGTTTCTATTATTTATTTACAGAGGAAATTAGTTTCATTAACTACATATATCTCCAGATCACCGTAAGGATGATTTCTTCTTCAACGCGAATAATAATGGATTGGGGAAAAAGTAATTTCGGTTTATCCCAATAGATGACTTTAAAGTCGCATATAGATGACTTTAAAGTCGCTTTAAAGTCTAGGAAGACTTATTGAATGCAGCCATACTATAGCGCGTATGAAAGGTAACAGTCCACAGAACAGTCTGGATATAAAGGCAGCGTCATTCGTTTACGCATTCAAAAGTTATTGCGCGTTGAAAATGGAGATTCCAGAAGGTCATTTTCGGTATATTTAGCTTTTTTATTTCCGAAAAGGGAAGAATGCAGCGCAGGCTCATCGAAAATTGTGTGGTGTTTATGGTGATGTGTGCTTAAGTGAACGCCAGTGTCAGAATTGGTTTACTCGTTTTCATTCCGAAAATGTCGATGTTAAAGATGAACCTAGCCCTGGCCGGCCAATCGTTCAAACAGTCGATGAAATTTTGGAAAAAATCGAGGTAGATCGACATATTTCATCTCGCGACATCGCTACGGAACTAAACATCGACCATAAAACAGTTTTGAACCATTTACATAAGGCTGGATATACATTTACATTTGTGAGTCGCTGCTGAAACGAAACGAAATCGAGCCATTTTTGAAACGAATGATTGTGGGCGATGAAAAGTGGATCACGTACGACAATAATGTGCGAAATAGATCGTGGTCAAAGCCCGGAGAAGCTTCACAAATGGTTGCAAAGTCCGTATTGACGCCAGGATACTGAGTGTTTGGTGGGATTGGAAAGGAATTGTTCATCATGAGCTGCTCGAACCTGGCCAAACCATTAACTCGACTCTCTACTGTCAACAACTAATGCGATTGAAGCAGGCCATTAAAAAAAACGGCCAGAATTGATCAATAGGACAGGCGTTGTCTTCCTACTAGATCACACATATCTTTAAAGACTCGGCATAAATTGAGAGACCTTAAGTTGGGAAATTTTGATGCATCCACCGTATAGCCCGAACCTTGTCCCGTCCGACTATCATTTGTTTCGGTCTCTGCAGAACTTCCTTAATGGTGTCAAGTTGGCTTCAAAAGATGCTTGTGAAAATCACTTGGTTCAGTTCTTCGCCTAGAAATCTTAGAAGTTCTACAGTGACGGAATTATGGTTTTACCAGAAAAACGGCACTAGGTCATCGATCAAAACGGCATATATATATATCAGTGATTAGTGTGTGAAATTTATATGAATAAATTCCCTTTTTAAAACATGGATAAAACCGAAATTAATTTTTCCCCAACCTGATATTTACATATATATCGATGGAAGCAGTTGGTTTTTCTTCTAGTTTTTGGTTCATCCACAAGTCCAGGGACATATTGTGGACTAGTAAAAGGGTAGATACGAATACATTAGAAACACTATTAGTTTTTGTTGAAGTTACAATGACCTGTAATTTCTGGAAGAAAGAACTACGAGTTTATACATCTCACCTTTGTTTTTGCCCTGTGTGGGGTCGGTAATGACACAGAAACTGTAGCCATGTTCCCAAATTTACCTGAAACAAAGTAGAATTATTAGAATTGCATAAATTGATATTTAACCTCAAAGAAACGCAATTCAAGGAATACTTTGTGACAATCTAAAATCTACCTTTACGTATCATTTTTCTTGGAACAAATATCTACAATAAAGGAATATAAAGAAATAAACCATATTGAAATGTTACTAATTTGATCTACGAATTTGTTTTTTAGCATTGAACCTATGAAAAAAATATTTAAGAAATTATTATTAATAAAGACCATTCCAGAAAATGAAATTTTCTCTGTGGCACCACATATTACAGGTTGTAGGCGTTTAAAGAATATGCAGTTCATTGACTGGAGTTTTGGAAAATTAAGTTGCTTGTGGTTTTGAAGGAAATGAAAGTTGTCTAAAAAATATTAGTAGGTCTATATAGAAAGTGCAAAAAATTGTATTCAATACAATTAGATTATTTTCTAAACAATATAAGAAGAATTATATCCAATACAGAATAGGAAAAAGACCTGTTCTTCTATTTCCAATCTAATTCCATGGTTTTTAACAAAAATTCTTTTAAAGTTTTCGCCAAACCAAGTAAGTTCAACATATATTTCAGACGATATTATTTTATATGGCTACTTTAATTTTATTCGAATATCTACATTTCCATGTCTCCCATCTACGAAGAGCGTGAAAGTTGCTACTGCGGCAAGTATGTACCATCAAGAAATAATATAATGAGATTCATTTCCTTGAAATATTTTTAACACTAAATTAATGTTCGAGTTAATAATGGTCAGTGAAGTGCATGATCATTTTCACGCCAAAACCGTAATTAACTCCAAAAGTTAATTGGTTGTTGATTACACTTCAGGTAAACGTATCGAGAGTCTCATTACATCATTTCTTGATGGTACATGTACTAAGATATTTTCCGAATTCCAGTAATTAGTTATCATTTAGATAATGATATTCAGTATAATTGCAATTTAAAATAGATTTGAGAATAATTGACCTTATCAACTATTTAATATATCATCAAGTCACAGAAATGTATGCTATTATTTTTACAGAACATGTACACTTATGGCTAATACCACATACCGGTTTTTTAAAACGCTAAACACTATATCATAAAAAATAAAAAATGGACATGAATGTGAAAAAATAGTCTTATAATCATATCCATACGTTACATTTATTATTTAAATTATACCTGAAGATATATTAGTGCCACTACTTACATAAAAAAAGTATTTCTGACATAATTTAAGGACTCTAGTTGGAATGCATTACTTTTGTGGGTATAGATATTTATTAAGAACATTTTCTTCCAATGTTAACAACCGGTGTCTAATCGAAAACCTTAAAAATAGTATCATTTTTCTAATATAAAAAATCAACAATTAGTGTCAGTATAATAGTTTGTAGATCGTATAGTTTATTTCATCGCTATTTGCCAAATAAAAAATCGTAAACGGCTCTCATCTCATACCGTGGCTTGTTTTTATGGCTAGGTCCAGGCAGACTGTTCCGTTTACCGGCAAGATAAGAGAGTTTTTTACTTGGCAAATAGCGATGAAATGAATAGTACTTATATCTACGTGACTTATGATCAAATATATGAGTGTTAAAATTAATTTATTTCCCTTATGTAGAACAGAAACTCCTTCAAAAAGATACCACCATTCAAATGCTAAGCAAGTTTTTCGACATCGACTTTAACAATCATAAACATTACTTCGACAACAAGAGAATTGCTCAATAAAGTAAATGTTCAAAATGCACTTTAACAATTTCTGTTCAAAAACAGAGGTTTAGTTCAAAGGCTATACTCGCCATATTATTATAGATAATTAATTTAATCCAACCTAAAATAATTTGATTTTATGTAATTGAGGGTTCAACATCTTCATCTGCTAACTCTATCAACATATAACTCAGAGGATGTTAGAATATATTTTGTCATATTATTCTTTATACTAGTTATTACACTTGCTGGGCACTCTTTGGAGTTGAACTATGTGCAGAAGTTTCTTGTTGGAGAAGGCAACAAGGCCTAAATATTAAAGAACATCGAAGCCAATTTACGAATAGCGATTGAGCTTCATACACTGGCAGAAATGGAAATCCCAACACCAAGAAGGAAGTATGCTAGATCAGGTGTTGTGAATGAGCCGCGTGGAGGGAAGAATGGCGTTCTGTGGTATTCACAGATGAGAATCGTTTTTGCTTGGGTGCTAGTGATGGACGTGCGCGGTTTAGAAGGAGGTCTGATGAACGCCTCTCAGAAAGCTGTATTCGTCGCCGCCATACCGGACCAATTCCAGGGACTATGGTGTGAGGAGGAATTTGCTATGACACCAGGACCCCCTTGGTGGTAATCCAGAATAACATTACAGCGAATGTTTACGTCAGAGTCATTGAGTCTGTTGCTTTGCCATTTATGAACAATATGGAGGGGGGGGGGGATATTTCAGCAAGATAACGCACGCCCTCATATCGCCGCTGTGACTAGGAACGGTCTCCATAACATTAATGCCTGCAAAATCTCCCGATCTTTCTTTAATAGAGCACGTGTGGGACATGCTTGGACGTAGGCTTCAAACGCATCCTCAACCAGCTATGATAATAACCGATCTGATGATCCTTTATGACCGGATGCGCCTACGTGTGGAGACCTGCATTCGACGAAATGGTGGTTACATTGGGTACTGAGGAAGATACCGCTGTACCCATACATCTTAAGTTATGCTACTGTAAATAGTATATAGTAAAATATATACTGTAAATGGTATAGTGTAATATACCACCTAGACAAATATTTTGTGTGCGTTTCATTGATCCAGCATAACTCTTTGTTGGTGTTGAGATTTCCATTTCCGCCAATGTATATGTAGGGGAATAGTAATTATGGTATAAATTTGTTCTCGTTTAAAGATACAACTTTATTTTTGTGGACATAATCACTAGAACTGAATCTGTCTACAAAGCTGTTCTTATCGACAAATATCTATTATAGAAACACAAAATAGGTTATTATTATCCAAAAAATTGAGGTTTAGATAATATCTATCGCTTGAAGGATTGTAATTTGAAATTGACAAGAAGACTATTGGCCTATAAGGATTTCCAATGGTTATATAAACTCCTGGACAAAATTAACGCACCAGCAAAATTCACATTATTACTTTAATTTTTTCACATTATTACTATAGCTTAAGATTTAAGCCACAGTACTTACGTAATATTATAATTAAATGTCTCCAACTAATGTTTAACAAATCAGAATGGTATTATCGGGAAGAAACGGGAAAAAATAACAGAAAGTAACAATAATGCCAATTTAAATTAAAACAGTGTTAATTAAAAACTTTATAAAAAAAATTGGAGGTGAAATGAAATTGTAAAAATTTTAATTCAGTGGCATGTAAATCCTCCTCTAGGTCTTATCACTGCTTCCCTTCGTCTGGGCATGCTATTGATCAAGTGGTGAATGGTTTCCTGGGGAGTATTCCCCCATTCGGTAAAAACGACTTCTTCGAGTTCCCTAAGAGTTATACGGGAAGATAGGGGGCGCCTAACTGATCGTTTTAGGGAATCCCATATAGATGATCTATTGAATTCATATCTGAGCTTCTTGATGACCATTCGATAGTTGGAATGTTCACAAATCGAAAGTAGTCCAGTACTTCTCTATAGCCTGGGGCCGAGCGTTATCCTGTATAAAAATAAAACTGTCTCCGACAAACGGGGCATATTCTTCTACGATATTTTCCCCGTAGAAATGTGCATTCATGGATCTCCATCATATAGGAACCAAAGTCGTGCGACGATCGAAACCAATTCCTCCCCAGAACATCATTCATCCACCAAAAAATGGAATCCTTGAAGGTATATTGCAGGCAGCAAACCTCTCTCCTGGGTTCTGTCCGACTCGTTAATGTACGTCTGATGAATTAAGATTTACTCTTGATTCGTCTAAAAACAAAACTCGCTTTCGGCCGTCAAAAGTTCAATTTACGTGTCCTCTTCCAAAACGCAGTCTAGTAATTCTTATGTTCTCTGGTGACCATTGGCCCAATAGCTGATCCAATCCTCTTTCATTACGCCTTCTCCTGACCGTTCGTCCACAAATTGCTACATTTTGAGCTGCTGCTAGGACTCTAAACTGATACAATGCCCGTTTCTTAAAATGACTTGCATAAGATACCGCTCATCTCTTGCACCTGTAGACTTCTTATGACCCTTTCCTGGGGTTCTACAGTAACATCCAAGTTAATTAAAACGTTTAATTGTTCAACTAATTGTTGATTGTTTAACTCATAATAAATTAGCCACTTATTGCTGGTTACGTCCCTCGTTAATCAGAGTTATCGCGTTCACTGCTTCATCTTCCCTTAAGTTGCGTGAACGATTCATTTCTTCTACTCTTATGCGTACTGGACAAAGTGTTTTATTCACTTGATGACATCAAATTTAAAGAAAAATTCACTAGCATAATTGAATGTATTGCCTTTTAGAAATCACTTTAAACAGAGTTAAATGTATTACTAACAAACTATTACAAAATGTTACCTTACATCCAATAAACATTGAAATATTTAAGGATTTAAAACATTGAAGAATTATAAGTAATAAAATAATGAAATATTTTGCTGGTGCGTTAATTATTCCAGGAGTGTATATTTCTAGAGTCCATATTTTATTATTCTGTTATTTTAGCGATAATTCAACTTCTATAAAATAAGCTATATCATCGCAAGCATGGACGAGGAGAGTCTCTTTCAGTAATTTATTCAGAACACCCCTATGGCAGGCAGTTTCTATTAAGTCTTATTGAAATGGCCAGGGCTGCTGCATGGTTTTTCTCATGTTTTCTTTCTGTATACAATATTCGTGAAAATTAGTCTTAAGACTAACGACAATACAACATTACGGTATTGGTTTTGATATATTTTCATGTTCCTGCTAAATCGACTATACGCCAGCTCCCTATCATATGATTTGCTCATAGGACTTTATAGTTGTTGAGATTCCTGGGCAGAATTTAACGTAATTAACTCGACACAGAGACCTTTCATATATGCATCTGTTGGTATATGATCTAAGAACTGTTAATAACTATGTTCAGTGATCTATCACTAGCACTTTGGTTACATCTTCTTTAGGATCTATAAAATCATTACATTCATTCTGATCTAAATGATTAACGGATGCCACTGTGGTGTCTTGACATACTGATATTACTTGTCGTTTATTCATTAATTGATTTTTTGTATACTACTCGTTTATGGAATTAGCTTGTAACTTTGTTTGTCGAATGCTTTCACGCCATGTACAAAAGCTTCCCTAACAGCTCCCACACAGGCTCTGGCTATGACTGGGCATAGCCAATGGAACTAAGAATATCTGTATGAAACTAACATAATGTAAAACTTTGCTGGCTGATATATGTGAGATATAGGCATAAATAAACAGCTCTTTTATTGTAAAACGTTCTTAGAATTGTGGAAGGTACCACAGAACTAATGTTAATGTGTAACAATTGTTTTCGAATTATCATATATATATATAATATAAATGTTACGTACGCGTTAATGCATTCGAAGTATATTGGTCATACTGTATAATTAGCAGCGACGGCTGGTGATGAAAACTTTGGGGGATTCACAAAGTTTTCTTTACTTGTGTTACATACAAGTACAAAATATTCATATTTTAAAATGATAATAAATATACTTAATTTTGTTTTTATTGATAATGTTTACTTACCATTTTGCAGGATATTTCTTGCATGTATATCTAACAAAAACACGGGTGTAGAGTATAATAAAGTACCTAGTTTATATTAACTTGATAATAACCAATATATTAGTTTTATAGAACAAACACAAATTAAACACAATGTTTAAATGGAAAGTCAATTCTCCTTTGTTTGAATTCTGCGAATTTATTGATAACTAAGTTATTAAAATCGCGAATCTCTTGCACCAATGTTTTTTCCATTGCTAACAGCATGGCTAACGCAGACAATGGATCTTCATTCATAGTGCTTCTTAAAAATGTTTTAATTAGTTTTAATGTCGAAACATTTTTTTTGCTTCTGTTCGAATTGTTATTATAATTTGGAGCAGATCATAGGTTGCTGAAAAAACTTTCTGTAGATTATTTTCGATAATGAATTTCAGGCAGTGTACAGATCCAGATAGATTTCTAAAATCTGGTCTTTGATAAATTATTTCTAGTTCACTTTGCAGTCTATACCAATCCACTGTGCCAATTTTCACCCAACAGAATTCCGCAGTTTCCAGAGCAAACAGTATACACGGAAAACAAAACACACTATTTCTCATTTCACAACCGCACAGCCAATCATATTTTTCATATAGTTCTATTTTAAATAGTCTCTTAAAATCTCGTTTTGTTCCCTTTGTAATTTGTGTTAAGTTGTCGGTTTGGGCCGCTCGATATTTTCAACCTAAATTTCTCCTTCCAGTGTTAATTTTCTGAAAGAGTCTCTTAAAAAGTTCACATTATATTTACACTTTTCTTCAGAATAACGTTCAGAAGAACATACCGTATCCATTTTTCAGGATTATTTATAAATGTTCTAAATAAAATATTGAAATGGTCGAAAACTCACACGCGCGAAATCGCGCCATGTGTGCCATATGGGATAGAAAAGGAGCGATTTTTAGCACCAATTAGCTGGACAAAGAGGTACATAGAAAAGCATGCCCTTATCGACGGCACATTCGACTAAACCACAGATCGATTGAAGTAGGTACGTTGCCGGCTGTTGCGCGATATCATTAAGAGAAGGAATTTTGGTTTTGCCAAATTACTCGTGAAATCTGAAATTTTAGGGATTTTGCTTTTTTATTACTTAAAAAATGGAAAGGAGCATATTCGTTAGACGTTAATTAAATAGTTAGTTTATAAATCAATGAATAAGAAATAAATGATGATTAGGTGTGATCTTTTATTTTCTTCGTTTTCTTTTTCTTTAGGGGGGTACGTGCTCATGTGCTCTTATATAGGAGCCGGCACTGATGATTAGTAGTAGTATTCACGTGAATAACTTCTGAATAAATCTGACTAGGATACCGTAAGTGGAAATGACGCGAAGAACATTAAAAGCGACTTAATTATGAGTACGCAGGTAACTGGCGTAATATATCCGTTCGAAACTAGTTTTTATTACGCTGCAATTGAAGCAATATTATGTTATCGATATCATATTCCTCTGGTTTTACTAGAATACCAGTATAAATGTTGTGTAGACTAGCATTTCAATTTGGTAGTGGAAAAATAAAACGTTTGCTGGAAGTAGATTTATTTAACATTTAGCTTTATTGCGGCAATTTTTTCTTACATCATTCAGTTTATATCTCCAAATGGTGATGGTATCAATATATCCACGCACATATTTACATAAATGTATATTTCTTACGCATAATCCGGTGACAATGGTTTTAAGATTATTTGCAACCTTGACACAATATTGCGTTCAACATATTTTCTACCTGTTGCAAATTGATGTATCTAGGTATCAGAAAACTATTGAACTTTAATAGCATAAATATGTGTGATCTTTGGAATATTTCATTAGCAGATGCGTAAAAAGGTTAAAACTTGTTTATTTTTTTATAGACTTAAATTCTTTTCCTCGAAAGAATCTTTGAGGTAGAGAATAATAACTTTAAAAACAAATATCAAACAGATTACGAGAATAATTCACATATGAACAGATTCTGGCTTATATTTTCATATAAGGGGATGCCAACTGTTGTTTAAGGATCATCAATCCTCAATAGTGGCAAAGCAAGTAGTAAATTAAGATCCAGATTGATTTAGGGAGATGGCGTTTTCAGCAGTATCACCAATTTGATGGCGTGAAGCCCATATTTTACGGGTGTTTAAAAGAAACCGTAAAACTTTTATTTAAAACGCATACAGGATGGGGCATAGAAACCTGATGATTTCTAAAATGAAATAACGCTGAAAATATTACCGTTCTTGTTCAGCGTTTTCTATCATGACAAAGGTAATTCCATGAAATTTTATTTTTCCAATAGTATGTCTGTGAGATGAGCTCCGTCACTGCGTACGCATTATTCTAATCAACCTCGGATATTTCCTATTAGTAGTTGTATCATTGCGTGAGGAATTGATGCTTCTGATCCGTTGATGTAAATTTTGAATATTGGAGGGTCGAGAAGAACACACCTTGCTGTGGGGGTAACCCCACCAGTAATTACAAAACGTCAGATCTGCAAAACGAGCAGGATAGAGGATATCGTCGTACTGTATAAGATAAAACGCACAGGAAACAGTTCACGCAAGACACTGGTGTCCGTGCTGTGTGCTCATCGGGTCCAGATCGTTTAGCTCTCGGACGACCATCATTTTATAGGGATGAAAGTGAAAGTCTTGGTAAGAAAGATTTATTGATTATTATACGGATGAAACCCCCACATGTAACTACCATTTCTGTGTCCTGTTTATTTTAATTAAATATAGGTTTAGGTTGGTGTAAGACATTTTGTTGAAAATATATAGTCGGGGCTGTAACAATCAACGCCGAAATGTGATCTGATAAAAATGAAGTAAATTATGTGTTGGTCTGTCTTTTTTGTTTAACAGGTAAAATATAATAATGATAAAAGTAACAGATAAAATGAGAACTTCTACCGCTATTTTAAAAAATCCGTGAACAGATTATGCGATTCTTGGTTGAGAAATAATTCAGGAAAGACTATGTCCATATATGACATTCTAAGCATTGTGTGAGATGCTTTACCATTAGCTGTAACCCCACAAAACATTCAGTCCGAATTTTGAGTTTCCAGACTTTATCCAATTAACAGACATTCTAATGACGATTTTGAGTTTCTTAGAATTGCCGTGATAGGTCGTCCTACTCCTCTTAATAACCAAGGTATAGATGAATCCACTAAAGGACCTATCAACTCAATTTAGCCACCGAGTACTGAAGTACCAGCTACTTTTAAATAGCCAAAGTCTGTTTTTTAAGTGATGCACTGTACTATAGCCTTTCAGATATACGACCATTGCAAACTGAAATATGCAAAATGAATGTTAAAGGTTGCTAACGTTGTAGAGCTGCTATCCGAATAGACTCACCTAACAAAAATGAATTAGAAGCGGTACAAAAAAATAATACAAATGTCAAGATAAACAGGAAATAAAACGTAAAGGAGTGAAAATATATAGCAGAAAACAACAAAGGAAACTGATTAAAAAAGGCTGGAAATGGGTTGAACTAGAAGATGATTCATGTGATGACGATGATATGTTTTGCTTAACCCTTCGTTACCTACGTTGACATAAATTTATAAGCCGCCAGAAAGTGTTAAATAAACAAAAACGAAATTGCGACACGGAGGACCGCTAGCGTGTACTTATATCATGACTAAGAAGGCGTGTCATGAAGAGTTAATTTGCATTTTTAAATCCAAACTGGACGATGATTGGCAAAATAGGTTCATGATAAGGTGTAGATGCAGATTTTAATTTTTTGATCAGGCCTGTGACTCAGAAGATGATGCTTAAACTTGTAACAATGAACCTCAAACATGTAACAACCAACTCTCCTACGGAATCAATTGTCACCACTGATATCACTAGTTAAAAATATATATTGCCTATTTTGTGTTTGATATGAAAATGCTCGGGGGTAATAAACTTAGAAACAAGGAAGAGATTTTTGAAAACGTATGTATGGAGCACGGCACTATACGGATGCGAAACGTGGACGGTAGGGGAAGCAAGTAGGAAGAAATTAGAAGCTTTTGAGATGTGGCGTTACCGAAGAATGATGAAAATACCGTGGACTGATAGGGTTAGAAACGAAGAAGTATTAGAGAAAGTCGGCGAGAACAGAAGTATGTGGAAAAACATAAAGAAGGAAAGAGGTAGAATGGTAGGCCACTTGCTGAGACATGGGGGAATAGTCCGCGATATTTTGGAGGCAGAAATAGGAGTGAAGAAAGGCCTAGATTAGACTACTGCTCGCAAATAGTAAGGGATGTAGGTTGTAGCACAATTAGCGAAATGCGTAAGTTAGTACAAGATAGGAGAAGCTGGAGGTTAGAGTCCAACCAGTCTTAGGACTGATGACCTCATGATGATGATGATGATGAAAAAATATTACTTTATTTACTATATAGTGATAAGTACAAACTATGTATATGCTATCACTATGTTTTTATAAAAGTTTCAACAAATAATATTAAAAAACATGTATATAATGACTGTAACATCCAACCCCAGTCTCCCCTACCCCGTTTGATGTGAATTTGGTGTGAAATTTTACATAATATTTAAGTCAGGATATATATATATATATATATATATATATATATATATATATATATATATATATATATATATATATATATATATATATATATATATATATATATATATATATATATATATATATAGTTAGTCTTTCAGAGAGCCAATAAGCCTATTACAGGAAAACTTTATTTATAGAGCACCCTTCGATGTAAGGCAAGACGAATTGCAACAATTACAATTTGCACGAAGCAAATTTATTTAAACGAAGCCAATAAATATTTATACCGTTGGCGTAGTTGTAACAATTAAATTATAGGCCAAGGTACAGTGTAAGGTTGCGACTCAACAAATTTCATAATTCTCCAGTATTGTGAAAATCGATGATTTAATGCAACCAAAGAAAATCCATTCTCGCCACAAAAAAAAATATTTGACATTTGCAGGCCATTAGAATAATAGTTACATTGTAGCTTCTCGTTATGGTAGTGTTACTGTACGTAAATATTCATTATTATTTAATAAACATAGACGAAGTGTATGTTTATGCATTCGTCTAATAAGTTTGCAGTGTGGATATCCACACCTTAATTACACATACAAAATTATTAAATTCATCAAAATAATATGAAATATCACAGTACGTCACAAAAATAAAACATAGTAATTCTTCCTAATAATAAAATTAATATCAGGTTTAAAAAAAAACAAACAGAAAATTTTATATGGCAACGAGAGAACTGCTCTTAGGCATGTTGTATGTCGTAATTAAAGAAAAAAAATATTTTTAGGTTACTATCAGCATCTGACACAGCACACGTCTTTATTCGACGTATTTTTAATATAACTACGTTTACGTATCTAAAAGAAAATATACAAGAAAAACAAAGTACCATTTTTGCACAATTGTAGGTACTATTGTCACTAGTCAAATGGCATATCAAATAGTTGAAATTGATTTCGCAATAATTTTTTTCTTAGAAAGGAAACATTGGTAATGCTACTACATCCATTGCGATATAAATTATCGAAAATAAGTCTAGAATACATGAAAAACCTGGCAAAATATTTTATTCTTGCAAAAACCCTTGAAGGGGTCAAAAGGTATTTTAAATTTACCGTCTGCTGAGATACTTTAGTTCTCTGCACAGTGGCGTACGTTTGCAGGATTGAAGGGGGCGACTTTTTTAAACGGCAACCCCCATTTATTGTTTCATCCGCTGAAAGAGCACACTTTTTTCAGTACTCATAAACATTTTATTAAGTTGCATAAAGAGAGTTTCGAGAAAGATGCAAATAAAATTTTTATTGTGAAAATTGATTTATTTATAAACAAATCATTCATTCTTTTAACTCATCTATGTTTTCAAGTTTATTAACATAGACTCTAGTTTTTAAATAACCACATAAAAATCACGGAGTGCAAGATTTGAAGAACGAGGTGGCCACTTTATAGCTCCACGTCACCCTATCCATCCTTGTGGAAAGATATTATCCAAGTAAGTGCTAACAGGAAGAGTATAATGAGGATCTGCACCGTCTTGTTTTTGCAAAAAAAATGTTTTGTGAGATTTTTCAGGGGTTTCAGGTTTCCTTTCTGGACATACATAATGTATATATATATATATATATATATATATATATATATATATATATATATATATATGTATATATATACACATTAATATATTTAATATAGGTACTAAAATAATCAAATTGTTAAGCATAACATGTTGATATACATAAATTATGTTCAGATATTCAAATAGTCATAAACAGAAGTCTTATATATCTAAATACAGGAAAACATATATGTGATTGAAATAGCAAATCATTAACAATTATTTTCCTCATGACTTGTTTGTCAACTTACAACTTATGATTTTCATAAACATAATACAAATACTTTTAATTTCTTATTATTACTAAATGAACATAGAAAACTATAGACGAGAAGTTAACTTGAATCATTGTAGATATTACAGCAGTTAAGAAAAGAAACTGGACAGTTACAGAAAAAAAATTTTCATGTTTGCATGTTATTTCGGTTTAGTTCTTAAATTGTGGTTCTTGATCGGGTAACAAAAGCTTTGCTGTCAGTTATAATCTTGTCTAATAATATCGTTATCAGAGAAGTCGATATAATCTTAAGTTACTCAAGGAATGTCATTTGACATATGGACAGTTTGATAACATTGCATCCAGGATAGGATTATAATATTTAATTAGATAACTAGGTAGTTCAAAGTACTGCAAAGTTTAAATATTATAGGAATTTTGTTGCGTTGTTCACGAATTTTCTACACTTGCATTAGCACATAAATGTACATCAATATTTCATTAGTACAATGAAAAAGATCTTTCAACAACTGAATTCGACAGGAAGGAAGTAACATCTAGGTGAGTAGCATAACATCTTCCACTGGCCCGACCATCATGGCCGAAGCGGAGCAACAACAAGTGCCAGAACAGCCTAAAGCAGTCCCTAAACTGAAGAAGAAGGAAGTGATTGCTAGTAAGGTGACTGGCACAATTAAGTGGTTTAACGTTAAAAGTGGTTATGGTTTCATCAACCGAACTTTGTCTTCTATTTGAAAGGCTTTTTATTTTCTTTCATTGTAAGAGGGTGAGTCAAATATTATTCGCAATGTTGACGTAACTCTTCTTAGCTTGCTCATACTGCATCTGCCATCGTTCATTTTATTATTATGCTGTTGTGGTCCTACTATAGAATTTCGATCCTAACTCGTCGATTTGTGTTCATTTTATTGCAGATAGATCATGGCCGCTCCATTAGAAGTTTGCACCAAAGAGGAACAACGAGCAGTGATCCGGTTTTTGTGGTAGGAAGGTGTATCAGGGGGGCCGCAATCCATCAAAAACTTTCGGCACAATACGGGAATAGTGTTTTGCCGCAACGGAGTGTCTACGAATGGATTGAAAAATTCAAAAATGGTCGCACGAGTGTTACGCATGAGAAAGGAACCGGACGACCATCTACGACCACAAATGATGACAACATTGAACGTGCACGTGACATAGTTCTGTTAGATAGACGAGTGACTATTGATCAAGTGGCACATCGTCTGCAAATTAGTCATGGTTCTGTCTACGAAATCCACAACAGACTGTGTTTCATAAATAAAGTCTGTGTAAGATGGGTTCCTAAATAACTCACAGTGTTGCATAAACAAACACGTTTGGACATCTGCCAATAACATTTGGATCGCTATGGTAACGAAGGTGACTTACAATTAGACAGAATCATCACTGGTGACGAAACATGGATCCACCATTACGAGCCGGAGAGTAAACGGCAGAGTATGGAATAGAAACATACATAATTACCCAGTAAGAAAAAGGTCAAAACCCAACCATTCGCAGGAAAACTGATGGTTACCGTCCTTTTGGGACACAAGAGGCCCAGTACAACATTATTAGGAGAGAGAGAGAGAGAGAGAGAGAGAGAGAGAGAGAGAGAGAGAGAGAGAGAGAGAGAGAGAGAGAGAGAGAGAGAGAGAGAGAGAGAGAGAGAGAGAGAGAGAGAGAGAGAGAGAGAGCACAACAATAAACAGTGCGCGTTACAGTGAGATGCTTACTGACAAGCTAAAGCCTACAATTTGAAGCAAACGCCGAGGACTACTGTCGAAAGATGTTGTCTTATTGTGCGACAATGCCCGTCCACATACTGCTGCCCACACTGCTGAAACGTTCGGGAAACTCAAGTTTGAAGTAATGGCTCATTCTCCGTATAGTCCTGATATTGCCCCTTCTGACTACCACTCGTTTGGTCCACTTAAAGAGGCATTAATGGGCCGTCGATTCACCTCGGGCCAAGAATTGAAGGACGCGGTGCATGCGTGGCTCGCTGCTCAGCCGAAAACCTTCTCTTCCGAGGGCATCAGGAAGCTTGTGCAATGATGGACCAAGTGCGTTGAAAAGCAAGGGGACTATATTGAAAAATGATGTTAAGTTCAGTTTCCTATTTGTATTGCAATAAAAGTTACATAGCTACATTGCGGATAATTTTTGACTCACCCTCGTACAATATGTATATTAAAAGGTGGATATTAACATTGAAATAAAGCGTAAACCAAAAGTTGGTAAAGTTTACACAAGGCATCATGTTGATTTGAATCCATTACTGCCATGAAAATGTTAAATTCTACCACAACCCTGCGATGTTCATTTTACACCAAATTGGTGTGTCCGTCTCTATGTACCCGTTTGATGTGAAGTTGGTGTCAGATATTACACCATATTTCAAACAGTACATAGGATTAGTATAGAGATTGTTCATTGTATAAAGTTAGTTAGAACTCTTCTTTTTACTAAAATTTTCAGATAAGCGGAACAGTTCTAAGACTTTCCCACGTCAAAAAGCTTCGCCTTCTTTCAAATTTAATACAGCTACATCAAAGTAAAGCATTTGATTTGGTAAATTTTGAATTAGTAGCAAATTAAGTTATATTCACTTTGCTGACCCAGATTCAAATTGGTTTAACGAGAGTTTTACCTAGTGACACGTAAGCAAAGGGTTAAATCGAATGATTCTTAAATTCTTAATTAAAAATAAAGTTAAATGGAATCCGCAGGAAATCATTCCTGGTCCAATTCTCTATACTATATACATTTTATCTGTCCAGGTGAATAATTGACTGTCAGCAGCATCTTTACACAGACGACGTTCAATTAAACAAATCATGTTCTGTTGAACAAACATGAAAATATTGATACGATAAACAACAATCTTATATATTTTAATACAAGGTGAAATCATAATGGTTTCAGTGCCAACCCGATTAAACTACTATAATAAAAAAACGTGGCATATTTCGAGTGTTATAATAAATATTGTTGTGATATAAGTGTTACATTAATCAAGTTGAATCTTCAAAGGAATTAAACAAATAGATGAACAAACTAAGTTAAAATTGGTCACATGTTCTTTTTATAATTATTTTTAATTAAATTATAAATAAACTTGTTTAAGTAACTAAAAAAATAGTTTTAAAACCTTAAAACGGACTTTCCCGCACGTAGAACATCTCTATCTCGAAATTGAGTGGCCGCGAAAAAATAAACCAACACATAAATGCAGAATATGTGTTTTATGTCACAGTTTTACTTTCTTCAAATAGTCCACCATCGTGCTTTCTCATGACCCATGGACAGGGTGGAGTGTGTCCTATCTACCTCAAAACTAATAGATGTCGTCTGGTAGATGTCCCTAATCAGAATCAGTCGAAACCTGATCGATGCGACACGACTTAATTGAGTGATCGTGCTAAAAAAAAATTCTCAAGTAGTCCACCATTGTGTTTTCTCATGACACATGAACATGGTAGAGTCAAAGTTTACAGAATAAATAATTCTGTAAACTTTGGTAGAGTGTGTTTTATCCAACTCAAAATCAATAGGTGTCGTCTGGAAGCCGTCCCCGATCAGAATCAGTCTAACCCCGATCGATCCGACACGATTTAGTTGAGTTATTGTGCTAACAAGAAATTTTTAAAATGCCGACAATGACACACAGACAAAATTTTTTAAAAACCATTTTTTTTTCTTTTTAGACCGAAAAACAAAAAATAAACGCAAAAACAATTGTTTCCCATTTTTCTTTACACGATTATATTACTTTCCTCCTCTGGTATAGTTGAGTGCGGAAAAGTAAAAATCTTTTTTTTCAATATTTATTATTTATAGTATTAAACATTTTTATATTTTTTACTTTTCCGCACTCCACTATACGCGGAAAAGTAATGTAATCATGTAAAGAAATCGTTTTTGCTGTATGTGTGTCGTTGTCGTCGGCATTTAATTTTGTTAGCACAATAACTCAACTAAATCGTGTCGGATCGATCGGGTATCGACTGATTCTGATTGGGGACGTCTCCCAGACGACACGTATTGATTTTGAGGTGGATAGGACACACCTCACCCTGTCCATGGGTCATGAGAAAACACGATGGTGGAACAGAATTATTTGAAAAAAGTAAAACTGTCGCATAAAACACATGTTCTGCATTTATGTGTTAGTTTATTTTTTCTCGGCCACTCAATGTCGAGATAGAGACGTGCGGAAAAGTTCGTTTCAAAGTTTTAAAACTGTTTATCTTTACATGCCTTTATGCAAATATAATTTATAATAAGATGCATATTAAAATATTATTATTCACAGTACCTTCTATGAATAAAAACTGATAATTCATGCCTTATACATCGTTCCCTCTGCGAAATAGCTCAATATGTGTACCTTATGTACATAAAACTTAATAATAAATGAAACGGGTATATAATTTTCAGTTAGAAAATGATATTCGTGGAATGAATTTCGTATTATTTATATAGAAGATACCATGAAAACTAGTATTTAGCTATATATTTGTACAGATAAATTAGGATATAAAAGTTTCCATAAAACTAAAACGCTTTTGTCCCGTAAATTTCACTTTGTCATGGTACCACCGTAAGCGCTGCCTATAGTCTACATAAATATGGTGAAAGATTCCTGTTGTTCTACTTACGTTCATTGACTGTACACAAAAATTCAATTAATTGTTACTATTCGCCTATAATAAGATAAGTTGCTGAAATAACAGCGCATCTAAAGTATGTAATGTGAAATTCGTAGATCGTTGTCTATGAATAATCTCTGATCGTTGAGAATGAATCTTATAATAATATTTATAATTTATAACATACGTGACTCGCTAACATGTTTTTTGCGACATTAAGGACACTTCATTACATATATATGTTAAATCAATTTTATAGGGTAGAAAACATTTACAGGAATACAGATTTGAGTGTCTGGGATGTCTATTTACGTTCATAAAAATCATAAAATAGGGGAAGGTTTGGAAAACAGGCCACAACACTTATAGTTTATTTCATCTCTCTTTGCCAAATAAAAAATTCCAAACGGCTCTTAGCTCATGCCGTGGTTTGTTTTTATGGCTAGGCTCAGGTAGACTGTTCAGTTTATCGGCAAGATAAGAGAGTTTTTTATTTGGGAAATAGCGATGAAATGAATAGTATTCGTGCTCGATATTATCGACTGAGTGGATCGATAAGGAAGCAGATGCCTATGGATGATTAAACATTCAGAATTCGCTCATATTCCACTGTTTATTCTTTCGGCCGGTTTTACATCTAACAACAAGTTTACGAAAATATCGTTTCAGATTAGAAAATTTTATTCTAATTTAACTGTACGTTAACTACAATTTGTATAATGGATCTTTGCGCGTGTATTAATTTAGTGACGACGCACAGATCACATGCTACACCACTCGCAATTGTTACTAGTATGCCACAATTACCAGCACGTATGTTTAGCGACATATGTTTCAATCTACTACATATGGCATAGACAGTTAATAATTTGCCGAACAAAATGCAATTATGAAGTCACGTTTTAGCTTTATTGCATAATTTGATTCATTGGCGTCTCAATATTTCCGTAACATTTATTTTATTTTTGTTTCATTTATTTTGATTTTTGTTGAATATATTTCATTTATTTTGATGGAAACATCACTTCTACTGAATGTTTTTGTGGAGAACCTTTTCATTACTCTGCCATAGGTTGACGGATTTGTATTGTACTAACTGTTATCCTAAAATGTGTTATCGGCACGACACTAACTAACGCACACGCAAAGAATCATTGTACAAACCATATGTACATATGTATGAAAATTTGTAAAAATTATACAAATGTTAATACGATTAATAAGAAAAATTGAAAAAATCTTAAAATTATGTAAAGGAGTTATTCTTATATTTTTGGTATAAAAATAGAAAATCCGAGGCTGTCTCAAAAGTAAAATTCTCAAACTAGGTCGCATCCTTATAAGTACAGAAGACAAGTATGCAGCGCATGGGAAATATTTATTAAATCTACCCTCATAATATGTCGAAAATGTAGCACCAGAAGTGTTATAATGCCATACACTTCTGTGAAAGTGAGTACGCCTTTTTTTTGTCGTCAAAAGCTGTTGGTATTTTGCACGTTTTCCGTTAGGTGTACACCGCTAAATTGAAATAATCTTGAACAACGTTGCTTTGAAATCAACAATACAACCAGAGGGCTCATCCCAACGACTTATCGTTTAAAAACCGGTTTCCATATAGAATTCCATGGGAAAGAATGCGTTAAAGGGTTGAAATATTTTTCGAATAGAGACCTAAATACTCTGCCGCGAGCAGGTACGAGGCACGTATGTGTACACAGCAATAAACACAAAAATTGATCCTCGCCTTGAAGGCATTCGTTTGGGTTAATAGGCCAAAACGTTAGGTAGATAATTTCGAAAATAGTAAGGCAATGGATATCTTTCACAAACCACTATTTGTTTTTGGTTAACAGGTTTCTTAGCTGGAATTCCTCAATTTTGGCTGTATTCAATCAGCCAAATTACAGCGTGGAAAAGAAGTATGGACTACCCCTAATAATTTGATAGTCTTCAGGTTTTACGGAAAACGCTTGAACATGTCGATTTAATTTTCCAGTATCGCACATTCTTTTAGAATTCATTTGTTTATTATTGACATCTGTCAAAATATTACATCATTGACATTTTTCTTAAACGACAATATATGAACGTGTGATACATCATTTGAAGGCTCTTGTTTCATTCAGTATGTTCCTAGACTTTTTTGCAATTCTGTAGTGCCGTTTCAAAATGGCGACCGTTCAATTGTGAAAGTTATCTTAAATTAATTTCCCAGTAAAAAAACAACTTTTCTTGTTTTATCAGAAAACGAAAGCAAACTATTGAACATGAGTTTTATTATCAGTCAAACTAACAACGCGTAATATTAAATAGTACAAAACAAGAACACAACAAGGAACAATCAAATAAATAATAAACTGAGAATGATGTGTTGAGGATAAAACACATAAAACTTATTTCAGTAAATACTGAGGTGAAGTTCGTTGACAACTTGACAGTGTCCAAGTCTAGAAATAAATTCTTCTTGAACATTTTGTATCATTTCTGGTAAAATTTTTCATTTTCGTTCTTATGCGGCACTTTAGATCGTCAACATCTCTTGGTCTATTTAAAAAAAACTTTGGATTTCAAATAACCCCACAAATAGAATTTCAAAGGGGTCATCTCAGGTGACCTGGCTAGCCATTCAATGGGACCCCGTCGGCCAATCCATTTTCCTGGAAACATCAAATCGAGATTTTCCCGAACTTGTCTTGCATAGTGGGGCGGGGCTCCATCTTGTTGCAGTCAAATTTCTAGACTGGGCAAATCGGGATTATTCTGGAGGATGAAAAGTGACTAAAGTTGGCAAAAGTTCAAACTGTAAGAAATTCAAGTAGGCTTCACCAGTAAGATTTTCTTCAAAGAAAAATGGTCCTAACACTCTATCTTTCAATATGCCGGCCCATACATTAAGTTTCTGAGGTGATTGACAATGAGCTTCTTGAATCCAATGTGGATTTTCTTTGGACCAAAATCGACAATTTTGCTTATTTACAGTGCCGTTGAGGTAAAAAGTTGCTTCATCTGAGAATAAAATATTTGCGGCAAAGTTTACATCTTGATTTCAAATCGGTTGCATGATTTCGCAGAATTGCAGTCTTCGGTGGAAATTATCTTCATTTAATTGTTGTCCTAGGCAGACTTTGTACGGGTGGTATTTTTCTTTGTCCCAAATTGTTTGCACAGATGTGTGACTTATTTCCACATCCAATGCTAGTTGCCGACTAGCACTATGCGGATTTTCTTCAACAACCAATAGGACGTCAAGCTGAATATTTCATCTACCTTCGGCTTTCCATTTTAGGTAAATTTTTAACACGGCCATGTTCTACACATTTTGTTAAAATCTCGCTAACAGTGGATTGGAAATAAGCGTTCGGTCTGGATGAATTTGATTGAAAAGTTCACGTATCTCGTTAGCAGATCTGAGACGATTTCCGTAACCATCCATCATAAGAATTTCAATACAGTCTGTTTCACTGAGCGACATTGTTGATTTATTAAAAATGGAATTTTTGAATTACAACGCAGTGACAGTAAAATATTACTAATATTCAACCTTACCACTTGTCAATACTGACGTTAATTCTTGTTTGTGTTTGGTTTGTCTAAGCTTACTATGATTAAAACTGTTATTGCAATGACATTGAGATATCGCATTTTTTTCCACCGTGGATTTAAAAACAAGCTCAGGTCAAGAAACTTAATGTAAGGGCAGGCATTGAATGATAAAGCCTTAGGACTGTCTTAGTGTGATTATGTTTATTTTTTTTTTTTTTGATAAAACAAGAAAAATTTATTCTTTTACTGGGAATTAATTTAAAATAATTTTCACAATTGAACGGTCGCCATTTTGAAGCGCTACGACAGAATCGCAAAAAAATCTAGGAATATACTGAGTGAAACAAGAGCTTTCAAATGATGTATCAGAGGCCATATATTATCCTTTAAGAAAAATGTCAATGACGTCATATTTTTGACTATATTAATAAAACATATTTTGACATATGTTAATAAAAAAACAAATGGTTTCTAACAGAATGTGGGAAATTGGAAAACTAAATTGACGTGTTCACGCGTTTTCCATAAAACCTAAAGGCTACGAAATTATTAGGGGTAGTCCATACTTTTTTTCCACACTGTATGTTGAGAGTTAACTTACGGGCATAAAAAGCCGGAATGAAATCATAAAAATTATATCCGTATATCTATGAATTGATAACTTTTATCTCATTCAAATTTCTCATTAACTCCCTTTAGACTGCCATAATCTTATTAGACGATGCTGATGCTGCCACTGTTCAAAACTTTCTGGAACTTTTTAAACTTCCGGAAAGCTCTTCAGTATTCCGAACTTTAAATATAATAAACGTCAGGAAGCCCAGAATCCTTTTAAGGCAGTCTTCATTTCTGGTAAAAGTCAAATACCCCAAATCGCCAAAACTGGCGTATAAGGTGGATGCACCAACTTCGGTGGTGATTTATTATGCTATGATTTTTAGATAAAAATGAGCGAATGGTTACTTTTACGTGAATAGTTTTGCGTAGGCTTGTTAGTACGTCTACGTAACCATGTGCGTTCGCTGTTTAATAAATAAAAGTGAAAAATGCCCTTATGATCGAAGAAACAAACAAGTATGGTTTTCTATCTCTGATCGTGATATTCGCGACATTTTTGGCCGTGGTAAACTTTCTGTTTTCATATGTAGCAAGTACTCTGTCGAATACATCCAAATGGGATGAAAAATCATATGAAATATCAAACCGCCTTCCATTCGTCTACATCCTCGGAATCATCTACGAAGATATTTTTGTCATTTTTAACTCTTGGGTCAAGAACCTTCTTACTGTTCCCTATATAAATTCAGCTCTTCTGCAAAAACTTCTATATTCGGTGGTCTATGAGATCTTATTAGTTGTCGTAGATACAAGGTTATATTTACTTGTAACAGCTTAGTGCGGTTGTTACCAATTTCTTGTATATCTTGTATATTATTACCCTTGCTATGATGAGTACGTCTATGGCGAGCAGCTCATTTTTTACAGCCTTACTAATGAGTAAACGTGTGTCAGAACAAGGCTAAATAAATTAGCAGATCCGCTAATAAAAACGGAAATGTGTAAGAAACAATAAGGTTATGAAATATCAAACAAGACATTACAGCAAGTAAATTTAAGTATATTTAAAACGATATTAGTTGAAGTAAATTGCCCCATTGTTTATAAGACCCAAACTTCTGTAACACTCTGTACATATTTCAAAAAATACGTAACATGCACCAAACGATTTACTGATTGGCTTATGGCTCTCCTCAGGCGCTTGTTTTTTTTCTTTAGTAATGCGATTAGTTAATTACGCGTACTTGATTACAATGTACGGCCCAAGTATGTGACACATGTAATTAGCTATTCAAATCCATACACGACACATTATTCATATTATGAAACGCACAACTAAAAATGGAATTGTACACCGTGGCGACATGGCAGTTGCTGATCGTAGGCCAACATTCTGATTACAGACATAATACTACAGTAGAAAACTACGTTGGGCAGAACAGATGGTCCAGCTTTCGTACAGGTAGGCGATCGTAAATTATTCCTTTCGTTTCGAAAAGATGTTTCAAGTAAAAAATAATGCCTCACGCTGAGACTGCGGCCTTCAAACAAGAGGGTATGATATTCTGATGTGTGGTTTTCTTTGTCCGATTTTCCGTCACTTGTGCGGAATAAAGATTTTAATTATAACCTTGGCATTATGTAAATTACACCAGCTGCTTTAATTTTTCGGAAATATGCCAATAATACTAATATACAGCCTAAAAAGTTGCTTTCATTATTAAGCAAATACAATAAAAACATGTTGGTTAGTGATTCGTGGTGACGTAGAATAGAATAGAATATAATTTATTGACGACTTAAATACAAGAATATTTTTAGTTGCACATCTTGCATTAATAAAAATATAAAATGATATAATCAAAGTATACATAAAAACAGAAAAGAAAATATGTGATCAAGGCATAACAGTAGTGAAAAGATAACGTTACCATGTACACGCATAGGATACAAATTCATCAATACTGTAAAAGAATAGGGTGTTTCAGTTATATTTGACGAGTAAGAAATTTTTTAAGCACAGTTGAAAAGCTTTACATGTAATGTTTTTAATATTTTAATTTCTGATGTGCCTACTGATCAAATTTATTGTAGTCATACCTCTAGGCTGCTTTGTTGTGTAATATGTAGTCATGATGGTTATTCTATTAGATCCCTGGTATGTCTTGTATTATTTTGGTTATAATTTGTTTGTAGATTGTGCAAATGTTTGTGCACTAGCAGAAGTGACGCCAAGTACAAGCATGCTAGGGGTAGAACTTTATGTTTTATTAATAGTTCTCTACTAGGAGTAAAGATCATTGTACCATCAATGAGACGATGACTTTTGAGCCGTGCTATAGTTTTTTCCATAAAACCATTCCGTACGTCAAAAGCGTTTGGAACAAAAATAAATAAATCGTTATCATGACATTATTTATAGATGGTCAAAGTTGTCTCATAACAAATATCAGTGTACTTAATATAGGGCAGAGATTTTCGAAATGAGCAGACCATGTTATAGTCCCTTCAAATTAGGAAAATTGAGGGCAATTTTCCTAATTTGTAAAAAAAGTATAAGACAATTTGTAGAAAGTTTTTTGCTCTCCAACTTTTTATGTGATTGAACTTTTCTAAAAAATGCATAATTTTGCCTATAAATAAAAAATAATGCTCTAGTGTTTTTTTCATTTGCACAAGAGTATTAAAAAAAAAACGGTTTTTGCCCTCTAGTGGCAAAACCGTGCGACAAAAAAAACAAAAGAACAAAATGTGTCGGAAATTTTTATATCTACAACTTTGATATGTTGATATTTTTCTCTACAATGCATAGTTTTGGCTTAAAATCGAAAAAGAGCTCAAAAATACTTCAGCGCGCTCTAGCGACGCAACTAAGTAGAATTTCGAAAAAATGAAAACAAAAATTGTGGAGAATCGCAAAATCTACGACATCAAATCAGGTCATGTTTCCCCAAAAATGCGTAGTTTTTCAGAAAAACGAAAAAAAACCGAAAAAACGACAAAAAACGCATGTATATATATATATATATATATATATATATATATATACATATATATATATATATATATATATATATATATATATATATATATATATACATATATATATATATATATATATATATATATATATATATATATATATATATATATATACATATATATATATATATATATATATATATATATATATATATATATATATATATATATATATATATATATATATATATATATATTTATATATTCTGCGAAATAATGCAACCAATTTGTAATGAAGATGTAAACTTTATCGCAAATATTTTATTCTTAGATGAAGCAACTTTTTACCTCAACTGTGCTGTAAATAGGCAAAATTGTCGATATTGGTCTAAAGAAAATCCACATTAGATTCAAGAAGCTCATTGTCAATCACCTCAGAAACTTAATGTAAGGGCCGGTATATTGAAAGGTAGAGTGTTAGGACCATTTTTCTTTGAAGAAAATCTTACTGGTGAAGCCTACTTGAATTTCTTGCAGTTTGAACTTTTGTCAACTTTAGTCACTTTTTATCCTGACCAAAATAATCCCGATTTGTCCAGTCCAGAAATTTGGCTGCAACAAGATGGAGCCCCACCCCACTATGCAAGACAAGTTTGGAAATATCTCGATTTGATGTTTCCAGGAAAATGGATTGGCCGACGGAGTCCCATTAAATGGCCAGCCAGGTCACCTGATATGACCCCTTTGAAATTCTCTTTGTGGGGTTATCTGAAATCTAAAGTTTTTTTTTTAATAGACCAAGAGATATTTATGATCTAAAGTGCCGCACAAGAACGGAAATACGAAAAATTTTACCAGAAATGATACGAAATGTTCAAGAAGAATTTGTTTCTAGAATTGGGCACTGTCAAGTTGTCAACGAATTTCACTTCAGCGGCGCAACTAAGTAGAAGTTCGAAAAAATCAAATGAACAAAAATTGTGGATAATCGCAATAATGGTCTATTTTTCTATTATAAAACTTGTCATAACATATTTATACATTGATTTTTATATTGATGACGTCATAAATTACATAGAATTATTTCAGAAGGATGATACAAGCTCAGACAGACGTTTTCCATTTTATTATCACGTTTAACCAAAATAACTTTTGATATCGATATTAACTTCCCCATAATAAAGTAAAACAGTAAATTCGGTTGAACCGTTTAACTAAAGAAACTGAAATAAAATCACGTAGTAGTTATAATTGTATACAAATTTTATTAGCGAAAAAGCTTTTAGTGCAAATATTCAAAGTGTTTGCGGTTCTTGTCCCTGCAATAAAACCCTATAAAATTTGATTGAATGGAAATTTACGAATACATTCTTTACCATTTCAAGCATTATTGTAGAGAACGCATTTGTTATTCATTGTATTTCGTTATTTTCATATCCGCCAATGCTATTGTATATACAAGGTACATAAATTTCATGTAATAGTATAAGAGTGTGGCAGTTTCCGTATATGTCAGAACCGTTAATCGTTAAGTTAATGTGATTGAGGTGTGGATATCGAAAGTATATTTATTTCAAAACAACTAAAATCACTCAAGTTCATTGAAAGAGTGGTAGTAACATAATTAATAATATTTAAACGCACAATAAGTAACTTTATCTTAGAAAAATGGCGATGTTCTACATCCATAGATGTAGGAAGTCCACAACAATTTCTTTTTTTTAATCGCGCTATATGAGAACTGATATTACTTAAGGGGGTATTCTAGTCTAGAATTTTGAAAAAGTAAGATTTTTTTTCATATTCTTAAAGTTCATAAACCTCTAAGGATATGTCCTCGAAAGGAAATTTGTAAATTCAAAATATTTACGGAGTTATAGCTATTTTAGTGACCATTACTTGACTTTTATCATCGCGGCTGCCTTAATGTTTTGTTCAAAACTTAAACGCGTTTTTCTCAAAAATCATTTTTTTCGACCTGATTCACATATCTCAAGTTCTATCCAACCGATTGACTTTAAATTTGGCACGGACCTTCAGCATATGCCTCTCAATCATCCTTATCATTTTTGTATAAAAATATTTTTACTATTTTAAAAAAATTCAAAACTTCGAAAAAAATATAATTTTTTTTCAGACAGCCGCCATTTTGCAAAACAAATTAACGACATTCTTACTAATGAACAATCTGCTTTTAAATTTTGTTTCAGCTGAGCGAAACGGTGGCAATCATGTCAACCAGTTTACTCCCTTTTTTACCCTCACGTTTGGCAGCAAATAACTATTTCAATTTTTATTTTTGTTTATATTCCTAAAATATCAATTATGTTGTGAAAAAATGGTTAGTAAAACTATTTTTGGTTTTTTTATCAAGTCCGAAAAACACCCAAAATATAGGTCTCTAGACTAAAACACCCCCTTAATTTACGATGAATTTATAACGTGGTTGCATATCTCGGATTATTAAAAGAAACTGCAACTCCAGTTTAATAATGATACTACGATGATTATCGATACTATAAGCTCTACAATTTGTATAATGGATCTTTGCGCGTGTATCAATTTAGTGACGATGCACGGATCACATGCTACACCACTTGCAAATGTTACTACCAATATGCCACAATTACCAGGACGTATGTGTAGCGACATATGTTTCAATCAACTACGTACGACATAGACAGTTAATAATTTGCCGAACAAAATCACAAAGTCACGTCTTAATTGTATTCTATAATTTGATTCATTGGTCATTTTTGTTTCATTAAATTTTATTTTTGTTGAATTTATATCACCTATTTTGATGGTAATATCACTTCCATTGAATGTTTTTGTGGAAAACCGTTTCATTACTCTGTCATAGGTTCACGGATTTGTATTGTACTAACTGTTATTCTAAAATGTGCCTAAAATGTGTTTTCGGTACGACACTGTTTAAAATGTCAGTTGATTGGTTCAAAGAATTATTATACAAATCATTAAGTCATCGACGTTAAATTAGTTTGCTATTGATCGTATAGTATTAAAAATGTATCATTTTGGCTTCAAATTTACGTGGGTTTATAGTCCGACTTAAACTTTTTCATTACTGAAAAAAATCTCTGAGTAATATACATTCGCCCATATATACATAATATATTCGCCATTGCTCAACTGCCATGGAAGAAACGTTTTCTTGTTGGGAATACAAAACCGTCAATTTCCACTCCGGCATTTTTCATGTATGAAGCTACATCTGTCACAAACAAAAGCATATTATAATAACGATGCTTACTTTTAAGAGCACATTTTATTTATCAAATTAAGTATGCTTCTAGTTGCAGTATTTAGTGCCGTTCTACAATATATTTTAATGTAAGAAGGCGACCTACACTAACGTATACGTTTCATTATTATGATTGATCTTACATTATGTAATATAGATAGAATATACTGTACAGCCGTTGCAGAAAGGCATTCAGAATGTGCCTCAAACTTGAAGGTTCTACTGGAGTATATGTTTCTAAAAAATACTACCTAGTGAATATATAGGTTATCCAGAAAACAAAACATTAAATCACAAGCATAAAGAATAATCATTGAGATATTCGACTACTATACTGATTGTTAATTTTATGAGCCATACTTTAAAAATTGTCATAGCAATGTGCTTTATGGCAATTCTTTTATTATTTACGTCACACTGTACAATATATTAAATTTCTCATTGTAGATCCAGTATATGATTGCACAATGTTCTATAACTTGTCAGCCAGATGTACCAAATATAGAATTCACGTATTCACTATGTCGAGTAATAATTAAAAGTACCAGAACTAACGAATAATATACGTCACTCTATACAAGCGCGATAAAAATTTCAAAATTATAATTAAATTACATTTCGATATTTCGATCTATATACAAACGTACATGTTCCAAGGAGCCTAAATTAATTTGATAACATTTTTTTACAAATAATCTGACTCTGTGCTTAACGAATATGCCCTTGCTCTAATTAGTACGGTATATAAAGCAATGCTACGCATGTCAAGTTAATTTACACTTGTCTTATTTCTTAAAAAAAGAAATTTTTTTTTTCGAAGAAATAACTTCGGCAGTAAGACTAATAAGCTCTAACTGGAAAACGTAGGTATGCGAAAACAAAAAAAGTATTCACATATATACGTGTTCTAGTTAACGGTTTTAAGAACGATTTCCAGGATAATGAACTGAAGATGAAAAGTGCATATTAAGTGCTACTCTAACAATAAGTTCTCCCACTTTATTGTTTGATAATTCTAAATACAATATATAAATACTTGTACTATACCTTTACAGTCTTATGGGTGAAGAACACGAACAAGAAATAATTCCTAGTTTATTATAAACATACAATATTTATACAGGGTGTCTCATAATAATATTTGACAATCTGAGGTTTTTTATTCTTCAACATAAAATAGAGACCATACGGATACAAATGGAAAAGAATATCATTCATATGACGGCCTGGACTCATCTGGCGTAATGTACTAAATTCATTTAGCAAAATTGTCCATACCACGGGTACATAAAAGTGAACCTAGTTCTCGTTGAATGTCTGGTTTGAGGCCATTGATTGTTACTATCTGGGTGGCGTAGACGTTTACCTTGACGTAACTCCAAAGAAAGAAAGTCCAGTTAAATCACATGAGCATGTCAATTGATGTCAGCATTCCGCGAGACAACATGATCTGGAAATTTGGTATGCACCAAAGTCATGGTTGCACGTGCTGCATGACACGTTGCACCATCTTGCTGAAACCACATGTTGCTGAGGTCGGCATCATGGATTTGCTACAAAAATTAATTGTTTAACATGTTACGATAGTCCCCATTTATTCTGATATCATTACCAGCTTCATTTTCAAAGAAATATGGTCCAATTATTCCACTACACCAGAATGCGCATCAAATCGTGCATCTCTGTGGACGCATTTATTTTTCATGAAGATCATGTGGACTCTCAGCACCTCAAAGTCGACAATATTGTTTACTGACGTATTTGTCAAGATAAAAATATGCTTCATCCCTGAACAAAATTTAGTTGCAAAAATCAGCATCACTTTCTTTCTTTTCTAACACCCAATTAATAAATGTACGATGTTATAAATGGTCTGTACCTTTTAATTTTTGTGTGAACTAAATTTTGTATGCTAATAGATGGTGGGTGGGTCTTGACATTGTCAATTGTTGTGCATGACGTCGAATTGATGTGTTTGGACATTCCTCTGCACTTTCTCTCACTGTAGCAATACTTTCATCTGATCGACCATGATGAGGAAGTATTGGTGTTGCCTTATCAGTAACATAACCCATCTCTTCAAATTTCTTGATTAAGTTACGAACTGTTAATGCTATGGACACTTCATGTTTTCCTAGTTTTGTGCGAATTTTTCTTAACGCAACTGTAAATGATTGCTCACTTTCATAAAACAGTCGTACACAAAATATTCGTTGTTGAGCTGTTAATCCAGGCATGTTGATGTCGCATGGCTTGCAGATGATAGTTATTAAATATTGGCGTTTTATCTTTGACAGAACACAAATGGTGCGCAATTCCAATCCTATAGTTTCAACTGAGACACCCTATATTTACGATAAATTGTTCAACTGAAATATGTATTGCCGACGCCAACCACGGTTTAAAAAGTTTTCTGTAAAAATATTAGACATAATATAGTACTCATATATGTATCAATGTTTTTCGTCGAGTATACACACAAATTTAGAATTGATTTTACGGTATGCTTAACGTCAAAAGGTTCACTATGTAGAGATATCGTCCCCTGTTAATCTTTTAACACATTATATAGTTTGAACATATACGAGCATGTTACATGTACCGAAGCAGTAGGAATTCACGGGTATCTTTTGATCCCCTGTGCCTCTTTGGATAAAAGATTTACATCGAAAAGAAGGTAGGTGATGACTTGTGAAACCACAAAAAATCTATTACTAAGGTGGTATTTATAATAATGCATTTTAGCAGCTACGGAATGTGGCGTTAGGAAGACATATGCAACTATTAGGTACCAGTGTGAATAAATAATAACAGTATCTTAATTACAAATTTTCTATTAAAGATAAATATTTATAAAATTCAGTACTTTAGTAAATTATATAAATAGTAGACTGAAAGTATTCGAATGAAAATTCGGAAACCTGTCATAGAAATACACTGTATATAATACGAAATATTAGAACAAAATACATTACTGGCAATACCTAAATAAAAGACTATATTAAGTTACAGTTATTAGTATACTAAACAGATTTTAAAGAAGAAAAGAAGAGTAAATTCAGAACCTAGTTTTGAATTCACCTATCTATTCACATATATTTTATACGAGGGTGGATCAAATATAAAAGAAACTTTTTAATTTATTAATTATTTTGTTTTTTACAATTTAATAATTGATTACTTTTACATATAGCCCCCTCCATTGGAAACGTATTTTCCCATCTTGTTAATTTCTTAATCCCTTGACCATAAAGAGTTCTGAGTCGTTCAGTCATGGCCGCTGAAAGGGCTGCACCGACCCATCCTTGTCGAATATTTGACATTCTAGAGCTTTTTGTTTTTGGGCCAAACAGATGAAAATTACATGGTGACAAATCGGAATAGTAAGGGGATGTTGCATGACAAACCATTGTGTCTATTTTTGTAATCGCTAAAGAAATTGCGATAGTGAACACGAGATCTGCTGTAAATAGCCTGATCTTTACTCAGTCGAATTGAGACCTTTGCAAAGTGAATATCGATGAATATACATATATGTGGGATCGATCTGGCCGCGCGTAAAGCGCAACCTTTTCCCTCCGTAAGCTGCCTCACTCTTTCTTTTACGAATATCTTGAGAATCTCACACTTTTCCTGTTATTGATGAGCAGTACTTCATAGATTTATGAATAGATATTTACAAAGAAGAAAAAGAGGAGGCTCGAAATAATTACTAATGTATTGTCATGTGTATTCCATACAAACACTTTATACATTCTATACATATGTCATGTATATGACAATACTAATGTATTGTACATACATTTATATATAGATTTTTCTTTTGCTTTTAGATCGTAACGATGGATTACAGTATCATTTACAATTATATTATATTTAAAAAGTACGAATGTAATTAAGATAATTTTACTTTAATAAGTAATTTTATTTAAATTTGTTTAAATAATATTTTTACTATGTCTAATTCACTCTCAAAGTTCCTTTTGATCAAGTGCCGAAATTCATCGCATTGTAAACGTTGTGAACTACAGGCAATTTAAGCGGTGCTAACTGACAAATTGTTAGCAAAAAACTTTGTCCTCTGCTATTAATTTTTCCTGAAATCTCAGTCATTTGTATGATAGCCGACTGACCACTTAGTACCCATTTTCTAATTTAAATATTTTTGTTGTGAGATTTGATTTGTTTATTCCGTTCCGTCATTATTTTATTCAAATAGTGAGAGTATACAAACAAGCCTGCTACTACACATACAAGGCTATTAAAGGAATAACAGCTGCCTAATTTTATTTATTATGTATGTAGAGTAAATTAATAGTTTGCAAATACTTTTGTGTTCTATTGTATATATAAAAATGGTCTTCCGTCTGTTCGTTCCATTTTTTCAATATCCCCAAAAAGTAACATTTTCTAGTTTTTTCCATTTCTACTATATTCTTCATGTTTCGCCAATAATAAATTTTCAGGTTCATAAACACGCGATCTATGTCTGGTCATATTTTTATAAAAAAAATTAATTATCTAGAGATGCTAACAAAAATTGTCGATAAGCACGATCGAAAAAATATATATATGGCAGTACAAAAAGTGCTCTATTACTTCTATAGATATACCTACACTAAGCATAAAAATTAAGGGATGTAAAAAAATCCAAAATTCTTAGGTGATTTTCAAAGGGCTATAACTTGGAGAAAATTAGTCGCAGATCAATATTAGAAAAATCAAATTGAAGCTACAAGTTTATTTTTCAGTTTTTGAGTCTAAAATTTTTTGAGAGGATAATTGCATCCTCTTAGCTTGAGCGGTTAAAAAGCCATGCCCGATGATATTTCGCCGAGTTGTCATTGTTCAAAGCAAAAAAGTCTGTTTTGACTTTTCTTTTACAATAATCCACATTTTTTGATAAAAAAAATATGGATTATTGCTAAACAAAAAACAAAACATTTTTAACATCAAAAAATGAATAGAAAAGGAAAAATTCATCCTTAAATTGGTTTTTAGCAAAAACGACAAATTTAATTATTCAAAAAAAAAAAAAAAGTCGCGCAGGGCTTTGAAATTTTCAACATTCTTAGTCTATCCATTCTCTGCAAAGTTATGTATCCCTAAATACGCAATTTTCTTACTCCTTTTTCGATCAACATTCCGCATCGAAAACTTGTTTCTATCAAAAACCAATAACTACGACTTGTAAAGAATACTTTGCAGTTTTTAAAACACTACTTGAATTTTCTGTACGATCATTATTTCCCAAGTAATTAATTACCAAAGTGAAAACTAACATTTTTGCTTTAAACGACGATGAATCAGCGAAAAATCAATGTACAAGGCTTTTAGACTACACAAATTAAAGAGGATAAAATTATCTAAAATAGTTTTATGATGAAATCACTGGAAGAAAACTTATCAAAATAAATAATTTTGAAAGGCAAGCAAAACATTTCTTTCGGTGGTTTTCTTATTACTCAAAAAACTGCTGATGGTAAAATTGTGAACCCAAAATCTGAAAACTAAAAACTTGGAGCTTCAATTCGTTTTTTTTTTATTGATCTGCGACTACTTTTCTCCAAGTTACAGCCCTTCCAATATCACCTAAAAACTTAGGATCTTTTTCCACCCCTTAATTTTTGTACCTAGTGTATATGTGTATCCTAAATTAGTGAAAATTCAAGGAATGCATTTCTATAATTTGTAGATATATCTCTAAAAACAGATTCCACCCTCAAAAATATTAACACTACATACGGTATGCATAATTTTCTGCAAGAAAATTATATTATGATAGTTGTCATTTATTTGAATGCAGTAAATGATTTTTGACATTAATTGTATATGATTCTAAAGTATATTAAATATTTTAAAATTGTCGATGTATTAAAAATAGTAAAAATAAAATTGTTCACAAAATAACAAGAGATTCAACTTCTTTCTTCTTTAATAATGTCTTTCGTCATTTTAATAATGTTTACAGAGATTTTTTCTTTGATCAACTATGACAGATTTTTTGTAATTACTGTAGCAATACTAAGTATTGAAAAGAAAAGCACGGACTATTTCTTTTATTTAATGTTCTAGTAAATATATTATTTCTATTAGGTACTAATACTATTATAATTATTTAATAACGTTCCAAATGTAAATGAGATACGAAATTTCACTTTCTTTTTATGTTATTATTGTCAATACTCGACGAATTTCATAACTCGGTTTCGTATTCACTCGGAATTTAGAATGGATCCGAATTAGGTTACTCATTTTTAACGTCGACTTAACGAAAAAGGAAAGGAAAACGATGCGCACGTCAGCGAGAAATGAAGACTGAGAATTTCCTCGCGTTGTTTATTTCTGTGCGAGATCGATTTTCCAAAGGATACAGATAGAAATAGAAATCATACGTTCACAACGTTCATTTTTAGTTTCTAATATTTCGAATATTGTGATGTAAAAGTTTATTACCGATTTGCAATATTGAAAGCTGTTTATGTCGCAAAGTTTCAACGTTTTTTTTTTGCGCGTGTTATGAAAAGCAAAAGGAACCTTTGTACATATATCTAAGGAAATAGTTATTATTTTCGACACTTGTCAAACACGTCGTTTCCAATAGTAAACAATAAAACATAATTGAAATTAATGAAAATACTTTGTTGAATAAATAACCGCAATGTTGTTTGTTATAGACCTTATAAAAGCTTGTATTTGAAAATATTTATTGTATTTAAACTAAACCTTAGCATAAAATTTTATAGAATAAAATATTTATTATATAAAATTTATGATTTATGCTATGCTTTAGTTTAAAATGCTATGATTTAGTTTGATTATTATGTTCATTACTGAAATACTTGACATAACCATTACTAACATTTAATGTCTTTAATACTTTACAGTCAACTAAGTATAAAATTAATAATCAGGTGTAGCAAATAGTTTATAAAATATGGGATTGGCCAGAAGCATACCCTACTTCTGGCTATTTCTGGCTGTTTTCTTTCAAAAATATAACATTTAAAAAATGTTTTACATAAAGGAATTTTTAGGAAATTAATAGAAACACTTTGTAGAATAATGATCCGAAATACAGGGTATTTTCAATACCATACATTAAAATAGCATTTTTTAAATATAATACCCTGTCATCATCATGAGGTCATCAGTCCTAAGACTGGTTGGACGCTAACCTCCAGCTTCTCCTATCTTGTGCTAACCTACGCATTTCGCTAATTGTGCTACAACCTACATCCCTTACTATTTGCGAGCAGTAGTCTAATCTAGGCCTACCTCTGCCTTTCTTCACTCCTATTTCTGCCTCCAATATATCGCGGAATATTCCCCCATGTCTCAGCAAGTGGCCTACCATTCTATCTCTTCTCTTCTTTAAGTTTTTCCACATACTTCTTTCCTCGCCGACTTTCTCCAATACTTCTTCGTTTCTAACCCTATCAGTCCATGGTATTTTCATCATTCTTCGGTAACACCACATCTCAAAAGCTTCTAATTTATTCCTACTTGCTTCCCCTACCGTCCAGGTTTCGCAACGTATAGTGCCGTGCTCCATACATACATTTTCAAAAATATCTTCCTTGTTTCTAAGTTTATTACCCCCGAGCATAAAAGTGATTTATTCTTGTTAAAAGCTACTCGACAATGCGCTACCCTTTGTTTTATATCTTTATCGCTTCTTCCATCCCAATTTATTTTACTTCCTAAATAAGTAAAGTCTTTAACTTCCTCCAATCTTTCATTATTAATTTGTACTTTCGTTTTTGCTCTGCTCTCGTGCCCTCTGCACACTAACACTTTAGTTTTGTTTTTATTCACCTTCATTCCGTATTCCTCTGTCAACACTGCTTCCATTTCGTTCAACGCTGATTCCAATTCTTCTTTACTAGATGCTAATACTGCTATATCATCCGCAAATCTCAGCATTTTTAGTTTCTGTCCCTGTACTTTAATCCCGAAATCCACTCTATCTTTTACGACATTAATCGCCTCTTCGATGTACATATTAAAAATTAGTGGTGATAGCGTACATCCTTGTCTTACTCCTTTCCTAATACCTACTTCCCTTCTTTCGCCTTCTACTTCTATAACAGCAGTTTGCTCTTTGTATAGATTGTATACTACTCTCCTATCTCTATAATTCATTCCCGCACTCTTTAGTATCTCGAACATTTTTTCCTATCTTACATTATCAAAAGCTTTTTCTAAATCTACAAATTCTATATAAGCGTTCTTTCCTTTTTCTATTGTTTTCTCTAACATTACTCTTAGCGCCAGAGTAGCTTCGCGACTTCCCCTATTTCGCCTAGACCCGAATTGGTCTTCTTCTAGTATTTCCTCCGTTCTATTTTCCATCCTTTTCTGCACTATTCTGGTTAAGATTTTTGACGCGTGGGAAGTTAGGCTAATCGTTCTAAAGTTCTCGCATTTGTCGGCTCCTCTCTCTTTTTTTACTATTTATTTTTTTTTATAATACCCTGTATGATTTATATATTTGCATTATGGTATATCTATTTTCGAAAGCGTTTTTCGAAATAACTATTTAATTTCCTTTAATTGCTTTAATAACTATTTATTTGATTAATTAAAAAAAAATCAGAAGAACAAAAGAACTATCGAATAGCAACTTATTGTACTCATTCTAAAATTTTAAAGCGTGTTAGGAAATTTATAGATACAAGACATGTAAAAGATGTTCCAAAACCAATGTCCGAAATCGATGATGAATCAATTAAAGAAAAACCCTTGGATAATGTATATAATCTTGGATAATGTATGTAACCTAGGAAATATGACATGTACGCAGATGCGTACTTGAATATTGGAAATTAGTAATTCCAAATATCTACTCCGTGGCTCAAGCAACAATGATTCAAATAGAAGAATGCATCTTCATTCAGCAACATATCCCACATAACCTAATTTGTTTACTGACCGCGGAAGAAAATATATACGAACACTTAATTCTGATAAGGTTTTATGAGGATTTAATATGAACAGGTGGCTGGGGTATCAATATGGTTTCAGAGAAGAAGGACAAACCACTGATCTAATCGAGGAAGTTTTGCTCCAAAAACAGAAGAAAACTACTCTACCGTTTGTGGAAGACTAACTGCGATAATAATCTTCGTTGTTGAAAAGCTATATGTAAGAAAGCCTTATACATTTATTACTACCTTACCTGCCGGAAAGTGAGATCTTGAAGGTTGACATATTGAAGGCATAATCCGATAACTGGTGGAGTATCGCTGGGATCGGTATTGGGTCCAACTCTAAGGAGCGTATTATGGGACGGACAGATATATAGACTAGATAGAGAGATATAATTAAGAGAATTGTATACAATATTGCCCTTCAACAAATATCAAATTGGTCATAGTAAGAAAAGCTTCAAGTCGCACCAACGAAGACCAATGAGGCTCTCATATGTAAGAGAAAAATGACCCGATCACCTTTAATGCATAGGACGTGATAGTGACGGTATAAATCAATAAAATATTTAGGCGATAGATGTAAGGTTTACTTTTGCTGAACACGTCGCGGAAACCGTCCAGGAGATAAAAAGGACAATGGCAGTTTTATCCCACCAAACAGTTTTGTTATGTCAACCATAAAAAAGCCAAGGGCATCAAAGAATGATTACTCTATGTGCAGTCCATTCTCAGATAATATTATGGGCCGTCTTTGCTTGGTATACAGTGACAAGAAATGAAAAACTTATAAGTTATAGAGAAAATAACCATGTTTATAGAGTGTAAAGTATGCTTTGCATATAAAAGAATTTTAACCGAGGCAGTCGCGGTAAAACCAAAGTATCCCCTAAATGACTTAACAAAACACAGGTCTGAAACATAAAGAATTGATGGAAGAACGGCGAAGGAAACTCTCAAGTGTACAACAAATTATACATCCATATTTCAACAAGGAAACTTGGCAGGAGATACCAATATAATATATACTATACAAATTACAAATTACAAATACAATAGTATATATTACAAAATATATACTATTTGGTATATATTTTTCTAATATTGTTACTATATTTCCAGATGATCTTCCATAGCATTATGCAAATAGTTTTCACCGATATATATGTCAGATATATCCAGTTTGTTGAATTCGCTGCCGAAAACCCATCAAATGGCTACCAAAATCGCAGATTAAAATCCCATGCACGCTTTGGTGCATGGGGCTTTTTAAAAACCCAGGTTTACAAAAACTCCCAAAAACTTGTAACTGCTGGAAGCTCGAATTAAACGTGAAAGTCAAGTTATGCAATTGAGTATCTTTAGAATATCATATCAATTTTTCAGATAGACAGGGGCACTGTCTAGTTATTAGGACTTCATAGTAAACATTTAAGTTAAGACCTTTTCATATTTCTATAGTTACAGAAACAGTTCTTTGAAAAACAACCAGAGTAAGTTGGAAGTTGATAGTTACAAATAATTAAATGTTAGTTGAAGTTAAAAAAATGGTATTACTGTATGACGCACCGGAATAGAACAACTGCCTCCGTAATGGAATTTTAAAATCAAAACCTGGTGATATTTCAAACTGAAATGGAGATCCTGTATGTCACATACAGGGTGTTTACTCAAAAAAAGCTTAGTGTAAATATAAACTCATCCGAGACATTCTACGAGTATGTACTGGAATAATTATTTAAACAATGCCTTATATACAATACTGATTTTACAACATTTTTCAGCAGATATATATTGGAAAATAAAGTGGCTATGAACTACTTCCAAACAAACCTGTATAGTTCAAATACTTCTATAAAGCGTGACCTCTAGAAATGATGTTCACTTTTATCCATCACTTTCATAATTGTGACACAATTGATATTAATAGGGTGTCCAATATTTTAAGGTTTCCATTAAACTTTGTAATTAAAATTCTATTTCCAATATTTCTAAGGAATCAAACTTCCCTGCCTTTTCTAATTAAGGAGAGCACATTTTTTAACACAATATATTTCTTTCAACTTAGCAAGGGAATATTATTTGGTTTCTAAAGCAGGTAACGCCAATTTTTACTTATTTGACGTTTGAAATTTCAACGACAACATTAACTGATGTTTTGTGTTCTGTGAGTTTAAATAAAGGCCATAAAAATATATTTTAATTAACTATTATAAAAGTAGCGTTAACCGATTAAACTAATTATTTATAATATACTACTGGTCTATTCATTGATTTTATAATACACTAGGCACAAAAATTGAGGGATGTAAAAATTCTTAATTTATAGGTGATTTTAAAAAAGCTGTAACTTGGAGAAAAATAGTCGCAGAGCAATTTTAGGGAAAGAAAATTGAAACTCCAGATTTCTAGTTGATCTTGAGTTCAAAGTTTTTTGTCATCAGTAGTTTTTAAGTAATCATAAGAAAACTATCGGAACAAAATTGATCAGATCTTTCATTTAATCATTCTGTAATTATAAATACGCAAATAGACCTGATACTTCAAAATACCTACAGACAAAAACCAAGTTTTTCAAAATATTAAGCCTAATATGACGTGAAATATCAGAAGGGGGTTTTCATACTATGTTGGGATATCGCCTAGCTTATTTTTGTCGTGTTTGTAACACTATGGCTTTAACTGTAACTATGTGATTTGTTGATCAGTGAACACACTGGTTATCAAGTGACAAGATCAGATTCACAAGAAGAAGGCCACTAAATGAATGAATGAGTTATAAGTGGAAATATTGATTGTTCTTATTAATGAATTTACTAATAAAGGCCATCATTACAATATAATTCATATACCTAATGTATATTTATAAACTTAATATTTATTTCTCAGATAATTGTCTAGTTAACAGATGTTTAATTGATGGGTTAGTTACAAGACAAACAGCTATTGTCCTGTCCTTACATGGTGATTAAAACTACTTACGATTTTCACATATCCAACATACCTGCAACAAAAAAAAACACATTATTGTAAATACGAAACATGATTATTTACATAAATAATGTAGAAGGCCGTTTCCTTTAATAACGTGCGTAACGATTTTAACGTTTACTTATTGCTAATATGCATAAAAAGAGCAGTTAAAAAATGCAGCAGCTTTTTGCATATGCACCCCACCATAATCACAAAATACACAAAAGAAAACGATACAATCTCGAGGAAGTAATCGACGAACAATGTAATCGACGAAATACGGTGTAATTTCTAACAGGAAAACGGACAAAAGGAATTCGATTTGGGTTAATTAATGACAGTAATATAACCTTCATATTGCTCAGTAGGTTGTATATACTTTTTTAAATTTCAATTACCGCTCTATTTGAATTCAATTTTTACAGCACTTTTTACCATTATTATATACACTCGTCCATTGTAAAATAATGTATGTAGTTTTATTGTACCATAAATATTTATAAGAAGTCAAAAAACTTAAACTAACACTTCATAAATGTACCTGTGCAAATACAAATTAAAATGAAAAGTTTTAATAGATTTTTGTACAGGAGCAACTTATTGTTCATTATTTCCTTCCTACTTCCATCGTTGGTTAACAGACTTCCAAGGTTTGCTAACGGTCGTCATCGAACGTACAGCTTGAATAGATAAGAACTATTTTCCGGTCATTATGTGGCTATATTCAACAACACATGTCTGTTAAATACTATTCCTTTCATACTCTATGTAGCTTTCGTGGGTGTGTCAATTTTTAGGTCATTCCATATCAACCAATAAAGGCTACGTAAGTTACAGATTTTTATCCTATTTTTAATAATGTATATATTTGAAGAGAAAAAAATCCAAATAATAATTGAAATAAAAAAGTACATAATTATGTTTTTTGGTTAGACTACATTTATTCTAGTGAATAAATATACTCGTATATGTAGCGTTTATTTCAAAAAGAATATGTGTTTATTACTATATATGAGATAATTACTAAACTCCTGGGTAAAATTAACGCATCAATGAAACTTTTCTTTTATTTATTAAGTTTACTTTTATTTTTTCGAAGATTTAAAACATATCTACATGATATAATAACGAAATGAGATCAACTAATGTTTAACTAATTAGAACGGTATTATAGAGAAAAAAAAATGAATAAATAACAGAAAGGAATAGGTATGTCAAATGCAATGAAAACGGTGTTAATGAAATTATTTAGAAAAAAAAAACATGAAACTAAATAATAAGAATTTGAATTCAGTAGCATGTAGATCCTCCTATAGATCAGCACATCACTGCTTCCATTCGTCTGGGCACGCTGTTACTCAAGTGGTGAACGGTTTCCTGAGGAATATTCTCCCATTCGATAGGAATGACTTGCTCGAGTTTCCTATGGGTTATAGAGGCAGGTACGTGGTGCCTAATTGATCGTTTTAATGCATCTCATATATGCTCTATGGGGTTCATATCTGGGCTTCTTGGTAGCCACTCCGTAGTTGGAATATTCATAAATCGAAGGTAGTCTAGTACCTCTCTAACAACGTGGGGTCGAGGGTTATCCTGTATAAAAATTAAATTGTATGACAAACGGGACAAATGGCATCACATGTTTTTCTACGATGGCATCACATGTTTTTCTACGTAGAAATGTGCATACATAGATTTTGCCCGTATAGGAATAAAATCCGCGCAACCATCGAAACAAATTTCTCCCCAGAACATTATCGATCCACCAAAAATCGGATCCTTGGAGAGATATTGAAGACAGCACACCTTTCTCTCGGCCTCCGCCCGACTCGTTGACCATCTGGTGAATTAAGACTTGTTTACTCTTGTTTCGTTTGAAAATAAAACTCGCTTCCAGTCGTCAATGGTTTAATCTACGTATTCTCTTGCAAAACACGGTCTAGTAAGTCTATGTTTTTTGGTGAGCAATGGTGCAATGTAATAATATAATAATGGTGGTGGTCTTCTACTGTCCAATCCTCCTTCATTAAGCCTTCTCCTGACCGTTCGTCCAGAAATTGCTACATTTCGAGCTGCTGCTAGGGTTCTGCTTAGTTCTAAATTAGTAGACTACCTGATAATTTATTATGTATAAGTAATATATTATTTCAAAACATGAAATATTGCAAAATAATTTTAAATCATCTGCATATAAAAGACAATTAATTTGCCATAATATCAGCCACGATATCATTAATAAAAATATTAAATAAGAGCGGTCCTAAATCAGACCCCTGTGTAACACTTGGTGTTGGTCAGACTGCGATAGATTTGTTACCATAGTAAATACATATTTATAATACATATTGTGTCGTGTTTTCAAGATAAGGGGAGAAATAATTTACATTATTTCTCCTCTATTATAAAATTTAAAAAAGACGGTAGAAAATCCGGAAGTACCTAATTTTTTAAAAAGTATATCGTGGCCTAATCTGTCGAATACTTTTGAAAAGTCTGTGCACATTACATCAACTTGTTTTAAACACAATAAATTAGTAACTGTAGATCATTCATAAAAAAAAAAAAAAATTTACATTCAGTGAATTGATTTCTTACATGCGAATACATTTGTTCATGTATTTTTAGAATTTCTAGAACTTCAGAGAAATTATTCAGCGTCCAGCGTAAGCCTGGAAACTGATATTACGGTTTTGTCTAAACTACAAGGCTGTAGGGTAGAACTACTACTATTTTTCTTACCAATTTTTGGGATTAATAATTCTTTCTGTCATATTTATGTCATAATTGTAAAATTTTTAATATTGAAAATTTTAAGGCGAATAACGATGGAATATTAAACTTTTAAAAAATAATAAAGTACAACGTGCAAAAATAATTCCAAGAAAAAATTAATAATCCATTAAATCTTCCATTCTTCTATTTTTGTAAAACAATAATGTTTTTAATATTTTTTTGTATTGCCTCCTATATCATCTCCATGGAAAGATGACGAACAATTAAGCTCGTACTGTTGTAAATAATGTGGCATTGGTGATATTGTCAATTTTAATTGCATTTTTCTTCTTTTTGGGGAAATGAAAGAATATAAAGTTAGACTTATATATCCCAGTAATAGTTCTTGTGTAAGAACACATTCACCACAAACATTTATTAAACCATACATTTTATGCTTTTTGGTTATTTTTATCTTTTTCGTAAACGAATGTTCTTGTTATTTTTCCGCACTCCGGAAAAGTAATGCAATCGTGTAAAGAAATATTGAAAACAATTTTTTTTTGGTTTATTTTTAGTTTTTCGGCATAAAAACCAAAAAAAAGGTTTTAAAATTTCTTTGTGTGTGTATCGTTGTCGTCATTTATTCTTGTTAGAACGATCACTCAATTAAATCGTGTCGGATCGATCGGGTTTCGACTGAGTCTGATTAGGAACGTCTACCAGACGACATTTATTGATTTTGAGGTGGATAGGATACACCCCACCCTGTCCATGGGTCATGAGAAAACACGATGTCGTCTTACTGTCGCAAAAAAGACATATTCTGAATTTATGTTTTGGTCGATTTGCTCGACTCATTGCTCGATTTCGAGATAGAGATGTTCTACGTGTGGAACAGTCCGTTTTAAGGTTTTAAAACTGTTTGTTTCTACGTAAGCTATTATCCTGTTTTAAAAATCCTTGAAAGCTGTGATTGTAAAATAATAATGCTTAAAATGTGACTGACAGTAATGAAATACAATGTTTGTTTACTTTTTCCTAATAGATATAAAACGAGTTTGAAGAAAAATTGCTATGAATGATTTAAAATAGTAGGTAATCATGCACAAACATAGAGTAGGAGAGATTTTGAAACACGACTAAAATTTGTTGTATTTTAGTCAGTAACTTATAAGTCGGAAATCGAGAAAGGAACCACCAAGCCGCCAAGCGGCTATCAATGTAGTTCCCGAATAGCAAAGCTATTACATAATCGCTCTAGGAAACAACTACTCCTCGGGCTAAAGCCCCGTCAGGCATTGAATTATACCTAGAAGCGATCCTTGACCCCCTTCTCGTGTTTCTGCACGATCAGATAAGGTTTCAAAAAATAAAACCCGCCACAGGTAGGATTCGACATATGTCCCGGATCGGAACCGAACGACATACAGCTGTTTCGAACTTGTTAGTTCTCATCAGTGCCGCATACGGTACGCCGATTCAGGACAAATGAGAATGAATGAACTTTATGGCCTATACATCTTTATCTCGATTTCCGACTTATAAGTTACTGACAGAGATCGTATCAATAAAGATGTATAGGCCATAAAGTTCATTCGGCATTTGTCCTGAATCGGCGTACCGCATGCGGCACTGATGAGAACTAACAAGTTCGAAACAGCTGTATGTCGTTCGATTCCGATCCGGGACAAATGTCGAATCCTACCTGTGGCGGGTTGTATTTTAGTGTGAAAATTGTGAGCGTAGAACATAGAGATGTTCTATGTTCTACGTTCTACGGCATTTATTCTTGTTAGCACGATAACTCAACTAAATCGTGACGGATCGCTCGAGTTTTGACTGATTCTGATCGAGGACGTCTCCCAGATGACACTTATTGACTTTGAGGTGGATAGCAGACACCACCCCCTCCCTTGGGTTTATTTGAGACATTTTTTGTTAGCACGATAACTCAACTAAATCGTGTCGGATCGATCGGGTTTTGACTAATTCTGATCGGGGACGTCTCCCAGACGACACCTGTTGATTTTGAGGTGGATAGGACACATCCGACCCTGTCCATGGGTCATGAGAAAGCACGATGGTGGACTATTTGAGAAATTTGCTTTGTTAATACGATAACTCAACTAAATCGTGTCGGAACGATCGGGTTTTGACTTATTCTGATCCGGGACCTCTCCCAGACGACACCTATTGATTTTGAGGTGGATAGGACACACCCCACCCTGTCCATGGGTCATGAGAAAGCACGACGGTGGACTATTTGAGAAATTTGTTTGTTAGCACGATAACTCAATTGAATCGTATCGGATCCATCGGGTATCGACTGATTCTGATTAGGGACGTCTACCAGACGACATCTATTGATTGTGAGGTGGATACGACACACTCCACACTGTTCATGGGTCATGAGAAATCACGAGGATGAACTATTTGAAAAAAGTAAAACTGTCGCATGAAACACATTCTGCATTTATGTGTTGGTTTATTTTTTCTCGGCCACTAAATTTCGAGATAGAGATGTTATACGCGCGGAAAAGTCCGTTTTAAGGTTTTAAAACAGTTTATTATTATAATTAAATAGTGCACTATTTTATAAACCAGGTTTTGAAATCAATATGAAATAAAAAGCGTTACAATAAAGGCAATGAAATAAAACAAAATCCCTTGTTTATATTTAATATTGGGCAGCATTAGCATACAAACTATGCCCTTTAGTGTTTGTTGGAAGTCTTGAAGAAATTCTCGTTATAAAATTCCATAATAAAAAAAATCTTTATAATCAATACCTTATTTTATTTCACTGCATATAAAAAACCAAGCTCGTTTAAATGGTGTAATGAAAATGGAGATTTCCGTTAAAAAATCGTTCATATTTTTTGATATTTGGCAGTATTAGTATACTAACTGTGTATATTAGTGTTTGTTGTAAGTTTTGAATAAATTATTGTTATATAATTCAACAAATATTACATTTCCATTTGCTTTGTCGAATTATTTATCTAAAAAAAAATCTTATGTAACCAATGCCTTATTTTACTTTACTGTATATAAGAAATAGTTCACTAAAATGGCGCAACAAAAAATTGGACTTTCCATTATTAAAATAAATAAATATATATATATATATATATATATATATATATATATATATATATATATATATATATATATCTCCATGTTGTAACTTTTAAAAACACGGTTCGGAAAAATCAAATGGTAGGTATCAAAGTGGCATTTCAAATATATCTTCTGACATGTTCCAGTGGTTTTCAACAAAAAACATTAGTACAATCTTAGCGAATATATAGTTCATATAAAACAAAGAGCAATGTACATCATCAGTGACGTAATTCATTACCACTACACTTAAAATTTCATTCGTGAGTAGTCAACAGAAATTTAAATTTGGTGCCCATTTTGGCAGCAATGGACATATGTCGTGCGTGGTGCCGAAGTTATCGGATGTTTAGACTATTCGACTTCTAAAGTGTTTTAGCCACAGGTTAATAAGTAAACTGTTCTTTTGAGAACAAAAGTACGTGGTAGTAGCCAGCGCAGCACCATGAATATTCGGACTGCTACATACGTTGGACTGATGCTTATAATTTATTTCATAGCTATTTGCCAGATAAAAAATCCCAAATGGCTCTTATGTCGTACCGTGGCTTGTTTTTATGGCTAGGCTCAGGTACACTGTTCCGTTTATCGGAAAGATAAGATAGATTTTTATTTGGCAAATAGCGATGAAATGAATAGTACGCAATGCCAAAAAAAAGTTATAACATAACCTTAGTCTTATGACATTCCTTGAGTTCTATAGTATTTTTGGCAATGTGGCAATGGTGGTTGTCTCTGACGCATCAAGTACATTATGACGTGCATTGCTTTTTGTTTTATATGAACTATATATGTTACGTTATATATATATATATATATATATATATATATATATATATATATATATATATATATCGATTTTTGACCTATTTATTGTATACTTTACACAATAGGTTCAATGCTGCAACTTTAACGTAAAAAAGTAAAAATTGTTATAAAAAGTCATAGTGCTATTAAGTAACAAAATGCAAAAAAAACATGTTTTGAGTTCCATCAAACTTCTAGGGGAAGAATAGCCTCATGCTATATTACTTTATATCAATAATTCGTCTCGGGAACTTCACAAAAATCCTTTGCATTGTGTTCGAGTCGATTCAGCGGCAGCCATTGTCCATCTCCCGCCTAGATCGAAGATCTCCTTGGACCTTCCCCATTGTTTTCTTTCATTTTTATCGCTTCACCACTGAGACGCTCAACATCTGTCGTCTCGCTGCCAACTAGAGAAAGTTTGGCTTTTTAAAATTTCGATTATTTACCGGCGTATATGCTCCACGGTTACAGAGCAGCCCACAGAAGTATGACCGCCCCATATGACTTAATTTTTTTTTCTTTTTGGTGTCAAAGCGCGTTGTTCGTGCGTCCTAATTATGTTTCTTTACGACTTTCAGGCCGTGTCAAGGCTGAAACGGTGGACTGCGTGGGCATTTCGATTATTCAACATAAGCTTTGTAAATAGTAAAACGTACTTCAATGAAAATAGCTTCGCTTTTTTAAGCGATAAAACCGGTCACGTCGGCTGACGCAGACTGTCGAAAAAAAAAAGATACTTTCAATGTTTTAACACAGACGGTTGAACTTGCTTTATTTGAAGTAAACTGAGATCGAGCCTTTTCAAGTGGCTGCGCTTTATGCCTTTGACGTGCCGTGCCGTCTTCCCGTTCTATCATCGCGTGATAAAGCAGGACCGAGGAAAATATATAGGGTGGAGACCTGAAGTGTAAGAAATTCCATAACCCCAATATGGAGGATTTCAATAAAAAATCCTGAAACAGGTCGATTTTAATATTGGTTGCACACAGATTTACTTAACTTCCCTTAAGGGATGTAACCGCCCCTAATTTTTGTGGCAATGTTAGGCTGTATCGAGTACCATCATTTGAAAGGTTGCATCAAAAGGATGTAATGCATACCTCGATTTTTATAATTTTTCAAATCATACCTAAAAAATAAACCGTACCATTTCTTCCTTATTGACGTTCTTTGTTGAGCAATATTGATAATGCATATTTATTGTCTTCATATTTAAATCTAATAGTACAGATATAAAATGTATCCAAATCACGATAATATCACATTTCTTTAAACTGATTACTTACCTTGATTCTGATACATTTTATATCTGTATTAGTGTTATGTTTCACATGTGATTTTAATTAGAAGACCTGATTGCAAAATGTTTTATCTAACGGAAGCACTTCATATTGAAATATTAATTACGATAAGATGATTATTACAAAATACAAACGGTTTTGGATTTTACTAAAGATGACCTGACGTAGTTTTCGATAAAGCACTACACTCGACGCGCGTTTTGCCAACAAAGTTGACATCATCTGGAGATGATTAAAACTTTAGGAGTCTTAATCATCTCTAGGTGATGCCAAAGGATTAAAGATGACCTGGATCGTAGAAGTGAGTTTTGTGAGTTAACGATAGTCTGTTATCCATAATCAGATATCTTTAGAATAGTTTTTTTTTTTTTTTTTTTTGGTTGAGTTATATTTACTCTCAATAGAGAAATTGAAATTAAGGACCAGAATTTTCGTTATCGGACCGACAGCGACTATCATTGGATGCGGGAAAGTAATATCTAAGGCCTACAAAAGATAAGTGTACGGGCTGGAATAATAGGTAACGATGTTCTTGGTAACATGACGTTTTAAAATATCTTAATTTCCGTAAAAAAATGTTTCAAATTATTCGACTTTTTACCAATGATAGATTCAGGTCTATCTTACTCCAGAATATAGTCTCGACAAGACGCCAGTTCCAACTTAATATGCAGTAATCGTTGCTCAGTATTTAGATGATATATTTCCAAATAGGTAGATTGGAGGCCCAATTCCGTGGCCATCAAGTTCTTCGGATCTTGATCTACTTGATTTATTATCGTGAGAGTACTTGAAAACAAGGTTTTTGAAACAAAGTTGATAGCGAGATTATGCAACAACGAGTAAGGCATACAGTTAGACAGGTTACTCCGGAAATGCAACAGAATGTAAGAGATTGGTTTTACTAGAGGTTAACTTCTTATCAAGAAAGAAACGGTACGCATTTTGAACATGTTTTACGATGAATCATGAACATAAAAAGTACATTTTTGTTGCTTTGCAGACCTTTCAAACGATGTGTCACACGACATATGCCTACATTTGAAAAAATTCAGACCAGTTATATACTTCAGAGTAAAGATACCTAGAGGTCGCCTCCTAAGCATTAGCAACCAAAATACAAACAGGTAAACCCATTTCAGAATGTTTTATTTAAATCCTCCATATTCGAGTCTTATTGCTCGTTAAGAATAGGGAAAAGTGTGAGATTCTCTAGGTATGAATAGAAGAAAGATTGAGGTAGCGTTCAGAGGCAAAAGAAGGCATTTCACGCGCGGCCAGATCGAACTGTGTGTACATTCACATTCAATATATATATTCACCAATATTCACTCTGCAAATGTCTCAATTCGACTGAGTAAAGACCAGGGTGTTTACTGCGCACCTCGCGGGTGGTATATTGCAGGTTTGAGACTTGTTCCTATTAGTGATGAGCTATACATAATTTATTCCAGTTAATATTTTTATCTTGTATAGGAGAAATAAGAGCAATCGTGGAAAGTTATGGAACTACATATATCTCATGTAACTAAGATAACATAGTATGTATATGAAAATTAAAGTCGAAGAATTCCATGAATGTGATAAAATAAAAATGTGGATGCATGCAAATTGTAGATAGTCGTGAGGGTTAAAACGATGATAACTACAATATGTAATTGCATTTAAGTAGCGGATAGGCAGCAGTAGAAATAGACAAAGACGTGTTATAAAAACGACAGCATAATCTACTTTTTCGTAGCAATTTTCCCATACACTAGTGTGGTAGCAATGAAGCCTAATGTTATTTGTCGACTGTACTATTGTTTTTAATTGGAATAATAGATTATCCTTTTCTCAAAAGGTTTATTTATATTAAGATAAATAAACTTACGGAGGACAACTACCCTCGTATGTTAAAATTACCATACTCTGATGACGCGTTAGTCAGTGGCGGGATATATGAAAAAAATAGCATAATTATATTGGTTCTAGCAAAATATAAAATCACCATAAATTGGCTTGATCGAACAACTGGTGCCTATACACTTATTTGTCCTATGTTTTATTAATTTTTATTTTAAAACTATAATTATAAAAAGTCCTCACCCCATAAACAATCATTTAGCACTTCGTGAATTATTTCCTTAGCATAATAATACTTAATAATAATTATAGTATAATCGGTACTGTTGTTATTGGGAACGAAGAAACAATCATTTAGTACTTCGTGTATTTGTAGACTGTACTATTATTTTTAATTGAAATAATATATTTTTGTTTTCTTAAACGGTTCATTTGTATTGAGATAAATAAACTTACAGAGGACAACTACCCTCGTATGTTAAAATTACCATACTCTTGAACACGCGTTAGTCAGTGGCAGGTTATATATGAAAGAATACAGCATAATTATAATAGTTATAGCAAAATATAAAATCAATATAAATTGGATTGATTGAACAACTAGTCCCTATACACTTATTTGTCATATGTTTTATTAATTTTTATTTTAAAATTATAATTATATGTGTAGAAAGTCCTCACCCCATAAACAATCATTTATTACTTCGTGAATTATTTCCTTAGCATAATAATACTTAATAATAATTGTAGTATAATCGGTACTGTTGTTATTGGGTACGAACTTATTATTGTTAATACTTTTCAGATCTTTATAAACGTCGAAAAGTGACAAAACACCACGATCCAAGGAATATCGCTTTATTTACTTGCTACAAAACTAGATAAACACCTTTGATCATGTTCTAATAATGCGCAATGAAATATTAACATTTGTCCTACGAGCAAAAAGACAGATGCTCGTAGCATTTGTCGCACGTAAGCAATTCCGTGTCCTATTTTTTGGATTTGTTGTTTTTTTTTTTTCGAGGAATCGAGCTTTCCTCGACCGTCGACTCGACATGTCTTACCGTTCATTCATATTGACAAAGACATATTCGTCGCGGTTTTATTGGGATTGGTTCGATATACCATATTCCAAGGAAACAAGAGGCATGCTCGTTGAGTGGACACATCACTCAATGTTTTTAATGTGGAAATTTAGATGTAAGCAAGTTATCAGTTACCAGGCAGTCTCGACTGTCTGTATGTTATCGCCTTAATGAGTTACTTAGCTTAACGTTCCTACAGTATTGATTGATTTACAAAGCAGCGCAGTAGTATCTAATACCGCCTTAATTGCATACTCACGACTAACGGCCTTGTGCAATCAATCACAAACAATACTTAGTTTCACCCGCGAAGTACTATTGTAATCAGATTTTGTCCAAACATTTATAATTTATTTCATGACTATTTGCCCAATAAAAAATCTCAAAACATACCGTGGCTTGTTTTTATGGCTAGGCTCAGGTAGACTTTTCCGTTTATCAGCAAGATAAGAGAATTTTTTATTTGGCAAATAGCGATGAAATGAATAGTATAGTGGTCATAGGTTTATTGGGAAACCTGGGAAAATATAGACAAGTATTTCCTTAAAAGGCGATTTCCTTTGAACTATTTTAGGGAAGAAGGGTGAATAGCGACAGTTCCGACTATAAAAAACGTCTTATCAGCGGGTGACAAAAAGGTGCGTTATTTATTTCAAAAGATACTTCGCCATATACATAACTACTGCCTTTATTAAAACTAGAGATACGACCGTCGTTGCAATCATTGTTCACACTTTTCATCTACGCTAAAACAAATAATTCGACTTATTGGAATGTTACTAAACTTTCAGTATTGCAGGAAACATGTTTGGCATAATCCTGATGAATCTAGAAAACTTCGTAAAAGCAGCTTTTCTAAACAATTAATCTCAGACCACTACATCGCATCCTTGATATCGGTTTCGTTAGTTTTTGAAATCATGTTTTAATAAAATTTTACAAACTGAAAAATATGGAATTTTATATGATATACTGAATTCTGAAAACTACCTAAACGTTATTGATGTTACGAAAATGGCTTGCAATTAGACAAAATTGAAATTAAAGTATAATATTTGTACTCGTACTTATAATTCTGATAAATTATAACAGGGAAAAATCACAGAAGAACCACATCATGTAACAAACATTTTTCAAATGTAGAATATTATTATTAACTTCTACTATTGATTTAATATAAATCTCGTAAATGGTTGAGTTTAGTGACCATATAACATACAAACATAAAACACCACATAAATTAGACAATCCCCCAAATCCACAAGCAATATTTTCCGGGTGGAAGATACGCATTAAAAAATCATCCGTTCTCATCGGCATTGCTAGTGTCGGTGCTTGGAGTGGAATCAAGGTCACGACAGTCAGTAGCTAGCCGAATACGCCACATAGCGCATTCTAACCGACTCGGCTACCATTACTGCTCATTTTGAATTTCATTTTTAAAGAATGATATATTTTTTGTTACAATAGTACAATTTTCGGTTTCACTGGATTTGTTGTTTATTATAATAAATACAGTTGCCCACGGTGGGTGCGGTATCAATGCTCTTGCACTCTGCAAAATCTGAGATGGCATCACGTAGGCTTAATATATTTGAATATATGTATGTAGGTACAAGCAATTCAGTTTTGCTTTACGGTCATGTTTAGCAACTACATACTACAAACATGTAGTAATACATTTTATATAAATTATTATAACTTACACGTAGTTAGTTATATATGAGCACTGAAGAGATTCAAGTGGGCAATTCTTGCAATAAAATATATGGTAAGGCGTACCCGGTACGCTGATGTGTCATACGCGAAAAAACGATATTTTATTTACCTATAAAAATCATTTCTCGTTTCCCTTTTGACTTTCACATTTCGACACATGGGCAAGTATTTTTATGTCACTAGCGAAACTGAAGAACTTAAACTTATAATTTATGAAGGTCGTCAAAACGGTATGTTAATTTTTGCAACATTTTAGACTAGTAATTGCATAAATTATGGACGTTAATTAAAAAATTGCTGATGTTTTTATGACATACAGCTGTGAATATATCAAACGCCATAAGAAAATCGTGTAGTAATGACATAAATTCATTAATGTTACTTAACACAGTGGAACAGGGTCACATACTGGGTGAAGGGACAGACAGGAGTCTAGATCTTGTACTATTATAATGTTCGTAGCATTTGCTTACATCGCCCTCCTTCTCTGTCACACCCAGAGTGATATTGAGCGAGATAGATGATGATGAGTCAGGAAAATGAACGTTCATTTTCCTGACTCATCATCATCTATCTTAACTCCCACAATCATCAATTTTAATGGTACAAACTTCAAGTAAAGTAATTTTATTATGTATACAGATAAAATTATGTATACATAACGTAGTACCAAAATAATAAAAACCCATATTGTTACTATTGGTAATACTTTGTCCTTTTCTACGAAAGCGCAATTATATGGTAAAAATAGCAATTATGTGGAATATACTCCATTTGTAGTCAGAGATTACAGTAGGGTTAATGCTAATTACATATTTATTGCTATAAATAATCGTATATACATTATAAAACGTTCATAATCATTCAAACCATGAGGATAATGACCCTCATGGTCCCTGATCAAAGAATTTTGTTTCAACAATACTGACCTCATTTTGGTGTTGATTTTTGGTCATTTATAGACGATACTTTGCTTGGAGCATGGATAAAAAGACGAGAACCAAGTGACCATGGCCACCATGCTCAACTGATTTGGCTCCTCTGTATTGCATCTTGTGAAGTTGTTGTTTCTTAATGTTATATCGCGGACTGTTTTAATAGACCAAATAATTTAGGGGATCTAAAACAATGAATTCGAATGGAAGTGGATAATATCAGCCTTGTACACACCTAATATAAGGTACAGTTAGTTATACTCGGAAAATGTTATTTTGTTATATTGAGAAAAGAGATGGTAGCAGTGTCATAAAAGACTATATTATTTAATGACATCGTTTCTAAAATATATAATCCAAATAATATAAATGAATAATTAGTCAAATAAGGCTGAAGTGTTTCACAGTTTTTTCAGAGACAAATCAATAGAGGCTAGATGATGTATTAAATAAAAATCAAATTATTTGAAATTTAAGAGCTAATTTGTACTTCAAACCAGCTAGCTGTCAAGATCTGACATTTTATTCTCATTTCTTTGTAGCTTTCTACTTTATTTTGTTTCTTGCTCTTATCAACTAGAATTTTCTATTAATAAACTTAGTATTTAAGGTCTTGAACAATTATTTTTTTAATATTTTTTTTTTATAATAAAAGCAACGCAAAAATTTTGGAGAAAAATTAGTCAGTAGCCTAACTATTAAAATTAGTAAACAAAACTTCAACTTGCTATTGGATGAAGATTGGGTATTTATTATATATATACAAATCAATTTTTACAGCCCTACATCGTATAGGGATCCATTATAATTAAGAACATACTTGCGTTCGCAACTACAGTCTGCTCGAATGCACAGTTTACGAGAAAAAACAAAGGAAAACCTTGCACTATCATTATTATTTTGTACGGCAATGACTTTATGTCGTAACATTTTTCTAATATCCACAGCTTTCTAAATAATTATATAACTGAAGCTGTGACAAAATTTAAGCAACTGAAGGCTAACAATTCCTGTGTATTCTACACCCATGAACGTTCGTTATTCATTCATCTCGAAGGCGACTTTTTTTGCCTCGTCCAGCCCGAAAACGTCGAGAAAAACCACGAGATAAGCAAATCAATTATGCGTTGGTTCAACAGGGCATAAAAATTGATTATTCATTAATATGAACAGAATTGTGGATTCGAAATGTTTTCTTACTGGAATTAGATGGGAAGAAGTAAAAAAAAGATAATTTCACAACTCAACAACTTCTGGTAATAAAATTGTGTGTCGCCAAATAGTAATTTAGAAAAGTCAGGAAAAAATCCGTAATTTGAATTTTTATTTTGTATGTAAAAAAATTGTATTCCGTAATAGAACAAGTAAACCATTAATTAATGTGGCAAAAAAGGAACTGACTTTCATACAGGTACGAACATTTGTCTTGATTTGGATAATTACAATGTAAAAAATTATTTTATAAAATATAGTCATTATTCACTAGTTCCCTCTGCGATATTTGACAGCCTTACAGCTTCTTTGGTCTTAAAGTATTTGAAAAAAAAATAACATTCCTCTGCTGGGAAGTATTACTTAAAATGATGGTTGAAAATCGATCGAAAATCTTGAATCTTCAAGTTTCTATACCGTTCATATTTATTTTAAGATTAAATATATATATATACATTTCTTAATTTTTACATGTGAAAATATCCTCTTAATGATAATTCCCAAGGCATTTATATAGGGTGTCTCATTTTAAACTATAGGATGTTTTTTTTGGGAAAACTAATACTTCACAAACTGAGGCTCTTTATTCTTCAACATAAAATGGAATATCAAACAACGGCCACAAATAGAAAAGAATATCATTCATATATATAGCCGTCTCGAGTCATCTGGCACGATGTCATTCGTTTAGCAAGATTGTCCATAACACGGGCACATAAAACTGGTTCTATTTTCCCAATAACACGTTGAATGACCTCAAAGTCATTTATTGTTGATGGCTGGGTGACGTACACTTTTCCCTTGACATAACCCCAAAGACAAAATTCCAGTGGTGTTAAATCATATGGTCTTGCAGGCCAGTTGATATAAGCATTCTGCGAGATAACATAGTATAACAATGACAACGTAGTTACTAGGCGCTTCATTTTGTTCGAATATTTCTTAATGCAACTATAAATGATCGCTCACTTTCATAAAACAGTTGTACACAAACTATTCATTGTTGAACTGTTAATCGCGACATGTGTTACGTCATATGGTTTGTACTGCTCATCAAGAATAGTAAAAAGTGTGAGATTCTCTAGGTAATCGTAGAAGAAGCGAGGCAGCATTCGGAGGGAAAAGGATGCACTTTACACGCGGCCAGATCGAATTCTGTGCATATTCACATTCACTATATATTCATCGATATTTACTCTGCAAAGGTCTCAATTCGACTGAGTAAAGACCAGGCTATCTACTGCACACCTCGTGGGCGGTCCGATATCGCAGTGTTGAGACTTGTTCCTATTCTTGTTGACTTGCAGATAGCAGTCGTTAAATATTGACGCCGTATTTTTTACAGAACAGAAATACAGGGCAATTGAGATCCCTTAGTTTCAACTGAGACACCCTATAGAAGTACGTCAGTGGATAAATATATTGAGTATACTAAGAAGATTGAATATACGAGTATGTAAGTCTAACGACTTCTTACAAAGTATGTTATATACAGGGATTTACAGTACCTAGATTTAGAAGCTAACTTAATACAAAGATTTTAAATAGTTTTATTTGTTTATTATTAATTAATTTAATTTTTTAAATATGGACAAGGCGGGCGTATTAACTTTATTATCGTAATGCAATTATTTTCGTTAAAATGCTGTTCTCTTTATAACACAGATACTGTATTTTTCTTTTATTTACAATGTAAATTAGAAATAAAAATTGTAAAAAAAAATGCTTTTAACGCGGACACCTTTTAATAGTAATGTCCCTGATAACAGAGACCTACATATTTTCTGGTGATTTATATTTGTGAAAAAATTATGGAAAACGTTAAGAGAATCGTTTTGAATATACGAAGATGGAGGACTATTTTTGATAATTATTAGGCAATGAAGAACTGTGAGATCACTGTAACTCTATAAGGCTACTATATAAGGCATTTGCAGATGGGGTGGAGTATAATAATCTTCTTACTTCAGTAGTTACAGTGTAAACTACTGAAGTAATACTCTAGAATGAAATTCGTTGTTAATTACCCAATTTAGGTAACGACATATTCTCAACATGAGAAGACACAAAGTTTGTAAAAGTTTATTAAAACGCCTATATCCTATTCCACAATATAATGTATGCTCTAAAAAGGGTTTTCGTTATATAATTTAAATAATTACCTATATTCTGATTTTAGAAATTATTTTAACAACGGATTATTTTCAAAAATGAGTACGTATTTCCGCATATTCAATTTGTTCCTCTTAAAATCCAATAAACTGGATCTTGAACAGAATACAAAAGGCGACAACGACACAAGAAATAAACAGTTTTAAAACCTTAAAGTGGACTTTTCCGCACGCAGAATATCTCTATCTCGAAATTGAGTGGCCGAGAAAAATTAAACCAACACATAAATGCAGAATATGTGTTTTATGCGAAGTTTTACTTTTTTCAAATAGTCCACCATCGTGCTTTCTCATGACCATGGACAGGGCGGGGTGTGCCCTATCCACCTCAAAATCAAAGATGTCGTCCGGTAGATGTCCCTAATCAGAATCAGTCGAAACCCGATCGATCCGACATGATTTAATTGGATGATTGTGCTAAGAAAAAACATTCTCAAATAGTCCACCATTGTGCCTTCTCATGACCCATGAACATGGTAGTGTTCCTCAAAATCCACCTCAAAATCAATAGGTATCATCTGGGAGACCTCCCCGATCAGAATCAGTCAAAAAACGATCGATTCGACACGATTTAGTTGAGTTATCGTGCTAACAAGAAATTTTAATGCCGACGACAACGACACACACACAGACAAAAAAATTTTTAAAATAATTTTTTTTATTTTTAGGCCGAAAAACGAAAAATAAATCCAAAAAAAAATTTGTTTTTTCACTTTTTCTTTACACGATTACATTGCTTTTCCGCTTATAGTGGAGTGCGGAAAAGTAAAAAAATTAGAAATAGAGAAAATATTTTTCATTTTTCTTTACACGATTGTATTACTTTTCCGCTCTGGTATACTTGAGTGCAGAAAAGATGAGTGCGGAAGAACATATTTTTATGTTCTTCCACATTCCGTAATAAAAAAGACGGTTGCAATAAAAAATAATACATATATCGATGACATCATACATCATACGTCATACATAAATCACCCTGTATGCATTAATTGTATTTTAAAAAATGCGCAATTAAAAATAAAATTTGACGGGTCCGAGAGATTATTTCAAAAGTTATTCCTTGAATTTTGAACAAATTTATTCATTACTTTACGAAAGCACTGTGTATGAAAATAAATGAAAATTTCATACGCTTTATATGAAACACAAAATATGCTAAAATGTTATTAATGACATCAGATTCCAGTGTCAAGAAATTTAATTTTAATTACCGTTACACTAATACTCAATTTTGTCTTACCTTTTTGTATTATCTGTATACTAGTAGTTACAAAAATATGCGATTTAGAGCATCTATTACATCGCTTGAAAATATATTTTTATATGTAATTTGTCGGTATTGTGAATATTGTATATCTTAATATAATTTTTTTATTGATGACAAATATGTAGAACCTCAAAAATCCTGTCTGTTACGTTATTAATAAATACGTCACATTATTACAAATAAAATTCTCAGTAACTCCAATTAGTATTCATGCTATGATCATTCGACCGCTGCTGGCTGTTTACAATAACGAATTATATAACAACTAGACAATTTAAAACAATGCATACGGTCTTCATCGAATAGTGACTTACCTGAAATAATTGAGCGATGAGTCAAAACTGCCTTCCACCTCCGTTACACCTTGAAAATCAACACCGCAAAGCCTTTCCGGTAACAAAAAAAAAAAACGGTAACCGTGAGAATGCGACGTTACTATCTCTATTCCTTATTTCATTATCTGTAGCTCAGGTCAAAAGGTATACCCATTCTATGGGTACAAAGACGGCAGACACTAAGTAAATACAAATAAATATGAACATGGAAATATACGATAAAATTTTGGGAATATCATCGCATCTCACATAAAGCAATTTACGCCGAAATATTGCATTAACGATGGTCTTATCTGTTTCTACTATCGTGTTCATTAGTGAAAATAAAATCAAGTTGGCTGTCAGAGTACAACGTTACTTGCATACGCCCGTTTGCATATATTTTTTTTTATCAAAAACCAAAACTATGACTTGTAAAGAGTACTTTGCAGTTTTTAAAACCCTGTTTGAATTTTTTGTGTGGTAATTATTTCCCAAGTAATTAATTACGCAAGTCAAAACTGACATTTCTGCTTTGAACGATAGAGCTTTTAGACCGTTAAACTAAAGAGGATACAATTACATAAGTAAAAAAACCTTTATGATGAAATTACTGAAAAAAATGTATGGACCGTCCGTGGACCTTTTTGCAAAAATTGTGAAAATGTTTTCCAGTGGTTTTCTTATGATTACTTAAAAACTGCTGATGATAAAAAATGTTGGACTCAAGATCCGAAAACTATAAACTTGGATTTGCTATTTTTAAAATTGTTCTGCGACTATTTTTCTCCATGTTACAGCCCTTTGAAAATCAGATAAAAATTTAGGATTTTTTTACGTCCCTTAATTGTTGTGCCTAGTGTATTTTTCTCTGCTTGAAATCTTTCCATACATCTCGGTAAAGCAATATCTATTTATTGTGTTGAATAAAGTTGAATAAACCATTTTAGGGGTATATTTATTTATTTAATTTTACAAGTCATGGGACACATAATCTCCACAATATTTGCTAGTCTTAAGAAAAATAGTTCAAAACATATATTTTTTTTAAAGTGAAACAAAAATTTAAATATTGTTCTTATATTTTACTTGTTTATATAACATTATTTTTGGATACATACTTCAGAGTGACCTGATTAAGGATTCACCTCCAGAAATGCGCAATGCAAAAGTATGGTCTTCCGCAGCGTTTAAATGGCATAACAGGTCCAAAGAAGGACGGGAAGACGTGAAAGGCGATTGTAGATCTCAAGATTTGGCCGTCAAAAACTCATCGAACTTTCGAAAATTGGGAAAAGGTACGACAATTAGTGAGATATGATGATAAACGGCTGTGAATATAATTTATTGCTGATGTTGACAAGGAAACGGTAAGAAAGATCTTCACTGAGGGTTTAAAAAGAAGAAACATATATGAAGAAAACTCAGAGAATTTTGACTGATATGTAAAAGTAGTGACGGATTGTTATTTCGTCTATTTCGTTTTATTTGGATGTTTGTGACAAAGTAATTACTGAAGATGAAAGTGCTTTGAGTATGACCCAGAAACAAAAGTCAGAGCATGCAGTGGAAACAAATTGTTCACTTTGGATTTATTACACAAGGGCAAACAATGAATCAACATAGACATGCTGACCAGGCCACGAGATGTTGTTCATAAAAAAAGCCTCCGACTTTGGCCGAATAATTGGTTCCTACGTCACAATAATGCTCCAGCGCATTATGCATTAATTATTATCTCCTATTTAATTAAAAAAACAAATAGCACAGTTTCACCATCCACCTTATTCGCCAGATTTGGCATCTTGTGACTTTTGGATTCTCCTAAAAAAAGACTACAATAAAATGATGCCGATCTTCGGATGTATTTGATATTCAAAGGCATGTCGCCAAAATGCTAAAGAGCATTACAAAAGCGAGTACCAAAAATGTTTTGAACAGTGGCAGCACCATCCAAGGGGAGTACTTTAACGTGGAAATAGTTCAATATCAATGTGAAAATATATAAATAAAGTTCTTATAAGTTTGTTCCGAGAATTTTTGTTAGGTATTACGATAGAATAGGCATTTCAATGTTACCATTGTAGTTAAAACTATAGAAAATAGTAGAAATCTAACTAGGTAACGTAATTAAAGGTATCATTAGACGACGTTAATATCTAGATTAGAAAAATAAATAGATATACTAGTACTTCTTTACGAAAAAAATATATAGAGAAATAAAATTTCTGATTTCTCTTAAATTTCCATGATGTTTAGTATTTTGTGCGGACTACAATATATAACACCAAGATTGACAGAAATGATATTTTTTCTATTATAGAATGTGCACATCTTGTTGAGGTTACCAACACCCTGTATCAGATATAAATAATCAATTGATATCTTTTGTGTTTCCTCTTAGGATACCAGTTTACCTACTTTACAAAGAACGCGTAACTATAAAGAATATTTTCTTTGTTCGTATCATCGACAATAGCCAGTTTTATCAAAACACCACCTGTCATTATACCTTTCCACTGTATAGGACAAAGGGAAGAGAAAAGTTACGTTTCAGTAACTTTTATAATGCCTGAAATGCGCCATAGGATCCGTTGGTCTTTTGTAATCACCTAAATTAATAGGAATGGAAAACCGGGATGTGTTACGTAAGTACTTCATCTATGTAGTACTTGAAACTTAATAAATCTAGAACATAATTAAAGTATACGACTATCAGGATAAATTTGCGTTTAACATTTAGATAGTTAATAATTGCTATCTAATAATGTTATTGATTAGTTAATAATTGGTAAGAATATTATACTATGTAATTTAGATACATTTGTCTCAACTGTTATTTGACTTATCGGTTCATTGGCAAATTGTACCAATGTGGCCTATTTAATAGCAAATATCGTTTTTTGACTTATCTATAGGAAGACTACCCTCACTAGTAACTGGAGTTAATAATAAACATTCCATAATTCACTGCGTAACTACATATGCATACACTGTTGAGAATCTGCCGTTGTATAAGCCTTTACCACTTTTAATGCTGTGAAATTGTGTGTAAAATTTCACTATTTTTGGTATCAATATCAATTTAACACTAGTGTAATTAGTAAAATTTTAAACTACTATAATTATAAACTGTTATGTGTCTCAAGAGGCAAAAATGTATTGTGTTGGACAAGTTTATTAAAATCTGTTGCCAAACTGAATAAATAAAGTGTCGCTGGATGATTTCATCGAAGAGATACTATGTATATATGTCTAACCTATTTGTGTTTCTCGAGGATGAAGAAAACACAGTAATTTATAGGCATATTTTGCATCTGCCATTTCGTTATTGTCTACTTATTATTTAATACTAATAATACATACACTTTACCAAGAATATTACCAAAGTTTTGTTTTTAGAGGATCTAAATCCCAATATGAATTATTAGGAATTGCTAAAACTTAGAGCAATGTGTCTCAAATTTTAAATACTTATAAATAATCAACTTATGCCGAAATGACTTGTCTATCTTAAGAAGCAAACATGATCATTGGCATGGCCAAGTTTATTAAAATTAATAGACCACATGGGAATAAACACACCGCGATGTATGGAGGCGGGGCTACAAAAGTTAACTATGAATATTAAGTGAACTAAGTAAGCTGTTATTTTGAAGGAACCTAACCTAACCATAATAAGTAGACAGTTAGGTTAGGTTAGGTTCCTTCAAAATAACAGTGTATTTAGTTGTTAATATTCAGAGTTAACTTTTGGAGCCCCGCCGTATATACAGTGCTATTCAAAAGTCCCCTCCCCCCCCCCTCTTATCTTTGGAATGATTATACATAAACTAGTGAAATTTGGTAACTGAATATTAAGGGTTTTAAACTTCCCTACTAGTGATGATAGATGACGTATGCGTCAAAGATGACGTCACAAGGTCATTGTGACCAATAATTTTAAATAGAACCCTATGGCAAGCGACACCTCTTTTAAAAGGTATCGAAAAAACCTATTCAATGATACTAATATTGTGTCTGTTTACGGCAGTTTTGACAACTGGCTTTCAAAAACCGCAAAGCTGTGATGAATTAAATCAGTTAATAATAAAATTTAAAATTCAAGCTCCGCCACTGGATAGTTGGATAGTAAATAATCTGACGTTTTTGCAAGTCTCCCCAATTTGATGTTTTTTTAGCTGTCAAAGTTTTTATACATTTAATAATTTGTGTATTGTTGATCGAACGTTTAACTGTTTAACTATTAACCAACAGCCAGACTATGTCAAAACAATTTGTTTTAGTGACGAAAGTACTTTCTATCTAAATGGAAATGTAAATACACAAAACGTGAGATATTGGAGTGACACAAATCCTCACATGTTTCGTGAAACACATACTCAGTATCCCGAGAAGGTCAATGTTTGGGCAGGTATACTGGAAAACCACATCGTTGGGCCTGTTTTTTTAAATACCAACTTAACCGGTGAGGTGTATCTGCAGATGGTGCAAAATGCAATAGAACCGTTAATCCTTGAAATTTTGGAAGATAATCAAGATGAATTCGACATTTTGGAAATAACATTCCAACAGGATGGTGCTCCTCCACACTATTACGGTGCAGTAAGACGGTATTTGGATGAAGAATATCCTGGTAGATGGATTGGACGACGAGGTTCAATGGAATGGCCGCCTCGATCACCGGACCTCACACCTTTAGATGTTTTTATGTGGGGGTATCTTAAATCGAAGGTTTACGCCACTCAGCCTGACAATATTGATGTTTTAAAACAACGTATTGTTACATAATGTAGGGCTATTTCCGCAGACACATTTGAAAAAGTACGAGAAGAGTTTCGCAATAGGATGTATTACTGTCAGGAAGTAGATGGAGCTCACTTCGAACAATTACTATAAGTAGGTACTGATTCTTGAATCTGTAATTAAAATTATTATCCAAGTTTACTGATTACTGATTTAATCCATCAAAACTACCATAAATACAAACAATATTAGTATCATTGAATACGTTTTTTCGATACCTTTTAAAAGAGGTGTCGCTTGCCATAGGGTTCCATTGATCACAATGAAAGGTAAGCAATAATTTGGATTTTTTCCCGGATGATTTCTTGAGATTACTAAAAAAAACTTCTCATAAAATAAAAAAAACTTTGAACTTGAAGATCTGAATACTAGAAACTTGGAGTTTCAATATGCTTTTTTAAAATTGCTCTGCGACTATATTTCTCCAAGTTCTTTGATTTTCCCTTTGAAAATCACCTAAAAATTTAGGATTTTTTACATCCCTTAATTTTGTGCCTAGTGTAACACGAATAGAAAATAATTGAGTTCAATATAACAAATAAACAAATTTTATCTCTCTGATGACGGTGATTAAAACCGAAACATTGGAATAAACACTTTGTTATTTCAATTTGGCTGAAATCCCAAGAATACGAGACGTAAAATATAAGTCATCTATGTACAAGAAATTCAAAATCCTACAACCATATGTATTTTACTTTCATTTTGTTTTAATAATTTCAGTTGTTATTCATTTAACATTTTGATGAAATTTGACATCTAAATAAAAAAGTTGATACTTTTTGATTTATTAAAGCTATTGCCGTTTTAATCGAGGATTTTCGCGCCCTTTTTAGCGCAAATAAATATGAAGGTATAATAAAAACACCAATACGGACCTGGACGGCATCATAAAATTCCAAACAAATAAAAAAAGTCAATTTACGTCGGTGCAACTTCATTGATATTTTCGAAACAGGATGTCTGAATATAGATAGAAAATATAAGCGGATAATAAACGTTTGTTGAATATAGTGTCCCGAAAATCATCCGCTAGAGTGAATTATTTTTAAACCAACTCTATCGAATTAACTTCAAAGATTATATTAATGACACCGTCGACTATTGAGGATTGATATGAACATATGTGTGTAGTCACATCTATTTGGATTCAACGCTGATGGATTAATAGAGTGAGTTGATGAGTGGTTAATGTTTTTTTTTTGTAGTGGGTCAGACTAGTAAACTCCTTATAGTCTATTCACTATTGTGATCAATAATTAAAATTATTGATCACAATGACCTTGTGACGTCATCTTTGACGCATACGTCATCTATCATCACTAGTAGGGAAGTTTACAACCCTTAATATTCAGTTACCAAATTTCACTAGTTTATGTATAATCGTTAAAAAGATAAGAGGGGGGGGAGGGGACTTTTGAATAGCACTGTATGTGGTTTCATAGAGGGCGCACAATTACAAATATTACAATGGACGATGTCAACTGCATGTCAATTGTGAACATTTGAACTAAATTAAGAAAATCGTAATGAATAATAGGTTTTATGACGGCCTAATATATGATATGTATAAAGGAAGTGTTGTACCATATACTCGTATAGAAATTAGCTATCTACCTAGTATAAAGTGAAAACTATTTGATAAGAAAAAGTGGCTCTCGTGCGCGAAAGTGGAAAATTTATTTTCTCGAAAACTGTGTCCGTGTGGATGAAACTGAAGCCAGATTCATCCAGCACTCTCGAAAATAGGGGGATAGGAAAAATTTGGTAAGCATTTTCAAGGGTTTCACACTTGTAAATAATTACCTATAATGTTTTTATAGACTTGCACTAGCACAAATATATACACTAATATTTCATTGGAAGAATACAAAAATATACTTTGTATATTAAAAATAAAAATATAATAAAAGTGTTTTATATTTCTTCATTGTACAATATGGAGCTGTACAATATGTACAGTAAAAGGTGTAAAATTGAAATAAAATTTACAGCTAAATGTAGTGAAGTTTACACCAGACGCTTATTGATTTTACTCCATTACTGAAACGAAATTTACAGCAGCGAATGGAGACTCTTGGGGTGTTTCGTGCGAAATTTTTGTTATAATTTACACCACATTTCAGACAGTACATTAATATTAATGATATTAATTCTGTGTTAGATTCTATGATTTTCTTGATCAAGTTTTAAAGCACAATTTCAAGGTCCCTCAGAAATAATTGGGTCTGATTACAAGATGATACAGCACCAATAAACAAATTAGCTTATGACATTAAAGTAGGTTCTAAAAGAAAATTATGGTTTATTCAATGGGTAACATTTGTAACGGATCATTTTCATGATATGAGCTAACGCGAACGCCCCAGACTGCATTACGCAAGCATAATGACTAAAACTGTCCACCATGAATGTTGTTATATTCCGCAGTAGCCGAGAAGCCATCGTGTAGACCTGAAATATTTGAATCGTCGTAAGTATAAGTAATTTAGTTTAACCACGCATTCTTATGTTCGTTATGGCAGTGTAAATATTCCTATCTCGTCTCTGTGATTTTCGTATAAAGTAAATATGCCGAATGTTTGCAGTATCACGCGACTTGTTGCACACAATGTGAGATGGTTTATATGGAAATTTCCTGATTTAAAATATGTTGGGCCTTAATTCTAATTTGAAGTCAAAGCTTGTTGGCCTTTATGTTGCAAGGTGTTATCCAGATATAGGCGTGCTAATATCCCACATCAAAGCGAGGTCCCTTAACCCTTTCGTCCCGAACGATACATATGTGTACCAGCTGCATTTCAACTTGCTTCAAATCGAAATCAGTAATATTGAGCATATGAAAAGAGTACCATTCCAGTGTTTTATCTTCCTGCAAATGAAATTTGACAGAACTCATAACCTAGCTTTACATTCTGCAGACTGGTTCACACATGTTCTTATACACCTTATGTTATGGCTACATTTCTACGATACTTGAGCATTACTTTCAATATTTTCTGAAATTTGTGTGTCATTTGACGTGAGATGAACTTGAAGCTCTAAGATAAGTAGGAAACAATTCTCATCTGTGATTTGTTTGAGGAAAATCATTGCGGTACATATATAACATCCGGGTTTTTGAGTGGTACACATAAGTACCATCCGTGTTATAAAGCCTACTGTTTTGTTACTTCTAGCACCATGAGTGAATGGAAAAGAAAGCTATCCCTTAGTTAAAAAGAGCTGGAAGAAGCCCCAGAATACTTAGATGAAGTAGAGGACTTCTCTTCTGGATCTGACGATTTTTAAGGGCCAAATTCTGAATCGGAAAGTAGTTCTTTGGAAGAACCAAGTACTTTACAATGCGCTAGAGGAGGAATCGTTTCTTCCAAAAGCAGTGATTCTTCTGATGATTTCTCGCAAGTTGAACCTGAGAACCCACCAGCTGCAGCAAACCGAATCCTTGACTGGAAGGTTCGAACTAATTCTTTTCAACCCGCAAAAAAACACCACCTTCAAGGATTTGTTCGCTCCATGAAACTATAACAAAAGCGTTGACTCCAAGATAATTATTCGAAATACTTCTTCATTATATTTGCGTATTGTTGAGTGTAGTAAGGTGTAATCGTTGAACACTGTTGGTTCATATACGTACCAACCAAAAACCCGGTTAGTACCAAAAAGTACCACACGCTCCAAGGGCCTTCGCGTACAAAACAAAAAAAAAAGTCTGAAGCATTAATATATGAGACCATTAGAACGTAAGTACTCCAAAAATTTTGGAAAAAACCAGTGCTTTATATTCCGGGTCGAAAGGGTTAAATCTCCCAACCATAGTCGGAAAATTCATAAACCATGTCGACAGTTAACGATAATCCAGCACCCTCACAGCCGATTTCTACACGATGGCTACATGGTTAGGAGACAGCGTCTTGTTATTTCAGTAAATTAAAAAAAGTCTTTATATAGTCCTCATTATCCTCAAGCCAATCATTATAGTAGTGATGCGCAAAAAGCGCTACAGGCTTAAAATTACAACAAAGATTGAGGTAGTAGGAAAAACTAGAGGAAAATTTGCAGATGCAGTTAAGAGAAAATCCAGATTTGGATAAATTAAGATATACTTATACAAACAGTGTTGATATGGATCTACTAAACAATATCAGGCCATATTAACTGTGCATCAATGGCTGCCGAATAATCGTTTTGTTTATATAAAAATGTATTTTTACCACCATCCTTCAACATGGGGAACGGAACACTCAGGCAAATGATTTTAGCCACACACGCAATGATGCAGATACAGGTTATTAATGCTGAGTATGTATGAGGGTAGTTCCAGAAGCATCCGCCCTAACAAAGAAAACACAATAAATTTGGGAAAAAATATCTTTATTTCTCTATATAGTCTTCTTTTAGCTTGATACACATTTCTCAGCGATGATCAAATAACTCTGATACTCTGTTTATAGTGCGAATCGTCGAGCTCCTCAAAATCAACCGCAAACTCCACCTCTTCATTGTTGGCAAATATTTTCCCACTGAGCAATTTTTTCAAGTTTGGGACAGAAAATAATCCGAAGGGGCTAAATCTGGCGAATAGGGTGCGTGAGGAAGTAATTCGAACTTTAATTCATTGATTTTGGCTATCGCGATAACAGATGTGTGAACTGGAGCATTATCTTGATGCACCAGTTCAATGCATCTCGTCAAATACAGCCGGTTATTCTTGACTTCATCACTCAAACGCTGCAATGAGTTCGCATAATACTCGCGCAACCCATAAAACGCCATGACCTTGCCTGCATGTGGAACTTTCTTCGCATTCTTTGGAGCCGATCCTCCCCTTTCAGTCCATTATTTTGACTGTTCCGTCATCTCAGGTGTTAATAAATGGACCCATGTTTCATCCATCGTCATGAATTGACGCAAAAACTCGGCTTTATTCTTCGCCATGCTTTATGAAACTTCGCCAAACACTCGATTGAAACATCCTCACAACGTTGCTTTTGTCCTATTGTGAGTAAAAGCGGCACTCATCTTTCACACAGCTTTTGCATGTCCAAATTTTCAGTCAATATGAGATGTACGGCACTTTTTGAAATGCCACCATGTCTGCCAACTAGCGCACTTTCAGTCGACGGTCATCCAATACCATTTTGTGGGTTTTCTTCACCATTTCTGGCTTGCTCACCTCATTTGGTCGACCACTGCGATATTTGTCTTGGTAGCGCATATGGCCCCGTTTAAACTCTGCCACCCAATATTTTACGAAGTTGTAACCGAAGGAGCAGGCTCCCCCAGAATAGAATCTAGCCCCGATATAGTATCGGTTGGACTGAGGCCTTTCAACTGAAAGCATTGTATCACATAACGATGACCAATCTTTTCCATGCTTACAAATTCACTGAGAGCGTTCACTGTTGATGGCGGCCAAACAAATAATAAACAACGTAGTGTCGTCAAACTTCAAACTTAAGTTATATAAAGTTGGTGCTTCCTACCATAGTCATTATTTTCAAACAACAACCGCCATCTATACGTCAGGCCGCGTACTTCTGGGACTACCCTCGTATTACATATATAAATTATTATCAGTATAATGCAAAGTTTTACTCTGCAGAGGGTAATGTTCAAAGTACAGAAATAAGGAGATTATACTCCAACCCATCTGCAAATGCCTTATATAATAAGGATTAAACAAATTAGGTCAAAAACAGTTATTCTCCTGGCTATATGCTAAACGCCGAGCGCTGAATTACACGACAAAATTTTCCATATTTGCTAACAGAGTTAGCACTAAAATACAGTGATTCAGATTGTTCCAAAACCACAAGGAAGATGCAAAGTGTCACCAATCTCAGGATATCGTTAACTGCAGACCGGTTTCGACTTTATCTTGGATCTCGTCAGTGCAGTGGAAACGAGTATACTTTTGACAGATGAAGCTCACACTTAGTAGACGTTGCTACGTTCCACCGCAGTAGAACGTACCAAACGCCATCTCTTGGTAGTTTCGAGAACAATCTAAATCGGAGTAAAAACTTGAGATCATCAGCATAATGCAAAGTTTTACTCTGCAGAGGGTAATTTTCAAACTACAGAAATAAGGAGATTATATTCCAACCCATCTGCAAATGCCTTATATAATAAGGACTAAACAAATTAGGTCAAAAACAGCTAATCTCCTGGCTATATGCCAAACGCCGAGCGCTGAATTACATGACAAAATTTGTCGTATTTTGTCTAACAGAGTTAGCACTAAAATGCAGTGATTCAGATTGATCCAAAACCACGAGGAAGATACAAAGTGTCACCTATCTCAGGATATCGTTAACTGCAGACCGGCTTCGACCTTATCTTAGGTCTCGTCAGTGCAGTGTAAACGAGTATACCTTTGACAGATGAAGCGTACATCTAGTAGACGTTGCTACGCTCCACCGCAGTAGAACGTATCAAACGCCACCTCTTGGTAGGTTCGAGAACAGTATAATATCCTTATTTCTGTAGTTTATAAATTATGATAATTTATATTATAATTTCCGTTTCATGTAGGCAATTCTAATAACGACAGATGGCAATAAATAGGTGTTCTATTTTAATTACGCAGATATTCTCTTTTAGTTCTCCAGAATATTTTAAGCAAAGAACAATGTCAGAGACAATTAATTCATTATGGTAGTGACTGGTAACTCAATACAGTAAACAATCCAATAACGCTCCTTGAATTAATTGAAACACCAGGAATTCGATAAGGATTACAATAAACAAATTAATTATCTGCCCCCCTTCCCGTCTTAATCACTCGGCAATTTCCTGAATTGTGATTCTTATAATTTTGATTACATCATTTCGCAGACAGCTTTATGTCCACGTTTATAGACGAATAAAAATTTTATTGCACCTTAAAATGTTCGAATACAAATAGATACAAATTGTTCATGAAAATGATCGTTTTATTGAAACATAAGCAATATTAAAATATAAAATAATACGGCTCGCGCTATAAAATGATACACCTGTTCGATTTTCGACAGAATTACGGCAGAATTGATGGATTTAGTGGTGTCAGAAACGGATATTAAAAATGAATAATTCCAGTAGAATTAAATAGTAAGATCGTATGATCGTATTATACGAGGAGTGTTCAAATATAAATGAGAATTTCAGGCGCGCTGTCGTGGAAGAAGCAGGGTTGGGCTGGGTACTGGTGGGAACTGGAGGAGGGGGTAATGGGAGGCGAAAATTGTCGCCGATACAGCCCTGAGAAGGTTAGTGTCGCAGTAGCAAAGATAAGCGAGAGCAATGTATACCCGTCTGTTGCGCAATGCATCATCAATTTATTTCACAACCGCGACTGTTTTATTAGGGTAAAACATTCTCTGACGGGCAAAGAACATATTCAAGCGATTGGTGATCTTATTGAAAATGACCCCCGCCTCATCGTCGCTGAAATCGCTTCTGAGGTACAGCTTGTTAAGAATAGGAAAAAGTGTATGATTCTCTATGTACGCGTAAAAGAAAAAGCGAGGCAGCAATCGGAGGGAAGAAGATGCACTTTATGTGCAGTCAGATCGAACTCTGTGTAGAATTCATATTCAAAACTATTTCATCTCGACTGAACAGCAATGCACCATATGCTCTTGCAATTTACACAAAAGAAAAATATGCTATTGTCTATTATTTAATTCATAATATTAAGTTGGGATTTTTATATTTATTTAGAAAGAAATGTAAAGAATGGGATTATAATTATAAAAAAAGGTAAGATATTCACCCTGCAAAGGTCTCAATGTGACCAAGTAAATATCAGGCTATTTACTGAGCACCTCGTGGGCGGTCCGATATCGCAGCTTTGAGACTTTATCCTATTTTTGAAAAGCTGTAGATATCAGCATTAGGAGTATCCATTGATCATCTACGATGAGCTCGATATCAGGAAGATTTCGCCTTGTTGGGTGCCGCGTTACGCCTTTTATCAGAAGAATAAAAAACGTTCGCCTTGACATCCGCACCGGCTTCTCGCTAGTTAATGAACTGAGGGAGACCATTTCCTTAAGGTTGAAACACACTGCTGTCACGTCATGCGAGCTCACATGCTGTCATGTGCTGACCCACATCACGTGATACTATGCTTAAGTACACACTGGTATCACGGCTTGCCAAAAAGGCATGTATGTAGATAAGTACTGAAACCAGCAGCGGTTTTTTTTTTTGAGAACGGGTGTGGGTACATGATATAAATAAACAGAGGGAGCAATTAGGGGAATTTCCTACATTCTACTCTCAACTATTAAAAGACCTGAAGATGTTTAATGTTGTATAAACATTCATGTCCCCTCATTTTTTCTATAAACAGTTTCTCAACCATTTTTTTAGATGACTTGGATTTGTTGATGTATTGAAACGTGAACTCACGCCGCGTCGAAAATGTGCTCGTCCAGACTTCTGTTTACGTGATATCACGTGTGTTGCCCATGGCGTAAGGTTGAGAGCGTGAGGTGACGACAGTGTAGCTCTGGTGAACTAAAATACATGGAAAGACTTGGACCACACTTTTGTGACGTGACGTGACATCCCATAATATCACGTGAGTTCACGTGACATGACAGCAGTGTGTTTCTACCTTTAGTCGCATCGTGATCTGTGAGTTGGGTTCATACTTAAACTCCCGAGAACAATCAGGGGGCAAACAATGGCGACAACCAGGAGAGTCCGTCCCGAAGAACGCCAGTACTCGTGTGGCAGTAGGGAAAGTCGTCGCTATGCTTTTCTGGTATTCAAAAGGCGTTCTTTGTCTGGATTGCTTTCATGACCAGATAAGAATAATTGCTGCTTATTACTGCCCTCTCTTGGACTAAATGAATGCCATTTATCGGAGCAAGAGATGATCACAATCCGTCAGAGACGTCATTTTGATTTACGGCAATGTCAAGCTTCATACGGCAAACCAACACGTCGGAAATTGGAGGAAATCTGGGAAACCCTTGAATACATACCAGCGATAGGTCCGAACTGTATGCAGTCCGGACATATCGCTGTGTGATTTATCACATGTTTGGGCAGTTAAAACAGGCTTTAGGAGGACAGCGCTTCAACGATGATGCCGGGGTCGAAGGGCTCTTGTCCAATTAGCTCCAGACCCGTTCTATCTCCTTTTATAATTATGGTATAAAAAATCCCAATTTAATGGGAAAACTTTGTAAACAAAGGATACTATGTAGAAAAATAAAGTATAAAGTTAAAATCTAAAAAAATTATTATCGTTTATATTTGAGTGTCCCTCGTATATCGATATACATCTTTTTAATGGATCTCTTAACTGAAAGCCACAATATACCATAAGTTGTTACAAATCTTGTAATATATGTACTATTATTGAAAGTAACTTGAATATTACAAATCACAGAAGACATATCATGCATAAGCAAATGAAATACTTGTTAACTATAAAAAAGATTAGTTAAATATGAATCACAAGACTTCGTAAAGAAAATCAGAACATTTGATAAATATTCAAAAGGAGTAGGACATATTTTCTAATTTTGTCTGATATATAATGTTTTATGTGTATCCCTAGCAATCGAATCTGTAGTGTTCCTAGACAAGACATTCAATTGAAACAACTTTTTCTTTGTGAGAAGACTTTCAAAAACTAACTAATGTTACAGATTTTATTTGAATCATCTTTAGATTTAAAATTATTTATATTTGCTAAGAAAATCCTTACATAAACTTTATGCAATAAACAACTCTTTGTTGAACTTGGACTAAACAATAAAACAAATTATTTTTTAAACCCTAAACAACTGCAACAGAGAAAAAATGTGATTTTGATATGGTAAAGTTTTGTACAACATGTATTTATAATATTGTTTTAAAATATTTTTTGTGAAACTCTAAAACGTCAATCGAACATGACGATCTTATTTTTCAATAAATTCGTTTAAGGCATTGACTAAAAAAAAAACATTATTTTTTTCAGATTTTGTGCTTGAACTGCGTCTTTCATAAATAGCAACCCTCTCTTTTTGCAACAAAAATTAATGATAATTATAAAAATACAGCAGTGATATATATATATATATATATATATATATATATATATATATATATATATATATATATATATATATATATATATTTTTTTTTTTTTTTTTTTTTTTGAGAGAGAAACTTTGTAAGTTGTTTTAAATGGCCTCTAAATTATTTGGCATATTAAAATAAATCCACCATTTCAAGAAACCCAACACGAATAAATTCAATGGGATTCAATTGGGTGAAAGTGGTGGTCACTCAGTTGGTCCTAGTCGGCCAATTCATCTACCAGTATGGTCAAGTGATAACCGGCTGATTGAAGAAGAGTTTAATCTTATTAAAACCAAATCCTCTGATGGGAAACATTATCACCTTCATTGTTTTAAATGGCCTCTAGATTATTTGGGATATTAAAAGAAACCCACGATTTTAAGTAACCCAACACGAATAAATCCAATGGGGTCCAATTAGGTGATAGTGGTGGTCACTCAGTTGGTCCTAGTCAGCCAATTCATCTACCAGTATTGTCAAGAAATAACCGGGCGATTGAAGAAGAGTTTCATCTTATTAAAACCAAATTTCCTTATGGGAAACATCATCATCTCCATTGTTTTAAATGGCCACTAGATTATTTGGCATATTAAAATAAACCCGCGACTTTAAGTAACCCAACACGAATAAATCCAATGGGGTCCAATTAGGTGATAGTGGTGGTCACTCAGTTGGTCCTAGTCAGCCAATTCATCTACCAGTATTGTCAAGAAATAACCGGGCGATTGAAGAAGAGTTTCATCTTATTAACACCAAATTCTCTGATGGGAAACATCATCATCTTCATTGTTTTAAATGGCCACTAGATTATTTGGCATATTAAAATAAACCCGCGATTTTAAGTAATCCAACACGAATAAATCCAATGGGATCCAATTATGTGATAGTGGTGGTCACTCAGTTGGTCGTAGTCAGCCAATTCATTTACCAGTATTGTCAAGAAATAACCGGGCGATTGAAGACAAGTTTCATCTTATTAACACCAAATTCTCTGATGGGAAACATCATCATCTTCATTGCTTGTCTTAAATTCAGAATATCTCTGTAGTTTCAAGACATTATTCTTCTTTAAGGAACGGTTACATTGAAAATTTTACAATTTTAAATTTAAGGAATACTTTTCAAAACGGGGTTGCAATTTACATAATACGTTACAACTTACAATGAGACAAAATCTATAAAAAATATATTTATAGGTTAGTTAACCCTATTTAAAAAAAAAAAAACAAATATTATAAATATATACATATTATTAAATGTCCCTATTTTCTATGGATTGTTAATGATAGTACAGTTAAAATTGACACATAAAGGGTGAAAAATTCGACAAATTCGTCAATACTTAAGATAGAAATCGATTTGTTTCATGGCGTTTTCGAACAACCTGTTTACAAAACAGTTACTTTATAACACATTTTCGTATACATAATGTATAAATTAAGCATTAATGATCTAAATAACTAACGAGATAGTTAGGTTACTATTAAAAAAAATAAATCATAAACTATATATCTTACAACAGAAATATAACAAAAATAATCAGCTATTAAAATATTGGAGTTATCATAAAATTATTTAATGAATTTTTTAAATCACAATAAAAGCACGATAAAAGGGAATTTTTGTTTAGAAAACTATACAATACCAGGTTACTCTTGGAACAAGTCCAGTCTCTGTATTGTGTCCAGTAATCTGACCTTTTATATATTTTTACGTAAAACAGATACCCTGGACGTCCAAAATGATCCTTAAACATTTCGTTCTATTCTATGGTAATAATAATAGTAATAATAACGATATCACATCACGTCAAACCTTTGGTTCATAATTTTCATTAAATCACACGCTATGTCACACTCTTGTAACATTCTGAAGGAATAAAATACTGAAATTCAAATGCAATATCGCTTGTGATATTTGACCTACTTGCCATGCCCTTGGCTTTCAAATACGTTGAAGAATGAATTACGCTACTTGATATAAAATATAACTAATATTTTCTACAGAAACACGCTTATTATTCACATCAGATACACAGTAACCATATGTTTAAGAGTTGAATAAAAATTGTACAATAATTTTATATACTGGGTGACGACAATATTCCATCGAGTATGATAGCATCATATTATATGTACAGCCTGTCTGACATTTCGTTTTAATAACATTTTCGATTGTTTCACTAGATTTTTGATATTATTGAGCACCATTTGAAGACGTATTAGACTAACGAAATATTTTGAGAATTGTGTACTTTGCCCTTTAACACCTCGGAGTCATAGTTACACACTTAAAGTATCCCAATGCAGTGAGAGTGGTGATAAGGTTTTTGATTATCTGTTCTTATTTAATTCTAATTTACCTTATTTCTTTCAGGATTTACTTAGAATTACGTAGAATTAATATACAGGGTGTAACATAAAGGTTGGGAATAAATTAAACAGTGGATTGCTTAGTAAAAAAAAATAGATTTTCTTCATATGATGTTATGCTCTATGGGTTTTCATTTCCAAGCTACAGGGCACTAAAGAATTTCAAAAAATTTACTTTTTCTCTAATAACTTTCGAAGATTGGAAGATAATTAAACGAAATTTTAGCCGTAGCTTAATTTGATAATGTCCTAGTAACAAGGAAAAGATTGACTTCGTAAGTTACTCAGTGGCGTGCGTACACATTGTACCGTAAGGTTTTCGAAAGAAAATTGTGGTACGCCACCGGTAAAAACAATTTTTAATTTCTTTTTTAAGATCTACTTTTCATTTTGAATAAAATTACTCTCTTGCGTTTTATTTGTATCTCTTGTCATTTTCCCGTAATTAAAACTTTTGCAAATACTATTTTTCCCACTTCCATAAGAAAATGAAAATTACAAAAACATTATGAAGTATGCTTTGACTCATTGTCAGTTAAGACATTTAGTTTTCCTTAAACGGTTGTACTTTGGTTTAGATCTGTTAAAAATGTACTACTCATTTAAAGAATTAACAGATATGCATTTTATTTATGGCCTTGCCAACGGAAATACTGTGTTAGCTGTGCGTCTGTATGTTGAACGTTTTCCAGCTCGGCGCATTCCAAATAGGAAGACTTTCTCGAGAATTCATGCGCACTTACGTAATACCGGCTCGTTAAAGCCTTGCACCTCTATCGGAAAACCTCGAAATGTAAGGACAGTACAACTTGAAGAACGAATCCTTCAGACGGTCGAGGCGAATCCTGAATCAAGTACTAGAAGAATTGGAAGAATGGAGAGAGTAAGTCATATGACTGTCCAACGAATCCTGCACGATAATTTGTTATACCCATACCATCTACAAAGAGTCCAAGCACTTTTTGCCGAGGATTATGTATCACGTCTCAGATTTAGTACCTGGTTTTTAAATAAGTGTAATCAGAATTTGTTATTCCACTCATTCATTTTATTTACCGACGAAGCTGGATTTACAAGGGATGGTATAGTTAATTTCCACAATAACCATCTGTGGGCTGATGAAAATCCACATGGAATGATACAATCTCGGCACCAGCAGCGATTTTCAATTAATGTTTGGGCCGGAATAATTGGCAATTTTTTGATTGGTCTCATAGTACTACCAAATAGACTAGACGGATTATCGTATCTGGATTTTCTTCAAAACGAATTACAACCTCTATTAGAAGAAGTCCCAATTGAAACACGCCAGAACATGTGGTTTATGCATGATGGCACCCCAGCTCACTTTAGGCGAGAAGTGAGAGAATATCTGAATGAAACGTTCCGAAATAAATGGATAGGTCGTGGAGGGCCAAGAGCGTGGCCTCCTCGTTCTCCTGACCTTAATCCATTAGACTATTATTTGTGGGGGCACTTAAAAAACATAATTTATTCCGTTGCCATTCCTGATGTGCAGACCCTTCGGCAAAGAGTTGAAATGGGCTGTCAGCAAATTCGAGAGATGCCTGGTATTTTTGGGCGAGTAAGAGAATCCATAAGAAAACGCATTGAAAAATGTATTGAAGTTAGGGGGCAACATTTCCAGCACCTTTTATAGTCGAGTTTGTTAGTTTATTACTTCCTATTACCTAGTCAATAAATTCTATAAATTCCTAAGTTACCTCTATTTTTTATTATTGTTAAAATAATGTGACATTTTAATATCATATTCAATCAAAAAGTATTTTCAATGCTTACTCGACCATTTTCGGTGGCTGAGTCAAATCATACTTGATAATGTTTTTATTACTTTAATTTTCCTATGTTAGCAGTGGGGAAAAATTAGTATTTGCAAAAGTTCTAATTACGGGAAAATGACAAGACATACAAATAAAACGCAAGAGGGTAATTTTATTTAAAATGAAAAGTAGATCTTAAAAAATAAATTAAAAATTGTTTTTACCGGTGGTGTACCATAATTTTCTTCCGAAAACCTTACGGTACAATGTGTACGCACGCCACTGAGTAACTTACGAAGTCAATTTTTTCCTTGTTACTAGGGCATTATCAAATTAAGCTACGGCTAAAATTTCGTTTAATTATCTTCTAATCTTCGAAAGTTATTAGAGAAAAACTAATTTTTTTTAAATTCTTTAGCGCCCTGTAGCTTGGAAACGAAAACCCATAGAGCATAACTTCATATGAAGAAAATCTATTTTTTTTTTACTAAGCAATCCACTGTTTAACTTAATCCCAACCTTTATGTTACACCCTGAATGTATATGGAATGTACCATTAAGGTACTTTCTCCGGAAACCCACTTTTCTATAAAATTTTATCAAATTTCGGGTACACATAAAGAATAAACTTCCCGAAGGAAATTGTTTAAATAAAAAAATTTTTGCCCGTACAATAAAGGAGATATTTACCATCAAAGTTGGAATTTTTTTATGGTTTGAATGTAACAGTTGACTAAAAGTTACACAATTTACATCATAACTTGAAAACTTTTCTATACATTTTTTCCAAATACAACTCATCTGTACATTAATTTATTACGAATATTTTGAATTAATAAAATCGGTTGTCCGATTTGTTGAAAAGATTTTTAAAATATGCCACTTTAAGCTTGGCTCGGTAAGTCGACAACTTGTCAATTAGCGTTTGGCAACGCAGCGGTATGCATTTTACCAGGGCCATTTATGTTAACTGCACAATCGTCACAAACAATATCTAAAATTGAATTTAGTCGTAAACGACTTTCCTTTTTTATTTTTTCAAGTGAAAGAATGTTTTTACATTCACATCTTAAATTTTTGCCGAGCTTGTTCAATTCTACAATATGTCATTACTCTGTTAACTTTTCGCAAGATTCATTTTTGCAATACAATTGAAACGTTTCTGTATTACATTTTTGATTTGAAATTTTTCTCTATTGTCCCGCAACTTATCACGACAAAAATTAATTTTTAATTTTTCTATGAATTTTTATTCACGCTCCGAAAGAGTATAGGACATTAGTATAGGACAGAACGCAACGTTGCCATGTCTTTAGTTTCAACGAATAAACATGTAATTGTGCGTATACATATACATGCAGTGTCTGGGTAGAGACCAGTCTCCGAACAAAAATAATGAACACTAGACTACTGACATCCTATATATTTTACGGTACCAGAGAAACAACCTTAAATATATCAATACACGATAATCAATGCACGATTTTCAAGACAATCAGAGAGTAATATCATGCAACGATTCATTTTTTCTATTTTATATTAAAAAAGGGTCAAATAATTATTTAAATGAGGAAGTTACTGATTTACTGCATCATTACGAGAGACGTCCTGTATATACATAAAAAAATAAATAGGCTAATAATAATATAATTACTTTGGTAATTTTGCATATATGGGGATCGTTTCAAAGCCAATTACGACAGATCGTGTATAATAAAAAAAAACAAGTTTCCATTTTTTTCATCAAGGCTAAAAAAATTAATAAAACGTAATAACATCCGAACAAAATCCACTAAACTGTCTAAAAGCAGATGTTTTGTTTTAAATGGAACTACGAATCTCATTTGAAAGTTCAGGAGTAGGAAACGATAATTATTATCAAGGTAATCTTTTTGTGTTTAAACAATCCTACCTACACACGTGCTGCATACCGTAGGCTACGGATAATCAAAGATTAAGTAATTAATGCACGCAAGGATATAACACATAAAAACTTTTCGATTTTTATTCGAACATCTCGACTTTCATCGTACAGGTTGGCTGAGCCGTCATTAAGGCAGAACAGAATCGGCAAAGAATCGGACTTTTTACGGCCGTGAATACAGCTAATTAATTAATAAAGTATTAATAAATTACATACATATGTTTATTACTCATACAATCTATTTGCCAATATTTAATCTATGAAATCGATTCGTCCTTGAAAGACAACACCGCGGAGGTATCGACTAACAACGATCGGCCGATATTTGTGAATGATCACGGGATCGCCTCTCCGCAGATATAAACAACAACAAAGAACACGAAGTCGACAAAGCAATATCAAAACAAACAGTAGGCTTCCGACGTTCGTTGAGCTGCCTTGAAACGAATTGTGAGGCGGAAAAAAAAACGCTCGACTTGGCGATCGCTGGTGTACATTGCTATATGGTGTTGTATTTAAGATGTAAAGAATACAGGGTGCTCCACACCGAGCGTATAGTCCGAGGGTAGTCTTAAACGAATTTCGTTAATGTAAATCAAATAGAGGTCAAACAAGGATTCGGTCCCAAGTGACCGGCCTCAATTTATTTGTTGAGCAAGTAAAGAGCAGTGGTCCTGCTCGGACTGCATCTCTTATTCAGAAGTTATCACGGCTCCCAGAAAATTAACGACGCCCTTGATGTCAATGCAACTTCGTTTAATGGCAGGGGAGCCATGAATACGTATTTTTGTGGCTTTAAGGACAGAAACGGTGTCCCAAAATATTTCTTAGTCCCAAAATATTCCCTGTACTTGAAGAGGTATAAAGATGAACCAAAAAATTATTTGAATAAAACAAATATTTAAGCTACCACGTTTTTAAAACGGACTAAAAAGTATAAAATACTTTGCCTTAGCCCCATACAGGTTCATAACCCCATACTGATTCATAACCCCATATAGATAGTTCTGAGAATTTGTGATTGTGAATTTTTAATAGCTATGAAAATACTTATAAAATTTTATATGAAATTTATATATGAATTTTAATCAATTTTGAAAAAGGTTATCTAGGGTGGTCTTTCTATGGAAACACAGAACAAGGTATGTATAATTAAATGATACCAGAACTTAACTTAAACCTAACCTGATCGCTTGCACGGAAATTCTCTCAATCTTCACATACAATGGAATGGGAACCCACCTGCAAGAAAGAACAGTTGATTAAATAAATTATTTGTTATATTATTTTATTTTTTGTATTGTTTATGATAGTGATTGTGACCATGTCACAATCAACATTATAAACAACAGAAAAAATACCACATTATAAGGAATCAAGATTTTGAATTAAATACTATATTAAACATGGATGAGGCAGCGTACTCCGTTCATTGTCGGACCTGCGCTGTTCGAAGTCAAGCAACGGATTGCACGGTTGCGACTTGGATGAGTGACGCATGGTCTTATTCTCATGGTGCCGCGGTGGTGCTGACTTGGTATTTGGTAACAGGGTGGCAACTGGGCCAAATACTGGGCACATTGTCTGCGTGAGTTCGATTCTCACCAGAGGGAACTTGGCACTTCCCTCAGGGCTGGGTGTTTGTCCGCGTTTATATGTGTAACCTTCCCCTACACAAAACCTGTCTGTAGGCTTTTTGGGGAAGGATGTTCTAATTTCTGTGTGTGTCCAAACATTTTGTAATGTAAAGTTCTTCTACCAAATTACATATACGTATACATAATATAGTGTGTAATAAATAAAGCTGATCTACTGTGAAGGATAGATCAGTGATGTTACTTTCGAATATCTCGACTGGCAATTTTGTCGCATAGACTTGAGATATTTGAATAGATGGAGGTACAAGCAATTCAGTTTAGCGTTAGTGTAGTGTTTGATTACTTACATATTACGTAAATGTAGTAATACATATGTATGATAACCATTGTTATGACTAAAACATAGTTGTTTATGTAGGGTGTCAGTGCTGATGAGGCATTCAAGTGGGTAGCTCTAACAATAAATGAATTTCATAATTGTTAGAGTATTAAAGAAAGTGTATAAACGAATACACTGGTACACGTTAACTTCATTTTAAAAATAAACCACTGATCATTCATGGTTGTTTGCCGTACTTGGGTGTTTTCAATTATTATAAATATAAAAAAAGATAATTCTTTAGAAAAATAATTGTCGGTTGTAATTTCATTAATAAAAATAAAATATTAATCGACAATATAATTCATTCAACAACGAGGTCTTTCATACATAAAGTTGCAATTTTAATATACAATTTTTTTTTGTATGAGGCATTAACCCATGTAATTTCATATAAGTGTCATACCACTAGACGGATTATCAAGTCAAGGGGAATTAACGACTAAACACTTCAGGTAAGCCCATTCTGTATTATAATGATTGATTAGAAATCTCAAAAAGGAGTGTTCCTTGTTAATATCTAAGTAATGCTCAACAGAAATTTCCGGATTGCCTCTATCCAGTTAAATATCAGCGTTTCGAGGCTTGATAACCGTTAGCAAATCAGTATTTTACAAGTAACTGTAGTAACTTTCATAAATAATTTGAAAAGTTCATTATTAAATATTCAGTCTGGAATAAATGGAAGTCTTCTTGGAATATAACGTCGTTCAAATGTCTGCTGCGGCTATGCTTGGTGGCACGTATTCGCGAATCCAATTTTCGATGACTTTATGGCATAAATCTGGCTGAAAATTGCTGGATGGCGTTCGTTATGTTGACTATGAGGGCATTGTTTGCGGTTTATTCGCATAGACCTTCGGCGATTTAAGATAGCCCCAAAGGAAGAAATCTAAAGGCGTTAAATCGTACGATCTCGGTGGTCACCGCTGCGCAAGTTAACTATGCCCCCCAAATCGGTTGTGCAGAATGTCAATCGCGACATGCGCTGTGAGGCTAGTAGCACCGTCCTGTTGGAACCACATGTCGTCGGTATCCATATCATCCAGATTAGGACACAAGCAGTTGCTGATCATCGATCTGTAGCGCTCGCAGCTGACGGTTATGGCAATGCCAGTTTCGTTTTGGATGAAGTACGAATCGACGTTTCCCCCAGACAAAATCCGCACCAAACAGTGACTTTATCGGGATGCATTTGATGCAGGTGTATCTCGTGCGGATTGGTATCGTCCAAAATTCGATAATTTTGCTTGTTCATATATCCTTTATTCATCCAAAAATGGGTCTCGTCGCTAAAGATGACTTTTTTTTTGGCGAAATTTGGGTCAACTTCTAACTGCTCCATAGCCCAATCAGCGAACACACAGCGTTGTCTATGGTCGTTTGCCTTAAGTTCCTGGTTCCCGTACACTTTTACGCATAGCAGTGATATTTTTAGTAGACCATGCATTTCGGTGACGTACGGGTGTTGGCTGATTATCTATCAAACCGGTTGACTCGAATTTGGCCACTAAGCGTCGAATAATCGACTCGGCGGGACAGTGGCAGTGGCGAAGATAAAAATCACGTATAAAAACATTTCTCGAACAGAGCACTGATATTGAAAATAAAATTTCATAATTTGTACAAGTTGTTAAACGCTATAACCTTCCACGGTGATTTGCCATATACTACTGAACAATTTACAACAAATTTGACAGATGTTGCTTTAACAACATGGCCGCTATAACTGAATAGATTTCGAGCATCCATATTGAAAGACTCTGTATATTCACGACTAGTTATTCTTTCCTCTTGTATCACTTGTAATGTCAATTCTTGTTAACGACTATGCTGTTATAATATCAAATACAATAAATGTGTTATAAGAATTATATTATTCTGATAAGTGGCTCGATACAAGCTGTTAATTTAAACTTAAACCGGAGGGGATTATAATAATACACCTTACGTGCAGTGGATGCACATACACAAGGGAACTTGTAAGTCGGTCCCCATACGTTTCCGGTGAAGTCATATTGGTGCGAGAGCGATACAGAGAACGGTTACGAACAATATAATATGCAGCATTCACTGCTGTCTATTGTTTGTTGAAACGAGCCTGGAAAACCATTTTAAGTACAGAAGCCCGACGCACATGGATTTTCTATACGATCACGTGGGACCTTGTCGTCATTTAAATGCGAACGTTTTATCATCACAATGGAGAAAATTAGAGAAAAGTCACGTCTGTTTCTGTAAATGATTAAAAAGTTTGACCAGATCAGTCCGGCGTTTTGTGGGTTTCTGGTACTAGAGCGCCATCTCCTATTCAAAATTTCTTGATTCACATATTCAATAAACAAAATAATATTTTTAACACAAAATAGTTTATGGTTTGGGTCTACTAGATCATCATCTTATTACAGGAACATAATTCAGTAGAATATATCTCACTAAATTTAACACAGCAGCAGGAAACTGATATGTGTTACAAGTCCGTGAATACCACTTGGCAATTACTTTGGCATTATCACTAGAGTAGCTATAACTACGTATAATAACTTTTATAATATATATTGTCACAACCAGCAAAACGACAAGTCATCAAACACGACAGCAAAGAAACTCAATTAATTGTACCTACATCGATTCAGATATCTCAAGCCGACACGGTATTTCGGCTGCAGCGGAATTACCTGAGTGTAATAACATTGAGGCAGCAGGCGGTGAGAGTCACACTAATATCATTCAATGAGATCCATTTGTTCCACTAAGTCAAAGTATTTATAAAAAAATGATTTTGGATGGTATATTAGAGCAATGGCAAGTAAAATATTACCTAGAGAACCATTGAGGCAGCATTGGCGGTGAGGGTCACATTAATATCATTCACTGAGATCCATTTGTCCCATTATCTAAAAGTATTTATAAAAAAAATGATTTTGGATGGTATATTAGGACAATAGCAGCAAATACCGCTTACTTTCATTTCTATCACCACCTGGTTGTCTTAAAAATGCAAATAAAATATTACCTAGGGACCAATAATGTACTTAACCGTAGTATTGGACACAATCAAAACATTACAATCAAATACTTAGCCATTCGCGTACAATGTTCGTTTTTCTATGATGTTATAAGAGACAATTAAAAACTGTTAAACGCGAAAATCTTTAAACCGTGTATAAGAGAACTGTTATTCGGAAGATTGTAAATTGGTGGATTACTTCGCTTGCCTTAGTTACTAGTATCATTTCTATTTATCTATACATATATGTATCTTATATGCTATTTCAGCTTATAAGTTTTTTAAAAACAATTTTTTAATATTAAACACTTTATTTATGATTTTGTATAATTTTGAAATGAGTCGTAGACGACGAAATGAGTTTACAATCTAGACTAACTTTGTGCTGGCTTGGATATAATTTATACGTTTAAAAATGCTGACGCTAACGCGTGGCAAAGCGTGGCTTTCTGGGAATGCCTTGGCAATACTCCAAGCCATCACATTTAGTGATAAATGAAATATACAATGTTATCAAAGGTTAAGTAGGTATCGTATGATGTCTGGAAAGAGATAACAGCTTCCCAGGATATCATATTACCTTCTCACAAGATAATAGTTATGCGTTACATACTGAAATATTCTAAGTCAACAATGTATATAACGGTACTTTTATATAACAACTCCCCCCTTATAATAAAAGTTGGTGTATTACAGCAACTTTTAAGGAAGTTGAAAGTAAAATTAAATTGAATAAATAAAAGAAATTAACAATATAAAAAGCAAAAATAGAAATGAATAAAATACAAATTGTCTTTTGCACAACACATTAGTTCAGTTCAATAGTGTCTTGAGCGATGTCTTCTTCGGGTCGGATGGAAGGTCTTCTCCTAGGAAGGATACTTCCCAATAGTCTTTTTCCGGGTCTAGGTGGAGGTGGAGGTGGAGGCGAATTCGTCGTAAAGGCGATTGCGAGTCTCCTCTTCTTACGGCATTTACAGAAAATGTAAAGTATGACAATACCGATTATGAGGGTAATTGTAAAATATGTGAACCATGAAATGTGCTTAGAAACGAATGGTTCATTTATTAAGTCGTCTAATGTTTTCGAGTACTCGTCTAACTTGTATTTAGCGATGTCCAAGTCTTCTACGTTTAAGTTGTTTAGTTTTAACGGTTGCAATTTCGGCATTTCGATGTTGTCAGGAAGGTCTTCACAACAATCGTATGGAATTATAATTGGGTGAGAGTCACTGGTTGTTTCAGAAAAGTCCTTGGGATCTGCTTGTACTCTGGTAGCTCCAATGAATGCATTGCATTCTGGTTGTAATTTTAAGACCGAGTTTTTGAGAATCAATTCGGTTTTTGAATTTCTCTGTTTACAGTTGATTGTGATTTGTAGAGGCTCTGAATTTATAATTAACCAAGTATTTCCGGTTAATTTTTGAACTTTATAACCTTTTACGAATATCAGCGAGGTTTGGCAGTTTTCGGGTATGGATTCCAGGTTCTTCATAATTTGCGCTTCGCAAATGGCATCTTTATCGATAGGGTATGCGAACTGGTTAGAACAAATTTGGGTTTCATGAAACAGTAGCTTACAATCATCCAGGTTAGACATAGGAATGTACATCAAAGAATTGTCATCTCGCGCAATGTATTCTTGAGATATTGATAAAATGTGGTATAGACCAGTTCGGTTGTTTAGAATTGGAATTGGAAATAATCTAAACAAAGTGTATATTTGCTGATCAGTTAATGGAATTTTTAATACAAAAATTAAATCATCGTTTGCTTGAAAAGCTTCTAGTTCCATTACGTCTAGGTATTCAGCAACGTTTGATATTCTAGTAGGAAGTGGTAAATTATTTTGGTGTAAATTTTGAGCAATTTGTGAGGTAATCAAATTTTCGGGTAATTATGGAACTATGGATTATTCTTAATCTTGCAAAAGTAATTGAATTTAAAATATCATCTAACTCATTTTCAATATAAAGATAACTTTCCATGAGCATTTCGCATTTTTACAAAAATTTCAATGTTAATCGAATAATTTTGATTTCATCTGCTGTACGATAAATTGTGTCTGAAATCAATTTAATGTCGTTATTAAACGTCCGCTCATCAAGCTGTAGTTTTTGAATTGTAGCGTTAAAATTTTTTATTACTGATGTTGTAACTGAAATTTTATTTTTCATCAGGTTTTCTAATTGGTGTTCATCGTTATTTAATTTGTTAATGCAATTATTATAATACTCGCCATCTTCAGCGTCTAAGTTACCTGTGATCGCTTTAAATATGGTGCCTATACCATCTATAATGCCACGCTTGTATCGCTTTTTGACATCATAATTAATTATGTTTAATTTTACTCGAATTGATTTTGAAATTTGAGTTAGGAGACTGACATGCGTTTTAACCTATCTACCATAACAAATAGATACCTATGTATCTATTTGTTATCTATTGCATAAGAACCATACAATATGTAACGTTAATATATGAAACTATTTATATATTAAAAAAACTGTCATACCCAATAGTTGATTTATATACAATTATGCCTAATTTTGTTGATCTTCATATGATGTTTCTCGATTTCAAAAACGAGACCGTTCTTACTTGTATTTAAGTTGCAATCTTATTGTTTGTCTATTTTATTTATTTGTCTTTGTTTGTAATTTATTTTTTCTTTTCCCTATTAAAAATAGATTTCATTTTAATAAATTAAAAAATACTGTACATTGTACCTAATATTTAGCATCTAGATTCTGACGATTCATTTTGGAAAGATGCAAAAGTGAAAACATCTTCCAATGCATTTTACATGAGGTTTCTTTGCATACACTGAGCTACTGGTTATTATTATAGTAAAAAGCCTATTTATGTTTGCTTATGATCCACAATTTCGTATTATCCCTTTAGTATATACAGACTTGACAACCAATCATCTTGAATGGATTACACATGCGTAGTAGAAAAGAATATAAATGAAAAAGCTCATGGTCTAGAAAGAAACAGATTTTATCTACGTTGTTACCATTAACGGTTTTCGTCTAAATGCTATCGGGGATTTAATTATTCTTTAAGTTCGTTATTTTTTTTATTATTGTCTACTTACATTTTTTTCGTATTATAGCATTTCGCTTATTTGTATACGTTATCCAAAGAATATTTCCATCATTTATTTAATAAACGCTAGTTTCATTTTACGCTAAAGAGTGATATAAAACGTAGCTATCCTTAATTAGTTGAGCATTTCAAACAATGGATGAAACAAAACAACTTACTTTAAGTGAAGTTTTGTAACACATAATATGAGTATATATTAGGAAAGCAGTACTACACCCTATTACAAGGGAAATTACTGAAAATAAGGCTATTTCGTAGGAGGGGATTGTCCGGTCCAATTACGAAATACGGTGGGCGTGTTCTCTAAATAAATGACATCAACATACCTACTAATCTCATTTATGTAGAGATGTTTTCCTATATAAGAAATTCAATTCAACGTATGTTGTTTTTATATGCACGAACACATTAAACTTGGCATCGTGGTCGTGGTTGTATCGTCGACGCGTATCACGTACATGGGTTTGCCATTTCTCTCCTTCTCTGTCACACATAAGTAGTCCATTCATTCATTGTAGTTGACAGGTCTGTATGTATATCAATGAAGTTATAATAGTGACATCTACAATATACGGTGTCTGTCAAAGAAGTTATATTAAGAAGGAATATTGTGACAACGAATTAATTTGATAGTTAATTATGCCCTTGACCTCAAAATAGGCGCACCTTCTATTAACCAAGATCATAGTTAATTCCTGCCTATATTTGAGGCAAAGATACTGAAAGTGTATCATTACTTTATTTCTCAATGGTACATGTGGATTTGAAATTTGTAAGTATATATTGCCTGTTTCCTACATTAGAATACTTTAGTTATAACTTTCTTAGTTGATCTATATAGATTAGGAATTTTGACATTCATATAAATATATACATAGATCAAGAAGTATTGTTGGACGTAGAGGAAGAATTATTGAGTACTAGAGGAGTATACTAAAGAATTATGTTAATGCTTATATACTTTATAACGTGCTATAAGTTATAAGAAAAATTGGAAAATAACGAAACGTCATTATGAAAAAAGTATGTTCGACAAAGTAGTAAGTAGACTTCTTAGCCAAAGCGCTTCATTCACTAACAAAGATATGTGCTTGATTGATACGCACTTGCTTGTACTACTATATCCAAAAGTAAATAAGTAATTGTTCGCCAAACTAATTAAATACGAAGGCTATATATGATAAGTACCTGGCGCAGGCCAGAGATGGCGCCAGAATGGCTAGTATTTAGCCAGAATAGCTAGTATTTTGAAGATTATCCAGGTTGTCCAAATGACTTCAGAACTGATTTAAAAAATCCAGGATATGATACGTGATAAACGATGGGAGAGTGAAAGTGCGTGAGATTGATGAGACTGTAGGCATATCAATTGACCGGGTGTAGAATATTTTAAGAACTTATTTTGATATGAAAAATCTTTCCGTAAGATGGTTGCCGTGATTGCTCACAATTGACAATAAACACACACGTGTGTCAACTTCAAAAGAATGTTTGGCGATGAATACTTATTTTGAAGGGTTGGGGCAATCGTATTTTCTAGAGGGGATACAAATGATAGAAAAACGCTGGACCAAGTGTATCGAACTGAAAGGTGATTAGGTACGTTGAAAAATAAAATTTTACACTTAAAATTGATTTTTCTTGTCAAGGCCAGGTACTTATCATACAGCTCTCGTATTATATCAAAAATTTCTTGGAATAATATTTTAGAATCCTTAAATGAATTTTTTAGTTTGTTTCTTACATCTAATGTATTATTATTTATATTCCTTGTACATTTTACAACATATTAAATACTGTATTACTTAAGATTTTAGAATAACATAATTAACTCCAATATTTAATTTCAGGTAGGAATTTATTACTTGAATTATTAAGATAATAATGTACTTTTATCTTATGTAACTGACCTTATATTTATTATAATTGCATTGAAGTCACTAAGGGTATCTAGGTACTAACAGGCACATTACCTAATTTGCACAGTCATGCTGAATTCTTGCGATATTGGATGCAATATTCTATAATAACACACGGTGTATCGAAAGACAAGACAGTATGACTTGTGTACCGTACTCCATCAAGTCCCCCTTACAGGGATACCAGGATTGCATTATACACTACACACAAGAAACTTGGTATTTGATATCATATGTAGTTTATACTAAAATATATCACGCAGGATGTCATTTCGAAAGAGATAAAATACCAGAAATAGATCAAGAAATTTATTTATCTTTAGATTTACGTCTACCCAGACGACATGTAAAATTTTGAATGAATATTTCAGTATATAAAATTATTACAAAGACAATTAATTTTCGCAATGTATCCAATTATTGACAGAAGAAACAGGAACAGTTGATTACTAAACTAATCATACCCTAGATTACTAATAAATCAATTTATCGTGATCTAAAACAGCTGACAGTAATATATCAGCTTGCTAATGATATGCATACAGTGTTTTTATTGATGTTCACAATCCACGTGACTTTCAGATTTAGGCAACCAATATTATGCTACAGGTAGCAATTAGTTTGAAATTACTTCCCATAAATAGCTACAATTAAAAAAATTGCAGAGACAACTTAATATTTATCCAAATTTAAATAACATATAAAATAGGTTAATTAAACCAAATATAGAAGTAGAGGGGTTGTACCGGTTCTAGACTTCTCCCGCCACTCATATGACGTCACAGTTAAACTTGAGACCACCTTGGCAACGTCTCGTTACGAAGGTCATTTTGATTCCTTTTTGTGGAAGTCACTTTGGACCGTCACATTGCGAAAGTGACTTTGCTAAGGTAATTCCAAGGTTAACTGTGACGTCATAGAGAGCAGTGGGAGGGGAGGTCTAAAACCAGTATAACCTCTCCACTTATAGACTTGTGACAAAAAAATACAGTAAATGAATGTGTCCAGGGAACATGAATTCCTTGTTTGCAATGAATTAAATATCACCAATAAGAAAAAAAATTATATCCAAGAAGTACTGTTAATGAAGACACAGTGACGGTTGAAAGTACAGCTCGTCAAGAATAGGAACACGTCTCAAAATTGCGATATCGGACCGCACATGAGATGCGCTGTAAATAGCCTGGTCCTTAGTCAGTCGCATTGAGACCTTTGCAGAGTGAATATCGATGAATATATATTGATTGTGAATGTACACAGAATTCCACAGAATGTAAAGGGAATGAGATAAAAGGAACGAAGAGGTATTTATCTCATTCCCTTTAGAATGAGATAAATACCTATTAGAAAATTTCCCAAATGCAAAATGGGAGACTGAAAAAAATGCAAGCAAATATTAAAAGCAAAATAAATTCACACAATATTTCACACATCTTAAAATAAACAAATCATTATTTTTCTTTATCTTCCATTATCACTTACAACGTTCAGATCTTTAGTGATATTTTTATGACATTTCAACTCAATGACATTCTCCCTAGTTATTGTAAATAATGGTAGATCCTGATTTTTTTTGAGATACTCCAGGTTGGTGGAAACCCTGTACTTTGTATAACATCCAGATCGTCGCCTTAGTCACATAGCAGTTGAATTATCAATAGTTTTTTGTTTAATTCTTCATGTGGTCTCTTGCCCGACGAAAATTAAATGGATTTATTGTAGAATACCTAATATGTTTTAAAATTTTATGGCGTTAGTCTAAACCGTTATAAATTTTGTTAGTAGGTATATTCTAGTCCTAATATTAATAAATTACTTTAATACTTTCATACAAATCATACAAACATAAAAAATATTATTTCACTGATAAGATTATTTAAAACTTAAAACTACAAAATTATTCAGTACTATTCATACAACAGAAAAAATCCAGATGATTGTGTGACCTTAACCCGAGAGCACCTGATAGGATAGCTCACGAATATAAATTTCTCTGAATATCCATTAGTCGCAGAAAAAAATCAGGAAATTCATAACTCTATCTTAATAAAAATTCCATCAAATTTCATTTTTATAAAGGATGTCATTTACTTTATTTTCGTATATAATTATCATAAAAAAGATAGGAAATTTAATTTTGCAATAAATATGAAGAAATTAGTTTTAGTGTAGGTATATTCTAATCGTGATTATAAATTAATTTTAATAATTTTGACAACACCATCAGTGTGCATTTAAGGAATTTTCATATAATTATAAAATAATTATTGTTAATTAATTATATATAAGCTAATTAATATGGTATTTATAAGCGTTAGAAATTATACTAGAAATAGTTTATGAATTTATTAATTTTAATAAAATGAGACATTAGTAATTATTTTATTTATTGGAACGTATACATGGATTTATGTCGGTTTTAAAATATTCAGATTCATGCATAAGTATTTAGCTAATAATTTAGGGCATTTGACTTTTGACTACTTCATTGAAATTACTTATTCTATTTGATTGAAATAAAACAAGTAATAAAATAAGAATAACCACCTGGTTAACATCTTACAACATCTGCAGCATTAGGTGGATTTCTACACTTGGCAAGAGAACGACCGCTCGACATCTAATGATGTAATATTGGCATAATTGAAATAATCGTTGAAGTTATATGATGGATCTTCACGAATCGTGTCATACTTTGTTATAACCTTATTAGTTTTTGCGTCCAATAAATGTGTGTGTACAGCATCCACTATTTGCAGTGACTTAACTAACGACAAGTAAGGATTTTCAATTTTTCGAATGCCTCCACTAATCCGTTACAATTGTTATGATAGTTTGTAAGTCGACTTCGACTTGAGGATCTTGCAATATCGCTTAACTTACCTTGATAACAGCTGATGGAGACCATCATGGAGCAGAAATCATGTAATTTTATTATAATACTTCTTCGTAAAATTAATTATAGTATGTAAACCGAGCAATACTCGTTTGAAACTGTAAACATTTAATAATGTAAATGTTGAATCACCAACAAAAATTAACAGTCTTAAAACCTTAACGGACTCTCCGCACGTAGAACATCTCTATCTCGAATTTGTCCGCACGTAGAACATCTCTATCTCGAATTTGAGTGGCCGAGAAAATATAAACCAACACATACATGCAGAATATGTGTTTTATGCGACAGTTTTACTTCTTTTAAATAGTCCACTATCGTGCTTTCTCATGACTCATGGACAGGGTGGGGTGTGTCCTATCCACCTCAAAATCAATAGATCTCGTCCGGTAGACGTCTCTAATCAGAATCAGTCGAAACCCAATCGATCCGACACGAATTAATTGAGTGATTGTGATAACAAAAAAAATTCTCAAATAGTCCACCATTGTGCTTTCTCGTGACCCATGAACAAGGTAGAGCGTGTTCTATCCACCGAAAAATGAATAGGTGTCGTCTTGGGGACGTCCCCGATCAGAATCAGCAAAAACCCGATCTATCCGACACGGTTTAGTTGAGTTATCGTGTTAACAACAAAAATTGCTCAAATAGTCCATCGTCGTGCTTTCTCATGACCCATGGACAGGGTGTGGTGTGTTCTATCCACCTCAAAATCAATAGGAGACGTTTCCGATCAGAATCAGTCAAAACTCGATCAACCCGACATGATTTAGTTGAGTTATCGTATTAGCAAAAGAAATTTCTCAAATAGTCCGCCATCGTGCCTTGTCATGACCCATGGACAGGGTGGGGTGTGTCCTATCCACCTCAAAATCAATAGGTGTCGTCTAGGGAACAGTCCCCGATCAGAGTTAGTCAAAGCCCGATCGATCCGACACGATTTAGTTGAGTTATCGTGCTAACAAAAAAAAATTCTCAAATAGACTCAAGGGAGAGGATGGTGGGTGCTATCCACCTCAAAATCAATAGGTGTCGTCTGGGAGACGTCCCCGATCAGAATCAGTCAAAACCTGATCGATCCGATACGATTTAGTTGAGTTATCGTGTTAACAAGAATAAATGCAGACGACGACGACACACACGCAGCAAACATTTTTAAAAACCATTTTTTTTTTTGTTTTTAGGCCGAAGAACGAAAAATAAATCCAAAAAAAATTTTGTTTTTTCATTTTTTCTTTACATGATTACATTATTTTTCCGCGTATAGTGGAGTGCGGAAAAGTAAAAAAAAATTAAAGTATTTTTTAGTATATTTTATAAGCTACTTCGATGGTAGAAAGAACATGTCACTAGGTAAAATCTGACTTTAATCCGTTGTCCTTATTTAGAGTAAAAGATCTATATCACCAATTGTGTATCATTGGATGAGCTGAAAATACTAAATGGGACAGAAATATCACAAGTTATTAAAGGTTTTCCAAATCTTGGCAGATTGAATAGACAGCTTTACAAAACGTTAGACATCGAAAAATATAATAGCTGTTGAAAATTCCGTATGGAAACGAAGAGAATAGAGTTTGAAAATCCTTTATTCTCTAGACTGCGAGTTTCTCTTATTTTTGGACTATTTCATTTTCCCTTAAAGGATAGGATTGTTAGAAATTGCAACAACTAGAACAAAGAATTGCTGAAGAATGCACAACCATAATGTGCGACAGAATGTTTTGGATATTATAAGGACGCATGTGAACTTGTACACTGAACACGGCAATTAAGCTTTCACTTTAGTTTTCAAACTTGTACATTCTATTTTATCTTTATAATTGATAAGACATTTGCATGTTACGTCAATATGGCAGGTAAAGGCCTGGTTACACAGTGCGAGATGGCCTAGTCAGTTACTGCAATACAACTATTTGCACCATATGACCGTCTCATATGAGTTATTGTCATGTGCAGGTCGGTCAATAACTTACTTTAATATTATTTGTTTTTACTCGCCCATTGCCCTCCCCCACCACCCATAAGGCAGTAGCTCGCAAGCGACTCGGACGTCAACTCGCACGATTTTGCGAAATGTCAGTAGCTCGTATGCTCGGTACATTTGCACACAACGAAATTCGCACTTGACTGCAATCTTTCGGGCAATACCTGCTCACCTGTGTCATAGCAACTACTCTCATCGTATGACCGGTCGAGGCTAGTCGAACTACTGTCATGCGAGTATACAGTGGCAGTAGCTGTCTACTGTCACGTCAGCAGCTCGTACTGTGTAACCAAGCCTTAACATAGCGATCTTTGACAGAATCGCATCAAAAGGATGATACAAGCTAAGACGGAAGTTTTCCATTTCATGACCACCTTTGACCAAGATAACTTTATATATTTCGAAATGTACGGCTAGAATAGAATGTCAAATAAGAAAATTCACTGTTTATGTTACATATTTTATTATAAGAGTATAATAACGTAAAAATATTCAGAAATTGAAGAACGTGACATGAAATATGCTGTCAGAGACGCTTTCATACAGAAACATTTATGACTGAAGTTACATTGTGAAATCAAGACTGCATATCAGATAAAATCAGCTACAGTATACGATGAAGAGCCTATTCAATTATTACCCAATTGCTCCATCAAATAAATTATAAAAAAGAAAATTTAACTGAACTATGCACCATTAAATATTCTGAAGTAGTACATAGTCAAAATCAGTTGACGCAATGATTACTTTGATTTACCATTTTCTGAAAAAACAAGGACAAGAAGGCATTTGAAGAACGACATTATTTTCTAAATTGTATATTTAATGGGAATTTATTTCAGCAGAATCAAAACATTTAAATCAGAAACAAATCTACGATCAGCTCACAGCTGTACATAATATGAAATGAAATGAAGTAAAAATATAGAAGATAAAGTAATTAATTGCACACTATATATGTATTGCCATTATATAAAACAAGTGTTAGAAGAGGTAAAAAGATTCGCTATACTTTGCGTAACTGTTTTCTAAATATGTATTTCGACGGGTATTTTTATATTTGACGTTGAGTTTAGAAAAAAAACATTTTTTCACAAATTCTTCATTTAGTTATTATTAGATAGATATTTTTTTAATAACAAATGTTATATTACATTAAAGTAATTATAATTTTTATTTATATAATTACTCATTGATTATATCATTACTTGATTTATTCTTCAATTAATATTATTTCGTCAAAGTTGAAAGTACATCCCGTTAATGCCGCGCCGGTGCCAAGTAAAACACAAAAAAATATATACCTTGCTACTATAACAACGAGTTTACATTTAAATTTGCCGAGGGCCGGCATTCGCATTACTAATATTATATTTCAAAAAATAAAACCCCCCACAGGTAGGATTCGACATCTGTCCCGGATCGGAACCGAACGACATACAGCTGTTTCGAACTTATTAGTTCTCATCAGTGCCGTACACGGTACGCTGATCCATGATAAATGCCGAATGAACTCTATGGGGTATACATCTTTATCGATACGATCTTTGTCAGTAACATATAAGTCGGAAATCGAGAAAGGAACCACCAAACCTTTAATAACCGCTTGGCGGTTTGGTGGTTCCTTCTCGATATCCGACTTATATGTTACTAATATAAAGACAATTAATAATAATTACATTATAAACAATAATTTTTTAATTACATTAAACGGAACAACAAATAAGTATTAAATTGTCGCAGAAAACACTTATTTCTTGCTTTTTAGTTTCTTGATTTTTTTGTCGGTTTTTTTTTTAACTTATTATTTTACAATTCTATGTGTTGGGTAAGCCTACTAAGGATGTTTTGCGAATAAGAAAAGGCGGCTACTTGAATAAAGACTTCCGTTGTGTATCTTCGAAGTCCAAGATCCAATACCAATTGGAATTAAAGTGAGACCACCTTGGACCTACACTGAACCCAACGCAAAGAATAATTAAAATCGGTTCATAAACATAAAAGTTATACCAGAACATACATAAAATATATATATATATATATATATATATATATATATATATATATATATATATATATATATATATATTAATATATATATATATATATATATATATATATATATATATTAATATATATATATATATATATATATATATATATATATATATATATATATATATATATATATATATATATATATATATACATACAGACGAATTGAGAACCCGCGCAATTTTTTGAAATCGGTTAGCAAAATGATATAAAGTGTAAAATTGAAACTGATGTAGAATGGATATCCAAAGGGATCATGTTTTCCAATCTTGGCATTATTTTATTGATTGCACTATTAGAAATAATACACTTATTTCATTATAGCAAGAATTAAATAAGCAATGCCGTCTTAAATAAACATAAATACTATTCATTTTATCGCCATTTGCCAAATAAAAAACTCTCTTATCTTGCCGATAAATGGAACAGTCTACCTGAGCCTAGCCATAAAAACAAGCCACGGTATGTTTTGAGATTTTTATTTGGCAAATAGCGATGAAATAAACTACGCTATCATCAAATTAACACAAATTATTTTTAATATTACTAAGTCTTTTAATCTTATGGTCGATTTTTACTTATTCATATTACACAAGTGCCCGAAAAAGTCGTTCTTGATAATAAATCTGTTTTATTTTTGCGAAAAATAAATGTGGTGTTTTTTGTGTTTCTTAGTGCTTTGTAAATATAACAAACAATAATATACTAATAATTTTGACTTAAGATCATTGAAAGTTGATAGATTAGTTGGAATATTGGTAAGAAGTATTATTAGTGATTGTATCTCGAGTTAGATAGTATAAATTTTCTCTGTAATTATTTGATTTATTTCCGTAATTACCTTAAGGTAGTTGCCTCGGTACCATTCGATCCAAAAATATATGCCTGGGTAAACATAAAATATTAGTTGGAATATTAGTAATCATTATTCATGTTCATATTTATTATACATATCATAATCAGTGTTCATTATTTTTGTTAGAGATTGTAGTCTGCATGAACGTATACACACAACGTATACATGTTTATTAATTGAAACTAAAGACATGGCAAATTTGATGAAATTCTAGAAAAGTGGTACCTAGTTTTCGGGAAAACTACCTTAATAAAGTATATACATTGTTGTGTGGTAATATCGTATGATGTTAAAACTTACATATCTAATTTTTTTTATTTACAATATTTAACAAAATTATGTTTCTTAATGTTCTACGACTAGGTCCAGTGTCAAGAATATCTTTGTTTTCACAAAATATATGAAGAACAACGCTTTAGATAAGAGACGACTTTAATTTAATTTAAAGTAAAAGTACATCTCACTACTATTTCATGATTTCTCTTGCAATCCTCTTCTTTGTTGACGAGACCGAGCCCCGATACGACCCTGCTGTCGTTGAATTGTTTACAAAATACAAAATAACACAAAGAGAACCGTTTTCCGCTCTGCCTTAATCTGGTTTCAACGAAGCCCACATTGCTTTTTCAGTTGACCTGAGAACTGATTCCTGTCCCCCATCTTCTTTAAGACTGCATCCGAGTGCACGAACCAGCTGCATAACTGCACATAAGATTGTCTGCACGTCTGGTTGGGTCCACACTCACATACACATAAAAAAAAAGAATACCGTCGGGACCAGCTAGCTTTACTTTTTATTCCTACTCGTTTGCCTTGCCATCGTACAGGGTGAAATAATGCCGAGTTTCGTTGGCAAACAGGTTATTTTGGTTGAAGACGGTGGTGGCCAATCTGTTCTATGACCATGTAAACTATAAGAATCATAGCAATTAGGATATAAAATTATAATATCAGCTGATAATCTTTAATACGACGAGGATCAACTAAACGGCTACTTGATCTAGCCCCTTTGGTACCGTTTTGCGAGGTTATTTAAAGTCATGAGTCTAGTTAATCATGCCAAATAATTCAGAAAATCTGAAACAATGAACTCGAAGCATAATGGAAAATATTGTGGTCGGGAAATTACTTAAGATTGAATAGAAGTGTTTACACGCATACAGACCAATGTAAGATTGATAGAAATACCATGCAATGTAAAGAAAATATACAGTGCCGTGAAAAAAATATAAACTCACCCTTAGTTTGGAGTACATCATGAGTAAAACTCAAAATTGAAAATAATTGTATGGATATATTGGAGCAGTATATTACGTGAAATCAGTGTTTTATATTACGAGTTTTAGTATTTCATTTATTGGTGGATAATATAGCGACTGCATAACCAGCGAGTTATAGAAAAACACAGGGACAGATCGCCGCAATTATTAATCGTTCACAAAGTGTTGTAAAAAATTGTTTTAAAATTAGAGTCAAAAATTATGGGGAAAGTATGGTGGTGCTTGAGGCCACAGTGTTTCTAAATCCCGATTTTGCGGCTAAAAGTCTCAAAATCGAAGGTAAGCATTCCGGTTTTTTTCATAACATGTTGTAGAGGGGACTTTGAGGCATCATAATTCCGAATAATAAGTTTCCAGGTATATTTTCTGAGGCAGGGGAACAGCTAGAAAACTGAGGTCGTAGCAGCTGCACGTTTAGCACACTCATTACCTCGCCGGCAGAGCAATATTTGTCAAGTGTGTATTTCAGTATCCAGGAAGTTTTTTTACTAAGAAATCGTTAATAAAGGTACGTTCATTATATGTAAACTTTTTAATTACAAAAATTCGTTATCTTTATGTTAAGAACGGTGTTTGAAATGTGACCCTGTAACATCGCGTTTTCTTCGAGTCTTGGCAATTTTCGTTTCAGTTTCGATTTCCGTCGCAATTTTATATTTATCATAAAGTGTTGATTGAAGGTCTAGGCTCTCGATCGGTTATAATTTTGGGTGCTCTTAGATGCTCTAACACGAGTAAAAGCCGTTTTGATTTTGTCGCGCGCAGTCTGGAAATTTCGATGTTTGGCGCGGCAGACGATTAGGGCGATGCAGGTCATAACAAAATGTTCATACTTGGCCTTTTCAATGCTTATTCTTTCGGGGTGAATTATTACCGAAAATAATTGTTCCTTTTTTATTAAAAATCAGTATTTACGTCAAATAACTTACTACGTATTGTATTTGAATATTTCAAAGGAAATGACATAATCTGATTATTTTTAAACTGTTTTCATTGACAAAAGATGTCGGTTATAAATGAAATTGTTCTCAAGAGTAGAGACATATTTCTTATGACGAAGGAAATTTCAACTGCAAAATTCTCCAATAATATACAAGCTATCGAAGAAGCTTTGTATTTGAAAGCAAATACCTCATTTAAACTCTCTGAGGACTCCATTAATCGTATTAAACTATTTTTATACAAAACAAAGGACTGATGGGTCAATTCGAATTTTACTCATGAGAAAGCACTATGGAAAATGTATTCCATTGGCTCCTGACATCTTCAGATTCTTTAATAACTGGAATGCGAAAACTTCGAACTAAGGAAAAAACTTTAGCAAAGAAGAAATAAAATTACATATTTCAGCAGAATTATCATATATTTCGTCGGATGAATTCGACTCGGGAGTGCTCAGAAGAACCCTCCACAAGCCACAATATATAATTCGTTATATTAAGTAATGTAATTAATAATTTATCAATGTATGTCATTTAGTAAACAATAAAAATGTATTGTCGCTTAAAAAATCTACTTTCCTATCTATTTGTACCAGTAGAATGATTTTTTTTAGTTAAAACATTTTTTAACATATCCGCCATTTTGAAATTTCAAAATACAATTTCATATTTGAAATCATTTTTTACAAACAAATTTAGTACACTGAAACGTTCTTGTTATAAACAATTTTTAAACAAATATGGCGGCCATTTTGAGTCCGCCATTTTGAATTTTAAAAAACAAATTTGCATTCAGCATTTTTGATATCAGCCATCTGAGAAACCCTAGTATGCCAATTTTCATCAAACTCCGATAACCAAAAGTACTTTTGGTCACAAAATCGGGATTTGGTAACACTGTGCGGCCGTCTAAATTTTCACCGACGACAAAGCGTGCTATTCTAAGGAAATTATCAACTATAGAAGCGTCATATCAGGTTGTCCGTCGTTTTAATTTAGATTGTGATCCCAGTCTCATACGAAAATGGGCGGCGAAGTCAGGACATTTTAAATACGAAAAATGTTTAAAGTAACCTGTACTTAAGCAGCATCACAGAGGCCAGATTAAAATTTGCAGAGTATGTTCAAAACAAACGTTTTTGGGACCATGTAATTTTTAGCAAGGAAATTTTTTTTTATTTGGATGGACAGGATGGGTTTTGCTATTATTGGCATGATTTGCGAAAGGAGCGAAAAATTATGCCGAGAAGACCTCAAACAGCTGATTCTGTTATTATATGGGCGGATTACAAAAAGGGTGTGAAAACCCAACTGCCATTTATAAGTGACAGAATGGATGCAATTGCTTATCAAAACCTGTTACAAGATTACCTGTTACAATTTTTATATCTTGTTGAAGATGATGGTACAATATTCCAACAGGATAGTGCACCTATTCCTTCGCAAGGTCTACAAAAAAATACCATTAAAAAAAGTTTTAATGGTATGAAATCGATCTTGTGCCATGACCAGCATTGAATCTTCATCTTAACCCGATAGAAAAACTATGGAGGATTGTGGCAAGAACAGTGTATAATCCAACAAAGCCTTGAACAAATAAATTGAAATTGTTGATGAACTGAAGTGTCGAGAAATTTCAGAGGCAACTTTAAACAATTTAATAAATATTATGAATATTTATAATAAATATTATGAATATTCGCTTATTAAATGTAATAAAAAAATAAGGGAAAATGGGTCAAGAATTAGTCCAAGTAAAATACAATAACACCAGTGAGTTTATAATTCTTCACAAACCACAGACCCGTTTTCATAAATCTCTGTTAGTCACCAATACATTAGATCCAAAAAACTTATAATATAAAACATTGATTTCACGTAGATAATGCTCCAATATATCCATAAAATTATTTTGAGTTTTGCTCATGATGTAGTCCAAGTTAATGGCGAGTCTCTATTTATTTACAGCACTGTAATTAAGACAAAAAATTGAAAACCAAATTTATATAGTTATCATCAGATACTAAAACGATAAGATGATTGTTCTTATCAAACAGATAAGATGTTTAAATTCTTTTATAAATTTTTAATCAAATAATATGGCATAATTGAATTCACTTTGTAGTTGATGACCAAAACAAAAATTAAGCCTATTTTAAGAAATTTAGATATTAAAATACAATGTAAGAAAATTCACCTCGTGCTTCACCATCATACTATAGTACATTGTCGACTGGTAACAGAATAATTTAATTAAATATGGTTAGTAAGTTCAATGCATTTTAGCTTAAGGTATATTGAGATATTCATATCATTAACTGCGGACTGCGATCCTACTTTATTGTTGCCTACATCAATGGCCTTATTTACAAATCTAATGTCTATGTATGTATGTACTCGTATGTATATCTATTTGATCCTGGTAGTATATAAAAAATCTTAACACATCTAGTTGATCAAAATCCCCAACTAATTGACCCTCTTCATAACTACTTTCTGGTCACTAGGTAATAGTTGTACCGCGTCAGTTGTAGTTGTATTAGGCTGCATATAATTATATCTTTTACTTTTCCGCACTCCGGAGAAATAATGTAATAGTGTAAAGAAAAATTGAAAAAAAAATTTTTTGGGTTTATTTTTCATTTTTCGACCTAAAAACAAACAAAATTAAGAAATGTTTGCTGTGTGTGTCGTCGTCGTCGGCATTTATTCTTGTTAGCACGATAACTCAACTAAATCGTGTCGGATCGATCGGGTTTTGACTGATTCTGATCGGGGACGTCTCTCAGACAACACCTATTGATTTTGAGGTGGATAGAACACACTCTACCATGTACATGGGTCATGAGAAAGTACAATGGTAGACTATTTGAAAAATATAAAACTGTCGCATAAAACATATATGTGTTGGTTTATTTTTTCTCGGCCACACAATTTCGAGATAGAGATGTTCTACGTGCGGAAAAGTCCGTTGTGAGGTTTTAAAACTGTTTATTTTAATTAATAATGACGCAAATTAAATTATTATTTAATTTGCGTTACCATTGAAATGAAGATAGAAATCGATATTCTTACTTTATATGTAAATTTATAATGTATATATCTGTAAAACTTTGATGGTAGTTCCTCATGTTTTGCGATAAGAAAAAGCATTTGTAGTATAAAAATAACTTAAGAATACCATTGAGGAAATTTACTTTTACTGTAATTCAACAGACGTATTAAATAGGAACATACTTTTTACACATATCGAATTAAACTTGGATTATTATTTTTATCAGGCAGCAGGAAATAGAGAACTCATTTACTTTATTGTGAATGATAATATTAGATTACTATTTTTTTTTTCCGGCTTGCATAGCTTCAGTCAATCACAACTCATAACTATCTAGTGTACGTGCGAGTTAAAGTCATACATCGTTGATTTGGAGAGAAAATTAAAGAGAGACCTTCCCTTCAACAAATGGTGATTGTAGAAAAAATAAATAAATGTTACTGTCAGGGACTTCGGTGTTATTTAATTTTTACTTTATTATACCGATTATTTATTAATAATAGTAATAAAATATTTGAATATTGACAAATTGGTTTTTGAACTTAAAAAACAAATTTAATGTAGTTTATTTGCTTTATTCTCCCTCTCTCTCTCTTTATCACTCTCTGTTTCCCCCTTGTTAATGTAAAATTCAACTAGAATATAGATGTTTATCAAGAAGATATAATAACTATTATATTAGGTTTCTGTATACGAGGTATGGTTAGAAAAAAACCGGACTGGTGCTGTGAGACATTTTATTAATTGTTTTTTTCCACAACAATTTTGTCTCCCTCTATATACTCCCCTCCACGATCCCTACACCGCTCCATGCGACTTTTCCACTGCTCAAAGCAGTGTTGAAAATCATTTTCTGAAAGCTGCTTCATGACGTTCGTCGCTTTTTTTTTACCTCCTCTACTGTAGCAAACTTAATCGTAGGTAAAAAAACCATGACTTGTCACACGTTATCACTCTCTCCAGAAACCTAAGAAAGATTTCCCTTTCAATGGTCTTCAAAAGGCCATCCCAAATGTTCATTCGGGCTTCTTTTTGTTCCTGCGTAAGGACCTTTGGCACCATCTTCGCACAAACCTTTCTCATGTTGAAACATTCCTGCGAAATTTGTCTCATGCTTTCTTTGTCGATTGCCGCAAGCTCAGCCACTGCTCGAATGCTCAAACGACGGTTTTCTCGAACGATTTGACCGACTTTTTCAACATTGATGTCCGTTTTTGATGTGAAAGGTCTGCCAGAGCGGAAATCGTCATGAACCGTTTCCCTACCTTCTCTAAGTCCTTTCACCCACCCAAACACTTGTGTACGTGATAAACTTTCATCGCCATAGACTTCCCTCAAAAGTGTATAACCTTCCGTTGCCGATTTTCCAAGTTTCACTAGGAATTTCGCGTTGACACGCTGCTCAACTTTTACACTCAGCATTTTTCCGACGAAGCGCGAATGCACCCTGTAGTACAGTTTTATGTTGCGGACAAACAAAACAACCTACAACATTGAAATATTAGTGGTGGATGGGGGAAATATCACGCTACATTGCCGTGCATCGGTGAAGCGTGACCCTGTTGCCATTTAGAGACAAAATAATCAGTCCGGTTTTTTTCTAGCCATACCTCGTATACGTATCATGGAGTATTGCACTCAAAAAACGCAGAAAGTAAATCTGTGATGCCGCATAGTCGACAGAAGAATTCTGGGTCCCTATTTCTTTGACGTGAACCTAACTGATGCAAGATGTTTGGATTTTCTTCGATACGACCTAATTCCTATCTAATATCTTTATATCCAGATGTAGAGGAACCTGATCTTCCGAGAAATTACTTTTTCTTTCAACAAGACGGTGCACCTCCCCACTATGCAGCACCGATTCGCGTTTATTTAGATGAGATGTTCCCGAATCATTGGATTGGGAGAGGGGCCCTTGAATGGCCAGCCAGATCGCCAGATTTGACTACGAGTGACACCCCCTGGATGATACTTTTTGTGGGGATTAAAAAGCAGGAATTCGTCACGAAATACAACATATACCTCCTGAAGTTATTGACAATGTTCAAAAAGAATTTATTAATTGTCTTCGTTACTGTCAGAAAGTCAACAGTGCACAATTTTAACATATTTAAATAATCATTGCCATTAAATTTAGTATTTTGAAACTGTAAACTTGTTATTTCTTCTTTTTTATTTTTATCTAACCTATATTCACGCTAATGTAACTATTACCGTAGCATACGTTAAAAAATGTATTTTTTCACATCTCGTAATAAAAAGGACAGTGCAACTAAAAATCTATGACGTCATACCTCTTACACGAATTACCCGATATGTATTAAAAGTTATTCCTTGAATTTTAGAAACGAATTTATTCATTACTTTACGAAAGCACTGTATATAAAATTGTGTTAAAATAAGGAGAAGCATCTGACTGGTTAAGTACATTTAAAATTTTATGTCGAATTGGTGTGGAATCTAATCGATTTTCGCTGTTTCGGTTGCAGCATAAAATGCAAGTCTCTGTTTCATTTCATGAACATGTTAATAATCAGAATATTAAATCGATTACAAAGGATATATTTTTACTGGAGTAGGTGCGAATCCTTTGGTGTGAAGATAACAATGACTTAGTTTTCCACAAAACACTATTCACTACACTCGACGTAGGTTTCGCCAACAAGATTGGTATAATCTGGAGATGATTAAAACTGAGTTTTAATCTCCATCTCTCTCTCTCTCTCTCTCTCTCTCTCTGTCGAATCCGTTAAATTTATACTTTGTTGGCGAAACGGGCGTCTTTCGAAGTTTTTAATTTTTAATAAATCGTAAACCACTTTCAGATCAAAGAAAATAAAGAAAAAAATATTACCCAAAATATAATTGTTCTCTTATATTGTATTATTTACGAGTATTAAATTGATGCACAATATGTTTTACAATCATTTTAGAAATTGTATCGAACATCGAAAAAGATTATGATCGGAATAGAAAACGAGGGCTGTAAAAATATCTTCCTGCAGTTATTATTTACATGAAAATACTGACGAAGCCGAATTAACAAGAGCAAGGCGAAGTGATAAGGAGGGTCAAAGAACCTTTAAGCTGTCTCAAGCAATGACTGATTAAAAATAAACTTAATGAACCGACCTAGACTAAAAAATACGCACTTTTTTGGATCAGTACTAAGAAGTATTTTCTTTTACAAGAATATACCTTTTCATCATGGAAAGTTAAAAAATAGAATGGATTTGATTGTTTATCATAAATAGCCCAGAGAAATTAAGAACTTACTTAGAAATCCTAAAAATAAAAGAGCTCTTTTATTTAAACCATTATATTTATATTTCAACCTATTCAAATCAGTTCTAGCATTGCAAAACTAAGCAACATTATAGTCATAGCAATGAAATATGAAATAATAGTAGAGAGCTCCGTCGCCGAAAATGTGTCACCCCGTGGGGGTTTGAACGTAAAAGCTGCCACTGGTCTTATTTAATAGTTCATAATTTATTATCTGTTTGTGTGAAGTTGGCCGAAAATTGTCATGGGAAAAAGGGCGTTATTCAAAATTTTCGAGTTATTGACACTACATGATTGTCACAGTTGACATAAATATTGTAACGCAAAAATAATCCCAAAGTCTGTAGCCATTGCTTCATAAAAAAATATTTAACAAACGAAAAAGCATTGACGCATATGGCGATTCAAAACTTTGAACGTCTATATCTCGGTTTGAGAACCTTTAAAAATTGTAATTTTTCGATGCATTTTGGTATTTATCAACCGATATCTCGAAAACGCGGCCTTAAATCAAAAAATACCTCTCTTTCAATACTGTGAACTGAACCTTTGCGATTCCAACGATATGTCCTTAATAATTTTCTGACGTCGGATAGCTGAGAAATTTAATTAAATGTAAAGCGAATCGCATATTTATTTTCGCTACGACAGCCGGCCGTCGATGACCCGCCCGTACGTTGCGCATCCCGCGCGCTGCATTTGTCCACATTTTGCGGAGAGAAATAGTTTAGTTTAACTTGCATTTAACGCTGTTTCTTTGCATCTTTCATTTTGTTAACAACAATATCACTTTATATGAATTATAGAACCATATAAGTCACATTATGATGAATATTATAAAAATCATTAGCATAGTATTCATCGTACAGATAGTAACAACTTAAATTATGTACGTACTTTAAATGTACATCGGAACATAGCAGCCATTTCACACCATGAATAAATATTTTTATAAAGAATTCTTAACTATTTCATGATCCCTTATTGACGTATTCTTAAATAAACATATAAATAATAATAAAGAGGATGAGGGAAAAGAAAGAATTTCAATCAATACCTAATAAATTAAATGGCAAAATTTACTCGTCGTCAGATTCGGGTTCGCCATCATCGTATATAAGATCTGTGGAAACAGAAGGCATTACCGGTGTTTTTACATTGTGACAGGATTTATGTCCCAAACACGTACATGATCCTGTGCAAGAAATACCATTCTTTCTGTAAGTACACCATTGTGCTCGGCAATCTGAAAAGACGCCAGGTGTGTGTAATTTGGTCTTACAATAAAATTTAAGTGAGAGTACCTTTCTTACATACACAAGATGTCAAAATTGTCAAATCTGTTGGTATTGACGGAAGAGTTTGTAAAACAGGAAATACATTCGAATTTTCAAGTTTCCAATCATAGTCACAGTAGTTCAAAAAACTGGCTTCGTTGTTAAAGTGTTAAGCCAAATGTGGGTCTGATAGTGTGCTCGTAAACAATGTTGTCGTAAACTATCTTCTGAAGGCGGTAATTTGTCTACTGTTTTCGAAATAGCCAATAGGCCACGAAGGTAATCGATAGAAGCGATGTCTTTATTATTCGTATAGAGTTGCAGAGTAAAACGGTGAATATTTGTAAAGGTTTTGTCATTCAATGTTACGCCCAAATCATGTAGCAGGTAGTGAGAATTTAAATAGATTTTCCAACGATGTATTTTTGCCTAAGCCGGCAAATTGACTTGTATCGCATCCGGTAAAAGCATGAAACATTAGTAGATTTATGCAAATATTATGTATTGGCAAAAAGACAAAATTTGTATTTCAATAGCTTGATGATTTTCCGAAGAAATTACAAGAGTGATAAGCCACACTAAAGCTTCAGGAATATATTTTCGATAGCCGTTTAAGTCCAAATTTTTTAAATTGTCAAAATCGGGAATTTTGTTCATATCCAGCTTAATATTGTTAATAACACTATACAGAACGGAATATTCGACGATCCCGTAAATATTTGTGGTGGATTAGTATCTTCTTCGAAATTTCCATAAATGAATGTAAAATTTCATCTTTTGATGAAAATTTCGAGGACATAATAATGTCTGATCTGTTAGCCTTTTTAGACTTGATGATCTGAATGTCATCACCAAAATGAGCCTTTTACTTTTTCGATTAACTGTCTTTTAGATAATATTCCTCCAAGATCTGTATATCTAGCATATATAGACGAATAACAGAATATAACAGAAAATCCTTTCCTTTTTTCAAATCCAGCAATTAATTCTTGATAAGAGCAATGCTTCTACAGGGTCTACATATTCGCCTTCCACTTTAGAAGGTACTTGGGGATCCCTACTTTTTTTAATACCCTCCAAAACTTTAAAAAACACATCGCATAATATTTTACTTCCATGGCAATCAAATCATTTTCGCCGATACGTTTCATAATGGAGCTACCATTTTGGGCTATTATTTTTATCTTGGTTTCAATATTTCGTAGTTACCACTTGCGATAATTTTTGATTACGCCTTTTTTGACAAAATACGCACTTGTTTATACGAAATTTTTCTTTTCGTAGTGTTACCGAAGGTCCGATTTCAGAACTATTCGATTCTTCCGTATGCATATTTTCTGATTTGCGACGTAAAAGCTCAATACTTTTTTTGCTAATATAACTGCAATAACAAGACTTATGCCAAATTAACAATTTCTTGTCCCCACTTTCAGTGCTGGCAATATTTTGATGCAACGACTTGGTGCTGGCAGATTTACAAATATTGTCTCTAATTTGTAGCGTTTGTTTTATAGTTCTTACCGTTTTATCAGAACCCTTTGCAAAATTCCCGGAGGACTTCCCACAAATTAAACATTTTTAAATACTTTTTGTTTGTAAAACGTAGAAGTTGACTCGATCTCACTTTCAGGCGTTGAACTTCCACTTTGATCCATTTTCAGTTTTCTTTATGGCAGGCTGTATTCAAACGATGTCTGTTATGTTGTTTTTAATATCATTCATAAGTTTTCAACAATGGACTTACCTGGGCACTATCTGGAAATATGTATGTAGGTACTTTACTATAAACTAAAAACAAATCACAGACACGAAATCTTAGTCATTTTGCTACAGAAGAGCCTATTTGGAACTGATAAAACAGCCCTTTCATAAAAGATACTATGGCCATATTTTGTAAATAAATACTATCCAGAATGTGGACAACTGCAGCGCGCGGGACGCGCAACGTACGGCCGGGTGATCGACGGTCGGCTGCCGTGCGAAAATAAATCTGTGATTTGCTTTATGTTTAATTAAATTTCTCAGCTATCCGACGTCAGAAAATTATAGAGGACATACCGTTGGAATAGCAAAAGTTCAGTTCACAGTATTGCAAGAGAAGTGTTTTTTGATTTAAGGTCGCGTTTTCGAGATATCGGTTGATAAATACCAAAATGCATCGAAAAATTACAATTTTTAAAGGTTCTCAAACCGAGATATAGACGTTCAAAGTTTTGAATCGCCATATGCGTCAATGCTTTTTCGTTTGTGAAAAAATTTTTTTTTTAAGCAACGGCTACAGACTTTGGGATTATTCTTGCGCTACAATGTTTATGTCAACTGTGACAATCACGTAGTGTCAATAACTCGAAAATTTTGAATAATGCCCTTTTTCCCATGACAATTTTTCGGCCAATTTACAGCCCCTTGAAACTCTACCTAAAAATTTAGGAGTTTTTACAAACCGCCTTTAATTTTTAGAGGGATTCGCTAGGTGTATTTACTATAAAAATAAGTGCACCGGAATTTATAATTTCGAACATTATTTTAATTTCAAAGAGATTCGTGTAATGCACTGAATTGCCAAAAATTGATTAGAAAGTAGAGAAATAATATTTAAAAATATTATTTCTCTACTTTCTAATCAATTTTTGGCAATTCAGTGCATCTACCGAATCTCTTTGAAATTAAAATAAATGTTGAAAATTATAAATTCCCGGTGCACATATATTTATAATAAAATACACTAGGCACAAAAATTAAGGGATGTAAAAAATCCTAAATTTTTAGGTGAGTTTCAAGGGGCTGTAAATTGGAGAAAAATTGTCACAGAGCAATTCTAAAAAAAGTTAATTGAAGCTCCATGTCCATCTTTCAGTAGATCTTGAGTTCAAAATTTTTTTTCATCAGCAGTTTTTGAGTAATCATAAGAAAACCATGGGAAAAAAATTACAAATTTTTGCATGCTTTTCAAAAGGTCCACGGACCTCAGTAAATTGTTTGCAGTGATTTCATCATAAAGCTTTTTTAGACACTTTTATCCTCTTTAATTTGAGCGGTCTACAAGCCTTGTACGATGATTTTTCGCAGAGTTATCGTCGTTCAAAGCAAAAAAGTCAGTATACAAAATAAGTCACTATAAAAAAAATGAACATTAAAGGTTTTTTTTTATATCCTTTAATTTATGTGCCTAGTCTAGTGTATAATGGATGATATTACAATTATTTATTTTTGCCAATTATTTATTAATATTAGCGTACTTTACCATATTTAAATCGCGACAAAAATTCACGAGATAATTTTCGTATCAATTGCAATTGGTATATAGTCCAGTCAAATAAGGATGCAATCTAAACGTTCTAAAGACTTGCTCAGAAGTCTCATATGATCTCGTGACTGCGAGTAAATTTATTAAAGGTCAAATGTTACAAAAATTATTTTTCTTAAATATCTCATTTTCTATACGTCGTAGAGAATATTTTTATTAAATAATTAACTTAGTGATGTCATTTCTATATGTAGTTCAGAATTTATCATTACTATATACTTACACGTTTGCGCGCCTCCCACCCTTCGCGCTGTATCTCGAGAACGGTTGGTGGTATGAAAAATATGAATCAGACCAAATTTATAAAGAATATTATGATCTACTATTCATTTCATCGCTATTTGCCAAATAAGAAACTCTCTTATCTTGCCTATAAACGGAACAGTATACCTGAGCCTAGCCATAAAAACATGCCACAGCATGTTGAGATTTTTTATTTGGCAAATGGCGATGAAATAAATTATACAAGTTTTATAACAACGTTTAAAGTTATTGATGCATAGAAAACGAGATATTAAAAAAAAACGATTTTTGTAACTTTTGACCTTTAATAATTTGACTGGCAGACACGAGATTATATGAGACTTTTTGAATATGTATCACGGATTAAATACTGTAAAGTACGCTGATATTAACAAATAATTGCCAAAAATAAATATCTTATATTTTATTATAAATATATGTGTACTGAGCATTTATGATTTTTAATAATTATTTCAACTTCAGAGAGATTCGAAAAATGGATTGAATTGATTATAAAAAAGCGGCGTGCTTCAAAAAATCATATTTTTCGTTGTGTACAACCAAACGTTACAAATCAGGTATCATCAGACTCACAAGATATCGCTCTTTCGTAAAAAAAAAAAATATTGGAGAATTGTTTGCAGTAGATCTTCGTGCTAATCCGCAATGAAACTGTGATTTGGTTAAAAATTGCAAATAAACTCCCACATTAATAAACTTTGGTGCGCTGTATCTCGGAAATTATTGGTAGGGCTGGGTCGATTATGAAATATAACAATCGATCATCGATTATCAAAAATAATCGTTTATTTCCAACTAATCGATTATCGATTATATCTCCTGGCCCTAGATACGTAGCTGTAGATAATGTAGATATTAACTTTTAAATTTTTATTCTGATAAATGATGCTGATAATTCATATAGTATATACTGTATACCTTATGTCATCGGTCACTAACAAATTTCACTTGTCAGAAAACTGACAATACCGTGAAAAAAATTTACATTTGAAGTACAGGATATTCACAAATTACGGGAATATGAATATGATTAAAGAGGAAAGGTGCATTATTTCTGATTTTAGAGCATTTTCTGATTTTAGACTTGTTATAGCATTTTAGAATAAAATGTTATAACAAGTTGTTTGCTATTGAAGTATTGAAAAATAAGTCTAAATATGAAATTTCAGAATTTCGCTGTTTTTTGCTTTTTTATTTTAAGAATATCCGTGGCTTTGGCATTTGTTTCGTAAAATCAAAAATGAAAAAGTTATAACATTTTTAATACCTAACCTTACAATACATATACAAAAAATACAAAAAATGTTTTATTGTTTTTTTCCATTGGATCTCAAATAATGTATTTAGACTTATTTTTCAATAACAAACTGGTTTTCTCATAAAATTTTTCTCTAAAATCAGAAATAATGCACCTTTCTTTGCCTTTAATCATATTCATGTTTCCTTAATTTGTGAATGCTCAATGTACATCAAACGGTAAATTTTTTCACGGCAATGTTATTTTTTGAGAAGCAAAATTTGTTATAAAAAATACATTTTTTTCGTAAAATTAAAAATAAAAAGTTTTCTCTCCCGTAAAGTTAATCCGGGGAGTCGGAGACATACGGTACCGTGTGCCGGATCCCTCTTTTAGGTGAAGACATCTTGGGATCGCCTTAGTTTTTAAAGGAATAATTAATTTGTTTATATTTAATAAGTATAGAACCAAATTCCTGGGTGATGGATCGCGTAGTTGGTTGATCCTGCGAAGGACCATTTGCACGTTTCGGCAGAATCACATACGCCATCATCAAGTTACTTCTGTCCTGTATATTGGATTGAAAGGGACTGGCTGATATTTAGATGTTGGTCGCTTCCTATCTAAATATATCTATACTATCACAAGTCACAATTGCCACTACGCATTACTATTCAACAAAGCTGCCTGCGCCCGTCCCCTTCTTATAATGAGTATAATGTCTATAACTATAAGCTGCATTTCCTTGTCATGATGTCACAGATAATTTTTTTTTATTTTAGATTATTTTAGTGCCGACTGCCGAAGTTGCAACTGGCACTGTAGCAATATTTTACGAAACGGCGGAGTAAAAGCTAATATGTACTATGATTGACAAATGATGATAAAATATGTGTAACCGTAAAACTTTTGTAAACTATTTGTAGATCAATTAATAATCAATAGATGATCGATTAATCGAATCTAGATTAATAATCGATTGATGGATTACATCGATTAATCTATAAACAATAGATAATCGATTAATCAATTAATGGATTAATCGATTATTTAGGAATATGTAATCAAATGATCGATTAATCGATTATTTCTCCAGCTTCTTCTTATTATCCAGCCCTAATTATTGGTCACAGGCAAAAAATGAATGGATCAAAAAGATGCAATTTTATAATATACATTTCTTATTTGAATATTTTTTCGATATCACTCCAAATAACGGCACTATTCCTCAAAAAGAGCGGCGATGCCCAGTTTTCCACCCCCCACCCATCGAGCGACTAACCCCTCCACACCATGTCGCATATTTAGGTGTACCATCAAGAGGCCTATGTCTACCATCCTACCAAATTTCATTTCTGTCTGATCTTTTACAAGTCAAAACTCCCCCAAAAAAAAATTGCCTGGACTAATATGACGCCGATAAAACGCAAGTTAGTAACCGGCTTTAACGGCGAATGGCGACCTCCGGAATCGACCTCCACGCTCTGAAGTCGATATTCGCATGCCGCCGTCGGTGTCGCCAACATATTGCAAATGACACCCGACCGATCATTCGGACGCAACGATGTCAACTATCTTCGCGCATTTGTCACTGACCGTTCGTCATTATTAAGTCTTAATCTAGAGTTATTGTCGGTCAGGACGGCGTAATTTGTGTATACGAGACACATGCTACGCATTAATGGGTATGTTCATTAATGGATATTAGAAAATATGACTTCCATACACCGGATGCTCTATTTAGTTAAACTAAGGTCACAAGCAAATAATCGTTCGTACTTAAAATAGTTTTTCCTTTGAGATCGACGGACGAGGCTCAGTTTAAGACGCTAGTTTATTTTCAGCGGGTTAATTTATGAGTAATTAACATCTAGTGTTTTATTTTGTAGTTCTGCCGAAAAAAAAATACATTGATTGAGGTTACACAAATTTATGAAAACCTTCACCTAAACATATTGAAACATGAGTTTTATGAATATATCTCATTAGGTAACATCCCCGCCGCTGTTCTAGCTGATACACTTTTGTCCAATACTCTACTTTATAATGTCACATTTAATGTGTAAATCCTTTATCGATATTAAATTACTTTTACTTTAAGGCAACAATATTTTTAATACTACATATCATTATTGTATTTGATCTACAAGAAGAACAATAAATTTATTTTTCAGGAATTTTTACCCCCGGAAGAGACTGAAAACTTCAATGCCGCAACAAAAATAGGAGATTAGTTTTTTATGAACATGAACACCGAAAGATTATTATATGATTTTTGACAGTCTTGAACTACGAGTATGTTAGAGAATTATTCGAACTAAAAGCTTTACTAAAGGAATCATCAATGAATACATTAATCTCACTGGTTTATGTATTCAAAACTGTTAATAAGTAATAACTGTTAATAAGTAAGTCAAAACTGTTTCAAATTTGAAAATGAATATTTTGAATAACACGATGAGGCTCTGTAATGGGTAACACTCTGTTAATTTTTATTACAAAACCTCTTTCTGAATAAATTAGAGATGCAAGCCAAAGAAGAGAAAAATATATAATAGTACTAACACTAACATACTTTTCCACAAAACACCAAAACACTACAATCGGCGCGCGTTTCGTCAACAAAGTTGTCATTATCTGGAGATGATTAAAACGAATCTTATGTTACTCCTACTTATGCTACTAAACTTTCAAAAGTATCCAGCTGTCTAGCATTTGTTACATTCTTAATTAAGTTGCTAATATCTATGTTATGGTTGTTCTCGAAGGCATGTTGGGCAACACTGGACTTATCTGTTCTATCATATTTGAGATGCGCCATGTGTTCTTTGAACCTGGTTTGAATAGATCGTCTGGTCTGTCCAACATACCTTTGATTACAGTCGTTACAGCTGATTTCGTTAATCCCCGACCTGTCGTTTGTGTTAATTTTATCTTTTGGAATGCCCCAAAGTTGTTTTAATTTATTTCTTGATGAATGTCATCCCTATATCTTTAAAAATCTTACTAATACCATGGGTGAACCGAGAATTATAAGGAATAGATACATGTTTTTCTGGATGTTCCTTTTCAGTTTGAAAGGTCGAGGAATTTCGAAATGTTTCTTTAAATTTACGTTTTGCTAATAATTTTTTCTACCATACCAACAGAATATCCATTACACTCAGCTATATCCTTGATTAGCAATTTTTCTTTTTCAAGCCTATCTTTATTGAGAGGGAAGCTCAGTAGGCGAAGGACTAGAACACATTTTAGAATACATTTTTAGATGTACTAGTTATCAGAAATAGTGCAAGTGAGTTAGAATTCGATGTATACAGAAAAGACACAAGTACTCTCAGATATATCCCTAATGACTCCCACCATTGTGTTCAACACGTAATGGCGAACCTCATTTTTTTACTGTAACGGACTGTAATCAAAGGACAGACTAGACGATCTATTCACACCAGGTTCAAAGATCACATGGCGCATCTCAAATATGGTAGAACAGATAAGTACAATGACTTCGTTGGGCAACCATGAGATATATATTAGCAACTTAAGATTCATTAAGAATGTAACAAATACTAGACAACTGGATGTTTTTGAAAGTTTAGATATTGAAAAGTATAAAAACAGTATATTTTAGAACTATATTGTTATATATAATATATTATTGTTAGTAGTTACATATCTATGTAACATATCTATCTGTCATGGTTATCTATGTATCTACATAGATAACCATGACAGATAGAAAACTAGGGATTCTTCGTAAGTTATTTGTTTTACATTTATTGAATTTGCATGCGTACATTACACACCGCGTATTGTTATTATACCGTAACAATAAGTTATGGTATTTCTGTTAAAACCAAATCGGTAAATAAGAAACTATACCTTATTAGCTTCCGAGTCAACAATATGATTTAATATTTGTCAATGAGACGATAAATTAAATTATTTGTCTTTTATTTCGATTACATTTTCTATTACACATTATTTTCTAACTACAAAAGCGGCAGACCATAATAGAGGACAGATATAGTACGATACTGTAACGCCATAACGAAAATTCTTCGGGAGTAGAACTTCGAGAGGCTCGCAATGATAATTGTGGCAATTATGACGAGATTTACGGGCGATGTGTACGTTATTATAAAAGGCGTTACCGGTCATTACGGAGTTTGAATGGTATATTCACACATGTAATGAATGTAATATATAAAGCTAATGTAGCTGCTAACTGCAATAGTTGGCGGTAACGTTGCTTATTCTGCCACTTTACAACAGCCATTTAACTTCTAAAATCGTCCATACTTAGCGCGGAGATGTGAAGTACGAATTAAGTATGGTTGAAGTTTATCATTTACAAATGACGATAACAGTTATGCTCTTATATTAACTACACTGCCTTGCAAGAGGCTTTAATGCGTTTTCCATTAAACATCGACATACTATATTGCCAGTCGTACAGTGGCGGTTTGTCCATAAGGCCGCAAGGCCGCGCCCCCCCTGTGGAATATGCCAGTGTTGTTCTATTGGGAAAATATAATTTCTCTATGTTCTATTGGGAAAATATAAGTTTGTCATAGACTGAAATCGTGAAATCCAATTTCACCTTACATATTTAAAATATTACAAAATATCCCTGGTTAATGCACGTTGAATGTAGTAGAGTGTAAATTAGAATAACTTATGGTATAGTTCTATCAACCTATGGTATAATATATTGCATGTACAACAGAGGTAGAACGAATTATGGGACGCTAGAGGTTTGCAGACACCGTTGCTTGGCAACCGCCGCCGGTCACGTCCAACGACGAACCAATAGCAACTACTTGAGAAATGTAACGTTGGGCCGCACTAAAGCTGCGGCAGAAAAATACGCACGTACCTTTCCGGTGACCCTTTTAGATGCTGTATGTGTTTCTTATCCACAATTGTGTAAGATGAGATTAAAAACGGAATTGGAAGTTATTTATACGCGGCCAGATTTCAGAAACATTTTTGAAAAACCATTGAATGTTTTTGTAACTGGTTTGAAGAAAGGTATATAGTCCTTAATTATTATATCAATTACTAGTTATTATAATTATACTAATTACTAGCTTGCTGATAAAATTCGAAAGTTCGAGTATTTACGTGGTCAAAACAATTAAAATGTTATTGGACAAACCAAAAGATGAATTGAAATTAAATTGAAGGAGCACATAGCTTTAAAGTATTGAACAGAAAAAATTTACATTTCCCTTCTACAACTTTTCTTTGGTTGTTTTTTTGCTATGGAAATTTTATACTTATACCATTATTTTTCTTTTTCTCATATTGAAATATGTTTAAACTATAAATATTTGAAGAAGCATTCCGCAAATTTGTTGAAACCACAAAAACTAAAAAAAAAAAAATTGTAGCAAACTTTTATACAGCATAAATGTAACAAAGGCTGAAGACCTTCTAAAATTCCTCGATATCTCGCAGATCCTAATGAAATAAATTAGACGTTCATATCTATTATGTACTAAGACTAATTTAGACTTGATTTATTAAACCATTTTGTTAATAATTTATATAGAAATAGCACTGAATTTACTTCCAAGGTTTTCAAAGGACAAGCATAAATATAGGATGTCTCAGTTGGAACTATAGGATTTGAATTGCGCGCTATTTGTATTCTGTCAAAGATAAGGCGTCAATATTTAACGACTGTCATCTACAAATCATACGACGGCAACATGTCGCAATTAACAGTTCAATAACGCACCGTTTGAGAATAACTGTTTTATGAAAGTGAGCGATCATTTACAGTTGCATTAAGAAAAATTCGCAGAAAATTAGGAAAACATGAAGCACCTACAGAGGTAACAGTTCGTAACTTAATCAAGAAATTTGAAGAGACGGGATTCTGTTATTGATAAGGGCAACACCAATACGTCCTCGTCATGGTCGGTCAGATAAAAATATTACTGCACAGAGAGAGAGAGAGAGAGAGAGAGAGAGAGAGAGAGAGAGAGATAGTTTACAGGAATACCCACATATATCAAATTGACGTCATATGCATGTGTCAGCTTACAAAATTCAGTTGACACAAAAAAAGGTGATGGTGATTTTTGCAACTAAACATTGTTCAACGATGAAACACATTCTCATCTTGACGGATACGTCAGCAAACAAAATTGTCAAATTTGGGGTGGTAAAAATCCACATTATGTTCACGAAAAGGAAATGCATCTGGAGAGATGCATGGTTTGGTGCGCATTTTGGAGTAGTGGAGTAATGCTTTATTCATAAATCACATCCCATAGTTCATATCATTGACAGAGCACGAATAACACACAATTGAAATCCTATAGTTTCAACTGAGACACCCTATACATCTGGTATAGATATTGAAAATACTCTATTGAAAAAAAAACCGCTTATATGTTTGCCACATTTACTTGTCTATGATACCTGATTCCTTAATGTTACCTTTAAAACTATACCTTTTAAATCCTATCCACTCGCAGCATCACGTAGACACAGTATCGATTTTCCAACTTGGCAACCATCAATGCAGGGGTTCCTAACAATATAAGCGAAAACTGCTTAAATAAAGTTTCATTATCTAAAGGGTCGATTCGACGGTACAGAAGATAATTGTAATTGTGAAATCTCGCTGTCATTAAGTGATACTTCCGAGGAAACTTGGCTACAAAACATGTTACCAAGTTTTTATCTTGTAAAAAGTTATCTTAAATAACAAGCGGGGATGTTTTTCTTTTTTGCTTCAGGGGGATATGGGAACGTATATGCTGATTTTAATGTGAACAGTTTGGTAATAAATTAAGAGATAGAATACATACAGCCTCTGTCAGTTATATACCGGGTGTCCAGAAAGGGTAGGGGGTATTTGTAGATTCAATAAAAAAAAAAACTAGAAGTCAAAAAAAAATAAATTTTTTTGTTAATTTTTGGACAAGGTTTTGGAAAATGAAGTACTAAAGATTATGTTCACCAAATGTTGACCCTCACGCTGCTGGCACTCCTCTAACCGTAAACGGAAATTAGCCACCACGCGTCTACACATCTCTCCGGAAACGGCGGCCATTTCGGTGCGAATGTTGTGCTTTAATTGCACTAAAGTTCGTGGTTTGCTTACATACACTTTCTCTTTAAGGTATCCCCATAAGAAATAATCAAGAGGTGTAAGATCAGAAAATGGATTCGAATGTTTGAGAATACCGGTTCGACTGTAAAAATTCGCAATCCAAGTCGCCCGTGCTCTGTTCGAACCCCACAAGCGATTGAAGAAGTGAGAGTTTGTGAATTGATTGAGAAGGATTTTCACGCACTGAAACTTTGAAACTGAAACTGAGACCTTTGCTTTGATTTAGCCTTAAAATATCAGTCAAAATTTTTATTTTGCCAAAAGATTTTAAAACTAAAAAATTCAAGCTTCAAAACAGTTTTTTTTTCTCGACACGACTTTGTTCCCTTCATTTTTTTGAGTAGTGTATTATGCCAATATACATTAATATATACGGTTTGAAATTAACGGTATTAGAAGTGCTGCGTTTTGTTACGATCTATGAATAATTCAATTTGGTAACGCTGGATAGGGTTACGATTACAATTAAACAATAACACGATCTCCTTTACATACAATTTTGAACTATAGAATGCCTTTAGATCTATCAAACGTAAAATTAGACACGCATAAACAATCAATCAACATTAAATGAACAATCAGTGATCCAAGACGACCCTATTTGGTTTCACAAACAGGAAGCATTATTTTGAGGGAAACATGAACATTTTAGTGTGGGTGCACAGCCAGCATGCAGTACATATTAAGATTTTTTTATCATACGGAAAAATGCAACAACTAAAAGAAAGATCTTCCATTTTATATCAAAATGCGTAAAAATTTATTGCACTTATTGGACATACGATAATATTTCTTTGCTTTCATTCTGTAGTCAAAACATAATGAGACAAAAATAACAACGCCCGCATAAAAATAAAGTGGTGTTAGTTATAAATATTTATATAATGTACTGTCACAATGAACAGAACAACAGGTGGTCAAATATGACGGTAAAGATAAACTCATTTGCTTGTACCTACATTGATTCAATTGTCTCAAATCAAGCGACGGAATCACGGCTGCCGCAGAGAACACAAATCAAGTAGAGTTCATGGCGGACAGCTTTAATTATATATCTTACAAAATATGGCCTATATAAAAGTGCTTTTATATTAAAAAATAAGGATGTTATGAAATTGTCGATTGTTAAAATGCACTAGACACATAAATTAAGGCATGTAAAAAAAACGTGTGCGTCACGGGACGCCCGACAGAAGTGATAACTTAAACTAATCTAAGTTGAACTATTTGATATTGAAATTGTTTAACTTGAGAAAAGCTTAGGTTATTACTTAAATTTTATGTATATTAATATGATAATGTAAGGAAAGGTTATTTATTAATTAAATCTTTTATTGATTATAAAATATATTTTATTCTTAGTTACAATTCTTGAATATCTACATTATTAGTATCATTATTTAATCCTATAAAAGTAACAATTGGCTTATGGTAGCTATAATAAGCAACGAAATTTTTACATTGTATATCATCTAAAAATCTTGCAAAGACTGCATCAAGTACAGTTCCATGACTTGTTGTAGCTTCTTCTGGCTTATTAATCATTTTTAATTGTAATTTTGATTGTAGGAACGATACTAAATTTTTAGCTCGATCAGCAGCAAAATTAACATTAAAATCTCCGGTTAAAATTAACGGAATTTTATAATAATTTTTTTTTAATTATGTTTATCAGACGTGTATAATTATTGTTTTACTATGATATGCTGTAAAATTACTAAATTTACTAATTACTAAATCATAGAGGCGGCCCCGCAGCAGCAGCGACGCACACACGCACATGCACGTAGATGTAGACAGCGAAAGCACGCAGACAGGAGGAGATAGAGCTGGAGATCGTGCGAGAGAGGGGGAAGAGTCTGTCCGAAATAAGGTTAGCGCTGTGGGTTAGAGTGAGAGAGGAGGAGCCTGCCTACCGCTGCCGTATGCGCGAGAGAAAGGGAAACCAGACAGACTGGCGCTGTAACGCGTTACGTAACGAAGCGGTTTACCCTCCCATAAGAAGTTATCACTTCAAAATCCTAAATTTTTAGGTGATCTTTAAAGGTCTGTAACTTGGGGAGAAAAATAGTCGTAGAGCAATTTAAGAAAAAACAAATTGTTTTTGAGTATTCGTAAGAAAACCGTCGCATCGCAGAATTTTTGCTTGCTTTCAAAACGTCCACGGACTTCAATACATTCAGTGATTTCATAATAAATTTAGATCGTTTTATCATCTTTAATTTGAGTGGTCTAAAAGCCTTGTACGATAGTATTTGGCTGAGTTATCATCGTTCAAAGTAAAAAAGTTAGTTTTGACTTTGGTATTTAATTACTTGGGAAATAGTGATCGTACAGAAAATTCAAGTAGGGTTTTAAAAACTGTAAAGTATTCTTTACAAGTCGTAGTTATTGATTTTTGATAAAAAAAAAATTCGGTGAAAGAATGTTGATTGAAAAGAGGTAAAAAATTGCGTATTTAGGGATATTCGCTTATCTTGGCATAACTTTGCAAATATAATGTAAAGATAGACTAAGGATGTTGATTGTTTCTTTTCAACCTCAAAGTATCCCAAAGAAACCCTGAAAATTTAAAAGCGCTGCGATTTTGTTTTCATTGTATTCTGTCAATGATCAGTTTATGGATGAATTTTTAATTTTCATTTATTTTTTGAGGTTGAAAATGTTTTTTTTTACCAATAATCCATATTTATTTATCAAAAAATGTTAATGTAAAAAAATGAAGAAATAAATTCGTTTAGAAAAAAATCAAAACTGACTTTTTTCCTATAAACAACGATATTTCAGCGAAAAATCATCGTAGAAGGCTGTTAGAGTTCTCAAGTTAAATAGGATAAGATTATCTAAAAAATTTTATGACGTAATCACTGAAAAAACAATTATTGACGTCCGTGGACTTTGTAAAAGGCAAACAAAATGGTGGATTTCCGATGGATTTCTTATGATTAGTCAAAAACTACTAATGGTAAAAAATGTTTAACTCAAGATCTAGAAACATGGAGCTTCAATTTGTTCTTTTTAATTGCTCTACGACTATTTTTCTCCGAGTTACAGCCCATTGAAAATCACTTAAAAATTTAAGATTTTTTACATCCCTTAATTTTTATGTCTAGTGTACTGTATTGCTAATTGATTTGACGAAGATTAAGTTTGTTTCTTGGATGAGTTTTCTTTAATAGTACCGTAAATACACACCACAGTAGGGACTAGCGTATGGAGAACACATAATTACATGAGTAATGTTAAGTGTGTATTTTAGAATTTAAATAGAGAAATCTATATTAACTAATGAGAAAATTATATTGTATGGAATATAAGCCTCAGGAGTTGATAAATCAAAGAATTATCATCTGTATAGAAGTATGTGACGATGAGCATTCGTGAAGAAAAAAGTTAGTTGGTAAGGTAATCTGTCGAAATAGTCTATCCGAATAATTTATTGAAAATATTTTAAATTTTATTTTTATGTTACTTAAATAGTAACTTTTTAAAAATATCAGGATTTTGCTATTACAAAATTCGTACAAAATTATTATTTTGTACCACTCCAATCAAATAAATTGATAAGATGTATTATTATTGGAGATACGCCTTTCTAATCCATCCTCTTAAGAACATTGTCGAATATCCTAGCAAAAATTAACATATAGTGTAAAATATTTAGTAATTAAATATACTCGTTGTTCTGGTAAAATACTTTTTCTTTCAAAATTAAGTTATGTATTACATTTCAATATATACAACTACACAACTTACGATGCAATCAATTCCAAAAGTCACACTTCAAGTTTAGATAACAATATACTCGTAACTAAATTAAGATATACAAATGTTTTTGTGGATAAGCTTCATACAGTATTTACATAGGAGTGTTTGCAATAATAAAATTACAGAGATTAACTCTTAAAGTCAACACAGGCAACAATTTATCTCTATTATTAAAATATAATTATGGTCTTTAGACCAACCTCATATACATATCTTACTCGTACAATCTCTCACATATTTGAAAGGTAAATAATAAATTATTTGCGACATATTATAACTTAACATCTGAAACAGCAGATTTATGAAAAAAATATATAAAGATCTAAATTTGCAATTCATACAACGCGGATATTTAATTAAACATTAAAACTGTTTAGAAAAAATAGTATAATTTGGTTTTTTTTAGCTTCAAATCAAACCCACCTTCCTGCTATAAAAATTCTGCCATTCAACACAAATGTCAACTTCTCACGTATTTATATTAGCTCATACTCATTTGATATTTATTAATAAATTATATACACCTCGTGTTACTATTAGTATTGTACGGTATGCGGAAATGTAATTTAAAAAAAATATATATTGGGTTATAAACCTTTAATACCTCGTCCTTAATTTATGAAAGGAATTTCGTACTTGACCTATGAGTATTTCGTCATAAAAAAGTATCAATCCGTTTAGACTTTACAGGTATACCATGATACTTTTGTAATCTAGTGGTCACAGATTGTCGGTTTATAACTAAAAATGACTGGGATTGTACTATTCATCTTATCGCTATTTGCCAAATAGAAAACTTTATTTGGCAATAGAGATGAAATAAACTATATATATAGTTCATTTCATTTCTATTTGCCAAATAAAAAATCCCAAATAATAGCCGTTTGGGATTTTTATTTGGCAAATAGAAAATATCAAACGAATCTTATTTCATACCGTGGCTTGTTCTTTATGGCTAGACTCAGGTAGACTGTTCCGTTTATCGACAAGATAAGAGAGTTTTTTATTTGGCAAATAGCGATGAAATGAATAGTACATAATTTCTTTTGATATAGTGTTGGTCACATTTATCTATGAATTACCTTAATATGTGAATAGGTAGGATTAGTAAAAGGTAGGATGAACTATTGATAACTGATGCAACGTTTTACATTCATTCTCACCTATCTCTTGATTCAAGAAATCCGCTACTACTTGATTATTGACCTAAATTACTTGATTATAATAATAATCACCTTGCTTTTCTTATCTTTCATTGTGATAGTTAAAAATATCGGAAATAGAAGATCTTACTTTTCTTCCCACTCCTAAAATCTGTGTTTATTTAGAAAGCACCCGTGACATTCGGTTTTGGTTAGTCATTGCAGGGTGCCCACCACAATTTACTCATCGACGAAGAGTAGAATATTAGGGCGTGTTAACTGGCGTGATCGATTTCAATGCGTCTGTACGATAAGAAGAGACGATGTTTTCAATATCTGATTGACGTGGCAACGCGAAAGAACAGCAGCAACGTCCTTTGTCGTCATGACTTTTCCATGTCTCGCTAAGACCCAATACGTAATAAGTTTTGCTGTAGAACCGCAGTTAAACTTGAAACCAACCCTCTTATTCTCTACATATTACATGGTCAGATTGCAGCTGCCTCCACGACAGTGGCGGTTTTTATTGTAAGTGCATTTGTGAAGTGAGCTCCCTTAAAAATTCCTAAAAATACCTATTAGGTGTTACTTGGAGATTCGCCAGCCCTAGAATCATATTTGTCTACGGGATATTAAATCTGCAACACTAAATACATAGCGAGTTCAATTTTCGTATTGCACACATCAGAGGACCGTTTAACAATGTGTTAGAAAGAGATGACTCGGGCGCGTGAAACAGGAGATATGTATACGTATCTTATGAGATATGCGCGCATTGCACGCAATATACACGCGAAATGTGCAATATGAGAAATGTGCGGGAAATGAATGCAATACAAAACATCAGCCTCGAATGTTATTGGGTTATTTAAATAACGATTACTTTAAATATTGGCTCGCGTTTTTCGCCAAGGTCATGCCTCATTGTGATATCCTTTTTAATGACTATCAGTCTTGATCACTGGATGCTGTTGAGATAAACAGTTATTTGAATAATTTTGAAGACACAATTATAAAAATCCGTACAACTAATTCCTCAAACTCGCCTGAAAAAAAAAATACAAGGCGATCCCATAATGACATACCATTTTGTGCACAAACAAAGAATGTCTGTGATATATTAATTAACCAAACTAAAGACAGATTTGAGTTTATAGAACACCTGTTAGCACCGAAACTATATCTCCTCAATAAATTTAGTGATTATAAGAAACAATTCCCCATTCAAGATTTTAACAATGTAACGAAAACTAATGGATTTTTGTATAAAGTTAAATTGAAAAGTGAATTAACGGGTATATACAGCAGGGAAGATTTTCGTGAAGCAGCAAGTTGCTTAACAATTTTGCAATTATTTATAGATGGAAACTTGACGGACTGTTTTAGTGAACCTGTTATATTAATCAAATTAATTTATACCATACCCATGATAAGCGTTGAAAGTGAACGCTGTTTTTCGACACTTGAAATAATTAAAAACTTTTCGAGAAATACAATGGTGCAAGACAGACTAAATTTACTTTGCATGATAAGTATGGAGAAAGTGTTAATTGCAACGATTCCAGATTTTAATCTTCTTGTAATTGACGTTTTCGCGAATTCCAAAAACAGACGAATGGATTTCCTATATAAATAACCTCAGGTTTAGACATAGGTAAGTTTATATTAATTTTTCGTTTGTTATTATTTTATCGATTGCACCCCCAGACAAAAATTACATCGGCCGCCACTGCTCCACGCAAATGTTTAGTGATAAATTATCGACCTTGAGGTGAGGTTAGTTCTATGACTGAACTATTGATTATAGCTAGACTTATTGATTATAGCTATACCATAATTCATGAGAATCTCAAGATGGAGAGGACCACAGGATGTTTCAAGGGGTGTGCAAAGCGGGGGCGAGGTGATCAAGTGTTCTTCAGCAGCAAGAGGAATATTCGCAGCTACTGGTAAGTTTCATTACTTTAAAGGCAGCTGATTTTCGTAACGTCGATCTGATCAAACATGTTTGGCGCGCATTTTGCGAGAACTCATTATTCTTCCAAATTTATGGCAAAGTGTAGGGTTATTAGGAGAAAATAAAAGCTTTATTGACTTTTAATTTGTTATGTGCTTGACATTTAACAATGAACTGTAGAAAAGTAATGCTTAGAAAAAGGTGATTCAGTTACTTGTAAAATACTGACTTGGTAATAGCAATCAAGACTCGAAGCGCCGATGAGAGGAACAGTAATGGAGACAGTAAATATAAAATATATTTACGTGATATGAATTGAAAGAACACGCACAGACTGGCCTGATTTTTTTGTCAAAAATACGGCTATGACCCCGACATAATAGCAGTCCAAGGGAAACAACATAGCAGTCCAGCCTGTGAGACACTTTCAGCACCTAAATTAAAAACGTTTTCGACATCAAATGAGTCGTTCACAATGAATTTGTTCCTCAGCGCGTCACAGTGAACTAAAATTACCATCTGAAAGTAATAAAGTGATTGCGTGAAGCAGTGAGGAAAAAATTACCTGAACTGTGGAGATCGGAGGGCTGGCTTCGTCATGACAACACGCTTGTCTGTACAACGTTATCAAAAAAATCAACCAGTTTTTGATAAAAAACGAGAAGAGAACGGTTTAGCACCTCCCTTACTCGCCCAACCTACCCCTGCACCTTTTTCTTATTACCAATAATAAAGAAAAACCTAGTGGGAAATCGTTTTCAGAACGTAGAAGAGGTTACGAAAAAATCGAAACAGTGGAAAAACCGTAGGGATAAGTATATATCATCTAATGGACAGCATTTTGAAGAAGATTAATGTTTCCAAGATTTTGTATTAATATATAAAAAATAAACAGTTCTTTTTTTTTTGGTACCCCTCGTAGTTTTCCTTCATGTGCAATCTCCGTAGTGCGATAATACCATTGCAAAATGTTTTATAAGTATATAATATTTTTTATAATAATCATGTATTAATTAACACACATAATAATTATCAACAATAGTTCACATCTATCTAAAAAGACATGTCAAAAACTAAAACTATAAATAAGACAAATATATCGTTTTATAATGTATGATATTTCCCATGCAAATGTTTTAATTTTAGATGATTTAATGTCAAGATATACACGTCTACCTTAAGCTGTTTCGTCAACAAAAAAATGGAATCCTTGTAAAAACCTTAAAACTAAAATGGTTGACTATCACGCAAGGACAAAGCTTTTATTGTGGAATGAATTTTAGCCGGAGAACAAACAAGACGTGCCACTAACAAAGAGTAATGAGACCGGTTTTATTTAAACTAAAGCCTTATATCTCCGGAAGTGGGGCAATTGTCGAATTTCCTTTAACAGCAAGACGAAAAACGAGTCGCTGATTAAACTAGTTCGTTTAGTGGCAGCGGTTTTTAAACGGTTTGATTAAAATGTTTGGAAATAATAGAATTCTCGTTTCTAGGCTATTTAGGTTTTGTGGTCCGTAGCCGATTTACTGAAACTATTGACCGAGAAACAAATTGGAATTTTCAAAAGTGTTAATAAGGTAAAGTATTGAATCAGTGGTAGAAAATATACACTTCATTCATTTAAAATATTTTATTTTCTAATCTTACATAATTTTTAACCTAAGTATATCGTAAATATCTAGAACTTTACTGGTGATGAGCGGCGTTATAGTCTATCTAGACGGTAGTAGTCCATGTTCCCGACCTCCTGTGTGCCTGGGTTTTATTATTTAGGTGCATGATCCTGTTCCTCAATTTTGTTACACAATGTTTCTTTGATTGTACTTTACTTTTAAATAATATACGTTTTAATTGCATATGTGTAGTGTGCGTATTCCACATTCAATGAAATGGTAAACACTTGCTTTAGAAAGCTGAATCTTATTGTTGTATGGTTAATTATAATTTCACGTTTTTATTTGAATGCTATTTTGTTGCTCTGTTTTTCTGTAGGATATTTAATATAATCCCTATTTTTGTGTTTTTGTTTGTGAGTTTAAGGAGAATCAATATGAAGGGAGGGGGTAGGCATGGGATTGATTTGGGCTGGGGTTGAAGGAAATTGGGTAGTATTGGAAACTTGTAGCCTGTCTCGTTATTTTAGTCAGTCATTTAGTGTCTCATGCAGTTATTTGTGTTTGTGTGGAGTGTTTGGTATGCACTTTATGTGTTGTGTTAGAGATACAGTGTATATATGATGGTTGTAAAATTTCTGTATTATTTCTCTTATGTAGTGTTTTATTGGCATGATGTGATATGTATGTATAGAGTTTATATATTTGTGTATCTGTTCGCATTTGTCAGTATCGTAGTAATTCATTTTGGTTTTTTTTTGTTTTATTTATAAGTGTTAATAAGGAAAATCGCCGAATAAGTGGTAAAAATATACATTCTCACATATATTGCTCATTTGTTCAATATTCTTTCTTTACTCAAATTTTCATGTAGACAAGTCAGACATGTATTTGTATATTGTAAGAATATGGTTTACTATAATTAGTATGTTATGATTCTTCTTGTATATGGTAATCCTCCCTCCTACGTGTATTGATGTGAACAAATCCTTCTCTCAAATCAGAAATATAATTATACATTTAACAAATTAGTTTAATACTAATCTGGTTTTACTATTCATCTGTCTACCTCTCTTATATACTACAATTATCATTCACATTAATATATGGGGCCTTACCTGAACACCCATTTTCCTGAGTTTCTGTCACTTAATTGACATACGTTATGGCAGGCAGCGCTTCAATACTGCGCTGGCCTGAAGCAGGAAGGAAATCAGTATACGTCTCGACAGCGCGGGACTAATTAAATTAAAATAAAATAAATGTGAATTTGAGTATCACATATCGTACCAGATACAATTTTGTATTATTTGATTCGACATTGGAGTACCTTTCAATTCTAAATTAGTTGTACTGTACCATAAAGAAACAATAACATAAATTCAAGAGGGTTCACAAACGAATGTTCTCTTCCATAATTCTGTGTCTATTGTCCACTCAAAATTGGAATATATTTTAGTTGTGTGAAGTGATTAGCTACTTTAGATAAAATACAAAGACGATTTTTAAAAGTGTTTGTGTATCTAATGAATGATATACTCGTACACTCTCATGAGCTCAAAAAGTGAAGGTCATTCCATCAAATTATCTTCTTATTTAAAATTATGAACAACACTGGAATGTTTGGATATTTTAAGTAAAAGCAAATAAGGATTTCGAAAATATCAGCACGAAATAATAACATTTTAACACTCCCATGACAAGTACCAACATTCTCATAGCATAGCCCTTCTATCAAATGATTTGACGGTACTGTTAAATCGAGAACAGGGTTGATATTAACTTCTAAACTATTCAGCTAATAATAAATACTGTAATTAGTAATAGTAACTTTGTGATGTTAATTCCTTGTTCATGATAATACTGGGGAACATTTTTTTTTGTTATTTGTTGTTGCTAGAGCATTTTGATTGCAGCAGTATTTTCATCGCTGATTTCAGATCTGAAAGTGGTTTTTCGCTACATGCTCTGGTTTCCATGCAATCTGATGTTGTATGTAGCGTATTTCATATTAAGTATATCAATCCTATGATGATGCACCATCTATATTTACTAAACGACTGTTTTCGTGTGTGTGTGTGTCACGAAATTTTTAGGTCAATGTACGAAATGTTTTTCGTTCGATTTTCGGCAATTTGACAAAATCAATATAGGAAATCGACCCTTGCGAACAACGTGGCAACTTTTGTTTTTTGATCCGAAGCCTCTAGAGGCATGCTCCGGAGGTGCCTTTGATATGAGCGATGGGGCGGCGCAATATTATTGTGATTTGCTTACTCATCTATGCTATATTATTGCGCTCTTAGGAATGTTTCGTTTATTTATTAGCCTACTTTTTGTAGGAACTGTCTTAAGTGTGAAATCGTTTCATTAAAAAAAATCTATTGGTACCCCACTTTTACGCAATACAGACATCTCAGGCGTGGCCCATCTTCGATCAGGTCTCTGCTTTTTGCACGCGAGTAGTTTGTATTATACTTACATGTTTGAGAGTGTATGTGTGTAAATAAATAGGATAGACCAGCATACTTTTCAGGAAGGTGGATAACAAGGAGAAGGCGGCATGGCTACCTCTTGTGGCAGTTACGTATATCATCCTTGGCAACAAACAATCTTCTAACTATGACGCTGTGCTTACCACAATATTGTTGGCTTTTGGAAATCTTGGTTGCAATGTGAGTGTCAAGCTCCATTTACTGTGTAGTCACTGTATAGTATAGTTACCACAACCTTGGCGCTTTAAGTGACGAACAGGGAGAGCATTTCTATTAAAACCGCTTGACGATGGAAGGACGTTACAAAGGGCGTTGGAATACATATGATGGTAAACTTCTGCTGGAGCATGAAATTGGATTGACCTACAGGCGCAAGATATATAAGAGTAAATAGGAGTATCTAAAGTTTCATCCAGATCAGTTAGGAATCATCTACTCTATCATCTATCGCATTTACATTGAAAAGTTAAAATATGTATACGTTAATCTAAAGTAAAACTCGTTTGTACCTACCCATATTTGAATATATGTGTTTTATTTTTCGCAAAAAATTTTTTGTCATCATTTCATTATACGAAGTGTCAAATTTGACGAAAATGAAAATGTCGAATAGTAAAAAATCTAAAGCTTACAGAGCAAAACTACCTAAAAAATGTTCCCCAGTGAGTGTATCAAACTTATGTGTATTTTTTTTTTGTAAATAATTATGTGCTATTTGTTAGTGCTATTTAGTTAAGAAATATTATGCTATTTACCATGTAATTGGATTTGTACCTGTTGGATACGTATACAAACAAATAAATAAACATAGATTACCTGACCTGTAGCTTGCTTTTAAACTCATTCAGATTCATATTTATTTTGTGTAATGTATATTTTACTTGATTATGGTAACAAGCAAATATTATCGGTTACTTGGTATTTCCTATCATATTAATATGATTATGAAAACCAAAATAGCGATTTACGCACCATCATTAGTTGAATATGGCATATAATGTTGCAAATCAAACAATATAATAAATTATTCTATTTTTTTCTTTATATTCTGGGTCTATCAACGACAGGCATTATTGAATAATTTTCTCTGTGTACAGATTTCACGTGAACAAAAAAATCGTAAACATGACATTTGTTTTAACAAATTTAATAACACAACATGTAAACTCAACCCATGCCGGCGCCCGCCGTGAATATATCTAAATAATATACTTCCGAAAATTGCGTGAAGTAAGAATTCTTTCTACAAGCAACAAGCTGCCCAATTTATCAGGATTTATATGCATTCTAATATAATTTTGTGGTCAGTAAAAACTGGAAAAATTTCCACCGCTTCACTTCCTTATATGCTCTCAACAAAAAATTAATCATATATAGACATCTTATGCATATTGTTTTGTTAACATTTGATATTTATTTATCCATTCTTCCATAATTAACGTTTCACATTGTTATTTGCATGAATACGATGAGGAATGCGGAAGAATAATTAAGGCAAAAGTGATAAATTACATAATGAAGCTGTCACATATTACATACGTTGAATTAATGTTCAATAAGACTTTCGTTTCATTTAAAAATTAAGATGAATAAATTGGAATTATTTTTTTAACCTTGGCTCGACCTGTCGTTTCTACAAGTCCTGTCATACCCAAAAGAGTAACTAACTTTTCAATTTTAAGATATAGCAAATAATAACACAGGTCAACAAAGGTTTTGTGATCGGATTTTTTTTGACTTTTTGTTTACTTATATACCATGAACTACAAAAACACTATTTTTCTTTTTGTCTCCATCACGCACCAGTATTGCTATTGTACATTGTACAATAATTTGTTCTCAACCGAGGTTCTCTAAAATTGAATTTTGCCTCAACCTTTGCTGGGCCCCTGTGTTTAATCGATTTGAAACGTACACACTACTGTGAGGGATTTACCGAAACAGAGTTAGCCGGTGGGGATATTCCGGTTTTATACTATTTCGGTATTTACATAGTCACTGTAGTACGTTTTTAATGTGTGTACGTTTACTCGTGACATCGCGTCGTGTTTTTATTTTGTTTTAAAAATGCCTACAAGTTATAAAACACACAAAATATATTTTGTTATAAACTTAACACCTCGTTCAAAAAACGTTATTTATGCAAATTTGGTTTTATTTATTTATGATTTGCATTTCATATTAAATTAGGATTAATGAAGCAATACGTAAAAGCTATAGATCAAAATGGGAATTGTTTTAAGTACTTATGTGGCAAATTCTTGCCAGACTAGGGACCAGGGAAAACCTCTATGAACCAGAACTTGCAGTGGGAATAAGTCGGAATCTGATCAGCATCAATGGCTGGGCAAGAGACCAGCACAATAAAAGATGGAGAGGAGTAACGGATTGTCGAATAACCAAACTCATCGAATACTCAGAGATTGAGAAATGGGCCCAAGAATTCATTAAATTGAACAGGCACAAAGCCAGAACCCTGGTGGGAATCATAACGGGCCACCATAGTAGCCTGAATGCATATAAGCACAAGCTGAGGCTGACTGATAGCCCGGCCTGCATATACTGCAAAGAAGACGAGGAAACCTCGATTCATCTTCTTTACACCTGCCCCGCACTGGAGGAGAAGAGGTATATTATATTAGGGACCTCTGTTATCCTAGAGGAGGTGAGGCTTAAGACGGGGGACGTGCCTAAATTGCTCCTTTTGTGGGAAAGTATTTTTGGATAATGACCCTGATAAGAGGGGATCGCCAAGGGACTACCCATGCGATCAGTGGCTGATGAGGCCCAAACCTATATAATATAATAAAATAAAATGAAAAAAATATGTGGCAAATTTCTAGCTCTGTCTGAAGTTAGTCTGAAGTCAAAATTTGTAGGCCTGTGTAATAGGTTATAGATGGCAAGTTACTATAAATCTGCACTTATTTAAAAAAATGTGGATGATACCTCATCTGTATATACAGGGTACTCGATTTTCAATGCACAGTATTGGAACCTAAGACATATAAAGCAGGTCAGATAAACAAAGAGTCATTAGATATTAGTAACGGATTTGAATAACATCGACTTGTTTGCAGAATTCTTTGTTCAGTATACATTCAAGTAGATATTTGAGTGATTAAGGTAAATTTGTGCCGTCGTAATTTCTTTTTCGCGAAGAACGCACCAGAAGATAATTCTGATTTGGACAGTAACGATATATGTCAAAATGAAAGCTCATTTTGACATTGAAGGATATGTTGGATCTTCAGGTAGACCCTTCAACCATAAAGGTAGCAAAATTTTAAGCAAAGAGATGTAGAGAAAAAACGAGTGTGTGGTAAAGAAGGTTTAGCATTACAACCAAAGAAAATATTGAAAATTTCTTATTTTAAATGATGTCCTGGCAAAGAGGACGATACAATAAAGCTACGGGTATTTGACACTGACAGAGCAATAGGTGATCCACGAAATATATTGATAATATTAGAAGTTCAAAACGGCGAACTTTATCGGTTAGGAACTAAACCAGGAAAACTATCGAGGTTATATAGTATAAAACAGTTCACAATTCGTGAAGAACTATTTATTTTGGTTGGAAATGTTCCAGGTATGACCATTTTACTTCAATAATGTGTTAGCAAAATTATATTTTTTTGGTAGTTAGGCATATCAGCGATGTGTCTGCGAGGGAAAATGCAATTCTGACAACTGCGAATATAAACAAGCTAGTAAATTGTGTATGTCCAAATGGCATAATAATGTCACATGTCTAAATGAATAAATTAATGATTTGGCTATTAAATTTAGATTTTATTGAGGTTCTTCTTATTTAAAAAATATTTGTTACTTGTGAGTTAAGTATTTTTATTTAAATAAACATATCTAATTACAACTATGTACAACTATGTACTACAAAAGGAAAATTATTTTATGTTTGTATGTTTAAAAAGGAAGAATATACATACATTAAATTCAGATTCAGGTTCCATACAAGAATCAGATATTTTTTTAGTAATTTTATTAATAACAACTTTTTTGGTTACTGAAAGAAGTAAATATAGAAACATATACAAGAAGTGGGAATGTGTACTGCTCGTCAATAATGGAAATAAGTGTGAGATTCTCTAGGTATACGTAGAAGAAAGAGTGAGGCAGCATTCGGAGGGAAAATGAGGTACTTTACGCGTGGCCAGATCGATCTCTATGTATATTTACATTTAATATACATACATATATATATATATATATATATATATATATATATATATATATATATATATATTCATGGATATTAATTCTGCAAAGGTCTCGACAAAGTAAAGACTAGGCTATTTACTCACATCGTGAGTGGTTCGATATCGCAGTTTTCAGATTTGTTCATATTCTTGATGAACCGTATGAGCAATATATGTATGGTATGGTATATATAGAAGTACATACATATGTATACATAATATATATATGTGTTAATGTGTTTAGATATAGATGCATATACAAGGTGTCTCGGCTCAGGACCCACAGTTTAGCAAGGAATAATTTGTGTACAACTGTTTTATGGAAGTTAAAGATCATTTACAGTTGCATTAAGTAAATGCGCACAAAATTAGGACACAATGTAGCGCCTGCAGAGTTAACAGTTCGCAACTTAATCAAGAAATTTGAAGAGACGGCTTCTGTTATTGATAAGGCAACACCAATACGTCCTCCTTGTGGTCGGTCAGATGAAAATATTGCTGCAGTGAGAAAAAGTGTACGGGAGTGCTAAAAATGAGTGCTGAAAATCCACAAGCTGTTCGCGAAAAAGAAATGCATCCATACAAAATGCACATCACGGTGTGAATTTTGGAGTGGTGGAGTCACTGGACAATACTTTGAAAATGCTGGTAATGCTGCTTGAAATGGGACACCTCATTTAGACATGTTAACGTCGTATGGATTGTAGATGACAGTCGTTAAATATTGACGTCCTACCTTTGATAGAACACAAATGAAGCTCAATTGAAATCCTCAAGTTTTTAGTCAAGACTTTAAGGCATAAAAGAGTTTATGACAGGCCTATGCCCTTGTAAACTGATCGAAATTTTGTATGATGTAAGGAATACTTCACATAAGATTTAGGTAAGAATATATAGAAAAGTAAATCTATAGTTCACCATTATAATATCGAGGTGGACATTAAAGTCAAAATGAACTCTCAATGTCAAATTCCTATTTGAACAAGAAACAGCATATTCTTGTAACAAAGACATTATTGCTATCAATATATGCATATACCAGTGCATTAAAATATAGATCTTGGTTAAGAGGGATATAATAAATGCACAGTGATTGTTTTGTTTTATAGTAATGTTGACCAAGACCTGGGCGGTGCATTATAATGAAGAGTAACAAGATATTAGTTATTCAAATATTTTGATTGAATTTAAGTGTTTTGACCACATTGTGTTCTCTTCTGTTAAAGGTCGTATAAACCAACAAATGTATGATCTTTGCGTATAGTAATCAGATACTTATCGTACTTGTCAGTTTGCACAACAGTGAAAGACAAAAGAACGACCTCAGCCGACTTTCTTCAGAATTCCCATGTCCCCTGACTTCTTGGAATAAAAAAAAATCAATAGCTTGTTTGCGCGTGTACGTGTCACCATATAGTCTTCACGTAGGTTGATGGACAATTTATTTTGGCATTCTACAGTTATTTATCGCCTGGCCTCGATGTATCTTGATGAATATTCCGACTCGATTTCTGAAAAGTAATTTGTCACATCGCTGTACACCTGTTACGTGATATCTCATTTTTGGTGTCGCGGTAATTAATTAGACGAAACGTCTTCGTTAGCCTAGTGGCCTTTTAAACCCGCAGGTTAATTTTTTAAAGGAAAATAATGTCCTTCGTGAGATCAAACATTAATCATTCAATTAGGTATTTTCGATTGTTTTTAATCGAAATGTGGATACAAAGTAAATAAAAGTGGTTTATAGGCGGAAAAATAAGTAATCGAAAATGTACAGTAGGTATCACATAAACTAAATCAACAAGACAGTAACAATAATTGATATTTTGTTTGAAAAAACACTGGTTGTTAGAAGGAAGCTGAGTTAATTACAGAGCAAAGATATTATTTGTAGTCCAGGAGCTCGCGATAAAAAAGCAAGAGTTTTGGGAAGGTTGATATTTTCAGATAGCATTGTACTTTGGTCACATAAAGCCACTGTAGAGTCAGCACGTGAGATATGGGGACACTTGGTGGTGCTGCGCTGGAAATTTGAACGTTTCCAAAACATTTGCATGCACTTTAATTTTGCGACACGTACATATGTGTGTAGTAGTGCTGACGCCACGCACTTGATTATTATGCTGTCTGACTTCTTATTTTGAGTTCTGTATAATACCAAATATTTACAGACAAATTGTGAGCTTTTATAAAACATTTTAGAGATAATACACTATTCAAAAAAATTAAAGGAACAAAAACATTTCGAAAAATTGTTAGGGAATTATGAAAGGCTTTTCAAAATTTTCCATTATTTTTTTTGTATATTATTATAGTATGAAGACTTAAGAATATATTCTGAAAGATTCAAGTCGATATTTTTAAAATTTACAAAGATACAAAGCTTTCCGTCACGCGGTTGAGGGCGGCTAATGTTGCTACCTGCGCCCCTCGATTAGTGCCTTCGTCGGACGCAGAACAATGATCGACTAATCAAACTAATCTTTTTTTCATACTATATTGTAATAATGTACAGGCACAAAATTTCTCGTGCTGAGAAAGATGAAACAAGGACGATAGTTCATCATCCTAAAAAAAGTCCATCGTCCTTTGAATCTGAAACGGTGCCTGTCATATCTAGAGAACCGATCGACATATTCTTTTGAAATTTGACATACTCATGCTTTGGGCCGTTATTAACAGAACAGCGCTCGCATTTTTCAAAAATAACCAAAATTGCTTAACAAATTACGATAACTGAGTTTTTTTTTACCGAATTTTCGTACTTCAGTTCCATGTGCAGTTTTTTCTTAAGAATAATTTTCGGAAAAGGCAATCGTCAATATGTTTCGTATGCACTTAGCTTGATGATAGCTTACTATCTTGCTCCACTTCCGACGGGCATATCTCTTCCCGTTTTAAATTTTCTTAAATTGTGTTCATTTCACCATGTTTACAATCAACTTATCTTCAATTAAAAAAAAAAAACGTTTATTTATCATTAATTGTTCCCAAGAAAATTCATCCCGAAGATCGACTATTTTTTCATGTTTCTAGGTAGATGTAGGTAGCCCTTTTAACTATTTTCAAAACTTTGAATATTCGAGAAACAAACGTTTCGATGTATCAATTTGAAAATCTACAGGGTTATTGGGAGTAATATATAGTAAGCTAAAAAAAACCTAGCAACATTAGTCTTTTCCTTAATATTTGCAAAGTGGCGGTAGATTTTTTAAAAAGCCAGAAACAGTATTTCTTTCAAATTAATAGCGAGGATAAAAAAACATTTTTGTGCTCAAAAACAACATTCATCATTTATAGAGTTTTTGTCCAAGTTTTCAAAGCCATCCTTGTATTCGCTATACGATTATCAGTTCCTGAGATATCGATGATCAAAGACAAAAGACCACCGATATCTCAGCAAGTATTCATTAATCATTATATCGCTGCATATAATAGTGACCTAAGTTCGACTCTGTTGCGGCTCGCAGGAATAGACGCTTTACTTATCAATGGCAAATTGGTGGAAATATTGCTGCTACCTTGTCATTTCCACCAATTTATGACGCACATTTGGCACCGCAGCACACAGCAAGAAGCAGATATTGCAGCATTACAACATTACATATATGTTTTAATTAAATAAATAAACCTAATGGCGCCAGCTGTGAAACAAACAGCACCAATTAGATATGTTACTGCATGACTCAAAATCTATTTTATGTATGAACCAACCGGCATTTATTCATTACAGTCACACTGCTGGTCGTGTCTCTAGTTACACTGTAAATATACGCTCTATGGATGGTGACTCACGGGTGTGACTACTGCTGCGTTCGTAGCGACAAAGCACGAAATATGGCTGAGGACTTTTTTCCTTTTCCTTAGTATTGCCGCCTTCCATATTAGCTAGTCAGTATTATATGCAGGTACCAGGGGCGTAGCGTACATGGATGCGAGTGATGCGTCGCACCCCTTAAAAAATTGGCAAATTAGTGTTATTTAAAAGTTCAATCGATTTATTCAATGATTACAATTCTTTAATTATTTTAAACGGACAGCAAACACATGTACATTATTTATTTTAAAGGCTACCATCAACTTTTTTATTTAAAATAGGCCGTGAAGGCGCCCGAAATTATTGGACTCCCGCGTTACTTGCTGCAGTGCTGAAATGCGATGGTCCACGTTACATCCAAGCTACGCGTTAGATGGGCGAAAAGGTCAGTGATCCTACGCAGTCAACAGTGAAACCTCGAGTGGGTGTTGTCGTTATTTCCGGGCTCAGTTATGCGATTATATGAACGCATCTTGGCGACTGTCGCCATAGCATAAGGAAGATTTGGAAGCGCTGTTTCAGGTAATTGTGGAAAATGAAAATGAGGAATGGGATCGAGAAACCCTTATTTGTTCTATAGGTCTTTTAACTTTATTGCGCGACTTTGATTTTAATTTTTGCCTTAGCAGTGTTTTCTGAAATATTCCCACATCCCGAGAGTCGGTTTAAAATTCGACAGACAAAAATGTCAGATATTAGTTATTGCAATAAAAAGATCGCCTATTTCAAATCACATATTCAAAAAATGAGAAACGAGTTTAGTGACATTTGGGACCGTATGGACAGATTTGTGTTAGAAAATGAACCACCAAGTAAAAGAATGCGCTTGGATTTAACTCCTGAAGAAGATAATAAAAGCACCTACGCACGACTATTTTATGAAATTTTGGACGTTATTACTTTGAACATTAGTGAATGTTTAGTGAAATTTCCAAACTGAAATTCTTAAATCTAGATTCCACATAATTTACTTTTACTTCATTCGTGAAACGTTTTCCTGACGAACTTTTTTCTTCTTTAGTAGATACATATGGAACATTCTTTGATGCAAATCATTTAAAAAAAGAAATTTCAGTGATTTATAGTTTATCCCGATATGAAAAAGAGCACTGTGTTTGAGCTTCACCAATATATTATGTCCCTTCAATTATCTTCTGTTTTCCCGGAGTCATCAAAATTGCGTCGTTTAATGTTGCCTATTCTTGCCACAAGCAGTTCCGCGGAAAGATAGTTAGTTCCGTTATCTGCGAAAGTCTCAAAAGGAAGAAAGACTGTCAGCTTTAGCATTAATAAATATTGAAAGTGCCTTGTTAGAAGATATAAGATCATCTCCAACATTTGAAGAAACAGTGATAGACGTTTTCGGTGGACAAACAAAAATCGAACAATTGATCTTCAATTTAAAAATTAGGATATATACACCTCGGCATAATCATTTTAGGTTAGTGTCTTTTTGTTATTTTTGCCATTTTCATATGGCTTACCGTACATCTGACTATACCTCTTTCCCTTATAAAATTGTTATCACATCCCTAGATTCTTTTCTCACGCTACGCCCCTGGCAGGCACTATTTATGCACGCACTAAATATAAATGGGTATTTTAGTAGTTGATAATGAACTCATTGCAGAAGACGCCATCTAAAAGTTAAAGTTCCTGACATTATACATGCAACGAATGGCAAACAACTTGGTGAAATGACAAAATTGTTTGACATTAGTTTTATTGAACGCGTCAGATTACAACTGTGGTCTTATTTAAATTCTGAATCCAAAAATAAATATTTTGAACAACATTCACGTGAAACATTTTTTTTGCATGAAACAGCGATTCTAATTTAGAAATTTAGATTAAATAATAGTCCTGGGACCACTGCACAGTTTTGTTTCGCAAAATTCCGAGTTTGAAGGTCACTAATCCAAATATTTTCGGAACTGTAAGAGTATAATATTTCATAAAAACACGTATGGTACATAATTTATATTAAAGGTACTGTACATTAAAAAAACAGTACGAATAGAAAGAAAATACTGCGCTCTTCTCTTCAAAATTCAAAATAACTATCTGCGCAAAAATTGTTAATGAAGAATGATTTTAATGTTTATAAAAATATTTAGTTTTTTAATATATTAATTACATTTGGTTTCATTTTGTATACTATGGATCATATGTACTGGTAATGGTATTTTAAGTAATGAAGATCCTTAATTACTTACAAAAAATTTTGGTTGATTACAATAATTTGTAGTAGGTAATTAGGGTATTATAAATTAAGATAACAAAATAGTGATTACTATAATTTAATTTTATATCGTTAGAGATAAAAATAAACTATATGTGTATTTTCTTGTTTCAGTTGTTTCGTTCCTTAGCTCTGGATCCAGGGATACCCTCGGGATCTGGATCCAGGATTCATTATGAAAATCTCGCTATCTTGAGATTACGAATAAGGGACCAGGATTGCATCCTCTAATTGAGTTATACAAGTTATTAAGAGTATGAATTTTATCTAATATACTAACTTTTATTGTAGTAAGGCCAGAATATTGTATGCCCTCAAGTAACAAATTAATACGTAATTATAGTGTAAATTTAGGAGTTACTGCTTTTAAATTATAAAAAAAGCATCACATGTAAGACGAAACTTGCATAATTTGCTGTACAACTGACCAGTTTGCCTTAAGAGATTCAAATGTTTCATCAAAACCTATTTGATGGATAAACAGCTACACATTGTCAAGGCGATATCAAGAGACATTACTTATTCTAATAGATTCATGTGTGAGAAACCATTACATATAGTGTGTATCACTACTAGTAAGCCATATTATTATTCACTTTTCCATAATTCTGGAACAACAATTACTATATTACGGGGTAACACCACTGCAAATTTCTCAAAAAATTTATTTTTGTATTAGCTTAAAAAGTTCTTTGAATTTTTTAGATTAGACAAAAAAATTTTTTTCAAAAATTTTTTTTTCGCTCAAGTTTCGCGTTCTTTCCTAAGCGCCTCGGACTGCTCCGAGACGTCAAATAAAAACCTGCTGGGAAGGTACAGTCTAGATACAGCCTAATGTTTTACCTCATGATTTCTAACTGCTTTAATACATAACAGATGTTGTTAAAAGATGTTTATGTTTAATCAGAAGCAATTACAAACAAAAGCATGGCCGTGCATGGGAGGAAAAGATAAATTAACTGCCAAATTAATTGATCAGTTAGCAATTCATTATGGCTTGGCAATACATCGGAACCCAAACTCCCTGGAAAATGTGAAAAATGAAATCTGGACGACCTTATTTCATAAGTTATCAACCGACGAAAATCCGCAAAATTAGAAGTGTTCAGAATCCTGGTGTGACTGGAAGAAGGCGCAAGCAGCGGATTCCTTGGACACCTTCCATTATAAGCCGCCGCTTCCTAAGGAAGTTTTTAAAGCCATCAAACCGATTTATGAGGATCTGAGCCGAGACGAGTTTCTAGACCGTTGCTTGGGAGGCTACACGCAAAATAGCAATGAAAGTTTCAATGCTACTGTTTGGGAATTGGCTCCAAAATCTTATTCGAGTGGCAAAAAAAGTCTTAAATATAGCGACTGATATTGCTGTTTGCATTTTTAATGATGGTTTGGCTAATATTCTTCGAATTATGAAGGTTCTGGAGATGGATATTGGTGTTCAATTATACAATTCTTGTCTAGAAGCCGATGCTAAGCGGATCTAGCACGCCGAGATGTTTTTGACAGATGCAGCAAAAGAGGCACGCTCTAACATAAAATGTTCGAGGAGAATGAGGAAGAATATTTAAATATTCCATCAGAGAGGTATGCTGTTTGTGAAAAGAATGAATCAAGCTTACTTTTGAACGAATTTTAAAATTTATTATTTTTATATATTACTCGTATATTTCAAATTGAAGAATACATAACATAAGTCAGCTGAATACTCCTTTCGACGAGTATGGCACGAGAAAACTTCTCTATTTCGCGTGTTATGGTTTCGGAAAGAGTTTCAAGAGTTCGCGCTTAGTTTATGTAAGCTTTAGCTTTTAAGTAGCCCCATAAAAAGTAGTCACAAGGTGACAGGTCTGGTGACCGAGGAGGCCATTCCACATTTTCACGTAACAAAATCAGACGCTCAGGGAAACGATCCAAAGAGCACCACAGAACGAACAGTTTTAATGAATTTGTTGTAAATAAACACACGATGTGCCACAGACCACGGCTCCATGGCTACTGGAATGGCATCCCGCAACGAGTAGATATCAACTATCTTGAAAACATTCGCTCCACGCAGGCGCACATAAAAGTCGTATCAAAAGCACCATACCTCCCTGGCGGACCTTGTATAAAGACAGCTTTATGGTCCTGGAATAGCAGATTAATGGTAAACAGTTTTAAACAGTCGGATTTTTTTTTTTTCATGTCTATAACACATTTCAAAACTTTAAACGCGTTTTTGTCGAAACATGATTTTTCATGACGGCATGCAGTTTAACTCCAACAATTTTCATTCTTTTCATGCGAATTGTTAACACTATATTTAAAAGGACATTCTGAAGTGAATATGCACGAATAATTTTCGATAAGTTAATTTAAACATTATTTATCAACAAATTGCCCTTTTCTTGTTGAAAATTTAAGGTTTTTTATTTAGATACTTGCTAGTCATACAAAAGGCAATATTTTTAAAATCCCCTATGTATTTCACTAGCTATAAACATGTAGATTAAGTGATTTTTTTCCAGATTCAAATTTACACCAGTTACACTGCGTGCTGCAGATCCTTTTAAATTCAATAAGTCTCGCGAGAATGGCTTCAGTGTCGCCATTTTTGAATATTTTTTGATAATAATTGCTTGTATTATAATCTATATGTCTAATATAAATAATATGTCTAATATAAATAATATGTCTAATATAAATAATATATGTCTAATAACTTCCTTAAATATTATCATATTACCTTTTCTTCCATAAAAAAAATGTCAACTAATCCCTTTTTTAACTTATTACAGTGGTGGTACCCCTTATGAATCTCAGATGAGAACATTTCAGCTTTGGCCCAATATAAATCCTTAGGGTTGTCCTGATGGCAAACTATGCCATAATTCGTCATCGTCCATCCATTTTATACATATCTGGCAAAGATATTTCTGTTTTGAACTCGTATATCAGATAAAACTGTATTATGCCTTTATGTGTAAGGGACGTCGTATAAATCCCAACAACCGAGATAAAATATATCCATCTCCCTAACAAAACAATTTTGTTATAACGAAAACGAAAGTAGTTTTGGTTAGATATTATCCAGCGCAAGGATTATATCGAGCTGGCCCTACGGTCTCTAGGTTGTTGACCCGCGCTTACACCCAATTTGGCACTAGAAAAATGCTCGATAATGCCCGCAACCCGCACTTGCTCCGCTTTTGTTGTACCCTCTCCCGAAGGTACATTATACTCGACGACAAAGGCCTTCCCCCCATGCGCGACTGATGCTCTGGGGAACTGCCAAATGGTTTTTATTCAAAAATCTGATGCACGAATCGTTGGTCTACTGCGCGAAGCTCGATCGGTGAGATATACTTCTTATATGAAAACATCCAGTACGTTATGCATATAGACTTACAGATAGAATCGAAGAAGTTCGAGAAATCTACTTATTCTTTTATATGACAGCCAGCGATTCCCATTTCAAATCGTCCTGGTGAAATAAAATATTGTATATCCTAAACCTTCTTCAACGCCTATACGAGTGTTGTAATCCCATATGAGTGTTTTTAGTCCAATCAATAGGCAACCCGGTCACTAATTGTAAACAACAACAACAAAATTTGAGCATATAGAAAATAAAATTTCAAGAAACTTACACTTTTTTGCTCTCAAAATGGCGGCCGCTAACCTAACCTAAAAAATTCGCAAAAGCCAAAAAAACGGTTTTTCGTGAATAAAACAGAAAATTGTGCTCGGATTGGAAAAAGTCGATTGGAAAAGCTCGAATCGATTCATTATTTTTCGAGATATATTGAAAAAAACGTTGAAAATAGCGTATTTTTATTTTTGCTCTAAAAATAACAATATTTGATGAAAACATTTAATAATTTCAGAGAATGTAGTCCTAAGTGAGATGAAAATAATCATTTTTGTACAATTCCAAAATATTTTTTTTTTCAAAGTTATAGCTGTTTTCGTAAAAAAGGTGTTTTCGTAATAAGGCTTTTCCATCGAAACGGATGGTACTACAGACTTGTTCGAGAGCTTATCTTCTGTTCGGAGTTGTACTACAAATATGTTTTCAGCAACAATCGATTTTATTAATTTTTTATATAAAAAATCGCGTTTGAAAATGACGTGATTTTCGTACATCGGTTTTATTACAAGAATTTATTGCCAAAAAACCGATGTACGAAAATTACGTCATTTTCAAACGCGATTTTTTATATAAAAAATTTAAAAAATCGATTGTTGCTGAAAACATATTTGTAATACAACTTCTAACGAAGAAAATTAGGCCTTGAACAAGTCTGTAGGACCATCCGTTTCGATGGAAAAGCCGTTTTACGAATACACCTTTTTTTACGAAAACAGCTATAACTTTGAAAAAAAATATATTTTGGAATTGTACAAAAATGATTGTATTCGTCTCACTTAGGGCTACATTTTCTGAAATAATTAAATGTTTTCATCAAATATTGTTATCTGTAGAGCAAAAACAAAAAAACGCAACTTTCAACGGTTTCTCGATATATCTCGAAAAGTAATGATTCGATTCGAGATCACAAAAATTGAATCGAAAGATTTTTTCATTATCTACAACTTTCTTTAACTTTTTCCAATCCGAGCACAACTTTCTTTTTTATTCGCGAAAAACGCGAAAACCGTTTTTTGACTTTTGCGAATTCTTTAGGTTATGTTATCGGCCGCCATTTTGAGAGCAAAAAAGTGTAAGTTTCTTGAAATTCTATTTTCTATATGCTCAAATTTTTTTTGCTGTTTACAATTAGTGACCATTTAACATAGGGGCTCAGACAGATTGACTGGACTATTTACTAAAGTAGGAAGTCAACGGAATTAATTATTTTGTCTTAATCAATTTATTAAATATAGATCATATAAATATAGAGTATAGATTATATATAGGATCATTCGGAACTATACGAGTAGAAGGTGATTTGTGAATAAAACTAATATTTGTCGACTTGAAATTTTTTATTCTTCAACATCAAATGGAGACGATACGGTTACACATGGAAAAAAATATCGTTCATGTGGCCGCCTCGACTCATTTGGCATGATACCATTCGTTTAGCAAAATTGAACGCGTTGAATGTTTGCTTTGAGACCATTGACTGCTGCTGACTGGGTGGCGTACACTTTTCCTGTGACATAATCCAAAAGAACAAATCCAGTGGTGTTAGATCACATGATATTACAAGCCAATCGATGTCAGCATTCCGCGAGACAATATGACCAGGGAATTTGATATGCAACAGAGTTATGGTTGCACGTGCTGTATGACACGTTGCACCGCCTTGCTGAAACCACGTGTTGTTCAAATCGAAATCGTCAATTTGGTAGAAAAAGAAATTGTTTAACATGTCACGATAGTGTTCCCCGTTTGCTGTTATAGCATTACCAGCTCCATTTTCAAAGAAGTATGGTCCAATTGAAGACCCGAGTGCAAGTTTTGGAAAAATGCAAAAAACTATACAAATCATTGAATTTTATTAATAAATTGCTGCATTTTTTTCTATGCAGAAAATATTATTATACTATCTTTGCACTTCTGAGGATAATAATTATGTTATTTTCGAAAAAAAAAAAAAATTATTGAAAAAAAAATGGATCTTCTTGGTTGTTACACCGAAATTGCAGAATATTGGGAGCAACAAATGAAACCAATTTATGTAACAAAAAAATGTATTCACATACATCGGTTACAGAAGTGGATTCTTCATCTACAGTCTGATTAGACTCCATGACCAAATTAGCATAAAAATCAAAGCCTCGTTTAGCGACGTATTTTTGAGCCAGTCATTTATATTTTTCAACTTTTTAGCCTTAATAGGTAAAAGACAATGGTATAATAAATAATCATTTGGTGGTAAAGTACTATATTTATCGGCTTTAAATATGCAGAATTTTTCGTAAATTACATGAGACTGTGTTTGAGAATATTGTATATTTTTGGTTTCGTCAAAATATAACCAACGATATTTTGAAATACTAAACTTTGTCTTATTTCCATTAGTAATGGTCTTTTTAAAAAATGGTTGAAAGTGCTCTTTGAAATTTAAAAACATGTCACGAGTAACTTCTTTTACTACAAATTTTTTTTGAGGTGTTTCTTATTAAATTGCACCATTCAGATGATAAACAAATCTTTTCTCACTTACGTTTTTCTTTTTCAACAAGACCGAAATTGCGGTTGCACGGTAAAAAGCTATGACCTATGAGTACCTATGGGTTATAGAGTCAAATCTACCTATTTGAATCAAAGTCAAATAATACTGACACAAACCAATGTTTTTATTTTGGGCTGCACAGTTATCCGAAAAAATGTGTAAATGTTTAACTTCTGCAGAAACCAATTTTTTTACAAAATGATTTAAACAACTAATAACTTCGTTTTGAGATTATTTTCCATTAATTGCAGTATATATGTAAAAAAACTTTTCTGCACCTTTGCACTATAAATACAAAATGGATATACCCACAACTGGTGAACTAGTGACTGGTGTTAATGTCTGAATCGAAAACGGTGCAAAAACCAGGTGGATCTGGAGTTGCCTGGTTTATGCACCTAATGTAAAAACCGGTAGCTCCAAAATGTATTACCACGGGTTTACTATTCATCGTATCTACCTCGTTCTTGCACCAAATGATGTATAGGATTATTTAGAATTTATATATGTACCTAAGTCGATTTTAGCCAAAAATGGAGTGGCCTGGTTCTCACACTCGGGTCTTCAATTACTCCACCGCTCCAAAATGCGCACCAAACCGTACATCTCAGTGGATGCATTTGTTTTTCCTGAATAGCATGTGGATTTTCTACATCCCAAATTTCGACAATTTTGTTTACTGATGTATCCGTCAAGATGAAAATGTGTTTTAGTTGAACAAAATTCTATTGAAAAATTTAGCATCAATTTCTTTCTTTCCTAATACCCAATTTCCAAATGTACGACGTTGTAAATGGTCTGTAACATTTAATTGTCATCTGAATTTTGTATGCTGATAGATACAGATCTTTCTTTAAAATCCGATGTGTGGTGGCACTCGACAGATTCAATTATTGTACATGACGTGATTTGATGTGTTTGGATACTCTCGTACATTTTCTCTCACTGCAGCAATATTTTGTTCCGACCGGCCACGACGAAACTGTTGCCTTATTAATAAGAGAACCCGTCTCTTCAAATTTCTTTATGAAGTTACAAACTGCTAACTCTATAGGCGCTTCATATTGTCCTAATTTTGTGCGAGTTTACTTAATGCAACTGAAAATTATCGCTCACTTTCATAAAAACAGTTGTACACAAACTATTCGTTGTTGAATCGTGGCATGTTGACGTCGTATGGTTTGTAGATGACAGTCTATAAATACTGACGCCCTATCTTTGACATAATACAAATGGCGCACAATTAAAATTATATAATTCCAACTGAGACACCCTATAAATATAGAGTTATTAAATATAGACCATATTAGCTGGAAAACGTGACCAGCATAGATTTTAATTTCAAACTATTAGACAGATAAATAGATAGGTGCAGGTTGCGTTATGTAACAATGTTGTGCTGTCCGGAAATCGCTGTATGAAAATCGTTATGGTAGAAAGAAAATATCACAAAATGCTGAGGCAAAGTACAGAGAGATCCAAATTGATTGAAGGCGATGCCAGATGCGAAAAAATACACTCAGATTATTAAAACTGATTTCTCTTAGTAAAGATCTCACTTACAGCAAACACGTCAATATTTCGTGCCGTGATATAAAGGCATATATTATGTTTAAAAAAATTGAAAAAATAAGTCGATGATACATTCATGTATTTATTTTGTGCAAATTTCTCAAAAATTAAAGTCACCTGTATTTTAACTGCAAATATTTGGACGTTCGTAGATCCCTGATTCATGATGACTTTGGTCAGAAGAGATAACGTCCACTGGCCGTATCAGTTCAATATCTTTCAATGGGTAATCACGGTAGCCGAGTTGGTTAGAGCCCGTTATGTGGCGTATTATCTTTGTTCGATTCCAAGCACCAACACTGGCAATGTCAGTCGGTGTTATCTGCGTTTTTGTGTATCCTCCACCCAAACAGCTTCGGCTTTGGATTTGGGGGATTGTCAAATTTATATGTATTTTCTGCTTCTTTAATTACTAACGTGATTGGTTTGTATTCTCCTATTTATTCAATTTCCCGTTAAACTCCCTAAGACAATAAGTGTTTTTCAGATTAGAAATGGGTGATTTTCTTTTCAGAAGATGATCAATTTAAATTCGAGACGACTATTCCAGTGGTGAACGACATGAGAACGGTTGAACAATTTTGGAATTCTCAACGTTCTCTCACGCCTTTTTCCCAGCAGAATAGCATGACATATTTTAGGTTTAGTAATAATTAATATGCAATTTACATACTGGGGATCTGGGCGAAATTAGATGTTCTAATCCCGAATCCGGGACTCGCTCTTCCATAACGGCTATGTTAACGATTTCGTTGCAGACTTATTTCCTCACAGTAACTATCAGTCTTGCAGTATATTTTACATAAATTACCCCTTTTTATGGACATATCTATTAATTTAATATGCGCATAAATGCAGTCGATGAAATAAAACGTCGATCGCTCCGTAATGGCCAATTAACAATACAGTAAATAAATAACGTTTGATATCACTCATTTGATAATAAATAGAAGCAATAAATAAATTAATATTGCTAATAAACGCTCGCGCGTCACTATTCTGCCATTGGTCAACAATTACTAAAGTAGAACTATTAATTATGAAGAATTGATACTTATTATTTTATTATTTGCAATAATTATTCATTCTAATATAGTAACTGTTTTTCAAAAGCAGTATAAAAAGTAAAATTTATATTGATGTAATCTAATTGTCGGTTTTAAATCACCACTTATAGATATACTATTAATATTAACATAACTGTTTTTTATTGAGCCAAATACATAACTGAAAAACAATTTTTCTGATACGGGAAAAATTTACTTGCGATGGAAAATCTCGAAATAGGTCAATTTTCTATTTTCTATTGTGATTTCGTCTATGCAGGAAATAAAGTGAAATAAATTTATACCCTTATTTATAATTAATTTCTGACGTCGAGGTATATTTTTTAAATTGGCCAATATACTTCTCGGCAGGTAAAGAGTACATAAAATTACAACCGAATACATTTGACCTATTTTACGTGCATCGTATTGATTCCACAGCGTTTCTAATAAACAATTTTTGGAAAATCGCAACTCAAAATAACCTTCTCATCCTCTGGGTCTGGATTACAATATTTTACTGTTTGAAAACTTAGTTTTTCACAAACAATGACGTACTGAATTGGTCAATACGGCTAATTGTCACTTTTCTATAGCCGTATAATATTCGTGTCATAATAGGATCTAAATTGTTACCTACACAGTTTTTCAACACGGCAGTAAATTCTATAGAAAAGTGGGTTTCCGGAGAAATTACTTTAAAGGAAACATTTGATTATCTCATATAGAATAATTAAGGTGAAAATCTGGGATGATCTTGGGATATTCCTTAAACGGGTTCCAACTGAAACTGAATATGTGTTATACCTTAGGATGCATTGTTACAGTCAAGTGAAAAAAAAAAAAAAAATTCTGAACACATAAAAACCTACAAAAGAGTCCACACACGTTCATTATACAAGACGGCAGATAATTATACGGTGCACATACGTTATTACGCTTGCTATTATATTACATATAACCTTTAAAAAATAAATTGTTTATTTTTATACTAACATAATTCCGAGCGTAATTCATATGAAATCAGATAGCCGTTAAGTACAATAAAAATAACTCCGGTTACGACATTTTTATAATCATTACGTTGAAAGATCAAGTTGGCCTTTGCTTGAAGTACCTAATAGCACTGAAAAAATGAGAGTGTACACAACGAGCTAATACGAAAATAGGTATCGTTCGGTAGAATTTATTATTTTTATCTGAGGTGTAGTAAACGAAACGATATAATAAAAATGTGTAAATGGTATATTATATGATATAAAATGGGTACAAATCATATTTAATATCACCACTTGAATTTTATTATCGTATTTTAGCCTTAATTTAATAGAAAATGTATAATAGGAAATACTTCAAATATCAATATTGGCAAAATCCCCATTTTCTTTTTTTTATCGCCTACAATTTCGATACCTCTCGTGACTGTTTAAAACTTAAAAAAACGTCTATTTCACTTCAGATTTAAGTATGAAGTGATATGAAACATACACCTCCTCTCTTTATTCTTTGAGATAAATTTTTCAAACTCGGCATGTTGAATACACCTATTAACTCTATACACAGTACACACCTATTACATCACTTTTTATACATATACGCAAGAGGTTTTTTCCTCTTCCGTTTCACCAAAGTGATATTAACTTCCGATTTTTAAATAGAACACTCTAATATTACTACATTTTTTGAAGGTGCACAATTTTCTGAGTCCATTGATACTGCATAAGTGATATTTTACTAGTAGATAATTTTTTGTGCTCCATATTATTTTTCGATCTAGAGTGCCGTGATCCCACTTCTAACCGCCTTGAAAAGTTTATATGAAAGAATAAAGAGAAAAAGGGGGACGTAACATGAGTGTGTTACACACTGTATATATGAAACTATATTTGCCGCCTTTCTTAAATTTGATAAAAACACTCAGGACATCAGATCAAAAAAATAATTGTGTTTATATTTCAAGAACGGAAGACAAATATAACAGTTATTAATTATATAAGGGAATTAACAAGCTTTTAATCCACGAGAAAAGATGGGCGCGGCCGAGAGCGCCCATTTTTTCGAGCGGATTAAAGGCTGTCATAATTCCGGAATGCGATTCAACGTTGTATCCATGACTACGGGCAATACCTGTCAATTAGGAGGTGAAAAAGTCTGGTTTTGAAAAACGTCAGATTTGACAGATTTATTTTGATCACGAATATTGATTTTTAGCTGAAAACTAGAAAGTCTTGGAGTCGTCTCTAAGACATGCGTTTGTTTGTTTGTCAACAAGACCGACATTATTTGCAAAATCGACACAAAAAATGAGTGACAATGCTGAGAATTTCTTCATTCCGACTGAAATCCAGCAAGAAGCTCAAGAAGCAATACAGTGAAGTCTCACTTATACAAAACTCACTTATACGAAACATTCAATTATACGAAGAATTACTCATTACCTTATACACATAATTCATTAAAAACCTATAATTCACTTGCATGCAATATTCACTTATACGAATAATTTTTGTTCCCTCTCATATTCGTATAAGTGAGACTTCAATGTATTAAGTCTGTTACCAGCGAAAAGCAAAAGTGTATACGAGAAGGAATTGGTGGAATTCGACAACTGGCGAAAAAGGGGGCATAGGAGAAGGAGCAATTACAGAAGAGGTACTACTATCCTACTTTTTCAAAATAACAAGATCGTTTTTGAGATAAATGTTAATGTTAATATTAATAATTCTAAATAAAATGCTATAAAATCGAAGCGTGGTATTATGAGTCGAGCCGAGAGCGCCAGAAATTAGCGAATTTCTAGCTGTTAATTCGTGAATATAATTCAACATTTTATCCGCGACCACGGTCAAAACCGGTCAATTAGGAGGTGAAAAATTCTGGTTTTGAAAAATGTCAGATTTGACAGATTTATTTTGATCAAGAATGTTGATATTACGAATTTTAATCCACTAATGTATTAGAACGCCTCCAATCCACGGAAAACAGACGTATTCAACCTTCCTACAGTAGCCGTGGATAAAAGTATTTTTGTCATGTATTCCTCATATTCATCAAAGAGCTTGCAAAATGTTTAAGCGACTGTATTATACCTAATATACAAGGAGACAAATAATGTTTGCATGTCGATTTTGCTAAAAATTTTGAATCGCCCTATAGTTTAAATACTAGGAGATATAGGGTGCGATTTATGAAATTCTTATTTTTAAGAAACAAGGGCTAACAATATATTAATTAGATCTGCCTTGCTTAACGATTAAAATCACTAAGTATTATTAATTAATATTTCTCTCACAAAATCTAAGTAGCAATACCATGTAATGAAATCTACTATTCATAGAACTATTCATATGACTTGTTCAAAATTAATTCATTTATTTAACAAATCATGATGATAATCTTAGCGCTCTTCTGGTTAATAGGTATTAAATAATTCATTTTTTTTTATATATTCTGATTTACCAGAAATTAAAACGTTTAATGTACTTCACATTACAATAAATGTGTATATTTTTACTATGTGTAATATATGTATTATATACATAAACAAGTTTTTAATTTTTTTTTCACTACTAAATATTTATAAAATAAAAAATTCTATAAAATATTTAGATAATTTTTTTCTGTAAAAAAAATTATTGTCATACATGACGTAATTTTTATAAATATAAAATTATGTCACACACGTTAGTAACTGTTGTGATTATTATTCAAATATAACTTTTAAATAAATAGATTAAAAGCAGTAGTTAATGAGATACTTATTATGAATATATTACCATTGTTATAAAATAAAAAAATATATAACTAATATCATTGGTGGCTAGTCGGTTTTTAAAAAATATTTATTTTAATACGTAATTGTAAAATAAAATGAACACATTTTCAAATTTAAGAAGTTGTAGACTAGTTTAATTTTTCATAAAATAAATATTTCTTAAACTAACAACTTCGGAAAGAATGCATGATATTTTTATGACCTTAAAAATTTATAAATATTTATATGTTCACCATTGTTTTAAGTAATTCCATATCAAATAACCGGTTTTTTTTTAACTTCACTAGAGACAGGTTCTTAAAAAAGAATTTAACTTTAATTAATTGAATCATTGAAAGTTCACTTTTTAAACGATTTGTATCAAGGAATGTTCCACATGTATCTACTAAAAAAGAAAAAAGTTTGCCAGAAAAACGTTTCACGAATGAAGTAAATTGTGTGGAATTTAGATTTAAGACCGTTCACTAATGTTCAAAGTAATAACGTCCAAAATTTCATAAAAGAATCGTGCGTAGGTGCTTTTCTTATCTTCTTCAGGAATTAAATCCAAACGCATTATTGTACTTGGTGGTTGATTTTCTAACACAAATCTGTCCATACGGTCCCAAATGTCACTAAACTCGTTTCTCATTTTTTGAATATGTGATTTAAAATCAGCGATCTATTTATCGCAGTAACTAATATCTGATATATTTGTCTGTAGAATTTTAAACAGACCCTCGGAATATGGGAATATTGCAGAAAATACTGCTCATAAAAAAGTAAAATCAAAGTCGCGCAATAAAGTTAAAAGGCCTCTAGCACAAATAACGGTTTCTCGATCCCATTCCTCATTTTCATTTTCCACAATTACCTGAAACAGCGCTCCCAAATCTTCCTTATGTTATGGCGACAGTCGCCAAGATGCGTTCACATAATCGCATAACTGGATCCGGAAATAACGACAACACCCACTCGAGGTTCCACTGTTGACTGCGTAAGATCACTGACGTTTTCGTCCATCTAACGCGTAGCTTGGATGTAACGTGGACCATCGCATTTCAGCACTGCAGCAAGTAACGCGGGAGTCCAATAATTTCAGGTGCCTTCACGGCCGATTTGAAATAAAAAAAGTTAATGATAGCGTTTAAAGTAAATAATGTATGTTTGCGATCGGTTTAAAATAATTAAAAAATTGTAATTGAATAAATCGATTGAACTTTTAAGTAACACTGATTTGCCAATTTTTTAAGGGATGCGACGTATCACTTGCATCCATGCTACGCCCCTGGAGTCTAGTAATGTAGGAAACCAAAATTAGATATTTTTTGTTAATAAAAATTCCATATAAGTACACGAAATAAGTATTTTCTTAAGAAAAAACAAAGAGGCGTGCGTAATCCCATACAATGTAGATACATAAACAATAACAGAATTAACATATGTGAGTCAACAACAATGGGTTAATTAAAATGTATGTTGTTATTGTGCCCTGTCGGATTCTTTGTTGCAGATATCAAGTACAACAACTTGCCACGACCACACAACATATACAGTTAATACCCATACAGCATGACCGTTTTACAGACAGCAATAAGTTTAAATATAGATGGACTGCAGAAAGTTCGCAGCGAATATAGCTAACCTCGTCCTTGGTTGAAAATTTTGTTTATTAGAAAAAGGATTAAAAATACGTTCTTAAATTCATGTCAATGTGTGTTCTTGAGCGAAAAAAGCAATTAATATTGGTTAGAATTAGTAACAAGGTTGTTCAAAATAAGCGTTTCCACTGAAATGTATACTCGTGAACGGTTCACGTTTTTTAGGTTTTCTCCAAATCAGAGAAAAAATTTTTTTTAAATTAACACAAATCACTCAATTAGAAATTGATAAGGTGTCATTTAAGAACATTTTAAAAAGAAAAGCAGACGCAAAAGAATAACATTATTCTCCTGAACTGTTCCTGAAAAAAAAAAAATTGATATAGCTCTATCCTTGTGCAGTCCTGTGTGTCAACCCCTTTTTGTCTATATGTATATTTAAAGAAGGGTCGGGGTCACATATATCGTTAGCAGGCTACCATAATGTTTCGACCTTAGGCATGATCTTTACCAAAGTATATATTATACACTGAGAAAAGAAGTTATTTGATTATATAACCTCAGTTTATTTGAATTTTATTACATTCGGTTAAAACAAAATTATTTAAATAAAAATTGATTTGAATGAGTAACACGTCTTTACTAAATGTATGATCTAATGAAATATACTAAATTAATACTATGTCATCGAGTTAAGGGCATTAAATCTTAATATACTATTATATCCAGGAGTAAACCATTTAATTTAATAAATAATTTTATTAATTTAACGAATTATTTTTATAATATTTACAATTAGTTTACTGTTTTAATATTCGTATCTCATTGACCCCATTAAAAGAAGGGAATTCTTTGAACCAAAAGCACATTTATTTGAATGAAAGGATCCTTTTCTCTGTCTGAATTTATAATAAAAATACATTCTAAAAAATGAATTACAAACAAAAGTTCCACTTGTAATTTATAAAATTGTGATTTGATTCGGGTAACTTAAAGTTCAAAATATATCGAAATAATCAGTAACTTGTCGTAAGGGATATTTTACTTGCATTGTTTAGTCTGAGAATAGTCACATGTTTATCTTTGAACATTATCTTATCAATATAGACTCGCCATCAATGATAATAAAAACCACCAATTCTTTGTTTGCTACGATTTTAGTAGGTCATTAGAAAGTCACTGAATTTCTGAACATAGATGCTATATACTATATATAATATCCAGCAAATCAATGCTTTGTACAAATAACGATTTAAACTAATATATGGTATTTTATTTCGTGTTAAATATTTTCTGTGAGCTTATGTTGGCTACCAATTAAACACCAGTTTTACGTGAAACACTGCATATTAAGAAGGTAAAAATGCCAGTAATTATAAATGTTATGATTACAAATCGCATAAATCTCGTGTACTAAATCAATATAAAATTAACACTTGTTACAATTACAGTTGTAATGCATTATACATACTTATAATAATCTCCACCATTCAAGAGATTATTTTATGGTAATGAAGGAATTATTTCCTCTTTCTATTTTAAACGCAACCTTTATGACGAAACATTGTAACTTATTTAGAACTAGTTTTGTTTAATTCAAAATTCTCCCAAACTCCTTTATAAAGTCTTATATCGAACAAAGGATTATGATTTAATTTAAAGCTGAACTGGGCAATTTTGTTTCCATTAGGACCGCCAGTTTACACGTCAGAAAATAAACGATATTAATTTGTTAAAATAAATGTAAACTGTTCAAACCACGCCCATGTCCCTATACTGAATATAACTACAGATTTATACAAAACACAGGTATACATGATACATATATGAAACAATTTTTGACTTCAGCTTTAAGTTTGAGAACTGGTTATTAAAAAAAAAAACAAAAGTTTTGTTCTTATCTCACGAATTGAAAACAAAAGCAAAATGTTTGTTGTCGAATGTGATACTCATCGAAAAGGGCCTGTAAAATATTAACACAGTTTTACAATAGCTAATGTGGAGAGATATTAGAAGCGATATAGCTCTCGATTTTGCTAAAAATTGAGAATCGCTGTGTAGGAGAACGAGATTTGTGCCATTCCTATTTTTATGAAAAAGGGCTATCCATGTATCTGGTTTGATATATTTTTTAAGGATTTGTATTACCATTACAGTTGTACTTAATATAATATAATAATAAAAAAGTTGAACAGACTAATATTTTCTCTCTAAAAGTTACCTTATTACCAAAACACATATTTTCATGATGGAAATATGTATGTTCTCTGAACATAACACTGAACACAATTTGATTTAATATTCGTAAACAGTAAAAACAAACGTTTACTTCAATTACCTACCAGTAAAATCAATGGATAGACCACAAAATATTTGTAATAGAAATACGTTTCTATCATCAGTTAAAACTACTTTTATAATAGGTAACTAAAATATTCATGTATGGCCTTTATTTTTCAGAGAATATAACTGATCAGTTAATAATGATATTGACATTCTAAATGTTACAGTACTTTGTTTAATTTAAAATAAGGAAACAGCATTTTCTTGGCGTAATTTTATTCAAATTAGAATGGCCGGTTTACCCTTCACAAAAAAAAAAGAAAAAATTTGAATTTGGTACTGCTGCAAATGAAAGATTTGAGTCTAACTTTAGCTACGTTATACTTGCTTCAATGAATATATTACCTAAAGATGTATTGCCAATAATTTTTTATTAAATATGGTCATAAAAACAGGACACTCAATTTCTAAATTTTATGAAAATTGAAAATAAAATGAAAGAAATTAATTGTCCGAAGTCTGTTTTGGTTTCTTTGTGTGTAGTTACCATTAGTTATTCCAATGTTACCTAACTTGGTTAGCAATCCTGTAATTCCAGCAGATATTGGCCCTTTTGTCTTTTACATTCATTACAAAAGTAAACTTAATTTAATCGCACTGAAAAATATGAAATTGATATTTAGAGCGAAACATCGGTTACCAATTATTCTGAACGTTTCGAAACATTATAGAAAACTATCTAATTTTATTACCACTGTAGTTAAATAGAACAGATTAATGAAATTTAGCAATTTTCATAAAATTCCAATAAATAAGATAAAATTTCTAGATTAAAAAAGTCCGTTTTATCCATATATATTTTAATATAATTTATTACAAATAGTGTTAAAATTTACTTAACTTCATTTTGTTTTTTTTTGCAAATTGAACTATTGCCTCGTATCTAATTTCTACAACTAGAGCGCAATGCTTCTTTTTATAAGCAAATTAGAAGGAAGGGACTATTCGTTATTGTTATTATAAAGTTAGATACAACGTATAAAAGAGTTCCATACTGAAACATACTATTTTCATATGTTTTTATTTCGTAACAGAAGCACTATTAATGATAACAAATATTCACTTAATCGACATATTAAATAATTTATATACATATACCATTTCATTCATAAAATGATTAATATATAACAATTTCGCTTTCACTGTTTACTATCCGAAAATCAATTCGTCGACATTTACGTACAGTTTTAGCTGTATGAATGAATAGGGAACCTTCCTGAAAAAATACTACACTGAATCGACACACCCTATAAAATTTCGCCGCCACTGAAATGGTCGATACAAGGGAACACGTAGGTCGGTTGAAACAATTCATTTTTGCTTCACTAAAGGTATTCGGCGATTTTCAGTAAATGTTGGCATTTCAGGAGTCGTCCACCTCCACACTGACGGAATTTCAGTTAAATTTAACATAAAACTTGTCACCGCAACGCGAATAGACGTGACATAACTTCAGCTTCACGAGATGCTGCCAATTTTTTCACAAGAAAACTTCAATCGATCAGGCTTTTCAATTTTAATTTTATCATCGAATCGGCACCGCGAAACGGTACCCTCAATATATATACAACAATACCTTGTTTCCATAGTTTGCAAAGGGGCAGTGGAATGCTGAAAAAATGCGACACTATTCCAAAATCCGACATACGGAGTAACAGCTTGTCCTATAGTCAAAAAACACTGTTGGTTCCACAAAAAACGTCCGAATATTTTATTGAACGGTCCGTTCGGTACACTACTGAATACACTGTTATTAGGCAGCCAACAATATCCTAGCAGGGGAGAAGTTATCATGACCGCAGCCGCTGAGCACTGAACATCGAGTCGGCTATGGCTCCGTCATCGGCGTTTTCAGAGTAACGTGATTGGTCGATGCGGGAGACTCGGTTCGTATCCACCAATGCGACGGCGACGTACGCAGCGGTAAAATTCGAACTACCCGTAAATCGCATTGTTTATTTTCGACATTGTTTACTCGTGTGTGTAAATAATTAATTTACGGGCGATTTAAACGATCGTCGATTTGCAAAATGTAATAGATTGGTTTTATAAGCGGTCATTCGGTATCGAATTAATTTTAATAAGGGCGTATTTCACGATTTAATTTTAATATGGACAAATATATGTTTAAAGTAAATCGAAAATTGAAGCCGGCTTCACACGACTCTGAATTGATACCGGCAGTAAAAAAAATATCAGCCTTTGGTGTACATAATTCATTTTCAGTTTGTGCTTTCGAAAGATAATGAATAAATTCGTTAAAAATTCAAAGAATAACTTTTGGGGAAAACTCTCGTTTCTGTCAAATTTTATTTTCAGTTACGCTTTTATTTAAATATAATTAATATATACAGGGTGGTCCTAAGGGATCCTGAGACGAAGGTCTATATGGGGGCCCTGGGGCGAACACCTAAGAAGCCCTCGGGTGAATGGGCCCCGGGGGCGGGAGCCCTGGCCTGCGGCGCACCTGTAATTAACACCTGTCTAGCGGCATTCTTTGATCTCAATATGACGTATGCCGGCGCCTCAAATTTTTGTGAATTAGGTAAAAACGCAAGTTTCAATTTTCCCACGGTCTTCAAAAAGATCCCATGCCCAACCGTCCCCATACCTACTACTTAAATATTCAAATTATGCACCGTTACCTGCCTAAAGATATTAAAAATATTTTAATGGCATCTTATTCTCCTCAAAAAGGTGTCTTAATAATATGAAAATAACTTTCCTTTAATCCCACAGAAAATTGAATTATTAACATGTATCAAAAATTCAAAAATAAAAAAAAAACCATTTCGGATTATGCCTCAAAAACCAAAAGGTACAATTCTGGTCTTCATCATTGAATTTCCTCTAAGAAATCGAGAATGGTCTGTAAAATTTAGCGATCCAGTATATTGCAGCAAGCTGCCAAATATACGCCAACATTTTCATGACTACAATCAACGATTTATTAGTTCTAAGAAGCAGAAGAGTGTGTGAGTATGTGTACGGCAGAAAATGTGATACCAATGACATGGACAATTGGGTATATATACAGCTCATCAACAATAGGAACAAATATGAAAACTGCGATATTGGGCATCAGGATGAATATATGTATATTGAATGTGAATGTACACAGAGTTCAATCTGGCCGTCCGTAAAGTGCATCCTTTTCCCTGCGAACACTCTGTCGTTCTTCTACGCATGCCTAGAGGATCTCACACTTCTTGCTATTCCTGACGAGCAGTACATAACAAAACAGGCTCACAATCAGTATTTCATTCAGAAAATGTACGGTTATAATTTGTTTTATATAACTCTCAGTGAGTACTTTAATCTGCTCAGAGGGCAATAAGCGTTTATTGTGACAAAAAAATGACATGTACAGTATCACTCCAGTGAGTGATACTTTAATTAATCTAAATCCTAAAGTCCCACAGGTAATACTTGATATGTTTAACAGGCTACTATATGACCAAAACATTCCAAAAATCTGGAAAGAAGCATTAGTAGTGCTGATATGGAAGGGAAAAACAGCGGAATTACAGAAAGTCTTATAGGACGATTTGCCTACTCAACGCGCTAGGGAAGTTGTATGAGAGTCTGATTAAAACTAGACTGGAACACGAAGTAGAAAATAAGGGAAGTTTTTCCCCTAGACAGTATGGTTCTCTTAAGGGAATATCAACGATCCAAGCGGTCGAGGAAGTCATCAAGAAAGCAAAGGAATCAAATAAGAGATGGGTAATGATGGTGGAAATAGACATAAAAAACGCTCTTAATACAGCCTCGTGAGACCAGATTATGGACAAACTGGAGGAAAAGAAAATACCTAGATACTTAATAAATTTGATAGACAGCTACCTAAGCCATAGAAGTATAAAGGTTGGTAATGAGGAAATCAATATAGATACGGGAGTTCAACAAGGATCTGTGCTGGGACCTACGTTATGGAATGTCTTCTATGACGACGTATTAAATATAAGACAGGTAGAAGGAGTGACTACAGTGGCTTTTGAGGATGTCCTCGCAGTGATAGTAGAATCAGGAGATACATATGAACTAATGTATAGAGCAAACGAATCCCTCTTTAGAATAGAAGAATGGATAGAAATACATGGGCTTAATCTAGCACGACAAAAAACAGAAGTTATAGCGTTGAAAGGACAGAGGAAGAGAGATAACATAAAAATCAAAATATCAGGAATGGAAATACTATCAAAAAGACAATTAAAGTACTTAGGAGTTGTGTTGGATGATCGAATAAACTTCGGACCACATGTGAGATATGCTGTATAGAAGGCAGAAAGAATATTGGCAGTGGTAACCAGATTAATGCCAAATGTAGGAGGCCCTGGGAGCAAAAAGAGAGCTGCTATATATGGAGCAGTGCAGTCAATTCTTCTTTATGGAGCACCGGTGTGGGATGAAGCAATGAGCAAGAAAAAGTATAGAGAAATGGTATCTGGAACACAAAGAAGGGCACTAATAAGAATGATAAGTGGGTATCGAACAATATTAACAGTGGCAGCACAGATAATTGCTGGAATCCCTCCTATTACCCTGCTAGTAGACGAAAGATACCGAATACACAGAAGAAATGGAGATGGAGAATTGCAAAAAATAAAAAAGGAGGAAAGAGACACATTACAAAAATGGCAAGAACAATGAACACGGTAATCTGGACAAAAAAAAATAGTAAAGGACATAAAGGAATGGACAAATTGCGAACATAAACGAGTAGACTACTACTCGTACCTGACCTAGTTCTTATCCAGACATAGAAAATTCGGTAGTTATTTAAACAAAATGAAGATCACCCAAAGCAGCGACTGCACGTATTGTGGAGAAGAGGATACACTAGAACACACGTTTCTCCTGTGTAAGAGATGGGAAAGAGAAAGAATCGAACTCCAGGATAAGATCAGGAACCATATAACGGTGGAAAATGTCATAAAATGTATGATGGAAAACGTTAACCAGTGGGAAACAATACATAGATATATAAACAGGATTTTGAACACAAAAGAAAAAGACGATAGGAAAAGGCAAAACCACGGGCAGCCATAGATACAAGAACATGCGACAACTAACAAAATAGGACAACTCTGGCTACTGATGTAATCTAAATCAGGAGATCCCGGAAGACCAGAGAGAAGAATGGAGGGTTTTAGTGGGTATACCGTGGTTGCACCACTTACGGGAGTCCCACACACCATGTAGAGACTGAGGCATGAGATCCATAAAGGATTTTCCTTAAAACAAAAAAAAATCCTAAATCCAGAATTTATGTGTCGATATGACTTTATATGTCTTAATCTAAACTTATCTGAGTCCTGTTAGTAGGTCGGATAGCAGCAGGGTTTCAAATGCACTTCATTGTAGTCACCTACATTTAGCCGGCTGGCTAGCATAGTAGGATCCACTAACACTCTTTCACTGTATTTCGCCCTGAAACGATATATAGCTTGACGGATTCTAGAAGGACGTCATACTGAATTACTTCATTAGAGACGTAATAGGGCACGTTTACCTAATACTTTATTTTTGAATCTTTGCAGGATGTATATATTGGAGTTGTTGACGGTACCCCAGAGTTGAATTACAAATGAAGTCCAAATGAGGTTAGGAATGGGTTTATACAGTAATACATCGCTTTCTAAAAATAGTTTTGAATTACGGCCAATGAGTCCAATGAGCCTAGCTTAAGTCCTAGATGTTTGCGATTGATGAATATATATTTTTTCCACGTCAGTAGTCGCTCCAAATGTACGCCGCGATATTTAGCACCTTCAGGTTGTGGAAGTTGGCTTTTTGTTGAGTTTTACTGGTTTACTGGGATCTGTCTCTTTGCGCAAGGTAAAGGTTCAATGGATTTTATGCGCCATATCTTCGGCCAGTTCTGGATCTTGTTGAGTCTCATTTGTAGATGATTAGAAGCCGATTCCGAATCGGTATGAGACGCTGATATAGCTATGTCGTGAGAAAATGTCGCTGTGGTCGTAAATCGTGTAGTTAGTAGGTTAGTATGAAGAAGGTACAATATTAGTCCAAGGGCACTTCCTTGTGGCACACGTGTATATATAAGGTTTAGGTCAGTGCAGTCGCTTCCTTGTTTCAGTATAAGTGTCTACCTGACGTATATGAAATTAACAGATATAATCTAATTACATATATCATAAGTATTTAATATAATTCACTCTATATTGCATTATTTATGTCAAACAAAATTGATTAACGCTTTGAATCAACTGATTTAAGTATCTTGATCCATATTCCGAAATACTAAAGAATAGAAGACGAGCTCTTCTGTTCAGAACTTCTTCTTCTAGTCTGAACAGAAAAACAGTCTCTTTATAGGCAACTAAAATTGATGCATTGTAAATAAATTATAAAACATTAGAATGGGACGTTATGTTGTAAATATATGAAAGCTACATAAGTCTGAAAAATGTTTCGGAATCTCTAAAATATTACAAAAAATATTAGATTGCTTTCACACAAATTTACATATATTATGGACAGTTTATTTAGTTTTATTTTATTTACATTAGATTTAATTTTAAGGTTCCCAATTGGAATATTCTGAATATGATAAATTTCTCATTTATATATTTACATCAAATATAAAATATACAAATACATATATTTAACTAAATATGCTTGTGGGTCTAAATTCGTGGAACCCAAATCATGAATCATATACATATGTCAAATCTGGTCCATTTTAGATTCACGTCTAGACTGTAAATGTTATTTAGGCTAAATGTCAAGGTTAATATAACATCATAATAAATTTACAAGTGAAAAACAAAAGCGCATACAGGATCGGTGTATGCATGAAAATATGTGATTGGAATGTTAAAATCGGAATTTTTCAATTCAACGCAACTGCGGGGTTTTCTGATACAAAAAATGTTAAACAAAACAATTCTCACATTTCTTTTTAATCAAACGATTTAATTAAAAATCACCAAATTTAATCAAATTAAACAAATATCATAGTCATTTGCTTTAAGGGTATTCATTCCTGAAAATAAAATATCCTTATATCAGGATTTATTGAATTTAGAGAAGTGAAGTAGGCTAAAGCGAAAATAACTTTATATTCTAAAGTGCGGTATAAGTAACTACGTTTGAATAAAACATTTTTAAAACATTTATTTGATAAAATTATTCTCACATTTAGAAAAGAGAGCAAAATACGTCCGACCAAACAAAACATTGACTTTCTGCACTTATTTACTTTAAAACGCTGAAATTGTACAATTCCATTTCAAATATTTTACACAAACTTTTTAAATCTGAAGTTGAAACGCATTTCATCGAAAAAGAATATAAAAAGTTTTTTTGAAAAAAGAGTTAATGTAATTAAGATAAAGTAAATTTTAGGCTAATGTACTTATACTACAATACATTCATTATATTCCCCTTAACCACAACCGATATTTTAATTACTATGTATACAAACATTTCGACAGCGATGTTATCTTCGCCACTAGGATATATGGTTTCTTATACAAATGCTAACTTGTTTTGCTATTCATCATACATGATAGCGCGTATTAAGTTATGTAATTACCAATGAAAAATAGAAAAACGAGAAAAACTGTTTTCTGGATTCGATTTATTATTAAAAAAATGACACTTTCAGGCGTTTTTATCTATTGCTACTTTTTATGTTGCACTAAGATTAAATCAAGGCATATGTTTAGAAGGCGGTATCTGTTTAGAAACAAAACACCGTGACTTCATATCATATGTTTCTTACCACAAATCTATGTCGAAGATATATTGGTTAATTATTCGTTTTTTTAAAGACTTGAAAATGATTACCGAATTATTCTTTTTTCTCATTCATTCGCATATGATACAGGCCGAATATATGTTTACTCGTTCAATGCAAAATCAGTAACGCGTTAAATGTTAATGTTTAAAATCTCAGAATGAACATAAACATTTACATCGTGATTTCTCATGACCCATGGACAGGGTGGGGTGTATCCTATTCACCTCAAAATCAGTAGATGTCGTCTGGTAGACGTCCGTAATCAGAATCAGTCGAAACCCGATCAATCCGACACGATTTAATTGGATGATTGTGCTAAGAAAAAACATTCTCAAATAGTCCACCATTGTGCCTTCTCATGACCCATGAACATGGTAGTGTTCCTCAAAATCCACCTCAAAATCAATAGGTATCATCTGGGAGACCTCCCCGATCAGAATCAGTCAAAACCCGATCGATCCGACACGATTTAGTTGAGTTATCGTGCCAACAAGAAATTTTAATGCCGATAACAACGACACGCACACAGACACAAATTTTGTAAAAACCGGCTTTTTTTTTGGTTTTTAGGCCGAAAAACGAAAAATAAACGTTAGAAGAAAAAAAAATTTTCAATTTCTCTTTACACGATTACATTACTTTTCCGCTCTGGTATAGTTGAGCACGGAAAAGTAATATTGGAACATATTTATGTTTTCTTAATCCTCCATGGGCTGTATTAATATTGTTAAGAGTAGTAGGACCTTTAGGTGAGGGGTACATACCAAGCAGGAGCTAAGAGCACTAAAATAGTCCTCTTTACGTGTTCTACTTTACAGCGAACTATAAAAGTTGATATATGTGATCCTTCTGAATTAAAACAATTAAAAACAATTTCCTTTCGGAATAATATGAAACGGCATCGGGTTTTGGCTGATTCTGATCGGGGACGTCTCCCAGACGACACCTATTGATTATCAGGTGGATAGAACATACTGTACCATGTTCATGGGTCATGAAAAAGCACAATAGTGGACTATTTGAGAATTTTTTTTGTTAGCACGATCACTCAATTAAATCGTGTCGGATCGATAGCATTTCAACTAATTCTGATTAGGGACGTCTATCAGACGACATCTATTGATTTTCAGGTGGATAGGACACACCCCACCCTGTTCAGTGGTTATGAGAAAGCACAAGGGTGGACTATTTGAAAAAAGTGAAACTGTCGCATAAACCAGATATTCTGCATTTATGTGTTGGTTTATCTTTTGTTGGCCACACAACTTCGAGATGTTCTATGAGAAAAGTCCGTTTTAAGGTTTTAAAACTGTTTATTATAAATAAGCAGTTTATTAACCGAGCGTAATTTAGATTTTCTTCGTGGTTAGTGGCGTCTGCAAAGGTAGCTGTGAATATTTCTGGAGTGACAGGCAAACCAACAGTGAAAAATTTATAGAGGACAGGCCCTAGTAGGCTACCTTGAGGTACTCCTGACTGTGTGCGATCTATGCACGTTAGTTCTTCGTTGTGTCTAATGGTCTAATTTTTCACTGAGATGGAGAGTATCTAATTCTAAGGAATCACATTGTAAATTTAGGTTAAGACGACTAATGGTACTTAAGACGACTAATGCTTTTTATGGTACTTGTATTATAACTTGCTCTTGAAGAGGTCATATCCTGGACTTTTTTTTTATTTAAGCTTTTGCGAATCACATTTGAACTTGTGATAATTTAATGTAGATTCAATTTTTTATCAATGAGTTAATGTCATGTGTAGTCTGTGGCTGATATATTTTGAATTAGCAAACAGTACATTCACAGAATTCATTACCTATTGCTAAATCTGCGTTATCAAAATTTCCCTAACGAGATTAGGAAAACAGGTGGCGTATATTTTTATCGTGCCAGTTACTAATGCAAATACACCTTTTACTGTTTGTTTTTTATGTGGATCACACCCTTTTTTTAAATGTACACGGGATTATACGATCAATAGGAACAAACCTATCTTTGTCCCTCGTGTATTTCGTATTTTGAATGTGTGTTTCACGATTTGGGGTTAATTGTATTCGACATAAATCACAAAACAATCATACTACGGAACAAAAACGTTTCATGTTACCCATATCGAGGTATCATTAGATTAAAACGATATACATGCGGAATATGCGAAAATAAATCGTTTTTAATGAAAAATGTTTTTATTTTCGTAAATTCCGTGAAGAAAATTGTTACAATTTCGTGTTAAAATTCCGTGACTCATACATTAGAAGTTAATATTAATAGAAATTCATATATTTGCCGAACTCTTCAGGATTTGTGGTTGGTGAATTTACGTTTTCTGATTCCGGATTTTCCGTTTATTTATAAAAGCTAAAAATAAACATAAAAGTTATACAGACAAAATACGTAACTCAAAAGAAAATGAAAAACCATAGGGCGCTACCGAGCACATTTTAAGAAGTTCATTATACACTGTGGAAAAGAAGTCTGCAACACCTGAAAAATCTCGTAAAATATTTTTTTTGCAAAAACGCTGGAAGGGGTCAAGAGGTATTGGAAAAGAAGTCTGCAACACCTGAAAAATCTCGTAAAATATTTTTGCTGTAAAAACGCTGGAAGGGGTCAAAAGGCATTTTGAATTTTCCGACTTTTGAAATAGTTCGGTTCTATTTATAGTGGCGTACGCTTGCGGGACAAAAGGGGGACAATTTTTACTAACGACAACCCTTACTTTTTGTTCGATAAAATAAAAGAGCACATTCTTTTAGTATTATTATACAAATTTTATTAAGTTGCCATAAAGAATATTTCGAGAAGATGCAACTAAGATTTTAACTGTGAAAATTCATTTATAAACAATACAAAATAAATACATTAGCCAATAATGTATCTAATGTTGTCCATTAACTATTTGATAATGTCCTAGTCTCAAAATAAATTGATTCTGCACTCTGTCAATTATTTACAGCCCGATATTGTGTGTTTACTGTCGAATTTGTTCCTTTAAACAGTCATTGCCAAAGTGATTCATATCGACCCCCAGGGGTAGGTTTCGACCTGCAGGAGGTCATGTTTATGAGAAAAAAAATTGGGGGTACATGAGATGTAAATGGGAGTCCACGAGAGTGGATCCCATTTAGGCAGGCCGTCATCAAAATTTTGATTTCTCCTATCTATTAATCGACCTAATACAGATAGTACCAATGTAGCTATGTACGCAATACTTTATCATAATAGATACATAAATTTCCCAATTATTATATGTATATTTCATAAAATTGTGTAAGCAGGCTATTCGCTATGTGGTCGCAGTATGTGTAACTTGTAAAAACTTATGCTTTTGATACGTAGCAACGCGTGGCGCCCATATGCTCAATACCAACGCTTGTTCACACTTGTACCAGAGCTTTGCAAGGATGGCATAGACTTGAACTAATTGTGGTTGCACGGACTTGTTTAATTCTTCATTTATAAATACGAATGTCAGAGATTCAGAGACTGTTCATTTTTTTCCCGAATTTTAAGAAGAACAGTGTTAAGAAAATTAGTTCTAGCAAGTTGATTTTGATATACAAAATGTTAAGATGTTAAACATTATCAAGCATTATGATATAACGGGACTTTTGACAATTTAATTGTTTAATTAAATTTTAAACGTTCCAACTAGGAAGGATATGCAAAATCCGAAAAATAAACATTTTGACTAAGTGAATTAATATCATCTTGTTTGAGAGTGCGGAAGAAAAGTAAAACATTTTTTTTTTGTATAAAATTTTCCTTTTGTAGATTATTAGGGATATAAAGATCGTATAAAGACGCCGATCATGATATGAAGTAACGGTCGTTCAATATTCAAGCCAATTACAATCAGGTGTAATATAACTACGTTAATAAGTTACAAAGCTGTACTTGCCCAGTAGTAAGATTTTTGACACTGCACGCATGGGAAAACTCGCCTGTCTTTATTTTAAAACGAAGTGCTATAACATAATTACTTATCTATAATTTATTAATATTTGCAATTGTTATTGGTCGGTTTTAGTTTGTCTTTTCATGCACAAACGAATTTTATTATAGGGATGTAACTTATTCTTGTGGTTCTACTATACACCCGTATATATTCATTAATGGTCTTCATTCATCTTTAAAGACAGAGTTTTATGGTACATATATGATTCCTCTCCATCACATCTACATAAAAGACCTCTGAAGATTAAAATAAAATTTTACACCGTGAAACCTTATTAAAGTGTCAGCTCTGTGTCAGCTTTAAAAACGCATTTAAGTTGATGAATTTCTAAAAAATTAGTATTAGAAAAGCAGGGGGTCCATCAAAAACATAAAAAGTGGGCACATTGTCTACAGGACAAAAAAGTTTGGGGATCTCTGCTATAAATCATTTATGTTTTTAGGTTTACTAATGCTGACTTTGGTTTGTAAATTACCTCAAGGGGTGTAAGATCTGTGGAACATCATCGTGTTGGTACGACATTGACTTTTATGGTATCCCGGAAAATTCCACATACTTTTCAGCAGTTAATTCATTGTCAATAAAAAATGTTCCGACAATTGTAGTACCAACAGTTCCTGCCCACCCGTTGGCTTTCCCATCCCTCTATCACCCAACGAGAATTCTTCTTTACAGTTAAAAAAATGTACGTGCAATAAGTAAGGTATCGTATATAAAAATAGTTGCTTTGACAACGATGACTTCCTAAAGTCATTAAAAATAGGACATAATCACTTTTTACTTACACAAATAGAAAGAATATGATGATAAAAATAATTCATGATTTTTTAGTTAATAATGAAGTTAACTATCACTCTTTATAGTTTTAATATATTTCTTAGCAATAAGAAATACATATCTAAAAAATACAAATAGACTGAATCAGTCTAGATTATGTGTATATAGTTTTCACAAATACTAAAACACACTTATTATATCCCTTTAAGCACAATCGAAATTTTAATGACATACATATTTCCATTGCAATGCTATCATCGTCAGCAGGAGTTGGATCGTATTCGTGGAGAAGAAATAACGTATCCTGTTGACAACAAAAGCACTGCTATCGAAATATGCATATGCAGTTGTATTAAAATATAGGGTAATAGTTAAAGGTAATCTAATAAGTGTGCTGCATATTTCTGTATAGGAAAAAATGTCTTTCCTTTGCATGCACGGCCTTTTATAGAGATGAGAATGTAATAAACAGAAATAATTTACATGGAAAAAAATTATTTTACAAATTATTCAGACACCATCGATGTACTTATACAAGAATAACATCAAAACACATGTTATTGTAATTATTTGCTGTTTACATCAATCCTAAACACACTAATAGCTATACTAGTTAATGTTATAAATATTCAAGAGATGCATATATTTAATATAATCCTATATTTAATCATGTTGTCCTGCAATAAAAAGCTCGATTTTATAAACATCGTTGAAAGTTTAATATGACAATAAACTCGATGAAAAGTTACGGATACAAAGTCCTTTGAAGTGCAAAAAATACAGCACTGATTTTTATACTGGAAATATTTATACGACTTAAAATGGATTTTCCATTCACGTTCGTGGCAGACTTTTAACCTATTGCGTTTACATGTTAAATATATTATAAATACTAGGCATCGTCTTTTATTTATCTTATTAAATACATCTATGCAGATTTTGTCGAAGCTGGTATGTTAAAAATTAAAGTGTGATAACTATATCACGGTATAGTTTTCTTGATGTATACATACATATAACTCATACGTATAATATTACTTTAAAACGACACGGTTATACTCAGCAATATGAGCAGAAAGATAATTTCAAAAATGAGAAATAAAAATCTAATTCTCCGCAATATGTAATAAGTAATAAGATACCAGAAAGTTTTTAAAAACTGCGTACCAACTAACTTTTGTTGGGTAGGATGAAATCATATTTTAAATCTGCCATTTTTAATTATTTCCTACTTTGCCACCATTCTAACACTTTTAAATGTTATATTTTTGTTTCCAATAAAAACTAAATCTCCTTATTATGAGCATTATTGATAGATGTCCAAAAGTTTGTTTCTCAATATAAGCAAGACACATTTACCCCAGAGAATCATATTAAGATCATAGAAGCACACTATTTAAATACAGAATAACACAAGCGCAAATAGTACTAAAAATACCATATTCTATATAAAAAAAATGTCTAAACTTGCACCACTACATACCATAATCCAATATACTAATCCTGTAAAGGTGCTTTATTCTTGTATAGTAAGAACTGATTATCCTTATTATAAAACTAATGATTAATAGATATCTAAAGCCTTTCCTTCTGGATATCAACAAGACCTATTTATTACTTATCAATTCTGAGGACGATATGAGCACAAAATCTAAATAGAGAGCAGCACACAAATGCAAATAGTACCTCAAATATCATATTCAAGAATTTGAGTACATTATTGAGGATTATATAAAAAGAATAAATAAAATAAAATAAAATTGCACCACAACATATCATAATCCGATATTTCATTACTGCTATTTATACATATGTACATATCAAAAAGAAAGATGTGGTATTTAAAATGATACACAAAATTCAAAGGTGTTTTATTTTTGTATAGCAAGAAATAAATACCAACGCAATTGAGTAAAACAACTACTAAGTTTTAAATCACTTTATTTTTCATACCATTAGTTTTATACCAATATACTGGTATAAAACTTAGTTGTTGTGTTACTCAATTGCGTTGGAATTATGAACTACCACAGAGTAATGGCTTCCTCAATTTCTAGAAATTATTATGCGAATAACTAAGATAGATAACGTAGATTTCTAAAGGTAGATTATTCATGTCAGGGCGCAACACTTAAACAAAGGGCACAACAACGCAAATAGTACTTCAAAAATCGTGTAGTACGACTTGAACCATCATGTGTCGAGACGAGCATAGCGTTTCATGAAATACCTAAGCAGATTGTATAACATTAATAATTTACATAATATGCCGGCAGTTCATGTACTGCCTAGCCTTTTCATGAATTGACGTATTTCACCATGAGACTACGACATATACATCAAAATATAGAGAGTAAAAGCTTATACTAAAATATGAATTAAAGCTTAAAAAATGTTGAAGATGACACCACACGCGGTGTTGATTTTACTCCACTACTGGTATAAATTGATACTAGTGGTAAAATTCTACCATTGTCTTGCGGTATTTATTTCACACTAAAATTGTGTCTCTATGTGTATCCTCTTCCGTTAAATCTAGGTCACACTAGTAAATCAGGGTGATAGTTTACATATTTTATGTAAACTATGTAAATGTATGAGTGTGACAGTTTAGAAAAATTGATGAATGAAAAAATCGATTTTGTTTTAGAATGTACACAGTTCTTATAAATGTGTGTATGTTAATAATATACGAGTATTTAGGGATAATATATTTAGGGATGTGTCACAGCGTTTCTCTATGTTATACTTCAAAATCGCTATTTCTTGTTGCATCATGCCCACCTCATCAATATATTTTATCACTCATTAGTAAGATATGGTGAAATTAATAGTACGGGGCACAACTTCACAAATATAAAAACATAGTGTTTTTCACTTGAAAACACAAACACAATGTTATAACTTCCACAAAAAAATTAAATATCCAGCTATATGGCAGATAAGTAACAAAATTTTAATGGATCTGACTACAGTAAAGGGTACACATAAAATAGTAGACATACAACCAATCCCTGAGACAGATGGCAATTTCCTCAGTCGGTAATGGAACATGAACGTCCAATCAACACCCAATCGAACAGTCGATGCCGCTAGCCCATAACTTCGCCTACTGGGCAACTGTTGCGGGTTTAGCAAGCAGAAGTAATTTTATGGACACCACGTATATATACCGATATGACGAAACTTATCCTAACTTTTGATCTTTCTAAATTTAGTCATACCTGCAGAAATTGAGTTGCGACAAAATACTTTTTAAATTACTTTTTAAATTAAGCAAGTAGTTGCGTGTCACACAGCAATATGCCATAAACAAAATGAAATCCATGCGACTAGCTGTTTGCCCATTACATATACCCTTTTAGGTGCAGCTGGATAACGTTAATGGACAAAATACGATGTGTACAAAGTATAATTCGCACGAACATACACTTCAGTCATGTTTACTTGTGACTGAGAAATCTGAATTAATTTTCAGATAATATACGCTTTATACAAATAAGTTTTATACGAGAAAATATACGTTTTATACAACAATATTTGATATGTTTAGAATGGAATGTATTCGAAAATATATTTTTGTTAAACTTTTTGTATGTAATTGTTGATTTACATTGTCAAAAAGTTTTCTTCGTTCAATTCAACAGTAAGAACACCATTATGAGATAGAAAAGGTACGTTACCTATACGTACGTACGATTAATAGGAAATGTTACAAAATTATTTCCAATACTTTCTGCTTAAGTTTGCCTTCTCAATTATGATCATACCGTACTTGAAAATATGGAAAAAGTTTATTTCAAAACTATGAAAATTACACCATCAAGCATATAATTCCCAAGATTTATTCATCTCTTTGCGAATGAATAATTGGTAGTGGATAGTTTAAAATGAGATAGATTGTATAGTTAAGATATTGATATATAGTTATTGTGATCAGAGATATGTAGAATGAACTTTGATAAGTCATAATTATTGACATAACATAACTTGTAGTCAAACAAATAAAGAGTCTTAAAATAAAAAAAAATGGTAAGTCAGCCATTTAACAAAATTGTTTCCAAAAGTAGTCAATTGGGGTTTATGTTTAACCTTCTTAACTCTTCTATCTACAGTATACAGTGATAAGGGGGGAAAGAACAATAGTTCTGCTTGGCCCAAAACCCACTTATCCATATGCAGACATTGGCGTCAGGATGGATGTCGTACTGGTATTATTTGAACTCTGTTTACTGAAGGGAATGAATGGTTTTAAAACGTTTGGTACTTGTGACAATTATCAGAGATAAAAGTAATATATGTATATTAAATAGAAAATAGGAATCAATGGTTTTTTAATATACACCACACTAATTACCTGTTGAATAATTACACTGTTCCATAAAAATGTTTCAACAAAAATTTATAACATTTCTGAAAGCCAAAAGTAAAATTGAGTTTACTTTTATAAATTTATGTAACTCTTTGAAAGAAATAAATTCTAAGACCCACAAAAATGTTTAAGACGTACAAGCTGAAAAAAGGCAAACAGTTAAAATCATATACGAATTGTATACATTTCATTACCGCTTAAGTATTTGATATAAAAACTTGTATTTAATTATATAATAACTAATCCTTTCGTAAAAAATAATATTAAATTCATAAGAAACATTAATTTGTCTAACATAATTTTCCATTCTAGGTAGTCATTCTAGTAGAATTATTTGCCGAATTGCGTTCAAATACGCTTCTAAACTTATATAAATGTTTTCTATAGAACTTCTCCAAATATTTTTATACAACTCGTTCGAAACACATCGCTCATATTTTCGTTTAAATTTTAGCTTATATAAAGTACAGGAATGGCTAAATAAGTATCCAACTATGATTAAATTATAAAGTTAAAACGTAAAAATGCTATGTTGTTAGAAATTGTATTTAACCTACCCAATTGAAATTGTATAGAAAATCTTACCCGCCATTTGATGCCTGTGTATTACCTGAAAAAGAAAAAAAACTGTTTTATTAATTAGAAATTTTACGTATACAATATGTATGGTATATACACGAGTATATCAAGGACGTAGGTATAATAATTTCGACTAGTATATATAGAAGTGAATCAAAATTTTGAAAATTAAAACACATTTTATCAAGAGGTGAAAACTTTGGCAGAAGAATTATATGGTATATAAAAGACTAAATAGTATTCATTTATAGGAATTATGATAGTATATAATGATAATAGTATTTTTTGGTGCAGATAAATATGTACACAATTAGTTTGAATGAAGTGTTACAATGACAATTTTATCTTTGCGAAAATACTTTGTTTATATTTAATTTTCCAGATTGACTAAATTGTGAAAACGACATCCGTCCATAATCTGGTTCCATTTCTTAATTTCTAACTTATACTGTTGAAAGGTGCTGGAACAGCAATAAAAACCAGTCTTCCACGAACACCGAAGAATTACACATTTTTCGACCACCGGAGCCATGGCACAACTGGAGACGTTTAACAAATAATTTTGATAATCACGCTTTAATAATGATTAAAATTTAGTTTTACTAATCTTCCCATGATACCAACTTGGTTAGCGAAACACGCGTCGAAATCGTGTAATCTTTAGGTGTTCGTGAAAAACTGGTTTCTCTGTTTTTCTTTTTATTATTTATTCCGTTTATAATTGTCAATAGTTTTAAACAGCTAGGTAAGTAATTAAATAATTTAAGCGCAATAAATTCACAACTACATTGACCTATATAAATTGTATTGTCACATTTTATTGTTAGTGTATTTCTACATTTTGTATTTTACTTCTAATGTCATAGTTGTGTTGTTCTAATGTTCTAATTTGGAATATTAAGTGTCACTTCCTAAACACCCTGTATATTTCAAATACTAACATGGCCATATTTATATTAAATATAAATGAGTTTATAATTTTGTAATATGAATTTATTTGACATATGACCTTTTCTTATTTAGGTTTTCTTGATCTGCCTCTTTGATATTAGATTAAATAATGTAATACATCAAATACAATACGAATTGCGTTAACAGGTTTCATTCTACACAGCATATAGGTACATAGAAAACAATGGCCTTTATGTGCTTTCTTAAAACTTGAAAACACCTGAGAATGTAGACAATGTAAGTTGAATTAATTTTTTCTATAATTTGTTAAGAAATAACTGAATAATTGTTCTACGGATAAGTGTATACTGCAATTAACCTCCTTGAGAAGCAACATAATATATCGATTGCCACATATACCCGCAATGACCTAAAATGAGAAGAATTTTATTTTTACAAAGGATCTAATTACTGACTGTTCTCTTAAACGTTATGCAGATCTTTACGATGGTAATGTCAAATAGAATTCAATTTTCAATTCAAAATTCAATTTTTTCTAGGCAATTGCCTGGTTTTACTTCCACCATTTTAATGTTTACGCATATTTTAATAATAGAGAGGACAATTTTCCCGTGTTTTGAAATTCAGTGATACCACTAAATATAAAAGGTGTTAGAAGACCGCAAGATATCAATTTAAAATAAAACATGATTCTCTGTAGCAAAGTATTGAAATATTTATTGATTTATAATCTAGATATTTGGTAATTATGTATGGAACAATGCATCCAGTAAATGGCCGTCACGGCTTTGGTGGCATACGAGTACTCTTCTGGCGGAATTTTCAATAACGGTCTTGCATAAATGTGGCGGTATTTCGTTGATATAGCGTTCAATTTCGACCTTCGATGTTTGGGTGGTCGTGGTCTTGTTGCGGTGTAAACCTGAGACTTCAGAAACCCCTCAGAAAAAAATCCATAGGTGTTAAAACGCAAGATCGTGGCGGCCAATTTTGGTCACCAAAATGGGAGATGACACGATCAGAGAGACTCGTGGAGACCGTCAATACATCACGGGTGGTATGGCATGTGACACCGGCCTGCTGAAGCTACATGTCTTCAAGATCCAGCAATATCCTCCACTTGAGGCATAAAGAATTAAGTATCATGTCACGTTAACGTTCGCCATTTACCGTTAATGCACTACCTGCCTCGTTTTAAAAAAAAAAATGGTCCAATGATTCCTTCAGACCACAATTCATCAAACAGTGACACGTTGGGGATGCATCTGTTTTTCATGAATCATTCGTAGATTTTCTGAGCCCCAAATGTGGTAATTTTGCATATTGATGAAGCCATCGGGGTGAAAATGAGCCTCATCACTGAAGATGAGTTTGCCTGCAAAATTACAATTCACATCTTGTTGTTCAGCGATCCAATTGGTGAACTCTGCGCATGGTCTGTTGGTAGAAGCTGTTGAGTTAATTGAACTTTGAAAGCATGGAGGTGCAATTTTTAGTGAGACTACGGTGAAGAGTGGCTGTTAATGGAAATTTCCAATTCTTGTGCACGATGATGAAACGAGGTCCTTGGATTCTCGGCTACACTCTCGCGCACTGCCGTGAGGTATTGTTCTGAACGACCACTAGGAAGTTGTGTCGTGTACCAATAGCTGAATCAGTACTTTCGAATTTATCCATTATTCTTTTCACAGTTGAAAAATTTATTAACATTATTTCTACCGAAAATTGGAGACACTTTTCGAAGCATAGCAATCAAACTTTCACCATTTTGATAGTAATATTTAACAATAAGGACACGTTGTATCGTATATGTTAATAATATATTAACTTCTATCTGTCTCCTATCGACCTGTCACATTTATTGACCTATCGAATCATGACAGCTAAAATGGTGCCCAATTCAAATCATCCGCTCTTTTTGTAACATCCTTTATTTTATAAAAAATGCAAAAATATTTCCTAGAATATAATGAAAAAAATACCAAGCATATTTGGTTTTGATATAAGGAATAATTAAATATTCATCAGTAGTCAACAGAACGTATTTATGGACTCTTTGTTATTTAACCAATATTTCTTAAATGCTTCTTAATAAGCATTTAAATTTATAGTCTTCATCGCATTCCTTTGTGTAACTTGTAAATAAAAAATCTAAAGGTCACACACAGTCTTTAAAAGGTGCAGAGAAAAAAACATAGTTATAATATTATAAATTAAATGTTGTCTCTGATATCTGTAAAATCTGAGATGACAAAAAACAATCGCGATTGTTTAAAAATTCAATTTATGAATATAACTATAAAAATAAAGTTGAAACAAGTTTTCGTTAATAAAAATAGTTCCTTAGTGATCTAAGAAAGAATTCAGATTATGGTAATATTTTATAGAACTATAATATTCAAAATCAAGTATTAGGGAATAAGGAAATGTTACTTATGAATACAATAAATATTAAAACCAGTTTGTTTATAAAACAACTAAAACACGAAAAAATCTCAATCAATTTAAGAAGTACTGAGATATCCTCTGTAAGTTTTCATACCTGATTTTTGTCCAGTCTCAACTTAATGAAAAAAAATCCCACAAGCTTATAGGAATTCTTCTAAAACTTAAAACATGATAAAAGAAAATAAATTAATTTCTCAATTTTTGTTCTGGATGTGCGCTTAACAGCTTAGAACCAGTTCGAATTGCGTTTGAAACAAATTTATAATAAACACAAGTGATTAGGAGGCTACACGTTCAAAGACACGTAATAAAACATACTAATTGGGATAATTAAAGAAAACCATTTTAAAGATATCCAATTAAACAGTGTTTGAATAATGAATCGGCGGAATTTCGGCATTTTCCCCACTACCCTGTAAAAGGATTCACGTGAGTGTTAATTTACTACAAGTTAAAATGAGGTTTCTTAAAGTTGCTCCCACTTGGTGCAACTAGAACGGTCGACTAGTTCACGAAAAAGGAAACTTTAGCTGATTAATTGGTTTTTTAACTTTTGTCATTACTGTGATCTGTATTACCAAAATATTATTTTCCATGTTGACTCTGCATAGAAAAATTCCACTGCACGCCACTGATTTATTCTACACAAAAAAATTGTAGAAATTAGTAAAAAAAATCAATAATATTTTATTAATTTAAAACAAATAAATCTTATAAACGTGGAGTAAAAATATTTGGTCAAATCAAAAAAGAAGCACTTTAAGTATCGTAAACCGGGGTGGGGTTACTTTGGTACAGATTTTTCATATTTTCGACTGTATTCTTCTTAATTTTAGAGATATTTAAAAAAATCTTGGATCAAACAAAAGCTCTACACCTAAGCTCAAGTAAATTGGAATATGAACGATTTCGTTAACCTCAATAGGAAGCAGAGGGCTTTTATTTTTGTATTAATGTTACCCCTCAATCTGGTGTAACCTTGAACAAAGGTATTTTCCCCATCAAAAACACTTGTATAGGTGCTTATATCAATGTTATCCCATTAAAATACCAGCCTAAGTCTAAAATTAAAAAGAAAGTCCAGTTATATTGGATGTTTCTCAAACTTGGCTCTTGATTTTTTTTTTAAATTGAAAAATCTTTCCCAAATCAGCTTTTTTTTCTAATGTAGGCAGAAGATTTTCTTCAGTTGCTGTGATTGCGGTTCATAGAGTCCTTGATTTGTTAGACCTGGTTGACAGACTTGGTCCATTGTGAGCTGATGGTCCTTATTGTCTGATGATTCAAAATTTGACAAACTCGCTTTCAGTATACGACACGTCATCACTATTCACGCTTGAGTTTGTGGAGGATTGAGAGTCATAAGAGGCACACCTTGCTGCTTTTATTTTTTCTTGGCTTCATATTATTCGCTTTCTGATAATTCCAAGTTTTATTCTTTTCAGTAAAGACTGGAATGACTGTGAAGAGTAGATCAGTCGTGATCCCTTTTCCAGGCAGTTTTTTTGCGTTATTTTTGTGCTACAGATTCACAACGACCAGTGTTCAGGTGATTCACAAAGCTGCACAAGTTACCCCGTCATTCTACATATACACAAACCTATGTCAAAGTTACCTAGTCAATTGCACAAACTTCACTTAGATTCTCAAGTATTTTCCTGCCAGAGGAGGTTTGGAAGAAGTTTTAAAGACAGATTTTATCACATATACAGAAAAATGGCGCGAGGTTTGCCAAGTTAGCCACTTGGAAAATATGCAGTGATTGCATTACACTCTACTAGTAACCCTTGAAATAATGAGACTAGTGGGAAGTCGCTGGCATCAAAACTAAGGCCGCCAGAACGATTTGGATTCAAAAAACCTGATTTTACAAAGTTACCCCGTCAGTTCAAAGTAACACCGTTTTACGGTAATTCAGATTTTGATGCCTAATGTCTTATACTTTGATTATAATAGTTAATATTCATCTTCGTCGTTTTCAAAACGAAATGTTTTAAAAACATCTTCGTTATTTCACCTTTGTACCAAATACAATTTCTTTTATATTCGTTTAAGCTTCTCTTTGTGTATTATAATCATAAGTTTTATTATTTCTATGATTTCTACGCTGGTAATTGGATGTGTACATTAAATAAATAAATATATTTATTAGTTAAAACATATTAATTTGTGACTACTATTTAATGTACTTCTAATAATAATGTCTAATTATTATTAGACTCTACATTACTATTTTGATAGCATATATCCCAAATATTTCAAATAAACAACAAAAACAACACTAATAAAATTGTAGTATCTATTTCTGCATTTTTAAAATAGACTAAAATAAAAACCATGCTTAGTCTGAAAAATAGATAGACATTATTCTTGTTTTTATTGCCAATACATAATTGAAATGATTTGCTGGTTACTATTAAGGGTTTATTACTGCTGCATGCATGCAGATTGTAATAAACCCTTCGGCTTTTTTTTCATTTTTTTGCACACTGAAACGAAACATATATTTACGAAGGCTAGTACACGATACAATCGTTCAGACATTTCGTGTATATGCCGCGCGTAGTTTTCCACACTCCTGTAAAAGTTCACCGAAATTTTCAGACGAAATCCGATCGTACGCAGCGCCGTTCTAGGGGCTAAACTGCTTCGAAATGGAGAAGATCAATACTGTATACTATTGGCTTTGGTCATTACGGAACCCGCTCCAATGGCAAAAGCTCTGCTCTATCCCGTAAACCGGCCGAAGCTATCATAGACTAACCGAGCGGTGTCAACGCCACTTGAACCGTAAGCGACGCTGTGAAAATAACCGTGAGGAGTACGTCGCGACACTTGCGGAAAACCGTGCCGTGTCCCGCTGGATGTTTTCACGAGGCGTAGACGGCTTTGCCGCTCCGGCCAAGCGGAGGATGGATTTTTGCACGTGTGGACGTTTCAGCTGAAAATTTCGTCGCAGCGAAATATTTGCCGGTGGGTCTGGCGTTCCGGTGACGCGACGTTTTCGGCTGAATTTGTCAGGATTCCTGCGTTTTATGGGCTGTATGCAAAAATGCGCGCTAGTGGATTTTCTTTTAAGATAATAGTCGGTAGTTCCGTGTCGAAGCAATAATAATTAGATGAAAATGTACGTACAGGGTAGTCCAAAATCCATGGGATTTCGGATATTCTCGAAAGCTATAAAGGATACAGAAATACCGACGGATTATACTAGGGGCTACTTTTGAAAAAAAAGCAATGACGTACACTATAACCCTCTACATATTCTCACTTCATAGATACACAGCGTTTATTAAAAATGTGCACTTATACCTTAATATCGTTGGAAGTGTGGTAAGAAGAAATGGCCAAAGCATTGTTAATGCATGTTTTTTTTAAAGTAAAATTCAATTATTCTGACATGTGTGCTGTAAAGTCTAGGATGGATTTAGGCTACAATGGTTATCAGAAGAAATATTAGAGAAACGCAAGAATTTACAAAACTTATTATGACTGATGCAAGATACTCATGACTCTTTTTTACAAAGAAAAATGTCAAATTCTCAAAAAAATACCCAAAGGTCATTCTTCCAGGCAAATACTTCTAATGCATAAAATAAGACGACGGAGGAAGGATCTCATTAATTCACACTTGAACCGTAGGAAGTGTCTTAATAATGATATACGTATTGATATTAATAATGAAACAGACTTTCAAAGAAACAATCTTTCCCGATTGCTTTGCGTTTTATTATTCATCAGTACCAAGTAACCAAATTAATCAGTATTTCTCAGTTAATACGACCCCAAGCTCATTCGGACAGGCATCATTTTACAACAAATATATTTAAATAAAAGTAAGAACACTCTTAAAATTGTTATATTAAAGAAAAATATTGGTAACAGGAACAAAGCATAAACTTTTAACTTAAATACGATGAAATATTACTACGTTATGTGTCAGTGACAAGTTTGTTAATAAAAAACATTAAGATTCACGGTCAGGATAGTTAGGCCGCTTCATAAAAACTGTTACATCACCTTTATTAACAACAACAGCTTTAGTTCTGGCAGGTACTGTATATACCAGCTTAGCGTACTCTCCAGGAAACGTGCCGCGCCAAATTTCTTGCAATTTGGTGCGTAGATCGTTAACTGAATGGGCTGCATGTTTGCGCAACTGTTTTTCAATTTCTGTCACAATGTTTCTATTGGCGCGAGGTCTGGACTGCTAGGGGGCCATTCCATAACAGGAATATTATGTTTTGTAAACCAAGCTTTGACAGTTTTTGTTGTATGACACGCAGCACCATCCTGCTGGAAAATGTACTGCGCGTCAGTACCCTGACATATTGGTATTGACGGCAATAAACTGTCTGTCACAATTTGTTTATATTTTTCTGTTGTCACAGTATCATCTACGAAATTCAATTTTCCTATCACGTCCATATCACACATACACCCCCAGATCATAAGAGACGCATGGAACTTCACTTTCCTAACTAAACGGTCAAGATGATAAGTTTCCTGTGGGGTTCTTAGCACACGTTCTCTAGTATCACCCAAACCGATTTCAAATTGGGATTCATCACTCGAAATTACCTGGTGCCATTGTTGTAGTAAAGTCCAGTGCCTATGTTCGCTGGCCCACCGTAACCGACTGATTTTCTGTCGTTTAGTTAATAACGGCTTTTCTTTTGTCTGAAGGAGAAACCGGTAAGTTCAAAAGTAAACTGTAAAGAATCAAACTTCACCACGTGTAGCGATTCTAATATTTATATTTTCTTTGGAACCGCTTAAAATATATTCACATTTAGAAGGGAAGTACACACTTGTTATGTATATTGGTATATTGTATACTACTTATAGGTGTAACTTTTAGATATGAGGAGCATTCAAATATAAACGAAAATATTTTTTTAGATTTGTTGAAGACCAAAAAAATTTACCAAAAATATTTTTATTTTTTTACCTAATTCTTCCCCTTCTTTAGATGGCGCGCGGCGGGTTTGGAGATAATTGGGCACGAACGCCTCCACCATCATCGTTGAAACGTTGCGTGCCTAAAGCCTATTTGAACGGCCTAAACATGAAAAGCATACAGCGATAAGTCCGGACTGTATGGTGGCTGCTCAAGGATCTCCCAGATTTCCTCAAATTTCCGACGTGTTTAGTTTGCCGTATGGGGTCTGGCATTGTTGCGAAGTAAAATGACGTCCCTGATGAGTTATTGTCGTCTTTTGTTCCAATAAGCGGCTTCCAATTGGTCTTAGAGAGTGCAGCAACACGCAGTTCATTCACTGTTCTTTTGTCATGGAGAAGATCCAATGAAGTAATGCCTTTTGAATACTAGAAAACCGTCACTTTTTCCAGTGAAGGACGTGTCTGGGCCTTCTTTGGGACAGACTCTCCTTGCTCGTCTGCTTACTCTCGGGAATGTAATAATGAACCCAATTCTTATCACAGGTAACAAAGGGTCTTCTTCGGCCAACAACGAGCGCGAACTGTTGACAGAAGTCAAGATGAACGTTTTTTTGTACCTCTGAAGGCGTGACACCCACCGTCGCCCTGGGCTGGCGATTGTAAGAGTAATTTTTGACCCTCTCTCGTCCAGAGTATGTTTTGTACTAAGAAGATACTTGCGGCTGTGAAAGGGTGTTTGCACCAAACTGTTCTCGCAATATAAGAAAAATTCAGCTGGAGGTATCCCACTTCCCTCCTGTGTCAAAAACTTTATGTTGATTCATTGCGCAACAGACAGGTGTACAGGGTTATCCACATAACATTTTACTTCCCTTAACTGTCTTATTTTTTTTTAAATAGAAAAAAATGGTAAATACGAAAGTTATAGGAAATTTTACTGCGATATCAGGTGTGTATTTAGAAAAACAATCGAATCTCGTGTTTCGGAGATCTAGACCAATCTTATGATTTTTTAAATGGAACACCCTATTTATTTCCTATCCCTATCGATTTTTGAAATCTACGTGCTTTTTCCGATTACAACAATATATACATGTTATATCTTTGCTCTGGTAGTTTTCACAGTATCGCCCTTTGAAATATCGAATATAAAACAAAATCAAGATTGCCATGGAAAATTCGAAAACAGTACAGGAGGGTAGAATGTTATGTGGATTAAAACAACTGTACATTGCTCTCGCTCACCTTTGCTATACTAACATTCTCAGGGCTGCGTCGGCGACAATTTTCACCTCCTATTAGCCCCTCTTACTACTTACTTTAAAATATTTTATTGTACTGTTTGTTGTTTTTACAATTGTTAATCTTAATCTAATTAAGATTAACATTAATTAAGTGCTATTATATAATGATATAAATATAGGATCTAAGTGCTAATATATAATGATATATTCAATCGAATTATTTAACAAGCCTCGGCATTTTGGCAGGCATATTTCAGATATACCCGGTATGCTTTGAGGCGCCCGGTCGATGGAATGACCTCTTAGATCTTCTGATTGTTTTTTAAATTGGCGGTTATTATGCAGCTCCCCTTGATCTGCAATTATATTTCTCGAAATGCATTCGGTCTTGTCAATTAATGTTGTTTTTATCTTTTTGTACTTTGTTAATCCTACACGTTTAGTATTGTAGAAAAAGTTCATAAAAAACCTACTTTAAACAACCTTCCTACAGTTCCTATTCAACCTAACACTGCTTCTCCCAAGACCGCCCGCCTGAAACTTTTATTTATATCTGACCGTCCCTGTTTATTGTATGCCCAAACGAGGCTTCATTGTAGGGATTAAATAATGCCATAACTTTTAGAGACTTTATAAAACAAGGCAAACAACAATTAATACAACTTCGTCACCGCAGCAACAAGTAGTCGTAGAAAAGTATTTTTAATTACAAAAGAGAATGGGAACAACATAACAAATTACTTCCATTAAACAGAACAAATTGATTTCATTTTATTTGTTTTTTTCCAATTCTTCAAATATCATACTTATTTCAAATATTAACATTTTAAACGTATTTGCAGAAACTGTAAATAGTTGTACAATATTAAAAAATTCAATTATTACTCATTTTTCAATAAATCTATGAAACTTTTACAGAAAAGTTATATTTTAAGAAATACTGATAGTAATGAATTCCAATAGTCAAGAATCGAAAATAAAAAGACCAGTCTTATACAAAACACCATAATACACTTCATACCCAGTTAGTTAGCAAAGCTGGCGCGATCAGAATATCGTTAAAAGTTTTAATCATATGAACAATACCACATTATATACGGCACGTATTTCATCAACCAGGCTAGCATCAATGTTCAGATTTTAATGATGAGAGTTACAACAAATAGTCCATTTCTACAAACAGGAACGAGGCAATGAATCAGACGTGAAATGAGTAATCCATTTTACATTGCCACTTTCGGTTTGTCGAGTTGCTTGGATAAAAATTTAAAATCCTTAAAATCATCATAATTCATGGATACTAGGGTATATGGCTGATGTCGACGCGCTAAGTGTATTATAGGTAATAACTGAGAAGGGGTATACAAATTAGCGGCATTATTAATTGCACTTGAAATGGCACTATGTGCTGCATCCCCTTCGCTTTGTCCGAAATATCTTAAAGTTATTTCTTCCAAGCAAGAAAATTTACCCAAAGCATACATCATTATATGTACGACAATGGTGTTTTTATTTTGGCCGTAGCACCCATCGGAATACATAGAAACCTTGGTTATTTTATTTTTGGAATATTTCTCTAAAACTCTGTATATACAGGTTGCTATATCTGAAGATCATTTGAAGTAACTTCTAAAAACGAGTTATTTTTGGAAAAAGTATAGAAAAGTTTTCAAGTTATGGTGTAAAATGTGTAACTTTTAGTCAACTGGTATATTCAAACCATGCAAAAAGTTCCAACTTTGATGGTGAATATCTCGTTCATTGTACGGGCAATAATTTCCCATTTTAGAAATTTCTTTCGGGAAGTTTATTCTTATGTGTACCTGAAATTTGATGAAATTTTATAGAAAAGTGGGTTTCCGGAGAAACTACCTCAAAACTCTGTATGCTCTCTCGATACATATTGTTATAATGCATAAAACAATTGGCGTATTCTCTCTTCATGCCAGATTATTTTTTTAAATGCCCTAAAAAATAGTAATCGTCCAGTATATAATTGTGGCGTACAAAGCATTTTTTTAGCACGAAGAAAATAATACAGAATTAAACCACGCGCATTTTACGTAATAATTACTCTACGAAACGCTCTTCCTCTTCCTTCTCCAAGAGGAAGAACGTATTAGATTAATTCGGCGTTTTTTAACGTTTCCACTATCTTGTTTATTTAATAATTTACCTGCCGGAGAAAGTACGCGTAAGGTAAACCACGTGGAGAGAAAACTACGTCGCAGAAACAGAACCTCAAATTTTACGGCAGATACATTCACTCGATTCCTATTCATACAAACAATTTCCTTTAATTGGTCTTTGTGCATTGTTTGGCGATACGTGTAATATAAAGTACAAAAAAAAAAAAGAAACAAGGTACAGTAACGTTCACTGAAATCGCGCGCCTCTAAGTTTATAATTAAGTGAGAGTAAATTAATAAATGAGCGCCACCGTATCATACAATCTAGTGAGAGTAAGAAAGTTACGAAACAAAGGCCACTATTGCAATTCTCCCGACATTCTAAAATAGCATGAAACAGTTTTGAACGGCGTCCAAGATATTCGCACTTTTCGTACGCCCGGTCTAGATGCCTCGAATATTAACCTTATATATCAAGAAATTACAGGGTGGAGCTGTTTAGTACAATTGTGGTGTTTATAGTCAAATAAAAACATAATCAAATATTGTGAAAGGATTATGTGTACGTATTTCCTGTCATTCTTTGGTTTTAAGTAAAGTAAAATAAAATCGTATTTATCCAGACGTACATTATTTGTGGCATATAATGGCTTTAAATCCTAAACTTTCATAGCGTCGTCTGGAATACCTCAAGGCTCAAATTTGGGACCATTATTCTTTATATTGTTTATTAACGATTTGTCTTTAACGCTTATGTCGCATCATCTTCTCTTGGCAGATGACTTCAAATTATTAAGCATGAACCTGATTAGTTCATCACTTGCGATTGCAAAAACTCATCGACCTTGTTACAGACATCGTGGCATTCGGAGAATAAATTATCAATAAACATAGATAAATGTAAAGTCTGCTCGTATACCTTAAAAAAGCAACCACTAATTTATGATTATTCTCTTGATAGTACAGTTTTAATACGTTCTGAAAATATCAAGGATTTTGGCTTGTATTTTGATGATAAACTATCGTTCTCCAGGTATATCAATAACGTGATTCTTAATGCATATAAAACCCCGGGTTTCGTGATTAGAAACACGACATCATTTAATAATACTGCTACCTTAAAATCAACTTGAAAATATTCAGCAGCGCTTTTTAAAGTATTTGCCATTCCGCATAGATAATTATTATCCAGTAAGGGGTTATGATCATACTCTGCTTATACAAAAATTTGACATACAGTCTTTGAACATTATAAGGGTGCTTACTAGCCCCTGATTTTTATTTAAACTGTTCCATAATAGTATAGATGCACCCGCATTATTAAAAATGTTTAGTATAGGGATACCTAGACTAGGCTCTCGAGAGGAACGTACGTTTTATTGCAAGACTGCAAGAACTAACGTGCTGTTAAAATGTAATGTTCGTAGGCCAGGGTTCGTAATGTCAGAAAATTTTTATGTACTACATAGTAGCATTTGTGATTTGAAAATTGTACTTATAACGAGTTACTATCTTTAGAGAAACCACAATGTTTTACTGTCCTGTAAGTTATATGTTAATGTAGTGTTTCATTATTTATTTATGTTAAAGTAATTTGTTACTTTTTTTATTTACTTTTTAGTTATACATGTATTTGTATTCCATATGTTGTCCTATAAATGGATTTTTTTCTGTTGGACAATAAAGGCATTATTATTATTATTATTACTGGAGTAGATTAGAACCTTTGGTGTGAAGATAAGACTGACTTAGTTTTCCACAAAAGACCAAAACACTATACACTACACTCGACGCACGTGTCGCTAACAAACTTGGCATCATCTGGAGATGATTAAAATTGCAGTTTCAGTCATCTCCAGATGATACCAACTTTGTTGGCGAAACGCGCGTTCAGTTCTTGGGAAGTATTCAGTTTTAGGGAAAATTAATTCTCTATTGTTTATGACGCTAAAAATAATTCACACGCTCTTAAATACTTTTTGTAAGTTAGTTGAAAAATTCTCAAGTTTTTAAATGAATAAAATTATAACTTATTTAACACGCCATTCTCTTTCTCTATTCAAAAATATATACCATAAATAAGCCAATTCACGCATTCTCTATATACTGTTTAGATTATTTTTAAACTTTGGTCGACAAGGTAATATAATAATATTAATCTATTAGACATACTTTATTTGCGTTTTAAATAATGGCACTTACGTAACAGATTTGTTATAATTTTATACCATCTATTTCTATTTTCTTTTTTAGATTTTCAAAAACATAACGGGTTTACGAAACATTTCAAAATTATAAGAAAATAAGTTATATTAAAATTAGGGATTACGGTGGGCGTTCGGGTCAGTTGATGAGTGAATGGACATAGATAAGTGACCTGTTATATTCTCTTATAGAGGCAGCTGTGACAATGTTATTTGTATTGTGGTCGGGCGTGACGGACTGATGGGGGGGGAGGGAGTTTGTCATATCTCGCTGAGCATAGGTGTATTTGTCCTCGTCTTTATGTCTAACTTTCTCCTTCATAGCCTGCGGCTGTAGAGGAAGGAAATTGATTTCTGTGTACAAACTTTCACACAATGAAGACCACTACATTTTGGGTTGATGAAAAACCCAGATACGAGTTTGTATTGATGAGGAATTTCGCCAAAGGTTTGGATAAAACATATCTTGGATTTGCATATGTGAGGCATAAGTTCCTCAGGATCAGTGATACTAAAAAGGAGGTATATTTGTGGCGCCCCAGATCAGACAGATGCTTCGAAATAAAAAATTAGATGAGCTAAATGGAATTGAAAAAGCATCATGATTGTCTTTGAAAAGGATTTGCAACGACTTGGGTAATAGCAAATCAGAAAATTACGTGGAGATTGTAAACAATCTATTGGACTTAAAGCCATGAAGAAGCGACACCAAGGCAAATGCAGCTCCGCCATGTTGATAGACTATCGTTGGACATTAAATAAAGATATTTCTCATGCAAATTACAGACGAAAATCACATTTCTGTACATTCTTGAAGTAAATTTATCACTGCATACAACGCCATTTATTGATAAATAATATACATATTCGCAAAAGTTTAATAGCATTGTCGCTTTTAAACCCTGCTTGATAAAAGAACTTGAAAACATAATTGAAATAAGTGTAAATAGTACTAAAGGATTTTATAATAAGAGCGCAAGAAATTTTGCGCCATTTTGGCTATCATAATTCGATAGGTCAATGTGACAGATTCATAGGAGACAGATAAAGTCCGTCCAATTTTCGATAGAAATAAGGTTTCAAATTTATCTACTGGGAAAAGAATAATCGAAAAATTCGAAAGTACTGATTCAGTTATTGATGTGAAACACGCGACACGAGCTCGTAGTGTTCGGCAGTTCGCGAGAGTGTGGCAGAGAGTCCAGAGATCTTGATTTTTCATCGTGCAGAAGAACTGGACATTTCAACAGCCACTCTTCACCGTATTCTCAATAAAGATTTGCATCTCCATGCAACTTTTGCCAGCACATCATGCACAGCGCAGAGTTCATCAATTGGATTATTGAACAACAAGAAGTCGATGCCGAAGAATGCCAATTTTGTGGACAAAATCATATTCAGCGATTAGGCCCACTTTCACCTTGATGGCTTCGTTAGCAGACAAAATTTCAGCATTTGGGGCTCAGAAAATTCACGAATGATTCACGAAAAACAAATACATCCACAACGTGACACTGTTTAGTGTGCATTGCAGTCTGAAGGAATCATTGTACCATTTTTCTTTGAAAACGAGGCAGATAATGCATTGACGGTAAATGGTGAATGTTATGTTTGTGGTTTCAGAAGGACGGTGCCACTTTCCATATCACCCGTGAAACGTTGATGGTCTTTCACGACTCTTTTTCTGGATTTGTCATCTCCCGTTTTGGTGACCAGAATTGGCCGCCACGATCTTGTGATTTAACACCTATGAACTTTTTTCTACGGCAACGGCCATCCCATGTTGAACATCGATCCTCGTCCAATCACCGAAGTCAAGCAACCTCGGACGCAGTTAGCACTTGGATGGATTGCCACTTGAAAACACCGCGTGCCGTTGCCGTTTCAGCCTGCAGTGCTGCTGGGTGGATTAAGTAGCCCAGTAGTACTGTTGCCGGTCCCGAGCCCGGTAGAAAGAGGAGGGTTAGAGTGCCAAGTTTAGCTGCCTACCCTCTGTAAAAACAGATCCAGTTCATAGTACCGATTATATTCATCGAAGAGGAACAGGTCATAGACCTACTTTAGAAGAAGGAAGAAGAAGAAGACTTTTTTCTGTGAGATTTTGTAAAGTCTCAGATTTACGCCCACGACCACCCAAGCATTGAAGGTCAAAATTGAAGGCTGTATCAGCAAAATACGGCCACATTTATGCAAAACCGTTTTTGAAAATTTCGTCAGAAGAGTACTCGTGCGCTACCAAAGCCGTGATGGCCATTTACCGGATGTGTTGTTCCATACATAATTCCAAAATATCTATATTATAAGTCAAGAAATATTTCAATACTTTGCTGCAGGAAACCATGTTTTATTTAAAATTACCATCTTGCACTCTTATTTTAACACCTTTTACACAGTTCACGTATTTTAGCTCATAAGACAAAACAAAAAATTGAATTTTATTCTCCAGTACACACGTACAAGATAGTAGGACACTATAAATCGAATAAATTACAATACTGCTTCTACACTATTATTTTTGTGGGGACAAAGTTTAATAAACAATATTTTGAGAATATTTTGTAACAAAACATTAGTGACAATTCTTTGTCCTTGAGCATAATAATATTTCCAATAAATATTCCCTCCCACTAAAACAGTACAATTCTTAACTTAAAAATTGCCAGTTTTATATTCCATTGTAATACAGCAATATGCGAACAAAGAGAAATTACATAAGTAAATATAATGACTGTTGTTGCAGGGTCACTTTTAAAGAGCATTAAAATAATTGTCGAGTGTCGGTTGCTTTCAAACTTGGTGACTGAAAAGCGTGACGGCAATTGTGTTGGTTTTCAAGTATATCAGATTGTAGAGTATTAATTTGGAAATTGTATGTGAGAGAATAGCGAAATAGTATCATTATTAATATTTTTTTATTATTACCTTGTGTTTTATACAAAGTGTTCGCCGATGTGACGCATCTATTGTTGCATATGTATGGGAGAGATGTGAACTAGAGTAAACGAACATTTAAAGGGTACTTCAATAAGGACTCTCGATTTTTAAATGTAAATAAAACAAGTGTGTGTGTGAGAATTCCACTCATTTTTTTTTTCATCATCATGAGGTCATCAGTCCTAAGACTGGTTGAACGCTAACCTCCAGCTTCTCCTATCTTGTGCTAACCTACGCTTTTCGCTAATTGTGCTTCAACCTACATCCCTTGCTATTTGCGAGCAGTAGTCTAATCTAGGCCTACCACTGCCTTTCTTCCCTCCTATTTCTGCCTCCAAAATATCGCGGACTATTCCGCCATGTCTCAGCAAGTAACCTACCATTCTATCTCTTCTCTTCTTTATGTTTTTCCACATACTTCTTTTCTCGCCGACTTTCACTAATACATCTTCGTTTCTAACTATATCATGAATTTTCATCATTCTTCGGTAACACCACATCTCAAAAGCTTCAAATTTCTTCCTACTTGCTTCCCCTACCGTCCAGGTTTGGCAACCGTATAGTGCCGTGCTCCATACATACGTTTTAAAAAATCTCTTCCTTGTTTCTAAGTTTATTACCCCCAAGCATAAAAGTGCTTTCTTTTTGTTAAAAACTATTCGATCCTGCGCTATTCTTTGTTTTATATCTTTATCGCTTCTTCCATCCCAATTTATTTTACTTCATAAATAAGTGAAGTCTTTAACTTCCTCCAATCTTTCATTATTAATTTGTACTTTCGCTTTTGTTCTGCTCTCTCGCTCTCTGCACATTAACACTTTTGTTCTGTTTTTATTCACCCTCATTCCGTATTCCTCTGTCAACACTGTCTCCATTTCGTTCAATGCTGATTCTAGTTCCTCTTTACTAGATGCTAATACTGCTATATCATCCGCGAATCTCAGCATTTTTAGTTTCTGTCCCTGTACTTTAATCCGGAAATGCACTCTATCTTTTACCACATTAATCGCCTCTTCGATGTACAGATTAAAAATTAATGGTGATAGCGTATATCCTTGTCTTACTTCCTTTCCTAATACCTACTTCCCTTTTTCCCCTTCTACTTCTATAACAGCAGTTTGCTCTTTGTATAGATTGTGTACTACTCTCCTATCTCTATACTTCATTCCTGTGCTCTTTGGTATCTCGAACATCTTTTCCCATCTTACATTATCAAAAGCTTTTTCTAAATCTACAAATCCTATATAAGCGTTCTTTCCTTTTTCTATTGTTTTCTCTAACATTACTCTTAGTACCAGAATAGCTTCGCGAGTTCCCCTATTTCGCCTAAACCCGAATTGGTCTTCACCTAGTATTTCCTCCGCTCTATTTTCCATTTTCTTCTGCACTATTCTGGTTAAGATTTTTGACGCGTGGGAAGTTAGGCTAATCGTTCTAAAGTTCTCACATTTGTCGGCTCCTCTCTTTTTCGGTATAGTAACGATAATGTTCCTCTTATAATCCTCCGGCATCTCGCCCGTTTCGTATATGTATTTAACCAGTTCAAACATCCTATTTACTACTTTCTGTCCAGCACATTTCAAAATTTCCGCCTGTATTTTATCTACACCCGGCGCTTTATTGCTTTTTAGCCCCCTTAGTGCTATTTCAAATTCCTCTCTCAATATAGGTTTTCCTATATCTTCTCTATCGATGCTAAATTCTTCCTCTAATATCTCTCCTAATTCCTGACCCTCGTATAAATTTCCTAAGTACTGCTTCCATTTATCCGCTTTCTCCTCTCTTCCGATCAGTATGTCCCCCGATTGACTCCTAACGTTTCTACTTATTGGTCTTATATCCCTGAAGTTCCTCTTAATTATTTTGTAAGCCTCATCGGTCTTACCTACTTGGAGCTTATCTTCTACTCTTTTACATTTATCCTCTATCCATTGTTCTTTCGCCTTTCTACACTTTCTAATGATTTCCCACTTTATTGACTTATAAGTTTTCAGTCCTTCCTCGTCTCGTCTGTTTTTGTAGCCTCGTCTCTTTTGTATTAAGTTTAAGATTTCGTCCGTTATCCAGGGCTTCCTAGCTTCCCTTTTCTCATGTCCTAAAACGTCCGTAGCATTTTTTTTTAATTGAAATAATATGTTATAGCATTAAGTATGGATCATAACGTCGTTAAAATGTCTGCCGAGGCTATGCTTGGTGGCGCGTATTCGGGAGGTTCAATTTTCGACGACTTTGTCGCATAAATCTGGCTGAATTTGCTGGATGACGTTCGTTATGCTGACTTTAAGGGCATCGACTCTTTGCGGTTTATTCTCATAGACCTGCGATTTAAGATAACCCCAAAGGAAGAAATCTAAAGGCATTAAATCGTACGAATTCGGTGGTCAGTTCACGTCACCGCTGCGCGAGTTAAATATGCCCCCAAATCGCTCGTGCAGAATGTCCATAGGGGCATGCGCTGTGAGGTACGCAGCGTCGTCCTGTCATCGGTATCCATATCCTCCAGTTTAGGCAACAAGAAGTTGCTTATCATCGATCTGTAGATCTCGCCGTTGACAGTTATGGAAATGTCAATTTCGTTTTAGAAGAAGCACGGGCCGACGATTCCACCAGACCAAAATCCGCAACAAACAGTGACTTTCTCCAGATTCATTTGGTGCTGATGTATCTCGTGTGGATTGGTATCATCCCAAATCCGATAACATTGGAGATCGTCGCTAAAAATGATTTATTTAGCGAAATTTGGATCAACTTCCAACTGTTCCAGAGCCCAATCAGCGAACACACGGCGTTGTCTATGGTCATTTACCTTAACTTCCTGAGTCAGTTGGTGTTTTACACGGGTGCAAACCCAAGTTCCGATGCAAAATTCGCCAAATGGAAGTTGCAGAAAGGCCAAATTCCTGTGGACGACGAGAAAATGACTGCACTCTCACGCACAGCAGCGATTTTTCAGCAGATTTCAGTGAAGTACGAACGTTTCTCGAACGGAGCACTGAATTTGAAAGTAAAATTTTATCATTTGCACACGTTCTTGAATAACCTTCCATGGTGATTTGCTATACACTACTAAACAATTAACAACAAATTTGACAAATGTTGCTTTAACAACATGACCACTGCAATCTAACAAATTTGGAGCGTCATTGAAAGACCCCGTAGTAAAGATACGGATATTTATTTTTACTAAAAGTAATCCATAGAATTTAATCATTTAATCAGAATTCTAGTTGATTAAATAGCGAAGGATCATTTAATCTATGTTTATTTGAGTTAAGAATGGTGAATCATATGTAATTGCTAAATTGATAAAATATAACTGTAAATAGATTACATAAGCTTATATATATATATATATATATATATATATATATATATATATATATATATATATATATATATATATATATATATATATATATATATATATATTGAAAAATAAAAGATATTAGTAAATAAATATGTTACAGGTACAGCAATTTTAAGAAACACGCGGTTGGCAATTTATCAGGGCGTGGTTTAGTAGAAAACATTAAAACCTTAATGTATTAACATTACCTTACTTCCCATTTAATAATATATGGTTTCCATGCAGCAGAAACAAGAAAATAACATTAATCACTTGAACTGGCCATCAAAGTCATCCGACATTAATCCCATCGAAATGTTTGGACGAACATAAAGCATAAGCGCCATGTAAATAAGGTATGGAACGACAAATAAATACTTCATACAAATAAAACATACTTTAAAATGAAAGGTCGGCAAACACGGTCAGGTTAGTCGAAAATATGCTGGATAGTAAAGGGGAATATCAAATTCACCAAAACGGGTACTGAATTCTATAGCATCCCTTCACAAAATTCGCACGCCAATGGTACGTGAATCAGCCGCGAATACTCGAGACTCCCTCGGAAGAGTTAACGGACACGGACCCAAAAAGGATGATTAACGATGTTTCTTATTAGACGAAATCCTGAAATGTTTTCTTGCCGCCGCATCGTATGTGTCAACTTCAAAGTATGTATAAATATTTAAAATTGGAAATGTAACGTACTGCAAATGAATAAGATCAGACGGCTGGAGTAGATTTGCAAGGACTCATTAGTCTACAACAAATACCATTTCGTCGCAGCACACGTTAGGACGTTAGATGCTTTGAGTGAATAAATATAAAGTAAATGTAAGTTGAAAATATTGTAGTTATAATATATATCTAAGCCAAATTTATTTAATTGGGTAATTAATCTCCAAACTTCTCTTAGATCTGCATTACCTTTATCCATTGCGATATATTAGGCAACATCCTAAAAAAATACGTCACACTTATGTATTCAGCTAAACATGATTAATTAGGACTTCAGGACTCAGATATAAGACTGGAAATAAACACAAAAGAAGTAATATCTACTAGGCGATCATCAATGATACCTACAGATATGGAATGGTATACTATCATTATCAGGAATTGAGAATTATATATAATAATATACTTCTTTATTTCTTTATTTTTAGACAACTACCTTCAGGAAGTAGTAAATCAGGGACGCAAGATGTGACATCGCTTACTCTTTAAGTAGAGCGTCTTTCAATAGGGACGCTCGAAATTTGTAGGCTGTAGCGGCCATTTTGTTAAAGCAACATCTGTCGAATTTGTGGTGAAATGTTCAGTAGTGTGTGGAAAATCACAATGGAAGGTCATAGCGTTCAGCAACGTGTGCACATCATCAAATTTTATTTTCAAAATCAGACATTCATGCCATAAAATCAGTGCTCCGTTCGAGAAACGTTCCGCGCATTACATGACTTCTATCCTCGCCACAACTAACCCACCGAGTCGACTATTCAACGTTTGGTGGCCAAATTCGAGTCAACCGGTTTGATAAATAATCAGCCAACACCCGTACGTCACCGAAACGCAAGGTCTGCTGAAAAGATCGCTGCTGTGCGTGATAGTGTACGGGAACACCCGAGGCAGTCAATTTTTCGTCGTTCACAAGAAATTGGCATTTCTCCCACTTCAATTTGGCACTGATTAGGCACTGAAGCAGTTGGAAGTTGACCCAAATTTCGCCAAAAATCATATTTAGCGACGAGGTCCATTTGGATGAATGGATATGTGAACAAGCGAAATTCTCGGATTTTGGACGATACCACTCGACACGAGATACACCAGTACCAAATGCATTCTGTTTGGTATGGATTTTGGTCTGGTGGAATCATCGGTCCGTACTTCTTCCAAAACTGCACCAGCGATTAGAGGGCATGGTTATCTCGCGCAGCGGCGACGTGAACTGGCCACCGAGATCGTGAAATTTATCGCGTTTATCCTTCTTCCTCTGGGGCTATCTTAAATCGCAGGGCTATGCAAATATACCGCAAACGATTGATGTCCTCAAAGTCAACATAACGAACGCCATCCACCAAATTTAGCCACATTTATGCAACAGTCATCGAAAATTGGAGCTCCCGAATACGTGGACATTTTAACGACGTTATATTCCATGTGTAATGCCATAAAATATTCTTTCAAGTAAAAAAAAAATGAGTGGATATCACACACAGCTTGTATTATTTACGTTTAAAAATCGAGCGTCTTTATTGAAAGGCCCCTTATTAACCGGAAGTTAATATTTTTTTGTAGTTTTCAAGCACAACAAAGAGGAACAATTTCGGTATTATTCATTCTTGTTAAGAATTATAATTCCTTATAGCGAGGTGGACAAAAATGGGCCAACACGATTCAGCTAAAACAAATGATCAAAACGCCAGTCTGAATACCCGGTAGGTACCAGAAATGGAAATGAGCCATTGGGAAGAGCAGCTCGATTTTGAAGAAGCAGTAATTTATTAGAACTTTCAGAAATATTGGTATGAATTGGGTCATGAATGCAGAATTATGCATTTGGTTGACGAATTTAGCTCTTTGAACCGCAAACATTTATACTACAATAATTCTGAATAATGTACCATAATCGTGAGATACAGCTGATCTACTACTGCCCTGCAATAAATTATGTACTTCCTGTTACTGATCTGAGACATCACAAATGGACACCGGTTCCAATTCACGTATGTCGAATATAACACGAATATTGCATTAGTAGTTTGTTACAGGCTTGCAGCCTCGGCCTTCCTGCAGCGCATTTCATGAATAAAGGAATTGTCACCGATTGTACACATCTACGACTTGGATGTACCAGACATGTCAGGGCATAAGGTACCAATCATTAACATGTGAGCATTGTATACTGATACGATACAACGAAGGTCTATAAATACAGGCAACGACAATGCCTCGAATAGTATGAATTCTATATTGTTGTTCACTAAGTACACGTGAGGCTGAATATGGCACGCAAAGCATTATATGGAAATTTAAGAGACTTAATTCATAGAAAAATATAGTGCTCTCGTAAAGCAATGAATAAATTCAAGGAAAAACTTTTGGGAAAAACTGTCGGACCCGTAAAATTTTATCTTTAGTTGCGCATTTTTTTAAATATTTTATTGATACATACACGATGATTCACGTAGGAGGTATGACGTAATCGATATTTTTTTTTTAGTAGCAACCCCCTTTTCATTACAAAATGTGAAATGTGAAAGAGAATATCCGTGACGGCAATAATTACATTAGCGTGAATGTAGGTTGAATTAAGAAAAAATTAAAAAAATAACTTTTTTTTTTTTAGAACACACGTGAAATTTCAAAATATTAAATTTAATGGCAATGATTATAACATAACTAAATTAATTGTTCAAATTATGCACCGTGGACTATCTGGCCGTAACCAAGATGATTAATGCATTCTTTATCAACATTGTTAACAACTTCAGGAGGTATATATTGTATTTCGTGGCGAATTCTCAATTTAAAATCTTTTAAATCCTAGTACCTATATTTTGCTTTTTAAGTATCCCCCACAAAAAATAATCCAGGAGTGTCAAATCTGACGATCTAAATGATCAATCAATCGACCCCCTTCTTCTTCTCTACCTTCCTCCCAACGACTCGGGAACATCTTATCTAAATAGGCACGGACACGGACAAATGTTACATAATGGGAAGGCGCACCATCTTGTTGAAAGAAATAAACAGTTTTAAAACCTAGAAACGGACTTTTCCGCGCGTATAATATGTCTTTCTCAAACTTGAGTGACCGATAAAAATAAACCAACACATAAATGCAGAATATGTGTTTTATACGACAGTGTTACTTTTTTCAAATAGTCCACCATCGTGTTTTCTCATGACCCATGGACAGGGTGGAGTGTGTCCTATCCACCTCAAAATCAATAGATATCATCTGGTAGATGTCCCTAATCAGAATCAGTCGAAACCCGATTGATCCGACACGATTTAATTGAGTGATCGTGCTAACAAAAAAAAATTCTCAAATAGTCCACCATTGTACTTTCTCATGACCCATGTACATGGTGGAGTGTGTTCTATCCACCTCAAAATCAATAGGTGTCGCCTGGGAGACGTCTCCAATTAGAATCAGTCAAAACGCGATGGATCCGACACGATTTAGTGTTATCGTGCTAACAAAAATAAATGCCGACGACGACACACATACAGCAAACATTTTTTTAGAAACCATTTTTTTTTGTTTTTAGGCCGAAAAACGAAAAATAAACCCAAACTTTTTTTACTTTTTCTTTACATGATTACGTCACTATTCCGCGTATAGTGGAGTGTGGAAAAGTAAAAAAGTAATTTCTCAGAAGATCAAATTCCTCTCCATCTGGATATAAAGTTATTAGTACTGGAATAAGGCCGTCTCGCAGAAAATCGAAATATCTTACACATGTCAAAGAAATAGGGTCCCAGAAATTTTCCGTCGACTATGCCGCACCACACATTCACTTTCTGCGGGTTTTGAGTGTGATACTCCATCATCCATCGGGGATTCTATGTAGCCCAATAATATTAGTTTTGCCTATTGCCATGGCCATTCAAAGCAAAGGTAGTCTCTGCAGAAAAAATTATGTTTTTTATAAAATTATTATCATTATTGCATAGCTAACTGAGTTTTCCACAAAACACCAAAACACTATACACTACACTTGACGCGTGTTTCGCCAACTTTTTCTCCAGAATCGCGCGTCGAGTGTAGTGTATAGTGTTTTGTGGAAAACTCAGTTAGTGCTATCTTCACACCAAAGGTTCCAATCTACTCCAGGATTGCATTGCAGCTGTTGAATTCACCTCGCAGAATTGATTTCGTCAATAAAAGCCTTCATGCCTTATGAGGATGAAACATTGCTTTTTTCAGAATTTTGTTAGTCAGTGTTTTACATCCTCAACATTGCTTCCCATACTTTAGTTACTAAGTCGCCGATCAGGATGAGCTGCATTGAACAATTCAACTACTTCTCTTTAAATATGCATGCTGTCTCCAAATCCGATGATAGAACTTCTGGCAATCACTCATCTTGTACCAATATAGTAAAATTTACAGGAACGAATATTTGTCAATCATTTTCAAAACTTAAAAATAAAATGACCTATGGGGATGATCAGATCCCGAGTTTTCTTGTTAAATATTGCTCAGGGACTTTTATAGAGCCACTTTTCATATTGTTTAATCTGATACTCTCTACCCACACATTTCGAATGTATCACTAATATAGATTTTGTGTAAACTACTAGATGAGATAACTCCTTAATTTAAATTCATGTAGAAATTACACAAAATATTTAACATGATGCACAAAGAAGTACCTTGTGAAGTTAAATAAAAGAATTGCAATTTTTTAACATACTCAATTTTCCCGGTAATGTAAACTGTGTGTCAGATGAATTTCTTATGTATATGCAAGACATTGTAAAGTGTTAATTGGTCAAAGTGTCTTAGCTTTAGAATATAATAGATTCTGCAAAGTAGCACGAGAAAAATACTTATGTTAAAGATACTTTTCAAACATTATTCAACTTTTGGAAGCTCACGTATATAATTTACCGGCTGCAAGAAAAAAAATCGAGAATTTGAACAATTCCAAGGAAACTTGCCGTGTCACATACGAGATATTAGAACAGATTTATGAAAGCATTTATTTATCTTAATGATCTTTTTTTTATTTTACTTTAAATGTTTTTGGTCGAGTTCAGTGTCACCCAAATGACACCGTTGCATAATATCTGAAGATAGGGGATAATGTCAAGGAGAATATTTTTTGACTTGCAAATTCAAGGCACTTGTAATGTTTATTTTTAATACAGGTGATCGGATATGTAAAGGTTTGTGGAACGCTCGTATGTCTAACAAATAAATATGTAAATAAGTATTAAATGGCATGCATGATATTTGACACATTGAGGTTGCATTGTACCCAGTGTTTAAAATCCTTCGATTTGGAAATTTCACCATTTCTGGTATACCTTTATATCATTATAATTGTAAACTTTAGTATGTTTAGGGTATAAAATAAATATAGATACCGATATATCAAATATTTTCGTCAAAGATGGTCGTGGATTTAAAAATAATTATGGGAACTTATACACTGTGTCCAAAATACACCGTTCAAAATCTGTTGCAGTAGAGCCTTCGCCACTTTTAATAGCGTGAAAATATTCTAAATTTTCACTATATATGGTATCTAACTTATCACAAGTGTAATTAGTAAAATTGTACACCACTAAGATATTAGCGCAATGGTCTTAATCAATCTATTTTTAAGAATTATTTTTCGTTCTTAAATTATGACGAAAAAAATAAATTTTTGAAATTCCGAAATAATTCTCCTTTCACGTTATTTTCAAAAATATGGAGAACAAACAAAACAGACTTATTGTGCTTTAATATTGTGCTTTTAATAAACTTGAACGTGGTAATTATATTTTCTTTCTCCAATGTTTCGTGATCGTGAAGCCATCAACAACTGCATTTTCTTAAATATAGGCCTGGATTTTTGGTGGACTTTGAATGCTTTGAATGCGATTTAATTGAGTGATCGTGCTAACAACAACAATTTCTCAAATAGTCCACCATTGTGCTTTCTCATGACCCATTAACATGGTATAGAGTGTGTTCTATCCACCTCAAAATCAATAGGTGTCGTCTGGGAGACGTCTCCGATCAGAATCAGTCAAAACCCGATCGATCCGACACGATTTAGTTGAGTTATCGTACTAACAAAAAACATTTCTCAAGTAGTGCTTTCCACCATCGTGCTTTCTCATGACCCATGGACAGGGTGGGGTGTGTGCTATCCATCTCAAAATCAATAGATGTCGTCTGGGAAACGTCCCCGATCAGAATCAGGCAAAACCCGATTGATCCGACACGATTTAGTTGAGTTATCGTGCCAACAAGAATAAATACCGACGACAATAACAACGATACACACACATACATACACAAAATGGTTTAAAAACAATTTTTTTTTGTTTTTAGACCGAAAAACGAAAAATAAACCCTAGAAAAAAAATATTTTTTTCACACGATTACATTAGTTTTCCGCGTATAGTGGAGTGCGGAAAAGTAAAATTATGAGGACTAGATACAAATACAATATTTTTTTCACACGATTACATTACTTTTCCGCGTATAGTGGAGTGCGGAAAAGTAAAATTATTTGAGGACTAGATACAAATACAATATATTAACATGTAAATTAATATCAATAAATACGATTTATTAATATTATATGTAATCGCCAATCTAGTATGTAAAACATAATAAGTCAACAAAACAAATGATTTAATACTGAATAATAAATAATGAATTACATACATAGTGGATTAACGTAACTAACTAGGCAAACACTAAAGTGAGTAACTTAAAAAGACAAAATAAAAATTTTGTTAATGTTTGTGGGATAATGCTGCTAAATGTCTCGGCAACACATGTCTGTAAATCTTGTTCTTGGTATATTCCAACAGAAAAAATCTAGCGATGTCATATCCGACGATCGTGCTGGCTATGATATTGTTGAATGAGTGCCAATGCAGTTGGATTTTTCTGGGAATTGATTAGATAAATATTCACAATAGCCCTAGAATTGTGTTAGAGCACCGTCTTGTTGTTGAAACCAATAATTCTGGATATCAGCGAAAGGTAAGTTGTTTAGGGCGTCTTCGAGATAAGTTTCAAACATGTTGTCATATCGTTGGGAAGTTAATGAATTATGGTAAATAAAAGAGCGTATAAACCGTGTATGAAAAGTTGAAAAAAACCACATAAGAAAGCAAAATATATCGATTTGGATGAATGTTAATTTTATCGTGACTAAAAATGTCTCTTTTTTTTTCGATTAAAAATACCACACCAAAATTTATTGGTGACCACATTCCCACTTGACCAAATTAATTTATAGGGAAATTATTATCACCCTGACTTCTTCTGGTATACCACTGCTGCGCTTTTCCTTGTCGCCTGGCAGCTTTTGTCAAATTCAAAATTTATAAGAATGGAACTGACGAACTCATAAGACAGCGTAGAAATATATTTAATTCATGCGTTTTTATAATAGGAATACAAAACAATATAGACACTAAACTAAAAACTAAATTTATTTTTGGTATAGCACGTATTTTGCACAATACATAACATATTTTATTACTATAAAGTATACTGTACTATGTAGCTTAAACAAAAATAAATGGAGATCAAGTGCGAGCAGATAAAATTTATTATTACAAACAAGTATAAATAGAAATCACAAATTAAACATTGTATAATTTAAAGTGTATAAAATCGTATTCTGCATAAAATAAAGCATATTATTTTCGTCTACTTATTGAATTTAATTTTATATCGAAATATATACAGCAAATATCGTATAGCGTTTTACCAAAACTCGAAATACCTACACAATCTTATTGTTAGTAGATATATTTCCAATTGTGCTTTGGTTTATTTTCTGTTTAGTTTGTTAAATTTATTATTTACTCGCTATAAATTGACAAATATTCTCGATACATAATTGAATATTATGTATCGAGGAAAATTGTTTCACGGAATTTATATAGAAGCCAAACAAAATAATTGAAAGTAGCACAATTGGCAATGCATTTAAGCATGCAAATCATTGTTATCACAAATGAATTTGTTCATTTATTTAATAAAATCCCGCTTGCAGTGTTAACGGACCATTTACATATAATGCAATATCAATATACATAACACATACTTTAACATATTCATTTAACCGATCCAAATCAGTTATTACATTACGATATAGTTTATCCAATTCAAATAGTAATTGCTATCCACAGAGAGTTCCTCCTGTAATAGATGAGAGATATGTGCGAGAATAAATATGGTACCTAAGCTGTTATGAAGAGTCATAGTTAAGTGTACGGTCGTTTATGAAATATAAAATAAATGCATTTATTTTTAAAGCATCACCAAAGTTCCATGGCCAAGCCTTTTCCAATTTTTAAAATTAATATTAACATGATGTATTTATTAGTCCTTGTGGTTATTTGAATATTGTGATACTTTCTTTTAATTGTAAATTATTTCAAAGGCATATAATTTAAGTTCTCTTAATATGATGAATTCTGCATTGCACTGTTACTAGTTAACTCTATTTAATATAGTCTATGATTAAAGGCCAGGAAAGACGAAATGTGAAAACAAGAACGTGAGAAAAAATACGACTGCATAAGGAAGTGAGAATTAGGAGTAATAGAGGGATAGATAGAGATGGTAGAGAGCATATAGTAGAGGGGGGAGGGAGAGGAAGATTAGAGAGGACACCGGACATAGAGAGCAGAGGCAGAGATATAGCAGATAGAGCATAGAGAGAGAGAGAGAGAGAGAGAGAGAAAGAGAGAGAGAGAGATAAAGAGAGAGAGAGAGCAGAAATAGAGTATAGAGGAAGAAAAAAATAAGAATACAAAAGGAAGGTAAAGAATGGGAAGAGGAAGAGGAAAGAGCAGGGATGGCAGATCAGGAAAAAAGAATGCAGATATAATTGTTATAAAAAGTATTTTACTAAAATGTTGATTTACAGTATAAGCCAACATGATACAGAATGCTGCACATTGTTTTTGCATATATAATACATGTAAGCTACGAGGGGCATTCAAATATAAACGAGTCTTTTACTTCTGAGGACATAAAAAGCGTGTTGGAGGTAAGAGGAGCGTCGGGAAGGGTACCTCTTCGAGCGAAGGGAAGGAAGGACCGCTCGATCGGTTTGTTTAGTTGTCCTCACAATGAGCGAAAGAGAGGTTCATCCTTGGCTTGTGCAACGCATCATAATAAAGTTTTTAACGAACGAAGGCATTAAACCAGCCAAAATTCGGGACCGACTGCGTGCACGGTTCGGGGAGAATGCACTTTCATGACCGAGAGTGAAAGCATGGTGTGCCGGGTTCAAAGAAGGGCGTGAAAAAGTAGAAAATGTGAGTCACCGAAGACGCCCTCGCTCCTGTTCGCGAGCTCATTGAAAGGGATCATCGTTTCACTGTAACATCAATCAGTAGGGAAATGGGAATCAGTGTTGGAAGTGTACACACCATCTTCCGAGACCACCTTGAATTCCGAAAAATCTCGGCGAGGCGGGTTCCACGTCTGCTTACTCAAGAAAACAAAAATACAAGAGTTGGAAGTTTATCAGACGCTTCTTACTCGGTTTCAAAATGAAGGGCAGGCTTTTTTGCAACGCATTGTGACGTTCGATGAAACTTGAGGTCACCACTACATTCCCGAGTCGAAAAGGGTCAGTATGGAGTGGAGAAAAAAGGAGGAGCCAGGACTATTAAAAGCCAAAACTCGCTTGTCAGCCCCGGTTTCTTGGGACTCTCAAGGAGTTTTACTCGTTAATTTTCTTCACGATCGTCGCACAATAAACGCTATGATCTTCTTGGCCAGGTTCGAGCGGCATATCGATCAAAAAGGCGCCGTCAGCCCATCCGAGACATCCTGCTCTTGCATGACAATGCAGTACTCCACAGTGCAGCCCTAACAACCCACAAAAATTACTACACTTGACCACCCTCCCTACAGTCCTGACCTTTCACCATGTCATTTCCATATGTTTGGGCCTCTCAAGGAAACACTTGGAGGAAAGAATTTTGCGAACGATCAACAGGTTGAACAGTTTGTACGCAGTTGGTTGATACCCGCTCGAAGTTATTCTTCAAAAACGGCATGAAAAAACTACCTGCTCGATGGGGAAAATGCATTAATAAAGAGGGGACCTATGTAGAAAAATAACCATAAAGTGTGTTTTCTTTTTAAAATGTAATATGTTTTTTTTTGCAAAAGGCTCGTTTATATTTGAATGAACCTCGTATTTAAGATGATATATTTGTATTTGTCTGTAAATGCATGGTCATTTGTTTGTAAATACGTTACGTATTTCAATTCCAATTCTAAAATTAGGAGTATATAGATGCTTTTCGTTTTTTTTTGACAATAAGTATAAAGTATACTTCATTTCTTTTTTTTTTTCGGATTGTCAGTCAATTACTTAGTCAAATTAATAGAAAAATATTTAAACATGCGTTTCGGTTTAAATAATAATTTTTAGAAAATTGGAATTATTAACAGAATATAGGTTATCTTATGAGTTGTTTTTATAACTATTAGCATAAATGTATTGATTTTACAGGTATACTTGATTATTTAGTTCATGTATCGTAATTTTGATGTAACTATATTAAAATATATTTCTGTTTAGTTTGGTGTGCGGTTGTTTGTGTTATTGATAATACGAATATTTTGTGTTTACATAAAATTGATATTTTTTCAAGCAATGTGAGCAGATAGTAGGATAAATTTGGTGTTTTCCATTGCTAATATATCGATGGATGTAAAATTACGTACTACACATCTATAACTAATTTAATAGATTAAAATATATTCTCTATATCAGTGCAGCTGTTAATTGCGTTGTTATGCATTCTAACTTGTAGAATTTCATGTATTGTTTGTCAGTGGTAGTTTTTTTTAATTAAAATATGTATGCAATTAAACTTAAAGATACGGGTTTGCTCCAATGCATGTACAGTTTATTTTGTATATAGTGCTTGTTTCGCTTTGTAATGTTGCGTTTTCCCAACATATTTGAAATATTTTTATAATATAGGCATATCAGGGAAAATTATGTCTTATCTTTGGTTGACTGTATGATTTATTGTATATGGTATGGATTTCTTTATTATGGACTAATATATAATTGTTTAGCCCATTTTTAACAAAAATCAAAAGGCAATTAACAAATGTACGACGTTTTAAATGTTCTGTAACTTCTAATTGGTATGTCAATTCAACTTTGTATTGTGACAGATGCAGATATTTCCTTAAAATCCGATCTGTGATGGCTCTTGGCAGATTCAACTGTTGTGTACGACGTCGACTTTATATGTTTTGATACCCCCATACACTTTCTCTTACTACAGCAATAATTTCATCTAACCTACCACCACCAGGATGTACTGATGTTGCCTTGTCAATAACAGAACCCGTCTCTTCAAATTTCTTGATTAAGTTACGAACTGTTAACTCTGTAGGCACTTCATTTTGTCCTACTTTTATGCGAATTTTTCTTAATGCAACTGTAAAGAATCGCTCACTTTCATAAAACAGTACACGAAAGATTCGTTGTGAAATTGTTAATCGAGGCATGCTGATATTGTATGGTTTTTAGGTCACAGTTGTTAAATATTGACGCGATAACGTTGACAAAACACAAATGGCGCGTAATTAAATAAAACACAAATGGCGCGTAATAAATCCTATAGTTCCAATTGAGACACCTTATTTATGCAAGTCTACTGTATATTTTCTAAATTTTCGTGAAAACTGGCCCTTTAACTTTGGAGTTTAGTCCAGTGACATTGATTCCTCTTCACCTACATTAATTTTTCTACATCTCGTATATGCTCATGTTCATTCATTAAAAGTAATGCATAATACAATATTGAACATACAGTGCTATTCAAAAGTCTCCTCCCCTCATAACGATTATACATAAATTAGTGAAATTTGGTAACTGAATATTAAGGGTTGTAAACTTCCCTACTAGTGATGATAGATGACGTATGCGTCAAAGATGACGTCACAAGGTCACTGTGACCAATAATTTTAAATGGAACCCTATGGCAAGCGACACCTCTTTTAAAAGGTATCGAAAAAACGTATTCAATGATACTAATATTGTTTGTATTTATGGTAGTTTTGATGGATTAAATCAGTAATCAGTAAACTTGGATAATAATTTTAATTACAGATTCAAGAATCAGTATCTACTTATAGTAATTGGTCGAAGTGAGCTCCATCTACTTACTTCCTGACAGTAAAACATCCTATTGCGAAACTCTTCTCGTACTTTTTCAAATGTGTCTGCGGAAATAGCCCTACATTCTGTAACAATACGTTGCTTTAAAACATCAATATTGTCAGGCTGAGTGGCGTAAACCTTCGATTTAAGAAACCCCCACAGAAAAAAATCTAAAGGTGATCGAGGCGGCCATTCCATTGAACCTCGTCGTCCAATCCATCTACCAGGATATTCTTCATCCAAATACCGTCTTACTGCACCGTAATAGTGTGGAGGAGCACCATCCTGTTGGAATGTTATTTCCAAAATGTCAAATTCATCTTGATTATCTTCCAAAATTTCAAGGATTAACGGTTCTATTGCATTTTGCAACATCTGCAGATACACCTCACCGGTTAAGTTGGTATTTAAAGAAACAGGCCCAACGATGTGGTTTCCCAGTATACCTGCCCAAACATTGACCTTCTCGGGATACTGAGTATGTGTTTCACGAAACATGTGAGGATTTGCGTCACTCCAATATCTCACGTTTTGTGTATTTACATTTCCATTTAGATAGAAAGTACTTTCGTCACTAAAACAAATTGTTTTGACATAGTCTGGCTGTTGGTTAATTTTAGTCTCCATATTTTCACAAAATTGCAGTCTTCGGTCTGGATCGTCGTCTGAGAGTTGATGAACCATTTTTAATTTGTATGGGTGAAATTTGTTTTTTTTTCAACACCCTGTGCACTGTACTTTGACTGACTTCACACGTTGATGCAACTTGAGTTGTTGAAGAAGTAGGATTTACTATTACTTCTGCCAGTATATCAATTTTTTCCTCATCAGAAATTTGTGGTCTGCCAGATCGTTTTGCATCATTAATACTACCCGTTGTTTCAAACTTACGAAGAAGCTCTCTCAAGTAAGTCCTCGAAACTGGGCGATCGGGAAACCTTTCATTAAAAATGCATTCTGCTGCATGAATATTTTCTCCAGTTTCACCAAGTATTAGGATCGCTGCTACTTTATCACCTAAAACACGTACCATTTCTCTTCTTGAAGCACTTAAACGTTCAGCTCACAACAGTTTAACAAATTATTGAATGTACAAATATTTTAAAATTACCACAAGGTACTAAAACAGTTAAACATTCGATCAACAATACACAAGTTATTAAATGTATAAAAAATTTGACAGCTAAAAAAACATCAAATTGGGGAGACTTGCAAGAACGTCAGATTATTTACTATCCAGTGGCGGAGCTTGAATTTTAAATTTTATTATTAACTGATTTAATTCATCACAGCTTTGCGGTTTTTGAAAGCCAGTTGTCAAAACTGCCGTAAACAGACACAATATTAGTATCATTGAATAGGTTTTTTCGATACCTTTTAAAAGAGGTGTCGCTTGCCATAGGGTTCCATTTAAAATTATTGGTCACAATGACCTTGTGACGTCATCTTTGACGCATACGTCATCTATCATCACTAGTAGGGAAGTTTACAACCCTTAATATTCAGTTACCAAATTTCACTAGTTTATGTATAATCGTTCCAAAGATAAGAGGGGGGAAGGGGACTTTTGAATAGCACCGTATATAAAGGAAAATTGCACAATCCGCAGTTTATTTACTAAAAACATGCGAAATATACAAATATTTAAATTGACACTTTATCAATTATTTTGATACTGGTGAATGTTGTTCATTTCCGTAGGTAATAAGCTTCGCAGCTCATAAATCCAATGACAGTTTGATCAGCAAGCTGATGGATTTACCAACAAGGACAATACAGCGACTGTTAAATTTATAATTATTTCGCGTTACATTATTTCACGCTACGCGAGGGAGCTGCGTGCCCTATCAGAACTGAATTCATTTTAGGGTAAGATACCTACTCCGTATTAAAATTTACGGTACAGTGTTAAATTATGTAGAGCGTACATTGAACTCCGCAACAACTGTCGTTTCGTATTGTTTGAATGATAAATTAGAGTTAATTTAAGCTAAACGAGATTACGTATCTTACAATTTAAAATTCCGGAACGGAATATGAGGTATCGAGGTTATTTTTTCTCGTATAATAACTGTATGGCTTCTAAAATGCTTTCGCGCTTTGCAATCATTTAATCGGATTGGAATTAAATACATATTTGATGGGATTCGAAGCTGTTGGGGCAAGTGTTGTGACATTTGCAGAAAAAAAGTATACACAAAATTATTTTATTAAATTTAGAAAATGTTACAGAAGAATATCATCTAAGAAAAATTAAATTGTAATAAAATTTATACTTGTAATCGTGTATTGTAATTAAAAAAAAACTCTTTGAGTCAATAATCAGTTTCCTTGAGGTTTTCATTGACTTCAAGAAATATCTGCGTAAGAAATGTTGCATGAAAGTAAATCTTCAAAAATTTTGGAAAATCTCAGAATTATGTTTGTTTCCGGAAATATTCCAATTAATGTTTAAATTTTTTTAAAGAATTATTTATATATTACTTAAAAAATTGATATCTTAGATACATTAACTCTATTCTGTAAAAGACTTTTGTTTTCTATAAAATCAATTGTTGCCTCTTTAATCTATAGAATAATTTGTTTCTGTATAAATGCATATACGAGGGTGGGTCAAATATAATGAGACTTTCTTTAACTTCTAATTATTTCGTGTTTTACAATATAATAACTGATTATTTCTCCTCATAGACAAGGAAATACATTTTCCTCATCTTGTTTTCAATTTCTTAATCCCTTGATCATATGAAGTTCTGAACTGATCAGAGAGCCATTGACACAAAAAGGCCTCTATCGACTCGTCGTCGTCGAATTTTTGCATTTATGCTTGGATGTCTTTGAATGTCTTCAGCCATAAGACTAAGTTATACATAATATGTAGGAAGTTACCACACTATTGGTCAACAACGGTTTACAGAACCCATCTGTAGATAGTCAACGAATTAGTCACAAACATGAGCACTTCACTCAAAGTTGATTTTTTTCCAATGAATCTCCCACCGCTCTCGTAATTGTTTCGGCAGTAAATTTTTGTAATCGTCTACTAGCCGGTAAGAATTAACACGATGGTTTAAGAGGTTCCAGTATATATACTACAACATTAATAACAGATTTTGTTTATAATCCGTCATTTCGTGCACACATAACCACAATTTTTTCCCGGCCTGGTGACTCCATCGTAGTTATATTTACTTAGAAGTACTAAAATGCTTGTTGATTACGTAAAGTAAAAAGTAAATTAAACGGTCTCAACATAAAAATCAAGCCAAACATAAATTCAGCTCGATTTTAGGCCACTTTTCTATATTTCTGTTATACGCTGGTCATGTTTCCGGTCCTACAGTCCATTTCGTCTCAGCACAGTAAATATTTATAGCAAAATAAACATATTATTTTAGCACCATAGTATTTTAAGTCAGTAAATTCCCATATAAATCTATTTACTTGACCAACAAATGGCCGTTTTTTAGCCCGACTTACATTCGATATAATGAACTAGCACTTTACCACACAAAAACCTTCACAGTAAATTCACAGTGCACCAAAATGCACTAAATAGATGTTTAACAATTACTTCGAAAGTCGATCGACGGAGCGGAGACGTCGATTCACCCACTCACGTGTGCGTACATATATGACGGCAATGCTCCGCTGACAAAATGAAGCGACTTTATAAATGGCTTATACAGGGTGGCGCAGAGCCACTTGCTTATTTGAATTTGACGCCCTGAAGCGATCGTTGCTCCTAGGATGGTGGGGCTAGGCACATTCGAGAGGGTGGGGCCTAAAGTTGTAGCTCCGCTTGGTTTAGTTAGCATCATGGGTGGACAAAGGAGGTACGCGCGTTCGTTGTCGAGGCATATTGTTCTAAAGGCGCGTCCCCACTATGCCGCGGTTTGCCAGTTGGCAGGTAATGTAGATGTAATCGTTGGCACGTGCCAACATACCAGTGGCGAGCCAACAAGAATCGCTCGAGTGTCGGTCTGCTCCAAAGAAAGCCAAAGCCCAACCGAGAGTGGGGACGTGCCAACCGCTGGCATCACGCGCCCACGCGGCTTCAGTAGTGTTTTGATTCAGAGGCGCACAGATGAGCAACGTTGTACAGATGGAGTGGACAAACGAAAAAGTTCTAAATTTGATCGATTTATACCAGGATTCCGTTTTGTGGGACTGTCATTTAAAGGACCGTTTTGTGGGACTGTCATTTAAAGGACCGTTTTGTGGGACTGTCATTTAAAGGACCGTCTTGTGGGACTGTCATTTAAAGGACTATAAAGACAGGAATAAATGGGACTAAACTAAACGAAATGCCAACACAGAAGTGGACGTTTTCGGTGGCCACTGGATTTGTCAACATGGCTTTGCCAACTGGCAAGCCGCGGCATAGTGGGGACGCGCCTTAACGGTGCATCGTCACGCAACGTGCATTCCGTACCCATTTCAATATTGCGCCCCGTGGTCGAGTTCCTGGCCGGCAATCGATTGTGCCATGGGTAAACAACTTCAGAGAAACTGACGACATGAAGAATAAAACCTGGGCTTCCACGAACAGCAATGTCACCCCAAAACATTGACATGGTAAGGCTTTCTGTTTTGCGATCCCCTCAACGCTCTGTCTGCAAATATGCAGCTGTTGTTGGGTTGTCTGTTCGTTCTGTGCGGCGAATCCTTCATGCAGAAATAAAATTTCATCCCTATAAATTGGCTGTGGTGCAGGAACTTAATCCACACGATTTTGTTGCTCGAAAAAATGCATGTGAGGCGCTTCTTGGCATACCTCGATCGTCCTACGACTCTGGCTTACCTGAAGAACAACATTTGTGAAGCTGTCGCCAACATACCCGTCGATATGCTGGAAAGAGTTGAACGAAACTTCGCAGTTCGACTAACACAGTATATTGACAATAATGGACGCCACCTGCCTGATATCATCTTTAAAACTATGCAAATATAAAATTCAAATGTTTGTACTTGATGTTATTCAAAGAATTAAATATATATGCATTACTTTTTTAAAATTGAATTTCTAAATAAGGAAGTTACTCTGCCCCACCCTGTATAACATCAGAATGAAATAAGAATTAAATAATTAAATTTCAAATCGCCGGAAGTAAACTGTAGTATTCCGTATGATACCTACACATAAATTGAATAACACACACGAGCAATTTGGTGGAATATTTAACATGTGTATTTATCTGGTTTATATTTCACGATAACATGAAACATGTATCTAGGGAATCTCTAAAATTTACATAATATTGCTGTGCATATAGATAAAACCAGTCACAACTGGATTTATGTCACATGAGATTGCCGCCTAAACATTTTCCGACATTCCTCTGAACCTCCATTACAGATTTTTTACCATGAAATAAAAAAATAAAAAATTACGATCACATCAGGAGGACGCATGTGCCCAATAAACGTATTAACTCGCGTTATCAAAGGGTTCCTATGCATTCGTTTAATGGGTCCTGTATAATTACTTACCAACCCCTTATATTGGATTAATTTATGTGTTTCCCCACATAATGTATACATGGCAGGGCACTGTTGCCATGCCATTGAATTTTCATTTCCATGATGGCCGTTCCTCATTTGACAAATTGTATTTCCCAGTGCGAATGCATTGCTCATGTTGTAATAATAGAATTTTTTAGCTGACAGGATGGGGCTACCCTTTGTAGAAGAAATGAAGCGGTGTAAAATATGTCACGTGATATAAAAGCTTTCTACTGAAAATTCACTTTGGTATAGAAATATTTTTTAAATGTTATAGTCGTGTTTGTACCAAATAATCAAGCACGACAGTGTTAAACCCTTTCACACCGAGAGAACAGTTATAATAAGAATGCGTGTATTTGATATGAATGTGTTTTGATATGAATAGTTAATGTAACTTATTTTACAACATGATTGCAAACCTGATTTGCAGTATCTCTCTATTTGGATACATTTTCTTTATCATAAATTAGAAGAGAAATTTTGTAAAATATTCCCTTCACGAAGACTTTGTGCATGCCTGTGTTCAATACAAGATTTATACGGTGAGTGGTGTCTTAGACGGCCTGTGCAAAGACAGTTGCTTTGTTATTTAGTAGGTAGATGGCCGTAGTGCTGTTTTGGGTATAAACATTTTGACGGAAAAATTGTCTCTATTTTATAAAATATAAACAATTTAGACACTATGTTTATACAGATATGGCATTATGAATTCAATACCTCCGATTATTGTGGCATGTTACGTGGACGCTTGTAAGAGGAGAAGTGAAAATTTCCTTTATACGAATTTCACATTGACGACTTGATATGCGTTTATTATATACGTTTATTTGTTAAACTATATCATAGTGTCATTACATACCTTATCGTCTCCTAGTTAAGTAATCCTTATTCCAACTACACGCCATTGCTTCCCTAAAACAAAAAAAATATTTAGTAAAATACTATTAGTATTTTAGTATCACTTTTCCGCACTCAACTATACCAGAGCGAGAAAGTAATGTAATCGTGTAAAGAAAATAGAAAAAAATTCTTTCTAGCATTTATTTTTCGTTTTTCGGCCTAAAAACAAAAAAAAATGGTTTTAAAAAAATGTTGCCTGTATTTATTTATTTATTTATCGTATGGCTTAACATATGGATTCAAATTACAATAATTACAAAATACAAAATATCATAGTTATATATATTTCACAGTGCCAGATCCAGGTTTTTGATCCATTCGATCGCCGACGGTGTAAGGGATATAAAGTCGTCCGCATCTCCTGGGTATGATCTATTTCCACAGTATCGGACAATGTGGGTATGGTTTGGATGGGATCCCCGCAGTCCCATTCAGGTGAAGGCAGCTTACCCCATTTGTTTAGCATGTCTGCACATCTGCCATGTTTAGTTCGGATCCTGTTGGCAGTCTTTCATATTTGCCGTGGGGGGTCGAATCCAGTGGGCTTACTCTGGACTGTCACTTTAGGAAATACATCCGACAGTGTGGACTGTTCCTAGGTCTCCTTCCATCTCTGTTCCACGTTGAAGCCGCTTGCTCAGAGTTCTAATGCGGTCTTGACTGGTGGTCTTCGGGATTTAAGTCTGCTAGAAGTTGCTTTACCAATGTCCTCATGTATGGCGAGTTGTTGATCAGCCATTATTTTATGGTATTGGTGAGCTAGAGCATCTTGTCTTCTGAGCTGTGGCGGAGCTATGTAGCTGAATGTTGGTAACCAGTATGTCGGGGTGGATTTGATGCATCCCGTGATGTTGCGCATCGTGCAGTTCAGTTGTGTGTCGAGTTTGTGTTGGACATGTCTACTGTTTAACCATACAGGGGCAGCGTATTCCACAGTACTGTATATGAGGCCCAAGACAAAAATTGCTCAGGAACGTTAATAGAGCCACGTCTTATATTGTTTGATCTGATACTCTCTACCCTTACTTTTTCTGCGGTCTGGAAAGTAGTAAGGATCTGTCCTATATTAAGAAGTGGCAATCCATATGATATAAAAATTATTGGACAATCACTATTTTTCGATCCAAAAGATTTCGCAAAGGTCTTTGAAATGTCATTATACACCCACATTTTTTTTTGGTATGCAACCCGTTTTATCACCACGGGTTCGTAGCAAAACGCTCTACAATTACCAATATAGAAGAATTTACCCAGACAATTACAAGTCATATAGATAATTAAGGTCATGTGAATGTGGTGTATACTAATTTTTCGAAGGCCTTTTACAAAGTGAATCACAATATATTAATCTCAAAATTAGGACGGATTCAGTAGTAATTTTCAGACGTACATTATTTATTTTATATAATGGCTTTAAATCGGAGACCTCCTTAGCATCCTGTGGAGTACCATAAGGCTCAAATTTAGGGCCATTTTCTTTATCCTATTTATTAACGATTTGTCTTTACTGTTCTGTAAGTTACATATAATGTTATTAAAGTATTCCAATGTTTATTTATGTCAAAATTATTTAGAGGTTACCCAATTCTATTTATATTTTAGTTATATACTGTACACATATAATATGTATTTATTTGTATTTACGTCATATAAATGAATTATTTCTGTGGGACCATAAAGGCATTATTAATATTATTATTATTTATATTTAGTAAAATCCTAATAAGAATTATCATTAAACAGGAATTTTATTAAAAAAAAAACACTAAATTGTTGAGAACGTTCACTGAATGGCAGTACATATCTTTCAAAAGCAATCATCTGCTTCATCCGGTAAAAAACCTTTGGAGAATTATTTGCATAAAATTAACATTTAAACAATAGTCAAGGACGGGTATTATCTAAGAAACGCACTCATCATCGTTGGTGGCGCAAATAAAACATTGAGAAGGTCAGAGTTATCTGCTACTGACAACATAAAAGTAGTTTTTTTTTCCATTATACATACTCGAGAATACGGATAAGGGAGGTCAAGATTCTAATATACGTGTAGTAAGTAGGTACGGTACATTCACAAATTTCATCATTACTCTTTTCGAAATTTTCAAATAATATACTTGCTAAAGGTTAAAATTATGGGCGAAGATAATATTACACAATTACTATTTTTTATATCATAACCAAGATGATTATAAGATTGTGTTGTGTTCAAATAATTACGAGTATTGTCGAATTATTAAAGGATTATCAAGTGGCTATTAAATATCATTTTGTGTTATAAAAGCGCAAGGTGTATCAACATGACGAAGGATTTTATTTACTATTTTGTTAAGTATAGTTTACGTGGATATCGATTCAATTGAGCAATACAATAAGTACAAAGTCTAATTATGGTGGTCCACATAATCTATACTTAACAAAATAATAAATAAAATCCTTGGTCATGGTGATATAATTTTTTTAAATATGAGTTTATAAGCATATTATACAGGTAAGCTCTCTGACAGCATTCCTTCCCAATTAGTTCTTGACAGACTATGCAATAAATACAACCAGAGAAATCATAACGTCAATGAACGACGGATCTAAGAAGCAAGAGCAGGAGACAAGGGAACTTTTCCTAGGATTTCCCGACATTACCGTTTATTTTGCAAGAAATTTACAACGGTAAGAGGAGAATGTACAATGGGCCCAATGAGGTCTAAGTGCTGGAATCCTTATGCGAACTACCCTCCTACCATGTTCAGGTTCGATATTCCAGAAGCACGTTATAAAAACTAAGAGAAAATTACAGTTTTGAGTTACAATCATGTAATTGAGTACATAACGGTATGTGAATTTCTAAGACTGTAAAAATACAAAATTTGGAGAACTAGAGCAGTGGGGGAGATCCGCAATGAAACGGACGAGTCTTGAAACGGACATTTCCCATAACTTCAACATCACATGAAATGAAAAATTCTAATGTTAAGAAATGGCAACATTGTACACCTACCACTGTTCCACCGAAAGTGCTGTTAGGTGGCGTAAATAGCGTGTGAACTACGAAGTGATATATTTTCTGGCATAACAAAGTAATTTATGTGTGCAAACTGTGAACTATGGCTACCTGTGCCATAGTTCACGTATGAAAAATTTACCTTTTTTGTTCATATATATGCCGACAATAATGCACGAAGAGTAGATTATATACAGAAATTTCGTAGAAACAGTTTTATGTTTACACTTTATTTACTATTCTAGCCTCAAATAGACTAACGCATTGAAAGGGACATATTCGGATGCATTGAAACGGACGTCATTTTTAATGAACCAGGATTACCCGTTTCAAAACATCCTATTTTTTTAATGAATATGCGTTTATCTAATAATGAAAAAAAATTGTTTAGATTTTGTTTGCAGGCAATTACTCCAACACGTAAGAAACATATATAACCTACTAAGGACATAGTTGAACTTGCAGTAAGAGAAGTACTTGAGAGAAACCAGTCAATACGATCAGTAGCTCGAGCACATAATATCGCTAAGTCATATGTGGCCACCCTTTGTAAAAAAGCCAAGGAACAGAATGGAGATTACCATCACCAACCCAATATAGGCAATAAACCAATATTTTCCTGTGAACAAGAGAACATGTTAACCGAGTATTTGAAGATGTGTTCCAAGATGTGTTTTGGATTAACCACAATACAGGTCCGAGAACTAGCGTGGCAGTTTGTCAAAGCCAATGGTATATCCCCAACGGTATGAAACCAAAAAGAAATGACTACAAAAGACTAGTTACGCGGTTTTCTACAGAGAAATAATACCTTGTCCTTAAGAAAACCTGAGAATACTTCTCTTTCTAGAGCAATGTCGTTTAACCGTGCCCAATGTCAATGACTTTTACAATAACTTGGAACGCGTTTTAGCTAAACACAGCTTTGAACCTCATATGATCTGGAACCTGGATGAAACGGGTTGTCCAACTGTAACTAATCCTCCAAAAGTGCTAGCAGTTCGGGGTTCCAAGCGGGTGGGACAAGTTACGTCTGCCGAGAGGGGAGCCTTGGTAACAATGTTGGGATTCGTTAATGCTTCAGGAGGCACTATTCCTCCAGTGTTTATATTTCCGATGGTGCATTATAAAGATATTATGTTGAAAGAAGGACCAACAGGGGCTCTTGGTTTGGCTAATCCCAGTGGTTGGATGACTGAAGAGGCATTCTTGAAAGCCATGAAACATTTCATAAAATTTGTTAACCTCACAGAAAATAAGCCGTATTTAGTTTTAATGGACAACCATAAAACCCATATTACGCTGGAGGTAGTGATGCTAGCAAGGCAGAACAACACTGTTATCCAGACATTTCCTCCACACTGTAGTCTTCAGCCAGCTGATGTGTGTATATTCGCACCTTTCAAAACACGCTACAAAGCTGCAATGAACGCTTGGATGCTGTCACATCCCGGAAAACCTGTCACCATACATGACGTCGCATGATTTGCAAAGGAACCATTTATTCATGGATTTTCAATGGAAAATATTATTAAAGCTTTTTTGACAACGGGTATTCATCCATTTAATAGGAATATTTTTAACGATGATGATCTTCCTATGTGTCCGACAGACCAAATCCGGCCTTGGTTTAATCATGTGCAAACCCACTACAGCCACCTGCATTGCCATCGACATGTATGGATACCATGCCATCTATATCGAATTCCTCAGAAATCGTTTGTCCCGAACAAATTAGGCCATACCCGAAAGAAGGTGTTAAAAAGACAATGCAAGTAGGTCCTCGAAAAGGCAAGACAACAGTGATTACAGATACTCCTGAAAAAGATAAACTTTTAAAGAAATCATCTATTTCAAGAAAGCGAACACAAAAGACAATATCTACTGTAACAAAAAAGCGAATAATTTCACTTCAAGAGTCTAGCTCAGATGAAGCTAGTGACAACATATTACTGCACGATTCTAGTGATGATGAGTACCCTCTCAGTTATTATTACCAAATGAAAACAAATAAAGAAATAACTTCAGACCAAAATAAAGAAACAACTGATGCATCTGAAGCAAGTGAATGTGTAGTATGTACGGCTAAGTATCATTCTAGCAACACAGATTGGCTAAAATGTTATATTTGTGACAAATGGGCACACGAAACCTGCGACATGACAGGATTGCGCAATTTTTACTGTAACAATTGTTGTTAAGTAATATATCTTTCATACCTAATAAATCTTGGTAAAATTGGTGTATTTTACTAGTGATGTCCGATTCATAACACCAATTGTTCTGTTCAATACATCGATGCTATGAAACGGACATTTGCAATTTTTTTTCCAAATTAGTCAGAATTCACATTATTTTTCAACATAAATTTTAATATATTTATTTTACAATGTAATCGTTAGTCTTTTATGTTATATAATTTAAACTGAAAATAAGTCGACCTAATAGCACAAGAAGTGACTTACAAGTTGACTGCCCGTTTCATTGCGGATCTCCCCTACGTATTTGAAATTGAAACTTATTATCTCGAAGACTGAGAATATCATTACTTCTTGTCAGTATAGAACATGCATAACAAAAATCTAAAAAAAAAATACTAACTACCAAACCTGCTAAAATATCCATATTTTTGTACGATGTGATATTGACACATAAATAAAAATTATCTTTATTAAGTATAGTCATTTTAATCGTTTAAAATTTATAATGTGCGAAAAAGTTTTGGTGATATTAATAGCAATAGGTGCCACTGTTTTTCACATAGACCTAAGAGATTTACAAACATGGACACTGCCCCATCATCTCAAATTGAAACAAAAGTGGATTTCGAGGTATTCAGACAATTTTTAGTAAATATGTTGTTACAGATATGTTAAAAATGTCAAAACAGAAATTTTTTTTTAATACTAGAAGGAACAACTTTATTGTGGAGAGACAGGGTACAGGTTGCTGACGAGATCAGTTACAATTGGTGTTGATTAGTTATTAGGGGTATGAATTGATGGATGAATAAAATTATCTGTAATTAAGTAAAGAAGATGAAATAGTAAATCACTAAAGTAGATAATAGGTATACTGCTCACTAGTTGCGTGATTTCATTGACAGTCACATCGTTCACAACACAGTCAGTTTAAAGTTGACTAGACATGAAAGATTATTACTTAAATACCTTTTGATCGAGGAAATACAATATGACGAAATACTTCTCCATTCATATGGGATGAAAGGAACCAAAAAACACGTCATGTTTGAGTTCAAAAATGAATAGGGGCTTATCAAAAATTGATTGTCACCCACCTGTGTGAAGAGAGAACAAAAAGTTCTCCGAATTTTTCCGTCTTAGTCTTAATAACGTTAGCAACTGATGATTATATTTACCCTTGTCCTCGACGATTATTCAAGATGTACGATATCTAGTACCAGTTGCTCGAAGTAAAACAGCTCCATAGAAAACACAAGAAATAGTGCTCAACGATTATCGTTGAAAGATCGTCGGTGAACAATCATCGCGATGGTCATACCGAGGAAAACGAACCTTAAAGACGGTTTTACTTCAAAATGGTAGGTATCAATCATCTTTCCATATTTGTAGCTCATATCATTATAGAAAAAACACCTGATGATTGTATGAAATTATTTTGAAAGCAATACAATATAAGGAGCCAAACTGGAACATTTATGTTGATTTAAAAGTGTTACTAGAATTAGTGATGCTTTTGTTGAATGAAAAAATAGTCGAGTTAAAGAAAAGCGCTATTCGGCTAAATATTGACAAAAAAAACATCGAAATTTGGTAACGGATTGCTTCACAAAATATTCTTCTTCCTTTACACAAAGTTGAAATTCCGTAAAAGTATTTGCATTCCCAAATTAAGTGATGTCAAATTTAAAGAGATTATATCTGTTGAATGGCAAATAAGGTAACCAAACTACAAAACTACAACATGGTCAAACGAAATTTTAAAATCTTGTCAAATTTTCAATTTTGATCGTGCAGGGTAGAACATGAGCACAATATGTAGAGAGAATTGTATTGCCAAAAGAAAAAAATCGAAAACATTAAGTGTGAAAAATAATTTAATTCATATGACGACTCTCGGTTTCAATGCACTCTTTCAGGCTATCCGTGAAGTTTGTCATGAGACTCTGCACCAAATCGTCTGGAATCGCCGTGATGTCATTTCTGATGGATTACTTTAATTCTTGGACGGTTCTTGGTTGTTGGCATACACTTTTAACTTTAAGTAGCCCCAAAGAAAAAAGTCGCAGGGGTGAGGTCTGGGGAGCGTGGAGGCCAGGCAACATCACCATTTCGGAAAATCACGCGTCGGGGGAAAATCGTTCTCAGAAAGTCCATAGCAATCTTTGTTGTGTGAGCTGTAGCTCCGTCTTGTTGAAACCATAAGTTGTCAGTGTCAATTTAGTTTTCTTCAAGATGAGGGAATAAAAATTCTCCAAAGAATAGCGAGGTAACGCTCAGAGTTGACCGTCACTGCCTGCTCTCTCCCGTTTTCAAAAAAGAAGGTCCCAATTATTCTAAGTTTGGAAATTCCACAGCACACTGTCACATTTTCGCTATGTAGAGGCCGTTGGTGTAATTCTCGTAGGTTAACAGCTGCCCAATAACGACAATTTTGTTTGTTGACAGAACCATCCAAGTGAAAGTTTAATGTTTTTGATTTTTTCTTTTGACAGTAAAATTTCCTGAGTTTATCTAGACATTGTGCTCATGTTCAACCCAGTACGATCAAAATTGAAAATTTGACAAGGTTTTACAATTAGTCCGTTTTCGTTTGACCACGTTGTAGTAGCTTTCATGTCATGGAAAGATGTGGGAAAAGATTATTTTTGGGAAATCACTGAGACGAAAGTTCTAAACTGTTGGAACTTTCACATGTTCAGTGTCATTAAAAATACATTCTACATCCACATTTTGAGTTTACCTACAAATTTTGACGCGGTTAGTGCTGAACACCGGAAATGTTTTCATAAGGACATGAAGTACAACAAAGAATGTCATTAAGATCGCAAGGATGAAGCTGTATTGACGGATTATTACTGTGAGAAGATTCTAGGTGTCCTGAACGTTAACACTTACAACATTCTCTTGAACTAAATAACGATTGAGTGTTTCGTTATGTAAAGCTTTTATTTTAAAATGCTGTTCTATAAATGTCAGAAATTTGTTTTATCAAGTTTTAGTTAAAATTTTTATTTTTATATTTTTCCTGCTAGCCATAAACAAAAAAATAACCGGTACATGTTACAACATTTTCATTGACATATCCTTACATAAGAACGAAAGCTAATACAGAAAAAAATATTTGCATCGTATGATATTGACAAGTGTTATCATTCATTTTCCGCTAAAGAAAAAAATAAAGAAGTGTTCTCTGTTTTGGTGAAACCTTCCTCGAATGAGCCCTCAAGGGCTCTGCAAATGATCTAGGTGTAACTACGTAATTTTTTTAGAAACAATAAATACTTATAAATAGCACCGCATCTTGCCGAACGCAGTATTCTGAAATTACTGTCGCATCCATGAAATCTTTAATTATAACTTGACAGTATTTCTGAATTCAAGCGTAAACCGTATGTGTCGAATATGACTCGCCTTGCCTATTTTCCTATCGTACAAACGTAAATGTTCTTTGTGCCTATTAGTGACCATCTGTTCTTCTGTTTGAAGACGATAAAACGAGTATGTTGTCTGATCTGGCCTGCGCCCTCCACTATTCTACCTTTTAGACCCTGGCAACTTGCCTAATGACCGACATAATAACAGATGAACACCTGAAATCAGGTAGATTTCGGATGAAATCACTGAATACCTTTTCTAATAAAATGCAACATAATTGCCTGGTTGCCGTTATTCGACGACAAACACGTGGAAAGAGATATACCCATAAAAAAGCCCTTTTCTGCGATGAAGTTTGTATAGAAATACATTAGAATCGATACGACGGCTTTATCATATACGAGTATGTACTTTAAAGTGAATACAATGGATATAAAACAAAATATTATCATCAGTAAGAAATACTGAAATAAATAAGAATAAAGATAATCTGAAGAAATATTAATTAATACTCATTTATTATATATTGACATTAGATTCTGTTAATGCAGAAATAAAATGAGATCCATCAACAGTATCAACGCGGGATTTTTGATCATGAACGATGCATAATGTAAGGATTGAGTTAAGTGTAAATTGCGTTCAACTTTTCTATGACCGAATAGTAATTGCGTTGACTGTGTATTAATGAACTGTAAATTAATGAATCTTAGGAAAAATAAACTTTCTCGAGGTTCATCGTTGTATAGTTGCTAAACAAATTCAGAGAACGTGTTTGAAACAAAATATACTCATATCTGATTTAAAAACTGGTAACGCGCTTGTTGAGTCATATCCAAATTCAAATCAATAGTGTAGAAAAGAGGACTTTATTTCCAAAATATGTTTGAATATAAAAATTGAATTACATGTAACCAAAGAATTAAGCTTGTTACTTAAAATCGCTGTCCACATATTTATTACATAATATATATGCTAAAATAATGGACAGTTTATACAATAAAGCTACTTGATCCTGATATGTATTTTATTAGAATACAAATTACAAGATTTACGTTGTAATAATAATTTCTTCAAATTATGTAACATTGAACTCTTTCAAGAATTCGAAGGTAAATGTCAGGTTTAATGAGATAACTGAATATATATTTCATGAGAATATCTGTCGGTATAGTCGGCGTTTTTTAACATTTTTTTCCCGGTTCATATATGTTAGCTTATGTTATACAATTGAAAATGTCAAGCAATTCGTCATGATAATATAGTGTTTCAGTTGGAACCATAGGATTTGAATTGTGCGCCATTTGTGTTCTGTCAAAGATAGGGTGGCATCTACAAATTATACGTCAACATGCCGCGATTATCAGATTAACGACGAATAGTTTGTGTACAACTGTTTTATGAAAATCAGCGATCATTTATAGTTGCATTAAGAAAAATTCGCACAAAATGAAGCGCCTACAGTCAACAGTTTGTAACTTCGTTCGTAAGAAATTTAGACGAAAGAGACGGGTTTTGTTATTGATAAGGCAACACCAATACGTTCTCATCATAATCGGTCAGATGATAATATTGCTGCAGTGAGATAAAGTATACAGTGAGGTGCGCAAGTGTATATATAGTAATTCTATGTAAAATGTTGAACTACATGTATTATATACTTTAATAACTTAATTATTTAACAAATATATCCCTATTATGAAGGGATATATTTGTTATAAGGATTAATATATATATATTATTTATTATATATTTATTATTATTATAACTGACAAGGCTATTGAACAACATTAGTAACCGCAAGGAGGTACTTCTAATGGGAGACCTGAATGGTAGAGTGGGAAAAAGGAAGGGACGACCCGGTGATTGGGCAATTTGGAGAAGATGACGTTAACTCAAATGGAGAGAGAATTATTGAAATGTGCCAAAACTGCCAACTAAAAGTAACAAATGGTTTCTATCAGCACAAAATGATACATCGTTATACATGGGAACAACCCACTAGAAAATTAAAATCCATTATTGATTATATAATAATCAAACAAGAGTCGAAACTAAAAATGATGGACGTAAGAGTTAAACGCGGTCCAGAGTGTGGCTCAGATCATCACCTGCTATTAGCAAAAGTAGATCTCAAATACCGACAATACAAACAAAGAGAACCAGGAGACGCAAACGAAGAAAGAAAGGCGGAGGCAATACGATACAATTTCGAAAGTCTGCGAGAGGACTCGACAAAGTTCCTATATCAAATACGTCTCGCCAATAAATTAAGCACTGTACAATATGACACTGCAGACAATATGTATGAAAACATAAAGATATGCATACATGAAGTAGCTGGAGAAACTTTAGGAAAAATACACAAAAACAAAAATAATAACAAAGTACCCTGGTGGAATGATAATCTGGAGATCCTTGTAAAAGAAAAGAAGGCACTCCACAGGAAAAGGCTGGAAACAAGAACACCCACCGACATCTCAAGTTACCAAGCAAAAAGAAAAGAAGTCCACAGAGAAACTAGAAAAGCTCAAAACGAGTACTGGGAGAAAATATGTGCCCAAGTAAATACGAACATAGAAAACACCAGAGCAAACAAAGCTTGGAAAGTAGTCAATGGTTTGAGAAAACAGAATAAAGACACAGCAGGAATCAGCCCAATTGGAATTCAGGAGTGGAAAGAATATTATAAAGACCTGCTGACAGAACAGAGATCCGAATACATAACGCAGGAAAGGGAACAACAAGAAACCAACGAGAGTCACACTGTACAGGAAATAACATCACATGAAGTAAGAGAAGCCGTGATGCAGATGAAAAATGGGAAAACACCTGGCCCGGGGAACATAAGTGCGGAACTACTCAAAGCCGCCCCCGATATACTCATGGAGCTGCTGGCCAAGAGAGCAACAATTACATCTATCTATATACAAGAAGGGAAGTAGACAAAAGTGTGCGAATTACCGAGGGATTAGTGTCATATGTACAGTGGCAAGACTATATGGGCGTGTGCTAAAGCAGAGAATCGAAGACGAATTTAGTGAGTGCGAGGAACAAAATGGATTTAGAGCAGGGCGCTCATGTATAGATGGCATATTCACTATTAAAAACGTCATAGATAAGAGAATAGAAAGGGGAAGAACGGTCCATATGGCGTTTGTAGATCTCCAAAAGGAATACGACACCGTGCCATTAAATAAGTTATGGCCTTGTATGAAAAAAAGCAATATCTCCAGAGCCTATATTCACGCGGTGAAAAAACTATATTGCGGATGTACCAGTGCAGTGAAAGTTAATAGTGAAGTCTCCGAAGACTTTGAGGTATCTAAAGGTCTGAGACAAGGATGTACACTGGCTTCGCTATTATTCAAGATTTATTTGGAAGAAGCACTAAGGCATTGGAAGCGAAAATGTGGCAGTATGGGTATACCCATCGGTGACGAAGTGCTATACACTTTATTGTTCGCTGACGATCAAGTAGTGATGGCTACAGATAGAGAAGATGTAGGCTATATGCTGCGCAAACTAAAAGAGGAGTATGAGAAGTGGGGCCTCATCATAAATACTGAAAAAACAGAATATATGATAGCAGGCAAAGAAAATGATCAAAGCGACCTAAATGTAAATAACTGCATGATAAGACATTGTTCCTCATTTAGGCGTAACTCTCTCCTCAAACGGAAGAAGCAGCGAGGATGTTTCAAATAAAATAGGACAGGGAAGAAGAGCAATCCGGCAACTAAACTCACTGTTATAGAGTAAAAATATTAACAAGAAAACTAAAACCACCTTGTATAAAACTATTGTGCAGAGTATTTCTACATATGGCTCCGAAATATGAGAATTGAACAAAAGAGACAGCCAGAAATTACTATCCCTCGAAATGGACTTCTGGAGAAGAAGTGCAAGGATCTCAAAATTAGACCACGTTAGGAATGAGAGAATACGGGAGATCATGAATGTGAAAGAAAATATATTGGGCATAATTGGAACAAAACGACTAATATGGTGTGGACACCTTCAACGCATGGGAAACAATAGATGGCCCAAAAAAGTATGGAGCTGGATACCACCAGAACGCAGAAAAAGAGGAAGACCACCTAGAAATTCGAAAGAAGATGTAGAAGAAGCTATGGAGGCCAAAGGACTTCAGGAAGTTGAGAAGGCCGTAGAACCTCGCTACGGGATAGGGATACATATATATATATATATATATATATATATATATATATATATATATATATATATATATATATATATATATATATATATATATGTATCCCTATTATGGTTATTATTATTATTTATGCAGTCGAAAATGTATTCAATTATGAAAAATACTTACACATATAATTTATAAGGAATAAGTAATAAGGCATTTCTATGATAATGTTAAGTAAAATAGTAAATATTGAAATAATTTTTTTTTATTTATTAAAGTTGAAAATGAGTTTTGTAAAGAATAAATAACCAAATATTTTATGTTTTCATGTTATTTTTGAGGTAAAATGCAACGTATTTTTTTAGTCAGATTATCTCCTTTTCACCAGCTAATATACAGCTCAAGAATCCTCTTGTTCGTCGTCGTCTTCTTCTTCTGGTCGCCAAGTTCAACTTCCAGGTTATTATCATCGTCCTCGTTATCCGTCACATTTGACTCTAAATCTTCAAGGATCTCAGGAACAAATTCATTTTCTCTATTGATAACATTTGTTATTGTAAATACCAAATGATATCAATATTTATTATTTTGGTATTGCAAATACCAAATGATTGATGATGAAGCGTTGAGGCATGCTTGTCCGTTACACTGGCCATATACAGTAGAGCATTGCAACCCCACTTTTCCATATCCACAGTTTGCGCCACAGCTTCTCCCGCAATTGCAGAAGATTGTACTCAATAAGTTATTTGGTACTGGGGGCAATAATGTTGTTGTTGACTCTAGGATATCATTTTTTAAAACCCATGCCTAATCCTCAGGTTGTAAATCTTTTCGTAACCAAGTTTGGATCTGGTAGTAGACTTGATAGAAGTCTGCTGCACTTTAAGATGGAAGACATGACAACTGCACTGGTCTGTTGCGTCTTGTTGATTTGTTAATTTGCGTGTACAGATAATTATCAGTACTGGACTCTAATTTTAGAGCATCATACAACGCCAAAAGGAAACGTATTACATTTTCGAGCATGTGTCGAGGGTAGTTTTCTTGTTGGAATAGTTGAGCTGCTTGGTGTAATTGGGACATTTTTCAAACAATATTAAAACTTAGTTTTCTTTTTTAAACAAGGCAGATGTTGCGTCACATCCACTGAGGGCGTGCAAAAATTAAAATATGTTCTTTATACGAGGATATTTGTCGAAACTATTAGACGAATTCATTCATGTCTCCACATTTCCCTTACCCATTTCTTAAAGAAAATTTCATGCTGTTGCGATTGGGTTCGACCCATTAAAAGAACCAGCAGATCTGTCTTCTAACTACAATTTTCTACTATATAAATAGTAGTGATATTAATTATAATAATAACAATAATATTTTTCAGGTGAATATGGATACTGACGGGCATACAAATATGCAGACATATACATATACAATATCTTTACCTAGCGAAAAAAAATATATCGACAACAGTACAATTCTTTTTATACATGATTGCACTTTGCATTGGTGCCTTTATTTGAATGCAGCATCATTTATACACAGTAAGTAAATAAGAGTAGTTCGTATTTTGTCTGAAAAATCATTGTTTACTACATACAATAGTAATTGATAATACTCTATAACTTAAGCAGAAAAAGGTATAATCATAACATCAAATGTATTGCAAATCATCAGATCAGCTTTACCCTATTACACATATTTGCTATTATATTCGCACATAGCCGTTCATTAAAAGTTTATGAACTTCCCATTGGAATTCATTTTTTAAAATTTGGAATCAAGGGTTAGCGAGGACGATCTATCCAACTAAAGTATTTTTGCTTTTCTGACACTTCCGGTTATACCGGAAGTAGCTATCAACTTCCTTATTTTAAATAGAACACCCAGTATATTATTACATTTTTTAATTACCCTGCTGATTTTAAGTGAACTTTCTTAACAATTCCCTATACCTATCTTCAGCAGTTTTTGAGATATTTTAATTTTTTTGAAAAAATTAAGTTTTGTAGTATCCCATTGGAATGCTCGTCACTTATTCAAAACAAAAGTTATAGTAGCAAATTTTGGGCTGTAATTAGGCGGACTATTAAGCTTTCAGATGATATGTAGTTTGATTTTTTATTATTTACAGGGTGTCCAAAAAATTGAGTTCATTCTGACAAACTTCAACTGCTCAAAAGTCAATTTTCTTAAATGGAACACCCTGTATTTTATTGCTTTCTGTGATGGAGGATTAAGTGATATTTCAATATGTATTAGGATTCCCTATACCTATCTGCTACCGTTTTCTTGGTATCGAGGTATTTTTTATTCGATACCATAGTTTTCCATTTTATTAATTTACTTCTGACCAGCGGGATTTGCATTGAAATATTCCAAGACATTTACTTGATTGCCTTCATCATCAGTAACATCTTTGGGGCGTGTTCTAGTAACTTCAGTTCCAAATCGTAATTATTATCGTAATTATTACAATGCGTATTATTTTCATGGCCCGCTGGTCAGAAGTAAATTAATAAAATGGAAAACTATGGTATCGAATAAAAAATACCTCGATAGCAAGAAAACGGTAGCAGATAGGTATAGGGAATTCTAATACAGATTGAAATATCACTTAATCCTCCATCACAGAAAGCAATAAAATACAGGGTGTTCCATTTAAGAAAATTGACTTTTGAGCAGTTGAAGTTTGTCAGAATGAACTCAATTTTTTGGACACCCTGTAAATAATAAAAAATCAAACTACATATCACCTAAAAGCTTAATAGTCCGCCTAATTACAGCCCAAAATTTGCTACTATAACTTTTGTTTTGAATAAGTGACGAGCATTCCAATGGGATACTACAAAACTTAATTTTTTCAAAAAAATTAAAATATCTCAAAAACTGCTGAAGATAGGTATAGGGAATTGTTAAGAAAGTTCACTTAAAATCAACAGGGTAATTCAAAAATGTAATAATATACTGGGTGTTCTATTTAAAATAAGGAAGTTGATAGCTACTTCCAGTATAACCGGAAGTGTCAGAAAAGCAAAAATACTTTAGTTGGATAGATCGTCCTCGCTAACCCTTGATTCCAAATTTTAAAAAATTAATTCCAATGGGAAGTTCATAAACTTTTAATGAACGGGTTAGCTGAATCACCCTGTATATGTGCGTATTTTTGTGTTCATCAATATCCATGTTCACTATATAGCTCCTGAATATACGGTATATCCTATGGTAATGTAAGAAAAACGCCACAAAATATTTTTTAAACTTGTTTTAATTCATTCCCTATTTGCTATTTCCAAAAAATGAATGAGAAAAAAATGCACGTGTTCTGATTTCCCGGTTTGAAACAGCATTTTTAGGACTCTTCAATCTAACGTTTCCCATAGGCAGATCCATAGTGACAGGACTTTTGAGGTAAAATTTAGTTGAGGCCACCCGTGTAATTGCAATCTTCTGCTCTGCTATCCCGTGAAAGTTCCATACTAATAAAATAACGTTATCATCCACATTTGCTATTCCTCTTCACGAAAAAAAAAAAAAAAGGTAAAACAACATACAAACCGATGTCATCGTGCGCACCACTGCGAATTAAAAATACTCATACACGCCAGTTGGTTATAAACAATTGTTATTATTGTACGGAATGGAACAATATTGTCCGTCCTTCAACTTCAATAAAATGCTCTTAGCTTTCTTGTAGCGAACAAACTATAGTGCATCCTAAAAACGTCGCTCTTCAAATAGAATCCCTTCTAAATGTGCAAGTTCGACGGCCCAAATGGAATAATATACGTCAGCAACAGGGCCGTCTCCTGTATATTTAAGGCTCAATATCAAAACTGAGCCAAGTTCATTTATTGGTATATTAAACAGTGCATTCTAATTTGACTGTATGATATTTCTTTAAAAAAAAAAACAGTAACTATATACAATAGAGGACTATTCTGTTTTTTAGTATTTTTGAAAAAAGCCTTCTTTAATCCTTTTAAATGTTTTATCATCATCAGATAATTTTAATGATCATATATTACTATTTTAATACATCCACATATGTTTCTATGCATATTGCACCCTAACGCATCATACTGCATTGTACGAGTACGATCATTATTTCCCCAGTAATTATTTACCAAAGTCAAAACTAACTTTTCTGCTTAGAACGACAATCTCGATAAATAACGATAAATCATTATATGAGGCTTTTAGATCAAGACACTCAAATTAAAGAGTATCAAATTATCTAAAAAATATTTATGAAATTATTGGAAAAAAATTAGTCCCTGGACCTTTTGAAAGGCAAGCAAAAATTTTGGTTTTTCCCCGATGGTTTCTTAGGATTACTCAAAAACTGTTGATAGTAAAAATTTTGAACTACTCCCAATATCTGAAAACTAGAAACTTAGAGCTTCAACTTGCTTCTTTTAACATTGCTCTGAGACTATTTTTCTCCAAGATATAGGCCCTTTGAAAATCACCTAAAAAATTGGGATTTTTTATATCCCTTAATTTTTGTGCTTAATAATACACATAAATAAGGAGGGAGATAAATTTGACTTCTAGGTAGGCATACTTATTTGTTATTTCTGTTTTTGACTCATTAACAAGAGATAATTTTATTTTGTTTTAAATCCACCTTTTGAAATTCCCATTAGTTTTGATTTTTCAGTAATTTTTATGTTTACCTCAGAGTATGTTTCTGAAACTTCTAGCCCAAGATCTAGTTCGGAGTCAGCTAGTATTACTAAATCATCGGTATACATCAAAAGGCATGCCTTACAATATAACATTCATATTTATCATATAGGTATCTATACACATATCCCACTAATCTATATAAGATCATTTTTCATAGTTTTCCAGTTTATGTAACAAGTCTTATAGGACTATTGTAGGAAAATATCCTATGGGACAATATGGTACATGTAGACTTACTTATAGGATAAATATAAATGTCAGATTGTAAGGTATGACAGTCTATATTGTTACAGATTAGAAGTATGGTACATTATAATTAGTATAAATAATCACAACATTATTCGTAAACTATCAAAGAATGATTTAAAAAGATAGTTTTTGTGACGTACTTTTGTGATTTGTTGACACTGACATAGCCACAAAGATATTCTTGATCAAATTTTATAAATAATGTGTTATTCGACACTTGATGTACTTTTTATATTTATCTTCAGAAAATACATTTGTATATAAAACTTATAAAGTTCTTTTAAGTGCTTGAAAAGTGAGTTTAAAGAACATAGTTGTTTTCTTCTTAGAAATCCATTGCATGGAGAAAAAGATAAGTACAGATGAATTTTAAAATTAACATGGAAAATATGCAACTTTGGCAGATATAACCACTATTAACGAAGAGACATGGTTTTGTGTAAAGAAAAAAATATATGATTTAACTACAAGTCCTGCTGCTGATGAACACCTTGTCACGGCTCATGCAATTTACGCATCTCCCGAAACATCCCTTGGTCATCTCCATCTTAAATTTCAATTTCCAATGTGGGGTAGAAGTCCAGCGAAGACTTCTCCAGTGAATACACGTTTTAAAGTACGAAATTAATCACAGTTCGAAAGACTATTATCTGAAGAATAAGGGAGTAAGGCATCAAGTCAAAAAAAAAAAACCGGTTGTGTAGCGAATCAAAATTCCCACACAATGGGAGCCTTATGGCACTTGGGGTCGCCATGAAGAAGAACGCTGCTGGCGCCCTGCAATCAACTAAAGATATCCTGCTCTAACATTTTCCTAATTAATCAAAATAAATAACTACGACTAACATAGGGATATGTTTTATTCTTTGTGGATGAGGAATTTGTAACGATTGCTCTCTGATAGTTGACCAAAATCGAGTTTAGTCTCGTTTAGGGGGTCAGTAGATATAGAAACGTCTAACTTTCATCCATCACTAATGTTTGACATACATATTGTAGATTTCTTCATAATATAGATTCTGTAAAACTTCATTACACCTCTACTTCTTCATTACACCTCTACGTCTTCCACGAGAAACGATACTCATCTACTCAACGTATTCCGCATATTTAAATGATTAATTATAATGCGGTGTACTATTCCAGTAGGAATTTCCAATTGAAGATAAATTTCAGCGATAGCGGGTATACGATACCGAAATAATATAGTATATTATAATGCAGAAGACTTGCACTACTACCCACACTATCCCCGATGCCGGAATAATGCAGTGAGGAGATGATATTGTGAATTCATTTCATAGTCAGCAACAATAAACACAAAACTGAAAATTATTTTCTTCTTATAGATAATACTGCTCATGACATGTTCTCAAGTGACTTTGAGTAAAGTTTTTCGATTATTTATGTGATATTATTTTACTTACAATTATGCAATATTCATTCTCCTTAAACATTCCCATTATAAAAGAAAAAAAAAACCGTTGTTTATTCTTTTAATAACATTTGCACATTTACACATAAAATACGACTTATTTATTTTCAAATAAATTCGTTACATGTCTGTTTACAATTCGAACCGAGGTTTTACCTTTATCCTTTATAATTATATACAGCATGAAGACATAAAGTCACTTATGAATTATTACATTATTTGATTTGATTATATATAGAGTGTCTCAGATGGAACTATAGAATTTTAATTTCGCGCCATTTGTGTTGTCAAAAATAAGGCGTGATTATTTAACAACTGTCATCTACAAACCATATGGCGTCAACATGCCGCGATTAACAGTTCAACAACGAATAGTTTGTGTACAACTGTTTCATGAAAGTGAGCGATTATTTACTGTGGCATTAAGAAAAGTTCGAACAAAATTAAGACAAAATAAAGTGCCTCCAAAGTTAACGGTTCGTAACTGAATCAAAAAATTTTCAAGACATGCGTTCTGTTATTGATAAGGTAATACCAATACGACCTAGTTGTGGTCGTTCAGATGAAAATATTGCTGCAATAAGAGAGCAAGGATCTGTCAAAAGCTATCACGTGTCGGATTTTGAAGAAAGATCTACATCAGCATACAAAATTCAGTTGACACAACAATTAAAAGTTACAGATCATTTACAACGTTGTACATTTGTTAATTGAGTGTTAGAAAAGAAAGAGATGCCGATTATTCTAACAAAATTTTATTCAGCGATGAAGTACATGGATACGTGAGCAAAAAAAAATTGTCAAATTTGGGGTGCTGAAAATCCACATGATGTTTACCAAAAAGAAGTGCATCCACAGAGATGCACGGTTTGACGCGCATTTTGGAGTGGTGGTATAATTGGATCATACTTCTCTGAAAATGAAGCTTGTACTGCTATCACAGTAAATGGGGAACGCTATCATGATATGTTAAACAATTTCTTTTTCCACCAAATTCATGATGTGGATTTGAACAACATGTCGTTTCAACAAGACGGTGCAACGTGTCACAGCACCTACCAAACTTCATTGTTTGCATACGTTGCATACCAAATTTCGTGATCATGTTATTTCGCGAAATGCTGACATCAATTGGCCTGCAATATCATGATTTAACACCACTGAAATGTTTTCTTTGAGGTTATATCAATGGAAAAGTGTACCCCACCCAACCAACAACAATCAAGGACCTCAAAGCACAACGTGTTATTCGGGAAATATAGCCAGGTTTTATGTGCTGTTATGGACAATTTATGCTAAACGAACGACACCATATGAACGGTCATAGGCCATATGAGGCATGCCCATATGGCCTATGGCCACGGACCTGAGGCGGCCGTATGAACGTCTTTTCCATTTATAGTCGCAACGCCTCCATTTTATGTTGAAAATTAATAAAAAAAAAAACCTTAGTATATTGAATATTATTAGTTTTATTCACAAGTAACATTCTGTAGTTCCAAATGAGACACCCAGGCATATTGATGTCGTATGGTTTATAGATGACAGTTCATAAAAAATGGCACCCTATCTTTAACAGAACAGAAATTATTGACAACGTATTTACGTATTGTAAATACATATTAAATATATTTGAATAGAAATAGAGGAAATAATGTTGCCTAGCAGTCAAATGTCAGAATAAAGGCGTTCTTTTTCTTCCAGGTTCCTTGAGGGAATCGTTGCAGTACGGTCCTATTCAAACCATTTTACGGACGGCAAACAATGTTTGTTTGGGCCACTCCACCAGGTACTGGTGTATGCTGAACATTGACCGCTGCCAAGGTTGATTTTACCTGTACCTTGGGTGCGTCTGTCTTCGGTCTGGAAACGCGAGGAAAAAATTCTAGGCGGAGTACACACCACGAACGAAATTTCGATCGCTTGTGATATGATACGAGACGCCTGACGCGGTGGTAAAATTTATTGGATCTGTTTATATTGTGGTGCAACTGACGGTTTAGTTAGGGAGTGCTTCCAGCTGGCTTCGAGGGAGGTGTGCGTGGAGTCGTACACATTTTACTGTTCTGATGGCGATAAAACGGCGTATCATGCGGAAGAAAATGGTGTATTTATAGATACGTTCTAAAATACTGTCTATAATTATAGTGGGAAACACACAAAAGTAAATTTACAGCATACTAACATTCGTTGTAATATACAAAGTATTTAGTAATTCAGTGCAATACAATTCCATACAACAGTATGTTTCATTAATGTAATACATATGTAGGTGCTATACTAATTTCATGGATTTTCTTTAACATTCGATGAGTTTTTAACTAAATTGGGGAAAATATTGCTACAAAAAATAAGAAAGTACTGCGTTAATACTGGTACAAATATAAAACGGGCTATTATTAAAAACAATACGTGACAAAGGATAACAAAATATGATTTAATGACACATAAGATACTTGTTTATAAAATTGAAACCAGTAAAACTTGTCAAGTCCCATATATAAAGGGTGTTTAAAAAGTCTGAAGATGAATTTTTATTCTAAAACATCGTGATAAAAAAATAATTTGTCGAAAAAATGACATACAGTGTAGACCAAAAAAACATTTAGTGTAACAAAAAATTATATCACATATTTTGATAATATTTAAAACATGCGCTTGGTGAGCTATTGTGCATATCAAAATGTTGTAAGCTATTATTAATATACAAGTAATATACAAAATAATACTGTAGTTGTATTTATCAGTTATAAACATGGTACAACTGATACAATGGATTACTGTTTATATTGCAGCTGTATTCATTAGTTGTAAATATAGTGCTCGTGTAGAACGATTTGAACTACTCGAATTATACTTTAGAGAAAATATTCATATCGTCATAAAACAATAACAATATCAAATATCGCAGGTGTTACTGTGAAGCCTAGAAAGTGCTTCAAAAAGGTCTAAACATAAGCGCTGTCTCTATTCTTAATCTATAAGGAGGAGGATAGAGAGAGTCCACGTGCACTCAGGCAATCGTATCGGGTTCATTGTGCTATCTCTATCAGAGCCACCACTTTGTTGCCAACACGGACCTCACTCCTTCAGCCAGCCTTGTGTAAATGTATTCAAGAAGGGTATTTGGCGGCAATCGACAAAGATCGACCATTCAATAACTCACCTGGTTTTGTTGAGAGTGCACGGCAGCTCTTTAGGATATGCTCCACAGTGTCCTCCTTCAGATTACGTCATCTTACATACGACTATCAGGATAATCCATAACGTAGAGATGCTTGTTTAGCCTGTAATGCTCCATCAGCATTTCTATTACGATTCGTAAATGTGTACGAGACACATTCAAGCAGTAGTTTGCTACAAGATGTAGTAATATTTTTGCTTATGTAAAACTACTAGCTAAAATAACTTGCTATTTATGATGCCTAAGCGTGTAGACTTCTACCATGGAAGTTCGAGTGCCTTCGCAAAGCACTATTGCTAGTTTCGGTGCTAGCAAAATGTCCCTAGATCTTTGATGGGTCAAAGTATCCGCCTCCTCATATCCATGTTCGACATAAAGTGATACTGTTCGTTTGCTCTAGCACATTCAATGACTCTGCAGGATCACCACCACCTTTTCTATTGGTCCACTAATTGTCGGTACAACTAGCTGATCCACCAACCACCTTTTGTATTGGTCCACTCCATCACTGACCACACCCTTACCTCCACCACTTGTTAGTGATCACATCCAAGTATTCCACTTGCACTTTAGCTGAAACCAGAGCAGATCTATCAAAAGTGATTGGTACTCAAACCCAAACTAGTCACGTGTTCTATGAAAAGAGGGTATGTCGTGTTTATAAACATCAATACCATATTTTCTCCTTAATAATGTTGTGCTGTAGTTGTAATTGTGATACACCATTTTTCCATGGTTCAATTGGTTGGTACTCAAACTAGTAACCCCACCTTTACTCTTAAACCGTGTTCTATGAAAAGAGGGTCGTGTTATATACATCAATACGATATTTGCTTCTTAACAATGTTATGCTATTGTTGTGATAGTGCAATTGGTGCAAGGGAGATTTCAAATACTACAGAACTTTTTGGATTAACAAAGTACTCTGTTAATCCAAAGATCCAACAAAATTTAACAGTTGGGAATATTATAATAATCATTATTTTAAACACCACAATGGTAAGTGTGAAAATTACTTTAGTGGAATGGATGTTTGTGGTTCATATAAAATTCGCCCCCTTTGACCCTGCAAACGTACACCCCTGTATATAGAACTAAAGCATTTTAAAAGACGATACATCTAAAATACCTTTTGATCCGTTGGAAAAACAGGGGATTCCGTCCAAAAATTGCGCCCCCTTTGACCCCGAAAACGTACGCCAATGTATATAGAACTAAAGTATTTTGAACGGCAAATTTAAAATACCTTTTGACCCTTTCGAAAATGTTTGCAAGAAAAATATATTTCAGGTGTTGCAGCCCGTCTTTTCCACGGTGAATAGGCGGCATCCCTTTTAATAAGAAATAATTACATAATACTAACCCGACAAGAGACCATAGCCACTTCATGTGCTTAAAACACTTCCAGGGCAATTCGGTTTCCGATAGCTACACGCATGGTATACGCAGATACACGACATAATTGTTTTTATCTCAAATTTTTATGACGATTTTTAGTGCTTTAAAGCAAACACAACAGGCCCGCTCGTATTTTTACAAGTTCCCATACACGAGCCGATCCCAGTAAGCAATTTTGATTAAGCTTTATCCGTCCATTGCGCGTTGATAAAATTATGAGCATATTTGTTCCACAGCTCGGCAAATAATAATGTGTATATAATATATATTACGATACAGAAAAATTGCTAATATATTCACGTAGGCTTGTACAAATGTTGCATATGGATTTGACCATGGAAAAATGAGCAACTTCCTTATTGCCAATACATTTCGTGGTTAGAAATTTAAAAACCTATGTTTGTTTAGCAATGGCGGATGTCTGTCCTTTAGACATTCCTTTAATGTTCATCAAGGAAGACATGTATTACAACTCGTTATGCTATTTGTACGCACATATATGTATATTCTACTACCCAGTTAGTATCTTTAAATACCGATAATTCTTTGATGGAGAGAGGTCACCTATTTGGATCAAGCGCATCATTTCTTTGATTAAATGGGGTGGATATACGCAGCATTTGTATAGTTTATTTCATCGCTATTTGCCAAATAAAAAATCCCAAAACACACCGTGGCTTGTTTTTATGGCTAGGCTCAAGTAGACTGTTCCGTTTATCGGCAAGATAAGGGAGTTTTTATTTGGCAAATAGCGATAAAATGAATAGTATATAGCGATCAGATTTATTATTTCCCCTTCGCCTGCAAAAAAAATGAGTGCGATGTGGTGTCTCACTTTTCTTCGATAATTTTAAGGAATTGTAATTTTTCACTAGAGTAATAATTAAAGCGTCTATTCTGGCGAACCGTAACAGAGTCGAACTCAGGTTACTATTACGAGTATTACACAGATATAGTTCACAGAAAATATATGCGGGCCCATTCTCCATTACCTAGGAGACAGACATAACATGTTGACTTGTCAGAATTGATGTTGACTTGTATGAATACGATATAGTTAGATTTTTAAGATTAATCAGAGCTTAGCGACTCTTCGAGCTAAACATATTATGTACTTGAAGGAATATAGCAATTAGTTGTCCGAATTGTGTTTGTTATTTTCAAATATTAGTAAAGCCTACCATATATGATAATACAATAATTCATGTTAATGAATACTCGAATAAACAGCAAAACGGGAACGAAAATATATGAATAAAAAGACTTATCAACAAATCTGTCTCAGTCGATCTCGGTTTCTGACTCGTATGGAGACCGGTGCCGATAATGCAAGTTTATGACAGGGTATTTTTCAATGTTTTCTGTAGTAAAATCTCAACGCCTATCACTTAAAGTAGTTCACGCAATGAAAAAGTTCTTTCAACGTCGACTGTCACCAAAGGACAGTACGAGAAATTACCTTTATATGGACTATATTTTAGTAAAGTAGAACTTAACTCTTGATGTGTACTCTTTAGTAATGAACATATGTCCAAACGGCTGTATCCAGGAATTTTCGTAAACACAGCTTCCAAATTTTTTATAACGGGTGTCCCAGCGAGAGGTAGCCGATTATGTTTGTAATTATTGGGTAAATAAATAACATTTCTACAATAATTTTGGATTCGATTGTTAATTTAAACTATGCCATTAGACAGTAACATATAAGTCGGAAATCGAGAAAAGAACCATCAAGCCGCCAAGCGGTTATCAAAGTAGTTCCTGAATAGCAAAGCTATTACATAATCGCTCTAGGAAACAACTACTCCTCGGGCTAAAGCCCCGCCAGGCATTGAATTATACCCAGAAGCGATCCTCGACCCCTTTCTCGTGTTTCTGCACGATCAGATAAGGTTTCAAAAAATAAAACATTTATTTCTTGAAACGAATATGTCGAATACTACACAGGTAGAATTCGACATTTGTCCTGGATCGGAACCGAACAACATACAGCTGTTTCGAACTTATTAGTTCTCATCAGTGCCGTACACGGTACGCCGATTCAGGACAAATGCCGAATGAACATTATGGCGTATACATCTTTATCGATACGACCTCTGTCAGTAACATATAAGTCGGAAATAGAGAAAAGAATCATCAAGCCGCCAAGTGGTTATCAAAGTAGTTCCCGAATAGCAAAGCTATTACATAATCGCTCTAGGAAACAACTACTCATCGGGCTAAAGCCCCGCCAGGCATTGAATTATACCCAGAAGCGATCCTCGACCCCTTTCTCGTGTTTCTGCACGATCAGATAAGGTTTCAAAAAATAAAACATTTATTTTTTGAAACCTTTGAAAAAATAAAACATTTATTAGAGTATTATGTTTTAACTTATCAATCATAAGAATTGCCAATGAATGTTCGCATGCGTCAGCTACTACGCTTATAATAAGTACGTCGACAAAAATTTTTTTAACGTGGTTGAGAATGTTTTGCAATACGGTCAACATATATGTTTCTTAGTGTAGTTGGATTAGGGAGTTTTCGGTCCAATATTTTTCTATAAACTGGCGGAAGTTTCAGTTTATGTAACGGAATATCATCACTTGCCAAAAAGGCTACCGTAGGATCGTAGAACAAACAATATGGCGACACCGTTATTACCGGAATAGACGCCTTAATAATAATATTAAAATATCTCCTGTTCGCAATCGCCTTAGACAGACAGATCCATTCGTTTACAAAAAATGTAACAGTTATAAGAAACTACAAATCGGCCCAAAAGTACAGAAACCTTGGAATATTTCAATAACGGCTTACAGGATCAAAATATATTTTGGAATACCTAATGTATGTATTGATTGATTAAAAACTGATATCGAAAACTGATATCGAAAACTGATATCGACACTTGTCAAGATTTTATATTTTTTGCTTATATTTTTTTCAAAGATTTAGCAACTCTTGAATTTTAAATGAGACATTTTTTTTTAATTTCCTGAATAACTTAACAGTCTTAACACATACTTTCTAGAATATTCGGCAAAACCATATAACCATTAATAACCAACAAAGTAGGCGTGGTCTACTTAACAACTGACAAAGTAAATAACTGTACTCGTAAAACCGATGTACAGTTTCTGGGACGATTTCTCAGAAGAAAGAAAGTGGCGTAGCTTTCTATCTCTTTCAGTTTCGGAGATATAGGGAATTTTCAAACAGTCGCTTTAAAATTGCCCCTGTATCTCAATATCTTAGATCAAAAAAATTGTAAAAAGATTGTTAAAGTTGTTTCAAGTAGAATTGAATAATGTTAGAATATTTTAGATATATGTACACATATTGCAACTTGTATTTTGTATTTGAAACACGTTGTAACTTATTACACCATTTGAATGTATTTAAATATGCTTTGGAATTAGGTATGTTATATATTTTAGAATATCATCATGAAATCCAATCCTTTCGTACAATATAAATTAGTATATATGGATTAAGTGATTAAGTTAAACTTTTATGTTACATATAGTCTGTCGTATGTACATGTCTAAGTAAATACATACGTTTCTGTTGACATTCAATCGATATCAATAAGCCTTTCTTTATGGTTTCCTAGCGAATTTGTTTAAGTCAATGAACTTCTCGAGGTCGCAATAATATAATTACAGAACATGTTAACAAGTACAGGTAAAATAAATAAAAAAAGGCTGACTAGAGAAAAAATGAGTACCTCTGGCGCACCTATATTATATTAAGTGTTGAAATTATGTGTAAGTTGCTATATACGAGTACACGCAACAGCAATTGATGCTTTTTACTACGCCATATTATATAGTACACTTTACTTATACGATTCCAGAAAGCTTGTCTCAAAAAATACAATCGTATGTAAAAAAATTTCAAATATATATTAAGCACCCAGATCTGACCTCATTTAAGGTCAAATTTTACAAGTATTGCCAGACATTGGATTATTATTTCTAACACAATTGTTCAATACAGTACCAACAACTGTTTTCTACCCATCGCCATGGAAAGTAGCTCAAAGCACCCTGAAACCAGGAAAAGCCCAGAAAAAATAAAATGCAACCAACCCATCAGCCTCCTGCCAATAGTCTAAAAAATGCTCGAAAAACTATTACTAAGCAAATTTACCCCTATCTTAATTATTCGTAAGCTGATTCCAACACACTAGTTCGGATTCCGATAGAAACACTCGACAACATAAGTACATAGAATAGTCAATTCAAGAAGCCATGGAATAAGAAAGGTATTGCTCAGCAGTTTTCGCTTAACAAGTCTTTGACAAGGCCTGACCTTGTCGAAGTCAGACGCAAGTCTACTGTATAAGTTAAAATGCAAACTCCCGATGAACTGTTATAATCTAATACTGAAACATTATCTGGAAAACAGAACTTTCAGAGTTGAAAACGACTACACTGATCTTCGAACCACACGAGCTAGGACACCACAAGGAAGCGTTTTGGGTCCAACCTTTTATTTATTATATAAAGATGTACTTACCACCCCCGCTATAACAAGAGCCACATTTGATGATGATACGACAATAATAGCATCCAGCAAAAGCGCAACTACAGCTTCTGAACTATTGCAGGACAATCTAGATGGCATACAATAATGGACAAATAAATGGAAAATCAAAATCAACCAAGAAAAATCTGCACATCTAACATTTGAACATTTGAACTGAACAAAAGAGAAATTCCACAAAAGGAAGAGTTTAAGTATTTTGGAATGTATTTTGACAAAGACTTGGACAACAGACTTGGAAAACACACATATATATATATATATATATATATATATATATATATATATATATATATATATATATATATATATATATATAAAAGCAACTAGGTATTAGGTAAAGACAACTATACTGGATGCTGAATAGAAGATCCCAACTTTCAATCAACAACAAAGATCATTATTAAACCCATATGGACATACGAGATTGAATTATGGGGAACTGTCTTCTCAAATATAGAAATAATACAGAGATATAAATCGAAAACTCTATGATCCATACTAAACGCCTCAACGTTATCCACAAACCAAGCAACACACACAGAGATTCAAGTATTCAAAGATGGAAGGGGAACAGTTCAAAAATACTTAACAATTTACGGTTATAACATTATACTGCAAGCTGTTGGTTCACGAATATTTAAAAATATATATATTTCCGTGTCTCTTAGGAACATTAAATTAAAATTAAGTAACTGTGGGTTAAAGCAGGTTGCATTCTGTATGACAGTAGACAGACTATATCGACCCTTTATAGTATGTGGCAGTATGCAAGCTTTCACGGTTATTGTTCAATAAAGTAAATTATTCATTCGTTTATCTCACTAGAATAGTAATACAGTCTTAACATCGATTAAATTAATCTCAGATAAAAATAGTTCGGCGAGGTCAAAAATACAAGCCCTTAACCAATTTTAAATATATCAGCAATTTGAAGCTGACAGTCTCAAGCCTATATTTTAAAATGTTTTTCGTTCTAATGTGACACCTTCTACGTGTCAAAAAAAGCGATTAGTCGAAAGGATGCAGAATATCAACGTCAACTGGGCTAGCTTTGTTAGCCCTACATATAATAATTTAATGACCCGATCCAGTGGCGTTTTATCGAAGAAGACATGATGTTCTTTATTTTTTATTAGATTGCCCCACAATTTAAGATTTAGGTGTGTGGTATTGGGGTTACTACCCTGTTAAATCTATTTCAGAAACCATCCTGCAACCTTGTATTTATTTTAATAAACTAAAATATAAATATGTCGGTTACATTTTGTATACAGCAGTATAGCAGTAGGTACATATGTATTTTCAGATGGATCTATTTGATCTGTTTTTTTTTAGTTATTTTATAATTGGCTGGTCATTTATATCACATTCCTATTTCGAATCTTGGGGATCAAGCTTTAAGAACAATTCTTATTTAAATACTCATTTAACTAGCCAAATGTTAAACTCACATTGTTAAAACATTTTCTATTATGTCCAACGCTAAGAAAACGTACAAGTTATCAAGAACAAGAAACGTCGACAGTTGCAGGATATATACTAATTATCTTATGCAGTCACTGATGATATCTCACAGGCAATTAATTGCAAAATCACAATGGCAGGAAGTTTTTATCCACAAGGTCAAAAAGCTTCTTAAAGGAAAACGTTAATAGACTATTAGTAGAGATAACAACTAAATTACTACACCTTCAAAATTACGAATACAAATTGGTTATTACAAAAATAAACAAGGCGGTTTATTTGAATTACTCGCGTGTGGGACGTATATATTGTATGTGGATTTAAATTTCGTTCCCCTTGTTCCCCCACCCTCATCGTAGGTGTTTAATTTATAAAAACGTGTGATTGATTTACTGTGATATAAGATTATAAGAGTTAGTTAACACTCATACAGGGTCTGTCCTTAAAGTAGTCGGACTGAGTCAATTACAAAACATTTATTGACAGAAATAATGCACGCGCTAAATATTTTTCAACGTAGGACCTTTCTGCATCCACACACCGCTGCCAGCGGGATTTCCAGCTCTCGTACGCTTCCTGCAAGGCGGTAGCCGGAATGCTGTTGAGCTCCCTCGTTACGGCCTGTTGTAACGTTTCCACCGAGCCGTGATGATGTCCTTTCAGGGAGGTTTTGAAGCGGGGGAAGAGGAAATAGTCTAGTGGGGCAACGTCAGGACTGCTTCGACTTACTCATGCGGGCCTCTTTCTGGCGTGGGGACGTTGGAATGTGCCATTCCGCGCTTTGACATTTGGTCTCAGGGCCATACTCAAACGTCCACGTCTCGTCCCCAGTAACCACATTGTCTAAAAAGTTCGGATTTCCACTCACTTCGTCGAGAAGGTCCTGGCAGATCCGTTTGCGAACTCCCTTTTGCTGGCCTGTCAGCACTCGCGGCACCAACTTCGCGCGGATCTTCGTTATTTGCAATTTTTCGCTCACAATTTCGTGGACTTGGTTTTTGGCGAAGCCAAGTGTATCGGCAATCATGCAAACAGTTAATCTGCTATCACTGTCCAGCAAACTCTTCAGTCTCGCCACATTTTCGTCAGTTTTGGAGCTCGAAGGTTGTCCTAAACGTGCGTTATCTTGAACTTCTTCTGTCCCCTCCCGAAACAGCTTGTGCCAGTCGAGAACACTCGATTTATCACCGTATGCCGCCTTGATCATATCATGAGTCTCTTTCCCGGTTTTGCGGAGCTTAACGGAAAATTTGATGGCGTAGCGCTGTTCCAAAAGATGAGCTATGACGCAGCGTGACGAAGGCACTCGTACAGGTTACGGAGAAGAGCGATCTACACTTCGCTACGGCTGACAGCCGACTGTCGCTGGCTCTCAGTCTTTCCAGACCCCCTTCCACCAACACCACGCGGAGAAACCGCCGGCAGTCCGTCCGTCTGCCCGAGAAAAAATCAGTCCGACTACTTTAAGGACAGACCCTGTACTTCACAATAGGGAATAGTTCACACTTCAAACTAGTTTGAACTAGATATCAATTTTTGTTCAACTGTTTTCATCAATTTATACATATCAAAGATATAAATAGCTCTCACAAATTGATACCACAGCCATGTTTCCTTTTTTTTCTTTTGTGGTTTGGTTGTTTGAACATCCCCATATAAATATACAGAGTACCCACATCTAGACAGATAGCCGATCACTTAGAATTAAATAGGTTTAAATAGATTTATTTAAACCTATCCATCTGCAATGGGAAACATTGTATTTTCCAGATGCTAATTTTATATCTCGGCAGTACAGTGAGGAATAATGCCCCACATTTTCCATACCATATTAATTTTGTTAATCGTATCAGTTATATAAATTTTAAATAGTACAGGATGTCTCAGTGGAACTATATAATTTGAATTGCGCGCCATTTGTGTTCCGTCAAAGATAGGGCGTCAATATTTAACGACTCTCAGCTACAAACCACACGATGTCGACATGCCGTGATTAACAGTTCAACAACGAACAGTTTGTGTACAACTGTTTTATGGAAGTGAGCGATCATTTACAGTTGCATTAAGAAAAATTCACACAAAATTAGGACAAAATGATGCGCCGACAGAGTTAGTAACTAACTAGAACATAGTACTTTACTTAATCATGAAATTTGAAGAGGCGGGTTCTGTTATTGATAAGGCAACACCAATACGTCCTTGTCGTAGTCGATCAGATAAAAATATTGCTGCAGTGAGAGAAAGTGTACGGAAGTATCCAAACACATCAATTCGACGTCGTCTACAACAATTGAATCTGTCAAGAGCCACCACGCATCGGATATTAAATAAATATCTGCATCTGTCAGCATACAAAAGTCAGATGACACAGCAATTAAAAGCACAGGCCTTTTACAACACCAAATTAATTTGCACTCAATTTGAAGTGTTAAAAAAGAAAGGTGAAGGTGATTTTTGCAACAAAATTTTGTTCAGTGATGAAGCACACTTTCATCTTGACAGATACGCCAGCAAACATAATTGTTGAATTTGGGTTGCTGAAAATCCATATGCTGTTCACGAAAAAGAAATGCATCCACAGAAATGGACGGTTTGGTGTTCATTTTGGAGTGGTGGAGTAATTGGACCATACTTCTCTGAAAATTAAGCTGGTAATGCTGTAATGCATGTGTAATGCAAATGTGTAATCACAGTAAATCGGGAACGCTATCGCGACATACTAAACAATGTCTTTTTCCACGAAATTGATTATTTGGATTTGAACATGTGGTTTGAGCAAGACAGTGTATCCTATTAATGCAATCATAACTCTATTGCATACCAAATTTTCTGATCTTGTTCTGTCGCGGAATGCTGACATCAATTGGCCTGCAAGATCATATGATTTAGCACCACTGGACTTTTTTCTTCGGGATTATGTCAAGGGAAAAATATACGCCACCCAGCCAGCAACAATCAATGACTTCAAAGCAAACATTCAACATGTTATCCAGGAAATAGAGCCAGTTTTGTTTGCCCGTATTATAGACAATTTTACTAAACGAATGACATCATGCATGCTAGATGAGTCGAGACGGCCCTATGAACGATATTCTTTTCCAAAAAACCTCAGTTTGTCAAATATTTTTCATTCACAAAGTACCTATTCATTTCATCGCTATTTGTCAAATAAAAAATTCTCTTATCTTGCCGATAAACGGAACAGTCTACCTGAGCCTAGCCATAAAACAAGCCATGGTACGTTTTGAATTTTCTTTTCGAAATAGTGATGAAATAAACTATACATCCTATAGTTCTAAATGAGACACCCTATATAAGTAATTTTTCACATCGACAATATAGTAAGAATTAATACCCCATCTTTTTCATACCAAATTATATAATAATGTTGTTAGTCGTACCGTTAATACGAAATTTTAACAGTATTTCTTGAACTAAGGATCAAAAAAAAGTTGGAATTTTACAGAAAATCAACGTTTCCCTTTATTTTTACAGCTTTTTCAGACATAGTATTGAAGAAGCTTTAAACAAGATTTGTACGCTAACTTAGTGTAAAATTCCAATTTATCATTAATCGACGAAATACTATTATTCAATAACATATGTAATTTCCAGGATGATATTTAACTGCTCAGTCTCAGTTAAGCATCTGAGAGGATGACGACAAACCTATTAGACTAATAACGCTGAATAAATAATTAGTTTATTCTATGCTTTAATAGCATACTGTCTACACCACACATTTTAAACATTTTTGATATAAGCCGCTATTATAGATAAGAGTTAGTTAAACAACACAAAACATATTTGTCCTAGTTGATGAAACTAGAAGATGAAGCAGATTTAGTTTTAATTAAAATTAATTATCTCACTTTTTGTAGATTCTTCTTTCCAATAAATAAAAAGATGACATAAAAGAATTAATTACATTGTTGAAGTTTAATACATATGTATTATATAATACATAATTAGGTTTCAAATAATTTATATTAAATTTTAAATACCATTATCTTAAATCATTTTTGTCTATCAGCATAACTAAGAAGACGATTAATAGTCCACAAGGCTAATTCATATCACACTGTCTTGATCGTATTAAGAAAAGTATTCATTCCACAAATCAATAATTTCTATTAATTTATTATGTTTAAGATTATTGTAAATTCCAATCTACGATATAGTTGTCGCAATCCCAGATTGTTGGCGAATACGAGTTTCAGTCTTACTGGCGCATTCGCCATTTCTTTGATAATTGTTTGCACATATATCTAATTCTTACGCTCGATTATTTCGTTCAACTTTATTAGCCACTTTATTGTCTTTTTTATATTATAAAATTATTTCAAGTTACCTTTGTTGTACGATGTACATTTTTTTATTTCTCTTTGATACATGAACTCCGTGAAAATCAAATTAATGTCTGTATAATTTTATAATACGGCGTTTTTATATAATTTTTTAGGTAGTAACTATAGAGAAATTAAATACAACTTTGTTGAAAAAGCACCGACGTACAAAGAATTAAAATAAAAAACCATCCGAATATCAAAGTAAAATATAAAAATGAATATGATAGCAGGAAAAAAAAATCACGTTAAATTGAAATTAGATGAATTAAAACTCTGATTAATTTTACATCAGGAATATCAACACTTTTTGAGTTATGCAAATATGAATAATAATATACAGTAATCAGGAAGATCAATAGGAGTCCCAAGAAAGAGTGGTCCCAAGGAATATGAGGAGCTTAACAAAAAAAAAATAAGGATGAGCTAGCGAAATTCACAAATTAGAAATGTATACAACAAGAGCAAATATCAAGGCACAAATATCATAATACAAGGTAAATATCAGTTTACAGAGAGAATACAGTGGAACAATAAGATGACTAGACTTCTCAACTAGGGTTAGGTTTTTCAACAAGGGTTTATACTATACAGGGTGTTATTTAAGTGTGTGGCCAAACTTCAAGGGGTAATTTCTTGAGTGATTCTAAGGCGAAAAGTTTATATAAACATAGGTCCGGTAATGCTTCGTTTTCAAGATACAGTGTTAAACTTTTTTTTAAAAATTAATTTTTATAACAATTTCTAAGACTAGAATAGACTATGGATATGGACAAAAATAACAGGTACACCCCAGTTCTTGATAGTTGGTAGCTGTAATTTTTTATTATGTTGTCCCAGACACACGCAATAAAGTGATTTTTACTTTTTCTCGAAAACGAAGCAAGATATAAAAAAAATTCAGGAGACAAAAAAGTTGTAATTTTAGTTGCTTAATGCGAAAAAAGTCAGTGGCGCACATTTTTTTGTCAAATCTAGGTTAAGGTGTCCCCGGGACGCCACTGGACTCAATAATTTTAATCTACTTAGGCCTAAATTATTCCTTTTCTACCATAAATAACACTGCCGAATTTCAACAAAGTCGGCTAAAGGATTATTAAAATGTTTACCAAAAAACGATTTTTTTAAAAAATTTTACACTCTGTATCTTAAAAACGAAGCATTACCGGCCCTATGTTTATATAAACTTTTCGTCTTAGAATCACCCAAAGAATTACCCCTTGAAGTTTGGCCACGTACTTAAATAACAGGCTGTATAAGAAATTAGATTAATTTCGTTTTTGGGGACCCATTAAAACAAATTTAATAGTACAAATCAGGATAATATATTGGGTATTTTAAAAAACGCCGGAAAATATCCGTTAAAAATTTGTCGGGGTAAATTTTTTAAATTTTTTCAAATTTCACTATTTGCAGTATAAAATAATACTTAATGTAATTGGTAAAATTTTACACAATTATAATACATTTTAGATATAAAACTACTATAAATTACCACAATGTAGTAAGTACACTTTACTCCGTATACGGTAGATTATGAGTAAGGAACTACAGCTGCTCGTCAAGAATAGGAACAAGTCTCAACACTGCGAATATCGGACCGCCCACGAGGTGCGCAATAAATAGCTTGGTCTTTACTCGGTTGCACTGAGACTTTTAGAAAGTGAATATTGAGTGTACACAATGTACACAGAGTTCGATCTGGCAGCACGTAAAGGGCACCGTTTTCCCTCCGAATGCTGCCTCACTCTTTCTTCTACGCATACATGAGAATCTCACACTTTTCCCTATTCTTGACGGGTAGTAATTGCTCTACAGTATGCATGTATGCGGCCTTCAAACTGATGTTAGATTTTGACGTACTATGACGGTTCGTGATTTTTGAGTAACAAATTTATGCCCGATTTGTGGTGTTATTTGTCTTAAGAAACAAAAATTAAGTGCATTTAGGCACTTAATTTTTTTAATTTAATTTACAAAAATTAAAATAACTTAAAAATTTGTTGAATTTTAAGACGGCAGGAGGATATATCATCGAGTAGATTGTACAACCTATGCACTCTTCTCGCAACTAAGAAAAAAGTAAGAAAGTAACACAAGTACATCTTTTATATCTGCTATGTTCTCTCCAGTTTCACCAAATGAACTTAATGAACAAGTAATGATTACCAGATTGCACAGATTCCCAGTGTATACCTATATCATACAATATATTTCCTCTTTTAGAGGGTTGCCTTTTAAGTTTTTACAATCGACCAATAGATGGCGTTACTGAAATGTAGCATCACTGTACTTGTAAACCTTGACGTTTGTTATTGTGAAGCCAGTGGCAACTTAGAAATTGACTAAGTAGTATATATGTTGATAGTGAACGTTTAAAAGAAGTTTGTGCAAAAATGGAAATCACCCGTGAAGATTTGTGTTAAATGATGTTTTATGATTTTAAGAAAGACCTTACTCAACAACAATGCATAGAATCGCCTCGTGAAACTTTTGGTAATAAAGCACCATCAGAGAAGACTGTCTACAATTGGTTTGCAGAATTTCGCCGTGGTCGTGTATCCCAGTGATGAATGTCGTGAGGGTCGACCAAAATCGGTTGTCGTTCCAAAAAACATCGATGCTGTGCGTAACACGATTAAAGAAGATTGGCATGTGACTTACAGATAGATAGAGGCGTCTCTTGGCATATCGCAGACTGCAATACAATCGATTTTGCATGAACATCTAGCTGTGAGAAAGATCTGTTCCGCATAATATGACCGAAACGCAAAAAAGGCTCGTGTTACTTGGTGTCAGGAAATACTGATAAAATTCGACCGAGGACGTGCAATATCTGTATATAACAGTGTTACAGGAGATGAAACGTGGATATATTCATATGAACCGGAAAGCAAACAACAGTCTACTGTTTGGGTGTTTGAAAATGAATCAAAATCCACTAAAGTGGTTCGTTCACGGAGCACTTCCAAGAAAATGATCGTCTGTTTCTTGGAATGTATTGGACACGTTGCAACCATTCCTTTAGAGGCTCGAAGAACTGTTAATGCTGAATGGTATACAACAACTTGTTTGCCGACGGTCTTCGATGAAATGCGGAAAAACAACAAAAAACGGCGCATCATTCTTCATCACGACAATGTCAGCTCACAATACAGCACGTCAAACAACTGAATATTTGAAGGAAATAAATCTCGAATTAATGTCTCATTGTCCGTATTCACCCGATTTATCACCTAATGACTTTTACTTGTTCCCCACTGTCAAACAAAAGATGTGTGGACAGCGATTTTCATCACCTCGAAAAGCTGCTCAAGCCTTCCAAAACCATGTTTCTACGATATCAATTTCAGAGTGGAGAAAATGTTTTCAGAATTGGTTTGAGCGTATGCAAAAATGTATTGACCTGAAAGGCGAATATTTCGAAAAGCAATAAAACACTTTTCGAACTTGTTTGTTCCTTTTTCACGTTTTGTAAAAACTTAAAAGGCAGCCCTTTTAACTGTATCAAATTTTCTGAGATACGCATCTTATTAGCAGGGATATATTCCTGATACTATGCCACCCCCTCCAGTCAGTTATAGGGGCGTGATCTTTATATTCGCTTATTGCAGTAAGTTACAGACTTCAAGGTTGAGCGTGACTTCGATGTTCCGTTCTTATGACATATAATTGTCGCAAGCTTTTCCTTAGAATTATACCGGTGGGCTAAAAAATGTTAAATAACCAAATTATCATTAAATATTGATTTGCAGTTATCAACGTCGTTATTTTTATTATTTTCATATTAGTACATTTTAATTTAAGGTATATAATATTCGTCGTGAGTGGCCTTATAATGAATCTTTTTGTGGTCAAATTAATTTACCTATATGTATATTTTTTAGTAACATTTGTCTATTGAACAACGATGCCATGTAGATGAGAGGCGTAGGTAGCGTTTATTTAATTTTAGTTAAATAAAGTATTTTTAAACTTATATAGTGATTAGAGCATCGCATTTACAGGGTGGCCTTTTTAAACTTAAACTGTATTTTTTTACTAATGGGTGTTTTATATTTGAATGAGGCATCTTGATGATATTTTAAAATGTTTAGGGTATTTATTATATCAAAATTAATATTGAAAATTTTGAAAATATTAAAAAGTACACCTAATTATAGATTGAAATAATGGAATGGAAATATAAAAAAAATCAAACGATCTAATAATATGATAAATAAGTACAATATTTATATATATATATATATATATATATATATATATATATATATATATATATATATATATTAAATAATTGCTAGTACAATATTACCAACAATTAATATTCAGAAAACAATGCGTGAATAGAAGCTTCATCTTTAATTTGAAATCACTTTCTAATATACACCTGTTAATAAAAAATAATCGGTCATTTAATGATCATGCAATACTCATTTAATCATATATACAATTTAATTAAAATACATTTAATGAAATATTAAGTTTGAAAAGGTACCCTGTAACTACGACTCTCCAAGTGCTACGTAAGTTTAAAAAAACCCACACTGTATTTCCACTGTAAGATACTTTCACTACCTTTATTACAAAAACTATCATTTACCCGGATAAAACTAAAATAGTAACCTTCACTAGAAGGTATAAGGTAGACAATCTCATGAAGATGAAATTGGGCAGTAAACAAGTGGACTATGCCGATGAGGTTAAATATCTAGGAGTCAACCTGGATAGGAAACTTCTATGGCGAACACACCTGGAGAATAAATGTCAGAAAGCCATACTGACTTTCTGGCAATGCAAAAGAGCTATGGGAACAGAATGGGGACTGGGACCAAAGCAGATTCTTTAAATATATAACGCCATAATTATTCCAAGGCTGACCTACTAATGCAATATGGTGGAGTAGGGTATAATTAAAAACGGCGCAGCGCAGCCTCGATAGGCTGCAGGCTCTCTTCCTCCGGGGAACCTATGGCGCAGGAAGAAGCACCCCGGTCGCGGCCATGAGGGCCATGCTGGGGATGCCATCCCTTGCACTCAGGGTCAAAGTGAAGGCAAGTAGAGCTGCCTACAGGCTTAGCTGCACGGAGAAATGGAACACCAACAGTGTGTTTAATTGTGAGTTAACCCGAGGTAAGCTTAACAAGGAAATCTGGGGCAATCCCCAGGACAAAACCAGCAAGAACCTACACTGGAATAGAGGTTATAAGGTTCAAATACCAGGAAGGGACGGTTGAGACAAAATTAGACCCAAACACGGCGAAATCTTATTTACCGATGGATCCAAAACCAGAGAAAGAGTGGGAGCTGGCTACTGTGGACACACAGCTCGGGATAATATTACACCAGACTGGAGAAATACGACACAGCATTCCAAGCGGAAGTCCACGCGATATTTTGTTGCGCGGAGGAACTTCTGGACAGGAACAAGACAGAACAAAGAATCTGGATGTGCTCGGATAGCCAGGCGGCACTAGCTGCCTTGGCTGCCGTAGAGCATAACTCCAGATTAGTGGCGGAAACAAAGAAATGCCTGAATAACCCTTCCAGAAGAAACAAACTCCACTTAACCTGGATACCTGGACATTCCGGGTGGAAAGGGAATGAGAGAGATAGACTGGCTAAGAAAGGAACCACACTATGTGATCCTATCAAAAAACCAGTTGGAATGCCTCACCAAGAAGGATTAAACTTGCTGAGATCCTACTATGAGAATCAGAAAAGTAAGGAATGGCTGGAGACTCTCGGCTGCTGCACTTCCAAAGCTCTAATGGGGCTGGAAATAGGAAGATGGGCAGATGACTTGAAAACATTTAGCAAGGCCAAGACCAGGATTACTGCAGAACTGATAACGGGACACGGCAACCTGCGACAGCAGAGACACAGGATAGGCAAAAGGGAGTCCCCCCTTTATACCAGGTGTGACTTAGGGGAGGAGCAGTCATCGATACACTTCCTATGCGTGTATCCCGCCAGATCACCTTATAGGATGACGTGGCTGGGCAAGCCGGAATTATTACCGGACGAAATCAGGGATCATCAGCTGCAGCATACATCGGCTAAATGCTCGTATCCGTAAAGTCCCAGTAGTTTAATAATAATAATAACAATTACAGAAACTAAAATTAAGTAAAGACTATGTCTTGCGTCAATCTGGCATTATTATTCAATAGGCGAATCTTATAAAAGTATATATAATAGCCAATTAATATTTAATGATAATTTGGACAAAATTTTTTTACTGACTGCTATAATTCTAAGACAAAATATGCGACCTTAAATATGCCGAAGAACGAAATTGAGAGAGGTCAATCTTGCCTTGAATTACCCTGCAAAAAAGTACTGCCAAGGCTAAATCCCCTATAGCTGTGTAATGGAGGGGAGGGTTAGTATCAGCAAAGTATCCCTACTATTATTATTACTAATAATTGTCATTTTGCCCTAATACTCGTATGTACATGAATTGTGTAAAGAAAAATTACGTTAAACTTATTTTTATTTATCTTTAAAGTACTAAATACGAAATGCGAGTGCGTCTCAATTTCTATTAAATTACATAAGAGAATTTCTTAAATGGTTTCATGACAAATTCATAGTTTAACATTGTACTACTTTGATGTTTGATATAATTAATTACTCTAAGAAATGTCAAGGTAGTCTATATACATATCTGGCCATTTACGCAGAAAACAATCTTCTATGTGTTGAAAACTGTTGAAGGCGTCAACATGAAAGTTCATACGCATATCTTAAACATATGTTGTTTGTTTATGGTTGGGTTATAAACAGTTATTTATTATACTTCTTATACCGGGTGTAAGCGATATTAGGATCACACCCACAACTTAGTGATTTTAAGATATTACTTTCAAATTTTGGGAATTGGAATAAGTAAATATCAATCAATGCGTATTAAACAGATTTTTGCTTCCAGCAGTTCAAACTCCCAGTTTTGCCGTAAATGGCATTACGTATTTTAAATGAACTATCCTGTGTATTTTTAAATATTTGGATTCAATGGGTCATTCTATGTACGATACTATCATTTTAGAAACAAAATTTCACTGGAAAATAAAATCGTGACGTTAGGTCAACGGAATTTTAATAGAGACAGAAAGATAGAGAACAGAAACAAAGTATAAACTTTTAACTTAAATACGATGAAATATTACTCTTATGATGTCAACGAAAAGTTTGTTAATAAAAAGCATTAAGATTCGCGGTTCAAAATAGTTCGGTCAGTTGCTGAAATGCTAAACGTTTGTAGCGTTTTAAAACAAAATAAAATCTCAATTCTTTTCAAAGTCAAACGGATATTATAATGTGTGATTTGGACGCGTCTACTAAAATGTTCTAAAGGAAAAAGGCATGTGGCGTGGCATTAAGTGACGATATGCGAAAGTCAATTGCTAATGCTCATAAACAGGGAATTTTGGCTCGAAAAGTTTGATTCTTACATTTTAGTAGTATAGCAAAGCCGGTTTAAGCTCACCCTCGGATTTGTCCGCGGACATTTGATGTGGATGGCATGTGGTCATTGTTGATCTGAAGAACTCTTGACGCAGGTATAGAACAGGTCTGTACAGGTGTAAAACAGGTCTGTACCGGTTTAAAACAGGTATGGTAGTATTAGGAAAAAAACAGGTAACCTGTTTAATGACATCCTGTTTTTTTCCTAATACCACCATACCTGTTTTAAACCGGTACAGACCTGTTTTACACCTGTACAGACCTGTTCTATACCTGCGTCAAGAGTTCTTCAGATCAACAATGACCACATGCCATCCGCATCAAATGTCCACGGACAAATCCGAGGGTGAGCTGAAACCGGCTTTGCTATACTACTCATTTTACCTTTAAACTTACCGGTTTCTCCTTCAGGCAAAATAAGAGCCGTTATTAACTAAACGACAGAAAATCAATCGGTTACGGTGAGCCAGAGAACATAGGCACCGGACTTTACAATAATGGTACCAGGTAATTTGGAGTGACAAATCCAAATTTGAAATCTGTTTGGGTGATATCAGAAAACGTATGCTCAGAACCCCACAGGAGACTTATCATCCTGACTGTTTGGTTAGGAAAGTGAAGTTCCCTGCGTTCTTATGATCTGGGGCTGTATGACTGGTATGGACGTAGGAAAATTGCATTTCGTAGATGGTCTTGTGGCAGCAGAAAAACATAAACAAATTTTGACAAACAGTTTATTGCCATCAATACCAATATGTCAAGGCACTGACGCGTAGTACATTTTCCAGCAGGATGGTGCTGCGGGTTACACAGCAAAAACGGTCAAATACTTTTCCGCGTATAGTCGAGTGCGGAAAAGTAATATTACGCAAATATTAGAAAAGATCGCTCATAAGCATTCCAAATTTACACATACAAAAATACACTCAAGTATGTGCGTATTTGAAAAGTAAACACTACCCATTCACATTCACAATCGCTTTAATGAAGTGTTGAAGGAAATTACAATTACAACACTTACTTAAATAACATAAATGGATGTGATTAATGATCATTACCAAAACGGGCGTATACTATTTAGAAATTACTCGAATGCTGTCTATTTCATAAAGGTTGTGCATTGAAATGGCGTTCATACATATACGATTTATCTCTGCGGATAGAATAGAAATTTAAAAGTGAATAAAAAAATGTATGGCGGTTATTGGGCAATGTTTCATACTACTTCACGGCCTACTAACTTTTCAGGATTCATAGATAGAAAGGTACGCACGTCAATAAATCAAATTTGAATTAGAGGCCTTTATATTTGAATTAAGTACAATTAGGTTTGGTCTCGAAAATTACTAATAATACGAGTAGATAGAATAATTATTGAAATAAATGTCAGTGTTTCAGTACACAAATTAAATAACTTTTATGAATTGTAATGTTTAATTTGAAAACAAACAGAGCCGAATGAATTTATATCTCTTATAGTGTCTTATATATATTTATTATATAATATAATCTTTATATCTCTTATATACAGGGTGTTAATTAAGTATGTACACAAACTGCAATAGGTCCGGTAATGCTTCGTTTTCAAGATACAGTGTCAAACTTATATAAAAATGAATGCTAGCTAAAAAAAAATTTGCTAGCATTAATTTTTATAACAATTTCTAAGACTAGAATAAACTATTTATATGGAAAAAATAACAGGTACATCCCAGTTTTTGATAGTTGGTTTGTATTTTCTTATTATGTTATCTCAGGGACATGCATTGAAATGATTTTTATTTTTTCTCGAAAACGAAGCAAGATGCGAAAAAAAAATTCAGAAGAGACAAAAAAGTTGTATTTTTAGTTGCTTAATGCGAAAAAAGTTCATTATAAAAGCTTTAAAAAAGTCACTGGCGCACACCTTTTTATAAAAAATACGTTAAGGTGCCCTCCGGGACGTCACTGGACTTACTAATTTTAATCTACTTAGGGCTAAATTAGTACCTTTCTATCATAAATAACACTGCCAACTTTCAACAAAGTCGGCTATGTTTATATAAACTTTTCGGCTTAGAATCACTCAAGGAATTACCCCTTGAAGTTTGTGTACATACTTAATTAACACCCTGTATGTCACTTATTTATACCTCTTTATAAATGTTAGAAATGTATTTTCGGTATCATTTACGGGATTACATTTTTTTCTTGTAATGAAAAACCGAGCTACTTACAATAAACTGATACATGTCTGCTTTTCAACAAGATTAGAAATAATGTTTTTGTTAATAAATAGTAATAATAGTCATCTTTGCGGCGCCATTGCGAAAATTAGTTTTAAATAGCAACCTCATTTGGAAGCAGCTTTAAAAATGTATTGAAATGTTATTTTCATTTTTACTATATCTTTCGATATTTGAATAATTCGAATAAATTTAATATTGGCATATTAAAGAACATTTTACGCAGTACCACCCTGTGAGAGCTAAATCTCAGGTGTTTTCACACGACGTCGAATTGATGTGTTTGGATACTCCCGTACATTTTCTCTCAATGCAGCAATATTTTCATCTGACCGACCACGATAACGACGTTTTGATGCTGCCTTACCAAAAACAGAACTTGTCTCTCAAATTTTTTAATTACTTTACGAACTGTTAACTTTGTAGGCTAATTTTTCTTAATGCAAGTGTTAATGATCGCTCACTTTCATAAGACAGTTGTACACAAACTATTCGTTGTTGGACTGTTAATCGCAGTATGTTGATGTCGTATGGTTTGTAGATGGCAGTCGTTAAATATTGACGCCCCATTTTTGACAGAATACAAATGGCGCGCAATTAAAATTCTATTGTTCCAACTAAGACACCCGATATAAACTGGTTTGCATTTTGATATTTAATATAACGAGCATCATTTTTAAATGAAATAGATTTATCTCGTTTCCTTGAAATATTTCGTTTTCGTCATACTGAGCGTTAAAATGAAATAAACATTTTATGTTTGTTATATAACACTGATGTGAACGCAATATTTGTATTCAATACGCGCAAGCTAGTTTGCAAATTACCAGTTTTGTTTCTTTACTATTGCGGTGGAATTGGAGGTTTGAATATACATATGATAGACCTTTACTTCTAACACAAATAAAGAATTTCAAGAAAGGACAGACTCTTGTATAACATATATTTTGATACTTATTTTGACATATAAAATAATTTATAAAAATAACACAAATGCAAGGACGCATATATAGTATGTATCATTATTATATTACTATTCATATATTAAATGTAAAAATAAAGGCTTTCAATTAACTGTATTAGAACAAAATGAAATTTTCCCAATTACGTGATCATCGACCTATTACCATAAACAATATTTTCGATGTATAGTGGTTTTAATGCTTTAGTATCGTTTAATTATTCTGAATTTTAAATATATTTTCGTTAAATTGATTACTTTAATAAAATCACTGACAGTTGCTGACTGTAGCTGGTAATGAGGCAAACAAATTATTAATTTTACCGTAAATGCAGTGAGTAAAATTTAATTATAAAAAAATTATGTACCAAATCAAACTAGCATTTTAGTTTGTGGATAGAATTATTAGGAATGCATTGACTTGAATAGACCTTAGGACCTTAGTAACTTTATTTTTGTAAGTAAGGTAAGGTAAAAATAAAAAAAGTATGCGCGTAGATTTACTTCATTAACGTTTTCTTATTGTGTATGTATTTGCTAGAATTTTGTATGCCCTAAACTGTTGTAATAGATGGTTGCATAATAAGAATATTATTGCAGGAAAATAATGTTAAATTGTTCCCAATTAAAGATTTGAAAACCTATATCGGGAGAAACATTAGCAAATTCATAATAGTTATTATGTTACTGAAGTTACAAATAGAAGAAAATTATTTAATAAATAAAAATCATATTTTCTTTTCCTTTATTGATTTCAGAACATTTGAGAGCATTAATACAAAAGTGGACAAGTCCACTTTTGACAAAATTTAGTTAAGATATATAAAACTGTTGATTAAAACAAATTCCTCTAGACAAATTCAGTTGACATGGATCGTTTCACCGGTGAGTAACGTGCCGTGTATGTCAGAAGCTTCTACGAGCACCATCGTTCTTTCATAATAGTTCGTCGTCTGTATCGAGCGCACTATCTCTTTCATGACATTAATCAAGCTCTTCGGAAAAATCATTAAAACCATGAGTGGATCAATTTGAAAGAGCACTACCATTAATAAAAAACAAACGGGTCGATCTAGATAGCAAAGTATCGAAAACGTCGATAGTGTTCGTGCAGCAGTTCTTAAACCCCGTTTTGTACGAAAACATGCAGGCGTCTTAGATCTTTTGAAAGCCACTGTCCACGACATCCTGGCAAAGGATTTGAACTTTCATCCTTACAAGAGTCAACAGGTGCAAGCTTTGAAGGTTGAAGATTATCCAATTCGATTCGATTTTGGGCAAGAATTATTCGAAAATTTTGAAAAGGGGTCATTAATTGGCCGCTCGTAAGTCCCGATTTAACACCAATGGATATATTACTTATGTGGATATTTGATACCTAAGGTGTATCCTGATGTTGCTAGGACTTTGTTTCAGTTAAAAGCCAGAGTACAGGAGGAAATTAAAAAAAATTGAACCAGCATTATGTCAGCGAATTAACGCAAACCTTAGGTCGAGCCTTGACGAGGTACAGCGACGTGAAGGAAGGCACCTCGACGATGTTATTTTACTTTTTACCAAAGCGGAAAACTAATGTGATCGTGTAAAGAAAACGGAAAAACAATTTTTTTTCTTTGGCCTAAAAACTAAAAAAAATTGGTTTTTACAAAATTTGTGTCTGTGTGTGTCGTTGTTGTTGCCGTCGGCATTAAAATTTCTTGTTAGCACGATAACTCAACTAAATCGTGTCGGATCGATCGGGTCTTGACTGATTCTGATCGGCGACGTCGCCCAGGCGACACCTATTGATTTTGAGGTGGATAGAACACACTCTACCATGTTCATGGTCATGAGAAAGCACAATGGTGGACTATTTGAGAATTTTTTTTATCACTCAATTAAATCGTGACGGATCGATCGGGTTTCGACTAATTCTGATTAGGGAGGTCTACCAGACGATATCTATTGATTTTGAGGTGGATAGGACACACCCCACTCTGTCCATGGGTCATGAGAAAACATCATGGACTATTTGAGAAAAATTTGTCGATTTTGCATTGAACGAAAAAAACATATATTCGGCCTGTATCATATACGAATGAATGAGAAAAGAATAATTTCGTTCGATCACAAACGTATTGATATAGCACTGAAGCAGTTGCCAATGAAAAAGTAAAACTGTCGCATAAAACACATATTCTGCATTTATGTGTTGGTTTATTTTTTCTCGGCCACCCAAGTTCGAGGTAAAGATGTTCTACGGGCGGAAAAGTCCATTTTAAGGTTTTAAAACTGTTTATTTCGTATAAACCATTCCCTACATTGTAAATTTAATAAATGTAATTACCTTTTTTTAAAATAAAGCTTTATACACCCAAAAGGAGAAAAACATTCCAGGACATCGGTTATAATAATTCTAAGTTACAACAACAATAATAGAAGAAATTGAATAAATATGTTTTCATATATCATTATGATCGACTATTATTTCTATCAATTTTTAATAACACAAGAAATATTTGTAGGCGACTTAAGTATAGCAATTTTTTCACGAATAAAATAAATTTTCTACATAAATATATTGCGTTTAAATATTTCCACTTAGTCTCTAGTTATTATGAATATATTTTCTTAATTACGTTGTATAAATACTATGAAAAGGGATTGGCAGACCTATATATAAATATATAAATAACTCCACGATATTATTTCGCATGATTGGAAGCCGCACCAAATTAAACATGTATTTTATTTGCGTATTATAATAAATATCCCCGTAATTAATTTACGAGAAAATCAAGCTCTATGCGCACTAATTAATAACAGTTACCCATGCTACTGACATTAAAATCGTAAATATCACGATTTTCCCTTGACTGTAAGCGCAAATAAAATATTTTATATTTATAGCCGTATTTATGTTCATGTATCAACTTTTTTAATTAATAAAAATATTTGATATATGTAATGCTGCAGATTGTGAACCGTTCTATAATATATAACTTTATATAATTACATAAAGCCCATAGTCATAGTACGTTTACATAATGAGCAAGAAACATAATAAATATCATTTAAATTACACTTTTGTAAAAACAATGCGGTCGTAAGACAGTAGCGGATAAGCACCTGGCAGTCTTTTGGAAGAATTCTTCTAAAAAATTAGACAATTTTTCAAAGGCAAATACTAAGCGCGAATTTTCATCGCGGTGACCTAGCAGAGGTGGAGAGTGGATTGAGCCTTGGGGATGTTATTGTATTTGGAGGCTCTAACAACAAATGAAGTCAGTTTATTGCAATCATTACAAACATTATGTGTAGAAAACAGTAAGCCTAAAAAATAATAAACTGCTCCAATCCCACTCATCTACTGGTGACAACCACTCTCACGTATATATACTTCTATCCGGCAGTCTAGAGCAAAGATTTTAGCATTATGGATCCCTAGAGATATGACCGATTTAGGAACACGTCTTAAACGGGAAAATGCAAGTGAACACGACGGGGTATCCAAAAATAAAACGAAAATTATTTTCGAGCCGAGCGAGTCCGTCGCAACGCGTTCGGCGATTTTGCGATGGAAAACTTGAAGTAGCAACGCGCCAACATCAAATTCTGTTTCCTATTATAGAAAACATCGGTAGATACAGTTTCAATGCTTCGAGAAACTTATGGTAAATGAGCTTTAAGCCAGAAGTGGTTAAATATCACTTGAAAATAACCCCAGTTCGGGTCGCTTTTCAATGTTCGAAATGTTCAAAACGACCGCTGTTTGATCGTCACACAACAATCGATGAACGGGAAAAAGAACAACTGTAATTTCCTCGAATTCATGCCAAAGGGTCCTAGCTGAGAATTTGAAAATGACACGTTTGGGAGTGTAACCAGACAGAGAATCACCTGAGAGTGTGCCAGGAATTGAAATAACCGGCACAGACTAACCCTGATTTTTTTCCTGATTTCCTTTGAAGACTAAGACTCATCACCCAAGCCAAAAGAAACACGGCAAGTGAAATCAAATGTGAAGTCCATGATGGTTTATTTTTTCGACTTCAAAGAAGTCGTCTACGTTACATTTGTTCCTCAGGGCATCACAGTGAACCAAAATTATTATCCGAAAATGCTAAAATGATTACGCGAGGCAGTGACAAAATACGACCTGAATTTTGGAAATCGGGGGATTGGTCTCTTCATCCTGACAACGCGTCTACCCAAACAGCGTTGAATACAATAGTTTCACACCCCTCTTACTCGCCCGACCTAGCTCCCTGCAACATTTTCTTACCCTTAAAAGTGAAGAAAAACCTAAAGGGAAATCGTTCTCAGGTCGTAGAAAAGGTTAAGAAAAACCGCTGGACGCACTTAACAGCATCAATTCAGAATAATGTAAAAAATGTTTCGAATAGTGGAGAAAGCATTGGAACAAATGCATGTCATCTAATGGACAGTATTTTAAAGGAGATTGAGGGTTTCAAGATGTTATCTTAAGTTACAAAGATTTAAATAAATAATTTTCGCTTTTTTAGGTCCCCTTGTACAAGACCTTAATCTCAGTAAATCGTAGGTTTCTTTGACAATGGCCGGAAAAACACAAAATAATGAAGCATTTGAAATTATTTTAATCTAATCGATTAAAGAGCAACATAAAAATAACTGGACAAAGTAATATTCAATTTTCTGTATAGGATTATATATTACTGTTTGGAAGTGAAATATCTAATACAGAACAAGGTTTAAAATTGTACTTGCTTGATTAGCAGCGATAGACGTATCTATTAGACAGGATTTAAAACTATTACGATTATGTAAAAAAACATGACTTGTAGTTCATACATGTACCTATATTCGATTTAATTTTAGCACATATTTTAGATGGACATGAGCAGTTTTGGAAGTGAAATTAATTCCATACATAAAATATTTTATGCATCAACTTGTTTATTATAAATTTTCATATTTTTATTTATTATTTGTACAAATTTGCATATAATCTAACAACAATGACTCATTTACTTAGTAAGCAAGGCTCACCGCAAGCAATTTTATATTAGTTTTTGTAAAGCTCAATATTTGTAATTTGCTGAAAATACGTATTAATTTTTCACTGCAGTTTACTGGGAAAAAGCAAAGCATGGCACTGTTTGGAATTAGGAACTAAATTTCGGAGATTTCCAGGAAAAAATCTCTAATTAGATGGCTAACAAGTAACTAATTGTTCTAATTAAATGATAACAAAAGACAACTTATAGAGTATCGTTGAATAAGGAAATTTATATGATACGGGAAATTAATTCATATGAGAACATAAGTTGATGTGGTAATTTACTTAATTCGTTTTTTACTTACATGCAATTAAAAAGTAAATAGTATACAGATAAGAAAAACCATTACTCTAAATGGAATCTACAATGGTATAAAAATATAAGTTAAAAAAATCGTCAGCCCACCCCCATTTAAGGGAGGCACTATTTCTATTTTAATTACAACTATCTCGCAGTGAATGTGATAGCTTTTGATTAACGTTAGTATCTCAAGCGGTTGCCGAAAATGTGACTTAAGGGGGGAAACGTCGACGCCATTTCAACCCCTTGAGTCAAGTACAAGCACGTAAAAAAAATTATATACTTTATTTTAAGATGTTCTTTCTCAGTACAAAGTTTGACCGAGATTGGAGAGGTACAATTCTGACAATTTACTATTGAAAACAAATTTTTGTCTTACTAGCTTAAAAAATATGGCAATAGACATTATTTCAAATGTACATTATTTTTAACTTATTTATTGAGTATTCACAGCCATGTTACCTGTGGTATGTCATAATAAATAATGTATATAATTTGTCAAATAAATTGAATCACTTGGCAAATTTTATTTTACGAGCAGTAATATATTAAAGTGGATTAAAGCAGTGTTTGTAATGTCACAACATTTTAATGTAACATCTAGCACTTATGATTTGAACAATTATACTACTCAACGAGTTACTTACTATCTTTAAGGAAATAACTTGTTACTGCGTGTAAGTTATATGTTGATGAAGTATTCTTTATTTATGTTAAAGTTATTTCGAGGTTACCTTGTTTATTTATCCTTTAGTTATACACATATACATATGTATTTGTATGTATATGTACACACACACACATACATACACGTATGCACAACACACACATTTGTACACACATATATGTATGTATTTATTTGTATGACATTTTTCTGTTGGCAATAAAGGCATTCGTATAATTATTACTATTATTCATATTACAAAACAAAACAGTCTAGCAGTACGGCTCTACAATGAATTTGATCACTACAGCAAAAGTGATAATATTAAGAATATGTCTTGTAAAGCTTTCCACTTATATTTAAATTTTTACTCGGCAATTGCTTCTACAGCATTGACGAATTTGTATACACCGTATGTTTGATTTAATGATTATATTTTTTGACCACTCTTGTTTGTGACTATTCATATTTACTTTGTGACTATATTGAGTGATTTTATATACTGTGACTACAAATGTACGTATGTACTATGATTATCAATAAATTGTTTCTATTCTATTATATTCAATATCATCAGATGATTTCAATTGGTTTTTGCTGATGCACAGAAGGTTCCAGCCCTGTCCCAGGATGCCACAATGCCACAATTGATATCGTCTTTAATCTTTTGAAAATCCTGCGAAATGCAACAGGTAAAATTGTTTTATCAATAATAACAATCATATTATAGCATTGAGAATAACTAATATATCCCTATACAGTTTAATTAAAAAAAAATACAATAAAAATAAAATATCAGTTTCATAAAAACCAATATTAATAAATTTACTAAACGGTAAGTATAAGTTTCATGGACATTGTTTAGCGAGTAGTTCCCTCTACATTTGTTAGATCGCTATCTTTGCGAAAGTTGCCCGTCGTATTGCGCTTCCAAAATCAAGGACTTCATTAATGTCACGAAAATTAAACAGACTTACGACAAGAGTCGTTGAACCAAAAAAAAAATTGCATATATTTATATAACAACATCTGGCGAACTTCATGGAAAAAAATATCTGCGAAAATTATAAAAACACAATATATGGTTAGGTACTGTTCACAAATATTATATATCAAAATGTTAGCGTTCACAAGAAGTAACAACGGTTTAAGACATATACAGTGTGTATCAATCTCGCATCATTTAAATTTAGCACATCGAATATAAAGGGTCTTCCAATAAGGACGCTGGATTCTTAAACGTAAATAAAGCAAGTTGTGTGTGAGATATCCACTCAACTTTTTGTTTATTTAAAAGCATATTTTATGTCATTAAGTATGGAATATAACGTCGTTCAAATGTCCGCCGCGGCTTTGCTTGGTGGCACGTATTCGGGTGGTCTAATTTTCGATGACATTGTAGCATAAATCGGGCTGAATTTGCTAGATGGCGTTCGTTATGTTGACTTTGAGGGCGTTAATTGTTTACGGTTTATTCGTATGGACCTGCGATTTAAGATAGCCCAAAGGAAGAAGCCTAAGGGCGTTAAATCACACGATCTAGGTAGCCAGTTCACGTCACCGCTGCGGAAGATAACCATGCCCTCAAATCGCTCGCGCAAAATGTCCATCGTGACATGCGCTCTGTGGCACGTAGCGCCGTCCTGTTGGAACCATGGCCGATGATTCTGCCAGACCAAAATCCGCACCAAACAGTGACTTTCTCGGGATGCATTTGGTACATCTCATTTGGATTAGTATCGTTCCAAATCCGACAATTTTGCTTGTTCACATATCCATTCCTCCAAAAATTGGCCTCGTCACTAAAAATGATTTTTTGGCGAATTTTAGCTTCAACTTCCAACTGTTCGTGAGCCTAATCAGCGAACACACGGCATTGTATATGGTCGTTTACCTTAAGTTCCTGGATCAGTTGGATTTTATACGGGTGCAGGCCCAAGTCCCAACGCAAAAATCGCCAAGTTGAAGTCGCAGGAAGGCTAAATTCTTGTGAACGGCGAGAAATTGACTGCCTCGGGTTTTCCCGTACACTATCACGCACAGCAGCGATGTTTTCAGCAGACTTTGCGTTTCGGTAAAGTACGGGTGTTAGCTGATTATTTATAAAACCGTGGCCATCAGATGTCGAATAGTCGACTCGACGATACGGTTGTGGCGAGGATGACACATGACACATAATGCGCGGAATGTTTCTCGAATGGAGCACTGATTTTGAAAATAAAATTTGATGATCTGCACACGTTGTTGAACGCTATAACCTTCCATGGTGATTTGTCATGAAAGGCCATTACTATTAAATAATTCACAACAAATTTGACAGATGTTGCCTTATCAACATGACCGCTATAATCTAACAAAATTCGAGCGCCCCGTCCCTATTAATAGACCCTTTAAATCATATTTTGGCATATGTAAATTTTGCGATTTTGCTGGAAGTAACATCAACTTTAGACTAATTAAAAAAAAAATCGCATAAGCGCCATTTTATCAATCAACGGTATTTTAGTTTCGATATACAGAATCACGATCGCTCCGGACATCTAACTAAAAACATTCGATTGCTTGACTTACAGAGTTAAAATTATACTAAAATAGTTATTAAATACACTAAATATGGTTATACGTTAAGTCTAAACTTAACGAAGCCATCAGAGAATTAAAACGTTTCCTCGATTAAAACAAGAATGCTTTAATACAGAATACTTCAAAAACCTAGCAGCTACAGACGCTACCGACTATTCGTTGTGGAAAGCAACCAGAAAATTAAAACAACCAAAAACAAAGAGTATCGCCACTACTAAGAAGACTGAACGGAACATAATCATTTCATGGCTAAAGTATTCCAGCCATACAAATTTGAAATCTTGACAGATGAGGGTGCTGAAACACAGCAACTCTAAGACGCCCCAGAACAATTAGAACTCCCAACCAAACCCTGCATAAGTGCTGAAGTTAAATTAATAATAAACAAGAGGCTAGATCCAAAAAAAGCACAAGATTATGACTTGATAATGGGAAGAATACTGAAAGAACTATCTGAAATTGGTATAAAGTTCATCATCACTCAAATTCATAATGCTATTATTGAACTGCACACGTTCCTAATCATTGGAAGATAGCGCAAATAATAATGATCCCAAAACCAAGAAAACATGCAGAAAAACCAACATCATACAGACCTATTAGTCTACATCCAATTAAAACTGTATGAAAAATTACTTCTAGAGAAACTGAAGCCTATTCTTAAACGTCTCATATCAGATCATCAGTTCAGACTCAGGCAAGAGCATTCAACCATAGAGCAAGTGCACAGAATCGAAACTAAAATCAGACAAGCACTTGAAGATAAAAGCCACTGTACAGCAGCGTTTTTTGATATCGGACAATTTTTCAGCAAAGTTTAGCATGAAGACTTAATGTATAAAATCAGAAAAGTGATTCCTGATAATCTATGTAACATATTAAATTCATACTTCGAAAACATGTATACTTGGAAAACTATTATGTAGCATATTAAATTCATACTTTGAAATAAAATTCAAAATGAACAAACTACGCTTTTACCGATAAAATCTGGTGTTCCACAAGGTAGTGTACTAGGCCTGTACTGTACTTGACCTTTAATTAAGTTTAGTTAACTTTTTCACTAGTACTAATATTACTTCAGCTACGTGCGTGGATGATACAGCAATACTAGCGACACAAAACGCCAGGAATAGCCACACGTATGTTACAAAACTACGTAGGTAAAATCCAAACGTGGTTGTAAAAGTGGCGAATAAAAGCTAATGGGAGCAAATCAGTACATGTGACTCTTACCCTTGATAAAGACAACTGCCCTTCAGCTAGATTTAGAATATTAGCTAGATAAAAATTTTTCTTTAAAGATCAATGTGATCAAGTTTTTATGCACAATAAAGCGTATGTTCTTACCTTTATTAGTTTCTGAGATAAAAATTCTTCAAGTCCATTGAAAATACGGCACTGAAAACTGACGTGTCCCTTTAAATTAAAAATGTATTTTTTTTTCTAATAATACTAATGATACTAAAGTATTATTAGAAAATAGAATTTCCTATAAACCTATCCATGTCTCCACTTTGTACACTGGGTTTGTGAACACATTAAATTCCAAAAATTACATTACTTCAATTCAAGAGCAATTAATAAAGTGACTGAAAATTTCGAAATTCGGTGATGTCTACTTGTTCAGAAGTATTTATATCGTTCTCAAGTAACGGCTATTCACAAATTCTATTCCAAATTATGTAAATGTACACAAAGGCCATACAAGTATAGGTTTTTATAAATAAACCTATACTGTATTCATACTTATATACTACATTTGAAACATACTGTCGTTTCTTTGTAGAAAAATATAGGACTGCAGTAAATGTAGTATATGTAGTAGTAGTATATATAGTTTTTAGTATCAGTATTTAGTAGTAGTAGTTTTTTTGTACAATATAGAAATATACGACATACCAGAACTTCTTATGCTACCGAACTACTCTCCGAGAGATGAGTTACCTGCAAAAAATAATGCCTTCATTAAAATAAGCTTGATTAGTCTTAAAAAATAAAAATTCTCGAATTTAAATTTTAGTTACGTTAAAATATGACATTTAAAAATTATTTGCAATTGTAGAATGAACATGATATTTTAGTGCCACATGTTTAATTCCTTTTAGAGATGAAAAGTCAATAGATATTTGCAATAACAAAGCATCCAGAATTTCACTTTGCAAATGGCTTTGAAATTGGTATTAATTGGAGTTTTATGCAAAAACTAAGCCAATCCATCTTTCAACGAACATTTCATTTTAATTCTAAAAATATTCGTAATATGTTCTACATTTACACGATAGATCAATATATCCAAAACTTCAAGTCATGAAGAATAAGATATAGTTTATTTCATCGCTATTTGCCAAATAAAAAATCCCAAACGGTTCTTATCTCATATCGTTGCTTGCTTTTATGGCTAAGCTCAGGTAGACTGTTCCGTTTATCGGCAAGATAGGAGAGTTTTTTATTTGGCAAATAGCGATGAAATGAATAGTACACATTTTACATCTTCATCACGTCTTCATCTGTTAGCATATAAAATTCAGTTGACACAACAATTAAAAGTTACAGACCATTTACAACATTATATATTTGTTAATCGGGTGTTAGAACAGAAAAAAGGTGCTGCTGATTTGTGCAATAAAATTTTGTTCAGCGATGAAGCATATTTTCATGATGGACATGTCAGCAAACAAAACTGTCAAATTTGAGGTGCTGAAAATCCACATGCTGTTCAAGAAAAGGAAATGCATCCACAGATGCACGGTTTGGTGCACATTTTAGAGTGGAGTAATTGGATCATAGTGCTTAACAAGGAAATCTGGGGCAATCCCCAGGACAAAACCAGCAAAAATCTACACTGGAATAGAGCTTACAAGGGGCGGTTGGGACGACAAAATTGGACCCAAACACGGTGAAATCCGATTTAACTATAGATCAAAAACCAGAGAAGGGACGGGAAATGGCTATTGTGGACCCAGAGCTCGGTATGAATATTACACCAGACTGGACAAATACAATACAGTATTCCAAGCGGAAGTCCACGTGATATTGTGTGAAACTTCTGGAAAGGAACAAGACAGGACAAAAAATCTGGATGTGCTCGGACAGCCAGGCGGCACTAGCTGCCCTGGCTGCAGTAGAGCATAACTCCAGATTAGTGGGGAAAAAGAACTGCCTGAATAAGCTTTCTAGAAGAAACAAACTCCACTTAACCTAGATATCTGGGCAATCCGGGTGAGAAGGGAATGAGAGAGCAGATAGACTGACTAATAAAGGAACCACGCTATGTGGTTCTATCAAAAAACCAATTGGAATACCTTACCAAGAAAGGTTAAACTTGCTGAGATCTCACTATGAGAATCAGCGAAGTAGGGAACGGCTGGAGACTCTCGGCTGCCGCACTTCCACAGCTCTAATGGAGCTGGAAATAGTAAGATGGGCAGATCAGTTGAAAAAATTCAGCAAGGCCAAGACCAGGATTGCTGTAGAACTGATAACGGGACATAGCAACCTGCGACAGCAGAGACATAGGATGGGCAACGAGGAGTCCTCCTTTGTGCCAAATGTGACTTAGGGGAGGAGGAGACATCGATGCACTTCCTATGCGCGTGTCCTGCCAGATCACCTTACAGAATGACATGGCTGGGCAAGCCGGAATTATTACCGGACGAAATCAGGGATCATCAGCTGCAGCATATCATCGGCTACAGCCTAACGGCAGGATATCCTGCTGCACCCTGAGGAAGATAGTGGGATAGAGTACAAAAGCCAAGGCTAAGTGCTCGTATCCGTAAAGGCCCGCTAGATTAATAATAATAATAACAATTGGATCATATATCACCTTTGAAAATGAAGCTGGTAATGCTATCACAGGCATATTGACGTCGTATGGTTTGTACATGACAGTCGTTAAATATTGACGCCCTATCTTTGACAGAACACAAATGGCGCGCCAATGAAATCCTATAATTAAAACTAAGATACCCTATATCAAAATTAATACAGTTTTTGGAGATACTAACCTAGTGTATAAAATGTGAATAAACTATTCCATAGAAGGCCAATAGATCTCGACACCAATAGATCACATACATTGCATCGTACTATTTCTATTGAGACTATTTCTATTTATGTAAAGGGAATAAGAGTGATTTTTTTTCTAAGGACACTTACATTTTTTTCGTTAATTTGTATTAAAATAAAACGCGCCCAGTTGTACGGCAGATACGTTTAATCTGATGCCATAAAAATTTCCATAACATTAATTTTTTTACAAATCCAACGTAACATTTCCACGAATTATGCCGCTACACCAATAATCAACCCAGGTAAAATCCTGTTGATATTTAACTGGATAAACGGCGATTTTTGATTAATACGGCATTTTTGCGCATTGCCGTGTCGAGACTTTGATCTACCCATGACATTAAGTGTCTCTATATGAATAAATTTTCGAAACGGGCAGTAAATACCATCAGCCTTTCACTAAAGCCTGCCACAAAGGTCGAATAGTAGAGCGAAATGGTAACGACCATTTCAGGGTTAAAACCATAGACCAGTTACGAAAAGAGAAGTACAATACGGCTACAAAGCATGATTATTAACTTTGCACGATAGTACGCCACAGTTGGTCTCGTAATTATTTACGGCGCGTCTCTTGAATGATACCTACAGCCCGACGCAATTGCTTCTACAGAGTGGAATAAAAACCAAATACTACTAATAGCGTTTTGTAATATGGCTGAAAATAGTTGTCTTTCTTGTATATTTATGATGAATATGGACTTGATAATAATGTAACCTTTACGAGAGGAATGTTAGTATAACAGGTGTCCTGGAATGTTTTCTTCTTTTTGCGTGAATAACACTCGACTAATAAAAAAGATATTTACATTCATTACTTTTCATTTAAAAAAATGAATAACTATACTAATACAATGCAGAGAAAGTTATGTATGAAAAATAATAGCTCGCCGATATAATGCTGGTTCAATTTTGTGAATTTCGTCGCGTATTCTGGATATTCGCGTATTCTGGATATTCGCGTATTGTGAATTTCTTCGCGCATTAAGGTAGTTTCTTCGGTACCGTCCGGGCCAAAAATAAATGCGCGGGTAAACGTAAAATATATGGAATATCAGTAGCCTAGTGTTCATTATTTTTGTTCAGAAACTGTACTATACCCAGACAGTGCTTGTATACATATACGCACAATGTGTATTCGTTGAAACTAAAGACATGGCAACGTTGCGTTCTGTCTTATACCTAGCCTAATTTTAAACATTTTCGGAGCGTGAAAGAAAATTTATAGAAAAATTAATGCGGAAAGTAATACAGAAACGTTTAAATTGTATTGCAAAAATGAATCTTGCGAAAAGTAAACAGAGTAACTAACCTAAGTATTGGACGACGTATTGTTGAATTGAGCGAGCTTGGCAAAAATATAAGATGTGAATGTAAAAACGTTCTTTCACTTGAAAAAATAAAAAAGGTTTAGGACTCGATTCAATTTTAGATATTGTTTGTAACGAATGTACAGTGACAACATAAGTGGCCACTGGTAAAATGCATACTGCTGCGTTGCCAAACGCTAATTGACAAGTTCTCGACTTACCGAGCAAAGCTTAAACTGGCATATTCTAAAAATGTTTATCTTTTTAACAAATCGGACAACAACCGATTATTTCAATTCAAAATATTCGTAATAAGCTAATGTATAGATGAGTTGTTTTTGGAAAAAAATATATAGAAAAGTTTTCAAGTTATGATGTAAAATGTGTAACTTTTAACCAACTGGTACATTCAAACCATGCAAAAAATTCCAACTTTAATAGTGAATATCCCTTTATTGTATGAGCAAAAATTTTTCATTTAAGCAACTTCCTTCGGGAAGTTTATTCTTTATGTGTACCCGAAATTTGATGAAATTCTATAGAAAAGTGGGTTTCCGAAGAAACTACCTTAAATTCAGCCAAATGTTCTGGTGTCCAAAATACTCTAAGCATATCTCTATATGGAAGAGAAGTGACGGTAGTGCAACATCATTTGTATTTTCATAAAAGGGCCAATTATTCCAGATGGATTTATTGCAGCCCACGCCATTAATTTGGGAAAATGTAAGGTATTTTGGTGCTTCTTGAGGGTCTTCTATCGACCACTAACGGAACTTTCATTTATTTACATGCCCATGTAAACGAAAATGTGCCTTGACGTTCAATCTTCAATTACATGGAAATGTTCATTACGATTTGCTGATGATTCTGATATAATACACTCATGTTTAAAAATATTTGTATTTTGCATACTTCATCATCATTTCGGTTTATAACGTCCTTCGCCGTATTCCGATTCCTAATCTCCATTCCTCTCTATTTCTCCACATGTCCTCGTCCAGACCTCTCTCCCGAATTTCATTATCAATGCCCTCTCTCCAGCTTTTTCGTGGTCTTCCTCGCCTTCTGCTTCCTTGTGGTTTCCAGTTTAGAATTTTTTTGGGTATTCTGTCATTTGGCATTCGCTGAACATGCCCGTACCATACGAGTTGTTTGGTTCTTATATCATCTACAATGTCATGTGTTATTCCCATCATATTTCTTATTTTCTCATTTGTTACCCTTTCTCTCTTTGATTTTCCAACTGACCTCCTCCAGAAGTCCATTTCTGTGGTTCTTATCATTCTTTCTGTTCTTTCTTTTATTGGCTATACTTCACAACTATAGATTACTATACTTTTAATTATTGAATTATATATTCTTCTTTTATTTTCTTTTGTTATTTGTTTATCCCATAGAATGCTGTTCAACATTGTAATTGCTCTCCTTCCTTGAGTGTTTCTTTCCGAAATCGCTTCATCAAGTCTCCCGTCGTTTGATATTTTCATGCCTAGATACTTATATTCATTGCAGTGTTTGATGTTTTGCCCGGTTGACAGAAGTAGATCTTGTTGTTGTCCTCCAATACACATGTATTCTGTTTTTTTCACATTAACTTCTAAACCCCATTTTTCATACTCCTCAATAAGTTTGCGTGTCATATATTCCATATTATCGATATCTTGCGCAATAACAACTTGGTCATCCGTAAAGGATAATGTGTATAGTGTTGATGTATCATCTATTGGTATGCCCATATTATGACATTTTCTTTTTCAAGTCATCAATGCGCGTTCTAGATATATCTTAAATAGTGTAGGAGATAGGCAGCATCCTTGTTTAAGTCCCTTAGTTACTATAAATCCCGTTATATTGTGTCCTATTTTTATTCTAGATCTGGTATTATCATACAGAGACTTTACAGCCTTTATTAATTCTACATTTATATTAGTGTTTTGTAAAGTTTCCCAGAGTTTTACCAGAGGAATGCTATCATATGCTTTTTTTAAATCCACAAATAGTAGATGTACTTCTTGGTTAAATGCTATCTTCTTCTCCAAGATTTGTGTGACTGTATATAAGTGATCGATTGTGGATCTTCCTGCTCTGAAGCCGGCCTGTTCTTCTGCCTCCATTTCACAATATTCGTTCTCCATACGGTTTTTTAATATATTTCCATATATTCTGCTGATGGAGTTTGTAACAGATATTCCTCGGTAATTGTCACACTCACTTTTATCCCCTTTATTATGAATTATGGATACATATGATACCTTCCACTCTTCTGGTACTTTTGATCTACTCGTACATCTTTGGAAAAGATCTCTCAGTGAATGGTATAGTTTGTCTGTTCCATATTTTATAAGTTCTCCAGGAATATTTCCTGGCCCTGGGGCTCTGCCATTCTTTAATGATCTACATACTTCCTTAACTTCTGATATACTTATTCTTATCGGAGATCCTTGAGTAAATATATTGGGATTAACGTTTTCTATGTTTTTAAATTTTTTTCTATCTTCTGATAACATTTCTTCAAAATATTGATTCCATGTTTGCGCTGGTATTGGTGAGATGATATATTTCTTCCGCTCCTGTCTCATTTTCCTGAGTAGTCTCCAATTTTGCATACTTAACTTTCTGAAATGTTTCCTTCATTTGTTTGTGGAACATTTCGGAAAATGGTAATGGTAAATGTTCGCGCGCATGCGTTTGCTAGATACTACGCTTTGGAAGTTCAGTTGGAATGGATCGTTTCACCGGTGAGCAACATACCATGTGTGTCAGAACCTTTTAAGAAAACCGTCGTTCTCTCATAATAGTTCGTCGCCATTTTCGTAAGAAGTAAAGCCCTGTTTAGCAAGTGCGTGTCCCATCGATGCAATAAGTAGTAATCGGACGGAGCCAGTTCTGGTGAGTAAGCCGCATGTGAAAGTATTTCCCAACTAAACGCATCAATCGTTTCCTTGACCAGTATTGCCGTGATGGGGCATTATCATGAAGCAAAATCACTTTGTATTGCCCTTTTTGATTGATTTTCGTTTTCACGCAAAGCTTGATTCAAATCGATCATTTGTTGTCGGTAACGTTCAGTGTTAACGGTTTGGCCAAGTTTTAGCAGCTCATAATAGATCACACCCTTCTGATGCCATCAAACAGAGAGCATTGTCTTCCGTCCATAGCGATTGGCCTTGCAGCCGATGTCGATGATTTGCCTGGAGTTACCCATGATCTTTTACGTTTAGGCTTCTCGAAATATATTCACTTTTCATTGCCAGTCACAATTCTATGGAGAAATGACTTTCTTTTGTACCTGGGTAGCATTTCCCAAATGGTTTTTCGGTTTTGCTGCTGTCTTTCATTCAGTTCATGTGGAACCCATTTTCCCATCCTTTGGATCTATTCCATGGTTTTCAAACGTATGGAGACGACTTCTCGTGTCACACTTAATTGATCCGCGAGTTCTTGTTGCGTTTGAGCGTCATTCTCATCCAACAATGCTTGCAATTCTTCAAACTTCTTCTGTGGTCTTCCGCGTTCTTCGTTTCTCACGTCAAAATGGATACTTTTGAATATTTTAAACCACTCAAAGCACTATAATTTACCAAGAGCATGCTCATCATAGACTTCGACAAACATTCGATGCGATTCTGTAGCAGTTTTTTTCAAATGGTAACAGAAAATCAACGCTATCTACAAATCGTAGTTTCCAGGCACAAAATTCGACATGCTCAACGCTATTAAAAACGATTTTGTTGTATGAAACTTGTATTGTTGTGAGATAAAACCCTTTATCAGATATCAAAACAAGAAAATGGCGCTAATTACGTGGTATGACGGTAACTACATTAGCAGCTAGGCCATCCATGGACAAATTCCGGTTTCGTATTTACATATCTGGTAAAAGAATACAATGGTTAAGTATGTCAAAGGTTTTACTAGTCAGTATCAATGACGTCTATTAGTCATTCTTCATCTACAGCTTGTGACGTAAATTGTATTAAGCAAAAAGTATTTGTAACAGTTGATCATTTTATAAATCCATGATGGTATTCACTGGTTATTCAACAAATATTAATAACTCAAATTACTATAATTTCAAGTCTTCAAGAAATCAATAAAATTATTATTGGTATGTAATTAATAAATATTTTTATTTTGAAACAGGACATATTCTATTAGTTTTCCAGATATTGGAAAATGTACTAGATATTAATTAAACAGATAAAAAAAGGTGAGTAGGCAAACATAGTCATGTAATATGAAAGCAGATACTCCCATCTTTGCCTGCAGTAAATTTCTAATCCAATTTGTTATAGGGCATCATAAGAATCAGTTTAAGACATACATATATTCAAGTGAAAATGTATTATCCGTATCGATATAATTTTGGTTAGGGATAATTATCAAAAAATTAGATAATAAATACAAAGGCATCGGAAATATGTTGGTAAGTCAACATGATTCATTATCATATAGAAAACTCATAATTGAGTTATATAGTTAAAAATATTAGTAGCAAAAAAATCTTGCTCGCCAGAGTGCAGTTTCACGAATGAATCATTCAATAGAACTAAATATTTGGAGTCCTCCAAATACAAAGGAAAAGTCTATTTCTCTTTATAATTTAATAGAATAATATGAATCTTCTTATAACATTTATGAACGGAATTTTCACATAGTTATTATAAATATTAAGTTGAATCAAAACTGAACCATTAGATTACTTATTTTTTAATTATATTAGAATTCAAACAAAAATGAAGTTTTAGGTATTACTTTTAATTGGTTACTCAACGTTATATAACATATTTAAAACAAATTATTTATAATGGTAGTTAACTCTACCCAACCCTAATACCCAATTGAGACAGATTAAATTAGGATTTCGAAAACATATTTTTTCCTCACATTTTGAATGTGTGTTGTGAAATCATATTCATTCAGAAGTGATTTTTTTTTTATTACAAAAAATAACATAAAGAACATAACAGACGAATTCCACGACAAAGACAACCCCAAAGAGAATATCAAGAACATTCGAAAGTGAATAAAATCCACTACACCAATCAGTAGTCCCATTCAAAATCTCTTTGTGAGCAATGCGAAAACGCCAAATTCACAGCGGGCAACGATAATCGAATCTAAAATAAAAGGTATTAAAAATTAAAAACAGCCCTCGCCTCTGGGGTTGCATGTGTACAAAGGGGTTGGCGAGAGAGGATCATTCTACGCTACTCGCAAATCGATAGCGAGGCCTTGTGCAGACTGTGGGCTGCTGTTTTAGATCAGGGGCGTACCGAAGAGAGTGCTCAAAAGTGTGAAAATATTTAAATTGAAAATCAGTGATTTCGCAAATAATATAGTACTTGAGGAACAAAATGATATTAACACCACAAGAAAATCAATAACATATTATGGTAAGGCAGTAAGGACTATGGTATTCTCATAGGGCTTCATATTCTTTCATGTCTTGATGTTATGCATAAAAATATCTCATTATTTTTTTTCCTTATACTAAATTGTTTTTATAATTAAATGTAAACTGAATAGACTAATATGAAACCTAGATTCAGTATTAAATCTAGGTTTCATATTATTTCTCATTCAATTAATTAAAACACAGAGAATACGTTTCTCTGTGTTTTGTCTGTGTTAATAGAAAGTGATTTTAAGAGTATTTCAATCAAAATTTACATTTGATTTTTATGCATGTCTTAAGTATTGTGTTGGTGTTTCATAAAATTGGCTCTGCAACTCTAGATAAGAAATAGATGTTAAGAGAAGTTGTTAATGGCCTTAGCCAACTTTGAACAAGATGTCAAATATGCCAAGCGACTCTAAAGGAGATCTTGGATATATAACTGTAAAAGATGCAATCACGTCAAGCTTATTTTTCAGAAGACTATCCCAAAGGTCTTCCATATTGCCTGTTATTTGTTAATAATTTTGTGGGCACACATTAGACAGTAAAAAACTTTATATATTGTGCTAGTACTCGGAACTAGGACACAGCTGTTTTTCAGGGGTAAAAATGTGATTATCTCAGGCAATAAGTTACTTGATTCATTACTGCAGCCATCCACTCGTTAAAACCCTTGCAGATTAGGTCACTGGTTTAAGACTAGTGTGGCGTCTGGTAAAAACCACACCAGGCTAATGGCTTTTGGGATAAGTTTTTAAAATCAGTCAATTCCCGCATCTCGCCCTGAAATACTTCTTCTCTGCTCTTTCTATACTAGCTTCCTCGCTATTTAATTTATCTCCAGTAAAGGTAGGTATAGCAGCAACATAACTACCAGTCACATTTCGCTACGTACACCCCGAAAACCGTCATAATGTAATAAATGGCGATTTACTAAATATTCTCACATTTCTTAAACATTTTTATCTGATAAAGCGACGTTCAAACTTCTGGGGTAGTTCAATTTTCATATGTGAACACTGATAACCCGCACTTTGTTGTATTTATTGAAGCTCCACGATATCCTCACAAAATATGTGTTTGGATCTCAGTGCCTCGCAGAATAATAATTAAGCTTGTTTTTTTTTTCAATTCGATTCATTTCGATTTCACCGTCAATGTCGAGCGATACTAAAATAATAGTAGAAATTACGCAAAATACGCGTGAAGAACAAGCCGTCACGCATTTCCAACAGTTATTTTAATTTGGCTTATTTGTTAATAAAAACGTGATTAGTACAGCCCTACTTCGACTTCCCATCAGTAGTGATGCCCTATATAACTACGTATAGGTTAAGTATGTATTATTGAATTTATATAAAATGTAGGTGGTTAAACATGGCGCAAAGCTAAACCGAATTATACTGAATTACTTGTACCTAGATCGATTCAAATATCTTAAGTCTATGCGACGGCATCTCAGTTATCACGGAATTATTCGAGTGTAACGCCACTAATGCGACACTCATGGTGGATTTATGGTTTTAGTTATTAGCATTTAATTTTAAATTTCAAACTTGCAATTCATTATAAGTTTATCTTTAGAACAAATTAACAAACTTTGACAGAATTGTTTATGAAAAAGAGAATAAATATCAAAAGGATGATATAATATATACGCTAATACGGATTTTTTTTCCAGTTCATGACCATCTTTTACCAATATGATATGCCTTAATATGGGATATTAAGGAGTAAATCAAATTGCTCGTTCCACAAAAAAAAAAACCATTCAAGATACTGCATTGTCAGTTATCATTAATTTTTACGTTTACAGGTTTTAATAGCCCTAATTTTATATCCTTTCTACTCTATATTGTACTTATGATTTCTTTAACTTAAGTCTATAATATAAGATAAAAGATTGAGCATCAATACCCCCCATAAACAAACAATGGAGCAGCTCCTAAGTACACAAAATAAACCGCAGTGGAATACAATTCTTTGTTTTCATTTGTGTTTATAATAATTCTATAATAATCTATATTCTGACATACTTTAACAAATAACAATAATATTATTGCCTATAAAACCATCAAATACCGCAAAATGTTTATTGATGACAGCAAATTCAACTCCACATTAGAGAAAAATACCTCAATTTTTCAACAAAGTGTGTAAATTTCTCTTCGTCGTAACAGATATCCCGAGGAGTCTGTCAGCTGTACTCCACTGTATGAATAATGACAGAATAGAACGATATAGAAGTACGCATCGACGAATCGCTTCGCGAATTTACCATTGGATCTATAACGTGGAGCTGCATTTGATACATTTTGTTTAAAATATAAAACGATATCGATGTTCATTCACATAGAAAACAAAAACGTCTATCCTGTCACCAGTGCACATGCGAAGCGTTGTATGGGACTAAAACGTATACAAAATGATTTTTGCTATACCCCTAAAATTGTTTAAAGTGTGAAAGAGTTTTTTAAACACTGTTTAAAATGAATTATTTGCATTTAGATTTTTTTAAATCGGCAGAACTGCTAAAGACCATTCTTTCATATAATTAAGAAACTTGTTACCGAGAGGAATTAAATACGATAAAATTAAGCACTAAACATTAAACATATTGGAAGATGTTATTAAAATCAATCTATTCCATTTATGGATAGAAATACAAATGATGTTCTAACGTGGAACGTTCTGGTTTACACAATATGATATACACTACCAATAAGAAATTTTCCACCAAAAAATTTTAGAGATCTGATGTCGTATTGACGTATGGGAATTTACAGACTCTTTCAATAGTGACGCTCGAAATTTGTTAGATTATAGCGGGCATACTGTTAAATCAACATCTGTCAAATTTATAGTGAATCGTTCAGTAGTGTCTGGCAAATCACCATGGAAGGCTATAGCGTTCAACAACGTGTACAAACCATCAAATTTAATTTTCAAAATCAGTGTTCCGTTTGAGAAACGTTCCGCGCATTACGTGATTTTTATTTATGACATACAGCCAACACCCATACGTCACCGAAACGCAACGTGTGCTGAAAACATCGCTACTGTGCATGAGAGTGTACAGGAAAACCCGAGGCAGTCAATTTTTCGCCGTTCACAAGAACTTGGTGTTTCTGTGACTTCAACTTGGCGAATTTTGCGTCGGGACACTGTAATTTTATATGGCTCTGCACCCATATAAAATCCAACTGACCCAGGAACTCAAGATAAACGACCATAGACAACGCCTTGTGTTCGCTGATTGGGCCCTGGAGCAGTTGGAAGTTGACCCAAATTTCATCAAAAAAAAAAAAAATCATATTTAACGACGAGGCCCATTTTTGGACGAATGGGCAAGCAAAATTGTCGGATTTGGGACGATACCACTCCACACGAGATACACCAGCACCAAATGCATCCCAATACAATCACTATTTGGTGCGGATTTTGGTCTAACAGAATAATCGGTCCGTATTTCTTCCAAAACGAAACTGGCATTACCATAACCGTGTACGGAGAGCGCTACAGATCGATGACAAGCAACTTGTTGTGGCCTAAACTGGATCCAAGAAGACTAGAGAGTAAGGAGACATAGCTCCCCGAAAAATCAGTGGTGGGGGTGGCACGAAACACATCGGAAATATGGCAGGCTCGCGTAGAAGCGCGCGGGATTTGCGCATGCCGTTTATCCTCGTCTATCGCGGTTTCTCTCTCACACTATCAAAATGTCGGGTTCCATTGAGCCACGATCAGGGCTTTTGATGAAACGATTCGCAACGCAACAATATCTCGAGGCCTTTGACATATTCAACAGAAAAACTGGAAACGCTCAAAACACAGCAAACAAAGATAACCTCGCTCGGTTCTACGCAATGACCGCCATGATGAAGCGCACCACGTGATCACGGTGCGGACGCTTTTCGTGCTACCCCCACCACTCGAGTTATGTCTCCTGTTCTCCAGTCTTCTTGACTGGATCACATGGATACCGACGAACGGCCAACAGAATGTGGTTCCAACAGAACGGCCGGCGCTACGTGTCACACAGCGCATGTCACGATGGACATTCTATACGAGCGATTTGAGGGCATGGTTATCTTTCGCAACGGCGACGTGAACTGGCCACCAAGGTCATGCGATTTAACGCCTTTAGGCGTCTTCCTTTGGGGGTATCTTAAATCGCAGGTCTATGCGAATAAACTGCAAACAGTTGATACCCTCAAAATCAACTTAACGAACGCCATTCAGCAAATTCAGTCAGATACAACAGTTCAGTTATACAACAAAGTCATCGAAAATTGGACCTCCCGAATACGTGCCACCAAGCAAAGCCGCAGCCGACACTTGAACGACGTAGTATTCCATAGTTAATGCCATAAAATATTCTTCCAAATAAAAAAAATCAATGGATATCTTCACACACAACTTGTTTTAATTATATTTAAAAATCGAGCATCTTTATTGAAATATTCTATATATGAAAGAATTTGAGGGGCCTCACATTTCGAAAGCTTTCAATGGAACCTAGCATGATGAACTTCTGTATAACTATTCCTTCATGGTCTACCTACTCAACTATGTTCGATATCCAGACTTTCCCATGTATAGTACATGGAAAAAGCTGAATATCATACATAATATATGTTGTTAACCAAGGTTAGCAACAGTTCCCTAGCCTAACCTAACTTTGGCCACAAACGCTATGATTCCTTAAAGATCAATATCACCGCCACCTTTCTTGTCTTTGGCTTCACATTAATGATCCACTTAGTCCAATATTATTTATATTTAATTTCGTTGATAGCACATTTGGAGCCAGAAGAGCGTTACAATTTTCTGCACATTTAAGTATATTTGTTTGAAAGTATTAAATGGCATACTTAATTTTGTGTATTTTAAAAGATATAAGAAAATTGGTTAATAAAAAGAACAAGCTGCTGCTGTCTAAAAGAACAAGCTGCTGCTTAACTCGTCCATTAGTTTAATAAATAGTTATTACAGTAATTAAAAGCCATGTAGTATAAAAAAATGTGTTTATCTGCAGTTCCTTCGGAATGAACATCAATCAGTCAGAAGCCATATGTTTCACAGTTTCTGAAAATGTGACAGGTCAACGATTCTTAAAGATTTGTTACACCACTGAATTTAGCATAAATTATATTTTTTTGGCTTCATGGATTAATTTATCATCGATTAGTCGATGTAAATATTTAACAACAATCTTGCATAACAATAAATTTTATAAATATATAAATGTATTTCATGCATTTATGTATCTATATTACATCACATACATTTATCTACATATAGATGGTATATGCATAGAATGTATAAAAATATTAGCCCATTACAGTTTCCTATTCTATAATGAAAATAATTTCATAAAATTAAGCATAATATTTTAAACGCTCTTAAACTAGAAATATTTCTAATAACAACTAAGGACTTAATTTAATTTAGAATAATTCAATTTATTAATGTTATATCTGTTAATATTGTACTCTATAAATAACATAATTCTCTCAATTGTAAATAATCAGTAAGATAACTGTATCAGAAGAATTTGGAAAATCTATTTGTAAACCTGTAAATCGATTCCAGATGCAAACCTGGTCTGAATTTTAATAGTTTAGATTGTCGACAATACACACAATCTATGCAATTTTTGAAGAATTTTGTAGTTTATCTATAAGTTTCTACATCAGGGTAAAATGATTATCATTTATTGAAACTATTGTGTCTATAAGATTGTTTGCTCCATCAAAGAAGTTCATACGTAGATCAAGTATTTTCTCTCTCACCATAGGAACGTTTTAGCCTTTCTAGTAAATTAAAAATTATTTATTGACGTTGACCAATCTATTATTCGAAATTTTTATTGTTTTTATTTCACGTTTTTGGCACACTCAGTAGGTTTGACACGACTTGAAAAGATACCAATCTTAAACTTTTCTGTAACATACGGTGATTACTGGTTATCCTCTTGAGAGTAATCACATATCTGTGTATAAGTAGGATATTGATATATGACCTATGGCCATTCTAAGGAACTCTTAAATATTGAACACACCTTTGGCATAGATTGTCGTGTTGACTATATTGACCATCTGAACAGTGTACATCAAGAGACTGATTAATACTAGTATCCGCCACCCCAAAGATATTTCTTTGGAATTTTCGTTATCACTCCGAGAATTCTTTTGAGAACATAGAATATGTCACGGGATTTTGTTCATGCACGGTACACCTGATCTAGTTTCTTACACTGAGCTCTCTAATACAATCCTCCAACTCACCATCTACTTATTCAAATTCATTAATCCCTCTTCTTCCTTCAATTTTGCCAATTCCAGCTCTAATTGAATATCCAGAATTTCATTATTCAAATCCTCCTTCTTTGGAGCATTTCAGGTTCTGTTTAGCGACTCCTGGATTGACTCTTACTGTTAAGCGAACTCTCTTTTATCAATAATGACACTAATACTGAGACAACTTGCTGTTAACTAACGCCACCGAATTATTCTTAAAAAATAACACTTTTATTGCTCTTAGAACTCTGCGGATACAACGGTTTTTAGCAAGACGTAGTAGTACCTGTCGAGTATCTGCTATTTGAATGTCTTTTACTTGACCTTTCTTCGAGCTCAAATTTCTCAGACAGAACCTCGCACTTCATATTCGTCCATTTCTTCCATCTTTCAGGTGTAGAAGAATTGTAAGCCCAGTTTGTTAAAGTTTACTTAAAGCTTTAGATAAATTTTAACAAACTTTTACTTTAAAGTTTATTTGTATTAACCGTATTTTTGACATTTTTTAGTCATTATAACATTAAGTATACAAAACATATTATACACTACAAAATTACTTGAAATATTGAAATAGTTCAAAACAATTAGAATAATATATTACTAACAATTGTACTTCAAAAGTAGATTTAAAAATGGTACAATCAAACCTCTAATAATAAATTGTAATCCATAGAAGTTTTAATAAAAACTTAACTATGAAGTGAATGGGAATCGCAATACCAAGTCACGCTATACGTTAATTAATATTTTTTGTTAGTTAATTACCCTACGTAAGTTATTTTTATAACATTATTGTAATTACTTACCACCATTTGGTAATGATTTAATTACGCGTTAAATAACTACGCATCAACGTCATCTTACGGAAAGTTATAAAACTAACAGCATTACTGTAGTAGAATCCTAGCTTAGTATTTGTTGACAATGAGTAGCTTTTTTGTCACTCAAATATTTAAATCGATTTCACAAAATAATATGCATCACTAACCACAATCCCCAATTTATTCTTAAATATAACAGCAGGTGAAATAATAACGAATACAGAATGAGAACGCCCACCTTATTAGTCTAACTACCCACCGATAGGTGGCTGAAAGGAAGAGTGCCTTCAATAATACCCGCGGCGTTGTCGGACGTATTGAATTTAATCAAGTTTCCAGACGTCTTCGATCCGTTCTTTATCAATTGAAAATGCGTCATGGTACAGGAACAGTGATTGCGATAATCACAGTCTAATAAAACCGGCATTTAGATAAGCCCGGTCATAATTTTCTTTTATCAGGCGGTTTATAATACTAGAAACTTATTATATTTATTGTTTTAGGAACATTGACATAATTTTTATTTGATACTTTGCGATCCGGAAAATATTTGCAGGAGATAAGCAAAATCGAAGAGCTTTGACCATTTAATACAGAATGTACGAGTATGTAACATATAAGAAGTAGTGTTTTGTTATTGTTTATTTTTTTATAATGGACGTACTTGGTGACCCATATGAGACACTCAGCCGACTCAGTTTCTTGAAAAAAAATTGAACGATCTTCTTCTACTTTTTCTTCTACAGAAATAGTAAAATGAGTTGTTCCTTTTTATTCAAGAATACAATTTTGTGATTTTATGATAGAAATAAAATTCAAACATCCTAAATATAGTCATGGTCATGAGACTTATCCTACACCTTTGAAGCGAAAATTCCTATAAGCTTAAAGAATTGTATATTCTATAAGCTTTCTAATACTTGAAAAACAAGCATGTTTCAATATTTAAAAAGGTATTTTAGACCACCATTATTTTCAGCAGTTATGTTTGCAATATAGAACCAGTATGGCAGTTACAGTATTTAAAAAATAAATAAAATTTAAAGTAGAACTAATATACATTAAATATATTAGGATTGTTTTAAGAACATTTACTTCATGATATATGTTTAGCGAACTATAAATAATTGCAGTAGTCTACAAGGTGAAAGCTAGAATGAACTATGTAACTCAGATGTTATGAATTTCAATAAAAAGGTCGATTATTACTTATGGCTGCCCACGCTTGATGGGGATAATGACGTTTAGTTATCTTCATCCTAGGGGATATAACCCACCCCAACTTTTTTATTTCAACTGGAAGGATAGTCGAGTGACGCATAATTTGATAGTTCCTATTGAGAGGAATACAGTATATTATTACAGCATTTTATTTTTGTATTAGTGTTATTATATTGCGTTTTATTTTTGTATTAGTGATATTTTTCATGTATCATTTATAATGTTACATTTGAAAACTGGATTGCTAAATCTCTTATCTAAAGAAAGCTCTTCGTATTGAAATTTTAATACTGATCGGGTATGGCGAGTGGTGCCGAACTCAAATGAGGATTTCTCAATTATCTAGAGAGTTTAGAGACTAACATTTAGATCCACCACCCATAGGTCAAGGTAAAATCAGTAAAATTGAGTCTTGGCAATAATTTCATCACGAGATGGCTGTAAGTACCTAAAATAAGGAAAAACATTGTTGGCGATGAAACGAAATTAAACGTATTATTAGCTGTTAGGAAAGCCCCGTGACGTCAGCCCGACAACTGGCTCGTACTTTTAAAGTTAACTATATTACAATTCTGAAATTATTGACAAAAGTGCAGCCTTACAAAATATAAATGGTTCAGAAATGTATATTCTTGTAGTCGTTAATAGACACAATTATTAGGCTGACAGTAATCCTTAATGGATACAGGAAAACCATACCCAACGACAACAAAAAAATAAATATGTGGACTGAACCAATAGGTGATACGGTTCTTGGACCATTACTTTTTCCATAATAATGATGGTTTCTTGATGGATCTAAATTTCCATCTTCTAATTTGGTTCCATCTTTGTCGACTCTCTGTTTCAATTAATTAGATGTACTTAATGCCAGAATATGGTATGAACAATATTGAGGTCAACACCGCTACACCGTAATGGTCCATCAATATGTGAACGAGATATTTCTAAATATGTGGGTGGATGACGAGTTTCAATTAAGTGATCCAGAAAAGGCATTCAGAGAGATCATTCCGAAGATACTACACTATCAGAATGTAAATGATTGGTTTCATTATCGACTAGCTTTACACACACTAACATTATAAGAATTATCAATTAAAAATTAACAAATAATTTGCAAGCCAATTTAGAAAACAAATCAGCGAAGATTTTTTTAAACAATCATAACTTTCTATTGGTTATCGCAAATTAGAATTTTTATAATTATTCTCATTAGTAGCGCTACTAAATCTCGGTGAAGCTGTTTATTTCATTTCCCTGTATATGTTGATTATAGACTATTCATTGTGGTCATATTTTTGGTATGCTGCCATTCTGTCCGCAGAAAAACACGTTAACTTCATTTATTGTAGCTACCTACACTTAGAACAAGCATCATGTTATATGTACAACATAAAACAAATTTCATGATTGTCGTACATGATATATATTCGTTTAATTTTTTGCGCTTTTGTTTTATTTATATTGTCGGTTTGAAGGAAAACTATGGTAGGTATCTCTAAAAAGTACAAATTTCAGTAAAGTGATTTGAAATTTTTAAAGAATTGAAAATTTTCTCAATGATGGCAAGGGCAGAGTCTGACATTTTCACCTCATAATCTTGGACATCTATAGTAGCACTTCCGCCATTGTTTGCTCTTACCTGATTAATAATGAAAATGCCCTCTACCACACAAGTTTCGTCCTTTCATTTTTAGTTTTCCAGAAATTTATTCAACACTTTCCAGATTTAAGATTTTGTAAAGGAAGAAACATATTTTTATCGTGATACTTCACTGGTTTATTCTTGGAAAATGCAATGGGAAAAACTCAAATTAAAAACTCACATCTCACTAAAATATCACAACTACTCGTATGAAGAGGTACCTGTGATTCAAAAAAAGGTTTATCATTCTTCGAAATTAAGATAAACCTTTTCCCTGTAATTTTCAGTAAATTATAAAATTAAAGACATTACATTGTAAGATTTTTGACTACTTTCATTATAATAATATTTCTCAAAGTAATCAACCCTTTGACTTGAAGAACCTGAAGACAACGGAGATGGCATGATGAAAAGATGATGCAATAGTGTTGATAGAACTCTCTTGGCGCAGCCAGATGAACTACGCGTGTGAGAGTCTCTTTCACAAATCTTAAAGAGGGGGAATTCTGCCGCAGTGATATAGGATGACGCCACTTGTACTTTATTTGTATCATATTGATTTCTGTTACAAGAACAATATCGTTCATTTCTTATGATGAAATCTTTAAGGATGTTACAAAGCAGGAGCTCCCCTATTTTTGATAGTGTAATATTTGTTTATAAACGAGGTAATAGCATTTATAGTTTGAACAACAGTCGTATAAAATATCACAGACACATTTGTTTGAAAATTTCTTTGTTACCTCCTGCCATAAACCTTTATCTGCAATCCCTGAAAAGTACAATTCGATAGGAAATGTATTTTAGGAGGTCAACATCTTCAGAAACTAGCTTGCATTCCCGCTCGAATTTGTTAAAAAACGATTTTTCCAAAATCGAAAAGCTAGGTGTTTTGAGATATTATAGTTTTCTGTCAAATCGGCGATGTATTTAATATATATGTATATTTCTGTTATTTCTATATTACTTTCTTTTTTTATCTCTTAATTATCGATGAACATATTAATAGAGGTGATGTATTTAATATAGATGTGTATTTCTATGCTATTTGTATAGTGCTTCCTTCTTTTTTTCTCTCAGTTATCGATGAGCAGATTAATATAGCGTATGTTTTTTTCAATTATATTATTTGGAGCCCCTTTGTTCAGTTTGCATTTATTTTATCTCGTATTTTGTTATTAGATTTAAGGGCCTATAGAATCATGTAATAAATAAAATAGTATACTAACAATTCTGATTGCTAGATTCAGTTTCATCTAGATCCAACATTTCAGGACTATGTCGTTAACACCCTGTATGTATTCCAAATATTATAAAATGAGGAAAATTCATCATCCATAAATTATAGCTGACTTATTTCTCAGGCTAAAGCGCAGCGAGCCGTAACAGCAAATTTCCATAAAATTGGGAAATCGCCCTCAGGCACATTTACTTAAATGGCGGCGGTGAAACAGCGACCTGTAAAACATCCAAGGATCCGCCGCTCGCCAGACTCTAATCTTTAAATTTTATTCATCTGGCAACACCGCCCGCAACTTAATTATATTCATCCACCGACAAATTTCGCATGAATAATTCATTTTAATATGGGATATATGCTTTAATAAAATTTAAATTACAGCAGGGCATTGCAAGACGGTGATTTATGGAAACAAGGAAAAGCTGATTGGCTGAACTGTAGCAGGTATGACAGAAAGAAATGGAGGTCGTTCAATGACAGTCAAATAAGTAGTGCCAAGTTTGACTTGGCGGTGGCACTTTAATATTGGAAATTGACGGGTTAAAAAATCAATACCCTAACCACCTTGGAAATTATTTCCATACGGAGAGAATGTTAAGAGTGTAAAACTATTATATATGAACTGTTGTCTGGTATAATACACTGGTGGAAATGGAAATCCCAACACCAAGAAGGAGGTATGCTCGATCAATGAAACGTACACAAAATATTTGTCTAGGTGGTATATTACACTGATACTATTTACAGTAACATAACTTAAAATGTATGGATATAGCGGTATTTTCCTCAGTATCGAGTGTAACCACCATTTCGTCGAATGCAGGTCTCCACACGTAGGTGGGTCCGGTCATAAAGGTGACGAATCTTATTCTCAGGTATACCCTCCCACGCTTGATGCACTTGTGCTGTCAGATCGGCTGTCATCGTTGATTGAGGATATGTTTGAAGCCTACGTCCAAGTATGTCCCACACGTGCTCTATTAAAGAAAGATCGGGAGATCTTGCAGGCCAGGGTAAAACATTAATGTTACGGAGAGCGTTCCTGGTCACAGCAGCGATATGGGGGCGAGCGTTATCTTGCTGAAATGTCGCTCCCTCCATATTGTTCATGAACGGCAAAACAACAGGTTCAATGACTCTGACGTAAATATTCCCTGTCATGTTATTCTGGATTACCACCAAGGGAGCACCTCAGGAGTATCTGGTGCAACTCCTGAGTATTACCCCCGCATGCGGGGCTCTGCAGGGGTGGACCTTTATTTCCTTAGCTACTCGTGGGACCAAAATGGAACCAGTCCACAAAGGAAAAAGCTTGGAGGATAAGGAGGCCCAAATAGGGCCTGTACCGCGGACGCCTCCACCCTCCCTGCCAAGCAGTTACTCCATCGCCGACACCCAGGCCACACTCGGGACCTTGCCCTTGATCTCTATTGAGGGAAGGGGCGAGGAAAACCTGAGTAAACCGGGGGACAAAAGTGGGGCAACTACTAAAAAACGAATGAGCGGAAGCCAGCGAAGGAATCTAGCTAAATCTACACGTGAGGGAGCAACTCCTAGGAGTGTTGGCGACCTCAATGATGATGATGATGTTCCTAGGCCGTCTAAAATGGGAACAAAAATGGAACCACCAATCCATGAAAGAATCTTGGAGGATAAGGAGGTCGAAAGCGGGCCTGTACCGTGGACGCCTCCATCCTCCCAGACAAGCAGTTGCTCCACCGCCGATACCCAGGCCACACTCGGGACCTTGACCTTGACCTATATTGAGGCAGAAGGCGAGGGGAATCTGATCAAGCCAGGGGACGAAAGTGGTGCAAGTGCTAAGAAAAGAATAATTCAAATTATTCAGATTAACTTGCATCGAAGCAAAGATGCCTCTTCTATTCTGCAGAGGAGTCTGGCTAAGATGCACACAGAGATAGCACTTATCTAAGAACCTTGGGTGGTGCAGGGATCTATAAAGGGACTGGGAAATTTCCTCTGCTACAGGAGTAGTAGTACTAACAGACCCAGAGCCGGCATCGTAGTGAAGAACATTAGCGCCACACCCCTGTGGAAATGGTCCACAGGGGACCTAATGGCGGTAGCTACGATGCTTTAAAACGTAGGTAGGGTGGTCATAGCGTCAGCCTATCTACCAAATAACCGCAGGGACAATCCGACACCAGAGGTGAAGGAACTTGTGGATTTCTGTCAAAAAGCCGACCTCCCTTTGCTGATGGGATGTGATGCGAACTCACACCATATGGTCTGGGGTAGCACGAACACCAATAGCAGAGGTATGAAGCTCATGGAATATCTGGTAAGTACAGAGCTAGATATTTTAAATGTGGGAAACACACTCACTACACCTAACGCTATAAGGGTGGAAGTAATTGACATTACCTTGGGCTCCAGACACCTGGCGGGATACGTGCGGAACTGGAGAGTCTCGGATGAACCCACACTCTCGGATCACTCTGCCATTAAGTTTGATTTGGGAGTGGGGGAGCATGAGGAGACGAAATGGGTCCGTAACCCCAGATTCACAAACTGGGAACAGTTTAAATCGGAACTTCTAGTAACAGTTCGGGGGATCCCCTCCAGAATTAGTGAAAAGGAAGTACTGGAGGCGGCAGCCTCCCGACTGAATAGAGGATTGATAGAAGTCTATGAAGGGAACTGTACACCTAAACGAGCTAGGCCGAAAAGTCAGGTAAGATGATGGAACAATAAGCTGGAAAACCTTAGATGTAGGGTAAGGAACCTTCTCAAGGGAGCCAGAAAACGTAACAGCCGTACAACCTGGGAGGACTATAGGACTGCCAGGGATCAGTATAGGGCTGAGGTTAGGGAAGTCCAAAGAAGTAGTTGGGTCTCTTTCTGTAATGAGATAAATAAGGGAGCTGAGGCAGCACGGTTGAACAAGATCCTAGCCCGCAGCCCGGAAGCGATACTGGGATCGCTCAAGCTTCTTAATGGTAAATTCTCGGAATCGGATGAGGAAACCTTAGACCATCTCATCAAAGTACATTTTCTGGGCTTTTATAGACCGGAGATGGGGGACATTTTCGACCCGCTAGTAGGGGCACATAGGACCTGGGCGGTAAACCGAGAGAGGGACGGCAGGGAACTTGTGAAGGAGATAGTCACACCGACTAAGATGAGGTGGGCCTTGAGGTCCTTTTATCCATATAAATTGCCGGGACCGGACGGCATTTATCCGGTACTTCTGCAGGAAGCAGAAGAAATAGTCCTAGGTCCACTCATAAGGATCACCAGGGCCAGGTTGGCACTGAAGATGGTCCCGAAAGTGTGGCCAGGCACAAGGGTTTTTTTTATACCTAAACCGGGCAAAGTCGGATACATGTCCCCTAAGGACTTTCGGCCGATTAGCCTTACTTCATTTTTACTAAAGACGGCCGAACGATTAGTTGACAGGTACCTTCGGGATACTGTCCTAATAGAGAGGCCGCTTCAAGGGAGCCACCATGCTTATCAAGCTGGTAAATCAACAGAAGCAGCTCTGGATAAGGTTGCGTCATCGATACGGTCACAACTGGACTCCGGAGGATACGTTGTCGGCACCTTCCTTGATATTGAAGGAGCCTTCAACTTTAAATCCAGGGAGGTGATTAGCGGAGCACTAGGCAGATGCTACAACCCCAGAATAATCGCTGAATGGATAGACCATATGTTGGGAAACAGACAGCTTACTGTCAATAAACGCAAGACTACCATCGAGGGCCGGATCGACTCGGGCTGTCCACAGGGAGGGGCATTGTCCCCCCTTCTGTGGTGCCTAGTAGTCGATGAGCTGCTTGAAAGGTTAAAGGATTACCAAATAATTGGCTATGCCGATGACTTAGTAATAATAACGAAGGACCTTTCCTGGAGCCGATTCTCGATATAATGCAGGGAGCTTTGAACAAGGTTGGGAATTGGTGCAGGAGAGAGGGGACTCTCGGTCAATCCCTCTAAAACTGAGGTGATGGTGTTCACCAAGTGAGCATATATAAATATAAGTGGAATAAAACATGTCCGCTGAAACTTGGCGGCCAAGAACTAAGCTATAATAGCGAAGTGAAATACTCAGGAGTAATCCTGGACGGGAAACTGTCATGGGGAAAACATCTAAGTCACATATGTTCCAAGATCGCAGCAATACATTGGCAACTGAGAAGAGTCATTGGTAATAGCTGGGGCTTGAAACCGGAAACCATGAAATAGATGTATGAGGCAATTCTCAAACCCAGACTGACGTATGCAGCACTGGTCTGGTGAAAGAGAGCCTGTTTAAAGTCGGAAGCCAACAGACTTAACAAGCTAAGAGGATTGATTCTTAGAAGTATAACCGGGGCCCCAAGATCAACACCGATCGAGGCGATGGGGATACTGACAGGGACACCACCTCTTGATGTCATCCTGAAAGCGGAAGCCGCAAAGGCAATGCACAGGGTGGGAAACATGAATAGGAAGGTAAGGGACCTGAATAGACTCTCAAGAGAGCTAGCTGAGGAGGGACTCCTATGGATGCCCTCTGACAGTACGGGTGTCCACCTCCTGTTTGACAAGAAATATAAGATCAGCCTCACCAGTAAGACCGACTGGATGGAGGGTCGAACTGGATTGCCGCTCAATGGAGACATCTGGTACACGGATGGAGCCAAGAGTGGAAACAGAGCGGGTGCGCGGGTGTATAGGCGACGCGACGGGATAGGTAAAACCTTCCCCTTGGGCAAATACACTACACACTCCAGGCCGAGCTAGTTGGAATTACATACGGTGTTCTGGGGGCCGACCAAAATCGGACCCAGGAGAAGGTATGTATCTGCTCGGATAGCGAGGCGGCGTTGACAGCCCTGAATTCAGCAACGACAAAGTCGAAGCTGGTCTATAATTGCTATGAAGCATTGAACCACTTGGCAGGGAGGGGACCGGTGGAACTCTTATGGATACCTGGGCATAATGGCATTAAGGGAAATCTAATTGCAGATGACCTTGCCAGACTAGGGACCAGGGAAAGCTTCTATGGACTAGAACCTGCAGTGGAAATAAATCGGAATCTGATCAGAGACCGCGTCAATGGCTGGGCAAGAGACCAGCACAATAAAAAATGGAGAGGAGTAACGGGTTGTTTAATAACCAAACTCTTCATCCAATACTCAGAGATTGAGAAATCGGTCCAATAATTCATTAAATTGAACAGGCACAAAGCCAGAACCCTGGTGGAAATCATAACGGGCCACCATAGTGGCCTGAATGCCAATAAGCACAAGCTGGGGCTGACTGATAGCCCGGCCTGCAGATACTATAAAGAAGACGAGGAAACGTCGATTCATCTTCTTTACACCTGTCCTGCACTGGAGGAGAAGAGGTATCTTATATCAGGGATCCCTGTTATCCTAGAGGAGGCGAGGCTTAAGGCGGGGGACATGCCTAAATTGCTCCTTTTATGGGATAGCATTTTTGGATAATGACCCGGATAAGAAGGAATCGCCAAGGGACTACCCATGCGATCAGTGGCTGATGAGGCCTAAACCTATATAATATAATAATAATAATAATAACCGCCAAGGGGGTCCTGGGGTCATAGGAAATTCCTCTCCACACCAAAATCCATGGAACTGGTCCGGTATGGCGGCGACGAATACAGCTTTCTAAGAGGCGTTTATCAGACCTCCTTCTAACTCGTGCACATCCATCACTAGCACCCAGATAAAAACAGCTCTCATCTATGAATACCACAGAGCACCATTCTTCCTTCCACGCAGCTCTTTCATGACATCTAATCTAACATACCTCCTTCTTGATGTTGGGATTTCCATTTCCGCCAGTGTACGATCATATACGTCAGGGTTGTTATAATTTAAATCAATTGTATTAAAATGACGATTTAAATCGAACAAATTTTAACAAAAGTAAACAACAACAAACAAATTTTAATACACGATATAAATCATAAAGAAAAGTATAAAGAAAAACTGAGTAACATTTGTTTTAATTTTTTTAAGAAAAAAATATGGCATTCTACAGGTCAAAATTTTACTGCTGGTAAAAATATATAGGGTGTTACAATAAGAGCGCAACATTTCAAATGCGCGCCATTTTGGCTGTCATGGTTCAATTGTCATCATGATCTGTCATCGTGCAAAAGAATTGGTCATTTCAATAGCCACTCTTCGCCGTATTCTCACTAAAGATTTGCATCTTCATGCTTACAAAGTCCAATTGACTCAACAGCTTCTACCAACACACCATACACGGCGAAGAGAGTTCACCGATTAGATCATTGAACAACAAGAAGTAAATTCCGATATTGTAGACAAAATTATTTTCAGCGACGAGGCCCATTTTCACCTTGATGGCTTAGTTAATAGGCAAAATTGCCGCATTTGGGGTTCAGAAAATCCACGAATCATTCATAAGAAACAAATGGATCCCCAATGTGTCACTGCTTGATGTGGATTGTGGTTTTAAGGAATCATGGACCATTTCTCTTCAACAACGAGGTAGGTAATGCATTAATGGTAAATGGCGAATGTTATCGGGAAGTAATAACCCAGTTCTTTGTGCCTCAATTGGAAGATATTGCTTTTAAAGACACGTGATTTCAGCAAGATGATGCCACTTGCCATACCACCCGTGAAACATTAACGGTCTTTCACGAGTCTTTTCCTGGTCGTGTCATCTTTCGTCTTGGAGCGTTACAATTGAATGTCAAGAGCCACCATGCATCGGATCTTAAAAAAAAATCTGCATCTGTTAGCATACGTTATGACAGATGCAGATTTTTCATTAAAATCTGATGCGTGATGGCTCTTGACATATTCAATTGTTGTGCACGACGTCGATTTGATGCGTTTGAATACTCTCGTACACTTTCTCTCACTTTAACAATATTTTCATCTGATCAAGCACGAAGAGGATATATTGATGTTGCCTTATCAATAACAGAACCCGTCTCTTAAAATTTCTTGATTAAGTTACGAATTATTAACTCTGTAGATGCTTCATTTTGTCCTAATTTTGTGCGAATTTTTCTTAATGCAACTGTAAATATATCGCTCACTTCCATAAAACAGCTGTACACAAACTATTCATTATTGAACTTCTAATGGCTGAACAGTTCATTATTGAACTGCTAGTCGCGGCATGTTAACGTCGTATGGTTCGTAGATGACATTCGTTAAATAGTGACACCCTATCTTTGACAGAACACAAATGGCTCGCAATTCAAATCCTATAGTTCCAACTAAGACACCCAATACTTTTAAAATAATATGAATTTTTTGAAAATTGTTCATATTGTGAACATTCTCAGTCGCATATTTCAATTATCATTTTTTAAGAACTAACAAATTTGCAATACCTAACATAAAATTAAAACTGATAGGTATATCTACAATCAAGTCTAATTCTCGACATAACTAATTCTGAATTATTTAAAAATTGTAGCAATTTTCTACATATTTTTCTTATCAGTGTGTGCCCACAAACATATCAGTCTGCGGCATAAAGTAGGCGGCGACCTCGATAAACCGATTAACTACCTTGTGAAGGTCGCTGGCAGAATATAGTCAAGTATCGCAAACCTCCGATATCGTATGAGTAGGGCTTATTACGTGAAGCACGCACACCTACCTATGTATATGGATTTGAAAAGAGTTGGCCTTAAAAACGATCTCTATTTAATTTTATAAGAAATGTACATACATATGTATATAAAATATTACTCGCAACAAAAATATATTGTATACCCAGGAAATATAAATCGCATCAGTTAATTGCTTTAAAATATATGCGATGTTAAATAAAATGCTAATAAAAAAAACGTATGCAATTTTAGTAACAAAGCCAATTGTATTATTCATTACCTTGTGATTAATTGATTATGATGACTATTAGAGAATAAATCTAATTACAATACTAAATTTAAACTCTCATCTAGATGAACATTTAATCTACAATGTATAGGGTGTCTCAGTTGGAACTATAGGATTTTAATTGCGCGCCATTTGTATTCTGTCAAAGATAGGACATCAATATTTAACGAATGTCATCTACAAACCATGCGACGTCAACATGCCGCGATTAATAACGAATAGTTTGTGTACAATTGTTTTATGAAAGTAAGCGATCATTCACAGTTGCATTGAAAAAAATTCGCTCCAAATTAGGACAAAATGAAACACCTACAGAGTAAACAGTTCGTAACTTAATCAAGAAATTTGAAGAGATGAGTTCTGTTATTGATAAGGCAACACCAATACGTCCTCCTCATGGTCGGTGAGGAGTATCCAAACACATCAATTTGACGTTGTGCACAACAATTGAATCTGTCAACACCCACCACGCCTCGGATTTTAAAGAAATGTTTGCATCTGTCAGTATACAAAATTCAGTTGACCTAACAATTAAAAGATACAGAACATTTACAACGTCGTACATTTGTTAATTGGGTGTTAGAAAAAAATTAAGGTGATGTCAATTTTTGCAACAAAATGATTTTCCACATTTTCATCTTGACGGATACGTCAGCAATCAAAATTGTCGAATGTAGGGTTGTGAAAATCCACATGCTATACACGAAACTGAAATGCATCCATAGAAATACGCGGTCTGGTGCGCATTTTGGAGTGATGTAGTAATTGGATCATACATCTTTGAAAATGAAGCTGGTAATGCTATCACAGTAAACGACACCCAGGCATGTTGACGTCGTATGGTTTGTAGATGACAGTCGTTAGATATTGACGCCATATCTCTGACTGAACACAAATAACGCGCAATTCAAATCACATAGTTACAACTGAGACGCCCTATATAAGATGTACAAACTGATTTTATTGCCAATTTTTATTACAACTAAATCGTTGAACAGTTTAATATTTAGCGCTTTCCCGGGTTCGAGAAAATGAAAAAGAAATGAAATTACGTGAATAGATACTAACGCCTTTATAGTTCTAACCAATCATGTAATTAATGCATCATGCTAATCATCATCATCATGAGGTCATCAGTCCTAAGACTGGTTGGACGCTAACCTCCAGCTTCTCCTATCTTGTGCTAACCTACGCATTTCGCTAATTGTGCTACAACCTACATCCCTTACTATTTGCGAGCAGTAGTCTAGTCTAGGCCTACCTCTGCCTTTCTTCACTCCTATTTCTGCCTCCAAAATATCGCGGACTATTCCCCCATGTCTCAGCAAGTGGCCTACCATTCTATCTCTTCTCTTCTTTATGTTTTCCCACATACTTCTTTTCTCGCCGACTTTCTCCAATACTTCTTCGTTTCTAACCTTATCAGTCCACGGTATTTTCATCATTCTTCGGTAACACCACATCTCAAAAGCTTCTAATTTCTTCCTACTTGCTTCCCCTACCGTCCAGGTTTCACAACCGTATAGTGCCGTGCTCCACACATATGTTTTCAAAAATCTCTTCCTTGTTTCTAAGTTTATTACCCCCGAGCATAAAAGTGCTTTCTTTTTGTTAAAAGCTACTCGACCCTGCGCTATTCTTTGTTTTATATCTTTATCGCTTCTTCCATCCCAATATATTTTACTTCCTAAATAAGTGAAGTCTTTAACTTCCTCCAATCTTTCATTATTAATTTGTACTTTCGTTTTTACTCTGCTCTCGCGCCCTCTGCACACTAACACTTTAGTTTTGTTTTTATTCATCTTCATTCCGTATTCCTCTGTCAACACTGCCTCCATTTCGTTCAATGCTGATTCTAATTCCTCCTTACTAGATGCTAATACTGCTATATCATCAGCGAATCTCAGCATTTTTAGTTTCTGTCCCTGTACTTTAATCCCGAAATCCACTCTACCTTTTACCACATTAATCGCCTCTTCGATGTACAGATTAAAAATTAGTGGTGAAAGCGTACATCCTTGTCTTACTCCTTTCCTAATACCTACTTCCCTTTTTTCCCCTTCTACTTCTATAACAGCAGTTTGCTCTTTGTATAGATTGTGTACTACTCTCCTATCTCTATACTTCATTCCCGTACTCTTTAGTATCTCAAACATTTTTTCCCATCTTACGTTATCAAAAGCTTTTTCTAAATCTACAAATCCTATATAAGCGTTCTTTCCTTTTTCTATTGTTTTCTCTAACCTTACTCTTAACGCTAGAATAGCTTCGCGAGTTCCCCTATTTCGCCTAAACCCGAATTGGTCTTCTCGTAGTATTTCCTCCGCTCTATTTTCCATCCTCTTCTGCACTATTCTTCTGGTTAAGATTTTTGACGCATGGGAGGTTAGGCTAATCGTTCTAAAGTTCTCGCATTTGTCGGCTCCTCTCTTTTTCGGTATAGTAATGATAATGTTCCTCTTATAATCCTCCGGCATCTCGCCCGTTTCGTATATGTATTTTACCAGTTCAAACATCCTATTTACTACTTTATGTCCTGCACATTTCAAAATTTCCGCCTGTATCTTATCTACACCCGGCGCTCTATTGTTCTTTAGCCCCCTTAGTGCTATTTCAAATTTCTCTCTCAATATAGGTTTTCCTACATCTTCCCTATCGATGCTAGATTCTTCCTCTAATATCTCTCCTAATTCCTGACCCTCATATAAATTTCCTAAGTACTGCTTCCATCTATCCGCTTTCTCCTCTCTTCCGATCAGTATGTCCCCCGATTGACTCCTAACGTTTCTACTTATTGTTCCTATATCCCTGAAGTTCCTCTTAATTATTTTGTAAGCCTCATCGGTCTTACCTACTTGGAGCTTATCTTCTACTTATTTGCATTTATCCTCTATCCATTGTTCTTTCGCTTTTCTACACTTTTTAATGATTTCCCACTTTATTGACTTATAAGTTTTCAGTTCTTCCTCGTCTCGTCTGTTTTTGTAGCCTCGTCTCTTTTGTATTAAGTTTAAGATTTCGTCCGTTATCCATCATGCTAATAGGTAATAATAATTCGCTTCTCTTGGTGCATGAAATGAAAGAAGAGCAAGCATGGGCAGCTAAAAAAAAGCTTAAAGCAAAAACGGCAATGGGACTTGACTGAAGTCAAGCTCTAGCATTTCTAATAAATGATTTGGTGGCCGATTTAAGTAAATCTCCTGTGCTAATATACAATTTAATTCCGCTGCCATAATGTGAATGTACACAGAGTTCGATCTGGCGTAAAGTGCATCTTTTCCCTCCGAATACTCTTCTTTTAAGCTCGGTACTCACTAGCGAGCTGTAGCTGTAACCGAACAGATACAGTTACGAGGTTCTAGTGTGTACGCGTGAAACAATCTTCACTCGCGACGTCTACCAAGCGTACTCATTAAGCGAGCTGTAATTGTAACCGAACAGATACAGTAACGAGGTTCTAGTGTGTAACGAGAAGTCTACATTACTTTGACCGTAAAGACAAGCCGGATCTATCCGCAGTGTTGGTTTGTAACTCCACGATGTCGGAGAAAGTGTCTTTCGCTTGTGCAGCATCCATACTTATAGATACTTTACTCGTTAATTATAAACGGCCACGAAGATGGTAGATTAATTGAATGTATCGGGAAAGAAGTGATCTACTTCTTATTTTAAAAAATCAACAAATCAGTGGTCATTACAAAAGTTTCACGAGAATGACTCCAACTGATTGTGAATATCTAATAAATTTAATCAAGATAGAACAAAAAACACTACGTTTCGAGAAGCAGTCTCGGTTCAAGATACGTTAGCTGTGACGCTGAAATACTTAACTACTGGTGATTCTTTTACAAGTTTTCAATACAATACGGGTCTTCTTTCAAATATTTTTTGTAATAATCTTTGTCCTTAGGGTTCTATAGTACACTGTTTTCTTTGTAGGCGTCTATCAGCAGAAGACACTTATCCTCTGACCATTCATTCATGATAAACGAATAAATAATTAGAATTAAAGGAACAAACGCTAGAAAATATTTGTTGGTTCGCAACGTTGCAACGACCTTCACTCTCGACGTCCACGAACGCATTGCGAGCGCCCTTTGATTCGCGGCAAAAACCGACAATCGTCGGCTCTTTGCGAGCCGCACGTGTTCCGCTCGTGGCAGGCTCGCGAACCACGTACACACTATGATTTTTGGTAACACTAACGTGCAACAGTTACAGCTACAGCTCGCTAGTGAGTACCCGGCTTTACGCGTACATAGAGAATCTCACACTTTTCCTATTATTGACGAGCTGTACTTGTGTCGTCGCCAATTTATTACACTAATTATAGTAACCTGGTAAATAGTACTGATATGTTTTACACTACTCCGGCTTAGAAAAAAAAATTGTAATCCGTTGTTATATCCATCCTTATGTAAGTGTTTTATTTTTGATTTTGCTCTAGAATGTAAGTGCATATATGTATATTTAAGATTTCTATCATCGTTGTTTATATCAGTATAAGCTGCTGTCGTAGTATTGTTTGTTATTCTTAATTATTATTATTAGTGAATTTACAATTATTTCTTTTTTTTTTCTATTATTGGCTATCCAGTATATCATTTAATTTAAATGAATATTTAATGAATAAATAAATAAATTACAGTTAATACTGAGGTATTAATGACACAGAAAATTTACAGTACAACAAATGCATTCTTCCCTCTACTGCAGCAAGGAAATTTAAAGACGTTAAAATGAAGCGAGTCAAAATCAGATCGTCAATAACATTCAAGATTTTTTTCTTTGTTTAATGTTCTTCAAGTACGCAACTGATCTTATAGACTGACTAATTGCATTGAGTTACAGTCAGGACAGGGGGTATTGACTCCCTGTAACGTCCAATATAATCATCTTTTAATACTTTAATAACGTACAATACAATCATCAGTCATGTTGGAAAATTAAATAGTTAACTAGTTCAACAAAATTCATGAAATTGTTTAGTAACTCAAGGTTCACAAAGGTGGTGCTGCCATGTAAATACATGATAGAAGCCACGTCAGGTCTAACTTATTATGGTGGTGCCATGATAAGTTAGACCTGACATATCTTTCACAAACACTTTTGCACGAGGCATTTATACAGTTAGAATATTGAATCCACTTGCGTGTTGCACAAAAAATAGCAGCTTCGTTCCAGAGACTTATCGATACTAAAACTGCTAGTTAAATGTTGCTGCTTATTACACAATTTCATCACCTTTCATTATACGACAATATGAGACTAATTAGCAAAATCAAAACCCAAACAGAGATGACCGGAGACAACATTGCAAGTAGATTGAAAATGATACCATCCAAATAAATATCAGGCTATAATTACATGTTACATATCGAAATATATGTCGAATAGTTACTAATAGTGCCGTCTATTGGCATTGGAAATTGTTGCAAAGATCAATGCTGTGACACGTTTAGATCACAAATCAATGTTTTGGTTTACCTTAATTATCTATATACTTATATTACAAGTAATGATTATTAGAAAAATGTCCTAACTGAAAAAGGGGAAATCGAATTTAATTTAAAGTTAGAAATCAAAGAAGGGGCGAATCTGGGTGGTCCCAATATGGCAATGGTGTCACAATGTGTTACTACTGACTGTCTTCCTTTATTTTGAACAGCTGTTCATGCATGTACCAAATCCTTGATCCTCTATAAATTTGGACTTCGACTATTGATCCACAAGTTCCACATCCACAATATTCCTTAAATTTTTAGAGTTGGTGCAATTAGAATTAATTCAACTATTGATGATCCATCATGATCTCACACTAGTTCTTAAAAGGGTGACAGCGGACTTCTTAATAAACTTTTAATATTATTGAGGAATATATTCAACCCAGCTCAGATCTATTATTACATTTCAAAAAATAAAACCCGCCACAGGTAGGATTCGACATTTGTCCCGGATCGGAACCGAACGACATACAGCTGTTTCGAACTTGTTAGTTCTCATCAGTGCCGTACACGGTACGCCGATTCAGGACAAATGCCGAATGAACTTTATGGCGTATACATCTTTATCGATACGATTTCATTTCTCGATTTCCGACTTATATGTTACTGATTTTATTACATTCTTACATTATATTTAGTGTCACCCCGTTAACGTTGATTAATTTTAAAAAGCTTCGTAGCAGAACTGATTCATTTTTAACTTTGCAACTACTGTTGTCAAATGAGGACTATACAGAATTTCTTCTTGGTCTTAAAATATATCCCCATATAATTGGAATTTAGTACCAACATTTCCTCACCCATCACAAAAGATTTATTTAGGACCGTTTTCTAGATAATGGCTATAATTATCCTTCTTCTTGTTCCTTCTTCTAAATAGGTCTATGACCTGTTCCTCTTCGATGAATATCATCGGTACTATGAGCTATTTATCTGTTTTTACAGAGGGTAGGCAGCTAACCTGGCCCTCCAACGCTCCTCTTTCTTCCAGGCTTGGGACCTGTAACAATACTACTGGGCTATTCAATCCAGAAATTCTGAAAAATCCATCCTGTAATTATCCATAGGTACAATATAGCCCTGAGGAAATCACCTGCAATGGATGACGAAACATTGGCACCATGCTTTAGCTAGATACAGTCACTATCCAAAAAATCAAAAAGTTATTGAGCTAACAGAAACTCTCAATACTACGAATAACATATTGTATTGTTATGTGCATTGTTCGGTATTATACAATTAATTATACATTTAAAAATATAGACATTTCCATTTTTATTGATAAATTACATAATTTCGTAAAAAAAATTGTAGAATTGTTTACGGAACATAAAACACCGCCGTATTATATTGTTAATAGTCATTTAATATTCATAACCAATAATGTCTAAGCAAATTGAAAGCTCATGCAAGTTAAAATATGCCTATGGAACACAATCAAGTTTTACAAACAAGTATTATATTTATCGGTAGAATGGCATTGCAATAATTATAAACTTAATAAATACCTCGCGAGTTATGGTGTTATGTAAGTAAAAATAATGCAATTGAATAATTTCACAATTTCTCTTGCGACCCGACCTTGGCATTTGATACCATACAACGCAATCAGCAACGCAGTCACCCGTTATTGCTTATAAATGCATTTGTTTTAAATATTGTTTAAATATTTTTTATGTAGGTGCAAATAGTTAAACATATCTAATGTAGTTAATGATATATTATGACATATAATACTCGTATGTATATATTAAAAAAAGTGTACGGATTGTGGGATGGGGATTTCCCTCAATACTTAAAATACACAAGAAAAGTTGTGCAAAACTTATTAATATTCACGAGAAGACAACATAGCAAATGTCAAAATAATATGAATATTAATTACACAATGTACTAAGAAAACATTAACTCTATAAAATGAGTTATAAAGAAATATGTTAATGAAACGTTATTCTCAATATTAAAAATGTAAATAAAATCAGTGACTGAAAAAAAATTATTAAATTATGTCAATAAAATATTTCAATGAAAACAATGAATTAAACGTATTGCTTGAAATCCAAGAATATCCTAACATTTCCACCAAGCAATTGGGTTTAAAGAATCATATCGATCATTTCACAGCTGACAAATAATTAAAAAAAGAAAGGTTTCATCCTTATAACTATGCGAGTATATATGGTATAAGACTTATATGGTACAAGACGAAATATACTTGTACCAGAGACTGGATAAACAATGAGGATACCGCGCCACGATATTGCCTTAGTTACTGTCAGAGAAATAGAGGCGAAAGTTGAACTTGTCGATAAACCATATGGAAACGAACCAAAGCGAACCTCCTTAATGGAATTCGGAAACAACGGATAGAAGAGGACATGTGATAACGGAATAGATAGTTGAAAACATCTAATGGCGATAAACAGGGGGAACAAACCATCGTTTCAGAGGCGGAACTATTCTTGCATATTGAATTTAACGCTAGCCATATCAATATCAACAGAGTGGAAGTTATTGATGAATAATCTTTAAGTGACTGTACCGTTATTATATTAGAAATTGTCGAGAATACTCCGTCGTTTGACCAGACACAGGAGATAAAGAAGGTCCGACGGTATTTATTGTATGTAAGAAACACCAGACAGATGTTGCAAGAATTCCTATCCAAAGAAAATACTACAAAGAATAATCAAGAAGGCAAAAAAGATCATTGGAAAGCAATATGTGACCAAAGTCACCGTGGTATATGATGCGAAGGATAAATAATCGTCATGAAAGGTATTATCGGTTCCCCTTCTCCTTCCCTCCTATCGTAATCTACCAGCTCCAGCTGACCTTGTCTCGTGAATAACGAACGAAAGTAGCCCGGTCTTTCCAGTGAACTGGAAAAGCACCAAACTAGTACTTCTGAGAAAGCGGACCAACCCATGGATAATCCAGCAGCATATATACCGATATGCCTTTTAGACATGCAATGCAAAATGAATATTACGATTGTTGTACTTGCAGTATGTACTCTTTTTAAAATAGAATACATTTGTTTATGAAATATCGTTCCTAATCTACATTTCATTAATCAAATATCGAATATAATCAAATTCTTAAATATGATATTTGTAGTATTATTTGCATTTTCTCATAAATGTTTTTAATAAAATCTTGCCATCAAACAATCCTATTGCAGATGACCTTCTGAACCAGTAATACATATACGAGTATATGTGCAAATCAGTTATTTTGCCAACACTTGCAAAATTATATCACAGGAATTTAAATATATAAGTTCAAAAGAATCAAACAATATGGGACGTTTATATGTGCGACAATTTAGTTTGAGAGGACGAAAACAACGATCCTTGAATAAAGTCACTCTCGATTTGATAATTTTTGAAAACTGACATTTTATTTCACTTTATACTTAACTACATGCTATTGTGCTCAAAATGCTACATCTGTAATAAATCTGATGAGATATAGCTGGTTATAAATTGACTACCACAACACATGACTATTCTACTCTCTATATTGTTAATTTTATGCTATTAACACATTTAAAACGAACTTTTTTGCTTGTTATAAATATGATTCTGCATATTATAAAACTTATTTATAATCGAACAAGCTTTATATATGTAGGGTATTTCAATAAGGGCGCTCGATTATTAAACGTAAATAAAATAAATTGTGTGTAAGATACCCACTCAATCTCTTTTTATTTGAAATAAAATTTTATGGCATTAAGTAGGGAATATAACGTCGTTCAAATGTCGGCCGCGGCTTTGCTTAGTGGCACGTATTCGGTAGGTCCAATTTTCGATGACTTTGTCGCATAAATCTGGCTTAATTTGTAGGATGACGTTCGTTAAGTTGACTTGGAGGGTATCAATTGTTTGCAGTTTATTCGCATATACCTGCGATTTAAGATAGCCCCAAAGGAAGAAGTAAAGGCGTTAAATCGCACGATCTCGATGGCCATTTCAAGTAGCGGCTGCACGAGATAACCATGCCCTCAAATCGCTCGTGCAGAATGTCGATCGTGGCATGCGCTATGTGGCACATAGCACCGTCCTGTTGGAACCACATGTTGTCGATGTCCATATCATCCAGTTTAGGCCACAAGAAGTTGCTTATCATCGATCTGTAGCGCTCGCCGTTGACGGTTATGGCAATGCCAGTTTCGTTTTGGAAGGAGTACGAACCGACGATTCGGCCAGACCAAAATCCGCACCAAACAATGACTTTCTCGGGATGCATTTGGTGCTAATGTATCTCGTGTGGATTGGTATCGTCCGGAAGTCCGACAATTTTGCTCATTCATACTAGTATATCCATTCATCCAAAAATGGGCCTCGTTCGCTAAAGATGATTTTTTGGCGAAATTTGAGTGGACTTCCAACTGCTCCAGAGTCCAATGAGCGAACACACGGCGTTCTCTATGGTCACTTACCTTAAGTTCCTGGTTCAGTTGGATTTTATACGGGCATAGACCTAAGCCACGACGCAAAATTCACCAAGTTGAATCGCAGAAAGGCCAAGTTCTTGTGAACAACGAGAAATTAACTACCTCGGATTTTCCCGTACACTCTCATGCACAGCAGCGATGTTTTCAACAGACCTTGTGTTTCCGTGACCGAGTACGGGTATTGGCTGATTATTTATGAAATCGGTTGACTCGAATTTGGCCACCAAACGTCGAATAGTTGACTCGGCGGGACGGTTGTGATAAGGATAAAAATCACGTAATGCGCGGAAGGTTTCTCAAATGGAGTACTGATTTTCAAAATACAATTTGATGATTGGCACACATTGTTAAACGCTATAACCTTCCATGGTGATTTGCCACATACTACTGAACAATTCATAAAAAAATTGAGAGATGTTTAACAACATGGCCGGTACAATCTAACAAATTTCGAGAGACCCTATTGAAAGGCCTATACGTTATTAAGTTCGGACCAATATGTTAAGTTAACCTGTTAACTAAATTTAAGGTGAATAACTTAACACTACAATTAATTATACGAGTGGCACTTACCGATAATTTAATGGATCGTTCAACGGAACTTTCTTGTGCAATATAGATAGGTGAAAGAATTTACATTAAATATATTTAATGCATTGAAAATTTAAAAAGTGTGTTAATGCAATATGGTACATTTATTCTTAAGGATAGGCGTGCCCCAGCAATTTGTCACAACAAAGCTCACCACCCAGCTATTTACATTTGGAAAGTCTATAAACGAATTGCATACACGAATCTTATAAATTGGCATTGTTACCTTTGAGACAAACAGCAGGTGTCTTTTATGCTAATTTTAGGATAGTAATAGAGCACTCGTTTTCTCCTTGCCTTACGGGATCGTGCTAATTAGATTTGAATGGTGAAAAGTGATTGGCGTCAGGTTTTATTGCGAAAATTAAAAAAAATACATGAATGATACATATACTTGTAGTTATTTTAATTAAACTGAAGGCGTAGAGGTGAAATTGGTTTAAAAATATAAATTGTCATTGTTAAGATGATTTCTAATGGTTGGGGAGAGTAAAGTGTAGTATATACATACATAACAACAAATATATTGAAGGTAGTAGGTGATCCCACTATCATCCAATGAGATATGACCATATCTTTGATATTACAAATATGTTCTAGTTATATCCACTGACAGAAAATTAAAACTAATTGTTTTTAAGGTTAGATCCCAGCCCCGTTACAATCGAGACTAGAGTATACCCTGCCTAGAATTATGGGCATATTTCAGACGTGCATTGGTTTTGGATATACGAGCCCAGCCAGGATCAAAATACTTTGACCAGGCGTAATTGTACAACAAATATACTTAAATAAAAGTAACACTCTCAAAACTGTTTCGTTAAAAAAAAATAGGAACGGAAACAAAGTATAAACTTTTAACTTAAATACGATGAAGTATTACTACGTTATGATGTGTTAATGACAAGTTTGATAATAAAAAACATTAAGATTCGCGATTCAGAATAGTTAACGCTGAAATGCATAGTGCTCTCAATCTTTGTAGCGTTTTGAAACAAAATAGAATCTAAATGGATGTCAAAGTGAATCGATTGTTAATGCTTATAGACAGACAATTTCGGCTCGGAAAATATCTGCTACGTATTCGCTGCCTAAATCTACGGTGCAAGGCATTAGCAACTTGTATAGAAAAATTAGATGCAGAGCCCAAAGAAAAAAAAACTAGTCGACCATCCTAAATTTTACGCATAAATCAATGTCTGAAGAGGATTGTAACAACTAACCGACGATTCAGCGTAAAAAGAATTATGGTACTATGGAGGCAAGCCATTGGAAATATTACTGTATCCACAACTAAACGCTCAATAAAGGAAATAGGGATACAAATTCTAGGTACAAGGTAAATTTTGATTCTTTACATTTTACTTTTGAACTTACCGATTTCACGTTCAGGCAAAAGAAAAGCCGTTATTAACTAAACGACAGAAAATCAATCGGTTACAGTGGACCAGAGAACATACGCACTGGACTCTACTACAATGGCACCATAATTTGGAGTAACGAATCCAAATTTGAAATCTGCTTGGGTGATGCCAGAAAACGTGTGCTAAGAACCCCACAGGGGACTTATCATTCTGACTGTTTAGTTAGAAAAGTGAAGTTCCCTCCGTCTCTTATGATCTGGCGGTGCATAAGTGGTCTGGGCGTAGGAAAATTGTATTTCGTAGATGGTACTGTGACAAGAGAACAATATAAACTTTTGACAGACAGTTTATTGCCGTCAATACCAATATGTTAAGGCAACTGACGCGCAGTACATTTTCCAGCAGGATGGTGCTGCGTGTGATACAAACTGTCAAAGCTTGGTTTACAAAACATAATGTCCCTGTTATGGAATGGCCCTCTAGCAGTCAGACCTCTCGCCAATGGATATATTGTGGCACAAAACGAAAAAACAGTTGCTCAAACATCCAGCCCGTTCAGTTAACGATCTACTCACCAAATTGCAAGAAATTGGGGACAGCACGGTTCCTGAAGAGTGTGCTAAGCTGATAGATACAATGTCTGCTAGAATTAAAGCTATTATTCTTAATAAAGGTGATGTAACACAGTTTTGATGAGGCGGCCGAACTGAACCTGAACCGCGAATCTTGATGTTTTCTATTAACAAACTTGTCACTGACACATAACGTAATATTTCATCGTAATTAAGTTCTAAGTTTATACTTTGTTTCTGTTACCAATATTTTCCTTCGATAAAATAGTTTTGAGAGTGTTATTACTTTTATTTAAATATTTTAGTTGTAAAATTATGCCTAGCCGAACTATTATAAGCCTGGGCTCGTATTTCTAAGCAATTAAGAGAGGTGACAGTAATGGCAGCAAAACCTTGCTTGCTAGATTTTCCTCGAAATAAATCCTGTCCGCTCGCTAGTCTCACGTATTTCTTACTAAAGGAGCTAGAGATACTATGCGATAGTTGACTTGCAGATTCGGTATTCCATGAGGTAAACAGCTGGAATAGAAGATTACTGGACACGAAACTGTCCAAGTTGGGACGCATCATTGATATCATAGGTGCCTTCAATGAAATATTCTTTAGATGTACAGAAGATCCATCAACAGTTGTTCAGTGGATTAAGCATATGCATCAAAGGGCCATGATATGCTTCAAGTTCAAATAAATATATGTAGGTTATGCAGAGTTGAAGCAATGTGGCTACGCGAGTTGTCCCGAAGGTGAGTGATCATTATTATCAGCTCTATTATAGAACATAGCAGTAGACAATCATTTGGAACTTCTCAATTCTTCTATATAGTGGGTTACGTGGATGATTTACAATTTAGTTATTTTGACGATCGGACGGACTGAAAGGGTATTATGTGAGTTAATGCAAATGCTCTGACAATTATTGAGAATAGAGCAGATTTTATAAATCTCTATAGGAAGCAGCTTACTTTATTCACAGGAAAAAAGGAACTGGACAATTGTGGAAATTTCACACCTACATGGTGCGACGCTCAAATCGTCAAATGAATGAAATATCTGGGTGTTATTTGCATCGTTCGCTAATTGAATTAGCGAGGGCATGTAGAGAATACAGTACTGAGGTTAAAACATGTAGAGAAATAGGTTTGTCTAATAATTAGCAGTGTGATGAAGGCCACATCCACATCAATCTCTGAAGCAAGTTTGAGCTCGACTCCTCTTGAGGATGCTTTGAGGATAGCTTTGTGCCTATATACGGGAAAAGATCAGGTGTTCATGATCTTCTCCATGGAAAAGATGCGGTCTTCTGGAGAAGGCAGATACAATTTCCTCTTCTAAACAAGTAGATTCAAAGAATCAACTACCAATATTTTGTATTTATGTTCTTGGTATATTCAATTTTGAATTAGTTCGTGAAATGCAAAGTTGCATTCTTCGTTACATGTAAGATACTAATGATATGCATTTTTTTTATTTCTCCAAATTTGCTTGAATCATTTGGAAATAAATGGCTGGGGCACAACATAGAGCAACTGCTCTTCATTACATAGGATGATTTAAAAATTGATTTTATATGGTATAATTGAAAAGAAAAAGAAAGTGAAGATTTCTTCACAGTAAAATATTTTTTTCTTTTGCAAGTAAACACGTAGCGGAAAAAATCAAATGAATTGTAATTGCTTCAAGGAGCAATATAATAATTGAAACATAATTGGTAACAAATTTTTGTTAATAAGTCAGATACTTATTAGATTAATCAATTTCGTGGAGTCGCTTTCTCACCCTATATAACTTTATAGGGACTAATTCCCCATTTCACTGACTCTTACAAAAAAAAAAGATGGAATGCGCGAAACTAACCAAAAACATAACATACATTTTCGGTTTATCCCACTTCAAAATTATCAAAATTATTTAACTTATGGAGCACTTTACTTGATCCTTATGATATCCCTTATCTATCTAGATTGAACGCCTGTACCTGTTATCCTTGAATGAATAACACTGAAAATGACCTTCCACAGATAAGATATTAACAAATTAATTTGCTGGAGGTGAATAATGGGATTAATTGATACTGCGTAGGTGTGTACTGCATTAATCAATTAACTAGACCATACTCATTAAATTTAGCGGCATCCTCTCAAAATTAATTTATTTGGGGACGATGGACTTTGACCTCAGCGAATGTTGTGTTTGGGTAAGTATTTAGCGAACAAATATTAGTAGATAATAAGAACTAGTAAACAACAACAAAATATAAATTCATTATACGTACATGTGTAATACACACTTATCCGACAGTAACACATACAATCATAATTAATTACTTTACAATTAATGTGACAGCTGATAGATCCGTATCTTTCTCATGGACCTAGTATAATTTTGAATTGCTTCAATATGACACCAACTGCAAATATGGTAACTAACGTAGTTCAATACTTAAAAAAAATTAAACTTTTCATGGATGCTGAATTCAAAAATCATGTTCTCGTCATTTTGCCGTCTGTGTTTTATTGAAACACATCCGCGCTTGTTTCGTTCTCGCCAATTTGTTGTGCTGCCTACCTATTTCAATTTGGACGTTTTGAATTCAAATACACTCTAAGATTAGCTTCTAGCATTTTACATCTTGATTTGTACAGGATGTTACAATAGAGACGCCCGAAATTGTTAGGTTATAGCGGCCATGTTGTTAAAGCAACATCTGTCAAATTTGTTGTGAATTGTTCAGCATTGTATGGCAAATCACCAGGGACGGTTATAGAGTTTAATAACATGTGCAAATCACTCAATTTTATTATAAATAATTAGCCAACACCCATACATTACCGAAACGTAAGGTCTGCTGAAAACATCGTTGCTGTGCGTGAAAGTGTACGGGAACACCCGAGACAGTCAATTTCTCGTCGTTCATAAGAATTTGGCCTTTCTGCGACTTCAACTCGGCAAATTTTGGTCGGGACTTGGGTCTGCACCCGTATAAAATCCAACTAACCTAGGAACTTAAGGTAAGCGACCATAGATAACGCCGTGTGTTCGCTGATTGAGCTCTGAAGCAGTTGGAAGTTGACCCAAATTTCGTCAAAAAAAAATTATCTTTAGCGACGAGGTCCATTTTTGGATGAATGGATATGTGAACAAGCAAAGTTGTTGGTTATAGGACGATATCAATCCACACGAGATACACCAGAACCAATTGCATTCCGAGAAAGTCATTGTTTGGTGCGGATTTTGGTCTGGCGGAATCATCGGGTCGTGGTTCTTCCAAAACGAAACTGGCATTACCATAACCGTCAACAGCAAACGCTACAGATTGATGATAAGCAACTTCTGGTGGCCTAAACTGGATGATCTGGATACCGCTGGCATATAGTTCCAACAGGACGGCGCTACGTGCCACACAGCGCATGTCACGATGGAAATTCTGCACGAGCGATTTGAGGGCATGGTTATCTCGTGCAACGACAACGTGAACTGGCCACTGAGATCGTGCGATTTAACGCTTTTAGACTTCTTCCTTTGGGATATCTTAAATCGCAAGTCTATGCGAATAAACCGCAAATAATTGATGCCCTCAAAGTCAACACAACGAACGCCATCCAGCAAATTCAGCCAGATTTGTTCAGACAAAGTCATCGAAAATTAGACCTCCCGAATACACGTCATCAATCAAAACCGCGGCGGACATTTGAACGATGTTATTACGTTTTTTGTTGCTTCATAGAAAGGTTGAAACCGTTCCTAGCAATATATGTATGTTGACATTTTGGGTTTCCAGACATTTTCTTTTTTCTAAAAGACAGTTACTCTCAAGAAATAATATAAGAGACGCTTGCGATATATGTGTTTGAAATAGAGGCTATACTCAATATTCTTTTAGTTCATTCAGTATTCAAAAGCTCTTTTTGGTCAGTAGTAGTTGTGCCCAATTTTTAAAATCAACATTAAAAAGATCAATTATTGCCTATATTTGGGGGAACATATGGAAAGTCATTATCATTACACATAAAACATTAAAACGTACATAAAACTAATTAATCGGAGTCCACCGGTAAATAGTCTTGGTGCGCCAAGTTCACGTTTATTCTTAGCGGGAAAGTGATTGACTGGACTGGAATTATTAATGAACTTTATATATTTGGGTTGCATCCATTAATGAACAGAAACGTTTGCGACCAAGTCAGGGTCAATCACTGTTGCACGATGTGATATATGTCATCGGGAGACGACCTCTGTTGTAACTTGATACTATACGATGGTACGTGGTTTAACTAGGTGTTAACCTTTGATGTTGAATGATCTAGTCGGCTCAAATAAGTGAAAACACAAGAGTTTTTGTTTTTATTAGATTAACTGCGAGTAAAACTTCCTCACATATTCATTCTAAAAGCGAAATTATTTACCAATCACATTTGATGAGTGTACATTTTTTTTTATAAAGAAATGAAAATTTGCAAGTTTAATTTAATTTTTTTATAAAATTTTATTCAAAATTGTGCAATTTTTTTGTGTGCTATTTTTTATTTAATAAAAGTTTTTGTCTATATTTTGACACATCCAGTGATAAAAATGTTAATATATTAGTAAATATTGATTTTCTTTAATATATGTAGGTGGATGGTAGAAAATAACGTATTAAATTTCCATTTGCATTACAATAAGAATTCTGGTTTCTGCTAACGATGGTAGTGAAAATATAACTATAGAAGTATCATTAAGAAATAATGCAATAAAACACATTTAATATGTTCCCATGAAATATAGGTAATGATGAATTCACTTTTGAGTTAATTATGCTCTTGGTCAATAGAGAATGCTACCATTTTTAGCCACATACTATAACTGTCTGTATCTTACATTTTTTTATGAATAACGTATAAAAATATTTTTGATAAGAATGTAATGATAATTTTTAATGAAAAATCGCGACACAGGTTTATTGTTATTTCGATTTTGCATATATTGAAATTAAAAACCCAATTACATAGCAATTCGTTACTGAGTTGTGGCATTATCACACATTTGGAAAAGTAATGTAATCGTGTAAAAGAAAAGTGAAAAAACAAATTTCTTTTGGGTTTATTTTTCACTTTTCGACCTAAAAACAAAAAAAAAATAGTTTTTAAAAATGTTTTGCTGTCTGTGTGTGTGTGTCATTGTCGTCGGCATTTATTCTTGTTAGCACGATAACTCAACTAAATCGTGTCGGATCGATCGGGTTTTGACTGATTCTAGTTGGGGACGTCTGCGTCTCGTCTCCGTCTCCCAGACAACACCTATTGATTTTGAGGTGGATAGAACACACTCTATCATGTACATGGGTCATGAGAAAGTACAATGGTGGACTATTTGAGAATTTTTTTTTGTTATCACGATCACACAAGTAGATCGTGTAAGATCGATCGGATTTCGACTGATTCTGATTAGGGACGTCTACCAGACGACATCTATTGCTTTTGAGGTGGATAGCACACACCGCACCCTGTCCATGGGTCATGAGAAAACACGATGGTTAACTATTTGAAAAAAGTAAAACCGTCGCATAAAACACATATTCTGCATTTATGCGTTGGTTTATTTTTTCTCGGCCACTCAATTTCGAGATAGAGATGTCATAGTATTTTTTTTTAATTGCAATCCCATCTCCCTTTTTCATTTTCCAACAAAAATTAATTCATTAAAGTTTTACAAGTACATACTTTGATTGTATGGTTTCTTATATGCTCGTACTTGTATACGACAGAGGGTTTTTGGAGAATAATAAAAATAAACCAAATACAACAAATTTGTTTGTACTAAACAAACAAATACTTTATATTAAAGGTTTAATATTTCCGCGCTCTTTCATTTAGATTCGAGTTCGTTGCTTCAGATCCTTTAAATTTCTTGAACGTGGAATGAAGTGAACCCTTGAACGTGGAATTAAGTGAACCAATGGTTATTCAATTAGTTCTTGTCAGCCTATCCATCTGCAGAAAGTATCATCTAGAACTAACCAGATATCAACAACAAAATGAGGAGTATTTATCTCTTGTTGAAGTAAATTCTTTGGTGAGGAACATCATCATCTTCACTGTGTCCATAAAGAACTGGTAAACCTGAAATGATGTCGAGACGTAGCAATTCTAAATACATTGGCAGCAGCCAAATGTTCTTTAAAGACCCTAAAAGATGACTTCCTATCAACTCTAGTCTATACATTTACATTGACGTGGATATGTGATTCCTTAATCCAATGATGATTCCATGAGTCGTCATATACATATTTGCAGTGATGACTCTGTACTGTTCCATTAGCGTAAAAAGACGCTTGATTCGTTGGGATTTTTTTTACGTAATATTTCTTCAAAACTACATACGACGATCTAAATCATCCCCATTTACCTCTGACCTCTAGTACTAAATGTACTTTATTATGATGGTACTTTTTTTATAATTTTCCAACTGTGGAATGGCAGACATAACTGTTTAAATTCAGTCGCCCAGTACAAGTGTGAGAGTATTTTCGAGATTCTAAGAACGTATTTAATTTAGGATGTTCTTAATTAAACAACTGACTCGCCGCCATTCTCTAAGATCTCTGTCTGACCAAGTCAAATTGACGGTAACAGTAACCAAATCATAAATTAGTTTAATATCTGACATTAACATAAAAGTATAACATAACACATATGTCAGACAATCCCCTAAATTCAAAGCCGAAGTTTTCTGAGTAGAGAATATACACTGAAACAATGCGGACAACACCCATTCCAACTAACATTGCCAGTGTTGGCGATTGGAATTGAACCAAGATCACAACAGTCAGTAGCTAGTCGTATTTGCCACATAACGCACTCCTAATCAACTACTACCGTGGCCACTGTGATGGTTAACAGTTTGGATTTAGAACGGTTTTTGTTACTTTTCTATCCGTAAGCAAAAAAATATTTGTTTTCTTATTTACGTTTTCAATTTTGGAAATAAAATTAGTGTAGAGTACAAAATTAATGTTTAGTTAAAATGTCTATGAAATACTTGATACGAGATACCTCTGTAGGTGTAAAACATTTTTATTTTTCAATACAACTATGTTTCACAATTTTAAGTTTAATGTCCTCCATCTTACTAACAGTAAATAGCATGTTCGTCAAAAGTAAGAATAAGTCTCAAAACTACGATATCGGACTGGTCTTTACTCAGTCGCATTGAGACCTTTGCAGAGTGAAAATCAATGAATATATATTGAATGTGAATGTACACACAGTTCGATCTGGCCGCGCGTAAAGTGCATACTTTTCCCTTCGAATACTGCTTCATTCTTTCTTCTACACAGGCATAGAGAATCTCATACTTTTCCTATTTTCCTTTCCTCCTACCTATTATTGACGAACTTTTACGTCCAATTTAAAGAACGTTGTACTCGAAAAACTTTCAATAATTAATTATTGTTGAAAACAGAGTGGACTGCAATTCAAAAAAGACTACGATGTCACGAGCACAAATTGAAAAATTTTAAATTTATATAGGGATCAGTTATTGCTCTTTTAAAAACTAAGGTTAACGAATTTCAGGTTTCAAGAGATCGATTAATTAAAAAATTACGACTGTTGTACGATAACTTATAACGGCGTTACATGCAACATAAAATTAAAAATAACCATCTACGGTTATGATATAAATTATGCACGAAAAAACATAATTTTAAGTCTAATTTTATATTTCCTCTTGTATTATCTCGTTTTGGTACTATTTCAGTTTACGTCACGATATATTCTATTGAATAATTCGCGAGACCTCACTGGGTAAATCAATTGACATACTGACCCGCCAGGATTTCGTATGAGAGACCTTGGAAGCAGCAGGGAAACGACAGACAAGGTCACGATTTAAAAAGAAAGCGTTAAAATTGTACGGCTCTGATGTACCTTATGTAAGAGGTTACGTAAAATGAGTTCTGTTTCGGTCAGGCATTAGCGTATCGTTCTTGCGTTGCCACAAGGCAACAGCTGACCGTTTGAAGTGTCCCCTTTTTGTTGAAATGTACTTACTATATTTATTTACTATACAGTGAACACATAAATATTGGAGTAAATTTAATAAAATCCGTTAGTAGGAAAAATGCTCAAATAGGTCTATTTTCTTTTTTTTTTTTTGATACGCATTTTTCGGTTGTTGATACACAAAATGAATACAATTTGTATAATGGATCTTTGCGCGTGTATGAATTTAGTGACGACGTACGGATCACATGCTACACCACTCGCAATTGTTACTAATATGCTACAATTACCAACACGTATGTCTAGCGACATGTTTCAATCAACTACGTACGGCATAGGCAGTTAATAATTTGTCGAAAAAAATGCAATTATGAAGTCACGTCTTAGATTTATTGTATAATTTGATTCATTGACGTCTCAATATTTCTGTAAAATTTCATTTTTGTTTCATTTATTTTGACTTTTTTTAATTTATTTCATTTATTTTGATGGAAATATCACTTCCACTGAATGTTTTTGTGGAGAACCTTTTCATTACTCTGTCATAGGTTGACGGATTTGTATTGTACTAAGTGTTATTCTAAAATGTGTTTTCGGCACGACACTGTTCAAAAATGTCAGTTGATTGATTCATACGATTGTTGCCTGTGACGCACATGCGAAGAATCATTATACAAACCATATAGATATCGAAGGTATCCACATACGAATTAAATTTCATTATAAGCTGTAATATTGGTACATTAAATAGCATTATGTAACAAATGCAGATAAATAAATAAATAAGCAAAAGCCGAAATAAGTTGAAAATAATAATAAAATTAAAGACGAGGGAAGAAGAGGAATGCAGAGAGAAGTTACTGATGTTCAATTAAATATATTTTTAATTAATTTAAAATTCAGACAAGTACGAGACAGATTACCATTTGGAAGTGCTTATGTACGTGGGTGGCTATTACATATGAAAACGATTTACTGAATCATTTTTTACGATGTTGCAACTCAAATATTTTCCAGCAACTGCTGGAAAATACTTGGAGTTGTTACAACGGCACAGTTCCTTTACTTGTGACACTGCATCAACATAAAATTTCCAACTAGCTGAACAGACAATGTGGTACCAACATTATGTCACGACACCACATTACACATTGTACACAATGTGTAAACACATCACGAATTCTACGTGATTACCTAACTATAGTCGTTCGATAAGTCGATTGAGCTAGCCCAGCTAAATCTATGGATCTAAATCCGCTGGAAAATTTTGTGTGGGATTACTTTAAATACGACGTCTAGCTTGTCAAGAATAGGAACCAGTCTCAAAACTGCGATATCGGACCACCCACGAGGTATGCAGTAAATAGCCTAGTCTTTACTTCAGTCGCATTGAGACCTTTGCAGAGTGAATATCGATTAGTATATATTGAATGTGAATGTACACAGAGTTCGACCTGGCCGCGCGTAAAGTACGTCCTTTTTCCTCCGAATGCTGCCTTACTCCTTCTACGATCAACGCATACATAGAGATTCTTATACTTTTTCCTGTTCTTGGCGAGCTGTATATATTAACTATTTTACAAATACTATTGAAGTATTAAGGACAGAATTTGAAGTGAACTAAGACTAAGACTTTGCTGAATCGCAAAATAACCTGTTACAAGAATTTCAGTTTCGACGTGTACATTGTCACGAGATGAATGGCAGACAATTTGAATGCTTAATTTAATAGTTCTTGTTTGTCGTAATCATTATTTTTCGTAACATTATTCTGATTAATTTATTAAAATAATTATTTATTGTCGGAATAAATACCAACCTACCACAATAATTTACGCATCATATGCGTAAGGCATCACTGCTCGTCAAGGATAGGAAAAAGTATGAGATTCTCTAGGTATACGCAGAAGAAAAAGTGAGGTAGCATTCGGAGGGAAAAGGATGCATTTTCCGCGTGGCTAGATCGAAATCTGCGTACATATTTATTCATCGTTATTCACTCTGCAAAGGTCTCAATGCGACTGAGTAAAGACCAGGCAGTTTACTGCGCACCTCGTGGGCAGTACGATTTCGCAGTTTTGAGACTTGTCCCTAGTCTTAACGAGCTGTAAAACAATATAATAGCATCAGATAATTCCCATGATACAGCTGTCGATGACAACACAATTCCAATAATTATTTCAAAAAAATTCATGAAAACATACCTATTCGAAATTGTTTCAACTTTTACATACGCCCTGTAAAAAATAAATAACGTTATTTTAAACATTTAGAATTGAATAAACATATAGAATTCGATAGGTCAATTATACTTCAGTGACAGGGATTGCTCGTAACGAAATTCCGTTTTTTTATTTAATGCAAACTAATTATTATATAAAACAAACACATATCTTGATACGCAGAAAAATAGATAATAATAAGACAGTCATGGTAAATATAGATATCGTTAGAGTCAAATCAGAAACCCCAAACATTTTCATTTATTCGTTATTAACATTATATGCGTTTGTTATGCTGTTAAAGTCATAATACCGATCGTATTCGATTATCCAACTATATACATTTAAAACTGTTATACTAGTATTCATGTTTTATTCTCTAGAAAGGGATATTTCGGATTTTTAATATAAATTAATTAATTAATGTTCCTTTAATATTTCATTTAAATTCTAAATTCTTATTAATAAAAATGTCTGTATGTGTTAGAAAAAAAATTTTGTGTATAAAATACACAAATAAGTATGTTTAATGGTAGGTAACATGTTCAGTACGGTGCCCTATTGCCAAAACCGCTCCCAAAGACGGGATTTTTTTTACGTTTCTCGGTCATTTTTTGTATGGAGAATTGGGGAAAAATATTTTAAAAAAACTAAAACGCTCGTAAATGTGATTTTTTGGTATGAGATATATATACCCCATTAGGCCGTGGCGCAAGTCGCCTAGGCAATCCCGCACAACTCGCCTAGGCAATCCCTATATTGTAGCGCAACTCGTCACTGTACTCTTTGCAGCCCTGTTTTATAAACATTTTATCAAATCTACCAGGTCAATCTTAACATATAATATTCCTATAACCAAAAATATGGAAAATATCTGTGCAAAAGACGGGCAACAGGTGAACGGGGCAATTAATTTTCCAGGAACGAAGGGTACTGTCTGGTTGAAGATGAAATAGAGAATAGAAAACGATGGAAAGGACCCGCCTTGGGCGGGCTTTACCCCCACCACGACACAAAAGCGAACGGGAGAATCGGAACCCCCATGAGGTATATAGCCATCACCCGTCCTAGCGGTAGGTCCCCCTTGATGGTTATGTACCTTGTCCGTCCTTAACGTATTAAACGTAAGACAGACAAACGGACGGACAGACAGCGCAGCGTGAACTAAGTAATAGGGTTCCATACGGAACCCTAACAAGCAGACAAGAAAGCGAGTTAATATTGCATTGTCATCCGGTTCTGAGCTATGTTTAAAGTTTCGAGCCTCTATCTCATCGGGAACTTAGTTTAAAATCAACTGCAAAATTTGTACCGAACAGACAGAGAGACAAGAAAGCAAGCGAGTTAATAAAAACGTGGTAAAACGGAAAATGTAACAAAATGTATTCTATTGCAAAGGCATTTTATCTTCATTTATTGTTCAATATGGACAGAAAAAAGGCATACAATTGAAATAAAACTTACACCAAAAAGTTGTGAAGTTTATACTAGGTATCGTATTGGTTTTACTCCATTATTAGTTTGACGATAGCAAGGATACAGGTGCATGCCTTGACCGGGAATCGAACCCGGATCTCCCAATTGCGGGTTGGTTGCTCTGACCTCTAAGCTATCAAGGGACACTCATTAATGTTGCCAGTTTAACGCGTCGCTACAGTACTCCCCCTAGAGACATGGTTTGTCTCGATACAATTAACGAAATGTGGCCGCGTTCACCATTCTTACGAACCGTTGTTCGGCAACCCCCGGACTAAAGGGCGATAGATAGGACGGGAATCCGCGAATTTGAGATGTAAGGGAGGTTCGATGTACTGGAACGGATCACGTCGGAGTCACCACTTTGACGATAGAAAGGATAAAAGTGCATTCGTTGACCGGGAATGGAACCTGGATCTCCCAATTGACTCCAGCGAATGGTGAAATTCTACCGCGGTCCTGTAGTATTCATTTCACACCAAACTGGTGTGCCTTTATATGTACCCCGTTTGGTGTAAAATTTTACACCACATTTCAGACAGTGTAGTTATATTCTCCGCAATTTCATACATCAATGAACAACTACATTGTTAATAAGGAGCACAATTTATAGTTTGGTCTCAATTTTTCTAATGGACAAAACCTGAACGATGTCAGACAATTCTATATATAGTGTGTAACACAAATACTCGTTCATAAATGCATCATAATACGTGAGCACTCCCAAATTTCTTGGTCATAGATCATCCATACGAGTACAGGTAATGTGATTGTAATTTTACGGTGCAATTTTATTGCACCGGTATTTAGATTTTTTTTTCTACGGGAAATACATAAATATAAAACCAATACGCGTGTCCTTGTACATAAATTAAGAATACAATAAATACATAAATGTCAAATGCGCAATATTGCGCTAACCACGCGAGGTCGTGTGTAGCAACAAAAAAGACGAGTATGTATAAGTACCTAAATTGGGTAATACCGATTTGAGCAATTATTTTGGTTTATTTAAATTTTGCACAAAGTACAGAATATTGGTTTAGAGCAAAACGACTTTTTATACATTCGCCGTAACTTATTATAATAATGATTGTATTCACAGGAAATATCAGATATACTAATAAGAAAACTACTTCTAAAAATATCAACACAACTGCTTAGGTCAAATCGTTTATAGTAATGATTCCGAAATAAAAAAAATCTCGTGTAAGTTCTGTCTGTAGGTTATTAAAGGCAAGGTTAACAACCCAAGGTAATCGTAAAAAGGTGGAATCATTAATAAGCACCAACGCGCTATATTTTGCCTTTCTGTATACTATTATCAATGTAATTTCCTTTGCTCTATTCAACAGATAAATAGATGGAAATCATTCTGAATTATCTCAGCGCATTTTTTTCTTTGGAATACAAGACGTCTACAAGAAAGAAAAAAAGAGGAAAAATGGAAGTCATGACAATAATAAAAAAAAATAACAACCAGTATCACAAGTTGACACCATGGGAATTATTTGTCATTGGTCGACAATACATGGGTTCAATATAAAGCAGTGTTTTGGTATCTCATTTCTTTGTAACCGAACCAAAATAATAAAATACGAGATAATAGACTGACCTCCTCCAGCATTATTTTGTTAAACAACATATTTATGTCTATAATATCATTAAGTATTCTATAGCTTTACAAATAAATAAATAAATAAATATGAGGTGTTTCATAATCTCATTCACTGGCAGTCATTGGCAATTAAATTTAAAAACACACAAATTATTAATAATGTTATAATTGTAAGACGTTTTCGCATGGATTCATCAATAGTATATGTTTTATGCTTCACATAAAGTATGTATGCAGACTGTATGTAATCTAAATTAAGTAATTAAATAAACAATTTTAAAACCTCAAAACGATTTTTTCCGCACGTAGAACATCTCTATCGCGAACTTGAGTGGCCGAGAAAAAATAAACCAACACATAAATGCAGAATGTGTATTTTATGCGACCGTTTTACTTTTTAATAGTCCATCATCGTGCTTTCTCATGACCCATGGACAGGGTGGGGTGTGTCCCATCCACCTTAAAATCAATAGATGTCGCCTGGTCGACGTCCTTAATCAGAATCAGTCGAAACCCGATCAATCCGACACGATTTCATTGAGTGATCGTGCCAACAAAAAAAATTTCTCAAATAGTCCACCATTGTACTCTCTCATGACCCATGTCCATGGTAGAGTGTGTTCTATCAACACCCACTGAATAACTGTATTCAGTAGGTGGTAGTAGTAGTCATTGCGGCGGTTGGATGTGGGAAAATTCTGATGACCGTGGGAACTTTTTGATCCTTTGATGTTTGCCGCCGGCACGCGTCATATTGAGATCAAAGGATGCCATCAGAGGCGTTAGCGTCAAATGTGACAAATGACATATCAATTATCGGCACGCGTTATATTGAGATCAAAGGATGCTGCCAGAGAGGCGTTAACGTCAAAGGTGACAAATGACATATCAATTATCGGCACGCGTCATATTGAGATCAAAGGATTCCGCCAGACAGATGTTAGCTTCAAAGTTGATAAATGACATATCAATTAACGGCATATCAATTAGCGACAATTAGAGGCTTCAATTTTATTTCAATACTATTTAAAAAAAGTCGGACTCATGGAGGAGTTGAACCCGGGACCTTCGGGTTCCCAGCTAAACATTTTAGCGATGAGCTATCGAGGTCTTAAATAATATGTGTCTGAAGTTGTATATATATGTATACTAGAATTATTTCACATGACCGCTGTTGTGGATCCGAGACTCGGGAGTATGGCTGTACTAGAGAAAACAAATATGGTAGCACTAAAGAAAAAACTGATAACATCACACACATAATTACTTTAAAATTTCTCGCTTGTGTTTAAATCAGAGTGTAATCAAGTATGAAAGTGGGAAGGAGGCTCTGAATAGTGGGAATAACATTTGTAGAGGTGTTGTTGGTTCTATCCACCTCAAAATCAATAGGTGTCGTCTGGGAGACGTCCCCAATCAGAATCAGTCAAAACCCGATCGATCCGACACGATTTAGTGGAGTTATCGTGCTAACAACAATAGATGCCGACGACAACGACAGACACAGCAAACAATTTTTAAAACCAATTTTTTTTTGTTTTTAGGCCGAAAAACTAAAAATAAACGCCAAAAAAAGTTTTTTAAATTTTTCTTTACTTACACGATTACATTACTTTTCTGCGTATAGTGGAGTGCGAAAAAGTAATAGGTGAATATAGAAAACATATGTCTTTACTATATACCAATATAATCCTCTTTACTATTATAGGGTGTCTGAGTTGAAACTATACGATTTGAATTGCACGACATTTTGTGTCCTATCAAAGACAGGACACGTCAATATTTAACGACTGTTACCTACAAACCATACGACGTCAACATGCCATGATTAACAGTTCAACAACGAATAGTTTATGTACAACTGTTTTATGAAAGCGAACGACCATTTACAATTGCATTAAGAAAAATTCGCACAAAGCTAGGACAAAATGAAGCACCACAGAGTTAACAGTTCGTAACTTAATCCAAGAAATTTGAACAAACGGATTCTGTTATTGATAAGGCAACACCAATACGTACTTGTTGTAGTTGGTCAAATGAAAATATTGCTGCAGTGAGAGAGTGTACGGGAGTATATAAACACATCAATTCGACGTCGTGCATAACAATTGAATCTGTCAAGAGCCACCATGCATCGGATATTAAAGAAAGATCTGCACCTGGCAGCATACAAAATTCAGTTGACACAACAATTAATACTTACAAACTACTTACAATGTCGTACATTTGTTAATTGGGTGTTAGAAAAGAAAGGTGATGCTGATATTTGCAAAAAAAATTTGTTCAGCTATGAAAAGCATCTTGACGGATAGATGAGCAAACAAATTATCTTATTTGGGGTGCTGAAAATCCACATGCTGTTCACGAAAAAGAAATGTATCCATAGAGATTCACGGTTTGGTACGCATTTTGGAGTACTGGAGTAATTGGACCAAATTTCTTTGAAAATGAAGCTGGTAATGTTATCACAGTAAATGGGAAACGCTATCATGACATGTTAAACAATTTCTTTTTCCATTAAACTGATGATTTGGATTTGAACATACGGTTTCAGTAAGGCGGTGCAATGTGTCATACAGCACGTGCGACCATAACTCTGTTGCATACCAAATTTCCTGATCATGTTGTCTAGCGGAATGCCGACAGCAATTGGCCTGCAAGATCATGTGATTTAGCATCACTGGTTTTTCTTTTATTTGAGGTTCTGTCAAGGGAAAGTATACACCACCCAGCCAGCAACAATTAATGACATCAAAGCAAACATTCAACCTGTTATTCGTCAAATAGAGCCAATTTTATGTGACCATGTTATACACAATTTTGCTAAACGAATGACATCATGCCAGATGATTCGAGGCAGTCATATGAACGATATTCTTTTCCATTTGTAGCTCTATCGTCTCAAGTAACAAATCACATCCTGTTGTTCCAAATGAGACGCCCGCTAGTACATATTCCCTTAACCAAACATTGATTTTAATGCGAATTGAAATAAGTATTTCCCAAATAAAACTAAAAGTATCGAACAATATAAAGAAGTCCATAACGTATTAAATTTCTGTCACCTTTGATATTTTTCCGAATAGTAATATTATATGACTTTATGTGTTCACAAATTTAAAACAAACCTTGTACCTATTAAAACGGTATTTCAAGATGCTCTTATGAACTCGGGATCATAAGCCCGATTCTTAATCTCTTATCAAAAAATATATTTACCAAACAAAATATCAAGAGGTAAATATTTAAATAATTTGAATAGCTATTTTTACATTTGATTCCCTGAAAACACGAGTACATCTTTACACCAAAAATGGTCTAGTCCCAGAAATAAAACTTCCAATTTCTATTCCTATGCCGAGTTCTATACATTAAAGTTTCTGCCTATGTACCTTATTGAATGCCACTGGGTCATCTTGCTGGTAGAATTTCCCTTATATAGTGAACAAAATAAGATGGAATTGAGTGGGCATATAAAACTGATCAGTCATAACCGATTGTATAGTGTGTCTCACTTGCAACTATAGGATTTGAATTTACGTCACTTCTGATGCGAAAATTGTTGAAAGTTACAGACCATTTGCAACGTCGTACGTGTGTTAATTGGGTGTTAGCACAGAAAGAAGGTGATTATGATTCTTGCAACAAAATTTTCAATGTAACAAATGTACGACGTTGGTCTGGAACTGGTCTTGAACTTTTAATTGTTGTCAACTGAATGTTGTATACTCACAGATGCAGATCTTTCTTTAAAATCCGATGCGTGGTAACTCCTGACAGATTCAATTCCTATACACAACGTCAAATCTATGTGTTTGGACACTCCCGTACATTTTTTCTTACTGCAGCAATATTTTCTTCTAACCGACCGTGAAGACGATGTATTGGTGTTGCCTTGTCAATAACAGAACCCGTGTCTTTAAATTAATTGATTAAGTTACGAACTGTTAACTCTGTAGGCGCCTTATTTTGTCATAGTTTTGTGCGAATTTTTCTTAATGCAACTGTAAATGGTCGCTCACTTTCATAAAATAGTTGTACACAACTATTTGTTGTTGAACTGTTGAACTGCAGCATGTTGACGTCGTATGATCAGTCGTTAAAAATTGACGCTCTATCTTTCACACAACACAAATGACGCGCAATTCAAATCCTATAGTTCCAACTGAGACACCCTATAAAATCACTATACATTTACCGGAGGAGACCAAAAAATATCAGATTAGAAATCAAATAAAAGCAAATAAAATACGAGAAAAATTATTATACAAATTAGGATATCAGTTTTCTACGAATACTGGAAGATCATACGTCACTAAATGCGCGTTATCCAACCAAGTTAGCATCATCAGATGATTAACACTCAATTACTCTTAATAATCTCCTGATGATGTTAACTTCGTTAGAGAAACGCACATCGAGCGACCTATTTTGGTGTTCATGGAAAACTGGTATCTTGTTTTGTTGCTGCATCTAAGGTTTCAAACCCCTCCCGCTAAAGTAGCTGTCTAATTAATGAATATCTCATTTGTTCTCACGTATCCGCCACAATTCTACATGAACTGTTATTCTATTCATCGATAATACATAATAATCTTACATCGTATTCGCGAATCAAGACACGGTATACGACTTTTTGTAATCGCTACGTTTTTATATGCAAGGTCACAATAATTATCTGGCATATGTGAAACAATTACATTCCTGACACCTCAGGGTAAAGGAATATTTCATATTGGATTGCAATTTTTATACGACAGATATGCATACAGTGGTCCACATAAAACTGACTGAAACTGTCACCTACAAATTACGAGCATATTTAGAATTGGTTAAGAGTTTGTATTTTTTGCCCTCGTTGAACTGTAAACAATTCTTACACCTTCATGTCTTCTCTGAAATTAAAATGTTGTCACCAGCATCCAAATTTACAGGAAATATCATATAGATCTGGTTGTTGAAACGTGGATGTCTATTAAAAATTAACGAAATAGAAGATCAGTTGGACTGTGGTCTACAGTTATAACATGAAGGGTAGAGTTGTATATTACTGTGTTATTAAGTCTTTGTATTTTGTGTATTATCAAGTTTAATATAAGAACACATACGTACACATACCATACACATATAGCTTTACAATAGTGGTTTATTTATAGACATGAAAAAAATAACAACTCTAATAGTTCTCTTCATAATTCATTTTAAATTATAAACACAATTTCGAAAACAAAATTTGGAAATCTAGGTGTACGTATATAATGCTCAACATTCTCATCAAGCATAAGAGCAGGATAAATCTTTTCAGAAGAGACATCTAAAGGCTAGTACGCACTGGGATTCTTTGTTCGGATTCTTTATCGCGGAGCTGCGTCTGGAATTCATTTTCTTGCATTCGGGTTGCTCCGTGACAATGAATCTTGAATCTGGTGTGTTGCGTTTTAGCATTTTTTGAATTCCATCCGATATGGGATTCTTTATACAATGTTGCGCAACATTAAGTCAGTGCGGACGTGAATCTCAAATCAAGAGGACCTTTTAACCCATTCTCGCCCAGTTTAATATTTTGTTTCGTTTTTTATTTTATTTCATAAAATGTGGACAACGAATTCGACTTTAACAATTAATTGGACATTTCCAAATGCAGCGACGTTTGTGGGACAAAGACAGGGGAAAGAAAGCGGATGCTGTGTTAGCCTAAAAATATGAAGCTACAACAACGGAGATGGAAAAAAAATTCACATCCTAAAAGTTAAGTTAACTAAATTCTTCGCTCTTAACTTAGTTAACTAAGTGCTTCTCTAAATATTACCTGTAAATTTCATATACGTTAATTATAATTTAATTATAAACAATTTATTGTAATTCTGATTAATAGGTCAGTTTTGGTGGGAGCATAAAAAGCTTAATGATGAAAGAAGGAGTGATGCTTCACCAAACAAGTCGACTTGGTTTAGTTATGAACATATGTTGTACCTGCTTCCAGTATTATCTATGATATTATCTGTTTGGAAACTTCGAAAGTATACACGAGGCTTGTATATAAGTCTCCACTTGCAAGGAAACGGAGAGTGATTGCTAGCTTGTTGGTAGCAGAAACTGGCACCCTAAAATTTGTCTCCTTTTTCGAAGTGGGTGGTCCAACCATTTCCAAAGATATTCGAAGTCGACTGGACTCATTCGAAGACAATTTCGGATCCCATTCCGTCCTCCAATCTCAGTGTATCAAGAAAATCGTGTCCATGCTTATTCCGATCCTTGAATATTCCACGAATCCATCAACGTGGTGGCTTTTTGTTATCCCTTTTTTTACTTCGTAGTAGAGCGAATTGCGATAGCGCTTTACCTAAAGTGCTATCGCAATTCCCGAGAGCGCGACCTCGTTCGACATGGCTCAGAATCAAACTAGATGCGGACACGATTTCCAGAGCGACAAATGTTGCGGGGCAAAGAATCTGCAACATGTATCCGAGAGTCTGCGACAAAAAGTCCAAACAAAGAATTCCAGTGCGTACTAGGCTTAAGAGAGGATAATACGATAATTCGATTTCAGAATACTAAAGTAGTATTAAAAAAAACGGAATAGGACAAAATGGCATTCAGAATATGATTTTTTTTATATAATTTATGAACTATTAGTTTTCTGCGTGTTATATAAATCATATAAAACAAAAAATAACCACTGCTATTTTCCATAATAAACTATTGTTTACAGCCTAATAAAATATCATTATTATTAACAAGTCTTGCTTTATCCGGAAGCTACCCCAAGAACGACAGGAATTGGGTTACTGTTTGTATTATATGGAAAGCTACGCCATACAGGAATTCGATGACATTCATTCGCGTGGTTTCTGACTTAGTTTAATAGCCATTCCCTTCTATTAGTCTTTAGATGAAAATAATTAATTTTCTAACTATAACAATGCCTAATTGTTACTTGCACACCAAATAAGTAGGCGGTGGAGGATGCGGAAATTACTAAAATCTTGCAAAGTATAATAGTTACAATATATAACGAAAACTGAAAATAAAAGGGTATCAAGATATACATACTCATACATAGCGTTGATTAATTACACTGGACAACAGCCAAAAAGTATCAGAAATAAAATCAATTAAAACTGACTATTTGTGATGTGTTAAACCCGAAAATAATTTTCTATTTTTTTATTAATTCAAGTTCTGAAGATACGTGCATAACTGTACCCTTAAAAAACCACTATAACCGCAAGAGCGCACGTGGAATATTTGAAAATTCTGTACAAAAGGATGCTGCAATTGACAGTAGTGTGGTATCATGTACAAATCACGCGTTTTCGTTATTATTTAATTGATTACCGGACAGCATTCGAGTAAGATGTTTCGAAAGTGTGTGAATAATCCAGATAGTTGCTGTTACGTTTGTGGTAAGGTGACTTTTGCGGCTCAGAAGCGCTCTATTATTCCAATGGTAAAAAAGGCGTATCATCTGAATTTCGGCTGTAAAAATAATCGATCAGAACAAGAACTGGGCCCCACACATCTGCTGTAATGCATGTGCTTCAGGTCTGCAAAACAGGTTAAATCGTAAAAAACGATCCATCCCTTCACTGTTCCAATGGTCTGAAGAAAACCGAAACCAAGGGTTTTTGTTGGACCACAGTTTCGAAATATGTTAAAAGACGCACATTTTGAAAGCACTTTAAGAGATACTTATTGAAAAAATGCTTGGAATGATTTTCGTTTGGTGGTCACTAATTTCTTAGGTAACAACAGGGCTGACAATTATGTTACCCTTGTCGAAAATATGTTGTTATCATATGAGAAAATGGGTTGCAATATGTCGTTGAAGATACATTTTCTACGTTCGCATTTGGACTTCTTTCGAGACAACTGCGGAGCTGTAAGTTATGAGCACGGCGAACGTTATCATCAGGAGATAGCAACAATGGAGAAGAGGTACCAGGGAAAATGGAATCTTTCCATGCTCGCAGACTACTGTTGGATCCTTCTTAGAGATGCTCCAAAACAGTTTACAAGAGAACAGCAAAAAGACGGCGTACCGAAAAACATTAAAACATAAACATAGGTATTTTTTATTATGTAGTTTAAAATAAAGAACATAGATACGTCCTTGAAAACGGCAGCTAACTTTTTAATTTCACTTTCACATGTCATTTTCATAATCAGCATCCCAAAATTAATTGGATACCTAACTTTACATAAAAGATTACAACATATAAGTTAAAATTTGTTATCCAGTGTTATTATTGAGCAATATGTAACTGGATATAATAGCTTCGAGAGTAATATGGTTATATATTTATTACTTTGTTCAGTGCATCCTGTTTCTAATATTCGCAACAAGTAAAACATGCGACGAAAAATGTAACAGTTCTATGAAAGGTCAGAGGATCATGTGACCCCGAAAATAATTATGATAAACTTTGTCGATGCTAGTAGTAAATCACTCAAGGTTCAAGTAAATTGTTCCATAAATATCTTCACTGGCAAATTAAATATTTTTAAAGGGATAAGTTTAAACCAATCGTTTTACTTTTTTATGAAAACCTGTAGCAACCCTAAATGCCTACATAAATAACCATAAGATCACTGACAAATGCGTTAATGGAAAACGATTTTTTATTTTTGAGAACAATTGATTAAGAATATTTCGCACACAAAAAATGCATAATTCGAGTCGGTAAATATTTTATTTCTAGTAGCTACAAAAAGTCATATTTTACATGCTAGTAAGCAGACTAACTGACAAGACTGGTGAGCAAGGAAAATCATACGGTTCTATTAAGAGCTCATATTACTGTGGAGTTTAATCAGCGGCATATCTATGTAATTTTAAAATATTAGTAAACTACAAGTATACAGAAAGCGGCAAGCTACTAGGCGGATTACTTAGTCTTAAGCTACGTTCCCACGGGGCGAGAAATACTTTCATGGAATATTGCCCATGTGAATGAAATGTCGTGACTTTGATCCTGACATCGCAGGTTGGGGGCTCACGGTTCATATCAAACGTGTTTGATTTTCAATCGTGTGAATTTGCCTCTGATACAAGATGGCCACAACAAAAAATTGTATAGTTAAATTGGATGGTGGTAAGCAAGTGCTTTCTGATGCAAGCATCGAAGAAAATACAGACCGAGATGTGGGAATGGCAGCGGCTAGGAGAATTTCAAAACTCCGAGAGTTGCACTGAAAGAAGTGATATCAAAATTTAAAAACTTAAGGAGTGCATATTATTAGGAGTTGAACACAAAATGAATATTCCAAACTTTTGAAGGAGTCTCCTGTGATTAAATAGCGTAAAGTCACTTGAAGTTGTTTTTGAATTTACTGGTTGTCTCATTTTTGTATCTCATTTTGATATTAATGGTGAAAAATGTTCCAGAAGGTAGTTATACTGACCTTCAGACTCTCTCAATGATTTTTTACAATTATTTAAAAAATACAACACTTAAAAAAATGGGTAGACATCGTCAAGGAAGTTGGTGAGTATGGTGAGTGACTAATTTTATTATTACTATTAGTAGGTACCTTATGTACTATTTATTATATTTCATTTATTAATGTGCTTTGTAAAATATATTATGTATTATATATTTATTATCCACTAAGTCCTTGATTCATAATTAAGTGTAACTTAATAATGACCATGTCATTTCTAAATAAAATATAGAGAATTAGAGGTAATTTGGATACATTAAATATAATGTAAAAAGCAAAAATTCAGTGTAATTATAATTCTATAAATAGATAATAAATATGATTGATTTAAAAATATTAATAGAAAGCGATATCAGGGAATTAGTGATAATTTAACACATAAGGGACCGGAATATAATGATATCTTCATGTTATATTTCTTCTGATGGTGGAATAAAATAGTTTATAGTGAAAATACTTAAATGAATGTTTAACCAAATTAATTGTATGAAGAATATCTAGTTACACCATTTATTATTTACAAGTTCTTAATTCTTAATAAAGGGAAGCTCCTACTGTCCTGCAAAAGCATTTCAAGTCCTGCATTTCTAAATAGCAGTTTTTTCTCAGTTGGCGGCTAGAGCTCATATTGTATGGAAATATCAAAGATGGTCTTTTACCACCCCTCATTAAAAAATGCTGTGAGCACTATTTTAAATGTAAAGTAGGTGATCAATATAAAAGTTGGGTTCCCCATGTTTATTGTGTTACGTGTACCAGGCTCCTTAAATCGGGGGCAAAAGGTGACCGATATATGTGCCATTTGCCATTCCAATGATTTGGGGAGAATAAACGGACTATATTTCCGATTCATATTTCTGTGTTACAAATATAACTGGAACTTCTAAATCCAAACACACTGCAAAATATACAGGACATAGCTTGAAGTTACCTGTGCCTGCTCCTCCACAAAATATGACATCAAGCGACGATGAGTCTGCACATGACAGACTATTGCTGAACGCTGGAAAGAGATGTTTCTGATGCAAACTACAGGCGAAAATAAAATCATATCTGTACATTTTTTATGGAAATCTATCACTTTGTGCAACTTCATTTATAGGTAAATACAAGTTGGCGCAGAGGAAAACGCATGTCTTTCAAATGGCTAGTACAGGGACGGCCATAATCAAGTACCCGATTTTAAGTAGCGACCGTGTACAATGCAAGGAAATAAAAAGCAAAAAAATATGGGTCGGACATTTATTTGTATTTAAAGTTTAAGCCTAAACTCAATTAAAGATGATGTCAGTGAAATGGCCGCCTCTAACTGCGATGCACATCTGAGCTCTTTTTACGGCATGTTCCATAACTCGAGTCAAGACATTTGGCGTTAGATCCTCTATTTCTTGACGGATATTATGTTTCAGCTGCTGTAGCGTCTGAGGGTTATTGGCGTATACCTTTCCTTTGAGATAGCCCCATAAGAAGAAATCAGGAGCCGAAAGATCTGGCGATCTCTAAGTCGCCAAATCAAGAAATTAATCGCGCAGGGAACATGTTGCGCAACATGACCATTGTCTCTCTGGATATGTGCGCAGTCGCACCGTCCTGTTGCAACCACATATCTTCCAGTCCTAGGACTTCCAAATGAGGTGACAAAAAGTTATTCAGCATTGCTCTATAGCGCTCTCCGTTGACCGTAACAGCAGTGCCTTCATCGTCCTCAAAGAAATATGGACCAATTACACCTTGGGCAAAGACGCCGCACCATACAGTGACTCGTGAAGGGTGTAGTGGTCTTTCCTGAAGAATACGAGGGTTTTCTGTACCCCAGTAGCGGTAATTCTGCTTATTTACAAATCCATTTAAGTGAAAATGAGCTTCGTCGGTCATAATTAGTTTATGTGGAAAATCGTCAATATTGTCGTTAAGGTTTAGGAGACTGTAACAGTATTTCAGGCGTTGTTGATGGTCTCTGGGAAGAAGCTGCTGTTCCACCAGGATTTTGTATGGAAATGCGTGCAAATCTAACTTCAAAATGCGCTTCTGGGACGTCCGAGACATGCCCAATTGTGTGGTGCGTCTTTCTGTTGACGTTCTTGGATCTTCTGCAATGCTTTCTCTTACACGCCGGATATTTTTAATTGAGCGCCCTGTTCGTGGTCGTCCAATATGCCTTGCATCAGCCATTATCCCACTACGCCGAAATTGTTGACAAAAGCGGCGTATTGTCTTTCCAGTTGGAGCAGGACGGTGAGGATGTTTTCGGCGAAAATTTCGCTGTGTTGAAATAACCGATTCATTGTTTTTAATAAATAAAATTACTATTTCTACACGTTCCTCTAGTATGTATCAATTCATAATAAAACTTAATATGTGCCCTGGAGAAATGTCAAAAGTAAACTAACGAAAGCTGTCAGATAAAACAATTACGAACGCTTCAAATCGGGTACTTGATTATGGCCGTCCTTGTATATTACAAGGGAAGGGTTAACTACCTCCCCACTCCATGTCTTAACAGATCAGGTAATGCAGCTGCAGTAGCCATGGCACCAGGGAATGTGGAGCATGGAATGTTAGCTGTTGAGCTGATTTGTTGAAACAGCGATTCTGTAGTTATTGTTTGGAAAACGATTTTGCACAGCGCCAGGAGTTTTATCAGACAATACTTTAATATTTTCCTATAACTCTAATGCTATGGTAATGATGACGGATAAAGCACATTTCCATTTAAATGGATATGTAAACAAATGGAACTGTAGGTAATGGACAGCCGAGAGCTCCACACAAGAGCTCCACAAGAGCTCCATCACAAACCTCTCCATAATTCAAAAGTTAGTTAATAGTAATTATGTACGTAGACCTGTTACAAAATCTTCTGTTACCGCAACTTCAACGATAAGTAAACATGGAAAAATTACGGTTCCAACAAGGCGATGCTGTTCCACAAATGTTTCTTAGCACCTGCGCCCTAAACATATGTCTACCCGGTACTTCAAATTAGGAAAATTGAGGAAAATTTTTCCTACAGCTAAGCGACCTATACAGAAAGTTGTGTTGGGGTTGTGTCAACATATTTTTCACCTAGCGCATGATAAAGAAAGGGTTGTTTTTTAGATATAATATATATATATATATATATATATATATATATATATATATATATATATATATATATATATATATATATATATATATATATATATATATATATATATATATATATAATAAGATATATAAGGATTGAATGCAAATAAATAAATAAGATGAACCCCGGAAGTATCACTAAGATACTTGTACGATTTAAAAAAAAAAGAATATAAATACAACCATATCATAAATATAAATCAGAATTTTTGGACATTTTTTTGCGTTTTTCTGAAAAACTATGAATTTTTGGAAAAACATGACCTGATTTGATGTTGTAGATTTTGCGATTCTCCACAATTTTTGTTCTTTTCATTTTTTCGAAATTCTGCTTAGTTGCGCCGCTAGAGCGCACTGAAGTGTTTTTGAGCTCTTTTTCGATTTTAAGCCAAAACTATGCATTGTAGAGAAAAATATCGATAGATCAAAGTTGTAGATATAAAAATTTCCGACACGGTTTTGCCACTAGAAGGCTAAAACCTTTTTTTTTTTTGTAATACTCTTTTGCGAATGAAAAAGACACTCTAGCGCATTTATCTTTGATTTATAGGCAAAACTATGCATTTTTTGTAAAAAAAAAAGTATAAGACAGTTTGTAGGAAGTTTTTTGCTCTCAAACTTTTTATAAGATTGAACTTTTCTAAAAAATGCATAGTTTTGCCTATAAATCAAAAATAATGATCTAGAGTGTTTTTTTCATTTGCACAAGAGTATTACAAAAAAAAAGAAAACCGATCTAGTGGCAATACCGTGCGACTTTAAAAAAACAAAAGAAAAAATTTTTATGTCTACAACTTTGATCTCTTGATATGTTTCTCTACAATGCATAGTTTAGGCTTAAAATCGAAAAACAGCAAAAATACTTCAGCGCGCTCTAGCTGCGCAACTAAGCAGAATTTCGAAAAAATGAAAAGAACAAAAATTGTGGAAAATCGCAAAATCTACGACATCAAATTAGGCATAGTTTTTCAGAAAAAGGTAAAAAACCGAAAAGATAGCCAAAAACGCATATATATATATATATATATATATATATATATATATATATATATATATATATATAATATATATATATATATATGTCTATATCTAAAAAACCACCCTTTTTTATTATGCGCTAGATGAAAAATATGTTGACACAACCCCAATACAATTTTCTGTATAGGTCGCTTAGCTGTAGGAAAAATTTCCCAAAATTTTTGTCTAATTTGAAGTGACTAATAATAAAATGTGTAAATACAAGAACCAAAAGGTGCCATTAGTTAAAAAATCGCAGGAATTCCGGAAGAAATATTCGTGAATGCAATGAACAGCTTTCAAAAGAAGCTCCATGCTTGCATCCAGGAAGAAAGGAGACATTTGAGTGACATTATTTTCCGTGACCAATCTACAAGTATTATGAATAAGATCTGCACTATTACTTGATTTTGTTGTAAATATTTTTTATTTATCTTGAAAATAAACAATGTTTTGCTCAATTGAAAAGCATGCGTTTCATCTGCGCCACCTTGCAATATACGAGTACCTTCGCAAAGTTAAATTGCACTGTGACCACTTTTAAGCTGTGCCTCATAAAAAAATTCTGAAAATAGAATTGAAATAAGTGTAATAAGTACTATAAAGTTCACTTACTTTAGCTCGTAGGACAACAAAAAATTCTCCTGTATAATAGTTCAGTGCAAGTTGTGACAATAGTGATTCTCCTGTATAATAGTTTTGTAGACCGAGTTTATAGATTGTTTAGAACAGACATGACTATTATAAATTATCGACACGTTTTTTAAATTCATTTTGAGGTCACTCATACCTATCATGGATACGTATGGTACCGAGCGGCCACGACCTCATATTCGCACCTACATTATTTTCAATCAAAAATTAATTTATTTTCAAATACTCTACTCATCGTACAATTTTGTTATTAGATTTTGGTCATACAATAAAGTAAAAATATATTAGAAATATTTGCAGTTATAAAAATAATACAATCCTATTTAACATGATACCACGTTTTCGTGATTGCATATTATTACACCTGCTACCTCGGTAGCAGATTCATGTCGCCCACATTGTGGTTTTAGATATGATTTCACTGAAGGTTGAAGGCAAAACTTGATTAAATTATTGCAGATATATATCTTCCTTGTTTAAAAAAATATGCTTTATGTATGGATCCAAGGACAGATAGGACGTGTCTTGAATATGTCTAGTATCTGTATTCCGTTAAAAAATAAATAAAATTTATGCAAAACGTTCTATTTATGTCCCAATATAGAGCGATGATAAAATTCTACACAATATTCATAAACATACCGATGAATGAGCATTGAAAACATAAAATAAATTTTATTTTTAAGAAAACATTTATCAGAAGATATGAAAAAGTAATATGTTCGAGGGGCACTATTTATATTTTGAGCCTTGGCAACACCAAGTGCTGTCAGACGTCATCTGACGTTTCCAATTGAAAGTATGACATTTTCGACCATAACCTTCTTCAGAACATTTTATCATTTGAGAGCGATTTGTGTTGTTTACAGTGATTTGAAAATTGTATCTCAGTGAAAAAACAGAACTCAGAATTTTCGTGCGAAGATTTATTACGACTTTCGACGTGGGTTATCAAGACAAGAGTGCATCGATTAACTTACTTCCACTTTTGGTGATAAAGCCCCATCCTTTACCACCGTGAAACGCTGGTATAACGAGTTTAATCGTGGCCGCCATTCGCTCATCGACGAAAGTCGTGTAGGCCGTCCAAAATCAGTTGTTGTGCCAGAAAACATTGATGCTGTGCAAAAACTAATAATCGTCATGTCATATGCTCTGAGACTGAGGCAACCATAGGCATTAGTTCGACTAGTATATATAAAATATTGCATGATCATTTAACTGTAAAAAAGGTTTGTTCTCGTTGAATCCCACATAATTTGAAAAAATCTCAAAAATATACTCGTGTCGATTGGTGCAAACAAATTCCCAAGAAATATAATGACGGTGCTTCAAAAGATGTATATAACATTGTAACAGGTGACAAATCATGGATCTATGTGTATGAGCCGGAAAGTAAACAGCAGTCGACTGTATGGATGTTTCAAGATGAACCAAATCCAACAAAAGTTGTTCGCGCTTGAAGCACTTCGAAACAAATGATCGCCTGTTTTTCGGAAAAACTGGTCACGTGACAACAGTGCCTTCAGAGAAACGTCAAATAGATAATTCTCAATGGCACACAGCCATTGTTTACCGAAAGTCTTCGGTGAAATAAGGAAAACAAACAAGCGCGGTCGGATCATTCTTCATCATAACAATGCGAGCTCTCACACATCTCGTCTAACAACTGAATGTTTGAACACTCAAAAAATCGAATTAATGGGTTATCCGCTGTACAGTCCTGATTTGGCACCCAATAACTTCCTTTTGTTCCCAAACATCAAAAATAAATTAGGTGGACAACGATTTTCGTCGGTAGAAGAAGCCGTTGATACGTTCAAAAATCATGTTTTGGAGATATCTCAAGCGAAACGGAAAAAATGATTTGAGAAATAGTTTGAACGCATGAAAAAGTGTATAGATCATTCTTCTTCTTCTTCTTCATTCTTCTAAAGTAGGTATATGACCTGTTCCTCTTTCGATGAATAGGTATCATCGGTACTATGATTTGGATCTCTGTTTTTACTGTTCTTTTAGAGAGAGCTAACCTGACCCTCTAACCCTCCTCTTTCTTCCGGGCTTGGGACCGGCAACAGTACTACTGGGCTACTCGATCCACCCAACAGCACTGCAGACTGAAACCTATACCTACTGCAGGTATAGATCATGAAGGAGAATATTTTTAAAAACGATACAGTAATTTTCAATGACAAATTAATGTTTTTTTATTATTAGGCTCAAAATATGCCCGTCGAATATTATTTAATTAGTGGCATACACAATCTTTTAGGGATAACTTAGTTAAGATGTAGATTATTTTTCGGGATATGCATATAAACAAAATATTTTTAACAAAAATAGATGAACAATTCAAAAATATAGGAAGATCTAGAAGTTGTTGAAAATATTTCTACTGAATAGTTCAACGTTATCGGGTTCATTATTTAACAATTTATAACACATGCTTAACAATTTGTAGACTTTCCATTGTAGATTTTCCATTTTAAAGTATTCCCTTATGTTTTAAATTTGATACCTTGGAGATAAATTATCTGAATTGTTTATCTTATTATGACAAACTCGCAGTTTAAATAACACAAAGAAATGGTGGTATCAAATCAGATTATCACCGTAGCTGCCATTAAATAAGGTCTGTATACTCCATTCATTCAAGACCCATATTTTTGGCGAGAAATAGCATGATTACTTTGGAATCTACAACTAAGAAAGTTAAGAAAGAAATAACCACACAACTACTAAATAAATAAATCGAAACAAAATTTATACATTTGACACATTTTAAGTTTTCATCAAGAAAAGGAATTTTGCCGTTTTCTTGAAGGATGTGACGCTTAGGAGGTAAAAATATTGGACCATTTTAGTCCACATGTTTACTTCCCTTTGCCCAGAATTCGTTGATTCCAATTCACATCCGAATTGATATAGTAGATATTTTCAGATCATCAGAGGTTAAACTATTATTATTGGATTTCGAAAAATAACCTGTGGGCTCCCGTGTCCGTTAAAATGAAGATGTCAAAAATACGGGGGTAAACCATTCAGACAAAAAGTAACCTTATCATAAGTTAACATTGATCTGTGTGATGTGAGATATACGAAGGCCTTTTCAGTACACGAAAACTTTTAAGAAATTTCCTCAATTATGTTCCCTTCAATTAAATTGAACATTGATATTAAACAAATAAGTTTGCACTTTGATTATTTTAAGTTTTAAATATTTTTTTGTATAAGCGCATACCAAATCCTTATTTTTTCGGTGGTTCTGAGACGTACTTCCCAAAACGTATATTTTTTAAGGTTTAAATATGATATAAAATTATCGTTCAAAAACAGGAGCAGGCTCCTCATAAAATATTTTAATTTGATGCTTAATAAAAAAATATTTGAGGAATCTATTAGTCAATAATTCCTGCCAGGGAGTGGATTTTATTCTAACGAATAAAAGAATAATTTTGTAGGGAACTTAATTATCCCACGGTATATCAAAAATCCAATTCATACTCATAATATTATCAAACATTGACGCAATTTATAAAACGGAAATTAAGGAAAACTCACCTTGTTTGTTCCAGCTATACTTAATGCAAATTTCCCATTAGGTACAGTATCTGAAAATAAAACAGAACATCGTTAATAAATTTGATACCAGATAAGTTAACTTAATATTCATATAAACTGAGACATGTTGAAAAGTAAAAAATGACGCTGAATTTTTGGCGTGTTACATAATTAATAGAGATCATATCATCATCACTGATAGTTTTTCTTGACTTGATTACATCAGTATTAATCAATTAATACTGAAAGTTGCAAACATGATATTCTAGGATTAGCTGAACCTCTGAAATTCAATTTTCTTCTTCTTCTTCCTTCTTCTAAAGTAGGTCTATGACCTGTTCCTCTTCGATGAATATCATCGGTACTATGAGCTGGATCTGTTTTTACAGAGGGTAGGCGCAGCTTAATCTGGCCCTCTAACCCTCCTCTTTCTTACGGGCTTGGGACCGGTAACAGTACTATTGAGCTATTCAATCCACCCAGCAGCACTGCAGGCTGAAACAGCAATGGCCGTGGTGTTTCCAAGCGGCACCCATCCAAGTGTTAACTGCTCCTGAGGTTGCTTGACATCGGTGATCGGACGAGGATCGATGTACAACATAGGATGGCCGTTGCCATCCCATTTTTGAATTTGAATTTTGAACGACCTTATGTCACCGTTACGAATTCCAAAAACTCAGTCTTAATATTTTTGGAGACTAGGCACTTTTTTAAGACTTCATAGAACAGACTAAGATATTTTTAGCATTAAAACTCTTTCAGTCCAGTTTTCTTAAATTAGTTTAGATACTCTATCCAACAATAGTTATAAACCACTTATAAGATGGAGATTGTAGTATATTGCAATATTATATAGCTCATACAAAACAAAAAAGCAATACACGTCATTATGTGAAGCAATTCAGTACCACTACACTTAGAAGAAACTACAATTTTTTCTTCTTTCTTTAAAGGCGCGTCCATCTTAACATTGGCAGCAATTGACATATGTCATGCGTGGTGCCAAAGTTATCCGATGTTTAGACTTTATTCGATTTTAGTGTTTTAGCCACAAGTTAATAAGAAAACTGTTACTTTGAGAACAAAACTACCTGGTATAAGCCAGCGTAAATACCATAGATATTCGGACTATTGCATACGTTGGGCTGATGGTTACACAATGCCGAAAAAAGTTATAACATAACCTTAATCTTATGACATTTCCTTGAGTTCTATAGTATTTTTGGCAATGTGGCAACAGTGGTCGTCTCTGACGCATCGGGTACATTATGACGTCTATTACTCTTTGTTTTATATGAACTATATACATATGTATTCTGACAAATAAAAATAATACCCACAAAATACAATGATATAATTTTAGTGAAATAGTAATAAACACCACATTAACCAACTATTGTGAGGGCACGAATGAAAAATAGAACAGATGAAAGCGAAAACAAAAATAGGAAGAATAAAAAATAACAATAGGCAATACATACTGCAACATTAGCCACTTATTTACGCGTTTTAAGTACATACTGTTGGTATTTATTTTATAAAATAGATACCAAATACACATTTTATAAATTTTATAAAAAATTATTCAGAGACTTTGTGATTAATACACCAATATCGATTCTCCAATTAAAACATACCTCACTTAGGATAAACTCTTACCTCTTAAAAAATCCTCTAAATATAGTCTATCTTATGAAGTTAAAAATGCGGATCCCACATAACTGCGGCATACTGTAATTTTAACCGAACAAAAGCATTAAACAAAAAATGAGTTTGTGTCATTCAAATGTATTAAATTCCTTATAATAAACTGCAAGATTTATATGCTGTGCCGGTTATGATTGCAACATGGTCATTAAAATTCAATATTACATCAAACAGAACATCTAAAACTGTAATATGCTGGGATCTGTAATGTAGCATTATCAATGCCATACTTAAATCTGATTAAGGTTTTGACATTGTAGAAGAATAAAGCAGAATGTTTATTAATTAACTCCGCCTGGGATTGATTAGCGGGTGGATTGAGTAGCCTGGTAACTGCCACTGCCGATCCCAAGCCCGAATAAAGGAGGGTTCCTAGGTCACGCCATCACCTAGGGTAAAAAAGCACCCTGCTGATAGAACCGGAACTTCGCCTCTCAAGGCAAAGAGACGAAGAAAATCAAGCAAATTGCTTACATATAAGAAGGAAGAAGACGTTTATTAATTAATGCGTTTATTAATATTTAAGAATAGTCTTCTGCGTTCACAAGATGAGTTTAAGTTATACTGTAAATAATAGTTCTTACTGCAAAAGACTAGTAGTCAATCACTAACCGAATTAAAAAATTGCAATCATCTAGCGATTGCATACGATAAGGTATTTTCAACCACTTCCATCAATCCCTAGGCGATGGTGTAACTTAAAAATACAGTTAGTTTCAAATTATTTAATTTTTCGTATGCGAAGCAAATAACATTCCCCTTAAAAAAGATGTATATACATATACAATATACGAAGAAATTTTGAATATTTGGAAATTAGTCCAAAAATGGAATAATTTCCTCAAACCAATCAGGATTTAGAAAAGGCCTTCTACCTCTACTTTGCTTGTTAATGTAACTGACTACATCCTGCGAGTTACTGCCAGTTTACAGATTACATCTTTAACTTTCCTGAATATGACCAAAACATTTGATTGCTTTAAATATTAGTTATTTGAAAGCCAAATTACACCATTATAGCATTTGTGAAAACATACTTGATTGCTTTCAAAATTATCTTTCAGATAGATATCAATTTACTAGGATTAATACAAACTCCTTGACACTTGTATTACACATGAAATTAATTGAGACAGGAGTTCCACAAGATTTCATACTGGGGCCATTTCTATTTATTTTTTTTTCTGTGGATATTTCAAAAATGTCCTTAAAATGCAATATACATATGTACGTTGATGACATATAGTTCCTCTACAGTTCTTTACCTCTGATTCATATGCGGCTTCTAAAAATATAAATAAGGATTTAAAAACTATTTTTTATTAGACATTAGGAAATACGTTGATTATAAATGCTAATAAAAGTCAAAATATAGTTTTAAGTATACCATATAAACTTCACAGTACGGACGAATTAAATATTAAAATTAATAATGAAGTAATCGCTTCTGCTAGTGTTGTAAAAAATCTCGGGGTTTTGTTTGATTCTGCATTGAAATATTTTAGTCATATCAATAACATACGTAAGAAGGCATTTTCCTCATTAAAACAACTATCTTCTTTTAAAAAAATTTATAGACACATGTATTACAATTTTACTTAGTAAAATCATGGTTCTATCTCATTTGCATTACGCGGATATTGTATTCGGATCCTGCCTCACCATGTGAGAGATCATGTGAGAGATATTTTACAATCATTTGATCACATTTCTCTGTACATGCGTGGATTTAATTTACTGCATATGCCTAAGAGGAAATTTATAAATATTATGAGATTTTTCTTAAATTTTATAGACCAGTATAAGAACAATACACCTGGCTATTTATGTAATAAGTTAATGTAACTAACTGACTTTCACAGTAGAAATTTATAGACAAATAGAAAATAAAATGTTCATACCATCTCAGAGAAGTGACACATTTCGATAAGTCGACTACTCAATATCACAATATGTCGGGGTAATAGTCAGAAATAAATTAAAACATTAAATTTACAGCATTTTAATATACGCCTAATTTAAGTTTTATTCTTATTTTTCAGTTTGTTTATTTTAGATTTTCATGTAAATGTTTATAATCATTTAAATATATTAATTCATATTTATACTTAGGAGATGTAAATCAACATCGTTGATACATTTTGTTTTTGAAAGTAATATGCACTAATAATACATTTTTTTTAATAAATATATTATTATTTAAAAATATAAATGATGTAACAAAGATGTAACGTTATGAAATATATGAAAATAATAATTCTTGGAGTAATAATATAACATTTAATAATTTTTAAAAATATGCATTAATTTTTCGAGCTTCTTACGACTGAAAACGAAAAAAAAAACGTTTCTCTGGGCTGTCAGTCAATTCATACCTATGATTAGAGGATATTGTAAATCAACTTCGTTGATAAGACTGACGTAGTTTTCCACAATACACCAAAACACTATACACTACACTCGATGCGCGTTTCGTTAATAATGTTAGCATCATCCGGAGATAATTAAAACTTTTAGAGAGGTTTTTAGAGAGGTCTCTGGAGAGTTTTAATCATTTCCAGATAATGCTAATTTTGTTGGCGAAATGCTCGTCGAGTGCAGGGTATAGTGCTTTGGTGTTTTGTGGAAAACTGCGTTAGTGTTATCTTCACACCAAAGGTTCCAACCCACTTCAATATTCGTTGATATACTTTCCTTTTGGAAGAAATCTATACTAATACTAGTATACTTGGAAGAAATCTATACTCATTTTTGTTTTTAACCAAATGTATTATTATTATTCTTATTTGAAAATACAAATGATATCACAAAGATGTAACATTATGAAAAGAATAATTCCTGATGTAGAAGTAATATAACATCTAAGTCTTAAAAATATGCATTAATATTTTGATATTTTTTATGACTGAAAGCAAAAAACATGTTTATGCGCTGTTAGTCAATTAAAAATAGTGAAATTTAGTTTCTGGTTCTTCAGTTTATCATTATTGATGATATAAAACGTGCAAAATGTTTGTTCAAAATTAAACGATTTGTATTTAACTTTATATGTTTTAATTATTTCAAACAATATTTTATAAAAACAATGTAATGAATCAACACGTTATTACAAGAACCTTGAAATGTTTATAATATATTGAAAAATAAAACGTCTACGGCTATCCATCAAATTCTATTAGAAACATATTTTATTACATATAAAATGTTCATGGGAGTAACAGGAATCTCTAAGTTAATAATAACGTGTCACCGGTGAACGTAAGACGTGGGCCGAGATACGAAAAAAAAAAATAACACGATTATTGGAAGTGAAGTGTATCGTCAATACCTTCGACTACCAAAAGGTCAAAGGCCAACTGTTCATAAAATCGTATTATTTAAAAAGAAATGGGTCTGTCTACACCGATATCGAAGACGTTTTATCGTAACAAATGGAAGACGAGTATTTATGAAATATTGATGGCCTAAAAATTTGTTCGAAATGATATTTTCAACTATAATCCAATTGTAAATAAATAATAAAAGTTGGAATTATTTAAGAATGGATGAGGTTTCATTGAAAAGCAGCAGCATTGATGATAAGGTATCATATTTAAGTAAATACAATAAGTATATAAATTGTGGTAAGAAATTTATGAATTACTATTAAAGTAATGAAGTAATGAAGTCTATTTTGAGGAGACGGGTGCTGTTGAAAATTTATTCAATGGAACATTTTCAATATATTCCCCTGAAATATAGTCAATTATTTTATTTTAGAAATAAATAAACTTGGTTGGTACGGGGCAAGTTTAAATGCATCGAATGAAATCGATCCATTGAAATGCATCGAATGTAAAAAAAAGTTTAGGTTTTATACATGCAAAAATTGACTTACTTCGCTTAAAGCGTTAGGTTGTGGAGGGAAAGGTGACCCATACAGACAAGGACAATTCCACACATGCTTAGGAAGAGGTGACAATCTCCCTCCGTTGAGACCCGAGCCCAACCATATAATGGCAATTGTACACAATTCAGCATACAATACAGCACACAATATTTGGCCTAGTACGCCACCCCATACCACAGTACACTGTGGTAGAGACATCTTCATAGAAAAATACGATGTCACCCATTCATGTTGTGAGCGCGTAGCAAACTGCTGCGCTTTTATTAGTACTGAGTGGCGCAACTGATTTGAATTCTCGCCGATTTGTATTCTCAAAAATGCTTCGTTAGTTTTTCTTGTTGAAAAATGAGCATAGGAATAACGATATTAATTTGTATTTGATAACCCTTTTATTATAAAATAATAGCCTCTATATAACTATTTTTTTTATAAAGAAGATTTTACAATAAATTATATGCAAATATGGACAGAATTTGGAAAATTTAAAAATTAGTATAAAGATTTCATTGACTATATGCTTATTCTGCAAACTCTATGACGTCTGTCTTCATTCTCTGAAATTCTTCTTCTGTGCAATCCAGACTGAAAAACGGTTACGAGTTGAAGGACGATAATTATGATGAATGCACAAATCTTGTCTTATTCTTATAGTGCATCTTGTATCAGAGGTTCGCTCAGCTATCATCACAGTATCACCACAGCTATCTGGATTTGCACTATCTATCTTGCTATCTATTGACCGTTGCACTATATTTCGAAGACTTGCAATTGTTATTATTTGACCATGTTATTATTTTTAATTATAATGCTTTATCATATAAAGCATGGAAAATACCCAACAACACAGCAGCATTCCCATTTGAAGTCTTATTAGCATTATGGCTAATATGTATTTTGTATAATATATTATTATAATGTACACCTATAATTTTATTTATATGCTGTTGCAGTTTGTATTGTATTTCTCTTATTTATTTTAAATTAGTTTATGTATTTACTTATTACTACCGAACAATATGTTACGTTCTTACACGTACGTTTTATTAAAGATTCAGAAGAAATAAAGTAAAATTTCCATTTTTTTTTTTATTTATTGATATACATTTCTTTATATACAAAGTATGTAGTCAAGTTTATTAGAATTAAAACAAATTATTTTACAAAAAAAACTTGTTTTAGTTCTGGTAAACTGGACTAGATATTTTATGAAACTATATGAAATATTTTACTAGACTACTAGACTATATTTTACTAGACTACCATCGATTATTAAAACAACTTTTGATCACCTTTTAAAGCAGATTTTGATCAGGGGTCAAAATAAATTTTCACCAAAAAATTTCAAAAAACCTAAAAATTAAAAAAATTCATTTATAATTGTAACGCAAAATTCAGCATATCATAAATAACAGCGAAAATTATAATTTTATACTGATATAAGTTTAGTTTACCCATACGGTCTTATACTAACTCTATTGTCTACTAGCTGCAATCCCAAATTGGGGTAGGTCACAATAAATGTAAACAAAAGATTACACAGGGCACCATTAAACTATATCCGGCGAGTATTATACAAGAATCCCAATTCCATGGACTGGGAAAAATTAGTACTTCCCTTTTTTCATATGCAGCCGACAAATATGTTTTATTTACTCGTATATAAAGTAAAGAAAACTGATGGGAAGTAAAAACCCAAAGTAAATAAAGGAGTGGGTGTAGTACCGTACGTAAAAGTATTATATGAGGGCAATATAAAAGAACGAGAAAAATAATTGTTAAATTAACGCAGCGCAGATGCCGCCGAAGTATCGAAACAGCAAAATCGACAAACCATTAAATAATTCACATATCCATACCGCAATATAGCTATATTTGATTTCGCAATAAGGGAAATTGTGGTTGCTGTAAACATGAGTATACTTTGGCGTCGAGTGTATATTCAGAATTTGTTTAGGTACCCATAATTTTGGCGCTGAGTTTATTAAGTCTAGTCTCTTATTTTTATTTACGTATTAAAACTACGGAACCTTATAGCGCAAATTGAGATGAATATACTAAAGCTGTGAATACTCAAACAAAATAATAATACTGCCGTAACACTATTCCATGCAATAAAATGTTAAATATAATACTTAAATACCTTTCTCTTTCAGGTGTTCCTGAAAATAAACCACGAAAACTTCACCAGCAGTTTAAATGAAGTGAGTGAGAAGGGTAATTAAAAGAGAGTTCTTCTAATACGAGTTAGACCTATAAAAATTATAGACCTATTAAGAAAAGGATGCTCCTACACATACCATGCCTCTAAATCCTTATTTTTATGCAAAAATGTAAGAATAAACCCTAAACTACTTCATTTAGTACTAATAAATAAGAAAATCACCAAAGAAGTCATGCGATGCACATTTATTATTAGAAATTGGAGATCCAAAAATTGAAATTTTTCTAAACAAAGCTAATATAGGGTGGAGCACAAAACCTGACCATCCTAGGCGGCAAGCAGTCCACACGTTCCTGGCAGTAAACCTGTAGGACTGCTATTTCACTCGATATGAAACCGTGAATACTGTTTTTGATGGCACGGTTTTTTTAATAGTGTATTGATTAGCCAAACGACAATTTCAAATGTATTTGAAAATTCTGCATTGTGGCTCGGTTGCTAACCGTCATACCATAAAGCTATGGACGTAAAGTTTTCAATAGAGTGGTTCTGCATTAAGTGAAAATCTGGGGCCTATCTTATATGTATTTGATTTTCACTGCAGACCTACCAACTAGTCACAATGTTATCACTTCAACTTTTGCAGATGATACAACGATTTTTGCTGAAAACCCAAATCCAATAATAGCAGCAATGAATCTACAAGATAATTTAGAACAAATACGTGATTGGGCTAAGACATGGCGTATTAAAATTAATGAAGATAAGTCACAACATATAGTATTTACCAAATGCCAGAGAGAGTCGCCACACGTAAAAATGAATAATAAAACCTTTATTACTACAAACTGCATTAAATATTTAGGCTTACATATAAATAATAAACTAACATGGAAGGAACATATATGGATGAAGAGAAAACAATTAGACACCAAATTTTGTAAGGACTATTACTTGATGGGAAGAAGATCACAACTTTCACTTCGAAACAAGCTCCTAGTCTATAATGTTATCTTAAAACCCGTTTGGACTTAGATATACAGCTTTGAGGAACGGCTGCTAAATCCAACATTGCTATCCTTGAGAGATTTCAAGCAAAAGTTTTATGCTCAATAGTTGACGCTCCATATTTTGTTACAAATAAGGATATATATCGTGACCATTGGAGTAATTATCTATCGTGACATTTACTTCAAATCAGCATATATGCTTATTGTTTACTCTTTGTAGTTATAGACAGACTGCATAACAAACGTAAAATAAAAAAAATTAAGGGAAAAATATCGAATCGTATTCATATAGTACGAACTCTGGACATAATCGAAAATATGACAGCAGCAAACCAACAGAATTCACGCTGTTCAGCCAGGAGAAAAGCTAGTGCCTTATAAATAAATCGAAGGCTCTGTAAAATTTTGCATAAGGACCTTCAGTTTCATCCCTATAAAATAGTGGTCGCCCAGGAGCTAAGCGTGAGCTCGCTTAATGGCGTGAATGTTGCAGAACAATTTTTTCCAATTCTGACAGACGAAGGTATGAATAATCTTCTGCTCATGTCAGACGATTCAAAGTGAGGCAATTTGAATTATTGGGGTTATCAATAAACAAAATATGTTTATAGGGGCACCTGCAAATCCAGAAGTTCACCAGGTTCCCTTCATAGCTAGAAAGTAACCGTTCGGTATGAAGTTATAATTGACTGTTGACCCTTACTTTTTTCAAAACAATGCCGGTCATGCAGTTACGATTACATCACAGCGATACTGGAATTTCTTGGAGCGAGAACTACATCGACTTAATTGATCTAAGTTTCAATAAGGTTCAATTAAGTATATGGTTTTAATAAGGTAATGCGACGCACACAGCACAGACAGCACTGGCTGCCTTGGGTGAACTATTTCCTAGGCGTTTAATCTCACTGTACAGCGATATTCATTATCCTGCTTGTTCTGGGGATCTAACATTTTGTGATTACTAGTTATGGGGTTACTTTAAGAGCAAAGTGTGTTCTGCTCACGCACCAATATTCAAGATTCACACAAAGGAATCCGAGATGAGTTACAGCGATTTTTCATTCAATTATATAGAAAGTAATAGAAAATCTCCGAGGTAGATTAGAACAATATATACATAGTAATGGAACTCATCTCACAGACATTCTATTACAAAATTAAACTGGCGTGCTATAATAAAAACTTTTATGTTTTCAACGCTATTTCATTTAAAAAGTCGTCAGGTTTCTATACGCCATCCTGTACAAATACAGAACAAGGCGGGACAAAACTGTAATTGCATTATTTAATCAATTAGTAACTAAATATAATATATGGGGTCTTTCAATAGGGACGCTCGAAAGTTGTTTGTTGTGAATTGTTCAGCAGTGCATGGCAAATCACCATGGAAGGCTGTAGCATTCAACAAAGTGTGCAAACCATCAAATTTTATTTTCAAAATAAAATTTGATGGTTCAGTGCTCCGTTCGAGTAACGTTCCGCGCATTACGTGATTTTTATCCTTGCCACGACCATCCCGTTGAGTCGACTATTCGACATTTGGTGAACAAGTTCGAGTCAACCGGTTTGATACCGGTTTCAGCAACACCCGTACGTCACCGAAACCCAAGGTCTGCTAAAAACATCTCTGCTGTGCGTGAAAGGGTACGGGAAAATCCGACGCAGTCAATTTTTCGTCGTTCACAAGAACTTGGCCTTTCTGCGACTTCAACATTGCACCGGGACATAGGTCTGCATCCGTATAAAATCCAACTGACCCGGGAACTTAAGCTGAATGACCATAGACAACACCGTGTCTTCGCTGACTGAGCTCTAGAGCAGTTGGAAGTTGACCCAAATTTCGCCAAAAAATAATTTTTATCAACGAGGCCCATTTTTGAATGAATGGATAAGTGAACAAGCAAAATTGTCGGATTCGGGATGTGACCAATCCACACGAGATACACCAGCACCAAATGTATCCCGAGAGAGATCACTGTTTGGTGTGGATTTTGGTGTGGCGGAATCATCGGTCTATACTTCTTTCAAAACAAAACTGGCATTGTCATAACCCTCAACGACGAGCGCTACAGATCGATGATAAGCAACTGATCTAAACTGGATGATATGGATACCGACGATACGTGATTCTAACAGGACGGGCTACGTGCCACACAGAATATGCCACGATGGACATTCTGCACGAGCGATTTGAGGGCATGGTTATCTCGTGCAGCGGCGACATGAACTGGCCACCGAGATCGTGCGACTTAACGCCTTTAGACTTCTTCCTTTGCGGCTATCTTAAATCGCAGGTCTATGCGAATACACCACAAACAATTGATGCTCTCAAAGTCAACATAACGAATGCCATCCAGCAAATTCAACCAGATTTATGCGACAAAATAATCGAAAATTGCACTTCCCGAATACGTGCCACCAAGCAAAGCCACGGCGGACATTTGAACGACGTTATATTCCATACCTAATACCATACAATGTTCTTTCAAATAAAAAAAATTGAATGGATATCTCACACACAACTTGTTTTATTTACGTTTAAAAATCGACCGTCTTTACTGAAAGGTCCTATGTAATTTCAGTACTCGTAGCAACGTGAAATAAATCTATTATTTACGGGGCATTTTGCACTTATTTGACCATGTTTTTGATGTTGACCTATTCATTGACATGATATCAAAATTTCAACTCTGTGAAAACATATTTGAAATGAATAATTGAATATAATCTAATAGATATTGGGATATAAAGTTTATTTCATCGCTATTTGCCAAATAAAAAATCTCAAAACATACCGTGGATTGTTTTTATGGCTAGGCTCAGGTAAACTGTTTCGTTTATAGGCAAGATAAGAGTTTTTTATTTGGCAAATAGCGATGAAATGAATAGTACATACATACAATGATGAGTTCCTAGACTCAGGTATCAAAAACACTTTTATTTTTATTCTGATGTTTGATGAATATTTCATTATTTGTCACTTTTATGGTAACATATCTGATATAGAATTAATTAACGTGTTTTTAATTCAACATTGCATTTAACAGTTCTTGGATTATTTGTGAGTATATATTTCATGGAATACCTGACCACATCAGAATGTAAATTAGAATCGGTTGAAAATATCGCACGAACATGATTACATTCTCCAAACAAGAAAATTCGTAGATAGAAAAAACAGTTAAACTGTAAATAAAAATATAAAGTACAATAAAACAAAAAATATAATACTAACATTTGTTTCACAACGTTTCTGTTTTTTTTTTAAGTAGCTATGTATTTATAATTGTAGGATTTTACTTTAGTAGATACAGATAATTAGCACCAATATTCATCAACCATTTACAAAACATTAGGTATTTAAAATGAGTACACGTAACACTGAATACTAATCAAGGTGAATATCATTATAGAAATCCAATTGCTATCATTTAAGAAGCTTCTTGTGTTTCTCCACATCTCAATCACTTGGGCTGCCTGAGGTATATTTATGTCATAGCAATTACCAGCAAAAAAGTTATAGACACCTACTTGAATTTTAAATATTAATAGCAAAACTAACAATATTATGTCATAGATACACGCCACCGGTTTTCACGGTTGATTTAAATATTTTTATGTTGTTCAAAAAGAGAATGTGTATACAGGATGAAAACCACTTACAGAATAAAATTGTTTTTCATTGTTTTACAGATTAATGAAAGGCGTTTGAACAGGTCGATTATTAATCTAACATAAGGTATATTTTCTAAACGAAATTTTAAATATCCAGATTGACTTATGTAAATGCAGTAGATGAAATATGTTTAATATAATACATTTTATATTTTTATGTTAGACTTCTCTTTAATGAGTTGATTTAACTACATACATATAAAACTTGTGATTTAACTGATTGGTCCGTTTTATTTAAGGTTGTATTTAAAGTAGTTTCTCCAGAAATCCACTTTTCTGTAGAATTTCATCAAATTTCTGGTACACATAAAGAATAAACTTCCCAAAGGAAATTGCTTAAATAAAAAATGTTTGCCCGTACCATAGAGATATATCAAAGCTGGAACTTTTTGCATGGTTTGGATGTACCAGTTGACTAACCGTTACACATTTTACATCATAACTTTCTATACATGTTTTCCCAAAAACAACTCATCTATACATTAGTTTATTACGAATATTTTGAATTAAAAAAATCGGTTGCTGCCCGATTTGTTGAAAAGGTATACATTTTTAAAATATGCCAGTTTAAGCTGTGCTCGACAAGTCCAGAACTTCTCAATTAGCGTCTGGCAACGCAGCGGCATGCATTTTACCAGTCTATACTTATGTTATTACTGTACATTCGTCACAAACTATCTAAAATTGAATTTAGTCCTAAGAATCTTTCCATTTTTATGTTTTCAACTGAAAGAACGTTTTTATATTCACATCTTCAATTTTTGCCAAGCTCACTCAATTCAACAATACGTGTCCAATGCTTAGGTTAGTTACTCTGTTTACTTTTCGCAAGATTCATTTTTGCAATACAATTTAAACGTTTCTGTATTACTTTTTGCTTTGAAAATTTACCTTTATTGTCCCGCAACTGATCGCGACAAAAATTCATTTTTAATTTTCTTATACATTTTCTTCATACTCTGAAAAAGTCTACAGTCAGGTTAAGTATAAGACATATATAGTCACAACAGATTAAAATACGACACAATGCAACGTTCCCATGTCTTTAGTTTCAACTAGTAAACATGTAATTGTGGGTATACGTATACATGCAGTCTCTGAGCGTAGAGTACAGTCTCTGAACAAAAATAATGAACTACTGATATGCCATATATTTTTCGTTTACCCGCGCAGTTAATTTTAGACCGGACAGTACCGGAAAAACAGAAATCACCCTCTCCTTTAAAAAAGCCTTAAGTTGCGGAGAGGAAGGTTACACATAAAGACGAGGAAAACTATAGCCATACTGCACCTGTTGGGACTTAATATACAATGACATCCCCGATACTGGGCCCAATCTGGCACCCCGAATCACAGTACGAATAAAATTGTTGCAGCAAACTGTATAGAAGAATAGGTCACTGATTCATGTAGTGACCCGAAGCAAAGTGCTGCACTTCTATTAATTACGCGCCAGGCAACTGGCTTGAATGTGACAAACGTAGACGGGTCAGGTATGGTGAACGTACCTCGGAAAGCTTAATTTGCCGTCGCCATACTGGACTAAGACTAAGTCCATGAATATATGTAGCATGAGGAGAAATTTCATATGATACCACAAACCCCATGGACGATATCCAAACAATATGACGGCAAAAGTGTACGTTCGAATGGTGATCGAACCGATTGTTCATTCTTGAACAGCATAGTTAGAGCGGCTAGAAAATTATATTTTCACTCAGCTGACTTTTTTTAATGAGACAATAATAATAACATTGTGATAAAAATGATATGTTATGTTAAAGGTTATGATAAAATGTTGCCCGAGCTGGCATTTAACGTTTATTTAGTTTCAAGACATGACATGTCAAAGTTGTTTTTTATGGTATTGTGAATCAACAGGTGATATATGATGAGACATGCTTGCATTTAACGTGAACTTTCCAAATTTAGGCCCTTAAATTCCATATATAATTGGTTTTATGTTTCTCCTGCAAATTTTCAATTTGTGGATATATCACCTCTTTTGAAAATAAACGTTTCATTAATTACTACAAAAATAATATGTAGGTATTCAAGTAAGTTTGATATTAATCGATTGGGATAGGCTAATGGGAATACTATTATAGCAAGAGAACTTATTTAGACTTGAACCCGTTATTTATCGATCTTCCCAAACAAGGCTTTCAATTACATGAACTGGTTAGTTTACCCACGCAGACTTATTTATTATATAACGATGTGATGTATATGTTGCAAATTAGTTTTCTTATTGAGTTTATTGAATTCCAAGATGAAAAGGCTATTAGTGAAAAGAAAATTAGCGTGTACAGTTTATTTCTATGTGTATACTTGTATTATTTTCTTAAGGGAAACAAAGTTAGTGGCATAATTTATGTCTATTCAAAGAAATTGCTTTTTGCAGAGAGATGTATAATATTTTCGCTGTTTGATATACTTTGTTTAGAAAATTCTCTTATCCTGAAGAAAATATATTCATTTATGTATAAAGCATTAAGACTGTTATTATTAATAATCAATAATATTGCTATCTATTCACACAAAAATATCACCAAATACAGTAAAATTAATTTGAACTCCCGATAATACAGAAGAAGTTGATTTCAAAAAATAAAACCCGCCATAGGTAGGATTCGACATCTGTCCCGGATCGGAACCGAACGACATACAGCTGTTTCGAACTTATTAGTTCTCATCAGTGCCGTACACGGTACGCCGATCCAGGACAAATGTCGAATGAACTCTATGGGGTATACATCTTTATCGATTCGATCTCTGTCAGTAACATATAAGTCGGAAATCGAGAAATGAACCACCAAACCGCCAAGCAGTTATCAAAGTAGTTCCCGAATGGCAAAGCTATCCTCGGGCTAAAGCCCCGCCAGGCATTAAATTATACCTAGAAGCGATCCTCGACCCCTTTCTCGTGTTTCTGCACGATCAGATAAGGTTTCAAAAAATAAAACCCGCCATAGGTAGGATTCGACATCTGTCTCGGATCGGAATGATGAGAACTAATAAGTTCGAAACAGCTGTATGTCGTTCGGTTCCGATCCGGGACAGATGTCGAATCCTACCTATAGCAGAAACACGAGAAAGGGGTCGAGGTATAATTCAATACCTAGCGGGGCTTTTGCCCGAGGAGTAGTTGTCTCCTAGAGCGATTATGTAATAGCTTTGCTATTTGGGAACTACTTTGATAACCGCTTGGCGGTTTGGTGGTTCCTTTCTCGATTTCCGACTTATATGTTACAGAAGAAGTTGAAATATCACATTTTTACATTACGGGTCGCTTAATTCAGATCAACACTGATACATAATTCGAATTTCAATACAACAAAATATTTTAGATGAAATAGGCCATCATGTCACAGGCAAAGCGCTTTTATGAGTAACACACCAGAGGTGCAATTGACCAAAGATTATAGCAAAATCGTTACCACGATTTTTGCACTTGATTACACACTTCCAACCAACCCAACTCATGGACCAGAAATCGATCTGTTTGACTTCATTGCCATAAGACGCTATTGATCTGCGTCTTATCTTTTGCAGCAAGTGATATTTCCAATACTCTGAGATGGGGATGGGCATATTCGTAATCGTAAATACGAATACGTATTTACGTAATACAAAATTGTTTTCTATGACTATAAATACAGATGTATCCATGTACACACTTTTGAATACCAATATATTCGTAGTCATACCTGTCACATTCGTAGTCATTTTCGTATTTTAATGTGTGACTATACATCTATTTGTATTCAAAGGTGTTAATGCAAATATATTCATATTCATGGCTGTGAGTACGAATATATTTGTATTATGAATATATTCGTATTCACGTCTATGAATACGAATATACTCGTATTTATATCTATGAAGTTAGTATATCTGTATTCATGCAATCGTATGTTACCTCTAGGTCTCAAAACAAGTTTGTTATGAACCGTCGGGCAGGAGGAAGCACAAATGCCAGTTTGAGAGGTCCTTCCATTACAAGGTACCTGCAAAATGTTGTGTAGGTTAAATAATAAATATTTTAGAGGGTCCACAACTTTTTCTCATCCGACACCCTCTCACACTGGTGTGTGCAGGTGCAGCAAGACTAAGAACTGGAAAATGATTAAGTAACTGCAATCAATTATGAATACGAATATATATGTATATATAGGTGTGAATATACGAGTATATTCGTATTCACTGCCATGAATATAAATATGTTATTAACACTTTTGAACACAAATATATTCGTATTCACACGAGTTCATATTCACAGGTGTGACTACGAATATATTCGTATTTAAAAGTATGTACATGAATATATTTGTATTCATATTCATAGAAAACTATTTTTGTGAATACATTCGTATTCGTATTTACGATTACGAATATGTCCATCTCTGCTCTGAAGAGCATAATTTTGATGCAGTATTTCTGCTGATCACTTCTTAGGCTAAGATAACAGCTCACTGTTATTAACTAAAAATCCGGTTATGACATATCTGTGACGATTTAGATGATGATTCCGGTGGTCTCACTCCATTGAGTCTGTTTAAATAAAGGCTCAAATCTCGATAATGAAGAAACATTTGCAATTCTGTAGAATACTGCAAAATGGTAGCACTGAAAAGAACTAAGTGATCAGAAATTTGGAAAAGGACAGTTGATGATAAAGAACATTTACAGTTGCGTAGTGACGAGAGCGACTTGGAGTAAGGGTAATCAAGATTGCACCAAAATAAAAACATGATGATGCAATTTACTGTTTCAGTATAGAGTAAGTGTAGAAGTGTAGAGTAAAAGTCAGTGGCTGAAAAGAATAGCGTTGAATAGCTTATAATATGCTTTGACTATACTACGAATATTGCCACGATGGCGAATACACCTCGTGAGGACAATAACGTTAAAGAAGTAGAACTTTTTGATTTTTGAAGTGAAAACTTCTTTAGGCGCGCTTGGCAGTGGGCAGTGAATAAAACTGGCCCGTCACGGCCTCGGCTGTAACGCTCAATCGGGTGAACTCTACCAACGCTCGGAATGTAACGCTCCATCGGATGAACTCGGCCAACTATCGGAATGTAACGCTCAATCGGGTGAACTCTTAACAGTAAAATTGAAATGAATCGCGAATCGAGATTTATAGTTATTAGGATATATTTAAAAAAAATAGCGGATGCGGTCTTTTAAAGATTAAAGGTGTGTGCTCTAGACCACACGATGGAAGTGAAAACTTAAATTAGGGTAAATTAACAATACGAAATACAATTTTGTTCTTTATTTTGTATAATCACAATGTAATTACGTTGAAAATGTATACAATTATGATTGTGTAGGAATTTCCAATATCTGTCGATATCTATTCAAAGCTTTGAATAGATATCTACAAACAGAATAAAAATGTACAATATTCAGGGAATTAGACTTGGACAAAAACAAAACAGGAAACTGACGTATCTATATGAAATTTATTTAAACAAGAAAAAAACTATCAGCCTAAATTTTAATACAGTTAATACCTAAGAAGCTAGAGGCAGCTCTATGGGCCCTAAACTTGATATCCAATAAAGTTTAAATTGTAATCACAAAATTAGATCTTAATATGTCCAATGATCCAAATAAAAGTACAACGAAATATGGAACAACGATTGACGGAGATTTTGTGAGATATTTAGGAAATTCATTTCAATCAAAAGTACTTGTCTCATATTTCAGTTACCATAAACCAATAGTTTCGTTTCTAGAGTCTGATACCAACGACAATCAGTCGGAGCACAATCAAATTCCTACACAATCATAATTGTATACATTTTCAACGTAATTACATTGTTATTATACAAAATGAAGAACAAAATTGTATTTCGTATTGTTAATTTACCCTAATTTAAGTTTTCACTTCCACCATGTGGTCTAGAGCACATGGTGCTCTTTTTTACACACCTTTTTTTTTATTTTGATTGAAGTTATATAAATTCTCGTCTTCTCATTGCAAGTACTTTACTAACTGCTACAATACTCATTCTGTGTATAATTTATCGTTTTTTAATATTCCCATTTTTCAGTGTTCCAATTACCCGGATTTTTGACTTGATTAATTGATAAGGCTCCGGTTCAGTTAAAAATTAAGCAATTATAATTTTTAACTGAACCGGAGCCTTATTGTAGTTATATACATTCGTATGCACGTATGACATTAATAATAAAGAAATTTGAAATAATATGTTTGCGAATTTCCTGATAGTTTCTAAACAGATAAATAGATTCACACGTTCATATAATGATGCCTAATTTTTTTTTGGCTAATTTGTTTTTCGCGTGATGTCAAGGACATTTAAAGTATAATTATTTAGACAAAGTAGAGGTGAATTTCTTAATCTGCAAACTAAATCCTGCTGAATGTTTAAAAATACAAGACTATAAACAATCTAAGAAAAATTTTTGGCTTATTTAAAAATTAATACGTTGGATAGATCTTTAAAACAAAATGTTAAATATGAAAACTTTTGTTAAGTAAAAATTTAATAGTTTGAATTTCACTCCTGCATAAAACAAAGTATAGTTACACATTTCAGATATAACAAACATTACATTCTACGTAAAAAAAAATGAAGATTGGGTAGTAGCGGAGTTATTACGAGGGGAACTATTTATACGAGTATTTTGAGCCTTTTCAACACTAATTGCTGTCAGGCGCCATGTGACGTTTCCAATGGAAAGTTTGACATTTTTGACCACGGCCTTATCATTTAAGCGCGATTTGTGTTTACAGTGACTTGACAATTGTATCTCAGCGAAAAAATGGGATAAACTCGTGAAAATTTTCATGGGATGAATTATTACGACTTTCGACGTGGATTATCAAGACAAGAGTGTATCGACCAACTTACTTCCACTTTTGGGCATACAGCCCCATCCTTTGCCAATGTGAAACGCTGGTATAACAAGTTTAATCGTGATCGCCATTGGCTCACCGACGAAAGTCGCGGAGGACGTCCAAAATCAGTTGTGGTGCTAGAATTGATGCTGTGCAAAAAATGATAATGCAAGATCGAAGATCATCATGTGACATACTGTGAGATTGAGGCAACCTGAGGCATTAGTTCGACTAGCATATATAAAATATTGCATGATCATTTAGCTGTAAAAAAGGTTTATTCTCGTTACATCTCACATAATTTGAAAAAATCTCAAAAGATGCTCGTGTCGATTGGCGCAAACAAATACTCAAGAAATGCAATGGCGGTGCTTCAAAAGACGTATATAACATTGTAACAGCTGACGAATCATGGAACTATGCGTATGAGCCAGAAAGTAAACAGCAGTCGACTGTATGGGTGTTTCAAGATGAACCAAATCCAACAAAAGTTGTTCGCGCTCGAAGCACTTCCTCTTTTTTGGGAAAAACTGGTCATGTGGCAACAGTGCCTTTAGAGGACCGTAAAACGGTCAATTCTAAATGGTACACAATCTTTTGTTTGCCGGAAGTCTACGGTGAAATAAGGAAACCAAACAAGCACCGTCGGGTTATTCTTCATCATGACAATGCCAGCTCTCACATATGTCGTCTAACAACCGGATGTTGGAACACTCAAAAAATCGAATCAATAGGTCATCCGCCATACAGTACTGATTTGGCATCCAATGACTTCTTTTTGTTCCCAAACGTCAAAAAGAAATTGCGTGGATAACGATTTTCGTCAGGAGAAGCCGTTGATGTGTTGAATCATCTTGTTTTGGACATATCCCAAGCGGAATGGAAAAAATGCTTTGACAAATGGTTCAAACGCGTGCGTGAAGGTACTTCTTAATGACAAATTAATGTTTTTTTATTATTAGGTTCAAAATATAAATAGTACCCCTCGTAAAGGTAGAACAAACGTTTCACTTGTTTTCGACTGAGATATCTCCAAAACGGGTCATTTTTCCTGATGAAACTTCTTTTATTTAAAAGTATAATAAAAACCTACGACTTAGTTTTAAAAAAACATTAAGACCATTTACCAGAAGATTCAGAATGTCAAGTAGAAAAAAAATAAATGGAAAAATTTTATTTTATGAACCCAAAACGGCTGTTCTCCTCTTAACATGATTGATTCGAGATAACTATATCTATTTTATTATATACCTTTATTACATTTATTACGCTATGGTCTTATATATAAAACATAATGTTGAATTAAAAATGACCGTATTGATTTTTTGGTTGACGAATATACAGAAACGAACCCCCTCGATAGTTATTTATAAATCTTAATAAAAATTTTCCCAAATGTAGCCAACTTTATGACGGACACTGTGTAAACAAGTTTTTATATATAATAAAACTATCTAAAATGAATTTCCTATGAAAATATTCAATACAATATATTATTCATAGGCAATATGTTAATAAAATAAAAAATATATCTATCCGTTTTTAACATGCTTGATACAGTAGGGATATTTTGCACTATTCAGCATTAGTACAAACATTCTGTTAACCTGATAAAATATAGATAGAAACAATAGATTGATTTTTAGTTATGTATGAAAGCTATAATAAATATTACTATATAACATTTAATAATGCATTATTGTTATAATTTATTGTCATTTTCTATGCTAACATGATTGTAGTACTACCTAAAATTCACAGAAATATATTATTTTCTATATAAATACATTTTTATATACTAATTGTTTAAGTTTCTGAAATACGCAAATACGCAATTTTAATATCAAATGCAAAATTCGATACTCACGAAAAACTTTTGTATATAAAAACTACTCAAGAGTCATGGTCGTGTTGATTTGATAATACTCTATACGAAACCTGTATTTGTTCTTAAAAAATATTGTATATAAAAATATTTGTAAAATCACTAAACTATGATTGTAAAACTGTATGATGCAGTGTACGTTTAAAATCCCCCCCCCCCAATATAACGTGATTTAAGAAGCTTACAATTAAGAGACATAAAACGTCAAAAAAATGGCATATGTTCAAGTGATGAATTTCGTTTTGCGTTTACATTAAAAATAAATTCTAGGTGAAAGTGGGAGAGGGGAGGCTTTAAATTCGCACTATATGTATAAACGGTTAATTCACAACTAATAATATTTTTCCTTGTTTGGCAATTTGTAGTTAAATGGAGCAGTATAATTAGACTACTAATTATAATCAATAATAACGATGTTAGTAAATCCAAAAGTTGTATGCATTTATTACTGCTGCATATACACAATATTTATTTTTATTGTTTATGTATCAAAGTTATATATAAGACCGCTATTAAAAATGGAAAATTTACAATTACTGTGGAAATATACTGACATACTCAAATAATTATGCATACTCAAATCAAGATTTCGATTATACATAATACTGCCTAGTGAAATCAGAAATCCATGAGAAAATATGGGAATTAACAGTACACATTACAAATATATTATGTGTAGAAATATATATGTATACAAATATATATATATATATATATATATATATATATATATATATATATATATATATATATGTGTGTGTGTGTGTGTGTGTGTGTGTGTGTGTGTAGGGTGTCTCATTCGGAACTATAGGATGATTTGTGAATAAAACTAATAATATTTGACAAACTGAAGTTTTTTATTTTACAACATAAAATGGAGACGATACGGCTACAAATGGAAAAGAGTAGCGTAAGAAGAGTTATGGTTGCACGGCCTATATGACACGTTGCGCCGTATTGCTGAAACCAGTGGCGGCTCGTGGTCAATTTTTCGGGAGGGTCAATTTCAAGAAAAACACGACGTAATACGTAATCAATGCCAAAGGTGTAACAGCGACTTATTGGTTAAAAATAAGAGCATATATGACAATAAATATGTGTTAACTCACCTAAACAGTTTTAAATTTTAGTTCAATCCTTCTGTCTTTGGCACTCGCAAAATGATTTATTACTTCTTCATTGTAATTTACAATATTATTTATAAAGATCTTCTCAATACTTAACATGGCCAACGCAGAGAGTCTATCTTCCCCCATGGTGTTGCGTAAAAATGTCTTTATTCTTTTTAATGTAGAGAAGCATCTCTCGCTCTCTACCGTTGTCATCGGTAACGTACACAAAATTGTCAACAAATGCACTGTTTCCGAAAATGTTTCACTAAGTCCATTGTTAATAAATAACTGAAGTAACCCTACAGCCCCAGAATTTCCGCGAAAATCATCCCGGTCATATATTACTTCCAGTTCGGTTTTAAGTTTTATATGGTTTATGTACGGGAAATTCGTTTTAACTAACTTCAAAATATTTTCGGGAAAATTCTTTTTATACTCTTCAGTCATCAACAAAAAAAGTTGGGTTATTGTAAGATGGTCACTAAATGTGAAACGATGATTAATTTCGGATGCTATTATATCACACACTTCCAAAGCGGTTCGTCGGTTAGGATCTTCATTTTTCTTCATTCTATTTGCACTAATTGTATGCGAAAATTCATTTTCAGATAATTTATTTAGAATTTGGTCTCGAATATTTTGAATCGAATTTTTAAAGGGGTCTATATTAGTCTTAACAGATAGCACATCAATGCCTCGTTTTTGGAGTTGATTAAAAAGAATTTCAGCATGTGGGATTATTAAATGAAAAAAGTTTAACCAAAATAAAAAGTTCTTGTTATTCAGAAATGCTTGCAACTCTATTGCCTGATTAACACTGGTAGCATCAAAATCATCGACATTACTAATTATTTTTTCTAAACATGTGATTATATCGTATTTATACAAAAATATTGTTTCCACACAACGCGAATTAAAACACCACCTAGTTGGTGCAGCTCTACCACCTAGTTGATGTGTAAAAGTTCTTTACCTAAACGAACTTTTACACATTCATCCAGAACAGCGGTACGTTTTGGAGATCGACCAAAAAATGCTGAAAATGCTTGCAAATTTGTGAAAAAGAGTTTGACGCTTGAATTCTGGCTCGCCGCTTTTTGTAATATTAGGTTCAATTGATGTGCATAGCAATGTATAAAATTTGCATCGGGATAATATTCTTTAATCCTTTTTTGCACTCCCCCCCGTCCGCTCATAGTAGATGCACCATCATAACTTTGTGCAATTAATTTTTTAGGAGTCTTATTTATTTCTTCTAAAATTTCTAACTCGTTTAAAATGACGTTCGTTAAGTGTTCGGCTGTAGTGCCGGGAGGAATTGCGAATTTTAAAAATCGTTCATAAACTATACCAGACAAAACATAACGAATAATAAACACCATTTGTGTCTTATTCGAGCTGTCCGTAGTTTCATCTACTTACACTGCGATATATTTAGCTAATTGAATTTCCAATTTAATCTCCTCTTGCGCCACCGCTAACATAGATTCAAGTAGATCATTCTGAATGGTTTTATAAACCCCTTTGAAAATTGTTGCTTTCTCCAAAAATTCTTTAAATATTGGGTCTAGTTCGGAAACAAAGTTAATAAGTCCACGAAATACTCCCGGATTTTCTCTTGATTTTGATTGACTTTCATCATGCCCTTTTAGGACTAATTCAAATGCCCCACAAAATTTTACACAGCCTATTATTTTATTTAATATATATCGGTTTTTTGATACACTTTCGTTAAAGTCTCTGATCGATTTTCGATACGCAGAATAAAATTGCGATCGAATATCCACTGTACCGATAGTTGCAAAATTCACCGAGTTTTTAATATGCTCCGCAGATGAAGTGTTTTTTTATTTTTTCTTTTAAATGTTTTAAATCTGTTGCGCCATTTTTACACCATAAAATGTCATTTGAAAAAATTAGGCACACGAAACAATAAAAAGCATTTGTCAACTCGCAACCGCATATCCAGTCACTTAATTCATACATATTTTTGCGAAAATAACGATTTACTTCTTTGTTTTTGTCTTTACTAATTTGCCGAATTTTAAGTTCCGGCAAAGGTCGACCACTGATCTTAAACTCAATTTTTTTGTCAAAGGTCAGCTCATTGGCGGCTTTTAAAGTATTAATCCGCTCAACCACTGTAGCTGCCATTTTTTAAATATTAATTTACACCACAAAAACCGAGTCAAGAAACACCAACAGAAAATAAATGCATGCAAATGTGTATCACGCGATCTACAAGAAACTGATAACGAACAAAATCACATCGAACTCTCGAACAATACTAAATTTGTTACGCACGGCTGTTGACCCAAACCCACGTCATACGCTGCTTCAGAAAGCCTGCATCACCTAATGCAATTTAGATCGGGAATACTTGGCCGATTTTCGCCTCCATTTAAAACAATGCGGTAATTTCTGGGTGCCAGCCCGATACGAAAACCAGTACAGATGCAAAGCAATTCATCGGTAACGGTAATAATGCGGAATGAGTAATCGGTCGAGTTTATAGGCTTGTCGCTTAGAATGGTTAGGATAATAAAGGGAAATTCCAAATTTAAAAGATCTTAAAAAAATATATTATTTTATTTAGGTATATCATTATTATGCTTCTGTTCTGTTTGGAAATATATTGGGGGGTCATTGACCAAACGACCTAATGGAGGAGCCGCCACTGGCTGAAACCACATGTTGTTCAAATCCAAATGATCAATTTGGTGGAAAAATAACTTGTTCAACATGTCACGATAGCGTTCCCCATTTTACTGTGGTAGCATTACCAGTTTCATTTTAAAAGTATGGTCCAATTACTCCACCACTCCAAAATGCGCACCAAGTCATGTACATGCATCTCTTTTTCGTGAACAACATGTGGACTTTCAGCACCCCAAATTCAACCGTTTTGTTTGCTGACGTATCCGTCAAAATGAAAACGTGTTTAATCGCTGAAGAAAATTTTGTTGTAAAAATCAGCTTCACCTTCTTTCTTTTCTAAGACCCAATTAGCAAATGTACGATATTGTAAATACCCTGTAATTTTTAATTATTGTGTCAACCTAATTTTTTGTATGTTGACAAATGCAGGTCTTTCTTCAAAATCCGGTATAACAAAACATAAAAAAGTGCTCTTCCACTATGTCGAACAAAAAATAGAGACGCCATTTAAAAGAAACCCTCCCTTGACTCTGCAAACGTATGCCACTGTACATAGCAAACATACCCAAAATGCACAAATTTCATTTACATAAAATTCGTTAGTAATCGCAAAAGATGAAAAACATGATTGACGATTTACATTTAACATGAACAATGATATTCCTGTAACTGACGCATTTCAATTACATAACAACGCTTTATAGAAAATTTACCTTTTGGCATTAAGCGATTATTTAAATAACAAATAGGAGTACTATTTTTAACTTGATTACAAGAGCCGATATGATCTACGAAATATCATTTTCTATAATCCGTCAACGTCGCTGCTTTATTACATCCTTTCATATCCTCCCGGATTTTACTTACTAACATAATGCAAAATACACTGTAAATATCAAGTGATTTGATTGCTAGAAAGCGGCAAGCGGCTTGGAAATTTTGTCTTGTCACCCAATGTTACACAAAAACTAGATAAGTAGCGTTTGATTTTTGATACAGAGAGATATCGAACCGTATTGTTCAAAATGAGTCAAACTTATGATGCAATCACATATTAGACTATAGTATGTTCACAAAGTCCTGAGAGCGCGTCAAAACAAATGCATGCACTGTTAACGTGAACTAACAGATGCTTAATTCACAAGAGCCATCCATGCGTAAAATATTAGAAATATACTAATAATAATAATTAATGATTTACTATGATAATAACTATAATTTTGTCTTCATTTTAAAAAATTTAAAAATTAATTTCAAATACAACCATTGCAACCACATTTTAAATTAATCATTCTTTAGTAAAGTAGTAAAAGTAATAATTATTTTTCTAACAACTAATATTCTGGTTTTTGATAATGCTAAAGATAATTTATAAAAGATTTTCAAATAGTTTTCTATAAAAAAATATTTAGTGAAAACACTTTGATTTTGTAAAAACTTTTGTGGGAATATGTCAGAAATACAAATATACTTAATGCGCCCCTCGTGGGCGGACCGATATCGCAGTTTTAAGACTTATTCTTATCTTTGACTAGCTGTACTTCATGTTTCTGAATTATCCTGGCATTTTCTTATGCCCAGGAGCTTATAAAACGATGGTAAGAGCTCGATGACCTGAAAAAACTTTTAGTTTATCGTTCATGTCCGGGGTTTTGGTTTATTCATTCCGTTGTGCAGCGTCTCTTATTTTTCATCTACCAAATCGTCTTTTTTTTCACAGAAATGTTTATATAATACGTCCTCTGTAGGAGTTAGCTGTACTATGTTGCAGCTATATCTAAAAGAGGATCAGGGTTAACACACAACTGCATACAGTTGACCTCTAAGCTTAGGCCACCACGACCTTGGGATATATTATGGCTACTCCTTCTCACCACTTCTTGCTAAGGCTTCGAATCCAGTTTTGTCTTTTGTATCGCTCCATGTTCTACAGTACAGCTTCCATAGCCTTGATAGATCCCTTCATTTAGCTGTCAGTCTTTAGTTTACAATCAATTAGAACCTCCAATGTATTAAAGCTTCGTCTTGGTAAAATCCACAAATTCCGCCGCACCCTCCAGTTAGAAGACCTACTATATGTATCTAAAAGATGTACAATTGACCTGTAGTCCTAGGCCACCACTGCCCCCTTAGGATATATTATGGCTACTCCGTTACCCCTTGCTACCACCTCTTGCAAAGGCTTCTTATCTAGTTCTGCTTTTGTATCGCTCCATGCTCTACAGTACAAATTCCATAACCTTGATAAGGACCCCTCCATTTAGCTCAGTCTTTAGTTTACAATCGATTAGAACATCCAATGTGTTAAAGCTTCGTCTTGGTAAAATCCACATATTCCGCCGTCCAGTTAGGAGACCTACTATGTGTATCTAAAAGAGAATGAGGGTTACAGAGGGGGGAGAGGTTCAACTGCGTACAGTTGAACCCCTAGACCTAGGCCATCACGGCCCCCTTGGGATATATTATGGCTACTGCTTTACTCCTTTCTACCACCTCTTGCTAAGGCTTCTTATCCAGTTTTATCTTTTGCATCGCTCCATACTTTACAGTACATATCCCATAGCCTTGATAAGGACCGCTTCATTTAGTTGTCAGACTTTAGTTTGCAATCAAATAGAACCTCCAACGTAGTAAAGCTTCTTCTTGGTAAAATCTACATATCCCGCAGTTCAGGTAGTAGGTCCAAGACTTGTCTGTCTCTATTATAGGAACCTCCTCCACAATTTTAGATATTTAGTCCATCCACTCATTTAACATTGTACTGATTAATTGATAAAATATTTTAGTTTCTCAAAACAACTATTATGTATGCTACCATAAAATTTGAGGCATCGTACGTAAATGATGTGCTATCTTAAATGGCGTCCTTAGATAAGAGTGTGGCCATTTGAAAAAACTGTCAAACTCCAACACTGATTACTCTAAAAATACACGTGTAACAAGAAATGCGGGTTTAAAAAAACAAATCAGATATGTCTAAGCAATTTCTTGTTACTTGGCTGGTAACTATTTTATGGAATTTGTTCCAAGTTTTCCGTATTCACTGTATAATAGATGATTACAGTTGGTGGAGCTATATAAAATTAAGTAAGTTATAATTTGAGTACGTGCAAAATATGAATTAATTAACTACATGTTATTGGCTAGGTCCTTTAGAGAATAGTTGTTTGGAAAATATCACGTACTTATTATACAAATGGATATTTTAGAATCCACGTATGTACATTGTAAACTTCTTTTTAAAAATACCTCATTTATATCTAGAGATTCGAGATTCGGATTAGGCACGAGGCCGTTGCGAGGCTTTTCTTTGTCAAGGGATTTCTGGGTACGTTTGATGCGCCGACATAACTTGAGAACTTATTAACTACATCAGGGTTAATAGGGTACAGGGTACAGGAATGGTACATCATTAATTTATGGAAACATAATAATAGATGCGCTAACTCTTCTTACATTTACGTCTGTCAATTACAAATAAATATTTCTGTTAAATTAAAAAATAAAATTATTAATATAAAACTATGGTTTCGTATCTTTGAATAAGTAATATTGTTTTAATTTTAAACCAACTTGTGTTTTAGACAATTTACAGATTACTTATATAATCTAACTGAGTCTTGTACATAATATTAGGTAGGTATAAGTATGACAGTAAACCTACATGAACCTCAGGTACTTATACACTGTTGAAAATCTGCCACGTAAAACTTTGCCACTTTTAATGGTATGAAAACGGTATAAAATTTCATTATTATGTATGAAACTTAATACCAGTGTACTTGGTAAAATTTTACACCACTATAATTGCAAACCTTTTATACATTTTAGGGAAACATACTAATATAAATACACCTCAATATAGTGCACTTTTCTCCACGGGGGGTAGATTATAATCCCTACGTGGTAATCTCGAGTACGCATCCATATAGTCTTCACGTTGACACTGTTGAAACGTGAGGCAATATGGCTGTTCGTGATTTCTGATTAACCAACTTAAACCTAAGTGCTTTTGTGTTTTAAGACGCAAAAATTAATTGTGTTGGCCAAGTGTATTAAAATTATCTGCTAAATGAATGAATGTATGATTTTATGAGTCGCTGGATGATTACCCGAATAGATATTATGTATGTGGTGTATTTACATATATTAGTTTTATACTTAACTTACAATATTTGTATTTAGCAACGATGAAGTAAATAATGTAATACAAATGCAAATTTTGTATCTGTGATTTGTCGTTTATTGTCTGCTTATTTTTTAACAATAATATACATGGAGTTAGGAGCAAAACGGCGCAAGTGCAGTTTTTTGACAAAGCGACCTAAGTGTTGTTACGATCTCATAAAGTTGCTATCTATTCATAATAGATAGCAACTTTAGCAACATAGAGTAATAATTATCCACGTGAAAATGTGTCATTGGTGCCATCTACTGTTGAGGATAAATAGTCGTGAACAAAATACGTTTAATACATGGAAGTGAAATAGCCAAGTGTCACTTAGGTTATTTTACTCCTTAACATTCAGCTAAATTCATGTGTAAACAAATACTTGGGTATATATATTGGTATGGGGTAGCAATACCCAATATATGGCATATATTGGGTTATTTTGGCTTCGTGTGTGTCAAAAATGGCTCCAAGGAAGAAAACAGCCGGTAGGAATAAAACGTACAGCACTATGTCTAAGTTATTGAGTCGCCGTGTATGCCGAGACTTTTTTTAAAGGCTTTTGATATTACTGATGGCCGATTTAAAGTAATATGCAAAAAAATTTATAACGATAGGTTTGTAGAACGTAATCAAAGGGGAAAGCATACGCCCAGGAATAAAATCGCTGAATCTAAAGGGTGGTCCAACCATAATGCACGATGTTAATTGTGAGTCACACCTTAACGTCAAGTTTTTTGCCCAACTTAATTTGACATTTCTTTGTTTCAGTGTTTGACAAATTCAACCATGGAGAGGTACACAATTGAGCAGCGCGCTAACATTGTTGAAGCCTTTTACGAAAATGGGCGTTCAAATCAAAATGCATTTCGTGCACTTCGTGACTCTTTTGGTCAGCATAATCGACCAAATGTGTCCACAATCGGGAGAATTGTGCGTAAATTTCAGCAAACCGGGTCTGTAGGAAATGTGAAAACACCTGTGAATGCTCGCCCTGTTCGTTCTGCGGAAAACATTGCTCTTGTTCGCGATAGTGTAGCAGAAGAGCCGTCAACCTCGACTCCTTGTCGTGCCCAACAATTGAACATCTCACGAACATCACTGATGCGAATTTTGAATAAAAATTTGAATTTACACGCTTACAAGGTTCAATTGACTCAAGAGCTGAAGCCTACTGACCATTTCAAGCGTCGTCAATACGCTGAATGGTTGGTTGAACAGACAGAAGTGAATGGTGACTTTACAAAGAAAATCATCTTCAGCGACGAGGCACACTTTCACCTCAGTGGATTCGTTAACAAGCAGAATTGCCGCATTTGGGCAAATGAGAATCCACGAGTGATTGTTGAAAAGCCGATGCATCCACAAAGAGTGACTGTTTGGTGCGGTTTATGGGCTGGCGGCATCATCGGGCCGTACTTCTTTGAAGATGAGGTCGGCCAAGCAGTTACCGTGAATGGTGTTCGCTATCGCGAGATGATAACGGACTTCTTGTGGCCAGAAATTGGCGATGTTAATTGGCCGCCACGATCATGTGATTTGACACCGTTGGACTTCTTTCTTTGGGGATATGTGAAAAAGTGTACGTCAGTAAGCCAAGAACAATTCAAGAGCTAAAGGATGAGATAATTCGGCACATTAACGACATTGAACCTCAATTATGTCTCAGTCATTGAAAATATGGACCATCGGATAGAGGTATGCCACCGAAGCCGTGGCGAGCATTTGGCCAATATTTTGTTTCACACATAATTGTCATAGATCCTTCTATCGTAATAAAAAAATATTAAGATAATTCTCTGAAAACTCTTTGTTTTATTTACGATTAACATCGTGCGTTTTGGTTGGACCACCTTTTATAAGAACATTCGTAATAGATCACATTAAACGCTCTCCTCGTTATCGGAGCCACTACTCACACAGTCAGAATCCCAATACTCGGTACTTGTCTCCTGACTGGAATATTCTAAAGGTGTATAGTCTTTACAAAGACTTTTGCGATGAGTAAAACAACATTCCTGTTAAAGAATCATTCTATCGCCACGTATTCAACTCTGTATTTAATTTAAGGTTTCATTATCCCCATTCAAATACATGCAATAAATGTGATAGATTGCAGAATTTAATCACTTCATCAAACGCTGAAGAAGAAAAAAGAGAAAATGTGAGATAGAGCTTCATCAGCTTCAGGCGAAACAAGCTGTGAAAAGTAAATTAAAAGATATTGAGGATGGGAAAAATGATACAACCATAATCTGCTTTGATCTTCAAAAAACTCTTCCAAGCCCACTGCTTACTACAAAGTTTATTATTTAAAACAACTGTGGACATATTTTTTGTATTTTCTACTTGGTAAATAACTTGTCAAAAATGTATGTATGTATGGGACAAAACTGTCGCCTGACGTGGGTATCAAGAAACTGGATCATGTTTGTTGCACGCAAGTTTTTTATGCCTTCAATGTTTGGCAGGCTTAATTTTCTTTTCATTCTACTTTATGAGAAATTTGTCACCTGACCACTAAATTTATAGCCTACAGTAACGCGTGTGGTGGCCAAGACAAAAATAAAAATATTGCTAAACTGTTCATGTATATTGTTCGCTCTACTACCCTAGAGCAGATAAATAATAATTTTTTTGAATCAGGCCACTCACACATGGAGTGTGATCGAAGTTTTGCTTTAATTGAGAAAAGTAAGAAAAAAATCCGCAGGTCTATGTATCTGATCATTGGACCGAACTTATCCATAATTCATAAAATGAACGACTTTTTCTCCTTTTGCAGATTAAATAAACTTACTAAAGACCCAAAAAAAGATCCAGAAAATCATGCAATTCGATGGCGGGGTATAAAATGGTTTTCGTACAAGAAAAGTAACATATACCAGTTTTACTTTAAAACTAACTTGCAGGAGGAATGCCTATTCTACGAGTCGGAGAAGTGTGTCAAAAATGTTGGACGACCACCATACAACATTATCTTGGAGCCGCTATATCGAGAAAAACTAAAAGTGCAATATGACAAGTGGGAAAATCTATAACAACTTTTAGAATTTATTCCCTCCATATATCATGATTTTTACACAAATCTGCCACATGGGGAGATAGAAAAAAGAAGCAAAAGAAAGAAAAACAGCCTGCAGTTACTTCAACTTCGAAACACATCAATGTGGAGGAATTCCAAGATTATGTAGAACTAGTCTCCGATTGTGAATAATTAAGTAGATTAGATTTTTTCCATTTGGACATGATTTTTTGTATTAAAGATATAATTTTTATAATATTACAATCTGCTTATGTTACCTATGCTACAATGGAATTCTCAAATTCCATCCAAGTGACAACCAACACAACTGACTTTTATTAACAAAAAAATACATTAACAATAGAATTTCTTTACTTTTTTTTTAATTTCTATAATCCCGAGATCATTCCCAACAAACATAATGCATTTAAAATTGTTAAATAATTGATAGGAATTTTCAAGATTAATTGAACTTTAAGCCTAATTATCTCAGAACATTCATTTACCTACTTAGGCTGTTTTACTTCTAACCCCTTCCATGTAAATTGTACCAAGGATATTTACCAATTAAATTTGTATTTTCATCAAGAATTAAGTCCCAATAAAAAGAATAACTAACAATTGTTAAAACCTGAAGCAATGTGCCTATTTAGTTTCTCAATGATCAACTTACGCCCAAATGGTTTGTCTGTCTTAAGAAGCAAACATAGTTATTGTTATGATCAAGTTTATTAAAACTAATATATATTAGATTATTCAAAAACATGTTCAATTTTGATGAATTCGCTGAAGAATTCGTTGCGTAGACAGTTTAGTGATATGTTGTATTTGTCATTCTTATTATGCACTTATTAATAATGAATTAATCTTATCAAGAATGTACCCAATTATCAAACAATGAATTTAATAATTGAGTACATTCCTGATTACGTTACTACTACATTAACACTTCAAATTATAATTTTTATTTTCAGTAAGGACTAAACCCCTCATTATAAGAATAATTATTAGTAAATATCCAAAGGCATCTGGATAGCAATGAAGCACATTTAATATTTATTAACCCGGAAGAACATTCACATTAAGATAGGATCATAATATTTAATTAGAAAACTGGATAATACAAGTACTATCTCAAGTATGACAGTTATAAATTTGGTTGCGCTGTTCACGAAAATATAATATGTAAATATTTTCAAGACTTGATCTGGTATATACTATTCATTTCATCGCTATTTTCCAAATACAAAACTCTCTTATCTTACCGATAAACGGAATAGTCTACCTGAGCCTAGCCATAAAAACAATCCACGGTATGTTTTGGGATTTTTTATTTAACAAATAGCGATGAAATAAACTATACATATAATATACGCCAACATTTCATTATTGCAATAAAGAAATTAAGTTTGTATATTAAAAAGAAACATATAATAGTGCACTTTATTTCAAAGGCGTTTTATTTTCCTTCGTTATACAATATGAAGAGTAAAATGTATACAATGGGAATAAAGCTACATAAAGGATGGTAAAGTTTATACCAGACCTCGTGTTGACTTTACTCCTTTACTGGTATGAAAAGTCTCTCTAGCGAATAGTAAAATTCTACCACGGTCTTACAGTAATCATTTCACACCAACCTGGCGTGTCTCTGTATGCACCCCGTTTGGTGTCAAATTGGTGTCACATTTTACACTAAATTTCAGACAGTGTACCCAATACGAGCAGTCTAATTCGATCGAAGTCAAGTATAATTAAAAAGAAACTCACCTGTGACCAATATTTGACAGAAACTGCATAATCCACAAAAAAAAAAGAACAGGACACTCTTAATATATAATCTACTCGGTCATGGCGCGAATTACTCACAAATATCTTATTTTAAAATTCAGTTTTAATTTTTGCCACCTCAAACACGATAATACGAACATTTAAAAACAAATCATCGAAACATTCCCAGGACTAACTGGGATTGAGACTAGATAAATCGTCATTCGTCATTAACAGGTAGGTACTGTCGCAAACTATATTGCTTGTTTCGCACCTGTGTATTTTGCAATTACGTTATCCGTGACGCTTGCGCTTGTTCATGATAACGATAACCGCGTTGCTTTTGTTTATTTACGCATTACATTACGAACGAGGATAACGTTTTATAATTAGGGTATCCGTCTGACAGAATTAAACTACGTATTCAATATTCGCATTTTTTCTCATAAATTTACATGAAAAATAAATGTTTAATTCCGAAATTGCATAAAGAACTCAGCACGCGCTATAGAGCAAAATATTCTTTCGGTTTACTTCTCTTCGAGTAGTAATATACAGCAGAAATATTTAACCTATTTACTCACTTTAAACCTACCCACCTACCTTTATCTAGTTTAAACCTACTTTTAAACCTTTATCTAGTATTCACTACATTAAAAATATTAAACCTATTTAGAGAACACTATGAACAGAAACTTGTTTTCGAATGGATAAAACGAATATTCTATGAATAGTTCATTCCTAATAATTAAATATGCGCTAATTTATACTATGCTAATAACATTAGTCGACACGTTTAAATTGTTTATCTATCGTTGAGACAATACAGGGCGTAAGAAGTATAACTGCTATTATTTTAACATTTGATAGTTTATTAAACAAACTAACAAAGTTAAACAAACAAAACAAAATGTTATACAACATGGTTGCCCAACTTTACCATTTACTAGACAGAAAATGCGCCAATCATGTACCTACGGTTATAGTACCATAAATACATTATGGGACAAAAATAAAAATACAAATTGCAACGTTTGTAGAATTCCTGAGATAATAAAACAGTTTTTCATGGTTAAAATAATTTTATTCTTAGAAAATAATTTTATTGCCTTTTAAAATTTGTCGAATATATATAGGGTCTTTCAATAAGGATGCTCGATTTTTAAACGTAAATAAAACAAGTTGTGAGATCACTCGTGCAGAATGTCCGTCGTGAAATACGCTGTGTGGTACGTATCGTCATCCTGTTGGAACCACATATTGTCGATATCCATATCATCCAGTTTAGGCCACAAGAAGTTGCATCATCATCGATCTGTAGCACTCCCCGTTGATGGTTATGGCAGTGCCAGTTTCGTTTTGGAAAATGTACGGACCGATGATTCCACCAGACCAAAATCCGCGCCAAACAGTGACTTTCTCGGGATGCACTTGGTGTTGGTGTATCTCGTGTGGATTGATATCGTCCCAAATCCGACAATTTTGCTTGTTCACAAATCCATTCATCCAAAAATGGGCCTTGTCGCTAACTCAATGTTAACGACCATAGACAACGCCGTGTGATCGCTGATTGGGCTGTGGAGTAGTTGTATATTGACCCAAATTTCGCCAAGTCTTGAGTTTCTGAGTCAATTGGATTTTATATGGATACAGACCAAAGCCCCGACGTAAAATTCGCCAAGTTGAAGTCACAGAAAATCCAAGTTCTTGTTTTCTCATATATTCTCACGCACAGCAGCGATGTTTTCAGCAGAACTTGCGTTTCAGTGACGTTCGGGTTCAGTGACGTTGGCTGATTATTTATCAAACCGGTTGACACGAATTTGATCATCAAATATTGAATAATCGAATGGGCGGGACGGTTGTGGCGAGGATAAAAATCACGTAATTTCTCGAACGGAGGACTGATTTTGAAAATAACATTTGATGATTCTCACACGTTGTTGAACGCTGTTGAACCCTCCATGGTGATTTGCCACACACTACTGAACGATTCACAACAAATTTGACAGATGTTGCTTTAACAACATGGCCGCTATAACGTAACAAATTTCGAGCGTCCCTATTGAAAGACACTTTATAATCATATACGTGGCAACGACGGTAACGAATTACTACGCCCCGACTGTCGCACAGTGCGCAAAATGTTGGAATATTACATTCAACAATAATTATTTTAGGTTTAAAAATAGTCTTCATGCGGTGCCTGAAATTAAACATAAACATTAGGTCAGCATTTATGAGTTCGGGTAACTCAATATCGAATGTTTAACTGTTCAAATGTCGTTGAAATAAAAATTGATTATTTAGCAAGTCAGTCTGAAAGATTATACGTTAGAATACACATCTTAATTTCTTTGTACGTAATTTAGTTGTTATACAGAGTATCAATAAACTCGTATTGTCTTCAAATTGTATCTTTAATTATTTATTCTCCCAAGTACTTCGAACAGGTTATGGGCCCAGGTGCGTCGCGTAAGCTCACTTGTAAGGGAGAATAATTAAAAGGTACATCGCGAGTGATAACTATTGTTGTATAGACAACTGGAAAATGGCGGAAAGTGCTAAGTATAACATCGAAAAGTTGAACGGGCAAAACTACCAGTCCTGGAACTATTTAGTGAAAATGTTATTAATAAATGCGGATTTATGGGATGTAGTTTCGACTGAATTACCAACACCGGAGGAACGAAACGGTACCTGGCAGAAGAAAAATGACAAGGCCTTATCAACCATAGCCTTACTTGTCGATGTTAGTCAACTAGTGCATATCAGAAATAAGGAATACGCGCATGATGCATGGGAAGCACTAAAGGAGTATCATCAAAAATCGAGTTTATCTAGCATGGTTTTTCTGTTAAAGCAAATTTGCAGGCTATCGCTAGATGAGAATGGTGATATGGAAGCACACATAAGTTCATTCTTGGAATTATTGAATAAACTGGCCGCTTTAGGGGAAGAAATTAAGGACAGGTTTGCGGCAGGCATTTTGCTGGGAAGTCTTCCAGACTCATACAGTTTTTTAATCACAGCGCTGGAAAGTAAGTCATCGAGTGAATTCACGCTTGAATTCGTAAAAAGTAAATTAATCGATGAGTACAGGAGGCGTCAAGGAGCTTTGAAAAGTCAAGACGAGTCAGCCATGAAATCAGTATATAATAAAAGGATCCAAAGTAATCAAACTGCAAGTACAGATGTAAAGCAATGTTACTTTTGCAACAGGAAAGGTCATTTTAAACGGGACTGTTTCAAGTATAAAGCGTTTATGTGGATTCAGGAGCTTCGAGTCACATGGTAAACTACAAAGAATTTTATACCCAATTTGACGGTAGCAGAAAAGGCGTTGTGAGGTTAGCGGAGAAAGGGCAACACTCCAAGGTTCAGGGTATAGGAACAGGATTCATCAAGTGCGCGAATAGTGCGGGAGTGAATAAGCTAAAAATCGACGACGTGTTGTATGTGCCGGACTTATATTCAAATTTACTTTCTGTGAAAAAGTTAACTAGTGCGGGGTATAACGTGCAGTTCGACAACAATAACTGTAAAATTGTCTCAGGCGGAAAAGTGATTGCGAGTGCAAGGCCGGCGCCCGACTTGCACAAGCTGTCAACTGTAGAACAGGCACTGAGCATCGTGAATGAACACTCCAGCAACTGTCAGCATACGTGGCATCGACGTTTTGGGCACAGGGACATAGAAGCAGTCAAGCGCTTGATGGAAAGAAAAATGGCAATCGGGATTAATATTAAGGATTGTAGGATTAGGGAAACTTGCAACTGCTGTGTAAAAGGTAAAATTATTCGTAAGAGTTTCCCGAAATTTTCTCAAAGCAACACATTTAATATACTTGACTTAATACATACAGATGTTTGTGGTCCCATGAAGACTGTTACTCCAGGGGGTAAACGGTACATTCTTACTTTAATAGACGATTTCTCAAGATACACAACTGTGTATTTACTGAAAGATAAGAATGAAACTGAAAAATATATTAAAGAGTTTATCGAGTTAATGAGTAATCAGTCAGGCAGGGTACCAAAGGTTATTAGGTCAGATAGGGGTGGCGAGTACGTAAATAATGCGTTAAGGGAATATTTAAGCGGTAAGGGCATAAAGATACAGTACACGGCGGGGTACTCTCCAGAGCAAAACGGTGTTGCAGAGAGAAAGAACAGGTCGCTAGTCGAAATGGCTAGGTGCATGTTAATCGATGCGAATTTACCAAAGAAATTTTGGGGGGAAGCAGTTGTTACAGCCAATTATCTGTAAAATCGACTACCTACTCAGTTAAAACAGAAAACACCGTTTGAGTTGTGGCATAAAGTCAAACCTGATGTGTCGAATTTGCAAATATTTGGATCTAAAGTGTATAGTCATATTCCAAAGGAACAAATTAAAAATAAATTTGATAAAAAGGCAGAATCACTAATTTTCGTAGGATATTCTGATGAATCTAAAGCATATAGATTGTTAGATTTAGATACAGGGCGTATAAAAATTAGCCGTAGTGCGATATTTCCTGAAAGAAATATTCGTGTTAAAGAAAAAAAGATAAAAGATGAAGAAGTGACTATTGAGTTCAAAAAGGAGCAAGAAAGAACGGAGCCAAATGACACTGGGAGACATGAGGCCACAGATTTCGAAAAAACTGAAGAACTAGAAGAAGCTACGGAGGAATTTAATGTATATGAAAGTTCAAGTACAGAACAATCTTGTGGCAGCGATAACAGCTATCAACCAAGTGAAGAGTTCTACATAGAGCACGGAGGTGATCGTAGATCAAATAGAATAAATAAAGGAGTTCCACCTGAGCGCTACACAGCAAAGTTAGTTGAACTTCGGGAAATAGAACCTAAAACATTTAAAGAAGCTCTTGCCAGCAGTGATAGCGAAAAATGGAGGAAAGCTATGGAAGAGGAAATGAAATCTTTGAAGAATAACGAAGTATGGGATTTAGTACTTACACCGGAAGACAAAAACATCATATCATGTAAATGGGTGTTTAAGCTAAAGACAGGTGAAGATAAGATCTCGAACAAGTACAAGGCACGATTGGTAGCGAGAGGTTTTAGTCAGAAATTCGGTGTGGATTACGATGAAGTGTTTGCGCCTGTAGTGCGGCAAGCAACTCTTCGAATATTGTTAACAGAGGCATGGAATCAAAAACTAATAATAAAACATCTAGATGCAAAAACAGCATTCTTAAATGGAGAACTAACAGAAGAAATTTACATGGAACAACCCGAAGGATTTGAAGAAAGAAACAAAAATTTTTTTTGCAAATTGAAAAAGAGTTTGTACGGGTTAAAACAATCTGCTAGAACTTGGAACCAAAAACTTGATGAAGTATTGACAAGCGATAAGTTTCGTAACAGTAATATAGATGCATGTTTGTATATTAAGGTTATTGATGATCAAAAGGTTTACATAATAATATACGTAGATCATATATTGATTGCAGCAAGAAATATCGGAATTATCGACTTGTGTGCAGAAAAACTTAAGCGTCATTTCGAAATAACAAGTTTGGGGTTACTGAAAAATTATTTAGGCACAAAGATTGCAAGAAACGATCAAGGAATATACAGTTTAAATCAAGCAGAGTATATAGACAAGCTATTGCATTAGTTTGGAATGAGAGATTCAAAAGAATCAAATATACCATTGGATGTTGGATATTATAAACTTAACGGACGGGAGCCTATGAAGAACAGTGAAAAGTATCAACAAATTATTGGAGGATTATTGTATATTGCAGTGAATACGAGACCAGATATATTAGCTAGTGTAACCATATTAAGTCAACGCAACAAAAATCCCAGAGAGAAGTAGATTGGAATGAAGCAAAAAGGGTGTTGAGATATTTAAAGAAAACAAAACACAAAAGGCTAATATTAGGAGAACACAGTACAGATAATGTATTATATGGGTATGCAGACGCCGATTGGGCGAAAAATAAAGAGGATAGAAAGTCAAATAGTGGATACATATTTATGTTTCGAGGTGCACCTATTAATTGGGGATGCAGAAAGCAGAGTTGCGTATCACTATCATCGACCGAAGCTGAATACATAGCACTGGCCGAAGGATGCCAAGAGGCAATCTGGTTAAAGCAGGCGATAAAGGAGTTTACGAATTTAGAACCGAAAGTGGTTATGTACGAAGATAATCAAAGCTGTTTAAAGCAGCTAGCAAACCATAAATTTAGCAATCGAACGAAGCATATTGATACAAAGTATCATTTTTTAAAAGAATTGTATGAAAATCAGGTTATTGTATTCGAGTATTATCCGACTGAAAAAATGATAGCTGATATGTTAACCAAGCCGCTAAATAAAGTAAAGCTAGAACATTTAAGTACCAAGGGTGGTCTGGTTGACTGATTGAAAAATAATTATAGTTGCGAGGGGGTGTTGGAATATTACATTCAACAATAATTATTTTAGGTTTAAAAATAGTCTTCATGCGGTGCCTGAAATTAAACATAAACATTAGGTCAGCATTTATGAGTTCGGGTAACTCAATATCGAATGTTTAACTGTTCAAATGTCGTTGAAATAAAAATAGATTATTTAGCAAGTCAGTCTGAAAGATTATACGTTAGAATACACATCTTAATTTCTTTGTACGTAATTTAGTTGTTGTACAGAGTATCAATAAACTCGTATTGTCTTCAAATTGTATCTTTAATTATTTATTCTCCCAAGTACTTCGAACACAAAATAGCTAAAATAGATGGACAAAAAGCAATACTAAATTTTAAGTACTTGTATGTTTGGCCGGTTAGTTTAAAAGTTAAATAGTCTAGTGTCAACCCTTTTTTACGGCTAGATTGTTTATAAACAATGAATGATGTACAGGGTCCGGCAGAGATCTATGACGCTTTTGAAATGAGTAACAGTTCAGAGGTTGGTATATGAAGGTCAAGAGATGCTGTTTCAGTCGTCATGAAGTCGTGGACGCTCGAACGTATTTTTGTTCACACGTTCATAGAAATCCGTCGTTCTGTTGTCGCTACGCAACGCAGGTTCCGAAATCATTCCAATGTTCGAGTGTACGGTAGTGTCCCTACTCGGAACACGATTTTACGTACACTTGACTAACATTCTGCTGGAATAAGAAGGAAAATTGAAGTTATTCCAGTCGACGTGGTACAGCGGTGCGTGGACAGTTTTTATACTCGTTTACGGGAGTGCCTTTAAAAAAATTGACCACTTTTTTTTTATCGAATTGAACCACGTTGTGGTTCGTTCGTAATTCTTGTTTTTTAATGCTTTTCATATAATAATAAAATGGCATCTTGTAACGAATGTTTTGAAAAAATTAAAAAATTCTTTCGTTGAAAAATAACAGACTTTTGAAAATCATCATACATCTCTGTCGGACCCTGGATCTGTAGTAAAAAAATAACATTTTTAACTACACCGAACTTTTTTTGTCATAATTGTAGATAGTTTTGCTCGAAAAATTAAACAAAATTAGTAAATCCCAAAACGTTCGATAATTTTTGTTGCATTGTGTTCGGAAAACTATCTACTTCTACTACCAAACATATTTAGTTTTTATTTTTGCGATATTTTGCTTTTTGAGCTTTTCATCCTTTGGCGATGGCAAGGATAAAAGTGCATTTTGCCTCGACCGGGAATCGAACCCGGCTCTCCCAATTTCCGGTTGAGTGCTCTGACCGCTGAGCTATCGAGGCACACTCATTATACCTGCTAATGTGCCAATTTTAACGCGTCGCTACAGTACTCCCTCCCTAGAAACATAGTTTGTTTCGATACAATTTAACGGAATGTGACCGCGTTCGCCATTCTTACGTACCGTTGTTCGGTACCCCCGGACTATAGGGCGATGGATAGGACGGGAATCCAAATCCGCGAATTTTGAGGTGTAAGGGAGGTTGCATATATCAGAAGGTTGCGTGTTCAGATCAGGTCGGGGTCACCACTTTGGCGATGGCAAGGATAAAAGTGCATTTTGCCTCGACCGGGAATCGAACCCGGCTCTCCCAATTTCCGGTTGAGTGCTCTGACCGCTTAGCTATCGAGACACACTCATTATCCCCGCTAATGCGCCAATTTTAACGCGTCGCTACAATCCTTTTTTTCCAGAATATATCCGCAACAAAGACTGTCGCAGATTTGGAGAGCATAATATCCAAAAACGATCCCGGGAAACTACGAATAGAGATTTATTGACGATGTTATTAGTTTTATCTGACCCAATTATTGATAATTTCCGTAAACATGTACATATTATTTTTGTTACTTTAAATATATTTTTTTGAGAATTCATTGTTCGTAAATAGTTTTCTAGTTTCCTTATTTTATATACTGTGTTTTAGTTCTTGCTGTGTTATTTTGGTGGTACGAGGATGGTTATGTGTTCAATGACTTATGCAGGTTTGTGTCCCCTAGAATATTTGCCTAAGATGTATTTTGTAGTATAAGAACATTAAATGCTTGCCTTAAACATTACTTAAGAAGTAATGTTTCCCGTATATTTTTTTTTGTTCAAACGTCTTAGGCTTGGTTTGCTACTCAATTTGAGATATATTTGAAATCTGCGAAGAATTTCCAATAAGATGGAATCATAAAATAATTGTGTCAACCTAAGTCAACGATTTTGCCCACCGTGAATCGGGGGCGGCCGGTCGCCCACCACACTTTTTGATAAACGCTGTTTACTCACCGACGCCAAAGACGTTTCATCTTCGCGTAGTTATAAGTTACCTCCTTCCCCAATTACGATTGCTGTTTGGGTGGGTAGCATATTCAAGAATACGTGAATATGCTACCCACTTCTTGAGAAATTCGCTATAATTTACAAGAGTCACGAGGTATTTACTCTGTTAGTGTCACTCAATGACGTCTATCGAAAAAACGAAGTTTAGGACAGCCCAATAGATACTAAATTGAACACACATTGTTACACTGAACATATGTAACAGTTTTGTGGAAAACGTTATATTTGGATACAAATTAATTGCCATTACAAAGTAATGGCAAAGTAATTTGGTTTGTATAGAAATCAGACTGACATTTTAGTAAATCAATACTTTTTTATTTACACGATATGTATTTTAAACAAGTCATTTCCAGTGCACATACGATATGTGCCATCCTAGAATACAGAAGCTGTGCTCTCATAAAGTGAGTCAAAGTCAATGGCAATTTTCATAACCGCATGCTTCCACATGATAAATCCGAGAAGCGATATATTGCAATGTGTTAAGTTGTACCAAATATCTGAGGTTTACTTTGATAATACAAATAATGATATACATATGTGAGTAGTCCAGTCGACTCAACTACATACTGCGTACACTCTGTCTATCCCTCTATATATATATTAAAATTTTTGTAAACTTACTACAACTTCGGACTACGGATTCCGGACTACGGACTTCAGACTTATTTTATAACAAAGTTATTGTGGTAAAATAGCTGAGTGGGGTTGCTAATTTTAATTTCATACATATTTGAAACATGTACTTAAATTTGCATTTTATACCACGAGATACAACCAGTATTCAGTGAAAAGTTATATTATCATAAAATATGATTTTGAGTGTGTGAAGAATGTGTGCAAATTAAGACTAGCAACTGAAGTTGTTAATTTTAATAACATATTATAAAATATGGTTGAACAACTAAAAGTTACTATTAGTAAAAAGTTACTATTAGTAAAGTTACTATTACTAAGAGTAATAATTAGAGCCCTAAACCTCCATGTAGTCATAACTCCCAAACAAAAATCTGAGAAAATGTAATGAAAGAGGGTTTCCAAAATGATTGCCTCATCTAGGAAACGATTTCAAACCCCAAACCAAAAATAGCCACTTATATAAAACGTTTAATTAAGCAAAAACATTAGAATAGTATCTTATTTTAATCTTTCGGTTGTAAAAAATATAATATTTTACAAGATTCATGGGACCGTTTTGATACTCTTTAACATTTCGCAACTATTGTCGGAAGATTTTTCGAAGATGGTATTGATTTGTCAAATCAGTATCATACTTACCCTCATTACTTCTTCTCATCATCAATCATACTTACCCTCATTAACCCCCCCCCCCCCCCCGTAGGACAACGTTTGCCTTGTAATATATATATAACGGAAGAATTGTGTACGAGGGGACAACAATAATGTGCGTCGTTGGAGCATATATGTAGACAGAACGCTATAGGGGACACTCATGGCACTATTGTGAGGTGCGGGTTGGATAAATCTGCTGTACATCTAACAGTAGCAATAGTTGGGGAGGATGTGAACTTGGTAGTTCTCTTCATTGGATTGGCACCACCATCTATCAACATGTACTTTATGACGCCAGGTCCTGGGAAGGTGGAGACAAAATTGTTTTCGGTGCGATAACTTCAAGAGCTTCCATTCGCCAAGACGATCCTCCTTCTCCATAGCTTCTCCGGATGCGACACCACCTCGGCGATACATGGAAAGAGCAAAGTGGGAATCTCTAAGCTCTTCACATCAAATCCTGGCCTCGCCTATAACATCTCAGCAATATTCACAGATCCCTCAACATCAACTGAGGATATCGAACAGGCTGGCGAGAAGCTTTTTCTGGCTGTATATCAAACGCCTGCACATCAAGACAACCTGAACAAACATCGGTACTTTCTGAAAGCGTCAACGAAGCCCAAATCAGACTTGACCAATCTTCCTCCAACCAGAGGAGCTTCAAAACAACACTCGCTCCGAGTATATCTACAGGTAAATTAATTTACATATAGTTGTTAAATACTGGTTTCTTTAAATTATAAATGTCAATTTTTACTAAATGCTTACATTGGTCTGATTACTTTCTTACAACAGATACAACAGTGGCTCGGCAACTCCCTACCACCTACCCAATGGGGTTGGGCCAGAGGAGAAGATGGGATCCTCAACCCAGTTACCACGAACGACCCTGTGGTACCCGTCTCCGTTTTAAATATGATCTTTTGCCGATGCACGACTGGGTGTGCCGACGCTTCCCTCTCCGATTTCAATGAAGTATTTATTGTCTGGTGATTCTAGGTCTAAAATGAGTAGACACGTGTCCGGCCGTTCTTCAGAATGGGCATCAGGGACCCCAGGAAAAAATGATTTTGGCCGAAAAATTGCTAAAAATGGCGTCCTCGAAACAGATACTGCTCCTAGTTCCCTGAATGGGTTTTAATGAAATTTTCAGGGATGTTTTTACATTAAAAAATATCACACCCGTGTATACGGGTTTATCAAAATAAGAACGAGATATTTAACATAATGCTTACGTCAATAGTGTTAAGCAGCTATATTGCAGCAAAGGGTGCATTTAATCAAAAAGTTGATATCTGATTCGTGTTCCTCACTCCAAAAAACCCCCAGTATACAATTTTCCCATACAAAAAAGAAGAATATTGTTTTCTCGTCAAACTTTATTCCAACGTGTCAAAGTACCTTCTGTACCCTCTGTAAAACCAGATCCAGCTCATAGTACCGATTATATTCATCGAAGAGGAACAGGTCATAGACCTACTTTAGAAGAAGGAAGACGAAGAAGAAGTGTCAAAGTACAGATAAGATACGAATGTATACGAATATCTAATAATGCAAAGGAAACAACTGTCCTGTTGTTTCTTGTTTGTTTCTGAGGACGTAAACAGTTCCAATATCGACGATGATATAGGTTTTTAAGTGCAGTAGTATTTCTTTAGTATCAACCAATATTAGAAACTAACAATAGTGTGACTCCGGGTGAAGTTGGTGGAGGTATAAAATATTGCATCGACTTTCTGCGTGAAGGTGAATAGTGGATGAGTCTCCCAGTCATATTCGGATACGTTCATGTAAGTCCGCTCGGTATCCATCTGTCCAGATTCATCTTCTGCTTCGAAAGGCAGCGCATCGCAAACCTTGAATCAATTTCTTCACATAATTTGCAAACTTATATCACTGGGAGACTTATCCATTATTCTATGCAATTCTATTCGCACCAAATCTATGCAATATCATATTCCTGATTTGGCTTTGATTAGGAAATTCTTTAAAAATAAAAATTTTGCACAATATACAATTAAATGATAAATAAGGGTAATTTGTTTATCTTATATATAAATGTCTATAATACATACTATGCCTATACCGAAGTTTGATGTATAGCAGATGCTTCAGAAATAAACTTCAAGGTCAAATGCACTTTCAATAGAAAGTAAAATTAAAAAGTAAGATTACTTTAGCATTCTTTATACATCTATTGGTAACCCAATTTTGCTTCGTAGGTCACTATATTTATCTATTATTTATAGAACGGTGAAGCAATGTATATTTTTAATTATAATATTTACATACAACTAATATCGTATGTACAAGCAATAACTCTTATTATTTGTTATTATTTAATTAACGTATTATATACTTAAAACAATAACAAAAACAACTTGAAAATATGACCATAAACTATATGATAGTGGTTTCTTTAATTACTTTTTTGAAAATACTTTTTATAATATTGATCGTACAAAATATTTATTCAAATTCTATAGGAAATATATTTCAAACCATTATTAGAATACCACAGGAATTATGGAGGGCGGAAATAGCAAGCGAGGCTTGGGATGAATAAAGAAAAATTTTCTGTATGAAACTTTTTTGATGCCTATTTATTGTTATTATTATAACTACATTATTTTATTTGGCATTTATATTACATTTATATATGTAATTAATAATAGTAATGAATATTACTGAAAGCTGACCACCACAACAAATTGAAGAAAAGGCATCATCTACAATCTACATGATCTAAAAATATCATGAGGTTGAACATTCGCGAGGCCCTTAAAATATCAAGACACTCGTTGCGTCGATGGAACAAGACGTAAAGTATTTCCTATGGTATGAACTATCTGCAACAAGGTCATTTGTACTGTATATGAGGGATGGCGGGTTGGACAGAATGGGGTATAGTTATATTCTTCCGTTCAAGTTCCGACGAGAAGAATTTGGCTTTAGGCCAAATTCCTGGTCTCGTGAACGTGAATGCATGTTTGTCCTCGTCTCTAAGTATAACTTTCAACATATAGGCTTTAGAGGAATTAAAAAAGGTATGCGGTACTAATATTTGAGGAGTTTTTAACATACTTTAAATCGTTGCTATTAGCTGATTTATTTTATGTGTTTATTGTTTCTATTTGATGTTTTACTGATAATATTATTCACTAATTAGTTCAATATGATTAAAATATCTAACAAATATAATTATATGAATATTTTTAACCGATATTAATGACGTATTTTTTAATATTACAGTTTAATTAATGGGAGTGTGGCGTTTCGCGTTTGTTTTGTTCATTGCCCAAGGCAAAGGAAGATGAAATATTAATAGATTTTAAATGAGATTATGACGGTATTAGATTTAAATTGCCATTAAGCCAAAACCATGAACAAGTATTTTCAATTATGTTTTTAAGTTTTAGAATGTAAATGATTGATCAAATTATTTAAGAAATATTGTCTGTAGATAATTCACACAAGTGATACTATTTGTAACATAATTTCATAACTATCAGTTTTCATAACTTGCTTTTATCAACACTTGTGCAACAGGCCTACCGTAATCTCTGCTGCATCTTATCTACGCACATATTACTCACACAAATTTAAATAGTCGTTATCGCTAACAAATATAACGACGAAAAAAATTGCTTTTAAAATGGGTGAATAATAATTATCATGTACCAAAGGACTGTGATTATATTTAAAATTCATACATGTAAACAATTCATAGTTGCGTACTTATTATGTCTGAATTAACACAAAATTTTCACTATTATAGGCAAATGACAATTTTGTTTATTAAATCAAAACAGTATTTTAACATTAAAATTAAAGATGTATAAGAGAAAAAAACAAATATTTGTATTAATAGCCGCTTCATGTAAAATTATAGTTGTTTGTATTATGATGACTACAGGCAGATATGAGCCCACTATCATTTACTTAAAATATTTAGTAACTGATAAAACGTTACATACACGCATATGAAGTACTATACTGTTATATTAAATTGTATAACCTATTTCGTTCCCCTCTTCAAACTTATGAACACTTGGTCACTTGGCTTGGATTATCCAGAAATAAAACCTTCCCTTTCAAAGTTTACAATGTTTAGTCTTTAGTTGGTGACACATGTTTTAAGTACCCAATTAGTTTAATATCATAAATAATATCAGTGTGGGAAGTAGTGTGAGTCTTCCGCATTATAAAAGACTCTGTTATGTTACCCTACAAGGGCACATCCCACATGCATAAAAAATAATGAAAGAGTAAGCACAGATTGGCATGTTCCATAATAATACAAGGGGCACCATTTATATTTTGAGCCCTGGCAACACAAAGTGTTGTCAGAGGCCATCTGACGTTTCCAATGGAAAGTTTGACATTCTTTATTATAACCTTCTTCAGATCATTTTATATAACAAGTTTAATCGTGGCCGCCAGTTGTTGTGCCAGAAATTGATGCTGCGCAAAAACTTATAATACAAGATTGTCATGTGACATTCTGTGAAATTGAGGCAACCTGACGCATTAGTTCGTCAAGCATATATAAAATATTGCGTGATCATTTAGCTGTAAAAAAAGGTTTGTTCTCGTTGGTTCCCACATAATTAAAAAAAATCTCAAAAAGACGCTCGTGTCGATTGGTGCAAACAAATGCTAAAGAAATATAATGGCGGTGTTAAAAGACGTATATAACATTGTAACAGGTAACGAATCATGGATCTATGCGGATGAGCTGGAAAGTAAACAGCAGTCGACTATATGGGTGTTTCAAGATGAACCAAATCCAACAAAAGTTGTTCGCGCTCGAAGCACTTCGAAACAAATGGTCGCGTTTTTTTTTTTTTTGTCGGAGAAATTGGTCATGTGGCAACAGTGCCTCTAGAAGAACGTAAAACGGTCAATTCTGAATAGTATACAACCATTTGTTTCCCGAAAGTCTTCTATGAAATGAGGAACACAAACAAGCGCCGTGGGATCATTCTTCATCGTAACAATGCGAGCTCTCACACATCTCGTCTAACAGACGAATGTTTAAACACTCAAAAAATCGAATTAATGGGTCATCCGCTGTACGGTCCTGATTTAGCACTCAATGACTTCTTCTTGTTCTCGAATGTCAAAAATAAATTGCGTGGACAACGATTTTCGTCGGCAAAAGAAGCCGTTGATGCGTTCAAAAAGCATGTTTTGGAGATACATCAAGCGGAATTGAAAAAATGACAAATTTCGCAAATGATTGGAACGCATGCAAAAGTGTATATCATGATATCCACTTGATCATGAAGGAGAATATTTTGAAAAACGATAAAGTAATTTTCAATGACAAATTAATGTTTTCTTTTATTAATTCTATTTATTTATGCTTTTATTAATTATTAACCTAACCTAACCTAACCTAACCTAACCTAACCTAACCTAACCTAACCTAACCTAACCTAACCTAACCTAACCTAACCTAACCTAACCTAACCTAACCTAACCTAACCTAACCTAACCTAACCTAACCTAACCTAACCTAACCTAACCTAACCTAACCTAACCTAACCTAACCTAACCTAACCTAACCTAACCTAACCTAACCTAACCTAACCTAACCTAACCTAACCTAACCTAACCTAACCTAACCTAACCTAACCTAACCTAACCTAACCTAACCTAACCTAACCTAACCTAACCTAACCTAACCTAACCTAACCTAACCTAACCTAACCTAACCTAACCTAACCTAACCTAACCTAACCTAACCTAACCTAACCTAACCTAACCTAACCTAACCTAACCTAACCTAACCTAACCTAACCTAACCTAACCTAACCTAACCTAACCTAACCTAACCTAACCTAACCTAACCTAACCTAACCTAACCTAACCTAACCTAACCTAACCTAACCTAACCTAACCTAACCTAACCTAACCTAACCTAACCTAACCTAACCTAACCTAACCTAACCTAACCTAACCTAACCTAACCTAACCTAACCTAACCTAACCTAACCTAACCTAACCTAACCTAACCTAACCTAACCTAACCTAACCTAACCTAACCTAACCTAACCTAACCTAACCTAACCTAACCTAACCTAACCTAACCTAACCTAACCTAACCTAACCTAACCTAACCTAACCTAACCTAACCTAACCTAACCTAACCTAACCTAACCTAACCTAACCTAACCTAACCTAACCTAACCTAACCTAACCTAACCTAACCTAACCTAACCTAACCTAACCTAACCTAACCTAACCTAACCTAACCTAACCTAACCTAACCTAACCTAACCTAACCTAACCTAACCTAACCTAACCTAACCTAACCTAACCTAACCTAACCTAACCTAACCTAACCTAACCTAACCTAACCTAACCTAACCTAACCTAACCTAACCTAACCTAACCTAACCTAACCTAACCTAACCTAACCTAACCTAACCTAACCTAACCTAACCTAACCTAACCTAACCTAACCTAACCTAACCTAACCTAACCTAACCTAACCTAACCTAACCTAACCTAACCTAACCTAACCTAACCTAACCTAACCTAACCTAACCTAACCTAACCTAACCTAACCTAACCTAACCTAACCTAACCTAACCTAACCTAACCTAACCTAACCTAACCTAACCTAACCTAACCTAACCTAACCTAACCTAACCTAACCTAACCTAACCTAACCTAACCTAACCTAACCTAACCTAACCTAACCTAACCTAACCTAACCTAACCTAACCTAACCTAACCTAACCTAACCTAACCTAACCTAACCTAACCTAACCTAACCTAACCTAACCTAACCTAACCTAACCTAACCTAACCTAACCTAACCTAACCTAACCTAACCTAACCTAACCTAACCTAACCTAACCTAACCTAACCTAACCTAACCTAACCTAACCTAACCTAACCTAACCTAACCTAACCTAACCTAACCTAACCTAACCTAACCTAACCTAACCTAACCTAACCTAACCTAACCTAACCTAACCTAACCTAACCTAACCTAACCTAACCTAACCTAACCTAACCTAACCTAACCTAACCTAACCTAACCTAACCTAACCTAACCTAACCTAACCTAACCTAACCTAACCTAACCTAACCTAACCTAACCTAACCTAACCTAACCTAACCTAACCTAACCTAACCTAACCTAACCTAACCTAACCTAACCTAACCTAACCTAACCTAACCTAACCTAACCTAACCTAACATAACATAACCTAACATAACCTAACATAACATAACATAACATAACATAACATAACCTAACCTAACCTAACCTAACCTAACCTAACCTAATACGTGAATACGATAGGTCATCCATTCTCGTAAAAGTATTGCACATTTATTAGCTCCGCACCGGGCAACTAACTTAAATGCCCATCGTATTACCCCACTATTCTATATACTGTATTCTTGAAGTCTGTCTTTTTTTAATTGAAAACATAGGCAGAAACAATAAGCAGAAGATCCTTCTCTTCAAACTTCTGAATATTTAATCACTCGGCTCACAATTAGATTATTTAGAAATAAAACCTTCTATTTCAAGGTTTACAATGAGTCTTTATTCATTATCCTTAATTTATGTAATAGTTTATATACTATTTGTTACAAACCGACGTTTACAGTTATAATGCACAAGTAAAATAGAACTACCCTCAACTCATACTAATAGACTAAGTATATAATTCAGACATGTGCATCTATAATGGTGACCTGTATTTTAGTACCCATTTAGTTTACTATCGCCGCTGGTGTAGGTAGTAGTGTGAGTTTTCTGCATTATAAATGACTATGAATTACTTAGACATCCTTAAATATGAGTCGTATATACGAAATGGAGCTCAATTTGAGTGAAAAGTCAGCGAAAGTGTAATACAGGTTTGCGTATTTCTTAGTAATAATGCAGCCTATCAGATATCTATAGCCAAAATGAGAACCCAACAAGAGACTAAAGAGGCTTGGAAGTTGCAAATAGCTGCTCAAAAGGAGTCCCAGGACATCGCGACATCGATGGAAGTCCTCATGTATGGTTCAGGAATCGCAGATTATTTTATAAGGTACTCTCTTTTAATACTAATCGTATTTAGTTGCGCGATACTAGGCTAACACAGTATCTATTTTTCTGTTGAGTTTTTCTCGAAACTACTTTTTTCAAACTGGTGGAAAAGATATCTCGAGATGTACTCAAATGATCTCAAATTTTTTAAATCTCAAAATGTTGGTACAAATTGGATTTTTTTCTCAGGCAGCTATCATTTCTACAAAAAAAAACATCTTTAAACATTTTTTCCTATGCTACAATTTAGATATTGCCTTTCTGAATAAGATTTTTTATTATTTAGACGATGCCTGACAACAGAATTTCACCATCGCATCGGCAAGAACTTTCAAAAGAGGCTCCTACTTGACGGTTCATATTTCCGCCATTTTTTTATTTCTTTATTCGTTTTTTTTTTTTAATTGTTAATAAGACTATAATATATTTATGTAAAACCGAAATTATTTTATAGGTATATTTAATAGGTACGTCAAAAAAATATTTTTATACCCACTTTTTTCGAGCGCCAAGGTAGTGTAACCCCTTAATAATAAATGCGCAATAAAAAATTAAATTTGAAGGGCCCGAGAGTTTTTCCCAAAAATTATTCCTTGAATTTATAACGGATTTATTCATTACTTTACGAAATCACTGTACAATATTTGCATTAAAATGTAGTGTGTCCTTTTTCTCGTGGCATAATTAAAGAGATCCATTTCACACTGACGGAAGCACACCCTGTAGAATCTGTTTCTCAAACAAATATAACATAGGTCGCGGGATATAGGTCAGAGCGATGAGTCAGAAATACCGGAAAACAGATAATGCGATCAAATCCAATAGGGTGACTTATAGATCCGACACGTCGAAAACCAAACGACCCAGATTCAGTTTTTGCTTAAAAGCACTAGCGTAGCCGAGACTTCGTCGGAAGACTTGGATTCCGCAAATCTACGTGACAGAAACCGTATTAAAATGTCATTCAACTTGTCAGATTCGACTGGATCTAATAAAGATGCCGAACGGTACCAATCTATAGCGACAACGATGAATTCGAAAACACACCTCAGTTATGGAAGTCTCGACGCTCAGTTTATTATGTCGAGCAAGTTATCATTGACGTAAAATAACTGATCCTGCGACTAGACTTGACCTTGCAGGGTCGCTACAATTTGCTCAGTAATAAAACGTACATGGCGGCCAAAATGTTGCCTCTACTCTTAAATATACGAGGGCGGATCAAATATAAATAGGACTTTATTTAAAAAATATATATAGATTAAAACAGAGAAGGTAAAGATATTTTATTTTTCTATATAATCCCCTACTTTGCAAATACATTTTTTCCAACGAGAAGGGAGGTTTTTTATTCCAGTGTCGTAGAATTAAGCTAGTTGCGTCAGGAGCCAATTGCCCACGAATCCCTCTACGCCCTGGTCATCTTCAAATCATTGCCCTCCTAGAACTTCTTTAAGCGGTCCAAACAAATTAAAATCGCATAGCGATATGTCCAGGCTATATGGAAAATGTTCAAGTGGAGTCCAGTGCATTTCTTTCAACTTTTCGACCGTTAGAGCTGCAGTATGGGGTCTGGCGTTGTCGTGAAGAATTGCCTCTCGAATCAGTTGGTTTTGTCTTTTGCGGCGATATGCAGCCCTCACCTGGTTCAATATCTCGCAGTAGTAAGCAGCATTAATTGTGCGTCGCTCATGCAAAACATCAATGAGCAAAATACCTCGCCGGTTGAAAAAAAAACGATTGAAAGCACCTTGCCAGCTGGCAGTCGAGTCTTGGCTTTCACTGGGGCTGCCTCCGCCTTCTTCGGCTACTCCATACTGGCTTGTTTGGACTCGGGCGTGTGGTGGTGAACCAACGTTTCATCACAGGTAACAATCCGGCTCAAAAATGCATCAAATTCCGCAAACCTTGCTGTAAGCCTCTGACAGACCTCCAAACGTCTCAACTTCTGATCTGCGGCCAAAAGACGAGGGACCCACCTGGCACTCACTTTACGGAACTCCAGGTCGTCTTTAATGATCGCTTGACAGCTCCCATAACTTATTCCAACCTTTTCTGCAGTTTCTGCACGCAACACAACCGCGCGAATGTGTTTGTCCGTAGTGCTGGTTCGAGGACAGCGATCATGTTCCTCATTTTAGACTCGTTCTCGACCTTCCTTGAACTCTTTATGCCAGGCAAACACACCAGTCCTTGACAGTATTGACAGAGTCAATCTACAGAAAATTTCCGCCGCTTAGACTCTTTCATGAACAAGAAATTTTATAATACATTGCGTAACAGCGGGGTGCACCTCTCGCTCCGACATCATGAGCGCTACTGACGAACTGATTGAGAATGGCTAATGGCTGGCTCTTCCCATTCGTAATGACCCCAAGCATACTAGAACCTCGGGCCCGTTCCTAACAACCGTAGACGCTCAGGAACAAAAATCATATTTGATCCACCCTCGTATTAAACGTAACTAATTAAAAATGCAGTTAGGTGAATTCATTTTTTAGAATATTGACATTCTGTGAAGTAAATCAAACTTCTAATGTGAGTACTTCCGCGAACCTAAATATAAGTACTACAGTAAAATATTAAGTAAATAATTTTTCTTTCTCCGATTTTCATAAAGGGGGTTTCATAAAGGTTCCGAAGGATTTAAGATCACGAAAAGATACTGATAAATAAATGATGATTTGAAACGTCAAGTAATCCTTGATTTAACAGAAATCCATTAATTCATTCTCAATGAATTTTATGAGAAAGTTAACTAAGCAGTTATGTAAAGAAACAAAAATGGTCCCCATTTAAGTACGTCACGTTTAGAACCTGGTGGTTTTGATGAAGACTGGAATTTTGCGAAACAGTGTCGAACATAAATTTTAATGAGGATATCACATTCATTTACACTCTTATAAGTACTGAAAGAGTTCTGGAAATCATAATTAAACAAAAGTTGCATACCATGGACCCCGATGGAATAGCTGCAAGAATGTTACAGCTCTCATTCTCATCAGCATGGCGCATATGGATTGGCGCATATAATTAATACATCTTTTGAAATAGGCCACATGCTTTCCATTAAGGATATTTACCTCCTCAATGGAAAGGATCGTGCATTAACCCTATACCTAATAAAATCGGTACAACACAAATATTACAACCCATTAGTTTACTTTTCATTCCCCTTAAAAACGCTAAACTTGCAATACACGAACAAATTTTTCAATATGTTACCGAAAATGGAATAACTGCCCCAAACTGGTCAGGATTTTGAAAAGGATTTAGTACCTCTATTTTGCTTGTTAATATCACTGATGACATCCTGCAAGCAATCGATAGTTCACAGGTTGTTTTTAACTTTACGGAACATAACTAAAGCATTAGATTATTTAGATATTAGTTATTTGATTGCCAAATTACACCATTATGGCATTTGTAAAAACATACTTTATTGATTTCCAAAATGCCTTTCGGATAGATATCAATTTATTAGGATTAATACAAAATCCTTGATACATGTATCACACATGAAATCAATATAAACGAGCATTCCACAAGGTTTTGTGCTGTGGCCATTCCTGTGAATTATGTGGCAGCAAAAATTTGTTCCAAAATTGCGTCACTAAATGAAATCAACAACGATGCAGAACTACTGAAACGTGTCATAGCAGGTGATGAAATATGGGTTTACGGATATGGCGTCGAAACTAAGGCTCAGTCGTCCCAGTGGAGGCATTCTAGATCGCCAGGACCGAAAAAGGTCCGACAAATCGGTCGAATATGAATGTTATGCTCATTGTGTTCTTCGATTTTACCGGCATGGCACCATGAGTTCTTGCCACAAGATTAAATGATCAATAAGAAGTACTACCTACAAGTTCAACGCCGTTTGCGTGAAGTAAATCGAAAAAACGCGCGAACTTGTGGCAAAATAACTCATGAATTTTGCACGACGATGCATGCTTGTTCGTGAATTTTTGGCCAAAAATAACACTGTAATGATGTCCCAGCCTTCATATTCGCCAGATATATTCAATATGGCTCCATGTGACTTTTTTTTGTTCCAAAAAAAAAAAGAACTTTAAAGGGCCGTCGTTTTGCAAGCATAGATGAAATTGAAAGCGCTTCTCAGAGAGAGCTACACGCTATCCCAACGATCGAGTTCCAGAAGTGTTTCAGGGATTGGAAGAAGCGCTGGCATAAGTGTATGATATCCAATGGAGACTATGTTGGAGGGGATAACATTAATGTAGACGGTAGATGTAAAATTCTTTCAAAAAAAAACGATAATTCCCGTTATTTTTTGAATACACCTCGTACAATATTTTCCGATGTCGACTTCGATCCTTGGTAGTATTCACCTCTCTGCCCCCATGGATTCTTGTAGCCAATCCTGGATTATTGTTATTATTACAGTAATGTATTATCCAACTGTACGAACAATGCAGACCTGTCTAACGCTTTCACTAACCCGTTGTGTAGCCGAGTTGTACACCAACTGTGGTGTACACATAGTGTTGATCAATGAGTGAATTTCACAACTATTATCAATCCATATTTCACAATATCAGAATAATCTATCTACTATAATACATAATGCGGAAAGTTCGTACTATTAGTAAATTGAACGCACTGAAATGACAGGTCGCCTCTATACATTACTATGATAAAAAGAAAGATTTTATGACATTAAGTATAGAACATAACGTCGTTCAAATGTCCGCTGAGGCTTTGCTTGATGGCACGTATTCGGGAGGTCCAATTTTCGATGACTTTGTCGCATAAGTCTGGCTGAATGTGCTAGATGGCGTTCATTATGTTGACTTTGAGGATATTCTGTAGCGTTCGCCGTTGACGGTTATGGCAAAGCCAGTTTCGTTTTGGAAGTACGGACATGATTCCGCCAGACCAAAATCCGCTGTATCTCGTGTAGATTGGTATCGTCCCAAATCCGACAATATTGTTTGTTCACTTATCCATTCATCCAAAAATGGGCCTCGTTGCTAAAGATGATTTTTTTAACGGAATTTGGGTCAACTTCTAACTGCTCTAGAGCCCAATCAGCGTACACATGGCGTTGTCTATGGTCATTTATCTTAAGTTCATCTTCAACTGACCTGGGTCAGTTGGATTTTATACGAGTGCAGACCCAATTCCCGACGCAAAATTCGCTAAGTTAAGTCGCAGAAAGACCAAGCTCTTGTGAACGACGATAAATTAACTGCCTCGGATTTTCCCGTACATTCTCGCGCACAACAGCAATATTGTCAGCAGACCTTGCGTTTCGGTGACGTACAAATATTGACCGATTATTTATCAAACCGGATGACTCAAATTTGGCCACCAAACGTCGAATAGTCGACTCGGCGGGACGGTTGTTGCGAGGATAAAAATCACATAATGCGAGGAATGTTTCTCGAACGGAGCACTGATTTTGCAAATAAAATCAGATGATTTGCGCACGTTGTTGAACGCTATAACCTTTCATGGTGATTTGCTATACACTACTGAACAATCACAACAGATTTGACAGATGTTGCTTAAACAACATGATCGCTATAACCTAACAAATTTCGAGCGTCCCTATTGAGAGGCCCTATATTTCTTGTATTGTATTTTAAAATGTAAATTCCCAGAAATGAAAATAAATTCAACTCGTAACGTTGAACTATTTTACATTCTACTGATGCACATATTTTATAATCTATAAAACCAATAATAATAAAGACCGAAATAGATGTAATTAATTCGTTTTGACGGTTTAAATAGAAATTAATAATGGAGCACTAATCCGATGAAATTCGATTTCTTCCACTCATTAAACTCGCTTTAATAATAAAAAAACAACGAGATAGAATAATCGAAAACGATATTAACGCATTTTAGTTATTTTAGTAAACAATTCGTTTATACAATTCTACTGCATTACGAGATATTTGAAATATTACATCAACATTTTAAATATCTCGTAATGGTCTTATTATAAATTGCTTTCAATAATCATACATACATCGTTCTAAATACATTTAAAAGTACTATGTTTGTAACTCGTGAATATGCAATCGTTATTGCATAGCCGTAATCTGCGGTTTCTCAGGGCCGGTAGTACCGATGTATACACAAATAAATTACCCTATTACGTATGTGATAAGTATTATATCTATAATATATAATGCTTATTAAAATCAACTGAAACACACGAGTTGACACAATACCGTCAAAACTATGAGGTTTTCGCTAAACAACGCCAAAACTAAACTGAACTGAACTGAATTCCTTGTACCTAAATCGATTCAAATATCTCAAATCTACGCGACGGCATATCCACTACGGCAAAGTTACATGAGTGAAGACAAGGATTGATAGTTCTCACAGATCGCTCAAGAATTTAATTAGTCAAAGATGGAATCATAAAATTTTAAATTCACGTTTCATTGTGAAATTAAAGGAAACGCGTTTGAAGGCCTCGAAAAATATATCCTTATTTCTGTTGATAATTCAAAACTTTAAAACAAAGAAATAAGAACCAAAACAGAAATAGCCAGATCAAATTAATACTGAGGGTAAGAAAAATGTGCTCAAAAAAGAGGTTTTATTTAGGTTCTCAAGACTGTCCTTCGATTCACTGTACGATCATTAGTTTCTGAGATATCAATGATAAAAAAAGTGTCATTTTTCAGTCAACCATCGACATCTCAGCATCAAATAATCGTACCGAGTTCGGTAAAAACCCAAATTAAAACTGAATAAACAGACTAACCAACCTTTAGACCGAAAACCCTCCTGACCTCGGGGAGGCTCGTAAAAAATGTGGAAAATTTTTGTTTCGCGGTATTTCTTTGGATCGCGTAGTAACTGTAGCTCAGAAATTTTATGCCAAAACATTTCAAAACTAGAATCTTAAAGCTTCACAAATTTTTCGGAATTTTTTTTGTTGCCATTGTTTTTGAGTAGTATAGTTGAACGAAAGATTAGACGAAAGAGGAATATTGGTAAATGCTGTGTGTCCTGCATCAAAAATATAGTGTCCAGATAGTTGTGATGATAACGAACCTCTGATAGGAGATGCAATATAAAAAAATATGATATATATTACTATTAATTGACTTCATTTTATAACTCAAAATTTAGATAATTTGAGTAATAATTGTCAGACTATCGATAAAATTATATTTATTTCATTTTAATTGGATGTTTTGTCTAAATTTAATACTCTGGGTGATACTAATTATTATTTATAAATACAAGAATTGAATATATTAACAGTCAGATCAACAGTAGATCACGAAGTTACTAATCTTAACCTTATACGGATTACTAGAACGCAATTACAGTGACAGCTACTATATATTATAAAACAATACAAATTGTTATGCAACGTTTTCTGGCACAACAAACATCGTCAATAGAAGTTTGAAAAATAGTTACCATGTGAAAATTAGTAGATATTTTTCCAATGGCTCCCTTATACTATAAAAAATATATAGGTTCACTTATTAACTAAATATATTTTTTCGCGAGAAAATAAACACATCCAAACAGTGTTAAAAGTAACTACAAAAATATTTATAACATGATTTAGATCCTTATTTAATAACCTACAAAAACATGAACTGGTATTGCTTGTATTTAAAGTTGCTTAATTCAATACAGTGCTTTCGCAAATTTGTATTTGCGCATTTTTTTAAAATGCAGTTAATATATACAGGGTGATTCGTGTAGGCACTATGACGTCATCTATATTTTTCGATCGGATTATGCAAAAAATTTTCGCGTTTAATTATATTTTACAAAATGATAAACTAACTACTTCATACACACTACTTTTGCCAAACGAAAGATAAGAAATGTATTCTTTAAAGAAATAATAAAAAAAAAACTATTTAACGAAGTAGAATTCCAAGTTTTTAAGTTGACTGCTGTCTATACTTTCAGAATAGAAAAAAATGCATTTTTTCCCAAACTATGTAGTGACCCCCTTAAAGAAATAACTGCAAAAACCAATAAAGCTATTTAATAAAGTACGATTTTCATGTTTTTATCTGACAGTAATAAAAAAACATTATCGGTCGCCAAGGGTACAGTCAACAGTTAGTTTTCAAATCATTTCCATTGGATTTAGTATTTTCAAATTGCACAATCGTTGTTTTTCATTTCTTTTTATCCAATCTATACCCACGCTAATGTAATTATTACCGTAGCGTATGTAAAAAATATGCTGTCACATTTCGTATTGCAAAATCGAGTTACCATTAGAAAAATGTCGACGTCATACTTGCTACATGAATCACCCTGTAAATATTAATTATATTTTACAAAATGGGCAACTAAATATAAAATTTGAGGCATTTAAGAGTTTTTCCCAAAAGTGGTTGCTTGAAATTTTAACAAATTTATTTATAACTTTACGAAAGCACTACATATAATCGTAAGCTTCGTAGGAAGTCTAATAATAAAAATTAACTATTATAACATATTTATGAAAGTATATTGTGAGGATAAGGATATTAATTATTGTAGGATATGATATGACTATTATACATGATAGAATATTAACAAAAGCAGTTTCTACCGCAGACTATGTACGGTAAAGGAAATTTAAATAAAATTATGTGTATTTTCAAAAAAAATTACGCAGTTCATGTCTTTTTTTTATATGCACTATTTTAAGCGCTTTTAACATTTACTTAGTTATTTAGTACATGTCAATAAAATGTTATTTTATTATTTCCAATCTCCAATAAATCCTACATTTAACAACAAGTGTAGTTGAATATTTATTTTAAGATACAGGCAAAGATATTGGGCATTCTTCTTTGTTATGTTTTTGTATTAAATTATTGCCGGGGTTACTTAAAAAAATAACTATCGCTTATTTATTGAGATTAGTTTTTATTGTTTACAGTTAGGATTTTTTTATACAATTTTTTTTTTGAAAATCTAAGCTAAACGCGACTGCATAAATGTTATACATATGTATGCACAAATACTTGCATAAGCATACTCGTATGATCAAATAATCGTCTTATGACGGAAAACGGACTGTCTAAAACGATAACATGGGAAAATTTTAATTCAAATCGTTATTTTTATAGTAAAAAGCTCTGTATTAGTCTTAGATAATGGAACGACTTCTTGACTTTTAGACATTTTTCAAAGTTTTTATAAAGAAAATCAAGTACAAGTATAAAATATTTGGTTTTCTGTATTTTTTTAATACATTTCACGACACAACAGGTAAATCCATACAGGTACGTTTAAAAATTTATTTATATACAGTGTCTCGAAGTCCACGTCATATGGAGAAATATTTTATGAAATGTTGAAACCTCGACATTGGCAATTGATTATGCTTAAGAATTAACGGCAAATCACTTGCAAAAGCAATCAGGTGATCCTCTCTATTTGTCAAATTTGACGTTTCCTCCAAGTAAATTTTGAAAATAATATTTTTTTAAGATTTCCAAAGAAATATATTAAAGGGAAAAAATTAATTTTTGATTTTATATACATGTATCACATTTTAAAATTTCTATTTTTTCCCAATTGTTTGAACCTAAGACATTGTTTTAACCTAACACAATTATTTTTGTGTAAAATCTGTTTTATATGCCTTATTTTACAAAAACTAAAAAAAAAATAGAAAATAAACATTCCCCTAATTGAATTTGAATAATACACAGTTATTCAAAAACACATTTCATTTCACGTTTTTTTACTAACCAAAAAGAATATAAACCCGATTGTAAAAAATGCACTAATTTACTTTCATTATTTTAAAAGAAAAAGGTCTCAACGGAAATGAGTAAAACAACTACTAAGTTTTATACCACTATATTAGTATATAGTAGTACATATAAGTAAATAATACAGTGGTATAAAACTTAGTAGTTGTTTTACTCATTTCCGTTGTGAATTATGAACTACCAGAGAGTAACGGCTTCCTCGATTAATTTCTAGAAAAAAAGTCTATTTTAACTAAATTGACATTTAAGTGAAACATTTTAGAAAGCCATGAAAACAACTGTAAAATATATTCAGCAAACGATTGTCAAAGAGGGAGTTGTCAAAGTAATATTTCCCCAACAGCAATTTTAGATATTACTACGTGCCATCAAAACTTGCACAAAAAATGGGGTAATAAATCCTCTGCTTGAAAATAAAACGTGCTTAAATATCAATCAAATTATGTTTTCATAAACTATTGTCAGTACATATGAATAAAAGCGAAAGCAGGAAGCAGGACATTTGTCCGGTCTCAAAGACATGATATTAGCATATCACTAAGATATTATACCACGGTATTGTATGCAGAAGAGTTTGCCTTGGATACCAGAATCAGATAGAATCTTGGAAGTACATGACAAATAAATGTACAAGTTCGTATTTCGTTCGTAAACAATTTTATCGTATCAAGTTCGATGAAAGCTGTTATGGGAAAACCTCCAAGACTAACCACAACAAAGTTCACAACACAGTTATTGTAGATGCGACGACACAATGAAATAGTAACTATGTAATGAAATAATTTACACGTTAGCTAGGAAAGGGTTTGCAGAAAGATTTTTATAGAACCAGAATCAGTACTTCCCATTACAAAGGCTTCCATACTTGATTAAATAAAGAATATACACCAAATAAATTGAACTCAACTGGTGGCACACCCCCAGACATAATCAATTGATGATGACAATCATTAACAGGTGAAATACTGTGGTTGTATCGAAATCAAATAAGATTGGGTCATTATAGTTTAAGGAAGTATACACAGGATGAATCTGTTCAGATATGATCCCATTTGTAATCTGTGTAAAGAGGAGAGAATAAAACGTCTATTATATCATCTTTAAATGTGAAACAATCTGTCACTGGCAACATAACGAGGCCAGTGGGTTTGACTTGACAGGGAACAATGAAGGAAACATCTGATGATAATAGTTCTGAAGTAATGTCGAAAACTGACTTGTCTCCTATTATTAGGAAGTAGGATGGCATAATTGAGGCTGCAGTAAAAGGGTATACTTCGTCTACCCTACACCAATAAAAATGCAGAAGTTAATATAAGGGATAGAATAAAATTTTCAGAAAGTTAATTAAAAGTCGAGACTAAAATATTAACATCCAAGATAATATCTGCCGTGTATAGGTATATTTTGAGAGGATCAACTGGGCACTAGCAGTCACGGGAACATTCTTCAATAAAATTAAGCAATGTAGGCTAACAAGTGCTGTGGCTATATTTTTTATAAGCCATAATTCCAGCCAACAAGAACTTCCAAAAAAAATCCAAAATTATTAATCAAGTAGGCTGGGTTCTATTCGAGATCAAATTAATCAAGATTAATAAGTTACATAAATTGCTTTGTCTGTCCCTTTATCTAGAAATGCTTTTGCTTCGCATTTCGTGGGACACGTCTTAAAATTAACGATTAATTCTCTATTTGAAACTATAAAATTTTATGTTGGTGATCATTGTAATCTCATATTTATTATCTGATAGCAGCACTTACAAGATAATATCTGCCGTGTATAGGTATATTTTGAGAGGATCAACTGGGCACTAGCAGTCACGGGAACATTCTTCAAGAAACTTGAGCAATGTAGGCTAACAAGTGCTGTGGCTATATTTTTTATAAGCCATAATAATTCCAGCCAACAAGAACTTCCAAAAAAAATCCAAAATTATTAATCAAGTAGGCTGGGTTCTATTCGAGATCAAATTAATCAAGATTAATAAGTTACATAAATTGCTTTGTCTGTCCCTTTATCTAGAAATGCTTTTGCTTCACATTTCGTGGGATACGTCTTAAAATTAACGATTAATTCTCTATTTGAAACTATAAAATTTTATTTTGGTGATATTGGAATCTCATATTTATTATCTGATAGCAGCAGACCTCATTAAATATAAATAGATAAGTACAGTACTATTTTAAATCCACTGTGTGTATAAATATGTTTCGACTACTATTTTACTGTTACCAAACTGGTCGAGTAACTTCCCGCAGTATATATATTAACTAAAACGTAAAAATCCTATAATAATTTTGGCAGAAGAATTTAATGTAAACACAGAACACTAAATAATAACGGTAACTTTTTGAAATGTGGGAAGATGGTTTTTATACTACTATAACTGTCAAGAGGGCTTGTTCTAATCGCAGGTTACATTTCATATTCATACACGATTTTATAATTCAAAAGCAATCCTGTTCAAGTTTTACCAATCTTGATATGACACAATATGATATTTGCAATTACTTTATACCTAACTACTTCATAAATAACATTCATATAGCACTCATATGCACTGTTTGTGTTTTATAACCTTCACTTGCAGTCGGTAACAGATTTTTTTATTACTTTCTTTTTTTTTTTAATGAAAACGCTCTGAAGATTATTCATACGCTTTCGATAATTATGAACATTAGATATCTATCTGTCATATCTACTTTTGTAATTAGCTCAGTTGTGGGTTGTATTTACAATAGTAGCCATGAAGCATATCACATTTGTTCCATAAAGGAAGTGAGGTTCTAATTTCAGTTTTACTAAATACAATAATCTTAAATAAAATACAGCTTATAATAACTTGATGTCTAGGTTTAGTAAAATAAACATTGGGCCACCATATGATATGTATATGTATCCTTCATACGTACCTATATATGTACATATGTATTTTGTAGGTAAATTTTCATGAATTCAAGTTTAAAACTGGAATCCTATTTTTCTCTAAATTAGGTAGGTATATGGAAAGTTTTAGAAAATGCTTTTTGAAAACAATATAACTTTGAACCTATTATATAGCACACGAGATATTACTTTGTGTTTATTTTATTAACTGTTAAGGTCATACAATCATATGTTAACAACGGTGTGTACAGGCGGACAAGGACTTGCTGTCTTAACGTTTATCATCAGTAAGATATGTGGTTTCTTTAAAAATAAATGGAATCTATCACTCAGGAAATATGTAATACTGAAAATACATATATTATGCATACCTGCACAGAAATATATTTCTGGTTTAAATTTTCGATATGTTTGTAAAAATTATAATGTTCTACGTCAGATTATAAACATATGTAACATAACCTGGAGTTTATTTAAACGAAAATGGGGGAAATCCAGAATACCGGCTGCAAACATGGCTGTTTTACCCCAAGGCACAGAAGTAAACATTAGCCGACCTACCCCATGCCAAACAGTTTTGATCTATAAATAAAATTGCATTCAAGAAAATAGGCCGAATTGTACAATGAACACGAGTTGTTATCTACATCGGCTACATTTTTAAACACTAAGAAAACACACATTCCCTGTTACTAACCCCCAAAAATAAGAACTACAGAAAACTTACTTGATATGGGACTTTCCTAGGTGTACCTTAAATAATCACTTGTCACGTTTAAACAATAATATACACTTCGGTCCTTGCACACTTTACAAACCGAAAAAACGGTAGTGTTTATTAAAGAACTATCGTCTTATCAAAACTTGTGTAAAAACTACATAAACATAACTGCCTACTTGAAATTTTCACAGATCACAGAATTGTCAAATAGGTGCTAAGCTGGCGCTGTTCAACGTCAGACCACGTGATCATTGGTTCCCCTACACAGATCTCTCTCATGAAAATCCATTCCAATCCCTCTGTATACATAATTTTCAGCTATTGCCCTCCAGGTGGCAATACCACATACATGATATTAGACAACCAAATAAACAATCCAGCTTGCATAATTACATAACAAACGTCAAACTTTTTCAACTTTTGGTAATTGAAAAGATGACATATATATTAAGCTAATAAAGTTGTCGGTTTATTTTATATCTATTAGTATAAAAATGTTGTATTACAATCTATAGATAAGCGCTAGTTTGATTTAGTGTATAAGAAAATCTGTTGAACAAGCTGCGGTGTCCGAGTGGTTAAGGAGATGGACTTGAAATCCATTGGGCTCTGCCCGCACAGGTTCGAATCCTGTCCGCAGCGTACTATATTTTAAATTTAAAATACTAAACATTTTGCTGTATTAATTACTTTTGCCTTATTTAGTAAAGTAATTATCAATTGAACCATTTTCTGCAGTGATTTGTGCTGTAGGTAAATGGCTTTTCATGTCATCTTTTCGAAATTATTGTGCCATTCGAAATGAGAGTGTTTACTTCATTAAAAAAAAAGAGTTTTATTTTAAATCTTTCACATTGTGCATAGTATATGCTAGTGCGTTATATAATAAACAGCTTCAAAACCTTAAAACGGATTTTTCCGCACGTAGAATATTTATATCTCGAAATTGAGTGGCCGAGAAAAAATAAACCAACACATAAATGCAGAATATGTGTTTTATGCGACAGTTTTACTATTTTCAAATAGTCCACCATCGCGCTTTCTCATGACCCATGGACAGGGTGGGGGGTGTCCTATCCACCTCAAAATCAATAGGTATCGTCTAGGAGGCGTCCCCGATCATAATCAGTCAAAACCTATCGGGTTTTGACTGATTATGACATGATCCGGCATGATTTAGTTAAGTTATCGTGTTAACAAAAAAAATGCTCAAATAATCTACCGTCGTGCTTTCTCATAACCCATGGACAGGGTGGGGTGTGTACTATCCATTTCAATATCAATAGGTGTGGTCTGGGAGATGTTCCCAATCAGAATCAGTCAAAACCCGATGGATCCGACACAATTTAGTTGAGTTATCGTATTAACAAACAAATTTCTCAAATAGTCCACCATCGGGCTTTCTCATGACCCATGGACAGGGTGGGGTATGTCCTATCCACCTCAAAATCAACAGGTGTCATCTGGGAGACATCCACGATCGGAATCACTTAAAACCCGATCGATACGACACGATTTAGTTGAGTTATCATGCTAACAAGAAATTTTAATGCTGACGACAATGACAACGACACACACACACAGACAAAATTTTTTAAAAATCATTTTTTTGTTGTTTTATATATAATATAATCACTTTATTTATTAGGTTACAAAGATAAATATACAACCTGATTCAAAACCAAACATGCTGATAAATTCCACACACAGGGTGGAGGCCACTTTGGAATAGAAATTTTAGCTGTATTTTAATGCAAAAGGTACATCTACTAAATGATTTTAAATATACAGGATGATTCGTGTAAATGGAATACCCTGTATTTCTGAGTTGCAGATGTTTTTGATTAGTATCTCAGTGGCCTACAATAATTACAATTTAAACAAATAAGCAAGGGGTAAAATTTATAAAAAGATTGTAAAAGACTCTTTAAAATAAGATGCTTTCTCTACAGTCATACATCTGTTTTGAAGTGCCTCTATAAGGAATAAGAGATAAATATGTTGAAGTAGACTATTTTTGGTAATTATATCTAAACATGGGTAACTAGTTCGATTAATAATACTTTTAGTAGCAGAAATAAACAGAATAGTAGTATATGCCTTCTCAATTATCGTATTAACTTGCAAGATATATTTTAAATTGTAAATGTATGAAAAAGTAAATCAAGATTTTTTGATTCGTCCAAAAGAGATATTATTTTTTATTATTTATTTCAATATTTAAATTCTTATGTATTGCTGTCTATTTCTGGAAGAGAAAAGAACTAAAACTGATAATTTGCCCTTATTTAGCTTCAAACCATGAGCATCTAATAATGTTATAATAACTTGTAACTGTAAAACTTTAATATAACTATTATCTTCATTTTCATATTTGAATTTGAACACAAAAACGGCATTAGGCATCATCGATATATACAATTATGTATTAATATAGTTAGTTTGCAAGAACATGTCAGCTGTGTATACTAGGAATAGTAATGGAAAACTGAACCTTGTAATATACCAGAACTGGTGATATTTCTGTCGAACATATAGTTATCAATAAAAACACATTGAATCCGTTTAAATAAATATGACCTAAAGAAATGATAGTTATTATAGAATATCAATAATCTAGTTTCCAGCAGATGATTGAACGCTTTAGAAAAATGTAATAGGATTAAAATATCTCAATTAATGAGACAATTAAAACGTCTCTGATTTCTTATCTAAAGCTCTCAATATCTTATCAGTTACGTTCGCCATGTCGATGTTACACTATATCCTTTTCTAAAACAAAACTGGAAGTCTGGAATAGTATTGTTTTCAATTAAATATTCATGTACGAGTATTTGCCTATGAATAATGTTTTCTGAAATATTTGAAAATATCGACGATATGTTTATAGAGCGAATGTCAGAAAGGTCTTGCAGATTTCAAACTTTAGATAGAGGCGTAACAATTGCTTGTTTCAATTTAGTCAGGAAATATATCATTTTTAAACAGGAATGTAAGGTATGCGTGAAAAGGTGCAATGACGGAAAGACCAGATTTGATCATATTTAACGAAATATTATCAGTACCACCTGCGTAGCATTTTCCATTCATGATGTCAATAGTTTGATTTATTGTAGCTAGCTTGAATTAAAAAAATATAGTGCCATTAATTGTCTTGGATCTGCAGGAATCCACCTTCACGTCACACGTTTTGTTTTTAACAGAAACGGACATGAATTAATTATTAATTTCACTAGGATGATTTAATTGTTCTGGAATAGATTTGGAGGAATATGATCTCAAAATTAGTTCGCTTCGAGTATGTACCCATAGATTGAATATTTATTCATCGTTTTTACATCTTTTGTTGTTACTGTTATTAAATGAAATTATTGTAAATTCCATTTTACTATTACACATATCAAATTATGATTCTGTCCATTTAAAATTTCCGGTGAAATGACAGATTTACTGCAATTGTTGTATATAGTTAGTTGAAACAACGTTTTCCATAATGTATTCAGTCATCAGTGACATTACCATTACTATGGATTGTTAACGTTCATTTGATTTCCAAACCATTTTTAATAAATGCTGTTATTTTGATTTAATGTACCTATTTTAATTATGTTTAGTTAAGTTGTATCATCATTTTTATATATTGAAATATGTCAAATTATCTTCGGTTTGGTTTTGGATAGGTAATTAAAATAGTCTTCAGTGATGCCAATATATCAAACATACGATACTTAAATCCAAATCATTTATACAGGTTGCTTCATCATTAACATGTATTATATTTTCATATTCATCATTAAGAAAAAAATGTTCAGTAATTCTTTTAAAGTTTCGCTATTATTTTTATAGTGGATCATGGTAGTTTCAGAGGTTTAATTAAGATACCCTTCAGTGATACTAATATGTCAAACATGCCTACTTAAATTCAAACCATTTATACAGATTAAGTCAAGTTCCTTTAGTTGAGATTCCTGTATAATTCACATTTTGTATTATGTCTTCACATAATGTATTCAGAGAAATGCTTTCATTAATTCATTATTAGTTTATTTTAAATTTAATTATATTTATTTTAAATTAATATATTAAAATTACAAGCACATATTTTGCATTTACATGTCCATGACTCTAGTTGGGGAATTAAATCCAAAGATTATATTTTACTAATGTACTCTAGCTGTAAACCGTATATCTTTATATCACGTTTTAACAAAAATTATATCACACGAATACAATCATGACTACAATGAAGTATTTTAAGTTGGCCATTTTTATAGCTTGTATAAACTTAAACTATATAGGAACATTTTTTGTATTCAAATAGCTATGTAGCTTGTTTATTAATACAGATTAACTGTACATATTTAAAATACTTACGACCCATAAATTAGTATTTTCGTATATACCCACAACATATATCTACCATTTCATTACTTTCTATCCCTATGTGGCTTGAGCAACACATAATGTGCAAACTATTTTGTGTATATATGTATACTGTTAAATCAAGTGGTTGATGCCATCAGTTATATGTTGAACTAGAGGATCTTTACCATAACAGTTTTCAAAACTTGTATATAACTTCTATATAGGGAGTCTGTTATAAAGAAAATTTCCATATTATAGTTTTACTCCTCGCACATCAGGACCTGTCAAATACCATATAATATTCATTTCATCGCTATTTGCCAAATAAAAACTTTCTTATCTTGCCGATAAACAGAACAGTCTACCTGCGCCTAGCCGTAAAAACAAGCCACGGTATGAGATAAGAGCCGTTTGAGATTTTTTATTTCGCAAATAGCGATGAAATAAACTATAGGTCCGCAGTGAAGATACTATAGTTAGCCCCAAGCAAAACACCAAGATTATGTCTCTCCATTTATTATAGATGCCTACCTACACCATCATGTACAGATTTATATAGATGCATGTCCACCTTTGAGCCATCTGTATATATTTGACGTACCGTTCGGAACTAAGAAGGTATATTAGTGAAAAGGAAATATTAATTGGAATTTATTTTATGTTTATTTTTATTATTACTGCTATTATTACGATTAGTTATCAATAAATTTAAACCAAACAAATTCTAATTTCAACTAAAATAACAATAAATATAAGTACGTAAACAGATACAAGTTTAGTAAATATTATGAATACGTATACAAAAAATGAATTTCTATTAACTTTATAAAATTTATTAACATTAATATCCTCTTTTGACCTTATCAAGTTATTTACCATCTGATATGGTATATTATATTTTTTACTTACAATTTACAATTTCACTAATTCTACTAAATTTGATTAATATTAATATGAACAATAATATACACTGAATCACTCGTCCTCAGGACCATACAAACATAATGTACATCTTTAATGTGGCAAGTAGGTATCCCTTTACCTACTTTACCACTTTACCACACGAATATGGTAAAATAAATAAATCAGACTTTATTAAAAATTATGAGTTTATTTTAAGAATTATTACATTCGTTAAATATGTCTGAGATAAACTAAGGAATACTGGAGTAAGTTGGAACCTTTGGTGTGAAGATAACACTCACTTAGTTTTCTACAAAACACTGTACATTACACTCGACGTGCGTTTCGCCAACAAAGTTGGCATCATCTGGAGGTGATTAAAGCTGACAATTTTAATCATCTTCAGATGATGCCAACTTTGTTGGCGAAACGCGCGTCGAGTGTAGTATTTTGGTGTCTTGTGGAAAACTAAGTCAGTGTTATAAACTAATGCAATTTAATAGTAATATTGGGGTTGCTTCATTACCGCCAATTGCATTGATTTGTTCTCTAGGTTGAATGACTTCTTTTTCTTTTGAAGGTATTTCTTCTGCCTCTATTTTTAAAGGTAGTTCTACTTCGATTTCAAGTCTAACGCTAAAATTGCTGTTGATACTTTTGTTGGCAATGTCCACTTTATTTTATATTGAGTCCTCCACTTATTCTTCGCCACAGTGGAGGTATTCCACCCTCTATGACATTTTGGGGCCACGATGTTACCTCCTGCATGACTAATAATGTGGCCGAAGTTCTGCGGAAGCAATGACCCGAAGAAATTTGTTGGTGCTTCAATTTTAAATATTCGGCAATTTTACAAGTAATTTTTCCAATTGTATTAGCTGCCAGGTCGGAAGTCTTCATATTCCTTATAATAACTATGATGGATTTTTCTTCTTTAATATTTTTAACTTCCAATTTAGTTAAGTCTTCTCTTCTACACACTCATGCTATTCCAATACCAAGAGCAGCCTGAAACAACAAAAAATGACTTATAAAAACAATACTAAATAAATTTTATCAACGATTACTAAATATTTTGTATTTTTTATTTAATTTTTTTAGTATAGTATTTGCCTTCATTAACAAAAAATCCTCATTTGCGACTTCGTTTAGGGATGAATTAATCTATTCACGGATGAAAACATTGGATTTCTTGGGCTTTTATCCAGCCATCAAAGTAGCATGGTAGCATCAAAGTGGTTTATTTTCTTTAAATCTGTTTTCAAAATATGCACTTATCACATCTTCGCTTACTTACCGCGTTTACAAACACATTTTTTACACACTAGCGTCGAACTCTTTTTCATATTGCTGGCCATACTTTTCGGGCAATAAGCTGGAAGTTGTTTTCTAAGCCAATTTTGACATATGTTGGTTTTCTATTTTCTTGATGAAACTGGCAAAACTTCACGTTGTTAGTTGTTGCTAACATATTTAGAAATTATTTTCACTGTTTCATTGGCATGTGAAAAGGCTACTTCATTTTAACAAAAATACGAAAAATACTAGTTCGAATTTTCTAAAAAGGCGAGTGAATATTTGGCATTTAGTTGTCAAATGAAAAAGGCCAGAACGAATTTTATTAAGCAAGAAATATGATTCTTAAAGTAATTTAAAAACCTCATTGCCGTAGATAACGTATATATTACGTTATCTAACTATCTAACTTGTGTGGTAACTGTTTTAGCGCTCTTCAGTGAATACAAACTTCACTTGCGTATGCCAAGAACTTTGTTACCACACTTGATATACAGGGTGGCCCACGAAGTTTTGGCCAGTCGATATTTCGAAACTTATTTGAACGATAATTTTGAAAATTGGTAATGTTAAACAGTCGAATGCATTGCCCATTTTTGGCATAAAAGGGCTTTATTTCACCTGCACATTCCCGGTCACGTGACATCAACTTCGAAATTTTAAACGAGACACCCTGTTGTGATTTTATTACAATTTATGATCCGTGATGATCCATCTAATACCAATCCAACGATACCATATTTATTAGCACGTTTATGTAAAACAGTGATAACCTGAATTGTTACATGAATGGATTGTTTTTTAAAACTTTTATTAAAGAAGATAAATAATTACCCAGCAAAATACAATAATTATAAAAACCATTACAGTTGATGCTCAAATTGATGTCCACCTTCATTAACTTCGTGGGCCACCCTGTATAATATACTATTGTAGAGTCAAGAATATATTAATTTATTCAATTTATTGAAAAGTACTTTGTGTATGAGATTAATGTAAGAATTTTAACTCAAGATTAGCTTCCCTTATTGCACTTATTACTCCTTCTTTTCATTAAGATTCCAATAAGAGAAACACGTATTAAAGCCCGCTAAGATAGGCCGTACCAATTTTATGAACGCTGTGCAGATGGCGCTAACTCTATTGTGGTCATAAATTTCCCAGTTTTCCACTAGAATCCATATAACTGTTGTCCCATATGAATTACGACCCTATCGGTTAGAATCGGTGTGGTGTTGGCAATAAAAAATATTATCAAAGTTACCAACTACAACATATTGCCTTTAACTCATTCGAATATTGAAATTAAATTTCTTAGATGGGGCAAAAATGTGATGAATGGGATTATAAATTTTAATTAAAAACAATAAAGTGAATATAAATATCAGAATAACTAATTAAAGAAGGTATCTAATTAATTAAAACAAATAATAAAGTTAATCTTCACATACAATCATTGTACCAGGTAAAGTATACAGTGAGCTTGTAAAAGTTGGAAGAATTTCTATAAAATTGTTACTTCGCAAGTAAGAAAAATATTTGTTGGAGCAAACTACAGGTATATTTTTTGACATCACTACTGTAAGTTATGACATTATCAACAGCTTATATAGCGATCATTGTAATTATTGTAATGAGAGAGGAGTATTTAAGTGTATTTGGACGCGGTTTTGGTAAGTAAAAATTCAAATTATTTCTAGAATTTGCTCTTGGAGCTAGAAATTAATTCATATTTATTTTATAATTCTTGAAAGTCAGACTTGTTATAAATTCCTTTAAAAATAAATGCTAGAGAAATATTTGCTATATATATATATATATATATATATATATATATATATATATATATATATATATATATATATATATATATATATATATGCCGTATTTCTAAGATAATCATCGATTATTTTTTAAATAAGTTCATGAGGATAACCAATGAATTATCGTTATTTAATGACTATAACCAATATAAGGCTAAAGCCTCCATATATAAAAATCAAAACGACGTTGAATTGATTCTCATTAATATAAATATTGTAATGGGTAATATAAAAAACAGAAGCATACCCCAGCTTCGATATTCCCAACGAAAAATAAATATCTTTTAAAGCATTTATGTCACTAAAATCATATCCATGATTCCATCTATATGGAGAATTCACTTTTTTTCCCAGACGCTACAGTATTAATATGATGCTCGTATGTAAAATAATATTTCCATATTTTTATATATAGCAGTAATTTATTGACTTCGCGCCATATGTTGACTTAGAACGCTATCTTGAAGAGGCTGACAATTATCTTCTGTAAATTGATGGCCCTCACGTGAAGCCCGAATACTTTACAAAAATATTGGGCAGAACGTATTCTTTTAAACTCTCGAATTGTCAAGGCTCAAACCGGTTTACCGAATTGTTTCAAAACTCTGATCCTGAAAGAAATAGCATGAAACCATATTCCCCAGGCTCTGGTTACCAGATGAGAAATCAAAGTCAATGTAGAATCTAATTGTCTTCTAACTGTTCTTCTTCATAACTGCCTATTTCCTTGCGTCGCGCGTCGTCCAATATGTCGTAGATACAAGTTATAAGAACTAGAGGCAACTAGCAACTATAAAAACTAGAGGCAACTAAGCAAAAACTAGCCCTGAGGAACACCGAATGTTGCTAAATAATCGTTGTACTTGAAACAAGTGGATGCAACATATTGAATACTCGTTGATATATTATGATTTGCAAGTTGTCATTAATTTATCTAGAAAATCGACATAATTTAGTTTCTTAAACATAATTATAGTTTATTTCACCGCTATTTGCCAAATAAAGAATCTCAAAACATAACATTGGCTTGTTTTTATGGCTAAGTTCAGGTAGACTCTTCTGCTTATCAGCAAGATAAGAGAGTTTTTTATTTGGCAAATAGCGATGAAATGAATTATACATGGTCCAGTCTATCGAACACCTTAAAATCTTCAATGTGTACAGAGTCCATTTATAGTAGCTTGTTAATCGATTAAAGGATTAACCACGAAAAGTTAGTTACTGTGGTAAGGTCTATCATAAAACTATGCTTGTACATTGTGCTTTTATTGCATATATTAAAATATTTGATATTGTAAGTAATAAATTTATACCCTCAGCGGAAGTTATATATAATTGATACTGGCTACAATTATTGTTAAATATTATCTCCCTTTTTATAGACAGACTTTTTTATTATTGATTATATTCATGGACAATTAAAACTCCGAACCAAACCATACGCAAATACTGAAGTTAAAATAAATAAACAAATGCTAAATCCAAAAGAACACCAGGTTCTGACTTAATAATGGAAATAATACTGAAATAACTACTTGAAATTGGTATAACGTTCATCAATAAAAGTTTTAATGCTATTAATAGAGCTGGACATACTCCAAACCAGTGGAAGGTAGCACTAATAATAATGATCCCAAAACCAATAGAACAGAACTGCAGAAGAGTAAGCATCATACAGACTACTACTCTAGTAGACTATTAGTATACTTCCAACATTATCTACACTGTATGAGAAGGTCATACATCAGAAACTGAAGTCTACTCTTAAACGCCTCATACCATATCATCAGTTTGGATTCAAGCAGGAACAATCAAGCATAGAGCAAGTGCGCAGAATCACGTCTAATATCAGACAAGCACTGTACAGGAGACAAAAGGTACTGTACAGCAGCTTATTTTGATATCAGACAAGTTTTCAATAAAGTTTGGCATGCAGGACTAATGAATAAAATCAGAAAAGTATTGTCTGATAATCTATATAGCATATTAAGATTGTGTTGGGACAACAGATATTTTCTAGTAAAAATTCAAGATGAAGAAACCACGCATAAAATCGGGTGTTCCACGAGGTAGTGTACTGGGCTGTATTGGTTTATACAGCTGACCTTCCCATTGGCACTATATCACTACACCCATGTTTGTGGACGAGACAGCAATATTAGTGACACATAAAATGCGAAGAATAGCCACAATCATGTTACAAACCACTTAAATAAAATCCAAACGTGGTTAAAAAAAGTAGCAAGTAAAAACTAGTGAGAATAAGTCAGGACATATGATTTTCACCCTTAATAAAGACAACTGTCCTCCAGTCATGCTGAACAATCAATGACTAACATAAAAGAAAGTCAAATATTTAGGAATACACCTAGATCCATAACTCTTAGGGACAGAAACCACTAGGAGAGGTTTAATTCAAATGTTGAAACCCTTCAACTTTTAGACAAATAATACCCAGTGCGTCGCCGCAAGAGGACTAAACCTTTTGAGCTTATGTAACAGTGTAAAAATTAGGTTTTTCATTGTTCATTTCAAAAACAAAAAAATAAAAACGCTAACTCATATAATACACTTTGTGTCACCAAATTCCTAGTTGACACCTTGGACCGATAGATCCAGATGAGAGTCCATTCCAATTTCCGCATTGCATGTAACGTAATTTGAGTTGTACGCAGGTATCGCTTAGCGTGTTCATTAGTTAATCTTCATCGCCAGGGACCACGAGATATGGGTAACTAAAATTTATGTAATGGAATGTACGACATACACAGTTATGGCAGTAGATAAAATGTATGTTTTATTGTACTTTTCACAACGATAGTATAGTACAACTGATAAAGTACTTTCATTTAGTCGTCCTGTAGACCTATGAATCATATATTTCATAGTTACATATGAAGTACATTACAGACTTGACCCAGATGTAAATTTATTCAGAAATCGCGAATATCTGATAGAATAAAGAATACAAGAACACATGCTAAAACAATTACTGCCTATAAAACAGTAATTATCAACTCGGAAAATCAATAGACCAGCATGACAATTCGAGTTAATGCTATGAAAACATAAATAACCACTTTCTGCAGTGCCTAAAGTGTATGTGAAGCCGCTTAATCTGCCCAGATATGCGACCAGATTACCGACAGAGGGCACACGCGAGCCCCGGAAGATTAGCGCTGTCCGTGTGTCCCCGTGGCACGCACTTCCGGTTGTCGTGCGATCGAAAAGCGACTGAAAGGTTGGCCTCGTAGAGCACAATATCCCATGCTGGCGTTAATAGTTCATCGAAAGCTGTCTATCTCGAATACGACTTGAGAATATGACTGAGGTTTCATTATTATAACATGTCAAAATGATTTGTAATGTTGATTATATTGGCTTGGAGCATTTAGGCGTCAGCGAAATAATGTATTCAGGAGTTTATTAGTTCGTATTAATTGTTAGTACAGTTTTTTGTGCCCCACTGTAGTTACTCGATGCAATGGAATATGTAAATTAGGTACAATTAAGACTTCTATAAGTGCCACACGAAATTGTGTGTCGTGGTAAAATTTTACCACTTTTACTAGTAAGAATATTATTCAAATTTCACCATTTCTGGTATGAGAATTAGAACCATTGTAATTGGTAAACTCGTACAGCACTATAATTATAAAACTTTATACATTTTAGGTATAAAACTATACATTTAGGTATAAAACATAGTGGGGTAGATTATAATACTTGTATGGTAGCTTCTAGAGTACGCATCTATGTAGCCTTCCCGTTGAAACGTAGGGTAATATGGCTGTTCTGAACATCTGATTAACCAACCTATGCTTAAATGGTTTTATGTGCCTCAAGAAACAAAAAATAATTATGTTGGCCAGGTTTATGAAAATTTGTATTGGGTGAAATCATCCAGTAGCTGGATGACTTCACGAGATATTATGTATATGTACCTAACAAGAGATATTATGTATATGTACCTAACCTATTTGTATTTTTCGATGATGACGCAGACAAGGTAATATAAATGCATATTTTGTGTCTGCCATTTCTCATTTATTTCTCTGATTACTATTTAAAAATAATAATATATAATTTTTACCAGAAATATTACCAATTTTTATTTTCAGCGAGAACTAAATCCCAGTAAGAATTATTAACAATTGTTAAAACCTAAGTGAATATTAAAGAAGGTTAAAACCTATTTAAGAATAATCAACTTATGCCTAAATGGTTTGCCTATCCTAAGAAGCAAACACAGTCATCCTCATGGTCAAGTTTGTTAAAACTAATCATATTATATGTTTGAAAAATATGTGAAATTTTGACAAATTTGCTGACGTATTTCATTGGGTAGGTAGTTGTTAAATGATATCTTTTATTTCTCATTATTATTGTCCACTTACTAATAATAATAACACATTAATTTTGTAATCAAGAATGTGTTCAATTATCAATGATTAATTTAATAATTAGGTACACTCTTAATGTGAATGGATACACTGTTACTGCTACAAATTCTTATTTTCAGGAAGAACTAAATCCCCTCATTATAAGACGAAATTCGCTGCTATAAGAATTCATACCAGCGAATGGTAAAATTCTAGGTTCGACCGTATGGCGTTCATCTCATACCAAACTGATCTAAAATTGAATTTCACACCACACTTCAGACAGTGAAGGTACTTGACTCTGAACGCCAGCAGTATCTCCTCCGTGATTGATCTCATACCCATTTTTAAATTCTTCAGATTTTCGAACAATGGATCAATTGATTATTTAAGAAATTTGAACATACGGAACTGCGAACTGTGCAGAAGTTCACCAGCAGTTGCATTTCACTTTAAAGTTGAATAAATGCAGTGAGCGTTTATATTTCAACCATTTTCGACACCACTTCACTAAACTATTATGAACTTCAGCATGACTGTTGTTAGCAAAATGGTGCAACAGCACAGACGATACAAAACACTACACCTTCTCTCTGCAAACTTCCATGTACAAGATTAGTCTCGTCCAAAAGTTGACCATTGTGGATAATATTATGGACCCATACAGAGAGAAATATAATTTTTAGAACTCCTGTAGCTAATTTCCAAGAACTCTAATAGAAAGTTATTGAAGTTGAAGAATATATGCTGGAAATGGAAAGTATACAAAACATGCGATATTTGTTTTTTACCGAAAGGCATCCACAAGAAAAGATTGTCCCAAGGCAAGGTAGAGAGACTTGGAGGAAGTTAACTGTAACAATTTTGGACAATTTAAGTTTAAATTAAAAAAAAATATTATTTATATTTTTATTTATAAAATTATTGATCAGTAATCAATAACCTGATTATTGAGATAAATATATTGGCACACACAAATGTCCATCCAAATTTCTCCTTTATATTTACTGAGTTACGACTTTCTTGGGATTCAAATCCAAGCAGATAATGATTCAAATTCTGCTGTCTTATCTACTACGAACCACAGTTTGTATATTTGGGATTTGGGTTTGTATATTTGGAATAATTGAGTTTGTATATTTAATAATTATTTATTGTATATTTGGGATTTAATATTGTGTTCAAGTCCTTCGCACACAGACGGTCTATTTCTGGGCAATTTCCACGTAGGAATATGTTTGTTCCAAAACTGACGAAATAGTCCTTTCAGTATAAGATATGACACATTACACGAATATAAGTGAAATCGAAAATAAGATATATTCAAGATCTTCAGCCACAATGCAAATTTCTTAAAGCCCAAAAAGTTTCGATTAGAAACCATATATATATGAGAACCAGTGGCGGCGCTAGGAGTGGGCACGTGTGGGCGAGCGCCCAGGCAAAATCCTTTTCGCCCAACCTCTTATAACACCACTATATTACATTTTCACATAAAACAATATATTTAACGCCCTCGCCCACCCTAGATATTTCCAGCCTATTTTGGCCCAACCGCAAAGTAATGCTAGCGCCATCACTGATGAGAACGGTCGTATTTTAAATCAAGAAATTGCCATATAAACTTCTGCCCAATTCGTGCGCAATAATAGTCGTGTATTACTGCACGCTTTCGGAACATTTACACTATATGAAAATTACAGAGACTGTATAAAAATATAAATAAGGCCACAACGAACAACAGGTGGTCAAACACGACGGTAAAGCTAAACTGAATTGGTTGTACATACATTGATTTAAATATATCTGGTTTGCATGTCAGCATCTTGGTTACCGCGAAATTACCACGAGAACACCACTGATACAGCACCGATGATGGACAGTATTAATTTTCATATTTATATAACAGTAATTTGGTAAATAATAACATGATTATTTCATGACATTCCAAGTGTGCTTATCGTTGTACTCGTACTTAATAGCATAATATACAGGGTGTCCTCTTCCTGTATTAAAATTAGTTTACATAATTATTGGTTTAAAAACCAATAGTTATGTAAACCAATTCTAAGACGGATCAAATAAAGATGGCGACAATATTGCCACTGCAGTCTTCGTGGATCATACAGTATATATAGTGAATGTATATTCAATATAATTAAATCGTTTATTTTCAAAACCTAATTTCGAAAAATTGTCCAGTTTTTTTCGAAATTCGTATTTTAGCTGGATGTTGTAAATTGGTCTGTCTCACATCAATTTGTGAAATGTGGTGGTTATACCTGAAACACAGGAAGCAGTAAAAAATAGAACATTCTGTTTATTTTCAATAGTTGACATGTCCCGGGACTAGCGGGACTATTTCTAGTGGCTAGTGGCTCATGCATTAAAAAAATGTTCTATCAGGAGAATGCGTGGGTAAAAAGATTCAAATCATAAATCATAAATCTGTTGGTATAACCTCGTTCTACATGTTCGAATAGAAAGACGAGTTGGTCACAACATGCAATTTTATCGATGGCCTCACTATATATACTTTTAAATTATTAAAAAAATCTGAAACCGTCGTAAGGTTTCTTAACGAACCCATTAATTTGAACACCATCGATGAGAAAATGGTTGCTGACATCAGGAAAATTGTAATGTATATAAAAGATGAAAAGGAGTGGAGTAGACGACTTGAGACGAGATTTCATTCAGTTGGATAACGCATATCATTTCTATTGAAATAATTTATCTGTTTTATTTTATTTTAATCGACAGTTATTTCCTAGCCATCTGATTTTTGTGTTGTAGTTTATCTGGGTACTTATGTAAAGAAATTAATATTTTCACTCAACTGACTTTTAATGAGACAATAATAATAACAAAATGAGTAATGACCATGTGATTAAAATGGTATTTAATGGTAAAAGTTATAGTAAAATATTGCCCTAACTGACATTTAACTTTCATGTAGTTTCAAAATATGACATGTCTAAATTAGTTTTTATGGGTTTGTGAATCAACTGGTGAGGTTGAAAAACTCAAAAAATAATAAGTTAACAAGTATGGCCACGGGCGGCTGGTGTATAGGTGCTGCAGAACTGCCAAAAAAATTAGATATTTGTATATTTTCGCGACATAATAATTACTAAAATTTATTAATAAAATAATTTGGTTACTTGGTGCAGCTAACCAAATTATTGCGTTAAAGTCGCATTCTGCCCGCCGTCCTCTATTGAGTAGTAGACCAGATGAATTATCTGGGTCTCTACGCGAGCGCGTCGCGGTACATTGAACTGGGCCACACGAGGTAGTTCCACAGCACGGCTCGGCACACCCGTCCTCCCCCTTAACTCCCGCGGCAATCCACACTTAGCGCTCGTAAATGCACGAATTTATACGGTCAGTGAGCTGTATTTTTTCCAGCTAAGGCAACATATGTGAATGTTTACTCCTTCCTACTCCTCGAGCGGGAAATCGTACCTATTTCGTATTTCGTGTTAATTTGAGATTTTAAATACTGTTTTGTGAATTTGTGTAGTGATTTATGGTACTAATTATTAATATTTATATACTGTGATAGTGACAATGGATTTAGTTTATAATTTAGTTCATGTGAAGCGATTTTTTAAATACTGTTATGAAGAAAAAATTGATTTAAAAAACAATGGTAGGCCATTGCCCGATATTGTTATTAAGACTGCAGGTGTTAGCCGCGGAAAAGCATATAAACGTCAATTTAATAGAGACATTTATTCGAAGAACAATTGGATTTGTAGGTGCAACAAAAAAAATGCGTTATTTTGTTTTCCTTGTTTACTTTTTGGCGGTGATAAAGCATGGACGGAGGTAGGAGTGACAGATTTGGTGCACTTAACTGAAAAAATTAAAAAAGCACGACAACTCCAAAAGCCATCTACATAATACAATGGAATTAGCTTTATTAGGAACAACTAATATTAAAGCGCAGCTAGATTCAGCTTATTGGATATATGCGCAAAAACATAATGATAATGTGACAAAAAAGAGATACATTTTGTCAAATATTATAAACTGCATAAAGTTTTGTGGGGCCTTTGACTGGCGCTGCGAGGACATGACGAAGCTGAAACCTCTCAAAACCCGGGGATATTTCGTGGTTTGATAAATTTTTCTGCTAAACTTGATGTAACTTTAATTGAGCATCTACAAAATGCTTCAGTATTTAAAGGAACCTCTAAATACAAAATGATCTTTTAGACTGTATATTAAAAGTATGTCATGAAGAAATAATTAAAGAAATTAACAAACCTTCATTTTTGGCAGTTATGGCAGACGAAACAACTGATGTATCTGAAAAAACTCAGTTAGTGGTAGTTTTAAGATATATTCTCGATGGTGAACCGATTGAACGTTCTTGGACATACCTGAAAGCTACAAAATGTGACGATGAAACTCTTTCGGAAAATATTTTAAGTGTTATAGACCCTCTAGTAGAAAATTCACCTTACAAGCCTTTTCTCTTAACCAAAGAATATGACGGCAAACATGACTGTTCTTCAAAAAGGTATTAAATTCCAAAAATTTTTCTTGTGAAAGTCTATATTTTTGTATAAACGGATTTTACATAAAAATTCTGAAGTATCAGGAAAACGCGTGACCTTGAAAATTTTCAAAATTTTTTTGCGGCCCCTACGACGCCAGTAGTTTGGATACGTTTCAAATTTGCACGTGGGCGGCTAATACCCTAGGATCGGCCCTGTGCAGAACACCCGTTTCATTTCATCACGAGCCGCCCCTGAGTATGGCAATGCTCGCAATTTAACGGGGACTTTGCAACTTTAGGTCCTTAAATTCCATGTTTAAGAGTCATATTTATTTTGGTTTTGTTTCTTCTGAAAAGTTAAAATTTTTCAGAAGAAAAATAGTTTTGTGGACATGTCTTCTTTTGAAAATAAACGCTTCAATTGTATAAATCACTACCTATGTATAATTCACTATAATCATTCTATACGTCTTTTGTTTGTCTCCTTCTGAAGGACATACAAACGATTATTTATGCACTCGCAACTTTGTGACAAGCGAATTAATGAAGCTTATCTAACACAGTACAAAATGACCATAAAGCTCATTGGGTATAAAATAGGGTATATTGTAATTCCCATGCATGACCTTATTATTCATATTAAATGACATGCTGAGATTATACTATGAAATATTCGCAATAATTTAGTGTTCGTGATGGTAAAACAAGATCAATCAGGACGCGAGGCAAGCACCCGTCCAACATCATATAACCTGGGCGTCACGCGAGCTATTTCAGATTTCTTTTTTTTTTTTCGTTGTGTTCATGTGACATTAAATATTTTCTATACCCACACGAGTGAGTATTCAGGGAAATCTTCTACATCTTTTCGGTTAGAGGCTATTCACCGGGTGCCTGATTACGAGGCAAATGCCATGAACTGAAATACGCAAAATTTCAGAAACTCAGAAATCACAAATATATCGAAAATCTGCCAGGACAAAACGTTAATCCCTTCAGTGGCAAAATATTGTAGCGAATGATGAATTTTTACTTCATTACGTACAACCAAAATCATGAAAAAATTGTGTATTGCGTGTCTAGTAGTAAAATTACTACATGCTCAAACAATGCACAGTAGTCAAAATGGGTAATGGTGGACAAAAAGCAATACTAAATTTTAAGATTTTCTAGTTTTTATTCTAGTAAGTAGGTAATTTTGCACTTGAAATGAAACAAAATTAGTAAGCCCCAAAATGTTCCAAAATAATTTTTATTACATTATGTTTGAGAAACTATCTACTTCCAGAATGGCAGCAACTTATAAGTCGGAAATCGAGAAAAGAACCACTGCAGTGGTTATCAAAGTAGTTCCCGAATAGCAAGGCTATTACGTAATCTATATAGGTAACAACTACTCCTCGGACTGAAGCCCCGCTAGGCATTGAATTACACCTAACAGCGATCCTCTATCCTTTTCTCCTGCTTCTGCACGATCGGACAGGTTTCAGAAAAAGAAAACCCGCCACAGGTAGGATTCGTAGTAGTCGAATCCTACCTGTGACGGGTTTTCTTTTTCTGAAACCTGTCTGGATTTGTAGCGGCCATGTTGGTCGCTATAACATAGCAAATTTCGAGCATCCCTATTGAAAGACCCTATCTTTATTCTACCCTATCAATTTTGCAAACTATAACTGACATTACCGTACTTCAGGAAAGTTTTTATGTTTTTTAATATCTTCGGAATATTGCATATTTCACCTTTGTGATTACTAGGGTTTACTGATGATCCATTAATTTTCTTGGAAAGTTTCAATAGTGTGTTATTAAATAATTTACAACTTTCATTACGAATGAATGATTAAAACTGTTCACTTTGCTCAGTGGCGGTGCCATATGTAAACTAACATTTTGGGATTAACATCATTAATTAATTATAGAATCAACTAATTTCACATATACTTTAGTGGAGTTTATCAAAAATGTTTCAATACAATCTTTCTCGGTAGTAATTTTGCTATCTACGCTACTGTCACAGCAATACAACGGTGTGTACAATCCTGATACACGAAAGATACCTCACCCCATACCAGGTACATACCAATTCAATGAAATTCTTCAGCGAATTTTTTTCAAATTATATAAATTATGGAGTCATCAACTGATCACCAGTCTTAACATTTGTCTCTTAAACTAAATTTGTCTCTCTAACATGTAACATTATTCACAATGGAAATGTGTAAAACAACTACTACGTATTTATACCACAATATAGTGGTATAAAAACGTAGTAGTTGTTTTACTTATTTTCCTTGTGAATTATGAACTACCACAGAGTAACGGCTTCCTCGATTAATTTTATGTAACATTATTCGGACACAAACTTTGACACAAACTTAGGACATATAACAACATTTTGGACAGTCAAGCATGCGTACTGAATGCATACTTTAGAATAGTTGCATTACAATAGAGTTACTGATGAAGTTGTACCCCTGGCAGATTTTCCATGGAGTATGTTGTTTTAGAATTTACAGCTTTTCTGTCTGTTTTCACAAATTAAATCAAACACTGGTATAACAATAATTGGTGTTTTTTAATACTGGTTTTATTCAAAACCTGCTGAATAAGTTTTTGTATGCAAGGTAAATGTTCACACCAAGAATAGTAAGCAAACCAAAGTTGCAGAATAGATTTAACACTTCTTGTGTCGTTGCGTTAAATGTATACACTGTGGTTGGTAGCACCAGGATTTCATAAGTAACAAGATAAATTATATACCACACCTTCGCATCTGAATTAAATAAAATGACTGTGTCATACCTCCTGCCATATTTAAAATTTTTAATTTTCTATTCAGCAATATGGGGATTTTTAATTTTCTGTATTATTTATCAAGAGAATTAAGTATTAACGTTTACCTATTTATAAAAGCATTTTCTTGTTTGAGAAAACACCACTTATCTTAAATGTAATATTCAAATACATAGAATAACAAATAGAGCTATAGCTACTGGAGCAGAGAAAATTGCATAAGAAAATAAGTAAACAAAATTAAAAAAAAAAACATAAACTGGTGACTGTTGCTTGGATTTTTTACACAATTTCTGAATCGCACACTTAAGACGGCTTTTCCTTGATAGTGCCAAGTCTGATGTAAATGACAAAAGCATTTTGTATCAGTAGAACAGAGTTACACTACATTTTGTAGTGGAAACAAGTGTCTCTTTCATTAAACATTTTCTATATACATGAATCGATAGCCCTTCCTTTTAATTTGAACACGCATGATTGTAGTTTACTCGGTTGTTTAAATAGAATATCTACTTAAAGATACAAATTAACGTCGCTGATTTAAAAAACAAGGTCGAGGCAAAAATACAGTCATTCTATAAATTATTTTGATGACACATTTAATTAAAAATGTTTAATTTACTTTTGGTACTTTATACTAGAAGAATACTGATATTCACCGCATTTCACTTTATATTTTTCAAAAACTCCCCCTTTTCTGCTTGACCGTTCTTGTTATGTAAAGTTCCTTCATATCAGACAATCCATGACTTTGTTTAAATCATGACAAGCCTACCTCCAACGACGAACAAGAGACATTCTACAAGGATAAAATTGACTGAAAAATCTTATTTCTGCACGCAAGGGTGGTTAGGGGCGAGTATCTGTAAGTGGATAAGTGGTTAAAATGCGCTACGCGCTTCGATGAACCTCGTTCATATCTACAAAGAAAATCTAGTGGGCCAATGAAAGAAATCAACGTAGAAGGCCGCGGATTTGATCGGCGCTCGTTTGGCCGACTACGAGAAGGGACTGAAATATTAAGACCGTATTTTTAATGTCATATTTTATGATTGCAGAGTTATGATGTCAAAAGGTTTAGTTTTATTATACCAAATCGTCTGCGGCTCATATTACCAATAACAGAGAGGGCAGTTAGCTTAATATCATCTATACAAATTTCTGTTTATTTTAATTATTTGAGGAATTATTTTCATTTTACGGTCTGTCTGTGTTTAGAATTTATGTATCACTTGCCTAGAAAAGTATTGCTGTTCTAATTGTTTTAACATAAAATTTGTATACGAGATAGCCCAGTCAATTTAGATCGAAAATAGGCCAATCTGAGGAAATACTCCCAATGAAGTGCATGCTTGCATACATATTCGTTACAGTATAATGCGTATCAGTATAAGACGTGTTATATTTTGAAGTAATGTATTTGCAATCTAATATTATCATAATGGTATTTATCATGGGGGTAAATATTTCACATGCGATACATCGCTTTTAGATGCAGATATAAGTGAGTAACAGCTGAATGTGGCTTAGATACTAAAATATGCCGGTGTCGATAGAGATGACGGACACATTAAAAATTTAGAAAATGTAACCTCTGTGAGAGTTCATGTGTATTATAGTAAAAATTATACGAACAAATCAGTAGCCCAGCCAAATAAGGCTAAATAAAGGCCAAACCTGAGAGTGAAAGTTTGTAAGCTGAAAATATGCATAGACCCTTGTTTTGACGTTTTAAAGATAGGGTAAAGAATTCCTTAAGATATTATGTCCGTCAGTTAAGTTATCAAAGATCGAAGGTCACGAAAATCGATTTTTTGCAAATATCTCGCTTCCTATGGGTGATATGTCATTAGAGGTTATTAAAAAAAATTGTAGAGTTTAAAATTCTCCACAAGTTTGGTTATTTAAATTTTTCATAGAATCTAGTACATTATAAATTATAAATGTGACTTATAAAGAAGAAATAACAAAATAACACATTCATTTCCATACCACCTTTGAGGTAGAATGTAAGGCGAAACTTAGATTTAAATTTAGACTTACATTTAAATAATATTAGAATTATATATATTATAAACTTAAAATTACATCTAAATAATATACTTACAATAAAAATCCAAAGAATGACACAAATGTTGCGATGGATGTTATAAATTACTACATATAAAAATATAGTATATAAATAATAGTGCCCTGATGTATTTATTCTGTGTAGTATATGCTTTTGAAGTCTATTAACTAGCGTGTAAAGTCTATTAATTGTACATCTAGGAATTTGTAATAGCCATGTTTTTAATTTGATTTTGAATTGGGACAAAATTTATAGATCTCATTTCATTAGGTATATAATTATAAACACGAGATCCAATAAAACGTAGGACTTTTGCAGAAATGTTCTTTTTTTATATGTAATTAAAGCAACTTTAGTATTCTTAATTAACACACAGTTACAGGGAAGTATAATTGAGAAGTTTGAATAGATCAGTAGCATCTTTATACATTATTTTTAAAATCTATTTTTGTTGTAAACTGTTTTATACAAATATTGCATGACTGAAAATTTGCCGGTATATTTAACCGAATTTTGTGACTTCTAAGTAGTCTATAAATAAATATTTCAATGTTAAAAACAAAAGGCAACTGCTAACAAGAAAACAGAAATATAAAGTTTTTTTTTCAATATAATGCAAAGTTTTACTATCAGAGTAACATTCAAACTACAGAAATAAGGAGTTTATACTCCAACCCATCTGCTAATGCCTTATATAATAAGGACTAAACAAGTTAGGTCAAAACAGCTATTCTCCTGGCTATATGCCAAACGCCGAGCACTGAATTACATGACAAGATTTGTCGTATTTTTGTCTAACAGAGTTAGCACTAAAAATACAGTGATTGTTCTAAAACCACCAAGAAAGATGCAAAGTGTCACCTATCTTAGGATATCGTTAACTGCAGACCGGTTTCGACCTTTCTATCATGGGTCTCGTCAGTGCAGTGTAAACGAGTATTCCTTCGACACATAAAGCTCACATCTAGTAGACGTTGCTACATTCCACCGCAGTAGAACGTACCAAATGCCATCTCTTGGTAGTTTAGAATAATCTAAATCGAAGTAAGAACTCGAGATCATCAATATAATGCAAAATTTTACTATCAAAGAGTAACATTCAAACTACAGAAATAAGAAGTTTATACGCCAGCCCATCTCTAATTGCCTTATATAATAAGGACTAAACAAATTAGGTCAAAACAGCTATTCTCCTGGCTATATGCCCGACCAGTGGCGGCTCGTGATGAAATGAAACGGGTGTTCTGCACAGGGCCAATCCTAGGGTATTGGCCGCCCACGTGCAAATCTCCAAACGTATCCAAACTACTGGCGCCGCGGCCGTAGGGGCCGTAAAAATATTGCGCTCCAGGCGAAAATTTTGAAAATTATCAAGGTCACGCGTTTTCCTGATACTTCAGAATTTTTATGTAAAATCCGTTTATACAAAAATATAGACTTTCACAAGAAAAATTTTTGGAATTTAATACCTTTTTGAAGAACATTCATGTTTGCCGTCATATTCTTTGGTTAAGAGAAGAGGCTTGTACGGTGAATTTTCTACTAGAGGGTCTATAACACTTAAAATATTTTCCGAAAGAGTTTCGGCGTCACATTTTGTAGGTTTCAGGTATGTCCAAAAACGTTCAATCGGTTCACCATCGAGAATATATCTTAAAACTACCATTAACTGAGTTTTTTCAGATACATCAGTTGTTTCGTCTGCCATAACTGCCAAAAATGAAGGTTTGTTAATTTCTTTAATTATTTCTTCATGACATACTTTTAATATACAGTCTAAAAGATCATTTTGTAGTTCTTTAGAGGTTCCTTTAAATACTGAAGCATTTTGTAGATGCTCGCTTAAAGTTACATCAAGCTCAGCAGAAAAACTTATCAAACCACGAAATATCCCCGGGTTTTGAGAGGTTTCAGCTTCGTCATGTCCTCGCAGCGCCAGTCCGAAGGCCCCACAAAACTTTATACAGTTTATAATTTTTGACAAAACGTATCTGACAAAACGCTTTAATATTAGTTGTTCCTAATAAAGCTAATTCCATTGTATTATGTAGATGGCTTTTGGAGTTGTCGTGCTTTTTTATTTTTTCAGTTAAGTGCACCAAATCTGTCACCCCTACCTCCGCCCATGCTTTATCACCACCAAAAAGTAAACAAGGAAAACAAAATAACGCATTTTTTTTGTTGCACCTACAAATCCAATTGTTCTTCGAATAATTGTCTCTATTAAATTGACGTTTATATGCTTTTCCGCGGCTAACACCTGCAGTCTTAATAACAATATCGGGCAATGGCCTACCATTGTTTTTTAAATCAATTTGTTCTTCATAAGAGTATTTAAAAAATCGCTTCACATGAACTAAATTATAAACTAAATCCATTGTCACTATCACAGTATATAAATATTAATAATTAGTACAATAAATCACTACACAAATTCACAAAACAGTATATAAAATCTCAAATTAACACGAAATACGAAATAGGTACGATTTACGCCCGCCAACTGTAAGAGCCACGAGGAGTAGGAAGGAGTGAACATTCACTGATGTTGCCTTACCTGGAAAAAATACAGCTCACTGACCGTGTAAATTCGCGCATTTACGAGCGCCAAGTGTGGATTGTCGCGGGAGTTGAGGGGGAGGACGGGTGTGCCGAGCCGTGCTGAGAACTACCTCGTGTGGCCCACTTCAACGTACCACGACACGCTCGCGTAGATACGCAGATAATTCATCTGGTCTACTATTCAATAGAGGACGGCGGGCAGAATGCGACTTTAACGCAATAATTTGGTTAGCTGCACCAACTATCCAAATTATTTTATTAATAAATTTTAGTAATTATTATGTCGCGAAAATATACAAATAACTAATTTTTCTGGCAGTTCTGCAGCTCTGCAGCACCTATACACCAGCCGCCCCTGTGCCTGGCTATTTTTTTTTATCAAATTCGACGATTCGGATTACCGTTCGCTTCTCTATATATCTAACGATGATGATGGAAATAGTCCATCCTGACGCTTTATATAGGCCTAAGACAATTGGATCCTACTGCTCCGGGTCCTCCTAAGCCGAGTGGTACTACTGCTCTTCACTCGGTTGGAACCTTCAGTGCAGCAGCAAAAAATAGAAGACGAGCTCTCCACAAATGTAGAAATTATCGCTCCAAACGCGTTTCGTTGATAACTTGGTATATTTTACTAAGCCTACGTATTAAATTCATTGTTTTGAACTACCCCATTAAATTACACAAATTCTAAGTAATGTATTTAAGTGAAATAGTTTGCGCATTGTTTTTTAGTCATGTTCTTTAGAATTTGTAGGAAAATAAAGTGATTTAATTATCCCAATATGCACTTCCTTTTCCTGCAAACTGTATCGCTTAAGCTCTATATATATATATATATATATATATATATATATATATATATATATATATATATATATATATATATATATATATATATATATATATATATATATATATATATATATATATATATATATATTCCTACGGGACATACTTCTACCAATTGGTTTAATGTACCAACTACGTTTGTGTTATAGAAAGGTATAACGTCATCTATAAGATTGTCCCGAATGTCGTAAATGCTCATATCCCAGCTTGCAATGTGATATTGAGATTTATGTCCGGATAATATAACCTCTGAACTTCATGGCTTTCAGTCGATGCAGATTTCAATTTCAGCAGCTGCATTTTCATATCAGTTTCCGTTCGTGGCAATACACATAATTACAATTTTAAGACTTCCTTACCTGCGATGATCGTTCGTGGGAGTCATCAGATATAAAAAAGCTACCTCTTACTTTTGTGTGAATTTTAGTTTAACAATTTTATGTTATTTGGATTACAGTCTACTTTGCGGATATTAGCTGAAAATACTTGTATACATAACTAATTATTATATTTACAATGGATACAGTGCTTTAGTGAAGTAATGCATAAATTAGTTAAAAACTCAAGGAATACCTGCTGCTCAAACCTTTAGACTCGTCAAATTTCATTTTTAGTTTCGGATTTTTTTAGACATTAATGCATACAGGATGATTCATGTAGGACAGCGTGTCCCAAACTTTTTATGCCCTGGCCCAGTTATTTTTATGCTTCCTCTTCTTAAAATGATTTTTTAACTATCTTAGTGTATAAATAGGTAAAATAAAACACATCTTAAGGGGAGGTTCTCATCAAGCGACCCAAAAAATTACATGCTTTTATTCTTTTTTTTTTCATAGAAGGAAGAAAATAAAGTACTCAAAATTTTGTTTACATATTTATCAAGTATTCAGGTGTCCAAAAAATGTTTTTATTAAAAAAAAAATTACGCGGTAATTAGTTATATGCTCGGTAATGTGGCCGTCCCAAAGAAGGTGTCCAATCGGTGGGTACTCTAGTATTTGTAAAAATCATTTAAAAATGGGAATTTCAAAAAAATTTATAAAACATAATATTTTTGGAGCTTATACCAATAAAAAAATGAAAATTAACAAAATGGCGGGCCTGCGGATTTGCACTCCAATTTTTCACTCTTTTTCGCTCTTTAAAGTGTTAAAAAATAACGGCGAAATCAATGTTTTCTTATGTATAAGCTCCAATAAATCTAATTTACTTTAAAATAAAAAAAATCAAGACAATCCGTCAATTAGTTTTTGAGTTACAGTTTCCACCAGTTTAAAAAACATGGTTTCGAGAAGAACTCGTTTAAAGACTCGGTTAACGATTTTTGGTATGTAAAAATTAATTAACATACCTGGCGACTAATCAGCAATTCCAAGAATAAATCTTTTTTATAAAAATGTTTTCGGCCAAATCGTTTTAGAAACATATTCTACATATAATAAGATATCAAAAAAGGCAAAAAAAAATAGATTTTTTGGTTTGGATCTAGATAAAAGTATATGATACCTATAATTAAAGCGTTAACTTTTAATAATAATATAACTATATTGTAATTATATTAGTTGACTACTATTAGTGGGAAGTGTAAAGCTGTTTATTTTTAACTAGGAACAATTTAACAACACGGAGACAATTCTGCGACTCGGTGTTTTATTTTCGTGGCCCGGTGCCTCGTCGCGACCCACCACATGGGAAACACTGATGTAGGAGGTATGACTTTATCGATATTTTTTAATGGCAACCCCCTTCTGTATTACGGAATGTGAAAGATTTTTTTGCTACGGTAATAATTACATTAACGTGAGTATAGGTTAAATAAAAAAATTATAGAAAACAATTTTGCAATATGACAATACTAAATTTAATGGTAATGATTACATAAACAATTAACTTAATTAAACGTTCAATTGTGCACCGTTGGCTGCCTGACAGTAGCCTTAGCGAGCGATAATCCTTAAAGTAGTTTTTTTATTACTCTCAAATAAAAATTCTCTTACCAAGAATCCCCAATGGATGATAGAGACTTTCAAAATCCCCGGAAAGTCCCTATTTCTTTGACGTGAACCTAACTGGTGTAAAGATATTTGGATTTTCTTGAAGACTACCTTTAAAGACTAAATGTCGATGATGTCATATCTTCTACAAGAGTCATCTCTTATGTATTAATTAAATTTAAAAAAATGCACAACTGAAAATAAGATTTGACGGGTTAATTTTTTACACCTAACTGGTGTAATACTTCGATTTTCTTCGAGACTATCTAATTCCTGTACTATTAACTTCATATCCAGACGTGGAAGAACCTGATTTTCCAAGAAATTACTTTTCTTTCAACAAAATGGCGCACCTTCCATTTTACAGTACCTGTCTGTATTTACTTAGTTGATGGATGTTCCCGAATTATTGGATAGGGAGGAGGGGGCTGATTGATTGGCCAGTTTGATGGCCAGGTTTGATACCCTTATATTACTTTTTCTGGGGATACTTAAAAAGCAAAGTATATGGTAACAGATCAGAGAATTTAGAATGTGTAAAAGCAAGAACTCCATACGAAATACAGGATATACTTCCTGAAGTTATTGACAATGTTCAAAAAGAATTTATTAATCGTCTTGATTACTGTCAAACAGTCAATTTTGAAATAAATTTTGAAGTTGTAATATCGTTTTTCTTAATTTTTTTTATCTAACATATACTCTCTCTGTCATGATTAGAGAAAGTACCTATTCTAAATAATTCTAAGTATTATCGATTGTACCATATTTCCTACACAAATCATCTTGTATATATTAATTATATTTAAAAAATGCTCAACACAAAATGAAATTTGATGGGATCGAGTTTTTTCCAAAAGGTAAAATGTTATTTGATAGCAACGGTGTACCACCCTCATCAAAAATGTATCCAATTATTAAATTTGTTAAATAATTGGGCACATTCCTGATGAAATTAATGCGTTATTAATAGTAAATGGACAAGAGTGGTATACAATATCATTTAACTACCTACTGAAGGAAATATAATTTGCCAATATTTTGTATATTTTCAGGCATCTAATATCTATTAGTTTTAATAAACTTGGCCATGCCAATGACTGTGTTAACTTCATCATCATCATGTTGGCGCTACATCCCTTGATGGGCCTTGCCCTGCTCCAGGACCTCTTTCCATTCGTTTCTATCCAGTGTTTTTCTTCTCCCTCCTCTCACAGCAATGTCTCTTAGGTCCTCTTCCACGTCGTTGCCCTGTTGGGCTTTGGAACATATATATTCTTGCAGAATATCCCGGATCCATTCTAAGTACATGTCCAACCCATCTCAAGCGACTAAGTTTAATTGATTTTACAATATGGGGGTCTTTATAGAGTCTGTACAGTTCAAAGTTGTAGCGTTTTATCCAGACCCCGTTATCATTAACCGCCCCGTATATTTTACGTAGAATTTTCCGCTCAAAACATACCAGCAGCTCCTCACTATATTTTGTTAGGGTCCATGCCTCAGACCCATACAGGGCGTATAAGTGTTTTATACAATTTACATTTTGCTTGCCGAGATATGTTTCTTGATCTAAGTTGTGAGGTCAGCCCAGAGTAACACCTATTTGCTAGGAGTATACGGTGTTTTATTTCTGCTGTGATATAATTTCGGGTGTTTACTATTAAGCCTAAGTAAATTAATTCGTCAACAGCCTCTATTTGCGCTTGATCAACTTGCAATATTTTCTTTTGTACTGGCTGCAGTGTACGCATATATTTGGTTTTATTGGTGTTGAGCACCAAACCAATTTCTCTTGCTGCTGCATCCAGTGCCCTATATGCTTCTTTAACGACCGCTTCTGATCTACCAATGATGTCTATGTCATCGGCGAAGTCGAGGATTTAGATACTTTTGTTTAAAATTGTTCGTGCTGTATTAATTTGAGCAGATCGTGTCACCTTTTCTAGGGCCAGAGTGAACAATATACATGAAAGAGCATCTCCCTGTCGCAGCCCACTGCTAGTTTCAATTACTGGGGATAGATTACTCTGGATACGTACCCTGCATTCTATTTTATTCATTGTTAGCTTTGTAGGTGCTATCAGGAAGTGCGGTATGCCTAATTCTTCCATTGCTTCAAAAAGTTTTCCTATGTTGATGGTGTCATATGCTGCTTTAAAATGGACAAATATGTGATGTGTTTCTATGTTTTTTTCTCAGATCTTCTCTAATATTTGTCTAAGCGTTGAAATTTGGTCGATAGTAGTTTGGCGATAGCAAGAATAAAAGTGCGTTTTGCCTCGACCGGGAATCGAACCCGGCTCTCCCAGTTTCCGGCTAGTTGCTCTGACCGCTGAGCTATCGAGGCACACTCATTATCCCTGCTAATGCGCCAATTTTAATGCGTCACTACAGCACTCCCTCCCTAGAGACATGATTTGTCTCGATACAATTTAACGGAATGTGACCGCGTTCGCCATTTTTACGAACCGTTGTTCGGTAACCCCCGGACTGTAGCGCGATGGATAGGACGGGAATCGAATACGCGAATTTGAGATGTAAGGGAGGTTGCATATACTGGAGCGACGAATCACGTCGGGGTCACCACTTTGGCGATAGCAAGGATAAAAGTGAATTTTGCCTCGACCGGGAATCGAACCCGGCTCTCCCAGTTTCCGGCTAGTTGCTCTGACCGCTGAGCTATCGAGGCACACTCATTATCCCTGCTAATGCGCCAATTTTAATGCGTCACTACAGCAGATTTACCTGTTCTGAAGCCTCAGATACCAAAGAGGCTGTGTTAACTTCCCAGTGTATAAAAGAGTATTTGTATATAAGTTAATGATTCATAAAGAGCGGATTGCTTAATTTTTATAATTGTTAATAATTTTTATTGGGTTATAGTCCTCGCGAAAATAACACTTTGATAATATTCTTAGTAGAATGTATATATTATTAAATAATAAGCAAATAATAAAGGCATAAAAAAGATGCATTTACATTACGTTGTGTACTTTATTACCGCTGAACATAAATAGGTTAGGAAATACATAGTATATCTTAGGTGATACTATGGTGATACTATAGGAAATCATCCAGTGACCCTTCACTGATAACTTCAGTCATCCCGGCAAAAACATTTAGCAAACGTGACCAACACAATTAAATTTTGGTTCTTGAAGCACATTATACCATTTGGGCAATAACCATATTGCCGTACGTTTCCACAGTGTTAACATAAATACTACATGGATGCGTATTTTAAAATAGTGCCATGCAGGGACTATAACCAAAACCACGCGGAATAAAGTATACCATATTGTGGTACCTACAATGTATTATTGATCTGTCGACTAAAATTGACAGACTACTAAAATCGACAATATTCTGCAGAATTATTTTCATAAAAGGGTTGTTTCGCATTGGAGTGTAAAACAAAATACTTTAAAACAAAATGCTTTAATTCTGATTTGTATTTAAAATATACAATAATGGTTCTAAATAATACTTTAATTTGAAAATATTATGTCTGATACTTTTTACAGATATATTGAATTGAATTGAAACTCGAGGAATCCGTTCATGAAGTTTGCGGGCTGTAGTCTGAAAGGAAGCGATCCTATGTATTTCAAGTAAAAACTGAAATCGATGTTCTGTGACGTCACCAGACTGAAGACTGAACTAAAGCTGGTTTCCAAGGTAACGCAGCGAAGAGAAGAGCGAAGAGGAGCTTTTCGCGCCACCCGATGTCCTCGCTAAGATTTGAGTGATAGCAGGAATTGAGATTGTAGCAGGACTTGTCGGGATAGATTATCCTGCATTACACAGCGTCACGCTTTTAGCTGAAGGACCTTTCAGAATTCTATTAGTTGGGTTTCCGCCCGACGAACTGGAAGGAAATAATTTTAGGGGACACCTTTCTTTGCGAATATATTCGTTTAGTGGCGGCATAATGTTGTTTTATATTACAGAAGGAATACATTTCCTGAAATATTGTTTGAGTTTCAGTTATTAATTGTAATAAAATTAAATATAAAAAATTTTTATTATTAGAGGTTGTGTGTTATTAACTTTGTATTTTATGTATAAATATTTCTGATGTATATCTTTTTTTGAAAATTTTTTTCTATATTCTTAAAATATTAATAAATATATGGTAAAAAAAATGTACAATAAAAATATTTTTTGTTTTTTTATCGCACTTGAAAAAACGCCTAAAATTTGTACCTCCAGATCAGAATACCTCCTTAAGTACCCTGTATAAAATCATCATACGTTACTGCTCCCTCACCGCTTACTGCCTGACAAATAGAGAGGATTCAGAAGACAGAAGGATGCGTCGGAAGCCGCGCATGTGTCTGTTCTCGATTTGCTTTCCCCCGTGATTCGTTCATAGAGACTACAAACCGCTGGATGAGCACAGATAAGAGCCTCATCACCACGCCTTCACGACGTACAAAATGGCGTTACACGAAGCACTTTTCAGACCGTATAATTTCAGGTGTTCGATTTCATACTGAAGGCTATGCCGCCCACGCTGCGGGTTGTGTGAATTTTTAACATGGGTGCGAGCTTCGAACAGATGTTTTCAAATTCGCTCCTTTGTCGGTTCTACGGGTCATTTAGCGTTTCGATTCTCTCCATTTAGTGCTAAATTTCTGACTCAAAAAGCAGATTGCATATAATTCTAATTCCACGCTTAACGCTGATATATTGGAAAGTCCTGCGGTGGCAAAAAGTCGAGGTTAAAGCATCCCTCTAAATCCGTTTGCTAGATTAACTGGATAACGCTACTATGTGAAAATCGTGTAGAAGTTAACGAAGTGCGTAAGTCGAAAATAATATTTTTTAGTGTTTCCCATAGGATTACCAAGAGGACTTTGCTCTGCCACAATTATTCAATTTATACGGCATGATGATGATGATAAACCATAATATAACTAATAAACATAAATAATACAACAACAAAAAATAAAATATACATTTCGTAACAGTCCGAATACAATATCTTGTTAAAAGGCAGAGTTTGACTTAATTCTACCCTTCCATTCGACTTGAAGTAACAAATTAATATCACATAAATACTATAACTAATAAGCATATTGGCGAAAATCAAATGCTTAGTAAGATTTTAGAATATCTTGAAATATTTGTTAAATTCTTTTCTTAAATTGCGATGAAGAAAAGTTTTTAATATCTACTATGTTTAATAGAATATACCGTAAGCCGGGGCTACTTCGACATAGTTTGAGAGGTTTTTCTTAGTTTTACAAAAAATCAAGACGATAATTCAAGCTCACTATAGCTTTTCAAACCAACAGAACCTTTGGGTTTAAAATTTGCGAGAAATGATGCCCCTTGGACCGCCAGTTTTTTTAATTTTTTTTATTTAAAAAGGTGTCTAAGTAACCTCTAGTCCGAGGTTACTTTGACATAGCATTATTTATGAATAGAAGTCAAAGTTAAAAGTAGTACGGGTTTATTTGACACCTTTTAAACAAAAAATATATATGACTTCACTTTTTTATAATTGTTTAAAGGGCAAAACATAATAAAAAAAGTCTTCGATTAAGAAAAATCAGATATTTATTTAAACAATTTCTTGCTCATTAATAGGACTTTGGTTACAACCTTATAATCAACGTTTACAAAAATAAAAAATAAAAAGTAAAAAATCAACCTGAATCTTCACATCGTTCACACTCGTAAGTAAATTTTTTAGACCCTCTGTTAGAAATGCCACATACCCACTGGAGACAGGTAATGTAGCAGATCCAGTCTTTTGTTAGCCTCGTCTCTTTTTTTCTTCATCTCACTAGGTGGGATACTTTTATCTTCAGATTAACTAGAACTGTTATAAAGTTATTTCGCCTTGTATCTTATTCTTTTCTTTGACATGGATGCAGATTCAGCAGGTCCTTGGAAAAGTCCAGAAATTGATGCAGTTGTAGGAATATTCTTCTTATTTTGCTCAATAATAGCCTCTTCGTTTTGCACCGAAATGGATTCCTCCTCGTTTTGCTCAGAAACTGCTCCCTCTTAATCTTGCCCAATAGTGGCTTCAGCTTGCGGTGCCTCAAAAGACTGTGCTTCAACATTAATCAATTGAGTCCCTGGTCTGTGGAGGATTTTTACCTCTTCTGTGGCGCAATCTCTCTGAATTGTAGCCTCTCATTTCTTCGAGGAATTCGAGTAAGTCATTGTCGAGAACTCTTCCTGATTTTTGTGTCTGCTCTGATGGAATCTTTCGCAGCACAGCTTGGGGACCAAATGGGTAAAGTCCACAAGGTCTGAAGGAGCTTTGCAAATTGTTTTTTATCTTGGGAGTAATAGTATCTATTAACTTTTTCAATAACAATGGAAACTGCTCTTTTGATATCTCGATCCCTTTCTTCTAGATTCTTGTCTCCATTTATCAAGAACTTTACGCCATTGTTCTTTCATGGGACCGAATACCCCGACATCTAGGGACTGTAGCATATGAGTTGAATTTGGTGCAAGAGTTGTGAAATAAATGATATTAGCTAGTGCAACTTTTATGACTTCGGGCGCAAAGTTAGAGGCTATCGCCCCTCCCGCCTTCCCTGCTATCTTGTCTCACGCGAAATTGAAGGTCAAACACACAACAATGTTCTGTGTCAATGTAGCCCCAAAGACTGTCAAAGTTACCCGCAATGTTAATGTAACCCCGGTTTACGGTATGTAGTTTTCTGTTAAATAAATTCAAAGTTGCCATCTATGTACCAAATCGATGCCATATAGATTCACATAGGTACATGGCAATTGTTTTATTTACATAAACTAAATTTCAAGATTAATTTAAGGCATAATTTTAAATTAATTTGTTTTTTATAATTGTATTAATATAAAATAGATAAAAGTACCTGTAATATTTACATAATATAATATCTAATTGCAAAATTCCAAATATGAGCAGAAACTGAATATACATACATTGAGAGGAAGAATATACCTTTTGTGGAAGAAAACGCGTTTCTTTGACATTCATTACTTCAATATAAATTTGCCGTATCATAAATTATAGGTAATATGTATTTTGCCCTAGGATCATCGCAAGCTTAATCAAATAATCAGTAATATATTCTTTATTTGAGTGAAATTTGATTTAAAATTTGAATTATCAAAAATATGGTAATTCAGTGAAAATTAGGGCTTATTATAATTAGAAAATTGTTTTTCAGTCCAACCATTTATATCTGGAACAGATCTTCATTTGGACACAAAATATAATTTTACTTCTTAAAAATATAATACCTGTTTGATTCTAATTTGATTTTATCTACCTCCCTCTCTTCTATATGGATAACTATAAAAAATTAATTAAAATTAAACAGGATTTATAGAATTTATTTATAGAATAGATGTGAAATTGTATTTGCTTCCTCTAAAGAAAGATGGTCGTATAGTGCAAAAGAAATAATAATTTTCTAATAAACTATTATTATATTGTATACTTATTATATACTTACATTATTAGACTAATATGAACATAATATTAATACCAATTACTATATCGTATACGCAGTACAGATTTAGCTATAAATTATGGTAGTTCGTAATGTTATATTATATTTATTACAACGGTAATTTGTCTAAATAGAGAATATGTTTCTGATTAAGACTATAATCATTTTATGGTAAAAGTTATTATTACATTATTGGCAATTTAACATATTTAAGTTAAATAATTAGGCTAAAACATGTTTTGATATAGGAAGAAAATTGTTCTCTCAGCGTAGAGCTAGATTCCATATTGATGGACAGAATTATACAACTATAATGGTAGTATGTATAAAATTTATTAGCAGTGCAGCCTGGTTAAACCGAACACACGTTAATTCGAACACACGCTAGTCCGAACGGCCAAATCATGAAATGATAGTCCGAACGCTGCCTCGATAATCCGAACGAGACTCGTCGTCGCTCTCGGATCGCACTGCCGCATGCCGTTAACAATTTGCACAGAATAATTATCAAGCGATTATGATGCAGTCCCATTTGAGGAAAAGCTTCAACATTAATAAAAGAAAAAAAATGTCACTTTTCATCAGATTTACAATGCCGATGAAAGTGGACTTTTCTGGAGAGTTTTACCAGCTAAAACCTTAGTGCATTCAGGGGAAAAATATGCCCCAGGACAAAAAGTAAGCAAAAGAACGCATCACCTTTATGCCCTGTTCCACTGCATCTGGGTCTCATAAGCTAAAATTGTTGGTCCTCAGTAAGGGTATGAAAGCCCGTGCTTTTAGAAACGTTCAAATTTCTGTTTCGTACAAAGGCCAACGAGGAGCATGGGTAACCGGAGATATTGTTACCGACTAGTTCCACAATGAGTTTGTTCCATCAGTAAGGCACAAAATGAAGGAACTCAACCTCAGCTCAGAGGCAATTTTAGTCTTGGACAATCCACCTGGACACTCAACTTTCCAGCAACGATAATAAGATTTCTATGGTTTTTCTTCCTCCAAATTGCATACCATTGATACAGCCAATGGCTCAACATGTTTTACAGGCCATAACATTTTTAAATAATAAAAAAAACCGCAAAAAATTGCTCAAAAAAATAATTGCTTCTGATTGTGGTGTTTCACAGTCACTGAAGAATGTGAATCTAAAGGACGTTGTAGCATGTATGTACTAACTTAATTAAAAATCCTAGAGTAAAATATTACCGCTTGAGATACCTGAAGAAAATTGAAAAAACTAGGACACAGACAGATTAGCCAGACACATCACTGAGCCAAAACCTACAGAGATCGAAACTGAACTGGAAGAAATTACGTACTTGGGTAAGAAGCTTAACCAGATATTAATGAGAGCAGATATTGAAGAGTGGGTAGTACATGACAAAGAAATCAGCGATGAACTAATAGAAGCTGACATTATTCAAGAAATTGATGGAGATTCTGATTCTGATAGTAATTCTCACGAAGACATTTCCGTAATTCCATCTTTAGTCAAGGATGGCGATGTCATCTCAGCTTTCAACATCTGTTTTGCTTGGGCAACCCAAAATAATATTCCTGAACATCGAATCGTCTTTCTGCAGAAAATGCGAGTCCAAGCCCAAGATGTAGCGATAAGAAATAAGAAACAGACGAAAATTACACATTTTTTCACCACTGCAGGCAAAATTTAATGCCTTATTATGTAGACATTCTTTTATCTTAGGTTACTTAAATTGTTAAAGCAATCTACACCTTTTAGTTGTAATGTAAAATTACGTATACATACATACATGCCCATACGTATATGTATATTACATTTCTTGTTCATACAATAAGTTTTGTTTCTTATAGTATACATATATCTATATATTGTTATAATACACAGAAATATTTAATACACAATATCTAAAACAAAAAAAAAATATTTTTATTATAATATATTCATTAATCCGAACGATTCGATAATCCGAATAAGGTCTGACAAGGAGGTGTCCGGATTAAAGAGGTTGTACTGTATTATTTTCGAGAAGAATTGTTGTATTGACGGATATACTATGAAGAAATCCTAGTAAAATTTAAATTCGTTGAAGTCTTATTAGTATCCAAACAAGAGTTTTTAATAAATACCTATCATTTTAGGTTATGGTCAAGTTCAAGTAGTAACATAATAGTTCATACAGAAGTTGAATGTTGTATAAAATTGCAAAATTGTAAACTGTAAAGTACAAAGATCAGATACACAACCGTGAAATTAATAATGTGTAGGCGAGGTGAAAAGGAAACATATTATTGCTCATTCTGCGTATCCTTGTAAATACATGTTTATCTTGCCTTGTATCAGTATTGATTTTCTTGTTATTTGCACCGTTATTCCTAAAATAATAAAAAATAATAGATTGTTTAATTAAGGTCGTTTATAAAACTAATGATGATCCCACCCTCCCGACACGAACGACGCGGATACCCACTACATAATTCATTGATCGCATTTTAATTGGAAGGTAAACAGAATACGTGTCTTGTTTGTCAGTTTATGACACCAATTATGCATATAAATACGATAATCGACTACGGTGATCACCGATCATTTTATTTACCCTTTCATATCTGTCATTAAATAAATATCCAGAAGCAGTGTTAAACAGTTATCAATGATGTGTCCTTCATCATGATTAATGCTACCAGAACTAATTGATTGAAATGGTTGTAGGTAACACGTTATGTACATCAAGCATTAGTAACATTGATTGGAATTGATAAGAAGTTTTCATACATGATGGGTATGTCTACACCAATAGAACAGTTTATTTAGTCTTTTTGCATAGTCCCATATATAATAGTTTATATATTCCTCTAAACGGATCATTATTTGAAAGGACAAACAGAAAGAAGAAAGAACGAATATAATTTTATATTTAACAAAGCATATACGAAGGGGTACCCAAAAGGAACTAACTGATGTGGTGGACGTAGTTTCTGCAGTATCGCGTGCTGCTGCTAGCAGCGTATAGAGCTATCATTCCCGAGTCAGTAAGCCAAGCGTTGTCGCTAAAGAAGGTTCCATTCGGCTTGTGTGAATTATATAGTGAGAGTTGTTTTGTGTGTTCGTCGTTTTTCCAATGGCTGATTCTCGTGAAACGCGCGACCGTAAAGTTTTGCTTCTTGCTCGAAATAATTGGCACATAAACTCTTGACATATTATAAACGGTCTACAAGGAAGATGCTATTGGGAAAACTCAAGTGTTTGAGTGGTTTCCCATTTCAAAAGAAGTGAAATGTCAATTGATGACAAACCTCGCTCTGGTCGTCCTTCGACGGCTCAAATCGATTGAAATATCAAATAAAGAAAATAAATATTCAGTAAACTTATAGTTTATTTCATCGCTATTTGCCAAATAAAAAATCTTAATACATACCGTGGCTTTTTCTTATGGCTAGGCTCAGGTAGACTGTTCCGTTTATCGGCAAGATAAGAGAGTTTTTTATTTGGCAAATAGCGATGAAATGAATAGTACCACTGATATACACAGAAAGTCCAACTTGGGGATGCATGAGATATAAAACGTCTGAAACCAACAGGAACTTACTTCAATCCACATTTATATCCAGTGAAAATGTGGACTGGAGTTTGAAGAAGTACCTAGGGTACCAGACAATTTTTACTGACTGATACAAATTAGTCCATGGTGTAGGATGTGCCTTTTATACCACTGGACGCGTATATTCCTCGACGTTCTCTCAGTATTTCTCTATATTCATCCACGAACTGTATGCGATATGAAAATCAATTTCGTGGATAGAATCAGAAATTGAACAATAATCATTAATAATATGTCCAGATTCCCTCAGTTCACTACAGGCTCTAAGCAATCCACCGAAACCGACCGCTAAAAACTACTAACCCACCAATCCAGTACAGGACATCTTAGTATTATTAAGAAAGCAAAAAAGACAAAATAAAATCGTGTTCTTTACATGGATTCCTAGTTGTATTCCTGTAGTAGTGTTCCTATACAGGCATTATAGATAATGTAATGCATCGAGTAAATCGTATATGACGTAAATGTCAGAGACGGATCCAGGATACCCCGCTGACGAACATATATAAAAATATAACAAGTAAAACCACTGGATTAATTTTGTAGAGTAACAAATAACAGGAACAATAAATATAACTGAACTGACACTGTACACTAATCATTTTTAGAGTTCCAAGTATATTATCAAAATCTGTTCAAAATGTTCGGGAGTAAAACGTTGACATCCGTCACTCTAAATCTATTTACCTTTAAAAGACCTTTCAACATCTACAGACGTGAAGGGAGCATCTTTAAAATATATGAACTTTTTCGAGGAGAGTACGTGTATGTTTGGTTGAGAATAATCTACTTCTTTACGTATGAGAAGACACAATGTGCGAAATTTCGAATTGTATTGTAAAATTGTTTCCAATTTAGTTTTTACGCGTTCAGCAGACTGAAAAAGGAAGTGGCACAGGTCAAATATAAAGCTTACTGCGTTAACAATGCTGTGTCCAGGACAAGTACGTACAAAATACACTCAAAGTTCCTTGTAAACAGACATCCAGTTCCAGTGTAGGGTTCTATGGTCTCCCATCTGGCGCGTCTCCGGGTGGTGGATATGGGAACGACCTAACCGGTTGCGGCTAGGGGATAGGTATGAAATAAAATAGTATCCGTGAACCAAAACATACAAACAAACCGGAACCCCGGACGTGGTCTGGGGTCGGAGGCCGCGGGGAAATCCGGGGCCGAGCTCCAGGAACTCACAACGCAAGAAGTGAGTATGGGTTTGGGCGAACCCAGAGCTATCCGAGCTATGGATGGGGGAGGCCACCTACCCACTTAAAACCGGAATCCCGGCCCGCACTTCAACGACCTCTCTGTGGTACAACAAGGGTACGTTGTGCGGTTACCAGGACCGGGGGGCTTGCCTTAACAGGCTGGCCTGTGAGGAGGAAACCTCTATAACAAACCGACAGCGAAGTCGTTAAAACCTGTGGGGCCTTTGGACATACCCCACAGTATATAGCCTTACTCCCAAGATGGGTGTCACCTGGGAATGGACCCTTTGTTTCGTCCCATACTCGTGGGAATCGACATAGAACGAATATTTAAAAAAATGGAAAAAATGGACGGGAAAATAATGAAGGAACAGGCATGGAAAAGGATAAAACGATTAAGGATAGCAAGGAGCGGCTCGAAGATGACAAAGGAGTTAGTAAGAAGGGAAATTGGAGACCCACCGGGGAGACAGCGGAGCCATTCGTGGGCCTATAGCCCCCCCCCCCCGGAATACTCTTGTTTTGGATCTAACCTGGGATGAGGATGAGGGTAGATTCACGAAGAGAAAGAGGGCGAAGACAGAGGAGTCACAGCTGGTAGAGATGGAGTCTACCTGCAACCGCAGACAGGCTATTATTAGAGGACTTGTCAAAAAAGTTGATAGGTGCTCAAGGGATTTGAGTATGTTAGTGAGGAATAGCCAAAATACTAAGGGGGATATCAAGGAAGCGGTAGCGAGAATAAGGAGCCTAGTCAGTCAATTGATGACTGACGAATTGCAAGTCACGCTTCAAACGCTGGGGAGAAGGGCGGAAGGGGAAGAGCATGGGACTGTCGTCGAGAGGAAGGATATGAGGGAGTGGGGATAGGACCCAGCCGGGCTCAGACCGTCGAGATGGCCACCCAGACCTCGGCCGAGGTTAAAGATACGGAAAGGATCCGGAGGGCTCTTGAGGAGGTCAAGACTCTTGAGGAACTAGGCTCTCTTATAAGGACTAGATGCCCCGAAGGATATTTTAAAAGAGTGAGAGTAATCAGAGACAAGTTTGGGCACCAGATTTCAGAGGGGGGATCTCGCATGTTGTAGTGCAGCGGTGGGCATGGCCATAAACGAGGGCGTGCCGAAAAGGGTAACGGAACGTTTCTATGATGAAGCGGAGCTGGGCAACTAGGAGATATCCGTTGGGGGGATGGCGAATCTACGCTATTACATTGCCAGGCCGTCTGGAATGGGGGAGGAGGAAGTAGCAAATAGCAGGTACGCGTACCAGATGGTGGTAACGGAATCTTGGTATGCACAGTGGTAACTGGAGGGACTGGTACAGACTCTCTGTAACCTGAGATATATCTGTCTAAAACAAGGTAGGAAGAGGTTGATTCCCCCCCCCCCCCCATAAGCAGGTCAACTGGGCGCTACTAAGAAAGGCAGCGAAATGTGCGTTCCAGGGAGAGGAGGAGGTGGAGATCCTCATATATCCGGTTGAAGAACGGGGACAGGGACCGCAGCCTCAGGTTGGGGAGTGGAAGACGGTTGTCAGAAGTAGACAGAGGGAAAGAGTGGGGAAGGAAGAAGAGAGTCAACATAATAGGAATAAGGTGGGGAGTAATAAATCGGCGGCGGTGATTATTAAGGACACCGGGGCCGGCACTTTTGCAGAGGTGCTGACTAAGGTTAAGAGAAATGTAGATCCTAAGGCTGTGGGGGTAGAAATAGCCGGCCCTAGAAACACCAGGGCTGTGGAACTTCTCCTGGAAGTCAAAGGGGGCGGCCTAAAAGCTGAGGTGCTGAAGGAGGAGATCTTCAATAAGGTGGAGGGGACTGAGGCTATGGCCCTCAAGAGGGGGGAAAGAATAGTCATCCGAGATACTGACATGACATAGTGACGACTAAGGAAGAGGTCTCCAAGGCTATCATAGCAGAAATAGGGGAGCGTGAGTTTGAGCTTGTGTCACAGAGAGGGGATCCGGGAGACAGCCAGACGGCCATCATTCAGGTAGATAAGAATGGGACAAGGAAACTGATTGTAGTGGGCAGAAGAAGGGTAGGGTGGATGAGTAGATGCCGGGTGAGGGAAATGCCGCAGGCGCTTAGGTGTCCCAGGTGCTGGGGGGTTTGATCATGCTAGAGCACAGTGTAAGGGGCCGGATAGGAGTAGCCTCTGCTTAAGGTGTGGAAGGGAAGGACATAAGGTGGTAGATTGTCGTAATGCAGAGGCATGACCGATATGCAGGCAGGAGGGGCATAGGGCGGACACGGCCAAGTGCCCGGCATATAAAGGAACAAAGAGCCCGAATGGGGAGAAAAAGGTTGGAAGCGGGGATAATGCTGCAAATTCAGATAACGTAGTCCAGATAAACCTGAACAGGTCTCGAGCCGCGCACGACCTTCTGTGGGCTGTGGCGAGGGAAGAGGGCACAGATGTGCTGGTAGTCAACGAGCAAACCGGGCGGTCGTCCAGAATAAATCCGCCTGGTTCGTGGATGACAGGGTGGACGCTGCGATCTGTATTGCGAACAGGGGACTGGTAGTGGAAAGAACAGGAAAATGGCCCGGCTTTGTGTGGGTTTAGGTGGGAGGGGTAGCAGTCTTTAGCTGCTACTTCTCGCCGAACGACAGCATGGAGAGACTGAGACAGCTTAGGAATTGTGGCGCTGCAAGTGAGGCAGACGAGGAAGGCGGCCCTGATCGCGGGAGACTTCAACGCCAGAGCTCCGGATTGGGGCATGCCGAGAACCAACATCAGGGGACAGGATATATTGAAATGGGCGGCTCAGCTGGACCTGACTGTTTTGAACGTGGGAACCTCGTTTACGTGGGAGAGGGGGAACAGGGGATCGATCCCAGGTCTCACATGGTTCACACCTGAACTGGCAGGCTGGGTGGAAAGGTGGAGGGTCTCGGAGTCGGAGACATGCAGTGACCACCGGTGTGTGAAGTATGGGGCGAGGGAATGCCGGAGGAGGACCCCGATAACCACTGCCAGTCGCGGCTGAAAACTGGGGAAGTTAGACGCCGAGACATTTAGGGAGGAACTGGGAAGGGGCATAGCACGGCTGGGCGGTACGGACATCACTCCATTCCAGCTCACGCGGGCAGTCACGAGGGCCTGCAATGCTGCTATGCGCAGTAAGGGAGACCAGGAGAGGGGAGATATACTGGTGGAGTGACACAATCGCGGACCTTCGGGCGCGCTACCTGGCTGCTCGTAGAAGAGCGGTCAGAGGTTATCGCAGCCAGCAGCGCGGGGTGCAGGAGGGTGATAATAGGGCCGACAGCATATATATATATATATATATATATATATATATATATATATATATATATATATATACCGAATGGAACAGGAAGGAGCTCCGAGATGCGATTAAAAAGGCAAAGTGGAAGGAGCTCTGTCGGGACATCGGGAGATTTGTGGGGGGACGGCTACAAAATTATAGCCGGCCGAATGAACATCCCCCTGCCGGCACTGACGGAGGAGGGTGCACTCCGCGTAGTGGAATCTCTTTTCCCGGTCCGTGAGAGGGTGAACTGGCGTATCACGGAGGTGGTGGAGGACGCGAAGTTAACGGAGGGGGAGCTGCGGGAGGCAGTCGCTAGACTCAAGAACGGAAAGGCGCCGGGACTAGACGGTATATATGCGGAGCTGGTGAAGATGGCGGTGAAGGAGCACCAGGTGACGGTGCTGAAGGCAATGAATCTGGCGGTAGGGGAGGAGGGCATCCACCGCGAATGGAAAAAGGCCAGATTGGTGCTTCTGAGAAAGAAGGGGGGATAGGCGGCCGGATGACCCGTCGGAATTTCGCCCGATATGTCTGTTAGACTCGCTGGCGAAGTTATTGGAATACCTTCTGTTGGGGAGGTTAGAGGAGGCGATTGAGTGGGCGGGGGGGGTCTATCCGACACTCAGTTCGACTTCCGTAAGCGGAGGTCCACGATAGACACGATGGAATAATTGACGCAGACGGCGGAGACTATGGACCGGAGGAGGGTAACAGTCATCGTCACCCTCGACGTGAGGAACGCGTTCGACATGGCGGGATGGAGATTTATTATGGACGCGGCTACGAATATCGGAGCCCCCCCGTGTCTGCTGAGAGCCCTATCCAGTTACCTCACGGATAGGGAATCACATGGGAGGCGGAGGGTCGGTCATGGAGAAGGAGCATGACGTGTGGCGTTCCACATAGATCGACGGCGTCCTCAGAATACCATTGCTGGAGGGAGTAAGGATGATTGCGTATGCAGACGATTTCGCATTGGTGGTGTCGGCCGTTTCTATGGCCGACATGGTAAATATGGCCGACGCAACGATCCGGGTCGTTGTGGAATGGTTGGAGGAGAGAGGGCTTCAGCTGGTGGAGGAGAAGACTGAGGCACCACTACACGAAATTTCGTGACCACTACACGAAATGAAGGAGCCTTCCATTGGTAGAGCTTAGGGTGCGGGGGACTTGCGTCAGACCTTCGAAGGAAATAAAGTACCTGCGGGTCTGGCCGGACGAGAATCTTATATTCCAAGAACATGCGCGGAGGACGATAGCGAAGGCGGAGAAGACGGCTGGGGCATTGAAGCGTCTCATGGTGAATACGCGTGGCCCACGCGCATCGAAGAGGAGGATCCTCGCGGCTGTCGTTCACTCGGTAGTTCTGTACGCGGTGCCGGTGTGAGGAAGGCGCTACGCAGGGAGTGTGCCAGGGTCCTGATCTGCAGGATGCAGAGGCGGATAGCACTAAGAATTGCGAGCGCGTATAGAACAGTACCGAGGGAGGCGGCGCTGATGATTGCGGGTATCCCTCCCTTGACCCTTTTAGCCAGGGAAAGGATGGATGTGCGTGAGGCGTGGGCGGGAGGCCAGAACACGGCTGTTTGCTGCATGACAAATACAGTGGGATGGTTCTCCCAAAGGGAGATGGACCCATAGGGTGATCCCGAATGTGAGGGGGCGGGTGGAGAGAACGCATGGAGAGGTAGGGTTCTATCTTATGCAGGCGCTATCGGGGCATGGATGCTTTGGGGAGTATCTGCGGGGGATAGACAAGGCGGATGGGGACGAATGTATGTATTGTGGAGAAAGGGACGACTCCGAGCACACGTTGTTCAGGTGCCCGAGGTGGTTGGATGAGAGGGAGGAGTGTTTGTTGCCGGCGGGACAGCCGGAGAGTGTGAGGGAGCTTGTACGCGAGATGGTGGGATGCGTGAAGGTGTGAGTGTGCGCGGAGAGGATGATTGGGAATATCTTGAGGAAGAAAGAAGAGGAGGAGCGTGAGCTTGGCCCGAACCAATAATCGTGGAAACGGAGGGGGGACGTAGGGCGAAGAAGAATGGTAATTTAAAACATCGTGGAGAAGATTGACCTCGAGGAGATGCGAGAGCTGTGCCGAGGTAGGTGGAACACCAATTCTGGGGGGCATCTGTCCGGTCAGCGCAAGTGCCGGCTACATCCCCAAAAAAAAAAACCAGGAACAATAAATATAACTGAAGTGACACTGTGCACTAATCATTTTTAGAGTTCCAAGTATATTATCAAAATCTGTTCAAAATGTTTGGGAGTAAAATGTTGACATCCGTCGCTCTAAATCTATTTACCTTTAAAAGACCTTTCAACATCTACAGACGTAAGGGGAGCATCCTTAAGATATATAAAATTTTTCGAGGAGAGTACGTCTATGTTTAGTTGAGAAAAATCTACTTCTTTACGTATGAGAAGACACAATGTGCGAAATTTCGAATTGTGTTGTAAATTTGTTTCCAATTTAGTTTTTACGCGTTCAGCAGACTGAAAAAGGAAGTGGCACAGGTCAAATATAAAGCTTACTGCGTTAATAATGCTGTGTCCAGGACAAGTACGTACAAAGTACACTCAAAGTTCCTTGTAGACAGCAAAATTTTTAAAAAATTACTATGAATGTGCATTCAATTTTCCTGAACAGCTGGGTCATTGACGGCCGGCTGAGCGTGTAAGATAGACAATGCAAAGATGGTGGACTTCGGTGGTATTAAAATTCAATTGGAAAAATTACTAACCTACTTTTTCATTGTCGCACGGGAAGACAGTTTACGCGACATTTTTAAATCTAATAATAATATTCATACAATTTACAATAAAGTATCCACCAGCGACCACTTGTTATATCTCACAGTGAAAGTATACAACTACTGACCTAGACCCTTTCCTCTACCGTAGATCATTGCTAGGTTACCGATTCATTCATGTTGCATGTGGAAGATTATTATAGATAGATTATTTTTCAAATAGTTTTGATTAGTAATAATATAAAAATTAAATTAATGTTTTATTCATAACATCAAATTTAATATATATGTTTATACATAGATATGCCTGGGTCCGAACCTGGAATATACGATTTATTGGCGGACTTTAGTAATGAGTTAGTAGATCAAGTTGCACGTGAAATTGCAGTAGAGGAATCTACAGAATAAATAAAAGAGAAGGAGAAGAGTGCGTGGCAACATAAATGTACAAACCATAGCGACATGCTATTAAAAATTAGTAAATTTGAAATAACGAATGGGAGTTTCCTGTAAAATTAAAAAGAAGGAAAAAAATTCCAATTACACAGTTAATATTCGCAAATTCAATGCAAACAAAGGCATGCATGCTTAGAAATAGTGCATAACTTATATGTGATATTTATAATGTTAACTTAACTGTAAACATACTTTTCTATGCTGCAACAAATTTTGATTTTCTATACGAATCAAAATTGTTATGAAACTGTAATGACATTCCAGGTAAATAGCAGCTAATGGGCGTAGTTACCGACGCTGTAAAAAATAGGGTGTTTCAATAAGGACGCTCGATGTTCAAACGCAAATAAAATAAGTTGTGTGTGAGACATCGACCCAATTTTTTTTTTTGGTTCAAGTAATACTTTATGGCATTAATTACAGAATATAGCGTCGTTCAAATGTCCGTCGCGGTTTTGCTTGGCGGCACGTACTCGTGAGGTCCAATTTTCGATGACTTTGCCGCATAAAACGGGCTAAATTTGTTGTATGGCGTTCGTTATGTTAACTTTGAAGTCAACTACGATTCTACTATGACTTGAGGTCAATTACGACTACGATTAATTACGATTTATTCACATATACCTGAGATTTAAGATAGCCCCAAAGGAAGAAGTCTAAAGACGTTAAACTGCACGATCTCGGTGGCCAATTCATGTCGCCGCTACGCGAGGTAATCATGCCCTCAAATCGTTCCTACAGAACGTCCATCGTGGTATGCGCTTTGTGGCATGGAGCGCCGTTTTGTTGAAACCACATGTCGTCGGTATCCATATCATCCAGATTAAGCCACAAGGAGTTGCTTATCGTTGATTTGTAGCGTTCGCCGTTAACAGTTGTGGTATTTATAGTATAGTTTTGGACGAAATACAGACCAATGATTCCACCAGACCAAAATCCTCATCAAACAATGACTTTCTCGGGATCAAATTGTTGTTAATGTATCTCATGTGGATTGGTATCGTCCCAAATTCGATAATTTTGCTTACTCGCATATCCATTCATACACAAATGAATCTCGTCGCTAAATATATTTTTTTTGCAAAACTTGTGTCAACTTCCAACTGGTCCAGAGCCCAATCAGCGAACACACGGCGTTGTCTATGGTCGTTTACCTTAAGTTCCTGGGTCAGTTATATTTTACACGGGTGTAAACCCAAGTCTGCAAGAAAGGTCAAGTTAGTGTAGATGACGGGAAATGGACTGTCTTGGGGTTTTTCCATGCACTCTCACGCACAGCAACGATGTTTTCAGCAGACCATGGGTTTCTGTGACGTACAGGTGTTGGCTGATTATTTATCAAACTGATCGATTCGAATTTTGCCACCAAACGTCGAATAGTCGACTCGGCGGGACGGTTTTCGCAAGGATAACATATCGCGTAAAGCGCGGAATGTTTCTCGAACGGACAACGGATTTTGAAAGTAAGATTTGATGATTTGCACGCATTGTTGAACGCTATAATCTTTCATGGTGATTTTCCATACACTACTGAACAATTCACAATATTTGACAGACGTCGCTTTACCAACATGACCGCTATTACTTAACAAATTTCGAGCGTCCCTATTGAAAGATCCTGTAGTTACAATTTAACATATTTACACACAAGTAAACGTTGTACACATAAACGTATTCTCTTACCAGAAATAAACTATTCTCTCGGTGTGGACTGATTAAGTTTTAAGAAAATTATATCAGCAATTTATGTGATCTATATCATGTAATATCGGCCTGAACAAGCAGGACAGTTTCTCAAGCGTTAAAAGGCCGGCGTTAAGATTACAAAGATAAGACCTGAGAAATCGTGGCAATCTAGAATCGATTCTATACGAATACACTAACATGTGGACGGGGAATCGCATTTTAAATTCCAGTTCGATAACGGCATGGGAGTGTACAGGAAATTTGAACCGCCAGCTATGACCATTAGCCAGCATTCAAATGTGGCAATGAATAGAATTAGAATAAATAAGGAATACGAGGCTGCAAAGTGAACGAGGAAGGAAAAGGTAGTGTCGATATAAACTCGTGAGATAACGGACCTATTTTCTATGGGCTTCTGTCGGTCTGCGTTAACACCCTTATCTGGAAACACACGAACCGGCGAGGTCACTTCCAGCATGGAAATGTCACTGATTTATGTTGGCCTGTTCGTAAAGGAACTTCGCAGCAGAAAGTCCGTGTTGGGGGATAAGAAAATTGCACTGTATTGTGGTCGCTAATGCATTATGTTATTTTAGTTTTAGATCATTCTCAACATGTGCATTAAGTCGCATGTCAGGTGAAAATGGTAGGTTACTAGTTGGGTTTTCATATTATGCGCCTTAATAGGAGGTATTCAGCGATATATTCCGATAAGTAAAAAATTAAGACTATATAAGCAGTATTTTTTCATGAGTTTTATAATAATAGAATTTTTATGTATGCACACATGTTCCATAGACCGATTAGATACTGCTTATTCGGTGAATTTGAGACTTATTGTAACATCGAACAGTAAGTTATACTTTTGGTATTGTTCATTAGTATACGAGTATATAACTTCCATATTCTTTTCAGACCTCTGTGAAGTTAGCACCTCCAAATTGAATTTTTCAACTTTTTTCTTCGTTCATCATTTTGATCAAGTTTTGACCAGTGAACAGTTTATTTTGACCACCTTTTGTCTGAAGATGCTGAGCAAAAACAGTTTTTAGAGCTTTTTTTTACCCACACCTCCAAATTGGAGTTTTTTAGTCATCACTTTTGGGCTAATTTAGTTGACCAAGTTTTCACCAGTAAACAGTTAACTACCTTTTAGTTGAAAATGCTATATACAAATTGCGAAAATAAGCTAAAAGTTCTTATATGAATAATTCATCTGATGAACGCTCTTTTATAAAAAATTAAAAGAAATGCAACTAAAACCTCTAATTTGGGGGAGCGAGCTAAAAAAAAGCTGAAAAAATTAGTTTGGTTCCGCATTTTCAAACAAAAGGTGGTCAAAATAAACTGATTATTGGTCAAAATTGGTCAAAACTTGGTCAACTAAACTAGCCCAAAAGCGACTAAAAAACCCGAATTTGGGGGTGTGGGCTAAAAAAAAAGTTCTAAAAACTGTTTTTGCTCAGTATCTTCAGACAAAATGTGGTCAAAATAAACTGTTTACTGGTCAAGACTTGGTTAAATTGATGAACGAAAAAAAAGTTGAAAACCCCAATTTGGGGGTGTTAACTATACAGACCTCAAAAATTAGTTTCGCTCAGCATCTTCAAACAAAAGGTGGTCAAAATAAACTGATTACTGGTTAAAATTGGTGAAAACTTGGTCAACTAAATTAGCCCAAAAGAGACTAAAAAACTCCAGCTTGGTGGTGTGGGCTAAAAAATAGATCGAAAAACTGTTTTTGCTCAGCATATTCAGACAAAAGGTGGTCAAAATAAACTGTCTCCTGGTCAAAACAGGTTAAAGCTTGATGCAAGTGATGAACGAAAAGAAGTTAAAAAATCGAATTTGAAGGTGCTAACTTCACAGACCTCAAAAAATAATTTCGTTCCGCATTTCCAAACAAAAGGTGGTCAAAATAAACTGATTACTGGTTAAAATTGGTCAAAACTTGGTCAACTAAGTTAGCCCGAAAGCGACTAAAAAACTCCAATTTGGGGGTGTGGGCTGAAAAAAAAAGCTCGAAAAACTGTTTTACTCGGCATATTCAGACAAAAGATGGACCTCAGGAATTAGTTTCGCTCCACATTTTCAGTATATATAAATATTAAAATTGCACTATTAAAATAATCTTACAAGTATTATGGTTGAAAATAAACGCATGAGAGACTACGTCTCTCATAGGTACGAAAAATAAATGTCATCACATTATATGCTTGGATTCGAAAATTTGCACCTCTCCCTGAGCGTGGGTAGGTTTGTCCTCACCTATATGTGTAACCTTCCATTCCGCAACTTGTGACTTTAATGGATGCACGTGGATTTACGTGTGCTCAAACTTTTTCCATTTAAACTACCATACGAAAGAATTGCATCACTGCACTCATTAATATCGATAATTAACCAATGCGTAGTTAAAAACTAGGTCACGTTTATATATAGCACAAGAAGAAGAGGTCATGGGATTCCTCTTTTTATGTTTCTACATTTTCTTTTGAAACGTTTGTAACATGTTTCGGTATATCACTCACTGATAACTTATTCGGCAGATATCTTATAAATAATTTTTTGATATATTATAAATAATTATCTAAGAAGAGCCAAGGTTTAATGTGTAGTCATAATGACATTCAAGTATTTATAATTTTTTAATATTTTATTGTCATTCAGTATACCTGTATTTGCATTTATATTCTACCGTTAGGGGCTCTTAAATTAACTCCTGTTGGCTTACACATTGAATATAATTGAAATCTCGCATGATTCTAATAGATATAATATGCACCTCGGCTTATATCAGGACACCATTTTCCGTTTCTCATATCACTCGTATGACGCGTGTCATAATTCTCATAGAATGAGCAAAAGTTAAGGTTATTCTTCCGTGTCCTGGGGCTTTATCGCGGTCGTTATCGCGTCCGCATCGTCCAAGTGTCCATTCACTGGGATCCGCTGGGGTAGATGGCTGATTACAGGGGCGCACAATTCTAATCAAAGATATAGTCCATTGAGGTCTAGTACACCTGAATATACTGCACGAATTATACATATATAAACAAAGCGTTATATGATGTGTTTACAGTATAAACTTCTGGGAAAAATTAAGGCATTAGTGAAACTTCACATTATATGTAATATTATTTTTTTCGAAGATTTTAATTAGATCACCTATATGATTTTATAATTAAATCATTTCAACTAATGTTTAACAAATTAGGATAACATGTATCTATTATATGGAAAAACATGAATAAATAACAGAAAGGAACAATGTCAAATGCAATGAAGATAGTGTTAATGAAACACTTTAGAAAGACAATTGGAGGTGGAATTACATCGTAAAGATTTAAATTTAGTAGCTTGTAGATCTTTCTGTAGCTCTTATCACTGCTTCCATTCATCTGGTCATGCAATTGATTAAGTTGTGAATGGTTTCCTGAGGAATATTCTCCCATTCGACAAGAACGACTTGTTCGAGTTCCCTAGGAACCATAGGAACAGGTATGTGACGCCTAACTGATCGTTTTAGTGCACCCATAGATTTTTTATGGGAGATATATTTGGAACTCATTGGTGGCCAGTCCGTGGTTGGAATATTCACAAATCGAAGGTAGTCTAGTAGCCATCTAGCAACGTGGGGCTGAGCTTTATCCTGCACAAAAGTAAAATTGTCCACAACAATCGGGGCAAATGGCATCACATGTTCTCTACGATGTGTTCTATGTAGAAATGTGTATTCATGGAATAAAATCCGTGCAACCAATGAAACAAATTCCTCTGCAGAAAATTATTGATCCACCGAAAATGGGATCCCCAGAGAGATATTGCAGACAGCTAACCTCTCTCCTGGCCTCTGCCAGACTTGTTGACGTTCATCTAGTGAATTAGGACTTACTTCGTTTAAAACCAAACTCGCTAGTCCAGTCGTCAATAGTCCAATTTACGTGTTTTTCTTTTCTTTGGTGAACTCACTTCTTCTACCCTAAGTGTACTGAAGGTGTTTCATTTACTTACTGACATTAAATTAAAAAAAAAACACTTGTCTAACTGAATTTATTGCCTTTTCTAAATCACTTTATATAGCTTTAAATGTACTAGAATTACAAAAAATTACATAATGTAACTTTACATTTGTCAAACATTGTTTACAATCCTCTATCACTACTCATAAACAATTGCAAATTGCAATTATTTATCAGTAGTAATAGAGGATATATGAGGGCCACCTATATAAAATACTTAACAATTTATAACTTCGAAAAGTTCTAATAAATAATGAAAAGTTTTGCTGATGCATTAATTTTGTCCAGGATTGTATATGTATAATTCGTTGTCCTACAGAGATGCTCATGAATGTTAATCATAAGAAGAATAATTTGCAAACCACACAGTTTAATGTTAAATTAAACGTTATTATAAATTTTAATTATCTCTCGATGATTCTAACGTGGTTGACGAACGGGTATCGAGTGACGTATACTTTTTTTTATTTTTTGTTGTGACGTATAATACTGTGGAACAAAAATGTTGTTGAATTTATTACAAGCACTTATTCTTACTTAACCTAAAGATGCTGAGTTCAAATTTGTAGGTAGTTTTGCTCTGTAAGCTCTAGAATTTGTTCAATTGGACATTTTAATTTTCGCGAAATTTGACGCTTCGTATACGCTGTGGCGCTTGACATGATGGAGAAGAGTCAGTTGCACAAAATAAAATACATGTATTCAAATATGGGTAGGTACGATCAATTTTTACTTTAAATTAACGTATACATATTTTAATATTTTAAAATAAACGCGGTATATTGTACGTGATTCGTAACAACTGTTATGGATGAAAATTTAGATGCTTTACGTTTATAGCTCTTGCGCCTATAGACATTCTCTGGGCAATCCCGTTTGATGCACCAGCAGTACTCTTCAATCATATGCTTATCCCAATGCCTTTGGTAACGTTATTCTCTCGTCAAGAGGTGAAACTCTGCCCCCTTCTTCGTCACTTAGGTACAGCGATAAGATTCTCTGGGAGCTGATCGAGGTGACTATATAGGAAATGGAGCTTGACACTCATATTGCAACCAAGATTTCGAAAAGTCAACAGCATTACAGTAATCAGAAGTTTATAAATAGGAGTTTTTTTGTTGCCAAGGAAGGCTTGTACCATCATCATGTTGGCGCTACACCGCTTGATGGGCTTTGGCCTGCTCTAGGACCTCTTTCCATTCGTTTCTATCTAGTGCTTTTCTTCTCCATACTCTCACAGCAATGCTTCTTAGGTCCTCTTCCACGTCGTCCAGGTATCGTAGTCTAGGTCTCCCTCTACGTCGTTGCCCTGTTGAGCTTTGGAACATACATATTCTTGCAGGATCTCTTGGATCCATTCTAATTACATGTCCAACCCATCTCAAGCAACTAAGTTTAATTGATTTTACAATATGGGAGTCTTTATAGTGTCTGTACAGTTCAAGGTTGTAGCGTTTTCTCCAAACCCCGTTATCATTTACCGCCCCATATATTTTGCGTAGAACTTTTCGCTCAAAACATCCCAGCAACTCCTGATTATTTTTTGTTAGGGTCCATGTCTCAGACCCATACATCAATACTGGGCGTATAAGTGTTTTATACAATTTACATTTTGTTTGTCGATCTAAGTTGTGAGGCTAGCCCAGAGTAACACTTATTTGCTAGGAGTATACGGTGTTTTATTTCTGCTGTGATATAATTTCGGGTGCTTACTATTGAGCCTAAGTAAATGAATTCGTCAACAGCCTCTATTTGCGCTTGATCAACTTGCAATATCATCTTTTGTACTGGCTGCAGTGTACGCATATATTTGTTTTTATTGGTGTTCACCACCAAACCAATTTCGCTTGCTGCTGCATCCAGTGCTCTATATGCTTCTTTAATGACCGCTTCTCATCTACCAATGATGTTTATGTAATCGGCGAAGGCGAAGATTTGGATACCATTGTTAAAAATTATTCCTGCTGTATTAATTTGAGCAGATCTTATCACCTTCTTTAGAGCAAGGTTGAACAATATACATGAAAGAGCATCTCTCTGTCGCAGTCCACTGCTAGTTTAAATTACTGGGGATAGACTACTCTGGATACGTACCCTGTATTCTACTTCCATCATTGTTAGCTTTATAAGTGCTATCAGGAAGCGCGGTATGCCTAATTTTTCCATTGCTTCAAAAAGCTTTCCTCTGTTGATGTTGTCATATGTAGCTTTAAAATCGACAAATACAGGTATGTGATGTGTTTTTATGTTTTGTTCTCGGGTCTTCTCCAATATTTGTCTAAGCGTTGAAATTCGGTCGATAGTAGATTTACCTGTTCTGAAGCCTCTTTGCTATCTTCCAGTTAGTCTCTCTGCATAGGGTTTTAGGTGTGAGCAGAGTAATAACACTTTATATGCAGTGTTTAATAACGTAATCTCCCTATAATTTGAGCATTCCAGTATATCACCCTTTTTATGAAGGACGCATAGTATGCCAGAGCTCCATTCACTAGGGAGGGTCTCTTGTATCCAGATTTCTGAGATAAGTGTATGTATGCACTTGATTAGGTTTTATCCACCATTCTTAAATATTTCCGCCGGGAGATTGTCAGTTCCAGGTGATTTATTATTGGCAAGTGCTTGGATGATTTGTTTGACATCTAGCAATGAAAGTGGCGTTCTCTCTTCCTCTTCCACTTGTTCTTGTTCGTTTGACTGCCTGTCTCTTCATCGATGGTCACTGTCAAGTGTCTCCATCAAAAAAGCAATGACAACGGGATATGTATGATAAACTTTATTGCATCACTCAACATGTCGATATCCAGCACATGGTTCCAACATAAAAACATACACAAAGTGACTTGGATATCACCGGATGGCATCACAAGGAACCAAATTGACTACTTTCTAATAGATGCTAGACATGAATAGGATGTGATGGACTACCGCAGCTACAGGGGAGCAAATATAGATTTGGATCACTACCTCGTTATTGCCAAAATAATAGGGAGAATATCAGAGGCAAAAAAGGAAAGAGGAGAGAGGCGAAATAAGTATAAAGTTTCAGACTTGAAGGACCCAAACAAAGCTGAGCACCTGTCTGCCAACATGAATAATTGATTAACGGAAATCCTTCAGAATGAGATAAGACCTTTTGAAGTTAATGACCGGTGGAATAAAATGAGAGATGAAATACAAACAACAGCAGAGGAAGTTATCGGTATGGAGCGGCGTGTCAGAAGAAATGAGTACAACGAAGAGTGCTCTCAGGCAAAAAGAGTGAAGAACGAAGCATATAAAAAAATGCAGACACGAAGAATAAGAAACACAGTCGACGAGTATTAAGAAAGAAGACGAACAGAAAAACGAATCCATAGGGCAAAAAAGAGACAATTCTTGGACCAGCAACTCTAAGACATTGAAGACCTAAACAAAGAATATGAAATCAGAAACTTTTATAAAGAAGTCGATGTCATGAGAAGAGGTTTAAAATCCAGAACAACACAATGTAGAAGTAAAGAAGGAGACCTAATAACAGTGGAAGTCTTGTATAACTACGACGAAATATAGCCACGCTGCTTTTTTTTGCCATTATCTTCTCGACAGAGCCTTCGTTACGGACAAGGGTACGTATTTTAGGCCCTTTAAGGACACCTTCTTTGATCTTCTCGAAAATTAGAGCAGGGAAAGTAGGAACTATGTAGCGAGAACGTTCACCTTCGGTATTTAGTGCCTTGACAAACTAACTACTTCATTATGCTAAGCTTGAGATATCGTGGAACAAAAATGATCTCTTCTCGGGTGACGATTGGGTCATTCACAATATTTGGCACACCTGCTTCAAGAGTTTTTCGGTCGGGCCACTTCTGAGTCCAGTGTTCCTCTAGAGCTCGATTCTCCCACATGTAGGGATAGCATGAACATTTCGTAAGGCCTCTCTGTTCACCTAAGAGAAAGCTCACCACTTTCAGATCCACACCAATGATCCAGTTGTGTTCGTGATATTAGAGTAAATCAATACGAGTTTTTGAAGTGAATACTTCTTTGGCGGCGTTCTGATATTTGACGAGAATGGAGAGTGAATTGGATAAAATCTAACGTTTCGAGATTTCGTTACACGAGAGAGAAGAAAGATATAACGTAGAGAGAAGGAGAAAGAGAGCTATACATTTGGTATACCTAAAACACAGGCTTCGTTGCAAGACAGAGTACACAGATATATAACATAAAGAAAAAGAGAAAGAGAGCTATACGTCATATATATCAATTTAGGTTATCCGCGTCTCCCTTTTGTGCGGTCCTTCGTCTTTAACGCCCACTCATACGCTAAGTCCAAGGTCCTAGTTGCTTGAAGGGGGAATAGTTTAGGAAGCATCGTACGAGCAAGAGAGAGAGCCACGTATTCATTGAATACTAGGCAATAGATGAAAATATAGTATGACGCGCATGCGCGCGAGTACGTACAACTCTGACGCCACACGGGAGTGGAGCAAGAGAGAGCGATATAAACTCAGTACGAAGCGATAGAATAGGATAGATAGATTGTCGCGCATGCGCGTTGTAGATGTACGCGTCCAGACGCTATATATTAACAGCTGAAGCAGCACGCGTGTGTACCGAATATTTATCATTGTGTTTTGTAATTATTTACGTTATTTATATCTGTGTTGTGTGATTATTTGATAATATCCTTGAACCGTTTAACTTGTTAAAATCTAGAAGATATAATATATTTCATTCACCGCTCCCTACTGGTTTAGAGCCACACAGGTGCAAATGCACTTGGAAGAGGCGAAGACAAAATCTCTTTGATTCTCGGGGGAGATTTCAATATAAATTTCGGATCCAATTATTCTTTGACGTTGATTAACTTTCTTCGGGAAACATTTGGTCTGCTTATAAATAACAATCCCAAAGAATCAACAACAAAACCGGAACAACATAGATGCAATTTTTACACGTTATCTAGAAAATATCGAATCACGAACATATATTTCATATTTTAGTTATCACAAACCAATCATATCAGTATTACCAATTGAACCACCAGCCGATGATAGTGTAGATAATGAATAAACCGAATATTTTTTATACAAATTTTATATTATTATATTTCTTTTGAAATGATCGCTCTGCTTTTCTCTCTCTCTCTCTCTCTCTCTCTTTATCTCTTTCAATCTCTCACTCTTAATCTCTCTCATTCTCTATTCTAAAGAAGTATTCACCTCTATCACGTGTACTGTGCTGCACATGATATTTTTTATATAATTATTTTCTTTCTACAGCTTTGAGCCTTCGCTTAGAGTTATCTAAAAACAATCTATTCTATATTTTGAAATAACCCATTCTGCTAGATTGTACGACTTGACATCTAATTGCCTAAGAAGACCGGGTATATTGTGGCAATAAACAAATGTTTTGTAGTCTAAAGAAATCCAAAAAGTTCGCCCGTTTTCGGAAAAATGAAACCAATATGATATCCATACATTTTTTTTAAATGAAACTACTTCACATTTTACTATTATTACTGTTATTACAAAAAGTATGCTAATAAGTAAACGAAGCATTTATAAGCAATATTCTCTTTGCAATACTGTGCAAAACAAAAACAAAAATTTAGAAATTATAGAAGAAGAATAGGATAGTTATAGATCATAGCATTTTAATTTACACTTTAATTTGGAATATGCTACGAATTCTGTCAAAATATCGATAAAATGAGCAATTGAAAATTACTCACATGCCCATAAAAATGAAGATAAATTATGTCAATCACATTTTGCTGTTATTCGTATTTAACATAAACAGTTAAGTGCCAAAGATATATGAAATTTTTAATAAAAAAAACCAAACAATCAAGAATATATTCCTTGAAAAAATCTCGAATGTGTATTAGTTTATTTAAATATACCCCTTTTTCTCTTTGTCGTTCGGCGACTCTGGTAGATAAACAAGCTTACCGTGCATCATATTTCCATTGTGTCGTGATTTTTATTATACTTGATTTACATGATAGATTACCGGGTAATGACACTAAGGACATCACTACATAAGGTCGACATTTCAAAACTCACTAAAATTCATAGGTAATTTTTTCTACGACATTTTTATTGTCTTCCATATTGCCGACTGCCGTTGACAACTGGACGGATTGGGAGTGAAAGGGGTCTTCTGAGTAATTACGGTCGAAAGTAAAGCGGAGGAAGAACTAACAAAGGCCCGGCATTATCTTCAACGCGGAATATGGAAATATGGAATGTGTCACGACACCTGCTTTGCATTTCTACCTCACAGGAAATTAAAATGTCTTTTGGTTGTATAATTATCTCTGTAGGTAATTGTCACTGCTGGCTGTTGAACAGAAATTTATGTGACTAATAAGTACCTCAGTATGTGTCAGTATATTTCGAGAATTTAGAAGCTCTGAAATAATTATTATACACAAGTGGGAAAAGTTTAATAAAAGAAAACAATATATACAGGGTACTTAACTGTGAGTGGCCTATTAGATGTTTTCGAGAAACTACAAGTAATTCCGAACTGAAAATTTGCATATAGGGGTTTTTAGCAATGTTCTATCTAATGAAAATAATGTCATATATGTGAAGCGCTCGGCGATACTGGAAGTCGGGAACAACTTCCTTATTTTAAATGGCAAACTATATTTTTATACCAGATTATAATTTTAGTTATTATTTTGAGGTAACTCTCAATACTATTCCCTATCCCTGAAACCAATAGTTTTTTAGATATCTCGATTTCAATAAAATCTTATGCGAAAACTAACCCGTACATAGGAAGTAATAACTCTCGCTGTGGTAAGATTCATTAACCAATTATTTTCCTGCATGTTAAAGAGATACGGAGCTTATGTATGCATAAATTACAAATGCTCCAAAATACACAGGGCGTCCAAAGCATTAAGTCAAACATTGACAACTTCAATAAGTGGCTTATTTCAAATGGAACATACTATGTTTCATAACCTCACTCGCTCCCTTTTTTGATTACACGAAATCGAAGTTTCCTCGTGACATAACATATGAGTTTTCTATGTACGGGTTAGTAACATATAAGTCGGAAATCGAGAAAGGAACCACCAAACCGCCAAGCGGTCATCAAAGTAGTTCGCGAATAGCAAAGCTATTACATAATCGCTCTAGGAAACAACTACTCCTCGGGCTAAAGCCCCGCCAGGCATTGAATTATACCCAGAAGCGATCCTCGACCCCTTTCTCGTGTTTCTCCAAAATCAGATAAGGTTTCAAAAAATAAAACCCGCCACAGGTAGGATTCGACATTTGTCCCGGATCGGAATCGAACGACATACAGCTGTTTCGAACTTATTAGTTCTCATCAGAGAACTAATAGAGAAAGGGATCGAGGATCGCTTCTGGGTATAATTCAATGCCTAATAGCTTTGCTATTCGGGAACTACTTTGATAACCGCTTGGCGGTTTGGTGGTTCCTTTCTCGATTTCCGACTTATATGTTACTGATAGAGATCGTATCGATAAAGATGTATACGCCATAAAGTTCATTCGGCATTTGTCCTGAATCGGCGTACCATGTACGGCACTGATGAGAACTAATAAGTTCGAAACAGCTGTATGTCATTCGGTTCCGATCCGGGACAAATGTCGAATCCTACCTGTGGCGGGTTTTATTTTTTGAAATTTACGGGTTAGTTTAATATTTTATTAAAACCGAAATATCTAAAAAACTATGGGATTTAGGGATAGGGAATAGTTACCTCAAAATAATAAGAAAAATTTTAATCTGGTATAAAAAATATGGTATAGGTTGCCAACTTCCAGTATAACCGAAAGTGTCACATACGTGGCATTATTTTTATTAGATAGGGCATCGCTAAAAACCTCCATGTGCAAATTTTCAGTTCCAAATTATTAGTAGTAGTTTCTCGAAAACGTCTAGTAGGCCACTCACCCTGAAGCACCCTGTATAAATGTACAGAGAATTTTAATTTCATTTTTTCATGAGGGAGTTAAATGTTTAAGACATCAAATTAACTGGGAAATGAACAAGCCTTACAATGTTAATTTCCGTCTGATTTATATATTTACAAGTATATAAAAATGTGAAAGTAATGTACAGATAAATAAGAGATTTGTAAATTAAAAAAATCTTGTATTTCGGAACTATGCAATACTCTGACGAAAGGCTACACTTCATCCAAATTTAATTAATGCCTATGCTACTCACTTTAAAAATGTTTTCTTCCAGCTAATGGTCCAATAGTATTGATTTTCAAGCAGAGAAAATGATCTTTAGACAAAGAACTTTAGATATCGAAGATAGTTTAAAACTAGTGTCCCTTGCAGTTTAGGTTTCACCCCTGTACCCCAACTACCCTCCCTATAAAAAATTTAAAATGGAACTGACTATATTGTAATACATCATTTTAAATTTCTAAAAGATTCTGATTCAACTCCGTTTAGAAAAACTGAAATTGGTTGATACATTATTGTAATAGAAGAAAAAATAAAATAATTTAAATAAAATACAAATAATTTAACGGAGTACTCAAAGGGTTATGATATAAGTTCAATAAAAGTAGGAGGTACTATTTTTGAGGAATCGCTGCCGCAAACTCAATACCGATAAGTTTTATAAGACAAATACATTAACTTATAATATGTTCAATATTGCCCATTAACTATTATGATAATGTCCTAGTCTCAAAATAAATTCATTCTGCACACCGTATATTATTTCCAGCCTTATATTGCACATTTCTTGTCGAATTCGTTCCCTTTAATCATCTATGTTTTCAGATTTACTAACATGACCCAACGTGGTATTTCAAATGACCTAAAAACAAGGGTCAAGCGGTATAATATCTGGGAAACAAAGCGGCTACTCTATAGGTCCACGTCGCCCTACTCACCATTGTAGAAATATGTTACCCAAGTAAGTGCGAACAGGAAGGCTATAGTGTGGAGGTGCATGGCCCTATTGATACCAAAGTCTGTTATAAGGTACGTGTATTTCATTTGTATTTGGTTATAAAGCTGTCATTGTTGGAATGAACTCTTGCTGTAAAAATTGTAAATGCCACCAGATCAAGTTATTATAAAATATACGGATTCAAAATTCCATTTCTGACTATACCCGCCCAAACGTTCACTTTTCTTGAAGATTCAGTATGTGACTTCCACATCCATCGTGGATTTTATGGAGCCCAATATCCTAATAGTTCTGTCTATTTACAGTTCCGTTAAGGAAAAATGTGGCTTGAAGATATTTTCCAAACACATTGTCATTATTACAACCTAATTACATTTTCTCGCGGAATTGCACTCGACGATAAAAATGATCTTCTAATAATTCTTGACTCAATATAACTTTATAAGGGTGAAATGAATATTTATGTAAAATATTAATCACTCAAATAGCATGACTCAAATTCGTTGTGTATCTGTATTGGCTGTTTGGCGACCAGCTATGGGTAAATCGCATATATATTTATGTTCTCTGTATTTATCTACAATTCTACTCACAGCATATCGCGTTATAGCCGGACAATCTTGATGAGCCTCTTCAACATTGTTAGTTCTACTTTAGTTCGTCTCGTATCTCCATAACTATACATCATAATAATTTCAATGCGATCTTTTTTCGAAAGAGATTTTTTGACTTTAGATAAGAGAAAATCACAAGCATCAATTTTGCGGAAAGCTAACTTCACGTAACTGACATTAAATAAAATTTATTTCAACGCTATTTAGACAACATATTCAATCAAAAATTTTCACAATTAAAAATTTGTTTCAATTTTTCTCAAAACTTTCTTTATGCAACTTGATTACATTTTTATAACAATGCTCAAAAAATGCACTCTTTCACTTCATCGAACAAAAAATAGGGGTTTAAAGTGGCGTACAAGCGTACGCCACTTTTAATAGAACTAAAAATTTTCAATAATAGGCAAGTTTTGAATAAGTTCTTTTGACTCTTCGAGGCGATATTTTTCAGATGTTCCAGGCTTCTTTTCCTCAGTATATGGACATATGTAACACTTTATCAATGTCGCATAATATGGAAATACATAGGTCTATAATTAGCTACATAAATAGTTCCGGTCTGAAAGATCACCGGACTTAAGCACAGTCCGTAATTTTCCATTTTTATTAGGAAAGGTATTATTTTCCTAATAAAAATGGTTCATATCATACTTTTTTGTCATTTTTCATTTTAATTATCATCAAAATGTCATGTCTAGCCTTACACGATTCCTTAAAAAAATAGTTACAGTTATTCTAGTCTCTATAGCAACATAATAGTTACGAATATAAAATTATCAAATGAATATAAAATGTTTTAAGATTCTGTTTAAAATTTTATTATTTGAGTTTAGTTTTACAGATATTATTCGCCAGTCTAAATTATTGTTGTCAACTGCATGACTAAGCTGGTAAGTATTAAAAAGCCAGTGAGTGGCTTTTAAAAAATATTTCAATGAACCTGAATTTCCCTGTACAAGTTCTTAGGCAAATATTAATCAATTCCTAAAAAATGTTAATTTAAACAAAACTACATATGTAGTGAGTATTACAAGTAATAATGCTTGTCGTCCTATAAAGCCCTCTCTCGTGTGAATGTAAAAAGGGGCGTTATTAAGGGGTAATGCGTTATGAAATCACGGATATGTGACAAATAACGGTTGACCCGTAAACACTATGTATAATTTGCCGGGGCACAGGGCCCGTCACGCAAGTCCCAATAGTGCGGTAGATACATTTTTAATAAAGGTGGTCAAATTCCATGCCACAATAATTGCCTGAGGAGGATAAAATCAGTTGTTTGGTTATTATATATTTAAACAGTAACTAACGCCAAGATAGTTCTTATTTTGCAGAATTTCTGAGAAAATGAAACTCTAAATATTTAATACCCAACTCATATATCTATACATATATATTTATAAAGGAAATGACAGAAATGGTTGCGAATAACTGCGAGCAGAGATCGAAGCGATTGATTTTTATGTTAATGTTTATAAAATCCTGGACAAATTTAACGCATCAACAAAACTTCCAATTATTACTTTTATTTTTTCGAATATTTAAATCACAACCACGCGGTAGCGAAGCGTCGATTCAAGCTGAGGGTAGGTTGTCCTGAATTAGGCGAGAGAGGGGGGCTGCTCATTTTTAATGCAATATATATATATATATATATATATATATATATATATATATATATATATATATATATATATATATATATATATATATATATATATATATATATATATATATATATATATATATATATATATATATATTGAATAGTTGAATCGCAAAAACAACTTACCTATATTTTTTTGTATATCAATTCCATTCGGCGCGTTTTCTTTTCTGCAAGAACATCTATAGTTCTTGAAATAGATTGGTAGGTTTTGCCGCTTTCTTTTTCAGTTTATAATTAAATATGCGTCTTTAGTATTCAGTTTACCTTCTAAAGATAAATTACTAAATTAACCACTCTTATTAATTCGAAAGTCTATTAAATCGACGTTGTCTAGGGCCGTTATCTTTAAGAACAACACTAATGACTACGCGTAACGACAGGTCAATATTATAACCACTGTATTACGCAAACTGATCGATCAGGCTAGCTAAATTGCATGTCATTTTTCACGTACTCCCCCTCTCCTCCCCTGCACTGCGGATCTCTATAAGTTCGTTAAATCCAAACCGCTATCTGGACTGGCTATCGACAGCCCAGACAGCGGCCGGCCAAGGGTTGCGCACTGCCGGTAGCCGGCGCTTCAGTTTAAATGGAAATATGTATGATAATATGAATAGAAAATGTTTATTATTCTGGTAAAGGCAAGTGGCAATATAAAAAAGGGGTTTACAATCTAAAATATGTAAAGTAGGCTGCACCTTACAGCCTTAATGGACGCTTCGCCACTGCCACTACGTGATATTATAACTAAATGATTTCAACTAATGTTTAATAAATTAGAAGGGTATTATCGGGGAAAAACCATGAGTAAATAAAATAATGGAATAATAATGTCAAATGCAATGTAAATGGTGTTAACGAATCATTTTAGAAACAAAAATGGAGGTGAAATTAAATCGTAATAATTTGAATTCAGTAGTGTTTGAATTATCCTCTAGCTTTTACCACTTCCTTCATTTAGGCATGCTATCGATCAAGTGGTGAATGGTTTTTTGAGGAGTATTATGCCATTCAACAATAACGACTTGTTCTAGTTTCCTAAGAGTCATAGGGGCAGGTGAGTGACGTCAAACTGATCATTTTACCGCATCCCATAGATGCTCTGTGGGGTTCATATCTGGGATTATTAATGGCCAGTCCATAGTTGGAATATTCACAAATCAAAAGTAGTCCAACGAGGAGCCGAACGTTATGCTGTATAAAAATAAAATTGTTTCCGACAAACGGGGCAAATGGACAAACATTATATGTTCCTCTATATATAATGTTTTCTACATAGAAATGTGCATTCATGGATCTCCCCGTATTGGAACCAAATCCGTGTAACCATTGAAACAAGTTCCTCCCCAAAAATGTTTTGGGGAGGAATTTGTTTAGGATTTGGTTCCTTTGGATCCACAATGGCTGATCCACCAAAGAAGTAGGATCCTCAGGGAGACTTTGCAGGCAGGAGGGTTCTTCTGTCCTCCTCCAGACTCGTTGACGTCGATTTGGTGAATTAATAATCTTGTTTCTCCTGAAAACAAAACTCGCTTCCAGTCGTCAATGGCCCAACTTACGTGTTCCCTTACAAAATGCAGTCTGAACTTGAACAGTGGTGTATTAGCTGGTCTATTACTGTCTAACCTCCCTTCATTAAGTCTTCTCCTGACTATAAATTCGTCCAGAAATTGCTATATTTCGAGCTGCTTCTAGCTCTTTGCTTAGCAAAACAGGCATTCTACCAGTTTAGAGGTAGAATACCTGTTTCTTAAGGCGAATTGTATAATGTATCGCTCATTTCTATTCTGCATCTGTAGACTGCTTGCGACTTTGCCCTAGGGTTCTACAGTAACTTCCAAGTTCATTAAAATGTTTAACTGATCGACTAATTGTTGATTGTCTAACTCCTAACAAATTAACCACATATTGCTTACTACGTTCCTTGTTAACCAGAGTTACCGCTTCCATTGCTTCATCTTCTCTTAAGTTACGTGGACGATTTCGTACGTACATCTCCATCTCGAACTTGAGTGGCCGAGAAAAAATAAACCAACACATGAATGCAGAGTATGTGTTTTATGCGACAGTTTTACTTTTTTCATCGGCGACTGCGTCAGTGCCTTATCAATACGTTTGTGATCGAACGAAAAAAATTTTTCTCATTCATTCGTATATGATACAGGCCGAATATATGTTTTTTTCATTCAACACAAAATCAGCAACGCGTTAAATGTTTATGTTTAAACTCTCAGGATGAACATAAACATTTACATAGTTTTCTCATGACCCTTGGACAGGGTGGGGTGCGTCATATCCACCTCAAAATCAATAGATGTCGTGTGCCTTCTCATGGCTCATGAACATGGTAGAGTGTGTTCTACCCACTTTAAAATCAATAGGTGTCGTCTGGAAGACGTCCTCGATCAGAATCAGTCAAAACCCGATCGATACGACACGATTTAGTTGAGTTATCCTAACAAGACATTTTAATGTCGACGAAGACAACGACACACACACAGACACATATTTTGTAAAAACCATTTTTTTTTGTTTTTAGGCCGAAAAACGAAAAATAAACGCTAGAAAAAACGTTTTTCTCCATTTTTCTTTACACGATTACATTACTTTTCCGCTTTGGTATAGTTGAGTGCGGAAAAGTAAAAATCACTAGCGTGACTAAATTTATTGCGTTTTACAAATCACTTTACAGCGTTAAATGTATTATTAACAAACTTACAAAATGCTAGTTTACATCTGTCAAACAATTATATTTGTTTATTAGTAGTGATATAACACATTCTAGGCCTCCTACATAAAATGTTTAAGAGTTTAAAGCTTATGAAAATTATAAGAAAGGAAATAAAGTTTTGTTGATGCGTTAATTTTGTCCAAAGTGTATATACACACAAGTAATTTCCAAAGTCCACACTGAAAAAGCCTCAAAGGGTAAGATAAAGTATTGGAATAAGCACACATGACCTTTTTTTGTGACGACGTAGCCGGCGCTTGCGCTGACCGGACAAGAGGCCCTCCAGAATCAGTGTTCCACCTACCTCGGAACCGCTGTCGCTTCTCATCGAGGTATACCCTAAATCCCCCTCCGCTCTCGCGATTAGGGGTTCGGGCCGATCTCCCATTCCTCCTCTTCCTTCTTCTTCATAATTTTATCAACCATTCCCTCTCCAAGCATCCATACCCTCTCACTTCCAATCATCTTCCATACCAAATCTTTCACATTCTCAAATCGTCCAATACCAGCCATACATTCTTTCCTTTTCCACCGACCACCTCGGGCACCTGAGCAACGTGTGCTCGAGGTGGTCCTTCACTTTTCTTTCTAGTGCGATCCAATACTATGTGAATATTTGAAATTTTAATGGAAATGTTGTACTTAACTTGTTTACATAAAGTACTATCATCGTGATACACCCGAAAGTCATTATTTTTGACAAGGTGATAGAATATTTACTCTGTTCTTTCATTTTAACGTTAATCCATGAGTTACCTTCTTATATAAACATTCTCATCAACTTACCATTCTCCTGACTACGAGGATAGAACGGTCAGTCGCTTACTTATGACTGATGACCTTTGTCCCCGCCTTCTTCTACGAAAATCACGAACGACACTATAGCTCATCTAAACTTGTTCAACTTGCACGAAAGTATAAAAAATAGCTTTAACGACTTCTCACTACTGAAGAAAAATGATGTGTATGCCATACATATTCAATTGTATACATATATTAGTAGTTCATACTAATAACATTTTTTGCGTGTCCTCTTGCAATTAATTTAGACAGAGTGACCTGATTTGGAATGTCATACCCAAATATAATTTATTGGCGTTTCTGTTTTATTAAGAGTTGCCTTTAATTATATACGTACCAGTTGGTTAATTCGTTTGGGATTTTTGTTGATAGATGATATTTTCCTTTCTTCTCTAAAGATAAAATAATCATATGTGTTTGAAAAATTATATCAGAGACTAATAACGTTTTTATTAACAAACAAAAGGCTAATTGGAATAACTGTTGGGAATGTACCTCGTCTTGTTCAATGTATGGGGTATCTCAGTTGGAACTATACTATATTTAAATATCAGGGGCGTAGCCTACATGGATGCGCGTGATGCATCCCTTAAAAAACTGGCAAATTAGTATTATTTAAAAATTAAATCGATTTATTCAATTATTACAATTTTTTTATTATTTTAAACCGACCGCAAACATACATTATTTACTTTAAACGCTACCATCAACTTTTTTATTTCAAATTGGCCGTGAAGGAGCCCGCAATTATTGGACCCGCGTTACTTGCTGCAGTGTTGAAATTCGATGGTCCACGTTACATTCAAGCTACGCATTAAATGCTCGAAACGGTCTTACGCAGTCAACAGTGGAACCTCGAGTGGGTTTCGTTATTTCTGGACTCAGTTATGCGATTATGTGAACGCATATTGGTGACTGTACGCCATAACATAAGGAAGATTTGGAAGCGCTGTTTCAGGTAATTGTAGAAAATGAAAATGAGGAATGGGATCGAGAAATCGTTATTTGTGCTAGCACTTAGACTTTGATTTAAATTTTTTCGTAGGAGTGTTTTCTGCAATATTCCCACATTCCGAGAGTCTGTTTAAAATTCTACAGACAAAAATATCAAATATTAGTAACTGCAATGGAAAGATAGCCGATTTCAAATCACATATTCAAAAAATGAGAAACGATTTTAATGACATTTGGACAGTATGGACAGATTTGTGTTAGAAAATCAACCACCAAGTAAAAGAATTTGTTTGGATTTAATTCCTGAAGAAGACAAGAAAAGCACCTAGACATGATTGTTTTATGAAATTTTGGACGTTATTACTTTGAACATTAGTGAACGGTTTAGTGAAATTTCTAAGCTGAAATTCTTATCTCTAGATTCCACACTATTTACTTCATTCGTGAAACGTTTTCCTGATGAACGTTTTCTTCTTTAGTAGATACATATGGAACATTCTTTGACGCAAATCGTTTAAAAAGTGAACTTTCACTGTAAAAGTAAACTTTTACAGTGATCCCGATATGAAAAAGAACACTGCGTTTGAGCTTTATAAGGTTATAATTAATTACGGATATCAGTTTGCATCTGGAATAAAATGGGATAGGTGAAAAAGTGGAATATTTTCTGGTACTCGAAGTGTATCACAACAGAAAACTCACAGCAGTAAAATAATGAAAGTATAACCTATTTCTCTTCCTATTTTATACTTTATTTTATTATTAATCTTCATTTTAATACCTTGAGGAAGTTGAACTGCGATGTTAGTAACGCAATAAAAATATACACGCGTTTATTTTATTAAAGAAAAATAGTAGCGTGTGTGATGTATCAGTTTCGATATGCTTTTTAAATTTTTGTCCTTAATACATATTCAAGAGTTTTATCCTGGAAGATTTTTATCAGAGATACTAAATCTGAATTATGTTGTGCGTGTTAGCATGTGAGTTATGAAAATAATTTCTAAATATTGTGATTTTCATATACTAAGTTATATCTTGTTATTCCGGTTATACACGTCACTATATTTTATATCACCTAGTTAGCGATAGCTATGAAACGGAAATATATTTGGTAAAATATTGCTTTGCTTTCACTTAAATATTTAAATAAATTAAGTGTATTATATTGACACTGAGGAATATTTAATAAGTTGTTTGCAAATATTTATTTTTATATATGAAGTATTACGTATTAACCAGTATAAGTTTCGTATGCTCCCTAGTAATTAATAATCCATATTACCTTCCTATAGACCAAAATTAGATTTGATGACCATAATGATACATTATTGCTTTATGACCAAATTTCATTTGCTTATAATTGCATTGTAGAAATTAAAATTTAGTAAATAATGCCATATGAAGCCTTGTATTTTTAAAACCACTGAAATGAGGAAATTATACTCCACCCCATCTGCGCATGCCTTATATAATAAGGACTAAACAAATTAGGCCAAAACAGCTATTCTCCTGGCTACATGCCGACGACGAGCGCAGGATTATATGGCGAAATATGTCGTACCGTTTTCTAACAAGAGTCAACACTAAAATCCAGTGATTAAAATTGCTCGAAAACCACAAGGAAGATGCAAAGTATCACCTATCTCAGGATATCGCTAACTGCAGTCCGGTTTCACTTTATCTTGGGTCACGTCAGTGCAGTGTAAGTGAGTATACCTTTGACAAATGAGGATCGCATCTTATAGACGCCGTTAAATTATACCGCAGTAGAGCAAACCGAGCGCCATCTATCGGTGGTTTCGGAAACAATCCAAATCGAAGTAAAGCTTGATCGATCATCAATATAATGAAATATTGATGCAATCATCAATATATACTTGGCAGAGGATAATTTTGAAATCTATTGAAGTGAGGAGATTGTTTGTATTTTTTATTAGTAGTAATTTGGTATATTAATTTTTAACAAGAGCCTTAATTTACGAGTGATTGCAGGCTGAGCAGAACTACTGCTTTACAATTAGATACTATAACTTCTGTACATTTAACTTGGAGAGTATAGCATCCAACATCTTTGTTGCATCTTTAAAAAACTATACACCTAGACAGTACCATAACCACCTAGACAGTAAATTTACCTGAAAGGAACATATATCTAAAAGGAAAAAACAAATTGGCTTATAAGCGAAAGAAACAAACCAGTTGACTGGACGAGAGTCCAAATTATCAATAAAATATAAATTAATTCTATATAAAACAATGATTGGACCTTATGAAGAACAACTTATGAAGTAGGTTTCTAGAGCTGTACAGCTAAATCACAAATTTCTATAATGCAAAGAGCTTAATCGAAGGTTCTTCGTACCATAATAGATGCACCCTGATATATTGTAAACCACAAGTTACATATAGACTTGAGTATCCCTATATAAGCGAGGTCATCAAGGACCCAAGCAATAATCACCATTTAAAATTGGAAGCACATCCGAACCTCTTTCTAGAAACACTATTACATCCAGTTCAGAACCGAAGACTGAAAAGCTGTTGGCCAACAAACTTAAATAGAAACTAAAGTGATTTCATTCGATTTTCACCTCTGTATGTCATCAGTACAAGCATCATTAGCTTAGAGATTGTATCGTATCTGACTGCTAATAAAGTGTTTATATATAAAAAAAATCTGTAGAAGTACGAATACTTTTCCCTTTTAATTTGATGATATGACGTCAGGTTACAGGAAAATTGATATAGAAGTAAATGTGTTCTTTTATAAGTAGATAAGTAGAAAAAAGTTATGTATGTAAGTATGTATATTCATCGATATTCACTCTGTAAAGGTCGCAATTCGACTGAGTAAAGACCAGACTATTTACTGCACACCTCGTGGGTGGTCCCATATCGCAGTTTTGAGAAGTTCGAAAAGTTCGTAGTAAGTGTATTCTCTTTATTTTGTATTCTTCTGTGAGATGACTAAGTAGTTGCATTATAAGGGAAAAACTACGAGGTATTCTAAATAGTATTGGGTTGGGATATGATAAATCTTATTTAAAAAATTGTTAAATGTACTTAGTAGTTGCTTCATATAAAAAAGATATTGATTACATACTTGACATATTATATATAACCTGCAGTTATATTTCAAACGTATAATTAGAAGTTTTCAATTCGAGTTGAACAGTTCTAAATCCTTTCCATCCAAGCCTAGCGCCGGTCAGGGAGAGACATTCAGGGAGAAACAATAAAACCAGAGAATAAAAGAATAAGATATAAGAAGCACCAGCTGGTGGAGTTCATCGGGTCATAACCAAGGGAGGTCCACCTGGAAGCACTCCTGGCAGATAATTTTTCCAGAAAGTGAGAGGCATATTTGCCTTTAGTGAGTAAATAAACCAAGTGGGGAGAAGGAGGAACCAAGCTCAAACGAGGCGGATCACGGTCTACGATGCACGAGTAAAGAGCAGTAATCTTGCTTGGCCTGCAACCTTTACCCAAGTATGTCAGTTAAAGTAAAAATACCGTCCTATTTTTTAACCCTTCTTTGGTTTACTATAGTATTGTTCAGAAATCCGAGGCTACAGAGTTATTTAAAGGCCTGATTCCAATTGACCTGCCAGTATAACTAGAGATGAAAACAATAATTGATTAACGAGTCCTTAAAGACTCAACTTAAGTTTGCTAAATAAAACACAATATGTATAGGACCTTACATCTGTTATTTATATCCATATAATATTTATAAGGAAACAGTTTTCACAGATCCAATAAATACTAAACTTAAGAATAGGGAACCTGTTTTACACACAATTATTTGCTGTGATCTGGATCACTTCTAGCTGGGGTTACGTTAACCGTGAATATTACTGAATTTAGTGACGATAAATCCCCATTTAGTTGTAGGATGGAGATCCTGCAGTAACTACAGAGACGTCGATAGAGATATTATCCTAGACCCGGCCTTAATCCATCGACCTTAACTTGGTAGACCTTTTTGAGTAATCTATTAACATTTACCAAGCTCCATTTTTGAACAAAAATCTACTTATTTAGAATTATGTCTAAATCTCGTAAATGAAACAAGATACTATAATAGTATTTAAGGGCGATTCTATTCTTTGCATAGATATGTGGCTAACTCTAAAAAACTTTATTTTGAACACGTATTGAAACTTCCCGTACCCAGGCTATCAGATCACGCGGTATATTTCAATTTTTCGTAACAGCATTGAGATTATTTGGCTTCTAGAAGATGACCTAAATTATTTCTTTCATTTCATAAACAGTCAAAGTAATTAAGTTCGTTTATTTGATAATAATACTTAGTGCTCAGCGCTCTAGGGTGGGTACTTTGTCACCATAGAAGGTTAACACTTCGCATTGGCTATAAGTCTCTACCTGGGTATCTCAGAGAGAGGGCGTACGTGACACAAAGCTATTACTCAGACAGTGTCTCACTTATACAGGGTGTTCCTCTTGGTGTACTGCAGAGTTCTGCGTATGCCAGCCATTGCTCAAATTATACCTTTACTGAGGTGATTTTGTACGTAATCTATGGCAACAAGCCATTTTCTAACTGCGAGTTCGTGGTTGGGCTTAGGTTTTTTTAATGTCTCCCCAGTGGGGAAATTCACAGAGTATTTGGCATGAGGAGTTCCTCTTGGTATACTGCAGAGTTCTGCGTACGCTAGCCATTGGTTAAATTAAATGGAGGTTTCCGTTATAAATAACAGGGTTCTGTTATTTGTCAAGAACATTATTTCCACCTATCCAAGTTTGGATAATAAATGTAAATTCGAGTGGATTCTGAGTTTCTTTTTTCTTTGCTTCCTTCTAATATTAAATCAAATAAAACAAATCAGACATAAATTCAAATAAAATGAAATCCGAAATTGAATTGATTAAATCTTAAATTAAACTAACCAAAGCAGATCATAATTAAGAGAATTAAAACAAATAATACCAAACTTTATATAAAGAATTTTGGGAGTAAGAATTAAAAACACAACGTAGCAAGGTTCCTACCACTAGACGAAATTAAACGATCAGGCCAAATCTTCGAACTTTGTACGTCCACTCTCTGGTTTAGGGTCAATCAGGGATAGCAGGGGCTGGTTGGTGTCATATTCTGCAGGTGTGATACCAATATAGTCTCTGAGAGTGGAACGTTCTCGCGAGAGGACGTTTCTCAATTGGGGCTTCGTAAAATAAAGTAAAAGAGTAGGGGAGGAGTGTTTCACTGGTGTCGTGACCAGGATTTTTATAGTTGGAATTTTCATTTTAATTAGAAAATACGACGACAAAGAGAGTGGGGATATTGGATGTCTCAGTATGTATGTAAATCTAAGTACTCATCTACTAGTTGCATTAGATATATAGTTAATACGATATATCCTTTGAGAAAACATATATGTTTTTTAATTTGCAATGTTTTTCAGGCCTAGATATGCTTGTATAGATTAAGGAATGTAATTATTTGTTTGTCCATATCCAAAGCTTATATCTAGTTGTTATATAATAAATAAATATGCAACAAATACATTTTTATATCAGTGTAGTTTAACAAAATATCATACTTACGTCATTAGATGTGTAATATACATTATGATCTGGCACAGTAGGGGATGCTGCTTATTAAGAGAGTATTATGAATTTAGTGTCTCTAATTTTTCAGTGAAAAATGTGGATAATATAAATTTCTAAAGATTATTCCACTGCTTTCCGCTCCTTCCTATAACTATAAAGAGAGCACCCAGAAGAAATTAAAATAGGCTTCGTAAATTGAGTACGTGCTCTTGCTGAGATGGTCGAGGCAGAGCGTAGAGCATTGCACGTCGCGTCGTCGTCAATAATACTCAGACCACGATTTAATTTAGGCATACCTTTGCGTCTAAGTATATTCTCCAACATTCATGTGTGTGTAAGATTAGCAAGCACAATTATCAACTTTTGTATTTCATATAGCGTTTCTACTTTATCTATATTTTTAGTGAGTTTTTGTACAACAGTAAATTATTTTGTTTCCATTATGGACTGATAAGATTAGAGAAGATACGACTTTTATATATGGTGTCACAATTAAATCATTTTATTAAAAGCCATTTAATCGTTTTTAAGTTGGAAATTCGAGTTGAAGATGTAGCCCATTGAGGTTTATATTTTTCATTAAGAATAATGAACATCACTGCCTTTTTCTTTTCCACACTCAACTATATTAGCGGAAAAGTAATATAATCGTGTAAAGAAGAATGAAAAACTTTTTCTCGTTTATTTTTGGTTTTTCGGCCTAAAATAAAAAAAAGGTTTTTAAAAAATTTTGTCTGTGTGTGTGTGTCGTTGTCGTCGGCATTTATTCTTGTTAGCACGATAATTCATCTAAATCGTGTCGGATCGATCGGGTTTTAACTGATTCTGATCGGAGACGTGTCCCAAATGAGACATATTGATTTTGAGGTGGATAGGATTCGCCCCACCCTGTCCATAGGTCATAAAAAAGCAAGACAGTGGACTATTTGAAAAATTTTGTTTGTTAGCACGATCAATCAACTAAATCATATCGGATCGATCGGCTTTCGACTGATTCTGATTATGGACATCTACCACACGACATCTGTTGATTTTGAGGTGGATAGGACATACCCCACCCTGTCCATGGGTAATGAGAAAGCACGATGGTGGACTATTTGAGAAGAATTTGCCGATCTTGCATTGAACGAAAAAACATATTTTCGGCCTGTAATCCTGTATCATATACGAATGAATGAGAAGAAAAATAATTTCGTTCGATCACAAATGTATTGATACGGCAATGAAGCAGTCGCCAATCAAAATAGTAAAACTGTCGCATAAAACACATACTCTGCTGCATTTATATGTTGGTTTATCTTTTCTCGGCCACTCAATTTCGAGATAGAGATGCTCTATGTGCGGAAAAGTCCATCTTAAGGTTTTAAAACTGTTTATTTCAGTAGGCCTTCAACTTAAGAACCACCTAGGAAACGTTTCTGGACAATCTTTCTACGTTTCTAGTATTTTTTTCCTATATCAGAAGAATATGGATATAGTAAGCAATGATAATAAAATAATATCAAGATATCAACAATGACAGTATAAATTCATCAGTAATGATAATACAAGAAGCTAATTTTGGTGTTTCCGGTAAAGAAAAAATAATTAATTAAACTATATTTTTTAATGTTCGCTTTTTAAAGTAAATAATATAGTAAATGTAAAATTAGAGAAATCTATTATTTCTTTAACTTCTATATTACATAGACAATCTATTTAATACAAATAGACAATAAGCAATTCCTATGACTATTAAGACACAAAATTATTGTTGAAGAAGATTCCAATGAATATCCTACATAAATTATTCATTAAGGTAAGCATACATTATAAATTAAAGTTATGAATTGAATTAATCACTACAAGGTTAAAACAATTAATAAATAGTCACTGAGTTAGCAAGTTTGGATGTGCTTTCAGGCGGTTGTTGTATTTAACACAAAAACGTTTGGGTTTCTGTTTACTGGACGGCATAGGAAGGTCTCTATACAATAAATGATTGGGTCTATAGAACACTTTGTTTTGAAATTTTGTATATCATATCCATTTCGATATTCTCTGTAGGATATTGAGATTGGAATTTCCAGTTATTTCCCAATGTTGAATACAATATTTCATGATGGTTTCAGTATGGACCTATCACAAAATATTTTCTTTTCAAGTGATACTAGCGACTTTCTACCCATCATCCAGTACCTTTTGAAATACGTCAAGCCGAGTTGATTACTTCTGATGAAAATATATTTGCGTTAAATGGGTTGGTTGTTAAAATAGATAAATTGTGAATATATTTTGTCATCGGATTGAGGTTGTTGGTAATTCAAAGTATCTGAAAAGAAACAACGAGAGTAAGCTATGAAGCGAGAACAACCTAAGAACCACAAGCTATGTCAGTCTTATAGGTTGCTGAGCTATCAAGAGTGTAAGATATGCTTATTATAAAAAATCGAATTATATCTTCTAATAATACTCTAGGCACAAAAATTAAGGGATGTAAAGAATCCTAAGTTTTTAGGTGGTTTTCAACTGGCTGTAACTTGGCGAAAAATGGTCGCAGGGTATTTAAAAAAAATAAAGTTAAAGCTCCAAGTTTGTAATTTTCAGATTATGAGTTCAAAAGTTGGGTTACTATCAGCAGTTTTAGAGTAATTATAAGAAAACTACAGGAAAAAGGATTTTACAAATTTTGGTTTGACTTTCAAAAGATCCACGGACTTCAATACATTTTTTAAGTGTATTGAAGTCCGTAGCATTAAATATAATTGTGAAGATTTTTAGTTAATTATATTCTCTTTAATTTGAGCCATCCAAGAACCTTGTACTATGATTTTTCGTTCAGTTATCATCAATCAAAACAAAAAAGGCAGTTTTAATTTTGGTAATTAACTACTGGAGAAATAATGATTGTACCAATCGCTGTTATTGGTTGTTGATAAAAAGAAATTTGTGCGAGAACGTTGATTGAAATAGAGGTAAAAAAATTGCGTATTTAGGAATGTTCGCTTAATATGGCGTAACTTTGCAAATAATGGATAGACTAAGGATGTTGACTGCTTTTTTTTAACCAATCCCAAAGAAATTCAGAAAATTTTAAAAGTTTGCGATTTTCAGTGAATTTGTCGTTTTTGCTAAAAATCAATTTAAGGATGAATTTTTCATTTATTAATCATTTTTTGTCAAATAACAGAATGACTTCAAAGGTTCTATATACCGTTTAATAAAGATATGTTTAAAATAGAACCTTTAAATATCACAAAGCAACATCAGGAACTTATACGATGCAAAGTTAATGAACTCCTACGCGAACATAGTCACGAGCTGGTATTAAGCCTCCTCCCATATTACCATTGTCAATTTAATGCTATCGAAATGATATGGGCAAATGCAAAGACAATTTATAATGTACATATTGAAGAGAATGGTTATGGCGATGATAATGTCCTTACAATGTGGGAAAAAGCCTTCTGAAAGAGAAATTTAATTTGTATCGGGAAACAAAAGTTGTTTTTCATGGATATTGATACCAAGACGATATTTCTTATCGCATGTTTTTCATTATCGTTACATAATATATATATATATATATATATATATATATATATATATATATATATATATATATATATATATATATATATATATATATATATATATATGTTCGGTTTAGAACGTTCGGCGACGTTGTCCGATTTCTATACTCCACTTCTTCCTATCTTCCCATTGGCCGTTTTGTAGGTTGCGGGCACTCATGGCTTTTCTAATTCCCTCTGTCCAGCTTCTCTTTGGTCTACTTCTTTTTCTCCGGTGTGCTGGTATCCACGTTATGGCTTGTTTGGGTAATCTAGAATCTGCCATACGGTGTACGTGAGCGTACCATATAAGCTGTTTTCTTTCAATATCACAGGTTATAGTGTCTGTAAGTCCCATTTGTCGAAGTATCTCATCGTTTCTTATTCTTTGAATTCTCGATATGCCAGCCGATCTTCTCAGAGCATCCATTTCCGTAGCTTCAATCTTCCTCTTATTTTTGTCCGTAAGCCTCCATGTTTCAGCCTCATGGATTAAGGTGCTTTTTATTAGAGTGTTGTAAATATTATAAAGAAAAATACTGTTTTATTCTAATATTAGCCACATACAGTGTGGTGACAAAGTTTCGTACAGTATTAATAAATCTGTTATGAAATAATTTTTTGAAAAGCTCTTTTTTATTTTCTTAAACGCCATCTTTAGTCAACCCTTATTTGTTTAAAAATACTGATGTAAAAGTTCTATTTCTTAGACCTTGTGCTTGACCTGTGACGTCGTTATAATCGTTTGTAAATTGCAACTATTTTTTATGTTTTCCAAATATAACCGTACATGGGGTACGATTATTAAGGATTTCGTATTGACCGTTCATGAAAACAAATCAACGTTAGTTTTGAGAGAAATTTTAAAGTTGTGGAAAATGTCATCAATCCTCCATCAATCTAATATTGTATGGGAAATAGATAGATAGTTTGTATTGAACATATATTAATTTCCGCGCTTTCAAATCCTTTGAATTATTTAGCCTATTAAAATCGACACCTTCCCCTCATTTTAAATAACTCTTAAAAGAAAATCCAAGGGAGTCAAATCGGGTCAGTTTTTTTTAAATACTACTTACGCGGTATTTGCTGATATCATAATCTGATCAAAACGAGTAATTTTCAAAGTATCAACGAGTAATTTTCTAATCTAATCGACTACGGTGACTAAAGTGCTACTCACTAGTCTACTTCTTCTACATTTTTAAAAAATAAAACCTATCACCGGTAGGATTCGACATTTGTCGAGGATTGGAACCGAACGACATACAGCTGTTTCGAACTTATTAGTTCTCATCAGTGCCGTACACAGTACGTCGATCCAGGACAAATGCCAAATGAAATTTGTGGGATATACACCTTTATTGATACGATCTATGTCAGTAACATATAAGTCGGAAATCGGGAAAGGAATTACCAAACCGCCAAGGAGTTATCAAAGTACTTCTCGAATAGCAAGGCTATTACATAATCGCTATAGGAAACAACTACTCCTCGGGCTAAAGTCCCGCCAGGCATTGAATTATACCTAAAAGTGATCCTCGACCCCTTTTCCGTGTTTCTGCACGATCAGATGAGGTTTCAAAAAATAAAACCCGCCACAGGTAGGATTCGACATTCTTCTACATTTGTTAGTGTGGCTAGGGTCTGATAACTTAATTACACGAGAATTAACGTGTAACATGACCACACTATGCTTTTCTCACAATCACTGAACTCGATGAGTTTGGTCCTCCTAAGTCTTCGTGCAAGGTTTGTGTTGTCTAGGATCCAGATGGTCTCGACGCTCACGCGGTAAAGGTCGGGAGCCTCAGGTCAGTTGGTCTTCGAAAATAAGAAAGAGCTCTAACTTGTTGAAACCAGATTTATTGATGGAGAACATAATCATCCTCATTGTTGGGACAAAGGGAAACTGCTAAAATACCACTTCGTGTCATTCCAGTCTATACATTTAGTTTACTATGATGCTGGATATGTAATTTTTGAATCCAATAAGGATTATGTTGTGATTTTCGTTAGGTATGGATATCCCTGATACCAGATATTTATGTTGCAATTGTAGGGTATTTTTATATTTCAATGTAATCGTATTTTATAATTTTAAGTTCAACACGGTCTATCTTACAAACGATAAGTACGAAACCCCTAATATGCGTGCCATTGTATACGGAATTATTACTTTTCCGCACTCCACTATACGCGGAAAAATAATGTAATCGTGTAAAAAATTTTTCTTTCTAGTGTTTATTTTTCGTTCTTCGGACTAAAAACTACAAAAAAATTGGTTTTTAAACCATTTTGTGTATGTGTGTGTCGTTGTTGTCGTCGGCATTTATTCTTGTTAGCACGATAACTCAACTGAATCAATCTGGCTTTAACAGATTCTGATTGGGAACGTCTCCCAGACGACACCTATTGATTTTGAGGTGGATAGGATAGGATACACCCCACCCTGTCCATGGGTCATGAGAAAGCACGATGGTGGACTATTTGAGAATTTTTTTTGTTAACACTATAACTTAACTAAATCGTGTCGGATCGATCGAGTTTTGACTGGTTCTGATCGGGGACGTCTTCCAGAAGACATCTATTGATTTTGAGGTGGATAGAACATACTCTACTATGTTCACGGGTCATGAGAAAGCACAATGGTGAACTATTTGAGAAATTTTTTTGTTAGTAAGATCACTCAATTAACAGGGTGGATAGGACGTACCTCACCCTGTCCATGGGTCATGAGAAAGCACGATGGTGGACTATTTGAAAAAAGTAAAACTGTCGCATAAAACACATATTCTGCATTTATGTGCTGGTTTATTTTTTCTCGGCCACTCAATTTCGAGATAGTGATGTTCTACGCGCGGAAAAGTCCTTTTAAGGTTTTTAAACTGTTTATTTTTATTTAAAAAATATTATGATCATATTACAACTCAAGCAGTAAATCTGAAAGTAGATTTTTGTAGAAACGTCTAATTTTATTTTAAAGTAAAGTTTTAATATAGACGTGAATTCTATGATATATTCGATTGTTAACATATAATTGTATGTATTTTTCGTTTAAAAACAATATTCAAGTTCAAAAACACCATATATTGATTATTCAAATCTTAGAACAAAGATAACGTTAAGACTTGTAGGTCATTCTCTTCGTTGGAAACTTCATTTCTTTCACGTCATTTCCTTCGTTACGAATAGCTATGTTAATTAAAACAAACCATAACAACTTGTTGAGGTAAGACATGCACTTCAATACAGAGCCGGCGCAAAAAGTTGTTTTTCTTATTATGAGCAATTTGTCTAAAACTTTCCTTTGTTTCCTCGCGTTAGTCAGGAAGACGCCTTTTCATAGTTATGAAGCTCGTTACTATGTTAATGCGGCAACAGTAGGTAATAAATAATTCCCCGGCATTTGTACGTATCTTGTTCGTTAATCGAGAGGTGATTTGTTGGGCTTTGACGAAATAATTAATATCGGGTTGCTTGGTGTAGCTTTATGGTATACTGCACCCTTTATAAGTATATGTATATGTATAAAGGCGTAACTATATTTGAAGTAGATTACGTTATTGTTCCTCGAGTTTATTACGTTTGACAAAATTAGTAGTGCAGTCAGAATGCATTAGATGCAGTATACAGTACTTTCGTAAATTAAAGAATTAATTCGATATAAAAATTCAACGAATAACTTTTGGAAAAAACTCTCGAACCCGTCAAATTTAATTTCTATATTCACATTTGCTAAAATATAATTAATACATACAGGGTGATTCATATAGAAGATATGACGTCATTGATATATAATTTTTAATAGCAACCCCTTTTTTATTATGGAATAGGAAACCACATTGTTTTACATGCCTTACGGTAATAACACAGACCCACAAAAAATAAAAGTTGTATGTGGTATGGAGTAAACTATACTTATTTTTTGTATTTTTTTCCGCAGAACATGATTCTAAAGTCAGAATTAGGGATTACTGATCAAATTTCTAAGAAAAACCATAAAAACCGATAAAAACCTTAATCGAACAATTTGCTTATATAATATGATAATACTATTCTTATATTAATTCTCGTTTCCCCACCAGTTTGTCTTCAAATGATTTGTATAACAGATTTCTGCTTTGTTTCTTTCCCTTTTTTATTGGTTTCTCTCTGCAAAACATCGCGCCTTCGGTGGCTCCAAAATCACGAAGATGTACACAAACGAATCTACATATCCCATTTTCAGGCAGTTTAGGGCAGTTTTCATCGCAGTCCAAACACTCTGTGGTAGTACGTTTCCAACGGTACTTGTACCGACCGTGTATACAGCAAAACTTAAACGACAAAAATAACGCAAAAATCTTTGCGTTATTCTTTTTCATTGTGTAATTTTCATTGTGTAAATTTGTGCTCCATCAAAACTATGTGGTTATAAAAGCTTATTCGCCATAATATATGTAGAATCCAGCATGAGATTAATGGATTTTAATGCTATTTACTTATAGCATTTCCTTAAAGATAAACAATTCGTTACAACTATGAGTAATCAAAGAAAGGCATCATGCTTGAGTTTCGAGGAAGTGTCAACCAAATTTGTAGGCAATAATAAAGATGCTGATTACAGAAACATTGTGGCAAATATCGATTTTTATTGTTTTTCTTAGTAGTATGACCAGTAACTCCTAATTCTGACTTTAAATTCGGGTTAAGCGGGAGAAAATTCAAAAAAGAAGTATGATTTATTCCTTATCACACAAAACTTTTATTTTTTGTGGGCTTATGTAATTGAAGACACGAATGGAATATAGTGTTATATATGTATAAAATATAAAATATTGAAAAATTCGAATTCAAACATTTGTTGTATTTTTTCTCGTATATTTTATATTTGATAGTATATGATTAAAATATTAATGTTTTCACCTTTTTCCACTTATGTCTTCAATTACATTAATATGAGTATAGGTTAGATAAAAAAACGAAGCTAAATCATTTCGAATTTTTAAGATACTAAATTAAATAGCAATGATTATTTAATACATGAAAAATCCTGTATGCATTAATTATATTTAAAAAAAGCTAATAATAAAATTTTACGGGTCCAAGAAATTTTTCCATGTTATACTTTGAATTTTTAACTAATTTATTAATAATTACTTTACGAAATTACTGTACATATTCTACGGCACACAAACACTATCAAATTGCACAACCAAAACAACAAACAATAACACTCGATGGTAATAATTCTGACTATAAAATTTTTAATGTTATTACTACATTGCTCAACAAGGTATATCTGATCATGGTACACAAGATTACACAAAGTTATGTTAAAACAGTAACAAATAATAATTAAAAAAAACACTCGAAATACAGCATTTCGAATTAGCTTAAAGATAAATTACAAATAATGATGCTTAAATATATATAATGATAGATAAGTAGCCAGTATATTATACGTAGTGTTGTATATACGCGAAATAACAATTTAAAATGGCTAAATAACGTTCCACGGAATCATGACCGGTTTAAAGTTTGTTTAATATAAATGCGTTGTCAATGTGATCAACAGACTTTAAAGTATGGATATGCAACATTCATCCATCGAGATCTATCTATGTTATAAGAAAAATATTGGAATATGTACTGTTAAATTTGTAAGTGTCGATCCTTCATCAATAGTTATCGTTTGTCGAATATCTTTGAAAGACGTTCGGTATTCTGCATCGATTTGCTTTTTGTATTAAATTGTTTGTTATAATATTTTATACAAGATAATAGCTTCATGGAAAATTTTATAAATATTTCTATAGCATCTATAATGCAATGAGAATATGCAATGAAAAATCGCAATATTCAGGAAAATTTGCCTTCCTAATATTATATATTTTTTGTTTAATGTTCACGGAACTTATCTAGCTTTCTTAATAATTTGCGTATTCATTATAAATATAGAGTGGTATAGACTTTCTTCTATAAGGGATGCATTATCGTGTGATAGTATACAAGATATTTGAAGTGAGATATTGAAGCAGGTAGAAAAAGGTATAGATATATTTTTTCTTTCCTTCAGATAAAGGAATAACGTTCATGTATGTCCATCGTAGAATAATTAGACCTGTTGATTAGTATTAAAGCGATTTTTGAAATATCTGAGTAATTATCGTCTAAATAAAAGAAATAACATAATATACTTTAGTCCAATTATGGTGGAGTCGCCAGGATAGATTATATTATTTTGTGTTGAATAGTACTTTGTTAAAGGTATTATGTATTTCTTTCTCATTAATATTCTAGAGCAATTATTCGATCGTTAAAGCCTTGTTTAAAACGAACCGTCGATTCTGCAGATATGCAGAGGAAAAAATGTTTGTACTGTGTCAGATAGAATAAACGGAGTAACATCAAGACAGCCAGGCAAATTAATAAACTCTGCGAACCGCAAGCATCTGTTTGCGTGGCGTTGAGCAAACAACAGCCGGAATAGAGCAAACAAATTACATATGCATCAATCCAGTGGGCCGAGTACATAGCCCGCAGTTCTGAAACGGGGATAGGAATCCGGGAGAATACCCGGAGTATCCCGGAGTATCGACCGTGATGCTCTTATCTACCCACCACTGGCGTGGCATCAATGTAGGCGTGTCTATGCGCAAATAATTGCGCACAAACAAAAGAAAAACCCACGACTTACGCCGATTCAATAGCTATCTCCCCAGGTGGAAACAAACGAGAGAAACAAAAGAGCGCCGAGGAGTCTTTTATTCTGTCGTACGCTAACCGCGATCCAAATCAAAAATTACAGCACAGTCGCCTCGGAGAAGTGATAAAACATGACAGCGAATAGAGGCCTCTGATTGGTCTGAACGTACATGAAAAAAGACGATCGTGATTCTTATTGTCTCCGTCCATAGCCGTCTTGACTTCGTCGTACGATGTGTTAGTTCATGACATGAAGACGGTTGAGATTTCAGTGATTTTTCCTAACATCTCCTGAGAATCTACAATGAGATCTAAATCTGTTGCGCGTAGAGTCACAGCTCAAGGTAGGATTTTTTCTTTTGCCCAATTTTACAAATTACTGACCTAGATATTCGCGTGACACATATTCGGCGGAGGGTGGCAGAACTTAAACAGTTTTCACCCTAAAGCAAGATCAATTACTTACCGTCGCATAGGGTTAAATTTCATTAATTTTATATCCTTGCTTCAAAAATTGTAAAAGTAAACAATAGTTTACATTACATTATTGATAATTTTTATTATTTTTGTATCTTCCTTAGAAACAAATGTTTTCTTTTATTAATTTTTGTGAATTTCAAATAGTATCTTTCAATATCATATCTTTTTGAAGGTATCTTTTTTGCATGCATACTTTTATGCTCAAAATAACCAAATATTAACCAAAATATATAATAAAGCCGATTTAAGAAGATTACAATTTTTATTTAAATAATTCATAATTTTGAGTGCGGTAGCTTTGGATATTTTTTCTTCTCGTCTTTTACTTGTAGTTTTAGACCCCAATAAAATATGATATTTAAGTGCTCGACTACGATTATTATATAAACAGAACTTCTCATATGTGTTTACAAATACTTCAATTAAAATGAGGGAGCACATCATAAAAGTTAAATTTAGATTATGACCTCAGTGTTCTGAAATACTCCTGTAAAGAGTATATCCGCATATTGATGCACATAGAAACAGTGTTATAGCTATAGACAACGGCTATGTCGAATGTTAATCATAGAGTGATTAACATTTTAAAAGAAAACTTTTACACATAACGTTTTTTATGTTTAAACTATATTCTTATAATGCATTTATCTACCTGATACAATTTTATTAAGACTGTAACTTTTTTTATCGTGAAACTATTATTTCTGCATTTCGCTTTCTCCAAAAGTGCTTTAGAAATACAAAATTTTAGATAGTTTTTCACTTTCCCGATTTCGGTGTGCTTACTACCTATATTTAGAAACTTAAAATTAAGTCAATATGTTTATTTTTAAATAACCCTTGAACACATTTACACATATTCATAAATAAATTTTATTAATCGATATATTAGAAGCAATTAGAAGGTCTTTCCAATAAGAAAGTAATAAATAAATATTTTGATCATACTTAGTTTTCTTTCATAATTTTATACTTTTTGGGAAAATATAATAAAATAGATTTAAACTTTAGACAATTTAGTTTTTCTTTAGTAAATTAAAAAATTATAAGATTTGGATTTACCTCCTTTATAGACTGTTGTTTATTTATAAACATACGAATATTGTTAGAAATATTAGCATTACTTACATTACACATAGCTTTAAATCCATATAAAAAGTATAAGCTGTGACAATGGGAGTAGAATATGTAATTTAAAAAATGGATATTTTAAAAATATGTATATTATTTATCAGATAAATAACTGATTCGTTTTAAAATGTCGAATTTTCCCCTCTACAAATGTCTACAATCTACGAAAATGTCTACAATTTTCCCCTCGATGTCGAGAGGAAAATTGTAGATTGTTCGAATTCGAAATATTCCTATACAAGAATACGTATTATTGCCAAATATTTTTTTATAGGAAACAAACTCTAACTTGATGTAAATTGCTACCCATGAATAATGGCTTGGTAGCTTTTATTCAAACAAGTGTGTGTTCGAAATCAAACAGACTCTTGCCCGTGTAGCAAAATGAGACAACAACAAATAGTATTATTAGCGAATACTTTGTCTACTATTTTGAAAATTTTAATTATTACTCAGTTTTGAAACTATGTTTCTATAGTACAAAATAATTAACTATTAATCTGAATTTTATTAGGAAATAGTGAAAATATAATTTGTTCGTAGGTGAACTAGCAATTTTTAAACTTACAGTTTAAAACTGCCTGTTAACTATTCGTGAAATATATTATTTGCTTCAAAAAGAAATAAGTATATTCTTTAGATACTAAATTGAAAATTTATTAGTCATTTATTAAAAACATGTCCACCACTATTTAATAATATGTTCTCTCAATATATATTACCCATAAAAATAGATTTTAAATTTTTAAGATACTTTGAGTAGATATAATGAAGTACGAAGTCCTTTAATTTTCTAATCTAATAATGACTTTAAAAATACGAAATCCTTACAAAGAGTAAAGTCAGTCCTAGTAGATTACCTTCTTATAACCTTCTTCTACTTTACCAGTAACTGGTAAGCCATAGAATCAAGTTTATATTACTAATGAATTATATACATATGGATAATATTTCATAACACTAGTTATGAAAATGGAGGCTATTCAATGTTGAATTGTTATATCTATTGTTTTGTTTTCATGTATGTTTTAATACTATTAGGATCTTATTTTAGAATTAAAAACTTATATTACTGACAATAATATTGAAAATAAAATAGAAGAATAATGGCGTGGACCAAGGTAACGTAAATTATTCTAAATTAGAACAAAACCATTAAAAGAATTTCTAACAATTGTGTATTTTCTGGTGGTAAATAACGGTGTTTAATTCAATTATATTTGCCTAGTACTAAACAAGTGGTCTCAAATATATCCTAAGATTTCTTTGTTAAGTAAAATTCATTTTGGACTATTGTGATGGATTTTGAGAAATGACGGTGATAAAAATCAGAAAAGTTGAAAAAAAACATTGAAAGAGAGCGAGACAAATTATTGAGACCTGCAACATCAAAGTATTATACAAAATTCAAAATAATTTTTATAAATTTAAATGACTATAATAGTTTCCTGATTATTACAATGTTGTAAATGAAATGTACGTGTAATTAATACAGTTATACTGAAATGTAAATTATCTACAGACATCTTTTAATTTTGTTAATAATAAAACCCACATTAAATAAGTAATTTATTTTTTATTAAATACATGTTGCACAAAAAGCTAAAAACAAAAAGTTGTTAGAGCCCGAACAGTAGTAGTAGTAGTAATAGTAATAGTATATAGTTTTGTAAAAAATAATATTACTAAATTCAAATTTCGAAAAACGAATTTTGCACTTCTTTATCATATGCTTTTATATACCGACTGGATCGTTTTAAAAAGTTATGATAATGTAGATGAAGCATGTGATAAATTCTATGTAACATTAGATAGTATATTTATGGAGAATGTTCTTAAATCAGCTTTTAAAACATCTTTGTATGTTACATGGTTTACACTTGGCATTATTACGCAAATAAAACTGAAAATAAAATCATATTTACACGATAGAAGACTAAAGTTTCAGTATAGTGGAGTAGATAGTTCTATCGAAATATTTTCACATTGGGTGTTCCACAAGGATCGATTTTGGGACCATTTCTGTTTATTATGATATCTGCCAGGGTATAGAGATGAAAATTTAATTTTATGCGGATGACTGTAAACTATCTCGTCAGATAAAATATGTGCTGGATAGCATTTTGTTTCAAAATGATATTATCAATTTAAATACATAGCATGGGACTAATGTTACCACTCAATATCAGTAAGTGTAATTTAATATCGTTTGTTCGTAAAGATTCTTCTATTACTATTGATTATAATATTAATGACATTAATTTAAACAAAGTTAGTGAATTTAGAGACTGAAGAGAGGAGTGACCTTTGATTGTAGACTGACTTTTATTAATCACATAAATAATAAATAAGCTTAAATGATTACAAAATACTTGAATTCATTATCAGCAATTCGAAATAGTTTACAATGCCTAATATGTTAAAATAACTATTTGATTCTTTTGTGAAATCTAAGCTAGAATATGAATCCGTTGTATGGAATCCAGATTATAATGCTCAAGTGTGATGGAATGTATTCAGTTAGAGATATTCCGCACGAAAATATATAAAATAGATTCAAATTTCAACTCTCAGAAACTCGAATTTAAGTGTAATTTTTGTGTATAAAATATTAATTAATTGTATTGACTGTCCACAATTGCTATCACAAATTTACCTTCATGTTCCTAGATGGCCTATATGCGACATAATGTGTTTATCTTACAGCTCCGAAAACTAATGTACTTTTATTTCCACCAATATAATAAATTTGTATAGATTTCAAAACGATACAAAATAGGGTAGATATTTGCAACTCTAGTCGTACAGACATACGTACATAATACTATATTGTGTAATATTTAATGTTCAATGTTTTCGAAATAGTTTTATTCTAAAGGTTGCTATTACTTGATTTTATATACATATGTTTTGTATTGAATTTGTCCCATTCTATATTAGGCCTTAGCTGTTGAATGGCGTATTAATAAATAAATAAAAGTAGTTTACAAATTATCATGTACCCAATTCCCTATTGTACCCTACTACACATAAAAAGAGTTCTTTCAAATGGAGAAATAAAAAATTTGGCTTGTTATTATGGATAATATCGATGATGTCACAACTTTCAAAAATACGGCACGGAATAAACGGGCTCAAAATAGAATTTCAAATACATCTTTTGACATGTCCCACTGATGATTAAAGAAAACTAACTAAACTATTTGGTACTAGTCTCATCAAATTTATACATTACTTTTTGGACTCACTGTGTAGAATATAAATGCCCTGGACTATTGCCAACTGGAAACTGGTTTTATATAGTCCACGAAAACGTATATTTATATTTCACGGAAACTCCTGCCGCAGCAGGACAGATTTCATAGGCTCCTGGGATGAGTCAAGAAGACACTCCCATTTGTTCCTCCCTCTATCTACGAGATAGATAACTGCGGAAAAGACGATACTCTTTGCGCACAACGCACTGTCAAGGCGTGGCTTGTACATAACGATATGCAGAAGAAATGTGATATTGGGCTAGAATGTTTCATACTTATTTTTGTTATGGATATATTTCCAATATAAATCTACAGATTAAAAAAGTTCTTATTTCAATTTTATATTATTCTACGTAAGCAAATAACAATCTCCTTTGAAATACTTAAATCAAATTTGAGATGGTCATTACACTGGAGAAAATAAATATATATGATACTTATTTCTTTGTAATCTATGTGAACTAGGTTGATCCAGTGACATAAAATATTATACTCGGAATGAAATTAAATATGTCCTCTGTGTTTCTATACAGTGGCGTATCAAATATTTTTCATATTTTCGGAAGGAGAAATTTAAAATTATTCTTTATTATAATATTTGCTTTAACTATAATCAAATCTTTAAAATGTCATTAATTTCCGATATATCACACTAGAAATTGTCTGCATTGGATTCTTTAAGATTTATTGAATGAAATGTTCGCTCTTCTGCATATTTTTTTAATTTGTTGTATGCGCTAGTTTGTAAATATGAAACTAAGAGAAAAACTCATTTACTACATTAATTTTTATATACACATTTTATTTAAAAAATAGCATTAATACGTTTTCTGAATAAAATAAAATAGTTACATATATATGAATGTAATAAAAAAGTTTAACTCGTCTTCAAAACAGGAATTTTAAAATAAATTTTATTGAATGTACAATGGTCTTTATTAAATATATGAGAGAGATATTTTAACTAAACAGGAACAAACTAAAAAAAAAAAAAAAATGTTAGTAGAATATATGTTCTGTTCTGAGTTCTGACATGTTTGATAGTATTTTTTTGTATTGTCAATAGTTAGTTCATATACACCACGGTTTTGGAACCATCACCTCACCTTACTAAAGCATCGAGTTCTTGACTTAGTCATTTGTTAGCAAGCACATTACACAAAACAGTAACTAATATAGGAGTACATAAATAAAATCTGAGGTTAAATGAATTTAATTTACCAATAAATGCCGTAATAAACTGGCGTATACAGGCATATGCCAGGTTGGAGAATTTTATTTGTGGTTTTAATGTGTTTTTCTTTATTTGATATACGCCTATAATTTAATACTATAATTTAACATGTTAGAAGTATAGGGCCTCAGATATACACCACTTTGAGAAATTCTTTTACTTGACCTTTGGTTCTCATCTATTAAAAAAATATATAAAGCAAATTTTCTTAGTTACGCCACTTTGTAAATAAACCAGCGATGTAGTATCATTGTGGACTTAATTTTTGTTTAAAATATATTCCGCGATATCATTTAGGTGTATGATTTATGAAATATTTTAGAGAGATAATAGAATAGAGTAACCAGAGAGGGAGCCTTTGATATTCAGTTTTAAATTAAATATAATATATAAAATATAATATACATGTGTGTATGTATATATTTCTTGAAAATATCATGGGTACTGGATAAAATTTATAATTTGTGATATGGTATTTGTTAACTTTTTTAGGAGTATGCGCCCGTATGCACGACATGAGGTGTATTTGTATGTAAATTTTGTGAGTAATATTGCATATACTTCAGATATTGTAGCATCCCCACACTTTCTTTAAATTGGGATAAAATTTTAATAAAAACAATAAATTGTTTTTGCTTAAAAGGTATTGTAAGTATAAAAATACTAAGATTAACATCAAGAGACAAAGTCTAGCCGCAGTTCTCTGCTTAACCCCAATAAACTATATATACATATAATTATAATAGTAGTAATAGTAGTATAATATCAATAATAATTAAAAATAATAATTAAATATAAAATACAATGAAATAAACTTATAGTGAATATATATATATATATATATATATATATATATATATATATATATATATATATATATATATATATATATATATATATATATATATATATATTCACTATAAGTTTATTTCGTTGTATTTTATATTTAGTATATTAAGGCAACAAAAATTTGTGACATGAGAAAAGAAGTAAAAACAGGAAAGTCTTTATCTAACAAATACCAAGGAGAGATGCAACTCCAAGACAGAATCCTTATAAAATGAAACTTACCTAACTGGGTAATAGCAAAGCAAATATATATTACGGTATTATTTGAAAAGAAAAATCTATATTTTTCCAACAATAAAATCCGAAAATTTTATTTTTCGTATTTCTTGATGACAGTTACAATTTTTTTGAATAGTAACTCTTACTTATTTCTATTACTAAAAAATAATTAAAATTTAAACTTTAAATGTCTATAAGTATACTGAACTTGATTGCAAGTGGATTGTAGAAAATGTAAAACTATTGTTTGATATAAAAAGTGTGCATCTTAATCTTTAAAACAGTTTACGAACAAACTAATTTGTCCCTTTGAACAATTAATTTATAATAAAATCCATGAAATTGGTTATGCTTTACATTAATTTAAAGTCTAAATTATAGCGATTTCTACAATAAAATACAAAATAGAAGTCACTGTAAAGAAAATAGTAAAGATTAATGTTTAAAATTACGGAGAAAATTATCTAAAATTTCTTGTATAGTAATTTTCATGTTTTATTTTACATAAAACTATATTATATTTTATAATTAAACTATGTATAAATATAACATAAGAAACGATGATTAAGTACTTTCTATGTGTATGGTAGCTTCTGAAGGTAAACAATTGTAACTAATAACAGAGAAAGAGGTATAATCATTGTTACACATAATATCAAAAATAATTTCCGGCAAAAGAAATATCATAATAGTTATAATATTCTAAGTCTAAAATATGTTCTAAGTCTATGTGTCTGAAATAGCAGTGAAAAGTGTATCTAATTTTTCGTGACAATCCTGTATCTCAACTATTTATTAAAATATTTCGTTCCTACAATCAAAATATTACATACAGTTTAATTATTAACATGAAGCATCAAGAACACTTGTAAATATAGACGATGTGAAAATGCACGAAAAATACTATTGTATTATATTTTCTTGCCTTATCAGTTTCACTCCCTTTTTGTTAAACCTTGTTAAAATATTGTAACGTACAAGCCTCTGAGATTATTAGTAATTATAATTATTAATTTAATTAAATCCAAACAAATGTTGTAACATTCATTAAATTCTAATAAATTTCCTTTAAAATTTTCACACTTCTTATTTACCTTCCATAATATTTTAACAAAATTGATTAAAAGAAGAGTTTTTTCGATATAGCGTGGAAATAATATTAAATATAAAGATAATGAAAATTTTCCAAATTATTTCTTATATTTTTGCTAAAAGAATTGTTACTTTTAAATAAAAATTAATCTTTTTTAATCAAAATTACACAATGTATAGGACACTAATAAATATTTCTATTCTATATTTATAATTTTGATAAACATTCTTCATGTACTACCTAAATTTGAGCTCAAGTTGTTAACAAATAGGTGAAATATTGGGTCGTCGTAACGAGTCGTGAAATAAATTATATACATTGTATATATTATTATAAGCTAATTTTCAAAGTATATTCTAAGAAAGATAAATTATAATTCTCACGGGGTACTGTAATAGTGACAATAGATATACGCATCTTCAATATACGTACATATTTATTAAGATATATGGATACCATATTGATTGATTTAAAAGGCCAATTACTTGGCCAATTACAAAGCCAACAATGTCACCAGAAAATAATGGAAATTCCTGTTACAATTAAAAACTACTAAAAGTGAGTACGAGAAATTTAAAAGTTTCATTGGTTTTACATGGATTCGAACGATGACAATTGATAATGGTGGAGGCGCCAGTGTCAAGCAAACCGAACATTTCTATTGTATGAGCTAGAATTACACTTGGACGAAATTTATACTGACAAAGTTAAACAGACTTCTTTTTAGCACCTGTCAAAATATATTTCCAGTAATTTTACAGCAGAATTACTTGTTCTCTACTAGATCGTTAATATAACTAAAATTTAAATATCTCTCAAATAAACATCAGTCTGCACTAAGGATGCCGTGTAAAATATTACTTCATGAAATAAAGACAAAGAATAATACTTCTCGTAAACTATGGACACAATTCAAAGAAATTTGTATCTGCAACATACGCGATAAGATTTAATTACTAAAAACACAATTGTTCTATTCTTTCCACAAATGTGCCAATAAAATAGTGCTACGGTAATAAGTGTTTGTTATTGGAATTTGTAAATTATTAAAGGAATCTTATTGGTAAAAATGTTTAGGACTGAATCACGTAGAACACCTTGCGTTTCCACAAAAACAATGATTTTCAATAACAAGTCGCGCGTTATCAGACATTAAAGTTAAGAAGAAATTAATAATAAGTGCACACGAGAAAAGATCATGCTTTAATGTCTTATTGTATGCCGTTATCTTTATGTTTTGAAATACTCTCATAAATACCGTCCTTCGTATACAATTAAATCTACATGGCATACTATGATGTAGTGTACTATAAAGTAACTTTACGTATTATAACGTAACTTAATGTATTGTAACGTAACGTAACATATTAAAACACATCAAGAAATTATTGAATTATATTAATGTGATTACTTTCATGCAGTTAAAAAGATCAACGTTTACGTAATTAAATTGCATAAAACAAAAAATATTGTGTATTAGTATTGTGAAATGCCACCGTGGATCATACTGCTACCTAAAATAATAATGAAAGGCACACTGCCGGAAAAAATCAAGGCTACTGATCAAGAACTCATCGCACACTTCTGTGCTACAATTGATGCATTCAATAGATATTATATGATATATGCTATATATTTCCAACCCCCTGTATATATATATATATATATATATATATATATATATATATATATATATATATATATATATATATATAGCTATACAGAGTGTTGTACCTTCTGTAACGGATGTGCCTTAATGAATATATACCTGGACATTATCAAGTATACTCATAGCAAGCTGTATGCAATATGGCAAGCTCTAAGATACATAAAAATGATTAAAAACAGGCAGCAATGGGGGATGTAAGTGATAGTATCCCAATACTTAAAGAAAATATGAAAACATATATAAAGTAAAAAGTTACTAATGCATAACAGAACGAGTGGATAAATGCGAACACCAAATTGAAGGAAACTAAGTCTAAATTTCGTAAATGGAAAATTGTTAGTATGAAGGAAGAAGGTGTTATTGCGAGGTGAAAATAGAGCATACTAATTTAACAAATATTTATTTAATACATGACAACAGACAACCTATATATACAGGATGGAACTGAAACGGAATGGAATTCTAATAGTAATGGAAATAATGGAAACGTATATTACTAAATTACACAAGATATCACAACTACTGAAAAGTGCTGAGGATTCCTGTCCATCGTGGTCTGTATTTGGCAGTGACGGCGCCAGGGGGGGCCTGGGTGGGCACGTGCCCACTCAATCAGTAACAGTGCCCACTCAAAAAATTTATTATTTGCAAAATTGTAATATGAAACAAAATATAAATATAAAATTTTGACTACTACTATTTCAAAATTTGAAAACGAACAAAGTGTTAAAATCAATAAAATTTTACAGGTATCCGACATGTTGAATAAATACAGATTGGCTTTCAATGAGATTTATAAATTAAGTTCAATATGTATCACAAGTCCTATGTCAAGTGCGACATATGAAAGAATCTTTTCACGTCTGTAAAATTAAAAAAATATCTAAGAAATAAAATGAAAGTAATTTGGCTGTACTAAATATAGAGAAAAAATAGCTAGAAGCTTGGATTTGGATTTGGATTTGAAATTATTGAGAAATTTGCACAACAAAACTGAAATAATTTTAATAATATTTTAATTTTAGTACCCCCCCGACACAACCCAAATATGTGCCCAACCCACAAAATTTATATCGGATTAAGCTTACCTATTTTAGAAATCCTGGCGCCGTTACTGGTGTCTGGGCGGATAATCGGAGATCTTTTAGTTGATGTGATTACTGTTGTTTATATAAGAAAATAATTGCCCTAGAGAAAAATGATTATTTAGTTTTCATTATCAGCTGAACACCTTCCAACCTATCTCAGAAAATATATTCCATCCGATGGCTATTATAATATTAGGACTACATATATGGGAACATGTTTTCATGCAATACTATATTTTTGTAATAGGTGGTCCAACCAAAATTCACGATGTTAATTGTAAATAAAACAAAAAGTTTTCAGAGAATTATCTTAATATTCTTTATTATGATAGAAGGATCTATGACAATTACGTGTGAAACAAAATATCGGCCAAATGCTCGCCACGGCTTCGGTGGCATACCTCTATCCGATGGTCCATATTTTCAATGACTCTGAAACATAATTGAGGTTCAATGTCGTTAATGTGCCGAATTATCTCATCCTTTAGCTCTGGAATTGTTCTTAGCTTATTGACGTACACTTTTTCTTTTAAATATCCCCAAAGAAAGAAGTCCAACGGTGTCAAATCACATGATCGTGGTGGCCAATTAACATCGCCACGACGTGAGATAACACGGCCATTGAATTTCTCGCGCAAAAGTGCCATTGTTTCGTTGGCTGTGTAGCAAGTGGCACCATCCTGTTGGAACCACATATCGTCCAGGTCCATATCCTCAATTTCTGGCCACAAGAAGTCCGTTATCATCTCGCGATAGCGAACACCATTCACGGTAACTGCTTGGCCGACCTCATTTTCGAAGAAGTACGGCCCGATGACGCCGCCAGCCTATAAACCGCACCAAACAGTCACTCTTTGTGGATGCATCGGCTTTTCAACAATCACTCGTGGATTCTCATTTGCCCAAATGCGGCAATTCTGCTTGTTAACGAATCCACTGAGGTGAAAGTGTGCCTCGTCGCTGAAGATGATTTTCTTTGTAAAGCCACCATTCACTTCTATCTGTTCAACCAACCATTCGGCGTATTGACGACGCTTGAAATGGTCAGTAGGCTTCAGCTCTTGAGTCAATTGAACCTTGTAAGCGTGTAAATTCAAATCTTTATTCAAAATTTGCATCAGTGATGTTCGTGAGATGTTCAATTGTTGGGCACGACGACGAGTCGAGGCTAACGCCTCTTCTGCTACACTATCGCGAACAACAGCAATGTTTTCCGCAGAACGAACTGGGCGAGCATGCACAGGTGTTTTCACATTTCCTACAGACCCGGTTTGCTGAAATTTGCGCACAATTCTCCCGATTGTGGACACATTTGGTCGATTATGCTGACCAAAAAAGTAACGAAGTGCACGAAATGCATTTTGATTTGAACGCCCATTTTCGTAAAAGGCTTCAACAATCTTAACGTGCTGCTAAATTGTGTACCTCTCCATGGTTGAATTTGTCAAACACTGAAACAAAGAAATGTCAAATTAAGTTGGGCAAAAAACTTGACGTTAAGGTGTGACTCACAATTAACATCGTGCATCATGGTTGGACCACCCTTTACATAAGTTCATCATCATTAGGTCATCAGTCCTAAGACTGGTTGGACGCTAACCTCCAGCTTCTCCTATCTTGTGCTAACCTACGCATTTCGCTAATTGTGCTACAACCTACATCCCTTACTATTTGCGAGCAGTAGTCTAATCTAGGCCTACCTCTGCCTTTCTTCACTCCTATTTCTGCCTCCAAAATATCGCGGACTATTCCCCCATGTCTCAGCAAGTGGCCTACCATTCTATCTCTTCTCTTCTTTAAGTTTTTCCACATACTCCTTTTCTCGCCGACTTTCTCCAATACTTCTTCGTTTCTAACCCTATCAGTCCATGGTATTTTCATCATTCTTCGGTAACACCACATCTCAAAAGCTTCTAATTTCTTCCTACTTGCTTCCCCTACCGTCCAGGTTTCGCAGCCGTAAAGTGCCGTGCTCCATACATATGTTTTCAAAAATCTCTTCCTTGTTTCTAAGTTTATTACCCCCGAGCATAAAAGTGCTTTCTTTTTGTTAAAAGCTACTCGACCCTGCGCTATTCTTTGTTTTATGTCTTTATCGATTCTTCCATCCCAATTTATTTTACTTCCTAAATAAGTGAAGTCTTTAACTTCCTCCAATCTTTCATTATTAATTTGTACTTTCGTTTTTGCTCTGCTCTCGCGCCCTCTGCACACTAACACTTTAGTTTTGTTTTTATTCACCCTCATTCCGTATTCCTCTGTCAACACTGCCTCCATTTCGTTCAATGCTGACTCTAGTTCCTCCTTACTAGATGCTAATACTGCTATATCATCCGCGAATCTCAGCATTTTTAGTTTCTGTCCCTGTACTTTAATCCCGAAATCTACTCTATCTTTTACCACATTAATCGCCTCTTCGATGTACAGATTAAAAAATAGTGGTGATAGCGTACATCCTTGTCTTACTCCTTTCCTAATACCTACTTCCCTTTCTTCCCCTTCTACTTCTATAACAGCAGTTTGCTCTATGTATAGATTGTGTACTACTCTCCTATCTCTATACTTCATTCCCGCGCTCTTTAGTATCTCGAACATTTTTTCCCATCTTACGTTATCAAAAGCTTTTTCTAAATCTACAAATCCTATATAAGCGTTCTTTCCTTTTTCTATTGTTTTCTCTAACATTACTCTTAGCGCCAGAATAGCTTCGCGAGTTCCCCTATTTCGCCTAAACCCGAATTGGTCTTCTCCTAGTATTTCCTCCGCTCTATTTTCCATCCTCTTCTGCACTATTCTAGTTAAGATTTTTGACGCATGGGAAGTTAGGCTAATCGTTCTAAAGTTCTCGCATTTGTCGGCTCCTCTCTTTTTCGGTATAGTAACGATAATGTTCCTCTTATAATCCTCCGGCATCTCGCCCGTTTCGTATATATATTTTACGAGTTCAAACATCCTATTTACTACTTTCTGTCCCGCACATTTCAAAATTTCCGCCTGTATTTTATCTACACCCGGCGCTCTATTATTCTTTAGCCCCCTTAGTGCTATTTCAAATTCCTCTCTCAATATAGGTTTTCCTACATCTTCCCTATCGATGCTAGATTCTTCCTCTAATATCTCTCCTAATTCCTGACCCTCGTATAAATTTCCTAAGTACTGCTTCCATCTATCCGCTTTCTCCTCTCTTCCTATCAGTATGTCCCCCGATTGACTCCTAACATTTCTACTTATTGTTCCTACATCCCTGAAGTTCCTCTTAATTATTTTGTAAGCCTCATCGGTCTTACCTACTTGCAACTTATCTTCTACTTCTTTGCATTTCTCCTCTATCCATTGTTCTTTCGCTTTTCTACATTTTCTAATGATTTCCCACTTTATTGCCTTATACGTTTTCAGTCCTTCTTCGTCTCGTCTGTTTTTGTAGCCTCGTCTCTTTTGCATTAAGTTTAAGATTTCGTCCGTTATCCAGGGCTTCCTAGCTTCCCTTTTATCGTGTCCTAAAACGTCCGTAGCCGCGGAAGCTAGACTATTCTTGATACCCTCCCACTCAGTTTCTGCGTTCTTGATTTCGTCCTTACTCGTTTTATTTATTAATTGATCTGTTTTCTCCTGGAACTTATCTTTCATATTCTGATCCCTCAATATGTCTACATTTATACGTTTCTTATCCTTCCGGGTTTTCAGATTTTTGAACTTTAATCTAGCTTTCATGACTACCAAGTTGTGATCGCTGTCTACATCTGCTCCTGGATAACTCTTACAGTCTTTTACTTGATTTCTAAATCTCTTCCTAACCAGAATGTAGTCTATCTGATACCTGTCTATCCCTCCTGGCATTTTCCATGTGTACCGCCTCCTAACGTGATTCTTGAACAATGTGTTCGCGACTACCATCTTGTGCTTCTCACAGAATTCTATCAGTCTGCTACCTCTCTCGTTTCTGTTTCCTAATCCATAAGGCCCTACAAATTCTCCTTCTTTCCCCTCACCTACGACTGCGTTAAAATCTCCTACTATTATTAAATTTTCATGACCCTTCACAAATCCTATTACCTGCTCTATGTCCGAATAAACGGCTTCTAACTCTTCCTCGCTGTGGTTAGAAGTAGGCATGTATACTTGCACTATTACTGTTTCCACTGGCTTCAAATCTAACCTAACCATCATTACTCTCTCGCTGTATTGTAGGTAGCTATCTACACACTGTCCTGCGTTCTTCCGCATAACGATCCCTACTCCCGCGTTTCCATTTACCGATCCTGTGTGTATTACCCTATAGTCACCGCTCCAAAAATCTCCTACTTTCGGCCAGCGCATCTCACTTATACCTACTATATCTAATCCTAACCTATCCATTTCTATCTTCAGATTTTCTAGCTTCCCTGCCTGTCTCATGCTTCTGACATTCCACGCTCCGACTCGTGAAATGCTACACTTCTTATTATGATTGCACTCGATCACGTCTCCCGGAACAGTCCTCACCCGGAGATCCGAACGGAGGACTATTTTACCTCCGGAGTTTTTTGTCCCAGGAGACGCCATCATTAATTTAGGATAAGCTTTCTGCTAGCTGTTCTGAGGATTATAATGTGGTGGTTTCCTCTTGCCTTCCACATCGCAGTCGTGTGTGTCATAGCACCATACCAACCCCCACGGTTTCTGCCACTATGACTACTGAAAGAGCTGCTGCCCTCCTTCAGGGACTTGTCTTAGTCTGGTTTTTCAATAAGGACCCCCCCACTATGGTTAAACCTATGGTACGGCTCCTTAAATCATTAAAACGCGCAAGCCGACCCACCCGTTCCAGTTTGCACTAGAACTTCGTCAAGGTTCAAGTCCTATCGGATCGGTTACATAAGTTATGGTAATTAAATAGCGTAAGGATAGCTTAGATAAAAGAAAATCGAAGAAAAACGATTTTGTAATTTCAAAAAGCAATGACTAAGATTATATAAAAAATTAACTAAACTAAATCTTCAAATTGTACATAATTTGGTGCCAGACAGTAGCCACGACGCGACGATTAATAAATTCTTTTTGGACATTGTCAATAATATCAAGAAAGATATACATACGTTGTATTTCAAAGGAGATTTCTTGCTTTTAAATCTTCCAAATTCTCGAGCATAGCAAAGTGTACTTTGCTTTTTAAGTATCTTCACAAAAATCAATCTGGGGATATCAAATCTAGCGATTTGGCTGGTTACTTAATCGGCTCCTTCTCCATATTCAACGATTCGCGGATATCTCATCTAAATAAGCGGAGGCAGGTTCTGTATAATGAGGAGCTACACTATCTTGTTGAAAAAGAAAAAGTAATTTCTCGTCAGATGAGGTTTCTCTACATCTGGATATAAAGTTATTAGTGCAGGAATAAGGTCGTCTTGCAGAATTAATTCAATTATTAACCATAGGTTAGGTTAACGTTAAACCCAGGACTGAGGAAGTAGAAACTTAGAATTCTTCCGTCGATTATGCCGCACATTAACTTTATGAGTGTGATACTCCATCATCCATTGGGGATTTCCGGTAGCCCAATAACGGCAGTTTTGTCCATTGACATGGCCATTCAAAAATAAAGGTATCCTCATCAACACAATTTTATTTCTACGAAATTATCATTATTGCATAATTGCATGTACTTGCAGAATAGATTTTGCCAGTCAAAGTCGTCTTCACACAGCTCATAGACAAGGCATACCTTATAAGGATGGTGTTTTGCTTTTTTCAGAATTTTGTGTACTGTAGACGCTATCATATTGAAATTAGAAACCAATTAGTAAGTGTTGCGCGATGATTTTCTTGCATTGCGAACGAAATATTAAGCTGATCGCCTTCTGATGATAAGCGTCGACCAAATTTAAGTTAAGATCATGAACATGCCTAAATTCGCGGTATTTGAGTTTGACATTGCTTACTGTGTTTTGGCTAACGGGTTACCGATCAGGATGAGTTGCATTGAATAATTCAAGTACTTCTCTTTGGATGCTATCTTGTCTCCAAATCCGATCATGCAAAGAATTTCAATTCTTTTTCGTTCAACTAATTTAACCATTTTTGCAACACGATAGTAGATGCAAGTTTTTAGTCGATAAACAGTCCAAACACATTGATTTTACTAAATAAAAATATGAAATGTTTTCTTTGAATAAATAATTCTAAAAACCAAAAAACGATTTAATAAAGTAAAATTTCAGTTTTTTATCTGACAGAAATGGAGAAATATTATTAGTTGCTAAGGCTATTAAGGCAGCTAATGGTATAAAATTTGAACATTTAATCCAGTTGATTGTTTAGATAGGTAATCATTATCAATAAATTTAGTAGTATTTTGAAATTATAAAATTGTTTTGTCTAATTTATTTGTATTTAGCTTGTACACAAGCTAATTTTCTCTATTTACTAAACGGCTGTTTTCTTGTGTGTATCACGAAATTCTTAGGTTGATGTACGAAATGCTTTTCGTTCGAATTTCGGCATTTTGACTTAAATAATTGAATTAAAATAGTAAATCGACCCTTGCGAACAACATGGTAACTTGCTTTTTGATCCGAAGCCTCTAGAAGCATGCTCCGGAGGTACCTTCGCTATGAACGAAGGGGCGGCGCATTATTATTGCGATTTGCTTACTCGTCTCTATTTACTAAACGACTGCTTTCGTGTGTGTGTCACGAAATATTTAAGTCGATGTACGAAATACTTTTAGTTCGAAATTCGGCATTTTGACAAAATTAATATAGCCAATGAACCCTTGCGAACAACGTGGCAACCTTTGTTTTTTGATCACAAGCCTGTAGGGACATGCTCCGGAGGTGCCTTCGGTATGAACGAGGGGGCGGCGCAATATTATTACGATTTGCTTACTTGTATAATTATTACTGTATATTGTGTAAAACAATTAGCTCTTTCATATTCCGTAATAGAAAAGGGGATTGCAATTAAAAGGAAATAAATGATCTCCTACACAAGTCACTCTGCATGTGTTAACATATGTTAAAAAATGCGCAAAATTTGACGGGTTTGAGAATTTTTCCCAAAAATTAATCCTTGAATTCTTATTGAATGTACTCATTATTTCACGAAATCACTGTATATAACCTTACTTACCTGATTTTAAAGCATGTTCTCTTATATTGTAAAGAATATACTGCATTTAGAGCGAGGAATTATCTACCAACAAGTATAAGTGTGTTAGTAAATAATGTTAAAAATTTGAAAAATTTTTACATGAAACCAAATTACTGTTTACAATATAATACTAGGATATATTAAAATAAACAGTTTTAAAACCTTAAAACGGACTTTTCCGCACGTAGAATATCTCTATCTCGACATTGAGTGGCCGAGAAAAATAAACCTACACATAAATACAGAATATGTGTATTATGTGACAGTTTTACTTTTTTCAAATAGCCCACCATCGTGCTTTCTCATGACCCATGGACAGGGTGGGGTCAAATCTATCCACCTCAAAATCAATATATGTCGTCTAGCAGACGTCCCTAATCAAAATTAGTAGAAAAACCCGATCGATCCGACACGATTTAATTGAGTGATCGTGCTAACAATAAAAAATTCTCAAATAGTCCACCATTGTACTTTTTCATGACCCATGTACATCGTAGAGTGTGTCCTATCCACCTCAATATCAACGGGTGTGATCTGGGAGATGTCTCCAATCAAAATCAGTCAAAAACCGATCGATCTGACACGATCTAGTTGAGTTATCGTGCTAACAAGAATAAATGCCGACGACAACGACAACGATGACAACGATGACAACGCCAACGACAACAACACACACACAGCAGAACATTTTTAAAAACCATTGTTTTTTGTTTTTAGACCGAAAAACGAAAAATAAACCCAACAAATAATTTTGTTTTTTCACTTTTTCTTTACACGATTACATTACTCTTCCGCGTATAATGGAGTGCGGAAAAGTAAAAAGATAACGATAGCTGTTATAACCATAGATTTTGATACCGACACAAAATAAATAAATAAATAAATGTAGTTATTTTCTCTCACAGATAATAATGACTACGCGCCATATTAAATCCATTTGAAGAGTCCTTTCGAAAGAAAAGAAGCTCCAGGTCCCATCCGGCATAAACAAAAGTAAACAATCCGCCCCGTCTTGTAGTCAGTTTGCATATTTCCGCTCCGTATACACAAAAACTGACGATTGCTCTGATGTAGACAGATTAGAACTAAGACGCATCCTTCTTCATTTGTTTGAGTAATCGTATTATTTTACACAGAGCCTGAGATTCTTTTAGTTGTCTATAATATCTCTCAAAGAACATCCTGTCTTTACATGGGATTGTTGCGCTCGACGCTGCGATTATTCGGTGTGTCATTATTGTTGGGTTATATACCTCGTGTTAGGATTCCATCGGTCCACATGTCCTCGTATGAATTTAATAAAATAGAAGAGCTAAGTTATAGCGGTCCATATTATCAAAAATTATTCTTAGATGAAACTGAAGAAATATTTTTGTCCAATTGTTTTTAAAAATTTAAGAATAGTTTCAGTATTTCTTCGTAGATTTTCTACTATATGTTTTTTATTTAAGATTTTGTAAGGCTTTCTTGGTGTAACAACATTATTATTATTTTTTTATTTTCTTGTTATGGGATTATACAGTGCTTTCGTAAAGTAATGAATAAGTTCGTTAAAAAATTAATGAGATTCCAGCGATTAGTGAAGGGTAACGTGTATTTATCCTTCGAAACTACCGTAAATGAAGCGAATTATTAAATTTACCTTTAAATTATTTACTTTATTAAATTTACAAACTGTTACCTTTATTCCAAAAATAAATCTGTGTAGTTGCACTTTCCAATTATTTGAATAGTCCGTGCTTCCTGACGTTGCCCTTATGTGGCCACATCAATGGATGACTCTAAACGCCTTGATCCTTAATTTGCAATATAAAATAAACCAGATGGTCAATTTCATGCCGGTTGCGTCATTTAAAAGTTACAAAGTACGATACATCACTGTAAAAAACATGATACTTTTCAATCGTTCTGAAGATACTTTTTCCGTCATTCGAAAATGTCTCTTCATAAGAACCAATGCATTTTACCTCTTTTGTATTATTTTTTTTCTCTTAATCCAAATAGTAAAAAGTCTCAGAAAAGTCATGGAGCTCTATTTTAAGCTGAAGAATATGTAAGCAAATTTTCACTGCGTTTTATCATTTTTGAAAATCCCGTTGAAACCTCCTTAAGGAATAACTTTTGGGAAAAAGTCTCGGACCCATCACATTTTATTTTTAGTTGTGCGTTTTTTAAAGTATAATTAATACATACAGGGTGATACGTACAGAAAGTATAACGTCACCGATATTTTCTTAATAGCAGCTTTCTTTTTGATACAAAGATCACATTTTTTACGTACGTTAAGGTAATAGTTACACTAACATGAGTATAAGTTAGGCGAAAAAAATAAGAGAAACGATTTTGCAATTTCAGAATATTAAATTTAATGGCAATGATTATTTAAAATATCAAATAAATTAGATGTTTAAATTATGTTCTGTTGGATGCCAGACAGTAGCCTTAACGACTGATAATATTTTTATTCTTGTCACATAAATGCGTGTGTTATGTCAACAACACCTCTACATATCAGTGGGTGTTGGTTATGTGCTGCGGCATACTTGAATGTGCTGCGGCATACTTGACGGAAGAATTTTATTTCTTCTCTAAAAGTCTCTATTTCTTTGATGTGTACCTAACTAGTGCAAGATATTTGGATTTTTTTCGCGATGATCTTATTCCTGCACTAATAACCTTATATCTAGATATAGGGGAACCTGACTTTCTGACAAATTGCTTTTTCTTTCAATAAGATGATGCACGTCCCCATTATGCAGCACCTGTCTGGGCTTACTTAGATGAGATGTTCCTGAATCGTTGGATAGGGAGAAGAGCCGATTGAGTTTTCAACCAGATCGCCAGATTTGACACCACTAGATTAATTTGCTTGGGGATACATAAAAAGCAAGATATACGTTACTAGGCCGGAAAATTAACAACTAGAAGATTCAACAACAAAAATTCGTTACGAAATACAACGTATACCTTCTGAATCTATTGATAATGTCCAAAAAGGATTTATTAAAACATCTTTGTTAATACCAGGCACCTGACACCCAACGGTGCACAATTGTAACATTTATTTTATTTCATTTTTTGAATACGAGTTGAATACCACGCAGGTTTTATAGTCAACCCCTATATAGAGTGTACTATACTATGGTGTATTTATATTAATTTATACCTAAAATGTCTTAAATTTCATAATCATAGTGCTGTAAAATTTTATTGAATTGACATTACTGTCAAATTTATCTTTAGGATTTCCTAGAAGTTGTTACAATTTGTTTTCAGAAGAGTATACTAATGTGATTACTAAATCTGTGAAATCTTGTTTGAATCCTCGGGTAAATTATAGTTCGTACAGAATGTCGACAAGTTTACGATTTTTAGAGTCTTCTCCGATGATCGTGGAGTTACAGAGAGTTTTCCTAAATTTACGATTTCTGATTAATTTTTATTCGTTATTTGAGTAGAATATCTGTGACCGCAGTTACATTTTTAATAACATCTAACAAGCTCCTTATTTATCCTTTTTTATTTTTCAAACCTATCGTTATTAGGGGGAAAAGTTAAGCATTAGTTTTTCCTGACAATGTACGCTTCACTGCACCTTTAAAGGACGTAAAGTTATTATACTTTTATGAAGTATGCTTACTTAAACCCTACATTTCATTAGTTCTATCTTAAGTATCTCTAGGGGTAAAAATAACTTTTCTCAGTCCTTTGATAATCCGTAACGCAATGGCCAAGAGATTTCCAATTCTCATGTTCTCCTTAGACATTCAAATGACAATGTCGATTCGCACGACGTAAATTTCATTTCGTTCGTGGTTTGGCGTGAAAAGCACAACTGGCCGAGCTTTTACCGAAGGAGTTAAGGAAAATCTAAGACGACACGCAATCTGGCCATCGCACGCGAGTTCCGCCATATTGTCCTTTGTGTCGCCGATAAGATTGTCCGCTTGCATGTCCGGTGATTTAGTGCTCACCCCCATTTCAGCTAGCATCCCGCATAGAAAGGCTCAGTTTTAGATATGTAAGAGGATAACGTTAAGACCATACAAAGAATTTTATGGCCTGACCGATAGATATTAAGTTGCGGGACGCATGGCATTTCCAAATTATTTTTATTGTTTTTCGACCACCCCCTCCCATAACCCCGTGGGTATATCTGCAAGTCATGTTTTGTGAATGTGATAAAGGGTGAATGATGTAATGTTTGTGGCTAGTTAAATTATTAAATACTATGTATCTTTGTGAACGATTCAAATATACTTATTTATTTTTCAATTCACTGTATACTGATAAAACTGTTATGTTTAAGGTGTTTGTGAGCACACACTAAAGAGATAATAATAGTATCTATAAACAATAATTTTAATTACTACTTTATGCTGTTGATTTATGGAAAATTACATAATTATATATCGCAACATTGGCGCATCCGCCATTTGTTCAAAAACATTTTCGAGAAAACGTTCGAAAAAACTAGATTGTTTTTTTTCTGTTTAGGTATTAACAAATAATACTATATGTTTCGCATTTACCGTATTAGTGTTGATTAACTTTTGACAATCTTCTTCTGTTGGCACAAGGAATAAATGTATTAGATAATACATTTAATGCAACTGAGAAACTGTGATATTTCAGATTTATGAAAATAATGACTTATTGATTTTCTTGATATTCTGATGGATTTGTTCCCCATGTTCATCATTAAGGTTGACCATGATTTATAGGAAAAAATCAAAATGTAGAAAATGTATTTTTAATAATTGTTAAGTTGATGATTGTTGTTTAAATCATCTCGTCGTGCTGTTGCCCCACATCTTCTTTGTAAATTTTAACTCGTAGAATAAATGAAAGTAACAGTTTACTAAATACTATATTTTCTATTTACAAGTATTTACAAAGCGGTAATTTTAAGGAGAAGGTATCTAATGATACATACATCTCAATGAGCACAAGATAGAAAACTACGACCTTTCCGTAGCACTTCTACATTCGAACTGGTTAAAACATACATTTTTCTTTCCTGGTCGCCTTACCTACCAGGGGTACGCCATTAATATAAATTGGAGTTTCACATTATATTGTCCCTATTTTAAAGATCTCACTTAACGTAGGATTTACAAGATGCCTTATTATAGATACTAATATAGTAGGTATAACAGGCCTATAAACATTTGGGTACAGACTTACAAAGCATCTTACCTTCCTAGAACTATATAACTACACAAATTTTGAACGGAAATCATAAACATGGATAACCGAAAATAAAGAATACAAAAGAAAGGGAAAAACCAAAGCTTTGCGAAACTGGACAGCATTTAAGAAATTCCTAATAAATAAAATTAAAAACTAACAATAAACAATAATATAGTATAACGTAAGCTTTGACTTAGTACTTCAGACATTATTTCAAAAGTTAACAATATTTCTTGGGCAGTGTTAAGTTAATTAATTTATCCTCAAAACAATTGATTCAATTTATGTTTTATTGCTTGACATTATTTTCAGAACTGTAAAAGATATTGAGAAAAACTTTAACAGAATTAAAAGTTTAAAAAGAAAACGTTAAATTAGACTTTATTTAAAATTTAGTCGTTATCGTCGTAACAAACGCTTTGACAGACTGAAGTTGGTCATTACTTAAAAAAAAAATAGGACCTTATAGATTATTGCCAAATTTAATTTTTTCCAATGTTGTTTTATGAGTACTGTTGAATATTATTATGTGCCGAATAATATTAGATATTTTTTTAAATTACTAAATGTGTTTCAATATTAAACGACTAAGCAAATCGCAATAATATTGCGCCACGCCCTCGCTCATATCGAGGACACCTCTGGAGCATGCCTTTAGAGGCTTCTGATCAAAAAACAAAAGTTACCAGGTTGTTCTCAAGGGTCGATTTACTATATTGATTTTGTCAAGATGCCGAAATTCGAGCGAAAAGCATTTCGTACATCGACCTAAAAATTTTGTGACACACGAAAACAGCCGTTCAGAAAATATTGACGAGTAAGAAAATTGAAATAATATTGCGCCGCACCCTCGCTCATATCGAAGGCACCTCCAGAACAAGCCTCTAGAGGCTTTGTATCAAAAGACAAAAGTTACCACGTTGTTCGCAAGGGTCGATTTACTATATTACTATATTGATTTTGTCAAAATGCCGAAATTCGAACGAAAAGCATTTCGTACTTCGACCTAAAAATTTCGTGACACACACACGAAAACAGCCGTTTAGTAAATAGAGATATTTTTTTAATTGTAATCAAAATAAGAAAAACTAGAAGCGATTAAATTAAAAGCAACTGTTTGCGAAAGAATAAATGAGTAATAGTAGTTTGGGACTTATAGTCTTTTAGTTTCCCCAGTTCTTTCGTCCAGCAAATTAATGCTGTTTATTGTCACCTGATTCGTAGTGGGCTAGTATTGGTGGGATGTTATTCGTTATTCTAATACTCTTGAGTTTTTCTTTAGAAGAAGAAATAGAAATTGTATAACAGATAATAATGAGCGAGGGTATCACCAACAATGTTCTAAGCAGAAAGTATCTTTTTTCTTACGATATTGCATAATTTTAATCACCTTGGAGCTCGGAGAAATAGGTAAAAAATATTTTTTTGCTGCATATATTAAATATATAACATGATTTTTACTTTACACATATAAAACTGACTTTTATCAAAATTTTTAGTTTAAAAAATTTATAACTTATGAACGCGGCACCCAATCAAAAAAATCTATGCTACATCTAAATAATACTATAAAGAATATGCGTTTAACAATATTGGTTAAGTAAATATTGAAATATCTTGTACACCGGTTTGAAAAAAGTAGTTTCGAAAGAAACGCAAAAGAGAAAACCACGGCGTCAGCGTCTTAAAACCAAATATTTCTTTACCTTCGATCTGCGATTCCTGGACAGTACATGCGGTCTTTCATTGACTCCGGGATGTTCTCCGACTCCTTTTGAGCAGCTCCTTTCAATTTCTTGACTTCTCTAGTTTCCTGTTGGGTTCTCATGTTGGCTATAGATTTTTGTTGAGAATCCAAGTTCTCGGTAAATTGTAGTGCGCTTGGGCCAATTACAACGTTTAATAATTGCACCATTTAGAATATACTAGTATATCTATTATTAAATATACTAGCTGCAATATGAGATGCAATCTCAACAATTTCTGCACTACTGCAATGCACTTTTGGAACCATAGACCAAATGACAGCGTTTAGACTTTCGTTGTTATTCTGAGTGTATCCTTCTAAACAGCGTTCTAACAAATCGATATCAGTTAATCTATCGTATACCGGTTTAATTACTTTTTGGACAACTATAGGAATAGAGTTTTTATGCTTATAAGAATCCAAAGTTCCAGAGGCCTTACGCTACAGGTCCGATCACTAACTGAGTTTCGAGCCGACTCTCTACCGCGCTCACTTACAATTGCTGTAACTTTAGAAATAATTAGAATCTTGAAATGGTTGTACATACAAAATATTCTTAAAAGTATAAACAATTTATCTAGAAAAAAAAAACAATTCGATATTTTGAAAATCTCAAGCTAGTGTAACCCCTTAAAATAATACGTAGGAATCATCTCTTATGTTTGCCACATACTTCATTAACATCCTATATACACAATCTGTGAACTACCTCGTATGAGAATAATCGTAAACTGCCGTGATAAGTTTCCTATTACAAACTCACGACACACCTGTGTGTCTAATCACTACATGTCAGTGGTTTTAAAGCGTATCCATATTCGACGATTTACGATTCCAGTTTATGTATCAGTATTCCGCTTCAGCGCGTTGCGAGATACGAGATGTTATTGGAAAACAAGTAGCAATTATACGTGACGACAGGTTACAGTTATTTGTATTAGAACAGGATATTTATTTTCCTCCATAATTCCGTGTAACATTAAATTATACCTAGAAAATATATGAGTACTTATTGGTGCTAGGCTTTAGGTGTGTTCTAACACTTAAAGTATGACATCTTGACGTAGATCAGTCAACATGAAGATATTCTCGAAAACAGATCGAAACTACAAACTCAAATTCCAGGCGATGCAGATGATCCACTTAGCATACGTAAGATGTATATACATAGGTCAAAAAATAAAACTATTTGCAAGTTATTATACAATAATTATAGGGCAGAAACCTGAACTGGAAATTATGTAAGTCGAAGATGGAGGATTTCAATAAAAATATGGAACAGGTCGATTTTTGATTTTGGTTGTCCACACATGAGGTAATAACCTTTACTTCTTTTCACCTTAGGGGATGTCGTCTTTCACCTCTTCGTTCATCGTTCATCTCTTTTTTTAAGTACCCCCCATAAGAAGAAATTAAGTAGGGTAAGATATGAACAAATATCATTCAATCGAACCTTGGCGTCCAATCCACCTATTTGGGAATATCTTGTCCAAATCTTGACGGATGCTTACAGCATAGTGGGGTGAAAAATAATGGTTTGTATGGCATGTATAGAGTGTCTCAGTTGGAACAATAGGATTTGAATGGCGCGCCATTTGTGATCGGTATTTGGATTCGAATAGATTGTGTACAACTGTTTTATGAAAGTTAGCGATCATATTCAGTCGTATTAAAAAAAAGAATTACAAAATTCTGACAAAATGCAGCGCCTACAGAGTTAACAGTTAATTTAATAAAGAAATTTGAAGAGACGGGACCTGTTATTGATAAGGCAACAGAAATACATCCTCGTTATGGTAAGTCAGATGAAAATATTGCTGTAGTGAGAGAAAGTGTACGGGAGTATTCAAACACATAAATTCGACGTCATGCACAACAGTTGAATTGTTTCATTGATGTACTAATCTGTATGCTCCATCTGTCAACAGCATACGAAGTTCAATAGACACAATTAAAAGTTACAGACCATTTACAATGTTGTACATTTGTTAATTGGGTGCTAGAAAAGAAAGGTGATGCTGATTTTCGCTACAAAATTTTGTTCAGCGATGAAGAACATTTTCATCTTAACGGATACGGCAGCAAACAAAATTTTCGAATTTAGGGTGCTAAAAATCCACATAATGTTCGCCAAAAAGGATTGCATCCACGGATGTGCACGGTTTGGTGCACATTTTAGAAGAGTGGAATAATTGAAGCATATTTCTTTCAAAATGAAGCTGGAATACTACAACAGTAAATGGGGAACACTGTCATGACATATTAAACAATTTCTATTTCCACCAAACTGATGATTTGGATTTCCACAACATGTGGTTTCATCAAGATGGTTCAACGTGTCCTACAGCACGTGCAATCATAACTCTGTTGCATACACATTTTCTGATCATGTTATCTCGCGGAATACTGGACATCAATTGACCTACAAGATCATGGTTTTACACAACTGGCCTTTCTCTTTTGGAGAAAATGTGACCGTGTTTTAGGTAATAAAACCGAAGGATTTTATGTGCCCGTGTTATAGATAATCTTGCTAAACGAATGGCTCATCATATCAGATGAGTCGAGGCGGCATATCAACGATATTCGTTTCCATTTGTAGTCGTATCGTCTCCAACTTATGTCGAAAAATGAAAAATCTCAGTTTGTTAAATATTATTAGTTATTCACAAATCACATACTCAAATGAAACACCATATAATTTTATGTTATCAACAACACTGCTCTGCCTTATTTTAGGCACATCTCTTACATGATCAAATTTAACTAGACTTAATTTTACTTTATTTTAAAACCTCGATTCATCTTCTTTACACCTGCCCTGCACTGGAAGAGAGGAGGTGTCTTATATTAGGGACCCCTGTTATCCTAGAAGAAGCGAGGCTTAAGGCGAGGGACGTGCCCAAATTGCTCCTTTTATGGGATAGAATTTTTGGAAAATGACCCGAACAAGAGGGGATCGCCAAGGGACTACCCATGCGATCAGTGGCTGATGAGGCCCAAACCCACAGAACATAATAATAAATTCAAATAATTTTACTGACTACATCTTGGCTAGTGGGTAGATCTAGATCTACCATCACATACATCACCTACATTGTTCACCAGATCTAGATGCTGGTCTCTAAATAATTGAACTGAATTGTATATTATATATACAAGAAGAATTATATTAATCACAAATGACACGTGAAAAGTAACACTGATATAAAGATAAAGTTAGATCTAGAATCGCACTTACAAATTTCTTTAAACTGAGTTTAAGTAGGGCTGAAAATAAAACAAACAAAATAGCATAAAAAAGAAGAGACGATAATGTGAATTATCCATATTCTTCATAAAACGCGCCAAGAGAAAATAAATTATATACATTTTATACGTCTTTTACGATGAAGTGGTGATTATCAAAAAAACTAGTTTATTAATTCTTTCAAGATAATAATTTAAATAAATTGAAAATAAATTATACGTTGTATTTTATCCGATGTGATGTTTTAAATGATATGTCACTTAACATACCCTTAGGTTTCAATAACTTTGGGGCGACTACATCCTTTAGGAACAAGACAATTAAAGACAATTACACTCTAAGTGCAAGCAACCAATATTAAAAATCGACGTGTTTCAGAAATTGTTCTGAAATCCTTCATACACGAGTTACAGAATTTATTGTATTTCAGATTTCCACTCTGTATAAATACTATATTCAGTACTTTAACATATCATATCATAGATGATTTGAACTATCGAATAGAACAAAGAGAGACTATTTATAATAGGAATATCTATTTAAAATAATTACAAGTACGTGAGGATTCTTAGTAGTCATTTGCTAAGGCATGGATAATTACATAAATTTGCATAATTATGAAAAAAAATACTAAGGTGAATAAAGGATTAGATCCATTAAATACACCGAAACGAAGGTATGACGTAAATTTACTTAGTCATTAAGCATGTTATGGGGAATTTCGTTAAAAAAAACTTATATTCCTTGCAATAAATTTAAAACATTTAGTTTCCACGTGAATTATATCAAGATTATCGAACTGATGACAACTGGTGGTTTGAATCTAAAATATAATTTAAAAATATTTAATCAGTTTTTTGAAGTAGACACAAAAACAACAGTTGAATTTAACGTATTTTAATGAAAGCGTACAAATCCATTGACATAAATGCATTACAATCCACATATAGTAACTTTGAAACTTTATTTTTGTAAGTTGAATGTTGTAATTGAATGTATTTCATGTAGAAAAAATTATTTTTCCTTTGATATATTATATCAGATAACTCTTATTGATTTATACTTAAATACTTAATTCAATATTTCGAAATTAAATGATATTTTTCACAAAAGTGTTAAGGATTTAATATTTATTAATTTGTTTTCAAAATATATAATATCATTCAGGTACTCTTATTGGTTTAAATATATATCCTTAATATATATATATATATATATATATATATATATATATATATATATATATATATATATATATACAGGGTGTTTACTAAACATACGGCAAACATTCAAGGAGTGATTCCTTGAATTATTTTAGAAATATTTTGTTCTTTGATGATTTTCGAGAAATCACTTTGTTTCGAAAATATAGGGCGATAAAGATTTTTTGACAATAAATAACAATATTGATATTTTAAAATTAGTAACATACGAGCGCGCTCTCGCAACATTTGACATTTGACTTTTTTGACATTTTTTTGACATTTGACATGTTTGCGAGCTTAACGTTTCTTAGTGAAGTCCTCTATCATGGATCGCTACACAAATTCCGAGATGACTGACACGCATTTCATGTATGGATTTGCCAATGGGAACTCATTACAGGCTAGGCGGTTGTACAGTGAACGATTTCCGAACCGTCATGTTCCTGATAGAAAAACCTTTCAAAGTATTTATCAACGCCTTCATGAAACAGGCACAGTTCGAAAAAATGGAAACCCAGGAAGGTCAATAACAGTAAGAATGGTAGAACTGGAATAAAATGTGTTGAACATGGTAGAGGAAGATTCAGGTACCTCTACTAGAAAAATTGCAAATGCTTTGAATGTAAGTAATGGAACTGTGTGGAAAATTTTGAGGCAGCAGTTTTTGTACCCATACCACATGCAACGAGTGCAAGCTCTTATTCCTGCTGATTTTCCTCCGCATATTGCATTTTGTCAATGGTTTCTCCAAACATTGGTTCAAATCCCACAACTACTGTCGCTGATTCTTTTTACTGATGAAATTCTCGAATTTCTCGAGAAATGCAATAATGAATTTTCACAACAGACATGTGTGGGCTGAAGAAAACCTACATGAGGTAATTCGAGATCGTTTTCAACAACAGTTTTCATTATACGTTTGGATTGGAATTGTGGATGATTTCCTAATTGGATCGGTATTTTTACCAAGACTTACCGGCGAGGTGAATAGAAAATTTTTGGGACACTCACTACCTGGATTTCTAGAGGATATTCCATTGGTAACGAGAAATGTTATGTGGTTTATGCATGATGGGCACCAGCGCATTTTAGTTTGGTTGCTCGTGAGTTTTTAACAGCAACATATGGAGATCGCTGGATTAGACGAGGTGGACCCCACATATGGCCAGCTCGATCCCCGGATTTAAATCCCTTGGATTTCTTTCTATGGGGCCATCTGAAGTCATTAGTTTACACTACTTCAGTAGAAAATGAAGAAGAGAAATCGAATAATTGAGGGATGTAATTTAATAAAAAACAACTTTCGTGTTTTTGAAAGAGTTCGGGAATCAATGAGAAGAAGATTTGATGCATGCATCCTAGCTGGGGGTAGTCATTTTGAACAGTTCATGTAAATTAAAAAGCTTTCAATGTCATATTTATGTAATAAAATATTGTTATTGTTGAAAAATCTTTATCTCCCTGTATCTTTGAAACAAAGTGGTTTCCCGAAAATCATCAAAGGACAAAATAGTTTTAAAATAACTCAATGAATTACCTCTTCAATTCTTGCCGTATGTTTAGTAAACACCCTGTATATATATACAGTGCTATTCAAAAGTCCCCTCCCCCCCTCTTATCTTTGGAACGATTATACATAAACTAGTGAAATTTGGTAACTGAATATTAAGGGTTGTAAACTTCCCTACTAGTGATGATAGATGACGTATGCGTCAAAGATGACGTCACAAGGTCATTGTGACCAATAATTTTAAATGGAACCCTATGGCAAGCGACACCTCTTTTAAAAGGTATCGAAAAAACCTATTCAATGATACTAATATTGTGTCTGTTTACGGCAGTTTTGACAACTGGCTTTCAAAAACCGTAAAGCTGTGATGAATTAAATCAGTTAATAATAAAATTTAAAATTTAAGCTCCGCCACTGGATAGTTGGATAGTAAATAATCTGACGTTTTTGCAAGTCTCCCCAATTTGATGTTTTTTTAGCTGTCAGTCAAGTTTTTATACATATAATAATTTGTGTATTGTTGATCGAACGTTTAATTGTTTTAGTACCTTGTGGTAATTTTAAAATATTTGTACATTCAATAATTTGTTAAACTGTTGTCAGCTGAACGTTTAAGTGCTTCAAGAAGAGAAATGGTACGTGTTTTAGGTGATAAAGTAGCAGCGATCCTAATACTTGGTGAAACTGGAGAAAATATTCATGTAGCAGAACGCATTTTTAATGAAAGGTTTTCCGATCGCCCAGTTTCGAGGACTTATTTGAGAGAGCTTCTTCGTAAGTTTAAAACAACGGGTAGTATTAATGATGCAAAACGATCTGGCAGACCACAAATTTCTGATGAGAAAAAAATTGATATACTGGCAAAAGTAATAGTAAATCCTACTTCTTCAACAACTCAAGTTGCATCAACCTGTGAAGTCAGTCAAAGTACAGTGCACAGGGTGTTGAAAAAAAAAACAAATTTCACCCATACAAATTAAAAATGGTTCATCAACTCTCAGAAGACGATCCAGACCGAAGACTGCAATTTTGTGAAAATATGGAGACTAAAATTAACCAACAGCCAGACTATGTCAAAACAATTTGTTTTAGTGACGAAAGTACTTTCTATCTAAATGGAAATGTAAATACACAAAACGTGAGATATTGGAGTGACGCAAATCCTCACATGTTTCGTGAAACACATACTCAGTATCCCGAGAAGGTCAATGTTTGGGCAGGTATACTGGGAAACCACATCGTTGGGCCTGTTTTTTTTAAATACCAACTTAACCGGTGAGGTGTATCTGCAGATGTTGCAAAATGCAATAGAACCGTTAATCCTTGAAATTTTGGAAGATAATCAAGATGAATTCGACATTTTGGAAATAAGATTCTAACAGGATGGTGCTCCTCCACACCATTACGGTGCAGTAAGACGGTATTTGGATGAAGAATATCCTGGTAGATGGATTGGACGACGAGGTTCAATGGAATGGCCGCCTCGATCACCGGACCTCACACCTTTAGATTTTTTTCTGTAGGGGTATCTTAAATCGAAGGCTTACGCCACTCAGCCTGACAATATTGATGTTTTAAAACAACGTATTGTTACAGAATGTAGGGCTATTTCCGCAGACGCATTTGAAAAAGTACGAGAAGAGTTTCGCAATAGGATGTCTTACTATCAGGAAGTAGATGGAGCTCACTTCGAACAATTACTATAAGTAGGTACTGATTCTTGAATCTGTAATTAAAATTATTACTGATTACTGATTTAATCCATCAAAACTACCATAAATACAAACAATATTAGTATCATTGAATACGTTTTTTCGATACCTTTTAAAAGAGGTGTCGCTTGCCATAGGGTTCCATTTAAAATTATTGGTCACAATGACCTTGTGACGTCATCTTTGATGCATACGTCATCTATCATCACTAGTAGGGAAATTTACAACCCTTAATATTCAGTTACCAAATTTCACTAGTTTATGTATAATCGTTAAAAAGATAAGAGGGGGGAGGGGACTTTTGAATAGCACTTTATATATATATATATATATATATATATATATATATATATATATATATACATATATATATATATATATATATATATATATATATATATATATATATATATATATATATATATATATATAAATATCTCTTAGTGTTTCATAGAATAGTCTGAATTGTATTGACGATGGTAGGTTAAAATCTCGAAACTCTGGTAGAGTTAAACTACACCGATAGAACTATTATAACAATTATAAATATTACAACTATTATTAACATCTTATTTTTTATAAATATTGTAATTATTCGAACGCTATAATAATATAAGTATTCCTTCACCACTTCTTCATACGAGTATACCATAATTCAGAGAAAAATAGTTTGGTCTGGTGGTGGAAGAATGAATACTCCTTTGTTAAATTTATATGTATAACAGATAATATAGAAATAAAAATTGATGCACTATAAATTTCAACTAAACTATGTAAATTTTATTTTTATTTTATCTCTTAAAGGACAGTAGTTAATTTAATAGCGATAAAAGGGAAAAGGATACCTATACTAGTCAGAATAAATCTTTAGGAGATATTTGCCCTCTTGTGTAGAATACTTTTTGCATTGTTTAACAATACTGCAAATATTATCGCTAGAAAACCAGGTGCAGCCAGCTTAGAAGTTCTACGGGTAGTAGTCAATAAAGAAATGGAAGCAATTGATGAATATGAACTGTCATTGAATATGAAAACTAAAAAGTTTGTGATATGAAATAATAAACCAGAAAATCTTATAGAAAAGTTATATAGGCACAACGAGAATACAACAGGATAACAGTCTACGTAGTTACATTTATTACGATAAAGAAGATAAATAAAAGAGCTTTTGTGATAATGAGAAAGGGACTGTTTGGAAGAGATTTTAGCCTGGAATTAAATATTAGGTCGGTGAGATAATGCATATTTCTAGTTTTGTTTTATGGTACGGCTTTATGGTAATGCATATTTCTAGTTTTGTTTTATGGATATGGACACTAAAAAAGTAGATATTAAGAAACTCGAGGTACTTGCACTATAAATACGTCAAAGAGTGTTAGAAATATCATTAGTTCAAAGAATAACAAACACAGATGTATTGAGAAGAATAGAAAAATACAATGAGAAGAAAGAGAAGAAATTGTAATTACCATCAAACTATGAGAAATACAATGATTCAGGTATATAATAAGAGCAGCTTCTTCTATCTACTTCTAACATATCATATCTATACGATATGTTAGAAGTAGTTATGCGGAGAATAATCTAAGGGAAAAGAAGCATCAGAAAAAAAGACACTATTGGCTGACCAAATTTGAGAAGTTCATTTGCGTGGACGTTTAGTCAACCTCTTAAATGGCCTGTGCCAAAGATACGTCTAGCGATGATAATTATCGACTTCTGGAGAGGAACTGCTACATGAAAGATAATAAAAATTTCCACTTTATATTCTACATCCATAATATATTTATATTTTTTACTTTTCCGCACTTCACTATAGGTACGTGGAAAAGTAATGTAATTTAAATGTAAATTTTTTTCCTAGCGTTTATTTTTCGTTTTTCGGCCTAAAAATAAAAAAATATATGGTATTTAAACCATTATGTGTGTGTATGTGTGTGTGTGTGTTTTTTTTGTTATAGAGGGGGGAAATGCTTTACGCACCATAGGTACTGTAGACCCGTGTGTCGGACTCCACTAATGTGCCCTACCGACTAAAACCCTAACCTCTCATCGTCATTTGCCTCATGTTGCCCCTGCGGTACCGCCGCTAGGCATTACCTCGCGAGGGCGGCATCAGCTATTAGCTCTTCCACGATTACAGATGTCCTTCATCCCTCACGATTAATTACGAGAAGCCGCTGTTGTTGAACCTCTTGTATTTCTCCGCTCCTGTTCCTCTCTTCGGAGTCTCGTCATGACGACTGTGGCGAAACTGCTAACCGTCGACCAGTTAGTCTCCGTATCTAACATCGACTCCACCAGCGTCTCTGGTTCTGGTGATGTCCCAAGTGCATCTACCATCTTTTTTCTCTCCTCAGAGAAGCGTGGGCACCGGTAGAGTACATGTTCTGCATCGTCCGCCACTTCGCACCCCACCGGGCAGTCTGGTGAATCTTTGTGCTTGAACCGATGAAGGTAGGCCCTAAAGCATCCATGGTTCGAGAGCATCTGAGTCAGGTAATAATTGACCTCACCGTGCTTGCGGTTCAGCCAAACCTCAACGTGAGGGATAAGGCGATGTGTCCACCTTCCCTTCTCGGATGCATCCCATTTCTCCTGCCATCGTTGAAGGCTATCCTGCCTCACAATTTTCCTCACCTGCTCTTGCTCCTCCGGGATGTTACTTCGTTGCTCATAGAGCTGCTTCTTCTCCACTGCTAACACTTCTATGGGCATCATTCCCGCGATAACGCACACAGCGTCATGGGATACCGTGCGGAAGGCAGACGACACCCTGAGTGCACTGAGTCGATCAACTGCTGTTATCTTCCGTCGATACTTCTCAATCTTAAGGGCTTCACCCCAGATGGCTATTCCATATATTAGTATGGAGGTCACCACTGAGGCTAGTAACTTCCTCCGGGGTTGACGAGGTCCACCAATGGCTGGCATGAGCCTCGCCAACGCAGTCGCCACTTTAGCTGCCTTGGTTGCAGCGTGTCCTGCATGAGCCTTGAAGCTAAGTCTTGTGTCAAGCATCACTCCCAAATACCAAATGTAAGGCTTTGAGGTGACAGTGCACTGTCCCTGTGTGTGTGTGTCGTTGTCGTTGTCGTCGGCATTTATTTTTGTTAGTAAAATAACTCAACTAAATCGTGTCGGATCGATCGGGGTTTGACTGCTTCTGATTAGGGACGTCTACCAGACGACATCAATTGATTTTGAGGTAGATATGACACACCCCACCCTGTCCATGGGTCATGAGAAAGCACGATGGTGGACTACTTGAAGTAAAACTGTTGCATAAAACACATATTCTGCATTTATGTGTTGGTTTATTTTTTCCCGGACATTCAAGTTCTACGTGCGGAAAAGTCCGTTTTAAGGTTTTAAAACTGTTTATTTCTTGTTTAAATTAATATACATTTGTGACAAAAATTAAATTCACATCTTGATTGGTTTAAAATCGGTCACGTAATCATGGCACACCCTGTACGCATAGTGGTAGAAAACGTCCACGCAAATATATTTAAACGTGTGCAGAATCGTCAGGCAAACAACAGAAGGGCTGCAACAAACGAAAAAGTGTCAGTACAGTTTAATCAAAGTAAAAAAAAAAAGAAACCGCCACACAAGGACCAGAAATAACCTTTTATATCTCGAACACTTTCATCTCGTAGTTCGGTCCGAGAGAGGGGTGAACCTCTTTTGATTGATCAATTCGACAATGCCCTAATAAAATAATTTAAGGGGATCTTAACGGTTGAGGCCGATTGTAGATTTCTCCTTTTAATAACTTAAACAAAACCGAAATCAAGGAATGAGATCAGAGGGACTCGGAACCACTTAGACTTCGACAAAATGGATCTTTGTTTTAAAAAACTTTTATCCTCTTGTCTATCTTGAAATATTTATTGTCTCGTGCAGCTGTTGCGACGTCGATCAACATAATAAATGCTTGATGTTTGACTGTATGATTTGTGGGCCTCTTGAGTTACACTTGTGCGTTTTTGTAATGTTGTTAGTAAATTGTATGGATTTACTTAAGTTATTAGCGGGGATAAGGAACGGTTTTCCGCTTTCAATTTGGTCGGGGATGATAAATTTGTTAACGCTCTTGCTACTTAAATGGCTTTAGCAGTAATGCCGTTACTATACGGCGATGTTACGTTAATGAGAGTTTATGTAAATATAAGGAGTGTGAAATAAATTCGATCCTCAAAGTTTAACAGGCATTTACCCGACATGAAAGAACAAGCATAATACCGTTGGACTGAACATACCCCGAATAAATTGTATTCCTTAATGTTTATTATAATTCATATGAAATAAAAACTTTTCAGAAAGCAACAATAATATAGAATATATCAGATAGAGAAAATATAAATAATAGCCAGTCTAAAAAATTACGAAAGATAGGAGCGTAATGGGTACTTGCAGAAAACTGGTATACGTGCTGTAGACGAGGATAATAGAGGACATATCGGGTGTCCCAGCGAGAGGTAGCCGATTTAAACTTGCCGCCATTACTCTTGCGGCAGGCTTTGGAAGTTGATGCTTCGTAGTTATTACGTGGAGAGTATGCCATTACAGAATGGAGCGCTATACTGTTCAGCAATGCATACTTATTGTCAAAGCGTACTACGAAAGTAATGGTTTAATTATGGGCACTGAAAGAAAATTACGTGCAATTATGGGTCGTCGTGAGGCACCTGCTAAGCGAACCATTTGCGCCATGACGAAACTCAAGGAAAGTGGCCCCATATATGATAAACAAATACCTATAGGTCACCGTGGCCGACTCTTAGTTGAAAATATTGAAGCGGTCAGTGCAAGTGTGGCTGCAGATAACACCATAGCCGTAAGACGTCGGTCCCAACAATTAAATCTTTCAAAGTCAACATTACAGAGAATGTTGACGAAAGACCTTAATTTTCATGCGAATAAGATCCAGTTGACGCAGGAGTTGAACCCACGGGACTATGCACGACGCCGTGAGTTTTGTGAATGGGTATTAGAGAAGATCACAGGTGACGGCCAGTTTTTGGGAAACTGACATTCAGCGATGAAGAGCATTTGCAATTAAAAGGGTACGTAAACAAATACAATTGCGGCATCTGGGGAGCTGAAAATCCCCGTTTCATCCAAGAACAATCCATGAATCCAGTAAGGGTTACCGTGTGGTACGCTTTGTCGGCAGGAGGAGTCGTTGGGCCGTTCTTCTTCGAAAACTAAGCAGGCGAAGCGGTTACTGTAAATGGTGTACGCTACAGTGATATGTTAACAAACTTCTTTTTCGAACAAATCAATGATTTGGATATAGGCGATACATGGTTTCAGCAAGATGGTGCCACGTACCACTCAGCTAACGAAACGCTGAATCTTTTGGGTACCAAATTTCCTGGGCGCATAATTCCTCACAGAGCTAAAGTTGATTAGTCGCCACGCTCTTGTGACTTAGCCACATTAGACTTTTTCTTGTGGGGCTACGTTAAAGGAAAAGTCTATGCCAATAACCCAGTAACCACTGAACAGCTCAAAAATAAAGTTAGCGAAATTATTACCAACATAGGGCCACGGCTATGTCGTGAAGTGATGAAAACCTTCACCAAAAGAATCCACTGCTGCCGGAGAAGTAGAGGCGGCCACGTACAAGATATTATATTCTATGTATTGTATTCTAATAGCATAGTTTAAATAAACAATTGAACCCAAAATTATTGTAGAAATGTTATTTATTTGCCCAATAATTACAAACATAATTGGCTACCTCTCGCTGAGACACCCTTTAGAGAGAACATGAGGAGAGATAATGAAGAGGAAGAAGAGGAGCTCAGCAGGAGAGAAGAAAGAGAGCTCATAAATTTGGTACTTGCTTGAAAGAAGGATAATTGGAATATATTGGGTGAACAATTAGAAAGAGGTATATGAGGGGATGTATATAGGATTGTAGTTAGAAAACTAAGAGGACTGAATAAACAAGAATTAAAATTTGATTTCTTGGCCTTTTCTCCTTGAAAAGCCTCGATTAGCCTATTTTTCAAGGAATACACAAGTTTCTGGGTAATTCCATATTATATTATTATATGTCATTTAACTTAAATCAAAAACAAAGTTTTGTAATGTGATGTTCTCTAACTTTTTTTTTATTCAGCTGAAATTTTTGATTCAGCTGAAAGGCGTTTGATGGGGTTAAGATCAGTGAATTGTGGAGGTGTTAATAAAGTGTGTAGATACTTTTCTTTAATTTGTTTTAATAAATATATTCAATCATATATTCATGGAATCAATATTTTGAAAAAATGTTATCAGGCGATAGAAAAAAATTTAAAAACATAGAAAACGTTAATCCCAATATAGTTACTCAAGAATTTCTGATAAGAATAAGTATATCAGAAGTTAAGGAAGTATGTAGATCACTAAAGAATGGCAGAGCCCCAGGACTAAAAAAATATTCCTGAAGAACTTATAAAATATGGAACAGACAAACTATACCATTCACTGAGAGACCTTTTCCAAAGATGTATGAGTACATCAAAAGTACCAGAAGAGTGGAAGGTATCATATGTATCCATAATTCATAAGAAAGGGGATAAAAGTGAGTGTGACAATTACCGAGGAATATCTGTTACAAATTCCATCAGCAGAATATATGGGAATATATTAAAAAACCGTATGGAGAACGAATATTATGAAATGGAGGCAGAAGAACAGGCCGGTTTCAGAGCAGAAAGATCCACAATCGATCACTTATATACAGTCACACAAATCTTGGAGAAGAAGATAGCATTTAACCAAGAAGTACATCTACTATATGTGGATTTAAAAAAAGCATATGATAGCATTCCTCTGGTAAAACTCTGGGAAACTTTACAAAACACTAATATAAATGTAGAATTAATAAAGGCTGTAAAGTCTCTGTATGATAATACCAGATCTAGAATAAACATAGGACTCAATATAACAACGGGATTTACAGTAACTAAGGGACTTAAACAAGGATGCTGCCTATCTCCTACACTATTTAATATATATCTAGAACACGCATTGATGACTTGGTAAAGAAAATGTCACAATATGGGCAAACCAATAGGTGATACATCAACTCTATACACATTATCCTTTGCGGATGACCAAGTTGTTATTGCGCAAGATATCGTTGATATGGAATATATGACACGCAAACTTATCGAGGTCTATGAAAAATGGGGTTTAGAAGTTAATGTGAAGAAAACGGAATACATGTGTATTGGAGGACAACAACAAGATCTACTTCTGTCAACCGGACAAAACATCAAACACTGCAATGAATATAAATATCTAGGCATGAAAATATCAAACAACGGGACACTCGATGAAGCGATTGCGGAAAGAAACACCCAAGGAAGGAGAGCAATTACAATGTTGAACAGCATTCTAAGGGATAAACAAATAACAAAAGAAAATAAAAGAAAAATATATAATTCTATGATTAAAAGTATAGTAACCTATGGTTGTGAAGTATGGCCAATAATAGAAAGAACAGAAAGAATGATAAGAACCATAGAAATGGACTTCTGGAGGAGGTCAGTTGGAAAATCAAAGAGAGAAAGGTTAACAAATGAGACCAAATAACTCGTATGGTACGGGCATGTTCAGCGAATGCCAAATGACAGAATACCCAAAAAAATTCTAAACTGGAAACCACAAGGAAGAAGAAGGCGAGGAAGATCACGAAAAATCTGGAGAGAGGGCATTGATAATGAAATTCGGGAGAGAGGTCTGGACGAGGACATGTGGAGAAATAGAGAGAAATGGAGATTAGGAATCGGAAGACGGCGAAGGACGTTATAAACCGATATGATGATGAATAAATATATTCATTGCATGACCAAATTTGTGCATGGTATTTATTGTACTCGTATTTATTGTACAAGATCAATAACCACGAGTTCCCCATTACTAAACTTCAACGACTCCACTATTGTACCTTACTGCAGATCGAACGTTTTTACTTTCGAACGTCTTGGGTCGTCTTGATGTTCTATTTTATCCACTGCCTTGAAATATATTAGATATTATCTCTAGGAATTCTCGTAGAGAGAATATTTAACATATGTCATGGCACAGGATGTAATATAATTTTTTTTTAAAATAAATAATAAATTTTTTAAAAATTTTATTTGAAAGAAAAGGTATTTTCATAAGCTTTTGAGCAGTATCCAAACAATTTAACGCCTGTCTCATAGCATCATCATTAATCTGAACATTAAATTGTTCATCTAATACTACGCGTAACTCGGAAGTAACAAATTGTGATTTTATTATGTAATAGAGTGCATTATTTTCGGCCTGTAAACTCTTTGGGTCGACTGAAACGATGCTTGTTTTGAAAATTTTCTTTGATATATTGTGAATTTTCAATAACCGTTCTAATCTTCTAATTGTGAAATAACTTCTGTTAAAGGCCTGTCTCATTTCTACATGCGACTCTCATTCTGGTCTAAAATTTAAAACAATCTTCATTTATTTTCTTTGTTCTTTCATTTCGTTGTCGGCATTGACTCCGTACACCTATGTATTTTATTTTAAGCCTACTGCGATTTTACTTAGATGCGGCTCTGTTAGAGGATTTATCTATCCCATAGCTCTGTAATTGCCTTATTATAATACATTAACATTTCATATAATAGGTATTAAGTTAGAGGTTGGTAATTCTGCCTATACTTTTTCGAAAGAACTGTTCTATGACATAGAGAAAATATTTCATAATTTTTTGTTTGTTAAAAGAAATATGTGAATTTTCATAATTATATAAAAAAGATTTAATAGAAAACAAAAATATATTCACGTATGATACGATTTAAATTATATAAACAGGATAGCGCGCCTATAGTTTATGCCTCTCTATACTAACTATTGTATATCAGAATTAACTGTTGAAAAAAATAATTGAAGGAGTGGCCGCAACAACGTTGTACCTTCAAAATCTATACTTTTCAGTATCCAATAAAATTTGATCCTCCTGCCATTTTTAATAAAAATATTCTTCACTTATATATTTCCATTTATCTAATAGCATGTGCTACACCCAGTTTCCAGATAAAGGATCCCCAGACAACGTTGTTTCACCAAGAACTCGGTTTTGCAAAGGCCAACCCTTCAATTTAGAAAAAAAAGAAAAGTTTCGCAGCCGGAAAAAGAGGAAAAGCAAATAAGTAATTAAAAGTAAATAAATATGATTGATGAAAGAAAACTTGTTCATATTGTACTATTGTATTATTTTCTGTACTTGTTTGGTCAGTATGTACAATAGTAAACTAAAGGAAAAAATTAATGAGTAGTAGTGAAATAATTTACAAATAAACAGTTTTAAGACCTTAAAACGGACTTTTCCGCAAGTAGAACATCTCGAAATTGAGTGGCCGAGAAAAAATAAACCAACACATAAATGCAGAATATGTGTTTTATGCGACAGTTTTACTTTTTTCAATTTTTCTCAAATAATCCAGCATCGTGCTTTCTCATGACCCATGGACAGAGTGGGGTGTGTCCTGTCCCCTTCAAAGTCAATAGATGTCTCTAATCAGAATCAGTCGAAACCCAATCGATCCGACACGATTTAATTGAGTGATCATGCTAACAAAAAAAATTCTCAAATAGTCCACCATTGTGCTTTCTCATGACTCATGAACATGGCAGAGTGTGTTCTATTCACCTCAAAATCAATAGGTGTCATCTGGGAGACGTCCTCGATCAGAATCAGTCAAGACCCGATCGATTCGACACGATTTTATTGACTTATCATTCTAACAAGATTTTCAAATGTCGACGACAACGACGACAACGATAACGACACACACGCAGCAAAATTTTTTAAAAACCATTTTTTTTTGGTTTTTAGGCCGAAAAACGAAAAATAAACCCTAGAAAAAATTTTTTTACACGATTATATTACTTTTCCGCGTACCTATAGTGGAGTGCGAAAAAGTAAAAATTAATGAGTAGTAGCGAAATAACTTACAAAAATTAAACAGACATAATAATGTATTTTAGTGATAAGAAATTGCTGCAATACCAACTCCCTTTCTTCTGAAATGAGCTTACGTTGATATATTGGGATGTATACATACATGCATATATACACATGATGTAATCCTGTGATTACTGATAAGTTGATAACTGATAATATGAAAGTCTCCTGTATCGAGATAGGGCCTTAGAGATACCTAACCGATACCTGGAAAAATGTCTTACACCGTAGACTTGTCGTTTCAAATTTCCGAGGCGAGGCGAAAACAGAAGAAGAGAACAATTGACTCCGTGAAATCCGATCGATCGTCTGATGTTATTTCAGTCGCAGAGGTCAGTGAATTTACAGGAGGCGATGCGTATTCGCGATCGCGTCTGCCTCGAGACGAAAGTAACGTTTCAAACCATGTCGACTCTTTTTGCATGTTGAGTCTGTATGGCGAACATAATTTTACCTCCCACAAGTTGTAAACATAACAACGCTTCCATCCCAGGTCATCATTCTCGTCTTACATGCATTGTTTGGAGTAAACGTCTCGTCTTGTGTACACAGTAATTTCCTTAATGACACCACAACGGCTTAAACCAATGAGATATGTAGATAGATGCATTTTAAGTAATTAAGTAGTGAAATAAATATTTCATTTTTGCAGGAATGGAATTTTGAATAAACTAAATATGTATACAGGGTTTTCGTAAAGTAATGAATAAATTCGTTAAGAATTCAAGGAATAACTTTTGGGAACCCTCTCTCGGACCCGTCAAATTTTACTTTTAGTGCCAGATTTTCTAAAATATAATTAACACATAATGGACAATTTGCGTAGGAGGTATGATGTAATCGATATATTTTTTTAATGGCAATCCTTTTTTTATTACGGAATGTATGAAAGACTACATTTGTTTGCATACGCTACGGTAATAATTACAATACATTAGCGTGAGTATAGGCTAGGTAAAAAATATGTATGAAACTAGTTTACAATTTTACAGTACTACATTTAATGTCAATGATTAAAACATCAACTAAACTAAATGTTCTAATTGTGCACCACAAGCCAAGACGATTAGTAAATTCTTTTTAAATATCGTCAATAACTTCAGGAGGTATACATACATATGTACAGTTACTCCAAAAAGTATTCGTACACACGTGATTGGTGTTACTTAGTAACAATTATAATTAAGTAATGCAAAATAATATATTCAAATAATTTACAATACACATGTCAGTGATACTCTATATTTTTAGTTAGATATATAATAAAACAAAAGCAATTTAATAACAAATAACATTAAACAAAAGAAATGTTTCATGTATAAAATACACACATAAGAGTATTCGGATAGATGCAGTTTAAATGGAATAAATACTAAAAATGTATGAATTTAATATTTAGTGGGATATCCCTTGTTCTCTAATATAATATAGCTCGCAATCGTTGTGGCGTAGAATTAACCAACTTGATTCTATTTTGCTCCATTCTTCCCGCAAGCAGTTTATCAGCTGTTGACGATTTGAAACGCTATATTTTCTCACTCTAGACTTCAGTTCGGCCTACAAATATTCTATGGAATTTAAGTCCGGTGATTGGGGAGATGCGTTGAGGCGTTTAGGCATGTTGTATAGCAACCATTGTCTTGCGATGTAAGCCGTATGTTTTAGATCACAGTCTTGATGAAAAATGTAATTCATTATTGCCCAATTTTGTCGTATTTTCCGTTAATTATTTTTCAAAATATATAAATATTTGTCCATAATTCTGTTTAGTACATGTAAAGAACTAACCATTTGCCGCCATACATTCCCACAACATCACCGAACCTCCACCATGTTTAACAGTCGGTCGAAGATGTTTTCTTTTTAAGACTGTACACAGCTTTCTCCATACAAGTTGCTTACCATAGTTTTCTTTTAATTATTCTCATAATGGTATTTTCGTCTCTCTTGGACAATAATCGTGGCCTACATGATCGAGGTTTATTTTCGATAATATTGTCATTTTTGTATTTTTTTATTATATGTACATCCTGCTGTCGAATGACTTCTACTAACAAGATCAGACAAAACATAACGTTTCAAATCGTCAATAGCTGATAAACTGCGTGCGGGAAGAATGGAACAAAATAGAACCAAGCGTGACAAAAAAGTTGGTTAATTGTATGCCACGATGGTTAGCAAGCTGTATTAGATAACAAGGGAAATCCTACAAAATATATAATTCCTACATATTTAGTATTTATTCCATCTAAACTTCGAATACTTTTGTCTGTGTATTGTATACATGAAACATTACTACATATCTATCTGAACATTATTACATATCTATCTGAAAATATAGGGTGTCCCTGAAATACTGTGTATTAATTGAATGCATTATTTTGCTCCGCTTAATTATAATTGTTACTAACAATAAGTAACACCAATTACACGTATCCGAATACTTTTGGGAGTATCTGTATGTTGTATTTCGTGACGAAATCTTGCCTTAAGGCTCCTCCTTTAAGTTTTTAAGTATTATCATAAAAAATAATCTAGGACTGTCAAACCTGGCTATGTAGCTGGCCACTCAATTGGCCCCCTTCTCTCCAGTTAGGTTCACGCCAAAGAAATGGGAGCCGGAATCCTTCCATCGACTATACCGCACCATACATTCACTTTCTGGTGATTTCGATACTCTATGTAATGCTCTATCATCCATTGGGGATTCTTGGTATAATTACAAGTTTTTAGCTGACAGTAATAAAAAAATATTTTCGTCGTTACGGATTCTGTGAGGCAATCAACGGTGCATCAGTTGTACATTTAATTTAGTTGATTATTTATATAATCATTGTCATTGAATTTAGTATTTAAAAATAGCAAAATAATTTTTCTTAGTTATTTTTGTCTAACATACACTTACGCTAATGTAGTTATTACTATAGCGTATGTAAAAAATTCTTCACATTCTGTAATTAAAAAAAATATAGATGACGTTATACTTCCTACATGAATCACACCATTTCTACTAATTATATTTTAAAAAATGCGCAACTAGAAAGAAAATTTATCGGGGTTTTTTGGAAACGTTTTTCCAAAGGTTATTTCTTGAATTCTTAACGAATTTATTCATTAGGTACTTCACGAAAACACTATATATGAACATCTGGATGTGTCAAGAATAAGCTATAATTTTATATAGAAAAGTAAAAAAATATTATACTAATGTATGTACTAATATTTTAAGCAAATTTATTTTTTATTGAAATATGAATACATATAGCAATTATTGACAGTGAAAATTTACGTTAAATTTTTATTTATTTCTTCTCTTAACTCAGAGTTATCAAATTATACCTAGATAGCTCTTGTTTAACTAATAAAGTTAAAGCAATAAAGTGGTACTTTGGGCTAAATGAATTTGCTGTAAAAAGGCGTCTACAATTCCGAAACAACATTAAAGATATCTCTTCTACTGCAACAATTTGATATGCAGTGAAACTGATAACTTGGCTAATTTTGAGAAAACCTTAAATGTGATGTGATAAAACACACTGGTAATTTAATACGGATGGACAATTTATTAACCAAACATGCTTAATAACTTCGAGATTGAACACACTTGCGATTTTTAGAAAATGCTTGAACAACAAATTAGACACATGCATATGATACGATAAGAAGTGCAACATTGAAAATATACCTCATAAATTTAAGGAGAAGCCAAAACAGATGATTAGGTTTATCTGTCCGTGTTAATTCTTTAAACACGTTTGTCAGACCTCCGATAATTTACTTTGCACCTCAATAATTTAAATGGCCCGTAAATATGTAAGTACGTTTGGTATTTTGTTTTGTGGTACGTGTTATTTTGTTAAACTTCTTCGCTGCGTTCGATAAACAAGTGTTTATCATTTTATTATGTCACAAAATAATATACACATGCCATAGTTGTGAACAAAATTATATGTTTGGAAGTGAACACAAGGGATGAGTAAATGTGTTCTTTACTAAAGTATGTTCAAAGTATGATAATTACTATTCATTTCATCGCTATTTGCCAAATAAGAAACCTTCTTATCTTGCCGATAAATGGAACAGTCTATCTGAGCCTAGCCATAAAAACAAGCCACGGTATGTTATTAAGTATTATTTATTTTACTTTATTATTTTGTTTAAAAACATATTTCTTGTTACTTTTAGCAAAATTCTACTAAATAGAAAGGCAGACAATAAAAGAAAAATATTCACTGTGGGACCCAGCTCATTAATTTATTCATACGTACATTTCATGTCAGCTTTAATAAATATTTTTTTAAATAGAATAGTTTTTTTTAATAGATTTAGTTAAATAAAATATAATTTACAATATTTATCTTAAATCCTCCGTTGTTCACAAATGAATTTTTGACACTTTTAATTAGTATACTCGATAAATTCAAAGTACCATTAGATTTAAAATATGGATGTATAATATGGATAGATAGACTGGATGATCTATTAAATATAAAAACAATACAAAATAAAGATTAATGTCATATACATTTTTTTTCTCAAAAATCCATTTAGATTGCTATTGCAAATTTCTAATATATAATAACTTCAAAAATATCCACATTTTTCACAATAATACAGAAATATTATTTTAAAATACCAATATAATATAATATCATTTATTTTCACTAATATTTGTAATATGTAATCATACTATATTTACAAGTTTCATTTTGAATCATTTTAATAAATTATGTCCATATTCACAAATATAATATTTTAAAAATTATGATTTTCCGCCTAATATATAAACAACAAATACTATTGGTAATGTTCATTAGTTAACAAAAAGTACTTTGTTGCTATGCATGTAAATATATAATAATGAACTACATAATACTACTAATGGGATTAATGATTTCAATATTTCTAAAGTATCTAAATTTTTTTTTTCAATATTTAGCGAGAAGTAATGATTGTAATTATATATATATATATATATATATATGGCGAATGTTATGTTTTATTTTTTACAATATATTACTTCAAACAAAACAACATGTACGAATAGAAGTACAGTTTTAAAAACTAATAACGATATGTTAAAGATTTCTTGAACCGATGTAATTTTTTTTAATTTTTAACAGTTTCTCGATTTGTTAATGAATACAAATTATTAAACACCTTATATAACTAATCTAGGTAATTCAAACTATCCTACAATCGGAAGTATGTACAGTCTTTTGCCATCGAGTGGCCAAAAATAAGCCACGCCTCCACCAAGATTCCCACTACGCAAAATTACGATCAACTCTTTTGGTCTTTGGTCTAAATGGTTTACGTAAAATAAATCCTAGAAAAATAAAACAACGCAAGAAAGTATTTTCGCTTACTTTATTGTTCTAATAAAGTATACAGTTTAATTGCACGAAATAACGTACAATACTTATATTATAAAGTACAGGTGGTATCCCTATATCCGGTATCTTAGTCATATGTCCCAATTTGAAAATATTTAGCAGCGTTTCTTAAAGTATATGTAATTTCGCATAGATAATTATTACCGTGTAAGGGGTTACAAACGTAACTATTCTTCTACAAAGATTTAGCATCCAGTCATTGAATTCTAGAAGGGTGCTTAGTAGCCTTTCATTTTTATGTAAACTCTTTCACAATAGTGCAGATGCACCCACATTACAAAGCATGTTTAATATTCGCATACCTAGACTAGGTTTTCGAGAGGAAAGTATGTTTTATTGTTAGACTGCGAAAAGTAACGTGCTGTTAAAAATAGTCAGTATTTGTAATGCCACAAAATTTTAATGTAACATCTAGCTCTTGTGATTTTAACAATTTTACTCCTAACGAGTTTACTATCTTTAGGGAAACAACAACCTTTTACTGTCGTGTAAGTAAATTATATGTTACTGAAGTATTTTATCATATTTATATTTACGTTAAAATTATTTAGAGGTTACCTTTTTTTTTAATTATTTAATTAGATTAGTTATATACTGTACACACATATATATATATATATATATATATATATATATATATATATATATATATATATATATATATATATATATATATATATATATATATATATGTATTTATTTGTATTCATGTTCTTATCCTGACAATGTTTTTTTCTGTTGGACAATACAGGAATTATTATTAGTACTATGCACTATTATAAATGCACCTTCTTTAAGAAATAAATTCATTTCCACTACATCTCTCATTCATAAATATCATTGGCTTTTATCGATCTAGCTGCTAAGGTTGCTATTAATTATATATAACATTATCAAATACTTCTGTTCTATTTTTAGACATCGACGAAAATACCACTCGTTTATATTGAAGTCCTACAAAATGCCTGCTAATGTCACGATCAGGTTAATTAACGCACCGTGTCTGCTATTATAGTATTAATTGAGTGTTACTAAGCTACATGATATTGTAGGTCTTCAGAGTTCTAGAAGATACAAGGATGTAGTATTAATTTTGATCGGGAAGCTAGCGGAGTAAATTGAATTTATAATTTGTGTGCATGCGATCAGGCAAATTTAAAATGTATTGTGTTTGCGAATCTATTATAGATCCAGAACTTGGTTTATTATTAAATATTCCTTTACGTATTTAAAATACACTTTTTTCGAGAATGATACAAAGATTATCCAAATAGTCCCCAAACAATTATTACAATACACATAATGATAAAGTAGTAAATGTACAACAAACATATATACTTTATTTTTTAACTAAAATTGTATACAGTGTGTTCGAAATTGGTATCTGAATAAAGTATGGGTTATTATAACAGTAAAGATAAATACGAAATCTTTGAGAATTTTTTTATCATTTCAACCATATTATTAAACTTTACTTACTACATAAGATAGTAATAAAAACATATATATTTTTACTTTTCCGTACTTCACTATAAACGGAAAAGTAATGTAATCATGTAAATCATTTTTTTTGGGTTTATTTGGGTTAAAAAGAAATTGTTTTTAAAAATTTTCTGCCGTCGGCGTCGTTGTCGTCGGCATTTATTCTTGTTAGCACGATAACTCAACTAAATCATATCGGATCGATCGGGTTTTGACTGATTCTGATCGGGGACGTCTCCCAGATGACACCTATCGATTTTGAGATGGATAGCACACACCACCCTTTCCCTTGTGTCTATTTGAGAATTTTTTTTTGTTAGCACGATAACTCAACTATATCGTGTCGGATCGATCGAGTTTTGATTAATTCTGATCGGGGACGTCTCCCAGACGACACCTATTGATCATGAGGTGGATAAGACACACTTCACCTTGTCCATGGGTCATGACAAAGCACGATGGTGGACTATTTGAAAAATTTGTTTTGTTAATACGATAACTCAACTAAATCGTGTCGAAACGATCGGGTTTTGACTTATTCTGATCCGGGACCTCTCCCAGACGACACCTATTGATTTTGAGGTGGATAGGACACACCCCACCCTGTCCATGGGTCATGAGAAAGCACGACGGTGGACTATTTGATAATTTTTTTTTGTTAACACGATAACTCAACTAAGTCATGTCGGATCGATCGGGTTTTGACTGATTCGGATCGGGAACGTCTCTCAGACGATATCTATTGATTTTGAGGTGGACTCTCTACCATGGTCATGACTCTCTGCCATGTTCATGAGAAATTTGTTTGTTAGCACAATCACTCAATTAAATCGTGTCGGATCGATCGAGCTTCGACTGATTCTGATTAGGGACGTCTACCAGATGACATCTATTGATTTTGAGGTGGATAGGACACACTCCACCCTGTTCATGGGTCATGAGAAAGCACAAGGGTGAACTATTTGAAAAAAGTAAAACTGTCGCATAAAACATATATTCTGCATTTATATGTTGGTTTATTTTTTCTCTGCCACTCAATTTTGAGATAGAAATGTTCTATGTGCGGCAAAGTTCGTTTTAAGGTTTTAAAACTGTTTATTTAAAAATGGCTTCAAAATTAATATTTCTCATAGCTAATTTGGGTGTACTTGATTTTTGTATTTAATTCTGCATCAAATATATACCACGGAAAGTGATGTACATTTATTTTTTGTATACAGTCACTTTTGGAAGAATTAGATTGTTCTCACAAATATATGCACATTATTACACGGTCTCGATTGACCTACTTCTTGACTATACGAGTATATCATATTTACTTAATGAGATTGAGGTAAGATAGATCAGTGTATATCAATGCTTCGATTTATGGAGTTTTAAAAACTTTAAATTGAATTTTGTTGAAAACTTCATCTACATGATGCCTCCTTACTTACTACATGCATATGAAGGTGTTTGAAGTGTACTACTCGTCAAGAGTAGAAAAACGTGTGATATTCTCTAGGTACATATGTGGAGAAGAAAGGACGAAGCAGGAGTCGGAGGGAAAATAATGCACTTTACGCACGGCCAGATTGAACTGTGTACATTCACATATATATATATATATATATATATATATATATATATATATATATATATATATATATATATATATATATATATATATGTATATATATATATATATATATATATATTCATCGATATTCACTCTGCAAAGCTCTCAATTTGACTGAGTAAAGACCGGGCTGTTTACTGCGCACCTCGTGGGCGGTCGCAGCTTTGAAACTTATTCCTATTATTGATGAGCCGTATAACCGGTCATTATAACCTAGGAATTTTATAAAGAACAGACAAAAATAATTAATAGACGAGGTTATGAAATTTGTACACATATTACTGATATACCATGACAAGCACTTGTTTTTATTAAACTTTAATAAAAACAATGCAATAATGTTTAATATAAGGGTGAGCGAACTTGGTTTGTGATTTCTGGATGTCATCAATAGTTTTTTTTAAATAGATTATCTTGTATATTTTTACATTAACAGACAGATATTTTTTTAAAAATTACTACTATGTAGAGTTTGATGGATGTGTGACTAAATACAGTTATAAAATAAAAACAATTAAATAACTGTTAATTATTGAGAATTATAGTTATTAATACAAAATGTTGACTATCATATTGAGGAATAAAGAAAATACAATAACAAATATCAAATCGATGACCTTCAGAAACTTAGCAGTATCATACTTGATTAAAGAAGGCTCTTTACTTTTCAAAAAATAAAACCCGCCACAGGTAGGATTCGACATTTGTCCCGGATCGGAACCGAACGACATACAGCTGTTTCGAACTTGTTAGTTCTCATCAGTGCCGTACACGGTACGCCGATTCAGGACAAATGCCGAATGAACTTTATGGCGTATACATCTTTATCGATACGATCTCTGTCAGTAACATATAAGTCGGAAATCGAGAAAGAAACCACCAAGCCGCCAAGCGGCTATCAAAGTAGTTGAAACACGAGAAACACGAGAAAGGGGTCGAGGATTGCTTCTGGGTATAATTCAATGCCTGGCGGGGCTTTAGCCCGAGGAGTAGTTGTTTCCTAGAGCGATTATGTAATAGCTTTGCTATTCGGGAACTACTTTGATAGCCGCTTGGTGGTTTCTTTCTCAATTTCCGAGAGGCTCTTTAGTAGTTTTGAGTAAAATGTTGGGACATTTCTTGTATAGATATACGGTTTCCATTTTCTAAGTTCTTTCATGACTGAGGTTTGGCATTATTGACAACTAATTTTAAACGATCTCAAAGAAAATCGTCTACAGAACTTAAATCTGGCGACCGCGGTAACCATTCAATATGTCCCCTTGAGTGTATTCATCTCTGTGGATTTCACGTCAACTCACAATGAGGCGGAGCTTCTTTTTGCTGATACCAGATTTTATCTGATAGTTGTTTATTAAATATATTTAGCAAAAATCATGTATTAAATTAATAATCATGTAGTCATCTATTTAAAAAATAGCCGACGACGTCATATCTAGAAAAATATAGTAGCTCTTGTGTCCGAAATTAACGTACATCACTGAATAGAGTGAAATAACTACGAGAATTATTGTCAAGAGTATTTTTAATCCACCTTATAATTTATCCATTTTCAGAATCCGGTATATACAGTGCTTTTGTAAAGCAATGAATAAAATCGTTTATATGTATGTATATTTAATGATTTTTGATAAAGATAAATAATTTTGATAATGAATGTTTGGAAAACACTCTCGAACCTGTGTGTTGTGCATTTTTTAAAATATAATTTATGCATACAGGATGATTTACTTAGGGGGTATGACGTCATAGATTTTTTTTTTTAATGACAATCCTCTTATTTTATTATGGAATGTGAATGTGAAAGAGCACAATTTTCTATATACACTATGATAATAATTGTATTAATTTGAGTATAGCTTAGATAAAAAAAGAATAAGAATTTGCAATTTCAAAATACTAAATTGAATGATAATGATTATTTAAAAAATCAACCAAAATATATATTCAAATTGTCCACCGTTGGCTGCCTAACGATTGATAAATTATTTTTGAATAAGTCAGTTACTACAGAAGGTATAAGTTGTATTTTGTGACGAATTCTTACTTTTAAATCTTCTAAATTTTCCGGTCAAATAGAGGATACCTTACTTTTAAAGCCCACCCACAAAAATTAATCTAGGGATGTAGGGATTATGGCGATTTGGCTGGCCTGTAATTATTACCATAGCAAATGTAAAAAATATGCTCTTTTACATACCGTAACAAATAAAGGGGCCATTAAAAAAATATCAATGATGTCATAAATCCAATACAATTTACCCTGTATGTATTAAATACATTAAAAAAATGCGTAACTAAAAATAAAATTTGTCGAGTCCGAGAATTTTTTGTAAAAGTTTTTAATGAATTTACTAAGTACTTTACGGAAGCAATGTATGTTGCTCATGTATAACTGAATATTATAGCAATAAATTGCTGCATATTTTCAATATAACTACAACCCTTTATATAAAGCACCTATAGGATTATCGTATTTTCTGTAACAATAAGCCATAATGGCATAAAACTCTGTTTCAGTTTATCAGTTTGGATATATGTAGGCATATACTAACAATATTCAAATTCTAATTTATCTATCTGGGTATGCATAGATTGTAAAAGACAACATAAAAGTATATGTATGGGGTATTATTCAAGATCTTTCTTCATTTCAAGGATACAAATTATTCTAATTTTATTACTTTAGTGGTCAATTTCATGATTCAACCTTGGCACTTAAATAATTTGTATCAATCAAATGTATCTCACTGTAAGTGTCACGCAATTAAAGTTACAAATCACTGACTACTAAAATACTTTGAATAATAAATTATTTATTTAATTTTAAATCAGGAAAAAGCTATGCAACACGTACCAACAAATACAACTTACAAGTTACATTACATCGCGCTCACAACTTTTTAAAAACGCTGCAATTCCAGTCCGCTCAATGGCAACGTCAATTCCAGTGATAAACCTAATTTAGTGCATATCTACATTTTGAATAAACCTTTCCTGTGACAGTCAATTCAAAGTTTATAAAGTGACCATTGGCCTGCCGTCAATACGGGGACAGTTGAATGTGCATGCACAGCTAACTTTGTGCTTTGTGTGGCTACGCTTGGTAACTCTGTTTGTGACACGGGGATTTCGACCGCAACGTAACGCTTTGAACTTTATAGAGGCACTAATACAATATTGTATGGCACATTATTGCATCCCTATCACGTTGGACTTTCGGGGAGTCCGCTGTTTCATAAAAAACATACTCTTTTATGTTAAATGGATTGTTTCGAATATCAAAGTACACTTTTGGTGGTGGCATGTTTCATTGATTTTTCTTAAACTGTTTTAGTATTTAGTTTAAAAATATATACAGTACGACTATTTTACACATACTCGTAATTTTGTTATTAAATTATATTTTGAAAAATACAATCTGACATTGACATTGAACATAATTTTAGATCCTCTAGATTCAGATCCTCTAAGTAACTAAGTTTATTATCTCTCAAGCACTCGCATATGCTGAAAAAGGGCCGAACTTTTCTAATTTTGTGAAGAGCCCGCCTTGAATTCGAATGACACGGCCAGGTGTGATTGTGCATGATTTTTTTACGAATTTTGGTCTGAGATTGCGCCAGTGTCGTATTTATTTAGTCAGTATGTGGACACAGTTCAGTTCCAAAGTTGACGAAATGCCTGTAGCATTCCGTGGTCGTTGTGGGTTCATCCAGTAGGTATATGCCCAAAACCTGCATATGGGTTGAAGTTTTACGCAATGCGTGACAGTAATACGTTCTACATATTCAATTTAGAAATTTATTGTGGGCCACAGGATGATTGCCCATTCAGCATGTCCAAAAATCCCACGGATATTGGATAATGATTGATGGAACCAATAATGAATTCCAATAGAAGCATAATTACTGATAACTATTACACCAGCTACGATCTTCCTGAATATTTGCTTCAGATTGGACTGACGTGTTTGGGAACCCTGAAAAAACAAGAGGGAAATTACCATAGAATTTCTTACACACAAATCACTGCCTGTTGGGTCAAGCCTTTTCGGATTTCAATAAAACTTTTCATTAGTGAGCCACATCGCCAAAAAAAAACAAAACTATGCTATTATTATCAACTGAGCACGACAAGGAAGAGTTTGATCGTGAAATTGAAAAGTCTTTCATGATTATTGACTATAACGCCACTAAAAGAGGAGTAGATACGGTCGATCAAATGTGCTTAACATCTTCTATTTTACGTAAAACAAGACGTTGGCCTATTGTCGTATTCTTATGGCTTGACGGAACAACATTTGATACAAAAGGCTACACTCTGGTGTCCACCCAAGTATGTGTCAATTTACCTTTCCAAATACAGAGTAACCTCCAACAAGCAGCCCAACACTTCAGCTCGCACAGGGCGAATCACCTGCTACTTATGTGGTTCTCACAAAAATAGTAAAACCAAAGTTACCTGTGAAAAGTGCAAATACTGTGTTTGTAAAATGCATAGTTAGCGTATATATCTGTCATCGGTGCCTCATCAACGAAAACGAGGAAGGAGAATACTAATTTTACCTTCTATTTGTTTTACTTTATTGTAGTTCATAGAACAATCTGAAAGCTGTCCTCTTTTGAGTATAAAAATTATGTGTTACTTGTTTTGAAACTTTTATAAATTATGAAGGCTTAATTGTGTATTCATCTTTATTTTGGCTTATGCTTGAGCTTTCATGATGAACAAAACGCTGAATCTTAGTTCCTAACATGACTGATATTTTGTAAAAGTAATGTTAATGACTGAAACATTCGTCCAAATGTTATGCTGAATGAAACACTTATGTTCCTTTGAAAATATAAATATATTATGTACAGAAAAATTTCTTCTTTGACAGTTCGTAGAACATAACTGGAAAAAATAGATAGAGCTTGAAAAAATAATAATGAATAAAACCTTGAAATGCGGCCCTTTTCCCGCCATGCGAGTATTGAAGTGACTGGAGAATGAGAGTGCTTGAGGATTAAAGTAGATCCACGATTTTAAGTAACCCCGCAAGAAGAAATCCAGTGGTGTCAAATCAATAGTACGTGGTATCTATCTGTCAGGAAATTTATCATAAAAAATAATCGGACACCAACATCACAATGAGATGTTAAATTATTAAAACCAAATTAATTTGTGGAACATAGTTCGTTACCAACAAATTATTGATTTCTCATAATGAAGTCATATATTTGGAGAAATATTCTATGTAAGGTTTTTAGAACGTAGTGCTATATTTAGTTGAGTTGTAGTCGTGGAGATCATAGGTTCTACTTGGTGTTGAAATTTCAAATAATTTTCTAGACATATTTCGAAGAAACAATTTGTGTTAAAGAAAGAAATTAATAAATTCATACAATGTTAATTGAGTATACTAATGTAGCGGTGAGCAGAATCAAACGGCTTCAAAAATATTTTTTAAGAAGGACAAGTGTTCAAGATAACATCAAAATTGAAGTATTCGCGATGCTTTTCATCAGAAAAGTTATCCACCGTCTAAAGTTTCACATTATTTGTACGTAAAGAATTCTAATTATTAGTTTGCGTTCTGTATGATAATGATCCCTACGATGAAGATCTGTGTTAATTATTTTGTATGATAATGTAAATATTATGAATTTTTGAATCTTTGTAAATACTTTTCTTCATAGAATATGCAGGTACACAGTTAATTACATGAATTATATAGACAAAAACTCAGGTATCACCTTCAGTTTCGCATCAACATCAGATGAATATAATGTGAATAGGATGAAACATAAGATATTAATGTTATTATAAGATTTTCTCTAAAAATTACCTAGACAAGCCGTTAGTAACTATATTTGAACAAGAATTGTTCTGATTTTTCTAAGATTTTGTACTATTCTTATATTAATTCTTTACTTACGTTTGTTAAGTCACACAAAAATTTTATTTATCTACCTCCACAAGCTTGAAAAAGGCCCCATTTAAGTGAAATACAACGAAGTGAAATTTAGATTATTAGTAATGAAGAGAGGACTCGTACACAAGTTGGGGTTTGTGAGTTATTAATAATAAATATCCCGAGCGGCCTATTGTATGATCAGCTGTAAGCAATAGGTATAGAAGCAACATTTTGAAATTTTGGTACAGTGAGAGACAATTACATCAAATGTAATTCTGCCTCGGAAAACTCGGAAATTCGGTTCGCATGATAATCGCATACATCTGTATTGAAATACATGACAAGAATAAGTGGGTATATACACAAAGTGCATTTAGTTTGAGACCGCAAGATAGAATTCTCTGAGTTAACGAAGAAGCTATGTTATAATAATCTCCAATTTCCAAACCAGGCCACTTCTTTAATGATATAAAGAACACGCAGAACTGTAGATATTAGGTACTTATATGCCCTCAGTAGATGATAGAGGAACACAAGCGGTTGCTAGATGCAGTTGACTTATGGGCAGGAATTGTTTGTACCACAGTTGTGGGACCATATTGTATTGGCGTTGCATTATCAACTTTTGAAATATATTTGAAATTGCTAGAACAGTAAATCATTTACTTATGACATAGCATCCAAATAACGAAAATTCTCAATCATCAAAGCAGTCAATGTGGTACAAACATGATGACACGTCACCACATTAGTTACAAAATGTACGTGATTACCTAAATGTCAGCTTACCCAGTAAGTGAATTTTCCAGGTAGCGGTAGGAGGGGAGATATTGACTGGCCAGCTACATCTTGGGTTCTAAATATTTTTGTTAGTTTACCTTAAATCCAAGATATATCTTAACAGATTAAAGACTACTATAGGATTAAAAGATTTGGAGCAAGAATTTGGAGCGAATACCAATTAACAGACGTTTTTTAAGAACTTTGGTTTCGAATTATCTATTGTTAAAAGGTAGATACGTGAAAGATAATTTAAATACTTCATTTAATGATTTTTATTATTTTTTCATTGCATTAACTAATTGTTACTTGATATAATATTATATGGATTAATTTACTAAAATATTTTATACTCATAACGATTGTCATGTAACCACAAAATATGACACACATGATACGTAAAAATGTACTGTTTTAAATGATGTTATCAGATAAGGCTGTTGCTCTTTAAAAATCGATGATGGCATCATAACTGCAACAGTGATGACGTAAAGATATACGTATATCAAAAAATGGATATCAAAATATATCAAACTCAAAAAAAAAACAACAAAATAGATCTTTATAGTATTTTTTTCTGACTTGCTCTGTAACTATTTTATTATAAATGGAAGTATTTGGAATAAAGTTATTATTCCAACATATTTGAGCTCATTATTGAATAAGTTGTATAAAATTTGCTTACTAAATATTCAGGACATAAAATAGATTCTTCTGATTATAAAAATCTATCTCTACCCTAAGATAACCCAACTCATTTGAGTAAAATTTAAATCCTTTCTACTTCATTGTATATTGATTCATTATTAGTTGATCATATAATTAATTGCTTAAACTAATTGCCTCTGGTCATAAGTTTATGTTGTGGCTATTAAACAGTATTAAGACATAATATACCTTTACTCATTTTTCATTGAACATTTGGATATACATACAAAATTATTTCTACTAAAGAGTCCAAATTTTTTGAAAATCCCCGGCATTCTAAGAATGAATGCATTATGCATATTTACAAGGCAAAGTAACTAGTTCCTTTATGTGCATGCAGAAACAATGACACATAAGGGGTGAACAATTTTTCAAGATGTGACGATGCAGGGGACATTAAACTATGTTAACATTCTATTATTTGGCGTGGCACATCCCCCTGCGACATGCGATATATGCCATTAATCACAAACACATGTGATGATCAGTTATTAAACATCTCATTCAGGATGTCCAACGAAGCGTATGCATTTCTGTTGGAGAGTATATTATTGGTGAAAACAGCTAACAGCAATCCGTGTATGTTATATATTATCGTAGCAGTATATGGAATAGAATTTTCCTATATAAGGAGGAAAGTTTGTAGAAAATTTTAATATTTAGGAAGTTAGGTGAGTGAACCTAACAGGAATGTCAGTTAACTGTCATAATTTAGAGTAATAGGGAAAGTTTTAGAATACAACGGGGTATGATTTTATGAGAATGGATGAATATTGAACAGTACGCGAATTTTACCCGATTTCTGTTCTATTAAAGAGAAACGATTTATACTATGTAAGGTACTTGAGGGTGAGTGACCTATTAGATGTCTTTGAAAAGATAAAAATATTCTGACAGGATTTTTACAGATACTGTATTTGACAAAAATGATACCACGTATGATCCTGGCAACCAGAAGTATCATGTGTGATACTTCCAGTTAAATCAGCATATGACATCAACTTCCTTATTTTAAATGGTATACTATACTTTTAAGCCACAGTCTCATTTTATTCGGTATTTTAAGGTAACTTTTAATATCATTGCCGACAATTAAATTTTAACGAAATCCGAGAACTAACCTATAGATGAACATCAATAACTTCCACTATGATAAATTCCAATATATATTTTTTGCCATGTGTTTATGAAATATGGAAATTCTATATATACAAACAGATATACTCTGAGAATACGGTGGATTTAGGTCAGTTACTCGACGCCCGCAGCTAATAAAAGTGCAGCACCTTCCTCCGTCTCTACAATATGAATGGGTGACCTATCGTATTGTCGTACAGATAGTTGCGACAATGCCATTTTAACTGTGGTCCAGGATGGTGGATTGGGCCTAGTATTAGGAGTTTCATTGCATGCTTCGATTACAGTTCCAACGGAAGAAGTTTGGCACCTGCCCCTAATCATGGGTGTGTTTGTCCTCGTCTTTATGTGTAACCTTACCTTGTGGGAAATCCGAGGCTTTAGTGGCAACAAGTCGATTTACATGTAGTCAAACTGTTAAGCGAACTACAAATACTCTCAAATATACAGGGTGTTCAGAAAAATACATCGAACATAGATAGGCTTCTCCATTAAATCGCTTATTTCAAATAAATCATACTGTATTTTATATGGATATTCCCTATAGCCGAACTATATAGTTTTTGTCTACGATGTAGATAAATATACTTATATGACTGTTATAAATAAATATTCAAAACAACAACTCCAATATAGATAATTTCAATTAATTTTAGATCTATTTTTAAAATTTCCTACAGTTTGGTACTGTTAAAGTCAAAAATATAAGCTCGAATCAAATGTGGTAAAAGTTAACGGTATAACTTGTCCCAGTACATTCGTACCTGTCCTAGTATATTTTGAATCATAGTCACAAGCTTCTATACACTTACATCGAAATGTATGACAATTATTTTTTATTCCTCCAATGGAAGAGTTTCGTGAAAATATAAAATACAGTACAATAAGCTCTAAGAACTAAATTGCGAGCTTTGTATGTCGAGGACTCGAGAAAATTTTAGTTCGGATCAGCTTTAGTTTTGTAAAATGATTGTAATTCTCATTCAAGAAGATAACAGTTTGTCGGAAAAAAAATATTTCCATGAAAGAATATTGAACAGACTCTCAAAAGATAAGGGAAAAAGTTTTATTGTGTTTTGTTTATAAAAAAATAATAAGTTTTATAATTTTCATGTTTAAGATATACATAGTTTAGCACTAATATATGCATATTCATATTTTATAGCACTTATATATGCATCAGAAAGATATATTGGTTTTTGTTCGGATACAAACTTGAAACTGGAATTCCAATTTGATTTTGAAATAAAGACTGTCGAACTGTTCTGCTGATGAAGATGGTATTGCTATCGAAATATGTATGTATAAGGTATTAATATATCGATAATATATAGCGATTTCGGTGAATGAAAATATAGGGTGGCGCAATGGGTATTGACGGTTTATAGAGTGTTATTATGGATATACTAATGAAACGGCCAAGGTCAAAAACATACATTTTTATTACACATATAATGCTGTTTTACAACAAAAATTATTTTTTGAAAATAATGTCTTTTAAATGGTCACCACGTTTTTCTAAACATTCCTGAAGTCGTGATTAAAAATTTTCTGTAACTCGTAGCAGCATCTCCTGGTTTATCGCTCTGATTTCTCGAGTAATGTTCTATTTTCAAAAACCCTAGCCTTCAAATATCCCCATAAGAAAAAATCAGGGCTGGTCAAATCTGGCGACTTCGGCGGCCAATTAAATCACCATGACGGGATATAAGTCATCCAGGAAACATGTTTCTTAGAGCAGCCATGCAAATTCGCGCAGTATGGTTTGTTACTTCATCCTGCCGGAACCATAAGACGTTATTTTCTACCCCCAGTCGTTGCAGTTCAGCAGCCAAAAAGTTTTGAAGCATCGCCAAATATTGTTGAGAAGTTATAGTCACTGTACGGTCATTTTCTTCAAAAAAGTACGGGCCTAGTATTCCGAATGCAGACACACCGCACCATACGGTGACTTTTTCGGAATGCAGAGGTTGTTCGTGAATTTGTTGAATTTGTTCAGCAGCCCATTATCGAAAATTTTGTTTATTCACATACCCTGATAAATGGAAATGCGCCTCATCAGACATTATTAAATTTAAAACATTTGGGTTCAGTACATCAAGAAATGCTCTACAAAATTGTATTCGTGCTGGTAAATTTTGTGGTAAAATTTTATGAACAACTTGAATTTTGTATGGATGAAATCGTAGGTCTTCGTGTAAAATTCGACCCAAACTTCTTCGTGTAATGTTCAATGTTACTGCTTGACGCCTTGTTGAATGAACTGGACTCCTTATTACAGCTTGCCGTACTCGCTCTACGTTCTCCGGTGTACGCACAGTTTTGACAGAACAGACAAATTCATTTTTTACACTTCCATGATCACGAAACTTTGCAACCCACCGCAAAATTGTGTTGCGTGAAGGAATTCTACCATGCCTTGGAATGTTATATTCACGCCGAAACTGTCGTTGCATATCAAAAACAGACTCCGATCGGTGATACGTCCTAACGCAAAAGCTACGTTGATTCATGGGCCACGTATCCATGTCTACTAAATGGCATTACATGCGGAATATTTTAAGGAGTTGAATATCCCCTCCACTTTACTCATATTCGGACAGTGGCGTCTCAAAAATCGTCAATACCCATTGCGCCACCCTGTATAACAAATGTGCTGTATTTGTGACAATCGCAGAACCACTGTCCAGTTTGAGTGCTTGTACTTTCTAGTCTACGGAAATGTAAAAAGTTTCGCTAAATTGACGATTAGCAAAAATTATCTAATATAGTCAGTCATTATCTAATATAGGTCTTGTTTAGGTGTACTCTTGTTACTTATGTTGTAATAACTGGATAATAGATTTCTTAGTTATTGAAAGTGACTTATTAATAACATCTATAAAGAATTTACAATAACAAAGTAATGGTTTTATATTTCTTCCTAGTATTTTTATTCATACCCTATAATGTTAAAAATTATAAAAATAATGAATTTTTACACTTGTACGAAATCAACATTTGTTTACATTCAGAATACATTAATTTTGAAAATAAGACACAATATATATGGTGAATATTATATATTCACCACTGAAGATATCGGACTGGTAAAATATTAAATATATATGTAGCTATTTCCTGGTATGTAGAAAGTCTTGATTTGCTTAATTCGCTTACGGATAGTCTTTTATCGCACTCATTATTGATTGCGACGTAATGAGGTTCCGATACACATTTCAAAGGGCCTCTTGATACTATATTTCAGACAAATGTCCCTTAACAGAGTGGGATTGTTTTCGTTTCCGTGACAACCTAAAGGGAACACGGTTTACACAAATGACTGAAAGAACAACTCTCGCGGAGTCGTGCTGAAAAGTTAACCGTCGCACCAGTCGATATTTATTTATGGATTCCTGAAAATATTAAGATTTACATTCCATTTAAATGGAATAATTTACATTTAGTTGTAATATTAGGTGAATATTTAAAGTAATCGGACGTTGGATACGCCCATTATATTCTCAAATATATAGAAATGTATGTTTAAAAATGCGTTTCAAAAAATAAAACCGCCACAGGTAGGATTCGACATTTGTCCCGGATCGGAACCGAACGACATACAGCTGTTTCGAACTTGTTAGTTCTCATCAGTGCCGCATACGGTACGCCGATTCAGGACACATGCCGAATGAACTTTATGGCCTATACATCTTTATCGATACGATCTCTGTCAGTAACTTATAAGTCGGAAATCGAGAAAGGAACCACCAAGCCGCCAAGCGGTTATCAAAGTAGTTCCCGAATAGCCAAGCTATTACATAATCGCTCTAGGAAACAACTACTCCTCGGGCTAAAGCCCCGCCAGGCATTGAATTATACCCAGAAGTGATCCTCGACCCCTTTCTCGTGTTTCTGCACGATCAGATAAGGTTTCAAAAAATAAAACCGCCACAGGTAGGATTCGACATTTGTCCCGGATCGGAACCGAACGACATACAGCTGTTTCGAACTTGTTAGTTCTCATCAGTGCCGCATACGGTACGCCGATTCAGGACAAATGCCGAATGAACTTTCCTTTCTTTGGTGGTTCCTTTCTCGATTTCCGACTTATAAGTTACTGACAGAGATCGTATCGATAAAGATGTATAGGCCATAAAGTTCATTCGGCATTTGTCCTGAATCGGCGTACCGTATGCGGCACTGATGAGAACAAGTTCGAAACAGCTGTATGTCGTTCGATTCCGATCCGGGACAAATGTCGAATCCTACCTGTGGCGGTTTTATTTTTTGAAACCTTATCTGATCGTGCAGAAACACGAGAAAGGGGTCGAGGATCGCTTCTGGGTATAATTCAATGCCTGGCGGGGCTTTAGCCCGAGGAGTAGTTGTTTCCTAGAGCGATTATGTAATAGCATTGCTATTCGGGAACTACTTTGATAACCGCTTGGCGGCTTGGTGGTTCCTTTCTCGATTTCCGACTTATAAGTTACTTTAAAAATGCGGTTTACAGAAGTGCCGGAAATACTTATTATAGCTCGCCGTGGTGAAATAGATCTAATATTAGGGATATCATTGTGTTCTTGGGTTGGAATCCCAATGGGGAGAGTCTGGGACCTATCCATGAGTAATAGTGTGTTTGTCTTCGTCTCTATGTGTATAATTTTCCTATTTGCACTATAAGACTTTGAGGAAAGTAGTAGTACCAAAGCTAGTAGTTGTAATAGTAGCTGATTTATATGTCGTAACTATTATAAAACAGAAATCGTTAAAAATGTACCAATCTTAGTATACCTCATTATACACACAACATTTTAAACCAATTCATTAAATCTCTAGTAACCATTTGAATGACCAGTGATATATGAGGAATTTTCTAATAACAAACATCCCCAATATATGGACATTTTATTTCGATAAAAGTTTTTTTATTGACTAAAAGACAGCAGAACTGAAAAAAAATAACGTAACGGGTTGTTTTCTTGGTTGCTAGATTTTGTATATTAAAGCATCTTATCTATATAGAAGCCACCTATCAAAAAAAAGTACAATGAGTCCTATAGGCAAGTGAGGAGGTACTTGATCCTACATGAAACATATACTTCAACACACTTCTAATAACAGTTCTTCCACCATTTTAAAGTTTTTTTGTCAGGAAATGTTATCCTATCTTGTGATAGACAAAGAGCAATAGTACAGCTCCTGCATCGCCTATTCAAAGTCCGTTATACCTTCAAGAATATTAATAATAATAATGTCTATTAGAATTATGAATGTTTTTTTATGAACGGCTGAGAAAATATCTAGAAACCTACAATATCTACTAATACGTAACTTATTGAGCCATATGATGCTTCAATGGATGACGCAGCTCTATGTTAATGAGGCAAGTATTGGAGGGGTAAATATCTCAACAGGCATTTTCCAGGATGATACTTTAAGTACGTTATGGTTCGTCTCAATAGTCAACACTAAACTCGTTATCAGATTTTCTAAAACAAAGACAATGCGATATACACTCTCTGTTGAGAGTAAGACGTACAAGCACTTTCATTTCGATTTTAATGACAAAGACCTTCAGCAAAGATACTGGCATATCGATCAGAATGGATAAGATCGCTACAGTGGCCATCCAGAAAGGAAATATTTAAAAAGATATGGAACCAATAGAAGATTTTACTACCATAAGAAAACATACTCGTAAGACCTATGATTTGCTCAAAGCAACTGCATCGAATGTACCACCTTAAAACAGTCTGATGAAGCTTTTGAATACGTCATTAAATTAATGGAACATGACTATGGCTATACACGCTTGTGCTGTTCCAATTCTCATGTACTCGAAGCACTGCTAGCTGTGGATTACAATATGCCGAATGTCGTCAAAATCTTTGTCATTTTGACAAAGAGCAACAAAAAGTATACATTTTATAGATATAGCTTTCCCTTTGACTTAAAACATTAGAGAAACCGAGAAGATTACGGAACACAAAACCGTGCCCATAGAAAATAATCACATCTCGATAAGACCTAATGACTAAGAACTTGAGAATTAACAATGAAAAGCGGGCAATTCTGAACTACATATTTAAACCAACGCAGAGGAACACCATATTGCAGATATGCCACATACCACAGCAGTTTCTAAACCAATATTAATCGAAAAAGAGAAGGGGAGAGCGTAAATTCTCTCCCCTGCCATCCTGAGTCTAACTTCTGAGATATAGGTTCAGAAGTAGTTGAATATTTTCCAGAAATTTTGCTGAGGAACTGCTTTTTATGTCGACTTTCCTTAAACAAACATGTATAATGAAAGTTAAATTTGTAATAAGAAAATAGTACTATGAAAATAGTAATAAGGAAAAAAATATAAACAGAATAAATGAGTCTCTTTAAAAAATTATGGATATACATATACGTAGTTTCCAGGATGCTCAAAATGCATTGATGATGGTAACGTCATATGTATACACCACATATGTATACAATGAAAAAAATCCATCATTTGGGATATTCATAGACTTCGCAAATTCTCGTCATACTGCTAGTTATAACATTCTTATTTAAATTTTAGAACAAATTGGTATGAAAGACTGTGGAATTTTTTTACTTGTATAATTTTCTGTTATTTGCCTATCTTATAGGAAACAATGCATACAAATTAATGATTGTCTTACCAGTGATTTAAGAACCATGAATTGAACATGTAGTCTGCCGTCCCCCGTAACAGAGTACCCTGTAACATGGCACGGTGATATGCCTGATATTATTCATAAAAATTTTGATTTTTAATTCACAGTTATGAGAAAATTATTATATATGTCGATGATTACACAGTTGGTCTATTTATTACTAGGTTGACCATAACAATATAACATAACAATATAATATATAACAACAATAACTTTTACAAAAACATTTTATATACCCTTTGGATAAACAAATAAATTAACTGCACCAAATATATGTAAGCCCACTGCATACATGATTTGATTGCTATCTCATTAATGTACTGCATCCGGGCTGCAAAAGAAATAAAATATTTGGGAGGACTCGAGAAACGGCACAGTCCTTTTGGCCGGTAACATCTGATTCACAGATGGTCCTTCCTCCACCTGGTCCTCAGATGGTCCTCCGCGATGCGGAGACTGGGGCTGGAGTATACGGGCATAATAGAATAGAGGAGTACTCGATTCCTCTCGGTTATGCTACAGTATTCCAGGCGGAGGTGATGGTCATCCATGCCTGCATATAAACGCAACTACTGAATGGAAGCGCATTACCATATTCTCCTACAACAGGGCGTTGTAGACTGGATGCTTTAGGGGTTCCAGGAGTAAAATCATAGCTAATTAAGGAATGAAGAGATGCATTAGAAACACTAGACAGAAGTAACAAGTTTCCGTTGGTCTGGGCGGCAGGTGATACTGGTAGCTGGGACAATGAGAGAGCAGAAATCGAGGGGGCTTAATGGGACCTGAATCAGCGGTCAGGATTACACACTACCTTGGAAATAAGGCAGTATGAGGATGGTTGGAAATTGAAATACTTAATCGTTGGCCGAATACCCATGAACGCAGGCAGGCTAATATTGTTGGATTTGACGCCTGGTAGCAACTGGACGGTAAAGCTTCTGAGAGGTGGTAGGGAATGTGTCCGGCAACTCAGGGTATTGTTAACGGGATCCTGTCATATAAACTAGCATCTTAGCACGATTGACTATAGTGCCAACAAGGAATGCAGATGGCGTGGAGGACAGGTGGAAACCTCTGAACATGTGCAATGCCAGTGCACCTTACGTTCGGAATCTTTTTCTTGGATCGAAGCGAGAAGGATCAACCTGGAGGAGATATGGAGCTTTTGAAAGAAAACTAAATCCACACTCTACCGCTGACTGATTTACGGAGAGGGAGAGTGGGCGATAGCTTTAGTATTGCAGGGCTTCGCGGTTCTCTCCAAAAAACTAAACCTAAACCTAAGATTAAAGATAGGTCAACATTTGAGGTGGAATTCAAATACTTAAAAATATTATACCATACTTTAGTCGAACGCCATGCCACATATAGAGTAGTAGCTTACCACGTATAGAGTAATAATTTCTCTGCATCAAAAATGTATAAAATTGTATATAGTCCTGGACTAATTGTCAGACACGAATGATACGTAAGGGGTACTTCCTTAATATGCACTCGGAATACAAGTTTTTGCATAAAATACTAGGGCCATGATGATACGTCTCCGAGCTTAACACCAGCCAAGTTCGGCAGTAAATTAACAGGTTAGAGCTCGAATAGATATTAAATTAGTAGAAATTGCCTCGAGCCAGATTGAACTTAGTCGGTAATTAGTTCTTCAAGTCGACAACGAGGTTTCGACACGCGATCACGTGAACAACGCCATCCGGAGTTATATGACTCTGACTTGTACCCCCAACACTTAGTGCACCACTATAGATAGGTCGGGGATAATTTTGAAATCCGGGTATATTCACTTGATATCGTTAAGCAGGATTCGTTAAGATATTGCATTCTATATTGTATACGCGTGTATGAGCCGTACTTACGAGAATGTACAGTATGTTTCGTTCTGTGGAATATAACTTCTTATTGTGTCATTGAAAGCTATGTTATGAATTCAGAACAGTTTTTTGACATATATCGTACTTCATGAAACTAATTTCTGTACACCAATACACTAGTATACTTTAGTTTTTATAATTATTACACTTTATAGAACACCTTAGACTTGTTTTCTTAGTATACTAATCATAATATATTGATTTCAAAATTAGAATTAAATGAATGCAGTAGTAATCATCTTCTTTTAACAAAATCCTATTTGTTCAGACATATACGATTTGTTTCATATAATGGCTTTAAATCTGAAACCTTTTTAGCGTCCTCTGGAGGACGCTTTTTTATGTTGATGATAACGAAAACACATAGTTGTTTTGAAAAGTTGACATGCTCAGGAGATTTTTAAACAAACCTTCATTTTAATTTGTTAGGCTATAAATATACTATATTTGGCTTCTACAGTACGAAGCTTTACTATATTTTGCAATGGTGGTAGGACTCTCTTACTAGGAATTAAGATTGAACTAGGAATTGAACTAAGATATATTAGATTAGAACTAGGAATTAAGATTGAACATACAATTAAAATATTTTTTTTAAATTAGTTTATAATAAAATTTAGCAATATAATAAATATAATAATTTTCACTAAAGAAGTTTAAAGAATTTCAGGTTCTGAATAGAAAATTAAAAATATGAATCATCCGCTTGCGAATATCACAAGCACCATCATTCCATTTAAAATTTAAGAGGGTAACTGACGTATAGTTTGAAGAGAAAGTATGGAATTGTTCATATAATGTCATTCAAGTAGTAATACAATAGGTAGTCGCACAACTGTAAATTCCATATTTCTTGATCAATTACAATAAAATCAAATGATTTTTTATTTTTAGTTTTGTCTTTGTTTTAACATTTCATAAATTTGATTTCTCAAAAAAACTAACAAGACTTAACATGGATGGTAACTCATTGAAGTATTTACAAATGTTATATGAAAAAGATCTCTTCAATAATTGAGTATAATGCTTTGGTATAGTTACAATATTCTTATATCTAACATTAATATTATGAATATCATTGCGAAATTTAATTTAATTATATAAGTAAATAAGGTGGACTTCTAGTTACTAAATGTTTATGAGAGAAGCAAGTGGAATGAAAATATTGGCGATTTTTTCATATGTAACCAGTTAATTTGGAGAGTATGGTTTATATCATCATATTTTCTCATTCTAAAAATGAGTCTCAGATAGCTGTTGTCAAATATTTATATACGATTGGTTTCATTATAATTTCATCATGGATCATAAAGTACATCACAGTAGTTCATTTGAGCAAGCACTAAAGAATTGCATAACAAAGTTCATATTTGCCGATCTGAAACTCTCTTCTGGGAGGAATGATAAACATACCTGCATCATTGGCATACCAATGTTGTATATGAGAAAGGAATGCTGATGAAAAATTTTAAATGTAGACACTAAACAACAAGGGATCTAGGATAGAACCCTGAGGTATATCTTTGTCAGTAAATAATAAACTATATTTTATATATCGATATTTTATTGTGATACATTAAACAAGATGTCATAAGGAGGCTTGTACTCCAACCATATGTTGGTCCTTAAATATTAACGATTAAACAAATTAAGCCACTACAGCTATTCCCCCGACCATATACCGTCGACGGGCGCTGAATTACGTGGCGAAATTTGCCGTATTTTATTCTAACATAGAACTAAAATACTGTGATTTCTAGATTCTATGTTAGAATAAAATACAGCAAATTTCGCCACGTAGTTCGGCGCCCGTCGACGGCATATAGCCGGGGAATAGCTGTTGTGGCTTAATTTGTTTAATCCTTAATGTTTAAGGACCTACAGATGGTTGGAGTATAAGCCTCCTTACGACATCTTGCGAAACTTACCATCTGAATACTTTGCGTTTATAGATGATACGTTAAAGCCTGATACCTGTTAGTCAAGTAAATAGCTAATAAATTTAAAGCTGAATCACTTAATTCGATAAAATGCGATACCGCTTTTAGAATACCATTATTTGCAAGAATGCCTTGCAACAGTAAAGATTATGTAGACAATAAATTTATCCAATATTTATATAAAGCTTGATGTTTTCCATTGCATCTTTTTGCCTGTTTTGTAAAAATTGAGAAATGAAATAATATAAACGAAAATCAAAATAATCATTTATAACCAATCTGCACTCGAAAATTCTCAAGCCGATTTTCCATGCAGTCATCCTGACTAGCAACGGTACAAATTAGATGAAAGCCATTATGATTCCTTTCGTCTGAACTTAAAGCATTTCCAACGACTCGTCGGAAGGATCCGGCTTAATAATCCAATGGAATTAAAATCTGAAAATGTTAACTGCCGGATGAAAATTAAAATCTCAACAATTTAAGACCTACTTAAAGATATAATTTCGTAAGTAACTGTGACAATGGCAGGCGTGAGGCCCTAAAATTGAGACAAGTGGTGCCGGGCCGAGATCTGAGAACTCATTCAATTATGGTATGAGGACTAACAAAGTGTGACAGGCTGTCGCTAATAATTAACAGCTAATTAAAATCGGGTGAAGATACGACCCATTACTTGTCACAATTATTATATAAGTTAGCTCGCGTATTCGAGGCAGTTATTCTTGCAGTTACTCGACTTCCTGTTTCCTTTAACGCTTGGATGAATAATTAAATTGGGATTAACATCCCGAATAGAGAATATTTCCAAAATATATGAAACTGGGGTTGTATCAATCGCAAAAAGTATCAGGTTTTAAAATATCTTCTCTGAAAAGAACCTCTTTAAAGACTCAGTTATAAGTTAGTTGTTTAAAACACAACATTAGGAATTGTCATTTAATTGCTAAATTATCAACTTTTTTTTTAGAATTTGGAAAAAGAGAAACAAATATGTAATATAATAAAAATGTAAAGTATTGATTAAAGAAGATGTTGAAGAACTTTCTAACAAGAAGAGTATGATACAGTCCTTCGTTGAGACATGAACTAGGTTGCGTATTAGTTGAAGACGTTAAAAATAACAAAAGTATTAATAACAAGATTGGCATATCCCCACTAAGATATATTTAATGGTTTAATTAAAAATTTAAAGTTCTATCCCAAATCCAACAAGAAATCCTGAACATACTCATTCATATTATACTTTTTCTTATATTTCGATAATCGGAGCTTTTTGATAGCACAAGACAAATTCAATACATTTGGATCTCTATGCACGACGATCACTTGGCTTCTTGAATTATTTCATCTTGGTCAGTATTATTTTGACTTACTATCGTCATCAATATCACCTTTAGCCGATTCTCGGTATTTAGAACTCTTCATAAATATCATCAACTATCACTCATATTAGTCATAATAGTCAAGTATTAAAATATTATATTAGAAAATCAGTAAATAGGGCTGAATGTTTTTAAAAAGTTTTCTTGTTTGAAAAAGTAAGCAGAAAATAAATTATGGTAACTAAGGTCACAACTTGAGCTTAACGCAACTTGTGATTAACTAGCTAACTGAATGTATTTTCAAGAAGTAAAACAAAATTCGTGCATTTGTTCCTGGAAATTTAAAAATCTATGTTCTATTTTCGAATGTGTTACGTTATATTTATCATGTCTTCTTTAATTATTACGTTCTTTATGTGAATAAGGTTTAGAGTTCCATCTGTTATGATATAATTGATATTAATTAAATTAATGACTAGTTTTCCACGAATATCGAAAGATTACATGTTTATCGACTCGCGTTTCGCGAACCAAGGTGGCATAATTGGGAGATGAGTACACTTGATTTAGTTCAAAGATTTAAATAGATAAATTGTAGTTCTCTAGTATAGATATTTTGTTCATATTGTTACTATTAATCAAACCTTCTAGCCCTTACTAGAATTCTTTACAGGTCATAATAAATGTATTATTATTATCTCTCATGCTTATACTCATTTCATAAAATTTTGTTAAATGTTAATTGTAAGAAATTGCAAAACTGCATAGATGTTAAAAAAATCTTAAATATACTCATAGCTTATTCACTTAAATACGACCATTTTATAAACGGTCGTGACCTCACGGCAGAAGATACATATATATCACTGCACTTTTACTATTATGCTAAGCAAATAATAATCTGACTACACCCATGTAGGGACAGGAAGATCCTTCCTATCTAACATCTCTATTCACACCCAACACCTGGCACCGTCGAACAATAAACGCATGTTACCCAAACACGATGACTTTATGTGCGTCAATGGGTCGCAATCCCATCACGGTATAAATTAACCATGCGTGCCTAATAATAGTTTAGATGTTAAAATCGCAGGAGGCATTAGTAGACAGCGGTCGCATTTGCCGTTTTCCAGAGTATGGCGGAGTCACTTCATATAATAAACAGTATTAAAACCTTAAAACGGACTTTTCCGCACGTAGAACATCTCGATCTCGAAATTGAGTGGCCGACAAAAAATAAACCAACACGTATATACAGAATATGTAAGTGTTTTATGCGACAGTTTTACTTTAAAATAGTCCACCATCGTGCTTTCTCATTACCCATGGATAGGGTGGGGTGTGTTCTATCCACCTCAAAATCAATAGATGTCGTCTGGTAGACGTCCCTAATCAGAATCAGTCGAAATCCGATCGATCCGACACGATTTAATTCACTGATCGTACTTAACAACAAAAAGAAATTCTCAAATAGACCACCATTGTACTTTCTCATGACCTATGAACATGGTACAGTGTGTTCTATCCACCTCAAAATCAATAGGTGTCGTCTGGGAGACGTTCCCGATCAGAATCAGTCAAAACTCGATTGATCCGACACTATTTAGTTGAGTTATCGTGCTAGCAAAAAATTTTAATGCCAACGACAATGACAACGACGACAACGACACACACACAGACACACATTTTGTAAAAACCATTTTTTTGTGTTTAGGCCAAAGAAAGAAAAATAAACCCTATAAAATTTTTTTTGTATTTTTCTTTACACGATTACATTACTTTTCCGCTCTGGTATAGATAAGTGCGGAAAAGTAAAAATAAACAGTATTTTAAAGTTACAAAATATGTGAAATTTATGTCTACATTAGGGATTTTGTCTACTTTACTATCAAAACTAGGGCAAAGGGCATAATGGTTAGCACCATAAAATTGGAATATTTTACTTCAATTGAAATTTTGTCTTCAATTTTCCTTACTATGTTGTAAGTAATGATGACATTTTTAACTGGGTTCCCGTTCTGTATTATTAAATTGGGATTTAACCCTCCGTCGGGCGCAACCTATCTGTGAGATCTGGAAATCACTTTTTTCTTTGCTCTTTAAAATGTATTACGAATACTAACTCGAACTACCTCATAGCTTCCTTGGTCCAAATCACTCTTCTCGATATGGTGGATTTTATTATTTAATTTAATAATTTATTTTGGGATCTTTACACTTACTTATTCTGGCTATTTATAATAATTTTTTAATAATAATACCACTATTAAAAATTAATACATTATTGGTTTATACTAAATCTCTATCGTTATCAAAACTGTGACGTTTATTTTTGCTTGGAACATCCCAAAATAATGAAGAGGATTTATAATTCTTTACACTTAATATAGGCAGTTACTTATAACTCTCCTTTGTAATTTACGTTCAATACTTTTTTCTGTATAGCTTTATGACTTTTACATGAAAAAATAGGTGGTTTGTTTTAAAATATTGTTCAATACTAATTTATGTTTGTATTTTGTCTTTAAAACAGAAAAAAATAGCCGATTGTTCTGTAAATATCTTCCAAATTTATTATTTTAAAATATTAAATGAGTTCCTTATGTAAATTTAATTATTGGGATTAAAAATTAGTGTGAAATATTTGTTATTATATTGTATTAATTAAAATGAGCGTTTAGTTAGCCTTCACTTCATTAAGATCTAAATTGTATGAGATTTGATTATGGGATCTCTCAGATGTATTGCGCTCGAATGTGTTTGGATTCATACTCGACGCGACGTAAGATTAAGGCGGTGATTTTGTCTGAATTACTGTGAATGGACGTCATTTTTAGGCGTCAGTGCCTACTAACAAAGACATTCTAAAAACATAAAAAAACCTGTCCATTCAAAAATGTACGCCCCATTGACAAGAATCCCTAATCCAAAACAACATTTCTTAGTTTTACTATGATAAATAACGCCCCTAACCACAATCCTCTCGTTTAACAACCATAATCTAAAGTAAACAAGTGATCGTCCTTTCAACAAATTTGCCGAAACGTTTTTAGGTGCCGACGGACGTCGTAATGCGATATTCTTGAGGGCTTACGTCGCGTCGTTGCACCCGGAATAGGTGTTGAAAGTTGTAAAACGCCGCTTGCGTCTTTCCATCGAATCCACAGATGGCAGCGAAGGGATTAACCGGCCAACACGTTAAGTAGAAATTTGAGATATTCGTCCAGATTTTCAGATCGTAAAGTGTGAATTTTATTGGTGCTTTTTCGATAATATCTGTTGCCGAAATTCGTTACGCCCGGCCCGCGTGGTACTTGGTATTAATAACTTATTTCATTTCTTAATGGACTATAACGATTTTGGTTTATATAGTTTTTGTCTTGAGTGAAAACAGCTTTTGATTTGATTTATTGGCCATTATCAGTCAAATTTGAAATAGTTTTTACAGTGCGTGTGTATTATAATTTTTACAATTACGGAAATACCAGGTGGACCAAAAGTAGGTGACCCATTTGCTCTTCAAATATCGTTTTTAATAAATTCAATATAATATTCTTTCAAACGATAACAAGTGTATTCCTTGGAGATTTATTTATGAAAAATAATGTCTCGTACGTTACTTATTCTTAATAAAAAATGTAGAAGCAATTAAAATAGGTTACTTTTGGTCCACCCTTTATAATAAAATATTTAGAACAGCTTGATCGATATTAGCAAAATTTAGCATATGTGCTTTATTTCCCAAAATGTGCTGTTAGAAAATAATATTTTAAGCAGAAGTAATTATTTAAAAATTAAGAAGAGGGAGGTCTACTCACTCTCTCATCATCATCAATCCACTTTATGAAAAATGTTTTTGAATTTAATTTTTTCAACTAATCTACTAATTGTTAATAAAACTAAAAATTGTTCGTTCTGCTTAATTTAAAACTTGTGGAAGCATTATCGAGGTTGCTTTCCACCAATCCGAATTTTATTAAATGATAAAAATAAATAAAATAATCATAGTAGGAGTTTTCTAAATAATAGAAATTGTATTAACAAAACTTCGAATGATTCGAAATCATTCAAAAACCATGAATCCCAGGTGTAGTTATCTAAATTAAAAAAAGTGAATTTCGATGGAAAAAATAAAAATTTTAGGTATTTTAATAAAAACTATTACTAAACTTAATTTTTTGAAAGACACCCAAGGACCTGATATCAAGGCCAATTAATAGAAGGGCTATATTTCCAAATATTTCTGGCGAAAGTTGCTTTTTAGCCAATTGCGAACTACAATTGCATTCTAAATTGGAATTCTATGAAACTGAAATAGGTTGTTGTCTGCAATAAGGGAAAATTCTTGAATTTCGCAAATTCAGTTTCAAAAAAAAATAGAAAACGGTCCTCATATAAATTTCTCTCAAAAAATTATGGCCCAGTTATTTGTTCGTTCAAAATACCCCTCCACATAGTCACCTTCTCTGAATATTGACCTCAATTGACAGTTTACAATCCAATGAGTATTTTCAAAGGGCCAAGTTTGAGCATTTTGGGGGTAAACTGTGCCATTAATTAGTGATCTAAGAATAAAATATTGAAAAAAAAAAAAAAAAATATATATATATATATATATATATATATATATATATATATATATATATATATATATATATATATATATATATATATATATATATATATATATATGTGAAAATATATATGAATGCCAATGTGAACATGATTTCCCATATTCGCATTGCCATTTTAGTTTCGAATATTCGAAATATTTTGATTTTGAAGTTCTATTACGGTGTTGTCAAATAAATCAAATATTTCTGATGATAGCTTTTGATTCGATTAAAACCGACAGGTGCGTGGTAAAACATAAAGATTTCCTTTAGAGTCGTTGTTTTTATTATACTTTTTAATCGAATCTTACGAGATTCGAGATACTGCCAGTGTTAATTAGTGAGAATTTTAGATAATCTATGGCGAAAAATAAGAATCTCCATTTACAGGACAAAAATATGAATACAAATAAATACATATAAAGGTGTACAGTATATAAATAAAAACAAATTAAAAAAAATGTAGATGTACGATATACTTCATAACTTCAGTAATTAATATATAATTTCAATAACATATAACATATACAAGAGTACAAGGTTGTTATTTTCCTAAAGATAATAACTCGTTATGAGTACAGTTGTTCAAATCACCAATGCTAGATTGTTATATTAAAATGTGATATTACAAACACTGGCGATTTTAACAGCACGTAAGTTCTTGCAGTCTGGCAATAAAATATACTTTCCTCTTGAGAGCCTAGTCTAGATACATATGTATATATATATATATATATATATATATATATATATATATATATATATATATATATATATATATATATATATATATATATATATATATAATGTTTAATAATACAGGTGCATTTATACTATTATGGAACCTTTTAAATAATATTGAGAAGTTAGAATTCAATGACTGGATCCCCGAATGGATCTATACCTCTAGAATTCAATGACGGAATATCAAATCTTTGTAGAAGCAGAGTATGATCGTAACCTTTTGCTGGATAATAATTATATATGCGAAAGAACAATTGCTTTAAGAAGCATTGTCAAAAATAGTAGATTCACATGATTTAGATATCGAGGATACCAAATACGACTACAACAATCTTATTTCGTGCGAACTAATACAAGATATATTTTAAGGTAGTAGTGTTGTTACAATACGCTTAATTAAGTGAAGAAGGTTACTACTGAATCCATATAATTCTAACTTTGAAATTAGTATATTATGGTTTACCTTATCAAGGACATTCGAAAAATCAGTATACATCACATCCACTTGACAATTATCATTAATTATCAATAATAATTATTGAAATATTTTGATAATCTGCTAAGTCGAAAAAATTCAAAAATTAAGAGGTTAATAAGAACAAAAAATGGAAGTAAACGAGAGCATCTTTTGTTTATATTGTCAAAAATACCAATATTGTTGTTTATGATTTCTTTTGAAGTTTACAACGTATAAAACGCGTACTCACTGCCACGAGAGCGACATTTTTTAAATTCATTTGGGCAGTGGTATACACTACTGCATAAATCTCGTTTCGAATAATTCATAACTAATGTAATAATATTCACCCATAATTTGCCATATAATCTTCACAATTCGCCATGAGCGTGTTCCCATTTTTTTATTCGTGCTAGTACGACTGCACATCTGGCCGATTGGCCCCTTTGAATTTTCGCCTAATAGATACCGTTTAAGCTCGCACGCGCTATGTTGGTTCACGGATTTCGAAAGTATAAAATTAGTACAGTGGCGTAACTATAAATATTTTTTTAAATTAAAAAAAAAACGATTGTTTCGACGATCTTGTCGAAATAATCAGTAGGTACTGTAGGAATGAGTTTAAGAGGATTTTGTATGAGATTGGACTACTTACTTGTCATTTTTTTTTTAGTAATAGACCGACAAAATGAAAAAGACTGACCATTATTTGATAGTTATAAAATTGAATCTCAGTTTGGAATAATAAGCTTTAACCACGAAGAATTATTTAACTATTGCATATTCCACATTTTCACTTAGAAACTATAGATTCATACTGATTTGTGTTTAAAGGTAATAGCAAAAGATTTAACACGCTGCACAGGGAGCCAAATTGACCAATTTAGGTGGACAAAATTGAGGAATTGAGCTACAAACTTGTATGTAAGGACAGTAAATGGCTTTTGTCATGTACTGTGATAGCATTGTGCACGACGTCGAATTGATGTGTTGGACACTCCCATATACTTTCTTTCACTGCTGCAATATCTTCGTCTGGCTGACCACGACGAGGACGTATTGGTGTTGCCTTATCAATGACAGAACCCATTTCTTCAAATTTTTTCATTAAGTTATGAACTGTTAACTCTGTAAGCGATTCATTTTATCCTAATTTTGTACGAATTTTTCATAATGCAAGTGTAAGTTATTGCCCACTTTCATAAAACTGTTGTATACAAACTATTTGTTGGTGAACTGTCAATCAATTCATGCTGATGTCATATGGTTTGTAGACGACAGTAGTTACATATTGCCGCCCCACATTTGACAGAAGACATATGGCGCCTAATTAAAATCCTATAGTCCCAACTGAGACACCCTATAATTTTGATATTAAGTAACCATATTCACTATTATCCTGTGGCTACCCGGTAGATACGTTTGTCCTTAAATTAAATTCTAATAATATTAAAAAACTTATTTATAAACATCTTATAAAAATAATGTCTTACATAGTTACAGATAAAAATTCCAATATATTGTTGATATCAATATTAACAATTATAAATATTTGCGACAAAAGTTTTTATTGTTGACTAAAATCAAGTCAACAAAGACTTATAAAGCATTTTAGTAGTAAAATGAGTTTACATAAGTACACAGACGAGTATTATTAAGAAAAAGTTGATAGTTTATACAAGGTATGTTATATTTTCTTAAATAAAAGAGTTAGTATTCACTTTCAGTAGAATCATAAGATTTACCCAAAATACTTTTAAAACAATACTCCGCATAACTCTTAGATTTTCATCATAATTTTAATGAAATATTTACTGAATTCGTGTAATAAATTAATTTTACAACATTACGATATTCAACGGTGGTTGGGTGTTTTTTGAATTTAATACTGTTTAACTACGCCAATGCCATAGTGTGACATCTGCCACGTTTAATGACAAACACCGACAAAGACAGTCGACCGAATCGACTGATCAGAGCGAGATACAGTACTGAGATTCGGGATTGATGTCTCTATACATTAGCTTGATTACATATTGTATTATATAAGCCGAGGAATCATATTTATATGTTTGGATAAGATGGAATAATTGTCGCCAAACCTGATGTTTCAGTTTGGAGAATTCACTACAGAGCTAGAGAACTAGAGTTTCAATATAATGAGTAGAAATGTAATTAAATCTTATTATTATAAACGATATTTGAAAATAATCGCTTGACTATTTGTATTGAATTGAATCACTTTATTCAGTTAAATTAATACTAATTGTGATTTGTATTGAATTGGCTCTAGTAATTAATTAAATTGATACATACCATGTGTTTCATTTAAAATGAAAACACTCGGATATTTTCGTCATTTTTTGAAACCCAAATTTGAGCTTTGGCATAATCGTAGTCCTATATAAAACGTATACTTCGAGCCAAGTAACTTAAATTTAAGTAAGAAACTGAGACAATGGCAGCCCTCCAAATGGGGCCCATTCCCTATATTTTGATTCGCGTTGAAGATATTGAAAAAGTTATTAGAAAAAGTTTTTCTGAATTTAAATTTGAACCCCAACACCAAATTGTTTCACCAGTTAGTTTTTTCAATATTTTCCCGCAAAGTCCATACACGGTTATAATTTTGGTTCTCAATTTAATAGGATAACTTTAATATTTGATATCTTCAACGCAAAACAACATATCAGGAATGAACTCCATTTGTACGTACGTTGTCTCAGTTTGTACTTAAATTTAAGTTGGTTTCCTCTAAATGTATTTCTTATACCATATACCGCACTACAATCGTGCCAAAGCTCAAATCTGGATTCCAAAAATTGATGAATATATCCGGGTGTCTTCATTTTAAATGAGATATATGGTATAAATTACTGCTTCTAGTTTTTTCGTATTTTATGATAGAAAAAGTTGAAAATTCAACGTCCTCTTGTCTGCTTCAAATACTTGTGTCTATTAAAGTCTACAGTATGTGGTAGAAGTTTAGAGTACTTTGTATCAAACCTATTTTTTTTTTGTTCATAAATTGAGAATTCATCTGGATTCTATCCCCTATTTTCCTCACAATGTCATTAACTAATATCTGACAATTCCGCAGAAACTAACACAATCTGAAATACTTTTTCAAAGTAGTTTCCGTAAATTGAATACCTATATGGCAGGTTATGATTTAAAAAAAATTAATTTACCTGTATTTCACTAATATACATTGTACATTATTAACGTATTTTTAATACATAAATAGATTTTTATACAAGATTGTTTATTATACGAGATTGGAGAACATAAATAATGAAATCCATACCGTGGTTACCTTATCGTCTAGTAATTTTATTATACATTAGTAGTTTATACAGGAATATTAATTTTTGTACGAATTAAAACGATTGTATTTGCTATTTTCAAAGCGTTGCTTGAAATGTTATACCTACACACATTTAAATTAAAATATTTATTAGATATTTTAAGCTTTTTCTGCATCAGGACGAAGGGAGCACGTCCTGATACAGATGTATTCATGAAGTATGCTATATTCATCGAGTTAAAATAAAAGAAATGAGTTTATATACTATAGACTTTAAATTTTAAATATATATCATCAATAATATGGATCTGCCATATTACTCATGTTGGTATTGATGATGATGATATGTTAGTAGCGATAAAACTTCGAAAGAAACAGATATATACACTATATATGTTTTATATGAATAAAACTCACTGTTTATTTCATTTTAAAGTGGTATGCTGAGCAGTTATATAATATTTAAAATTTATATGAATTTTGATTATTGAAGATTAATCTGTTAATATTAAACAAAATTCTAATATTTGCAGTCTTGAATAATCCAAAAATACTTTTGTTAGTAAATGTTATATATGTATTAACTGATATGTAAACATATATAAACATAGTTAAAACATACACATAAAATGACACTAAACAACGTCAATTAACATTCTCCTAATTATTAGCTGTGGAATTAGCGGCTTGCTTTCATAAAACATATTTTTTAATAACAATTATACAAATAGAAGCATCATGAAATGGTCAGGAAAATTCAAGAAAATCTTAGAAGAATTCATCACGTTATGTTAAAGATCTTTTTAAAGTAGGAGATGTATCTTTGCAGGTAAAAATCAGGATTCTATTTATATTCAAATTATAATACAATTATTGTATTAGACAAAGTCAAATAGGTTTGAACCAAAATAGGTATAAAGTAAAACGCAATAGTTTATTACTACACAGTAAAAACAGAAAAAAGTAGTTAATATTCAAGACCGTCAAAGAGATAATTTTGAGAGCTGAATTTATGAAATTTTGATGAAAAAACGCAATGAAAACTAAAATTAAATTTTAAAATAATTTTTTTATATTTTTAAAATCCTCTAATCAAAAATCACCACTGGACGCATTCAGAGTCTAAACAAACTAACGTTTTGAGAACCGATATTGTGTGACCACATATATTGCTCACTAGCCATCAGTGAAAGATATATAATCGTATAATCACTTTAGGTACGATTAGGTAAGATATACAAGCATTCAGCCCTAGGAAATGTCGTCACACTTCAGCCTAGTCACATTTTGCAGATATTAAAAATTACACTACATAATTATTACTGTATGAAAAGTACTAGGACGCCTATAAATATCGTGTACTTAACCATCCTGTGTGTAGCCACAGGAGCAAACCGAGTAAAAAAAAGAAGCCAAACGAAACCAACTACTCTGATTTGCATCACAGGGATTTCTGCTGCAACCGCAAGATAGTCATTTATCTCATTTTCTTTGAAAGTACTAATCGAAATTATTTTTACTTTTCTGCGAATTTAAGTTTACATACAATTTTACCAACCGTAAGGTATTCTGTAGCGTCAATGTCCATTATACTACCACATAGTTAAACAAATTAACTATCATCGCTTGTTTTATGATTACTGACATTATCACTGGACTGACACCATTATTTGCAATTAAAGAAATCACTTCTTAGTGATAATTCAGATTTTTACCAATATTCTTCCAATGCTTAAAGTTCCAGTCTTGACTTAATGGTATTTACCTGTTAGACATAGTGCAATTTGTAAGTCATATTCAGTATTCAAAATGACACGTAACTATAAATACTTTTTCTATTATCGTTCTTTGAAGGCAAAATAAAATTGCTTTCGAAGATTTTTTGGAGAATCTCCTTATATGCTGTTAATTTTGTCACCCAAAAAGCAACCCATACTACACATATTTTCAACTCGTCTCTAACAACCTCCTAAGCTCTCATAGTGCCAGCTTTGCAACATTTCAAATATGAATATACCCCATATGATATCTCGTTTTTCGAATATTTAACTAATGATTAACTAATGATGACTAACGACAACGACAACGACAACGACAACGACAACGACAACGCCAACGCCAACGACAACGACAACGACAACGACAACGACAACGACAACGACAACGACAACGACAACGACAACGACAACGACAACGACAACGACAACGACAACGACAACGACAACGACAACGACAAAGACAAAGACAAAGACAAAGACAAAGACAAAGACAAAGACAAAGACAAAGACAAAGACAACGACAACGACAACGACAACGACAACGACAAAGACAAAGACAAAGACAAAGACAAAGACAAAGACAAAGACAAAGACAAAGACAAAGACAAAGGCAAGGACAAAGACAAAGACAAAGACAACGACAACGACAACGACAACGACAACGACAACGACAACGACAACGACAACGACAACGACAACGGCAACGGCAACGGAAACGGCAACGGCAACGGCAACGGCAACGGCAACGACACACACACACACACACACACACACACTCACACACACACACACACACACACACACACACACACACACACACACACACACACACACACACACACACACACACATATACACATACACATACACACACACACACACACATTAACATTTTTCCTCCATTCCTTATTCTGTCGTCTCTTATAGAAACATGCAGGTACTGTTGTATGTCTTTATTTGTGATCTAGTATGGAGCATCAGTTATTGCCCGGAGTGTTTTTATTACAATCTCTCTATGATCGTAGTGTAGGATTTGGATGCTGTACTCCATACCTGAATCCCGTATGTCCAAAAAGGTATGACGTTGGCCTTGGAGCCTATTTTACCGTTCCTTATCAGTTCCTACAAGTGTCGTCTTAAAACCCAAAATCGAAGTGTCCGGGGATTTTCTCCAAAAAAAAAACCTTTATTCCAGTTTGGTGAATATTATTCCAAATTTTAGGAGCATTCTGAATACGACTAGAGGCGACTTACATAATACCATATAGGGTGTCTCAGTTGGAACTATAGAATTTGAATTATGCGCCATTTGTATTATGTCAAAGATGATCTTTGACATATTGTCAATATTTAACGACTATCATATACGAAGTATATGACGTCAACATATCGCTATTAATAGCTCAATAACGAATAGTTTTTGTATAACAGTTTTATGAAAGTGAGCGATCATTTACAGTTGTTTTAAGAAAAGTTCACACAAAATTAGGGCAAAATGAAGCACCTACAGAATTAAAAGTTCGTAACTTAATCAAAGCTTGAAGAAATGGGTTATCTTACTGATAAGGCAACAAAAATACGTCCTCGTCATGGTGGATCAGATGAAAATATTGCTGCAGTAAGAGAAAGTGTACGGGAGTATCTAAACTCATCAATTTTGTTGCGAAAATCAGTATCACCCTTTTTCTTTTCTAACACCCAATTAATTAATGTACGACGTTGTAAATGGTTTGTAACTTTCAATTGTTGTATTAAGTGAATTTTGTATGCTGACAGATACAGATATTTCTTCAAAATCCGATAAATGGTGCTTATTGATAGATTCAATTGTTGTACACGATGGCGACGTTGAGTTGATGTGTTTGGAAGCTCCCGTACGCTTTCTCTCACTACACCAATATTTTCATCTGACCGACCAAGACAAGGACGTATTGTTGTTGCTTTATCAATAACAGATATTTTAAGAGACGGATTGTCTCTTAAAATATCTGGATTAAATTACGAACTGTTATCTCTGTAGGCGTTTTATTTTGTCCTAATTTTGTACGAATTTTTCTTAATGCGACTGTAAATGATCGCTCAGTTTCATAAAACAGTTACCCACAAATCATTCGTTATTGAATTATTAGTGTTGTATGGTTTGTAGATGACAGTCGTTAAGTAATGGCGCCTTATGTGCGACAGAACACAAATGGCGCGCAATTCAAATTCTATAGTTCAAACTAAGACACACTATAGAAGCATTGGCATCATTTAATTAAATAAGATAAACGGGATATTAACTAAAGTTCTCTTTCTTTACTAAAGCTACTTGACTCAAATCTTCCATATTTCTTAAGTACTCAATACTTATAGTTGTTCTGTAGCTATTTTCTATAAAGATTCTTGTATACATTCTTATATATTCACGTAACCTTTTTTTCAATTTATTAATGCAGAAAGAACTATGATAGGAATATTGGTTGTCTATACTTTATTTATTATTTCATTCATAATTTCAGCATGCTTCTAGTATACTTAACTGATGAATCTAAAGTTTACCCAATAACGCCTTAATTTCCGCACAATGGCAGTAAATTGCTAACGATCAAAATGAAAGTCAAATTTAATGTGTAGTCTGTCTATTATCCTTAGCCCTATCTGCTTGATGATTCGGCTATAATGTTACATTAACTTTATAGCCCACAAGAGCTGTAAGTGTTTATCTGTTGTAGTAAAACACTTAAGAGGGCTTATGTTTTATCAGGGCTCCACGAATCCCTGCGGAGAGTAAAGTAGCGCCCTTGTACGGCTCGCGGGGGGTACTCGGCGATAAGAACATCTAAATATATCAAGCTGGATCTGTAATTTGGAAATAGAACTGCGGGGGAGTTATTTTGCAGGTGTAGTAATACACGCTTTGTTATTTTGAAACTTCTGTTGCTTTGTTTCATATCTTTGGTTGATATTTAGCGAGGAATCTGGATTACAGAAATTAACTTCTACTTTAAAATCGGAAGGAAATATATATGTTATTTGATAAGATAAACAATATTTATTGCAAAAGCATATTTTATAAATCTATCTGAAATAAAGTTTAATACATACATCACACAGTGAAACACACATACACTGACACAACACATACAGTGAAGAAGGTCACATAATCATAATTTTTTATTAAGTAATTTTTGGAAAAATTGAATCACGTCTACTTTATTTTTTATGTTTATAAAAACATTGACTGTTATTTTTTTAACATTAAAAGAGCATTTCCGTAACTATCCTTATCACACCAACATGAAAGTTCAACACATAGCCCCAGAGCCTGACTTCTAGTCTACTTTTCTGTTTCTCAAGTGTGTTCGACATCATGCTTTCAGTTCATTACCATAACAACCGTAACATTTCAATTCAATAAGACCAAAACTGATCTATTAGTCTCGTTTGAATCGCGTTTGCTGGATTTTTTAATATCTCACGGAAACTAAATTCATATTCATATAGAACAGAATGGCAGATCCTTCAGATTAGATCAGAATATAATTTTAGTCAGATAAAATCTGACTTTCAGTCAGGGATCTTCGAATCTCACAACTTTCGTGAATACGTTTAATATACGACTATTTTGTAAAAGCTTTTAGTATGCTACATCACAACAAAACATTATCAACTTGCTTGCGTTGTTGTAATAAATTGTTCATTAATCCGAATTGCACCTCCAGTTAGACAATGTGAAACAACTTTATAATTCATAAAGCATTTTTCAAACAAAATTCATATATGTTAATGCAATTTAAGGCATTATTTGTAGAGAATTTTATCTAGAAGTATAAGCGGGAATATTTTCTCTGTCATTATTGTCGTTTACGAAATATGGAATCTCTGAGATAAATTTTATATTGATATCTTGTATATTGTTTTTACCCGAGTTTAAAATTTTAATCGCTTATCATCATAGTTTAAGCTGGTCTATAATTGCTATGAAGCACTGAACCACTTAGCAGAGAAGGGACCGGTGGAACTGTTATGGATACTTGGGTATAATGGCATTAAGGGAAATCTAATTGCAGATGATCTTGCCAGACTAGGGACCAGGGAAAACCTCTATGAACCAGAACCTGCAGTGCGAATAAGTCGGAATCTGATCAGAGACTGCATCAATGACTGGGCAAGAGACCAGCACAGAGAAAGATGGAGAGGAATAACGGGTTGTCGTATAACCAAACTCTTCATAGAATACTCAGAGATTGAGAAATGGGCCCAAGAATTCATTAAATTGAACAGGCATAAAGCCAGAACCCCGGTGGGAATCATAACGGGCCACGATAGTAGCCTGAATGCATATAATCACAAACTGAGGCTGACTGACAGCCCAGCATGCAGATACTGTAGAGAAGACGAGGAAACCTCGATTCATCTTCTTTACACCTGCCCCGCACTGGAGGAGAAGAGGTATCTTATATTAGGGACCCCTGTTATCCTAGAGGAGGCGAGGCTTAAGGCGGGGGACGTGCCTAAATTGCTCCTTTTATGGGATAGCATTTTTGGATAATGACCCGGATAAGAGGGGATCGCTAAGGGACTACCCATGCGATCAGTGGCTGATGAGGCCCAAACCCACAAAACATAATAATAATAATAATAACAATAATAATAATAATAATAATAATAATCATCATAGTTTAAACCGTTTAGAGCGAGTGGATCACTTCTAACACGTGATGAGTATTACATAGAAGTGAATACGGTGGGCATAACAGTATAGGGGAAGAAGGTCGATTTATATGTGATCGAAACTTTCTTCTTTTTTTTTTTTTGGAAATATCATGTTTAAATACATACGTATTTAAAAACATATTTACTATTGGTTAAATACTGAGTATGTTACAATGACTGGTGAAGCATTAGACAACAGGATTAAGCATTTTCTATTTGCTATAATTAAATCGTTATGGAAGTCTTTCTACAACTTATTTAATATTTGTCTGTACAAGAACTGTAGTGAAATTGATAATATTAACTTAAATTGAATAGATTGACGTTATTATCTGTTCCTTAACCCTCCGTCGGGCGCAGCCGATCTGTAATATTCGACAGTCACTTATTTATTTTGCCATTTCGTGTGTATTACGAATGATAACTCAAACTCCCTCATAGCTTCCTAACTCCAAACCACGCTTCCCGATATGGTGTTCATTTTTTTAGTTTAGACCCTGGCCCTTGTATGGGTCACCCCGATCTGTCAGATGCATTGCGCCTGATTACGTCATTATTTTCACTTTTATATTTTATTAGATTTCTTTAATTATCTAAATTAATAATACTTTTTTGGGATCTCTACACTTACATATTCTAGCTTTTTATGGTATTATTATTCAAAATTGACACGTCTGGATGTTAAATTATTGGTTTATACTAAATATCGTTATCAACAATGTGACGTTTATTTTTATTTGGAACATGTCAAAATTATGAAGAGGATTTATAATTTTTTAGGCTAAAATAGGCAGTTACTTTTAACTTTTCTTTGTAATTCACATCCAATATTTCTTTTAGATATCACTTTATAACTTTTACATGAGAAATTAGTTGGTCTGTTTTCTGTATTCAAAATATTATTCAATACTAATTTATGTTTGTGCTTTGTCCTTAAAACAGAAAAAAACTTGTCAATAGCTGATTCTCCTGTAAAAATCTCCCAATTTATTGTTTTACATTAAATAAGTTCCTTTATGTAAATTTAATTATTGCAATTAAGAATTATTGTGAAATATTTATTATTGTATTGTATTAATTAAAATAAGAATTTAATTGAGACTACACCTCATTGAAATCTAAATTGTATAAGATTTTATATGGAGTTTCTCAAATGCATTGCGCACCTATTTTATCTCTAGACCGAGCAGGTGTGCTTCTATGGTAGGTATGTTTTCTTTTTAGTTTAAACTAAACATAAACATCGTTTATTCTATGAAATGCAATGAAACAGGAGATTTTAAAATAGTTTTTTATGTTTGTAAAATTATATAATACTGTATATCTTAAGTGGTTGTATATAAATGAACTTGTTAGTTCAAGTCAGTTATATAAACGTATATTTTGAATGACAATTACCTATCCACAATAGATATGATAGTTCCATGGGAATTAAATACAGTTACATTTGGTCGCGCCAATATTGTTGGCATTGTTATCCTGTACCGCCAATGAGGGGCCAACGGAAAAAAGCGCATAGTATATACATAAGATGCTTTAAGAAGCACCAAATAAGCAATAAATATTTAATAAATCCATACAGAGATCGCTCAAAATACAAAGGCGTGAATTATGAATTTTTAATTAACCGGTACTACAGCTCGATGGCTAGAGGTACAAATGTATCCCAGGTATTTCCATGGTAATTTATACATGAGAGAAAGTCAATCAATAACAGAGGCGTAGTCTGCAAAACAATTCAAACATTATTAAACCATATTTAGGTAGTTGTTTAAGTGAAAATATACCAAGGTTCATGTACTACGTGGATGGAATACATAATTACCGATTAATATATATATATAAATGTATAATATTTTTCCAAAGGCTTGCTGAATAATGAACGGAAGAAAATATTTCATATTTTTAATTAGATGTTCTATAAATGTTTCTATTATATTTGATCATGTTTTTCAGTTAATGAGAATACGAACAGAATAAACCTTGAAATTTACATTTAATAATAATTTCTTTACCCAAAGGATTATTACTAATTTTTTTAAACAAGGACTGATAATTTTTTGAGATAGGCTAATGCAATTTATATAAACTATGTTGTTAATATCATTATCAAGCGGTTGTTTTTCATTTTGAATAGAAATGAAAAGTAGATTTATGTAGTTTTATTTACGACAATATAAAATACATTTCTATTAATTCATAATGTTTCGAATGTTTATAATTTTATAACTAAAGGGTGTCCCAGCGAGAGGTAGCCGATTATGTTTGTAATTATTGGGCAAATAAATAACATTTCTACAATAATTTTGGGTCCAATTGTTTATTTAAACTATGTCATTAGACATGGAATACAATATCTTGTAAGTGACCGCCTCTGCTTCTCTGGCAGCAGTGGATTCTTTTGATGAAGTTTTTCATAACATCGCGGTATAGCTGTGGCTCTATGTCTGCAATAACTTCACTAATGTTATTTTTCAGCTGTTCAATCGTAACGGGATTATTGGCATAGACTTTTCCTTTAACGTAGCCCTACAAGAAAAAGTCTAATTCGGTCAAGTCACAAGAGCGTGGTGACCAATCAACTTCAGCTCTGTGAGAAATTAAGCGCCTAGGAGATTTGGTACCCAAAAGATTCAGCGTTTCGTTAGCTGTGTGACACGTGGCACTACAATGCTGAAGCCATATATCGCCTACACCCAAATCATTGATTTGTTCGAAAAAGATGTTTATTAACATCTCACGATAATGAAAACCATTTACAGAAACCGCTTCGCCTGCTTCGTTTTCGAAGAAGAACGGCCCAACAACTCCTCTTGCCCACAAAGCGCACCACACGGTAACCCTTGCTTTGGATGCATGGGTTGCTTTTGGGTGAGACGTGTATTTTCAGCTCCCCAGATGCGGCAATTTTGTTTGTTTACGTACCCTTTTAATTGAAAATGTGCTTTATCGCCGAATATCAGTTTTTCCCAAAATTCGCCCTCATCTGCGATGTTCTCTAACACCCATTCACAAAACTCACGGTGTCGTGTATGGACCCGTGGTTTCAACTCCTGTGTCAACTGGATTTCATACGCATGAAAATGAAGGTATTTCGTCAAAATTCTCTGTAATGTTGACTTTGAGAGATTTAATTGTTGGGAACGTCGTCTTACGAATATGATGTGATCTACAGCCACACTTGCACTGACCGCTTCAATATTTTCAACTAATCGTTGCCCACGATGACGTATAGGTGTTTGTTTATCACATTATTCACACACGGAGCTACTTTTCCTGAATTTCGCCATGACGCGTTGAATAGTCCGCTTAGCAGGTGCTTCACGACGACCCGTAATTGCACGTAATTTTCTTTCAATGCCTACAATTGAACCATTACTTTCGTCGTACGCTTTGACAATAAGTATGCGTTGCTGAACAGTATAGCGCTCCATTTTATAATGGCATATACTCTCCACGTAATAATTACGAAACATCAACTTCCAGAACCTGCAGCAAGAGTAATGGCGGCAAGTTTAAATCGGCTATCTCTCGCTGGGACACCCGTTATTTGCAATTTTGATGAATTATAATAAATAGTTCATTTAGAAAAATACCTATAGCAAATTATTTAAAAAGCAAATATAATTACGCATAATTAGAAACAAATTGTGGATAATTGTGTTAGTATATTGTATCTGTTATCTAAATAATCACTATAGTTAATGATAATTGATAATATAAAATTTAGTTAAATTTATTTAAGTAGTTGATCGTAATGTATCCAATTGACAAAAAAAAATCATTTTATTTAATTCATTAAATTAGATTGTGTATATTGTTATTACTGTAATTTCAGGAATAAATAACAAATAATAATCATGTAACTGACCACGATTAATTGTTCTTCCAACTGTCCAGTTGGGACAACAGTGGGAATACAGTTAAAAAGGAGTAGAATAAGTGACATGAGGAAAACAAAGTTTAGTGAATAAAGCGAAATTGAGTACATGAATTATATTAACTAATTTAATAAAATTGAATTATTAAAATTATTATTATGGATTTTTTATTAATTTCTAATCCCTGTAGTCGTTTTATTTTGTCCAAAACTAAACAATAAATCTCGATTTACTGTTTACTTTTAGGCAAAGCAAAGCGACATTTTCTTTTTTTGGACTTATTGTCCGTGTTGGTTATATATCTGATATACCCGTACTTGTAATTTGCACAAAATAATTTATTATTATATGGTAATACTTTAAAATATTATAGTAATGAAATGCTTATATTATATTCCTCAATAATACATTACATAGAAATAGTGTATTTTGGTAGTGCTATTATATATAGCTTCTGAAAAACTGAAAATTTAAATTGTTTAAATATATTTTTACAATTAGTTGCCTTAAATAAATTAATTTGTGACGATTTTCTATTGAAGTTATACAAATTTTTATCTTTATTTGATCGAATTAGTGAAACAGAAGATAGGAAATGCGTTGCCAATTGCCGTAGAAATATGAATTTTACAGAAGAGAATTGAGACTATTATTATTATACATTTTGTTTTGATTTATATGAAAAAGTCCTTAGCATCATGGTTTCTCCTTTTAACAGATTTTCAATGAATCAGTCATCCATTAATGCTCGTATTGTTTTTTATCCAAACGACTTCCAAATATATGTATCTATACGGTATGTTCAAAATAATAATAGATAATGCAGTAATATGTTAGAAAGTAACAATACATATAAAATCATTATTTTTTCGGAAATTTGCTCGAAGATTTAATTATTGACTTTAGACCTAATAAATTAAAATAGATTAAATGTCGAATCCTACCTGTGGCGGGTTTTATTTTTTGAAACCGTATCTGATCGTGCAGAAACACGAGAAAGGGGTCGAGGATCGCTTCTGGGTATAATTCAATGCCTGGCGGGGCTTTAGCCCGAGGAGTTGTTGTTTCCTAGATCGATTATGTAATAGCTTTGCTATTCGGGAACTACTTTGATAGCCGCTTGGCGGCTTGGTGGTTCCTTTCTCGACTTCCGACTTATATGTTACTGATTAATATACGTGTTGTTTTTATCCTTTCCAAGAAAACAAATGCCCAACGTACGTATCTATAGGATACTTTCAAAGAGATAAAAATATATAAAAAAGTAGGTAGTAATAATATATTCGAGAAAATTATTACATTTGTTTCGGAATATTGATCAAAGATAGAATTACTGAATTTAGATATCTAATCTACATAGATTAGATAGATGATAAATAGATTAGTTGAGTGTTAGATATTAATTTAGAGATTATGTTACTTCTTATTACTTTTAAAATGTTTGTGAAACTTTTTTGAGTGAAACCCCATATATATATTATGGGATCTTTTCCATATCAGTTGATTGAACAGCTATAGAGGTTTGCTCGACATATTTTTTACATATAAGTATCTTGAATAGATGTATTCACAACTCAATATCGAGACTATCCTGGACAATAGTAGACAAGGTATGGTATTATTTCTGGCAACCTTAATAGAACAGAAATTTGTTAAATGGGATTTTCCAGTTGATTCTATTATACACTCATTGATTTTTTAACCTTAAAAAACAGATGAATGGTGGGCATTGCCAACTGGCAAAACCAAACATTTTCACATTGGAAATAATGACTTACAAGTATTTCATTTGATGCCTTTCTTATTAAGACATCTTCTTGTTTCTCATTTTCTATGTTTTGTTTTTGTAACAAGACAAACATTACCTAGTCTTATAAATATTTTGCTGAAATTTTGTATATCAATTTTGTATGTTTAATCTTTAATAAACTGTCACACTTGGACCTAAATATAGAGCGTCAGTTCCATTACATATAATGGACTTAATTAAGTGTATTACATCATTACATAAAAATAAGTTAGATTTAAGTAATTATATTAATTAAATTTAAAAAAATCATTACTGTAATTAATATAATCAAATTACTTAAACTTTACGATTTATTTAATCACCAATTTTACAACAGTACGCCAATGAATGATAGATCAAACAATATGAGCGGGGAATAAAATTAATTCTTCATAGATAGACAAGAACCACCGTTACGAGTACGTTTGAATTAGGGGTCGTTTCACAGACAACTTCGATCCTATCTAAATTACCAAACAAGCACCCTCGACGCCGCTAATCAGCAGCTATAATGTTAGAGCACTTCCTTGGCATCACGAAACAACAATCAGTAGTCCCCAGGAATTACTTGCTTTCAAAATAAATGGAATAGTGGGACTGAAATTTTTTATATTTATATCTATCTATCATCGTACTATATAGTATGGTAATACTATATAGTACGATGCAAAAAGGGGTAGTTTCAAATTTGAGACGTAAATAAATGTCTGATTTCGGTTGTTTATTATATTTTGTTTCCTAGACATATTCTTATTAAAATTAAATTAACAATGAAATGAAAATTTTCTTATAACCAGAAGAAGTTAAAAACGTTAAAAATATGATAAAAGATGTTTAACAACTTTAGTACGTCTTGTTTAATTGTTGTGCATTAATGTTTCCCATTCTTCTAAAAATGCGTGTATATGTTTTATGACTCTATTTTCTCTTGAACTAAATTATTCAAATCTATTATTAGAGCAAAGAGAAATATCGCGGGTTATATTTAATATCAACGTTCTTTGGAAAAGTTATCTTAAATTTTGTGAAGTACACTCATACATATTTTCCAATTAATATATATTATCATTGTTTATAAATAAAAAATCAGTTTTCTTAAATCGGTAAAGAATATCTCTTTTCTCGGCGCAATTTCAGATCCTAAAATACGGTTTCAAATCTATTTTATTAAATATACATATTTTAGTTCGCAAAGCAACCACCAGAAAATAGTACGAACTTACTTTTCCGACCTAAGCCGGGAAAGTAACTTCCCTTACCGGTTTTTTATTTATATTTTAGACAGTAAATAAATATACCTATGCAGACAAACCAACTCACATTAAATATGCAACTTTTAGCAATAGAGCATTTATCGACCATATTATCCATTATTCAGGGATATAGGACCAATAAGTAGAAACGTTAGGAGTCAATCGGGGGACATACTGATCGGAAGAGAGGAGAAAGCGGATAGATGGAAGCAATACTTAGGAAATTTATACGAGGGTCAGGAATTAGGAGCGATATTAGAGGAATAATCTAGCATCGATGGGGAAGATGTAGGAAAACCTATATTGAGAGAAGAATTTGAAATAGTACTAAGGGGGCTAAAGAACAATAAAGCGTCGGGTGTAGATAAAATACAGACGGAAATTTTGAAATGTGCGGGACAGAAAGTAGTAAATAGGATGTTTGAACTGGAAAAATACATATCCGAAACGGGTGAGATGCCGGAGGATTATAAGAGGAACATTATCGTTACTATACCGAAAAAGAGAGGAGCCGACAAATACGAGGACTTTAGAACGATTAGCCTAACTTCCCACGCGTCAAAAATCTTAACCAGAATAGTGCAGAAGATGATGGAAAATAGAGCGGAGGAAATACTAGCAGAAGACCAATTCGGGTTTAGGCGAAATAGGGAAATGCGCGAAGATATTCTGGCGCTAAGAGTAATGTTAGAGAAAACAATAGAAAAAGGAAAGAACGCTTATATAGGATTTGTAGATTTAGAAAAAGCTTTTGATAATGTAAAATGGGAAAAAATGTTCGAGATACTAAAGAGCGCAGGAATGAAGTATAGAGATAGGAGAGTAGTACACAATCTATACAAAGAGCAAACTGCTGTTATAGAAGTAGAAGGGGAAAGAAGGGAAGTAGATATTAGGAAAGGAGTAAGGTAAGGATGTACGCCATCACCACTAATTTTTAATCTATACATCGAAGAGGCGATTAATGCGGTAAAAGATAGAGTGGATTTCGGGATTAAAGTACAGGGACAGAAACTAAAAATGCTGAAATTCGCGGATGATGTAGCAGTATTAGCATCTAGTAAGGACGAATTAGAATCAGCGTTGAACGAAATGGAGGCAGTGTTAACAGAGGGATACGGAATGAGGGTGAATAAAAACAAAATTAAAGTGTTAGTGTCCAGAGGGTGCGAGAGCAGAGCAAAAACGAAAGTACAAATTAATAATGAAAGACTGGAGGAAGTTAAAAACTTCACTTATTTAGGAAGTAAAATAAATTGGGATGGAAGAAGCGATAAAGATATAAAATAAAGAATAGCGCAGGGTCGAGTAGCTTTTAACAAAAAGAAAGCACTTTTATGCTCGAGGGTAATAAACTTAGAAACAAGGAAGAGATTTTTGAAAACGTATGTTTGGAGTACGGAACTATACGGTTGCGACACCTGGACGGTAGGGAAAGCAAGTAGGAAGAAATTAGAAGCTTTTGAGCTTTTGTGGTGTTACCGAAGAATGATGAAAATACCGTGGACTGATAGGGTTAGAAATGAAGAAGTATTAGAGAAAGTCGACGAGAAAAGAAGTATGTGGAAAAACATAAAGAAGAGAATAAATAGAATGGTAGGCCACTTGCTGAGACATGGGGGAATAGTCCGCGATATTTTAGAGGCAGAAATAGGAGTGAAGAAAGGCAAAGGTAGGCCTAGATTAGACTACTGCTCGCAAATAGTAAGGGATGTAGGTTGTAACACAATTAGCGAAATGCGTAGGTTAGCACAAGATAGGAGAAGCTGGAGGTTAGCGTCCAACCAGTCTTAGGACTGATGACCTCATGATGATGATTATCCATTGAATATTTATTATAACTATTTGCATTGAACGAAACGGTGTGAATCGATCACTGGTCACTGCGATCTCCTGATATCACACCATTGGATTTCTTCTCTGGGGGTATTTAAGATACATAGTTTGCATCATACATAACCTAGAAATGTACAAAATTAACAGCATAGAATTGTAGAAGTTTGGTGAACTGTTATTCCAGCTATGGTTAGAGCATCTGAAACCGGAACTCCAGAAACTCACCAACAAGATTTGAATGCTATGTTAGTTAAGGTGAAAATCAGTATGAACACATCTTGTAAGCATTATGATTTTGTATTACATCTGTTCGTTTATTTTAGCTACTTAAGTGCCTTTTGTTTATTTGCCGGATATTCGGGAGTTTTAATTTTAGTTTATTAACTTTGTGTTAGTTCTATTGTTACTAACAAAATAAATATTATAGATTTCACATTATTTCATATTTTGTTTCCCCATAAGTCTAAACATAGTACATGAAGTTTATTCAACTATCACTATATACTTTCAACTATATTTTTGCTATTTTGCAATAAAATCCCTACCGTATACATAATACAATAGTATTCCCGAATTTGTCTTCTAAGGATATGAAAAATGTAATAGTATGCAGAGTGTCTCACCCTGAAAATTCTTAAGTTGTGGCACGTGATTGAAAATAGAAATGAAAATTTAATAACAGAAAAACATGCATCACTGTTTATAGTAAAACCCCTAAATTTAATATTCATCGTCCTAAGTGTCTTAGAAATTCCACCAGGTCGAAATCCTCGAAAAAATTGCAAATACTTCTAACACTGTCCGTTATTAATGTGGGTTATTTTCCCACTTAAAATTGTATTTTGGATGGACGATAAGGGATGGGGATACCTTCTGCTGTTTACTTTCTCGAAACTACCGTTATCACCCAAGAATATTGTAGAATATAAAACCAAAGTTTTTACTCTGTATTGTATATATATTTAATTCAACTGGAGGGATGCTTTACTCCCAGGACCTTAACTAATGTGATTGCTAACGTGTTTTGTGTTGACAACGTACTGCTTTGAATACTTTACCAATATAAAAATTAAAAAATACATGGTTTTAAACAGAATATTCTTGACGCTGTTTAAAATGCATTACCTCTACCTTTCACTTCTATATAAAATGATAACGTACTCCTTTTTGTTTAAATATGTTATTTCATCGTGAGGGCGAGAATAGAATGGCAAAAAGGGTAATGTACTTCCTTAAATACGATTTCCTATGAAAAATTCTACATAACTGATACATATATACTACGTACACCTACTTTGGTAATAATTTTCCATTCGTTTCATTAAAATAGATTTAATGCCTCTATGTGAAACTGCAATGTGGTCCTCTGATTTCTCTCTACGCCCATATTTAAGGATAATTTCACCAATTTGAACTGTTTTACAGTGGATGGAAAAAGACGTGTTTCTTTTCTTTTTCTTATTATTAAATATCCAAAAATTGATAAAATTGGAAGTGTCTCCCTTCTCCAAAGTAATCTTCCTTTGTCATAGAGAACATACCATTTATTATATTTCAAAAACTACTTAATTAGTAGTAGAACTATATAGCTCCAATAGAAAGTGGATAGAACTATACAGATACTATAACATTTAGAGTTACAGTCTTTAATGCTGTTGAGAATCATTATTTAGGGTAAATATTCTCCTCGTAATAGTTTTCAACATATTTTTAGATTCTGCACTTGATATTCTTGCATGCAGTTCTTTATTTAAGCATGTCAAACCATTAAAATATTTGCATATTGTCACATAAAACACTTATTAAAACCGCATCAAGGAACAGACACGTCCTCTTTATAACCATTCGATTTGAAACTTGCCCCAAACTCTACAATTAATTTACCCCACAAACTTGAATTTGTCAAACTGAAAAATGGCCCGCGAACGCTATTGAACGCCGCGACGTCTCTGAATACGATTACTTACCGAGAACCTGGGACAGGATAAAGGATGAAAAACGGGCAGACAGACAGGATAAGAACCGCTCCGGAAATAGGACTGTCAGGAGCCCGGAAGAGGCGAGAACACCCCCTTACAGACTGTCTGTTCCAAAGACACGCGTGCCACGCAACCGTTTACATAAAAGGAAATCACCAGATTAAATCGTGATTCTTCTTTGTATAATAAGAAGGCAGTTCGTTTCTCGTATTACATGTAAAGGTGCAGTCCGCGGCAGATGCCGTTGATAATTGCACTCAACGAGGAGTACTGTATTTTATGCAACAATTAGTTGATATAAATAATCAAAAAAATAATCCACAAGAGGGGGTTCAGAACATAGAACATAGATAATTAAGATAAAGTAAATATAATACCACTATTTTTCAGAAATATGTTAGGTTAACTGAACTCATGTCGATCTCATTGAACGTTTTCGTAAAATAATGAATAAATTCGTTAAAAATTCAAGGAATAACAACTTTCGAACGTCGGAACAACTTTCAAACTAAACCCTCTTCAATTTAGCTGTGCATTTTCTAAAATATAATTAATACATACAGAGTGATTTGTGAAGGAGGTATGATGTCATCGTTATTTTTTTTATTATTAACCTCCTTTATTGTTACGGGTGTAAGAGAGCACATTTGTTTCATACGTTACGGTAATAATTACACTTTGCCGGGGCTAAGTTAGTTAAAAAAAATGAAGAAGAACTCTGTCGCAATCTCAAAATACTAATTTAATGGCAATGATTATTTAAAAAATTACCAAATTAAATGTCCACATTGTGCATCTCTGGCTGTTTGATGCTAACCTAAGGCCTACCTTACACAGTCAATATTATTGCGTAAATATTGATCAATATATTGATCGTCTAAATAGAATATTGGAACAATAATTCTTTGCGTGTTCGTCACAGGTAACAATCGTATGAATCGATCAACTGACATTTTTGAACAGTGTCGTGCCGAAAACACATTTTATGATAACAGTTAGGACAATACAACTCCGTCAACCTATGACAGAGTAATGAAAAGGTTCTCCACAAAAACATTCAATAGAAGGGATATTTCCATCAAAATAAATGAAATAAATTCAACAAAGATTAAAATAAAATGAAATAAAAATGAAATAAATTTTGCAGAAACATTGAGATGCCAATGAATCAAATTATATAATAAAGCTAAGACGTGACTTCATAATTGCATTTTGTTCGGCAAATTATTAACTGTCTATGCCGTACGCAGTTGATCGAAACATATGTCGCTAGACATACATGCTAGTAATTGTGGCATATTAGTAACAATTGCGAGTGGTCTAGCATGTGAACCGTGCGTCGTCACTAAATTGATACACGCGCAAAGATCCATTATACAAATTGTATGTTTCCTTAACCAGATTTTGATCCACACTTTACTTTGTCTCCTTCTTTTCCTCTTTTTGAGCACCAAGGCCAACGCAATTAGATCCATTCTGTGTGGTGCGGCATAGTCCACGGAAGACCTCTGGGCCCCTATTTCTTTGATGGGCAATATATTTGAGTTTTCTTCAAGACAACGTTATCTTTGCATTAATACTTTTATATCCAATTGTAGAGGAATCTGATTTTCCGAGAAATATCTTTCTTTCAACAAACTGAGCATCTTCAAATTATGTAACACCTGTCTGTACTTATTTAGATGAGATGAATTTTCTGAATCATTGGATAAGCCGATGGAGGCCAATATAGTGGTCAGCCAGATCGCCAGATTTGATAGGCGTAGATTAATTTTTGTGGGGATACTTAAACGCAAAGCTTACATTATCAGAAGATTTAAAAGCAATAATTCGTCACGAAGTACAACATATACATCCTGATGTTATTGACAATGTTCAAAAAGAATTTATTAATTGTGTTAGTTTAGTTTATATTTTTAAATAATTATTGTTATAAAATTTATAATTTTAAAATTGAATAACCGTTTTTCTTAATTTTTTTATCTAACCTATACTCACGATAATGTAATTATTATCGTAGAGTATGTAATGAAATGTGGTCTTTTATATTTCGTGAAAAAAAAGGGGTGTTACCATTAAAAAATATCGACGATGTCATACTTCCTACACGATCACCCTTTATATATTAATTATATTTTAAATAATGCGTAACTAAAAATACAATTCAACGGATTCGAAATTTGAGAGTTGTTACCAAAAAGTTATGAAATTTTTCACGAATTTGTAACTAATTATTATATATCAGATATAATATGAACTCGAATGTGGCTCAATTCGAATATTATGAACATTAGTACACCGTGTGTCCTTAAAGTTTGGAATAAAATTCTTCAAGTAAAAATAATAATTTTTTGGATTTTTATCGTCAAAACAACGTGGACTTGTTTTGAATTCCTCATCATGAACCCTAATAAGCCAAACATTAAAATTTCAATGATAAAAATAACCCGTATGATTTCTCGTTTTTGTTCGGGATATAGTCAAATGTTTGTTAAATATCTTGCCGAATACAACAAAAAAATTATAAATCGAAATTTATTCAATGAACAATAATATTCAAGAAAATGGATCAATATGTTTTATTTGCACAAAAACAACGAAACTGGAAAAAGATAAGCATTTTGGAAAATGTGTTTGTGTCACTTTGAACTTGACCTTGACCATTACCTATTCGATTTTGGACATAATTTACGGAAGAACTAATTATGGCACGTAGAATTTCATGAATAATCTACCGTATTCTAATTTTCAATTAGTCAAAGCTTGCACTCCGATTCATGTAAGTCCTACTTTTCGTGTAACCCCATAATTAAAAATCTGAAGGAGTGATTGACGAGATCTTGGGAGTCATTCTATTGCTCCTCGTCTGAATATCAATCCGTTTGTTTGAATACGTTTCGTTTAAAAAAGCATCATGTGCAAACATCTTGTGGCAGAGTTGATTTTATCATCGAATTTATTGGGGTTTCCGTTAAATTGAGCATCACTTGAAGTACCGAATCATCTTAAATTTTTTGGGGTTACTTGATTTTTACGTATTTTCTAGTTTATCGCCACATTCAATCATAATTGGGATTGTATCACTTTCCTGATGAATTCGTACATGCAACTTGACTAATTATCTTTTGCACAAGAACAAAATGACTAACAATTATTTTTAAATATATTTAAAAAAAATGTTGTTGATTATTTCCATTATTCATTGTGAAATTTCGATTTTTTTTTAATTCGGCAACAGAAATATTTTAAAATGAGATATCAGGCTGGGTATCTTAATACCTTAAGATTGGGATTGTTAGAGTTCAGGGGGTTGATTCACTATTAACCCCTGAATTTCATAAAAATACCTAGGTGTTATTTTGAAAATAAAAATCGACGGTGTCTGAAGAGTTTCTTCAAAAAACCTTCATTTGATTTGATCTGATGATTTTAATTAAAAAATTTGGGGACAATATATTATACAGTATATAATGCTATATAACATTGTAGTTCCAATGCTAATATGTCAGAATCCTCTTAGACAAGAGATGTGCTCCAACACTGCTGGAGTGGGAACTAATGGGTTCGGATGAAGTTTTACCCCTCTTCTGAGTTGTTCTCTTCGATATATCATATGGTTATACTCTTGTTGTAATATATTATCAGAAAGCTAGTGTGGCTCATTATTCTTCTCAGTAAATTTTGCGAATTAGGTTGGATATAAAGAATAATATTTTTAATAATTATAGTAATATCAAATCATATTTTTGACAATCATTGTTGTAGCCAGAGAACAGTGGCTGTCAGAGAGGTTATACGTATGTTAAAATAGAAACAGAAATAATTAATAGAAACTCTAGATACTATTATACAATAAAACATTCTGAAAATATTTTACTGACTTTAACATGGAGACATTTTCAAATACTTATAATAATACATTTTACAGTAGTTAGTATCTACCCAGATGTGTTTGTGTATACATAGCTCTTTCTAGAGGCGACCTTTGTATATCGGTTAATGAATCTGGAGTTTACAATGGCATCCAAAGTATTATCAATCTTGTTCTAATCATATCATTAATGTCTGTTTTATGCAACTAACAGTAAAACATTTTGCTTCTCTCTAGATAAAATCTTGTAGCTGTTGGGGAATTTGATTGACCAGGATAACATCATCTCTCTTTTTCATCAACTCTCAAAAGTTAGTTTCAAGTTTTAAGTATCAGTCAATTAGTTCCAAGTACTAAGTATCAATCAATCCAACAAAAAGAGATGGCGCCACTACACTACGTGATATGTTAAATTATGTCATTCTTATCAAATTTCAAACATAAAAGTAATATAAATATTCGTAACTAATTATAATAAAATAGGCAATTTACAGTTAGGTATACCCACAACAACGACATTGCGTTATATTAAATAGAAATTAATGATATCTCAAGTTATAAATGATAAATGAAAGTAATGCCAAGTTATAAATTCAATATCAAAGAACGCAACAAATTTTCTTTTACATCAATTGTAGATGGTTGTACATTCCAATTGTAATTTCCTGTTGTAAGTTCCTCTAGAACTTGGCACCCGTTCAGATCTTAATTATTTTATCGGCGAAACCGAAAACCCCGAACGTCGTTTGTACCGAACTCGGCCCCCTTTTCACATTTATGTTTTTGGTAAGATAATATTTATTTAGTTAAGATCACACAAACCACATCATCACAAAACACAAAATAGAAAATTTGTCATTTGTTTATTTAGAAAAATAAGAAGGCTCATTAGTTTCCAATAATATATTACAGACAAACTAAAAAGACGCAGTACTCTTGTATAATCAACACAAATTAATTGACCACAAACTCAACTTTTTTTTAATCAATGACTCGTCTGTTCTAAATGGAAACTGAATGATACCTATAGTTAAATATCGCCTATTTATATTAGAAGTAACTAATTATATCACCAAGGATCAAACGAAATCAATACAATTCTGCTTGCGGTGTCGGCACTGAAGTTTCTCTCGAACCGAATCGTTCCTTAAAAATTACAACATAATCCATTTGACGTCGCGTAGGCCCTGGGGTGTTCACCGCTATTATACCCATCAAACAATTTGGCATCCTGTGTGAAATGACGGGAACTAAACTCGGCTTCGTAATGCCTCAGTCACGTGCCTCATTCTCAAAATTACCACGGGGTCGTGTCTAAATTGGGTGCTGCCAGAATCATATCCTCCATGAAAAATTGTTTATAGTGTTAAGGCCGATTCTCTAAGTATGTGAACAGTCTGATGAACACCGTTAAGTAAAATTTCGTGTGTGGGGATCGCTCTCTCTAAACTTACTGGCAGATAACGATAATGGTGAATAAATTAAAAACTTGTCTATATATTTCATTCTTGAGTTACAGCAATACAAAATATATATATCCTTATACAGGGTCTTTCAATACGGACGTTAGAAATTTGTTATGTTAAACATCTGTCAAGTTCATTTTGAATTGTTCAATAGTGTATGGCAAATCACCATGGGAGGTTATAGCGGTTAACAACGTGTACAAATCATCAAATTTTATTTTCAAAATCAAATTCCGCGCATTACGTGATTTTTATCCTCGCCACAACCGTCCCGCCGAGTCAACTATTCGACGTTTGGTGGCCAAATTCGAATCAATCGGATTGATTAATATTCAGTACGTCATCGTCATCGTGTGCTGAAAACATCGCTGCTGTGTTTAAGAGTGTACGGGAAAATCCGAGGCAGTCAATTTCTCGTCGTTTACAAGAACTTGACCTTTCTGTGAATTTTATGTCAGGACTTGGGTCTGCACCCGTATAAAATAAAACTGACTCAGGAACCTAAGGTAAACGACCATAGACAATGTCATGTGTTTGCTGATTCGGCTCTAGAACAGTTGGAAGTTGAGTAAAATTTCACAAAAAAAAATCATCTTTAGCGACGAGGCCCATTTTTGGATGAATGGATATGTAAACAAGCAAAATTGTCTGACTTGGGATGATACTAATTCACACGAGATACACCAGCATCAAATGTATCCCGAGAAAGTCGCTATTTGGTGCGAATTTTGACCTGACGGAATCATCGCTCCGTACTTCTTCCAAAACGAAACTGATATTGCCATAATCGTCAACGGCGAGCACTACAGATCGATGATAAGCAACTTCTTGTGGCCTAAACTCATGGATACCGAGGACATGTAGTTCCATTTCGACGGCACTACATTCCACACAGCTCATGCTACGATGGACATTTTACATGAGCAATTTGAAGGCGCAGCGGTTATGTGAACTGGTCATCGAGATCGTACGATTTAACTCTTCTAGACTTCCTTTGGAGCTATGTTAAATCGTAGGTCTATGCGAATAAACTGCAAACAATTCAGTCATCGAAAATTGGACCATCCGAATACGTACCACCAAGCAAAGCCGCGGCGGACATTGAAGTAGAAGATCTCACACACAACTTGCTTTATTTACATTTGAAAATCGAACGTCCTTATTGAAAGACCCTTTTTTAAACTAGAAATAACATCCCCGTGTTACATACCTTTCGATGACACTGAATATGTAAATATGATATACAGTGTGTACAAAAATTTTGGAACATAGCTACTACCTTCGAGGTGGCCTATTTCTGAAAATACTTTTTGACGCGCCCATTTTTAAATAAAATTAATAATATAGGAACTTAACAACACTAACTGAGTTTTCCACAAAACACCAAAACACTATACACTACACTCGACGCGCGTTTCGCCAACAAAGTTGGCATTATCTGGAGATGATTAAAACTATCAGATGATTAAAACTGAGTTTTAATCATCTCCAGATGATGCCAACTTTGTTGACGAAACGCGCGTCGAGTGTAGTTCACACCAAAGGTTCCAACCTACTCCAGGAATATAGGAACTTGTACAGTGGTATACCACACTAAATGAAAAATACCTTAGTTTCTTCATTGATTTAGTACAAACAGTACTTTATACAGGTGCATAGAAAGTGACATAAATGTAATCAAAATTACAATATGTATATGACCAGAATGTAATTTAGATTGTGAAATTAAATGAAGCATATATTTATCGATAAGGTGTCGATACTGATATCCGTTTATTGTTTAACAATATGTTCAATGAAACCCAAATTTATTTGGATGTTGTTTGTTATGCCTGGTTCGATATTCTATTCTGTATTCTTTAAAGAATTCTGTCGTTATTAAATAATATCGTAAGCAGAAAATCTAATGAAATACACTATTAGAGTACTAGGTTACTCTATATACGTCGATATTTAGACGTTCTATTATTAAAAACATCAGTGCTTTTGTAAAGTAATGAATACATTCGCTAAAAATTCAAGGAATAACTTTTGAGGAAAACTGTCAGAAACGTCAATTTTTATTTTTAGTGGAAAGCTCCTTTTTTACTACGGAATTGTGAAAGAGTACACATTTTTACATAGTAATAGCTACTGCAATAATTACTTTAGGGTGAGAATAGATTAGATAAAGGATACAAAGAAAAATGAATGTTCAAATTATGCAACGTTATCTGTCTGACAGTAACCAAGACGATTAATAAATTCTTTTTGAACATTGTCAGTAACTGCAGGAAGTATACGTTGTATTTCGTGATGGATTCTTGCTCTTAAATATTGTAAATTCTTCGGCCTATTAACCTTTAGTTTGTTTTTTAAGTACCTCCTCCATAAGAGGTAATCTCGGGGTGTCAAATATGACGATTCGGCTTGTCACTCAATCGGCCCGCCTTTGACTATCCAACGATTCCAAAGAAAATCCAAATATCTTGCACCTTACGTAACTTTCAGTTTCACGTCAAAGAAATAGGGACCCAGAATTCTTTCGTTGACTATGTACGTCGACGTCGTACCACTCGTTCACTTTCTGAGGATTTTGAGTCTGGTACTCCATCATCCATTGGGGATTTTCGGTACAATTGGAAGTTTTTTCTGACAGCAATAAACAAACATTGCAAAATCGTTTTCGTCATTTTTTTGTATTCCATACTGACGCTAATATAGTTACTACCGCAAAATAAATGTGACGTTTTACATTTTACTATAAAAAAGGGGGCCGCCATTGAAAATATCGATGGCGTTATACCTTTTACACGCCACCTATCACCATGTTTGCATTATTTATATTTTAAAAAATGCACAACTAAAAATAAAATTTGACAGGTCCAAGGATGTTCTTAAAAGTTATTCTTTGAATGTTTACGAATTTATTTATTACTTTATGAAAGTAATTCATAATAAACATTACTTACTGCGGGCGAACGAAAGTTTGTTAATTAAAGGCTTAAACACACAAGGGAGATATGGGATTAATTGTACACGAATATTCATTCCTGTAGGGTAAAGGGTAGTAGCATTACTCAGCCTTATATTGTACCTAGACATCGATACTATCCAGCGTATTGGCATACCCCTATTCTCAGTGTTGATGCTCCAAACTAAGGAGTCTATTGCGCTGCACGCTACGTGATAGTATCTCGTTGGTGGGATCGGTTGCGATTTTTAGATGTAATGGAAGATGACAGTTTGACGAAAGTTCCTACTACATCTAACAATGAACAATCAACTTCGACTGAAGAAACTGACTTTGCTGACTTAGAAGGAGATGAGGAAGGTGCTCCAACCGATCCAACGTCTGAGTAACCATCTCGCCATAAATCATGTCTGCAAAAACTTGGTGAACAAACTTCGTTATTCCCAGAAAGTCAAGGGTCTGACTGACGGTGATGTACTTTAACCCTCAAAATCCAAGAGGAGGAATGAAAATATTGCTTTTAATAAATATTTGACACTAAAAAGACGGGGAACATTTTAACAGTTACCTCAAACAACTCGTGAGACCAGTATCCCAATAAAACGACAATAAAAATGACATATTTTTTTAAACTGTGGCGGCTACTGTGAAATAATTTCGACCAGAGCTCGCCACTCGGACGAACATTTTTGAAATAATTACAGAAATGGAACTACTGAACCAGCGGTCGCGAATTTCATATTTTTGAAGCATATAGTCCTCTTCTTCATCATCATCCATAATATGTTTCAGAATAAGCATTTCGATCATTTTTCTTCTTCTTCAGTTTTTTTATCCATTTAAGCACACTTAGACACTATCCGTACGTCAACTGAATAGATCAACACGATGCCCCTAGGAAAACATTAAAATGCCGCGTAAATACTTCGCGCTCCTGCCTACGTGATTGGGACAGAACCCCGGTTCCTGCTGGGAAAAAAACGTGTCGCTAGAAAAATAGGCCTTAAGGTTCAGATTGGGATAAATCATTACCATGGCGCAACGTTATTACCGTATCAGATGATCATCTTTCAAAGCACATCGATGAACATATTTGCTTTATCAAGATTTAAATCATTAAAATATATTGTTGATTTAAAAAATACATTGTAATATTTAATACAATTTTATTAAAAGGCCAAATATATCATAACAGAAGTAGGAGAGTTGATGTAAGTAGAAAAGCTAAACAAATATAGGTATTTGGTATTTTAAATAAAATTGTATCCCTCTTTACATTTTTTTAATAATCGCAATATATGTATGTTATTCATATTTAAATAACTATATTCGAGATGGAGTATATAAAATGTAAAGTCAGACATGGGAAGTGCCTTCCACATATTTTTACTTCTTTGGGACACAGTGTGCATATTCATCTAATTTTCATCTGTTATAGGTACCACTGAAATTAATTTATTGCCAATTGAAAAAAATATTTTTATCATTACTTTGGTCTGCAACAGGGTTATTTGATTTTTTTTAAGTTTGTGTGTAACAAAATAAGGTCTCACGTTGTATCATGTTACAACAAAAATTATTTATATACCCGTCGTAACATCAACAGTACAGATCAAATAATTATTAATTATTATTAATAATTATTTGATCGTTCAATATTTGGATCGTATTTCAATACTAACAGGAAAACAAAATCCAGTTTCAAGGTTAGACAGCAAAAGCGATGATTGTGTTGTAAATATTTAATTTTTTTTATTATTTAGCTCTGCTTATCTATAGATAACTGCATTTGGAAACGTAACGATATAAATGATATATTTGTAGTTTTATGAATGAACTGTAAATAATATTAAACGAAGATGAGAAAGATTATTATTTAAGAGAGGTTGTATTTAAATAAAAATATAATCTTTTTAAATAGACTCCGCTACATTCTTCTTTATGTGAAATAAAAATGAAGATGTTCACTTGAAGTGACAGTTTAAGAGAAATATTCATTTATAAAATTATCTTGTCATCCTTAGTATGGTAAGTCTGTAGATCCAAGAAAAAAAGAAAGAGAGAGGGGAACATTAAAAAACAAATATGTACATTATGACAAAAGTATGAACCTTCTGTAAAATTATCTGTACATAATACGTCTGTAAGTGCTAACATTAAATTTATACATGGCCAAAATCTTTCGCCCCCTTAAATTAAAAAGTAACCGATTATAATGGATTAAATAGGGAAAAAGTATATTGAAAACTATTTCTAATAACATTCTTGAAAATTGCTCAATAATCTTCAGAAAGTTTTCAGAAAAATATTTTTAACAAGGACAAATTGGCATTTAGAAATAAATATAACGAAAATGATTTCTTGTTTTATCTTATTTTCTATCGAACTCCTATACCACCCACTGAATATCTCGATTTCATTTCCATTGATTTTCATTACGTTTTTCACAATCTCGTATTAACCAGAGTTATATTTATTTTTTTTTAGTTCTATTTCGAGGCGGTGTTTCTTTGACTTTATTGAGACTCCATACAATATTGTTCAGAGGCGTAAGTAATGGGCTTTGGAGGTAATTAGTTAATGATATCATCCATCCATTTTGGAGTACGATTGATATTCAGATTATGTCCATGATGTCTATGTCCACAACATGGATGGGTAACCCATTGTATTCTAGGCTATCATACTGAGGGGTGGCTGGAACGTTGGCATTAAACACTTCAGTGTTGGGAGTCATTGTGTGCTTGGGTTCGTACCCCAGTGGGGGAGTTTGGAGTATTTCCCTGAGCATGGCTGTGTTTGTCCTTGTCTCTATGTGTAACCTTCCTCTCCGTAGCCTGATGCTCTAGGGAAAGTAAGTCGGTGTCTGTGTATCCAAATTCCAAACTTCTGTTTCGCTTTTATTGAAAACTGGTATTTTGCCTATTATGTCGTGCTGAAATTAATTGTTAAATTTCATATAACAAAATACAAATTTACAATTAAAAAAACAGTAAGCAGAAATCCTCTTTTAGTATTCCTTCAAAAACATACTGTCCAGAAACCGTCATACGTGTTTTTAATTTTTACTAGATATTTTCATTAGATATTAATGATAATAACTATCGGAAAGTAATTTTTCTTTGACTCCTCTCAGTTAAATGAGATCGACACAGTTTTTTTAAAACCTCTTCCTCTATTAGAAACTGCAAATGCTGTTATTATTTAACAATAATAGCAGTTGCAGTTTATCCATAAACAAGATTATTATTTGTAATTTATTGCTTATTAGAAGTATATAATAATCTTCGGAAACTACTTGACACCAACAATAATTTGTTTGTTTTTGTTTTTTAAACTTCTTTATTTTGGGTAACATGACCATAATGGTCATTTGCCAATCAACTCCACAAGGGACATCGAGTGCAGTATAGTGTTGAGATATTTAGTGCAAAACGTAGTCAACCATCTCACAAAAACATGCATATGTATGAAAGTCATCTATTTTTCATCGGGCATCGTGGAAATGATTCAAATTTATTACAAAATTTAGTTAACGACAATGATCTACGTAACTGTTGAGATCAGTCAACGTGCCAGTCTGAAACTTGATACTAACGTCTTGTCATAGACTGCAGGTGATGTCCTCATTATTATCCATACAATATAATAATCTAATCATTAATAGCTCTACACTACTTTACTAATAGCTTTTACTAATAGCTGTTAATAAGATTGAATCTTTATTAACAACAATACTAGTAATAATGTTTTACTAATTTTTGTTAAATATTTATGAAACAGTGAGAAGTCTATGAAGTGCCATTGAAAATCAACAATATAAATAATATTCCAGGACATTTAACTTCAACAGCTGATAATATTCCAAGCATCTACGAGGTCTAGCTAAAAATAAACCGGATTGCCGTTTTTTCTTTTACCTCATCCAGTGATGTTAAATGTGTTCCCTTGAGTTCTGTTTTAATTTTTGGGAAAAGTAAAAATCACATGGGGCTACATCTGGCGAATACGGCGGGTGTTCGAGAACAGGAATGTTCCTTTTTGCTAGAAATTGCTTAATCGACAAAGTATTATGAGCTGGGGCGTTTTGTTGGTGAAGCACCTACCCACCTTTCTGCCACAAATCAATCAGAGGCCTTTTAACTCTCACTCGTTCCCGAAGAGTTTTTAGAACTTCCAAATAGTATATTTGATTAACTGCTTATCCTTGAGGGACCCACTGAAACATGAATGACACCACGAATGCCAAAAAATACAATCAACATTGCCTTGAATTTTGATTTGCTTCCTCTTGCTTTTTTCATTCTTGGCGAGGATATATTCAGTAATGCAGGCATCTCCATACACATTTTGCAACAATTCAAAACTTCTCATCACTGGTTTGTTCAATTTTGCTAGGAATTTCATGTTAATTCTCTGTTATAATTTCAAGCTTGACATGATTGCGGTAACAAACACAAAGAAGGTTGAATAAAACCTATTTCATCATTCGCTAAATTTTTGCAAGACAACTGAAGTTCAGTGATAGTGCTCAAAGGGGAGGATAAAGGTCACAGAAGGCGTCTAATCATCTTCCAGATATTATATCCAGGTTTTCTTGGACATTTATGAGGCCTGTCCGGTTTATTCTTAGCCAGACCTCGTATAATAATAGAGATCTGGAAATAGTGTGTCGTCCATACATATATGTATATTTATTTCCATGAGTACTGTTCACAATAGAACAGAGATTACATCCTTGTGTGTAATATGTGCATTATGTAATAATACAATGGAAATTCTTTATAAAGTTACCGAAGAATGCCTTCATTTGGGACTCTTGAAGAATAATTACATATGTTATTACATACAAGAACTTTAATACATTTATTCTGAGCTATAAAGTTTTATGAAGACAATAAGTAAATATTTTTCGGAAATACTATAATAAATAATAACATTAGTGTCCGTCTTGAATTCGAATAACTGGAGATAATAACGGATCATTGTTTATCAATATAATTAATACATGTTACATGTCGGCACCTGAATACAAGAACTAGGCAACTCTAAGTTTTTATATTTTGAATTGTCTATCTAATTATAAAAATAAAATTATTAAATAGTATTAAATATCATATAAAAATTTTATGTATAATGTGGAACTCTTAGAAATGAAATAGAGACATCTCTTGAAAATAAAAAAAAAAGATAAATAGATGTAGTTCTATAACGATTTCTTTTCAGTTTTAATTAATAAATCTGAGTTACCTATTTCTTACACTAAAGTGACTATATACATATAGAAGATAGATGCATACATCTCAATATATATGTATTGATACATCTCGCGTATATTTATATCCCATACATCATTTAATTATTTGCGGACTTGGTGAATAACGAAATATTCCTGAGAATAGCAACCAACTAGCACCCAACTATTAACTTTTGGTGGAAATAGAGTGAGTGAATTAAAAATAAGATAAGAATAAATAAGAATATGAATTTCATGGATCAAAAAAATTTTTATTTGAACAAGTTCTTGAAAAATTTATTTACACTTTAATATGTTGTTACCATACCGTTTGTATCAATTATGGCTTGAAGTCTCCGTGACATCGAGGATACATTTTATTTTTTCGGATCTTCAAATCCGGTAAGCACCACAAATGCTCTATGGGATTCATATCCGGGCACTAGGGTGGGCTTTTAATTTATCTACGAACATTATAAAGCAACCAATCCTATGTTTTATTAGCGCTGTGCTTCGGATTATTATCCTGCTGGAAGATGAGTGTGGCTCTTATGCCCAACTTTTCAGCACTGTTGTTCAACTTATGGCGTAAAGTGTTAACATGCTTGTCTACATTCATAATACCTTTGTTGAAACTTAGGTTTCCAACACCATTCCATGACATGCAGGCCCAAACTAAAAAGCGCTCCCGCCACCGTGTTTCGCTGTTAACCTGACATGAATCATTTCAGATGCAGCATTTAGTTTTTCATTTCGCGATTGATATATTCGACCCTGATGGTCGCAACTATGCATGTATGGGCAAAACCAAATGCTGCATTTGAAATGAATCATGTTATGCCAACAGTGAAACACGGTGGCGGGAGCATTTTAGTCTGATGCTGCATATCGTGGAATGGTATTGGTTTCATCAAAGATATTATGAATGCAAATAAGAATGTTGACATTTTGCGCCATAACTTGAACAGCAGTGCTGAAAATGTCCCAATACGTTTTTGACCCTTGAAATTCATATTTTCATTTATTATTCTTATCTTATTATTAATTCGCTGAATCTATTGACACCAAAAGTTAATAGTTGGATGCTAGTCTTTAAATAAATTTAGTATCAAGCAATTCGAGATACTAAAGAGCGCGGGAATGAAGTATAGAGATAGGAGAGTAGTACACAATCTATACAAAGAGCAAACTGCTCTTATAGAAGTAGAAGGGGAAAGAAGGGAAGTAGGTATCAGGAAAGGAGTAAGACAAGGATGTACGCTATCACCACTAATTTTTACTCTGTACATCGAAGAGGCGATTAATGTGGTAAAAGATAGAGTGGATTTCGGGATTAAAGTACAGGGGCAGAAACTAAAAATGCTGAGATTCGCGGATGATATAGCAGTATTAGCATCTAGTAAAGAGGAATTAGCATCAGCGTTGAACGAAATGGAGGCAGTGTTGACAGAGGAATACGGAATGAGGGTGAATAAAAACTAAAATAAAGTGTTAGTGTGCAGAGGGTGCGAGAGCAGAGCAAAAACGAAAGTACAAATTAATAATGAAAGATTGGAGGAAGTTAAAGATTTCACTTATTTAGGAAGTAAAATAAATTGGGATGGAAGAAGCGATAGAGATATAAAACAAAGAATAGCGCAGGGTCGAGTAGCTTTTAACAAAAAGAAAGCACTTTTATGCTCAGGGGTAATAAACTTGTAAACAAGAAAGAGATTTTTGAAAACGTATATATGGAGCACGGCGCTATACGGTTGCGAAACCTGGACGGTAGGGGAAGCAAGTAGGAAGAAATTAGAAGCTTATGAGATGTGGTGTTACCGAAGAATGATAAAAATACCGTGGACTGATAGGGTTAGAAACGAAGAAGTATTAGAGAAAGTCGGCGAGAAGAGAAGTATGTGAAAAAACATAAAGAAGAGAAGAGATGGAATGGTAGGCCACTTGCTGAGACATGGGGGAATAGTCCGCGATATTTTGGAGGCAGAAATAGGAGTGCAGAAAGGCAGAGGTAGGCCTAGATTAGATTACTGCTCACAAATAGTAAGGGATGTAGGTTGTAGCACAATTAGCGAAATGCGTAGGTTAGCACAAGATAGGAGAAGCTGGAGGTTAGCGTCTAACCAGTCTTAGGACTGATAACCTCATGATGATGATGATGATCAAGCAATTTACCTTTATATTTTTGATTGAAATTTAAGAAAAATGTGGGGTGTGCCAATACCTGTTTGACCCACTGTATATGTTGCATGTGGAAGATTTATGGCGTATCCAATAATTACTTTCAAATGAAAATGTGAAAATTTAGAGATTTGTTTTAAATTTTGTTAAAGAATATAAAATCGGCTCTAAATGATAAATAATAGAAGCTGGCTTGTTTACCTGAAGACTCTGAGGGTCAGTCAGTTAGTTTTAGATAATTTAAACGATCACGTGTTCTGCTGTACAGAACGAAGAACAACCACACTCGTGTTTGTTCGACATGGACGACATACCAAACGCTCTCATTTGGGCTCCAACCCCAGCATATAATAACCGACGTCAAGACTATTCCCAGTCGGATTTTCGCGACAAATGACAAACAGATTGTTCTACTAGAGAATGCTCATCCAGTTATCCATCCTCTTTCTTGTGTTTGAGCATGTGTTTTTTTCTCAATTACCTTTCCAGCGGGTACTGAATCGAATGCTTACATATTCTCTAAATAATATTACAGTCACTGCAGATACAGTACTTTATGTAAAGTATAACGTTTTCGTGAAAACAGGAGATGCAATAACGTTTCCTCTCATGGATATCAATCCAGTTAAGACAAAGCTGAAGATGTCAGCGGCCACACAGGCGAGAATTAACACATCTATGATCATGGAGAGGCCCCAATCCTCCCCATAACGACTCGAATAGAGACTCCCCACAAAGATGCTGCGCTACATGCATCTTAGATAAAGTGACCATTAACAGATGTAGCTATTGTCAGCTTATCAAATTAGTAACAGAATTGTGAAGTTCTGAATATATAACCAATAGAAAGAAAGCTATGCTGAATGGTCGAAAAGGAATAAATCGTTCTGAGTGGTACGACCTGATAAAACTCTGGCTTAAACTCTTACTTACATATACATATAGTGCCATTTTTCAATATGACTTGCATTGAGAGTGTTATAAAGTGTTATACTCTTAAATTCATATTAAATAAATCAAAATAATTATAATTAATTCCTATTATTAAGTAATAAATAAATGTGTTTTCTAATCAACTCAATGTATTCTGAATTCTTAGGAAATACCCCGAAATTATTACACTATATTAGGAATAAATCAAAAATAAAATATAATATAATATAATTTTATAGAGCACGTTTAACTATCTTATCTCCACCGTAAACAAGTAAATAAATAACTGTCTATGAAGTTGACATCAATGGAAGATTCCGTTTTCTTAGTTTGCAGTTTTTTGTGGTTCCCCTACTTTTATTAAAAACGGCATTTAGATAAATCTGTCAAATATTGAATTAGATAACGAAATTCCTAGTACGTTGTCAGCAATATTTATTTAAAACTTACTTCCAATTCCTTGAATAATACAGTATAACCATAGACAATCATTATCTGATTCGCATTTGAGGCCAAACTGAAATCATGTCTAGCGGTTTTCAGAATCGCTATTACGATTACTTCATCTTCAATAACTGATTACCGCTCACATGTGTTCATTCAAAAGATTACATCGCGTTTTATACTCGTATCTGTTCTTATCGTTTTATATATGATTTAATTTACTTAAATACAAAAGGAAAGTGAACTATTTCTGTCCAGTTATTTGCCGTTTTTCCTTATTCCAACTACATATATAAACATTTTTCTGAATATGATGTTTCATTTTTAATACAATCTAGATGATAATATTTTCATGATGTGCATACTTTTGCATGATATTTAAGAAATTGCATCCGCGAAATATCGACAAAGCAGTATTTACTAAATAACCACCGTATTCACCTTAACTTGCAATTAGTGCCACTTTTATTGGATAAATGTGAAATCCAACATAACGCTGTGGGACCAGAAACTATAAATGAATTCACTAATTATTGACCAAAGAGAAGTTTAGTCCATTATACCAGGTGCTTTCCAAAAGGCAACTAAGGTTGGAGCACCAATTAATGACTGTGTCAATTTTTCAACAACGAAAATTGCAGGTCTGTAGATATGACTTCAGACTCTTATATTCATTTTGAATATACATTTATTAATGTATGGTAAAAAAAACTACCATTACATGTCCCTTAAAAAAAATTCGATTAGTTAGATTGCTCTTTCAAAAATAACGAAATTAATTATGTCTAATACAACCTGACACTTTTTAGGTTATAATTAAATTGCTCATAACATCTATTGAAAATGATTTCAATACGATTATTAACACAATCTTTCTCCGTTTATCCATGGTAAATTTGTTATTTTAAATGTCCGGATTTTGTCTTCACTCCAAAAAAGAGGTGTAAGAAATATGTATTTTGATGTTTTTTGCTAGAGTTGATCTCTAAAAATGTTCACATTTTTTCAAAATAATCTTGACATCTCTATTCTAAAGATAACACAGTAAATGGTACTATTATTATAAATTGACAAGGTTGACGCTAAAAGTTTTAGTCGTTTATCCAGAGCGGCTCATAAAGATTTTCCAGAATATTACAAGAACAGTGGCGGATCTAGAATTTTACCATGAGGGGGGTTTTGGATTTTGAAATTCGGTTACTTTTTTTAGAATATCGCGATTATCATTTTATGGTGTCAAAAATAATAAAATATTGTTGAAAATTATTTTTTACTACATGTACAATGTTAAAATCTATTTTGTTATATAGTTTTTTTATATTTCGTTTTTTATATTTGTTTTATATTTCGTTGTCTGCGGATGAAATACTAGGAGAATTTTTCAAAAAACCAAGAAGATTATAGAGAAATAGTTGGTGAGAAAGTACTCTTCATGAAATTAATAACATTTATTCATATTTCATGTCAAAATAGATTTTCATAGAAAATTTGTATGTTCAATATAAGAAATTATACACCTTCACCAACATATTTAGACATTATGAAAAAATATTGTTGTTCACTAATGTAAAAAAATAATAATACTCTACTAAATACATATTTTAATGTTCTAATAATTATTTTGGTAACAATTATACAAATTGTTACTATTACCTTGTGCGTTTTCCAAGAATAAGTAAGAACAGTACCACGATCCTCACGAGGAGGGTTTGAACCCGAAACCCCCCCCCGTAGATCCGCCACTGTACAAGAACCAGAGTGGTTCTTTTTAAAATGATACTTCTTCAATAAAATACTCACTAACTCTATCATTTCACTATTTCCTAACATTCCACACTATCTATTCTACTTGATTTATTGTCTGTATCAAAGAATGAGAGAAACTAAGAGAAATACCAAACGGTCCACTAAATACTGTACTTCTAATAGCCATTCTTCCAAAAGCTATCTTACAGGTGATCGTCAACTTGTACATGAAATTGTACAGAAAACCGCCCTGGAGAAATCTTCTGCAATAGATTGTGAAACGTTGGCCCATGCGGTAAAATAAAATAATTCAAAGTAATTTCTTTTAATGTTTCCAATGTGCTAGAATGTATAGGGTAGGAATCATAACTAGATTAAATAATGTACCTAACCGTAATATCTCAATATTCCAATTTCGATAAAAATGTTTGAAGCAAGTTCTTAATTTACTTGGTAGCCGTTTAACCTTTATGTAGGACTTAAGAAATGTAGCCAACGTCAACTTATTTTTTCAAATCCAAGGTTTTAAATACAAGAGTATGTAAAGTGATATAATTTTATATCATGTAACGTACATCATGTTAGGTCATATCGAGGAAAGCATAATGAACATCTCGTTTAAAAAAAATTCAAATTATTATCTTATAAATACACTTCATCATTATTTACATATATCATATAGAAACTCATCATATACACTAATCTTATAAAAAACAGCAATAAAAGAACATTGTTTTTATGATCTCATCACTGCAACATAAAATATGTACAAAAGGTGTACAATTTCTTTCATCTTGACATGAAAGATTATTATTTTCTATGAATAAGTTTGTTATAAAGAATATTGACAATACACGTTTCGTGTCTGAATTTCTGAAAGGAGATTGAGTCTGAAATACAGTCTCGTTACCGAAAGTATGGTCATGTGATAAATATACTTAAAAAATAGAAAAGCATTGTTGACGCTTACACAAAATTAAATGTGTTTGCTAGTCAAGAAAGTTCCACGACTCATCTCGATACCCGGCTCGTGATATTAATGTTAGTCATACCACAACTTCAAAATTATTTAAAGAAGTACAAATACAAATCTTACGCCAGAATAGGACTTCAATAAGATGGAGTTCCACCCCATTATATCGGAATTATTCGTTAATATTTGAACGGAATAGTTCAAAATAGGTAAACTTGATATCTTCTTATAAGAATGCATGTAAAATAATATTCTTAAAACAAAACCTGATGAAATTTGATTTTCTGGGGCAAATAATAAGACACAAAATCAGGGAGATTACTCTATAGATGTTAGAGAATGTAACAAACAGATGCGTTATATCATCGAGTAACTTTTTATCAAAAAAGAATATTAATACAAAAAAGTTTTTATCCTTCTCACGGGTAATCAAGGGATGCATCACTCGTCATATATGTACATTAAAAAAGTTGGGGGATATTACATCGTATATGACTAAAATAACTTAACAGAGGGGCAACCAAAATCAAAAATCGATCTGTTTCAGGATTTTTTTTAAATCCTCCATATCCTAGTTGCATAATGTAACCCAGTTAAGGTTTTCACCTCGTATGTTCCATAAAACATACACGCGTTCTAATCCAAATAAGTGTTAGTAACATTTTTCCTATTGCTGTTCTCCTATTTTCAATTATGTACCGATTATCTGTATCATCAACTTAACATATACCTGTTCATCCGGTAAATCATATTTTTATGTTCCATATAAATACACTGAATTGTGTGATAACTCCATTTATCAGATAACATTTGCCAAATTCAAGGAAGACTTATTTTTATCTTTCACATACATTAAAGGAGTAAGCAATAAATTATATTCCAACTTTCGTTAGATCGTTTGAAGGTGTGAATTAATACTTAAAAAATTACAGCAGTCTGTTACACTCCGTATTTCGAACGCTCAATGCCACATGCTCAATAATAAAACTTATTAAGATAAAATAGAATATAGATAATGTAAGCGGGATGTGAAACAAAGGAGAGAGCAGTCCCAGCCTACTAATACCACGATAAGAAGTGTGGGAAAGCTTCGAAGTTTTATCAATGCCTCTTGTCATGTGTCTTCTTGATCGCAATATGCTTTACTTGCTAGTTTGGCAACCGATGAGCTTACTTTGGGAAGTCAAATAGTTCTGCCGTGGTATTATTATCGTTCGGGCACATTCTCTCGTGCGTTTGTACGTATGAATGTATGTAAATGTGCATTTTAGACTTTTCAATTTTCCGAAACTAGTCTAGTATAATTATATAATTTAAATTATTTGCAATATTGGATGAGGTGAGTGAGTATTATAAATATTACAAACTATTAGTCACTCAGTTTCCAGTTTTCATTCGAATATGAATTTCATTCAACAAAATCTTTCCCGATGACGTAGAAATGTGCATACATATATCGATGTATTATGTACATTATCATGTACAATACAAATTTATTTAAATTCCAGAGAGCGTTGTATTGTGAAAACCACAGAAACATTGTTAAGTATAAATCCTTCTTGTGTTCTCTAAGGTGTATTGTAAAATTATAGAAATTGTTAATTATTTATGCATATGATAAGGACTTGTTTTAATAGAGATTTCTAAAATAGTGTATGTATATTTTAACGTGTGGACTAGAACAGTGAAATTTAACATTTTATTCCACCTTGCTGTTTATATCTTTATTTCGGTTTCTTTTCCATACATTATATTTTTGAAATAGAGCATATTTTTCGAAAATGAAATACTGATTATTTATAAATTACTTATTTATGAACACTTTGGAGTCTAAAATTTTTATTCTAATCTTTACTGCTGGATAAGAAAAGGCTGTCACTATGTTTATGTCAATTAATATCATATTTGTTTTTATGAGAAATACTTTTCGCTTTGTTTAGATTTTCTTAGCTATTTATGATATAATTTTAGTTTTTTAGAAATAAATAAAATGTAATGAAGGAAAATTTACATGGGAGAGGTATAATATTTCGTTTATGAAGAGGACACTTCATCTAAATAAGATAGAAATGCAAATAAATGATAGTTTTTGTTCTAAAAAAATTAAAGCAATATATTTTGAAATATTAGCAAGGACTTAGAATATATAGAAATAACAGGAACTTTAACAAGGTTACTGGAGTAGGAAGAAAGGTTCCAACCTTTGGTGTGAAGATAACACTGACTTAGTTTTCCACAAAACACCAAAACTCTATACACTACACTCGACGCGCGTTTCGCCAACAAAGTTGGCATCATCTGGAGATAATTAAAACTGTCTGCATTAAAAATTGAGTTTTAATCATCTCCAGATGATGCCAACTTTGTTGGCGAAACGCGTGTCGAGTGTTGTGTATAGGGTTTTGTGGAAAACTAAGTCAGTGTTTTTAACAATGTTAAAATTTTAACAGAATTTTCATGGAACAGAGTCTAAGTCCAGTTTTCTATAAACACCGAAGGATTACACGTATCTCGGCGCGCGCATTGTCAATCAAGTTGACATCATCGCGAGATGATAAAAATTCAATTTTTCGGTTTTCAGTTCCGAAACGTTTATTTTTGTTGTGTGGTGTGAAAAACTGGTCTTCTGTTTTGATTACTGCATCGAAGGTTGCAGCTCCTTCTCTAAAACCCCTTCTTCTAAATCAGCAAATTGAAAACCTGATGTACTGGAGACTCAACTTTAAGGAATCAAATAGTGTTCTATTAGTCGAAGATGATCTCAGTTACTATCTCATCTAAGTATACGTAAAATTGTGCAATTGCTTCAATAATAACTACTAATATCAGCTTTACCCTCCTCTTAGTGTATAAGCAAAAATATTTATTCTTGTATCTTAAATTTCTGGTAATCGAAAACTCAAAATATTTAATTTATTATATTATTCTGTTGAAAACATTTTAATCCTCCGTCGGGCACCACCGATCTATGAGATCCAGTAGTCACTTTTATCCTTGCCCTTTCGTGTGTATTACGCAAAACTAGTGCTTAAAAACTAGTATGAAATATTTATTATTGTATTGTATTAATTAAAATAAGCGTTTAATTAAGTCTTCACCTCATTACTATCTGAATTGTGAAAGATTTCATTATGGAATCTCTCGGATGCATTGCGCCCAAATGTGTTTGGATTCCTTCAGCGCCCGATTGACGGAAGGTTGAACTATATAATAATAATAGTATACAATATCACTTTCCTATTTAGAATTGAATTTTTTTCATCATATAATTATCAGAATAATACTTCAATTAAAATATGAACAACAGTAAAAATTTCACACTATACGCTAGATATGAGATTATCACCTCTTTAAAGGCAATTAAAAGCGACATCTGTAATTTTAATAATAATCGTGTACGAGCATTTGATATGCCTTACTATTTTGACGATTTTACTAACTCGAGAAGTACAAAACATCCCAAGGGGCCAAAACAATTTCTTGTGAAGTCCTACGAATGCAGCGAAACAATTTGTCGAGCAGAGACGCGACATTTAAAATCCAATATAAAAACCGTGTTAATTTTTATTTCATTTTCCAGCCTTTGTTACATCGGAACATCGATTAAACTTGCAGCACGTGCATGAGAAACTTAAAGCCCTAAAGTTATCCTAAAAACATCAGGGGCGAGTCTAACAAAGCCGCGGTTCAAAGACTCCCTCAATTATTAACAATTTGTGATCCACTCTTGTAATAGCGCGGTTAGATGAGTGCACTCATCAAGTGTTCTTTGAACGGCAGACAAATGAACGCTGCCTTCATGGCCTACGCTATCGCTTAAATGCAGATGGTTGTGAAGAGGTTTCATTTTCGATTTGTTAATTTCATTTATTCCACTTCCTACAACGAGATGGAAGAGAAGAATTAAGAGAGGAAATATATCTATTATTAGAGTAAAAGACGACTCAGAGTAATGATATGGCAGAATCATTCTGTGATAGTTCTTCAACAAAATAGTTAAAAGCTTTGTAAATTTTTCATTTATGGATACTGTTAAATTTATAAGTTCCTTTGCAATAAAATCATTTCACCGAAAATAGTTTTGAAATATGGGATATGAGTGAAAAATAATCGTGGTAGTTAAATTACATCAATTATTTATAATTATTAAATAGGATTAGAGAATACGATGGGCACTCAGGCCAGTTGTCCAACGCGCAGTTATAAAGAGCATAGTTATAAGTTATAAAGTTATAAAGTGTAAAGCAGCACGCTGCTTCAGTATGTGAATGAGACCGTAGACCTCTATGTATCTCTCTCTCTCTCTCTCTCTCTCTTAGAGCAATACGATCTATCATACCTTTATCGTAGGTGGCTGTGACACTGTCATTAGTACGGTGGCGACCGAGGCCAGTATCGGTATGTCATTGTATGTTTGGGTTCGAGTCTCAACAGGGGGAATATGGCAGCTTCCTCTGAACATGGGTGTGTTTTTCCTTGTCTTTATCTGTAACCTTCCCCACCGTACTCTGCTGCTTTAAGAGAAAGAAATCGAGTTCTTTGTCAAAACATTGTTTTTTGTTAAGCAAATCTGAAGACCTATATATCAAAATCTATATCCAGGACAATTTAGTGTTTATAGTTAGCCAAATTAGAATTGATAACATATGTATATTAATGAAAGAATTATGAATATTAAGGGCCTATAGTGAAAGTAAGGCCCTATATTTTTATAAAGGCTTCTTGCCTACAAGACGCACATGTGCATGGTGCATGATGCGATAATGTGCGTTGATGCACATTATCTTATAAATATTGGGTACAATATTTTTGTATTAAAATGTTCACTTCACTAATACACACAAACAAATTACATTTAAACAACAATAACAAACAAAAATAATAAACAATTATCATCTAATGAAAAGTTAGCTTTGACTGAAATAAAATGTTCTAATAAACGTGAGCTTGTGGAATATCAATTTGTAGTATCGAATTGAACTTTTTGTTACCATAAATATAATAACATTATATATGTACTAATATAATTAAATTAATATATTTATTTACACTAATGGATAATTTTTAGTTTATATACTATTTACTTGTGAATAAACAAAACGAACCTACAAAGGCATTATTAAGTTTGTATTATCTGGGTATAAGTACATTGTCTTAAATTTTTTGGATACTATGTATACTATAACTTGTTTTCTTGTTTCTTGTTTTGTTTTGTTAGCTATGAAAATAATTTTATAACAGTTAAAAAATACTAAAAAATCTATGGACCAAAATACAAAGAGCAGTTCGCTTTGAGTCAGAGGTCGATCCCATCGTCGACTCCACGTATCAGACAGTGCTCAGATTGATTAAGATACATTGTCTCTGACGCAGCCTCATTTTCTGCGGCGACCATATCGATCAATCGATTTCTCCATAAAAACAGAGGTACGTTCATTGAGTCGACACATCAATCCATGTTTTTTTTTTCATTTTGTGACAATTCAGGGGCAAGGAAGTTACCATGATAGAACGAAGCTGTCTCGACCGTCGACTCGTGGAAAATCTCTTCACATATTTTGGTGCTAATAGTTTCGAACTTAAACTGGATACTATCATATTTGTTTCTATTTTATTAAAGAAACATAAATTTCACATTTTGTAAAAATTTTTTATTTTTACACATACATGTACATGCACATACAATATTATATGTAATATTATACAATAGTATATCTCATATTCCTATATTTTATGCACATAAATATTGCGCAAGATTTAAAATAGGAATTGATCTATTCCAAGAAATTTCAAAACTTAATTTTTATAATAAAATAAACTTTTTTCATTCTGTTTATTCCGTATATAAAAATAAAATATATTCAAATACATATAAACACATTCATATTCACTTTTACCATTACTCATTCTCTACCTTTTGACATATGTATGTATATATGAGTCAAAAGGCAAATCACCTTGCATAGAGCGGACTATATTTCCCTTGTGAAGCTTATTCTGGATTATTTATCTGATATTATTATCAGATAAATAATCAGAGCATTATTAGAAGAATCAAGACTCAGATATTAGATTATATTATATACATTACCTGGTATCTTTTTTACTTTTTGTTGGAATATTACATTCAACAATAATTATTTTAGGTTTAAAAATAGTCTTCATGCGGTGCCTGAAATTAAACATAAACATTAGGTCAGCATTTATGAGTTCGGGTAACTCAATATCGAATGTTTAACTGTTCAAATGTCGTTGAAATAAAAATTGATTATTTAGCAAGTCAGTCTGAAAGATTATACGTTAGAATACACATCTTAATTTCTTTGTACGTAATTTAGTTGTTATACAGGGTATCAATAAACTTGTATTGTCCTCAAATTGTATCTTTAATTATTTATTCTCCCAAGTACTTCGAACAGGTTATGGGCCCAGGTGCGTCGCGTAAGCTCACTTGTAAGGGAGAATAATTAAAAGGTACATCGCGAGTGATAACTATTGTTGTATAGACAACTGGAAAATGGCGGAAAGTGCTAAGTATAACATCGAAAAGTTGAACGGGCAAAACTACCAGTCCTGGAACTATTTAGTGAAAATGTTATTAATAAATGCGGATTTATGGGATGTAGTTTCGACTGAATTACCAACACCGGAGGAACGAAACGGCACCTGGCAGAAGAAAAATGACAAGGCCTTATCAACCATAGCCTTACTTGTCGATGTTAGTCAACTAGTGCATATCAGAAATAAGGAATACGCGCATGATGCGTGGGAAGCACTAAAGGAGTATCATCAAAAATCGAGTTTATCTAGCATGGTTTTTCTGTTAAAGCAAATTTGCAGGCTATCGCTAGATGAGAATGGCGATATGGAAGCACACATAAGTTCATTCTTGGAATTATTGAATAAACTGGCCGCTTTAGGGGAAGAAATTAAGGACAGGTTTGCGGCAGGCATTTTGCTGGGAAGTCTTCCAGACTCATACAGTTTTTTAATCACAGCGCTGGAAAGTAAGTCATCGAGTGAATTCACGCTTGAATTCGTAAAAAGTAAATTAATCGATGAGTACAGGAGGCGTCAAGGAGCTTTGAAAAGTCAAAACGAGTCAGCCATGAAATCAGTATATAATAAAAGGATCCAAAGTAATCAAACTGCAAGTACAGATGTAAAGCAATGTTACTTTTGCAACAGGAAAGGTCATTTTAAACGGGACTGTTTCAAGTATAAAGCGTTTAAAAGAAAAAAGGCCAATAAAGTTACTGAAATTAATACTGGTGACAGTGATGAAGCGTGTCTTATGGTAAATTCAAGTTCAACTGACGTAAACAGGGATTCTGCTTCGTGGTATGTGGATTCAGGAGCTTCGAGTCACATGGTAAACTACAAAGAATTTTATACCCAATTTGACGGTAGCAGAAAAGGCGTTGTGAGGTTAGCGGAGAAAGGGCAACACTCCAAGGTTCAGGGTATAGGAACAGGATTCATCAAGTGCGCGAATAGTGCGGGAGTGAATAAGCTAAAAATCGACGACGTGTTGTATGTGCCGGACTTAGATTCATATTTACTTTCTGTGAAAAAGTTAACTAGTGCGGGGTATAACGTGCAGTTCGACAACAATAACTGTAAAATTGTCTCAGGCGGAAAAGTGATTGCGAGTGCGAGGCCGGCGCCCGACTTGTACAAGCTGTCAACTGTAGAACAGGCACTGAGCATCGTGACTGAACACTCCAGCAACTGTCAGCATACGTGGCATCGACGTTTTGGACACAGGGACATAGAAGCAGTCAAGCGCTTGATGGAAAGAAAAATGGCAATCGGGATTAATATTAAGGATTGTAGGATTAGGGAAACTTGCAACTGCTGTGTAAAAGGTAAAATTATTCGTAAGAGTTTCCCGAAATTTTCTCAAAGCAACACATTTAATATACTTGACTTAATACATGTTTGCGGTCCCATGAAGACTGTTACTCCAGGGGGTAAACGGTACATTCTTACTTTAATAGACGATTTCTCAAGATACACAACTGTGTATTTACTGAAACATAAGAATGAAACTGAAAAATATATTAAAGAGTTTATCGAGTTAATGAGTAATCAGTCAGGCAGGGTACCAAAGGTTATTAGGTCAGATAGGGGTGGCGAGTACGTAAATAAATGCGTTAAGGGAATATTTAAGCGGTAAGGGCATAAAGATACAGTACACGGCGGGGTACTCCCCAGAGCAAAACGGTGTTGCAGAGAGAAAGAACAGGTCGCTAGTCGAAATGGCTAGGTGCATGTTAATCGATGCGAATTTACCAAAGAAATTTTGGGGGGAAGCAGTTGTTACAGCCAATTATCTGCAAAATCGACTACCTACTCAGTTAAAACAGAAAACACCGTTTGAGTTGTGGCATAAAGTCAAACCTGATGTGTCGAATTTGCAAATATTTGGATCTAAAGTGTATAGTCATATTCCAAAGGAACAAATTAAAAATAAATTTGATAAAAAGGCAGAATCACTAATTTTCGTAGGATATTCTGATGAATCTAAAGCATATAGATTGTTAGATTTAGATACAGGGCGTATAAAAATTAGCCGTAGTGCGATATTTCCTGAAAGAAATATTCGTGTTAAAGAAAAAAAGATAAAAGATGAAGAAGTGACTATTGAGTTCAAAAAGGAGCAAGAAAGAACGGAGCCAAATGACACTGGGAGACATGAGGTCGCAGATTTCGAAAAAACTGAAGAAATAGAAGAGGCTACGGAGGAATTTAATGTATATGAAAGTTCAGGTACAGAACAATCTTGTGGCAGCGATAACAGCTATCAACCAAGTGAAGAGTTCTATATAGAGCACGGAGGTGATCGTAGATCAAATAGAATAAATAAAGGAGTCCCACCTGAGCGCTACACAGCAAAGTTAGCTGAACTTTGGGAAATAGAACCTAAAACATTTAAAGAAGCTCTTGCCAGCAGTGATAGCGAAAAATGGAGGAAAGCTATGGAAGAGGAAATGAAATCTTTGAAGAATAACGAAGTATGGGATTTAGTACTTACACCGGAAGACAAAAACATCATATCATGTAAATGGGTGTTTAAGCTAAAGACAGGTGAAGATAAGATCTCGAACAAGTACAAGGCACGATTGGTAGCGAGAGGTTTTAGTCAGAAATTCGGTGTGGATTACGATGAAGTGTTTGCGCCTGTAGTGCGGCAAGCAACTCTTCGAATATTGTTAACAGAGGCATGGAATCAAAAACTAATAATAAAACATCTAGACGCCGATTGGGCGGAAAATAAAGAGGATAGAAAGTCAAATAGTGGATACATATTTATGTTTCGAGGTGCACCTATTAATTGGGGATGCAGAAAGCAGAGTTGCGTATCACTATCATCGACCGAAGCTGAATACATAGCACTGGCCGAAGGATGCCAAGAGGCAATCTGGTTAAAGCAGGCGATAAAGGAGTTTACGAATTTAGAACCGAAAGTGGTTATGTACGAAGATAATCAAAGCTGTTTAAAGCAGCTAGCAAACCATAAATTTAGCAATCGAACGAAGCATATTGATACAAAGTATCATTTTTTAAAAGAATTGTATGAAAATCAGGTTATTGTATTCGAGTATTGTCCGACTGAAAAAATGATAGCTGATATGTTAACCAAGCCGCTAAATAAAGTAAAGCTAGAACATTTAAGTACCAAGGGTGGTCTGGTTGACTGATTGAAAAATAATTATAGTTGCGAGGGGGTGTTGGAATATTACATTCAACAATAATTATTTTAGGTTTAAAAATAGTCTTCATGCGGTGCCTGAAATTAAACATAAACATTAGGTCAGCATTTATGAGTTCGGGTAACTCAATATCGAATGTTTAACTGTTCAAATGTCGTTGAAATAAAAATTGATTATTTAGCAAGTCAGTCTGAAAGATTATACGTTAGAATACACATCTTAATTTCTTTGTACGTAATTTAGTTGTTATACAGGGTATCAATAAACTCGTATTGTCCTCAAATTGTATCTTTAATTATTTATTCTCCCAAGTACTTCGAACACTTTTAATAATATTTCCTTATACTATTGTCTTTATTGCTTAAATATAATATAATTTTTATAACAAGGGTGTATATTGAACAACAAATAAGAGAGAAAAAATTAACAATAAATTCGATATACTAGCTGATTTTAAGGCCTATTATGATTTCATCTTATTTTTCGGATAGATCTCACCTGAAACTGAAATTCCTTGCCAAACTGCGATGCTACGTCAACATCGTCAATGCATTTACTTCTTTAGGGCAATATTCTTGAAAAATTGCTGCTCTTCACTAATACTAGCCTCAGTCCTGACCCACTAATTTGCAGTATTTAGATTATATAGCAATATGATAAAAATGTCATACACATACGATATTTGTGAAACGCAGATAACCTGAAGATATTTACGGAGATAAAATCCATAAATATTATTAGCTATAATACAATCTGTACAGACTGTATACTGACATCTGTATTGACATTTCAGTATCTAGAAAACAAGCTACAAATAAATGTCAATAAAAGTGATGCTGTGTCATTTACGCGAAAATCCATGCTTTGTGTATTTAATTAACATATCAGATACCCCCCCTCTCCCTTTCAGTTTGGAAGTAAGACACAGTTGGTATTCATATAGTAAAGCATAGAAGTAATACTTTAGTTAATAAATAGTAATATAATCATCAAAGATGGCGTTGCAGTTCTGGAAGCTGCTTTAAATATATATATATATATATATATATATATATATATATATATATATATATATATATATATATATATATATATATATATATATATATATTCAACGTTGTTCTTATTTTGACATTTGTCTTTTGACAGTCGATTAATATTAACATTAGCATAACATCAATCTTTTTCAGGCAGTACCTCCATGTAACATCTAGTTGTATGTTATTTCTGATAAAAATCACGAATGTCCCTTAAACTTAGAAATTTGCTTTGATGTACTTTTTATTGATTCTACTAATATACTACGTACTTAGAACAAGTTAATATGGTATTCTAATTACTGGAGAGACTGGAAGAAATCTATATGCATTTGAAAAAATTTTCAATGAGAGATCGCCCTATTTCAAGAACACATTTATTACAGCTCCTGCAGAAATTTTAGGGAATAGGTAGGCAGTATTGAGGACGAAAAAATAACTGGGCGCCCAGCCATTTTAAACAAACACAAATTACAAACGGTTCACAAATTTATAGAAAATGATCCCGATCGTCGACTATAATTTTGCGAACCCATGAATACACGTTTTTCCTAAATGGTAATACTATTATGTATAATACTTAAAATGTAACATACTGAAATGATATAAATCATTGTATCTTTAGTGAGGGCTATACATAATTACCAGAAAAAGTTAACAAGTGGGCAGGGATCTTGGGTAATTATATAAGGTTGCACCTGTGTTTTTAAATCGAAACTTAACCACAGAGGTGTACTAAAACATGTTGAAGAATGCTACTGAGTAATTAATTTTGGTGGAAGATTGTGAACATTTCAAGATTTGCAAATAACTTCCCAACAACATCCCAATAGGTGGATTGGATACTGGGGTAAAATAACAGCGTGCTCGGTCTTCAGATCTAACGTCCTTAGATTTCTTGTTATGGGGTACTTAAAATCTAAGGTATACACAATGCAAATCGCTAACATTGAGGTTATGAAACAGAGAATCACTGAATAATATAGATTAATTTCAGCAGAAACACTTGAATTACTTGTTTTCTATTAATCCACTTTCCAATTTATTTTTGATGTAAACACAAAATAAAATTCGGATAAGTGAAAACGTCTAAGTGACTTTTTGCGTGATCTATATCAGAGAAAAAACCTAACACTTAACTTTTACAAAGAGATACTATCTACAGCAGATTATGTTATAATATTGATTTTCATAGATTTGTCTCAAAACGCAAAAGAGATATGTCAATCGAAGACAACATATGAATAGATATTTGAAGATGCACCAAATGAGGTGTTACTCGCAGACATAATTTCAAAATGCTATCTTTAATGATTATGTACATAACCATTTATCAACTGAGACATTATTTTTATATTATTGTAAAATTACTCTCAATTCCTAAATTAAATTGCATGGGGCCACACTGTATGAGGATCTTAACCATTAAATCCTATAATTTTCAAGGTACTTTTTTATTACTTTCTGTAGGTTACAGCAAATATAACGTCATTCAACCGTGTTTTCTATTTATATGTATATGTATATACTTGTAATAAACATTGTTTTGTCGCAAACACACAGATATTTTGTCTGTTCTGTCAAATTAACAATAATTTAAAATCAAAATACGAATTTATGATGTGGTGTTAGTCTATACATAATTTGTTCGAGTAATAAAAACATGAATACGCTTCCCAGAGAACTTGCTTATTACATTATGCCCAGCTATAAACAGAGAACATCTGAACGAAGAATTCGGCCCAAGTCACGTTCAGGAATCACTTGATCAATAGTTATAGCTTCAGTTTAAATTTACGATCTTTGTTTCCACCAGTGATGTATTAAGTTCATATTTTACGAGGCTTTCGTTAGCACGGGTACTCAAGTTTAACTAAAAATCACAATTACAGAGAATGAGCACTATGAGCAGTTATATTAATTTTCCGTCGTATAATCAAGTGCTCTATTTTTCGAAATATAATATCTTCCTGTCTAATAAGTAACGATAGTTATTTTATCCACTATATGCATTAATACATATATACATGCCTCTATAAAAGTTATATTAATTTTTTTAGGTTAAATTTTAGTTATTAATTATATAAGGGAATTAACAAGCTTTTAATCCTGGAGGAGAAAAAATGGGCCCATTTTTTCGAGCGGATTAAAAGCTATTAATTCCCGAATGCAATTCAACGCTTTATCCACGACCACGGGCAAAACCGGTCAATTAGGAGGTGAAAAATTCTGGTTTTGAAAAACGTCAGATTTGACAGATTTATTTTGATCACGAATATTGGTATTATGAATTTTAATCCACTAGAGTATTAGAAGGCCTCTAATTCACGGAAAACAGACGTATTAAACCTTCCTAATATTATGGTCGTGGATAAAATAATAAATACATAATACAAATAGATAACATTGGGGAACAGTCACTTTGTTGCCAGGAATTTAAAAGTCGATTTTGAGTACATTACTGCCGCTGATGCTGAAAATGGCACTACCTTTTCTTGATTGGTCTAGTTTCTAAAATAAACATACATATTTATCATAAACATGATAAATATTAGTGCAATGTAATAAAACAAAATAAATTTCCCTTGTTTCGAATTTTTTTATATATGAAATCTAACAAGAAAAACAACAGAACAATCTAACAAATCTAACAAAAAAAATTAGCACGACGTCTGATGTAGACTTCACCACTGTTTGGTGTAAGTTTATTTATATTTTACACTTTTATTGTTCATATTGTACAACAAAGAAATATAAAACGCCTTTGAAATAGAAATTGACTATTCTACTTTTACTATTAGCGTTTTATTATGTTTTTCTTTTTAATAGAGAAAGTTAATTTCTTTATTGCACTAAATATAAGCTCTTTTTCCTAAACTTATATTTTGAAATATGGGGCATTTCATGTGAAGTGGACAACGAAAAAATGTGACAACCTGAAATTCATTCATATTCGAGATAATTGTACTCCTAGAAGGCATAAACGTAAATACACATTTTTTTTGTATGATACTTATTTGTTAAGTTATATTAACTCCTAAAGAATTGACTATATATGAGGTACAGATTTTTTGGAATCTGTTTAAATTATTGATTAATTTGAACAACAAATATATAACAAATGTATAACAAAATATTTAATATAGTGTTTCATATAGAATATTGAATTTTCTTTTTAATTAATTCAATGACTTTCGAAATTTGAATTTTCTGTGTGATACTGTATTTTATCTCAACTGATTCTATTCTTAATCTATATTACGAAAAATAAAATAGAAATTATATAATGGCAATTAGATAGCAGACATTAGATTAGAACGAATTAGAATGTACATCAGGCAAATTGTCTTGTGCTATCTTGACGTGAGCTTTAAGCAATGTTGGGAATTGGTGCAGGGGAGAGGGGACTCTCGGTCAATCCCTCTAAGACTGAAGTTATGTCCGCTGAAACTTGGTGGCCAAGATCTAAGCTATAATAGCGAAGTAAAATATTTAGGAGTAATCCTGGATGGGAAACTGTCATGCGGAAAACGTCTAAGTTACGTATGTTCCAAGATCACAGCAACACTTTGGCAACTGAGAAGAGCCATTCGTAATAGCTGGAGCTTGAAACCGGAAACAATGAAATGGATGTATGAGGCAATTCTCAAACCTAGACTGACGTATACAGCACTGGTCTGGTGGCAGAGAGCCTGTTTAAAGTCGGAAGCCAACCGACTTAACAAGCTAAGAGGATTGATTCTTAGAAGTATAACCGGAGCCCCAAGATCAACACCGATCGAGACGATGGGGATACTGACGGGGATACCACCTCTTGATGTCACCCTGAAAGCGGAAGCCGTAAAGGCAATGCAAAGGGTGGGAAACATGAATAGGAAGGTAAGGAACCTGAATAGACTCTCAAGAGAGCTAGCTGAGGAAGGACTCCTGTGGATGCCCTCTGACAGTACGGGTGTCCACTTCTTGTTTGACAAGAAATATAAGATCACCCTCACAAGTAAGATCGACTGGATGGACGGTCGAGCTGGATTGCCACTCAATGGAGACATCTGATGTAGCCAAGAGTGGGAACAGAGCGGGTGCGGGGGTGTATAGGCGATGCGACGGGATAGGTAAAACCTTCCCCTTGGGTAAATACACTACCTCACTCCAGGCCGAGCTAGTTGCAATTACATACGATGTTCTGGGGGCCGATCAAAATCGGACTCAGGAGAAAGTATGTATCTACTCGGATAGCAGGGCGGCGTTGGCAGCCCTGAATTCAGCAACGACAAACTCGAAACTGGTGTATAATTTCTATGAAGCATTGAACCACTTGACAGGGAAGAGACCGGTGGAAATCTTATGGATACTTGGGCATAATGGCATTAAAGTAAATCTAATTTCAGATGACCTTACCAGACTAGGGACCAGGGAAAACCTCTATGGACGAGAACCTGTAGTGGGAATAAGTTGGAATCTGATCAGAGACCGCATCAATGTCTGGGCAAGAAACCACCACAATAAAAGATGGAGAGGAGTAACGGGTTGTCGAATAACCAAACTCTTCATCTAATACTCAGAGATTGAGAAATGGGCTCAAGAATTCATTAAATTGAACGGGCACACAGCCAGAACCCTGGTGGGAATCATAACGGGCCACCATAGTAGCCTGAATGCATATAAGCACAAGCTGAGGCTGACTGACAGCCCGGCCTGCAGGTACTGTAAAGAAGACGAAGAAATCTCGATTCATCTTCTTTACACCTGTCCCGCACTGGAGGAGAAGAGGTATCTTATATTAGGGACCCCTGTTATCCTAGAGAAGGCGAGGTTTAAGGCTTAACGTGCTTAAATTGCTCCTTTTATGGGATAGCATTTTTGGATAAGGACCCGGATAAGAGGGGATCGCCAAGGGGCTACCCATGCGATCAGTGGCTGATAAGGCCCAAACCTATATAACATAATAACAATAATAATCTTGACGTGATATGAGGCTATCAGAATATCCCATATATACTTTTAAGTTGTTATTTTAGACAGTTCCATGAGATGCCATTGTTCTTCTTTATAGCCTAACTGTGCCGATTTGAGATTTATTGACATACACTTTGCTAATGTTGTTATGTATATGTATATAAAGAAATTTACAGTTAATGAAAATTATATTTCCATAGACCGTTTTCATTATCAACATAATTTTACATAAAAGTTGAACCATTAACTCGATTTGTTCTCATAAAGGGATCGCCACGGGCATCGTCATAGTTTATCGCATTTATGCTTTTACCAGCAACTAATTATAAACTTTATCAAACCGCAAGAAACTGTCTTCCAGTCCAAGTAATTAGTACATCCTTTAAGCTTCCTGTTTGAAAATGATCACATAGCTACAGGAAGCGATAGCCTAATCGCGTCTACGCTACGATTTCTTATTTCTTTTGCTCGGTTAAAAAAGTACAATTCAAGTATTGTGCCTATTTTATCAAAATATCATGAAGTGTCAAAGTTTCATATACCAACAGAATGCTGAAATAGAAGTCTGAATGGCTTTCAGGAAGAACTAAACTTACCAGATGGTCTTTACTACTTTTCTTAAAAAAATTATTGCTTAGGCATGCATTTTTGATCTATTTTCCGCATAAATTTGATTTATTTGTTTTCTTTTCTTAAACTATAAACTTCCAGTTTATAGAAAATAAACAGTTTCAAAAACCTTAAAACGGACTTTTCCACACCTAGAATATCTCTATCTCGAAATTGAGTGGCCGAGAAAAAATAAACCAACACATAAATGCAGAACATGTGTTTTATGCGACAGTTTTACTTTTTTCAATTTTTCTCAAATAGTCCACCATCGTGTTTTCTCATGAACCATGTACAGGGTTGGATGTGTCCTATCCACCTCAAAATCAACAGATGTCGTCTGGTAGACGTCCCCAATCAGAATCAGTCGAAACTCGATCGTTCCGACATGATCGTGCTAACAAAAACAATTTCCCAAATAGTCCACCATTATGCTTTCTCATGACCCATGAACATGGTAAAGTGTTTTCTATCCACCTCAAAATCAATAGGTGCCATCTGGGAGACGTCTCCGATCATAATCAGTCAAAACCCGATGGATACGACACGATTTAGTTGAGTTATCATGCTAACAAAAAAAATTCTCAAATAGTCCACCATCGTGCTTTCTCATGACCCATGGACAGTGTGGAGTATGTCCTATCCACCGCAAAAGCAATAGGTGTCATCTGGGAGACGTCCCCGATCAGAATCAGGCAAAACACGATTGATCCGACACGATTTAGTTGAGTTATCGTGCTAACAAGAAATTTTGATGCCGACGACAACGACACATACACAGACAATATTTTTACTTTTCTTAAAAAACGAAATTTTTTTGGGTTTATTTTTCGTGTTTCGACCTAAAAATAAAAAAATGGTTTTTAAAAATCTCTTGCTGTGTGTGTGTCGTCGTTGTCATCAACATTTATTATTGTTTGCGCGATAACTCAACTAAATCGTGCCGGATCAAACGGGTTTTGGCTGATTCTGATCGGGGACGTCTCCCAGACGACACCTATTGATTTTGATGTGGATAGGACACACCCTTGGGTCTATTTGAGAAATTTTTTTTTGTTTGCACGAGAACTCAACTAAATCGTGGCGGATCGATTTGGTTTTGACTAATTCTGATCGGGGACGTCTCCTAAACGACACCTATTGATTTTGAGGTGGATAGGACACACCCCACCCTGTTCATGGGTCATGAGAATGCACGAGGGTGAACTATTTGAAAAAAGTAAAACTGTTGGTTTATTTTTTCTCGGCCACTCAATTTCGAGATAGAGATGTTCTACGTGCGGAAAAGTCCGTTTTAAGGTTTTAAAACTCTTTATTTACAAACCATTTTCTTTTGGTTTTTAGGCCGAAAAGAAAAGTAAACGCAAAAAAACATTTTGTTTCCATTTTTCCTTACATGATTACATTGCTTTTCCGCTAGTATAGTTGAGTACGGAAAAGTAAAATTCATTTCAAATTTTGTTATCTTTGTCCAGCTTAGATGGTGTAGATTTGATGATAAGAAAATCTGCAGTTATGTTACTGGTTATTTTAGTTTGGCACATATTTTTACAACTTTTCTGCTATTTATTAGATAATTGTTGTTTAAAAGTATGAGTAAAATCGAGTACAGGAAAGAACAGTTGGATAACACCAATTCCCAGTGCTGCCTGTTTTGCAAGTTGGTCCACAATACAACTGTCAGCTATGTTACTACCTTCTCACCCATACATATGTGACCGTAAGCCCTTCATTGATAATTAAATATTCCTCTTGTTTTATTTCATATATCATGTCGCTTTAAGTATAATAGTTTCTGTAATGTAAGAATAACTGTTGAATCAGTTACAATACTCATATTGGTACTTTCTGACGTTTTAAGTGGTATGTATATATAATTGTATATGGTATTTCAATAGGGACGCTCAAAATTTGTTAGGTTATAGCGGGCATGTTGTTAGAGCAACATCTGTCAAATTTATTGAAAAGTATTCAGTTGTGTATGGCAAATTATCGCAGAAGGGTATATCGTTCAACAATGTGTGAAAATCATCAAAATTAGTGCTCCGTTCGAGAGACGTTCAGCGCATTACGTGATTTTTATCTTCGCCACAACCGTCCCGCCAAGTCGACTATTCGACGTTTGGTGGCCAAATTTGAGTCAACCGGTTTGATAAATAATCAACCAACACTCGTGCGTCATCGAAATGCAATATCTCCTGAAAACATCGCTGCTGTGCGTGAAAGTGTACGGGAAAATCCGAGGCAGTCAATTTCTCGTCGTTCACAAGAACTTGGCCCTTCTGCGACTTCAGCGTGGCGAATTTTATAAAATCTAACTGACCCAGGAACTTAAGGTAAATGACCATAGACAACGCCTTTTGTTCGCTAATTGGGCTCTGAAGCAGTTGGAAGTTGACCCAAATTTCGCCAAAAAAAGCATATTTAGCGACGAGGGCCATTTTTGGATGAATGGCTATGTGAATAAGCATAACTGCCAGATTTGGGACAATACCAATCCACATGAGATACACCAGTACTAAATGTATTCCGAGAAAGTCACTGTTTGGTGCGGATTTTGGTCTGGCATCATCGGACAATACTTCTTCCAAACCGAAACTGGAATTGCCATAACCGTCCAACACTACAGTTCGATGACAACCAACTTATTGTGGCATAAACTGGATGTTACTGATACCGACAACATGTGGTTTCAACAGGACGACCACACAGCACACATGTCGTACAGCACATGTAATGATGAACATTTTGCACGAGCGATTTCAGGGCATGATTATCTTGCACAGCGTCTATGTCAAATGGCCACAGATATTGTGCGATTTAATACCTTTAAACTTCTTCCTCTTGGCGCTATCTTAAATCGCGGGTCTATGCGAATAAACCGCAAACAATTGATGTCCTCAAAGTCAACATAACGAACGCCATCCAGCAAATTCAGCCAGATTTATACGACAATGTCATCGAAAATTGGACCTTCCGAATACGTGCCACCAAGCAAAGTCGCGGCAAATATTTGAACGACTTTATATTCAATACTTAATGCCATAAAATATTCTTTCAAGCAAAGAAATATTGAGTGGATACCTCATACACAACTTGTTTTATTTACATTTACAAATCTATCGCCCTTATTGAAAGACCCTTTATAACCCAAGTTAGCGGTTGACAGAGAGTGTAGGCTTCTGCACTGTAAATAATATAGTCTATATATAATATATATTTTGATTGACGAAAAGTTATTTAGGATATAATTCAAAATTATCTGATCACACAGCCCGTTGTTTGAGTATGTAGAGAACTTTATATTAGGTTTTAGTAGACTAAGCCCATAATCATAGCTAAAATAGGAATATCGACGAACACCAAAAGAGCTGCGAATGCATGAAACGGAATATGGAATGCATTCTATGTTTTGGACTAAAGCCTACATCTCTATATGGTTTTAAATAATTAGTAAAATCAGGTACAGAATTTAAAAAAAGTATATTTTTTCAAAGCTTTTACTATTTTAGTATATTATTAAAATAAATGTAAAACCAGTCCAGTCAATATTATGTTACTGAACTGTTTATTTAACTATTCGTTAGATATTTTAGAATACTTGGTTAACTAAAATTAATACAAATTTAGCAATAAAATACAAGTAATAAATTACACGTTAATTGAGAGAAATGTTGTCAAATGTCAAATGTAATAGGAGTATGAGTATTATACATAGTTATATATTAGTTATACTTAGTTATTTTGTGCAACTATTTCATTATTAGTTAAAAAAACTTACTGATAAGTTTAAAGGTGAGCTTTAGATACGAAGGGACTTGGACGCGCACTGTATATTGATGTAATTTAGAAGGAAAAAAAACGTATTTTATCTCGGGTGAATTTGCATCAATTTTTCTTTATAAAATAATCACAGAGAAATAACAAAGAAATCAAAGAAGTTAAAATTTATTATTTTCTACATAATACAACGTTTATATTACTATTATGTAGTATTCTATGTAATACAATGCGTGTAACACACAGTCTACATTATTAGCTTTTACAATTAAGGATTTATTAATTTAAATTTTAATTATATTTAAATCTGTATCTATTGGTATACGTCCGATATAAATGAAATCTAATTTCGTTGGTTATTAATAATTCAAGTTAAGTAAACGCAGAGCATATTGCTAACGCCATCACTCTTCGCCTAGCTCCAGGCAATTTTATACAGGATAATCAGCAGTCTCATAGTCCTGAGGGAGAATCTTCGTGGGTCGTGTGTTCCACAGAATCAACAGCGTTTGATTCTTTCTCAGTATTAATTCTACATTTTGCATACTTACGTAGACGTTTAGAAAATATTTTGGATTCATTATACAACTTACAGTATTGGACGTAATAGTTGTAACAAAATAAATTTGCACCAAAAAAATGTATTAAATAAATATCCGGCAAAAGTACAACTGTACAACTCTCGGATTTTATTAGAATATTTCCTACAGTTTACAAAATTTTTGCTATTGGTATTTGAAGATAACAAAAGAATACAAAAATATTTTTTTTTGTTTTCGGACAAAAAGGTTGGAACTTTTTATATATTATCAAAATATTTCGTTGTATTTACTTACAGAGAGTCAAAGAGTGTTTAGAAGTTGAACAGTAAAGCATACCGATATCTTCTATAATGACGAAAGGAAAAACACTTTTTGTAGATCTTCGCAATATAATTATTAATTATTATAAATAAAATTCGGCAACGTGAAATATCAAGAAGGCTTAATGTACGAAAAAACAAAGTGCCTCGAATTATAAGAAGATTTAAAGTGTGTGTGTGTGTGTGTCCAGGGAGGCCTAGAAAGACAACTGCACGCCTGAATAAAAAAATATTCGTTTACCCCAAAATGACCCATTTCTGTCTTCAGTGAAAATTCTGCGGAAACTTGACGAAAGTACACCATCCGGCATATGCGACAGAACAATAAGGCGTAGGTTAGCTGAACAAGGCCTTCTAAGCAATATACTTTAAAAAATCATTACTAAGTAAAAAGAACGTTAAAGCACAACTTGTTAAAGCACAAATAAAGAGGCTTATAAATAAATGTTTTGAAGTGGCCGTCACAATGTCCCGATTTAAACCCCATATAAAATCTATGGGAGTTGGTTAATACAAGAATCCAGCGGGGAAAATGTAAAAAATGCAACTGAACTTTTTGAAGAACTGACAGAAGCCTGGAATAGCATTGACAGAAATGTTATTGAAGATTTAATTAAATCTATGCCGAAGAGGTATGTAGATGTAATTAGTGTTAATAGTGTCAGTATTAATAAAGTTAATTACGCAATCAGTTTTTAGAAAAATCGTTTTTGTTCAAAGCATTTTGCCCAACTTATTTTTTATTTTCTTTTCTCAAAAAATACTTTGAACCAAATTATAAGTGTACTTATTTTTACCCAAAACACCTTATATTAATAAATATAATTAATCCATATGTCACATAATTAATTAATTATTTTAAAATTGCAAAAGTTTCAACCATTATGTCCAATACTGTAGTAACGAATAAACCTACATATAGCTTCTTTAGTATTAAGATAATGGCTGAGACTAAATTTAAAATCTTAAAAGCATTACATTAAGGCTGCGTTAAAAAATCACTAGTCCTGAAAATTTATGAAGTTATTGTTAAGACTAGACATGAAAAATTCTGAATCATGAAAAGATACTTTTATATTTATTTTTATAAAAGAAAAAAGGATAACACACATTTTACAAATATTGAAAACCTTTGTAAATCATTTAATTACAAATTGAAATTAACTTTATTACATCGGTTAAAGGACTTTCAAAATGTCTTCCATCTTATTAATATATTTTAATATTTCTTATATATTTTTAAGAAAATTCTAACGTAAAAGTGGTGGATGAAGTTTCTGACGGCATTTGCAGCTGTAAGTTTGTTCACCTCTTCTGTTAATAAATAGTAACAATAGAATGCATCGGGAGTTTAGTGTTCTCGCAAAAGAAGAGGTTCTTAAAATTTAGGTTTGGACTTCCTGCATGCCATGGATTATCCCTTAGAGAATTCTATACGAATTCACATATTACAATAACACGAATATCTAAACGAGCAACTTCAAGTAAATCAAACTGATTATTCTTCTCATCTTGAGATTCATCTTTAGTGCCACTAGAATATGTTGCACTAAATTAACTGTGTTGTAATTTTCAGAGAATTTTTACATAAAAGCTTATTACCAGATTTTATTTTCTTAATAACCACATATTTTCTACTTAGTCCGCTTAAATTAATGTAGTTGAACAATATGTAATTTTACCAACACTACTGTTTTCGTGTGAAGGCCTGAATAAATCAAGCAATCTAATGCAGTAGGGGTAGAAATTGCTAATATCCATTAGCAGTACCAATATAAGTTATTCCATATATATCCATGCCTATATACGAATGGGTACCCAAAAGAAACTGAACTGATTCTGAGCTGGGCGGAGTTTTTGTAGTACCGCGTTCTGCCGCTAGCGTATAGACCATTTCCGAGTTAATAAGCCAAACATTCTCGCCAAAGAAGGTTCCGTTCGGCTTGTGTGAATTTTTTAGTGAGAGTTGTTTTGTGTGCTCGTCGCTTTTTGGGTTTTTCGATGTGAGAGGAGTTGTCCATTCACAGTTTGTTCCACAGGGTCAGTACAGTTAACCAAGCATTTTACCTGGAAGTCTTGAAAAGATTGCCCAACATTTTGCGGCGGAATAGACCTAATCTGTGGCAGTCAGGCGACTGGTTTTCCACCACGATAACGCCCCTGCTCATAGCCCTGTCTGCGCGCCAGTTTTTAACCAAAAACTTCCACACTTCGTCATTGGCCCTCCGTTGATCTTCCAGGATGATTTCGCGAATTTCTTCAACATCTTCGTCGGTTCGAGCCGTGGAAAGACGACCAGAAGAAGGTTTGTCATCAATTGACATTTCGCCTCTTTTGAAACAGGAAAACCACTCAAAAACTTGAGTTTTCCCAAAAGAATCATGTTTGCAGGCCATTTTGACATTTAAAGAGTTTCTGTGCCAGCTTCTTCGAGCAAGAAACAAAAGAACTCCCACTAAAAAATTCACAAAAGCCGAACGAAACCTTCTTTAGCGACGTATTTTTTTAGTAAGTCTTTTTAAATATTATAGCTATTATTTTATTATTAAGTAAATACAGTTAAAGCCGACCCAAATTTTTGAGTAATTGGAAAGGAAAAATGTAACGAAAATGTGTCTCTACATACACAACACATTTTCCTATTGAAATATCCAAGACCTAAAACGTCGGATTGGATGTAAAATCATTTCTCTTAACTAGTGATATAAATATTTATGACCTCGTTATTAGATAAATGTTGTTAAAGTAAATTATATCTTTGCTACTACTGGTCATTTTCCATAATTTAAAGATTTTATTTCAAGCTCATAATTAGGCACAAAATACGTTTACAGTTACTCACGTAGTGAGGTATTAACGTAGTAGTTCTAAAGAATTTATAAAAACGCTCTATGATTTACTTATTGTACAATACAAGTAAAATGATTACAATTGCTTTATTCCAAACTCTTCTTGACAAACATCTGCTTATAAGCCCGACACAACATTCACGGATCATTTTCAATTGGCGTAATAGCTTAGAACAATACCAAAAATTGGAACACACAGAGCCCTATTGTTAAAATTAAAGTACATATTATTCCATTTCGATTACATTAATATACAGATTCAATTATTTCCCGCTCTGTATGGTAGGCACGCGCAGATGTTTTACAATCTATTTCTACTTTGCTCCTGTAGCATGCTTGTTCTCAAGGGGAGTGCAGTCCAATAATTTATTAAGAGTTGCCAATATACGAGGTGCCTTGTAATTTATGAAGCAATTTTAAGTTTTCAACTTTAGAATTTTATCATTCTGAGAACTTTTCTCATCGTGTCTTTCAATAATGTTTGGTGGGTGGTGAATTGTTGACTATTACACAGATGCTGTCTGTAAAGAGGCCCAGCGGTATCAAAATCTACACAAAAATTTTTGTTTAGAGTAAATATGAACGTATATTATTCCACGCCACTTTTAATAAAATTAGATTATCGTAAATCCAATATAAAAGGTCAATAATTATTGTCTATTATCCAGATGCTAGTATATGGTTGCTTGTATACATAGTTTTGTCCAGACACTGTTGTTGTATAAAGTGTTTTTTAAAGTAATTCCCATTTCACTATATAAGGGTAATAAGTTATAAGCATCGTGTGACTGGTACTAGAGTAAATATATGTACACATACTTGGTGTTATCAGTTCACGTTCAATCAGCTTAACAGCAGGACCCTAACTAATGATTAAATTAATATTATTACTTTCATCCAGGGTGATTTTACTTTTGACTAGTTTTAATCTAATTTTATTTGAATTAGGAGTTCAGTTGAATAACAGGTTACTATTAGGTATATCACTGTTATCCTAGAGGATTGTTGCCAGAGCGTTAGGATATTCTTCCAACCGAGAAATATATATGTATGTGCTTCTATAGATATTGGTATACATAAATATATACCTACCTATAATTGTAGTTATTCGCGTACTCTTCTCATATAGGATATCCTTTTGGGTGATGCCGCTGGTGATGTAATATGATATATGTAGTATATAACCTATATGATAGTACAAAGCATCTTCGACTGTAATCACTGTAAGCTTTCTATATTTGAGGTACTAGCAGTACCTCGAAGTTAAACTCTGTAACATACCACATAAGCTCTAATATAATTTTATAAATTAATAACTTATTTTTTAGATTATGTTTGGAGTGGCTGTCTAGTAGCCAATATCATTTTATGAATGTTATTTCAAGCTATTTACGTTTGGGTAATGATATTCTTTCTACATACTAGCCTATTGTCCAGGTATTTCAAGATATTTAAAATTGGTTGATTGTGACAGCTACTTATTATTCATGACTTCTGCTGATTTGGATTCATTCGATTCACTTTTTGATTTACGTTATCAGATTCGTAAGTCGTTTTGTGATTTTATTTGTATTGATAATGCCATTATCACTGTAGCATCGGCAAGTGTACCAGAAGAAATTTTAGACTTAGTTAAATATGATCATAAATAAGAGATAGACAACTGGCCTAAGCATACTGCCCCGTGGAACTCCAGTCTCAGTTGCGTATAGTTCAGTCACTAAATATATTATGTAGAAATATGTTTATTATCTATTAATAAAGTTATCTCATACATTTTATCAAGTACCTACTAGAATCGTACCTAACTAGTACGATTTTAGTCCTTGATGAAGTGCATGACATAATTTAATTTAGAAATTGATACGTCAGTCCCTAAGGCCAGGTGTTGTCGAATACCTGTATTATTTTTAATGTCGAATGTAGTATTTTTTCATTTCGAAACTATTATTGATATCTTCAACTACACGGAACGGTTTTTGTACAGTGCTGAAGATCTGCCGAAATACTTTCCTTTAACATTTTTAATAGTGTATAATTTCACTACTGCTGGCAAAAATTTGACATATGTATAGTTGCTAAATTTCTCATTTCGGTAATTGTAAACTTTTGAGATAAAACTAATATAAATACACCACAGTGTAGTACACTTTACTCCACATGAAGTAGATCACAATTAATAAGAGGTAATAATTCTACAGTAATTTTAAGAAACAAACGTGGAAATCACACTCAAATTTCCAAATTTATTAGTAGTAATTACTCACAGGATAAAAAATGTGTTCAATTTTAAACAGTTTCTGAAAGATTACATTAAATCGGTACGTACTTACATGTGTTTCATGATAATGAAGTAAGAAAAGTAACACAGGCACATGTTAAATCTATTATTTGCATGTCATTGTCTATTTATTAATAATAATATGTCAGGGCGAGCAGTACCCTAGGCTGATTTGGGGCATAATCATTGATAACAGTCAAGCAACAGCCGATCACTACTGGGATGGGCAACCTGTAGTCTGGCTTATCTATAACTTCTAGCGGCTTGTATGTCAGTGCATCCGTAGAAGCTACACAAACTTAGGCATGGTTTGTGTAGAAGACATACCAGCCCTAGGATAGGATATAACCCTGATCCCTACCCCACTACGAGCGGGGAGTTGGGCAAAATTTCCAGATTGTGGGTAGTTCATGTTTTGGCGTCAGTCAGGGCTTGGTAGTGGAAATAGGTAGGCGTTAAATAAGGGCATAAAAGTAAGATATTAATGTTATCAAGAATGTATCCGACTATTTTAATTTTATTATGAGTACGTCTTATTGTCATTTCAAAATTGTTTAAATAAAAATTTGTATTTTCATTTTCACTAAAAACTAGACCTCCACTTTTATGAAGCATTATGAGTAGTTATTAACTCGAAGCTAAGTGCCTGTTCGTAATTTTTCACTTATAATGTTGTCATTAAACTTATAATACCCAAATTTATTTATACTTATTGTACCTAAATGGTATAATAAGTATACTTTCTTAAAGCAGAGGAAATGTATTTTTGCAAGTATAGATTAGGATCTATTTTACTTACATTCGTATTTTAGGACAATTATTAGGCTAGATTAAAGCAAATAGGATTGGACAAAAATAGATATAAGGCAAAATGAGATAGTTTATTATTACATTGTAAAAGTAAAAACAGAAAGAAATAATCCGTGTTCAATACCTTCAAAAATATGATTTTGAGATATCAATTTGTGAAATATTCATGGAAAAAACGTAATGAAAATCCAATGTTTTAAAATCATTTTGTTTTGCCACAGCATGTGTGCTAAACAATTACGTAAATTTCCGAAATGAATTTTCTTATTTTTAAAATCCTCTACTCAAAAATGACAACTGGACGCAATGATATCATATCCAGAGCCTAAACGAATTAACGTTTTGAGTACTAATACTGTGTGATCACATATACTATTCACTACCCATTATTGAAAAATATATGATTATATAATTACTTTAGACACCATTAGGTAAGATATACATTCAGACATTCAGCCCCAAGAAAAGTCATAATACTTCAGCTTCATAACATTTTACAGGCATTAAAAATTTTTATTACATATATATTTTTCTGTCTGAAAAATAATAGGCCGGCAATAAATATCGTGTACTTAACCGCCCTGTGTGTAGCCACAGGAGCAAACCGAGTAAAAAAAGAAGATACAGGAAACCAGCTACTCCGATTTGCATCACAGGGATTTCTGCTGCAACCGCAACATACTTATTTATCTCGCTTTCTCTGACAGCTCTAATCGAAATTATTTTTACTTTTCTGCGAATTTAAGTTTACAAACAATTTTATCAACCATAAGGTATTCTGTAGCGTCAGTGTCCACTATCTTACCGCATAATTAAAAAATTTAACTATGTTCGCCTCTTTTATGATTACTGACGTGGTTATCACTCGATGAACACCATTATTTGCAATTAAGGAAATCACTTAACAGTGATAATTTAGATTTTTACCTAGTAGGTGCCAGACATTGTGTAGTACATCCCACAATTTTTCTATAACGTGAGTAATGATTTAAAGTTTAAAGTCATTTTCGTCAATAATAATATATACGGGGTGAGTGGGAAATAAAACGGGGAACTTGACGGCAGATAAAATAATCGAATAACTAATAAAATTGAACTATTCATAAATTTTCACAAGAAACTGCAGATAACTAATAATTGCATATTTTAAGAAAAATGAGACATAATTTTTCAGTTTATATACTTGAACAGTTCCGGTAATACCAATTGTGAACTTTTGTAGGTTATAATAATTTTCCGAAATAATTATATAATGATATAATGTAACAAACGTAAAAGCATTGTTTCGAAATTTTCTTACAATAGACATACTAAAAGGTTTTTATTTATATAAATATAGAGACAACTTTAGCTACCATTCGTTTATAAAATTTTATCTATAAAGTGAAGTTATATCTTACTTGTTTCATTTAATTGATAAATAGGGTGTTTGTCCATGTACATTCATTTTTATATAATCATCTTCAGGGACAATCGTGTATGGGTTAGATGAATACAAGTATTTGTACATTTTTTTCTCTCTTATGGATTAAAGTTCAACCATGACTGCTATGTTAAAAACGTTATTATCAGACAAACAAATTCAAAATATTTATACACTAATTTTACCTATACATATATTTTTCTGAAGATGGTTGTACAAAACCGAAACGTAAAAACAAAAACATTTCTTATTAATTAAAGTGATCGACAATGTCAAGGAAAAACGATAAGTGAGATATAACTACACCATATGGCCAAAGAAACAACTATATATATAAAACAAAGATATTTAAGAAATGTAGTAAGAACCTATTTCACATTAGACATCTAATTAATGCTATAATCCATATCACCTCATCATAATTCATACATCTGAACGTAAAAAAGGCTTCATCAGTCTTTATTTTCTTCGCTAATATTTTTGTCTTCACTCAAATATTCTAAATCTAAATTAAGAACATATAACCTTGATGGCACATATTCATTGTCACTTTGTCGCCTCTTCATTATTCATACATCTGAATATGAAAAAGGCTTCATCAATCTTTATATTCTTCGCTGATATTTTTATCTTGGCTGAAAGATTCACTGACAGGTGGTTTTAAATTCACTCGAGAAATAAATACGTATACCTACATCTAAAATATTCTTAAAATGTTAGTTCAAATATAACAATTTTTAAAACAGTGACAATTATCTCAAGTAAATATCCAAAACATACATTACATATTTAATACCAAAAATCCTAAATTGTATGAAAATATTCATATATAAATCTCTGCCATAGTGTTTTCCTATAAAGGTAGCTGTAACAATTTCATTCGTAATATAGAGCTGTCATTATATCCTTGGATTCGCTTTCCAACAGGGAAAGTTTAGCACCTCTACCTTAGTCGGGGTGTATTTGTCTTCGTTATGTGTAACCTTCCCTTTAACAGCTTGTGATTTTAGGGAAAGAATGCCAGTTTTCATGTGCAAATTTATGCACAAAGCCACACTGATTTTGAGAGATTTTAAATTAAACTTCATATTTTTAATATCCGATTTATTAATATGGGTACATATGGGTATGGAAAGATTCCATTTTCCCTGGTACCTCTTCTCCATTGTTGCTATCTCCTGATGAAAACGTTCGCTATGCTCATCACTTACAGCTCCGCAGTTGTCTGGAAAGAAGTCCAAATGCGAATGTAGAAAATGTACCTTCAACGACTTATTGCAACCCATTTTCTCATATGATAACAACATATTTTCGGCAAAGGTACCATAATTATCAGCCCTGTTGTTATCTAAGAAATTAGTTACCACCAAATGAAAATCTTTCCAAGCATTTTTTTTAATATCTGTTAAAGTGCTCTCAAAATGTGCGTCTTTTAACATATTTCGAATCTGTGGTCCAACAAAAACCCTTGGTTTCGGTTCTCTCCAGACCACTGGGACAGCGAAGGGCATGGATCGTTTTTTACGATTTAAGTTTCGCAGACCTGAAGCACATACATTACAGCAGATGTGTGGGGCCCAGTTCTTGTCCTGATCGCCTATTTTACAGCCGAAATTCAGATGATATGCCTTTTTACCATTGGAGCAATGGAGCGCTTCTGAGCCACAAAAGTCACCATACCACAAACTTAACATAAACTATCTGGATTATTCACATACTTTCGAGACATCTTACTCGAATGCTGTCCGGTAATCAACTAAATAATGACGAAAACGCTTTATTTGTACATGATACCACACTACTGTGTCAATTGCAGCATCCTTTTGTACAGAATTTTCAAATATTCCACGTACGCTCTTACGGTTATAGTGGTTTTCTAAGAAGTACAGTCATACACGTATCTTCAGAACTTGAACTAATAAAAAAAAAAGAAAATTATTTTCGGGTTTACCACATCACAAATAGTTAATTTTAATTGATTTCATTTCCGATATTTTTTGGCTGTTGTCCAGTGTAATTATAATGTATTTGTTTACCTGAATTGTTCACATTATTTATTGGACATTCCAACAGTACCAATAATAACATCTCCAAATAATAATATGTGACAATATTTAAATAACATATAAATACAATATCAATGCAAGTGATATTCAAAAATAATTTTAGGTCTTCAGCAAAAAATGTGTTCGACTGTAGAGTTACAGTCAAGTCACTAATGAATATAATGGAATCATTGTGGCCCAAAACTTAAGCCTTGAGGTACATCACAACCGGCGATAATAGTTTTTGATTTAAAACCATTATACGAAACAAACTGTTGGGCAACAGACCTTTATACGACTGCATTAATAGACATAATTCACTATTAAATCGAAGAATTCCAATTTAGAAATCAAAATGTTGTGATTCACATTGTCGGACGCTTTTTCTATCAACCATTCAATGTAATATGCTTAGGACGACAAATTATTGAAGCTAATTTAAATTTTGTAGTACAATATTAATCCATTTCAAACTATCATCGTACCACTGCATTTTAAATGTCAACTAAACAGCTATGAATTGAAATTACAATTGAAACTGTCGTAGAAGGAATAAGAGCTCTAATCGAATGGCAGACATAAATTACTGAGGGTTGCGAAAATTGCGAAGGTAGACTTGATAATAACAGTAACTGGGACATCGACCCTCGAACTGTCACCCGAAGAGACAAATGATATAAATCCATTAGAGCTATCTCGCACACATCATAATATAAAACACGTAATCACGTCGTCTACACCCTCTAAAAAGATAACAAACGGCTCGAAATTGAATGCGAAAAAGAAGAGCAACATATGTTTAATAAAATCTCGCTTCCACTTCACTTATTGCTAATTTATCACTTGTAACATCTTTGACTTTTGAATGGTGTATTTAGAAATGCGTTTAGAGCACCCCGACAGGGTGCAACTTGTTCCTGGGGAGGGGAACGGAAAAGAATGTGAAGTAAAATAATTTGTCTAACTGTTCGGTATTGCTTAGAAAAAATATAGTTTACATTAATTAAACTTATTTTTGGTGTTACTGAATAAGGTCTAGCCATATTTTCCATCTATCTGAAGTAACGAAATTAGTTAAACATGTAACATTGGTGATGGATTACGAATGAACTTAATATCAGTTATATTTTTACTTCAACAATACAAAGCGTTGCTAATTATTGAATCTACATTACGTAATTATAAGTTATTAAATATAATTAATATCCACAGAATAATCTCTAATTTCTCAGAACTTTTACAGTTGGAAACAAGTCTTACCTTTTTGATTAGGTGATCATAAATAATTAAAAATAAAATTGTACTATGATAGAAACATTAACTGAAATAAATAATAATTGATAATTGAAAATTACATCAAATCATTTGCAAACATTTCTGGAAAGTACATATTTTATTTAACAAACATTATGTATAAGTAGCGTATTAGAAGAAAAATTTGTAAGCTTAGAGCACATACTTAGAGCTAAATTGCTGTAGCTCTAAAGTTTTGCGTATTAAAGGCGTTTTAGAAGAACGGTACTAGCCGTCACTTGAGCTGTTAGCGAAAATAATTTCGATAGGATATTTTTGACTTCAACAGGGTATATCTATCTAATGTTTTGAAAATTAATAATGAATTAATCAATAATTAAATAGTAGATGTTGATATCAATATCGGTAAGTGTATATTTCCCAACAAATCAACAGCATTTATAATAGAATATTATGAAAATAACGTTAATGATACTACAACATGAGGTACAAAGAATTGTTTGTCTATGGCAGTGCGCAAAATTTCGTTTTACACCCTGATAACAGGAGAATTTATCGTAATAGTGTTAAAAATAATCATCACTGCATAAAATCGAGAATGGTATGCACTATTAACGCCAACAGTAATATTATATTTAGCTCAAATTTTGATTCTATTATATTAGTTAACAACACATGGACAGTTTGTCCATGTGTTGTTAACTTGTTCCCCTATATTCAAGTATTGAATATAGGGGAACATTGCATATAAACTTTAATTATGTACATTAATTGTATATTTTGAACAGTTTGGGATAGGCGTCGCCGAAATTTGTAAAGAATGATATTACAAATCAGACTTCCAAACCTGCTCCTTATGTAATAGAATTGTACGGCTAGTGTCTGAAGCAGAGACTGAATATTTTCTTAATTATCTTCTGCTTTATTTGTGTTTCCTATTTTATTAGTAATAACCATTTTACTTTGAATAGAGTTTTCATCATCAATCATCAAAACAGATATTCTCAGTATTGCTAAAAGTAAGACGTATTCCTGTTTCGGTTTCTGGTATATTCGCAATTATTATAACTCAACGAATGTGTTGAATATTATAAATCAACTCCATTGACTCATTCCTTCGACAAACTCCCGTAATGCCCAGTATTGCCACGATCTGAAAAAATCTATTAACCAATTTTTAACAGTTTTTTATATCAAACTACTTACCTTTTTTAAAAGAAATCTATTATCTGTGCTTCTTTAAAAAAGTTTGTAGTTCCCATTTCCAATGTTGCAATGCCCAGTATTGCGACAATCTACAAGAATCCATTAACCAATTTTTAATGTATTATTGAGGCATAAGTTGGTTAATCAAAAATTACAAACAGCTTTATTGCCTCACGGTTCAACGACGCGACGTGATGGCTACATGGATGCGTATTCTAGAATAGTTACCCCGCAGGAATTATAATCTACCACACGAGGAGTAAAATGTACTATTAGTACAAAATCCAGAAGCTGATTTCTGCAGGTATCTATTTTTTTAATGAAACTTAATTCAAATGAGTGAATAATGACAATGTAATATATTGCTACCGGGTTGCGTATCAAAAATTAGACGCGATTACCTTTAATTAAATATATTGTAATTAATTTATTTGAATGAATTCCAACTATATTTTTCTAAGTGAATTAAACGTTAGTTAAAAGAAAATGATGCGAATAATAAAAAAAATGGTTCCAGCTCTCAGTTAGCCGCAACCTCTAGGTCGCCAAATGTAAACAGGTATATTATTGTTAATTATTTACACTCATCGTGTTTTTCAATAAAATATGTTAAATTGAAGTTTAATTTTTTCTGTACATGATAATACATGGTTGCCTGTAAAAGAATGGGCGCAAGTAGTGGTTGCCATGATTTGAATTAATTACTTTCGCTCTAGATGAGTGTGAGCAAACGAGTATAAACAAGGATACAATGTGGTGTAGTTAAAGTAATTTTTCTGTATAAAATGTTATCAAAACTTACCGTACCTCAGCTTCAACGATTGAAAAAAAAAACAATTTATAAATATTGGCCAATCAGGGCAATGAAATATGTATTTCATTATAATGACATTAAAAAATTATTACGATTTTAGTATATTTTTTATTGAAAAAATATGAATCATATTTTTGTACCCAATAATAAATTTGTTTTATAAAAATATATTTTTCTAAAATATATATTCAAAATATTTTCAAAGAATAAGACTTTTCAAAAAATGTTCGCGTCATGGACTGATGTGATTGATGTTTTTAATGATGAAAAAATTAATGTTGTCCAGAAATTTGCCGCTCTTACGTATGGCGTCAAAAAATTTACAAGCGTAAATAAGGCCAAATATCAGATATTTAAAAAAATATACTCAGCAACAAGAACTAATGAATTTTTTTAAAATAACTAGTTTTGACTCTAAACTGATTCCACCTTGTTGGATGTCGTTAAAGCAGAAAATGTTGCGAACTATTTTTATGAATTCGATGTGGCTAAATGCAACAGATCCATGTTGTGTGAAATTAAATGCAGATGACTGCGGTTGGTCATTAATTGATGTTACTTGAATTACTTTAAAACCAACATGGTCCATTGATGATCCGACGCCGATGAAAGTCGAAGACATTTTATCCGTGTCAAAGAGGTAACTTCTGAAGCCAAAAAAAGGCACAGATGAAAGTTCTGATATAGATAAAAGCTCTGGTAATTCAGATGAAGTTAATAGAAGTACAAAAGAAGAAGAAGCTGAATACAAAATAATTTAGGTTTATTAAATTCATATTAGAAAATATATTTTTAAAGTAAATTCATTATTTAGTAAATAAATATGATTTATATTTTTTCAATAAAAAAAATTTACTAAAACCGTAATTATTTTGTAATGTCACTATTATGAAATACATATTTCATTGCCCTGATTGACCAATATTTATATATTGTTTTTTTCAATCGTTGCAGCTGAGATTCGATAAGTTCTGATAACATTTCATACAGAAAAATTACTTTAACTACACCACATTGTATCCTTGTTTACACTCGTTTGCTCACACTCATCTAGAGGGAAAGCAATTAACTCAAATCATGGCAACCACTGCTTACCTTTTCTTTGCAGGCAACCATGTCTTATCGTGTACAGCAAAAATTAAACTTCAATTTGGTATAATATTTTATTGAGAAGCACGATGAGCGTAAATAATTAACAATAATGTACTATTCATTTCATTGTTATTTGCCAAATAAATAACTCTCTTATCTTGCCGATAAACGAAACAGTCTACGTGAGCCTAGCCATAAAAACAAGTCACGGTATGAGATAAGAGTCATTTAAGATTTTTTATTTGGCAAGTAGAGATGAAATAAACTATACCTGTTTATATCTGGCAACCTAGGGGTTGCTTCTGACTGATAGCTGGCAACCATTTTTGTTAATTCTTCACATCATTTTCTTTCAAATAACGTTTAATTCACGTAAAAAATATAGTTGAAATTCAATAAAATAAATTAATTACCATATAATTAATTAAAGGCAATTGCGGTTAATTTTTGATAGGCAATCTGGCAGCAATGTATAACATTGTCATTAATCATTCATTTGAATGAAATTTCATTAAAAAAACAGATATCTGCAGGAATCAGCTGCCGAATCTTGGACTATACATATATTGTGGTGTATTTATACTAGTTTTATGCCTAAAATTTATAACAGTTCATAAGTAATTATAATGGAGTAAAATTTTACTAATTACATTGATGTTTAGTTATACCAGAAGTAGTGAAATTTTACACTATATTCACATTATTGAAAAGTTGTATTGAAAAAAAGTAATGTTTTGCCACGGCATATTTTCAACAGTGTATTGACGGCAGACGACATTAGAACATGATTGTTATCTCATAACTCTTGAGAGTCTTATCCCATGGTCATACTCAGAGATTCCACTGAACACTCCCACTAATAAGTTTAAATTATTAAATGGATAACAAGAAAATATTAGTATCTTACTGAATAGTTAGAAAGTTTCATTGTATTAACTAACACGTTTGTTAAAATTTAAAGTTTGTTAAAGTAACAACCATCTGAAGCAACGTGGTGTACAATAAATAAAGAAATTTTTTACCAGTTATTTTTCAGGAGCAAATTCTAAATTCAATATTATGGATTCTAAAGATACGGAAGAAGGGAAACGTCCTTTTAAGTTAGGTTAAGATATAAAGTAAACTGTATTATCAACCATAACCAGTACATCCATAAACCAATTGTGGGTCATTTTCTTTCTCTAATATAATAAATATAATAACAAATGAACCGTAAATGGTGTTTTATCTAAATATTTTTTCTCTGAAATTGTTCACAAAATTATCCATGATTCGCATAGGAGGAAGTGCTAAATCCTAATCAATCAGTTATATCTGAGGCATCATAAATTGTCTTTACTTAGATTAGGTAAGTTATATTGCAGTAAAGATTAGATGATCTCTGTTGATATTTGGGACAGGATGTACTTATATTATGCCTATCAAACTGTCACATCGATAAAGTGTAGAAATTTCGCTTTAAATGCAATACGTACTAATTCCATATAAAACATTTGCACTAGAAAAGTTTTACGTATAAAATCATTGATAAATTAGTTGACAAAAATACACTTCAATGCCATTATTATGTAACTGTCTATGTTAGGAGGACATTAATATCAACAATTCATTTGCATGAGTTAACAATTTTATATAACAATGGAAAAGTAACAAATATTAGAAATAAAATCTCATATTTTAATGTAATATTTCGTGCCATTTCTAGAGAACATGTTTTTCTTGCCCAAATTGAAAAGTTGTTTAATATCTAGTGATAGTCATTTTATAACCCAAGATTAAACATAAATACACAGCATGTAGTACAATCGGTATGATTTAAGATATGATTGAAATTTTACTTTTTAAGATTGATGTTTATATTATAACTGAGATATCACAAATATCACTAAAAGGTTGGTTGTTTGTGTATTTATATAAGTGTTTTTATATTCACAAAATATCTGCTCCAAATATCTACTATAAATATAATGCAAAGTTTTACTTGACAGAGGGTAGTTTCCAAACTACTGAAGTAAGGAGACCATTATACTCCACCAAATGCCTTATATAATAAGGACTAAAAAAATTCGACCAAAACAGCTATTCTCCTGGCTACATGCCGACGACGAGTGCTGAATTATATGACGAAATTTGCCGTATTTTATCTAACAAAGTTAACACTAAGATACAGTGATTCAGAGTGTTCGAAAACGACAAGGAAGATGCAAAGTTTCACCTATCTCAGGATATCGCTAACTGCAGACCGGTTTCGACCTTATCTTGGGTTTCGTCAGTGCAGTGTACGCGAATATACCTTTGACAGATGATGCTCACATCTCGTAGGCGCTGCGCGCCGTTATTTTCAACCGCAGTAGAACGTACCAAGCGCCATCTCGGTAGTTTTGAGAAAAATCTAAATCGAAGTAAAGCTTGATCATCAGTATAATGCAAAGTTTTACTTGGCAGAGGGTAATTTTCAAACTACTGAAGTAAGGAGATTATTATACTCTACCCCATCTGCAAATGCCTTATAAATATAATAAAGACTAAACAAATTAGGCCAAAACAGCTATCCACTCGTCGGTGTGTAGCTAGGAGGATGCAGATGGGATGGAGTATAATACTCTCCTTACTTCAGTAGTCTTCTATAAATCTTAGTTTTATGTAGGTTTCACTGATACCGTCTTCATAATGAACTATAATTTCAGTCTAGATTATTTATTCAGACATAATAATGTTTGCGTTTCTAAAAGAAGGCTAGTAATCCTCTAAAATGTCTGTTGTTTTGTTAATATTATAGTTATTTTAAGTTGCAAAGAACCTAAAATAGAAATCTAAGGCACTTCAAATGACGCAGAGAATTCGACAGACTCAATACCATTATATGGACTGTAGAGTACACGATTCAACAGATAATAATTGAATAACTGGGGACGTAATTAAGGATATTTCACGCAAAAGTTTAATTTATCAAGTCTCTAGAAAGTTTAGATCTGTATGCACCAAATCAGTTTGAAACTGCGAATCTGAATTTTGCTGTTAAAACACCCTTCTACATAACCATGTAGCTAAAACATAGTGTAGTCATGCAATAAAGTCCATGATCCAAGATTCTATGATTTCATGTATGTTTTTCGTACATTACCTTATTGGATTTACCACATTTCCTATTTTACATTTACTATTTTTAACCAGTTTTTATTTAATGCAGGACGATATAAATAAAGATGTAAACAAATCGGAGGGAAGTGCAGTCGTCGCAAAAACAGAAGCACACATAACTTTTATTTTATGGGCTACATTTTCCATACCGTTTCCTTTACGGAAATGTTAATAGATAAATAGAACAGCCATGCCATAGTAATGATTTATTTTCCATAGGTACAGTTTATTTAGCATATACCATTTGATTATGTTAAGTCTTTAAGTAATATATCTTTATGTGTGGGTTAGATATAGTGACACATTAAGATTTCACAAGAAGGCTTGTTAGTTGCTTAATTAAGACATTCTGATCCATTACTCATTTCAAGATCAATGGCAAGTAGATTAGTTCAGGAACTGGTAATGTAAACTGTTTAAAGTTCAAGAATATATTTTTACCAGGCAATGAGTTGAATCATGTCGACTATTTTATTGAAAAATTGTTCATCATCATCATCATTAGGTCATCAGTCCTAAGACTGGTTGGACGCTAACCTCCAGCTTCTCCTATCTTGTGCTAATCTACGCATTTCGCTAATTGTGCTACAACCTACATCCCTTACTATTTGCGAGCAGTAGTCTGATCTAGGCCTACCTCTGCCTTTCTTCACTCCTATTTCTGCCTCCGAAATATCGCGCACTTTTCCCCCATGTCTCAGCAAGTGGCCTACCATTCTATCTCTTGTCATCCTTATGTTTTTCCACATACTTCCTTTCTCGCCGACTTTCTCCAATACTTCTTCATTTCTAACCCTATCAGTCCATGGTATTTTCATCATTCTTCGGTAACACCACATCTCAAAAGCTTCTAATTTCTTCCTACTTGCTTCCCCTACCGTCCAGGTTTCGCAACCGTATAGTGCCGTGCTCCATACATATGTTTTCAAAAATCTCTTCCTTGTTTCTAAGTTTATTACCCCCGAGCATAAAAGTGCTTTCTTTTTGTTAAAAGCTACTCGACCCTGCGCTATTCTTTGTTTTATGTCTTTATCGCTTCTTCCATCCCAATTTATTTTACTTCCTAAATAAGTGAAGTCTTTAACTTCCTCCAATCTTTCATTATTAATTTGTACTTTCGTTTTTGCTCTGCTCTCGCGCCCTCTGCACACTAACACTTTAGTTTTGTTTTTATTCACCCTCATTCCGTATTCCTCTGTCAACACTGCCTCCATTTCGTTAAATGCCGATTCTAATTCCTCCTTACTAGATGCTAATACTGCTATATCATCCGCGAATCTCAGCATTTTTAGTTTCTGTCCCTGTACTTTAATCTCGAAATCCACTCTATCTTTTACCACATTAATCACCTCTTCGATGTACAGATTAAAAATTAGTGGTGATAGCGTACATCCTTGTCTTACTTCTTTCCTAATATCTACTTCCCTTTTTTCCCCTTCTACTTCTATAACAGCAGTTTGCTCTTTGTATAGATTGTGTACTACTCTCCTATCTCTATACTTCATTCCCGCGCTCTTTAGTATCTCGAACATTTTTTCCCATCTTACGTTATCAAAAGCTTTTTCTAAATCTACAAATCCTATATAAGCGTTCTTTCCTTTTTCTATTGTTTTCTCTAACATTACTTTTAGCGCCAGAATAGCTTCGCGAGTTCCCCTATTTCGCCTAAACCCGAATTGGTCTTCTCCTAGTATTTCCTCCGCTCTATTTTCCATCGTCTTCTGCACTATTCTAGTTAAGATTTTTGACGCGTGGGAAGTTAAGCTAATCGTTCTAAAGTTCTCGCATTTGTCGGCTCCTCTCTTTTTCGGTATAGTAACGATAATGCTCCTCTTATAATCCTCCGGCATCTCGCCCGTTTCATATATGTATTTTACCAGTTCAAACATCCTATTTACTACTTTCTGTCCCGCACATTTAAAAATTTCCGCCTGTATTTTATCTACACCCGGCGCTCTATTATTCTTTAGCCCCCTTAGTGCTATTTCAAATTCCTCTCTCAATATAGGTTTTCCTACATCTTCCCTATCGATGCTAGATTCTTCCTCTAATATATCTCCTAATTCCTGACCCTCGTATAAATTTCCTAAGTACTGCTTCCATCTATCCGCTTTCTCCTATCTTCCGATCAGTATGTCCCCCGATTGACTCCTAACGTTTCTACTTATTGTTCCTATATCCCTGAAGTTCCTCTTAATTATTTTGTAAGCCTCATCGGTTTTACCTACTTGCAACTTATCTTTTACTTCTTTGCATTTATCCTCTATCCATTGTTCTTTCGCTTTTCTAAATTTTCTAATGATTTCCCACTTTATTGACTTATAAGTTTTCAGTCCTTCTTCGTCTCGTCTGTTTTTGTAGCCTCGTTTTTTTGCATTAAGTTTAAGATTTCGTCCGTTATCCAGGGCTTCCTAGCTTCCCTTTTATCGTGTCCTAAAACGTCCGTAGCCGCGGAATCTAGACTATTCTTGATACCCTCCCACTCAGTTTCTGCGTTCTTGATTTTGTCCTTACTCGCTTTATTTATTAATTGATCTGTTTTCTCTTGGAACTTATCTTTCATATTTTGATCCCTCAATATGTCTACATTTATACGTTTCTTATCCTTCCGGGTTTTCAGATTTTTGAACTTTAAGGAAAAATTGTTAAAAACTGAAAAATCCCATCTTTTACATTTATTATTTAAATCCCATCTGGTACATTTAGTACTAGACTTTGTCCTTACCAGATTTTGTCCTTACTCGCTTTATTTATTAATTGATCTGTTTTCTTCTGGAACTTATCTTTCATATTCTGATCCCTCAACATGTCTACATTTATACGTTTCTTATCCTTCCGGGTTTTCAGATTTTTGAACTTTAAGGAAAAATTGTTAAAAACTGAAAAATCCCATCTTTTACATTTATTATTTAAATCCCATCTGGTACATTTAGTACCAGACTTAGATAAGAATGATCTAACTAAATCGTAGCGTATTATTTTGTAAATATGAACTATTATTTTTTTATGACTGAGTTAATTTTTCCTTGAATGGAAGATTTGAGAAAATAGGTCTTAAGAGAATCCTCATTTGATTGAAGAATCATATAGCCAGCGTTAAAATAATGTAACTGTATAATCTAGAATAGTAGGAACTCGTCTTCTAGTGCCTTACTTCTTTGAAGAAAATGGTACTGCTGTTAGCTATTTCTACGATTTGAGTTAGTTGTATCTTTAGAAGTTCTTTATCCAAACGCTGAGGATAATTATTGATGTTATTCGCCCAAGAATTTGGTTGCAATTCAATGGAGCTCTTCTTCATTTTAATGTTAATACCCAGTTATTTCTTGACGATCCCCTTTCCTAGCAGATGGATATATTAACGAGAACCAATATCTACCACAATGGCCACCACTGGCCAACATTCACCTGGGATGTTCTATTATGCAGTTCCTTAAAATTGTGGATTTATTTTAATATGGTCAATAATTTAAAAGATCTACAGAATTGAATTCGAATTGAAATGGAAAATATTAACCATGTAAATTATTGAACATTTAGTCAAGTATTTATACGCGTGCAGCATACAAAGTTAGGCTGCTTATTTGGGGGATTTCAAAAAATAAAACCTGCCACGGGAAGGATTCGATATATGTCCCGGATGGGAACCGAACGACAGACAGCTGTTTCGAACTTATTAGTTCTCATCAGTGCCGAGCACGGTAAGCCGATCCAGCACAAATGCCGAATGAAATCTATGTCAGTAATATATAAGTCGGGAATCAAGGAACTACCAAACCGACAAGCGGTTATCAAGTAGTTCCCGAATAGCAAGGCTATTACATAATCGCTATAAGAAACAACTACTCCTCGGGTTAAAGCCCTCGCCAGGCATTGAATGATACCTAAAAGCGATCCTCGAACCCTTTCTCATGTTTCTGCACGATCAGACAAGGCCTCAAAAAATGAAACCTACCACGGATAGGATTCGACATGTCTCGGATGGGAACCGAACTACAGACAGCTCTAACTCTATTTATTATATAGAGACAGCTCTTACAGAGTCTCTAACTTATTAGCTCTCATCAGTGCCGTACACGGTACGCCGATCCAGGACAAATGCCGAATGAGATCCGTGTGGTATACATGGGGGATATTTTGATCAGTTAATGTTATACTCGGTAAACCTTGTACTTGAAGAATCTTAGTCATCTCAGTTTAAAAAGGTCTATGATAAAACAGCTCAACACAAAATCCGTCAAACATTGTTGTCACTCAACGTCTTTCAAAAACTGTGCAACGTACGACCTTATCGTACGTTGCACAGTTTTTTGATAAACAATGTTATTCCAAAATTACTAATATTCTGCGAAACTGTATCACTGTTAGAAACTGTACGTTAGACAGTTACTATATATAGATCATTTAAAGAAGAATTTCTCCTTGATTATTTTGTACAATGCGTGTCTAAGTACCCCCCTCACTTCAATTTTGACCTAAAATAAAATCAGCGTATATATATTAAAGTGTAAATATAATGTTTCAGTTAATAAGACCATTTAGTATGGCGTTGCGGAGCCATTTTGAAAATAGTAGTAGTATACGAGTAACACCTCATTTTGAAGTTGCTATCAATATCTATTGAAATATAGTTTTTATTTTGACATATTCTATTTCAATTAAAATAAAATCGATTAAATTTAATATTAGCATATGATCAAAGTTGTTAGGTAGTGCCTCCCTGTAAAAGTGAAATGGAGTAAATTTCTTTCAGACAGGAATCATGCAGAAAGTTACTTAGACGGTTTTACGTATCCTAGTTTTATTTTGAGTTTACATTAAATATCAGTTATATATTAACGGAAAAACGGAAAAGAAATCAGAATGATAAAAGAAACTAATACCAGATACCTTTAAAGAATTTTAAAATAAATCATCCCTCTTACTAACAATACAACATCCTATTATAAAACTCTTGTCTTACCCGTTCAAGCGATTCTGCGTAAATTAATCTACATTCTCCAGTAATTCATTTGCTTGATAAGCTGGATATTAGCGGGTTACGTATATCATAGATTTTAAATGGCTCCATAAAAATAAATATAATAGCGTTAGATCTGGAGACGGAGCAGGCCACTCTATTACACCCCGACATCAAATCCACCTATTGGGATTTTTTAATTAAGATAAACTCTTACTACGTCATAACAGTGTGGAGAAGCACACACCATTCTGTTGAAAAGTTATTTTCGGATCTTGAAATTCATCAGGAATTTCCTCTAGAATTTACAAAATTAGCGACTCTGTAGCATTTTGCATTCCAGTATTCTGCAACATATCCAAATACACCTCTCTCGTTAAATCTCTATTTTAAAACACAGATCCAATTATATGACTACCCAATATCTCTGCCTACATGTTGATTTTCTGTGAAGGCACTCCCTAAAGTTTAATCGAATACCAATATTAATTTTAATATCTTTTTTAATCAAAAGACAAAATAAAAATAAAAACAACGTTTGAATAGATATTTAAAGCAGCCTTCAAATGAGGTATTACTTTCACATTGTTACCATTTAGAAATAATTTCAAATTGCGTTGCAACAGCCTCCTTGATGACTATATCACCATTTATTAATTAAAACATTATATTTACATTTTAATGTATCAAAATTTTCGTTCTTTTAGATTTCTCAGTTCTAAAGTTAAGGAGAGGTTTAGGCGCGCATTGTATAACGTTTTCCAGAAAACCGGCCAAAACGTGGGATTTATATAAACGTGTAATTTTCCATCTTAAGAAACCCTATCGTTCGGAGCCGATCGAAGATCCAGTGACAAGACCAGATCCGAAAATTCAGAACCAGATGACCCACAAAATACGTAATTATGAAATCCGCAGGATGCCGTAGCATCAAAGTGTTAGAAAATACACGTCATAAATTCAATTTAATATTAAAATAGCGCTTTGTAGGTTTGCTATCGCAGTAGGTGCCTTCGTAATTTGTATGTTTCCAGAGCCAACTTCAATTTTAAAGCAGGGATTCTAATACAAAGCCACCCGCTCTGCGACTGTCACTTGTTTCTGACAGGGCGCTGCTTCATATATCTCATCGAGATATTAACTTTGAATGAAAAGATAAATGTTAAAAGTGTTGTAAAGTTTAATTATGTTCAAGTATTATTAGTGTTATTACCCTCTAAATGATTGTCATTGTCTGCCGGCTTGGTTGAGATTAGATATTATTTTAGAAAATTAAGGTATGACGTTTCTCGTCTATGGCACTGGGGCGTTGAACTCTTGGGAATGTGAGAACATGAGGAAAATAATTTTATTGAATTTCAATAAAGATTATCGCTGAAGGTATAATTTATACAGGGTGCTATTCTAGTAGCGGTTGGTAATCTTCAATGAAGCAACACATAATAGAAGATCAGTTCTATAACCATCGAAAAATTATATTTCGGTGGACACACAATTCACTAACTAAGTTGGAATCATTAGGAAATCATTAAAATTAACTTTTAACCTACTTCTAGTCTCTAGTTGTATCTAAGATTTGTCTCTCGCTCCTTGAAACTATTTCCGTTTATCATTAATAAACCGTGAGATTGCAAACTTACAGTTTTCTGATCCATTAATGTCATTATTTACCCCACCAATTGATATAGCGGATTACTAGTTGTAGGTCTTTTTTGTTCTTTTATCACATTTAGCTATCTTGATGTTCTCAAAAGCATCGACTAGTTTTAGTTATACTTTTCTGTTATTAGAATATATTCTATGATTATCTTCGATAGCATATTAGGCGACGAATTATATTTCTAATTTTCCATACTCTAATTGAGTCGTATGCTCCTTAATGTGATACTCAATATACTTTTCTCTATAGTCTTGACAACAACTAAATTATAATTCTAAGTGAACATGCAGCAAACGGTGGGCCAAGAGAGATCAAAATTGCTATTTTGTGTTGATAGCAATGGTGAAGGTCATTAGGAATGCATCTAATTATAAGAATATTCTTCCTGTATAATATCAAACTTCAATTTATTTTCTCTATTTCTAATTCCCCAAGAAATGACTTAATTATTACTGTTACATTACACTGAGGAACAGTCAATTCGTTGACAGGAATTTAAGAGATGATTTTGAGTACATTACTGTTCATAATGCTGAAATGGCATTACTTTTGCTTGATTGGCTCTAGTTTCTGAAATAAACATACATAATAAATATCAATTCAAAGTAATAAAAACAAAATGAAATAAGCAATTTCTCTTGCTATGATTTTTTTTATATATAAAATCTAACAAGAAAATAAAGAATAATTCATGCAGAAAATATTATAAATTAAAAAAAAGTTTTTATACGATTTTATTTTATATTTCTGCTGTGAATAGTCCCTCTGCAGACTCCAATAGTAATCGGCCATCATGTGACGATACCACTTTCTTGATATCTTTCTTTCATTATTCGGATATCCTGATGAAACCATTCACCTTGTTCCTCTCTATAATATCCTAAGTTAGAAGGAAGTTTGTCTAAGTGACTATGCAAAAAATATAATGTAATGCTCATATTGGCTCCCAATTTTTCAAAACATTCTAGCATCTTATGTACTAGTTCTTAGTAGTTATTTGCCTTGTAATTGTTTAACAAATTTTTAATTACAGATACATAACTAAACCATACATCAGATTCTACAATGGTCATATATCTGTTAACATTAGGATCTTTTACCAGTTTTCAACTTTGTAGACTGTCAAAAATCCCTGTTTATTAAAATTTTACTATACTCAGTGCTAGAAATACTTGGAAAATATATTTAAGACAATCACCTGACTTGTCCAGTATTTTTATAAAACTGTTTCATTAAACCTAGCTTGATGTGATGACGTGGCAGTATTATTTTCTCTTTCTTTATTAAAAGCTCATGAACAACGTTGGATTTTCAAACGGTTATAGCATCTATTAAAGGCTAAACAGTTTGCTGCCAGTGCTCTTCTTTTCCATGACTACCCCATATATCCCACAGATATGACGATGATATTTGATATATCCACTTTGCTGTCGAAGAAGTATGGTGACCATATCGACACAAACAAACCACTGACTGATTGTAAGAATAAACAATTTCAGGAACCTCCACTATTAACAAACGTAGTCAGTTTAGCTAAACTTATGATATAATGTGAACCCTAATTTCACATTATATTATAAGTTTATGAGTACTCGAGTTACTCGAGTTTATGAGTATCGATTTCTGAGTACTTGGGGACCCTCCCAAGTACTCATAAACCGATCTTAAAGTTGTGGGGAACAAAACTAGGGAACAAAAGAAACATAACTTCTTTTGTTCCCCAGTGTTATATTTATTCCTATAACTGGGTATAACTTGTTGGGATAATAAATGTTATTATTATTACTATTATTACATTTCTACCTGTACATATATGAACCTCTAACAAAAAACGTAAAACAAAAGTTGCATCCATTCTGAAAAAGGTGTAGGAAAGAGATTGCTCACCCATATATCTCTAAAGTTATTTTATAAACATTTGTAAATAATTTTCCAAAAACTGAGAATTTCTTTCTCTTTTTAAATTATTATGTATTTATATTTTCTATTTCTTAAAGCATAAAATCTTGTAAATGGAAAAAAAAATAAAATGAAAAAAATTAGTTACCTATTTATTTTTAATTGAATCTTTTATAAATATTTTAAAAATCATTCCTGATATTCTTGAATGCGCAATCCAGTTTTTATAACTTTTTTATATGTATCTAATAACCAAATTCTAAAATATGGCATAAGATATATATCTTATTATGAAAATTTCATCAATATAAGGTTCACAACTGCCAATAATTCTGGCATATTTGAAATTGTTTTTTGGTCTGATGTTACATAAGTAACATTGGTGTTACATAGGAGCTGGTGTTACATAAGTACTTACATATGTAATTTTTAGATCGTTTATCATTCGTTGAATTTTGGAAACACGAACTCATATCAACCAAAAATTATATTTTTAGGTATTTAGAACAAAGAACATATATAGGTAAAAATTTATGTACTTAAATTAAATATTTACAGTCAACATAAACGATGCACATAAATATCGTATAATTTGTTCTACATATTACTGACTTTCAATCTGTAATACCGTGTATGTATGTGGTGTACGAAGAGGAGAAAAATGCCGTCAATCATTGCTACGATAAAATACTGTTAGATATAATTAATATAATAAATGAAACGAGTATTAAAAATAATTAAAAGTGTACCGAACAATGTTATACTTAGAAAATCGTACTTATTATGTTTCGTATTGCGTCAGAATTTATCAGACAGTCTATTCGCAGATTTATTGAAATATACTATCTGATATCCTGTTCGTGTCAGAATTGGAAGATCTTATCAGTGAGAGATAATTTAATAACAGAGAGATTAAACTATATCGATGAGAAGTTTTCAATGGAGTTTTTAATCACAGGAGGATCCTACAATCAGTATGTTCTTTGACAAGCTCAGGTTTTATGTTACATTTGTTAAGTAGTTTAATGTATGGACATTGTGAGATATAATATAATAAATACGAGAAAGTTCTTGTAAATGTCAATGAGTACGTACCTTTACCAAAGTTTTTAACAAATACTCTTCTTGCATGTGTGATGTTGGTAATATAATGATGAAAATACGAGTAGAGTCTTTCTAGAATAGACTTGTCATTGCACTTTTTACTGATACAGTAAGCCTTTTTTCCGAATTATCATTTTTGTTCTCAGACTCGTTTCAGTTGTCAGTGTACTGACAGCTTTGAGAGCTTTGTACGATAAACAAACATTTTTGTAACTAGTTCAACAAATTATTAACAATTAAAGACGGCAAGTTTCTTCTATATGGCTAATGCTTCAATGTCGGATCTAAGATTTGTACATATTTTTAATTTTAATTGGGGTTTCTGTAATATCAAAGAATAGCAAAAACCAATAAATAAATATACAGGTCGATCCATTAAAAGTGAAACATAGATATACATATTTAGGCCTTCATATCAATTTACAAAAATGTGTAACTACATATGGATGGATACATAGAAATAAGTAAAAACTGCATAAGAAATATCTAAGACAATCAAAATTGATTTTCTACTAATATGCTCCTTTGTGTCGCTGGTGAAAATATTTTGGCATTATTTATACAGGGCGCCATAAGTTTAACTGCCATTATTTTAACAGTTGATAGTTTGGACCCAAAAAAAAATAGTCATATACAACATACTCTCAAGTCTACCATATATGGGGAGAAATGTATAAATTGTCTAATTATGGGTATAATAAATATACTATAGGTATAACACAAAAGTGAAAGTAAAACACACAGCTACAAGATTTGTGGAATAATAATAACAAATTTTAAACAATACAGCAAAATTTAATACTCAAAATAATTTTGAAAGAAATTTTGTAGAAAAATTTGTAGAAAATAATTTGTATTTCCCTTCAAGCTATTTATTTACTATTTAAAGAATTTTACAAACCTTTTATCTTTTATTTTTATTCCATAATGTATTTATTATACCCATAATTTGTGATTTATACCATTTTTTTTTTCTTGTAAATGGTAGGATTCAGCACCTATATTGTAAAACTATTATTTTTTTGTCTCTTTAGGCCCAACTTATCAACTGTAAAAATAGTGACTGTTACATTATACACCCTATGTAATACATAGTATAGTAAACTCATAGTCTATAAATAAATGTATAATCATAATCCTTTAATTGCTTTCTGAATTTGTAAACCAGAATTTTATTATAAGAACTAAATATCAAATTAATTAGGTACTATTTATATACAAATAAAATACTGTTGTGGTTTAAGGCGACATATTGCTCAACTTTTTAATACTTCTACTCGTAGTTTAATAAATTATTTTCAGATAAACAGTCTCAGACTCAGATTTATTTCCTCTTTTTTAGAGTCATTTCATACAAGATTAAGATAAAAAATTATACAAGATTAATATAATACTAATTTTTAAAGGAACAAGTTTAAAATTAATAATAATAATATATATTTCTTTTTTCAGGTAAGTGGTAATTCAGTTATCCTTAAAAGTGAATTTAAGAACGGAATAGTAATATAATCTCTATATTACTGCTACACAGAGCGTATTGGTTCTGAATGACTCAAAAAGGTAAGAGGAACACACAATTATGAAGTTTTGTTTAATCCTTTTTCAGAAGATATAAATGTAAATAGACATGTTATATATTGAAATTTACTTCATCATATACTATATCGTTTATTATATGATAATTTACTTCAATGGAATATCATCATAGCACAATTTTATTGAAATTATTTACTAATTCCAAGAAATCAACATGCTATATAGATAAGGCGTACATTATTGTACAAAACAAGGTGTACTGTACAATCTACCCATAATTTCATTCATTCAATTATCTTTTAAGCTGATAACCAAGATATATATCGTTCTAATACAGCTCTGAACCAAAATATTATTTACTGTCGAGTGAGTAATTATTTCCTTGATATCGCATTTTCATTCATTTATTGAGAACCTTTTATCTACAAAAATTATAAATAAACTATATGGTGATATATAACATCATTAGGTATATATTTTATTTAGCGAAACAATAGATAAGTGGTTTATTAATAGTAACATACTTAGATCAGATAAGTAGAAAATTATTACCTTTAGATGGCATCAGATAGGTGTTCAGATCATCAACTACATTTCTTGAAAAATGTTTCTCAATATGTACTGTTATAATTGGCTTCTACGAAAGATTCTGTAAGATTCGTAGAATACAAATTTTCTCACTTTTATTTAGAGAAAATCGTTAATAAAATCAGCTATATACAATGCGCGTCTAAAGTTCCTGTCTCCCCTTTAACTTTGGAAGATACTTAAAAGAACGAAGCTTGGCATATATGTATGTATAAAATATAAAATTATTTTAGTTAATAAATAGTGATATAATAATAAAAGATGGAGTTACAGCGCAAAAATATATAGGAAATACCTGTAACTGGGTAATCTTGTCCTGATACAAAGTTAACTAGATATCAAATATGCATCTGGATGAGTTTGAAAGCGACATTTATGTCACGTAATCGTATGATACACAATTTCAAATGCAGTGGCGGCTGGTGCAGGGAGGGCAATGTGGTAGTGCCCCGCCAACTAATTCCTCAAGTTCTTAAAGTTCTATATTTTATTAATAATTTAATTCAGGTTCTGCGTAAATTTTATCGTTATGTCAATTGAAGTTCTATTTTTTTATAATTGTTTTAATTGAAATTTAATTTTAAATGGCCGCTTGGCTGGAACCGTGTAACTTGTGAATGAGGGTGTACTTACTGGTTATAGCGAGTGTACAGTGAGGGCGACCTATGAAGTAGTCTCGCGTCACCGGGATGGTGGGAGGTGAGAAGCGTAGCGCATACTGTTAAAGTCCATCGAATTACGTCATCATTTGGGTGAAAACCAAGGCGCCCCAAGCCAAGCGGCTTTCAGAGATTGTGTCGTGTCTCCCGGTCGTGTGTCGCGCTAGATACATTTTTAAACTTACTACATAGTTTCAATTATTGCTGTTTACGAGTCTACGGGACTATTTATTCATGATGAATAATTCAGTAGACAATATATTAAAATTAATAGATACCAATGAGTCCACGTACGAGATAAAGATTTAAATGAAAAATTTGGGATGTCCTTGGCCCAAATGTGACAATTTTCCAGAAAATATCAGGAGCCAAAAGTTATACCAGAAAATTTAATAAAAGTATGTACGATTTAGCAGATTGGTTGTGTGGATGAAGTGTTCGCATTTTTTTGTTTCGTTTATTTAATTCAAAATTTTCTACAAAACGATCCTTCTTGGACCACTAAGGGAATTCGTGACTTGAAACACCTGAAATTAGTGAAAAACATTTAAATAATGTGACTGAATATTCGATTTTACCAGATTTTGTAAATGTTGTGAGTGCCTTAATATTAATACAATGTTTTTATGAAAATAACTTAACATCTTCGTTTGTGGAGACTGAAAATTATTAAAAATTTTGTGTACAATGCCAATGACGACAGCCAAGAGTGATCAATGTTTTTCTACTTTAAAAGAATAAAAACATTTTCAAGAAATACCATGAAAAAAGTAGACTATGTGTATTAGCAATGTGAAAAAGACCTAATAACGTCAATCACAAATTTCAATGAACTTGTTATGGACCATTTCGCCCAACGCAAAGGATGGCGTATGGATTTTATTTTCAAGAAAATTAATTAAAGCTAAATAGGTATGTACCTAATTTAATAATTTTATTCTGATATTTAAAACCTTTGTTTAAATTAAAATTTAAAAACCAAAACCATTTAAAACCAAATCTAGAAACATACTGAGTGAAACAAGATGTTTCAAATGATGTATCAGAAGCTATATACTGTCATTAAGAAAAATATCGATGGTCATATTTTTAACAGATGTCAATAAAAAAACAAATGAATCCTAACAGAATATAGGAAACTGGAAAACTAAATCGATGTGTTCAAGCGTTTTCCATAAAACCTGAAGGCTACCAAATTATTAAGGGCAAACCATAGTTTTTTCCACACTGTATAATATTCGTAATATCAAATTATATATATATATATATATATATATATATATATATATATATATATATATATATATATATATATATATATATATATATATATATATATATATATATATATATATATTTAATTCCACCATATGTATTAATTATTATTTTGCTAGTATAGGGTAAAAAATCGTCTCTTATTAAAAACAATACAAAGGTATGTCCACTACGCTTAAGTATGTCAGACGAATTGTTACACCATCGTGAATAAAACTATGATTTGATTTCAACCCTTATGGTAACAAATTGGGAGATATTCTGATATCTAGATATCCAGGTTTAGAACCGCCTTTACATATATCCGTTATTATAAAAAAAATCAAATAACAATAACGTCTTAATTGCGGGCCCATTCCTTAAAATATGTATAAAAACGTTGCTTTTTGTGCGCAAGGGGTAAATCTTGGCACACAGAGAATTTTACCTGTTTTTGCCACCTTTACCTGATCTTGTCATCGTACAATACCAGAAAAAGAGGAAAGGGTTCTCACTTCAACCCTATTGTATTGTCATTTAAAAGTGGTTGCACGGTGGTTACTTCCGTATTTTATATGATTTTAACAAGATTTAAAAAAAGGTGAAATGCCCAAATTTAACCCTTAACGTTTGACCGTGTGAAATTGATTTTTTAAGGATTTCCGAATTATTTTGAAAGGATTATGATTGTCACGGTCTTGAGGGTCGCTTGAAGTTTTTATCTTTTTTAACCCAAATCCTCTTTGTAATGAAGGCGTGAGGCCGCGATGATAGGCAAAATTTTGCACAATCGGGGTAAATTCGTAGTATGATTTAACGTTTTCACACACGTCTCAGATTTAGATGTGTATTCACACGACTTTATGAGTTAAATCTTATGTCATTTATTATTACATCATTGAAATGTTGGCCCTGATGGACTTTCCTTTTTATTTACAGGGTTGCTGATAAATATGGAAATCATCGATTATTTTGTAAAATATGATAGTAAAGTATATTAAACACGTTAAACGTTTTATAGTTTTCAAAAACCCGTTACAATAAAAACATTAAGTATACAACATTTTTCAAAAACTCTTTCTTTCTTATTTAAATACCTATATATTATTCGATATTTCAATTCCTCGTGAAATTCTAAAAAATAAAAAAATGTGTAGCGCACCATATAGCTTCACCGTTTTGCTATATATCGGGTTTGCGTCATTTTCGAAATATCGGGTTTTAAAAATTATTACCTAATAAATTTAGAAAAATATTTACATTATTCTAATTACCCTCACTCCAAAGTTATGTAATATCCATCAAATTTTTGAACTATCATTGTAAGGGACAATAAAATTCATTAGAAGTAAACATTATACATTGTTATGCACAAGTAATGAATACATTCATAAAAAATTCAAGGAATAACTTTTCGGAAAAGTCTCTGACCTGTAAAATTTTATTTTTATTCGCGCATTTTTAAAACACAACTAATATATACAGGATGACACATATAGAAGATATGACCTCATCGATATTTCTTTATGGCAACCTTCTTTTTTATTACGGAGTGAAATGATTATGATAAAAATATGAAAGAGCACAGTTTTTATCATAATCTACGGTAATCATTACATTAGCGTAGCGTAGATAAAAAATTAAAGAAAAATTATTGTGCAATTTGAAAATATTAAATTTTATGACAATGATTATTTGAAAAATTAGCCAAATCAAATATTCAAATTTTGCACCTTTTTCTATTTGGCAGTAGCCAAGACGATTTATAAATTATTTTTTGAACATTGTCAATAACTTCAAAAGGGGAGGTGTTGTATTTTCTAAATTCTCTGCTCTAATAACAAACCCTCAAAAAGTAAACTAAGGGTGTCATATCTTACTGATATGACACTCAGTTGCTACTCAATAAATATTTCAAATACATTGCATCTGCTAAGTAAATGATAAGAAATGTATTGTTTAAAAAATACTTCCAAAAACCAATAAAAAAAGTGTATGTAATAAAGTGTGATCTTTCATATCCCGTAATAAAAAATATCATCGCTATTAAATTATATCAATGACTCCCTATATGAATAACCCTGTACACATTTATTTTTAGTAGTGCATTTTCTAAAATATAATTTATTTTAGAAAATGCACAACTAAAAATAAAATTTGACGGGTCCGAGAATGTTCCCTAAAGTAATTCCTTGAACTCTATCAGATTCTAAAAGGAAGGGGTTGGGTTTCCGAGGAAGAGAATGGTTACATTTGAGAGTGGAACAGATATTATAACCACTCAAATTTAATACCATTTCAGGCAGAAATCTACAAAGGTGTAAACTAGAGAAACTGGTCGTTTAAAGCGACCTGTAATATCTTGACTTTTTAACGAATTTATTCATTACTTTATGAAAACACTGTATGGTCCATCAAGTCACCTTATAAAATTTCTAGCAAATCTATCTTCATGAAATAACGAGTCGTTCTTTCTCTTTAAAGTGGTGCACATATAATATATATAACTTTTGGGAGCACAATATTAATGTTGATTTAAAAATTCTGTTTACATTTACATACGTAGAACTATAATTAAAAATGTTGCATATTATGTTACAATTCCATCTTCAGAGTGAAGTGGGAATTGATTTTAAGTATAAAAAAGTATTGGTGCAATTTGAAAAAAAAGTTGTTGGTCATTCCATAATAGTTAAAACATCATGAAGGTTTACAGCTTATGATCAGTAAGGCCATTTGATCTAATTTAAAATAGTTTTTGGTTTTTCTCTTTATCTTTTAAAATAATGGGTGAATAAATTATAAAAAATAATATGGAACAACGAAGTTCTAGTGCAAACTAGAGCGGGTGGGTCGGCTTGCGCGTTTTAATGATTTAAGGAGCCATACCATAGGTTTAACCATAGTGGGAGGGTCCTTATTGAAAAACCAGACTAAGACAAGTCCCTGAAGGAGGGCAGCAGCTCTTTCAGTAGTCATAGTGGCAGAAACCGTGGGGGTTGGTATGGTGCTATGACACACACAACTGCGATGTGGAAGGCAAGAGGAAACCACCACATTATAATCCTCAGAACAGCTAGCAGAAAGCTTATCCTAAATTAATGATGGCGTCTCCTGGGGCAAAAAACTCCGGAGGTAAAATAGTCCTCCGTTCGGATCTCCGGGTGAGGACTGTTCCGGGAGACGTGATCGAGTGCAATAATAGTAAGTGTAGCATTTCACGAGTCGGAGCGTGGAATGTCAGAAGCATGAGACAGGCAGGGAAGCTAGAAAATCTGAAGATAGAAATGGATAGGTTAGGATTAGATATAGTAGGTATAAGTGAGATGCGCTGGCCGGAAGTAGGAGATTTTTGGAGCGGTGACTATAGGGTAATACACACAGGATCGGTAAATGGAAACGCGGGAGTAGGAATCGTTATGCGGAAGAACGCAGGACAGTGTGTAGATAGCTACCTACAATACAGCGAGAGAGTAATGATGGTTAGGTTAGATTCGAAGCCAGTGGAAACAGTAATAGTGCAAGTATACATGCCTACTTCTAGCCATAGTGAGGAAGAGTTAGAAGCCGTTTATTCGGACATAGAGCAGGTAATAGGATTTGTGAAGGGTCATGAAAATTCAATAATAGTAGGAGATTTTAACGCAGTCGTAGGTGAGGGGAAAGAAGGAGAATTTGTAGGTCCTTATGGATTAGGAAACAGAAACGAGAGAGGTAGCAGACTGATAGAATTCTGTGAGAAGCACAAGATGGTAGTCGCGAACACATTGTTCAAGAATCACGTTAGGAGGCGGTACACATGGAAAATGCCAGGAGGGATAGACAGGTATCAGATAGACTACATTCTGGTTAGGAAGAGATTTAGAAATCAAGTAAAAGACTGTAAGAGTTATCCAGGAGCAGATGTAGACAGCGACCACAACTTGGTAGTCATGAAAGCTAGATTAAAGTTCAAAAATCTGAAAATCCGGAAGGATAAGAAACGTATAAATGTAGACATATTGAGGGATCAGAATATGAAAGATAAGTTCCAGGATAAAACAGATCAATTAATAAATAAAACGAGTAAGGACGAAATCAAGAACGCAGAAACTGAGTGGGAGGGTATCAAGAATAGTCTAGCTTCCGCGGCTACGGACGTTTTAGGACACGATAAAAGGGAAGCTAGGAAGCCCTGGATAACGGACGAAATCTTAAACTTAATGCAAAAGAGACGAGGCTACAAAAACAGACGAGACGAAGAAGGACTGAAAACTTATAAGTCAATAAAGTGGGAAATCATTAGAAAATGTAGAAAAGCGAAAGAACAATGGATAGAGGATAAATGCAAAGAAGTAGAAGATAAGTTGCAAGTAGGTAAGACCGATGAGGCTTACAAAATAATTAAGAGGAACTTCAGGGATATAGGAACAATAAGTAGAAACGTTAGGAGTCAATCGGGGGACATACTGATCGGAAGAGAGGAGAAAGTGGATAGATGGAAGCAGTACTTAGGAAATTTATACGAGGATCAGGAATTAGGAGAGATATTAGAGGAAGAATCTAGCATCGATAGGGAAGATGTAGGAAAACCTATATTGAGAGAGGAATTTGAAATAGCACTAAGGGGGCTAAAGAATAATAGAGCGCCGGGTGTAGATAAAATACAGGCGGAAATTTTGAAATGTGCGGGACAGAAAGTAGTAAATAGGATGTTTGAACTGGTAAAATACATATATGAAACGGGCGAGATGCCGGAGGATTATAAGAGGAACATTATCGTTACTATACCGAAAAAGAGAGGAGCCGACAAATGCGAGAACTTTAGAACGATTAGCCTAACTTCCCACGCGTCAAAAATCTTAACTAGAATAGTGGAGAAGAGGATGGAAAATAGAGCGGAGGAAATACTAGGAGAAGACCAATTCGGCTTTAGGCGAAATAGGGGAACTCGCGAAGCTATTCTGGCGCTAAGAGTAATGTTAGAGAAAACAATAGAAAAAGGAAAGAACGCTTATATAGGATTTGTAGATTTAGAAAAAGCTTTTGATAACGTAAGATGGGAAAAAATGTTCGAGATACTAAAGAGCGCGGGAATGAAGTATAGAGATAGGAGAGTAGTACACAATCTATACAAAGAGCAAACTGCTGTTATAGAAGTAGAAGGGGAAAAAGGGAAGTAGGTATTAGGAAAGGAGTAAGACAAGGATGTACGCTATCACCACTAATTTTTAATTTGTACATCGAAGAGGCGATTAATGTGGTAAAAGATAGAGTGGATTTCGGAATTAAAGTACAGGGACAGAAACTAAAAATGCTGAGATTCGCGGATGATATAGCAGTATTAGCATCTAGTAAGGAGGAATTAGAATCAGCATTGAACGAAATGGAGGCAATGTTGACAGAGAAATACGGAATGAGGGTGAATAAAAACAAAACTAAAGTGTTAGTGTGCAGAGGGCGCGAGAGCAGAGCAAAAACGAAAGTACAAATTAATAATGAAAGGTTGGAGGAAGTTAAAGACTTCACTTATTTAGGAAGTAAAATAAATTGGGATGGAAGAAGCGATAAAGACATAAAACAAAGAATAGCGCAGGGTCGAGTAGCTTTTAACGAAAAGAAAGCACTTTTATGCTCGGGGGTAATAAACTTAGAAACAAGGAAGAGATTTTTGAAAACATATGTATGAAGCACGGCACTATACGGCTGCGAAACCTGGATGGTAGGGGAAGCAAGTAGGAAGAAATTAGAAGCTTTTGAGATGTGGTGTTACCGAAGAATGATGAAAATACCATGGACTGATAGGGTTAGAAACGAAGAAGTATTGGAGAAAGTCGGCGAGAAAAGAAGTATGTGGAAAAACTTAAAGAAGAGAAGAGATAGAATGGTAGGCCACTTGCTGAGACATGGGGGAATAGTCCGCGATATTTTGGAGGCAGAAATAGGAGTGAAGAAAGGCAGAGGTAGGCCGAGATTAGACTACTGCTCGCAAATAGTAAGGGATGTAGGTTGTAGCACAATTAGCGAAATGCGTAGGTTAGCACAAGATAGGAGAGGCTGGAGGTTAGCGTCCAACCAGTCTTAGGACTGATGACCTAATGATGATGATGATGAATATGGAACACCTTGTATATTGCATCCATTAAGTCATAGATGGTGTACTCATTTGTCGCTTTCACAGAAATAAAAATAACGCTCTTAAGTAAGCAAATAATAAAAAAAACTACATTTTTTCCTTTTGTAGAATTCTCGATTCCAATATTATTGTTGTAAGCTTGTTATTTATTTAAAAATAACAAGCTTATATATTTTATCCTTTTAACAAGCTTATACATATATTATAAGCTTGTTATTTATTTATATTTATTTATTATATTTATATGTTATTTATCTCTATATATAAGCTTATAATATAAGCAATATGATAAAATCAGAGAATTTTAGACTTGCCATATAAAAATTTTTCATATATTAGATTTTCAATGAATAATTTACTCTCACAGAATAAATTTTATTTTTGAAATGTGTAGAATTTGCAGCGTAATTAATTAGTACTGCCCAATATATAATTTAATAATACAAAACAAAGAAACCAACTTTACTCACGTAGAGGTATTTATAGATGTTTATAATCTATTTGTGTTTGTCGAGTACTTTTACCACCTATAAAAAGAAACCAAATATATTTCCAACTATTTGTGGTTCTCATTCTTACGTTGGAATAAAACTGTCGATTTTGTGGATTAGGAATCTTAAGAAAATTTCAAATGTAGTGTTAGGAAAGGATCAAAAAGTTAAGTACATTTTCCGTCTTAGAATTAGAAAATATTATCATTTTGTTCAATTGTTGGTTTCAGTGACTTCGTCAATGAATGGTACTTCATATATCAAATTTTGAAATTTCAATTTAAATTTTTAGATTAATTTAAGTTTGTTATGGCGTATTTTCAACTGAATCGAAAGGTTTTGTAAACTGTTTTAAAACTATATCTTAAAATCCTACAGAGATACTGCTCGTCAATAATAGGGAAAAGTTTAAAAAATGGAATACTTTGTGTTCCTATTTCTACGAAATTTATATCTGGCAAAATCTATCAAGAAACTGGTGATAATTGGTAAGTAATCGATAAGATGTATCAATTTGGTCTTTTACAAGTAATTACATTAAAACAATCTTTTATATCAGTTAATATAAATAAATATATTCATTATCTTACTATACAATACATTCTCATCATTTACAGGATGTAATAAATGAAAATATATAATAACAGACTTTGTCACTGATTTTAATCTCATTTAAAACTAACTCATGCATCACTGATTAACGATAACCCGATTATGGTATATGTTAATATGTTACCAAAATTTCAAATAAATCAAAGCATCAGATTATTTATTCGTTCTAATAACATCATTATCTATAGTTGTTAAAGTAGAAATAAACTCTTGACATATTTCGGCATATATTACTACTTTTATTTATATATCTTTCATTTTAAAAACAGTTTGTCAATCAAAATCATGTGGGAATAGACAGGGAATGGAAATTATAAACAAGTACAATTTGACAGCCTTTTAGAGGATCAATTAAAAAAATAACGATCATATCAGTTCTCATTGGCTTCTGGATGTTTTAGTGGAAACATATACATAATAAATATTAAATTTCAAGATTCTATAGCAACTATTCTGTCATGGAAACAGAATATTAATTTAAGATACTTGGATATTAAGGCATACTGATTAAAGTTAAGTTCCAAGTTTCTTTCAAAACTCGGATATTAAGGCATGCTGATTAAAGTTAAGTTCCAAGTTTCTTTCAAACCATTTATATTTCATGGTTGGTTAGAACCCATTGTACAGAAATATTCATCCATTTATTGATATGATGATCATTTTCATGAAACTGTTTCATTAGAATATCATCATATATTTGGTTACAATATTTATGAATATTTTGAAGTTAGTTTCTCCTAGTAAATGAAAATAGAGATTATATCACTTATTTAAAACTTTATAATTCATATGTAACTAGAGAAATAGTCAGGTTAAGTTTATTTTAGTTATTATATTAAACTGAATTTTGTAAATACTATCAGTTCCAATAACTTATTTTTTCTTCCGATATACCGTCCTGATTAATTTAAGTGAAGATATATTTTAGATTTGTTGTAGAAACATCACCTAACCGCAATATCTCTGTTGAGTATATTCGTATTTTTGTAGAGACTTTTCTTATGATCTCTACATAATATAGCATAGAGCATAGACAGCGCAAGAGCCATTTTCTATGCTTTTCTAGATGGAAAAATCAACTCTTTATACAGTGTTGACCATTAAGCGCCAGGATACATTTCTAAAACTATAGGCTACAAACATTTGGTAACAAATTAGAACGGGACGTATTTTAATTTTATTTTAATATATAGATGTATTTATTAAATCGATTACGGAAATTGGCTTGCTATCCCATGGCATGTTTTTCTTTCATATTGGTTTTTCTAAACTTAACCGTATCTTAAATATAGCCTTAAAGTTTTTAAATGTTACAGCAAGCAATGTTACCATTACTTAGGGACTGAATTATGGTAATAGATTTCACAATTACATCTAGAATGTCGCTATGTATAATTGTATAAATTGATTGTATAAATACAATCAATGATTCAACTCCAAGTCCGTCATTCAAGTGGCTCAAGGAAAAGTAAAAGGATCCTGTTTTGTCATGAGCCACATCGTATATAAATCCACTGATGGATTTTAACTCTTACTGGAAGCACTCGCTGCAAGTGCTTCCTAAGAACTGAAATTACTCCCAGAGAATATCTTAAAAATATTTTTTGGTTTTATGTTCCATGATAAAGAGATCTAATAAGCGATAAAATATTATCTGAAATGATAGCATGTAATTTGAAGAAATGCGGCAAGCAGTTCCACACAATATTTAATAATATTCAATCCCCAAGAATAACTACTGTCGCATACCGTCCCATATTATAAATGGGGCTATAAATAAAATACATTCATATATGACTGTAATATACATGCATGCAAACAAGATGATAACCCCATTATACAGCGCATGCAGAAAGGGGAAAAATTCATATGTTTGCCCACTCTTTTCCTCTCGCGTCTTCGCCCTATCGTCTCTCCGTCCGATACATAGACGGTGGGCTAAGATGAATGAAATGAATTTGTAAAATATATTGGGCCAGTGACACAAATGTCAAAGAGGCACTAAATTTACTATTTAGGGTTACGCTTACACGCAGGTATGAATACAAAGAACAACAGTCTTGACATTATTGTTACACATCGGTTTTTAAAAGTCCATTCTGTTTTAATTTGCATGTCGGAAAGTCAGTCGGTCGGTACCATCTTCAGGTATCTGTAGGGAAGTCATCCGAAATTATATATGTGGCAGTTAATGTCATTTGATACTTTAGTAGCATTTTAAAATTCCATTATGGTTTCTATCCTTGATATAACTAAGGACTTAATAACTGTTTCCTTATGAAGATCAAGTGAGTGATAACCAAAAAAATAATAAACGTTTCTTAGTAGCTATCCATTTTACCTACTAAAGTAGTCAGCTACTGGAATTTATGGTTATCAGAAAATGCTATTACAGACGCACAGTGGTAAAATGATCAATTTAGGTGGACAAAATTAACGGATTGAGCTAGAGACTTTTGCACAAAAAAGTTCTCCCCTTATAAGTAGAAGTTCGTTAGCCAGCCACGTGGAAAAATATTAAAAGTTTAAAATTACAAATATGAATTTTAAAAATTCGAAATTTGGAAAAAACTATATAGGGTATCAAACATTATGTATTTTTTGAGGATGAATCTATTGACATCGATAGGTCAATAGGATTATCCGTTCCAGCAATACTACAATTTCAGTATCTTTTTGCCACCTATTTCAAAGTACTTAATTATTTTCTATTAACACTTTGGCTACTGACTAGGACTACTGAGTTAATTTTGTATAGACTGACATATTTGCTTTTAATAACTTTATTTGGATCTTACAAAAATAGCAAAAGGAATAAACAGACATATGTTTTCATTTGTTTTTTTTTTTTATATAAATGTGTGTCCAGAAATAGTACACACAGTTTACCCATATAGAAAATAAATTTTTTTCTTTTCGAGGACTATCTATGCCATAATATATGTTGTAACAACTATTATTTTTTAAACATAAAGTTATGAGAGTCAAAAAAACATTTTAAACATAAAAACGTAACATCAAAGCCTCGACATGCTATATTTACACTAGGAGTCTTCTGTACAGCGTAGGCGCGTCCATATTCTTCGTTGTTTAGCTTAAAGCATCTTATGCACCTTCGTATTTTTGGAATATCTACAATTCGGTGGATGTTTCCCTTTCTGTACTCTTTCCAAATAAGCTATGTCTAGCATCAAACATTTGGGTGGCTACTTGTTCCCAAAATTTTGGTTTACTTATTGTATGGCCAGTTATTGAAATATATACTAAGTGAGCATTCATAATCGTTGTATTCGCGAGAAGTTGAATAGCCACTTTCCTATATCACTTTATACCATGACGAATTTCAGATGATCTTATTCATCTGAAATTCGTCATCTTTCTGGTCTCACATGTCGATATGTGACTTGATGGAATTATATAGTTTTTTGACTGTTCCTGTTTTAGTCTGTACATCCACCAATTCTGGAACAGATTCTGTAGGTAGAAATAACACGTCTCTCTTATCTTTTCATTTTCCAACAATAACATGGGTAGTACTTTCTCGTGTTACTATACACCCTTTCTGTAATTTTGCACGAGTAATTGGCTTGGGATGAAATTTACGCCTTTTTCTGAATGTTCCTACTAAATGCGTATTTTTTTCTAAGATCTGGCCAAACCAGTGATGATGTAGTAATTATCAGTGCACTATATCCGACTTGAATTCGAGGTAGGTTGCATCAATTCTAATATAACACGTGTAACAAGAGGCTCCTCGTGTGTTGTATTGTCTTTACCAGAATAAATGTTGATGTTGTAAGTGTAACCTTTTTCAGTATAAAACTTAAACAGTTTTATTCCATGCTTGTGACTCTTTTCTGGAATATATTGCCGAAAGGTTAAACGCCCTCAGAATGGAATCATAGTTTCGTCGAGGCATACGTTTTTGCCCGAGGTGCGCGCTTCTTGAAATTTTGTGAGCAAATAGTTTTATAATTGTTTAATTTTGTACAGCCTACTGCTTACATTGACCACTTCGTTATTAGCAAATTGTACATTTGCTAGAAGAAGATTATCAGAGGATTCATCCGTATCACTTTCATCTATTTTTTGAGTCTACTCAATCTTATTATTATCATCTAAATCATCTGATAATAACACAAAGTCCGGATCAGTCACTGAGTCATCATCACTATATACATCATATTCTATATCACTCATTTCGTTCAGTATTTGTTGAAGTTCAGCTTCACTTAGACCTTTACGGTTAATTCTTTATATACGATGCGTACGTACAAAATACGAAAACTAACGTTAGAACCGATTATAATTATAACATTGGTAACAACAGCTATAGAGACTTTTAGAACTCCCATCTGTTAATAAAGTCCAAAACTATTTTGCCAATTTTTACCCACAAACTGAAGCAACTGATAAATGCATTTAAATCAATAGTACTTATGTTTATATATTGTACACAACTAAAAGATCACATCTACTTCTTATGTCCACATTATGTACACACAGTTACTATGCAAAAGAAATGTGTGTACCAATTTTGGTACACATAGTAGTTAAAGTGTTAATAATTATTTTGGATTAAAAATTGGTTTTTATTTATTTTTTTTGGACACTATATGTTGAAAATATGAAAACTAATGAAATAATAAGGGAATGAACTGTGATAACCAAGTGAACTATTTGTAATTTTACATTTTTTGTTTACCCTCCTTCAAATTCTCAACCCTTCCTTGAAAAATATTTTGAACGAAACGATAATACGTATAAATAAAAAGATTTAATACGAAGTTAGATTTATTGAAAAAGAGAAAGCATTTGTGACTTCTGTTAAAAAAAGTTAAATTGATTATGAAACAAAACAAATAATTTAATTTTGTACCTACTATATTCGACAAATAGCACAATGAATATCAAACTGTACATTAGAAAGTAGACCGAGTAATATATGAAAATGAAACAAACTTCTAATAAACTACATGTAAAATGAAGAATAATATTGATAAAACGATGATAATTGATTATGCCCAATAATGATGATGTATAACTGAAGAGGTTCAAGAACCACTTAGTAAACAGAAATTATTGGTGGTATTTATCACCTTCTTTTGTGATCCAACGACAATTGGGACATGGACAGTGATGATTCAAATATACTGCATTGCAACAGTTACAGTACTTCTGAATCAAGTTTAATAGCTTTCATTGAAGTAGGATGCCTAGACCCAATAATGAATAGATCTGATGATACCAGAGGGATATTAATCAAATTTTGATTTGTTGGGGTACGTGATTTTTTTTGTGTATATAATATAGCCTGAGGCTTCTCAGGCCTTTATTACGGGTTTCTTGGGCGTCCTGGATTTTGTTCACCAGGAGACGCACTGTGGTTAGTCAAACATTTATCCAGTTTTCAAAAAATACTCCTTAAGATTTTTATTTCTGTAAATAAACCTGAACTACCTATGATGTTGAACAGGTAATAACAAATTAAACGTGTTGCTTAATGTTAATCCCATTTGAGGATCTAAAATGGATACCCCTATAAAACCACAATGAGTTAAAGGTTTTAAAACAAGACCTGTCACATTTGGAAATAAATATTACCTACAAAATCACCACAGATTTTTGCATGTATTGTAATTTTGTTAATAACTCCCTCTAGTGTAGCTATGCACCAAAGACAACTCTAGTGTCCGATTCGGAAGATAAAAAACTTTCAAGAACACATATTCGTGTGTTCATAGCATATCATATTATATATGATGAAGGTTTACAAATAGCGCTTTATTACATAATTATTTTTCAACCTACACTTTTCCTCATAAAACTAAGAATAAAACTAAAAATAAAGATCTTGCTTAACCATGCAATGATTGTTTGTTTATTTTTTATATTGAGAATTAACTGTTATGATATCTGTAAGCATGATTCCGGGACATCCTTTAATTTATGTATAATTATGACCTTTCTCACGTGCACTAAATTATTATACGCTCTATTGTAGTTTTAATGATCATCAGTAAGAACTTTCTATTTGTATAAGTTCCAAATAGAAGGTACCGATAATTAAAATCAATTTTTTAAATCTTCATTTGCGTCACAAATGGAGATTTAAAGTGTTTTCGAAGAAGAAAGACTTCCTTTCTACTCATCTACGTTTTGAAAGATAATTCTTTAAAAGTAGGAACCTACATACATATGATCAGAACATTCTATCAAACAGAGATTAGTTATGTTGGAATTTTGAAAAAATACTTATAATTTTGTTCCGAGTGATTGTGATCTTAATTAGTGCCACTGTTGTCTGTGTTTAGATTTCATATCTCTGTTGCACGTAAATCTGCAATATTCTCGATAAACTGTGTGAACAAATATGAAATCGACGTTGATATTTTACTACTTCACTAAGTTGTAATGCGTAACTTTCAACTTTTTTTGTTTCAGTTTCCGATAAAACAACTTAGCTACGCAGTGGTTTGAATTGCTTTGAAATATTTGAATTGCATTGCACTGTGTTGCATTACGTTGAAATGTCGAAATTATATAGTAGGTTTAGAGTTAGGGTTAAAATTAGTTATACTTAATACTAATTGTGATAGAAATAAAATAGTATGTGAAAATATTACATCATTACATTTAATTATCAAAATAAACAGTTTTAAAACTTTAAAATGGACTTTTATGTACGTAAAACATCTCTATCTCGAAATTGAGTGGCCGAGAAAAAATAAACCAACACATAAATGCAGAATATGTGTTTTATGCGGCAGTATTACTTTTTTCTTCAATTTTTCTCAAATAGTCCACCATCGTGCGTTCTCATGACCCATGGTCAGGATGGGGTGTATTATTTCTACATCAAAATCAATAGATGCCATCTGATAGACGTCCCTAATCAGAATCAGTCGAAACCCGTTCGATTCCATACGATATTGAGTGATCGTGCTAACAAAAACAATTTCTCAAATAATCTACCATTGTGCTTTCTCTTGACCCATGAATATGGTAAAGTGTGTTCTATCCACCTCAAATATCAATAGGTGTCATCTTCTGGGAGACGTCCCCGATCAGAATCAGTAAAAACCCGATCGATCCGACACGATTTAGTCGAGTTATCGTGCGAACAAAAATAAATGCCGACGACAACGACAACGACACACACATACACACACAGAGAGAGAGACACACACACACACATACACACACACAGACACACACACACAGAGACACACGCAACCACCCACCCACGCACACACACACCCATGCAGAAAAATGCTTCTAGACAACTGGCAAATGCCGGGACTGCCTGTTATTCTTAACTGAAAATCAATTAGATGGCAATCATACTTTTTAAGAAATATGCTTCGTTAACAAGAAAGATGCTTCTATAGCAGCTTTTTTTAATGCACAATTATGTAAGACTTCCTTTAGATAACTACTCGTTAGGATATTAACTGTTTATATATGTTAGAATATTAACTCGTTAGAATATTAACTGTAAGTAAAACTTTAACAATTAAAACGCATCAAAACTATCAGTTATTGATTTTATAGAAAGCAGCTAATCGAATATAGTATCTTTCTTTTCTAATTGTACTTTACAGCTAACAACTAGTAACAATCTTCTTCAGTATTTTATCAAACCTTACGAGCAATTCTCCGACTATTCAATTTTTATGCAAAATAGTTCGTTACCTGGAATTACCCAACGAACTTATAAAAAACTTAAAATCGTTTTCAGTCCTACAAAGGGTTCAAATCTCGGGAAATAAGTTCGTCCTACGAGGTGACTGACAACAGTCAGTTGACGAACGGTTGCCCCCCAAGCGCTGCATGATCAGAATCAAGAGGTTATAAAATCAAATAGCCTGTTCTTGAGACATCAATACGTTAAACAAAAAACCGTTCAAATCTAAATCGCGCAGTACATAAGAAGTAAAATCCAAGTAGTCTGGCAGACAAAACACCGTAGGCGCACTCCGGGCCTCTAGATCAACGAGTCCAACATATTATTAGTGGCCTCCCTCGATGAATATGAAGCATAAAAGGTGCGCGGAAGTCCTTTATTCCACGAAGAAAGCGGAACTGAATGCGATCAGATCAAGTCATGTCGTTGCGGGATAAGTACAATGCAATTTCTGTCTGAGTTGTAAAGATTATTTGCCGGGGGGTGAAACTACTCATTATTTTTCATGTTATTTAACGAACTTTTAACTTATAGCGCGAGAGCAGCCCGTCTTCCCAGGACCTTGAGGGATGAATTTCGTGAGATTTACTAGAAGTTTGTCACTCCTAAATATGCCTCTGAAGCGGTCAACTAGGTTTTTAATAACGAAGGAAATTATTGTACATAAAAGGGGTACAGTAAAGTGAAATCCATGAGAATAGATGATGATTCAAAAATATAAACGGACATGAAAATAATTTGACAGTCTTGGTTGGTATAAGTTATTTTCAGCAGCGGCTTGTCAGTGTAGGGTTGTGAGACATTATCTCGGCAGTAATAACAGACATCGAAAATAGTGGGAAACTACGATATTACTTTTCCGCGCTCAATTATACCAGAGCGGAAAAGTAATGTAATCGTTTAAAGAAAAATGGAAAAAGATTTTCTAGCGTTTATTTTTCGTATTTTGGCCTAAAAACAAAAAGAAATGGTTCTTAAAAAAATTTTGATGTGTGTGTTGTCGTTGTTGTCGGCATTTATTCTTGTTAGCACGATAACTCAACTAAATCGTGTCGGATCGATGGGGTTTTGACTGATTCTGATCGGAGACGCCTCCCAGATGACACCTATTGATTTTGAGGTGGATAGAGCACAGCCTACCATGTTTATGGGTCATGAGAAAGCACAATGGTGGACTATTTGAGAATTTTTTTTTAGCACGATAATTCAATTAAATCGTGCCGGATCGATCGGGTTTTGATTGATTCTAATCAGGGACATCTCCCAGACGACACCTATTGATTTTAAGGTGGATAGAACACACTCTACCATGTCCATGGGTCATGAGAAAGCACGATGGTGGACTATTTGCAAAAAGTAAAACTGTCGCATAAAACACATATTCTGCATTTATGTGTTGGTTAATTTTTTCTCGGCCACTCAATTTCGAGATAGAGATGTTCTACGCGAGAAGAAGTTCGTTTTAATGTTTTAAAACTGTTTATTTTCATTTGATTCGCTATTTTACTACTAGTGTCTAGCTTATTATGATGCTAACTTAGCTATTCATAATTGCTATCCACTCTTTCACGTGGTGCTGTTTTATTAATAAATTATCAAATTCTAATGCGAATGAAGAAGACGTACATAAATCTTATATTTGTTAAACAGACAACGAGATGTAAAAATATAACTAGTTAACATTCCATGAGAAAAATGACAACGAAATTTGTAACATCTTGAGGAAGCTTTGCATTTACTCCAAACCAATCAGATAGAATACTTTAAATAACTAACACTGTTAAGGTATGCAAGGGCATGTATTTTGAACTTGTTGTTGATCAAATGTCATTGTAACCATATATTTATTTATCTTACTTTTTAAGGTATGAAGTTAGTAGCTACGATACATCAGATATCTGTTATCAGCTACTGTTTTGGTAAGTGGAGAATTCATTTATATTTTAACCGGTTTGCATTAAAAAGGTCACCACAAATAATGAATCAAATAAGAAACTGTGGCAATAGCGGAGACCTCTAAATTTATGTTTAATCGTCTTTTGTATAATGATTAGAAATTCCCTGTGGAAAGGATGTCTGGAATACCTGAAAAATCTCGCAAGATATTTTTTTCCTGCAAACATGCCCGATATATATATATATATATATATATATATATATATATATATATATATATATATATATATATAGAGTCCAAAAGGTGTTTATAAAATCTAAAAGTACTTGGGTGTCCCACAGTCTGCTTAAGTATATCTTTAATAACCAATACTTCTGAAAACAATGTCTTTTCTGTGAAATTTGTTTGCTAGTAGGGAGTGCAGTGAAAAATAAATTATTTTGTTAGCAGTGTTTGTTATGTTCAGATGAACGTATTTTGTCGATATGAAAGTATAGGTAAAAATTTATCATCAGAATAAATATGTCAAAATCGTATTTCAATTGATCGTAAATTACATGTTTTAGGAAAAAGAAATATTGGATATATAAAGAGATTTAACTTGTAAAATCAGCGATTAAAATTATTTTGTGAAGAGTTCGGTAAGGAACAGTGGCGGCGCTAGCATTATTTTGCGGTTGGGCGAAAATAGGCAGGAAATATCTAGGGTGGGCGAGGGCGTTAATATATATTATTTTATGTGCGAATGTGATATAGTGGTGATAAAAAAGGTTGGGCGACTGGTTGGGCGAAAAGAATTTTGCCTGGGCGCTTGTCCACCCGTGCCCACCCCTGTCGCTGCCACTGGTAGGGAAATATTTTGTTGACTAAGTAAAGTCCCTGTTGGATGCACCAAAGTATTTGACCACGAGATTCTTCCCGTTAAATTGTACGTCACTACAATTTAAAATTAGAAGAAAATATTGTAAAATACAGTTCAGTAATATTTTACTGTTGCCCTATTTATTGTAATTACTATATGCGGGGCGTTTTATTTTCTAGATTCATTGCAGGTATCTCAGTTCTCTATAGATAAATGCGGCTCTTCGTATTTGTTTCAGAAACGTGAGATACTCACGATGTTTTTGTTTGTAGATTATCAGAACCTAACTAAAGCTTCGACTTTATTTTTATATATATTTCAAAATAATGAAAGACAAAGGATACTAATAGAACATAAATAATTAATAACAAATAAGTAAGTTTAATGTTATTTTAATAATCATTAAGACGCCAACATAAAAATGATGGCATATTTGAAAACAAAGAAAGCATTCAGTTTCTTCGGCATTTATTTTTGCTTTTCCGCACTCAACTGTAGCGGAAAACTAATGCAATCGTGCAAAGAAAAATAAAAAAAAATGTTTATGGCGTTTATTTTTCGTTTTTCGGTCTAAAACCTAGAAAAAAATGGTTTTTCAAAAATTTTTGTCTGTGTGTGTGTATCGTCGTTGTCGTCGGCATTAAAATTTCTTATTAGCACTATAACTCAACTAAATCGTATCGGATCGATCGGGTTTTAACTGATTCTGATCAGGGACGTCTCCCAGACGACACCTATTTTCAGGTGGATAGAACACACTCTGCCATGTCCATGGGTCATGAGAAAGCAAAATGGTGGACTATTTGAAAAAAGTAAAACTGTCGCATAAAACACATATTCTGCATTTATATGTTAGTTTATATTTTCTCGGCCACTCAATTTCAAGATAGAGATGTTCTACGTGCGGAGAAGTCCGTTTTAAGGTTTTAAAACTGTTTATTTATTAAAATAAAGAAACTCAGTTATTAGAGCCTTTTTTTGGCACATTTAGAAACAGACCCATACATACTACGAATTACTTTTTAAATGCTCATGGTGAAATAATTTTGGCCGTGGTGCAGGAGTGCACGTCGAGCAGGAACACTGCTCTTTACGTACTCTATCCCATGTAGACATTTTAATGACATACCATACGTACCATTTACTTTAGAGCATATCATGTATATTGTATAGTGTAATGAAAACTTGTTATTATAAACTTTCAAGACTTTTCCTAAACAACTACAAGCTTTCAAAGTATGATTTAGGTTTAGAAAGGAAATTCTAGAATCCTGTTATCCACTATTGATACGACATAACATAATCGATGATCGGTTTCAGAAATCGCAGTGAAAAAGTGCCAAAGATGCTGACAACTTTATTGAAAAATATTGGTAATACTTTCATTATTCATAAGCTGCTCTCGCAATCACAGAATTAATTTTAATAAAACAACAAGTTTACTATTAATTTATTGAGTTACACAAATAACTACATTTAAAATTATTAAAAATATTGGTAATAACTATCATTTCAAAAAGTTTTTTTCAGAAACGAATTTATTTCAATTTTTAAAATACTAATGTTCTAACATATAAGAATTATATTGTAAAATAACAATAAAACAAATAGGGAAGCAGTATGAAATATAAATTATTCTACATAAACATTAACATATATTATTACATATATTTTCTTCTATAAAAGAAAATCAAACGGAGTTTATTATTATTTATAAAAGTATGCCATAATTGTTGTTAACGTCTAGAGGTTAACTAACAAAAAGTTAACTAGGGGGTAAATAAATAATTCCTTATCAATAATAACTTGCATAGTGAGAGGTAATAAAATAAATAAATTGAATATTGAATAATCCAACTTTTAGGTCTGATAAATTAGTTAATTTATAATAATTAAGATAATTTTTAGCCTTTTTCAACTACAGAAAACTGCATATGCTATTAAAAAAAACTGTTGATGTAATTCATAATTTATACAAGTTATACAGGTTGCGGTATTTAAATTAAAACTAATGTGAAAAAAAGAATGGTTTAGGTAAATTTGTCTTCTTTATCGTGTACTGCAATATTTAATAATTATTCTTTTCGATAAGCTGATAAAATAACCTGCAAAATGGATAATGTAAATTACTTTCATTAATAAAAATTGTCCTAATAAATAAATAAAAATAAATAAATAAAAAAAAATAAATAAAAAAAAATAAATAAAAAAAATAAAAAAAAAAATTTGGAGACAGGCAGAGGTAGGCCTAGAGTAGACTACTGCTCGCAAATAGTAAGGGATGTAGGTTGTAGCACAATTAGCGAAATGCGCAGGTTAGCACAAGATAGGAGAAGCTGGATGTTAGCGTCCAACCAATCTTAGGACTAATGACCTCATGATGATTATGATGAATAAAAATTATTCAATAGAGGTTTCCTGTATAAATATTTCGATTTCTACTTTTGTCTAAATCACAGATTTCTTTCGACGACATCCAATAGACTTTCAAGTAGGTCAACAATCTTGAAAACCTTCTTATACTGATATTTTCTTTAACACTCAATGTAGTTCTTAGTATGGAGTAAATTGATCACAACGTTGGAGGCCTCTTTTTCACGATCTTGTATTGAATGTAATCCCGTAACAATTTACACATGTTTTTTTAATTTTTTGTCAGTACATCAGTTCTTGAAGTCATTATAAGCTACTTCATATTGTCTTGCAAATTTTTGAGGAAGTTGCGCTAGTGTACATTTTGTAGTTTTCAATACTTCAAGAGACAAATATTCATCACTTGAAGAAATCCAGTTCGTTTTTCATTTTATACCGTAACACTCGAGTTGTAATATTTTAACATTGTTTTCTTAATATTTTACAAAATTTATCGACAAGACAGGTAGCATAGATAATAGACTTACCAACAGGTATGACTACTATGGCGACTAGGTACAAATGACTACTGATACTTTATTTATCTAGATTATATGATTATTGGCCCATGGCATATAAGAATCTGATCGATTCATATTTGTATACTAGAAACGTCACACTAATTTATTGTAAATGTCAAAATCTGTACTGTTTTCACCAATTTTAACGATAAATCAAATCAGTTGTCGAATAAATATTATTTAATATACGGTTGCCAAATCGCTCTTACATTCAAGAAGATTGTATTAAAAAAACATTCGAGTTAAATCGTAACGTAGAATAAAAAATAACGTATTTTCTAAAAAAAAAAAACCCGGTGTATTTGTACCACCAACCTCGAATCAGGCTTGATTCGATTTGGCCTGCAACTGGAGGAGGACAACTGTCACAAATTTCTCATCGAGAAAGACTGAACCATAGATGCACGTTACTCATCGGGATAGATTTTGATGGCGTTATATACTGACATATGTGTAGCAATCTTTCAGAATATAAAATAACATTAGCAAAGTTTCTTCTATTTCTTCATGACATTATCAGGCTCTATAAGGCAGACACCACAAGTACACACGTACAACATCACAAGTGTTTCTGCAAAATCATATCACCTCCAAGTCAACCAATCCCTTCTTCTTCTCCAGATATTAGTCCACCAGATTGTTGTGGTTATTCTCACTCTTTGAAATATTTAGGTAAATTAGTTCTTCAACTGGTAGCTGTGCTACACTAGAAGTTCATGGAAATGACCAACAGATATTTAAAATAGAAGTAAAAGTGAGGGAGAATACTTGGAATTATAGTTTTGTATTATTACATGGTTGCATTTCATAACATATTTTTTCTGCACAATTTTACAGGTTACTCTTTTTTCATGTAATAGTTGAAGCTCTTCTAAGTGTAATCTTATATGAATTACATTTTTTCCCTTGCAACATGGTAATTAACCATCCTAAAATGTTTTACCTTTTAATTTTAGGAATGATTTATTTAAATACATAAATTTATCCCATGGATATCAATACATTTTAGAGATATCGACAATAGTGATCGTCTTTCACATGTAACAAAATTGCACGTAATTTAACGTTAGAAGATATTTGAAACAGTGGCTGTTACATTCTGAATTTGTTCAAATTGTAACATAATGTAGGTAACGTTGACATTTTAGTGTAATTACAAATATCTACATGCTTTGATGTTTTTAATGCTTCGTGTACATACGACCATCTGTAAACACTCAGTCTCCTCAGGACAAGAAGGATAATTCACGTCAACCCCATAATTCAACATTTATACACTAACGTCCGCTCAATGGAGAACTTCCTATCCGGGTCGCAGGATAAATTTCAGCATCCCTTTTAGTCGGACCCGGTGACGAATCTGTGTAAATTTGAACGAGAACTTCAACAATGGAACACAGTGAAATAGATGGCCATGTCTTATCTAAATGCTCTTTAAACTCGGGACCATTGCATTTAAATTCGGTCATTTTGGCTCCTGGCCGTTTCAAATACTCCAAACTGATGTTATCACGTGCCGGATTCGAGCGGCTTGGAGAAATAAATTTAAGTGTTCGGTTAAGGGCTTTCCTAAATTTACTGATATATCATCGTTAAAGTTACAACCGGGGCGCTGGATAACGGATCATTTTTTATTTTCTGCTGAACATCTGTATCAGATTAAAACAATTGGTAATTTTTGCGAAATTTAAAAGTCTGTACAAAAATTATATTTGACAGATGTAAAGTAATATTTTGTAATCATTTGTTAATTTAACAATGTATAAAGTGATTTGGTAAATTCAATCAACCAGTTACGCTAGTTATTTTTTAAAATTTAATGTCACTAAGTGAATGAAACACTTTATCCAGTATACTTAGAGTAGAAGAAATGACGCGTCCACGCACCATAAGAGAAGATGAAGCAGTGAAAGCGGTAACTCTTGTTAACGAAGGATGTAGCCAGCGATATGTGGTTATTTTGTGAGGAGATAGACAATCAACAATTAGTTGAGCAGTTAAACGTTTCAACAAACTTGGAAGTTACTGTAGAACTCCAGGACAAGAGCATAAGAAGTCTACAGATGCAAGACATGAGTGATATCTTATGCAGATCGTCTTAAGAAACAGGCATTCTATCAGTTTAGAGCCAAGCAGAGTCCTAACAGCAGCTCGAAATATAAAAATTTCTGGGCGAATGGTCAGATAGCTTAATGAAGAACAGGAAGAACCAAACAGTAGAAGACCAACTATTGCACTACTGCCTACAAGAGTATATAGAGTTGCTAGACTATGTTTTGCAAGAGAACATGTAAATTGGGCCATTAACGACTGAAAGCAAGTTACGTTTTTAGACGAGTCTTCAATGAGTGCTCTGCTTGTTGAGGCCAGAACTCATTGAGGAGAGAAGTTTATGCCTCCAATATCTCCTATACGAGGAGATCCAAGAATGCACATTTCTATGTAGAAAACATCGTAGAAGAACATGTGATGCCATTTGCCAGGTTTCTGGAGGACTATATCATTTTTGTGTAGGATAACGCTCGGATCCACGTTGGTAGAGAGGTAGGTACTCGACTTCGATTTGTGAATATTCCAACTATGGGCTGGCCATCAGGAGGCCCAGATACTAACCTCATAGAGAATATATAGGTTGGACTAAAATGATCAGTTAGGCGCCACATACCTGACCCCATGACTCTTAGGAAACTCGAACAAGTCATGATTTATGTTATTTATTCATGTTTTCCCTGATAATACCATTCTAATTTGTGAAATATTAGTTGAAATTATTTAGTTATGATGTCACGTAGGTACTATGATTTAAATTTTCGAAACAATAAAACTAATAATGTGAAGTTTCACTGATGCGTTAATTTTATCCAGGAGTTTGTAAAATAAATACAAACGTGGACTACTGTTTACAAGAGTGTTTTTTAACTAAATTACTAAGTTGCATCAAGAAGCTTTGCTGTCCCTTCTGTATTTTGTTATAGCAGAAATTGTAAATACCTCCAAAATAACTCAAAATGTTGTTAACAGATTATTCTTTAAGAAATATTTATCTTATAATGTTAATAGCATACCATAAAGAGGTTCTATTACACGAAATGATCAATGTATCCATGAAAAGTAACATCCAGTAGATGATCTTTTAGATTATATTTTAGAAAAATATTTAGCTTATTTGTCTTCCTCTGCATATCAAATTGTGAGTAATTAATTATCTCATTTCTTGCACAATATATTGCATAAATACTGAGACAATTACCAGAACCCATTAAGTTTACTACATATGTACATCTAATGAAGTACTTCTATTTGTCATTTAAATAATACCACTACAAAAGGATTTGAAGTATATTGTAGTTCGTTAGTTCTTTATTTTTTTTTACTAACGCCAATATCTTTTAAAACACATCAACACTCATCAATTTTTCATTTCTATATTTCAGGTAAAAAGGAAATCACTACATCACTAGCATTGGTGCGTTTATTTGTGAACACACGTACCATTTAATACATTACATAATCTCGAAGCTCGAGTCAATATAATTCATATATAGTTGAAAAGAATTCATGTTGGTAGGTGATTATTCTTTAAAAAAATAAGATTAGCAGCAAACGATAAATATGTTCTATTAAAAGAAACGCGTCAGTAAAAAGTAAAGCTCAGTATATGATTTTTAATAAGAATGATAAAAAATGTTTAGCTTGTTCCTCACCCTAGGTGTACCAAATTGTATGTCCATTGTCTCATTTCTCGCATACTATATGGCAACTTTTAAAAATAAGTAAGAAGTCTAGAGTTTTCTTAAGAGTCTAGATAAAGTGTATACTTATAGGAATAGTTTTTAATAGTAGAATCGAACGGCTATTAAATTCCTGCTCCGAAAGACTGACTCACTCTGTATATACAGCCTCAGAATATTGATTGATGATATTGCCTTTTGTATATTCTCTGTTTCAATCTTAGAAAAATATCGCGTTTAATTACTACGATAAATTTGTTAATGAATCACATATATCAATACTTTAGCTACGCAAGTTCACTATTTAATTCTCTTACCATTTCCTGAACATTATTTAATCTGATTAAATATTTTCCGCGGCAGAAAACAGGTTCTTTTTAAACGAGTCCTTTCAGAAAACGCCCCAACGAACAACAAACAAAGCTAAACAACTACAAAACCTAATAGAGTTATCAACGTCAATAAGATAATGCCTTTTGGCTCGCAGCATACCAGAGATACATCCGGGTTGAGGAGTGGGGAAGTTATCCTGTGGGATAGCCCATCCCATTCGCCCCTCCCCTGAACACGCCCTTGTCAGGGAAGTCCTAGATCCAGGAGCATCCTGAATCCAGTGTCGACTTAGATTTTGTGCATTGCATGTGAACTCTTGCGTAACATCGATTACTATTAATTAGATGAGTTAGAGCAGTGACTTTTGGTGATTTAGTGATGCTTTGACTGATTTTGTGGTGTTTATTATGACGATTTAATTGAGATTGGACTGTAGTTTAACTGCGCATTCCTCATGCTTACCAAAATTATGACAGGTATTATGTTATTAGAGGTCAATTTTTGAAACTGTTTGAATTTAAACGATATATATTGTTTTGTTTATTTGTCTTTACTACTTTTCATAATATCGAGTTCAAGGTCGCACTTTATATGTCAGCTTTTATTATATTTTTAGCAAGATATTTCATCCAAAATTACTTTAGTATAGAATTTGAATATTATATCTGCAGTTGGACCAATTATTTATTGGGTGAAAGGGTAGTCAAACATCATGTTATTTTACCTTAATAATATTGAAAACAACAAGGAAAATTAAAAATAATGAAAAGTAAATTAAGTTAATGAATTTAATAAATAAGTTTAATATTTCAGTTATTCTATAGAAGATATATATTATCGGGAATAAAATTGCAATTCTAACAAAGTTCTAATTCCACGTTAGGAAGATTCAGATTGAAGAAACATCTTAATTGTACCTGTAATGTGTTTTTGATTTTTAACCACTATCGTGTGTTTAATGAATACTCTAGGTATAATATAAAGAGGAAGAAATACTACTACTAGTATTTGACATTTGAAATGTAGCAGCGGAAAATTACAAATTACAATAATGGGATTTATTACTAATATTTTCTGCGGTATAGCTTTAAGTATAACATTATTGTTTTCTCCTGCATAATATAGATATGATGCCTTATTCAAATTAAAATATAAGAATTGAATTTGATATAAAAAATTTAGCCTTTAAAAGGATATAGCCATTAAATGAATAAAAAAGGATAGCCTTTTTTCAAAGTTACCTGTTGTATGTGCAAATAAAAAGATCGGTGGGTGGGTTACAATTATAAGTATATAATAAATTTAATTTGCTTAATGATGTTGACTTAGTATATATTTACAACCTAGTTGTTTTGTACATATTTATATATATATATATATATATATATATATATATATATATATATATATATATATACGATTCTTTATCTAAGAAAAAAATATAATTCTTATTATACATATATGTCTCTTTTCTCTTCTAAAAATAATTGGTTTAATAATACATAATATAGTTAAAAATACAATTTTTTCTAAAAACCTTAAAGTGCATATGAATCAAAATATTTATGAATAAATGTAAGCGCATATGTATGCGTATCATTTTATCGGATAGTAGGATAGTTTTTATATGTATATTAATCTACAGAGTATGCAACAAATGCGTTGATTAACAGTCTGCAGTCTGAAGTAAAAATTTCGTTCAAAATAATCTGTTTTAAATTGAAAGCTAATATATTTTTAAATATTTTTTTATATATTTTAAACATACATTTATTATTAAATGGTTCTAATAGTACCAATACATATTTTATGAAACCAGAAGTTAATTCATAAAGTAGAACAGGTTTTACTCTTTATTTTTCGATTTGTAGACAAAGTGGTAAATGAAGGAGATTTTAAAACCGAAAATGAAACCCCCTGTTTTTTGAAGTATACATTAGGCACAAAAACTATGGGATGTAAATGAATCAAAAATTTTTAGGTAATTTTAAGGGGATTGTAAGATGGAAAAAATAGTCGCAGAGCAATTTTAAAACAATAAAATTGAACCGCTAAGTTTTTAGTTTTCTTTTATTGAATTAAATATTTTTTACAGTGAGTACTTTTTGAGTAATTATAAAAATATCATCGGAAAAAAAATCAAAGTTTTTGCTTCCGTTTCAAAAGGTCAATGATCTTTAATGCATTTTTCTTACTGATTTGAATATAAAGCTTTTTTAGACATTTTTATTCTCTTTAATTTGAGCGGCCTAAAAGCCTTGTATGATGATTTTTCGCTGAGTTATCATCGTTCAAAACAAACCAGTCAACAAAATTGTCATATTTTAATATTAACATATAATCCATGTCAATTTTAAGGTGTGCATATTGGGTAACAAAAGACTAGGTTGGAGTATTACATAACAATATTTCAAACAGTTTTACGTCGTTGGAAAATTATCTGACCAGTCGTTACGAAATATTTCTATTTCATATTCATGATAATCATTTTCTATGACTATTTGATTTTTAATTTTTCATGTCACCTTTCAAGATACCATACGTTAACATATTTATAATGAAGAAAAATCAAATTTACAAAAAATTATATTTCTTGTTTTTTATTATAATTTTGTTTGTTAATAATTTAAGTTACTTTGTTCTGCAATTCTGAAATGAAAATTCTGCAAACGTTTGCAGAAATACACTTTTTTAAATCTTAATGTAAGGAAGAGAAAATCTCTTTTTTCTCACTCTTTCTCATTCGGTGCTCCATATGCTCACAAGTTTCATTAATTTTTTTTTCTTATAGACGTTTTCCGTCTTAGACTCATTCATATTCCTGCTTATAGATAGTACTAATACATCCTTACTCTGAAATATCCATTAATGAATATTTCATTAAACATGTCAAGAAATTCGTGAAAATTATTGATATATTTCATGAAATAATTCATTTTCATATATTATTATGCAATTATGGATAGTAAATTATCAATATTATAATATTTCAGCTAAGAAAATTGTTTCAAAATAATCAGTTCCAAAAGTAGACTTTAAATAACAAATTGAAGTATGCTTCCCATTGCTACAAGTATTTAATTATCCTTTTTGGTATACCGCAAGGTTCACATCTTGCACCATTACTAAATCTTATATTGCTTCATATGTGAAATAATATTCTATAAGAATATAATAAATCCGATATCTTTCAAATATATTGTGTATTGAGATTAAAGATTTAGGAGTTACTTTCGACAAGAGTGTAATAACACAACACTGACTATTCACTTTACGTTGGAAAGTATTACGCAAGGGATCATGAGGATATTACTCTGCTTCCCGTTTATAAAAGCAAAAATTTGCAATTAGTAAATCAAATTTCTACAAACAGACTGACTTAATTGAGTTAAGCTGAAATATTGCCTTACAATATCGAGTTCATACGATCTAAAGCGAGGATAATTACTTACTTGATCCAACACGTGAAAACGAAATTGTTGAAAACCGGAACCTCGGAGTACATAACTTATAACTAGAAAGGAATTATGTATAGCAACTTCTGTCAAAGAAGTCCTAACTTTTCTAAACTTTAAATGAATTCGTAAACTTAATTTCTCTTGCAAACATTGCGAAATAGTAGATTTACCAACTTCTATATAGAATTATTCATAACAATATTAAATCGGTAGACTGCTTGTAATGATTACAGTCAATATACCAATAGTTACATACAAAGGCGACATATATTATTCTTAAGTACATTACGCAAGATATTTCTATTATTATTGTAATATGTTGTAAAGGTTTTTTTTTCTGTAGGAACATCCAAATTAAGTAAATACATTTTTAACATAACCTCCAATGTAGTGTGTGTGGCAATAATTGTAATCTATAATTAACTTCTATTATTAATATTAACTTTATACATTAGATGTTATCTTCTATATCTTGGCTTGGGCTAAATAAATACACTTTCAGGAGAATAAAACCTTTTGAAGTCGCAAAAATTTACTGAAGAAAATGTCCAAATAAAGCTCTCATAAAAATTAGTTTCTAAAAAGTGCGTTAGTTAATTGCCTTATCCAAAATATGTTCTAATAGATTATGCAACGTTTACCTGAAAATGACAGTTCAGCTGTAACAGGGACAGATTTTTGCTCCTATTTCTTGATGCTATTTTATGTTTGTAAAGATTGTCCTGCATATCCTTTGAGGTTTTCTTTTAAAATCTGACCAGATGATGTCGATTCGCCTTTATGAACTTCGAATTGCGTTTTTACGGCGTTCGATTCCATGCGAGCTATTATGATGTAAATTTTATTGTCTATCCATGCCGGAGAATATATGTACAGCGATCTGTGTTTTTAGAATCATGCTTTCGATGAAGAGACAATTAGGCGTGAAATTTTTATGGCGACGCACGCAGGCACTTCTGAAAAGTAATACATCCTTTCTTTATTCTACGGTGGGCAGATATGAATGAGCAGATTTCCAAGGTGCCACAATATCAATTAGTTTATTACCGTGAGGTCACGAACAAATCTGTCGTTTGTCATTGTTGTCTTTCCTGATAATCTTTGAGACAAAAGTATCGTTTTTTCCTGGAAGCGTATTTGTTGCGATTTTTATGTTTATCTGATGTAAAAATCGTGTGTTTACCGATAAATTCTCATTTTACTAAGTACCCTAATAATAATCCTATCATTAAAACTGTGTTACCTCGCATATACGTTATATGGTTTTATATAGTATGCCCCCGAATTTTCTTTATTTATCACATAAGGTTGAATAAAAATTAGTTTAAGACATAGAAAACCCTTCTAGTTACAAAATTTAAACGTCATTGCTAGTTACAACATCTAAATGTGTCCAATTTCTTTCTTTAAGTAACATTGCTATTTTATTTTACTTAAATTGAATATTTTTTATTATTCATCAGGGGCGTAGCGTAGAAAAATAATCTAGGGATATGATAAAAATTTTATAAGGGGAAGAGGTATAGACGGATGTATGGTAGGCCATATGAAAATGATAAGAATAAAAAAAAAACACTAACCTAAAATGATTATGCCGAGGTATATATCCTCAGTTTTAAAATGAAGATCAATTCTTCGGTTTTTGTTTGTCCAGCGAAAACGTCTATCACTGTTTCTTCAAATGTTGGAGATGATCTCATATCTTCTAACAAGGCACTTTTAATATTTATTAATGCTAAAGCTGACAGTCTTTCTTGTTTTTGAGAATTGCGCAGATAAGTCTTTATTCTCTTTGAACATGAAAATGATCTTTCCGCGGAACGGCTTGTGGCAGGAATACTCAAAATTAATAGACATAATTTTGATGACTCCGAAAATCGAAGATAATTGAAGGGACCTAATGTATTGGTGAAGCTCAAACACAGTGCTCTTTTTCATATCGGGATCACTATATATCACTGAAAGTTAGAAAAAAGTTCGTCAGGAAAACGTTTTATGAATGAAGTAAATTGTGTGGAATCTAGATTTAAGAATTTTAGTTTAGAAATCTCAGTAAACCGTTCACTAATGTTCAAAGTAATAACGTCCAAAAATTCATAAAACAATCCTGCGTAGGTGCTTTTCTTATCTTCTTCAGGAATTGAATCCAAACGCATCCTTTTACTTGATGGTTGATTTTCTAACACAAATCTGTCCATATGGTCCCTAATGTCACTAAACTCGTTTCTCATTTTTTGAATATGTGATTTGCAATCGGCGTTCTTTTTATTGCAGTAACTAATATCTGATATTTTTGTCTGTAGAAGTTTAAACAGACTCTCGAAATGTGGGAATATTGCAGAAAATACTGCTAAGAAAAAATTAAAATCAAAGTCACGCAATAAAATTTAAAGGCCTCTAGCACAAATAACGGTTTCTCGATCCCTTTACTCATTTTCATTTTCTACAATTACCTGAAACAGCGTTTCCCAATTTTCCTTATGTTATGGCAACAGTCGTCAAGATGTGTTCACATAATCGCATAATTGAGTCCGGAAATAACGACAACACCCACTTGAGGTTCCACTGTTGACTGCTTAAGATCACTAACCTCTTCAGCCGGCTAACGCGTAGCTTGGATGTAACATGGACCATCGCATCGCAATAATTTCGGGCGTCTTCACGGCCGATTTGAAATAAAAAAGTTCATGGTAGCGTTTAACGTAACTAATGTATGTTTGCGGTCGGTTTAAAATAATTAAAAAATTGTAATAATTGATTGAACTTTTAAATAACACTAATTTGCCAATTCTTTAAGTAATGCGACGCATCACTCGCATCCAACTACGCTACGCCCCTGTTATCAATATATACATTAGTGTATTGTTAACAATACTTAATGTCTTAATTATTTTTGTAACATAGAAAAAAATTTTCATGTCATATCGTTTTACGGTGATCACATTGTATAAACCAAAAAATAAATAAAGTTGTTGGTGATAACTGTCATCAATCTGTAAATTTGAATAATCATCTATAATAAATTTTAGATAGTTTCTAAAATATACAAATTCAATTATTAAACACACTATATAGGACATAAAACATAACGGACCCTGGATGATTCTATGTATATTTATTACAACTTTTTCCTATAATGCAATAAAATCTCTGTAAAAGTCGAAAACAGTTGATACAAGTAGTTACAGTATTAAGTGTGATATGATTAAAAGTGTAGCACTTTGCTCCACATTTTAAACATTGATGGGTGACCTATCGTATTATCCTATAAAGGTGTTTGCGACAATTCATAAGCACTTAGTTTGGGATAGTGAACTGATCTCAATATTAAAGGTGTCATTGTATGCTTGGGTTCAAGTTATAATGGGAAGAGTGGGATCTCTTCCTGGGCATGGATGTATTTGTCATCATCTCTGTGTGTAACCTCTATGGTTACACACAGATTGTATTGCCAAACTCTTAATCCAATAAAGTATATTACTAAAACTTACTTATTTAATTACTTAATTAAAACTACACTATATACAAACATCCTACATATATCATAAAACATATATACATATATGATCTATTGTATTTATATTAGAATTCTTTTCCATAAAATAGAATGTTTGTAGAGGTCGATAGCAACTGTTTTATTAGGAAATAAAGATATTTAAATTATTAATTATGGGGAAAAAGGTATTCAATTTTAATAGAAAGGGAAACATAAAAATGGAGTATAATTCGCCAAACAAGAGCTGGGATAAATTGTTAGGGGCTGTAACCATCAATAAGGTTCGAGACTGGACTTGTAATTCTATTCCAAATGGTATTTATTATTTCACTCTTTCAAGTAACTGAGATATTACTTGTAAGGAAAATTCTAGAACACAGTATTGGATATGGCCGTATTTTAATCTATTTGATTCATGTCTAATAATATACACAGAAAGACGAAATATAATAAGAAACCAAACTTGATAGGCCTTATCATTTCCCGTTCTGTTAATGAATATTCAACACAATTATCAAAAGATAGTAAAAGAAAGTACCCATTGCATTGGTCATTTTAGAATATACTAAAAAATATAATGATTAAAATTGTTGGAATTTAATACGATATAAAGGTCGAATTGCGTCAGAAACACAGCACTTAAATAAATACCATTTATGTAAATTAAAGCCAACATATTAAATGTATTCCAGCAGGAATATTCTTAATATATTGGCCTATAGATGGCCCCAGGTTGAGCAGGACTACTGCTCATTAGTTTCATATCGCCGTAAATTTTGATCAGCCTTGATTAGAAATGGGCCTCTTAATTATCTCAAATGAAAGATGAAAATATACCCTTCCTATGATGGGGTGAACGACAGCGAATGGGTGGGATTGCTTCGGTCCTGACAAGTACCGAACAAAAGTAAAAAGGCAGTAAAAAGCAAGTACAAACTAGTACAAAGAATGTGGCGAACGTATATTTTCAATGTGTTTAAAAATTAAATAGTTGATGATTTGAGACTATTAAAGTATCTGTTTCTTCATGTTTGCGCTTCTTTTATTTTGAAACGTAGACCAGACTATTACTATTCATTTAATCGCTATTTGCTAAATTAAAAACTGTCTTATCTTGTTGATAAACGGAAGAGGATACCTGAGCCTAGCCATAAAAACAAGCCAAGGTTACGTTTTGAGATTTTTTATTTGCCAAATAGCGATGAAATAAATTATACAAAACGTTTTCTTTTACTTGTAACGTTTGTACTTACTTACGAAGACTATATGTTTAAGTGATTTTAAAAAATAAGAAAAATTAATACAAACTGAGGTATTTGAGATATTTAATGATATAAAATCAAATCAACATTACACAATCTACAATTTCTGTGTAAAGACGAAAGTTTCTAGATTTTCGTCCTATAATAAGCAAATTCACGACATGGTATCCTGCATTCCACAAAGATAATAATACATATCAATGTTTTGGTATGCGTAATATTGCTATGTAAAAATATCGATAATAGTGATAATCCAAATTATGTTAAAAATTACATAATATAAAATTCAAAGAGCCTTAGGTGGAGTTTACCACCCACTTAGGGCTGCACTGTTAAGCAACCCCGGTCAATAGCCACCATTTATTGCACTACAAATATTACAAGTAATAAACCAGAAATAACAGATTAAACATAAGTTGAAATAAAAGGGTTGTTGAGACAATATTGAGCTCGAAATTCTTGACTGTTATTTGCAAATCTACGAGTATTAAAAACTAGTACATAAAAAATGTTCAAATGTTACAGTTCTATGGCATAAATGATTTATTGATGTTAATTTCTTATATAATTTTGATATTCTCGATACTAGTCAGAATACAAAGACGTCCCTATGTTTATCCCTACGTCCATAAATGAAAATATCCTACTAATTACACTGGGTGACAACATTACAACTTTCTTGCGTATATCAATGACAATTTTGTAATACGTACACAAAATTGTTATTGATTTACGTAAAAAAGTTGTAAAGTTATCAAGCAGCGCAATTACTAGGATGCTTACTGACTAACAAAAGTCTCGTCAAAGTTGTTAAATGGAGTTAAATAAATATTTAACAAGTAACAGGTTATACTTATTACATTTATTCTACCTTCAGAATTAAATAGTTAAAAAAATGAAAACAAAATTGTTCTTCGTGTAAATAGAATTCTGTTTCAAGATGGACTATATTCCCTTTTCGCTATGATTACATGACTTTGAATAAAATGAGCAAAGTAAATAAATAGGCAAGACGAACACCTGACTTTTTTATTACTTGAAATAGTCCACCTCAATGAATTGAACAATTTAAATAATTTAAAAAATCAATTCAAGGTATGGTTTAGAATATTCTTATGGTACTAAAGATTCTGCCTACAAGTTGTTAATTCAATAAAATATTACTAAAAATAGCGGCAACCGTGACTCTTAAGTGGGTCAAAAAATGCATTTTTTTAGTTTTTAAAAAGTAGTACAGTTCTGAAAGTAGATACCTTTCTGCATCTTTTAGCGTTGGCCGTAAAATAGCTTTCTAATCATAGATCAACCTTAGACGTATGACACAATTGAAGGAACCACATATCGACAGCTCTGGAGTCGCAAAAATCGGTAAAAAGGTTTTTTATTTTGAATAACCGCATCTCCTGAAACATCATGTTTTTCACATAAATGTTCTTTTTCTCGAAGTATATTCAAAGTATCGTGATGATTGTTTTTTAAAGATATAGAATAAAATAGGGAACAGACTAAATTAAAAGTTTTTTGAAAAAGCTTTTTGTTCATACAAAAAAATTGTGAAATATAGAAAGTGGTATATATGAAAAATGGTGGAAAAGTGTCGATTTTGGCAAACGAATAGAATATTTACCTTTGGGTAATGCATAAAATGCTTCATTCAAAATGATGATACCATACTCGATTAGGTGTGTTTAAAATTTGAGTAGGATTGGTAGGTATAGGGGTTTCACAGAAAAATGAACTTATATGGTTGCAGTTTTCTTCATATTGATAAAAACGTGTAGTAATCCCTTTTATAAATGCTCGTAAAGTTCATAAACTTAAATCAATTATTCAGGTGAGTCTCTTTATTTCAACATTTATACGATCCATTCTTAAAAAAGTGTTAAACTAATCACTAACTAATTATGGATAATGTGCGATATTTTATCGCCACTACATATTACTATATCTGCGTTTTCTTCTCAACCGTGATTATTTTATTCTATTTTTGCCGTGGTCGCCCGGAATAAATCATATGTTCTATATGAATCGTATATTTTATATTAATAGAAAAGTCAAACTAGCAATTTAATTAATATTATCTATTAGATTAATACCAGAATGCGTAAAACACGTAGGCAAATATTAGGATACTAATTACTGCTTACATACACATTATTGCGGTTTGCGGTTACGAGATTTCTGTTTTAAATTGTGGTTAATTTAGAAGATAAGTTTTTGTCTGTATCATAGGATATCCGCTGATCAGTGTGTTTTGATTGAATACTTTCTCACTACTTAACGTATCAATTTAAAATTTATCTTATAAGTCAGTAAACGAACACTTTAATATCATACGAGTAAGCAAATCGTAATACTATTGCGCCGCAGCCCTCGCTCACATCGAAGGCACCTACGGAGCCATGCCTCTAGAGGCTTCGGATCAAACAACAAGTGTTACCACGTTGTTCGCAAGAGCCGATTTACTGTTTTGATTTTGTCAAAATGCCGAAACTCGAACGAAAAGCATTTCGTACATCGACCTAAAATTTCGTGACATACACACGAAAACAGCCGTTTGCTTCTTTAAAGCAATGTAGCAGTGGGTTAAAAATGGTGATTAAAAATATTCGACCATCTCGATTAATAATATTCGAGATGTTTTTTGTTGCAATCAGTTACCACTATCACCATTATTAATTGTAAATAGACTTTATTATTCTTAAGAAATACAGTAGAACTTCGGTAATCCGGACAGATATAGTTTAGGTATTCGTCCGGATTGGTGAATTGTCCGGATTATCGAAGTTCGATGATCATCCATGATTAACATTTATGAAGTCAAGTTTATTTATTCCAACATTAACTCAAATGTTTTACAAATCGATATATTCTAAATGTAAGGACACAGATATGTACATATACTCGTATGAAACTGGCGAAAATAAATATATTTCAAATCAAAAAGTCACTTATTTTGTTTTGAGTAATGTTCTCATTATGAAGCTTTCTTGCTAGTTCTAGATTTTTTTTTTTTTTTATTAAAAGGACTTCTTGATAATTCAATTTGTTTTCTTCCAACCATTGCACACATTTTGAAAAACACTGTACTGCTTCTGAATGTTTAATTTTTGTCGGAATTTCAATAACATCTTCTTTATCATTTGTGTTTGATTGTACCACTTCAACTATTTCTTCGTCGCCAACATTATCAACAGCTACTTCGTCCCTTCCTGTCACCCAGTTTGTAATTTCTTCATAAGCCAGTTAACTTTTCGAATCTATAATTCTTAACATTTTTTTCAAGTAATCCATTTTTGTAGCTTCTTCAAGTAGGAGTTTTTTTCTTAGATCGGCCAGCAAATCATCATCTTCTTCGTCTGACACCAATTGAGCTTTGTGGCCAGTGTCCGGATTACAAAAGTAAAAATCTGAAAGTGTCCGAACTGTAACGGGTGAATTGCCGAAGTTCCACTCTAATACGAAATGCACATATTGTTGGATTGTACTTCAATGCATACTTCCATTGATATTTATTTAAACATTAAGTAATCATCCATTTACTACGTACAATATAATGAGAACACAAAGTTTCTCCCTCCCTCGGTCCCCTAACTTATCAACCCTTGCAGATATTACTGTGAGATTTGGCATCTGTAAATTATATTAAAGTTACATTTTTTATATAAGTGAAAACCTCAATTATTAAAATTTGTAATAAATATTTTAATATGTTGAAATTATACAGTGTGTATTTATTTTACCTACGGACAATATATTGCTCAATTAAAAAGACAGAAATATGAAGCAGAGATATGATGCTATTGAAGCCTGTTTATGGCTGCGTGTTTGAGATCTCGTTGGTGGTTTTAATACCTCCCTAAGGTAAGGTAAGGGATCACCCTATTTTTGTTTGCAAATTGCGTCTCTCATTATTTATGATTTTAAATTCTTACTATGAATACAATAATATATCATATTATGTAGGATCACTATCATATATATATATATATATATATATATATATATATATATATATATATATATATATATATATATAGAATGCCTTTAAACTCCCCCCCCCCTTAGCTTTAGAGCTGAGAAGTTTAAGAAAATGAAAATTGATGACATGATTATGAAATATGGCGTATAGCGTTAATTACATTTAAATGGCAATAGTGTGCGAATATATCAACAAATATCTATTCAAACACCGCCTTTATTTTGACATCTCTCTTATTATGATTCAAAAACGATTCCATTTAATATTGGCATACCACCAAGCTTCCTAGGCAGCTCTTCCTTGACAGAAAAGTCGCGCCAAAAGTCCTGAAAGAAAAATCCTGACACATTAACATTAAAAAATTGAAGGTTATACTATAATTAAGCGATTTATTCAAAAATCAAAAGACAGATGTGAAAATATAAACCACGTTTGAATAGATATTTGAAGCACCTCCGAATTGAGGTATTACTTGCGCACTGTTGCCAGTTAAACATAATTTTCAAAATGATGCCACAATGCCGCCTATGATAAATAGTGATATAATAACTATTTTTAACTGAAACATTATTTTTATACTTTAATGAATTTACACGAATTTTCATCCTTAGGTTGCTCAGTTTCAAAGTTAAAATACAAAGGGAAGGGATTTTAGAGGCGTACTGAAAATCATTAAGCTTCTACTGTAGAAAAAATATTCAGTATAATGCTTTCACGGCTATTATCCCATATAGTTATTCTCCTGGATTAAATCTTGAAAGCCGAGGACCTCATTTGGATATTTGGCTGATCATCCTATTAGCTTCACCAAATGAAGTATAATGGTTCCATAAGGTTCTTTGTATATATCTCCTTTCATATCTATCCCTTTTAGATACCTTTGAATGAATACCGACGTGTTTTACTGTGTGATATCAGACCAGATATCTACGGTCTACTTAAAATTCAAAATCTAATACCCCTTTGAGATAATTATTAGAAAATATGGCTCATTAACATATAAACTGACTACAAACATCGCAGACTTGCTACAACCATATTTAGGCAAGACCAAGTAGTTATAATCAGGAATTCGGTATGATTATTACCATATTTTGAACTTGAATGTAGCAGCAGAATGAAAGAGATCATTAGTTTATCTTTCTATCTTTTAAAGACATTTCGAGATACCTGTATATATAACATATTAACTAAAACTGAATTGATATATTACGTTTTGAGTTTACACCAGTACAAAAGTGTCGCAGAGAATAAATTAGTCAAAACAGTCGGTTGAATAATCAACAGAAAAACACTTCTTTAAAGTCTTTGATTGCCTGATTATACAGGGTGCATCAAAATTATTTCTGGGATGTAATGTATATACTTATAACTTAGTCTAATAGTTTATGGGTATGAATAGAAATATACCTTACATGCATAATTATATGGTAATAGGGCGCTATTCTTCTTTGTGAGTAAGAGTTCTGGTCGGTTTTATTTGTTCTGTCTCATTGTTTTATTCATATAAGGCTGTTTGAGTGATGTTTAACATTCGTTCTTAAAATTTTCAACTAGTTAACTAGTTCTAACTAGTTAACTTATGTCAAATGTTCTATTGCCGTTTCATCTAGTTAGCTTTAGAGGAAAATTGATTAAAATATTTTACCTCATTTGCTTTTATTTTTTTTCAGAAGAATGCATAAAATTTACATAATAAACATAGTCTCCCGGAATTGTCAACTAATTATGTTATTTTCAAAGTTTTTTAAAAATTAGACACATATATGTATATCTTAAAGATAGATTTTAAAGATTAGACACATGGGTAAAATCTATAAAATTGGCATTTCCAGTTCAATAAAAATGGCCTTAATATAGTTTTTCTATAAAAAAATACATATAAGTAGTACATTTTTAGATATTTTTTTAATGAAAATTCACGTAAATAACGTAACATAAAAAGTTGTATAATACAAGACAGTTAATAAAAAAAAACTAAACCATTGTACCATAAAGTATTATTTGGCTTTATTATCAGAATATCAGTTATCAAGAATTAATTTCTTATCACATTGAAATTTTATATTGTATTACTACATGAAAATTCTCCAATTATTGTAACTGTAGATCATAATTGAATCATTTTCTATAAAGCTAAACTTTGGATTTGGATGTTTTTATATTAACAAAGAAATATAAATAGTATATTCTACTTTCCAGAAATTATATGTGATTATACACTGAAACAATTGTTTGTTATTCAATAATTGTACACCATTTGTGACATTTGAACAAAGTACATACTTCTTATAAAACATTTACCATTTTACAAATAGCATGCATTTTATTCTATAATTATTTATGTTATAAGATATTAAAGAAATTTCGTATAAGCTTATAAGCGAAGCTTTTAATGAACTTCTTATAAGCCTTCTATAGGAAGCTTCTTACCAGATTTCTTATAAGAAATGTTCTTATAAGCTTTTTCTATACATTTTTTAAACTAATAAAGATAGAAACTTGTTTGTGTTATTGCAATAACTTCTATCAAAGCCAATATTTTTTTTTATATTTTTTATACGTCAAATGCAACTGGATTATATACATTTAATTCCGCCCGGTTAATCCTTTATTAAGGATTTTTTTAGAATAAACCAAATATACTGAAAACTTCTTCAAATAAAGTGCAAAATTTATCACACATACATATACTCTGACATTCCAGGTATTTGATTATAGTCTTAACAGACGAAAGATACTGATATATAAAATGTCAACGACTGAAATTCCAAACAAAAATATTATTATCTGTAAGGTCAAAGACCCGCTGTTGTAGTTGTAAAATCGTGACTAAGCCTTTGTGTAAATTGAAAAATAATTAAAAAATCATTGTTCTTGTATCCAATTACGTATGTCTTGCTCTCTTGCGACAAGCCATTCGTACGAAAAACATGATATACACAACGATATATTAACATCATTTTCTATATTTATAAAGTGATCTAATACTTGTAGAATTATCGTGAATATAATGATGAAAATTTTTATAGAATATAATAAAAATAAAATATTGTAAAATAATGTTTGTAGAGTAATAATTTTTGAGTAATGTTTGTATCAATGGGATATAGTAAATTGTATGTATAATACATATATTGAGGTGTAAAAAATTCGTAAAGAAAATGTATACATACATAAATATATATATATATATATATATATATATATATATATATATATATATATATATATATATATATATATATATATATATATATATATAACAATTTTTTTATTATATTCTATATATTCTACAAGTTCTCAAAAATTATTGTTCTAGAAAAATTATCTTATATTATATTATTTTTATTATAAACTATAAATACAACACGTATGTCGTTGATGTTGATTATTAATGTAATAGCAACTTTAATATATTCAATAGAATGTATACGAATAGAATAGAGTACGATCGACGCTCAGGTCAGTTGACCGCAGACACCACATGGATGGGCACCCTATCGTATTCTCCTATAGATGTGACTGTGACAATGTCATTCGTACTGTGGTCCGGGGTGGCAGACTGGGCTCGGGTGTTATAATAGGGGTGTTATAATATGCTTGAGTTCGAAACCCAACAAGGGAGTTTGACACCTCTCGCTAAGCATGGATGTGTCCTTGTCTTCATGTGTAACCCTTCACAGCCTGAGGCTTTAGGGGATGTCTATTTTTATGTGTCTAAATTTTAAACTTCATACTTTAATGTAAGGTAATAAACTAAATTAAATACTAAGTAAATATATTTAATAATACATTTACATTATACGTGCCCGTTTTTGGAGAAGGGCTCTTCTCTAAAAATTGGCTTCTTCACGAGTATCACGGTTTTTGCTTTTTAGTTAATCACAGTGGCGGATCTAGAATTTTACCATGGGGCGGGGTTTTGGATTTTGAAATTCGGTTACTTTTTTTTAAAATATCGCGATTATCATTTTATGGTGTCAAAAATAATAAAATATTGTTGAAAATTATTTTTTATTACATGTACAATGTTAAAATCTATTTTGTTATATAGTTTTCTCAAAATATACAAGAATATGCACATATTTTAATGTTCTAATAATTATTTTGGTAACAATTATACAAATTGTTACTATTACCTTGTGCCTTTTCCAAGAATAAGTAAGAACAGTACCACGATCCTCACGGGGGGGTTTGAACCCGAAACCCCCCCCCCCCATAGATCCGCCACTGGTTAAGCATGATAAATTCAGATGTATAGATGCATGATTTCATCCCTCCCGTTCAGGGTGATCATCTTTATATTATACTTTGTGAAATCCTGGTTTTGTAGTTCATAACTTGATCAATGCAAACGTATGGAGACTTTTCAGTCGCCATTCATTCGTAAGAATCTTTTAAATTATACAAAATGAATACATTGCGGAATTATAGCTAAATTTAATATTCAAATGGAAGTGTCAAAGGGTCAGTTAACCTATTTCAGTCATTTTCAAAGGGCAGTCAATGGGGGCGAGGGCGTCAGTTGCAAAAACACGTCAAAAGTCATGGAAATTGACTGTTTTGAATGTTTTGAAAAGTTTTAGTGTCGTTTTATTTTCCGAGATATCCGGAAAGGAATACCGGAAAATATCTCCATACTTATTCTATATTGGCTATATTGGCTAAGTTTTGAGTTATATATGATTGAGAGTTGACTTTTTCAACATTTTTTAAAAGGCAAAAACCTGTCTTTTAAATGATTTGAAAAAATCAATTTTCAATTGTTTATAACTCAAAACTTACCCAATATAGACCCCAAGTATGGAGTATATTTACAAATAGAATTAAAATCTCTTCTATATGAGCTGTCACTGGACCCTCATTCGATAAAATAATTTGTGAAAGGGTAGCAAGTTCGATCAAGGCAGTGAAGCTATGCATCTGAATGTGCAATATTTATGTATTCCTTTCGAAACAAAAATTGACTTTTTTTTAGAAATTTGTCTTCAAAAACAAGAACTGAGTTATTCAGATTGGGTTTCTTTCAAAAATTCTCTGCGTATACAGGTTTTTATTTATTAGTTATTTAGTTTTTATCAACAATTATTATATTTTACTTGTATTACCCTTATATTAGTTATCATTGATCTATAAAGTTTCACATTATTTATATAAAACGTTTTTCAAAGTTATTTTCGAAAATTTGTCGATTATGTCGATTTCGTATTTCGAAAGTTCAACAAAAATTAGTGCACTGTCTTTGTGGGTTGTATTATTCTATATTTTTTCTATTATGCGATGAACACAACACAACTTCTCTGTACCGCAAAGTCATTTAGAGAATATCATTCACAATAAACAAAGCAAACAGAAAATCTCTATCAGGTTACGGGCAGGCCAAAAATAAATCTTTGCCAGCAACCTGAGAGCCTCTGAAATATCCGGAACATGCGAAAAGCGGCATCATTAGGATTGGATCTCTAATCCTGTGCAAACAGTCGGCACTAGAATAATAGAAAAGGAATCATTTTTATAACTATGAAATCTCTCTTATCGATTGGAATACACCAGCTGGCTGGACAAATAACGAATATCTGATGTGTCTGATTATTCTGTCTTTTGTTGTTGAGAGAGGTGCTGAAAGTTATTGTATATAATAGGTATAAAGTAACAAATCAACTGAATAGATCTTCCTTAAAGTAGTTAAATACATAGCTTAATTAAACATTTAACTATTTACGTAATTTACTAATTTGCGTAATTTAAATACTAAAGTTAGTTGTTAATATGTATAAACTATTGCAAATGAGTCTGTAATTATCAATATAACTTTATAAAATATAATTATATTGTCTGTAAGGCACTGAAAATATTTTAAATAAAAATAATTTTTTCTTCAATAGAACAGTTTATTTTACATCTCTAAGTATCTTAAATAATTTTCAAGATACATTTACTTTCTAATATTAGTGTATATCACCTATAAATAAAGAAAAACCCAGGAATAATACTCTATTAAAATATAATATAATTAATTAATATTAAAATTGGCAAGGTTATAATAATAAACGTCTTTAACACATTGATTTCTTATATATTTTTTTCAAATTCTATACATTAGATCATTCTTATGCCTGGAGAGTTAAGTATATCATATTTCCATAATATTTAATACTATATATTTATGTAATCTAACATTAAATTAAATAAATATGTATTAAGATATCTTTAGTATTAAAATAACTTATTTTTTAATTCAACAAGTTGAATTAATAAATCCATTTGTATTCAATTATGACATCAAAAAATTGTACATCGGTTAACGCTCACTTATTAACGCCCATAACGATTAAAACTCTATTATAAGTCCATGCAGATAATTAAAACTTTTAATCGGCTCTTGATAGTGCCAACTTGATAGAAAAAGCGCGCTATGAATGACTTATAATCCACTAGTATTTGTGCAAAACACGTCAGTTTTTTTGGTTACAATATTCTCTCAATACTTCAATTTATTCTACTGGTTCTAAGTACTATCAAGTTGTAGAAACGGTTATTAAAAATACCTTTGATTTTAAAAGTTAAAACCAGTGATCAAGTCTTGATGATTGTATAATAAATGTTTTTATATATCTATTTAACATTGGCTTATCTCCGCTATTAAGGCCTATCGCCAATGCTAAGATGACGAGCTACCCCCAACCTAGAAATGTTGTCGAAACTCCACTCTTATAATGGGACAGGGACCTTCTACTTTCCAAATATGAAATAGATAAGACACCTACGGTTTTACATCCTGTCCGAGAGCTGGAATGTCTTTTCCACAATCTTTATTTAATCACTGAAATCTGGCCAAGGGCCATATAGGTTGAAAATTTACAGGGTAATATCTTCAGGACAATATCTTTTAAGTTTAACATAGTATGAATTATTATTTACTTCAGACTCCATCAAATTCAGCAATCAAAATCCTAAACATGGGCCTTCTGAATATGCGATATGTTTTTGGGAGCAGTTTGAGTTATTAAAATAATTGTTAACAATGTAATGTATTAGATTGCCCAAGGCAGATACGAGTATATCATCACTCATTACATCCTGGAGGCAAATACAGCAATTTTTAGAATTACGCAATGTTTAGTCACCCAATTTATTTAAGTTGGGTAATTAAAAACTTATTTATGTAGTGTCTTTAGACAGACGTAACGTACGATATAAAATATATTCTATGCCTAATCGAGAACTAACCCACGAATCACAACCTAATCATCTAAATTAACGTATTCCTAAAAATTATTCTAACGATAACAATTATTCACAAAAATTGGTCGCCAGTTTTGCATGTTCTGAAAGCCCCTTTTAATATTCTGTTTCTATTTTAGAAGGATCTGAAGATGAAATAGAAGTTTCAACTCAAAATCTAGAATCAGAAGACCATTCCATGGAAAGGGCGATGGTACCACCACAAATCGACACCTCTTTACAACACTATTCGCGCTCCGGATTCAGAAGTATTTACTCCCACCCCGAGGATCTGCTAGTGGAAAACAGCCCGAAAATTTCCGTCAAACACGCCGAAGAACTGTTCGACAAATCTAGAGGTCAAGACAATTCCCAAAAGTATCTCAACGAAGTCAAACAGTTTGCTAATGGTAAAATTGACTTGTTCTACCTGAGGGCTAGAGAGATAATATTAGCAAGTGGTACACTACCAGGAGAACTGGAATTGAGAGAGACGGGTGTACACGCCAAAACGAATATTAGCAAAGGTACGAGGTACGGGCCGTTCCAAGGGAAGTGGGCGAGCGTTCCACAGGATCCGAGGTTCGCCTGGGAGGTAAGTCCAAATATGATTTCTTGTACAATGAATACCAAATTTTAAATTTTTATTGATGTTAACAACATTTTGCATAATGGAGTACCTCAAGGCTCAAATTTAGGACCAATAACGATTTATCTCAAATGCTTATATCACATCATCTTTTTGTGGACGATTTAAAATTATTTTTAAATATAACCTGCTTAGATGGTCAATTGGAGTTGCAAAAATGCATAGAATTGTTGTGTCATGATGTTATAAGAATAAACTATCAATAAACATAGATAAATGTAAGGTTTACTCCTATACTTTAAAGAATCATCCACTTATATTTGACTATTCTCTTGGTGGTACGGTTTTAACACACTCCGAAAATATTAAGGATCTTGGTGTATACTTTGATGATAAATTGTCGTTCTCTGGCCTTATCGATCATGTGGCTCTTAATGCATATAAAGCCCTTGGTTTTGTCATTAGAAACACGACATCATTTAATAACCTTAAAATCATTATATTTTTCGTTAGTTCGTTCAAAATTATAATACTGTAATCTTATTTGGTATCTTCGATATCTAAATCACATTAATCAACTTGAAAATATTCAACGGCGTTTCCTGAAGCATCTATCATTTCGCATAGACAATTATTATCTAGTAAGAGGTTACGACCATATTCTGCTTCTGTAAAGATTTGATATTCAGTCATTGAACACTAGAAGGGTGCTACCCAGCCTCTCATTTTTATTTGAAATAATATACTTAGACTAGTATATAGTATACTTAGACTAGGCTCTCGAGAAGAAAGTATGTTTTATTGCCAGCCTGCAAGAACTACATAATGTGCTGTTTAAGTCACCACTTGTGATTTGAACAATTATACTCATAATGAGTTGTCGTAACTGTACTGTCTGTAGGGAAGCAACTTTTTACTGTCCTGTAAATTAAATGCTACTGAAGTAATTAATTGTTTATTTGTATCAAAGTTATTTAGAGATTAACCCTTTGTTATTTATTTTTATTTTATTTTAGTTATATACAGTACACGTATGTATGTATTTATTTGTATTTTTTGTCCTATAAATGGATTAATCTGTTGGGCAATAAAGGAGTTATTATTATTATTATAATACGTCAACTAGCATAACATTTGCCAATTGTGTTTTATAAAAGCTTTATGCATACTAAATTATTTTCGATGAATCAAATTTAATATTGTCAAAGATATAAAACAATTTCTGATACCAGTTATCATAACATTTTACGTAAAATATATTAGCCAAACAAAAATTGTCCAAATGGCCAGATAAAAACGTTATTAAACATAACGTTTAAGATGAAAATTTATCGTCGTAATTTACATATTTTGATACCATACTATATCACGTTGATCACCACAGAACTCACGTTGTGTCATATTTAGTATATAGTCTTCCTATTATTGGAAAATATCAATGCCCGTATAGGAATATAAATGTGTTCCAAAATGAAAAATGGCAATGAATTTGTATGATTTAAATCATTGTTTTAATAAATATAAATTAATTTATATTCAGATCTTGTGATTCACTCAGATTAATCTCCGAATTTAAACTTAAAGCAATTGGATTTTAATAAATAGTATTCACAAAAAATCTCAATTTTTTATATATATATTTTTAAACTAAACCCTTACCATCAATACTTTATATTGCATGTGACCGTTTTTCCATTAAAACTCAAAAGTTCGTTAACCTAAACCAGGATTTCTGTAAATATGTTCCAATTTCACACCCCAGTAAGTAGGATTATTCCTCCCTTATTTTAGGAAATAATATACAAATAGAGCCAATTCTCACCCTTCGATTGTAAAGTAACCCCATTCACACAAATGTAACTGGATCTTTTGATATAAAATCTGCAATAAAGCGTTATTTTAACAATTTGTACACCACTTTACGTCAAAGATATTTGGTACTTTGTAAACCGAAATGAGAGCCTATTGTCTGATCTATACCTTTCCTTCATTCCCGCAAGTTCTTTTTACGATACTTCTTCTTTTGATAGAAAGGTTGTTGAAATAATTAAGGGCTAGAAAGAGCAAATCTCTAGACACCGACCTCTTTTGGTTTCTATTGATAAAACAATAGTTGAGTTGGTAATTTTGCAAAATTATAGTTTTTTCTTCCAGCAGATTGATAAAGAAAAAAGGATTACGCAGAATAAGCATATTTCTTGCCTTTGAATTTTTATAATCAAGAACAAGCCTCGCTCGTATTTGTTGTTCGGTATTCAATATTAGTTACCATTTTGAATAATAACCCTTTTTAGGACTGTAAAATTGACAACTAATAAAAATAGGAAACAGTTAAAAATAAATAGTAGCCTTTTTGAATAAGATACTGGAATATTCATTTAGATACATTATTATGTATCTATTATGTACTTCATACTGAAGTACATAATAGTTTTATAATAATTATGTACATATACAATGAACAGGCAAAATTTGGAACAAATTGTGAGACCGTTACCGAGTAAATGTTCAAATAAGTCTATTTTATCTTTTTGATACACATTTTTTGATATATATATATATATATATATATATATATATATATATATATATATATATATATGTATATATTTTAACGTCATTACTATTGAATTGAATGGGATTGAGTTTGAATTGAAATGGAAACTATCAGCCCGATAATTATTGAACGTCTAATATAAAGTGTTAAGCGCTTGTCGATCAATATCAGATTGTTAATGGAGGACATTTTGAATAATTTTAAAGTTTAAGCCAAAAATAATGTCGTATTTGATGAAAATATTGATGGAATTATAGCTCAAACACAAAAAAATATATATCAGTCAATGCTTTTTTTCAAAAGTTGCGGTACTTCAGAGTCTTTCAGTGTATGTTGATTGAACATTTAAATACATCACGCTACATATTTGAAAGAAAAAATGTAAAATAGTAAAATCTTATTAATTTACCTGTTTTCTTGATTATTTACAAATGAAAAAATTGATGTCTATGTTTGTATTTTGTTGTTCTGATATCTCATTGGTGTTTTCGGGGTTTCGAATGAAAATTAGTTGACAATTATAAAATTAAATGAAAATAAAATAAAATAGTATTAAAATACATAATAGTTTACAGAGATATTTTATATATCTTTTAATTAATGTGTTTACTTACTATGTTTTAATTAACTATGTTTTAATTAATAAACTAAATAGATTTATATAATATATTAGTACAATTTTTACAATAATTGTACTAATATATTGGACAAAAACTTTTCGATGCATGAAAAAATGTTTAATAATATTTCTAAGAAAATTATGTAAACATACATCAATTTTTAGATAATATATTTAATACTTGAAGCTAACATGCTAACGAATTTCACTCGTTTTAAAATTTTGTACGTTACTGATATTCTAAAGTTTACTCCTTCCTTAAACTTCTCTCTTTAAGCTTCCTTCTATGTATGATATTGGGGAGATCTGTATATCTAAAAATCTACTTTTATAATTATTTTAAAAAGTTTTATTAATGTAAATAAACATAGTATTTTTGCAATTATCTTAGATACTGAGGGCACCTTCAGGCACCAAGTTTTTCGTCAAATTGCCAAGATACGAGGTAAATTGCTAAATATAATAAATAAGTTTATTTTCTGTATTTCCTAGAATACTACATAAAATTGATAATTAAATGAATACTGAATTACTTATTTTAAAATTGAACTATACATGTTTATCTTAAAATATGTAATGAGACAAAGGTTTCTTATGCCATTATACAGAATGCCTTAAAACTTCATATCGATATCTAAATATGACACCAATAGTGACAACTAATTCCGGCATCGTATCTACTCTCTTATCGTCGCATCGTCTACATATGCCGATTTCTTGTTAACAGTTCAGTTTTCTATTCCGCCCTAGTCAGTCAGTAACATTTATGCCGTTGTCGGGGTTTTGCTTATTCGCACTCATCCCTGTCAAAATAATTACGTAACATAAAATAATTACAATTTGAAGTAAACACTTCCACGTTTTTTTTAAATTGAGAATATATTTGCGTAGTATTTTTTTGAGGTCAAATCAGGTGGTGTATGCCATAGTTCAATAAAATTAGTTCAATGAAAACACTTTCAAAATACTTGCTTATCATTGCCAGATTATGAACACCAATTCACACAGTTCTGCGCAGAATTATTTCCATAATACTGCTTTATTATTTGCACTTTTTCATCTTGGTAGTATATCATTTTTGAAAATGCAATTACTTTCGGAATAAATGATCATTTTTACTTGCTATACAACGAAGTGAACAGCTTTGTACACAGTGCGCTAAGAATAAATGAAAAAATTGCACGTACTTTGGGCTTGCAGCAGTGAGGCGATGACGAAAATGTTCGACGCATATCGGCGTCTCGGACCACTTTTTAATTATTATTCTCTCGCTTCGTTAATTTCTCAATACATTGTTATTCTAATCGCACTTCACTCGTAATCAATCTGTATATTTCATCTCTCGAGTGGTGTTCTATGCAGACAAAAAAAACATCATCTAAATTTATTATAATCTTATAATATATATTGTAGATTCAACAACTTATATTTATGGACACTCGCGCTTTGTATATTTAAGTCATGTTTCAATGAAATCTTGACTGCAAATTTTAACTACTTTCGAAAATATATATATATATATATATATATATATATATATATATATATATATATATATATATATATATATATATATATATATATATATATCACATTATATTTTGCTTTATAATACGTTCAAGTTGTATTGATCAAATTAAAGGCTGTGCTTGCAAATAGGCCTAATCAAAATATTAGTAACGACTTTGAATGCGACAAATTTGGAGGATGAAACAAACATTTTTAAACATGGATGTGCGATTCTGATAATTAATTATTAAATAATTAGATAACATATAGATAACCTCGATAAGACAATATATACGTCTTCATCATCGTTCAACAAAATTGTGTGTATTTTTGCTCCGACTATCTGGCAGATAAGAACTACTGGATATCGATGGTGAGCAGTATATTTTATTATACAATTTGGCTGTATTATTTTACATTTTTACGTGCTTATAAGAAAAGAAGGGTAGCCTTGAAAAGCTAAAGTTTACGTCGTTGTAAAATAATCGTTTCAAATAATTGTTTGGTAACATAAATATCTTTTGATTTGTTTTGTACCTCCTTGAATACAAAACGACACATATCATTGAAATAAAAAGAAAAGTAACAACTTTTCTAGGTGCTAAGATAGTTAATGAACATATTAACAAGCGATGGACAAAATGTACCGTTATTTCTGTTTTTCTTAAAGTAATTCTATTTGTAATTGCATCATATTTACAAAATGTATATTAACGAATATTCATAAAGAGCAATCATGAATATCGTACCAATGTTGTATCATATACCTTTTCCATAAATATAAGTTGCAATTTAATATGTACTAGGTTCATTTCCAGTTTAGTGGCGTTGTGATAAAAAAAATACCAAAGAGAATCTAAAATACCCTTATTTACACTAGCTTTAATATTGTTTTACGAATGCAGATATTGGCTATTATTTTAACATAGGTAATACAGTGAAGTCTCACTTATATGAAACTCACTTATATGAAACATTCAATTATATGAAGAATTTCACTTATTCTAATAATTTTTGGTTCCCCCTAATATTCATATAAGTAAGTGAGACTTCACTGTAGTAATTAAACGATACTTTCTCAATAGCTGAGGTATAATTTTCAGGACATATTTTAATAATTACTGATACAAGATTTGAAGAGTATGTAACATGCGGTTTTAAAAATATTCAACAGAATAAAAAATAAATAAATAAATCGCTAACAACGTCATTGTGTTGTTTGATCTATAACAAATCTGGTACTTAACAGTAAAATGCCACTTCGTCACATTTTGGAATTAATATCTTTAATTTGAATAATGACAAATTAGGATAATTCAAGATGTATCACCAGAATTTATTTAAATCTCCAGAGGAACGTTTTTTGATCCACTAAGATGTCGGATAGCTGAATCTATGCTGAAATCAATTTTGAACAATTAGTTTGCATATTAAGGTTTTTTAAAATATTTTGCATGAATATACTTTATCACTTACATAGAGCGTAACTAAAGGGTGTTACAATAAGAGCACAAGATTTTATTTGCACGCCATTTTGGCTGCCATGATCCGATGGGTCAATAATTGTGACAGGTCGATAGGAGACAGGTAGGAAGGAGTAAATATGGTCGAGAGTCTAGGTACTCTAGCGACTCTAGTCAAATTGACTCAATAACTTCTCCCAACAGACCACGCACAGCGAAGAGAGTTCACTAATTGGATCGTTCAACAAGAAGAAGTGGATGTCGATTTTGTGGACAAAATGATCTTCAGCGACGAGACCCATTTTCACCTTGATAGCTCCATTAATAGACTTTGCTTCGGTACAAATATGGTGTCTTTCATTATGTATTCACTATCGGTTTTAAAACTTTTACTTCTTCTCTTTATCAAGGTAGTTCTACAGATGATATCACAAACTTGTAGTATAACTCAAATCGATATTTCTGGGGGTTGGTTTTCAGTTTTTGAGTATAATGAAATATAAAAGGGATTGTATGTACTTAACATTATTATTTATTTGTTATCATCTGAAAATATTACAATTTCTTTCTGATATTTTTGTCTACCAACTATTCTGAGGGCCCTCCTGACGTCAACGTCCATCAATTTATATCAGTCGCTTAGATATTCATAGATCCCAAGCCGTGAACCAAAAACTGAAGTGATAATTTTTAAATTACAATTAGTCTCTTATTGTACCGAATGCAAATTTCGACTAAGAGAGGATGGGGGCTATTGGTTTCACATGATTTTTGATTGACAGGCGGTGTGAATATATCGACGAAGTCAATGATATGCAAATTTAGTTTGCGGGCTTGATTTAAATGTACCTTAACAATGTTGAAGTGGGCAATATAGTAAGATTTTATATGATACAGTGTCTGCAGTTATATCGATAAACGATATAGAGCATGCGAATTTTTCCCCGATACATCAACTGTACGTTTCTATCAATACATTCATAGTAACAGTATTTGCTATGAAGATTGAAACAAAGATGTATAAAACAAAATTTTACACTAAAAAGTAATTAGTTCTGGAGTAGGTTGGAACCTTTGGTGTGAAGATAACACTGACTTAGTTTTCCACAAGACACCAAAATACTATAGACTACACACGACGCGCGTTTCGCCAACAAAGTTGGCATAATCTAGAGATGATTAAAACTCTAATCGGTATCAATCATCTCCAGATGATGCCAATTTTATTGGCGAAACGCGCGTCGAGTGTAGTGTATTGTATTTTGGTGTTTTGTGGGAAACTAAGTGAGTGTTATGTAATTAATTGCAAATGTTGTACATAACTTAAAATAAGCAATTGATTGCATTTTTCAAAAATTACCTTATTTCTGTTAAATTATTATTTTATTATCTTATTATTATTATTTTTAATTGTCTTAAATCATGTTTTTTTACCATTTTTGTGTTATATGCCTATTTATATGGGCATCATTGGTATATTTAGAGTCATTACCATACGACAAAAATTGTATTATATTGTAGTTGAAACCACTGTGATCTATCTGTTGTTTCTTTTTATTTTTAACGCTATTAATACGAACGAAAAATTGTAGTTACCAGGAATAAAAAAACAAAAATAAACGCAATTTTCAAAATTTGTAACAGGAATAAAAGAACACAAAAAAACTTAGATACTTTATATACATATAGATACTTTATATACTTACATATATTTGGATAGAAACTTTTGTTGTAATTTCAAGGGTACATCATTTACTATTTATTATTTTTATTACACGCTATCATGAAATATAAATGTAGACATTTTTTGAGTATAATTCAGAAATTATGTTATCAAAATATAGTATGTGATTGAAATATGATTGCTATATGATTGAAAGAAGATGAAAATTTGCTATCTAACTGAAAAAAAAAAGAAATATGTATATATATATATATATATATATATATATATATATATATATATATATATATATATATATATATATATATATATATATATATATATATATATATATAAAGAGAAACTTAAAGCCAATGTAAAATTTAACATAAAATCTATGATAAAATATTCCCATGTGATGCAGACTTTTTGAGGGACACTACAATTTTTTTTTTTAAATAAAAAACATTTTCTTAGATTTATATGAAATTTGGTTTAGATTTATATGAAAGTTTCTCTTTAAGGTGAACAAAAAATTGCCTAATTGAAATCTGTCGATATAATTTTTGCTACTTGTTAAAATTGACTGAAAATAAACTTAAAATTTGAAAAAGCTTTACTCAAGAAAGCTGTTTTTTTTCTAATTTTTTGTACGTGTACCAATTCATGGCTGAAGCATATAATTTACATTACTTATTAATCAAAATTGCTAAAATATAGCGATTGAAGTTAAATGCAGTTAATATGCAAAAATTTCTTTCATAGTGGTTAATATTGTCATCTATTTACTGTAAAAAAAATAAATTATATCATCATACAAAGAGCAAACTGCTGTTATAGAAGTAGAAGGGGAAAGAAGGGAAGTAGGTATTAGGAAAGGAGTAAGACAAGGATGTACGCTATCACCACTAATTTTTAATCTGTACATCGATTAATGTCGTAAAAGATAGAGTGGATTTCGGGATTAAAGTACAGGGACAGAAACTAAAAATGCTGAGATTCGTGGATGATATAGCAGTATTAGCATCTAGTAAAGAGGAATTGGAATCAGCGTTGAACGAAATGGAGGCAGTGTTGACAGAGAAATACGGAATGAGAGTGAATAAAAATAAAGCTAAAGTGTGCAGAGGGTGCGAGAGCAGAGCAAAAACGAAAGTACAAATTAATAATGAAACATTGGAGGAAGTTAAAGACTTCACTTATTTAGGAAGTAAAATAAATTAGGATGGAAGAAGCGATAAAGATGTAAAACAAAGAATAGCGTAGGGTCGAGTAGCTTTTAACAAAAAGAAAGCACTTTTATGCTCGGGGGTAATAAACTTAGAAACAAAGAAGAGATTTTCGAAAACGTATGTATGGAGCACGGCACTATATGGCTTCGAAACCTGGACGGTAGGGGAAGCAAGTAGGAAGAAATTAGAAGCTTTTGAGATGTGGTGTTACCGAAGAATGATGAAAATACCGTGGACTGATAGGGTTAGAAACAAAGAAGCATTAGATAAAGTCGGCGAGAAAAGAAGTATGTGGAAAAACATAACGAAGAGGAGAGATAGAATGGTAGGCCACTTGCTAAGACATGGGGGAATAGTCCGCGATATTTTGGAGGCAGAAATAGGAGTGAAGAAAGGCAGAGGTAGGCCTAGATTAGACTACTGCTCGCAAATAGTAAGGGATGTAGGTTGTAGCACAATTAACGAAATGCGTAGGTTAGCACAAGATAGGAGAAGCTGGAGGTTAGCGTTGAACCAGTCTTAGGACTGATGACCTCATGATGATGATCATCATGTTTGACAGATATATCAAACATTACAAAATTTTAAGGTGTTGTTATCGTACTTGCTTTAAAAATACATGCCTTTATTGATATTTAATAAGAAAAGCCAAAACGAAAATCTGCCAAAAAGAAAATTTCATTGATTTTCTTCGAAATATACCAATTCTGACGGGCAGAAAAAATTACGTGACCGACTATGAGTAGGCCATTTTTATCTTTCTTTAATCAAAACCGAATTCTAATGTAAAATTTTAAATAAAAAAAATAATAAGAAAGTCCCATATGACGCGGACCTTTTGAAGAACATTGTATATATAACTTAAAAAAATTACGTTTGTTTGTTTTCTTTATTTCTGGTGACAAAGCTTGACCAGAAACCTTGCAATTTTTCTTTTGGCCAATACCGTAGCCAATAGAAAAAATAAAAAAGTTACAGCAGATCAAAATTATGTATTATCCAGAAAAATTGACTATGCTATATTTAAACATTAAGGATAACGATGTATTACTGGTTTCTTCGTTTTCTTCATTTCGTGATGTTTCTTACTTTTCCACTGATTCAGTCTCCACAGAACATCCGCCAATATCTACGATTCGTGACGGTTTGTTTTCATGGTTGACGAAGCACGCTTATTTACCATATCCCCGAAAAGGTCTAGCTGAAACGGACACAGTAAGGTCAAGAAGTACAACGGAGGGTCTATATCTTTTATTATAGTATAATTGGAAGCACAAAACGCGTCAAAAATGTGTCACATATCTCGCATACCAGCCGCGTATATTAAAGGTATTGACCGTGTCAACTTGGACGTGGACAAACATGTTATTCGTACTCGTCTTCAAACGTCGAAACGTAGAGAAGCGAGAATGAGGAGCTAATCTTGTTATTCAAATTTCTATAGGAAAAATACAATGTATTAAATCGACGGAGAATGGTATTTTTTATGCGGGGTGTCGAATATCGCTGGGAAAGTTGGTAGAAAGAAGGAAGTAAATAGAAAAAATAACCAAATACACGGTAGACGATAAAAATGGAATTAGTGTTTATACTAAAATGTTTAGACAATAATTAAACAAAACTTAACGTCCTATATGATTATCGTTGCTTATTGGAGATTTTTTAAAATATACTACAATTTGCAACTTTTCTAAAAATTCATAATACAATTCGTAAGATTTCAAATAAATAATAAGTTTAAAAAAAACCGAATTCAAAAAAAAGTAAGAACTAAAAAGCAAGAAATAAATGTTTTCTACAACAATTTAATGCTTATTTGTTGTCCGTTTAATGTAATTAATAAATTATTCTTTAGCATATATTTATTATAAATTGTTTTATATAATATTGAAGTCGGTGCAAAGAAAAACATAAAAAACGTACGTTGCTACTATAACAACAAGTTTACATTTGAAATGGCCAAGGGCTGACACTCGCGTTACTAATATTGTATGGCACCGACTTCAAAATTATATAAAACAATTAATAATAATTGCATAATAAACAATAATTTCTTAATTGCATTAAGCGAAACAACAAATAAGTATTATTGTTGTAGAAAATGTTTATTTCTTGCTTTCTACTTAAGTTACTTTTTTTTTGAAGTTGTTTTTCTTTTAAACTTATTATTTTACAACTTTAAGTGATGGGTATCGTTTTCTCATTCGTAAAGCACCCTTAGTAGGTCACTAAGGGTGCTTTACCAATTAGAAAAACGATGGCTAATTGAATAAGGAATTCGGTTGTGTATCTTCGGAGTCCAAGGTCCAATACCAATGAAATTAAGATGGGATCACCTTGGAACTATACTAACTCAAAAAGAATAATTAAAACCGGTTCATAAACACAAAATTTATACCCGAACATACGTATAACATATATATATATATATATATATATATATATATATATATATATATATATATATATATATATATATATATATATATATATATATATATATATATATATATATATATATATATATATATATATATATATATATATATATATAGACGAATTGACAACCTCCGCCTTTTTTTTAAGTCGGTTAAAGAGAAAAAATATTGTAATGTATTAGTATTGTATTGTAGTCGAAGTTTTGTGACATTTTCATGTAATTTTTAAATTACAGATTTCAACAAAATTTGAGCTAAAATTGACTTTCAGTCGGTATAAAATGTTTTGTCTCAAAAGTTGTAAGTGAATAAAATAATCACGATTTATCTATGTCACTCTTTCATTTTATTAATCAATGTGCAGCTTACAACTTCATCAAGAATAATAATAATAAGTGAAAAAGTAAAAGAGGAAAACTTGTTCTGACTTCATATACAATGGGGCAAAAAAATATTTTATATTTTATATTTATACAGATTGCCGAGAATTTTGTTTTGCTATTTTAAATTAAAATAATAACTAATTATCATAATTAACTGCAGTAAGAAATTAAAAAGACATACATATAAGAAGTTTCTGGCATTTGAGATTTCTGACAATGCGATTTAGTTACCAACTTCACTTTTCTATTATTATTTATTTACCATTCTATTCTGAATACATATATTAAGAAATATCTTTTTAAGCTTCGATACAATTTTATATTTAAAGATATATACTGTAACTTGTATTTTTTAAAAAGAAAACTAAATAGATTATTTTTTGTCATGAATCGAAGTTTAGTGATATTTTTATATAAATTGTGACGTAAAAAAATTGGAGTCAAAATTTTTTCATACTCAGTTTAAAACTTATTTCCTCAAATATTGCATATCAATCAGTTAATCGTTTTTGTTTTAAAAATCAACTGTTTTGTGAAAAGCAGGAAACCATTTTTTCTTGAACACCGAAAGATTACGCGTTTCTCAACGCGTGTTTCACCGCGCACGTTTCGCCCACCAGATTGGCATCAGCGGGAGGTGATGAAAAATGAGTATTAATCATCTTACGATGACGTAAACTTGACTGGCAAAACTTTCGTCGAGAGACGTATATTATTTCGGTGCACGTGGGAAACTGGTATCCTGTTTCTGTTGCTGCATCGAGGGTTCTAACCCCTTCCAAGGTTTTCTTGTTTGGTTTATCGTTCTACAACTCTAACTTCATACAATAATAATAATAATAATAATAATAATAATACGAGAAAAACTATAAGAAAAAAATTCCTTGTGACTTTTATAACGTGCCAAAAAAATATTTAATATATTTCACGTATAGTCGAGGATTTTTTGATCATTATTTTTGAAAAATGAATAAGGAACTGCGCTAGGCTGCAGAATCTTGCACCCTTTGTACGCTTTAGAAAAAGTACTCCAATTTCTTTGTGCAAACTTTTAATTCTAATCGTAATCAGATAATCTGCAATTATTCACCTTTTTAAGTAAGACTTGAACCTCTAAATAAACACTTTAGAGGAAGTGACGTCCATTTGGGAAACATAATCATAATCAAGTACAGAAATAATGAACTGTGTATGAATAAAAGCAGAGATAAGCTAGTTATAAAGATGTGAGGACTAGAAGTTTGGTTTATAACTCAACATTATGATTCTTTATGTTTTTTGAAACACGTTATCATCTTAACTAATTGTAGTTGTAAATCCTGTGCTATATCACCACTTTTCGTAAATGTTTTGTATTTTCTTGAGATGCCGCGTGTCTATTTGTATATGTGTTTTGTAAAATTATTTCTAATTTGTCTCAAAACATAATTTTAATGTGAATAATGAAGTTAGTTACATCATTTTACAATATCTTACCAAAATTATCCTAAACTTAACAATAGCCTAGGACTATAAAACAGACAAGTAATAGGTAAGTGAAAGGGGCGACAAACATAATTTTGTCGGGGGCCGTGAAATGTCTGGAGCAGGCGCTACCTGCACAGAGCCTTTATCAAATAACTTAACAATTTACGAAAATTTTAAGCTTTTGTAAAATAGCCTTACATTTAATATTTTACATGATTGAATTAGAATGCTGGTAATTGTTTATTTTAGCGTAAAACTCTCAAATCCTCACTAACATTTGTCTACTACCTTATTTTTGGGGGTGATAAACAAAAATCTGACTTTAGTTTTTGGCGACCAAACACAGTTTTCAAGAAAATAAATTTTCCACTTTTCCGCACGTAACTTCACTTATTTATCAAATAACTTTCACTTACCATTACGTGAATACGTAATATCAATGTAAGTAGATGCTACTTAACACTTCCTTTATACGTACTTGTATACATAGATTTTTGTTCAGCATTCTCGAAAATAGGGAGGTAGTAAAATTTTGATGAGGATTTGCGAGTTTTATGTTGAAGTAAATTATTATCAAAATTCTCATTTCCGTAATTTGTAATACAAATAACTAATACCGTTGAAGGTATATTGAATATACGAAGATTATTATCTGTAAAGTTAATTATCGATATCGTCAACACGATAGTGCCTCGCATAATATAAATTATGAAAGGTCCGTATCAAATATGCTTATTAAATATGTTTGTTCATATCTGATTAATAATCATATTAAAGAAAGGATTTTTTCTACTTGATAATGTTTCCATTTCTTACTAAAATAAATTGTAGATCATATTAAAGAAAGAGTTTTTTTCTATTTGATAATGTTTCCATTTCTTATTAAAATAATTTGAAGATGTGAGTTAAATAAAACCTTTTAACTCATAATTTACTTTTCAGTCGGATTTATTACTGAAAACCTCTTAAATTTGTATTTAATTATCTTGGTAACTCCTCGAAAATTTCTTGAAAAATACCCTTTGGAGTGTTATTAAACAGTTGTTTATTTATTTCATAATTATTTGGTTTCTTAATATCCACTAAGTTTAAAATCTGCGCTTTAGATTTCTTTTAGTGTTTTGTAAACTAATGAATAGATTCGTTACAAATTCAAGGAATAACTTTTGGAAAAACTCTTGGACCAGTCAAATTTTATTTTTAGCTGTGGATTTTTTAAAATATAATTAATACATACGGGGTGATTAAGGTAGAAAGTATGGTATTTTTTTAATGGAACCCCTTTTCTATTATTGAATGTGAAAGAGCAGAAATTTTTTACATAAGCTAGATTAATAATTACATTAATGTGAGTATATATTAGATAAAAGCAAATAAAGAAAAACGATTTTACCATTTCAAAATACTAAATTTAAATGCAATAATTATTTAAAAAAAATTAACTAAAATAGATATTTAAATTATGCATCGTTGGTTACCTGATAGTAGTCAAGATGATTAATAATTTTTGTTTAACATTGGCAATTATTTCATGAGATATATATACGTTGTATTTCGTGACGAATTATTGCATTTAAATCTTCACAATTCCGGTCTAGTAACGTACACTTTGATTTTTAAGTATCCTCACAAAAAATAATCAAGGGGTGGCAAATCTGGCGATCTTGCTACCTAATCAGCCCCCTTGTATCTAACGACTAGGAAACATCTTATCTAAATAAGCGCGGAGAGGTACTGCGTAATGCGGGGGTGCATCATCTGGTTGATATAAAAAGTGATTTGTCGGAAGATCAAGTTCCTCCACGTCTGGATATAAAGTTATTAGTACAGGAATGTCAAATCCACGAATATCCAAATATATTGCGCCACCTAGGCCCACGTCAAATAAATAGGAACCCAGAATTCTTCCGTCTACTATATCGCACCACAGATTCGTTTTCTGGGTGGAGTTTGAGTGTGATATTCCATCATTCATCGGGCATTCTCGGTACCCCAACAACGGCAGTTTTGCATATTAACATGATCGAATCAAAACAAAGGTAGTCTCGTCAGAAAAAAATATGTTTTTTACGAAATTATTATTATTATTGGATAACTGTTGCATTTGCTTCCAGAATTCATTTCGCCGATCAAAGTCGTCTTTAGACAGATCATGGACAAGGCATACCTTATAAGGATGATGTTTTGCTTTTTCAGGAGTATATGTGCCGTAGACGCCGCCATATTGAAATCAGGAACCAATTGGTTAAATGTTGAGTAACTATTTTCTTGCAATGTCAACAAAACATTAAGCTGATCATTTTATGATGGCGAGGATTAGTCAGATTTAGGAAGATCACAAATATCCCAAATTCGCTGTATTTAGACTCAATATTATAATTAATAATAATCATTATCATTGCCATTGGATTTAATAAATTTGAAATTGCACAATCATTTTTCTTAATTGTTCCTATCTAATCTATACTCATCTTCATGTATTAATTATCATAGCGTATGTAAAAAATATGCTCTTTCATATTGCGTGTTAAAAAATAAAAAGTTTTAAAACCTTAAAACGGACTTTTCCGCACGTAGAACAACTCTGTCTCGAAATTGAGTGGCCGATAAAAAATAAACCAACACATAAATGCAGAATATGTGTTTTATGCGATAGTTTTACTCTTTTCAAATAGTTTACCCTTGTGCTTTCTCATGACCCATGGACAGGGTGGGATGTCCTATCCACCTCAAAATCAATAGATGTCGTCTGGTAGACGTCCCTAATCAGAATCAGTCGAAACCCGATCGATTCGACACGATTTAATTGAGTGATCGTGCTAACAAACAAATTTCTCAAATAGTCCACCATTGTGATTTCTCATTACCCATGAACATGGTAGAGTATGTTCTATCCACCTCAAAATCAATAGGTGTCATCTGGGAGACGTCCCCGATCCCAATCAGTTAAAATTCGATCTATTCGACATGACTTAGTTGAGTTATCGTGTTGACAAAAAAAATTTCTCAAATAGTCCACCATCGTGCTTTCTCATGAATAATGAACAGGGTGGGGTGTATTTTATCCACATCAAAATCAATAGGTGTCGTCTGGGAGACATTCCTAATCAGAATCAGTCAAAATCCGATCGATCCGACACGATTTAGTGGAGTTATCGTATTAACAAAACAAATTTCTCAAATAGTCCACCGACGTGATTTCTCATGACTCATAGACAGGGTGGGGTGTGTCCTATCCACCTCAAAATCAATAAGTGTCATCTGGGAGACGTCCTCGATCAGAATGAGTCAACCCGATCGATCTGACACGATTTAGTTGAGTTATCGTGATAACAAGAATAAATGCCGACGACAACGACGACACACACAGCAAAAAAATTAAAAAAAAAACAGGTTTTTTTGGTTTTTAGGCCGAAAAACGAAAAATAAACCTAAAGAAAATTTAGCTTTTTCACTTTTTCTTTACACGATTACATTACTTTTCCGCTTATAGTGGAGTGCAAAAAAGTAAAAAGATTCCCATTAAAAAATATATCGATGACGCCATACCCCCTACAAAAATTTTCCTGTATGTATTTAGTTATATTTTAAAAAATACTCAACTAGAAATAAAATTTGACTCATTTTAGAGTTTTTTTTAAAAAGTGATTCCTTAAGTTTTTAACGAATTTATTCATTACAATCATTACTAAAGCACTGTATATATTTAAATGTGTCTTTTATACTTTCGTATGTCAGTCAGTGTAAATTTTTAAAGCAAAGAAAATACAGATATCCATCTTTTAACAGCTTTTATTACATGCCGTAACGTCTACTTCTTCCCTTCTTGCGGTAAACGTAAGACAGAAACTGAAAAGGCCAGTGGCAGACGCTATGTGATACTCTCAACGAAGACATCAACAAAAATTGATGATAAAACATTAATTTATATTCCTGGAAAACGTAAAGGTGTCACGAAGGCAATCAGACAGTAAATAAACTCCCCGGAGATTTACTGTTCGGTTTATGGGACTGGTGGTCAATAGTCAAAAGAAACCCATTATTTCGTCCATCATTTTTACAAAACCATCATTTTTAGTATTGTCCCCGTTCCGACTTGGGTATCTGCGTATTGAATATGTGCACGTCGTTGGATGGGTAGGTAGTTTTCAGTGTTGCGAGCGGTATGAAGATAACAATCAAAGTAACAATGAAGGTATCTCTTTCAAACATCTTAGTTAACTTGGGGGTGTGAAAAATGTCACGGTCTTTCTAAAAAAGCCGGGAGAAATGTGTTTATGCGAGTGACACACTTTGAATTGATACACTATCAATTTGTTTAAATATAACAGTTTTTCTTTAAAATCGCAGTTTATTGGGATATAAAAAGTTATATGTATAGAGAAACAGAAAAGTGTGTAAATGAGTAGAACCGCAGAAAAATAAAAAAAATTAAATCTCAGATTTCGAGAAAAAATAATTTCTCAGCTGATTGTGAATGATTGCTAAAAATTAAGTCGAGACTCTTCATTCTTCATTATACTTAATACTGTCGATTTTAATTTAAGTATTTTATAATTAATAAAGAAATCCCTGGAGATAGTTAATTTGAAGTGTTTAAATTTAAATCACATAATTAAAATTCGAATATTTTAAAAACACGGAATTTATTTTTTGTACTTATTGTCAGACCGAATGAAATATGACTTTTACAGGTTTTGGTAGGTGTAGATATTGGTGGAGAAACGCTTAAAATTCGCTCACCGCTAATATTTTCCAAATGTATCATAATTATTATCTAGTATTACATTAACAATTAATCATAATTATCACCTAGTATTATATGATTGAGTATTATATGAAGGTGAGGATGATCTGGGGTTACTGGAGACATTTTTACATTTATAAACTCCCATTAAGCAATGAAAACAACTGACTTTTTAAAAGATTTTGTATAAATAGTATAATAATAATATAAGTAACGGAAAAATATATTTCTGGATTTTTTTGTTTGCGTATTTTTCATTCTATTGACAATACTTGAATAGTTTATACCTATATCCACCTATATACAACCTCCTGGAGATGTCAGTTTATTTTTCAAAATTTTCTAAGTAAAATAAGGGAATGCGTGTCTCCTCATTTGAAAGACGTTTTAATTCTCTATTCAAAAATAAGGTTTTTTAAACCATTTCTTTATTAAAAATAGTAATAGGTACTTGTGTTGAAATTTTTTAAAAATATTTTGGATTGCTTCCGAGGGTGTTGTGATTAATTTTTTTGCTTCATTCTCCAATTATCGACTGTATTTGGTCTGTGGAATTAATATTTCACTTTTATATATAAAAAAGTAATATAAAAGTAACCAGACGGGGTCAAATCGGGAGAACGGATTGGCTATTCAACTTCAGTGCTTCCATCGATTGACCTGTGGGAACAAATTTAATGCAATTAAGGTCTTACTTCTACTGCAAAATTGTGTATATCAGTTCTTCTGAAACTATATGTTTATGTAAATTTCATCATGTCGGTTATCATCAGATTAGTTCAAAAAGTGTCTTTTTAATTCTGACACTAAGAAATTGTGCAAGAAAATCAATAGTTCATAGGCGAATTTGCTCCTCTTCACTATTTATTTATGTCATGTTTCAATTTTGGCTATTGACTATTATATTTAAAACAAATCGTTGTTCATTGGAATATGTTTTTATAAATATATGATCCTCTTGGCATATATTTACCATTATTTCTCATTTTTCTAAAAATTTACCATCTGGAATGCCGAAGACTTTTAAAATGCAACTATAACTCTAAGAGAGAAAAAAAGGAAGTATAAAGTTTTGTTGAAATAATTTCGCTGAAAACGGAAAGAAATGATTTCTCCATAGCCCACTAATTTCGTTTAAATAATGGGCAGTTTCCTTAAATTCCTTCCTTAATAAATAGTTTCTCCCATGCATCTGGATCTCTTTACATGCATTTTTTAAAAATTGGAAAATCCAATAGGTACGGCTGTCGTAAGGGCAAAAAAAATTAGCTATGGTATCTCAAAAATGAAACATTGCAGAAGACTCGCTGTTATAGCAAAGGGTTAGTCTTCAAGAAGTACCTTAATGATATAAAATCGGAAATCTGTCCTAAAAGAGAAACCACAAACATTTGGTTTTATTGAAAAAAAGTTTTGAGTTAGTTATGATTTATTAACCGATTTACATTCAGCACAATATTTCTCAAAACTCATCCCATTTAATCCACCTTGTAGCTCTTATAGTTTCTGAGATCACAATGATGAACATTGAAATTAGGACACACTATATACAGCCCTGCAATTGATGAGTCATCGAAGTTGGCAACTCCACAAATAGGGAAACATAATGTTTTGTGTAATATTAAATATTGCTCCTTATATAGTGCATAATAATGAATTTAAAATAACTACTGGACTGAAGTATTTAAACGCTCTGTCTATGCGTAACTTTCACAACTACCGTCTATTCCCAAAGACAATGGATTTATATCCCCGGCACGCTCCAAATCGAATAAATCAAAAGAAAGCAATATGTATCTGACCTTTATGCGATGCCGACAAATGTCATGGGCATCCCCGTTGCAACTTAGTGTCCACCTAACATCTGCTATTTGATTTGGCATTAGGAAAATTGAATTTTATCGAAGTTCGCAGCCTCTGTTACAAGTCATAAACATTTATTTTATCGGAGAATTAGGTGGGAAGAGGGGGAGTTCAGATAGGTTTCTGACAAGTTTCTATCTTACTCTGAGACATAGAACGATGTATTGTACTAATTGTTATTTAGTTGAATTACCTAACTCGAAGAATATATGGAGTTATATACGTTTAATTACTTTGTAGTAATTAAACGATATATTCAAACATTTGGTTTGATTTATTAATACTGTTTTAATATTTAAAATCAGAGTATAATATATTATTTAATTCAAATATTCGTAGACAGACACTTAAATTTTACACACCGTCAATATTTACCAAAATATATCGTGATTATTACCGAAATAGTTGAAAATGAAGTTGGATATGGGCAAAGTCTGTGTTTACTTACTTTATTATAAAATTTCCAGACGTTACACCTCGCAACAAGATATTAACTTGGTCGATAAATGTAATGGAACTAGAGCATCGAATGTGACCTGAAACAGCCTGAATAATTTCATTCGAACATTATTTTTGTTAGTTAAGATACTACGCAGTTGTTATGAAGGAAGACTTTCAATTATTGTTACTAATAAATTAAAAAGCTATCATTTGTAGATTAAAATCTATTTTGCTATTTCCATTTCCTTTTTCCCTTTTTCATATTCCCATTTCCATGTTCCAAATCATCTTTTCTCTTTTCGCTGTTCTTTTTCGCTTTTCCTTGTACTCCTCCTTTTTGCTTTCTCCTTTTTCCCTTTCCTCTCCTTTCTTCTCTCCCCTATCCCTTTTCTTATGTCGCACATCTCCTTTCCCATGTTCCTAAGTGCTATTGTAACTCATACAAAATATTTACAAAATTGTAAATCATACAAAATTCAACCCACTAGTTCAAAATATTCTCGACATAACCGGGAAGCTACAAAAATTGGGAAAAGTGTATTCTATGTTGAATACCCAGCCGTACAGAAGAAGCCATAACAAATCAGATCTTATTGAACCAGATTATCGTATAAATATTCTTTGTGACATAAAGACATTTAGAAACCAACTCTAACCAAGTCCAAAGTAAAAACCATTAAACCAACAGTAGAACGATGGCATTTTCCCTGCAAGGAATAAAGAATTACGTGTATAAATCTTAGAATAGGACATACTAGGCTCACACATTCCTATCTACTACAGGGCATAGAATAACCCAGATGTCTGATGTGTTAATCTCGGTTAACTGTAAATCATATATTACTACAATGTAGAAAAAAGGAGAACGCGCACAAACGAGCTACCAGATGGATACATTAAAAGGATTTTAGCAGACAATAGGAATGTATTAAAAGTAATATGGTTTCTTAGAGACAAATCTACTGTATAGAATATGAAGAAAATATTCCACAAAGAAATAGTGACCAATGACCAGAGATATCGGCGCCACGTACATATCTATTAGGCAGTGGATAGCTCTACGTAAGTTGAATGTTTAACGTTTATGCTTAAATTTGCGAAAGCTTTTATGCTAATCACTGCCGGTTCTTTAGTGTTTACGTTTAAAGGTTTCTAGAAATACTTCATCATAAGTTTGTAATTAAGTTTAAAGTTAGTGCAGTAGCAGAAATGCCCATTTTGGAAAAATGTATTACCTTTAATTTAAAACATTACAAGAATTTGAAGAGTTGATAAAGGATGTTGAAAATGAACAGTTTATACAATTATTTTAGCTTTAAAACTTAATTTATTTTGTTCTGGATTTAGTTTTCGTTGTTTAGGAAGTAATGTAAAAATTGTTTCGTCCACATCATGGTTATGTATATTCTCAACATTAGATAATACCAACTCCTGCCCATCTGAGGACAATATGAAAGTCAAAATGTCATAGGACAATCATCACTGTGACAAGCACAAACAAGCATGTAATAAATCAGCAGAGAATTTGAGAATTCTTTGGACAGATTTTAATCATCGATTTAAGTTTCTTCGAGTCCCTTTTATATAATTGTATGAACTGTTAATTTTCGACATCCTTTATGAACTCTTCAAGTTCTTGTAATGTTTTAAAGGTCCTGCCTTTTTCCAAAACGGGCACTTAATCTGCTATTGTGCTAACTTTAAACGTAATTACAATCTTATGATAACCTAGTATTTCTAGCAACTTAACCTAACTTTCGTAGATTTAAACGTAAAAGCTTTCGTAGATGTAAGCATAAATGTTAAACATCTGAAGCGCGGGCGTTATACCTCCAACTTTCGTAGAGCTATCCACGGCCTATTTATTATTAGCTGACTAGATGTATTATTAAAAGTAAAATAAAATTTGACTTTGTAGAATACTTGCTACAATTGCACAAGAGTTCAGTTGAAGCAAACTTGTAATAAACTTTACTACACGCCTTTATTGGCACCACAGAATCAATATTACCAGACGAAGTAACGATTTGTACACCTGTAGATACTGAAATACTTCATCAATGAAACAATCCTAGTACTAGATTCTGATTATCGTTCGACTCAATCAAATCTCGCAAAATCCAAAGCAAATGTTCCGAACTGCTACATTAAATTTATCTGTAACAAATATATCAAATCTAGTGTGAATCATTCAGAATTACATTTTATCTTATTACTCTTCGTGGAATATATGTAACGATTAGATACAGATTAGAGCGATATATGTATTTTATAAGAATTAGTACATGATGATGAGGTGGAAGACGTAAACAATCGGTTACGACTACCGTGGGCTCTTGCGGGGCCTCAGCTTCTATTTATCAAACGCAGCGACGTGGCAGTCTGATATCTCGCATTCTTTGAATTAATTGTTCGGTAAAAACCGGCTTCGACCTTCGGAAACACAAGATTTTCGTTCATAATTCTGTAACAAACGACCTGAAATTCCTGCAGGAAACTGTACTCAATTTGAAGTTATCTAAAAGTTATTTCCTAAATGTCAAAACAAGAGGCAGATAATTGATCATATAAGACACAGCGCAGATTTCACCCTTCAGGGGAGACTGACGAGGGAGATAGTCTTCGAAGAAGGAGATAGAGAAAGGTCAACTATAAGCCATCATTGGCAGCTGTCTGTTGATATACGAGCTAATAACCGACGCGACACTTTGATTATAGCTGCGAGCTCGTCGGCCGCCCCCTGCTTACATAAACCACCCCTTATTTTGCACTTGAAGATGACGACCTTCTTAATTGCTTTGGATATTAATTATTACGACACTGAAACATCTATAACTTAACAAGGGCGTTTGGAACAATATCGAAAATACTGTACAGAGTTCTACAGTTTCGTGTAATGATAACTATTCTTTGGTACTACTACAAAAAAAAAAAAAACAGAAACTACGACTTGTGCACACATTTTGTATATTTAGTAGTTTCTCAATCGAATAGACCAGATTAATTTCTGAATTGAATTTTATATATTCTTTAACCAAAGTCAACTTAAAAACAATTCATAGCGTAGTAAATTTAACCTGTATCAATTCTTTCTTATACATTCTCAGTTTGGCTTTCTTAATCTGAGCCTCATTATCATTCCCGCAAGAGTTAATCAATACTTTTATTGATGTAAAATATTTCATTACTTAATTTGCTATTGAGTGACGTTTTAATAAAATACAAGGGCTGATCAAAGAACAAGATGCACGGATTTTTATAGCTCAAACTGTTGATGCTACATCTGTGTAAAATAATGCATCTAATAGCATAATCCTTTACTGTAAGATAGTCAGTGTCAAGTTTGAACAAGTTGTGACTTGTCAGTTGGCTTCCATAGACGGTAGAGTGACGAGGAGTATTTACCGTGTCTGTCACGGATTTCGAATAACGCATTAAGTTTTGTTTTAAGTTCCAAAGAATCTCATGAAATGTTAAAATTAGTACACCATACAGTGATTTTAACATTATATAAATGAGGTGACTCTGAAGACTGTTTATAAGTGATATGAGCGATTTAAAAGCGGAAATGAGTCGGTTGAAGACGAGCCATGGCCGAGGCGTTCTTCAATCTCAAAATTAGACGACAATATTGCAAGAGTGAAAAAACGATGTGTTCAAACAGGCGATCGACTATTCGAAAAAACGATGTATAGAGAAAAAGACTAGAAAATGAGCCACTGACTTCCTCCTTTATTACGACAACGCGCCGTACCATATCCTGCGTCTGATATGATCCTGCCACATCCTCGATTCTGACGATTTTTAGCTGCAAAAAAGATACCTGTCAGCCCATATCCACCTCACTCTCTGGAGTTAGCACCATGTGACTTCTGACTCTTTCCAAAAATCAAAGCCGTTCTAAATGGAAAACGTCTTGATACCATTCCCGACATTGAAAGGGCCACGACGGAGCAGCTGCAGGCCCTTCCGAAAAAAGCCTTCCAGAAATGCTTCCAATCATGAAAGCAACGTTGGAATAATTGCATTACTAGCCTAGAATAGAACTTTGAAGGAGTTCAGTTCAAATTTGAAGTAAGCTTATTACTTTATTCATAACAAAATTATTCACTGTATTTTTTTTTATCAGACCTCGTATTTCACTTTTTTATCGAATTCAATTAATAATAAATACAAAAAATATTACACGCAATTAGTTTAATAAGGTGCTCTAGATGTGGTCCATTAATAATTTGAAAATACATCAATAGATCAATATATTCCTCGTTAATTATTAATATATCTGGTATTATTTTCAAAACAACGTACTATCGTAAATTCTTTTGATTTTACATAACCCAGGAAATAAATCTAGTGATCTAACTGGCCATTCTATTTCATATCATAATACTCATGTTTACAGAAAATTGCACTTATAGGCTTTAACTGAACACTTTACAATAAAATGAAAACGGCATCTTACTGAAACTATACGTCAAACATCAAGTACCCCTTTTCGCTAAACAATTTTTTAAATCGATTAATACATTTTGCAAAAATTACATATAATGCATCTATATCATCTGTGATGCATTCATTCTATTCTAGCTACCCCCGATCACATATTACTTTATAGGGATGCAACAAAATATAAATGGAACAAAACAAAATGAATAACTGAATTGATTCTTATACTTAATTGGTTGTTAATACAATACAAATGACTTAAAAAAAATTTTATTTTTTTTATATTTTTTTACGCACGTCAAAAATCTCTAACTGTAATTGTGTTACAATTAAAAATATTAATCAAAAATTAAAAATAAACTTAACAAATTCCTTACAAATCCATACCTTTGGATTATATTTTGATATAATGTCGTATGTATTTAAGTGTAAGATGTATGTATTTACAGAATGAATATTTGTTATTATATTCCATTTTATGAAAATTTTGGAAATTACAAGAAAATATTAAAAATTAGTACATAATACTAAAACAAATTACATTACACATCATTAAATAAAAATGTATATTTTATAGTTCAATACATGTCTTTTTGTAAAATTCTGTTAACTGAAAATGATGTAGTTCAAAAACATAAAATCAGAGGCATTACTGAGTTATTACTGAGATAATTTGTATTAGAAAATTATCTTTTCCTAATACCACAGATACATTTAATGGTGAATCTACTACAGGTATAAATCTTTTCAAATTTATTTCCTATTATAAACCTGGTAATCAAATAAACTATGAGAATTTATCTCTTGATACTATTGACTTGTGCTGTAAACGAGTTAATGGTCTCTTTAAAACATGACGATTACGTCGTTTTTCTTTTTTTTTTTGCTGTCTTAATATTGTTTCCTTCTGCAGTCATACAAAGTTCATAGTGTATATAGTATATATAATATATAGTTACACATAATGCAGAGCCTAATACAGAAAGAAAATCATTTCAAATTTGTTCCTATGCTAAACTTGGTGACCATCAGATGGACTAGAAGAATTTACTTCTTAATATTGTTTGCAACTGTTGTAATATATTTTTTTTCATAACATTAGCTAATAATGGTTTGACAGGTTCTAAAAGGAGTTGATACTTTATTCATACATTGACTTTACTAAATCCTTATTTACAGTATTTTGATGAACAGATAGTTTGCGTAAGATTTTTCGGAATAATTGTAACCATTTTAAGAAAATATTGTTTATTACTAAAATGAGCAACATATATTTAAACGATTGGTATTACATATTAAATAAGAATACATATTTTATAGCACAGTATATATATTTTTGTCTTGTGTAGGTATTACTGAAATGTCAATAAGAGAACTTGCATTGGCCAATTCTATTTTTCTAGTACTACATCTAATGCAAATTCTATTATATTGTTCCTGTAGTAAGCTTAGCAGTTATTATATGAACTAGGAGAATTTACATATTTCTTAACAATTTTTGACTTGAACTGGAAAGGACTCGATGGCCTCTCTATTAAGCACGATGATTATGTTCTATTTATATTTCTATTAACTTCACTCCTAGAAAGAGTTTATATGTATATTTTAAATTATTTAAAACTCATCTACATATTTTCCCAGATTTTTCTGTATGAATTGTCTGTTAGTGAAACGTACGACAAGCTTAACAATATTTATTTTTAGCATATAAACTACAATTAGTGTTCCAATATTAAAACAAATAGTGTATCCTAATAATTATTGGAGTAACGTAAGTAAATCAATAATTAAATTATGATTTGACCATATTTGAAATTCTATATTAAAAAAAAAATGGACCAGTTTTCTACGCACCTAAGCACCTACAGATTATACGTTTCTCGAAACGAATTTTGTTAATCCAGTTGGTATTGTCTAGAGATGATTAAAACTTCACTTTTAATCATCTGTTCGTGGAAAACTAGTTTTCTCTTTTTGTTGCGGAATCGATGGTTCCATCCTCTTCCTAGGATTATCTGTATTTACCAAACAACCTATTAATATAGATAAACAAATATTATAGATGGATTCTCATTACCTGTATCTTGAAATCTAATAGAAATTATCTGTATTTGTCAAAGTATTAATACAGACAAACAGAAACAAACATATTTTCGTTACCTGAAATACCATAGAAATAATAATTAATGATTTTGTCACTCAAAACGTACATATTTCTAGGTAAACTCATTATAACAAAAATAGAATTAACAAAATTATGACACCACATAAGAAATTATCAGCAAACTATTTCACGTATTGTGCCCATTCACAAGTTCTACAATACGCAGGGGACCGTATTCATAATTCAAGTCTTAAATTTTCGGCAAAACATAAAGAACACAGAGATGCTACCGTTTTACCTACATATATATTAGACTGTGAAGGACGGCATCCCTTTATATTTGTGTATAGTCACTTTCTATGCTTGCGGATGGGAATAAGTGATCATCTGATGGTTGACACCTCCAAAAAAGACCGCCCGTCGTGTCTAAAGTGACGTCTACATGGTAAAGCTCTATCCTGAGGGTTTAACATGCTTCCAGTCCCCAGTTCTTTTGTTGGCTTAATCTCGTCGTAATATTCCGATTTCTCTATACGTTTTCGGTCATTTTATGTCACCATTCTGATCCGTAAAAGTATTTTATGGGAATCTTGTAAGAACAGATTTCAATTAAATTTTTAGGGGACATCGGAACTAACTAACACATTTTTCAATTATTATCATGGTTTCTCGTTTACCAGATACTAGAGTTCCTCAGGTAAATTTTAATTTTTAGAATTACAGAGAGTATAATATAAAATCCTTTTAATACAGGTTTAATAATAGAAACAGGTACTTAAATATTATTAATAGATAATTTATTCTAAATATATTATTATCAAAACTTTCAACACCTCAAAAATTTTATTGAATATAAATTAGGTGACTGTATAGGCTACACAATAAATTGTTCAATCCATCGTGGACTATGTTTAATCTAAATAGTCTCTAGTCAATATTTTTAGAATCATATGAAAGCACTATGATATACTACATACGTTAGATCATCCTATCTATGTAAGTATATGCGGTGTCTTCAGTTTCTGACTTACGTGCTGCAGGATATTAACAGACAAGAGAACGTCAACAACCTCCCTATGCTCTATAACAGTACCAAATCTTTCAAAACCCTTGATTTTTTTGCAGAGTTTTTGCGTTACTGTTCTGACGCAAAAACTCTGTAAAAAAAGCGGCATCTTTTTCTCCAGCACCCTTTATAAACAGCAGTCATCCTCAGCATAACGAAACATGTATTCGCGTATTGACAATAAGTAAACAAGAAAATATACATATAATGTTATGTGTTGCCATTTCTGCCATTTAGGATATTTGGCACCATATTAGGTTTTGTTGAATATAAATCAATTATAACTTGTCAAATCTATTTTGAAGATTAAAAAGATTCTCATGCGGTAATCAAGTCTTTTAAAATATGTCGTAAACAAAGTAAATGTTGATAGTCAAATACTGAGGTGATGTATGTATTATTCTAACTCCTTTTGGAGTTTATAATAATCGACTGAAAAATGCAAACAGTAAACAGCAATTGTCCTGAAGATGTAATGTCCTGAAGATGTAATAATTCATACGAAATTACTTAATATATTTTTCCTTAAAATGTAATTGGAAATATGGAGGCTGCTTGGAACCTGATTTTTCATCTTAATTCATGCGAATATGGTTGACCACGTGTACGTGACGTGTTCCCACACTTACAACGGCTGCACTGTATATTGACCTGCACACATCAGTTGATGTATACTATTAAAAGTGAAGGCACATGAGGACTTGACTCATGAGTCACGTGATACGAATCATTTAAGAAACAAAAAATTACAGAAAGTTATTTTTCTCATTTTCGTGACTATATAAAAATATTTTTGCTATTTAACTCTGTCGTTCTCTAATTATAAGTAAAGATGTTTTTTTAAAGAACTTTACCATAAAACACTATTTTTATGACGTGGTCATCATGTTATTATTATTGTCTCAGTAAAGAAAGTCAGCTGAGTGAAAACATAATTTTTATGACATACATAAGTATCTAAGTAAAATACAAAACAAAAACCAAATGGCTAGAAAATGATTGTCTATAAAAAATAACATAGAAAATGATATTATGCGTTACTCAACTGAATGAAATATTCAGAATCGTCTGATCCACCCACTCTCGTGGTCCATGACAAAATTTTCTCATAAAATGCAAGACATTTATCGGGTATTACAACTTTCCTGATGTCAGTAATCTTTTTCTCATTGATGGTATTCAAATTGATGGGTTCGTTAGGGAATATTACGACGATTTCAGATTTTTTTAATAATTTAAAAGTATTCATAGTGCTATCGATAAGATTGCGTGTTGTGACCAAATGGTCTTCGTATTCGAACATAACAGGATATACCAAAAATTTTTTTTACGTTTTGATATCTTTTTGCCCATGCAATTTCATGATAGAAGATTTTTTTTAAATGCTGGGCCAATAGCCACTAGAGATAGTCCCACTAGTTCTGAGACATGTGAACTTTTCAAAATAAATGGAATTTGTTTTATTCTCTACTGCTTTCTATATTTAAGATATAACCACCACATTTTAAATACTGATGTGAGACGGACCAATTTACATCTCGCTAATATACGAATTTCGTAAATAATTGGACATGTCACCTTTTGAAAATAAGCGATTCGATTTATACGCGATTATGTAAGTTTGGACACACGGAAATTAGACATCCTTCCCCAGAAAGTCTACAGGCAGGCTTGTGTAGGGGAAGGTTACACATATAAACGCGGACAAACACCCAGCCCTGAGGGGAGTGCCAAGTTCCCTCTGGTGAGAATCGAACTCACGCAGATAATGTGCCCAGTATTTGGCCCAGTTGCCACCCTGTTCCCAAATACCAAGTCAGCACCACCGCGGCACCATGAGAATAAGACCATGCATCACCCATCCAAGTCGCAACTGTGAAATTCGTTGCTTGACTTCGAACAGCGCAGGTCCAACAATGACCGGAGTACGCTGCCTCATCCTCTTGATGTAGTTTTATGATTTATAGAAAATATCTTTCTCTGTGAAGCAGAATTGTAAAGTTGTCTTTTTACAAATGATTAAATGTTATATATACAAAAAACTTTAGTGCGTGTATAAAATTAAAAAACATTGTAATAAAATATTTGAGATATTCTATAGCTAAAATAATACTGGCGTCATTTAAAAATTATCTTGTTCATAGAATAATACAGTAATATCAAATAATAATACCGATTAACTCATGCGCAAATGTGGAATACAAATATTTCCTACCTACGTCCTCCTTTATCTAATGAACCTAATATTCCCCATTGAAAACTTCGAGGCACTTAAGAGGCACAATTTACTCGACAAGAAGCAAAATTCACACGTTTCGTTTTTTAACAAAATTGGAATCCTCGCTTGCCAAAATTGTGGAAAAGGTCTCGAGTAATCGGTTTATTAACAGATGAATGCTCCCTTATCGGAAGCTCTTTATGTATTGATCGATTTCCATTGAAAACTATCCTAAGGTGTTAACATAGCGGACCATTTAAGTTACGATGCGTACGTAAGGGAGGACGACGGGTTTAAACTAATTGATATACTGGCTCATTGACAGCTGAAAGTGATGCATCTGTTCTCGCGTAACAAAAGTGACCCAAATGGAGACACTGATTGATTTTTCTGTATCTCTTTCAATGGATTTCGGTGCCAATGTTTGCAGATTTTATGGAATTCGAAGGACTGTCGTTCGGTTGTTCTAGCAACCTTTTATAGACTGGCGTTGACGTTTAATTTGCTTTTTATGTAAATAATTTTTATCAATATATTTTGTGAATATCTCAAAAAAAGTTTTCTAACATAAAATTGTATGGGACCTTAGAAAAGACTTGTTAAGATAAATCCCAAATAAATTCACACTGGCTCATATCCTGATTATGTAAAATTATTAACTTGTACGATATACTCAGTGTTATACAAATCAGAGACAAGCTATATTAGGGACTCATAGACGAACCTGTGCGTCTCTCTTTATTGTCTTTATTTCTTGCTGACGTAGAAGATTCTTTTCGTGAATGTGGTATAAATGTTGTCAATATCGGGGATATAAACGATATTATCCTTTTATATGCAGACGATATAATAATATTAGTTGATTCGGAGGCAGATTTGAGGGACAAACTTCGGATTATAGAACTAAACACGACCAAACACGAAAAGAAAAACAAAATTATCTAGTTTTCTAGAGGTAACACTAGATATAATAAAGACGAAATTTTGTTTTATATAATGCCGAGATTAAGATGGTTTTCAAATACAAATATCCTGGACTTATATTTACGTCATCCTCATTTTTTAGGCAAATGACAGATATAACCTTGGCCAAAGGGGAGCGAACCATAAGAGGAGTATCATCAGTAATCGCGAAATTAAATATAAATACTTGGTATTTTCGTATCAAGCTGTTCAAGTAATTTTTTAGTTCTAAATTATATTTCTTATAGTGTTCCTAACTGGACAATTCGGTATTTCATACTTGAGCTGGTACAAGTACAATGATTTAAAATACTCTTATCCTTGCCAATAAATACACCAGATATTCTTGTCACATTTGAATGTGAAGTAGTGAAACGTCTCTACTAACCTTTAAATTAGTTATTAATTGATTACTCAAACCCCTATCGATGAATAATAGTAGATACCCTAGGCTATACTATAATAGGCTTAAAAATGTATACAACGATGCTTATTCCAGGTTAAATAGGTTTCTTCCTTTTTTAGGCTCCGAATATTCAGAACAATGAGAAATATCTCTTTAGCAAGTCTGAAGACAACTATGAACTAAGTTTCTTGTTTAAATTGGACTGCAATAAACTGACACACACCTTGTATCCTTTGTTATACAAGAATCGTTTCTATTCCCCTAACTCCCACTTCCAACTAAAATTTAATAGGCACACTTACATAATAAGAATTATTTTTCAATTGCAGGTAGCACATAATCAGGGTATATAATTTTTATATAATGATATATTGCACAATATAAATTCCAACAAAATATGAACTGTGTGCAATCTAGATATATCAGAATCTTTTTACCCCCCTTTTCAGTGTCCGATTTATGACCCTATTAAAAACTGTTCCTATTAAGTCCTAACATTTCGGAAAACATTCACTTATAGAAAATTTCAAAAATTCATAATTTCTAAAAATTCATGTGTGGGTTTATTCTGCAGTTAGTAAAATTTTGCCCTTGTATATTAAATGAATAACCATCGGAATGTTACATCTATATTTTCCTCTATACTTTTCTATCATCTGTATGTACTTAAGATGCATTTTTCTTTATATCTATATACACATTTTTGTTCTATTAACAATGTACTTATAGTTCAACAATATTATGTTATAGATATATGGATCTAACACCTTCATGTAAGCTCATTTATAGAGTTTTGAATTGAATAAATGATTATAATTATACATAATAATATAAGCCAGTTCTGTGCTTTTAAAGTGCTAGTAAATATAGCGCATTCTATACATTATAGATGTAATATATTATACCTAATATTTATTTAGTATTGCATATAACATATGTAAATACAGAATAATATTATGTGCTATACAAAAAGTTTGAATATCACTTAGATAGAACTATCCAAAATTACTCATTATCGCTATCTAATTATACCAAATATTCCCGAATAGCAACATATAAAGCTATACACTGTTCCTCTACATGTTTTTGTATTCTGTTTTTGGAAAACCATAGATAATTAATCAAATTGTTCTTAGTTTATACTAGAAGGAAATTGTACCTGAGAGATAGTTTGCTATCTCTCTCACAGTTTACGCAATTACTGAAACATCCCTGGGCCATTTATATCTTAAATTTGAATTTCTAATTTAAAGCAGAATATTTAACCAGTTGGAGAACAGACTGATACCCTTTGTATGCCATTAAAACTATAATACTCTATATACATCACTTAAATATATGAAATGCTCACAGTAATTACTTAAAACTTGCACCCAATATGATTCCATAAGATAATCTTCTTAAAATACCAGACTGTCTTGTGGTTTTGGAAATAAAAAATAAAATTATAGTTTGTTCGAGCATAAATTGATATGAGATAATAGATGCTTATATCGTAGAGCCTCTGCATTATAGAAAGTGGAGTAGATTTAACAGTCGTCTCCTTGTAATATCTCATAAATGTTCAATTGAGTAGACGTCGAAAACTCAGGGTGGTCATGAGAATATTGACTTGTAAATATTAAGAAACCTAATGTTACCATCACACGTTGCTGTGTATCATCTTTTAGAGCTAAGTGTTCGTGTTTTATCGAATGAAGACCAACTGCGATCTGCCACTATACTCTGCTTCCCCAACCACGACTACTACAGCTGGTGCTTATGTATATCTACGAATTACTAGATATACCGTCTTTCTCTACATCTTTGTATCCTCATGTACTCCCAAATGAAACCAATGTTCATCCCAGAATAAACACCATTCTATATTCTACCGAATAGTGCCTCTACCCCACTACGCTAACCTAAAATACTTTATTGGCTTGTATAGTATTTGCAAATACATACTTGATAAACATCTATTTACATTAGTTGGAGTAGACGTAAATTAGTCCCAAAAAATCAATAATCTGAGACGGCAATCTTGACAGTGTAATATATCTTTGACATCCGATACCTCTGGATCTTCGTGCCTGTATACATCTGACGATGTTCGATAACATACCATCATAGTTGATGCAGTTGTTCACACAATGAGCATTTCCCTTGAACGACACTACAGCTTCACGCAATCCAATGATGGAGCATTTTTCTCACTAAGCTCAGGAAAATGGTTACTTATTTATGCTCCATATATTGTTATTAATGAGAAAGGGGGAACACAGAATTACACACATTATATACAGTACTGTGAAAAAGTCTTTGGGTACTTTGAAAATTTAATATAAATAAAAGTTAGATAATATCTTCAGGCAGTAAAACCATGGAAGATGTAGAAAAACTATTTATTTTAGAACTGATCAAATAATAAGTATTTTGTATGTCCACCTTTATTATGTAGAACGGAGTCGATATGTCTTCGAACACTAGCTATTAGTTTCTGTGTCGTATCTTCTGGCACTTGTTTCCACTCTTCTTGCAGGACTTTCCATAGCTCAGCAGTAGATGTTGCAGCACGTGCAGTCTTCCTTTGATCCAGATAATCGCACAGATGTTCAATTAAATGGAGGTCCGGACTTTGCGGGGGCCATTTCATTAATTGTAATTATTTCTGTGCAATCTGTTCCTGCAAATATTTTTGTACCAACTTAGATGAATGTTTGGGGGTCATTATCTTGTTGCAGAAAAAAATTTTGCCAATTAAATGAATACCAGATGGAATTGCGTGTTGTTTGAGAATATCCCTATATCGCTCTTTGTTTAATATTCCATTAATTTTTACCAAGTCTCCAACTCCTGCGGCAGAGAAATAGCCCCACACCATCAAGGATCCTCCACCGTGTTTTATAGTGGGTTGTAAACAGTGTTTCTGATAAGCCTCTCGTACTCATCTACGGACATATTGTCGCCTTGCACCATCAAATAATTGAAATTTGGATTCCTCAGTCCATAAAGCATGTCTCCAGTCCTCGACTGTCCAATTTTTGCGTTCTCTGGCATAAATTAAGCGTTCTTGTTTATTATTGCGACGTAGAAGTGGTTTTTGCCTTGCTACGCACCCGCGAAGGCCTAACTTTAGTAGTGTCTTATGGACACTAGAAGAATCGACACTAATCCCTTGCGCATTTCTCAAACTTTCTGTCAGTTCTTTACTCGTTCCTTTTCTTTTGCGCAATGAAGTTAATTTTAAATATTGCACTGCACCTTATGTTAATTTTTTAGGGCGCCCACTTCTTTGTTGATCTTCAATTATCCCAGTTTTTAAATATTTTGTTACAATGTATCTTACAGTAGACTTAGCAATATTTAATTTTTGGGAAATCATACGCACACTATGGACGTCTCTATACAATGTAATGACGGCACTGCGATCTATTAGTCTTATTTTAGCCATTTTTTTCACTCAAAATTGTTCCTCGCGATGTTTAATTCACTTTTACTTCTTTTTTTTTTAATATCGGCTAGTTTTGACGCCTTACTGCGTAAATCAAGTTTGTTTTCTACGGACAACAGTGGTATTTGCAGTGATTTATCATACATTGAATGCTGATATTGGAATTGGTGGTTTTATCCCTAAACAAGAATATGCAAGTATCGACAAGTCAGTCATCTGCATACGACTATTTATCAAAATTTGCGATTTAACTAAAATTTTAACCAAAGATGTAACAACAGTGTAATTTTCCATATTGTACTTATATGAAAAACTTATTACTTACTTTCTACTGAAGCTAAATTTAAATATAATAATTTTGCAGACTTGTTAACAGTCACATGTGTCCAAAAACTTTTTCACCGTACTGTAATTAACACTATGAAACTTTCTAGAACTATAAGCATTGAAGAAAATATTAACCATAATACAGCAAAACACCGCTCCTAACTACGGCTGCCTTAACATTTTTGTCAATGCTTGTTTGTAAGGCAGTAAACATGTATGCAGAGTTTCATGAATAACTACTAAGTACTTCTAAAGTGCTGTACTTTTTATGTCACAGAATACTCGTAAATACAATAACTTTCATATTATAAGCCGCAAATTTATGCATCGCAAAATCAGGAAGAAAATATCCCTTTTCCTTATTAATTTTCACTCACGAAAATAACGAGGATCCATTATAATGTCACTGTATACAAAGGGTTGGGTATAAAACATACTGAGGGATAACGCAATATATAAATCTCGCTGAATGAGATAAATGAGGGCACTAAAAAATATATGTCGGCAACACGTTGGACAGTCATCAAAATTAATAATTAGTATTTTGAAGCGACATCTGCAAGCCTAATAAACGCGACTATTTGGTGCATTTTGATGCCTGCATTACGAAAAACTCTAGTTATTCAACTTTACCCTTTGATTAATAAAGGAATTTCATGGCGCGTATAATTGGTAACTATAATATCCTGATATTAAATTATTCCCCGTAAACTTTTGTTTGCAGACAGTAACATCGAGAACTTCAATATCAGAAAATCGACTTTCGAAAACTTCAGAACAAATTCCCGAGCGGCTCACTTCAAACTTGAAGTTTAATATGACGTGAGGCATAAAAATTCATTCTATACATTTCATAATTCAAACGAGGCTTTACCTTTTAAACTTATTAATTATTCGTGGAGGGAAAAAGTTTCTTTTTGATACAGCGGAATAACTTGCCGGGGGAAATCGGGCGAAAAGTTGAAGGAGCGCTCGTGATGGCAGAAAAAACGCTCGGAAACGACGCGGAAAATGTGCAGCTGACTTCCATGCAAGCATCTCTGAACATTGATGAGTTATGGTTTTCTTGAAATTGCCGAAATTATGTAGGTTGTGCAGCATGACGGGCTACAAATTCTCATAGCCATTTTCTTTAATAAGGATTTTCACGCATGGCCGATATCTAGAAATTGAATTCTAAATATTCGGGGTGTCTAAAAATATTGACTACTATTAATATTTCCTTCGGATTAAAAATGGCGTTCACGATTCCGACGATTGAAAACGCGGCTCTGAGAAATAATATTTAACATTGTAATATGAAACAGGTCAATATGAGGAATATCATATTAAATAGATAACTAAAAATTCCAAAATTAAAGTTGTTCGGAAACAACATTGTTAAAAAACGTCATGAACAAATGAAAATAAAAGGACAAACAGGCAACCTTCACCATCCACCAATTGTTTTAATATTTGGTCTGGAATTCAACCCCACGCGGTAAGAGAACACTCATTGGTTACCTTTGTTATTCAACATGCCACACAGTGCTAGATAAATACGTATTAGCCTGATCAAGCGAGGCTTTTTATCTTCTATATAAGATTTCATATTCATTATTAATGCTTTGCAAAGTGTTGTATAAATAAATATGTAAATCAAAAGACGTTTTCATATTCCGTATTTCAAGGTTTCACTTATCTATTATGAAGGGGTAAATACTAATACATATAAAATTATGTTAGTCAATGGTGGTTACAAAATAAAAACAGACATCTTCGCTCATCTTATATCATCTTTTGGAAATAATTCCGTCGACGTTTGTACAGTTATAAATCCTACACATTATCAATTACATGCAAAGATAATAATTCTAAATATAAAGTAATAATGAACTACAAGTTTGAACATCAAAATCAAGAACTAATGGCGTATTTGTCAATAATAAAAGTCAATTTAAAGTAACTGCTGGAAACGTGTCTTCTTTGGTTTAATGATTACCCCTCATACCATGACACATTTCTTTGTTTGAGTTGTGCAATCCCAAAAGGACTCGACATAATAGCCATGTTATATGGATGCATGTCCAAGCTCTTCGTCCAGTAACATTGTTCTTGTTCACAATATTTCGATTGTCCAGAAGAATAATTCCACTGGATACACGTCGAGATTGGATGTAAGTCCAATTTCTTGAGGCAGGTGTTTCAAACGAATTGTATATACGTTGAGGACAGTCATCTTCTTTACGAACGATTGGTCAATCAGTATCTTCATATGTGCTTATCGGCCAATCGTTCGTATTAAAACTAAATTATAATATTGATTGTACAATATTCATAAGCAAGATTGTCTAATTACACGTGAATGTTTATTTTCTTTAACCAGATAAATGTTAAGCAGAAACAATATAATTCACACTAAGCGAACTGTTAGCCATCTATTGGAACACGAACAAGTTCTCTTTCACTTCAGTCTTAAAGGACTTGTATACAAAGTAGTTTGCCATCGATTTTACCTGGCAAATAATTCAACAGGAAAACACAGGTAATACAGTAACTGAGTTACCGTGTTGGCGGTAACTCAGACTCTTAACAGATGGCGCAAGTTGTCTTCTGTTGTCGACATTTCTGACACATTTTTTATTATGAAATTATAAGCAGATAACAAACTTTTTCACCACTTATGTAATAATAATCATAGTATAATCTATTGTTTAAAAATAATTCGATTTTTCAACATAGTATAAACTAACATCAGGATTTATTATTTTACTTTTAGTGCCATCTTGCGTATACCATATCGTTTTGTACAAATACCTGCAATTTACTGCCTTACATATATGATCATCATACCTTAATTACTTCTGGGGTAATAATAAAATGAGAAAATACAACATACTATCGAAGACAACATTTATTTTAATTTAGGATAGTATAGAACAATGTAAAGCTTTATGATTTCCTTGAGTAATAAATTAATAGTTATAATAATTATAAAACTGGAGGTACGTGTCAAATATTATTGATAATACAACTCATTAAAATATACTTATAATTATATTTTATATAATTACATATACAGAAAAATATTATATTATATCTACACTTCATTTATTATTAATTTGAGAATTACTAAGTAAATATATAATATATGATACATGATAGTTACATGATAGTTTATGTCGTAACTTTAATAGATTACCAGAGATCTAAATTAATTTGCAAGGGAATTCGATAAAAAATAAGAAACCTCATGTCCCCTACAAAAGAACGCCACTGGGGCAGGCAAAAAATTGTTAGGTTCAGGGTTCAAACAGTTAACGCAGTTGACGTTAATATTTCGTGTCCTGTCGACTATTGCTCTATATTAATCTCTCTTTTTCAGTAATCGCCGCAGCTTTTTTGTGGCTTGTGGAAAGTGGAATTTTAAGTTAGTGTCTTACTTGGATAATACTTATCCAGTTAGTTAAAGTAGCCACATTAGTACGAAGTACATAGTTTAGTTATTTTCGCAACATTTTTCTTTTTATGAAAAAAGACACTTCCTCTCACATTTTAAAACATAGAACTGAAACTATCAGATTCAAATTGTTGGTATGCTTAAAATTGGTTAAGGGCTCGTATTTTCGACCTTACTGAACTGTTTTAATCTGGGATCCATTTAAATGATGTCAAAACTGTAACTACTCTGATGAGATTACACCAATTAAATCGACCTAAGATTAAAACTACTCACTGTAGGTGATGTTACTATAAATGTAACTATTAGCGTAATGGAAATGGAGTTATTGATTACAACTTTTTTTTTCGTTTTATTTTTCTTTTGTATTGATTAGTATTTAAGATATGTGTATAAAAAGTTATGACAGAAACTGTCCTGAGACGCAGTATATAAAAAATAACTACAAAAAACAAAGATTATTATCAATGACCGAATGCAAATACTAATTCTAGACATCATACAAGTGTACATACTAGATGTATAGTTTATTTCATTGCTATTTGCCAAATAAAAAATCTCAAAACATACTGTGGCTTGTTTTTATAGCTAGGCTCAGGTAGACTGTTATCGGCAAGATAAGAGAGTTCTTTATTTGGCAAATAGCGATGAAATGAATAGTGCAGAGATGTATAGTAGATTTATTACTAGGTAATAAATTACATAATATGCAGGGATATTCAACATCATCAAAGTTATGAAAGAATCATCTCACTTATTAAAGAGTATACATATCAATAAACAAAAACATAATTTGCTTTATTCTCATTCTGAAAGTAATCAGAATAGAACTGCAACAAGTAAATAAAAACAAAACCAAATAATAAAATTATACTGTTATGAAATAAGTAAAGTGCAAAACTACCAAATGAAACGGATGAAAAAATGAAAGAAATAAAACGAAAAATAAACGAAAGGTACAGAAATTTTTTTATTAAACACTGAAGTGTATGCATATTTGTAAATAATTTGTATATTAAGAAATATATGAAATACAGATTCATATTTTACTATAAATCTACTACACCACTATATTCGGAAGCTGTGAAAATATGAAAAATCTAATTTTCATAAAAAATATTTATTTTTATTAAAATTATAATAAGAAAATATTACATGTTACATGTTTTCCGAACTGTACAACCGTAGCATTCAAAACCTTAAAACGGACCAATTGGTTCCATGGCAACCAATGCCATGGAACAAAAAATTTAAAAATACATGAAAATTGGATTTCCCAAAAGTTTTGACAGCTTCCGAATACAGTGGTGTAGTCAATCATATTTATAAAAAAATCACTAACTATATTTTGCTATTTTTGACATCGAAGAAAGACCAAAGTAGGCGCTGCAAATTTGAAATATTGTGATATATTGCACAAGGGTAGTTTTTTAATGCTAAAAAAAGTTTATTCAAATCGGTTAGAAACTACTTATTTTACAGGGGTGCTTCCATTTCAAATGAGTCACACTATATGTCTATAATTTTCAATAAACTGGGGTTGATATTTTTATAGAATAAATAGGAATTACTTCTGATTTTTAGGATTTCCGTTTTAAAACCTTAAAACAGACTTTTCCACACATAGAACATTTTTATCCCGAAATTGAGTGGCCGATAAAAAATAAACCAATACATAAATGCAGAATATGTCTTTTTTCATTAGCGATTGCTTCAGTGCCGTATCAATACATTTGTGATGGAACGAAATTATTTTTTCTCATTCATCCGTATATGATACAGGGCCGAATATATGTTTTTTTCGTTCAATGCAAAATCGGCAAATTTTTCTCAAATAGTCCACCATCGTGCTTTCTCATGACCCATGGACAGGGTGGGGTGCATCCTATCCGCATTAAAATCAATAGATGTCGCCTAGTAGACGTCCCTAATCAAAATAAATTGAAACCCGATCGATCTGACACAATTTAATTGAGTGATCGCGCTAACAAGAAATATTTCTCAAATAGTCCACCGTCGTGCTTTCTCATGCCCCATGGACAGGGTGGGGTGTGTCCTATCCACCTCAAAATCAATAGGAGTCGTCTGGGAGACGCCTCCGATCAGAATCAGTTAAAATCCGATCGATTGGACACGATTTTGTTGAGTTATCGTATTAACAAAAAATAATTCTCAAATAGTCCACCATCGTGCTTTCTCATGACCCATGGACAGGGTGGGGTGTACTCTATCCACCTCAAAATTAATAGGTGTCGTCTGGGAGACGCCTTCGATCAGAATCAGTCAAAATCCTATCGATTCGACACGATTTCTTTGAGTTATCGTGCTAACAAAAAAAATCTCAAATAGTCCACCATCGTGATTTCTCATGACCCATGGACAGAGTGGGGTGTGTCCTATCTACCTCAAAATCAATAGGTGTCATCTAGGAGATGTCTCCGATCAGAATCAGTCAAAGCCGGATCGATCCGACACGATTTAGTTGAGTTATCGTGCTAACAAGAATAAATGCCGACGACAACGATAACGACGACGACACACACACAGAAACATTTTTTTAAAAACCATTGTTTTTTGTTTTTAGACTGAAAAACGAAAAATAAACGAAACAAATTTTTTTTACATTTTTCTTTACACGATTACATTGCTTTTCCACTAGTATAGTCGAGTGCGGAAAATTGACGACATAAGTAAATGACTCAATAATGAAACAAAGACATTTTACTTTTCCGCACTTCACTATACGCGGAAAAGTAATGTAATCGTGTAATTTTTTTAGGGTTTATTTTTCGTTTTTCGGCCTAAAAACAAAGAAAAATGGTTTTTAAACCATTTTGAGTGTGTGTGTGTCGTTGTCGTTGTCGTCGGCATTTATTCTTGTTAGCACGATAACTCAACTAAATCGTGTCGGATCCTGTCCATGGGTCATGAGAAAGCATGATGGTGGACAATTTGAGAAAAATGGAAAAAAGTAAAACTGTCGCATAAAACACATATTCTGCATTTATGTGTTCGTTTATTTTTTCTTGACCACTCAATTTAGAGATAGAGATGTTCTACGCGCGGAAAAGTCCGTTTTAAGGTTTTAAAACTGCTTATTTCTAACGAAAATTTGTTTAGTTTACTATTTATTTGTTCACTTTATTGTTTAGTTTTCTGTTTAATAAAATTACCACGAGTAAGCCAATCCAAATAATATTGCGCCGCGCCCTCCCATATCGAAAGCACCTCCGGAGCATGCCTCTAGAGGCTTCGGATCAAAGAACAAAACCACGTTGTTCGCAAGTGTCTATTTATTATCTTGATTTTGTCAAAATACCGAAATTCGAACGAAAAGCATTTCGTACATCGACCTAAAAATTTTGTGACACACACACGAAAACAGCCATTTCAGAGATTTCATCACAAACAAATTATTCCAGAAACATGGAATAAGTGTTAGTAGAAATTTTTTATTTGTTGTATTATTTATAGTACTATTTTACAATTTATTTGCTACATAGTTTCTGGAAATAAACTAGTATGGACCCAAAATAATTCTATGCAGAAACAACATTAAGTATACTTAGGTAATAGGGAACAAATCTGTAAAGTAGTACAAAAATCTATAGGATTACGCGGTGCAACATTACTCTGACGTTAAAACACGACAATACCGTGATGCTGTAGAAGCCATAAATAGTAGGGTAAGACACGAGGCAGAACGTCTTGACGTGAACGCTCAGGGGAAGTGATAATTGATAATACAGCTTGAGCCTACTTAGATTAAATTTTTATGTAGCTGTTCGGCATGGTTGGTTTCCCGTTATTCCTGTTAAAATCAATACGCGGACTTTAAACAGCTCTGCCGACACTGGAGCTAGAAAAAGACAAATGTCATGACGTGCGGTATGATCCATATCTCGATACGCGCTTTCCAACCATTGGACTTTCTATGTCATATTTTACGGTACCGTTTTTTTTTGTTTCACAGCGCATATGAATTATTTAATTAATCGTTTTAATTGACATTTCTAGATAAGAAATTTATGCTTTCAGTTCTGCAGCTTTATGCGCCATTATTTGTTTATTTCGAGACAATTTGCATAACTTATGTCATAGCAGGAATATTGTTGTTTTATACTTTGACGTGAGCTTAATGTATAGAAAGCCGTAGATGATTATATAAATACGTACATATAACAGTCTCCGATAAAATTTAAGCCAGATATATGTATATTTCGTTGTGCAATATTGATTTAGAGACAATAATAATTAATCATGTTTTATAGGAGGTCGTTTTTTAAATTTGCTTCTCCATTATTTGAATGCAAAACTTGGAGTATGTATTAATTACCTTACAGGAAAGTTAGCAGAAACATTATTGGCTGTATTAACATCATTTATGTATCATCAATTACTGGAGAACAGTCAATTTGTTGCCAGGGATTTAAGAGTCGATTTTCAGTACATTACTACCCCTGATGCTGAAAATGCAAAGTAAGAAATAAGCAATTTTTCTTTTGAAATTTTTTATGTTTTAAATCTAACAATAAAATAAAAATAATTGTTGCAAAAGATATTGTAAATTTTAAAAATGTTTCTTTGTACGATTGTATTTCATATTTTTGCTGTAAATAGTCCCTCTGCAGACACGAATAGTAATCGGCCATCATGTGACGATCACACTTTCCTTGATACCTTTCTTCCATTATTCTGCTGAATTTTGAATTCTTCTGAATTGTGCGTCGAAACTTGAGTCTGCACCCGTATAAAATCCAACTGACCCAAGAACTTAAGGTAAACGACCATAAAAAACACTGTGTGTTTGCTGACTGGGCTCTGGAGCAGTTGGATGTTAACCCAAATTTCGCCAAAAAAATTATCTTTAGCGACGAGGCCCATTTTTGAATAAATGGATATATGAACAAATAAAATTGCCGGATTGGGGGGATACCAATTTACACAATACACCATCACCAAATGCATTCCGAGAAAGTCGCTGTTTGGTGCGAATTTTGGTCTGGCGGAATCATCGGTCCGTACTTCTTCCAAAACGAAACTGGCATTGCCATAACCGTCAACGGTGAGTGCTACAGATCGATGATAAGCAACTTCCTGTGGTCTAAACTGGATTATGTGGATACCGACGACATGTGGTTCCAACAGGACGATGCTAAGTGCCACACAGCGCATGCCACGATGGACATTCTGCACGAGCGATTTGAGGGTATGGTTATCTCGCGCAGCAGCGAAGTGAACTGGTCACCGAGATCGTGCCATTTAACGCCTTTATCCTTCCCTTGTGGCTGTCTTAAATTGCATGTCTATGCGAATAAACCGCAAACAGTTGATGCCCTCAAAGTCGACATAATGAACGTCGCCCAGTAAACTCCGCAAGTTTTATGCGACAAAGTCATCGAAAATTGGACCTTCCAAATACGTGGCCACCAAGCAAAGCCACAATAAACATTTGAACCACGTTATGTTTCATACTGAATTCCATAAAATATTCTTCAATTCAAATAAAAAAATCAATGGATAACTTCAACACAATTTGTTTTATTTACGTTTAAAAATCGAGGCCTCATTGAAAAACCCTTTACTGTTGGAGATAACTTATTGAGGAAATAATATATTTTCCATGTTTATTTCGACGTCCGAAATATTATATTTGCGAAGTATAATTAAATTCCTCTCGATCGAAGACGATGTCGACGTTTGTTTGATTTTTTCTTTAGATAAATTCACTGTTGCTTCATTCGATATAAAGCTCCGTTCGATTTCCGTTGAATGTAAAATGTAATAAAGATGAATTGAAATACGAATTTCCTCACTTAAGATCCAATTAAGCTACTATTGAATCATTAATGTTAGTTACAAACCACAATACACTTTCTTCGGTAGTATCCGCGCAATTTATCATTATAACGCCTAAATACAACGCTACTATGTCAGAATTCAACAGATGATCCGTATATAATGGCGCATAGGGTCGATTTTTGCAACCGTGTCACCAATTAAAGTTGGGTCATGTTAAGGGTGAAACAAGGGCGTGCAGCGTGGTAGTAGGGTGCGCTCTAATTGTCGGAAGCAACCGCCCTCAACCCCTAATGGCTTGATCCTTAATCCTGTCATTATACATCCTGCAAGGACATGAAAGAAAAGGTGACGAAGAAATCAGCCCATTATTGCGCGCAGTAGTTAGTACATATTTAGGTTATTCCAGTTTTTATAGGAAAAGCTTACGCGAAGATTTTTTGGGAAAAATTGTGCTTAAGGAATCGTTATAAAAATACTCGGCGCAGTGAATGCATTAGAATATTTATGAAAGGGTTTTAAAATGTGTTAGCGATTTAAGTACAGTCTTAGTTACAACATCCTATAGGAATAAATTGGTAAACTCATTATTTCTAAATAAATAACCGCAAAAATGTCATATACATTTGAATTGTTAGTGCTGTATGCCAAATATTGTTTTTGTGAAATTTCGTCTTACAAGGCATTTGAAATTTCAGGGTTATTCATTAGACTTTGATCTTCCAAGCCTCTTAACGTCTATATTTTTCTTAATTAAGAGTTACAAACATTTTAGGGTTGATATATTTTTCTATGTAAATACTATATTTTTATATATATTCTATAATATTTATTTATAAATTGTAATAAAAAAATAGGCAGTGGCTGCCATGGGTCATATGAAAATTTTATTCTTGAATAGAACAGCCTGTATATTTTTATATTTTCTTTCAGATATTTTTCTCTAGTATCAAATGTATGTAAGTGCCAATATGTATACTGTAGTTTTTTTACACATATTTATTTATATTTAATTTTTTTACACTAAATTTAAATATTTAACGGTCCATATTGGAGTCGGATAATTCACTTTTACGAGAAATCTACTTATTTAGCTTTAGTCTACATGATTCAGAACATATTTTAAAAAAGTGTACTCTTAAACAGACGACACATTTTAAAAATTATTCACATTTTAACGGAAACAGAATACATATTTTAATAATGAGACACTTCTTGTGCTATGTTTTAAATTATGATGCGTTTAATAAATTCAGATCCTAAATATGATTCTCTATTTGTATTCTACTTCTTTATGTTGAAGAATGAAGAAGTTACGGTGTTCATAATACAATGAAAGTTAAATACAATATTGTATTATATTTTTAATAATGAAGTAACTACAGTTAATTAGACAATTAAATAGGTATTTAGCCTAATTTTTATATATAAATTATATATTTTATACTGTTCCCGTTGACCAAATACTAAAGGAAAGGGTTTAGTAATTATAATTTAAACAGTTTGCTTTCAAACTTTTGTTCACGTATCAATAGTTTAGTTACCAAAATATTTCTGAACATGATGCGCAATATATATTTTTTATTTCGAGAATTATTTTGGCAATATCGTTAATACATACCAATATTCCATAAAAATAATATTTTTATAGTAATATTTTTAGTAACTGGTTGAATATCTAGGCAACCCTTATACTATTAGCTTGAATATTTATACATTATACTTAACAAAATCTGAACTGATATAAACTAATTACGCATTGCTAAACCCGAATACAAACAACATTATTAATAAAGTAGTTAAATAGAACCTGGAAGACTTATCTTGGTTCGTTGAATTTGTATTTTCTTAAGTTTATGTTAAGTAAAGGTAGTGTTGTTGTTTAACTGTGGATATTTTATACCTGTGATTGTGAAAACCTGAATCTCTCTTTCTACCAAAACAAAATGGAAAGATACGTCACCTTTTATTACAGATAGACTTAAATCCTTTTCGCTACAATCCTCACTACCGTTATTACATAACGGAACTGTTAAACATACTGGAATTATTAGTAAGCTCATTGCTTATTCGTAATATTTGTGTTGTCCATTACTTAGAGCAGTGAAAATATTTATATACATATATAAGAAAGCGTAATTTTTATGCTAATAATTTAACATAATTAGCATAAGAAAATTAGTACTTCGAAGAATCAGCAGATTATCAGCAGTTAGTCTCATTCCAATTCAGTTAGTTTGGAAAAATATTTGGATAACAAAGAACATGCTTTATGTGTCCATGTATTCGTATCAAATTTTATTTTTCTGCTTCAACTCTCCAATTTGGATTTTAATACGCACTGTATATGATATTCTGTATTCATGTCTCCTATTCTCTTCTTTTCTAATTTTGAAGGTTCGTTTCAAGTCTTCTTGGGTGTATTTTAGTGTACACTCTCTTTTGCTTTCGCTGATAATCTCAATCACAAATACACATTTGCTTATACCAGTAATTACTTTTCGCTAATGCATCAGCTACTATTTTTTTTATAATATATCACCCTATAACTAGAAAGCATTAAAGAGTAGCCAAATTGGGCAGTGTTTCTGTGGTTCTTACCAATAGGACACGTTTACTGTAATCTTTTTATCTACAGTCGATATTTTGAAACACCTATATATGCAAAATAATTTAAGTAGCCATGGTATCTTCGTCAGTAGGGTATGTCGTTTCTAGCTCGAATGCCATCTTATTTATTAGTCGGATTTCCTCCTCTTAAACTACGGTGCCATTATAATGACTACCCGTGTGTAGTTGTAATGGTTTTTACTCTTCATTTTTATATTGCAGGTGGTTGCTGGTTCTGGAGTACGAGGTTGGTTGGATGGATCCGTGGATCATCAGAACTGGTTAAAGCTGATCCAAAGTACAACAAATAAGAGTATGGCGAACTTGAGACATTATTTACAAAGTGGCCAGGTCAGTAACGGTCTAATTATTTTTGAGTTAAAGAATTTTTATACCAAAACAAAATTGGTGAATATCATTGAGAGTGAGAGAGACCACATGGATGTGCCATCATATTCCTATATTCATTAAACACCAATGTTCACCCAAAAATGTTATTGGATAAATGACTCTGAACACTAAGAATTATCAAAAGCAGAAGACAATTCTCCACAAAACTCTGAATAATTATGTCACTATTCCATATGGGATTAAACTCTGAAGTTTTTTATCATCAAATGATGCCAAGTTGGTTAATGAAACTTCAAATACGTCAGTAATATTTGAAATAAAACCAGTTTTCTGTTTTTTTTGTTGCTGTGTCAAAGATTTCAACCCTCCATTGGGAGGGTTGAAATCACACCTACATTTGCTTCTTTGAAATCTATATATTTTTTTATTGAATGAGGAAAAAGTTGTATGGAAAGTGTAGTAGTCAGTTACGCCCTGATTAGAAAGAATTAGGCAATTACATAGCCATGCTTATAATACAAGAAAAGTCTAAAAATTATTAATATCTGAAAGAGGCAATTGTAGATATGCAGACAGAAGTGTATTATCTGGAATACTACCGATATCGTATAAAAATTTATTTTGACCTATACATAGAAAATTCATATTCCCTTTAACAGACAAATAACTATATTTTCTGTAATCAGTATCAGCGTCGCCTTTTACAGAGATAAATTAAATTATTTGATGTTATTAATACCATGACATACCTACTTATTGTCAAAACGCTATAACTGTAAATACATATGACAGTTTTAGCTGAAAACATGCAATAAATTATATTTCCTTTAAATACACATAGACTTAAGATATTTTTATAATTCTTCAAACGTTGAAATTACCATCCAAATATACATTATTGCAATAGGAAATATGTCATTTGATATACAGTCAAACTTGAACTTTTATAACTTGAAAACTTTTTATATAGCACAATTGTTTGCAACTGGCATTGCTCATACACACGCTATCTGTAATTCAGATGTTCTTTAACTCGAACATTTTCGGTATGATGCAGGGGATTTCGAGTCAAGAAGGTCCACTGTGCTCTGAATCTATGATAAGTGATGAATGCTAAATATTAGTTCAGAGTGAAAGAAGCTGGTTTCGCATAAAATGTCAGATACTTAAAATATTTACGTACAACTTCGTTTACTTTTCAGATAAATGTTATGTACTCTAAATGTTTCAGCTGTGGTATGAGACGTTCCAAGATATCCCCATCGGGACAGAATTAACTTTGGCTCCTAGAGAACCCCTGAACCTTCAGGATATGTTTGGAGACTCTACGTCTGCTGATGAGAGATCTGACAGAGAAACAGGTGAGATTAACCCAACTGAAATTTGCAGAATTAATGTTCAGGAAAAGTGGTTGCAGTTTACTAAATGGATCAAGGAAAATGATAATGCAACCCAAAATGAGTACAAACTGTTATTAAAATATCTTTAGGTGGCGTTATTTCCTGCTTTTCTCATTTTAGAAAATGTAAATTCCTTACCACTGACCTTAGTAATCGCCATAACATTCTTCTAATTCGAAAGATTTATTGATTATTTCCATAACATATTGATTTTGTTGACTATTTACATGATGGTAAATACTATTTAACAGAAATATTTATCAAACCAAAATCGTAGGCGACACTAAGATCATAAAATTGTCAACAGAAACAAGAGACGATTATTTTTTTTACAAAACTATTATAAAAATGATGTGATGTAAACATGGCACAATTCAAGATTTAGTGAGTTTTATGAATAGGATCATGAGGATGATAATAACTGATATGGAGATAAATTTTGATTTTATTGAATTCGTATAATGATAGATATCTATATTCAGTTGTGGTGTGATGTTAAATGAAAAGCAAAACCCATGTTACATATCATAGATACCATGAAAAAAATTTAATTGAACGTAAAATTTAACACTTTTAAGACTGAGCTTGAGCGATTTAAGGATATATTTTCAAGTATTCTTATATACGAAAGAAAATATAGTTTGGAATTAAGGCGCATGCTAATCTTCTGCATCGATAACTGTATGCTTTCTTTCTCAAAGTGGTCCATAGTGCAAAATGTGATTGTTCTAAAAGCATTTTGTTCAAAAATATCTTATTTTCATTTCTTTTATTAAAGTATTTTTCTATATTTTTGTCTCTTCTTACAAAGTTGTTTTTTATAAAAAATATTCTCCTTCAGTATGTCTAAATAGAGCCCTATTTATAATGAATACAATTAAACGTTTATATTTTATGACTATTTTTTTGCCATGGTGTAGACTTGGTTTCATCCTCGTATTATGACGTGTGTTTGGTTTTATTTGGAGATTTGTTGATCTCGATGTTAAAACACATGTGCATGATGTTGGATGCTATCCAACTCAAATAAAAGACATTTTAGGATGTTCTAACCCAATTTTTTATTACTATTACCCCAGGGAGTATTTTGTAATTAAATCTAGCCTTAATAAACTAATCTTAATTTGAATATAATTAAAACTTTACTTATTGCTAGATACTTAGGTACCTATCAACTAGTCTATTCAATGATATCCTCCAGATTTCTCTGAACTATATATACTTTACACATGCACTATGTTCTGCTTTACACAAAACATAATATACGAGATCGATCGGCTTCATTCTGTTCAGTTTTTGGACATTATGTTGGGCGTCCAGGAGCTGAACACTTTAAGCAGAGTATTCTAATCTCTTCTTAATCTCTTTCTTAACGGTTTGCATTCGAAGATCTCGATGAATATCAGTTACGAACATACCATGGGGCATTCACTATGTTTCGTAACCCTTTGTTCTGGAATGTTTGGATGCAGTTGATATTGGAATTACTGGCACAGCCCTAAAGCTGGATACCATAAAGCTACATCGGTTTCAAAATCTTATTATAAATTAATATCGTATTGAAGATTGGAAGTTTTGATTTTCTTCCAATCAACCAATAGTACTGTTTATATTTTGTCATAACCAAAAGAACGTTATAGGGTTGCATCTAAATGTTCGATTTACGAATCTGTTGATCTCCATATTAAACCATGATGGGCGTTGTCCTAGCTCATATGAAGATAATACCAAATAGCTTCTCAATAGTATTTGAGATTCAATAGGTTTCTAAATATGCCTGCTTACAAAGATGAAAAAATCTTTGCAAAGAATCTCCTACCAACAATAACAACAAATAACAAGCATTAATCTATATAAGATATTCTTGGAGATGGATTAAAATGTCATTTACTTTCTTTGACTCTCATCCCTTAAGGTAGTTTCTCCGGTATCGTGTGCGGTCCAAAAATAAATGCGCGAGTAAACGTAAAATATTTGGAATATCAGTAGTCTAGTGTTTATTACTTTTGTTCAAAGACTGTACTCTATACTCAGACACTACATGTACACGTATACATACAACTACATGTTTATTAGTTGAAACTAAATACATGGCAACGTTGCGTTGTGTCGTATTTTAAGCTGTTGTGATTGTGTATGTTTTATACTTAACCTGACTGTAAATTTTCCCAACCGTAAAAGAAAATTTATAGAAAAATTAAAAATGAATTTTTGTCGTGATCAGTTGCGGGACAATACAGGAAAATTAGCGAAGCAGAAAGTAATACAGAAACGCTTCAATTGTATCGCAAAAATGAATCTTCCGAAAAGTGAACAGAGTAACTAACCTAAGGATTGGACGATGCGACGTGTATTGTTGAATTGAGCGAGCTTCGCAAAAATTTAAGATGTGATTGTATAAATGTTCTCTCACTTGAAAAAATAAAAAAGGAAAGTCGTGTAGGACTAAATTCAATTTTAGTTATCGTTGGTGACGAATGTGCAGTAATAACCTAAGTGGCGACTGGTAAAATGCATGCCGCTGCATTGCCAAACGTTAATTGATAAGTTTTCGAATTATCGAGCTTAGACTGGCATATTTTAAAAATTGTTTTATCTTTTCAACAAATTGGGTAAAAATCGATTTTCTTAATTCAAGATATTCTTAAAAACTAATGTATAGATGAATGCTTTTTGGAAAAAATTTATATAAAAGTTTTCAAGTTATGATGTAAAATGTGTAACTTTTAGTCAGTTTCAACTTTGATGGTGAATATCTCCCTTATTGTACGGGCAAAAATGTTTCATTTAGGCAATTTACTTCGGGAGGTTTATTATTTATGTGTACCTGAAGTTTGACGAAATTCTATAGAAAAGAGGATTTCTCAAGAAACTACCTTAAAAACATGAGAATATTAAAGATAATTTTTAGTACTAGCTTTTAACTCTTTTTATCGAAACGTCTATAAAATGCTGGGTCATGCAATCATAACCGATTCAACCCCAATAACAGCTATTGCATCCTGTTTATAATAAATCACCCCAACAGATTCGTGCCAATTATTGCGTCAAGTGAAGTCAAAAGTTTCGAAAATTCACCGGCATCTGGCCGGACATGGTCACCTTCTTCCGGTGGATTCGGTAAATCGTTGAAAAAAATTCGAAAGCAAAATCGGTCGCGTGTTCCGAACGAGTATCATTCGACACGCGTTATTAGATAGTATTTCTCAGTTTAAATAAGTGAAAGAGGCAATAAGGGTTAAGTGAACCGATGCGTTATTGTTTCAAGGATCCTCTTATTCATAGCCTGCTGGATAATGTCGGCGCTGTAATCACGATAGCCAACGGTTACTTTAATTGCGATACTTCCGCTACTTTAATGAAATCAGGAAGAGGTTTTCTCGCGCAAACTGGTTTATTTTTGTCATTCGAGGCGGTCGTTTCTATGAATAGTACCGCTGTAGCGCTGTTGAATGAGCTTTGGTAACTGTAAGAGCTTAGTTTACAGTCAAATGCGCACACAAAGATGTATCTCTTAGATTTAAATAAAATAAATATTCGCTTTGTCTCAAACTATAATGTACTTTTATAAAAATGTTTTGATTATGAATGGTTATATAAAATAATAGTTTTTTTAGGTGCATATTCATCGAAATTAAATATCAAACTTATTAGGATTGTTTTATTTAAATTTTATTGTTATTTTCAATATTGCTAAAAAGTCTTGATAATCAATTAACACCTGTCGCGTTTTAAATAATACTATCAAATATGAATTGAAAAACAACAATTTCCAAGGAAAGAAAGAAATAAAATATCGTAAATTTTCTTTAAACGGACAAAGATCGAGAAAGTTGCAAGTAAATTTAAAATCATCGTTTAACTGTTTATAATAGGAACAAGTCTCAATTGTCTCAAATCTCACGAGTTCGATCTGGCCGCGCGTAAAGTGCATCCCTTTCCCTCCGAATGCATCTTCTTTCTTATTTCTTCTACGCATATAGAGAATCTTACACTTTTTCCTATTCTTGACAAGCTGTAGAGAAAAATATTGTAAACTAAAAAAATCTTCTAGTGTGTCATCAAATAAAAAGAATACTGGAAAAGCTCAAGAATTATTCTGAAAATTTAAAGATTTTAATATATCCTAAAACTTTCATATAAAGTTTTAGTATATTAATCATCCATATCGTAATTTGTGATGTGTAATTTATTGATATTCCATATGGACCTGATAGGTCTCGTTTGTTACCATTTCAAAGTGTTTTTCGTAGAATTATGTATTTGAAGCAAAAAAACTGATTCTATTTCTTTATAGTGACGTACACGACGAAGTAAAATTCCTGAAACAGAACATGTTAAAAATGATTTCCAATTGAAGTGATAACAAGAGCAAAATGAGCAGGAATCTGGATAAATAATGCAGCAGCTTAATTAACTGTACTGTTCATCAATAGGAACAACTGGAACAAGTCTCTATCGGACTGCCCACGAGGTGCCTCGCCTAAGTAAATAGCCGAATGCTATCCCCACTCTTTCTTCTACGGATACATAGAGAAATTTCACATGTTATTGCTATTATTGATGACCAGTATTGATATTCAGTATTGATGACCAGTTTCACAAATTGCTATTATTGATGACCAGTAATACCTTACATTCAAATCTCGGCGACAGCCGTGACTAAATAAGTCCCAGTATGTCAGTTTCCTAGATTTTGTTAGTTTGTGCGACAGTCGTGGTTGAGTTGGTGGTGCTCTTGCTTTGGTCATCGACGTTATATTGCTGGGCGGTCGGGTTGGATGAGTTGGTAGGTTTCGAGCTGGTGCCGATGAGCGTGCTCTTATAGCCGAAGCATGCACTCTTATGCACGGAGCTCTTATGGACGTTATCTAGAGTTGGCATTTAGTTTTATTCGAAGGGTTCATCAGCGACCCGGTGATCTATGTGATAGAGTTGTAAGCCCATTTTCTGCAGCAGGTTGGGTTCGCTTCCCGTCTCTTCAGCGTCTTCAAGAGCTGGTCGGGGGCCGGCGAGATCACCGCTAAGATGTTAGTGCCACGCTGTTACTGTAGTAGGAGGGCATCCTGGAGGGTCTTCTTTTCTTCATAATCTCTTTGTTTTTCTGCCCCAGGTCCTTCTTTGTGCGTTGCTGCGAGTTGACGCTTGGATCTGATATTCTGCGGTAGAGTCTCCGATTTGCCTTTGATGCTAGATCTATTGTGTGCATTTCTGCGTAGCATTTGCAGCCCCAGATTTTGCGTAGCCAGTTCGGATTGAGACATGGTCTTGTACACCATGTTCTGCACAATCTGGATATGTTGAAAGGCTGCGGCGAATTTTAGAGATCAACAAGTGATGTCGAACAAGCCAAGGGGGATTTAAAGCGGGGATGGAGCGGCGCCCCTTTCCCCGACACTATATGCTGCAGCAGTTCCATGTTGCGCTCCAGAATGGCCGGCTTAACCATCGTCTTGCTCTGAGCAAAGCTTGTATGAGGGGCTGTTGCTTATGTTGGATCCACTAGGGTCCAAATACAGTCACCAGAGGCTTCCAAGTCTTCCAAGTTTCACCACCTTACCCCCAGATACCCCCACTACACCCTCTCAAAAATTTTAAATAGCACTCTCTACAATTAAAGGTCTTCAACGTTATGATTCAGCTCCGTTTAAAGAAACTGAAATATGTTGATCCATTCTCGTAATAGAAGGAAAAATAAAATAGTTTAAATAAAACAAAATAAATTAATGGAATAAATTTCCTTTTCATAATACTATTTAAAACTTTGCTTATATTTAATTTTAAAGATACATTTTCTTCAATGAAAATAGGTCCCTAGGTCATTTTGAATTCTTGCAGTTATTACTTCACAAAATTTAATCCTCCTGTTAGCCATCTTTCTCGAGTTGCTGAAGGATGCTAATTTCGTAAGGAAATAACTTGTTTAGTTTTAAGGCTTTAGTTTTAAAGCTTCAGGTTTAAGTTAAGGTTATGGCAAAAACGAGAATATTTGTTGACTTAGTGACTTTTGGAATTGAAGTGGTAGGATCAATGACGAAATGAACTAAGATCTCAATCGGAGCAGCTTCAGTAATAACTCTCTGGTATTTATTTACTTTATTACATATGGTTACATACGGTACCAAGCCACGTGAATACCAATAATTTCAGTTATTTCTTGTAAAGCCATTGTGAATCCTATTACTGTTATTGTGCGAAATAAATATGTGCTAAGGAATGGTGCGTTAAAATATAAATGAGCGACGAGTTAAAATAAACACTTGCTATATAAGTAAGTGTTAAATTAATTACTTATATACTTAGTGTAGTAAGTTATAGTTTTACAAAACTGCAATTCAAAATAGAAGATAGTAGGAGACATTGCAACAATTATGGAATTTTGAGGGTGACTTCTTGGAAGTATTAATTCCCTTCCATAAGTGACCCTCAGAAAAAGTCTCAATCAACCACTGATTTAGATTTTACTATGTAGATCACACATGTAAATGCAATATTTTCATCAAGGTAGAGTATGGCCATCAAAATGTCTCACAGATTATATGGGACTCATCATGAAGTTAAATAAAAACATATAATTGATCACAGAATCTGTAATTACTAGATGATTTGCCATTTTTGTTTAACTAAATTTTTATAAATCAAAGTATTTAGATAGTTACTTGGATAAGTACTTAGATAATCCTCAAACTGCAATGTGGAAGTTATTTTGCACTAATAATAATAGGTTATAGACTTCACATTGCTATGTTTTTCTAGTCCTGGATAATGAATAATTAGAGATATCGTATTAGATATACAATTTCTATGTAATTGCATTATATTATTATTGTAAACAATTACAACTAAAAGTAGTTATGATAACCATTAAACCACAATTGAACCAAAAATAGAATATGATAGTTTTAGAAATAAATACACTTACGTGTAGATAGATATGTACATAGTTGTAAGACAGTTACAGAGGTTACATCCTAGACAACATTTTGATGAATCAAAATTGATATAAAATAAACGGCAGAAATCAAAGTAGAGACCATTAAATTGTTAATAAATTAAGACGAGGATATACGAATAATTGAAGAAAATTACTTCGAGTACACTACATATTATTAAGCACAGGTGACCTTGAAATAAGGAGAGACCTAATAATCAGTAGGGCACTTATTTCAGAGGGTTAGAGCCACACAAAAATGTATGTAACATAACGCCACATTTCGAGTAACACAATGCAATTGTTTTTGAAATACAATACCTCTAAAATGATGCCATTCGCCAATTCTCAGGTGCGAAAGGTATCTGCTTTAGTATGATTTATAGATCATGTAGTTTTTGAGGTGTCGTGAATAGGACGAATTAATAAAAGGGTGAAATTGTAGAGACATCTGCAAAGCATATAAAATCCTATACAATACGTATTATCAGTTAATGAACTAGTGGAGAAAGAGGGACAATTGAGTTTACGGTATCAGTTTAGTCGTTTTTTGAACAATTTCACTTTTAGTTACATGGAATGTAATATATTACATTCCATGTAACTAAACCATTAATTATAATAAAATAATATACATTAAATAACTAAGTTGTAGCTTCTATCCGTGAACAGTTACTGATGCATGTGAAGACTATGAAACAAAATTTTAACCTTTAATTATAATTTTTGTAAAAATAAATTATTAGGTGACAAGTTTTCTCAATATTTCTCTTGATATGGAACGTATACACTTATTTTTTAAGAGTAGAAGATCTTAAATTGGGTGTATGCTGTTATACAGTGGTTTTGTAAGGTAATGAGTAAATTCGTTAAAACTTCAAGGAATAATTCTTGGGAAAAACCCTTCAACCCTACAATTTTATTTTTAGTTGCGCATTTTTCAAAATATAATTAATAATAACTGCCGGGTGGTAGCCAAGAAGATCAAGACATTCTTTTTGAACATTGTCAATAACTTCAAGAACTATACGTTGTATTTCGTAATAAATTCTTGCTTTTAAATGTTCTAAATTCTCTGGCCTAGTAATGTATACTTTGTTTTTTAAGTATTGCTACAAAAAGTGATATAGGGGTATCAATATTAATGACAAACCTACTACATACTACAATAAATACATCAAATACACCGCTTTTGTCAAACAAAAGGTATCAAATACATTCTTTAAAGAAATAACTAAATAGATAATAAAATATGTAAGAAATAAAATTTTTTAAATAAACATTGTTATTGAATTTATTACTTTAAAATTACAAATTACAATAGTTTTTCTTCATTATTTTGTATTTAACCTGTACTCACTCTAATGTAATTAATACTGTAATGTATGTAAAAAACTGCTCTTTTACATTCTGTAATAAAAAAGGGGCTTGCCATTAAAATAAATTGATGATAGCCATTAATAATTTATTTTAATGACCTTGTACACGAATTAACCTGTATATATTAATTATATTTACAAAAATCCGCAATTAAAAATAAAATGTCATGTATTCATATTAAATAAAGTTGAAAGAGTTTTTCTCAAAAGTTATTCCTGAAATTTTTAACGAATTTATTTATTAAGTTTGTATACTGTATGGACATGAAAATATAGATATGGTTTATTATATTTATCCCAAATATTGTTACAAGTGAATAACAAAATTGGCATTTTATTAAAAGATAAAATCAGTAACTGCGCTGAATTGATATAACCATTAATATAATATTAATAAGCTATTACATTGATACATAATATAAATAAAATATACAGGATGGACTTCACAAATGTGAATAAACACATTATAATTTATGAAAATTGTTATAAATATGATACATGCATAACATGAATTAAATGCTTAAAAACTGAATAACACGAATTGAAAATCTAATAGGCCGTCAGGATTCAAAGGACATTTTCGGACAGGATATCAATCGAGAACAATAAGGACACATAATTAAAGTACAAAAAATTACTAAAGTATTCAATTTCGAGTTATAAGTATTAGTAATAATTTAATATCGACTATAATTACTATGTATTCTATAATTTTATTAAGCATATGAGTATTTGATGATAAATATTGACTTTCATAATTTTTAATCTTCAAAACAAAGTATCAATGGAACAATAAAATGCCATACTGATTAAGTTTTGATGACTAGGTATTTATTCATAGAATATGTTATATTTTTTCAATTTATAGCTCTTCTCACCTTTATTCAATTTTTTGTGTTATTGAACTTACAACAAATGGAGTGCAGCTATCAATGATGCTGACGCATGTAGACGTGACTGTTTACAGATATTTGCTTGTTGCCACATGATGATCTAGTGTTGATTATTATTATATTTAAGTTATTATATATGTTGCACCTTAGATAGTTAATTGCACCTCTCGTATCTTATCGATCGTACGAAAGTCGTATTGATTATTAGATAATATATCTACTTAAAAATTTGTTACCCTATTTTTTAATAGTTCGTCTATTGGTCTTCAAAATTGGTCTATAATTTATTATTTCTGTATTATCACCTCTTTGGTATATTGCTTTTACACTACTAACTCTTAATGAATCCGGAAAACGCCCTATAGCAAATAATTTATTTATTGTGTATGTGAGATTACCGACTAGAACTGCTATAAATCAAAATCATCATTGTAACTAACACTTTACTTTTCTGCACTCCGAAAAAGTAATGTAATCGTATAAAGAAAATTTTAAAACAAAATTTTTTTGAGTCTATTTTTCGTTTTTCGGCCTAAGAACCAAAAAAAATATTTATAAAAATTTCGCTGTGTGTGTCGTTGTCGTCGGCATTTAAAAATCTTGTTAGCACGATAACTTAACTAAATCGTGTCGAATCGATCGGGTTTTGACTGATTCTGATCGGTGACATCCCCCAGACGACACCTATTGATTTTGAGGTGGATAGGACAGGCTCTACCATGTTCATGGGTCATGAGAAAGCACAATGGTGGACTATTCAGATTTTTTTTAGCATGATCACTCAACTAAATCATGTCGGATCGATCGGGTTTCGACTGATTCTGATTAGGGACTTATACCAGACGACGTCTATTGATTTTGAGGTGGATAGGACACACCCCACCATGTCCATGGGTCATGAGAAAGCACGATGGTGGACTACTTGAGAAAAATTTAAAAATGTAAAACTGTCGCATAAAAGTCCGTTTTAATGTTTTAAAACTGTTTATTTAGAACGTGTATTATAGTTTATTTCATCGCTATTTGCCAAATAAAAAATCTCAAAACATTACCTTGGCTTGTTTTTATGGCTAAGCTCAGGTAGACTCTTCCGTGTATCGGTAAGATAAGAGAGTTTTTTATTTGGCAAATAGCAATGAAATGAATAGCACATAAAACGCTTAATTTCCCCCTTATATGTTCTAATCCCCAGTATAAACTTAATTTGATTAACACATTATGTCCAAATAATTAAATCATCAGCACCTTCCAACCAAATCCTATTTTCGTAGGCATCGGACCACATTAGTCAAATACACTACTCGTATTGTTCGAAATATCAGAAGCGATGAACGGCAGAAATTCCCACACGTAATTAATTTAAAACGTTATAATTTAAATTCGTGCACCTTATGGGCTAAACGGGAGGTACCTTACCGTTTCTTCGTGGGAGTCGTTTGACTGGCAAGTCGACACCTGTTTAACTCTCTAGACCAGAACAAAAGTAAGCGTAGCATAAAATATAACGGGTCGAACATTCGAATCATTAGGTGATAATTCAATTTGGGTCTATTAGTGTCTCCAGCGCCCTGCTGTTATCGCTATTCATTTTGTTTCGAACATGGATTAATATAAAATGTTTTTACTTTTCCGCACTCCACTATACACGGAAAAGTAATGTAATCATGTAAACAAAAATTTTTTTTCTAGGGTGTATATTTCGTTTTTCGGTCTAAAAACAAAAAAAAATGGTTTTTAAACTATTTTGTGTGTGTGTGTCGGTATCGTTGCTGTCGGCATTTATTCTTGTTAGCACGATAACTCAATTAAATCGTGTCGGATCGATCGGGTTTTGACTGATCTGATCGCGGACGTCTCCCAGACGATACCTATTGATTTTGAGGTGGATAGGACACCCCCACCCTGTCCATGGGTCATGAGAAAGCACGATGGTGGAGTATTTGAGAAATTCTCTTTGTTAACAAGATAACTCAACTAAGTCGTGTCGGATCGATCGGGTTTTGACTGATTCTGATCGGGGACGTCTCCCAGACGACACATATTGATTTTGAGGTGGATAGAACATACTCTACTATGTTCATGGGTCATGAGAAGTCACAATAGTGGACTATTTGAGAATTTTTGTTGCTAGCACGATCCCTCAATTAAATCGTGTCAGATCGATCGGGTTTTGACTGATTCTGATCGGGGACGTCTCCTAGACGACACCAATTGATTTTAAGGTGGATAGAACACACTCTACCATGTTCATGGGTCATGAGAAAGCACGATGGTGGACTATTTGAGAAAAATTGAAAAAATACAACTGTCGTATAAAACACATATTCTGCATTTATGTGTTTGTTTTATTTTTTATCGGCACTCAATTTCGAGATAGAGATGTTCTACGCGCGGAAAAGTCCGTTTTAAGGTTTTAAAACTGTTTATTTGATGATTGAACACTGCTGAGATATCAAAAATTATCATTTTTTGATTTTCAAAATTCATCAAGTTGTTATGATATCTTGGTCATCTTTTCAATATCTAAAAAGGAAAGGACTTGTTAATGCAAAACTTGAAAAACGATTCGAATGTGGTAGAATGATTAGTATATTCTTTTAATTACAATATTAAAATTATCACTATGTCAACTATCAATGTGAAATATTCATGACAAAATCTATTCTCTAGAATTTATGGAATATTATGTCATAGCACTAATGATTTCAACAGCATCTAAGAGAATTTTATACCATTTACACGAGATCTTTTACAGAAGGAAAATCCATAGAAAACTACGCCATCGATATCTCCCTTAATACAGTATTACCTAGCAAATATTTATTTAAATCTGATTAGGAATATCTCAAGCGGTAACAGGATCTACATGACTTTAGTCATCGATTAACGATCTACATTGGCAATTAAAAACAATATATTGATTTTTAATGAACTTTAAAATCTTTTGATGAAACTTAGATATACATAAGTTTATTTCATCGCTATTTGCAAAATAAAGAATCCCAAACGGCTCTTATCTCATACCGTGGCTTATTTTTATGGCTAGGCTCAGGTAGCATAAGAGAGGTTTTTGTTTGGCAAATGAAATGAATAGTACAAGTATTGCCCTTACTGTTGAAGAAAAGCCCATCACCTCTTCGATAATTTGCATACCACCTAAAACACTCCTTAGCTATTTTCGTCTTGAATTTGACCTTATAATGTGGAAGTTTGCAATTAGTTAAAATGTTTACAATCTGAATAATTCCCATAGTCAGGTTCCTTCCAAGTCAAAATTCGATTTTTCAATAAATATTCCGACATAGTGTGGGATTATCCTATATTCTGAAATTCTGTATCTCGTCAGATAGAAACTGAAGATATCATCAATAAGGATGTCAATTTTCCTAAATATAAGTGCAGAATGGTGTCAATAATGACAGGAAAAATGCGCATCCCTGAAGTTACTTAGTGTTTAAATGAATAACAAAAAACTAAAAAATCTACCCCTAAATTTTCAAGTTTCTACATATTTTAATAAATAACTCAAAATCTATGGGAACACTAGAAAATTTTGTTGATTTAAAATTGTAGAGCACAAAATTTTCTACAAATATCTCCTGAAATACTTTTCCATACGTCTATTTGTTTAAATTATAGAGTCATTGCGTCACGAAAAAGTCGAGATCACCAAAATTTTTAGGGTAATTTTTTTTGTAAAATGCGCTAAAAAATCGTTATTCTTGAAAAATAATTTCAAAAAATTTGTTGGCTTTCTATTATGATGAAATAAAATATTTCTAGGCAAAAAGAAATTTTTTGAACTTATTTTGTTTATTTAACGACTCCTTAAATTATTAAAAAAAAAACTTTAACTGTTAATAACTTTTGAACTAATTACATATCGTAAAGAAATCTATCGAAGAGAAATTGATAAGCAATTTTTTTAACTTTTGAATTAACAATTTGAAATCAGTAAGCCTAATTAATGAATATTAAATAATTATTTATGCAAAATTAATGAATTTTTGGATCTCATGTAACAAAACGCTTATGTAATTTATAAAAAAAGCTTATGTGAAAATTTTCTAGGGTTCCCATTTAGATTTTGAGTTATTTATTAAAATATGTAGAAACTTATAAATTTAGGGGTAGAGTTTAAACACTGAGTGACTTCAGAAGTGCGCATTTTTTTCCTGTCATTATTGATACCATTATGCACTGATATTTAGGAAAATTGACATCCTTCGATTTAACTGAGGACTCGGTGCTAGTTCTTTGCCTGGTCTACAATTAAACAAGCTTTAAGGATGAGATATTATCCTTGAGAAAATGTTTAGTTATAAAATTCCTATTTATTCAACATCTGAATGACACCTACATAACCGTATGGTAATGTTTACATTTCTCCAAACTATTTAACTATTATTTCATTAGCCCAAACGGTAAAACTACACGCCACGCGTCTCCAGACAAACAATCGAATGCGGTATATAATAGTCACGTGACCGATATCGTGCCGAGGCCTGCACGGATTACCGTGGCTATTGTGGGACATTTCACCCTTTCAGATGGAGTTGTCATATAGTACACGGGACGTCAAACATTATTTATGGTTCCTACGTATTTATTATTATGAGTAATACGAAATAGTATACGGCTCTTTTAGGCCTCATATGAGATGCGGACAGATGCGACAAGTCACGGATTTTAGCATTTATGCGCGCGCTATTGCGTCATATTAGAGATAAACTATTTAGGGTCATATTATGTTTGGGTGGTAACCGTGTGATTGATGAACATGTTTGCCATATTGCTTTCGGGCCAATGTGATTTAGTGGAGCCTGCGGGAGCAGTGGCGGCTTTCTTACGTGTGGGTGGTTGCTTTTTCTTTGCGAAAATAAAATGAATGGAATGAGACAATGAAAAGTATTGAAGTACCTAGAAGTGTTTTGAGTTGAAGTTGATTTTCTCCTCTTTTTTAGTGTTTGTACTTTATCATTAAGCGCACTGATAAAATAAGAAAAGAAATATAAGGAGTTTAAGCGAAATATAATTAACATCATTATTATAGATAAGGAGTAGCTTATACTTATTTTAACACAATAGCTGTTACTGGATTTTGAACACAGAAAACTGATTAGTGTTTGATATTCATGATTTTATGAAATCAAATTATTTAAGAGAGGTTTAGGACCAACTCTGGAAAATATTAAAATAACAATAAAACTAACTGACATCCATACATATACCAAACCAAGTTCATCTATATTCTGTGAAATATTTTAAAAACACTTGAAGATCAAGATTTGATAATACACTATGCACAAAAGTTAAGGGATGTAAAAAAATCCTAAATTTTTAGGTGACGCTTCCAAGGGCTGTAACATAGATAAAAATAGTTCCAGAGCAATTTAAAAAAAAAGCAAATTTAAGCTCCAAGTTTCTATTTTTGAGATTTTGAGTTCAAAATATTTTTCCTGCAGCATTTTTTTGGGTAATTATAAGAGAACCATCAAATGACAAATATCGAAAACTCAAAAATTTAATAAAAAATTAAAAATTCATCATTAAGGTGATTTTTAGCAAAAACGATAAATTCAATAAATGAAAAAAAAATCAGTGCTTTGAAATTATCAGGGTTTCTTTGGGATACTTTAAGCAATGATAAATCAGCGAAAAATCATTGTACAATATTAGACCAATCAAATTAAAGAGGATAAAATTATCTGAAAAAACCTTATGATGAAATTATTGAAATCCGTGGACCTAATGATTACTCAAAAACTGCTCATGGTAAAAAATTTTGAATTCAAGATCTGAAAACTGAAAACCTGAAGCTTCAATTTGCTTTATTTAAAATTGATCTGCGACTATTATTTTCCCCGTTACGGCCCTTTGAAAATCAAATAAAAATTTTGGACTTTTTTATATCCCTTAATTTTTGTGCCTGGGTATAAGAAATGAATAATTAATTTTAACCAAACACTCTAAATTGTTTATATAATCGTGCATAGATATCTGTCGCAAAAATATTGGATGATATAATATTTAGTTCTTGCTCTTAGAAGTTGTATATATGTATATAATGTCAAATTATACAGGTATAATATATTTCAGTAATATCTCATGATTAAACTAAAGAAATGAACATCTCTGAGTTGAGCTAAAAATTAAAATTGCTTTAAAATCGTTTTTAATAGAAACTAAAACTAATATAATTACAAATAATTAATCACAATTATTTTCCAATGATATTCTTGTTTTATGATTCTTTCTTTATGAAAACAAAAATACCTTTTGCGCTAAAGTAGTGAAAATCTTGTGGTACAATACGAGTACTTTCCCAAATACACCTTAAATTTTTTTTAATAATTACATGCGTTCATCCATATAAAAATTAGGCAACTTGCCGAAACAAGTTTCTGAGGCTTACCTATCACAGAGATCGAAATGCAAAACACGCATATGCAGAAAAAAAATTTCGAAAGAGATTTCACGCAGATAAACGCGTTACCAAAACGAGACCTCAACACAATAAAAAAATGATCCGTCTCATTTCTCCCACCCATAAAAATGATTAAAATATCAGGCGCACGCCTTTTACACATGTACCTTCGGCGAAGACCATTAACGACAAAGAATAAATATGTCACACGGGTGTAGGACAACCCCATTGTAGCCCGAGGGTAACAAAAGGTGACGATATCAATACACCCCGTAATAAATCCGATTAATCCCAGCTGTGCATTTGGCAAACATACACTGATAGTGCAACCCTTAAAAAAGCTAAAATCGCCCTCTAAAAACCCTTAACAGCACTACATCCACTGACTTGACTACAGAGATTATTTCGACTCATTTGAAATTGAGATGTCCGCTAGATTAGGTTCTGAAGTGCGGGATTATGAGCGAGCTGTAGATGCTTTAATTTGATATTTAAATTTGATTTTGAAAGGGATTTCCCGTCTTTTTTGTAAATTAATGAATTGAAGTCAGAACAACGTATGAATAGCTACTTAGAAGTATTGAATATTCTAATAATACATGTGAGAAATAGGCATTGCAAATGTTTTGTTCACAAATAATTATTATGAAACGGGTTTTACCGACATAAGTACATAAAAGATCTCTTTAAACTTTTTTTTGAATAGTCGTTAGTAATTTTAGTAACAGTTTATTAAAAATGGGTAAATAAGAAACGTTGAATATATATAACTATAGTTTATTTCATCGCTATTTGCCAAATAAAAAATCTCAAAACATACCGTGGCTTGTTTTTATTGCTAGGCTCAGGTAGACTGTTCTGTTTATCGGCGAGATAAGAGAGTTTTTTATTTGGCAAATAGTGGTGACATGAATAGTACATTGGTGTATAGAGTAAAAGGTGTCATTTAAAAAAATTATTATTTGAAAAAGAGTAAAACTGTCGCATAAAATACATATGCTGCATTTATGTGTTGGTTTATTTTTTCTCGGCCACTCAATGTCGAGATAGAGATGTTCTACGTGCGGATAAGTCCGTTTTAAGGTATTAAAACTGTTTATTATATTATGACCTCGCACGTAGAATATCAGAGTTAAAATTCACTTAAAGTTACTTTAAAACGATTTGTATTAAAAATTGCAGATAATTAAAGTAATCGTTATATTTGAAACTTCAGACTTTCTGTTTGACTAATTATTGTACAGCTCGCAACTTCCTACAAGAATAACATTGATATGAAAATGGGTTGTTTAAAAAATCCTCCACAATGTATCAAGAAATATTTTATATCTTTCGCTTATAATTGAGGATTCTCATAGCCATTTTCGAAAACTGAACAAAAAGTACCTACACTAGATCTTCTTTTTAATAATTTTGATATTTTAATAACGCAGTTTGTCTTTTAAAAATATGTATACATGAAAAACCACAAACATGTGCTTTACTGTAAGAATTGTAACATAAAGATATTTTTTTCACAATATTGTCCTTACATACTTACATATTTATTTATATTATACATATTTATATTTACATTCATAAGGATTTCCAATATAAGTCTTTGCAAAAAATTCTCTTGACATGACAAATATGCCATCATGACCCCTTTGAATTTTTCATTAGACCAAAATAATGTTTATTTAACATTTTCTGACAATTTGGGAATAAATTGAAATCGTAGGAAATCAAGTATTTTCGATGGGTATTGCTATAGAGGAGATTTATGACGCAGTGAAGTATCATACAATATTCATAATTTTGTTATTATATGGGTTTTTGAAAAACTCAAACACGTTAGCATCATTTTCTAAGAAGACATTGATATAAAAAATATTTTTCTTCGAGTTTACGATTGTCATAATTCAATTGTTGTTGAGTTGTTCAAAATGTCCTCCATCTGTAACCATCTGATATTAGGCAGCATGCATGTAAACACTTTATTCTATTGAAAATTTTATAATTTCTTGACTGTTATATTCTATTTTCAAGTTGAAATTTTACTGCAGATTCTTTCTAAATCATTTGCTACAATAGACCCGCGATTTTTAAGTAACCCTAGAAGAATAAATACAAAGTGATCAAATTAAGAGAATGCGGTGGCCATTCATTTGGTCCCCTTTGCCTCGTGATCTGGCCGGAAGAGTATCGTCGAGAAAATGGACGTCACCACTAAATTGGGGAGGAGTGCCGTCTTATTAAAACCAAAGTATTTGATGGGGCACATCATCATCCTCATTATTTGGATTAAGAACTGCTAAAATTGTAACTTGTTATATTTTAACTTAGAAATTAAAATGGAAAAAAAAATGTAGAAATCTTAAATATTTAGCAGTAGTAATTTTTTTTTCTAGTCAAAGGTTCTAAAAGATTATTTTCTATAAATTTTGAGCCTATATATTTACTTTACCTTGACGCTGACTATAATTTGATTCGATTGATGACTCGATCAATTATTGAATCCAATGAGGAACCTTTTTAGACCAGTATTAGTAGTTATGACGTTATATCACTCACGCAACAAGCAACAACAAAATAAACAACTTTAAAATTCTGGGATGTTTATCACAACGTAACAAGATATCTTCGCAAAATTATATGCGATGATCTAGATTATCCTGATTCAACTGTTCAGTAGATATATTTTAGTCGAACTTACACAACTCAAACACGCAGTCTGCAAAAAGTGAAATTTGTATGTCAATCGATTCCTTTTTAAACACGATTGACTTATTTCATCATTTAAAATAATATTATAAACGTTGTGCCAAACTTTAATATCACGCTGTATATATTAGCTCCATAAATTCATTATTTGTTTTGCATGATATTCACCAAAAATTAATGATAGTTTTACAATTAGATATGTCTATGTGTCCAGATCAGATTCTTCTACAAAAACTTATAATTAATTGGATAATTTTTACAGTCGCTAGCCGTTAAAAAATATATAATGTGGTTTAAAATATGCTCTAAAGTGCTGAAAAATATGTTTTATATATTTGTTGAAGTTCTAGTAATATACACAATCGAAATTTAATACGAAATATAGTCGATAGTAATATATTCAATTAGTATTGTGAGTAGATATGAAATTAAAACGACTCCTTAAATATTCGAAAGAAGGAGAAAAGTCTCCTGAAACTTTCAGGAGCCTTTCTGAAACTTTATTCCAGAGAGAATTATTTTATCACTAATAAAAATGTAAATAGAAATACATTTTCATGTTATTACAGAACTTTACTTAAAGCTAAATCTCTATAGGATATTTGGAGTATATTGAAGGTATAACTGGACTTACTTGTAGTGGAACTACAATTATGGACTCTTCGCTATTCCCCACACTGCTAAAAAAATCCAAAGGGAACAGTATTATTACATATTTTCAACTATAACTTGTTCTAATATGTACATAGCTTTACCTCCAATGGAATCTAATTTCAACAAAGGCATGCATGAGTAAATCCTCAAACCACTACACATTTATGAATATTTGATGTCTCGGGACCAAATTTCGGGAACGACAAATTAACTTCATCTGTTTCCTGGTCGGCAAATGGTATCAGCATGAAACGTCAAAGATGGCTGTATGATAGCCCGTGCCATATGGCATTCTTTTGTTTTATTGCATTAGTTGCGTCGATCTCATTGTGATCGTAGGTACTTTCACGTGATGAATATTTTAAATTAGGGGGTTAAAGGACAGATGTTTAAATACGGTTAAACGCGCACCTGACTTTCGACCCAACCGACATGATTTGTATACGATTTTGTGTTGTTTTTATGGAATATATGGACTATTATTAATATACTACTCGTAATATACAATTTCAATATTTCGTTAAACATGATATTGTAAAATGATGATAAATATAATCGCGTTTAAGTTACTTGAAAATCAAACAAATTAAAAGAAAGAGGAGAATAGGATGGGTATTCAGATCAGTTGCCCAACGGGGAAATATGAAAGCGCAGCACTTTGCTCCACGATCACTACGTGGATGGGTGATTTATCGTATTCTCCTATAGTGATATTTGCAGCAATATTATCCGTAATAAAATTGTTACAACGATAGGGGGTGGCGGACTGGGAGCAGAATTAGGGGTGTCATTGCATACTTGGGTTTAAGTCCCAACGGGAAAAGTTAGGCACCTCTCCGTGACTATGGATGTATTTGTCCTCATGTCTATACATATGTAACCTTCCCCTCTATACCCTGAAGTTTTAAGGAAAGTAGATCAATTTTTGTGTGTGCCTTAAAACTAAAAATACGGAAGACAATTTTATTCACGAAAAATATATTTGTTAGAAACAAATCAACAAATGGGTTGTTATCATATATAAAATAATTTGAACATGAAAGTTGAATATAATAAATTTGTAAAATGAAGACAATAAATTAGTATTATAATTATTGTGGCCGACTATTGCAGTCAATTTACTCTAAATTTATTTAAACTGTTGATTATATAAAATTGTATTATATCATATGTAATAAAGTGGCAGCCATCATGGCAACTAAGTTCGTTAGAGTGGTAAACGCAACTAGCCACTAACTGTCGTGATATTGGTTCGACTCCATGCGCCAGTACTGGCAATATCTGTTGCCGCACTTGTTAATGTGTACCCCTCATTCAGAATGTTCATCTCTGGATCGTCTATATGGTCTGTTTTATGGTTCTATGTATTTCTCTATACCCAAAATGTATTCGAAGATACGTAATATAACTGAGATTCCACTACAAGTCTTTGGCTTTTGTCTTTCGGCTTAATATGTTCATCATCATGAGGTCATTAGTCCTAAGACTGATTGGACGCTAACCTCCAGCTTCTCCTATCTTGTGCTAACCTACGCATTTCGCTAATTGTGCTACAACCTACATCCCTTACTATTTGCGAGCAGTAGTCTAATCTAGGCCTACCACTGCCTTTCTTCACTCCTATTTCTGCCTCAAAAATATCGCGGATTATTCCCCCATGTCTCAGCAAGTGGCCTACCATTCTATCTCTTCTCTTCTTTATGTTTTTCCACATACTTCTTTTCTCGCCGACTTTCTCTAATACTTTTTCGTTTCTAACCCTATCAGTCTACGGTATTTTCATCATTCTTCGGTAACACCACATCTCAAAAGCTTCTAATTTCTTCGTACTTGCTTCCCCTACCGTCCAGGTTTCGCAACCGTATAGTGCCGTGTTCCATACATACGTTTTCAAAAATCTCTTCCTTGTTTTTAAGTTTATTACCCCCGAGCATAAAAGTGCTTTCTTTTTGTTAAAAGCTACTCGACCCTGCGCTATTCTTTGTTTTATATCTTTATCGCTTCTTCCATCCCAATTTATTTTCTTCCTAAATAAGTGACGTCTTTAACTTCCTCCAATCTTTCATTATTAATTTGTACTTTCGTTTTTGCTCTGCTCTCGTGCCCTCTGCACACTAACACTTTAGTTTTGTTTTTATTCACCCTCATTCCGTATTCCTCTGTCAACACTGCCTCCATTTCGTTCAACGCTGATTCTAATTACTCCTTACTAGATGCTAATACTGCTATATCATCCGCGAATCTCAGCATTTTTAGTTTCTGTCCCTGTACTTTAATTCCGAAATCCACGCTATCTTTTACCACATTAATCGCCTCTTCGATGTACAGATTAAAAATTAGTGGTGATACCGTACATCCTTGTCTTACTCCTTTCTTAATACCTACTTCTCTTCTTTCCCCTTCTACTTCTATAATAGCAGTTTGCACTTTGCATAGATTGTGTACTGCTCTCCTATCTCTATACTTCATTCCCGCGCTCTTTAGTATCTCGAACATTTTTTTCCATCTTACATTATCAAAAGCTTTTTCTAAATCTACAAATCCTATATAAGTATTCTTTCCTTTTTCTATTGTTTTCTCTAACATTACTCTTAGCGTCAGAATAGCTTCGCGAGTTCCCCTATTTCGCCTAAACCCGAATTGATCTTCTCCTAGTATTTCCTCTGCTCTATTTTGCATCCTCTTCTGCACTATTCTGGTTAAGATTTTTGACGCATGGGAAGTTAGACTAATCGTTCTAAAGTTCTCGCATTTGTCAGCTCATCCTTTTTTCGGTATAGTAACGATAATGTTCCTCTTATAATCCTCAGGCATCTCACCCGTTTCGTATATGTATTTTACCTGTTCAAATATCCTATTTACTACTTTCTGTCCCGCACATTTCAAAATTTCCGCCTGTATTTTATCTACACCCGGCGTTTTATTGTTCTTTACCCCCCTTAGTGCTATTTCAAATTCCTCTCTCAATATAGGATTTCCTACATCTTCCCTATCGATGCTAGATTCTTCCTCTAATATCTCTCCTAATTCCTGACCCTCGTATAAATTTCCTAAGTACTGCTTCCATCTATCCGCTTTCTCCTCTCTTCCGATCAGTATCTCCCCCGATTGACTCCTAACGTTTCTACTTATTGGTCCTATAGCCCTGAAGTTCCTCTTAATTATTTTGTAAGCCTCATCGGTCTTACCTACTTGGAGCTTATCTTCTACTTCTTTGCATTTTTCCTCTATCCATTGTTCTTTTGCTTTTCTACACTTTCTAATGATTTCCCACTTTATTGACTTATAAGTTTCCAGTCCTTCCTCGTCTGGTCTGTTTTTGTAGCCTCGTCTCTTTCGTATTACAAGATGTTATCTTGTAATACAATATGTTATCTATACGAAAATAGTTACTATTTTTCCCTTTGTGCCAGTTCTGCCACTTTTGTAGTATGGTTATAGTTGAGCGCACTCTTATTTAAATATATCCAGTTTTATTTTTTCAAATATACCCAGCTCTTTCTCAAATCTCCCGAAATTATTATAAAAATATAATGTTTTTACGGTTTCATTGTATTATTCTTTTAGATATAATGAGAGTGGTGAACACAATGGAGAATATGGCTATTAAGAGAATTAGAATTAACTTATAGTACAAATCTATTTAAAATATATGAAATGATTCATAAAAGAATATAGAGAAATAATTCCAGCATGCCTATAATGTAGCGAATTTGTATTAAGATCATATTGTTCATTGAGTTTTACGTAACAGATTATCGTTACGTAAAACTCAATATACAAGCATTTAGGGAAATCTATTTATATTTTCAATTGAGCAACCTTTAGAGTAATTATAACTCTTGGTAACAGGTTTAGTATACTACTACAATCACCTGTCAACACTTTTTTCAAATCGTAACCCACTTCTTTCAACATATTACAACAAAGTTAAGAAAGAAAGTCGCAAATCTTTAAACGAAAATAAGAGAAAATATTAACGAAGCAACTGAAACCGCTTAAGGCATAATCTGATTCCATTTAAGTAATTTGGAAGTGCAATAAATTGTTGAACTGATAATAGATAGAACCACCTAAATAACTATGAAATAAACTTAGGGGTGTGAGTTGTGGAGATCTGCCAGAGGACCAGTTGATTTATCCTCTACTGTCTACAGTGTTTTCACTTCAAAACTGCCGACCCGCATTATTTTTTTAGGAAGGAAAATGTACTATAAACAAAAAAAACGCATAATTTAGACATCAAAGGGGAAGTTTACAAGCAGTGCCTGTTCGGATCAGTGTCAGTTTAGGTTTCACCCCCTTACCCTCAGGTGTCGGCTCCTTATCCCGCTAGGTCCTACCACCACTTAAAAATTTTAAATGTCATACCTACCTTGTAATATATCCTTTTAAATGTTTTAAACATTTGTAATAAACTCCATGAAATCGAGTGATCCATTCTCGTAATAAAACAAAAAAAAACAAAATAATTTAAATAAATTAATGGAATATTTGAAGGACTATGTTATGAGTTCAATGAAAGTAGGAGACACTATTTTTGTGGAGTTACTTCCGCAGACTGAACACCGATAAATTTTATTTTTCTTTTAATTTGTTTACATATATGACTGCCCCTATAATATTCTATTAATTTATTTATTTTTATTTATGTTAAGCCTATAATATTATTAATAAATTATCAACAATTTTCAGGATAATTACTGAACATACTCGTAAAATTCAAAAAAAGGTAAATTATATAGCAGTTATTAATTTAAAAGTGACTATTAAATACAATATAAAATTCATATGTTCATTACAAAATTAGATATATAACGCTTGACATGTCGTATTTATTAACAAAACATAAACCATACAAGTTTACAACGGTAGCCAGAAATATGACGAAAAGAAATAAAAATGATTGAGTGTCAATTACCTCATAGCATTGTTCAATAGTTCCCAACAAATATGGCAAATTATAAATATTTATATCACAGCTATATAATATATTATTTTTGGATTACACTTCAAAAATTTGTGACATTGTTAATATATTAGTTCTGGGTGTCGAACATATAAATACTTTATCTGGTCTAGTATTAACCCTATGTGCATGAAAATTTATCTATTCTGAGAGGAAATCAGGACAGTCAACTTAATTATGTAATAATATCTTCAAGAACATTAAAGAATATACAATTCTCTAGTATTTTAGTGATTATATACTGAAGGTATGAAATAACAGCCCCTTGTTTATTAAAATGTTTGTGATATACCCTAATATATTTAAATGGAATAAACTTTAAAAACTTTATTGGACAGCTTTTAGTACCATAGACTGGGTGTTATATATTCCACAAAATAGTATTCAAGTTAGCAGTATTCTAGTTTTGACCAAATAAAAGAATTGGACAGACTTCTTAATATTAATATACCAGAAGACAAGTTACAATTTATAATAATGAAGCCTAAATTTTTATAACAGTTTTCTACAAAAATGTCAAGCTGAAATATATATGTATTTAAATAAAATAATAGCTTCTCTATAGTTAAGCATTTTAAGACACTACTTGAATAAAATCAACCACGTGGGAGTTTTTCTCCTTTACAAAGGTCTCTGTTATTGAGTCGATTGAATTACGATTGATTGAATAGACAAAATTTCTCAGTTTTGTATTGTATCTATAGTTTGTATTATAATGAATGTTATTCTACAACCAAAAAATTTTGAATGTCTCTCTCCTACTGGTGGTTGTACGACATATGCCAGATTTTAGTGAAATTCTAAGAATGTCAGTAAATCGTCAATAATGTCAGTTAACAAGTTTGTTTAGCCATAGAACTTTCTGTAAAGTGTGACCTACTTAATTGAGACTTACTGAAATGTTTTATCTGACCACTGGTTTGACAGAAACCGCATATATATATATTCTTGGACAAAATGAACAAAATTAAAATTATTATTTTCCAAAGCTCTAATTCCTTAAACATTTTATATAGGTGGTAGAAGGATATTCTCTATCATAATTGATAAATAATTGTATTTGTTTGGCAGATATAAAATAACATTTTGTAATTGATAATACTACTGTTAACAATGTTTAAAATGATTTGTAAAAGGTAATAAATTCAGTAATAATTTGCAACTTAAGAGAATATGAAGTAGTGAAGACAGTAACTCTGGTTAACGAAGAACGTAACCAGTGATATGTGGTTAATTTGTTAGGAGTTGGAGAATCAACAATTAGTTGAAAAATTAAACGTTGCAATGAACTTGGAAGTTACTGTAAAACCCCAGGACAAGGTTGTAAGAAGTCTACAGAAGCAAGAGATTAGCGATATATTATGCAAGTCGCCTTAAGAAACAGACAATCTACCAGTTGAGAGCTAGCAGCAGCTCAAAATGCAGCAATTTCTGAACAAACGGTCAGCAGAAGGCTTAAAGGAGAAGTATTGGATAGTAGAAGACAAGCTATTAGACCACTATGATAACATCACTGTTCACCAGAGACCAGATTACTAGACTGGATTTTGCAAGAGAACGCGTAAATTGAACCATTGACGACTAGAAGGGAGTTTTGTTTTCAGACGATACAAGAGAAGTCTAAATTCACCAGATGGACGTCAACTAGTCTGGTGTAGGCCAGGAGAGGTTTGTTGCCTTTATATAGGTACAGTACTGTGAACAAGTTTTTTGACACATGTAGACTGTCAACAATTTTGTGTATAAAAGTCTGCAAAATTATTATATTTAAATTCAGCGTCAGTAGAAAGTAAGTAATAAGTTTTTCATACAAGTACAATATAGAAAATTACGCTGCTGTGACATATTTGGCCAAATTTCAGTTAAATCACAAATGTTGATAAATAGTCGTATGCAGATGACTGACTTGTCGATAGTTGCATATTCTCGTTTAGGGATAAAACCACTAGTTCCAATAGCATTCAGTGTATGATAAACCGCTACAAATACCACTGTTGTTCGTAGAAAATAAGCTTGATTTACGCAGTAATGCGTTAAAACTTGCCGATATTAGAAAAAAAGTAAAAATGCATTAAACATCGCGAGGAACAACTTTGCATGAAAAAAATGGCTGAAATAAGACAAGTAGATCGCAGTGCCGTAATTACATTGTACAAAGAAGGCCAGAAGGTGTGCGTATGATTTTCCAAAAAATTAACATTGCTAGGCCTACTGTAGGATACATTGTAACACAATATAAAAAAACTGGGATAATTGAAGATCAACAAAGAAGTGGATGCCCTGAAAAATTAACACAACACGCAGTGCAATATTTAAAATTACCTTCATTGCGTAATAGAAAAGCAACGAATAAATAACTGACAGAATGTTTAAGAAATGTGCAAGGGTTAGTATCGATCCTTCTACTGTTCGTAAGGCACTACTAATGTCAAGCCTTCGCGGATGCGTAGCCAAGCAAAAACCACTTCTACGTCACAACAACAAACAAAAACACTTAATTTGTGTCAGAGAACACAAAAATTGGACAGTCAAGGACTGGAGTCGTGTCTTATGGCCGGACGAATCCAAATTTCAATTATTTGGTAGTGCAAGGCGACAATATGTCGGCAGACGAGTACAAGAGGCTTACCAGGAACACTGCTTATAACCCACTATAAAACACGGTGGAGGGTGCTTGATAGCGTGGGGCTGTTTATTTTTTGCTGCAGGAGTTGGAAACTTGGTAAAAATTGATGGAATATTAAACAAAGAGCGATATAGGGATATTCTCCAACATCACGCAACTCACTCTGGTATTCGTTTAATTGGCAACAATTTCTTTCTGCGACAAGATAATGACCCCAAAATTCATCTAAGCTGGTACAAAGATATTTACAGGAACAGATTGCACAGAAAAAAGTACAATTAATGCAATGGCCCCTGCAAACCTCAATTTAATTGAACATTTGTGGAATTATCTGGACCGAAGGAAGACTGAATGTACTTCAAGATCTACTGCTGAGCTATAGAAAGTCCTTTAAGAAGAATGGAGACAGATACCAGAATATACTATACAGAAACTAATTGCTAGTGCTCCAAGGCGTATCGACTCCGTTTTACATAATAAAGGTGGACATACAAAATACTAATTTTTTGGTCAGTTCTAAAATAAATACTTATTAATTTAACTCTGATAAAGGTTTTTCAACATATTCCATGGTATTACTGCCTGAAGGTATAATTTAACTTTATTTATATTAAATTTTCAAAGTGTCCAAAGACTTGTTCACAGTACTGTAAGTATCTCTCCGAAGATTCCATTTTATCGGTGGATCAATAATGTTCTGCGGAGGAATTTATTTCGATGGTCGCAAGGATTTGGTTCTTATACAGAGATGATCCGTGAATACATATTTCTACGTAGAATACATTTGCCCCGTGTTATATGGGAGAATATTCCTCAGAAAACCATTCACCACTTGATTAATTGCATGCCCAGATGAGTGGAAACAGTAATAAAAGCTAGAGAAGAATCTACACACTACTGAATTAAAATTCTTCCGATTTAATTTCATCTCCAATTTTTTTTCTTAATACCGTTATCATTGTATTTAGCATTATTGTTGCTCTCTGTTATTTATTCATTATCCCGATAATACCATTTTAATTTGTTATAAGTTGAAATCATTTAATTATAATATCACGTAGGTACCTACTATAATTTAAATCTTCGAAAAAATAAAAGTAATATGAAGTTTCACTGATGTGTTAAGGAGTTTAATTTATTTTGGCAATATTATTTTAAATAATTTAAGTTTAGAAAACATTCGTTTTTAAAAATATAAATATGTAGTAATGAATATTGAAAAAGTTGAGATTGTACACTGTATTGAAAAATGCAGTATGTTTATTTGATCACTTGCCTGGCTGGATAATATATTTGATAATAATTTTCTTTGGCTCTAATAAATAATTTTTTATATGTAATGGTTATTTGTAATGTGTATCAGTAATAGATTTACTTAATATAAACAATTTTGGAGCATAACGTTACAAAATATTTGTTTGGAAACATATTATTTTAGGAAATAAAATTCAGGACTTTTTTGTTTTTTATGCTTATAGTTGCATAATACTAAAAATGAACATTGAACTTATCTTTAAACAGCGCTTAACAGTTGGTTAATAAATACTTATTTTGTACAATTTTATGCTATACACTTTAAATTACGCGTGCAAGAACTAACATTTAACAACTATCATAACAAGGTTTTTTGGAATATAATATATTTTTTGATTGGGAGACCCACAAATTTATCACAATTTTAATAAGAGATCCTGTAAGAAGATCGGAACCTTCGACGCAACGACAAAAAACATGAGACCAGCTCAAAAATAGGATGATGCCAACTTGATAGTCGAAACATACATCGGACGTTGTATAATCTTTCGATGTTTATGGAAAGCTGTTATCCTGTTTATTTAAGGATCAGGAGAAAAATAATGTTCTATATAATTCAAATATTATGTTATTAGTGCAGTCTAGTCGTTAACGATAAAATCACTTATCAATCAGAATCCGTGAAAAAGTGCCCTCCGAAAACTGAACCACCCCACCACCGCCACGCAATCCTCCGACGATATCGTGCGTCCTTATCTAGTCCGCGTAAACCACCCCCTAATGTATGACATAAACGGGGTTAACGAAATCCTTTCATTCATGCGTTTGACGTTTCAACTTCCTTCTGTCCTTCTCCGACATGTTTGTATCGGGGTGGCGAAAGAGAGGGTGAAAGTCAACTATGACCCGCCAATAAGGGGACAGGTGAATGTGCAATATGTTGTGGTGACTTTGATATTTAGTTAATATTTGTATTTTAGTACCTGTGGATCAGTTCTGTTGTTTGTCATCGGTGGTGATTTTCCGTGTAGTAGACGGCGAGGGTGGTTTTTTTATATGTGTATTCTGTAGTGAGTCTGAATCAGGTATTACTATTGCTTATAAAATTAGTTTCGTTATCGTATATTTCCAAAATAATTTCAAACGGGGTTTGAAAGAGTTTGCGATAAATAATTTTGCGATAATGTCTTCATTGAGTGAAGGCCAGTAATATCTTCTTGAGTTATCTCGAGGATAAAGTTAATCTATTATATTAGTAAGTAGTATTACTTACTAATATAATAGATTAACTTGTGGAAGAAATAATAATTATATCGAATTTTACAATATATAAATATATAAAATAGAATAAATATAGTATCGTCAGTACAAGAAATTTGTTGGAAAAATATTCAGAGGCGCAAACGAGTTCAAGGTATTGTCTAAATCTTGCGCGTACTAAAATTTTGGTGACGTCATCACTCAAGAACGTGTAAAGTCAATTATGCATCTTTTTCAAATGCAGTTATAATAATTCTTGTAAGTTTTATATCACTAATATGTTATATTCTTACCTCTACTATTTCCAATAGATCCATAATAAATCATGAATTAAAACATGGGTACAAGAAAGCTTTACTAAAATATGTCTACTTATATATTAACAAATGATGAAAATGCTGATCGCTTTTTTACTGGATATATTAAGTCGTTTATTACATTGCACATGTTCAGTCGTTATGATTAAATTCAACATTTCAGATAAAATCACAATTTAAAATGACAAAAGTGGGTGGGATTAGATCCAAAAACTTTTATAACGATATCATTGGCCCTTTTCTTGTATTCTTTTGAATGGAGCTATTTTGAGTTCTTTAGTAAATAACATTTTATTCATCATATAATATATGGTGAATAAAATACTAGCTATTTACTATTCATTTCATCGCTGTTTGAAAAATAGAAAACTCTCTTATCTTGCCGTTAAATGGAAGAGTCTACCTGAGCCTAGCCATACAAATAAGCCAAGGTTATGTTTTGAGATTTTTTATTTGCCAAATAGCAATGAAATAAACTATAAAATTCTTATATATAAAAGTTGTAAATTAAAATTTTTTCAAGAATATTACGGACTCCATTACAATCAATAATATTTTAATAATTTTAAATAGTGTTTCTTTTTGTAAATAAGTGTTACTCAATTCTGTCAAACATAATCCGAAGAAAGGTGAAGTTTTATTGTAATTTGAAAAAAAAACAGGGTCGCATACAAGCCAGTGACAATTTTTGTTCCAAACGTAGGCAATTGTTTTATGTCTCAGAGCATATTTCCACAAACTAGTTCCACTTAAAATATATTGAATAGAAATTCATTTTCGGTTTAAAATACTTTTGTTGGTATCAGCTTTAACAGCAATGGTCCCTATTGCTGTTAAAGCTGGTCTTATTCAGTTTGTTACATAATTTTCCAAACTTAATTTTTCTTTGCCCTTTACTGTTTCCATCGGGTTATCAACATTATTTTCTATCAACAAGCGCCTTTCTTTTATTAATTATTTTCACTCAATTCAGCACATTTTTCTGTGAATATTTAGATGAATAGACTCAACTATACATAAGAGTTAAAGGATACGGATATTTGGCATATTTACAGTAACGGACTCAACAATGTAAAATAAATAAAAATTGTAAATCGAAATGAACTTCTTCCGTGCAAGCCATCAGATTGTAGAGAGGAACGCTACATTTATAAATGAACACAAACACACCCATAATCTGAGGGAGATGCCAAATTATTCTCTTTGGGATTCGAACCCAGGCATATAATAACTCCCCCAATACTGGGCAGAGTATTAGTGATATCTCAGGCCGATCAACTCGAAACGTAACACAGACATCTCAGTAAAGTATAGTCCTAATATATCCTAGAGTGGGATATATTAGGTCATTCATCTATCTTCTTGGCACTAGACGCCTTAAAAAGTGCCTAATTTATTACTGTTAAGCACGAGCTAAGCTAAATATAGGGAATAAATTCAGTTACTCTAGCGAATAAAATACTTTGCCCAGTAAACTTAGAGTAGAAGAAATGAATCGTTCACGCAACTTAAGACAGGATGAAGCTATGAAAGAGGTAACGAGAGACGTAGCCAGTGAAATGTAGCTAATTCGTTAGGAGTTAGACAATGAACTAGTAGTCGAACAGTTAAAAATTTCAGTGAATTTGGAAGGTCAATTCCAATGAACCGTAGAATTCCAAGACAGCGTCGTAAGGAATCTACAGATGTAATAGATGAGTGATATCTAATGCAAGTCTCCTTAAATGACCAGTACCAGTATAGAGCTAAGTAACGGCTTGAAATGTATCAATTTCTGAATAAACAGTCGGGAAAAGAGATAATGAAGGAAGATTGGACAGTAGGAGACCAGATATTGCACCACTACTCACCAGAGAACATAGAGTTAATAGTCTACGTTTTGCAAGAGAACATGTAAATTGGACTACTGACGACCGGAAGCGAGTTTTGTTTTCAAACGAAACAAGAGTAAGTCTTAATTCATCAACGAGTCTCGCGAAGACCAGGAGAGAGGTTTGGCGGCCTGTAATATAATTCCGAGGATCCTATTTTTTTCTACATGCATTCCATTCATAACATTATTCCAGGATAATTTTGTCCAGGAAAGAGTCTATCAATATGTAAATGTAGAAAATATGTTTTTAATAACATTTTTCAACCTGTTTTCAGTTTCGCAATACACAGCTCCCAAAATAATTCAGCGTTCTGGTTCCTTAATTTCAGAAAACTTGTGTGCGACATTGCCGAAGATTAATAAATATATTTGTATATCCTAGGTTATTTATATATATATATATATATATATATATATATATATATATATATATATATATATATATATATATATATATATATATATATATATATGTCTATCATAATATTACATACTCCATGTATGCTTGATATTATGCATTGCAAAAAATCATGTATTAACTCCTGAATATGTACTTGTCTTCTAATACAAACCAAAGTAGTGATTCAGCGAAAGTTCAGAGAATTTATGTCAATTACAATATAGTCTAAATAATATATATATGATTATGTATTTATAATTTTTATGTAAATCAGATGTTTATAAATGAGACATATAACGATGAAATTATTTTTTCCAGCTTCTCAACACAGCGGCACCGTTGACGATCGCGAGGATGATGAAGAGGACGACTCCGAAATACGATGTTGCGTGTGCGATCAGGCCTATAACGATGTAGATAAGTAAGTACGAGCTCAAACTGTCCACCAGGATTATACCTCTCCTGCCGAACAAATAAATAATTCAAAGTGTTATCATGTACGTCTATATAGCACTTAATTAGGTATTACAGAGCTTATCTGCGGAATAAATCACACCTGTAATGTTTTTTCGTCATTAACAGCGCATTCGTGACGATTGCTTCAATACGTGTCGGATTTATTATTTACAACGATAAATACTGAAATTAATGAAAGATTAACAACTAGAGTTTGCTTTTTTACGGGAAATTATTTCTGTTTGTTTGTTCGGTGCCACCACTTAATGCCCGTATGCCGCTGAAATAATATGAGCATGTCATGCAATTTTGTGTACCTAAAGAGATACATCAGCGCATTGTGTTCTCTATGCCAACTAAAAATAAATTATTGACCGGCACAACAATCGGCTAAATTATTGAGTTTCTAGAAAAAAGTAGGTGATAAATTGGCATATTTTTAAAAATACACGTGAATTTCATTTCGTACGTTCTTGAAAGTGTTACCAATTTTGTTATTTGATATGCCATATATATTTAAATTTTCCGCACTCAACTATACCGGAGCAGAAAAGTAATGTAATCGTGTAAAGATAAATGGACAATAATTTTTTTCTAGCGTTTATTTTTCGCTTTCGGCCTAAAAACAAAACAAAATGGTTTTTACAAAATTTGTGTCCGTGTGTGTGTCATTGTCATCGTTGTCGTCGGCATTAAAATTTCTTGTTAGCACGATAACTCAACTATATCGTGTCGGATCGATCAGGTTTTGACTGATTCTGATCGGGGACGTCTCCCAGACGACACCTATTGATTTTGAGGTGGATAAAATACACTCTACCATGTTGATAGGTCATGAGAAAGCACAATGGTGGACTATTTGAGATTTTTTTTTTGTTAGCACGATCACTCAATTAAATCGTGTCGGATCGATCCAGTTTCGAGTGATTCTGATTAGGAACGTCTACCAGACGACATGTATTGATTTTGAGATGGATAGGACACACCCCACCCTGTCCATGGGTCTAGAGAAAGCACGATTGTGGACTATTTGAAAAAAGTAAAACTGTCACATAAAACACATATTCTGCATTTATGTGTTGGTTTATTTTTTCTCGGCCACTCAATTTCGAGATAGAGATGTTCTACGTGCGGAAAAGTCCGCTTTAATGTTTTAAAACTGTTTATCTTCTTACTTTTCTATAGATTTGGATATACAGGGTGAAAACAATTATGGGATACAATTATTTTGTGTTATTTAAAGATTTATTAGAACATCTCTGACAGGCTGATTTTTAACTTAAAAGAAACATCTTCTACACGAAATTTTAAATAGACTGGTTAATCATGTGACTTATGAATGAATGAAGAATGAAGTACATGAAAAATATTTTTTCCTGATTTTAATGACCTACAGTTGATTACAGTAAAATATTTCTTATTTCTATTTGCATTTTTTTATTGTACTAGAGTAGGTCGGAACCTTTGGTGTGAAAATAAAATTGACTTAGTTTTCCACAAAACACCAAAACACTATACACTGCACTCACACTATACACTGCACGTGCGTTTTGCCAAAAAGTTGGCATCATCTGGAGATGATTAAAACTGAGAGAGGACAGTTTTAATCATCTCTTTAATCAAACAAAACACCTGAGTTATTATAACTCAGGTTCAATGTGTCGCCCATTGAACCTCATAGTAATTAATCAACCTAAAAAAAATACTTCACCTGTTTTTACTTCTTTAATTACCTCTTCTTGAAATTTGTACTTAGTTTTTAGTAAAATTTGTGGAACTTCCTGGCATATGTTTACATCTTGTGATTTGTATAATCTATCCGCATTTTTAGATTTTAGTCCATAAGAAAATAAATCCGCTCAAAAGGCCACTCAATCAATAGATCTCTTCATTCCGATCCATTTATTTGAAAATATTACATACCGAAATCAATGAATAACGATTGCATAACGTGACGCCTTCCTATTCAAACTAAATTATATTCATTCAGTATGGCAGGATTTTATAGACGGTGTTACAGAAGAATTCAAGCAGGTACAAGTATGTCGAAGTAGAGTTCAAGCAGGTCGAAGTAGCTGAAGAAATTTTAAGTAGCGGTTTCCAAATAGCGTTTATTCAAAAAACTTTAAAATTCGAGGAGAATAGACACATTGTAAGGAGCTATTTTTTATCTCCATTTTGATCCCTCATCAAATTTGATGACTTTTTGTTAATCAGAAGAAAAACTCACGGGTCATAATGAGCATCGAATAGATGTAACAATTATTTAATCGTTCAGAGAAAGGTACCAAATTTTTCCTGTTGGGACATGAACCCAAGCATGCAATGACATCCGTAGTACTTAACCCAAATCGCTATCCCGGACCATAATAGTAATGATATTGTTACAGCCACCTTTATATGAGAATACAATAGGTCACCCATCCACGCAGTATTCGCGGAGCAAAGTTCTATCCTTTTATAGCTCCATGTAAATCAACTAACTTAAATGTTCATCGTATTCTCAATCGAACATTCTTGAAATTTTATATGTAGATCTTTTGAATCCAATATGGATTTATTTTTTATCGCTCAGTAACTGTAATTTTTACTATTGATGTAGTTTTTAGATAGAACGTTACCTCATCAGAAAAATAATTAATGGTATGAACTATAATTCCAATTAGACTTTAATTAAACTACTCAATTAAAGGTCTTGATCTTGATCTTGGCCAAATAATTTAATTTCACAGTCACTGTCTTCTAACCTTTATATTGGTGGTACTACTGGTTCGAAATATTTTAGATACTGTTTTCCTTGCCAAAACATTAGTATAGAGTCTTTCAATAAAGACGCTTGATTTTTAATAGTAAATGAAATAAGTTGTGTGTGAGATATCCACCCATTTTTATTTGAAAGAATATTTTATGGCATTAAGTATGGAATAAAACGTCGTTCACATGTCCGCTGCAGCTGTGCTTGGGGGCACGTACTCGGGAGGTCCAATTTTCGATTACCTTGTCTGGTCGAATTGGCTGGGTGGCATTCGTTATGTTAACTTTGAGATCATCAACTTTTTGTGGTTTATTCACATATACCTGCGATTTAAGATAGCCCCAAGAGAAGAAGTCTAAACGCGTTAAATCGCACGATCTCGGTGACCAGTTCACGTCACTGCTGTGCGAGATAACCATACCCTCAAATCGCTCGTACAGAATGTCCATCGTGGCATTCGCTGTGTAGCACGTAGCGCCATCCTATTGGAATCACATGTCGTCGGTATCCATATTATCTAGCTTAGGTCACAAGAAGTTGCTTACCATCGATTTGTAGCGTTCGCCATTGCGGTTATGGCAATGAGAGTTTCGTTTTGGAAGAAGTACGGACCGATCATTCCGCTAGACCAGAATCTGCACCAAAGAGTGACTTTCTCGGGATGCATTTGGTGCTAGTGTATGTCCTGTAGATTGGTATCGTCCTAAATCCGACAATTTTGCTTGTTCACATATCATCCAAAAATGGGCCTCGTCACTAAAGATCACTCGTCACTTTCTTGGCAAAATTTGGGTCAACTTCCAACTACTTCAGAGCCCAATCAGTGAACACACGGCGTTGTCTATGGTCATTTACCTTAAGTTCCTAGGTCAGTTGGATTTTATACTGGTGCAGACCCAAGTCCTGATGCAAAATTCGCCAAGTTAAAGTCGCAAGAAAAGCCAAGTTCTTGTGAACGACTAGAAATTGACTTCCTCGGGTTTTCCGTATACTCTCATGCACAGCAGCAATGTTTTCAGCAGACCTTGCATTTCGGTGACGTGCGGGTGTTGGCTGATTATATATCAAACCGGTTGACTCGAGTTTGGCCACCAAACGTCGAATAGTCGACTCGGCAAGACCGTTGTGGCGAGAATAAAAATCGCGTAATGCGCAAAACGTTTATCGAACGGAGTACTGATTTTGAAAATAAAATTTAATGATTTGCGCACATTATTGAATCCTATAACCTTCCACGGTGATTTGAACACACTGCTGAATAAGTCAAAATAAATTTTACACATATTACTTTCACAGCATGGCCACTATAATCTAACAAATTTCGAGCGTCCCTATTGAAAGACCCGGTCCTTCTTTTTGATGAAAAACATCTTCAAGTGTCGTTTTTGGTTCGTGTTTGTGTTAATCTGTAACATGTAAAACTTTGGAAATATTTATTCTATTCTTTTAACAGTAGATTAGGTAATTGGTGAATGATCAAGATGATTTCCATCAAATAAATTACATACCCCCCTGCTGAGTATGAATCCTATTTCTAAAACCAATTATCATAAGGACATTCTTCTGTTAAATTTAGTTATCAAACTGGTATATTACTGTGTTACGGTAAGTTGGTATTTTAATCACTTGTTCATGTAAATACTAGAAAAATTCGTAAGAAATCGTTTGTCGTAACAAAGAGTTTGACTTCAAATTATGATATTTCTTTTTGTCATCGTTAACTACTTGTACATAAGACGTTTGAAGTTGGTTCATATCATTTCCACGCATGGCACTGGTGGAATATAAACTGTATGCCATTAATGAAATAAAATCACCACGACGTTTTTATTATCGAGTTGTGGAGATAATATTTTCAAAGGATAAATTAGTATTGCACTAATTTTTAACTAGAAAATGCTTATTAATTGATTTTGAAATTTTAACACCTAGACCCATCGTCATTCTTTAAAATATTATCACCATTAAGACGTAACAGATATATAGTATTCCTTGTTTCGCTATAATTGATGGCCTTAATGGCACAAGAATATATTATTTATAGTAGTCGATAGTTTTTATAATACCGTCATTAAAGGAATTATCGATCTGATGTTACTAGATCTGATTTCTGTAGCACTACTTCTTCCTTGATTTGTTATTTGGCTAACTGCAACAAATAACGTAATTCATTTTGGTTCAGACAATCATGTTTATAATAAAATATGTATAATAAAAAGTGACACGCTAATAGTAATCATGATGCCGCCTGGGAACTATCTCACCTGACACACAGCAGTCGGCAAAATAAAAATTGATGTGCGCTCCAAGCCGATGCATAATTTATTAATTAACGTACCATCAGAGGCGATGATCGATCACTGATGACTGCCACTCGGTAATAGTTTTTAAATTGGTGAAGAGACTCGGTGCCATTATTACGAGAATAGAAGAGCCTCGTCGCGTGTCGTGGCGTGATAACGGACGCCAAGCAATCGAAAATAATGACAATAAATTTAGAAGTGGAATTACTTTCGCGGCAAACTTTAACAAAATTGCGGTTGGAGATTATTGGATTTTATATTTATGATTTAATTGCGGTGTGGTGTGATACATTTTTCGAAATAAAATCAGTTTACTATTACATTCTCATCGTAGACATTTATTATTTTTGCTATTGCATTTACGAGTTATTAGCTATGGGATGTGGAAACATGTTTCCCAATTTCCTTTCGTCCAAAATAGGCAGCTAAATAATGAATTTGAAATAACTTCTTCCTATATATCTCTTTTTTTATCTCTAATAATGCTTCCGGGGTTACACTATTGGAATATGAATCTATTTCCGTAATTCTTGTCTTATGTATTATGAGTTTCTGTCCTGGCATATAGCGACATATACAATCTCATATATAAAAATGGAGAATAGTTGAGGAGCAGACTTTCAAAAACCTTTTTCTCCGTATAAATGAAATTTGGTTAAATTAAAACGATTGCTGTTTTATAACGGCTAACTCTGGGGGTTGCAACGAGATATCAAACAATCTCTATAATAGTACTTACTTTGTCCATTGAATATTAAAAATAAATTTGAAATTTTAAGTAAAAAATGTTAAAAAAATGGTTGGACTAAATGCTTTTTATTTGTCTGGAAGGGACTTAGGTCTTTTTGTTTGTCTGGGAAGAACGAAGCCTTTGTTTTAACTTTTATTTACCTGCTATCAGGATGTATATTACCATAATAACTAATAATAAAATCATAGTGGAAAAAACAATGCCAGAATTTTGATGCTGTTCATATTTTAACTCCTCCATCTTCTTCGTTGCATACAGATTCTTCACATGATCCATGTGCCTCGTTTTGGTCTTCAGTCTGCTCGAAAACTGAAATTAACCATTCTAGCTCTGGGTCTCTTGACCATTCAGTCCTTTCCTGAAGACTTAACTTGTCCAACTTTTACATAGATCTCGTGATATTTTTCTGGAGACTTTATTTCAGGGTGGGTTTTGAGCAACTTTTCGGCTCTACCGAAAACTCTGTCAGCGGGCATGTATGAATGACCTCTCACTTCAAATAACATTGTAATAGACTTCATTCTGGGCGGAGCCCTTCTATATAACCAGATCATGAGCATGAGAACGATATGGTTGTTCTTATTTTGGCCCGCACACACATCGGAAAATAATCTTACATCAGTCACATCATCAGGAAATTCCATTTTATTCAGGCAATCTTATAAGGCAGAGCCCACTTCTGTTCATCCTCTGTCCACTTGGTGTTCAAGCTAGGTATAGAAAACTGGTGCTTTGTAGGCGATGTCTGTCACATAAAAAGCATAAAACGAGAGTTGTTCTGAATAAACTGCTAAACTGGTGTTTTAGGTAACACTTCCACCTGTTCTAAATCCAAACACAAAGATATGCTATTTTCTGTATCTTCTTTCATAAGTTTATAAAACTGCTGACCTCTCATTTTATGAACTCTCAGGGTAAGTTTCAGCTTTGCGATTTCAGTTTTCTCTTTGCAAAGAGATATTTGATTTTTATGCCTAACGCAAAATCCATAAACGTCAGAGATTGCACTTCCAAACCCAATATTGAAAGCATTGTTGTTTTTAAAATTCTCCTGTTTAAAATTCAACAAATTTAAAAACAGGAGCCTATAATAATGATTAACAATAAAACAATAATGTTAACTTGAAAATAAATTTAACACTTCAGTCCCATTGTTGAATTCGTCCAACAATGAATTCGTTAGACAGTCCAAAACTCTTCAATAGATTCAACTAGACATTCAATAAATATTTACTGGAGATTCATACCTTAATAATACTTTTTGATGAAGTAACGAGGAACCATTATGATTATTTGAACCTTATGGAGATCGGTAAACTATGTTTGTAATATCCCCTCGTTTCTTAAGAATAATAAAAAATAGTGTTCAAATAATAGAGAACATATATGTGAGGTGTTGGAAATAGGATTTATATTACATGAGATGATTAATATTTTCAAAATACAATTGATGTATGTATTTCTTTAGATGCTACAATTATTTCCTTCTTTCAGACTTGATGAGCACCTAATAGCAAAGCATAATTATCGTCGAGACGAATTTCGATGCGACTACTGTCCCAAGGCCTACTCTCATCGCCCCTGCTTGATAAAACACAGAGCTGTGCAACACGGAGAACATAAGAAATATCATTGCGAAAACTGTCCCAAGGTAAATAATTCACGACAGCAAAGATTATCACATTATTTAAAGTAATCCGTTGCCACTAAATAATTGGAAGAATGTTTTGTATCTTTTCATTACAAACGATTTTAAATGTAATATTTCGGAAGAGATTGATCCGTTTTTATACGACTAGTTGCAAATCAACTTTGCCTTGAAATTTTTGTATTTATGGAGTTATGAATTAAATGTACATAAAGGTATTTAGAAAGCTAAATGATTCTATTGGTCTATATTTTATTATGTATTTGATGGAATTGAAATATTTCAAATACATTAAGATATTATGTTTTGTCACTGGTATGATATACAAAAATTATATAACAGCATATCTAGAATCAATTAACTATTATTTATATCTATATAAATTCATACGTAAAAATTTCCTTAATATTCTCAAATTTCATTCAGTCTGACATGCGTTTAATATAAAATATCAATGTCCCATGATATTGAGCGACAGAAATGGCTTAATTGAAAATATTGTTCTACTATTGTTAATATTTAATACAATTGTCCAAAGAGCTGGTACTTCCTAGTCACTCTATATAATCAAAATCGCTGCTTAGGTATAAACACAATTTTTACTAAATTAATACCAAATATCACAAAAAATATCAAATATTCCTTAATTGTAAATAAATTGAGTGTATCTTGTACCGAGGAAGAACAACCAGAACCCCATGTTTATACTCCAGTGGCTATATTGATGTTGGACAATCCTATATAAATGTTTGCATTAGGTTTTCACTGATCCAAGTAATCTTCAGAGGCATATAAGGACCCATCACGTAGGAGCACGTTCTCACGCTTGCCCGGAGTGTGGAAAAACCTTCGCAACGTCATCTGGTCTCAAGCAGCATACTCATATCCATTCATCTGTGAAACCCTTTCAGTGTGAAGTTTGCTTCAAGGTAGATATAATTTTCATTTAGTAATTTTCTTATTTTTGTTCAATAGGGAATCACAAATCTCATAAAAACTTTTGGAAAATTCTAGAATGGTAATTTAAAAACAATTTACCATAAATCAATGAGTCTTAAACGAAATCGAAAACTAGTCTCAAATTATAATAATTGTTTTTAATTGAAGATAAATTTATTGTAAACATGATGAAGTCAACATATTTTAAGAATATTTAAAACCGGGAAAGAGATATGCCCGCTGGAAGTGGAGCATCTATTTCGGGACCCGGTTTGCAATGACCCTTCTCCTGCCAAAACTGATCATCTGAAATCAAAGATAATAAGCTATCATAGTTAAGCGCATACAAAACATATTGATGATCGCAGTTTCCGAAAATTGTTCATAAAAAAACGGAACATGAATCTGAAGTATGAGAATTTAGAAAAATACTCAGTTATCATCGTTATTTGTTTAAACAATTTTCATATTTTTGAAAAATCGATCGTCGTTCTGTTAACAACAGCTTAAAGAGAGATTGTGTCAAATTTAAAATGAATCTGTCGATCGGTTCTCGAGATATGACGGTCACCGTTTCGGATTCAAAGGACGTTGCCTTTTTTTAGGATGATGAATTCTCGAGCTTACTTCATCTTTCTTAGCGCGAGAAATTTTGTGTGTATACAGTTTTACAATATAGTAGAAGAAAAATGCATGATACAATGATTCCTCAAGTTTGTCGATGATTAATTAAGTCGATCATTGTTCCGCACCCGACGAGGGCGCTCACTGAGTGGCGCAGGTAGCAGCATTAGCCGCCCTCAAGCCGCCGCGTGACTGAAAGCTTTGTATCTCTGTAAATTTTAAAGATATCGACTTGAAAGTTTCAGAATATATTATTAAGCCTTCATAATATGACAATATACAAAAAAAATTATCGAAAATTTTAAAGATTTTAGGTGGATGTAGCCCCTTAATACTTTTTTTTTGTTTTAGGCCTATACGCAGTTTTCCAACCTCTGTCGACACAAGAGAATGCATGCCGATTGTCGAATGCAAATAAAGTGCGTCAAGTGTGGCCAGTCCTTCTCAACAGTGACATCTCTCTCAAAACACAAACGTTTCTGCGACTCCACGACTCCAACTCCCTCTATTTCCACACCTTCCCAACTACCGTTAAGCCCGATGGCCAGCAATAACCCTTTCTCTATTTATAGGCCGCATGGCTGTCCCCTACCTTTCCCATTCCCACCGCAGTTCCCCCATTATCCCCAGATGTTTCCCTCATCTCCAGTTAATTCCTTCATATCGCCCCTATTTTTTAATCAACTGCATAAACTAAAGACGGAGGAAGACCAGTCACCACCGAAAAAGTTGAGATTAAGTCCGGAGAGAGTGTCGCCGAAGAGGGAGAGATTCACACCTCCTCGAGAACCATCTTTAGTTGCTAAAGTGAGCCCACCCACTGCGATAGAAGCACATTTAGCACCATCGCCTGCAAGACCAAATAATATTCTTTCCCATCCAAGGGAACATGTTACTTCTCAAACATCTGAGGAAGTACATACGCCCAAAGACTTATCAAAGACTTCGGAAAAATGTCTATCAAGACCAGAATCGGCCAGTAGTGAAGAAGGGGAGCAGCCGCTAGACCTCAGTGGCTGGAAAAAATCCAGACTAATTCCAGAGGTTAAAGTACAAATCGTCGAACGAAGAAGGGAATCGATAACACCGCCTAGTTCGATGAAGGAAGAAAAAATCGAAGTTGTTGAAATTGATGAAGAAAAAAAAACATCCGCTGATAAAGTTTCCGTCACACCTCCGATGGCGTACCCCAGGCCAATCCATCCAATGATGCTGGAAATGCGTAGCTTCTCATATAACTACCAACCCCATCAAAATAATGAGCCATTACTTCCGCCTCCTTTTGGTCATAGGTTTCCATTTTTAAACACATTGCCGCACCAAAGACTTGAACTCTTCAGACCTGGAATGCAAAGTTTTAATAGCGTTAAGCCATTTCACGACGTTATTCCACAGCAGAGTCAAGGTAAAATAAAAGACCGATATGCCTGTAAATTTTGTGGGAAAGTTTTCCCGAGGTCAGCAAACTTAACGAGGCACTTAAGAACCCACACTGGTGAACAACCTTACAAATGCAGATATTGCGAACGTTCCTTTAGTATATCCAGTAATCTTCAAAGGCACGTAAGGAATATTCACAACAAGGAAAAGCCATTTAAATGCCCATTGTGCGAGAGATGTTTTGGACAACAGACTAATTTGGATAGACACCTTAAGAAACATGAATCCGATGACGGAAATGGCGGAGTGGCAGTTGCCGATTCGCCTGGGAGTAGCAACGAAAATGAGAGGGAAGATGCGTGTTTCGATGAGATAAGAACCTTTATGGGAAAAGTAACATACAGTGGACAAGATTACTATAATCCAACCACTATATATGCTTCACCATCGAATCACGACATCGATGTCGTTGGAAAGGAAGATGACGATTCTGAAACCTACTCAGAGGCTGCCGAGGATTTCTCGAACCATAAATCAGAGTACGATGCGAAAATGAAACAAGAAACAGAAGAATTGTTGAACAACAACGACCAGACTATAAAGGTTTCAACTTAGTGATATTTTATATAAATTTGATGTACGAATAGTAAATTTGACGAAGCGAAGTATTTTTTCGATTTTTGTTATTAGGGTTCTAAGCTGTAAAATTTTTGAACTATTTACAATATTATGCCTATTTACTTAATGATTAAGACGAAATGTGTCAGACAAAGTAATACATAAATGTGTTGTATATAACATGAAATGACTCAAAATCTGTGTTATACTAGATCTAATATAAAACTACATATTAGGATTAGTTATTTATTGTATATAAAACGGTGTTGTTAATTCGGTCAAAAAGTGGTTGAAAATTCATGGATTTCTTAAAGTTCCTACACAAATTTTGTCAATTTTCGACACATCTATAGCACTTTTGAAATAAGCTCAGCACGTTGTTTCCAGTATTGTACTTTACTTGTATTATATTAGACGTGTAATAACAAAAAAAAAAAAATGCAAAAAAATAATCGTACCTGTAAATACTCCTTTTTATCATCGTATGGAGGATTTACTGTTCTTGTATATATTAAAATGACTTCTCGAAACTGTTTTTGTTAATTATTGTAATTAAAAATTATTTTATTGTAAGCTTACTAGAAATTTTATAATTTGATACAAATTGGAATTTATAATGTGTATAAACAAATATTTATTTTGAAGCAGTGACATTTGAGCCAAAGTTTAATTTTTATATTTTGATTTGTACAGATTTTCTTAAGTTTATAGTGTTGGACGTACTAGGGTATAGTTTATGATTATATAGAGTTCCAATTCACTTATGAATCACTCATATATTGTTAGGATATCGACACTGTAAAATAAATTAATAAATTTATTACATTAAACAATAATTCGTTCCTCTTACTTGTGAATGTGCAAAGTTCGTAATAGATGTTTATTTAAGCTGAACCCAGCGAAAATAATATAATTACATATCAAGAAAGGAAAAGGGGAAAGGTATAAGATAAAGTAGTTCGGCCGGGTTGAAAAAAGATTCTTATTCTAAAATTACTTTTAGTTCTTTTAATTAGTAATTAGTTTTAAGTTCTATAGGTATCTATGTATATATCTGTAGTTATAGTTTTACATAGCATTTTCACCATAATCAGTATACTCTCTAGTGGAACTAATTTCTTCGATTATTTAGATGGTCTTATACCAGATGGTTGATAATAGAACTATCAAATAAATTGAACGACAATGCTTTAGCCTGAGATATGTTCTTAACATATTAAAATTTTTACATGTTAGGTAGTTTTTATATATGCCAAAAGTTAAATTTAATACTACCTTTTGTTCAATGAAATTTAGATATAAGAGGGTTGAAAGGATTCGAGTCCAATGAGAGCTGTGTACTAAACTATCTTGAAGTAAATTCGTTTGGGTTATGCCGTGTTAGTCAACAAGTTTATTTTGACGTTTCGGTGATCATCTTATTTGCTTCTCAGAATCAGATCAGACGAAATGCAAAGGTTTTGGACCCAAAAGAATTTACTTCACTGGACAATGGTCATGAATGTCCACATTCTGTCATTAGAGTATTTTATTGACAATTATGAATGTGTTTACATTCAGTGAAACAAGATTATAGAATCCCCTCTGTATATAGATATACTTCCTTCTTTGTACGTTTAGTTGTCCAGGTACTTTCCATTTGAAGTATCTGTTGATAATGGGTAATCATGCACTCCAGTCATTATGAACAGTCTAATAGTCATAGACAATATATTATCACAGTATACAGGGCATTTAAGTACAGGGTGGGGCTTAGGAACCTGATGGTTTTTGAAATTAAATAACGTTGAAAATATAAAAGTTTTTGTTCATCGTTTTCTGTCATAGCAAAAGTAATTTCACGCCATTTTATTCCTTGAATAGGACGCCTGTGATGAGCTTCGTTTTTGCATACACGTTGTCCTAATTAACCTCGGATATTTCCTATTACTCTCTGTATCATTGCGTGGACAATCAGTACATCGTCATATCTGTTTCGTTGATGTAAATCTTGAATGACTTGCCTGTGCTATGTATGGTCTTAGATTGAACCACCCCTGTGGCACTCCAGATGTAGAACACAATTATTTTAAATTAAATCCATTATAGGCTACATATTGTGATGTATTTTTTTCTCCTCGAGGGGAAAATCTTCAAAAGACACCTGACCTCTGATATTCTGTTATTATTTGGCCAGGTAGTGTCGGATTCGTTCGTGTACGCCTACCGACTAAAACCCCCCCGCTATCCTATCAGTGTAATGCCGAAGAGGAACCGCTCTCGCTTTACTTCTCTTCGGCATATCAATCAGGATACTTACTCGTTTCCCACTTCCCTCTCATATTTCTCCTTCTCCTTCATGATAGCCGTTACCATATTCTCCACCATGAGCATGATTGGGATCATGTTTTAAACAGTAATAGATGTCCTATCTTTTGCTCTGCAGCTCTTCTTTCACCTATCCACCTTTTGCAGCTGAACACTATGTGGGCGGCATCGTCAGCCTCCCCACAGGACCAGCACCCTCTGCTATCGCGTTTGCCTATTTCCAATAGGTATTCCGCGAAACAGCCATGCTCGGTAAGGACCTGGGTTAAATAAAACCTGACATCGCCATGTGCCCTTTCGCACCATGGTCTTATGTTCGGGATTAGCTCCCGCGTCCATCCCCCTCGGGGCTCCGCGTCCCATCTCTCCTGCCAGTGTTCCCATAGGCTCTCCCTTGCTGCACCTCTGTCAGCGCCTCTGTACACCTCCCGTATCTCCCTTGCTAGGAGGTCGATGGGTGGTATACAGGCTATCACCAGCGTTGCCGCTGTCGATACCGTCCTGTATGCGCTACAGATCCTTGGCGCTGCTCTTCTCTGGACTTTGATGAGCTCTTTCGTCCACTTGTCCCTTCTCAATATGTCCACACACACACACACCGGGGCGGCGTACAGTAAAATCGACTGCACCACCCCGATGAGGACTCTACTCTTTGCCGCCCTAGGGCCCTTGATGTTTGGCATCAAACGACCAAGGGCCGAGACGGCTTTGCTCGCCTTTTCCAGGGTCTGTTTGATGTGTTCCCTAAATGACAGGGAACTATCGATCCAGACTCCCAGGTACTTGACACTCTGCTTCGGCACGACTTCGGTATCCCCTAGTCGAAGCGTGATATACGGGGGCTTTCTTCTTCTTGTCAGGAGAACTGCCTCCGTTTTATCAAAAGCCAGAGTCAATTCCCTTTCTCCAATCCATCTCCTGATCCTATCGACAGTGAGGTTGACGTTCTCCATCACGTCGATACCACTTCTTCCGGTGACGACCACCGCAACATCATCAGCGTAGCCCAAGTGCTCCTTCGGGCACTCCGAGTCTAAATACCCCATTTAACATAATGTTCCATAAGATAGGACCCATGACCGAACCCTGTGGCACTCCATACGAGATATTGTGATGTATTAGTTAAGTATGAAACAAATAATGTTAGTAGAGGTTCACGCCCAAAAGATTTCAATTTTTTTTTTAATTACTCCATGATCAATTGTATCAAAAGCTTCGGTAAAATCCATGTACACAACATATACTTGGCCATGATTATCGATAATATTTGAAATATATTGAGAAAATGCAGATAAGTTGGTGATTGTTGAACAATTTTCCATTGACCCGAACTGATTAGGAAATATCGAGAATTGTATCGAGACACTTCAAGTACTCTTTAAGTGGGGCACCCTGTATAGCCGAAAGTATGATTTTGTGGAGGAACATCAACTTCATTCCGTCAAACTAAATAACAGCACATAAAATAAAATATGTATTTTATATCCCATTTACTGATTTACTTGTGGAAAGCCTTGTGTAAAGTTTAACAGTTTTTAAAGTTCTGATATGTATCCAAATCGTCAAAAATAACGATTTAGATCTGTATCCAAATTATCCAAAATGAGATTTGGATATATATATATATATATATATATATATATATATATATATATATATATATATATATATATATATATATATATATATAATAGTGAGCTATTGCGCTGCTTCCACCTATCACGCTGCTTCCATAGCTTCTGTTAAGCCGTCTTTAGCTCAAGGATAATGTTTTAAATATAATCGTACTGCACCCTATTATCAAATTTTTGCGTAAAGTTTAACATTATTCACGGATTTCAAGCGAACGTCAAGTCTACAACCTTCACTTAAAAAATAACGTGGAGACTACAGACCCTAATTTTAATAAATCTCCAGTCGAGCGACATTTTTTGTCGCTTTTGTTAGACGAAGCAATTAACTTTATGACCTAGAAAAAAGCGCACAACAAAGCAACAAACATTTCCGACTAGTGGTCAGTAGAACTTGCATGCTCCTCTATAAAAAAAAAGTCCAGTAGCGGGTAACTGTGTCGCGGCTAGTTATACCTAAACGAAGAATGATAAATAGCGTCGTTGGACTACGCAAGCGGGCGGGGTGGGTGTAGTCACTTTCACTGCGGTAGCTATAGTTCCACTTGCGTCATCAAGGACAAGTGACTATCACGCCCAGCACTCTCGATACAGTTTCATCGCGACGTTGTTCGCAATGCAGACTTAATCAGTGGCGGGATAAATATGAAAACGAAAATCTTGAAAATCACGTTGATACATTTACTTTCGATTATCTTAGGCCATCTGATAACACAGGCCAACAAAGATTTTGTGATAGGATTTTTTTTGACTTTTGGCTTAGCTACATACCATGAACTACAGAAACACTGTTTTTTGTTTCCATCATGCATCAGTATTTATAAATGTACATTGCATAATAATTTGCAGTTTTTAAAACCGAGGTAATATAAATTTAAATTTTGCCTCAATCTTTGCGGCTCCTCTGTGTTTAATCGGTTTGAAACGTACACACCAATATGGAGGATTTACCGAAACACAGCTGGCCGATGGGGATATTCCGGTTTTATACTATTCGGTTATTTACATAGTCGCTGTAGTACATTTTTAATGTGTGTACGTTTACTCGTGACATCGCGTCGTGTGTGTTTTTTTTTGTTTTAAAAATGCATAGAAGTTGTAAAAATACACCAAATTTATTTTATAAACTTCACACCTGGTTCAAAGAACTTTATTTATGCAAATTTGGTTCATGCGCAAAAAATTCTTTTGCCACCACTTCATATTAAATTAGGATTAATGAAGCAATATATAAAAGTTGATAAGAATGGGAATTGTTTTAAGTACTTATGTGGCAAATTTCCAGCTCTTTCTGAAGCAAAATTAAAGAAGGCATTTTCGTAGGACCACAAATTAGAAAACTAATGCAGGACCAATAGTTTGAAGAAACAGTGACAGAAATTGAGAAAGAATCTTGGATATGCTTTGAAAATGTAACAAATTTTTTTTTAGGAAATTACAAACTTCCGTAGTAATAGGAAATTGTCAACAAAATTCCTGGATAATTTTAAACATCTTGGTTGTAATACGGGCATAAAGATTCATTTTTTGCGTGTTCATCTGGACTACTTTCCAGAAAATCTTGAATGATTATACATGAATTAGTGAATGATTGATGGGTGATGACACAAGAAAAAATACAAAACGAAGTTTTTTTGTTAAAATTAGAGATTTTCAAAAAAGAAAAAAGAAATTAGAGACTCAAAACTATTTGTGTTGTTGCTTTTTACTATGTGTTTTAATGTTTATTAAATATAATGTTAATTAAATATTTGTTAAATATAATTAATAAATTAACTAAAATGTAATTTTTCCTTTAATTTTCAATTTATTCTGATTATTCAGCTGATCAAAAACCTTAAATGAGGGGCAGAAACGGAAATTAAATATGAAATCAACGTAAATAACTCACTTATAATCACTTATCAAACCCAAATTAACTTTCAAAGTGTCAAAATTTGTAGGCCTGTGTAATCACATTAGTATAACCATGTTCAATTCGAAGACATATTTTCCAAATAAAAGGTTCTTATACATAAACATCTTAAAATAAGATCAATTCATGAGAAAATAGCTTCATATAAAAGGTGGTCCAACCAAAACGCACGATGTTAATTGTAAATAAAACAAAAAGTTTTCAGAGAATTATCTTAATATTTTTTATTATGATAGAAGGATCTATGACAATTATGTGTAAAATAAAATATCGGCCATATGCTCGTCACGGCTTCGGTGGCATACCTCTATCCAATGGTCCACATTTTCAATGACTCTGAGACATAATTGAGGTTCAATGTCGTTAATGTGCCGAATTATCTCATCCTTTAGCTCCTGAATTGTTCTTGGCTTATTGACGTACACTTTTTCTTTTAAATATCCCCAAAGAAAGAAGTCCAACGGTGTCAAATCACATGATCGAGGCGGCCAATTAACATCGCCACGACGTGAGATAACACGGCCATTGAATTTCTCGCGCAAAAGTGCCATGGTTTCGTTGGTTGTGTGGCAAGTGGCACCATCCTGTTGGAACCACATATCGTTCAGGTCCATATCCTTAATTTATGGCCACAAGAAGTCCGTTATCATCTCGCGATAGCGAACACCATTCACGGTAACTGCTTGGCCGACCTCATTTTCGGAAAAGTACGGCCCGATGACGCCGCCAGCCCATAAACCGCACCAAACAGTCACTCTTTGTGGATGCATTGGCTTTTCAACAATCACTCGTGGATTCTCATTTGCCCAAATGCGGCAATTCTGCTTGTTAACTGTCCACTGAGGTGAAAGTGTGCCTCGTCGCTGAAGATGATTTTCTTTGTAAAGTCACTTCTGTCTGTTCAACCAACCATTCGGCGTATTGACGACGCTTGAAATGGTCATTAGGCTTCAGCTCTTGAGTCAATTGAACCTTGTAAGCGTGTAAATTCAAATCTTTATTCAAAATTCGCATCAGTGATGTTCGTGAGATGTTCAATTGTTGGGCACGACGACGAGTCGAGGTTGACGGCTCTTCTGCTACACTATCGCGAACAACAGCAATGTTTTCCGCAGAACGAACTGGGCGAGCATGCACAGGTGTTTTCACATTTCCTACAGACCCGATTTGCTGAAATTTGTGATTGTGATTTGCGATTGTGGACGCATTTGGTCGATTATGCTGACCAAAAAAGTCACGAAGTGCACGAAATGCATTTTGATTTGAACGCCCATTTTCGTAAAAGACTTCAACAATCTTAACGCGCTGCTCAATTGTGTACCTCTCCATGGTTGAATTTGTCAAACACTGAAACAAAGAAATGTCAAATTAAGTTGGGCAAAAAACTTGACGTTAAGGTGTGACTCACAATTAATATCGTGCATTATGGTTGGACCACCCTTTATAACACTTATAAAATATAAAAAATATTTTATAAGTGTTGACAAACAAAGTAACAGGTATTTTTGTTTAAAATGCTATTAACGTTAAATAACTAAACAATGTAAATGTTTATACCATCAGATGGAAACTAAGCGGTGTCATGTTTTTGATACTTACAAAGAAGTTTTCAAAAATGCTATTTTTTTGTAGGGATATGGCAAAACACTATTAAAAAAAATCGTAACCCCTTGCCTACTATGATATTTTGTCTTATTTCCTTTTTCTAATAACTTAGGTGCCATCCATGTCAAAGATATCGAAAATTTTCGTCAAGATAAGTTGTTCAGAATGCAAGAATGTAAAATTTCACTAAGTAGTTTATTTTCATACGTCCATTGGTTAAGGAGATTTTAAAAAATAATAATATAAACATAACAAAACGCAAACAATTCAATTCTCAGTATTACTTAAAATATACCTAAAGATTAAATTTATTTCCTAGATACTAAGCGTACGAAGTAGGTTGTCCTACAAGAATATTTCCAAACTATTTTGAAAACGCATAGCGTGTTATGAATATAATAAAATAAGAATAAAATAACGCCTTGACTGTTGTCAAAAATTGCTCATTTTAATAATGTACTTCATAGTATTTTCATACATGCGTTTTGTACTCTAGAATTAATTTGAAATTTTGAATTTGAAATTGAATTTGAAATATAGCAAATGTTATGCTTGCTCTATCGGAACGGATCTACTTAACTTCGCATTTTTGTACAGGTGAATTGTAGGGGTTATAAGACTATTTAGTATAAAGTTTTTGAACACAGCAGTGGTGCAGTAGCTTACAGTACTCTGACTTGTTAAAACAATGTTCACAACTAGCATTGCATTGTGTTATATTACATAACACAAAAGGACTATGATGATGATGTAAGTACTGTGCTACCAATTCATTCATTATGTACTGTATATTAAATGCTCTCAGATAATTATGTTTTACTTACAAGTAAACCGTGATTATTTTGTTGTAAGTAAACTTGCGGATCTAGTGGGGTAGTACACAACTTCTCGGCGGTTTACGCAGGTGTCCTGGGTTCTAATCCGGAAATCAACAAAGTTGGTCGGTGTACTTTAACAGGCCTGCTTGACTTCTGGTTTAGATACGGGCCGACATGGATGTTTCTGTGCTTGGTCAGATCTTTTGAAGGTAAATTATCCTATAATTATCTCGTTGAAGATCTTGGATCTTGGAAGAGAATCTTGATTCCTAGTCGTTGTATACTTTCAACCACGTTTAGGTGAGGTCGCAGACTGTGCCAGTCTTTAGCCACTATTATGTGTCTATCTTTCATCTATAATGTAACAAATAATGTAGTTGACTAGACCTAAATTAGGATAAATACCTACAAGCTCTTTATTGATATTCTCAAGAATACAACCCGAATTCTTTTTACATTGTATGTTAGCCGAGATCACGGGTATGCTACCATAGATGGAAGTGTGGCAAAAAATATATTTCCTAGTGGTGGCGCTGCCATCAGGGTTGTGTTGCTTTCTCTTTTCAAGTACGTGTGTCCTTTTCTGTCAGTCTACAGTTAGACGAGAAGAGGTGTAGCGATTGAAAAGAGGGGACGAGATAATCCCGATGCCAGCGCTGAGAGTGATTGTTTACATCCCTTGACACTGTTTGCTATTGCGGCATATCGGAAGTAACATACCCTGGCTGAGACCCTGTCCGTCCCTCCTTCATCTAGATTATTATATAAAAAATGGCCCACACTTTCCCACCGAACAAACTGATCAATTGGAATTGTTCGTTAGTAATGTTTCTTTTTACTACCATAATATATGTACATATTCACACCAAATCGTTCAAAATTAGTTCATAGTACTGGTTTATTGGTCACTCTTACACAATTTTGGTTATTTGTTAGAATTTCACACTTGAATGGAGTCACTAATAACTAGTGAGATTGAAAACCCGTTAATTATGAGCTTCACATTTGAATGTGATATTAGTGATAAATTCTTCCACATTGCGAAATTGGCCATTAAGTACACTCATTAAAAATCAAACACTATTTCTCATTACATGCATAATTTTATGAGGTAATGTTTGAGATAATCTTCAAATTATTTTTTATTCCTTATATCCTTGCAGACAATTCTAAATCGGCAGTTACTTTTATATTTTCACCATCAATAAAAGTTAAAATAAATATTCCAAGTAGGCTCCTAGATCAGATTTTACTATTGTAAATAACATACCGTAATTTAACACACATTTATAGACTTAATATCAGGGCGGCGTTGGCAGCCCTGAATTCAGCAACGACAAAGTTGAAGCTGTTCTATAATTATTGCTATGAAGAATTGAACCACTTGGCAGGGAAGGGACCAGTGGAATTCTTATAAATACCTGGGCGTAATGGCATCGAGGGAAATCTAATTGCAGATGACTTTGCCAGACTAGGGACCAGGGAAAACGTCTATGGACCAGAACCTGCAGTGGGAATAAGTCGAAATCTGATCAGAGACCGCATCAATGGCTGGGCAAGAGACCAGCACAACAAAAGATGGAGAGGAGTAACGGGTTGTCGAATAACCAAACTCTTCATTCAATACTCAGAGATTGAGAAATGGGCCCAAGAATTCATTAAATTGAACAGGCACAAAGCCAAAACCCTGGTGGGAATCATAACGGGCCAACATAGTAGCCTGAATGCATATAAGCACAAGCTGAGGCTGACTGACAGCCCGGCTTGCAGATACTCTAAAGAAGACGAGGAAACCTCGATTCATCTTCTTTACACCTGTCCCGCACTGGAGAAGAGGTATCTTATATTAGGGACTCCTGTTATCCTAGAGGAGGCGAGGATTAAGGCGGAGGACGTGCCTAAATTGCTCCTTTTATGGGATAGTATTTTTGGATAATGACCCGGATAAGAGGGGATCGCAAGGGGACTACCCATGCGATCAGTGGCTGATGAGGTCCAAACCTATATAATATAAGAGTATATAGACTTAATGCTTTGATAAACTGTATGAATATTTTCGATTATGTATTCAATATATTACATTAATACGATAATTGAAAATAACATATCTTCAGTGTTTGAAATTAAAATAATACTTTTAAAAATCTATCTATGTCGATTCCTATAAATTAAAATGCTAGTGACTCGCTAATATACGCATTAACCATAATATTATAATCTGTCATACTATGCAAATACCAGGCGATATCACTACCGTATCCAAATATAGTATACCTACAGCTTTCTTATACTCTCTAAATTAAATGGAACTAATTATTCACTGAATATAAAGTATAATAATTAATATTAAGAGATCTTTCATGGGATGATCTAATTCTGTAATAGTCGACATACACTTGAAATTCTATTTCATTAATCTATATAACTTTTCATGTCATATAAATGAACTACATATAATTTTTTTTAAATCTATAGTCTTTTAGTGAAGGACCTATTATTCCGTAAAATGAATTTCGATATACCCCTATATATAAGTTTAAATGATTTATGTTGAATGAAATGAAATGAAGACCTTTTTATTTTTAAATATAACCTGCTTAGATGATTACTTGAGGTTGCAAAAATGTATCCACCTTGTTGTGTCATCGTTTTTGGAGAATAAGCTATCAATAAACATAGATAAATGTAAAGATTATATGCACGTTGCCTTAGAGAGAATCAGCCATTAGTATATTTTCAGAACGTGTTAGAACTATTCCACCAAGAAAATACATACTCTTGATGGTATAGGTTTAACACGTTCTGCAAATATTAAGGACCTTGGTGTGTACTTTGATGATAAACTATCGTTGTCTGGATATATCCACCATGTGGCTTTTAATGCATATAAAACACTTTCATGATTAGAATCACGATATAATTTAATAATACTGCCATCTTCAAATTTTCATTTTTTGCGTTAGTTGGTTCGAAATTAGAATATTATTATTTGGTATCTCCGATATCATGTGAATCAACTTGACAATATTCAACGACATTTGAACTTATTTGGAGATTACCTTCTTTCATGTTTATTAAGTTTACTGTACACATTTATATGTATTTGTTTGTATTATTGTCCTATAAATGGACTTTTTTCTATTGAGCAATAAAGAAATAACTATTATTATTAAAATCTCATATAAATTCAAAGGATTTCATGTTATTAACTACACCTCTGCGTCGAGTAAGCTGATCACTGTATTATTTTACTTAGGTGGCCTCATTTTAATATTTTTTCAACTCTCATTGCTAATATACATTTCACAACAACTCTTTACGGTTAGATGTGTATTATAATTGGCGTTTTTCTATACCAACAAAAATCTTTGTAATTGCAGGTATTACAAGTTGTTTTCTTATTAATAATCTCGTGCATTTATATTTAGATTGACATACAGACGGAGAAGTAATCGCGGAGGAAGTAATTAGTTGTGTGTAATATCGTATTGAATTTCATGGACAATTGAAACCAGTTAGATTTTTGATTTTGACAGAAATTATATATCTGACGAAGGCGTACAAATTACAGTCATTATTATTGTATGCTTCCATTGCTCGTATCTGTATAATAGAACATTTAAATTACAATTGCTATATTCAATAGATAAATAGTAAATAATTTATGAATGAAATTGTATAGAGACCGTGATTTTAAACTAATCCATTCCTATTAATCTTCATGTATTATTTAATTAATCTTTATTTTATGATTTTTTTATATACAAGGTAGCTATAAGCAGAAGGTGTTATGCAGGCTGAAGTTTGAGAGAATCTTTTGTCTTCGATCCTTGCAAAGGACTAGAACCTTTTTGTGCAGCAATAATGAAAAATAATATCGATCCCCAAGATGTTTGGACACTAAAGTTCTACTCATTCTACTAAAAAACGATACATTAAGATGCTGTAGTTTGCACAACATGGGGATCGACTTATCATACAGCGCTTTTAATGACATAATAGCGCCAGATTACCCTAAGTTGATCGATGAGGATACAGATTGGCCACCTTATTCTACCGACCTCAACTCGGCCGAGTTAGATCAATTAGACACGATTTAATTGAGTGATCGTGCTAACAAAAAGAAAATCTCAAGTAATCCACCATTGTATCACCACCATTATGGTTGGACCACCCTTTACTAATTGTTCACGAACAAATACTTTTACTTCCAGAATTTCCATTGCGTTTCTTACTTAATACCTACTGATAAAAAGAAAATTTAAGTTTACACATCGATGGAGAACTAATTGGAAAACATGAATTAAAAACTTCCTATAATGCAACCAAATGCCTACATATTTGTGCACAAAACAGATATACATAGTTATCCAGGCGCACGTAAAAAACATTGAAGGCGATTTACAAGTTATAGAAAGATACATTTCACAAACGGCCCATTAGACTGCTACAATTTGTATGCTACTGTTATTATTATATGGTCACTCTTGCATGAAATGCCTGCTATAATTCGAACATTACAAAACTCAGATTGTTATTAATATGCCCCTCTACTATAGAACATCAGCTAGTGCTGTAACGCTATGTATCTACTACTTTCTTTTTTTTTTTTTAATGCAAAGCGAGTAATTTAGCGGCAAGAATTTTGCTCTCATTTAAACGTTTTTCTTTGAGCAGGTATTCGATAACAGATGAAAGTATGCGAGGTTCGTAAATAGTAATTAGGTTTTTCACACTGTGGAATGTCGAACGAGGTCTAAAGGGTGTAACGAAATAACTCGGGGATAGTTTAGTTTGGTTACTGCTCCTCAATTAAATGGTATTTATTCTAAAATGAAACTCAATGTGATTTTTTTGGACTTTTCCTACCAAGGAAAAAAATTATCATTGTATAGTAAAAATCTATTATTTTACTATTTGTATGTATCATCTTAGTAAGCATAAAATCGCTTAAATATAATTTAAATTCGTTTAGTGATTACTTACCATTACCTATTGTAGTGGAGAATTTTTGTAATATAAACTTTAAACAGAGACAAAATTGAAAAAAGTTTTTTTATTTTTATTATTCGTCGTTGACATTGTTGATTTTCTAATATCGCATACGAACCTAGCTAGTTCCAAACCTTTTTTTACTTTTCCGCACTCCACTATATGCGAAAAAGCAATGTAATCGTATAAAGAAAAACTGAAAAAAACTAATTTTTTTTGGGGTTTATTTTTTGTTTTTCGACCTAAAACCAAAAAAAAAAAAATGGTTTTAAAAAAATATTTGCTGTGTGTGTCGTTATCGTTGTCGTCGGCATTTATTCTTGTTAGCACGATAACTCAACAAAATCGTGTCGGATCGATCGGGTTTTGATTGATTCTAATCGGGGACGTCTTCCAGACGACACCTATTGATTTTGAGGTGGATAGAACACACTCTACGATGTATATGGGTCATGAGAAAGTACAATGGTGGATTATTTGAGAATTTTTTTTGTTAGCACGATCACTCAATTAAATCGTGTCGGATCGATCGAGTTTCGACTGATTCTGATTAGGACCCCACCCTGTCCCTGGGTCATGAGAGAACACGATGGTGGACCATTTGAAAAAAGTAAAATTGTTGCATAAAACACATTCTGCATTTATGTGTTGGTCTATTTTTTCTCGGCCACTCAATTTCGAGATAGAGATGTTCTACGTGCGAAAAAGTCCGTTTTAAGGTTTTAAAACTGTTTATTTTATTTTGTTATCATAACAATATTAAAATATTGTTACCATCTAATCTAAGGCTAATGTGTAACTTATTTCTAATCCTATTATACTAAATTACTTAAATTTTAAGAGTTACCCATTGATGTCTTCCTAGCCATTTCTGACAAGAATGGCACTTTTTTTGTGCACTACACAAATTACTCTATAGAGTGTAGCCTGTAGAATATTAATTTCACTCAAACCACTACACTAACTCTTGTGGTTTAATCCTCTTGGGTCTTCTTATTAAGGAGTTGGTTATTAAGGAGATGGATGGCCTTGATATGCTCGTGTTGTAGAAGTCCTCCTTCGTGAGATCTTCGCTAATCACATAGTTGACATTGTGCTCTTAAATCGAAATTTAATGGGAGATATGTGTCTGGATATGTTTCAGAATGATACTGAATCTGCAATTATGGCGATTCTGAAGGAAAATATTCGAGAATTTCGAGATATGGAAATAACTTTTCAACAGGATGGTGCTCCTCCACACTTTTATGGAGCAGTAAGAGTTTATTTCAATGAACAGTATCCCTATAGGTAGACTTTATGGCAGAATACAATAGAGTAGGCTGCTTGGTGTCTAGATTTAACACCCTTAGATTTATTTTTATGGAGTTACTTAAAAGCTAAAATGTATGCTACGCAACCTGCTAACGAGGTTTTGAAGCAAAAAATTACTGAATAATGTAGGTTAATTTCCACAGAAACAATTGAATGAGTGAGAGAAGAGTTTTATAACAGGATGTTATACTGTCAACAAAAGGTAAATGCACATGTTGAGCATTTATTTGAAAAATCTTTAAACCTGATATTATTTTTTACTCTTATGATTTTGTTATTTGTTTTGTCTTTGATAAGCTTTTATAGACATGCACTGCCTGTAAAATTTTATGGCATGCCAATATTACATTTAGTCGATTTTCTCAATAGTCAAGAGATAGCGTTCAAAATAAAAATAATGTTTCAATTGATGTTTGTTATTTACATGCTTTTGCCATATAAAAATAGTTTTTAAAATGGTGGCGAAAGGCCATATTTGATAATTATATCACAATTTATTAACTAAAACATTATTTTTAATGTAGTATGTAAACTACAATTTTACTTTTTTAAGTTTCGCAGTTTCAAAGCTAAAGAGGAGGAAAGGGACTTATACGCGTACTATATGTATGTTTTATAACTCTTTTAGCATCAATAGGTGACGTTGTTGAAGGGCTTAATCTTAAATCAAACACATATGCAACTGTATGCGATCTAACTAACGCATTTGGTTGCGAAAATTAGGATATTCTAAAAATAAAGCTTGAATACTATGGTATTCGCAGTAGTGAGTCACTCTTTCATTCTTATTTAAGTAATAGGCAACAATATGTATGTGTTGAAGATTTCGACTCTGATTTGCTACCTATAGAAGGAGGTGTACCTCAAGGATCTATTTTAGGTCCGGTACTATTTCTTTTATATATAAATCACTTGGCGGTTGCAATTGACCATAGCTCTTGTATACTTTCTGTAGATGGAACTATGTTACTGTCTCGAGAAAATGAGGAGAGGAAGACGAAAGGTTTGGCTTCAGCAAACACCTGGTTCTCAGTTGATACATTAAAACTTAACATGGGTACAACAAGAAGCATATCATTCACGTCCAATAAAAATCGACCCAATTCAGAATCGGTGAAGCTGCTAGGGATCATACTTGATCGTAGTTTAAAATCATAAGTTCATCTCGACAGCTTATGTTCGAAATTAATCACACATACATTTATCATGAGACAGCCGAGACCATCTGTAAATGATAACGTCATGAGAACAATTGATTTTGTTGCAGTCATTTGGCGTATACGGAGTATATGGGGAAATTGCAGCACAGGGCAAAATGCGCTTGTTTTGCAGAAGTTTGCGGTTCGTTTCATTGAGGGCGCAGCGATCGATACCTCTAGCATAGTACTATTTAATATATATAAGGTTCAATCCTTGGCTTGCTTGAATTTGCTGGAGTTACTTCTTCTAGTACAGAAGAACTTACACAATCTGCTAACGAATGCATACGTGCACCAGCATAATACAAGACATGCTGGTGATTTAAAGGGACCGCTATCGAGAATTAATATTACAAAACAAAACAGTCTAGAAGTACGGCTCTACAATGTCTTTAATCGATACAGAAAATGTGATATTATTAAGAATATGTCTTGTAAAGCTTTCCACCTGCATCTAAAGGAATTTTTCCTCGCCTATTGCTACTACAGCACTGACTAATTTTTATACAATGTTTGTTAGGTTTAAGGTTTATATTTTTTGGCCACTCTTGTTTGTGATTATTCATATTCACTGTGTTTGTTTTATACATATTGTAACTACAAATGTACGTATATATTATGATTGTCAATAAATGCGTTCTATTCTATTCTATTCTGTATAAAATGCTATTTATTGTTCTCTTAGATTTAATATAATATCATCCTACATATATAATGTTATAATTTAGGTCATTTACATAACATATTATGTCTAAGAAAGAGTATACATAAAGTCATTATAATTATTATGTAATTAAATACTTTCGTGGCTTATCATAAATTAGTCTTTAACATTTATCACGTTCCTTATGAATTGCAAAACTTTAGAGAAAAAAGACACTTCTTGGAACCTCTCTGCAGCCTCAGCGACAGCAAGGTTTTAAATAGAGAAATCCACAAAAGAAACGATAGTAATAATCAAATAATTAATCAGTAATAATTACTCTCTAAGGGGCTACTTATTTTTTGACATAATCAAAAGTCAAAATTATACAGTAAAATAAAACAATTTTTAAAATGTTTATTAAATAAAAAGTGATATAAAATGTACATAGTTCTTTTCTCTCTTATTTATTGATAAACATAATCGTTTACATAATTTTGCTATTTTTTATTATATTATTCTAGAATTGGGACTTAGGACCTACAGAATAATGGAACAAATAAATAATAGGTAACTGGTTCGTAGTAGTATTACAAAAATACCATAATTCACTGTTGTTTTAAATTATTAAGAAATTTTTTTTTCTACTACAATATCCGAAGTTTTGATTAATACACTCGGTACCTTAATTTATTGCCTAGGACCCGAGCCATTAGAAATTGCAAGTGACGAGGTAAATCTCGCGTGCTTTGGACTCGTGTAGCTCGCGTGCCAGATTCTGACCTACATTGTAACCCTTCACTCTCGCTATGCATCTCGATCCACGCCCGGCACAGTCATCTAACATTCAGCTCAAATACAAAATGCTTTACGATTTAGAAATGCCACTCGGTTCCACCATTTCGATATATCGTCGAAATGTACGACTTCGATGTTTGCGAATAAATCCCCGTTAACATAACGAACAACGACCGTTCCGAACCAGTTGACTCTAATTGGTTTTCGAAAGAAGTTTAATACATGTAGTAGCAAGGTATATCGGTGGACATTTTATTGATAATGTGAGTAAATAATAAACAAAATATTATTTTGGGCAAAGTAAGATGTTAGAATTGAAATAACAAATATTGAGGTGTAAAGAAATTGTCAGTTCTCAGCAATCATCGGAAAATAGGAATATAATCGCTAAAGTTTGAAAAGCGTTTGTCAAAACGAAACAAATCTAGTTTTTCAGAGTTACAATATCTAAGGATTTAAAAATAAAAAAATTATATTGCTTAAAATGTGCCATTAATCCTTCAACCAGAATTCACCCCAGTCGGGGTATATAGTAGGGACCTAAAAAAGTTTTGAGATTTGCAGCTAATTACCAACCGATTTTAAAATACAATACATACGCATGGCCCTCACCTTGTCACCATACTAATAGCATAATTTGAGTAATTTACGTTCAGTACCTGTATAGACATCAAGGGTGAAACATCGCAGCACAACAATATGGCCACTCTTTCGAAACGCTATTTTCGGGTGCTTATTCTTTACAATTTTAAACGTCAGCTCACGCCTGAGATGTCTTCCCCAAATTGTCGAGGAGTTGCGAAAGTTGAGACCAAAGTCACGTTTAAACACATGGAGGCTCTATCATGACAATGCACCAGCACATCGCGCTGGCCTTACCACGGATTATTTAGGCCAAATAGGGTTGCCCGTGTTAGGACATCCACCATACAGTCCAGATATTGCCTGCGATTTTGCATTATTTCCTCGGATTAAGGACAAGTTCAAAGGACGCCGATTTACCAATGATGACGAGCTAATCGGGGCCTGGCAAGACGCATGCAGGGAACTAGAGCAGGAGCAGTAGGACGAAATTTTCAATATGTGGTTTGTTCGTATGAAATGTGTATTGAAAGAAATGGAGACTATCTTGAAAAAATATAAAATACGAAAGCTAAATCTCAAAACTTTTTTAGGTCCCTTATTGGAACAAATCAACTTGATATAAAATCTACAGGGTAAAAATATAGTAGAATTTTACCACTAGATGGATGGATCTTCTTAGCACTACTTATAACAAACAACTACTTATAACAACATACACTGTCTGATGTAAATATCAACACTATTTGGTAGTAAACCTCATTTCCATGGTGTTGCATGGAATCATCATTCGATGTTGAACCTAGTCCAATATATAGGCTCATTTATACATGCTAGTCAACTCGACAGAGAAAATTGTGCACGCATTTACTCGCAAGACATTAGTGTTAACACATGCTAGTCCACTCGCCTGTTAAACCGCATGCCTGTTCATTTTGTATTTCATTATTTTACTGCTAGGACTCACGTATCTAATAACAGTTTTAATTGAAATAAGCGTGATATGAGAAAAAAAACTTGTAACTTTATTTAAATTAATACTATTATTAAATACGTGGCTCTAACAGTAAAATAATGACATACAAAATGAACTCGCATGCTATTTAGCAAGCGAGTGCATGCATGTGTAAATGTGTAAACACGAATGTCTTGTGAGTGAATGCGCGCGCAATTTTCTAGGCCGAGTTGACTGGCATGTATAAATGAGCCTTAAATATTAGTAAAACTGAGACTACAATGTACGACCGTTATACACTCGCTCAATAGGCAATTTACATGATTTTTAATTAGATATTCAAAACATTCTATAGCTCATTAAATCCATACAGTGTTAAATTTACCACCTTTTGTGCAATAATAGACACAAAATAAATAAATGAAATTTGAAATTATTATCGGAGCGCGTAAACACAAGAAATGCAAATGGCTGTCGCGTGACGTCACTGTATGTTATTTTGTTGAGAAATAGATGGGCGTTTAGTGTAATTTTGTTAAATATTCCTTTTTCGGTGTGCGAATCTATTTATTATTATTAATATTGAACAATTGTGTGTAGACTATGGCAACAGACAGTGGATTTGTGCAAAGACAATCTGATAACTTGCCAAAGATTGATTCCTTGACAATGTTTTCCTTTCTAGGGGAAAATTCACAATTTATGGGTATTGAAATTAGAGAAATTAAAACTGCAAGGTTAGTATAACTATATTTACCATTTCATATTTTAATCCATTTATTTAAGTATCTATATCTAATGACCTCCAAAACAAACATTTTCTAAATATTCCGTGCGGCAAGTAATATGAAAACAGCATACAACGTGAAAGTGGGGTTATGTACAAATACATCCAAAACAAATAAATGTTATTAGGTACTCACAGTAAAATGATCCTCGCAACAATATAGCGACGTCGAACTTGATTGCTTTATATATTTTTTTTCGTCCCTTTTCATTGCTACGCACCATTTCTTCTGCATTCTTTCCTCTTTGGGAACAGAGAAGAACAACTTTTCGGGCGTTGATACAGTAGTATTTGTACACATTGGCACGATGCAATACTTATAAAATTTGTGTTTTATAGGCTCCATACCGTTAGGCACTTTATAAAACGCACTTATTAACGCAGATTTTACAAACTGTTAGCACTAAACCAAATCAAGACAGTGACGATTGGGATATTTCCCCATACAGTGACGTGGACCAATCAATCTAGCGTTTACGAACACGTGACTTTGTTTACATAAATGAGTGAATTAATTTTATTAATTATGCAAAAACTACAGATTTTCATGAAAAATTACTATAATATTCTTCTTAAGTACTTTATTATATGGCAGAGAAAATATATTTTCAGGCGTATAGAAGTTTCATGCAAATTGTCTATTAGTTCCTACTAATGCTGTTGTTTAAACGAAAAATCCGAGTGCATCTTGATTTTCTTCATATTCTTCATTTTATTACATGCACTCGTTTTAATTTTCATCGCATTTATTTTGTTTTTATTATTTTTAGTTTATTAAAAATTAGTGGCGGTATGTTTTGTGGGTGAGCATAGTAGTAACGTCACCAAGTAGAGGTGGCCAAATAATCAAAAATGTATATTTTACCATTACTTGTAGAAAAAATCAGCTCCTCTATGAAGACCGACAAAGTAAAATAGTTTGTTTATTTTAGAACACATATAACCACTTAAATTTATAGCACACACTACTATTAAACTTTTCTGCAAAATTCCGAGATTTTCCAACGTCAATTTTTGAAATATTTAAATTGGGTTTCAGCCTAATTAATAGTTTAATTTTCATCTTCTTTTCCTAAGTTATTGCTTTATGTGGAAAAACAGAAGAATCAACCACGAGAAATGGTCCCCTATTAAAATATGACCATTATCGCTGCAATCTCGTCGAAAACTCGTAGTCTCTGTATAGCCTATGTACTCGTAGATTAAGGTGGCTCGATGCAGAATCTATCGTGTAGAATTGATATTATAAAAATCCTTGATAATATACAGGTATAAAGTTTATATATATATATATATATATATATATATATATATATATATATATATATATATATATAATTAATGTATTACAAAATTAACATAAAGCGAGACACTTTATTACCAACTGCCACTGTTTAAAAAATAATTATCTAACATAAATTCAGCATATAGTAGGAACACAGTTCCTACAGAATAAGTTAGGAATAGTATGAAAAAAATACAAAGATACATAGATATTCAATAACAGTTTATACTGTACTATGTAAATCAGTAGCGAGTATCAGATAAAATAAATATTTTCTGCTGCATCGTTGAAAATATTAAAAATCATAATGTAACGTAGAACGTGATACAAAATGTATCATATAAATAAAGGATTTTATATAAACTTTTCTATATAGCTCTTCTTAGTAATGGGAACAGTCCTTTGTTAGGAATATACATATTTTTTATATTTGTTGTCGTTTACACAACTATTGATTTAGACATGTCATTGGTTTCAATAATTTGTTATATTGGGGATGATTTCATCAGGCAACTATAGATATCATTTGCAGATAAAGTATATTAAGAAATTGTGATATTTTTCAGAGAGCATTTAACTTATCTGTTCCAATATTGTTCAACTATCAAAATGGGAACCGATACTTTTGTAAACAGATATAATACAATACATTACCCTGCTATTGTCTCGTTCCATATGATTTTAACTCATCTGATATATTTTATCAATCATATCACAGAGTAGTACACAATCTATACAAAGAGCAAACTGCTGTTATAGAAGTAGAAGGGGAAAAAAGGGAAGTAGATATTAGGAAAGGAGTAAGACAAGGATGTACTATCACCACTAATTTTTAATCTGTACATCGAAGAGGCGATTAATGTGGTAAAAGATAGAGTGGATTTCGGGATTAAAGTACAGGGACAGAAACTAAAAATGCTGAGATTCGTGGATGATATAGCAGTATTAGCATCTAGTAAGGAGGAATTAGAATCGGCATTGAACGAAATGGAGGCAGTGTTGACAGAGGAATACGGAATGAGGGTGAATAAAAAGAAAACTAAAGTGTTAGTGTGCAGAGGGCGCGAGAGCAGAGCAAAAACGAAAGTACAAATTAATATTGAAAGATTGGAGGAAGTTAAAGACTTCACTTATTTAGGAAGTAAAATAAATTGGGATGGAAGAAGCGATAAAGACATAAAACAAAGAATAGCGCAGGGTCGAGTAGCTTTTAACAAAAAGAAAGCACTTTTATGCTCGGGGGTAATAAACTTAGAAACAAGGAAGAGAGTTTTGAAAACATATGTATGGAGCACGGCACTATAGGGTTGCGAAACCTGGACGGTAGGGGAAGCAAGTAGGAAGAAATTAGAAGCTTTTGAGATGTGGTGTTACCGAAAAATGATGAAAATACCATGGACTGATAGAGTTAGAAACGAAGAAGTATTGGAGAAAGTCGGCGAGAAAAGAAGTATGTGGAAAAACATAAAGATGAGAAGAGATAGAATGGTAGGCCACTTGCTGAGACATGGGGGAATAGTCCGCGATATTTTGGAGGCAGAAATAGGAGTGAAGAAAGGCAGAGGTAGGCCTAGATTAGACTACTGCTCGCAAATAGTAAGGGATGTAGGTTGTAGTACAATTAGCGAAATGCGTAGATTAGCACAAGATAGGAGAAGCTGGAGGTTAGCGTCCAACCAGTCTTAGGACTGATGACCTAATGATGATGATCAGTTTGTAGGACATACACCACCTCTGCTAAATCTAAGACATTTTAAGAATTTTTTGCAGTCCAATATACTTGCAGACTACCAATATAAATTGAAGCATCGTAAATATATATGGTTTGTATAATGATTCTTTGCGTGTGCGTCACAGGTAACAATCGTGTGAATCAATCAACTAACATTATTGAACAATGTCGTGCCGAAAACACATTTCAGAATAACAGTTAGTAAAATACAAATCCGTCAACCTATGACAGAGTAATGAAAAGGTTCTCCACAAAAAAATTCAATGGAAATGATATTTCCATCAAAATAAATGAAATAAATTCAACAAAAATCAAAATAAATGAAATAAAAATGAAATAAATTTTACAGAAATATTGAGACGCTAATGAATCAAATTTTACAATAAAGCTAAGACGTGACTTCATAATTGCATTTTGTTTGCCAAACTATTAACTGTTTATGCCGTACGTAGTTGAATGAAACATATGTCGCTAGACATAATTTCTGGTAATTGTGGCATATTAGTAACACTTGCGAGTGGTGTAGCATGTGATCCGTGTGTCGTCATTAAATTGATACACGCACAAAGATCCATTATACAAATTGTACATATTCAAGTTCGAGTTCTAACATAAATATTAAATAACAGTTTCAGTACGCCTGTAGCGGCAAAATCTTGAGATTTATATATCACAAATCTAATTTGCATTTGTAAGATTGCTATACATTTGTTATATCGACCGTTGTCTTGGTAATAGTCTATAAATGTAATGTAATTGTGTTGCAGTAATCTATAAATCTTAGTTTTGGGAAACAAATTACATTCAGGTTTCTAAAGGCACTAACATGATTTAGAAAGACATTATGCAGTGTATAATCGTAAGTTATACCATCGGTTTTCTTTGTGAGACGCGTGATATTACGCCTGTCCACATTGAGAAGGAGTTTAAATAGAAGGCACGAGTTATACATTTTCAAAAGTTTCATGTAACCCCCATACAATTTCATACCGAATCGAATTGACAGATATATTATATATCGTCTACATAAGTAAATAATTGATATACTCTTCCAAGAGCAATATGATAATGTTAAAAAAATATATTAAGTAATAATGGATCAGGGATAGATCTCCGGAATACATTAAAGAGAAGGTCTTCGATTTGTGATACCTAAATTTTACACATTGCGGTTTTTTAAGTAAGATTTTACAAGGTTATAACCATTTGATGAAAACATAAACAATAACATTACGGGGTGCCAAAGGCGCCCTGTAAACGATTAAATTTGTTTGACAAATTTCTTGGTTAAACTTTGGTTAAACACATTTTCATGAAACAATAGCTCAAACGATCAAAATTTGTCAAACTTACCCGTAGTTTCGGTTCTTTCCTTATTGTGACGTGACGTTATCATGTCGAGCGCAATACAATGAGTAATAATACAGATAAAACATTTTTGGCGTTGACTCTAGCCTGTGTATTAAGAAAAAAAATGGTAGACGTTGGTCTAGAGAATGGTTAAAATTAAGAGAAAAATATACCCACGAAAATTTATTACGGGAACTATTACGCACAGAACCAGATCACTACGCTAATTTCCTGCGTATAGACCATAAAACTTTTGAAGGATTAAAAATTACTATGTCCTCTCATTGAAAAATGGACACCCTTATGCGCAAATCTATACCAGCTTCTCAAAGAGTATCAATAACTTTGAGGTACCTGACTAGTGGCGCCGATTTTGAAAGCTTAAAATTTCAAGCCTGCATTACACCTCGTACACTGAACGACATTTTTATTAAAACTTGGGAAGCAATAAATGAAAAATTAAGCAATATTAAGCAATAAACTTGTTCATAGAATATTAAGTACTTTTTCACTTCTTCCTTGGTAATGTTCCGACGACATATTGTTAATAAATCTGTCATTTTTTTATTACTGCGCTTATATTATTCTTGTCTATGTAATCTTTCAATTTTATTCTTCATAACATCGGCATATCTCGACAAATGGAGATGAAATGCAAAATAAACTCTTTATCCGTAATATTGCTTGGCGTAGCGTCCTGCATGATGGCAAGGCGAAAACTGAGATCATGTTTGACAAACACCACCGCAAACCTATTTGTCAGACATGTCGTCAATCCAGATTTCCATCAAACGCATCAAACACGTAAATTGTTTGACAAACGCATCAAACAAATCTGCACACTAACAAATAATTTGACAAACACTGAAAATTTTACGAACAGTTTGATCGTTTAAAGATCGCTAAACAAAGACGTCAAGCAAGCTGTTCAAAAATATATGTATTATATAAGATCCAGATTACCAAATGCTTTAGGAAAATTGATATAAATGAGATCAAGTTAAGTTGAGATGGTCAATAACGTTGGATATAAATAATTTATATCCATAGTTATAGGCCATATTGTATTACCATAATTATATTATACATACATTTCATAATTATTATGAAATACATATACGTATAATATACCCAACTTAAGTTACTTTCACTCTCCTACTTTCACCGATGCGATTGTTAATACAAAATTGTAGTTAATAAGTGCGATGGTGGTGTAATGGTCAGCATAGTTGCCTTCCAAGCAGTTGATCCGGGTTCGATTCCCGGCCATCGCATGTTTTTTAATGTTTTTAATAACATTCGTTAGTGGTATAAATCGAGAACGCAGAAGGGGAGGATAAATAAGCAAAGTAGCTCGTCCTACCTAACGTTAAAATCTCTGAGGCGTAATTGTGAACGTATCATAAATTATCATAGAACTCACTACTAATGTAAACTAAAATCACTACGAATCAAACAAATCAGTAAACCGACAGCAAATGTACGTAAATACATAAAGTACTATAAGCAGGTTTTTTGTAAATATTCCTTTTCCTGTATATTAACATAGAAACCACTAATGAATAAGGAACAACTATTAAATAAAGTATTACCAAAAACAATCGATTAAATCAAAAGATATTACCAGGTTATAGGGAACTGTGTCAGAATATAAATGAAATAAATAAACACGGATATATGAAGGGAAGTCTGAACAGCGACTGAGTGTCTCATAGGTTCAGCTGGTAGGAAGTACAAGAATAAAACACTTGTAAATAAATAAATATACAGTAAACAATACTATGTTCCCTCGTCGTAGCAGGGATAAATCTCTGATATGGACGTGATGATACACGAAATATCCTACACTAGTTTAAGAAACCCTATATTAAACAAACAATGCATATACAACAGTAAATAAAAGATTTTAAAGAATGTAGCAATCGATGGTTTTAAATATTATAAAATATAATACAACAAATAACTTGAATTGTATGAATCTAATGTTAGTTTACATCAAATTTTCAAGAGTTGTATTTTTATGGAAAATTAAATATTACACTGAGAGAACAGTTTATTTTCGAGAAGAAGATCCTTTATTTGACCTTTATTTGCTCAACGTAAAGATGTCAAATAACGGTAGTTAATGTAATAAATTTTACACTAAAATGATCGTGAACTTACTCAGTGATATATTCATTATTTGAGCAAATTTTCCTTAACAGAAATATATATATTTTTATTGTAAACTTATGGCTTACCATAATTAAAAGCTTTTTATTCTTTTTATATATACCATTTATTATTATGGAGAGATTTTTAAGGCAATGAAATTTTCTTTAGATTAGATATCAACGGACGATAGCATTGATCAGGGATTTATTTAAATAAATTTATTGCCACAAAACCATTACTT